>OX438974.1:22048604-24998924 GCA_949316085.1 Hypercompe scribonia
TCTATTCTAACCTTGTAAGGCTATGACGTGACGTGAACAGATTGCATAGTAGTTTAAGCGATCGCCACAACGGTTCCTATTGCGCTGTATGTTGTGGGTTCAAATCCAAATTGTTGTTTTGAGTGCGGGTGTTCTTGTATCCGTTTCATGTTTGTTAAGTCCCCCGCGATAAATGACTTGTTCCCAATGAGGGAGGTACTTTAAAAAAAATAACGAACACCATGAAACCTATCATAAATATTTATATTACGAATTAAGATAGAGCATAAAAAGTCTATACTTTTACTTTTTAACTTGACATATAAAACTTTTACGCGTTTCAAAGTCATAAATTATTAAAACAGCTTTTTATAATGACATAAAAGAAAAAAGTTGAGTGTTTAAAATCTTATTTTCACGAAAATCTAACACATACCTAATATTACAAATATTAAGCAAGATTTTACTACTTTTCTTAACCAAAACTTAGGAAATGAGTTCGAAATATCAATAAAGATTTAGAAAAGGAAACTGCAGTACAAATGAGAGAGGTCTCGACGCAGAAAATATTATAGTGCACATATGTGTACGCAAACACAGATGCGCTCTCTGTAACCTGGTTCTCATAATTCCCATTGATGCAGGGGTGACAGTTGTCGTGATAACTATGTGATGCTTACACTGCAACGATGACTGTCATGCCTTTTACGTCCCCAAGCGTGGCGTGAAAAAGCATTTCACTAGGCCGCCATAGTGTGGGTCACCACACTGCATTGTCTGCATTTGCAATGAGTATGGTGACCACAACTCTTTGGATTATACTTTTCATCAGGCAGAGTAGAGGGCATTTTAGCAGATTCCTCATAAAAAAAATATTTGATAGTAGGACTATTTGACACGACCAGGGAGAGATAAAGTGCAGGACCGACGACTTCACAAGCTCTCCGAGGTACGGAGTTTAAAACCTCATCTGCCAAACTCAAAGTTGCTATTAGGCATTTCTATTATCAGAAAAATTTAAGAACAGATTTTTAACCAGAACCCGGGACACTTGAGACATCACTATCCACAGTCGCATACACTATCGTTAGACTCCGTAGGCAGTTGTATAGCGGCTCTAAAAAAAAAAATAGTCTTAAAACAAAAAAAATATAAATAAATAAAATATGAAATATCAAAAAAAAAATCTTTGGGAATAGAGATAGGTTGCAATACAAGTAAACATGTAAAATGTTGTAAAAAGTACAAAAACAATATTGTTTTGCTATTTCGACTTCAAGTTTTTGTTCCTTATTTTAAATATTTGAATAAATAAGTTTTAATTAGTATGACTCTAAGTGATGGCATTTGGTTTTATTTATTCCAAAATGTTCAAAATAATGTTATTTTAACCTTACACTTATATTTGTTAATTTGATTTAATTAAGTTTAGTAATCAAACTACAAAAATATAAAATAAAGATTTGTTATAAATGGTTAATCAATATTATAAGGCCAAGAAAAAAAAATCCAATCCTTAAGGGATTAAGACACTGAGAATAGAATTAAGTTTATGAATACAAATATAAAATGTGTGTATATAAATAGTAAAATGAATAGAAATTACTTGTGTCTGGTTTAAAGACATACTCTACGTTTATTCCAAAATGTTTAAAAAATTATCGTCCACTCGTGCGAAGCCGGGATAGACCGCTACGCTAGTTAAATACAATGAGAGTTCGTCCTCAATATTCTTCGTAAATGAATCAAGAAGTTACGCACAAGTTTATTGACTTAAGGGTACTTTGAAAGTTTTCCAAAAAACCGTAATCTTAGCCTATTTCTTGTGACACTTAGCTCCTAATAAATGCGTACATTGAATGCGTTACCATGTAAATCAGGTGACGCATGGACGAGAGCCATTTTTTATCGGTTCCAAGAGACTACGCTTAGTGCAGAAGTGTGTAGTCCTGCGACACGCTCATCTCCTTTAGATAATAGTGAAATATGAACAGTACACTATAATTTTCTTTTTCAAAAAGTGTGATAAATATTTTTGTTTCGAAATTTGGCTTATAATAGATATTATTAACTTTATTTTCGTGAACTGCTTTGTCGTCTATAATATTTAAGAAGCATTTGTTTCTCAAATTTTCAAAACATTCGACAATCCAGTGAAGCAATGTAATTAATTTTAAATTTGTCGTACGTTGTACATAATTGTCGAATTTAAAATCTTAAATTTATACTTAAATTGGTACGGATTTAAGAACTCCCTGTAACAGCAGTGAAGTTAACTAAATAAAATTATTGTATTTTATTTTGTAACAAAGAAATAAAAAGAAAATCACGACTCACTGAGTGATATTTACACTTACTTTAACGTCGGCACAAATCAAAATCTTTTCGCGTTCTGTGTATCTAAGTGCGAAGTAAATTGGTGATATTTTACGAGAGAGTCATTACCGCGCTAGTAAAGCGTCGGGTTGTTCCTTCTTTTACGATGGGAGTTCCCCTGACCCGACGACCTTATTACACGAAGGCTAAACGATAGAGAATAACGAGATAGTTTGAGATAGATCCCTTTTTTACAAATATCCGATACGGATAAGTATTTAGGAATATATTTGTATTTTAAAGTTACGTCCGCTTTAAAAAATTTAAAGAAAAATAAATACGTTCAATTATGATTCAATATAAACATAATTTTAAGCACTATTTTACCATATTAACTAGCTAATCTATGCAAATTTATTCGCATCTCTCAAAAGAAATAAATAGTTTCTACATTTTTGCAACGTTTTTCGTTGATACTCGACTGTTATTGGTCAGAGTGCGACGTTACGACGCTTTCTTCGATACACGGTCTATACAACATTAATAAAATTTGCAAGAAAACAAGCAAACAAACTGTTCAAAATTTAGATGTAGATGAGAAGAGCGACAATTTATAAGATTCTACTCAATAAAAGTGCACTTACATAGTACTGACAAAAATATCAGCATATCTGCAAAAACATAAAACGGCACACTGAAAAGTGAGAAACTAAACGAACATCGCCTAACGTTATTCGGAACCGTCTATCGATAATATGGCTCCATAATAGGACCCCTGACACTGGCTGACGTGAGCTCCGGAGATAACGTCGCGAATTGCAAATTAAAACGACTTTTATTAACCGTTAGAACATTTTGTTACTCGACCGAAAGCGATTTGATTCGCCATTTAGTTGGCGAAAACGAAATTGTATTATTTTAAGCTTAACATTGCGCGTATAACAATATAAAGGTACAGTTTGAAATGTTTCTGGCACAAGTGTCTTACAAATTACATAGAAAATAAATTTATTGAGGGTAGTGTTTATCTATATTAAACAATATATGTATTACTGTTACTCAAATAAATTCACAAAACTAATGAAGCATTTTTCTTAATTGATTTCAAAAAAAGAGACTTTTATTTCGACTGTATTCCATTATTTGGCTGTAACTGACTTTTATGGACAGGTTTATAATGATATACACAGTTGTAGATACACGTTTTTGTTACGAATCATAGTTCGGTCCAACTGAAAATTTATTAAATAATTCATTCTATGTACAAATCCGACACAAGACCTGAAGTTAGCAACTTTGTAACAACTGTACCAATGAGGTCGTCATTTGTGTTTTTCGTGCTCTAAATTAGATTTTTAGTAGCACAACACAGCTTTATGCCACTTAGGGGGCAGGAAATTTCATAAACGTGGCACAAAGTAAGGCGTAGCTTTATTAGGCCCAGATTGTTTCTTCGGTGCGCCGAGTGATGTTTTAGAGAAAGTTTATGTCATTTATATTAAGATTTGATGTCGAATGATAGAGATGAAGAGAACATAGTAGACATTTTTTTCGACATTAAGTCATAATTGTTTTTATCATTCTGTTTCTATTAGACATGTTATTAAACTTCATGTTAGTGTCGTGTTTAGTGTTCCTTATCATCATTCATGGAGTCATTACTATCCAATATCATTCTACATAAATCATTTTAAATGGTTACATTCATTATTCAGTTGTTTTTATTTATAACGTATGTAAAATAATAATTGATTACTTGGGAGCGTTAACATATACTTATAATAATTCATTTCAGTAATGTTGTTAGGGGTTAGTTAATAATACTCATATTTGTGGGCTTTCAATAGTCAGTAAATAAATTGAGTTTATGGCTATTGCACTAAATAATATTAATATCGTGCTTATAGTAACTCAAGTATAGCAAATAAAATTTCTGACAAGTAACTTTTAATTTTTCGAAAGCAAGTCTTCACCATATTTCAAAAAATTGTGAATTGTCTGTATTCCCATGGGCGTCGCTAGAACTATTTTCAGTGGAATTTGTTTACATTCTTGCTATTAACCAATATTAGATATAAAAATATACTAGATCTTTTCTTATAAAATCGACTATTTTATTAAACAAATTAAGAGTAAGTGTTTTTCTATGTATTTTCTTTTCTGCCAGGGGGTGCAAGGCTTTCAGGGATTTCCTTTCTTTTCAGGGATTTCTTTTCTAGGGTACACCTGATTCCCCGGCTACTGGTACCTGAGGCGGCGTGCGGTTCTTGGTCGGTTCGAGTCCGACATAACCACCGGTAGGTGGCATCCCGGGGGATTCCCGCATAAAAAAAAAAGTGGGATCAAGGTGGTGCACTTCCAACACCCATGGATATTCCAATAGCTTGTAGCAAAAGTCACATCAAACGGTTATAAAACCTACAATTTAATGTAACGTTTTGTAATAGTTTTTTGTTTTTAATCAATTAACAATATTGGAATCCATTTTCAAGATTGAAAATACCTATAAGCATTTCTATATATACGAGTATCTGTACATCACAGGTTGCACTGTTCGAAGCGTCGGGTAGTTAAAATGTATATTTTCTGTATATGTACATATTTTTAACTGTTAATACATACTTTTTTATGAGAAAGTAAAAAATATTTATTACTCAATTACTTTTATATTTCAACAAAAATTTAATAAAATAAATTTAACATTTTTATCTGTTGAACCTGCATATCGGTTGAATTTAAAACACCATATCATGTTAAACCTCATTTGAATAATTACATCGCACCTATATGTCACGGCACCTCGAAGATTTATATCTGAAAAAGGTAACAAAGTTTCATATGTGTTTGCTTTGTTTGTATTATAAGCTCGGTTTTTCCCAAACCTTAGTCCCACTTAATTATAGTAGACAAAATGAAGTAGCGACTAATAAACTGCGTCTAATTAAGCATGTTCGTGGGCTTGAGCGTTGTAGACTATCGAATGGGCTAGACCACTGCTTTGAGTACGAACACTTTGCAAATTTTCATTTCTAAAGGAAGTTTATTATTTGAGTTTTAAATATATTTACCATGCTTTTATTTTAGTAAAATGAAACTATTTTTGATGAAATGAGCTAGAACATTGTGTTTTTGCGAGTACATGTATGTTTGTATTTAATATCGGTATCTAGCGTCGACGATTTGAAGAGTTGTTAAATTTATCTTGATTTTGTCAAATATTTTTTAGAATGGATTTTAGATGCTGATTAAGAACAGAGATGTCTTTTTAAGACTCAATAATATATATTTTTCAAGTTGATGTCTCACTATTGTATATTTTTATATTTTCTGGGTAATTTATGCAGCCATAATGCATGATAACTATATAATGAAATGAAAGTGTCAAACAGGCAATTTTTTTTTTACATTAAAGTTACTTATACTTTAAAAATAAATACTGTCACTTTAGTTAATGATGTCGATAATGGTAATAATAATTGTGATGATAAGTTGTATTTAGAACTTGAACAAAATTATTAGGCTCTCAGTGGTAACTTTAGTATATTATTTATACCAGTGCAAGATGGAGACGTGACCCTGGAGTTTTTTTTCCGACTTTGGAGACAAAAATATTCTTGACAAATCTTTTTTGAAAAGTTAACACACGTGGGCGTTTCTTTTTAATATTAGAAAAATACTGGCACAAATATTAGAGCTGTACTCATTAGAGCCTACATAAAACAAAAGAGTATTCGAAATTTAAACTCTCTGATCATACGACATTACTCCTTAACTCCATAATCTCTCAAGATTGAGGTCGAAACACCACTTAATTTATAACGGCAAAACATTAACGATAATGTTCTAGGGATGCTCGTAAAAAAATACTTTATCGTTTGCCGCTGAGCCGTTTGTAATTAAGTCGAATTAACAATTTGCTGCGCTATTCTCTACATCTGTACACACTTAATAACTTTATCGTTCAATAATGTTCGAGAGTAAAAAGCTTAATGTGTATATAAAGATGGTGTTAGGCGACTTACAAACCGCCGCGTAATACCGACTTTAATGTTCCGACTCAATTAAAATGTAACAATTTTGGGTAGGTATTAAATTGAAGCGGTCCAAATATGACGTATTGCATTGCGTTTAATTTCACGGTTTTACGGGTTGTAAGTGAATAGTAATTGTTATGGAGCTCTTATGCTCTTGTGTAACATACGTAAGTGTGTTTCTATACAATTTGGAATAAACTATATTGAATACCTTTCTTTTCAGATGTTTTATTTTTCTTCATTATTTTCAAAGCAATCTGAACTTAGTTCGTCGACACTTTTGTTAAGAAATACTTAGTTACGAAACGTAGTTTTAATTATGTCTACTACATTAAATATTGCTTTTAAAGTTACTTTGCCATGTTAAATTTTCTATGTTAACCAATATAGTAGTGTGTAGTCTTGAACTAAAAGCTAAAAACGTACTACGTATAAACACACGTTCCGAACACGCATCACTAACTCTGAAGCTCGAATTATAAATGAGCACACGAATCGAAATACTTCAAGTAACAAGTATTTCATCAAAAGAACAAGCTGTAAGGACATCTAAACTTTACTGTCTCCTACTTACGAGTTCCGTGGTCCCTATTGATATGGGTACATGCCTAAACCTTGGGGTGGTCCGCAGAACGTAAATAATTCATTGACTACCCGCATTTGTAATGATAGTAGAATATACGATACGGGATATCTTTTCCAGTAGCCTTGTTAATGTTCGCCACAAGAGGAAAAGTATTTCAGTGTGACGTATTATGGTTGAATTATAGGTTAAATAAAGTATATTGTATTATGCTCTATTTAAGAACCAGAGAGTGCATGCAGGTTCTTGTGATATATCGCCGAAAACCATTGCAACTGTTTAAGTGACTGTTTTAAATATTTGTTTGATTGGTAAATTCTACATGTTATAGAAAAGTTCTAGATAGTCATCAATCGTTGAAACAATCTATAAAAGGACCACAGTGAAATGATAAATATTTGAGCCACTCTTATATAAAAGAGGTCAAAATAAATTATAAAAACTGGCTATTAAAGAAAGTTTAATATATCTATATGTATTTTTTCTTAAAACAGTTAGTTCCTAATTCAATTAAGAATAATAATACTTCATTTACATACACTTTGTCGATAAAAACAATTAACTCAACCTAACAAAACACAATTCAACTCGAAACTATTAAAAGCTACACAATTTTTATAGTAATTTACAGTGACCCAGAACTTTTGATTCAGAAATCCGGGCTGTCAAACGCTCGACCACAGGATAAAAAAGAACAGTCATATCAGACTACGGGCTTTGAATACGTAGCTTTTAGCTTTTAACACTGACATTCCATTTTACTTACCTTTACTCGCACCGTCGGGGCCCCGTAATATGGAACACTCCTCTATTGTGCCGAACGGCGTGAACAGTTGACGGACATCCTCCTCAGTTTGTTGTTTGCTGAGCATTCCAACGAACAGCTTCCGATCTGTGGAGAGACACTCTATTAATTTTAGGAGGCCTTGTGTTGGAACAGTTACATTCTGTTGCTAGTGTTGACACTTGACTGTTGACTGACTTTGTTGTTCAAACCCTTATTCGAGCAAACTTAAGAGTCGGTAAAATATTTTTAATAATATAGCTGATTATTTTCAAACATTCCTAACGTATATGTAGAAGAATCCATGTAAATTTCTTTTGCAGTAGACATTATCATAGTATCGAGTAATACTTGTTCATGCCACGCTTTCAACTATGACGTAGCTATACTACAAATAACTACGGCATTTCCACTCAATGCACGAACAACAGAATGCAACAGAAACAATGAGCCACACCACATTAAGCCTAGCAGTGGTGCGTGGAGCGGCGGGCTTTGGACTTCGGTGCCATGGCCAGGAGTGTCCCGAGTAGACGGGACACGGGCGAGTGCGGGTGGCAAGTGACAGGGCGCTGTAGCGCTCGGTACATTCGGATAATAGCGCGCGTACACAACGCCACACAGAGTGGCACCACAGTCGCGCTTCAGTCCGCAAGCACCACGGTACCTATTAATTTTCTAAAAAAAACGGAATGTTAATTTCGTATTAACATACTGTTTTTTATATATTTACAATTATGGTTTTAAATAAATGTTTCAAAAGACGTGAATGCGCATACTTTACAGCCCAACAATTTATGATGAAAGCACGTGATTGTTATGGTTCATTTTTATAAAAAAAGTGGGACTGTATCTTTTCCAAATGGTGTGAATGTATGAGCATTTACGTGGCTGATTGTAGCGCTGTGTGCGCGCGCACTAGTTGCTACTGTTGTCAATGTTAAGTCAAGGAAGAAACAGCCTAGACAGAGCCTTACAGTCAGCAGTGCACCGAGAAATTCTTACTTCTTAATTTATTCGTAACTAGTTATTTCGAACATTATAATAGTTTCCATAGTTTTAATAACAGTGTCTTTTAATTGAATCTGAGTATGTCATACGCAAACGTCACATAGTGGAAATTCGTTGGATAATTTCTAGATGCACGTAAAACAGTTATCCATATATCCTCCAAAACAGCGCCCTATCATCGGTGATGAGTGAGCCGCCGCCACAACACGCTCCCATCACCTCGATCATTTCACATGTGATGTAACAACAACAGCTCTATGATAACACATAACACACAGTTTTAGTTAATGAAATACAACGAACAAAATTCAAATTCAGGTCAACACAAAAATTAGCACATTACACTAAAACGTTGCATGGTGATCAATGAGGGTTCCGTAGAATTAGGGTCACACATTGATATTAGGGGCTACGGAACCCTCCAGGGTTCAGTTTTGTTACGTTTTTAGACTTCTGTGTGAGCAAACCGTTACGCGTAACCCAATATTTTTTCAGCGGCTTAAATTTCACGCGTCTGGCTCTTTACAGAAATCGGCGGTTCATTTATAAAGTAATGATATAATAACATAAATCCACACTAATTACGCATCGAAATGAATACGAAAACAGAAATAAACAATATTTTTTACAGCACGACGATAACTAATGGTGCAGAGTGAGTGTTTTCGTTCCACGTCCAATCTCTTGTACTGTCGAGTTTACCTTGAATCATAAAGTTTAAAATTCCAAAGTAAGCATACTAAAAAAAAATTTAAAACAGTCAATATGAGAGGTATTAGTTTTTGCCAACAAGTACAATCAAAACCAAAAGTGTTAATCAAAGTATTTGATATAAAATTAGTTAGCAAGACGCACTCGACAGGACTGGACGTGTTCGATCTCACTGCGCGCGCTATTTGACAGACAGTGACAACAGTACAGCCTAGGGCACGCACAACAAACGCTACCTGGGTCCGCCTATGCGCGCCGTCTCCCCGCACCCCCTGGAACACAAAAACATGCTACACACGTTTACTCCACCGCTCCACATTACTCATTTAAGATGTGTTAGTGAAGAAACAATACTAAAGTTAACGTTTTCATTATAAAAAAGTTTCCTATGATGAAGAAACACATTTCTGATATCTTAAACATTAAGTGAGACTTTGTAGAGTGTTATGAAGAATTAAAGTTTATTGTATTGTTTTTAATGCATAAATTAAAAAAAAATACAAAACATGGCTGTTTAAACGTGTACATTTTTATAACACTGAATGTATAAAGTGGCAATTTAATAAAAATTGAAAAAAAGAAATGTAAATTGAAGCACCTAAAGTAATAGTTATTAATTGTAGGAGTATCTTAAAATTTTATTATTACTTACAAGTATACGCTTAATAATTTATTTAGAAATGAATTTTTTCCTTTTTTTTTTATTTTATATTTTTTTTTCATTTTACTTTATTTACATTAGATTGCAAATCTAAACGACTTGGTTCTGAGAAAAATATAAAAATTAAATATATAACTGTTTGAAAAAAGACTCTCCTAGTAAAAGTTTACCATCAGACGGTGGACGCTAAAAATTATGTATACTGTGTTACAGTTTTCGTGCTTCAAAATGTAACGTTTGAAACTACCCTCACTTTTGTTTTATAAAAATGAAAAGAAAAATTTACGTACATTTAATATACAATTTTATTTTTACAACATTTTATCAGCAACGTTATGTAATTTAGACAGTAAATAGACTACTAAAGTGTTTGTACGCCTTTCGTGAGAGATAACAGTTTCTAGTTCCAATCTTAACCCATGAAGTAAAAGCATAATATTTTTTTATATTCAAAATTTCACCTACTGTACAAAGTTTGAAGGTTTAATATCTAGTTTTTTAGACTACAGTAAATAATGGTTCCATTTTGACGAGCTTGTAAATGTATATATAATGTTGTTCAAGCGGTCTCTCAATTATTTTATATTTTTTTTATATGTAGTAACCTACCAAAGCGACTCTACTCTGACTGATGGAAAGCATGAATAGAGTCCAAGAGCGGTGATCGCCGTACTCATTGCGAATAAAGACAGTGCAGTATGGTGACCCACGCTATGGCGGCCTAGTGAGATGCTTTTTCACGCCCCGCTTAAAGGACCCGGGATCGTAGTGGGAGGGAAACAATTTAAACCAATATTATTAGTTACAGTTTAAATATATATACCATGAACAACTATGTACCTATATACATACGAGCTTGTATCCCGTAAGAGGTAGACATAGACTCCTAAACGCTGTCTCTTAAGATACAGGGAAGTCAGCTTAAAAGGCAGAGTTCCATATCTCAAATGTGTCATAGTGATGATGATGTCCTCCCAGACATATCCGTCGATGGCGACAAAGTGTTATTAATAATTTTAATGAGTTTCGACGTTCGTGTACGCAAATGTGACTCGCAAAATTGAATTTAATTTTAAAGATTCGGTCATAGACAGCGCGGTGAAGCTGCCCGCCATCATTATATGTGTAATTATAGGAAGGCTTGGGTCGAGTTTTCAGAAGCTGGTGTTTAGCGTCAAGGTGTTCAATGCGAGCGTGCTCGAAATTATTTATTTATTTATTTATTTATAACTTTATGCACAAATACATGCATCGGCGGACTTAATGCCTAAGGCATTTTCTGCCAGTCAACCGATTGGGTGATGCAGAGAAGATATGAGATAGGTGCACTTAAGGGTAAGAATTAATTGCCAGAGAAGTATATATAGACCAGATAGACCGTAAATAAGGAAATATACTTACATAAACACATAAATATATAACACATACATACATACATATATAATACACATACACACAACTCATATACATACGTGCATACATATTACCACTATAAGATATAATAATACCAGGTGGTGAACTAAGACTTCGCCATTTCAGCCAGCAAAAGCTTCTTCACCCGAACCCTAAACGAGTCGCGACTTTTAGCCATCCTGACTTCGAGGGGAAGCGCGTTCCAAGAAAGGATAGCCTGCACGGAGAACGAAGAACCGACAAACTCAGTGGAGTGAGAAGGACAGAGTAGAAGGAGATTATTAGCCGAACGTAGATTTCTGTTATGGTTGTTGCTCAGTAATTGAATTTGTGATGTTAAATAAGTGGGAGGGGATGGGAATTGAGAAAAGAATATAGTAATGAGAGTGCACGTAATTTTCTGCGTTGACGAATAGGTAGCCATGTGAGCTGGGTCCGGAAACTGGAGATATGATCGTACTTACGAAGGTTAAAGGTGAATCGAATGCAGTTATTGAGAAGACGTTCTAGCTTGTTGAGGAGATCTGCATTCAGGTCGTAATAGCACACGTCACCATAGCCGATCAGAGGGAAGATTAGAGATTGCACGAGCGTTGCCTTAGTTTTCACGGGAAGGAAGTTTTTCAGGCGGTATAGTGTTCTCAGGATTCCAGTAACCCTCTGGCACACGTATGTAACTTGATCACGCCAGTTCAGTGTACAATCAAGTTGTAAGCCTAAGTCTTTCACTGTTGCACAAATGGGTATAGTGGCACCATTTAAAGTAATCTTGGGCAGCACCTCAAGGTTGACTCGGGTCATCAAACGGCTGCTGCCGATAATTATTGCCTGACACTTTGCCGGGTTCACAGATAACCCAAACTTCTCCGACCAGTTTTGCATGGCTTTAAGATCTGTGTTAATGAAATCGATTGCTGTTGCTATGTCTTCAACGCTGGCTTGAGTGTACAGTTGCAAGTCGTCAGCATACAGATGATACGCACTACGAAGTTCAGGAGTTAAGAGGTTAATAAACAAAGAGAAAAGCAGAGGAGAGAGTATGCCGCCTTGAGGGACACCAGAGTCGACATCGCACCAATCAGAGGAGAGATCATCCACATGAACGGACTGCTGGCGTCCCTGAAGATAAGATGAGAACCATTCCAGTGCTTCGGGTGAGATCGCTATATAGGAGAGGATGGATAAGAGAATATCGTGACTGACGGTATTAAAGGCGTTTAAGTAATCAACCAAAACTAAGACCGTCACTTTTTTATCCTCCAAAGCCGCTCTGATATCACCAGTCACCTTGAGTAAGGCAGTGGTAGTGCTGTAGCCAGGCCTAAAACCGGATTGAAATGGGCTTAATAAATCATTTTTGTAAATGAAGTCAGAGAGCTGCTTATGCACACAGGTTTCAAGAACTTTGGAGAGGAATGGAAGGATGGATATCGGTCTGAAGTGATTGGGCAGAACAGGATTTGTGATCTTAGGTAGAGGAATGATGTAAGCTTTACGCCAAAGTGAGGGGAAAGTGCCAGAATGTAAGGAATGATTAATGATGTGGGTAATGGCGGGGAGAAGTTGGTCAAGTATATTTATGATCATGCGTCTGCTAATTTGATCGTAACCCACAGCGTTGGATTTAATGGAAAGGATTATCTTTTTGATCTCATCCTGCGTAACTGAAACAAATTGAAAAGAGTTAATAGTAGGAGAATTTAACCTCGCCAGGTAATTGACAGTACGATGCTTAGTTAGGGGATCCAAATAAGTAGAAGTAGAGAAATGTAAATTAATGTCGTTCAAACTAACCATCATCGGTTGGTGAGTACATGTCTGCTTACCAATACCCAGGCTTCCAAGGAATTTCCAAGTATCAGCAGGGGAGGAATAGGCAAGGTTGTCTAAAATAAAGCGGCGTTTAGCATTGCGTATCGTCTGGTTACATCGGTTCCTTGCTCCTTTGTACAGATTCCATTTTTCATCTGTGCGAGCCCTCCTATATCTACAGAAAGCCCTATCCCTTCGCCCCATAGCTAAAAGAATGTCCCTTGTCATCCAGGGTGCAGGTGATCTCTTGAGCTTGATTTTTTTTATAGATGCATGCGTCGCGTATAAGCTACTAATCGCGTTATTGAAAGCTTCAACTTTATCGTCCAAGGTGGGAGCCGCATTAACTTTATCCCAGTTGAGTCCTGATCAAAATTATCATAGTATCATAGTAGTAGTATCATAGTAATTAACAGTACCTGTGTGAATTGTAAATCTCTGTGTCAATAAAATATATTATTATTATTTTAACTTCGATACATTCACTTAAGAATCAAAGATGGGAGCTTTGAGAAAAATGAATAGGAAAGGATTGTAAGAAAAAAAAAATTAAGTGAAACATGATTTATGTGCTTATTGATAAATTGGGTAGATGACTGTATCGTAAATAAATACCAATGTCCACTTCATTAAAACTAATATCGCGAAACATCTCGGCAATTACAATTAACATAGCTATTTATTATTATTACGAATTTCAATCAAATATACAGTGAAATATATTGTTCAATTGAGTAGTCTAAAAGAGTGACGTCACAGTTTTGTATTTAGTACATTTTTCATACAAAATTGTCGTTTTGACAGATGATAAAAAGTAACTAATTTGACTAAGGTGTCATCTAGCCTATTGAAATGTTGCCTGTTGTTCAACTGATATTTCACGGTCGTGTGCGCATACGAAAGAGTAAATAACATAAGTGCTAATGTGATATTCAAAGTTTATTTTTCGTTAATGTATAAAAGTATTTTCGTGAACTTTACCTTTAGGAACAGACAGTATTAACTTATGCTCTTTAGTCTTGCCTCTTTGTGTGAACAGTAATGAGGACAGTAACGCAATAATGTTACAAGCCAATATTATTATACCTATATAAATTATAGATAATAAAAAGTATTTTATATTATACTTCGGGGAATAAAATTATAATAAAAATATAGTAACATCCTGACACATCTCACACACGGCCATCTGATCCCAAACTAGGTAAAATCTGTACTATGGTAATCAGACTGCTAATAAATACACTTGTATATTTCACACATATTATAGATAAATTACACTCAGACACAGAACAAATGAACGATCATTTGTTCTGTGTCTGGGTGTAATTCGGAACACGAGTTCATCACGCAAAGGTTTGTCCTGTGTGGGAAGCGAACCCATTATCTCTGGCTTAGCAGTCAGGATTACTAAACACTAGACCAAAGGCGAGCAAATTGTATTTGACATTTATAAATCTGTTTACAACAGGCATAAAATCTATAAACATCTTCTAATTGTATAGTAACGAGGCTAAACGAGTTCGTTAGAAAGTAAAATTGAATTTAAGCATTCCCTTTTCAATTTAAAACCCAAATTCTAAATCACAATTCGGACCTTCTTGAACACTTTTAGTGTGTACCAGCTTTGTTCTGCTCGAAATTAAATGTAAACATACCCTAGGTTGCGGCTGTTTACAGTTAAGAAACCGTTGGAGCTGTAGCGAAAAGGACGGAAATAGGAGAATATTATGCGAACTGCCATCTACTTATGAATAGTATGCCTCAAATTACGTCAAAGAAATGCATTTCTAATAACTTTCAACAAAATTCAAAATAGGAAAGACGTTTTTTTTTGTTTTTATTTGTTTTTATGTTTTTTTCTTTCTTATTTATGCAAGTACGTATTGTAAACGATGAAAATTAAGCATTTACCGATTTAATGCCTTACTGAGGAAATACGACAGTTAATTTTATGTTAAAGAAATATTTAGAGAAAAGATAAATACAAGCGTCAATAAACAGATACAGCAGTATATGTATGTCCTTGACCGAATGTCCTTGTGACTAGGTGAGATAATCGGCAATATTAAGTAAAAAGATTTTGAAACATTGTAAAGAAACATTTTTAACTCTGGGTCTAAGTCCATAAGCACGAGTTTTTCGTGTGCATGTTAAAAATTTAATCAAAAATTATGTATGTAATAAAGCAAATGTGGTTGAATTAACAAACAAATCTATATGTATTTTTATATCAGATTATTCGTGACCAATAAATAGCTGATTCTCTCGTAAATGGTTCTTATCGTATATTAAATATACATATTTATAGCAATTTCTTTAAAATTTTTTTTTGTAAATTTAATTTTTATAAGTTTTTCTATATATAATATATATTTTATTTTTTCTATATTAACAACCTGCCAAAGTGACTCTACTCTGCCTGATGGAAAGCATGAATAGAATCCAAGAGTTGTGGTCATTGCAAATGCACACAATGCAGTATGGTGACCCACACTATGGCGGCCTTGTGAGATGCTTTTTCACACCCCGCTTGGGGACGTAAAAGGTATGACAGTCATCGTGACAGTGTAAGGCTTACACTGTTACCACGATAACTGTCACCCCTGCATCAATGGGTTGTGATGATTACGTCATTATTTTTGACAGAGGAGTCTTATGTTAAAACTAATATTCTTAGAAAAAGGTGTGTGTAATAGAAAAATGTACAAATGAAATTGTTACTCACAGGATTTGTTACTGTGTGTAGTTGTGGCAAATGTAATTCATTTTTGCGTATTTCGCTCCCTTAGTCGACTCTAATGATAGTCACGGGACGAATAGTGGGTCTGACACTTTTTATTCTTAATTCATCACCACACGTGTCATTTCATATATGTTTCTCAGAAAAGTTTACAGACTGTATATATCAGTATTTGAACTATAACTTTATACATTATACAATATTAAATTTAATTATGCGTATGTTTAAATTTACTGTGCATTCGTTAGTTCATGTTTATTGTTTATATTTAAAGTACATTAATAAGCTCAATAACTTTACACCAACTGCATCTTATTTTTACATCTCTAGTCGACTGGGACAGAATGCCTCATGGTATTAAGTCCGCCTTTGTACAACAAGTGCAGTAAGTTTAAATAAATACATTTTTAAATTAAGTCAACTAAAAAAACCTTATAATATCATAGTGCCATTATCCTTATTTATTGAACAATTTCAAATAGGTAAAACTAAATATCAAAAGTTGATTGTATGCCGTCTGTTCCTAAACATTGTTCGGAAATATTAGAAGCGGTGCGGTCATTAAATTCAGATTTATACCCGGCTAGCAGGATATCTCCCCCGTGCGACTCTGCTAATGACCATCTAAATTGAGATAATTTCACACAGGACTTGATAATAAGGCTGCGGACATACGCAATGGTGAATGCTTATTTTGGGTTTGTTAATCGTATTTTAACACGCTACTATTAGCTTTATTTAGAAGTCATCATGTACACAAATTTTGGTAGCTCTTTCTGCTTTTTCTTGTAAAAAAGACAATGCCTATATTGGGAATATATTCTGTATCACGAAAGACGTTACAAACATACATGAAATACACACAAAGAACACCCAGACTCAGAACAACAATTTGTGGATCACACAAAGTGGCGTGCTCACCCCAACGCTCAGCGGTCACTGTGACGCTTTCTACTGCAGAAAGCGATGCAGCGACCGCTTAAACCGCTACTATCTCCGTGTGGTCTTTTTTAAATATATTTTCAATTCAGAGAGTAATAAGAGTTATAAGATGAGTACTATTGTTTAGTACTGATCCGGTAACAGAAGTAGAAGGTTGAAAGTCGAACTTAGTAGTAACTTATTAGTAAATTTCTTCAGACATTCTTACTACAAATAATTTTAAAACTATTCGTTATATTGCCTGCTTATATGTCCAATGAATCCATATGAGTATTTAATGATTAGTGCGTCTAGTTAATTGACTTTACTGCCTCGGTAGCGCAGTGGTAGCGTATGTAACTGCTGTGATGAAGTCTCGAGTTCGATGCCAGGATCAGACCAAATCTTTGTATGACTCCAAAAATAAATAAAATAAACAAAATATATCCAAAAACAAAAAATCAGCAATCTGGTACCCATAGTACAAGCCCTGCTTAATTTGGGACTAGATACAATTGGATGTTAAAAAGAAATCTATCTCAAAGTGTAATTTGAAAGTATTATTTATTTGTTTGTAAAACCACACACATTAAAGCCACTTCTAGTTACAAAATTCATTTGTATTACCTTTGCCTTATAAATTACCAACTTTGTGAAGTATTGGTCTCTTTTGAATACCGTATGTTACCTAAATTCACTCTAAAGGACTGTGAACCCTTCAAATGAATGCCTAAGCATAATCCTCAAATTAATTTTCAAATATATTCATATAAGTATCTCTAGGCTTAACGTTCTTAGGCACAGGTCAAAAGTATTTGAGGTATTTTATTTAGCCCAAGGGTAGCTTAGCGAATACATTATAGCAAAAAGGTTTTAATGTAAATTCGTTTTGTGCCTTGTTTATAAGGATTACAATTTTAATAAATTGGATAAAGAAGGTTACTATTTTGATCTATTCGCTTTTTAGTTTTTTTTTTTAAGTATGTGACATTCAACTGTAGATATAGGATCTATTTGTGTATTGGTCTATGTGACTTATTTTATGAAGTTGGTGGTTGAATTATGACCGTTTTATATATTTCGCTTAACTTCATATTGATATATTTCATATATACCTTTTACTGGTATTGTTAAAACATATTTCAGCTTTTGTCATTTTTATAGCATGTAGCTTTTAAAGTTTGTTTTTTATGCTTTTGTCGATATAAAGGGTGGGCCATGAATTTGTTAACATGTGCATCAAACATCCCGCGTAAACATGTTACCGGAGTTCTTGGGACCGATGCTACTGGAATTTATTGGCTATCATTGTAACACATGTTTTGCAACTGTAAATAAGATGATTAAATTGACATACGCAGGCATATAATTATTTTTAGTCAAGTTAAATAGCATGGTAAGATTTAAAATAAATGAAAATCTTGTTATACGAATAGATAAACACTAACCAAATATGTAAAAAGTCGAATCAAGAATGGTGGAGATCGATAGATATAGGGTGGGCCAAGAATTCGTTAACATTCGAATCTAACATTTCGCGCAAACATGTTGCGGGAGTTCTTGGGACCAATGCTACTAGAATTTGTCTGCTACAATCGTAACACATAGTTTCAACAAGATGGAGCCACTTGTGACACATCCAACAAGTCCCTGCCGGTGGTCAAATACATATTTCCGGAAAAGTTCATTTACCGGCGAGGCGACATTCCATGACCACTCAGAATTCCAAATCTATAGCCAACAGACTACTTTTTATGGAGTTATTTGAAAAATTGTGTCTACATTAATAAACTAAGTATACTACGTCAATTAAAAAGAAAAATCGTCGAAGAGCTGTCGGCGATCTTACGGTGCCTTTACCGACGAGTGTTCGAATTTTCGGTGAAATTTCGGTGCTCACTTAGAAGAGTGCAAACATCAAAACGGTGGTCATTTAGACGATGTAATTTTTAAAAAATAGATTCCAATTAATTTTCTTTTTTGTAAAGAAACATTTTTTATAACATATCAAATGATTTTTTATACGATTTTTTTCAAATCTTAACTAATTTGTGGTCCACCCTTTATAAAAGTATTAAATTTTCCTTGCACAAAATTTGTTACATACAGATTAAGAGGATACTATATGTGTAATGATAATGTAATAATAACATAAAATGCTTCTGAAACTAAAATAAATGAACAAAATATTTAAGTAAAATAAATTTCGAAACGATGAATACTCTCAAGTAGTCATTAACAAGGTATTAGCATAAATATTTCCATGCGAATTCAAAATAAAGTAATTGGTAAGCTTTGCTCTAAAACCTCTTCAGTGTATAGCACTCGAACATCAAAAATACATTTTATATTTCGCTACTGTTGTGAGGGATAAATCACCTGCACGATTGAAATGATATTCGAGCAGGCCAATTAGACAGCGCATTCTGTGAATCTGGTTAGAGTTGTCTGTGTAAGCTTCATAGGCTGGACTTAATAATTTTACTGTGAATTTTGGTGTTTACTGCCTGACACAGGAAAGAGAAACAACCAATTGTTTTGTCTATGTTGATAGTTGTTAGAGAGTTTTGCTTGAGTGGAATCGACTCCCATGAATTTTAGGTTTGCAGTCACTAATATATGTACGTATAATAGTGGTAAATATGTAACAATGATTTTATTTCTTTTCTTACCTACTAAGATTTATCTTAGTATCTTATTGACACGTTATTAGAAATGATTTTCGCTTGATATATTCGTATCGTAAACAGACTTACAGTGGCTAATTGTGAAATCTTTTATGAAATATTACATCGAGTTTGCAATTTATAAACATACTCGAATATAAGAGGTTAACATCCCACGGCGCCAAGACGAGAACACTTATGTTCTGAAGTATTTATTTTGAAGTGAATAAATAATTTCTTCTTATACACAATTTTAAGCTGTGATTTGAAATTGGTATCTTTCCATACCTAATAATTGAATCGAATATCATAAAAAATAGAATTGACGCAGTAGATATAGAAAAAGAAAGAAATATCATAAAAGTTCTATTGAATTAGAATCTACGCTAGTTTTTTTCTTTATGTTGCATTGATTTTTGTAGTAAAATAAAATCCTTTTTCTTCTTGATCAGTGTAAAAACAACAACTACATACAACAAATTTTACCTTACCGTACCTAAATTACAGGTTATTTTCGTTCTCTATACATATATCACCAATCAATTTCGTTATCATTTGTCAAAATTTCATCATCATCATATGATAGACCCTGGTCGCATTAAATACGTTTTATCATGCAACTTTCATACGTCTCTGTCGACATCATAACGTACCGGCTCTCTAAAGCCAAGCCTATCCCCTTGCTCTGCATGCAGCCGCAACGCTTGTCATTAAGCACTAACGCAGCACTGTAGCTGTGGTCTTTAACGCCGCGATAAATAAACTAATTATACGCTGAATGGACATTAATTTGTACAGGGAATTGATTGGTTATTATATATACTAGGTGCTTTATTACGTAACCTGTCTACTGCCTTCTGTCTTGGGATAAACAATATGTAATGTGGACGATTCATAGCACTGAAGTCACGTGTTCTCAACAAGTTAAATTGTGTACTATGGTTAATTAAAACAAACATTAGCATCAATTGCTAATACATCAATACAAATATAATTATATTACACTGAATATTAGTTTGTATTTAAGTTTGTGTATTTGGAAATTTCCCCGGTTTGACTTGTAGTCAAAACTAAATGTAGAACTTAAGAGATGCAACCCAAAATATGTATTTCTGTTATGTATGTATATATTTGTCGTATAATAATACAACAACATAAAATCATAATAAACTACTTACAGAAGTATATCGCACGGAGAAATTGAAGATTACTTTTAAAGAGTTTACGTCTAATACAAATATATTTAGTTGTTTGTATACATTTAAAAAAAAACAGAAGCTTTGTATTATAAAACTACGTTTTGGTGACAAAGGAGTTTTTAGGGTCGTCCTAAATACTCTTTAATAATCAATACCGCTTTCCACTGCAGCAAAGTGTTGTGGCTCCAATCCCTACATGGGACAACACTTTGTGTGACCCACAAATATTTATTCCAAGTCTGAGTGTTCTTTGCGTCCATTTCATATATGTTTGTAAAGTTTCTCGTGACACAGAATTTATTCAAAGTGCGGAGTTGTTTTTTTAATTAAAAAAAAACAGTAGCAGTCGTGGGACTGCCGATAGAAGTGAAAACGGAACTATTAAGTTGAGAGTAATTAAAACTATATGCAAAAATTATATGAAATTTTTTATGTTTCATATATAGCTATATATAATATATAATATCATATATAATATACCTAGTCTTGCCATAAATATTGTAATAAAGAAAAAAGAAAATTGTTAACTGCAAATAACATTTATTACTTTTACAGTGTGTCAGTTTAATACATAAATATAAAACAATTAAAAATATAAAAAGCTTATTCGAAGTGGTCTCCATTGGCTGCAATACAGTCCTTTAAACGATGAGGCCAGTTATCAATAGAAGCACGCACTCTTTCCATGGGAAAATTCTTCACTGCCAATCGTATAGATTGTTTTAGGGACTCCAAATTATCATGGCGTTTAGAGCAAGCTGTACTCTCTAAAACTGACCACAAATCATAATCCAGCGGATTAAGATCGGGACTAGACGACGGCCAGTCTTCAGCTCTGATGAAGTCCGAAACGTTCGATTCCAACCAAGACTGCGTGGACCGAGCTTTATGACCCGGCGCCGAGTCTTGCTGGAAGGACCATACTTGGTTATTGAACATGGTGATGTTAAGGGGCTTAACTACCTTCTCAAGAATGGTATCTTGATACACTTGTGCCGATGTTTTGATACCTTTTTCACAAAAATATGGCTCAGTCACTCCTTCATAGCTAACACCCCACCAAACCATCACTGAAGTCGGATAATGTCCACGTTGCACTCTGTCGACTAATTGGGAAGCTTCCTTAGAGCTTTGAGCATAAATACGGTCATTTTGTTTGTTAAAATGTTGCTCAATTGTAAAAATTTTCTCATCCGTAAACAAAATTTTTCTGTGACCTCCCTTTGCGTACCGCTTCAGTAGTTGTTTCGATTTTACCACCCTATTCTTCTTTAAATTATCAGTTAAGAAATGGCCAGTGCGTCTCTTATAGGCTGCAAGTCCTAAGTCATCTTTTAAAATACGCGACATGGTTCTAGGTGCTATCTTCATTTCCCGAGATAAAATCTTTTGCTTTCGGACAGGATTTCTTCGAATTCTTTCCCTTACTGCTTTGACCACCTTTTTCGTACGAACACTACGTGGACGGCCAGATCTTTTTCTGTCACAAACAGAGGAGGTCTCATTGTACCTATTAATAGCCCGGTACACAAACATTTTACTAATACCAAGTGTATGGAGAGTTTTAAAAATTGCATTTGGCTCCATACCTACTTTGTGTAATGCTATCACAGCGATTCGGTTCTCTTTATCACCCCACACCATTTTAATATCGCAAAATATTTTACAATGTATTGGCGCCAAAATGAGAAAACACAATGAACAATCGTATAAAAATGACAGATTCGAAATTCAAATGTAATATTTTTTTATAATTAAGTGTAACAGTATTTATGGCCAGACTAAGTATAATAATAATAAATTTCATATATAATATATAATATCATATTCTCCATAGCTATAGATATACTATTATCATTAGCATGTCGGTGATGCGAACCGAGGATTTTACCCTCTACCAAAACGCTCAACGCGCCTAAAGAAGTTTTCACTTCAAAAATCTAGTTCTAATGATAGGATCTAAGAAAACAATATCAATTGTCCATTCTTTTTGATTATAAAACTGATTTTATTAATTACACCGTACCGTAAACAAAGCAAAAGAATGAAAAATTATACACAGCCATAACCACATGTTTTCTGAGGAGAAATCTAATCTCTCACATATTCCTTGAATAAAACTGAAGCAACTTGCATGAGAGGTCCGCACACCTTTCTGGCATATTACCAGGTCCCCAATCAATCATAACAACATATTGTTTGCTTGGGAGGGATAACGTATCCGTTGTTACGTGAATTTATGAGGGTAGCTTTATTATTGATAGGTTTCATGCAACATTAGCGGGTTGATTGGTCGACGTTCCGTTCCTGTTTTATTTTCCAGACTCAGTGAAATTGATCGGGGCTGCATAAAAACTGCGATAAATTTTGCACTTTCTTTTGGTTTCTCGACATATTAGCCCAAAAAGTGTGTTAGAGAATCAGATCAGTTAGAGATTCAATGATGAGTAGAATTTAGTAGATGTTTAGTATCATAGTTAAACAATTTAGTTGTAGTATCAATACTTCAATGAAGTAAATTAGTTTTGTCATGAGTTATGTTTTCTACGACTATTACAAATTTAATAAATTTATTCATGAAGAAATGATAGTTAAGCATTATTTTACCGAATTCATTATTCCAATAAATGTAATATTTGATAGTCAACACAATTGATATGAAAATATACTTAATTATTGTAAAGGTTTCTAAGTCAATTGTTACAAGTAACGATTACTAGGCAACATTTATGAAGTGACTACAGATATGACATCCTCAAATATCTTTTGGGGTCCAAAACTCCTAGGTACAGTAATTAACGTAGGTCCTTCACTTTTAGTTTCATAATAAATTCGTTTTGAAACTGGCTTAAGGCCGTTGGGGTGAAAATTTCAATGCTCAGTTGATTCCATTAATTAGACATGCTGTGCTCACCCCATCGTGCCTACTTGAATAGCCAATTACATTGATAATTGGAGGTCGCGCAGGTGTCTCAGGGACAAAGACTCAAGTCTGTGGCGTGAGTGATGAGTAACCAAAAGCAACTGTTTTATTTTTGAAATTTGATATTTTATGAATGACCTTAAGTTATTGCTTACATTTTCCAAGCCATCTGTATAGGTCCCATCCTTATTCTACTAATACCATTATCTACCTCTAATCTCTAAAGTGTACGTCTTCCATCAATAGGTTTATCCCCTATCACGTAAGTGGAAAAAAATAAGATATTTTTTTTATTTCGAACATATGGCGAGAGATTAGATCTGTCTGACTGTGAGACAAGCTCTGTTTGTGCTATAAAAATTGAATTAACTGACAGAATATTTTTATAGTTTTTGTTTTGTTCGAGAACTTCGAAATAAATATTTGCTGACTGTACTAACATTTGGTCTGACCTGCATATGGAACCCGAGACCTCAGCACAGTAGTGACATACGCTACTACCGCACAGCCGAGGCAGTCATATAATTAATTCAGTCAGTCAATTAAATGTTTGAAACACCTTTTATACTGTTCGAGGATATAGTTTATTAGTTGATCGGTGTCTTCTATTGCCCGTAGCGTGATGTATATACAGCGCAAATTTAAAGGATGTAGCTAGCCAATCTTTGAAGTTAGACATATGCTATCGCGGACATTTTTAGAACTTTTAACGGGCAATATTTCTTTCATACATTATTTTTACGACGCTGTAAAAGACAGACAATAGAAGTTTTTTTTTATCTAGAAACCTACCAAAGTGACTCTATTCTGCCTGATGGAAAGCATGTATAGAATTCAAGAAAGGTGGTCGCCATACTCACTGCGAATGAAGACAATGCAGTATGGCATCCCACGTTATAGTGGCCTAGTGAGATGCTTTTTCATGCCCCGCTTAAAGGACTCGAGATCGTAGTGAGAGGGGAACACGTGCGGTGGTAATGAATTCCAGGCTTTAACTGATCTGCACAGAAAGGAAGAGCCGAATCGTTTAGTTCGGGAGCGTATGTTTAGTATTCTGAAACGGTGACTTCCAAGGCCAGCACGAGTTGTGCTATAGAGGAACGGAGAGGATGGGATCAGTTGGTAATGAGTTCCAAGTTTTAAGGAAGTTCTTAAAACGGATTAATTTTTCTCCGTTTTTGTAATATTTTCCATCGATACTGAGCTCCATTTGGTCATATGATGATTTAGAGCCTCTAGTCTTTCGCTATAACTGGACTACACACTGAAATAATTTTTGAAATTAGATCTGTAGTGCCTAGGATGCCACGTTCAAAAAACTATTTGACAAATAAAGAAACTCTTTAGTTTTATAATAACCATAGATATGTACATGTGTGAATTTTTTCTCTGCAACATTTGTGTACATCACGGATTTGTCTCTCTCAAAAAACTCAATGAATATTCAACAAAAGAAGTATAGAAGAAAGGATTTTGTGGCTTGAAATCGCTCGTCACTTTTAACTGCCCCCGAAGTTTTAGTGCGACGAATTCCAGAGTTTGATTCTATTTAGTTTATGTGGAAGTTACGAGTATATAGCTTGTTTACTAGAGGGCGCTACCGTGCACTTATTACGTACTCAAACTCAAGTTAATTGCGTATCTGGGTTAATATGAGCGTGTTATTATACTGAGCGAAGTGAGTGAAAAGTCATTAAGAATTTTGAACACTTTGAGTTTTGTTGAGTGAAGTCGGAAACATATTACCTTGCGCTTTTGAGATATTTATATGACAGAAATGAGCGGTCTCATTAATGTATTTTTGTAGAGAAACATCGACATTATTATTTCTATCTTTCTTGAGATACTTTGATTTTTATGCTAAAGTTTAAACAGCTTTCTATTTTCATTTTTATAAACATTATTTAGTAAAGGTTACATATACAATTTACCAAAGATGGTTTTAATTTTTCTAACATGATATAGGGTAAACCTATTGCCCTCAATTAACTAGGTATTTGAGAATTTCAATATGAAAATCTCAAATACCTTTAAAAAAAACCTTCGATTTAATACCTTTTCTCAAATAACTTTAATTTATCTTAGATGCTTTTGATGTATAAACAACTGTAAGAAATGAACACCGCTACACCGTTTGGTTTGTGTCCGTTCGATTCCGACTCACTACCCCGCCGTAAACTGTTGGGATGAGGGCTCGATAAAAGTCTGGAAAACCTTTACTATCGGGATATGATTATATAATAATTAAATAATATTAAATATTTTGTACATTTGATATATAACACCATCAATCGCAAACTAAGCAGAGCTAGTACAATGGATACTGGAAAACTGACATAAATACATTATACTTTCTTTGTAAATTCATACATATTAAATATAGAAAACATTCAAACTCTGAAACAAATGTTTGTAGATCATGCAAACGTTTGGTCCTTCCCGGAAATTGAAACGAGACTTCTAAAGCATAGCAGTCGCATACGCCACCACTGCACGAATGAGGCAGTCAAAATCAATTTTATTCCTCGGTTCATTTACATGGTTATATACAACTGCCTCGGTGGCGCAGTGTTAGTGAATGCGACTGCTGTGCTTGAGGTCTCGGGTTCGATTCCCGGGTCAAACCAAATGTTTGTCTGATCTGCAAATATTTGTTTCGAAGCTTGGGTGTTTTCAATGTATAATATGCATGTATTTACAGAAGTAAAGTAAATAAGTATTCTAAAGTATTTAAGTATTCTATCAGTCAGTCTAGTTATCACAGCACAAGCTCTGCTTAGTTTGAAACTGGATGACGCTGTGTTTCAAATGTCCGAAATATTTATTATTATTATTATACCTACATTTATTAGCAATCCTCAGAGAAAAACATTGACATTCAATTCGCTTTTATTTCAAAAGCTAAAATAGAAATTACTCGATATTCGATTCCTCCCAAAATGGAAACATTCAGTGTTAAACAGAGCTTATTTCGCACCGGAACATTTAATCAATGGCCACAAAGCAAACTCAGCACAATGCACAGTGAATATCGCTCTGCGATAAACAGTGCATACTGAAGAGTGCAGTGCATAACCAGATGACTTGCACGAACATTGTCATTGACAGACTTCGTTAGCTGCGGTCTGGTAGTGTCATGCCGCGGCACGAAACTGATAGAAAATTATTTCATACGTATACAGAACAGTATTCCTCGTCTATAAGATTAAATATTTAAACACCCAGTACAATATATCGTATTAACAATAATTTTGCTTTATAACAATAATAATTCTTTTATTTCAGATTACTGTCTATAATTTGTTAGTACACAATAGCCCTTAATAACTACGTTGGTACACACAATTGACATAAATAATTGATTGTGAGAATGTCTGTCATGTAAAGTGTTTGACAAAGCGTTTTAAAAAGCGTCAATTTTACAAATTGACAAAATTACAATTAACTTTACAAATCACTTCTGTAGATCACAAGATTTGTATCGTTCTTTAGTTGTTTAAATGATTAAAAAAATCATTCTCAGATGGTTTCGCTAATGTTTTGAGTTAGCTCCATAAAACACGTGTTGATCAATATAAGCAATATTAGGCATTATGCTTTGATATTATGGTTTATTATTAAACATTAGGCACGCATTTTAAGTTTGCCTATGCAACGTTTCGTTCCTTATTATTTTACAATAATTTACTAAAACAAGACTTTATTAATAGCACCACCGTTAAAAGTTTGATTGTGCATACAAAACTTTAAACAAACATTTACTTCGTGTTACGACATTCTGGTTTTATCTAAACAAGTTGGGTTACAGAGGTCAAAGTCGAAGGCTCCAAGTAAATAATAGCAACTGGCCGCTACTTGATATGACCTCAATATATTTGGTACTGGGTTAAGAAAGAATTGAGATCGGTTAACCAGTTGCTTATACTTTTATAGATGCGTACCTGTACTCGCAGACTTATCCAGGGTAGGCAGAGAAAATAGACTGCATTTACCACTATATTTACGTATAATTCGTAGATTTTATGATTTACTCTTCGCTCCTTTTTTCAAAATTTCCAAACTATCCCAGTCGTTATATCTTCTGTCAGTCTACAAATACCCACATCGATTTTTATAACCTACAATAGTTATCTTTAATAGGGTTTAGTGTAGATATTTAATAGGGTAATGTGTGTTTTCTGCTACACACAAAGAATATCAATAAATCATAATCATGTCTCTTTCTTAACATTTATAAATTTTCACGTAAATCTAGCGTACTTAAGACGGTTTTATTTTCAAGGCTTTACGGGCATGAAGAGTTAACGTTATATCAAAGTTATCATAATTGGATAAACGGCATTAGAAAACATAAAAGGGAAAAAGAAAACAAATATTTCTTTCTGTTCGTTTGTTAAGTGACCGCAGATGATAGCTCTTGGAAAATAACAGCATTGAAGGTAAAAAGCCTCTTATGACAGAAAATAAAGTAACAAGTTAAAACACTGAAGAAAGAAATCTCAACCTGAAGGTAAAAACGATTTATATTTCGTACAGCTTTGATGTTATAAGTTTACTTTATCAAATTAGTAGTAATATCAAAAAAACAGACAACGTTGTAACAAAATAAAAACAAGACTAATGGCACAAATAAAAAAGTTACTTTACCTTTGAACGATTTGGACTTGAAATACTAATTTATTTCAGCTATAAACTGGTTGAGCTGTTTTTTTTCTTTAAAAAGACAACGCTCGCATTAGAAATAAATCCTGTGTCACGGTGGACTTTACAAACATGCAAGAAACGGACACAAATAACACCCAGACTCAGAAAAACAATTTGTTGATCACACAAAATGTAGTCCCGTGTAGGATTTGAACCCACAACACTCAGCGAAGCGGTGAGCGGCGTGGCGACCGCTTAAACCACTAGGCCAGCCGTGCAGTCTGTTGGTTCAGTTGTTTACTGCTAGCGATATATATAATAAAAATATTGCAGTTGAATAAAAAAAGTATCATAGATAATGAAAAACAAGTGTCAAATGATGTGTCAAAAATAGATTTCACGTTGCTGGACTTTGGATGCTATACACTGTAACTTGAACATATTTAATACTACTTAAAAGTGGTTTAACTTCAATTTACGTATTACTGATACCGTAAAAATTATCATCTTTTCGTAAATTCTTCTATTTTATTATTTATACATTTTCGTTCGTTTTCCAAGAGCAGTGTACTCAGTAACAAGTAATAGATGATAATACCACCAATTTTATAACAACAGAATGTAATAAAGGCCGTAATTTTACAAGAAGTAGTAATCACAAAAAAATGGTCAAAGCTTTGTATATCTGGTAGTTATGTATTCCACGATGTAAAATCAATAATCATAATCAAATTACAAAGGATTTTAAGTATTAACCGCAGATACCGCGCACCAGAAACCGTACCATTTCCATTGAAATTAATTGCATTGCCTCAATTTGTTGGGCGGCTAGATCAAACCGGCGGAAAACGGACACCACCAATTATGACTATTAAAGTTAACCGCCGATGTCTGCTGCTGGTGTTTGATGGACGTACATGTTAATAAATTGCTGTAGATACTGCGTATGGGTCAAACTGGTTTAAGGATATATTCAATATTGATACTTGATAAAATTGTTTTTAATGAACTACGAGAGAAATGAACAGACGCGTTAACTAACAACAAACAACTATCAACGGAAACCTGTAACTCATGACACACACACACACACACACACACACATTGCTTCCCTTTGATTATCTCCTCGAAATAAGGGGGAGGGGAAGTATTGGTGGTAATTCAGATTTCACGTATTTTCAATTAAATAGTTTTGAAGTGTTCTATGAATTTTGTATAGATAATGTTGTTAGATATAAATTCCCAGAAAATATAGATCAGTTTGTAATCCAGGTTTCATCCGACTATGAAGCATTTATAATATTAAATCTCTATTACAATTGATTTTATAGGAAGGCTTATGCCAGATTTTTCTATGAATAGGTTGTATTCATTTTCCAAACTTTACTAGTAGGTTGATGTTTAATGACTTGTATTATTTTTTAATATATGATCACACAAAAATATTTTTTTAAATCTGACACTTATCAAAAATTTGAAGGTCATGTTACTGTCTGGTGTGGGATTAAGAATACAGTGTCACCATTCCTATTATTATTATTAGAGACCGGATAATATGCATTTGCATATTTGCATATGCATTTGCATATTTAAGCGATTTTCAAGGCTAATAGCATATTTTTACTAATATCTAGTGATGATGGATATTATTGCTATAATTTACAGTAGGTATTTTTCGAGCGTAGCACACTCGACAGCCGTGCGTATTTTGTTTTGGTAGGCACTCAAAAAATGAAAGAGACAAATGATCGCGTCGCCGCGCGCTCGCCTACCGCGCTACTCCCACCTATTATGCATGTCATTATTACTTTGTTACTTTGATTGTTGACACGCTCGTGCTCGGATAATTCACCTGCAGTTAAAAGTTTTTGTGTGTGTACAATGCCTCCCGAAAAAAAAAGTGTGTCTTCGTGGATAAGTGAATTTCCTGGAACATTTACTTACGACGGAAATGTTTTATATTGTCGAGTTTGCGAGAAAAACATTTCGTGCACTAAAAAGTTTCAAATAGACCAACATGTCAAGACAAGTGTTCACGTCGCAGGATTGCAGAAAAAAGGTCCACGACAACAGCTTATAACCGCTTCTGCTTCTAGCTCGAAATGTAAACAAAACAACCAGTTTTGCATGGATTTATGTGAAGCATTGCTTGCAAGTAATATTCCTCTCTATAAACTAAAAAATTCTACTCTCAATCACTTTCTGCGAAAATATTGCTCAAATCAAAATATACCAGACGAGTCAACATTGAAAAAATACCAAATGTTCCTCTCCCTCCCGAACCAGTTGTAACCCGATGGGGGACATGGATAGAAGCTGTACTGTTTTACAATGAACATTTTGAGGCCATCCAAGGTGTGGTAAATGACTTTGACAGTGCCGAGTCAAGAGCAATTTGTGAGTCACAGACAGCTTTTAACGATTCTACCATAAAAAAAAACATAGCTGTAATTTGCACCAATTTTTCTCACATACCCGAAAGTATTAAAAAGCTTGAAACTCATGGTTTGGCATTGAATGAATCCATTCAAACAATGAATAAAATCCACTATCTTAACTTCACGTTGCCAAGTACGTTGCCGCATAAACTTAAAGAAAAGTTTGAAAATATTTTGAACAATAATCCAGGCTTTGAACATCTGTGTCAAATTGATAGCTTTATTAATGGACCGACGGAAGTTTTGCCAGAAAATATAAGCGCTAACATAGCACCCAAGTTCAAATTCTGCCCAGTTACCTCAGTAGATGTGGAGCGATCATTTTCGACCTATAAAAATATTTTGAATAATCGAAGACATAATCTTACCACTGAACATTTGGAACAATACTTAATTGTTAATGTTTACAAAAATATTAAATAATGTTACATGTTACTGTATCGATTAACATCTATCAATGGATAGTTTTCTATAAATGTATGCTGATTTTTTAATAAAAGATATAAAACTTAATAGTTTTTTTATTTGATCAAATAACAATAAATTAAAAAGATACATACATAATAAAGTAAAACATAAAACAAGTATTTACTAACAAAATACTTAAATCTAAAGGAATAATATTTACAAAACAAAAAAAACTCATTTAATGTTGCATATTCTGTCAGTTTTCGTGCATATTTCGAGCATTTATCATGCATATTTGCATGCATATAACAAGCTTTTTATGTTGCATATAATCCGGTCTTTAATTATTATTATTTTATTTTTAAATGGACTTTACAAACATACAAGAAATGAACACAAAGAACACCCAGACTCAGAACAACAATTTGTGGATCATACTGTATCCAAGTGGGGTTTAATCCCATAACACTCGGCACGGTAAGGCGGCGTGGCGACCGCTTAAACCAGGCCAAACGTACAGTGATAGGCAATCTTAGTGACCTATTGAATAAGATATGCTAGACAACATCACTGTGAAGAGAAGGAAAACTTGAAATAAACCCAAAGCTTAGAGTTATTATTTTTTCACACCTACTCGTCTGGTCAGTGTGGTATAGTAGGTCAAACGTAAAGTGGACTGTTAAAATCTTGATAATTATTATATTACTGTGTGGTGTCGGATTAAGAATACTGGGTGTCACCTTTCCTATTTATCACACCAGTATAGTAAGAGTCAACTAAGAAAAACCACGTAGAACAAAATCAAAGTGAAGAGAAATTTGAAACAAATACTATAGTAACTAGTTTAGCATGATGTAGCAGAACAAAACCTCCTTTCTAAGGAGAGGCCTATAACCAGCAGTGGACTGGCAAAGACGATGACATATTACTAACGATTTTTGCTTGTAGTTATAAAATCTACAACTTAATTAATTCCTAAATAAAAACATATATTTGATTTGCAATTGACCATTGAAAAATAATGTTGTAATTTCAATAATAGATTGACAATGTCTAGGCCAGGAGTCCATAAAATCTTAGGATTTTTTCTTGTAAATGTCTACTAACGTTACGTTCATTTACTGATTTTAATAGGTGCTTCTCTTATTTGTACATCTGTTATATAATTAACAAGTAATACGTATGTAACCAGTATTTGACCCTGTCCTAGTAGCCTGATCCAATCACAGAGCGGACGCACGTGACCCTGGTCACTCACTAACTTCACTAACTCTATTTACTTCGCTCCATCAGTTTCCGTAACCCCAATTCAACTTCTTTCTTTGACCCATTTGAAAAAAATTACTATCTAAAAGACGGTTCAGACAGGTGGTTCGTCGTAAAAAAACTAGCCAAAGCTCTTTACAATATTATATATTATATGAAGAGTAGCACTAAGATGATGACAAGAAAATAACATGAAAAAAAATTGGTTTGTATGTAATAACGAAATAATTGGTCAGACTGACCTTCCATCGCTTATTAAGCCTACTTGTAGGTATTTATTCCAAAAACCCTTTTTAAAACTTGACACCATTTTAACGTCCATGTTTATTATATCTATTGTTCTACGTATTTCTGCCTATAACTGTACTGTCAAACACAGATCATTCATTCTGTAGAGGGTGTTGTTACGCGTACTTCTATTCTGCTTCCGTACAATCAAGTAGAAAGTATTGCAGTAGTAAAATTAGTCTATGAATATACATCCACTAAGTTTTTTGCACATCAAATTACAAGCTAAATTATTACCAGTTTTATTCAAAACATCATAACATTTTATTATACCAGTTACGTTATTACAAACTGATTTAAAACTTGTTATAGGCAACGCTTAAACCGTTGTAAAACTATATTTATCATGTTGATATTGCGGTACAAACATTTGCGGGATATGTTACTTTGTAACGGTTATACTTGAATGTACAACGGAAGTGTATATGGTATTTATATTTTATACTCAACTTGTTTATCATTAAACATCGCGTTGTTTAATTTTTTATTTTCATTTTGTTTTTATATTTTGGGTGAATTTATCAATCATTATCATTATTCTCGTAAACAACATTTTGTGGTCGGCTACTTGACATAATCGTAGGTTCCTCTTTAGAAACACAATTTGGCCTACTGCTGTATCCTGCTAGCGAAAGTGTAAGTATTTCTAGTTTTACTTCACTTTACTGCGGTGATTCCTATATAGATTCCGTATTGGTGATGCCTCCCAACACGGATAGAGGTTAGCATATTCTTTTACGACACTTGTGTTCTAAAGGTGTTGACCGATGTGATATATTTGAAATGTTAATCAAAGTTTTCTCTGGTCGTAAAGATAAAACTTAAGTTTCGATCGATCTGTCACACAAAACTGTGTGGTTTTTCCTAAATATTTGACACATAGCTCCTTGGTGTTTCAGATAAGTAAATATCTTCTCCGACAACAACGTAATAATGTGCTTCCTAGCACGCAGAGTAACGTACTTCAGAAGAAGCAAATGGATACGGGATGGTAACACGCACAGTCTATTATTCTTGTATTTCGTGTTATTATAATTTTAGTAACTTTAAGTGTCCATAAATTTATTTTTTCTTGTATCGAAGACTGAAATAGCTTATCTTTGTGATGACAGATTAGTGTATGTCACATTTCACCGTCCCTGTTCATCACTGGATGTCGTAAGAAGCGATTAAGGTAGCAAAACTACGGGAAACAATATCACAGCAAAGAGAAGCAAAACTTGAAAGAAACCTATGTCAAGTCATCTGATCAGCGTAGTAAAGTAAGCCAAAATCCCGTACGAACGTACGAAAGGCGTACGTCCAGCAGTGGACTATTAGTCTTTTGATGATAATACGTGGTAGGTGTATGTTATTTCTTTTTAATTTCATTGTAATCCATCAAGAAACTTTAGCATATTTTAAATAAATATTTGTATGATACACAGATAAAATTATAGTCATAAGCTAGGTTTATTAAGCAATTTGAGCATTGTTATAAAAATAATTTCAAGATAACAAATTATTAAGATATTTTACACATGCTAGGATCCAATTATAGAGTTGGAGCAGTCTAAAGTAAGTTGCCTCCAAACCCAGGCAGGAAATCTATTTTATTTCAACAGCGATATAATAAAAGGCCAAACCACTAACTCATTAGTTCAAGATGTTGGCAAACTATCGGGACAACTTCAAAGTTAACAAGAATGTAGGCTGAAGCCTGGAGGCGTGGCTAGTTCAGGAAGTTGGGTTTTGTCATTAAACCGAAGGAAATTTAGGGAAATCCCCCAAGTTGGCTAAGGTCAACCAGTTGAGAAGTTCTTAATTTTGATTATGACGTCATGAAATTAAATTTTACACTGGTCAAACTATGTGGAGAAATTGAATTCACTATCATTACATACATAAAGTAGCATTGCTCATGAAGTGACTTAGAAAAGTATTTATAATAAAAAAGGTTGAACGATAGTTGATTTTGTGTCACAGCATAGAAAAGAAATGAAATAAACATGAATATACTAGTAAAAAGTGCACATCTGTCTTTATTGAGAAAATGCGTAACGTTTCTCTAGAAAGCAGAACATAAATGACATAACCCAATGACTGTAAATTACTAAACTGATTTTAATCGTACACAACCCCGTCATTCACTTTGTTTACGCAAACCACTTTACAATATTAGAGGGGACCACAACTTGCCACCATAATACGATATTTTCAGACGCAATGATTAACTGTCATGCTTCCATTTTGTAGCAATTTTCATTAAGCCGTCGTTAGAAGGGAAAGTTTGGGAGTACGCCTCTTATCCCATCGGGATCCCATGTCCTCGCTGATTAATTCAGGTGCCCTTACCTTGGTGCAGATGTTAGACCGTTGGAAGAGATATGACAAGGATTCGGAGATGATTACTCTTAAATGTAATTAATTGGTTTTGAAGTTACAGTTCAAATACGTACGGTTTTAAAATGGTCGATGTATTTCAGAGTTAAATTTAAAGGTGTAAATTTTTGTCATTATGTATATTTATGTATCCTAGGTAAAAACAAATAGAAATAAATGTAAAAAGTAAATAAAATCAATTTAAAATATGAAGTTAGATTTAGTGTAGTGCGCTCACAGTGGAGTGACGATTTGTGCAACATGGCTGGCAGGAGTTGGATGCGACTAGCCCAAAATCAATCATGGTGACGTACAAAACGAGAGGCCTATGTCCAGTAATGGACTGTGATAGGCTGATGATACTGATATTATGAAGTTTGTCAGTTAGTGAAGTTAAGTTCAGATTTCTGGTACACAACCACCTTAAGGCCATATTCTTAAACTTTAGTCAGTAATAAATTGGGAGTAGATCTGAATTGTTATTACAGTGAGAAATAAACATTTGTGTTGCTTTCCTTTATTTAAATGTTAAGAAATAATAATATCTTCTAAGATTTCTCACAACCAAAGGAATAATTATATTTATTAGAGTGCCTGGAATCCGATAGAATCCATCTAACGGGTCGTTCAAGTAGCTATTTGTTCAGGTATTCTAGGAAACACTTTTGTCCTATAAGACATCGAAATTGAACTAAAAGCTTTTGCTATTGTTTCCTCGAATACAGCTTCACTTCTAGCCCATTCTGAAGCTATGCAATAAAGCAAATTGCAAATATATATTTATACAGAATTTTGGATTTAAAACTTGAAATATGATTTTCAAAGGCGAGATTTTAGAGTTTTTTTTTAAAGCGTATACAGTACTTTTGCCCAAATATTCCTGAACGTACAGGCATACATATCATGTAATATTTCGGACATCTGATAAACAGCGTCATCTAGTCCCAAATTAAGCAAATCTTGTATTATGGATACTAAACAATTGATATATGTATTTATAAATATACTTTTATTTAATACATACATTTATGCGTAGGAAACACCCAAACTAAACTAACTTTGTTAAGTTATATCTTAACCTAAAGCAGCATTAAGATGGTAGATTTTTAAAACTAGCAACCTTTTTCAGTTTATAAATAATACGAGTATATATAGTACGACGTGGTATAGCAAATAAGTATCGTTCTAAAAATGATTAAAAAAGACTGAACTTACAATATACAGAATTTCGCTAACATCCAACGTCACATCTAGTTTTCCTTTATAGTAGTACGGTAAGGTAACGGTAAGCCTGTAAGTACTTCAGCAAAACGTTCCAGCAACGTGAGTGGGTCACGTGCAAAAACATTCGTTTGTGTCGTATTCTAGCTCAGGTACTTATTTCACTCTCGCTCAGACATATTGAGAGTAAAAATAAGAGTAATTTGTGTGGTTGACTGGTTTTCTTACATGTTTTTTATTATTATTATTATACCTAACATTTGTGCTGACATATTAGCGTACTATTATCATACAGATTCTCTTATTTGTGCCTTTTGGCACGCAGAATTTTTTTTTGACGGCTTTGGAAATTAATATACTAAAATTATTTAATTTTTACTAAAAAGTAGCAACCGGGCATGTCATCCAGGCAGTAGTAACTCCATGAATTTTAATCTACTAGAACGTAGAAAGTATAGTACTACTTGATTAATAAAATATATATCATGTACTAATTTATACTAATGTTGCTTTACAATTATTGCGTTTAATGAGTATACATATTTTTAATCTAAAACTACCACCATGAAATGGTTCTTAATTGTGGTCATTTGAATTAATAATGTCGTGTTGGTAGCATCAAACATCACGTTGCACCAATAACACAATCCAATAGCATACATAAATATAGCCACCTGTCAAATATTAATTTATTAAAATTACTAATTCTCTAATTATCTAACGTGACCAGAGTGCAGTATCTGCATAAACTCTGTAGACCACAAACTCTTAACGATAATAGACCTTCGATGTGTTATAACTAAAGACCGGATTATATGCAACATAAAAAGCTTGTTATATGCATGCAAATATGCATGATAAATGCTCGAAATATGCACGAAAACTGACAGAATATGCAACATTAAATGAGTTTTTTTTGTTTTGTAAATATTATTCCTTTAGATTTAAGTATTTTGTTAGTAAATACTTGTTTTATGTTTTACTTTATTATGTATGTATCTTTTTAATTTATTGTTATTTGATCAAATAAAAAAACTATTAAGTTTTATATCTTTTATTAAAAAATCAGCATACATTTATAGAAAACTATCCATTGATAGATGTTAATCGATACAGTAACATGTAACATTATTTAATATTTTTGTAAACATTAACAATTAAGTATTGTTCCAAATGTTCAGTGGTAAGATTATGTCTTCGATTATTCAAAATATTTTTATAGGTCGAAAATGATCGCTCCACATCTACTGAGGTAACTGGGCAGAATTTGAACTTGGGTGCTATGTTAGCGCTTATATTTTCTGGCAAAACTTCCGTCGGTCCATTAATAAAGCTATCAATTTGACACAGATGTTCAAAGCCTGGATTATTGTTCAAAATATTTTCAAACTTTTCTTTAAGTTTATGCGGCAACGTACTTGGCAACGTGAAGTTAAGATAGTGGATTTTATTCATTGTTTGAATGGATTCATTCAATGCCAAACCATGAGTTTCAAGCTTTTTAATACTTTCGGGTATGTGAGAAAAATTGGTGCAAATTACAGCTATGTTTTTTTTTATGGTAGAATCGTTAAAAGCTGTCTGTGACTCACAAATTGCTCTTGACTCGGCACTGTCAAAGTCATTTACCACACCTTGGATGGCCTCAAAATGTTCATTGTAAAACAGTACAGCTTCTATCCATGTCCCCCATCGGGTTACAACTGGTTCGGGAGGGAGAGGAACATTTGGTATTTTTTCAATGTTGACTCGTCTGGTATATTTTGATTTGAGCAATATTTTCGCAGAAAGTGATTGAGAGTAGAATTTTTTAGTTTATAGAGAGGAATATTACTTGCAAGCAATGCTTCACATAAATCCATGCAAAACTGGTTGTTTTGTTTACATTTCGAGCTAGAAGCAGAAGCGGTTATAAGCTGTTGTCGTGGACCTTTTTTCTGCAATCCTGCGACGTGAACACTTGTCTTGACATGTTGGTCTATTTGAAACTTTTTAGTGCACGAAATGTTTTTCTCGCAAACTCGACAATATAAAACATTTCCGTCGTAAGTAAATGTTCCAGGAAATTCACTTATCCACGAAGACACACTTTTTTTTTCGGGAGGCATTGTACACACACAAAAACTTTTAACTGCAGGTGAATTATCCGAGCACGAGCGTGTCAACAATCAAAGTAACAAAGTAATAATGACATGCATAATAGGTGGGAGTAGCGCGGTAGGCGAGCGCGCGGCGACGCGATCATTTGTCTCTTTCATTTTTTGAGTGCCTACCAAAACAAAATACGCACGGCTGTCGAGTGTGCTACGCTCGAAAAATACCTACTGTAAATTATAGCAATAATATCCATCATCACTAGATATTAGTAAAAATATGCTATTAGCCTTGAAAATCGCTTAAATATGCAAATGCATATGCAAATATGCAAATGCATATTATCCGGTCTCTAGTTATAACATTCATCGATAGATAAACGACAGTGATACAATTTGCATCTGCAGTTCTTAGCTCTCTAGTTTTTTTTTCTTTATGAAGAGTCTGCCAAAGTGATTCTACTCTACCGGCTGAAAAGCATGAATAGAATCCAAAGAGTTGTGGTCACCATACTCGTTGCAAATGCAGACAATGCAGTGTGGTGACCCACACTATGGCGGCCTAGAGAGATGCTTTTTCACGCCACGCTTGGGGACGTAAAAGGCATGACAGTCATCGTGGCAGTGTAAAACTCACATGGTTATTACGATAACCTTCACTCTTGTATCAATGGGCCTCCGGTCTCGCACTAACCAACGAAACACGACAACACGGATGCTGGCATTTTAGGTTGATCTTCTGTGGGAGGGTAGTACTGCCCCGGTTGAGCCGGCCCATTCGGGCAGAAATCAGTGCAGCTCTACTACCTCTGAAAGTTATTTAATTTATACCAGAAATCTACGGTTTGTTTGAATTAGCTAAGTGCTAGTTTCAATTTAAGCATTGCTTCACATTTATGTTTTGGGACGTATTTAGAGACCTTTTTTATGACAATGCATAAAGCTTAAAAAATCGCCCAGTCCTTGTCTAAACTTGAAATATATATAAATACGGCCACTTAGTTGAAATTAAAGCCGTGACCCCTGACATATTAGCTGAATACTTGTTGTAAGAGGTCATCCTTCCCTTCTCGTGACCAGAGTTTTCTACTTACAATCAAATTCTAATTTCATTTGTAAAACTAATGGGATTTTTGATGGAAAACTGAAGATCGTATTATATTTTGTAGTTAATTCAAACAAATATCTCATAAAAGTTCTAAATGATATTAGTTTTGGGTGTTAAAAGATTTACATAAAAACTTGTGTTCCTTGTTTTTGAACCAGAGAATTTCATTTACGACATAGGAGTTGAGAAAGAGATTCAATAAAAGGTAGATGTAGTTTTTTTGAAATCAGGGTACCCTTATGTGTATAGAAATAAAACTCAAATCAAGAATTAAGATAACAGAATACTAATACTCTAAGAAAGGCCAGAAACAAGCTTATCTTATAAAATATTTTTTTGTAACTTAAAATGTTATGAGTAGAAAAGTATTTTCATTTTACAAACCATTTACCGTCGAAGTTTAACAAAGGTCACAATAGATCATCTATTATTAACAGCATAGCATCAGATCCCTATCGATTACTTATTAGGGTGGCTTCAGACATTACACTGTTAGGCTTGTCTTCATATAACCGGGTCAGGTCGTCGTTTGTCGGTTTGAGTTAATGTAATAAATCAGTCACCACCACAAAATGAAATAAAATTTGAGTTTTCGTATTGGTATTATGAACGAAATAATACGTATCTTAAAAATAGAGTATATTTTTATAGTTTGCAGTCTTAATCCTGTATTTTGATGTCGTATCAATATTATATATTTTATTTTTTTAATTTATACTCTAAGTAAGTATAAGTTTTTAAAACATTGTCAGTTAGATCGGTACAGGAAGACATTCCTGATATATTGATTTCGCTAATATTTTTTTGTGAACGTCTATTAATCAGTCACAGCCTAGAAATTCCCGTAGAAACCAAAGTTTTAATCGTCCATTATAAACACCTGCAATAACACAGATTCTATTCTAAAATTCCATGCAAATTGAATTATTTATCAAACGAGCAGATATTAAAACGATTTTATAGTCTATAAAGTCGGGAATTATTATTTTAATGTTGATAGCGTCGATAAATCTTGTTGGTAATAATGCGAACACAATGTTGTGAACAACGATGAACTTAAATATGAGATAAGGGTGTTCGTGTTTCTGGATTTAGATCAAGCTAACAAAAGAGAGCGAGCCCCATAAGCAAAAAAGGTGAACAAAGTCCAACTGATGACGTTTGTGCTTTGACAACCCTACCGTCTAAATAAGACGATCTGGTGTCCCTACTAACGTGTAGACAAAGAGAAAGCATCAGGCTTGACAAAGTAGTAGAGCCATGTTGATTTCAACACGGGCCTGCTTGATTAGGATGGTACCACCCTCTCACAGAAGACCTACCCAAAGCGATAACGTCCGTGTGGTCGTATTTCGTTGGTGGATGCACGACCGGTAGGCAATTGATATAGGGGTCATAGTTATCATGGAATAATTAAATAAAAAAAAATATTCTGCTGTAAATTTCTAACTAAAGGAAAGATAAGCTTTTTGGGGTAGAAAACAATAAAGAAATAGAGATTGTGTGGCAAAAAAAAAAAACCGAAATACATTAAAAAAGATAAGAAGAAATAAATAGCGAAAGAAAGCCCCAGAGCGTGTTAATTTTTAGAAATGACTTAAAGAATTATGAGAAACTCATACTTGCATATTTTGGTGCTTGAAACTTTGATTGACTTACATTATACAATTGTATGCAATTTCAACTCTTTAGTCCACCTATTTGAATTCATAAAATGAGAACAGAAGAAGAAATTATTATTTACATATAGATGTAACTGTTAAACTTTTTCGAAAAAACCAGTTTTAAAATATTACATAACAAAAAAAAATATACCACGATAAAGGAGAATTGCAAAAAGAGTTTTCTTCTTAAATCTTGTGACGTAAGTTGTACAATTAACTCACAAATTGAATGTATACTTAACTATACCAAACGAATCATTGATGCTAGAGCTGATAATGAGTCATCGAACCCATGCAGTTTAATTTTAATACAAAAATAAGAATAAAATTAATATTTTATGTGTTGGAAATATGAGATGAAAATTGAATTAAATCGGGGGAAAACTATATAACTTAAAGTTAAATCTTTTAGGTTGTATATTTATTGGTTACAATCAGTAACGAGTTTGGATTTATGATCAACAGCATGTCTTGCAACATAGGCCTATCCAAAGAATTTCACCTTAACATCATGGCATCATGTTGGACCAGTTGCTTATTTAATATCGTCTTCCCCATTGTTGGTCTGTCTCCCTTTACTTCTTTTGCTGTCTCTGGGGTCTCTTAATTTAAGTATCCCATATGAAACGATTACGTTCCCAATGAGAACTGCCGTCAGGCCAAAGGCTGCTAATGAAATAAACTAACTAGTTAAACCATTTATCACTGTGACATAATTGTGTCTTATTATCAGCAACTTACTGCTGGACATAGGCCTCTTCTCTGAAATACGGTTTTTGCAAACCATCAAACGCTAGCTAGACCGATCCGTATAAGGTTTGTTCCAAATTATCTTTCTCTTTACAGGGAGAGATTTATACGAAGTACGAGTACGAAATATGAAGTACGATAATAATAACATACACATTATTTTATGGTTAGAAATAACATGCATAAAGTTAATTAAACTTCAAATAAACAGATTCGTCTACAAAATTCCAACAAGCCCCGTCACTATTGCCGACAGCTTGCACGTTTCGTGCGACGCAACCATCAGAGGGAGATTTCCACTTATAATTTATTAACAGGTCATAAGTGCTAAAATGTGTACATTCATAAGTCCAGAGGAACGTGTGTTAGCTTCTCATATAAATAATTCATAGTATCTGGGTGCTCGTGTCTACACCCATTCGATGCTGTCTTTCACTTTTCCTTTTTTCTTCACGAGAGAAAATAATTGAGGAAACTGTAAGGATGCTTCGGGACGACGTATTGATGAATTTTTGAGGAGCGTCACTTTGGAGTTTTTTGTTTTTAACTTGGGACATAAAAGGTTATATACAAAGTATTTTAGATGTATTTCAAGCAATATAAAAAGGTCTACTTAATTAGATAGTAGGTACTTGAAGTCTCAGTCAACAAGCGTGGTCTTTGATTTCAGTAATATTACCGTTTATTTTGTTTACACTTATTGTAGATGACATATTCCCTATTCAAATAAAAGCTCTAAGTCTTACGTCCCAAAATGTTGAACTAAAAACCATTATGAACCCTACCAAATTGAATTGGTACGGAACCTTTCCTTGTTAAGCTATTTATGGGTGGATAACAAGCGGTCGGGCTGGCAGACTGGCCCCTCCTGTATAAAATTATAATTGGGATATAATATTCGGAATATAGGACCCAAAGGATTTTGGACACGAAAGGTATATATTTTTACGGGTCAATCAATTTGTCCTACTAAAACTTGTGTGACATACTAGTAATTTAATAGGAAAACATAATTTAGTTAGGATTTAGATTTACATAGATTTGTATTAACTTCTTTTCATTGCTTATATTATATCATTATCATCAACAACTTTCAGTCCACTACTGGATATAAGCCTCTCCCTCGAAAAGAGGTATTGGCCTACTATACCACGCTGGCCAGACGTATTGGTATTGGGTTTGCTTGAGTTTTATTTTTTTGTAGTGATGTTTGTTCCTTTAGTCGCCTCTTACGACACCCATGGGATAAATTGATGTGGTGACACTCTATGTTCTTAATCCGTCACAACACGGATAAAATATTTTATAAGATAAAATTTACTGTAATGATAACTAATTAAATACTATACACGGAGAAAAGTTCAATACTGTGTTATCATCAGAATGGAATGGTACTTTTGTAAGCTAATATGTATGAAAAATAAATATTATTGATAAAAATCGATTCCATCTTTTAACTTGGTCATGGTAAGCTTTTTATTAAGTAATTTTATTTACATTCCTAGTTCTCCTATTAATGTTAACTAGATTTCCCTTTGGGTCTAAGAAAGACTTATCATATTTTACCACATTATCGTCTTAAAATTTAAGGAATATTTAAAAATCCCTGAAAACGCAGATCCTAAGACTACAATGAATGTCATCACAACTAATGGTGTATAGTAATTTCGATTATGTTTCACTGATAGGCTGCTTGAAATCGAAAACCCTGACAAAAGGAAAACGGGTTCTCGACCGTCCCGAGGGGTGGACTCGAGATGCATTGGAAACAAACAACACATTCGAAAAGTCTCAGTTGCTAACTTTTATATTTCAAGTTCGGTAGTCTCTCAGTTTCGACAGGGTTATTTTGTCGATGGCCACCTCCAAAGTTTGCCGCAAAAGCGTCAACATTTGGTGTCACTTTTCCTTTGGAAGTTACTTTAAAATATTTACGACTCAAACTTTGGCTGTACAAGAAAAATTCGCCGAGTCGTATGGCGAATTTATAGTTTACCGATGGAGTGCGGAAGTTTCGCATTAGGGTATAATCTATCTTTGCTCTCTTATTTTTGTCGTTGGGGATTTATTTGTGTTTAAAAGTGCCCAAATATAAGAGTTCAGGACGTTCCTTCACTTGTTTTGTTTTATGAAGATCTGATATCGAAGTTGGAACTTTAGCAGGATCTTGTAAAATTTTGGAAGAAATCTGTCAAAATCATTTTTTGTATTTCTTTTCGTAAGAAATAGCAAAGTAGCAAACCAAGAATTGTGTAAAAAATTATACAGTTATTTATTAAATGATTCATAAATAAAGATGTAGCCTTATTTGTTTAGAAGTCAATATAATTTAATTTGACAATGAAAGCCTATAAAGTTTTTACTACTATAAGGTTTTGTATAATTAATTGTATTCATAGGCGACAATATTAATTAGAGTATAGCATGTTTAGTACATTGGGTCGGTACAAGTCACAAGCGTTGCAACTAGTTAAGATTATGTTTCTAACTTTGTGTGAGTATTTTGTTTCTCATTTAACTGCAAAAGTAGTTAATACTTTACAGTGTTGAATAAATTAAATGAAAAAATCAACCGTCACCTAAATATTTATTCAGATGATGCAATTATTTCTACCGAACAGGTGGAGGAGCACAATAATTTAAAATCACAAGGGAGAATCAATCGGTATTAAAACCGTCGGAATCTCATTACTTCCGGCGGTGTGCAGGCGATTTATCACCGTCATGGCGACACTCACTCCGGCTGACAGTCAACACGGCCCGTAGATAATAAAACACGCCACGAACATCACTATCTATCAAGGTTTTATTTACGAAACTCCTTTATAAACACTGTCGAGGTGAGAATATAGAATTTTCAAAGTAAATGGCTTGCTAAATGAGTAATGGTACTATTTTGGTTGTTAATTATTTTTGAGATTAGATTTTCAAATCTGGGTAGAGGGCGTTTAGCTTAGAGATACTGGTTTTGCCTTGTCTCATAACAGAATTTTGAACTTTTAATTTTGAGATGATAATTTATTTATTTAAAACTTGTTGCAAAAAGGCGGACTTAATACCATGAGACATTTTCTCCCAGTTGATCTTCAGTTGATGTAGAAATTAGATGCGGATGTCACAAGATGTTCAGTTTTTTGTTGTACATAATTATTAAGTATTTAGAATTGAGTTTACTTTTTAGAATATATCTATCAAAAAGACTGCTTGTAATAGTATGAAGCATGTGAATTAAATTAATATCAATAATTGGTCAATCTATGAGCACAGCCGAAGCAAAACATGGGCACAAAAATTAAGAATATCTAAGGCCAATGATAATAAAGACAGTGTCACGAGATTTATATAACTTACCGTTTTTACATTTTTTTTTATTTACTGTATTAAGAGCCTGCCAAAATGACTATTCTGCCTGATGGAAAGCATGAATAGAATCCAAGAACTGTGGTCACCATACTCATTGCAAATGCAGACAATGCAGTATGGTGACCCACACTATGGCGGCCTTATGAGATGCTTTTTACACCCCGCTTGGAGACGTAAAAGGCATGACAGTCATCGTGACAGTATAAGGCTTACACAGTTACCACGATAACTGTCACCCCTGCATCAATGGGCCACCGGACAATGGTAGAAGAACTTTAAATTTACATATTAAATTTATTAAATATTTCAGGAACAATTTTTTTATCATTGTTTAACATCACACCATTCTAATGATGTCAAGATTTATGTTTTACCATTTAACGATTACGGGCACGCGATGGATAAAGTTTTGCTATTGTTTTACACTATATTTTATCCAACAGGTTTTGCTTAACATCTTGAATGCCTTATTAAAAATTTACATTGCCAGCATTATCGATTATACCGTCTTTTTATAAATGATTGCTTAAAATATTGATTCGTTCAACAAAGTTATGTTACTAACAAATCACTTTTAAAGATTAAATTAAAAAAAAAATGTCCAATGACTCTAAACTAAAAAAAATCTATGAAAAGACTTTGATAAACTAAAATCTTTTTACTCTTAACTTTAAAAGAAAATCAAAATTTATACAAATCTAGTTAATATTTCCCAAATAGAATTGGCTCAAATCTTTCAGTGATTGATCACAACACATTTTGCTCTCGCGGTAACTTCAAAGTGAATTTTGATTGATTTGTACGTTACATTTTTAATGGACGTTTCAATACTTTAATCCTGAAACGACCACAATTAAATAACTTAAATTCATTTAGAGGACACATGGATATACGTTTCAGCGACTAAATGAAATGAGTGTTAAAATATATTTATGACTGACCAATCTGCTGTGTAGAACTAATATGATATAAATAAAAAATATATAAAGTGAAGGGTTTGTATTTTCAATAAAGTATAATGAAAAGAATTTTTTTTCCTTTTTTGATATGCAGGAGGATTTTAATCAAAAAATCCTGGCAAATAATATAGTGGGCAAAATCACTTGGCGCCAATCTGCTCAAACTATTATCATTAAGACTGTACAGGGTTGAATTTAAATAACTATTTAACGGGGCAATAATGGCGGGGCCTCGTACGTGCAGCAGATGTTAATTGCTTGCAGCATTTAATAGGCACGCTCAGTTGATTCCGACTCTGGCGCCACTTCAGTTAGGTCACGATCACACTGACATAAAAGTCAAGATTTTGTAACCAAATTTCGTCAGTATCAATTTTACGAATGTTTATGGGCATTTTTACCTAGTTTTATGTAAGCACAAATGAATGACATTAGTATCTGCAACTGGACTAAACTGAGCCAGTATATCTCACTAGCACCAATCCTTTCGGATATATTATTGTCTAATTATTGTAGCCATGCACACAAAATTTCAATATAAAATATTGTAATTAATTAGGCTAAAACTGAAATGGTGTTCTTGCAATTTTTCTCTCTTTGTGTAATGTGATAATCTTTTTGTATGCAATGTAAGAGAGTGTATACAATAGCAAAGTATTTGTGTTTGTGTGTATGTGTGTGGGTGTATGAGTGTGTGTAGGAGAGAGTGTGTATAAGTATGCGTCTGACTAGGTATTGGTGTGTGTGTGTGAATTATGAATACACAAGCCATTGCAGTAAATCATTTTTATTAATTCGTTATTATTCCTTCAAGTAAATCCGTTTCTTCACAATTCATCTTTAATAAGTATTCACATACGTGTTTTTTTCTTACAAAGGCACAATCTGGTAATCACAGGTAAATGTCACACTTCTATATATTTTGTAAAATTTTTAATCTGAATTTTATTTTGTTTACCATTATAATTTTTGAATGTGTCCTTACATTTTTATGAAACATTTTTCAGACATGTAAAATCTATTAAGTAATAGTTTTACGGTTATAAAATTAAATATTTAGGGCCGTCAATTTCAGATTTTTGTTAAAATGGTTTACAAAATAAAACAATCGACTTATTTTTATCATTCATCGTTGACCTCAATTTGAAGGCTTCCTCTATCGCACAAGTCTGCGGCGTGGAAACCACACTTATGCCCATTGCTTGTTTGTTTACATATATCTCTTTCTAATTTAAAGATTCACACATACATCTGGCTCGTTCTTTCACAAGTGCATTCATTTGAAACGTGTTTCGGTTTGCTTACAATGTGTTGGTATTTTGAATTGAAATTTGATATTTCAAATTTACCATTTTCGCTTTGTCTATGTTTCTTGAATAAAGGTCAAATTTTTGTAATGTTTAATTGAGAGCTAACACTACCTCAAAACTATTCCACCGTTTATTTTTGACCGTGCATTGTAATTAAAATATTGAATCAATATTGTTTTAAAAATATGTAATATTGGTGCAAATATACAGACAGTTTTATGTAGTGTGAAAACGGAATAAGAAAATTCTTCTTGATAAAAATATTCACACACTGACCTCTAAATTTTTCATCAATATATACTTTACCAATACTAACTAAACTTTCTACATAAATACAATCTTGTACAAATAAGTATAATATGATCTGAATATAAGATGATATATGTGTTTATATATTTGGAAATAAATTTTGAAAAATTGCGTGCGAACGACCAGTTCTGTAGCATAATTCAGTCGCGTTCCGGCGCTCGTCCGTGGAACTCGTGTCGCTCACTCTTACGTTTATATGTCAAAAATGTATCAAAGAAAATATAGGGTAGATGTTTTTAGGCAAGATATTATGATCAAACCAGTAGCCAATAGCAGAAACGCTAGTTTACCAAAAGCGTTTGATAGCGACCACATAGTCGCAATTTGACCAATGCAGCATTATTTTCCATAATTTAAAGTGTTGCGTGATAAAAGTTTAAAGATACAAGAGTTCAGTAAATGACTAGTAATTGTTAAGAAATTTCGTTTAATTTACTTATAAACACATATAAAATAATATTGGTTTTCGATCACCATATGTTAGCATGAGAAATATTACGGTCGTAATCTTTAATTAATCAATAATAAATGCAAAAATGAGTGTGTCTGTATGTTAATTCCTCACTTCTAAATACAAAACAAATTTAAATGAAATATGGTACGGTGATAATTCGAGTATCTAGAAGACAGGATCGTTTTTATCGCGAAAATCTAATTATAACCAACAATTTAACTTACCGAAAATCGTATTTTATATTCCCAGAATTAAAGAAATTTGTGTTGTAAAGTTACTTCAGTTTGTAGTTTACAATGTAATACATAGGTTGTACTAAAGTCGACAGCCATGACAGCTGGCTACCACAAACGAGTTGTGATTATTGTCAACAAGATGGCGTAGTAACAAAATTATAAAAACCAACTCATACAAAAGTTATTTGAATGCTGCTGTAAATATACTAATAAATTCATAAATATCAATTTTATAATAATATAAAATATCTTCGGACATCTGATACATAGCAGAATGCGTTTTGTTATTGCAGTTGTAAATATTTTTGTAAAGAATTTACATTCTTTAACCCAAATTCTAAAAATACGATGATTTCATAAAAATAGTTAGGATAGTTCACTTTATAAACGTTACGAATCTCATGACCCACTAATATATATTATACCAATCTCATCTCTATTATAGACTACTTTTCCCCACAGTAACCGACATACATGGGGGGAATTCGAGTGAAACTTTAAAAACGTTTCAAAAAAAATTAAATGAAATCGACAACCATCGAGTTCGTTTGGCACCCATTTGTCAAACTTTTTTACTTTGCCAATTATAAGCAAATGGGCGAATATTGTTTTCATGCTAAAATCGAAAGCTGTTGCTAATTCAGCCGTAGATTGAGTTTCACAAGCTTCCACAATCGCCTTTAATTCTTTTTTGGTGACTAAAATTTTTGGACGATCACAGGTTTCATTTTTCACCACTATACCATAGAACAACAAGAATCGTAGTTTTTATCAGTATTCTTGTTAACTCTTTCATTAAAAATAATTCTTACTTAATGCTCTAGCATCCACGTTATTACACTACAAGGAATTGTGTAGCGTTTTATGCATTATGATAAATAACGTGTACCTTCAATAATAGATTGAATAAACATTTTGACGAGATGTGTAGTAACATGACGAAATTTAACAGTTGCTCATTATGTATGCCTTGATTTAATGAAAACAGTTTCTTTTGAGTCAATAAAACACTAAAATAACCATCAAATTTATATTAAAAATACCTTTTCTATGAAAATTCTGAACACTCCGTTAATACACCATAACACTTTCAACACTCCTCTTATTACAACTCAATTACTTAACACTACAAAACTTAAATGTGTAACTACCCTCACTCGGAACATTTACGTGTTGCGTGTCGCCATATTAACAACTAAATACTAATGAATGTCGACACCAATTTGTAACATTCACGGTTCCGTTGACCCGTTACTTAAATTAAATTTCGTTGATAAGCATTTACAAATATATTTCGTATATAATAATTATGTTCGAATACTTTTCACTTCGACGAATAACTGAAATACTAAAGCTTAAGAACTAATAAAAGTCATAATTATGAGTAATGAACAGGCCTTTTCACATTAGCTCTAAAAGACATTCCTTTTTGATTATTTATTTGCAAAGTGATTTTGAAGAAGAAGGACCATAACAAAAAGCTTCTTGGAATACTCCAACTATTTAATTGGACTACTTTAAGATTAAATCTCAACCAGGATAAATGCTTGTCCTCTGTGTGTGGGTAGCATTTATATGTAATTGAGTGTATACATACTAGATCATTTATCAGTATTCTGATTACAATGATAGAAGTTTTACTAAGTTTGAGATCAGACTGCGTGTATGAAAAAGTGTTGAGGTATGTAATTTTTTTTTAAAGCCAACATTCCATTTTGGAATATATTCTGTGACGCGGAAGACTTTACAAACATACAAGAAACGGACACAAAGAACACCCAGACTCAGAACAACGATTTGTAGATCTCATAAAGTGTTGTCCTATATGGGGTTTGAACCACACGTTCTCACTACGCCATCCGTGCTGTCAATTTCATTCTAAGATTTGGTTATATTGTATGAAAACTTGAATGCAATATATTATATTGAATAACTACTCCAATATAGAACTTGCTTAATAATTTCATCAGTGATGTACGCTTTCGAATAGTTTCATTAGTGTATAATTAGTTTCAATAAAGCTGGCAGTTAACACACAATTCTGAACGTGACCACGTCACTATCTATATGAGTACATCGAAGCAATCGATTACAATCCAAGTTTGAATCACTCAAGCCCGTCTCTAACTCATTCTGTGTTTAAGTTCCAATAATTTCCTTAGGGATTGCGATGTATTTGACGATAGCCACCAACTGTGAATTATTAACCCGGTCGAAGGTCTTTGGGTCATTCATGTCCCGAAATTAAATTACAAGAGTTGTAATTTCGAGATCTATGTATAACTGGTAGCTATTTGCTGCAGCGTCGGTTTTCTTTGATAGGATATTGCGTACGCAAATTATGAAACGTTCATTCTGGTACCACGTGTTATCTTTATCTATAGTACTTTGTTAGCAGAGTACTTTCTTTCATTTACATTCTTTGTTAACCAGTTTATTTGCTTCAAATATTGTCTAAGTATGATATTGGTTGTACAAACCAAAATATTAAACTCTTAACTCTACATTTATTATACTCTTCTTACTAGCCTTTACAGCTCCCAAGATTATTTTGGGGTCGGCTACTTCAACCAGTTTTACTCGAATATTAGTTTTTTCCACTGAACAACTGGCATTGGAACTCCGCAAACCTGAGTGTGAACTGCATTGAAAAGTTGAACTAGTTGCCAGTATATTTGAGAGCACTGACTTCCCAATAACGATTCATGACAACTTTACCATAGATGTTAATGAGAACCAGGACCGACAGATGAACGTGCTCCCCGAAGTAAGAGTGTGAAACCACCAAACTTTCGTACTCCGGGCCGTTAATAAGAATTTCTTGTATGAAAAACCAAACAACACTTTTGGTCCGACCTGGGAATCGGACCCGAGACCTCTAGATCAGCAGCTAGAACAGCTAGATCAACGAGGCAGTAGACATTTATTATACATTTTTAAACATTTTAATTTTAGACAAAAAATATTTGAATCACACCACATAATTTAGTTAAAGAGCCGTGAAGGTATGTCCTAATTGTCGCTGGCAAAAGATACGAGCATTCCGTTCATAAATTTTTAACATCAACGACCGTCCGCCGTCAATGTTCACGTCACTCATTTTGACATGCCATATAATAATTTCATGACATAATAAGACCTTCTAAATGTTAGGTGAATTATATTTTCAGATTTTCTTAAATTGCTTTAGACAGTTTCCTGTATAAATATTTCTCGTGTATTATATTAAAATATATTAGCAAAAGTGTTTTGTAACAAAAATCTTAATAAATTTTGACAAATAATACTAATATTAAAATTATTTTTCTTAGTATATTTTTTATATTCTATACATCTGTATTTTGATGGTATTCTGGTCTATTAAAATGGACCTGTTGGTTTAGTGATTAGTCATGCTGGTTGCTAAGTCATGTACAAAATTATCACCTTAGAAAAATGTTGTGTGATGAGTACGATAATTTATTCTGGGTCTGGGTGTAATTTGTCTACAAAATGTTTGTATTTAGAAAAATATACCTATGTTTATTAAAAGCCTGGAAGTCTTAGTTTGGAAACAACGGTCGTGTGTGATGTGTATGATTATATTATTATATTTCAGTAACTTCACACATATCACACATGGCAGTCAGATTTCGAACTAGGCAGAGCCTGTTCTATGTATAGTCCAGACTAGATTAGTAACGAAACTACTTGCAAACATAACTATTTGTATTTATATTAGTTATAAGGACGAGAAGAACGTGTTTTTTACGTGTAGTCACCAGCAATTACAATAAAGACATTTTTATGCTTAAATCACAATCTCATTTTTTCTGTTTTCTCAGATTGTGTTTCAGTTATTAAACGCTGTTTTGATTAGAATTCTGTTAGGTTTCATCCACTAACAATAATGTAATCCTTGAACAGGGGAATGGCATGTAAAATATATCTAATTGCATTTATCATAGCTTTAATCAGATTTCTCTTAATTGACTTAAAGGTTTTTTAAATTTTTAATTAATAATATGTGTTTATATTCGAGCGTTAAAAACTTATAGTTAACAGCATGTTTCATTAAAACGTAAACCCGCTTATCGGACTCGATAATAGCAAAAGCATGATCAAAAGCTTACTTCACAAATGATGAGTTCGTATTTCATAAAGTTAATCATCCTCCGGAACGGTACTCGTCACGGATCCGGATCGGTGTTGTCTTTGAGAATCTTCATTAAGCTTTTGAAGGGTTAAAAGTTGGAAAAGTGTTGTTTTACAGGAAGTTATTCTAAACTGTTCGTTTCACTTATTTTTCAGAGTTTGGCAAACTATGAGATTGTTTGAAATATAATAATATTACTCTTGATGAAGATAACTTTGATGCATAGGAAAGAGTGTAAGGTAAGTTACCTAACGGTATTGTATTGTTTTTGTTGAGAAGCTGGACTTGTTCGTGATGAAATTGTTAAATGGTCACGGTATCTTCTATTTCCTCGACGTTTCAAACAGGTTACACCGCTCGTGGGCACGGGTAGACTGGTGAGAATTTAGCTTAAGTATGAAATAGAAAGTATTGTAATCTGATAAATAATTTCATGGCGAATAAGTCCCACTGCACATCAAAAATTAAGTGTATGTATAAAAGTTGCGAGAGTTTAAAAACAGTTAGCGGTATCGCTTTTAAAGTGAGTAGAAATATCGATATAGGTAACTCTCTAGTTTCTTCTCCTTTCATTCCTTCATAAAGTTCTATTTTAGGTCGGAAAGAGCATGTACTTGGTATTATGGGGGTGGTACTAAATTATTTACAAAAATGAGTGTTTACATTTTCTGATTACCTATTTGAGTATACAAGTGTGAGTCTATTTATTCATGATTACTATTTTTGATATATTAAACAGTATGTAAACTGTCTACTAAACTATTATGAGCAATGTTGTTGGCTATTTTTTTTTAGATCAAAGTGACTCTACTCTGCCTGATGGAAGAGTGGTGGTCGCCATACTCACTGCAAACAATGCAGTATGGAGATCCACGCTTGTGCGGCCTAGGATAATTATAACTAGTAACTAGTATAATAATTGTATTAATTACGTATAATAAGTGTATCATTGGAATAACTATGTTATGCAGATATATCAGAAAATGAACAAGAGTATATGAAAATAGCTATGAATTTCGTTTTTACCTTTTATTTTATTGTGTCAAACAAAAATGCATAATACTCATAAAAGATTAGAAAGAAACTAAATTTAAATGCAACTTTACTTATTACAATATACAAAATTAAATAAAAAAAGATAAATGATATGAAATTTTCATGTCCCTGTGTGTTGTATTGTGTCGGTGGAGTACTGTAAATTGGAATTATAACAATTTTGGAGATGTATGAAAATTAAAGTATATATTTAGTATGTACTATACTATATTATACAAATCTATACGGTATTTACCTCCTCTGTTCTCACTGTCAGCCGGTTTCACCTGTATTGCTCGGTTCATCTGAAAAAAGAAAAATCAAATAAAGCCTTTTCATCTTAACGTAGCTGGTAATTAAAAAAAAATAGTTTTTGTTTTTGTAAATATTAATCATATTCTGGTTAACATTTGGGTGACATTGACATGTGCTTGGCAAGTTTATAATTCGTTTTACTTACGTTTATAAAAATGATTAAGTTTTCCTCGTTATACAACATTTTTCATTGACAGTTGACTCTATAGAGTGATATTAAATACCTAACTTATAATTTCTTCGACAAATGAGCCTTTAATATTTTTTTATTTTTTAATACCTGAGATTAGCGCGTTCAAACAAATGAAAGATCAAACTCTTTATTTTTTAATAGTAGTATAGATTAACTTTTATACCTTTAAATTTCTTTTCAATTTTCTAAAATCTTTCTAAATATAGGGATATTTTTGAGGAATTAATGGGTGAAATTTTTTTTGGGTGCAAGTGAAGCCTTGTTCAAAAGTTAGTCTAAAATAACTTCAGAAAGTGTTCCTAGCGGATCAATAATTCGGAATTCTAAATAACAATAGTGGCAGTTACTGTTAATATCGTCATTGTTGCTATCCAAACGTATTTCATCCTAATAAATGTTAATTTCGCATAATGTATTCTAAAATAAACGCCTCTGTCGACAAACTCGCATAATTAACTGGTTACAATGGGAGGCTACGCTTAATTGCATTGGTTTAATTGTTATGTTTAAAGAGGTTAGTGTTCACTGGTTATTTGATATTTTATATTATATCTTTTATGCATATGAAATAACTTCTACCGATTAGCTGATTCAACAAAGCCGAGACGAAACTTGTAAGTGTAAGTACCCAATAATAATAATAAAATAACATCTTCACATGCTTCACAGAAGGCTGTCTGATCTCAAGCTAGGCAAATTCTGTACTATGGCAACCAGACGGTTGATAAATATACTTTTTTTTTATAATTCACAAAAATAATGTGAAATCTCACTTTTAGATATAGATTATTAAACATATATCAAAATTACTTCCAATTTACATCTATACATTTACATATACAAATATATTTGGTATATATTTGTGTTAGCTATATATATACTTCAAAATACACACATCTATACATATATATATATATATATATATATATACTCGTATATATATGTAAGAGAAAGTGGTGTTAGTTACACCACTAATAACTTAAGAACGGACGAACCGATTTGGCTCAAAATTGGTGGAGTGGTAGCTTAGAACCAGGAGACGAACATAGGATACTTTTTATCCCGTTAGAACGGGTTTAAGTAAAAAAAAATCTGCTTATTTATTGAATATAAGGTGGAACAGAGTTCGCGGGGTAAGTTAGTTTTATATAAATTATACCTAGACACAGAACAAATGATCGTGTTTATCATACAAAGATTTGTCCTGGATTCGAATCAAACCTACGACTTCCAGCTTAGTAATTAGGATCACTAACCACTGAACTAACAGGCCTATCGAAAAAGAAGAGCCTAAGAAAGGCCTTTTGAAAGTTTTTTCAGTTACTACTAGTTACTGTAACTGTTACTGCTAGTAACTGATATTTATATTTTGTGTATCGCTGAGCGCAGTTTTGTTTGTTAGATAGTTTTATTAGTGTGAGAGGTAGACAATAGGTTATAATATATCAACATGTTCCCTCCAATGGGGCATAGTTGCAGCTGTCTCTTTTTGCATTCCGGAAAGGTTTCACGGAAATTTTATAGTCGGCCTTAATATGCCAAAAGTAAAAAGTAGTTTAAAATGTTTATTTGTATGTAAATTACGCACTAATATTTGTGCGACCACACTTAAATCATCATCATCATCTTTTAGTAGACCACTGCTGGACCTAGGCCTCTTTTTAGAAAGTAGTTGTTGCAGCAACTTACACCTAGTTCTTTTTCAATGAATTTACATCTTCTTCTTGCTTCTTTTTTCCAAAATGATAACATCCTGTAAGTTTTTATGCATTTGACTACAACAAATGTATATATCACTCGACGACCAATTCTTTTCCGGATCCATAGAGTCGTAATACCGTAAAGACGTAAGAGACAAATTCACATCCACATTTTTAGTATTACTTTAAGAGTAACATTGATTATCTTACCAACTCGTCTCCGCTCGTTAAATCCAGACACAACCACTCAATGTGTATGAAAATGTGTCGAAACTGTAAAACGATAGTTTGACCTATTTTCATAATTTATACAACCTTTAAACTCAAACTACTGAACACAAATTGACACAATGGTTGCAAAAGTGACATACCTATAGAACCGTATATTACGTAACACGTATGAGCATTGTTTAAGATTGGTACTAGAAATTTCACTTGCCAAAGTAGAGATTAGACACAAATTTATTACCATAGTTCAGTATCCATACTTAACTTACTAGTAAGAGCCGTGAACTAGCTACAAACCTAGGTTAAATTTACACTTGTTAATTTCTAGTCTTCGCCCGCGGCTTTGGGTCCTATTTGCCGCTTTAAAATTACATTTGAATGAATCCAGTTCATGAAATATGTATGTGTTCAATCAAGCATTTGTCTAGTTTGGTATACGAGATGACAGCTAAGAATACAGAATGTCACCCTCATTGATTCCATCGATGTTGTAACAGTCGATTAAGGGAACAAATTTCCTAGAATAAAAAGATTGCATAGGTAAAGAAAACTTGACACAAATCATCTATGACGTGTTCTGCCAGCGGTGGACTATCAAAGGCTATTGATATTATATATAGTATATGGATGTCTCGGACATGTCATTCTTGTGATCATAAATATTACATCCAAAAGGGATGAAGTAATGAGTATGTGTGATAATGATGAACGCGAATATACCTAGGCTTTTGAATAAGTTTGTCCAAGTAAGCAATACATTAGGTAATGGTGAGGTGAATATAGGTGCGACTGTTTTAACACGAGCACTGGTCGTAAAACTAGCGTTGTACGTCTAATTCGAGTAATTCAGGTTAGTTAGCGCCGAGGTAAATATAATGTTTTTGAATTAGCCAGAGTGTTTGTTTTACTAGCGCTATTTGTGTTCGCTGCTTGTTGTTTTGTCAATTTGCATGTTGAGTCTCTAGAGAATTGTATTGTAATGAAACATCTCTGTACACAAAGGATTGACAAATGTATGTGCGTTTTGTAATGATGCATCGCTATTTTTGATTCATTATGTTTATTTGATTAAAGTTTAATTTCGAAGCAGAATAAACACTAAGAACTACTTATGGTGTTAAGACATGTATTAATTGTTATGTGTATTTATAAATGACTAGCTGTACAATGCTATGTTTGTATTTATGAGACATAGCAAAGCAAAGTGCCGTGGAAACCAGTATCACTTTTCTTCCTTATTTCACTATTTTTATTTCAATTCAGCTATCTTCTTTGAATCGTGTTGTATTTGTATATCCCATCAAAATTTAAATTTTAAAAAAAATATAATTAATTAATACAAATTAAAATTTAATCACAAAAGAAACTAACAGTTTTATATCTATATAAAATAAAATTATGACGTGATTTCCACGCCTTCTTAGTACGTTAAAAATCTTTATAAGAATAAAGTTTAAAGACAGTTTGTGGAGATACGTAATCTTAAAAAGAATAAAGAAATTAGAAATTTCAAATTTGATTGTATCATTCCCCTTAGAACTCAACCGTCAACACTTGACCAGACGAGTCAGCAGTTACCAGAACATTCGATGCCGCCATTTATTTACATTCGCCGGATTTAGCCAACTGTTTTACGGGCACTTACATTTATAACACTCGGCGGCAAATCGTGTTTCGAATCTATAAAGTGTTTAAGTGGAGTGAAAACCACTTGACACGAGGCGAATGATATTTTTTTCCACTTTTTCCACTTTTTTTCCACACAGTATTCGTTTGCCCCGGTGTTTTAATGTACTGTCGAGAATGTTAATATTTTAATAATCTCCCTTTTACTTCAAGGGTTTTTATGCTTTGATATAAAGTTTTTTTCTTTTTCTTAACGCCAGCTATAATTTTTATGCTTCTTTAATATTTTTAGGTTCGTTTTCTTAAGAAATTATTAACACAATTTATATTATAATTGGAACATAATTAACAGTATCCTGTTAATGTAAAGTGATTTGCCCAGTGAATTTGTAATTGTTATATACTAATTAAAAAGTGATGTAAGTTTTTGACCACAAAACAAAGATATGTACATTTATCAAAGTTAGATCGTCTTGACTCTCCTGGTAACTACGATCTAAATGAAAGTGAACAACTGGAGATCCGAGAACTGGAGAACCACCAGAATGAGGAGAGAGGTTTCCCGTTCTGGTGTGTACTTGAGAGGCGAAAACGCACTTGTAACTCTTGGGCTGAAGGTGTCACTACCGTGAGACCTAGTCGTTTGCCTCGTATACCATAAAAAAACAGTCAAGAAAATTTTCAGTCTTACAAAGTAAAGGATACAGTTAATAACAGCTGTTTTTCATAAATGATGATGATGACCATGTCCTCCTAGCTGATCTGAGCCAGTTCTAAAGGAATAAAGCTAACTACAAGTGAGTGTGTGTGCAAATACATGTGTGCTCTCTGTTCCCTCACTCTCATAATCCGATGGGATAGTTATCAGACACGACCGAGGAGAGATCAGTTGTAGGACCTAGCTTTACGTGCTCTCTGAGACACGGAGGTTAAGACTCCAATTTCGTAACTCCTTGCTGTTATTAAGCATTTCTACAATCAAAGAAGCACAGCAACACTTTTTGGCGCGACCTCAATATTGAAAAATTGGCAATTGCATACGCTAATCTTTAGACCATTAAGGCAGTTAAGTTATCACAATTAATATACTTGTGCACGTATTCTCGTTCGTATCACTGATAGCTGTCTTTGTCAACTTTGCCGAGACGGTTTTATCCACAGATTTTTAAGTGTGAAACTCCTACGGACTATATCGAGATTCTCTTTAGACGTTGCGTTGAGCCCGAATTGATTAAAGCCATGTGACCTACGCCTGAAATGCGAAGGATTTGAAAACAGACGTTGTCGTTGCCTATGTTTATGCTATAATTAAAAAATTATGCGAATTAAATTTCATCGTACACTACTTAGCAATAATATTTTACATCTGAGTATAAGTTTAGTTTCATTCTAGATATGTATGCGTTTTACCCGCTCGGTTTACGGCCGTTCTGTAAAAATTATTACCAAAGTGACATACTCAAAAAGCTTTAAACATTTTTATGTAGCGTATGTAAAACTATTCTAACAGCTTCTAGGTATATTAAAGTACGTTTATAGCGTGAATTAGCCCGTAAAGGAGGAAAAGAGACGGTATTATGTACGTTATGCAGTGGGCGTGGCTATATGTTCTACGCCTCTGCAAGTTTAGGTATAAGCCGTACAACCTCATTTTTAATTGAGAAAAAAAGATTAAGTCATTTTGTAAATTAGGTAATCTATGATGAACTAGAGTATAAGTGTTTAAAGATTGATATCATAGAATTGAATGGCTTGGTTGAGAAGTTAGAATTAATGACAGCTAACCGAATTAAAAAAAAATTGGAAGGGTTTTTTTAATGTTTGTTACCTCTAAACTGTGTCAACCACAAATTAATATGAAAATTCTTTTAATGACGTTCAAATTTTGCAGAAACACTGTAAAATGTTGGTTGAAAATTTTAGAAATGGAGAGTATAGTTGACTCGAATTTATCATGGTGTGGGTACTTTTGGCACTGTTTTTCTTATTTACTTGTGAGCCAATAACAAACCGTAGTAAGATTTTAAACTAACATTAATTATTTAGACGAAGGTGATTCTTGTTTTCAAAAGAATTGTGGCTCAATAACAGTACTAATGTAGTGTATTCTACTTCTCGTTTTCAGCTGTTGAGTAACGAGTTCTGAGACCAACGATTGTGAAAATGACGATAGTATTAATTCTATCAATAAGTTTTCTGATCAAAAAGTTTTTAACATATATCGGCCTCTTTGTATACAAGGGATACGAGTTCATAACAATATGAATATTAATCTACAGCTACAGAAACAAAATAATCAGCATATAAACGTAAAATTTGAGTCAGTGTATGGAAAAAAAGAAGCCCAATTTGCTAACCCTATTTGTTTAAAACATTTTCAAAACCCACACGCACGCTAATCCACCGATACCGTAAAGTTTACGAGACCATTGTCTGTCCATCCATCAAGCCATGTAATTTAGGGTACTCTGCACTAATAACGTTTTGGATAACATCTATATTATCCATACACAAAGGTTGTAATAGCTTTCAAAGTTTATCGTGCCTTAAAAGTATAGCGACCATTGACTATTAAGTTCTGTCGCAGCGATTGACGGGACGTTGACGTCGTTTGACACTCGCGGAGAAAGAAATTTTATTAGTGCCTCAACCTTTTTACTTGTTTTAAACTTAAATCTAGTTGTTGTCGATGACCAGTGATATTTTTTATATTGCACATTCGAATTTCAAATATCTAAACCGACTTCAAACATAATTTTTTTTGTCCAATTTCAATAATAAATATCTTTTTACAAATTTTTTTAGTATGAGATAATTAATAGTATGAGAGCAATAATTCTTGTTTTAGTCATATTAAGCGAGCAAAGTAATAATTTAGTGAGTTTTATGATAGAACACATGATTTTCTTGCTAATAAATAATTACTTTAATTTAATAATTCACCGCAATCAGTAGACATTATGTAACAGAAAAATTGTCCGTATAGTGATTAATATACGGATTAAGAATACAAAGTTTCACTAACTAACTAAGGGAGCAAACTACACAGAACAACATCTACACAAAGAGAAGGAAACCTTGAAACAAACCCAATACCACCCCATTTGACCAGCGTGGTAGGCCAAAACCTCCTTTCTAAGAACAGGCCTATGTCCAGCAGTGAACTGATAATGGCAGTTGATGATGATGATGATAATAGAGATTTATATAAGTGCAGCAGTTTACCACGTTTTCTTAACATAGGAACAGTTTCTATTTTAGTGAGAATCATCTGAACTGATCAATAAAATAGACATCTGAGAGCAACAATAATCCTCTCTTACTATCTTTTGTATTGTAGAGAAGATTCTCCAGTTTTCTGGCTGCAACACATGCAGACTCACCAAATTATATTCTTAATTCAGTCACTATAAATAGAGCTCTATTTTATACATAAATATTAATTTATTTAATTTAATATTGGTAATAAATATGATTATAACAGTTGTATTAAATAAATAAATGTTTCGGACATTTGACACTTGACATTTGACATTATGATAACTAGACTGTCTGATAGAATACTTATATACTTTTGTTTTGTAAATAAATACAAATCATACATAATAAACACAAAGATAAACAAATAAATATATATAGATTCTTATTAACAGCCAAGAAAGTAAATACTAATGTTGTTTATCTTGCAATGGGATACGTTGTCTTAAGTCATTGTTGTAAGCTAAAGATTTCTTTTTATAGCAACCTACCAAAGTGACTCTATTCTGCCTGATGGAAAGCATGAATAGAATCCAGGAGCGGTGGTCGCTGCGAATAAAGACAGTGCAGTATGGCGACCCACGCTATGGCGCCTAGAAAGTGAATAGTTTAAGTGAATCATCGTTGTCAAACTGTTTAAAAACAATTACTTAAATATTGTTAGGTCCCAGGCAACTTAGACGGAAGTTTTTTTAAAGCAGCTGATGTGTGGTTTTATTAATATTATCCTAAATTTTAACACGAATGATCCCTTATTATTGACCTGTTAGTTTTTACCTGTAATTTCATCCGTCTTAAAATATTTCCTGTATTCGTAAAAATGACCTTAAATCCACCCAGGTAAATATGCTTTTCCTGTCTTTGCCTTTCCTTTTTGTCACTTTTCTTTTCAAATTGAATTTTGGATTCAACAAATAACTGAAGTACTCGGTTGAAGGCAATAAACTTGCCTATAATTGAGCGGAACTAAAGTTATTTTCAATACAATGTAGGCGTTTAATATCTCTCTAATAATACCTCTTTAATTCTCTGCCCACTCTTTCAAGGATATCGGCACGAGTGTATGTAGGTTTCAATACAAAATTTTAACCTATATTAAATTTTACAAAGTAACGTAATACCCTCTTATCCAAAATCATAACACGTGAACTTTCCATAATGGTCACACGCGAGGAAATAGCTATGTAGATTCGTATCAGATGAATAATTTGTCATTGTGGTCATTGAGCAACGGCCCGATAATTTGACGGTTTTAGCTACGTTTCGTTGTGGCGATAGTAATTAATGTAATAAAAAAACACTACGTTTTTTCATTAATTTAAGTGTAAAGTGTAGCTTGCTTAGTATCTTACCATTATGTTGAATAATAATTTAATGAATTGAAGTGTGCTGTAACTTCTTTGTATGTTTGCTACGCTTAACTTTCCCCCACATGATATTGGATACTCGTTATGTAGAGATACAAAGAAGGATCTATAGAAATATAAATATAGAGCAACAAGTTTTATGTGCACAGTCACAGGTAAAATGCAATACGTTACAATAACATAGTATTTAATTTCATGTTTTTACGGTTATTTTAGAGTTCAACACAATGTAGTTTTTATATACTTATAACATGCTACTGATCACAAATTCAATGCTATTTTTACTTAATAAAGAAACCTTAGAAATGTCTTATTTTTATACTCGCAACTGACCGAGTTGTTGCTGTACTGGTTACTGAGGGCATACTCAGGGTGTTAAGCCAGAAATTGTGGGTTTAATTCCCAGTCAGGACTAATAATTGTGTACGTAAGTATTTAGTCTGTGTCTGAGGATATTTTTTTATAATATAAACATATTTAGAAGAGTCTATCTTCTTGTGTTTCTCATTTATGATCAGATGACCATGTATGAGATGTGTAAAGTTAATATTAGATTTAAATATATGTAACCTAAAAAAGAAATTAAGTCATTTTTAATGGCAGTAGTTTTAAAAATAACACTTCTGTGTCAGAGCAGGTCGCTTGATGAAACAAACCCTTGATGACGTGAATAGATGTCGTCGACTGACATATTATTGTCACGAATGTCACTATGACATTCCGTTACCTAGCAGCGGGGTGGTCAACAAACGCAAATGAATCGGAACTCTATTTTGGTTATGATGGACATAGATGACTATTAAGTGACATGATAATGTAACACTGATGTTTTATGAATTATATATTACGTAAAGGGCCTTTATGAAATACTAAGGAATCGAATTTTATATGACTTAACCAAATATTGACTTTAAATGTCATTTATAAATGTCATGTCGTTAAATATTTTATACGTTTAATAAAAGAAAATATAAACCGTAAGACGACAAAGTTTTCATTTTCAATTAGACAGACACATCCTTAATGTTAAAGTTTAACATTAGCATACATAACTCGGTTTTAGCACAGTTACTTTTGTGATTTTTTTTTCGAGTGACATAGAGCAAATAACATGTTATACTTGTATCAGCTTTTTAAATTTTATTTTAAGTACCTGTCAAAGTGACTCTACTCGGTTTGATGGAAAGTATGAATAGAATCCAAGAATTGTAATCACTACACTCGTTATGAATGCACACAATGCAATAAGGCGACACACACTATTGCGCCCTAGTGCTTGCTTCCTCACGCCTCGCTTGGATTTTCTTTTATTTAGCTTATGGTTGTTTTTTTTTTAATAAACATGCGTAACTCAGCTATACTCTCAAATAGTTTTGATTTAATTTACTGTACAGACATTTAAGGCTAACATGAAATTAAAGTAGCTAGTATATATGTAAACTAATACAGATAAGAAGACAATTTGAACCCGAGAAGTGGCTTTGTTTTTTTTAAGAGCCTACTAATGTGTCTCTACTCTGCCAGATGTACAGCAAGAAAAGAATCCAAGAGTTGTGGTTATCATACTCATTGCGAATGCAGACAATACAGTATGGTGACCCACACTATGGCGGCCCAGTGAGATGCATTTTCACACCTCGCTTTGGGACACAAAAGGTATGACAATCATCGTGAGTGTAAGGCTTACACAGTTACCATGATAACTGTCACTTCTGCATCAATGGGTCTCTGGTCTCGCACTCACCAACGAAACACGACAGCACGCATGCTGTCGATTTAGGTTGGTCTTCTGTGAGTGGGTAGCATTGTCCCGGTGGAGCTGGCCATGAAATTAGAGTGACTCTACTACGTAATTCTGTTGATATAATTACATATTTAGGAAACTTTAATTACCACACTGTGAATATTATTCATCGAAATGATGATTGTTGTCTAATTTGTAACTTGAGTCTCTGGATTTTACGTAAGGTAAAGATAACCAACAAATTAAAATAAACCTAGCATACACAAACAAGTAATATTTTACATTGCCAAATTTGTTTACTGATTAACATGTAAATGGCTAAACACGATCTTAACTCAAAATGTGATAAGAATTTCCATATTTGATAAAGACGTGGTGTATCACTTTAATAGTTTTTTTTTTATGTTTTGAGAATAAAATTTTTCATTAATTATTTTCTAGGTACATTTGTCAAAAGAGGTCGTATTAAATGTACTCTATGATACGTACGATAATTAAGCATTCACTTTAATACTTTTTAGGTCATGCAGCCTAGATGCAACAGTGCTAACTATGCGCTAAGTAACGAATGTACGGTTATTTTAACTAAGTATTGCAACTATGATTTACGCTTCAGTTCTTGCTTCTATTTTCTTGTTTTAACAGCCAGTTCGAATTACAGCTAATCGACGGTAACCTATCCGAGCTATTAGTAATTAATCTCCCTTTAAATTAATATCCTTTTCCTTTTATTTAATAATTAGCATCACAGGCAATTTTTTCATCTAACTCTTAAAGAACTCGGTTTGCGGCATTAGTCTTACTGCCATACCTAGTAAATTTGACTAAGATTGTACAAAACAAATAGAAAAAATGTGGACGTTTCACACGTCTCTATCTACCCGTTCGGGAAATTTAGACATGAATATATATACGTATTTTACATTATCTTATAGACAGATATACCCGAAGTAGGACACGGCTATTAGATATACGATATGTATATTTGTAGATTACATAACGTTGTTTGAATTGAATGTTTTTCTTGCTCAAGCTTCAATAAATTTTAATTGGACGAAAGTTAAACACGCTACTTTAACGTATTATATTAAATTGGGTAAGTTCTATGGCTGTGATCCGTGGAACGTTTTTAGAAATTAAATTATTAGCATTAATTTGTGGGTTGTAAAACTCGGCCTAAAATTAACAATCTCTTATCCAATCTCAATTTAAACAGTTGCCAATTTATTGAAATTTAGTTTAAAAGTGGAGTTGAGCTTCGGCATCAAAGTCACCTTGAAAAGTGGCGGCGTAGACATAAGAAAAAGGTTTCTTAGTATTTTGATTTGACTTTAGTTTTATGTTTTACTTATGAGAATAATATTTGAGCTTTTTAAGTATGGACCTGACTCTATTATGTGTATTACAATTACAGTATTTCACATATTTTGTTTTACTTTTGAAGTATTTGCGTTCTACGTATTGAACTAACATTACTACGTATATAACACACACCACGATAAAGTGTTTTGCGCCATACGTTGATGTGCCTCGACCACAACGCAATTAGTAGCTCTGCTAAACTAGTAGTGATCGAATGCCAAAATTGTGAGTAACATTTACATTGGAAAATGCCAGCCTATGTATTCAAACTTGTAATAATTAATCCATTACTAAGAAAAAGGTGACAGTTTAAGTTATTATCCGTAAATAAAACATGAATAAACTACGTTTATATAAGTAAATTAAAAATAACTTATAAAAAAACAATACAGATTTAACACTGAGATACAAAAATTTTATTTAACTGAATATATTTTAATGTAGCAGTTCAGACCGGCTCTGTGATAATGCACATAATATTTAATGCGGTGTAGAACGCTATACGTGCAACCGTTTTCGTGGTAAATTAATACAAACGTATATTCATCAACATCAACAGTCTTTTACAGTCCACTGCTGGACTTAGGCCTCTCCTTAACAAGGAAGTTTTGGCCCACTATGCTACGCTGGCCAGATGAGTTGGAATAGGGTTTGTTTCAAGTTTTCCTTCTCTTTGTAATGATGTTGTCTTGCATACTTTGTTCCCTTAGTCGCCTTTTACGACACCCACGGGATGAATAGGCGTGGTAACACTATGTATTCCTAATCCGTTACCACACGGACAAAACCTATATTTAATAAATTATAGGTAATACTTTTATATTTAACATTTTGAACTTCATTATGCTAATATTATATATTAAATAATTAATTTAACTATCTGATTACGCTGTGAAGCTAGAGTTACTAATGATTATTTATTTGTTTGAGTGTTGGAAGCTCAATAAATTCATTTTGTGTAACGTGAAATATAGTGTATATTAAATTGTAATACTATCATTTTTCAAGTAATTTTTCTAATAATACATGTGTATGAAGTTGTGTTTACGTAAGAAGTATTTACTCATTTAATAATGGAACATCCAATTCATATAATATTTTAGGTATGTGTATGTTTGTACGTAAGCTAATACTAATCAGTCCAACATTAAATGTTACGATTAAATATTAGTAAATACATTATACTATACAATACGTAGATTTCTAAGTTTTCAAAAGTTTTCATTTCCACGCATTCATTTGTAATCTATGAGAACATAAGACATCCCCGCTCGTCTCTCTGACAACTTTTATTTGAAATAGCTTCTTTAATTTTTAATAAATTAAAAGCTGCATGTCTGTAAATGGTTGATTTTAGTTTCATATAACCTACTATTTTAACTACAGCTACTTTTCACTACTTTATTTTTACAGACAGCACCACGTTCTCTCATTAATTTTCAAATATCACTAACCTACACTCACATTTCACATGATTTTGAACATGTTAGCTACAATGATTACAGAAAATAATATTACAACAATTTAATTAAACGAGTATAGAAATGGTTTCTAATTAATTTGATGTCATAATAAATTCTTCAGTAGGCATAAGACGCGTGGGAGGGCTGACAATATACACAGTAAGGACCAATGTTTTCAGGCTTACCAGAGGCGCCACCTGCAAGTGAAATAGCTGTCACATTTTGCTACTGTTCGGAGCGAGACAACTTTTACAAGACAGGGCGATTTTAAGTCTGTCAGTTATTAGAATAATTCTGTTTTAATTGTTTATGAAGTTTTTAGTTTTGAATTCGTCTGTTCTTTAAGAAAAAGTAATAACTAAAGTCATCTAGGACAAAAAGAGATAGGTCATACTAATCTTATATTAAAATATTTCTATTAAAATAAATTATTATTAAACATAATATTATTACGTATATACAGCATGTTTCCTTTATTTTGTATGTATATTATTGGATCAAAGCTTGTATAAGTGGAGACTACGTAGGCCACCAACACAATGGACAAAGATGTTTTTATGAAGATCACAGACAACGTCCTATGGCTGCATTGATGATAATGATGGACGTTTTTGAATGTAAATGTTTGAATAATATTACCAGTACAATTGAATACTTTTACTTTTGTTTTCTATTCCGCTGCGTGTATCGGTATTTGAAGGTTTCAATTCTTTAGATTATTGTGTCGCTCCTGCACGTTGTAGCGTCATTTTATAAAAAGAGTAATAAAGTTTTTTGTTCACTAATTTTGTTTTTGTTTTTCTACTGTCCTGCAACTCATTTTGTGAATATTTTTTCTTCGTTACCATCACGCAGAAAAGCCCTTTTTCTTATATGTTCACAAAGTTATGTCCGCTTGTCACCCTCGTGTTGAATTACAAGTCGTGCAGTTCTTCTGAATTATAGTTATTTGAAGCACAAAGAACAGAGTGTAATTAATAACATAAATACTTGTCCTGACTAAATGATTCGTTACAAGTTTGATATTTTTGCAGTTTATGCCTCATGTTGTAAGCACTGGCTAAGAAATAATTTTCAGCATTTTTTTCCCTAAAAAGTAACATAAGGGATGAACATGAAATTTTCAGAGTTAAAAACACGAAAGAACCACGCAAACGATATCAAGTTTCATTAGTAACGTTTTAAAACAATTTATCTTAGCTAAATGTGGTCTGACTGTAATTTACCGTCTATACCTTTATTAGTCTTTGGTATCAAAACTGCTGACGCGATAGATATGTCATCGGCCTAACAGGTACACATACCTATAGGAAGGCAGGAGTGCATTAATAACCTGTCGTCTGCGAGCTCGGTCGTAATTAATTTTACTCAGAGTAATTTACATGCGATGACAATCAACTCAAATTGCTGTTTTGGCTCATATCATTCATCTCAAAATAACTTACGATCTTTTTTTTTAAAACCTCTTTAGAAGCTGTGTTGACGTACATTTTCTTAGGATTTAATCTGGTACTAAGATTGTTATATTAGATTTCTCTTGTAGTTAGTGTGATGCATATATATTTTAATGTATGCCATTTTTTTTTCTTACATAGAAGTCCTTATATATCTGATAATGTGTATGTAACGTAGCATGTAATGTCATGTCATTATGATTGAATAAACGGTATGATAGTCCTTGCAATATGTACTAAAGATATAATTATAAAAAATACTAAATAACCCTTCGGCAAATTTATTTATAGGCTAAACACTTATGGAATCTCACAAAAAACACATTGTTGAGGATCATACCCTATTAAATACACTATTAAGTGAGTGAAGACAAGAAGTTCTCACAACTAACGGACTTTTAAAACAAACTCATTATAACTAGCACTAAATGGCATAATTCTATATAGGAATCGTTAACCCGAAAGTTTACGAAAAACTGAGTTTATTCGACATTACACAGGAAAGTAATGGTGCGAGGAGGGATATTCTTTAACAAGTTCGGGCTAGTGTGGCCTATGATAAAAGTTTTTATGTTCTGCTTATGTGTTATCGCAGTTTCGAATCCATAACGCGTTAACAGGATGTATGGAATAGCTAGAATACAAATTATTGCTTTGTGTTTTTGTTGCAGAATTGTGTTGGTTGTATTAGAATTTATTGTGTTTGTTTTATCGAAAAGTGAAGCGGAGTAATTTTTGCTATAAAAGTCTCAAATCACACGCTTTTATAATAAATTAACTTTTATGGAAATAGATAAAGTTATAGTTTATTCAACCCTAGGTCCTCCCGTCTTTTCAACGTAAAAAAGTAATGAACCGAATCTTTAGCGGAATGCTTCTGATAAACGCAAAGTCTACGCGAATATACCTATCATTGTGACTAAGATAAATAGACTAAGACATTTATTAATTGTTCATTAAAGCCTAAAATAATTTACTAATCTTTGACCACTGCTAAAATCGGCTGATTACTAATTAGTAAGCACATTTTTTTTTAACAATATAGATGAGACATGGGATACAATATTCATTAAATTATGTTATTTGTCTCTTATAATAACACCATTAGTAAACATTACGACGTCACTTTACTTCTGCAGTTTTGTTCAATAGCCTACGATTACTAACAAAGAAAATATTTGAAGCAGGAAAGCTAGGTTATTATTTTTTTTGTGTTATAGCGAACTCATTATAACAGTTTTATGCAACCGGTCGCTAAACATTGCAACATTCTTCAAATTATGTGACGCTTACTTTAACGTGATTGAAAAATAGTGTTATAATGTTTTAAATAAATGTAACAACATCCTAATGGGTGTTAATTTGGAATTCTAGAATAATCTACACTTCTACAATCTTCTCCATCATCATCAGCCTATCGCAGTCCACTGCTGAACATATACCTCTCCCATTGCACGTCACTCTGATCGATTTTGGGCTAGTCGTATCCAATTTCTGCCAACCATCTTGCATATACTACATTTGCTGAGACGCGGTTTCCACTTCTACAATAGTATAATGATTTTGTTTTTATTTAGCCATGCTACAATTTGTACGATTTGTTTTTCGTTGGCAAGAGTGTTTATCTATACTAATCTTTACAGTCAATTCTAGTCTATACTAATATTGTAATGCTTAAGAGTTTGTTTGAATACGCTAATCTCAGGAACAACTGTTTCGAATTGAAAGAAATCTTCTAATGTTACGACTAGAACTACTAGTAGAAATCAAGCATTAATAAAAAATAGAGAAAAAAATATCACTATTCAGCTAGTTAAAACTAATATGAGACCCTAAAAATCATAGCGTTGACTAGAAAAGTAGATGTGAGTCTGCAGTGAATCGCTTATCTCCTGGTAATCGTTGATTCACACTTGACAGTTAAAAAATTACGAGTAAAGGTTAAACATTTTCAAAATAAACTGGCTAAATTTAGGACATACAGATTTAACTTAAATATCATTGGCCTTCTCTCAAAAGTTGAGATACTTTGCAAGTACTCTTTGCTAGACTTTGCGATTATGAAGGCAAACTCTCTACTTATCGTGTATTGCATAAGTCAATACAGAATAATTGCATACGTGTCATTGTATCATCAATATATCTATAATAATTGTATACATACTTATTTCAAAATTTCTATTGTTAAACAAGATTCACATTTACTCTATTGTGTAATATAATAGTCTAACTAGTAAATATATAGTCTTTGAAAATTCGACTATAAAAATACGTTCTCTCAAAGGACTTATTTAAAAAAAATAAAATTATCGCACTCAATTTCAAAAAGCACTTGACATGTTGTAGTACTTTTATATGTTTATAATCAAGATGCTAAAGTCCAATAGTGAATGTTGTATCCTAATTCAAATATAAAATTTTTAAAAAGTCAAGTTCATTTAGCAAAAAGGATTATATCCTACTTCAGTTATTAAAAAAAACAGAATTAGTGTCAGAGTCACCATACGCAGTATCTCAGATGAAGTCCATTGGTGTGAACAGAATTTTAATATGGCGTGCGAGGATGGTGTAAAATTGTATTAATTTGTCTCTGTTTACTTCGTAATAGGAATACCGTGAGTGTGTGTATAATATACCCATTATGTGTGTGTTGTATGTGTAGGTAGGTAGTTGTAGGTGTATGTATGTGACTGTACCTATTTGTATCTAGATGTATTTAGGTGTATTTTTTTTTTTGTTTGTATGTAGGTTATAATTATTATATCTAACATGTATGCGTAGATATTATTTTTATACTCACTTACACAGATATAATAATATTGTTTATTTTAAAACTTTGTTTATCACAAAGTCACAATGATTTTTCAGGTATGCTAAACACGCTTCATAGTACTTGGTCTAATTGATGATTTTTACACCAATAATAATAATAAGTACGTCAGTTAAAAATATGAAATAATTTAAGAAAAAAAAACTAAAATAAAAATTAAAAAAAAATATATTTACCGAAACCTACTAATAAAATAAATTATTAGTAAGTACGTATATAGTTAAAAAGCAAAATAAAGAATAAATAATATTATTAAATGTTAATGAATACAAAGGTTTCATTAGAATAATAGCAGATGTTACGTTTCATAAATTTATTACCAGACTGGGAAAACAATAGTATAATTATGGTAATTAATTTCTTTCCGGTGCTGCACAAATATATTTAGTACTGTCAAGTGATCTAGAACTTTTAATCACATAGAAAATTAAAAAAAAAGGGTGGGCGTCTTATGTCTCTTTATATTTTAAATTTAGAACAAATGACAATAAAAAAAGTTTAATTAAACCACACACTTATTCCATTCCTAAACTAGTGTAATTTTCCTTACAAGTTAAATTTTCTCTCATTCTTTCGTATAATAAAGCCGAAAGAGAGAATCAGATTCGTAATGACAGAACGTCTTAAACGCTATCATTTCGATCTCCGGAGCAATAAAGATGTGAACTCAGATAAACCAAGGAGCAATTGTTTTAACTCCAGACTTTCTCAACTTTATTGATTTAGGATATTACTTGCGAAGGAAAACTATTAATTTTGTTGATTTCACCTTTCGTTTGATGTTCTAATATTTTGTAGGATAAAAAAAATATAAACAAAAAAAAATATAACTAAATTTTATTAACCGTAAATGATACACTTTGACAAGCTTTTGTCAGTAAAAATAAGTAAAAACCGACACTGATTTCTTAAATTGTAAAGTTCTTGATAACTCAAATAAGTATCAGAAAATGGATATAAACAAATATAACTTCAAACAAAACAAACAATAGTCATATGTTTGTTTCAAATACACGACAGGTCTTTTAAAACTTGATTTAATACTCAGCACAACGCACCAAAATTATAATCTGAAAAAAATAAATTTGATAAAATAATTAAAAAATAATTAAACAAAACAATTAAATTATTTTTAAATTGCAAGGTATCTAGATGTTTACTCACAATAACAGGCGGTGGATATTCAACTTTCGCTGAACGCAAAATATCTACGAGATGCACCATATGGACAGATAAATTAGTCCCAGTTGAAAATGAAACTTGGTTTACTACTGATAGGAGAGAGTGGATGAGCGCGCGGTCGCGGCGTTCGTACTTGTCACTTGTGACACGGTACGGCACGTACGTTTCGCGCGGGGTTCAGAAGGCGACTGAACACGGGCGGGCGAAGGCATACGCACGCGGGGAGGTACGCACTCACGCAGGCTTGACAGCCAATCGCGTGCGTGCGCCGCGCGCACCCCCGCGCCTCTGTGCCCGCCCCGCACCCCACAGTCACCTCACAATCGATGCCCTATATTGCATTAATTATTTAGGAAACACGCAATAAGATAACACTATTGTAGGTGGCAGATAAGAGATCTCCGCGCTGCTTTAAATAAATCATCGCGTCTTCGTCCGATATCGGCCGTTCGTGTGTCCGTCCGCCGCGCGTGGAGCGCCTTCCGTGTGTACTGATAACGCATTATTTACGTTGTCAGCCCGCGTTGGACCTTTTGTTTTTATCTTGACGTTATTTATAGAGTTTCTGAAGAAATATAATAAGAATAAAGTCGATTCATTCTGAAGATTTTTTTATTTATATGATTCAAGCTCAGTTGTACCTTCGAACTTGTACGTAGTTCTGTTTGCGTAGCGTTCCGAGGGTACGAAAACAAACGATATAATATATATTTTTTGGAAGGTTGTCAACTTGTCGTTTGCCAATATTAATATATACGGGGATAACGGGCCTCTCACCGGCGGCTTTATTTTATGTTATGTTAAGGTTTTGTACGAAATTAACGAGAAACTTTTTTTGTATGAAACGAAATACACGAGAACAGAAGGACGTACAAAATATTTTTGTTATGAAATATTATATCAACGTTTAATTGTTAATTTATTGAACTACGGAAGTAGTAAATAGGCAAATATTTTTTTAATAATTTTTGAGGAAATTTACTTAGTAATGAAGACAACATATTTTTTTTTAATAATGTTGTAAACATACTTTTTAATATAATTAACGAACTTTTATCATTTTTTGATTTTCTTATATTGTTACTTTCATAATAGGTAATAGGAATGTGAAAATGTAATTTCAAATTATGGCATTTTCCTTCTAAAATTATTTTCAGTACATTCGAGTAGAAACGTTCAACAATAATTAAATTATTATTCAAATGTTCACTAATCTAAGGTAGTAGAGCCACGCTGATTTTAGTACGAATCGGCCGGCTCGACCGGGGTAGTTCGACCCTCTCACAGAAGACCAAACTAAAGTGACAGCAGCCGTGCTGCCGTGTTTCGTTGCTGGATACGACAGGAGGTACATTGAAATTGAAGGGTTTCAGCTCGTGATAAGTGTGGAGAACCTTACACTGCCATGATGACTGTCATGTCTTTTACGTCCCCAAGTGGAGCGTGAAACAGCATCTCATTAGGTCATGATAGTGTGGGTCACCATACTTCATTGTCTGTATTTACAATATGTATGATGTGACGACAACTCTTGTATTCTATTCATGCCTTCTATCAGGCAGAGTAGAGTCATAGTAGAGAGAAGTATTTCGGCACTTTTTGCTGACAATATTTAAGGTGAAATAAAAGCGTAATTCTGATTTTAAAGTGACAATACTGCCTTATAAACATCCTTTTTTAAAAAAAATATAATAGTTGAAATTTAAATCATATATTACCTTATTTCAATTTACACTAGAGTTGGAAAGTTAAGGAACACGTAGTGTAACTATTAACGATTTATCAAAGATTAGAGTCCATGATATAACTATTAATAAAGACACGTATTTATATTTTAGGCACCACTTGGGTACACATTTACTAAGACATTTACATTTATTGAGTAAAAAAGAAAAATTTAAAACATTTGATTTTAGAACGGATTACAAACCACACATCGAACGGCTATAGTAAGTTAACAAAACACAGCAAACACGGAGATCATCAATCATACAGGCCGAATGTATCTCATTGTGATGCGAGAGGCATCTAACAGGTGGCCGCAGCTGGCGGTCACTACATCTGAATCCTTGATGATGCTGTTATAAAGATGTTACCGCGATCTACACTGTGAGCACTTGAGTTGAACGCGTTTAGATATCTGGTACATGAAGCAAGAAAAATATTTTAGTGTATTTATTGTATGTATATAAATTTCATAAGTTGTATTTATATTCAAATCGTGGGAGCCCACCGTGCTTTATTACATCCGGAGTGATACATCGGTCCTACAGAAAATCGGTGTAACGAACATGTAAGGCATTGTTTTTCAAAGAGTCAGTGACGAAAAATAATCAAAAACTTAATTGCTGTAGTGACTACTTGGGAGTTCCTAAATCAGGTTCTGAAACACGCACACATCTGAACCAATCTATTTATTATTATTTTTTTCATATAACGAATCAAATCAAGTAAAAATTTATTCAAATTTACTTCTAAGAGACGTTGTCAAAAGTATTAAACTTAAAATATATACTCATAACAAGAGTACAAAATAATAACATTCTCACACATCAAACACGATCGCCTCGTCCCAAACTTGGCAAAGCGTGTACTACGGCAATCAGATTGCTGATAAACATGCTCATATGTTACTAAATACAAACATATTATAGATAAATTACAACCAGACACAGAATGAATGATCTTGTGCATTACATAAAGCTGCGTTTTAGTTGAGAATTGAACCCACGACCACTTTTTTTGCAGGCACGATTACTCACTATACCAATAGACCCGTCAAAATAACTTCAGCCATTAATTTGTGCCCAAAATGTAACAACTTCCCTCACGACAATCAATGTTCGAAGAAATCTCTCTAGCTCTCTTTATGGATGTAGTAAATTTGTTTCTCTTTTGGCAAGATTATAATCGAGATAAACAGCTATTCTTATAAGATGATATGTTTATAAATTTTAATAAAACACATCCCCTAAGATAAAGAAAGAATGTCTGGCAAGAAATAATGGTAGCCATTTTTCACTATGCACAGGTACGAAACAAGCCTCCGCTTTAATATTCTGTAAGAAAATAAAATGTAACACACACTTATTTGTGTATCATTCAATTGATAACTCAAATGCAAAAGGAACGAATACCTGTAAAAGTTTAGAAAGAGGTTTTGAACAAATTATGAGATCAGTTTAATTAAAATCATCAGTAATTTGTGTAGTTATGTTTTAAAGAGTCCTTTAATATCAAAATAATTACATTTATTTACTAAATAAATTTATATCAAACCATTGCAACTATAGAAAAAAGCAAATAACGATAAACTTTGACAACAAATAATTACAGTCCGCGGCAATTTTCTCAAAGACACGAAACACATTTTTTTTTCAAACTTATACGGCCTAAAACATTTTCTTATTTACAAATAAACATTTTAATATCTCTTTGATCTTGTTTACCTGTCGGTCATTAAAACTTTTTGGCGACTACGGCAACTTTTAACAAGCTCCTATGATTGACAAAATGGATGTGCTTTTTTTTCGCTTATCGACTAAAGTGTCAAGTTTGGAAATCTTGTGATCTGAAGTAATTTTAACATAAATATTTTACGATAAAAGTTTGATAAAAGTGGAATATATAAGACTGCACGGATGATGGAATGGTTTAAGCGATCATCTCACCCACCGCTAAGTGAGTTCAATCCCCACGCCGGACAATGCTTTGTGTGATCCACAAATTGTTTTTCTAAGTGTACGTGTTCTTTGTGTACATAAGCATCGAACGCGGCATGATCAAACCATATCTTTAAGAGTGCACGACGAGGAAGAACATATATCTATGCTAATATTAAACCTGAAGAGTTCCCTTGTTTGATTGTTTGTCTGGTTGAATACGCTAATCTCAGGAACTACAGATTCGATTTGAAAAGATTTTAAATATTAGATAGATTAAATTTCAGTGTTACTGAGGAAGGTATTAAAGCTATTTAACATCACGCAACAACTAGTGAAAAGCAGAGAACAGGTAAAACCTTTGAGAGCCTCCATTGCATGCTCTGCGTAAACGATTGAAGATTCGCATAATCATGCATTACAGAATTGTTTCTCTTTGAAAGTTATAAAGACAAGGCCACGGCAACATGTATCTATTTTTTAAGATTAGCTCATTATATCCTTTTTATTTTATTATCTAGCTCACAAAAGCCTTAAATTTTCTGCTAAAGATCAAAACATCATCCTGATAAAATATTTCAGTTTTAATGGAATATGGTTCGCCTTGATACAGCATGTTTGCAATTAAATTACTAAATGATAATAAATAAAATTTACTGCTCTAATCACGTCATTGTATGTTAAAGACGCGTTGTAAAAGGTAATTAAATGATTCTATTAACACCTAATAAGACCTATTCTAAACATCTTAATAGAAAGTTTTGGCAAAAACTGTATTTTTTTTTGTTAAAGAAGTTAACGTGTATAATTCTTAATGATAATTCTTTGATAGATTGAGATGAAAAATGATGAGTGTGCTAAAAGCTTGAGCTAATGAGATGGAATTCATTTTAGTTTTAAGCTGTGAAAGTTTTCCAATGTCAGTAACTAACCTATTAGTCTAGATTCGAACTGATGAATCAGAGGTTGGCTTTAAACTTCACCCATAATAATGTAATAAACTCGATCATTTGTTCTGTATTTGATTGAGATTTTTTTTGGTGATATGTATGTATCGTATTTTTTAAGAAATGTCTGCAACAAGATTTATTGAGGAGTTCCTGCCTATCTTAAGAACAGAAGGCGGTGTATTTGTAGCTTTAAATTACGTACTGGATTAAGTAAACATCTAATATAGTACAATATCTATTAATAATATGGATTTGTTTCTGTACGTACAGTTAAGTAATGTAATTTTAATTATTTCAATCACAACTTACCTAGACTTGCTAAAGCTTGTAACCGAAACTCCAGGACGTCTTCATATATTACGACTGAAAAAGCAATTTCAGCAACGAAAATGTCACACATGCTGAATGAGGGTTTTACTAAAATTGTGACAAATTAAAACTTCTGTGATACTCAGGTCCGATTTTGTTGTCAATGTATTTAAATTTAAATAGGATACTTATAACCGACTTAATCGGAACTTTATTCACCTTTGCTGTAAATATTAAGTGACTTTATTTATTTCAATTTCAAACAATGTTACCTTTTAAATTTTGTTCTGTAAAGTTTGAGTAGAGTTCTGTTTCTATGTTATATTTATGTAAGTATAGTTTTATATTGGTTATTTCGCAATTTTTTTGAATTAACAGCTTTTGTACTTCCTACTAATATTTTAAATCTAATTTTGTCTTTCTGTTACGCTGTCAAAGCTAAGCTCCTGAATCAATTTTAATTTACTTCTTTAATTCTTAATGAAGGACACGGTTACTTTTTACCGTGATAATAGACGTAAACGAGTATGTTGAAATCCCTGAGAGTATAAATAAAGTTAAATAGGAAGATTAGAAAATGATTGTTTAGTATAAAGTATGTTATTATTACACATGGACATGGCAACGCCACATTTCCTGCTTAGTTTGACTAACAGTAAAAAATTAAAGGGAACCGAAAATATGCTTTACATTTTAATAATACATCAAGTAAACTCTAAAATCGCACAGAATTTAAATACTAGTTTTGTGTTAATCCGCCAACGCTTTTCGTTGAAGCCACAATACCTTTGCTAATTGGATTAGAAGTGAGTTTTGTAGATCAAAACCGTAGCACAAGATAGTTCGTAAAGAGCGCTTACAGCAATCATTCGACCGCGGGGGTATTATCTACTCTATAGTGATGTGTGGGTTTAGCTTTGAGGAGTTTCGGCTGTCGATTTCTATCTAATTGGCTTATAGAACGGTTTTGGGTATTGGATGCAGGCATTTCTGACGTTGTTTCGTACGTTGCTTCTGTGTTACTGTTTACAACCTATTAGATAAAAATGAATAGACAATAATGCAGTTGAAAATGTAGGTTTATTAATATAATCTTATGTTTTTTTTATTTTAAGAACTTGCCAGAGTGACTATCCTGCCTAATGAAAAGCATGAATAGAATCCAAGAGTTGTAGTCATCACACTCATTACGAACGCAGACAATACAGTATAATTATTATATTTAAGATATATAGATAGCATTATACTCGTATATCGTAATAATTATATTATAGATATATAGAATACAAGACTTGTGGTCACCATACTATTGTAAATGTAGACAATACAGTGTGGTAACCCACATTATGGTGGTCTAGTGAGATGCTTTTTCACACCCACTTAAGGACGTAAAAGGCATGTCAGTCATTTTTAAGTTTCTAAGTATTTATTAGTAAAAATACACTTTATAGTATTTGTTATATCTGTGTAGATTATTTGTCATATTTTGTTGTTTATATATTTTGAAATGAAGAGATTTCTACAATATTTATACAATGGAAATCTGTCAATGTCTGACTAAAGTTAACATTATTAATATGATCTCACATTAATGTCAAATGTATTGTTGAAAATAAGGGATACACCCTTTTTTTATATTAAGAGCCTGCCAAAGTGACTCTACTCTGCCTGATGGAAAGCATAAATAGAATCCAAGAATTGTGATCACCATACTCATCGCAAATGCAGACAATGCAGTACGGTGGCCCACACTATGGTGGCCTTGTGAGATACTTTTTCACAGCCCGCTTGTGGACGTAAAAGGCATGACAGTCATCGTGACAGACCCTTATTTTTGACGTAAAATTTTTATTCATGTTTAAATAGAAATAAATTGAAAGAGGTTTAAAAATTTAAAACTGATTTTTGTTACTATTAGCTTTAGTAGACAAGAAAAATACATGGCAGTTCATTATTTACAGGAAAATTACCCAGTAATCAACTACTTTACTCTAATCATCGCGCACACTGCCGCAGTCACTAACAGAGATGCTAATTAAATTTGTCTTTACGCTCATACTGAGGATTAATTTCGGTTTACCGGGAACTAAGGCGGTTGCCATGGTTACGCGTCAATGCGGTTTATATAATTTTACCTGTGGGTTATTACGTTATCATAATGAAGCATGAACAAGGGGTTGTGTTGAGTAATTTAAAGAAGTTTTAAGGCTTTCATTATCTTACTAGGAACTGATTGAACTAATTTAAATTTGTTTCTTTTTAATTTTAAAATTGAGTAAATGGAAAGGAATTTCAGAGAAGTAAAAAAAACATCCCGATGATTGAAAAGACGATCCCGAGAAACGTAAGATATGTTTCTCGGTATCGTCCCTCTTACTACTTTCTTCACTTTTGTATATTTTTCATGAATTATCAGCTTGTGGTTTTTGTACACTCTAAGTGAAATTAAAACACACACCTTACAATTCCCTTAAGAAGGTGTTTTAATACTTTAATGTAGTTTAAGTATAGGAAGTTATATTAAATAAAGAACCTAGGTATGATGTTCAACTGTTCGATTAAATCACAACTCATACAAAGTTCTAAATTAAAATAATTGACTGCACGGTTGGCCTAGTGGTTTAAACGATCGCCACGCCGTTTTCTACTGTTCTAAGTGTTATGGGTTCAAACCCCACATGGGACAACACTTTGTGAGATCCACAAATTGTTGTTCTATCTGGGTCTTCTTTATGTCCGTTTTTTATATGTTTATAAAGTCAAATAAAGGATTTATTCCGAGTGTGGGCGTGGTATTTTTAAAAAAAAAAAACGCTTTGCCGTCAGTTTGGTATGTTAACTATTGGGATTAGTTAGGTTAGTTATTACTTCCTGAAACAAAAAAAAATTACAAAATTTTCCAATATACACAATAATATTTAAAAGCTTATAATAATAAACTAATTGCTTATAGAATTACTTTTTTGTAATAAAAATCACCTTGATTTATGATATTGAAAGGAGACAAGCTCTAGGGTTATCTGATAGTAGGTGATAGCGAACATCTGCAACTCAGGAGTCACAGGCGAGTTGCCAGCCTTTGAGATTTGACTAGGCTCTTTTGTTGAAGGTTGTATCGGTCCAGAAACAGGTACCTATATTAACGGTGAGAATTCATGGTATATTTTAATGGTTGACTGTATGGGTTTCTTAGTGTTTTAAACGGTTTGCTTCGTGTTTCTATTGCGCTACAATGCGTAGGGTTCAAACCCGTACAGTGATGGGGTTCCAATTATATAAGGTGAACCAAGAATTTATTAAAATTTGAATCTAACATCCCGCGTAAACATGTTACGGGAATTCTTGGGACCGATGCTACTGGAATTCGCTGACTACAATCATAACACTTGGCTTCCACAAGATGCAGCCACTTGTCACACATCCAGTGAGTCCCTGCCGGTGGTCAAAAACATGTTTCAGAAAAGGCTGGTTTCCAGACGAGGCGATATTCCATGGCCATCCAGAAGTTCAGATCTATCCCCAGCAGACTTCTTTTTATAGGGGTATTTGAAGAATCGTCTCTACATCAATAAACCAAATAGACTATATCAACTAAAAGAAAAACAGGGAAGAGATGTTGGCGATCTCACAGTCTATTTGCCGTCGAGTTTTCGAAAATATCAGTGCTCGCTTAGAAGAGTGCTAACGTCAAAATGGTGATCATTTAGACGATGTAATTTTTAAAAAATAAATTCCAACTAATTAGCATTCTTGTAAATAAACAATTCTTATAATACATATATCAAATGATTTTATTTATACATTTTTTTCAAATGTTATCTAATTTGTGGCTCCCCTTTCATATTCCTATGATTCAAATATGTCTTTATTTCCTTAATTTAAGTTTTTAAAATCTATTAAAATAAATACAAATATTTATTTCATTGCAATTCATAAAAGTAAACAGTCGAGAAGACTTTTAAAATCTCTTTAGACGAGAGGAAGCCAAAGTGAAATTAGCTCAATAGTACTTGTTGAAATGTACGGTTTGAAAACGGTGACGGACTGTTGAAACAAATTTGTGTTGCCATCAGAAACAGGTAAAATAGATCACAATATCTATATATATAATTTGTTAAAGTTCTAGCTTATGATTTTGGTCTGTTAATTGTTTTTTACATCTGTTTCGATCTTGTCTCCATGTCATACTTCGCACTGCCTTTCTAAAAAGCCATGTCATAAGTTCAGCGGCATCAAGGTGACCCTTGCAATTCATAAATCAACCTGTTGTAAAACTCCAACTACAAAGGCTAACGTTAACTCAAAGTCAAATGACGTCTTGTCAAAATGTACAATGATTTATATTACTCGCAAAAGGATTCATTTTAAATGAATACCTTCTGTTTTTAATAACTTCATTTGTTTAATTTTCTTTGAAATGTCTCTTTTTAGGGAGACTTTCAGTCGATGCAATTTGGTGAAACGTATAAAAATATAATGTAAAATACAAATAAAATACCGATTGTGTATTATGTTTTAAATTGAAACTTGACAGGTTATTTTTATTGGTGGAAGTGATTCATTGCAACTCTAACTAATTTTTGCCGAAGTCACTTTATTAACTTTGTTCATTGCACGACGATAATACTCACAAATTAAAAGAGTTTCATCATTCGAAAACGCCTTTGCTGTCATTTTAGATTTCATAAAAAAAAAAACAAAATGTCTGTAATATTAGGTCACGTTATTTGGACTTTAATTTAACAAGTTCGTAAGGTATATAATTGATAGTTTCTGATCCCCGCTGTCAGAAGTCGGAAGTTCCGTGTCACGCTAGACCGGACCTGTTCACTTGAAAATGAAACCAATTAAGCTTGTGGTCTGAGTTTGATATGTGAGCGGTTATTTTATGTCAGTGTTATAAAAATGCTGAACCTCGTTAGATGTTGTTTTTTAACTTTTCTTAGAATAAAGTATAGAAAATTGTAATTTAGATTAGAAGTAAATAGAAAACTAGAATTAGATATCTTTGTTTTGTTGCCGATATAGTTGAATACGGGTAATATCTTACTACAGTCAAACATACCTCTGACGCATAAATTATTGATATGTTTATCTTATAAACTCTTAAATATGGATATCTGTTCCATTTTTAGGGTTCCGTAGGCAAATGATAAAAAACGGAACCCTTATAGATTCGTCATGTGTGTCTGTCTGTCCGTCCGTATTTCACAACCACCTTTTTCCGAAACTATAGGAACTATACTGTTGAAACTTGGTAAATAAATTTATTCTGTAAACTACATTAAGATTTTTACTAAAATTGAAAAATGAAAAGAAAATTTGGGGTCTTCCATACTTAGAACTGAAACTGATTTTTTTTTCACCAAACCCTTACGTGTGAAATATCTATGGATAGATCTTCAAAAATGATATAGAGGTTTCTAATATCATTTTTTTCTAAACTGAATAGTTTGCGCGAGAGACACTTCCAAAGTGATGAAATGTGTATTCTCTCCCTATTACTTCTAAAATAAGAGAATTATAAAACAAAAAAAATATATTTGAAGTACATCACAATGTAAATTTCTGCCTAAAATTGGTTTGAACTAGATCTAGTAAGTTTTTTTTTTTAATATGTCATAAATCGCTGCTACGGTAGCCTTCGTGGGCGCGTCTGATTCGCACTTGCTCACTTTTTTTTTGCACTGATTTTGAAATGATATTACTACTACAAACAGTAGTAACCACAATTGATAATATGGAGTGGAGATAAGCTGGAAATAGACGTGAATTTATGTTATGTTAATAAGGTCTCCACAATACTTATCATAGATTTATCTCATTATAAAAAAATATTATACTTGAGTTCGAAGAACAAAAACAACTGAAACAAAAAATTATTTAATTATTTCATTCAACGAGAAACACTGATTAAAATAATTATCAGCAATACAACACATGGTTAGGTAAATTTAATTATTCATGAATATACCAATAGTTTAATCTACTGGATATACTGAACTATTGTGAGTACATAAGAATCACATTCAACATTCTGCTAAATATACGGTCGAATTTCAACTTCAAGATTTTAAAAGATACTTCGTTTAAAATCGAAATTGTTAGTCTTAAAAATAATCATCTTTTTATTACAATCAAGCTAAGAACCCAAGTGAGAATAAATAGTGTTTAATTGATTTGTTTTAATCAAGTTCTCCAGTCATTTCGTCCAAAGTTATTTTTTACTTTGAGTTAGAGGCACCATAAAAGTTGAATTCAATTAACCTTCTAAAACACTGGACTAACAAAATACCTATAAAATGGTAGGACATGAACAATTCGTTTGAGTTTAGTGCCCTCAAGAACAGACAGTAGTGCCTAGAAAATAAAGTTCACTGTTATGTCTTGCGTTTTAGAGATTTTTTTGTGGTTTATACTCTACCTCTAAAGTATGAAATAAAAGTATTATTGCTTGGATGCGTGCGTCTTAAATAATTTCTGCGTCGTTGTCCCTTTATATAGCTGATAGTAGAAGGTTTGGTACAGTGAATCCTTCATCAACCATGTAACGTGTTATCTTGAATCTTTCTTTTATTTGCAATATATTCCCGAGCTATTGTGTTTGACGTAATATTATTGACCTGAATATGAGCTGTACATTGTTTGCAAAGTAAGTATCAGTCAAAATATAAATAAAATGGATTCCACTGTTGCTTAGATACATATTAGTAAAAGTTGACATGATTTCCGGGCAAAATATACCTGAATACTGTGTAAGATCATTGTTGACATACCGTTGTCGTCAAAGATAATCTGAGCTTCAATTTATTCTGTGAAATTTACATGTAATGAAAGCTAAACTTAGTTGCAATACTTTTGGCAACTTAGCTAATGAACGTACAATACAATTAATCCAAGATCACAACAGACATAATTATGTAAAAGTTATGCATAGATGTGATAGATATATGATAGATATATGCATAAAATTGACATACGCCGGCATATAATTAATTTTATGTCAAGTTAAATAACATAGTAAGGTTTAAAATAAATGAATTACTTGTTATACAAACAGACAAATACTAACCAAAAATTAAAAAAGTCACATCACGAATGGTAAAGATCGATAGATATTTAATACTACTATATATATACATATATATAGGGTGGGCCAAGAATTCGTTAACATTTGAATCTAACATCTTGCGCAAACATGTAACGGGAGTTCTTGGGACTGATGCTACTAGAATTTGCTGGCTACAATCGTAACACAAAGTTTCAACAAGATGGAGCAACTTGTCACACATTCAATGAGTCCCTGCCTGTGGTCAAAGAAATGCTTCCGGAAAAGCTGATTTCCAGACAAGGCGACATTCCATGGCCACCCAGAAATCTAGATGTATCCCCAGCAGACTACTTTTTTGGGGTTATTTGAAGAATCGTGTCTACATTAATAAATCAAATACATATATTACGTCAACTAATAGGAGAAATCATTGAAGAGATGTCGACGATCTAGCGGTGCCTTTGCCGACGAGTGTTCGAAAATTTCGGTGCTCGCTTAAAAGAGTGCAAAAATAGAAACGGTGCTCATTTACACAATGTAATTTTCAGAAAATAAATGTCAACTAATGAACTTTTTTGTAAATAAATAATTTTTATAATATATCAAATTGTTTTTTTTTTAAATGAATTTTTCAAATGTTAACTAAGTCGTGGCCTACCCTATACATTATCAGTTGACTTATATTTAAATCTTTACATCGAACGAACCAAGTTTTAAATTAATAAAACTAAATTTGGAATGGTTATCCAATGAAAACATAAATTACACTTTTAATGTGACCAAATCTGAATCAACATCGTAAACAAACAATACATGCTCCAAATATAAAATAAAGAACACACGGAACTAAGCTCTTCACAAAGCGAAATTCCAGACATTAACAAAAGTCTATTAAAATATTCCTTAATTCTTCTTTTGTCCTGCAAAATGTTTTTTCAAACATAACGCTTGAACAATTTAGATTTCACGTCGTATAAAGTTTTTGCACGTCGAATAGGGTTAGTCACGAAACAATAAAAGTAGCATAAGTTTTTTTGTTGCATAATTAATGTTGAATGGGACATTCTATTCTGAATGTAGTTACTCGTACGTGAACGATCCTTTTGAGAATTGTTGGTCATAATAGAGGAGGGAACACAAATCGCATGAGTACATAATAGGATCTTCTTAACACTGTTATTATTTTATGTGAAATTTGAATACTTGCTTACTTTTTGAAACATATTTAACAATCCAGTAACATAGCAAAAAAGGAGTCAACTTTGGGACCAGAGATAATAAACTGTAAACTCGTATAAACCCTTATTTTGGTGTTTTAAAAGTTGTTTCAAAAGTCTTATAAAATCCAGTTTTTATGCCATAGTTCCTCACGATTGCTTTGGTTTCTATAGCTCTGATGATTAAATTGTAGAACATAAAATTTATGACAAATTTTGTTTATAAAATTTTTGGAAACGCCAACCGATTTCACGATAGAGGGCGAAGAGTCCGCAGCGTGTGTCTCTCAGAGAATAATACATTGTATAAAGTTGCTTAATTAATTAAATGTCATTAACAAAGAATAATTGTTATGATTATTAGTTATTACATAATGTCTTGCATATATCTAATATTTTATTTAATAAGTCCACAAAGCTCGATAAACCTGTCTACTAGTCCAATCTTCCACCAAGAAGTGCAACAAGCCATGAATATATAAATTGTTTTTAATACCAGGTTAAAAAATATTTAGAGCATGATTTAGAACCAGGGATGCAAAATTAACTCCTGGAGCAAATGACAATATTATCACTAGTTCCTGAAGAATTACCTACTACACAATTTTGTAAGAATAAGAATGGCCGTCATACGCTCCATGGCCGGTAGCGACAGTTGTTTTACTGCGATCGTAACCTTCTGCAATACTGACTAAAAGAAGCCTGTTTCTCCGGAAGGGTATATCTCTGTCTACCCCTCCGGAGAAACAGGCGTGATTTTGCGTTATATTTACTATAGTATTGCCTAATAAATAATACAAATTATCTATTTTTTAAACATAACAGCCTGTCGTACCATAGCATACAACCTCAAGGAACTGGATATTAACGGGCATCCATCATCCTCATGGCTCTGTGGCATTCTGGAATACTTCGGTCATATTATATGCTACACACTCTGCATATGACAAGAAAAGGTGGTGAGCTGTTACTGTCGTTTTCAAATAGGGCTCACGACCTTCAGAATTGAAAATAGTGACACTATTAGGATACATGTATTATTCACTGAGAGGCACTCACTGCGGGCTCTTCAACCTCTATCTCAAATATAGTTGGGTGCATGAAAAAGAGGGGTTATAGAATCTGATTATTGTAATGCTTGACCTTGAATGACTTGCGCCGCATACACGCGACTTTATGAGGCTTTTGAGACATCTTTCAGAACACTAAAATGTAAGTATATACGAGTTTATTGCTTATTGTCTCTCATTTCGAGGTGAAACACTAACTGCCTGGAACTAAAGTTAACAGTATTCGGTTTGAATTATTCTTACATATGATGTTACTATTTTCACCATGTCCCCGAGTCATCGATCCCACTATCATAAAAACCCAAGTTATTGATCAGTGAGTGCTACCCGTAATAACATAAGAAGCTAAGACGTGAATACCTTTGGGTTGGTCTACAAGTTTAAAATCGGTTAGCGGGCGATGCTGGGTGTTTCTCTAGTTGATGGAATTAGTAACGAAACATTCGACAGAGAACTAGAATTACCAATATTGCACGTACAATCAGTGCGCTGAAGTTGAAATGGGCTGTGAATGTCTGGTGGACTGATAGTCGTTGGAGCTGACATCACTTATATAGAAGCCGTGAATAGACAACCGTAAGTAGAATGTGCTTTGGCACGATGGACCGACGACTTAAGGAAGATGACTGGCAGATGATAGATGCAGGCTGACTAAGACTAGGACGAATGGCACTTTTTGGAGGAGACTTTCGTTCAGCTTTGGCTGGCAACAGGTTGAATAATTAATCTGATTAATATACGGCGAATAAAATTAAACTTGCGTTACAAAACCTATGGATGCACATTTTTCGCGCATTGAATTTGAAAGCACAAACCAACGGTGGTTTATTTATTATTTCGGTGTTTATTTACGTCTGAAAATACGGAGGCTCCATTGCCAAAGCGAGTCAATAAACCGTAGCATGTGGTCGAACCAAAGTTATTTCAGCTATTTTCTCTTTTTATTATGCTCGGCCTTCTCTTTGTTTACACTGATGATTTCGAAATACAACAAAACGTTATGTAAATATTCTTTCTGTTTTACACTTACACCGTCAATTAATTTAGTATTTTTTTTGAGAAAGTCAAATTTATTCGCTTCTAATAGTTCTACGTAGTATTAAGTGCGTCTTTAGTCACAGCTGTTCTCTTCAACCAATTTAGTATATAATATATGAGAAAATGAATTTTCGTCATCATTTGACTTTTCAAATATCTTAATAGTTATTTTGGTATTTAGCATGGAGACAAATTAAAAAAAAAACATCATCAAATTAGTCCAGCCATTTTGAGTAATAAATGATGTAACCAGCTCATATTTCTTTTATATATTAAAATTTAGTTAAAATCATTAAAAAAGATAACAGTTTGATAATTACTGTAATTATGAGGTCGGCATATACTATTTTTTTTCCACTTTTTTTATTTTTCGCCTATAAAAGTCACTCTTCTCTGCCTGATGGAAAACATGAATAGAACCCAAGAGTGGTGGTTGCCATACTCATTACAAATGTCGACAATCAGTATGGCGACTCACGTTATAGCGGCCTAGTGAGATACTTTTGCACGTTCCGTTTAAAAAACCCGTGATCATAGTGGCAGGGAAACACGTGCGTTGGCAGTAAGTTCCAGGTTTAATTTATTTATTTAAACTTATTACACTCGTTGTACAAAGATGGACTTAATGCCATGTGGCATTCTCTCCCAGTCGACCTTCAGGTGATGTAGAAATAAGATGCGGTAGGTGTAAAGTTATTGAGCTAATAAAAATACTTTAAATATAAATAATATACATGAACTTACTACTGAATAGAAATACATGAATAATACATACATTATAATAATACATTAGTAACAAATAAATAAATACAAACATACACATACTTAAATATAACATTGTGTGATACAGTTTGGTACTAGGGTTATGACTGTTCTGCCCACTCATTGCGAAGAAGTGAAGTTCGTTTTGTCTGATTTGCACAGGAAGGAAGAGCCAAACAGTTTAATTCAGGAAAGTATATCTACCATTCTAAAACAGTGACTTCCAAAACCAGCACGAGTTGTCCTGTAGAGGAAGAGAGAAGGTGGGATCCATTGGAAGAGCTCGTCAGAATACTCTCAATGATAAAGACCACCCTCCATAATATTTTATAAATCGTATATATAGTCGCTGATGTGTGAAAGCAACTACTGGTGCCTGTATAAACAAGAAACAAAAAAAAGTTAAATAAATATCACAACATCAAAAATACATGGCGTAAGTTTTATGATTGACCCTGTACCATGTGACAAAACGATTTCATGGTTAGGTATTTTGCCGTTTACTGATTCATGACATTTGTAATCACGATTTATGATATTTGTAATTAACGATAGTCTTTACAGCAATCATCTTTTTAGATTTTCCTTTTTTTAACCTTTGAATAGTCAAAGTTCCAAATTCTAATATCGATAACATAGCGTACATAGTTTGCAAGTGTAAATAAAATACTTTTGAGTGACAAGAAATATTGGCTCTCACAGGTTGTACCGAATATCAATAGTCGCTACTATTTATTTATGAGTTTCGAACTATGTTAAATATTACTTTTTCATTTGACAAATATTAAACGTGTTTCTTTGAACTTTTACATGAAAAATCAATAATAAAGTTGTGGGTTTTTCTAAATTAAAACTAAAGAGTTTAACACAAGAAGTAAAAGGACAGAAGAAATGAACATCCTACTTAATTGGAGTAGAAGAGCTGTTTAGAAGATGAAACGAATTTGTTATGGACAAATGTTTTTATATATTAGTTAAATAAGGTAATTTGAAGGCAAAGCACATTCCTAGGTGATTCCGGCTGTGGTGGCCAGCCTCAATGAAGACTAATCAACATGGTAGCAGTAGCGCACAAGCGACTGCACAAAGACAGGTGCACACTCCGTTTCCTCATTCTTACAATCACAAATACATAACCGGGAGAGATCATGCGTAGGACCGTAGGTTTTACGTGCTTTCCGAGGCTCGGGATTAAGACACCAACTTCCAAACTCCGGGTTGTTTTTGAACGACATTCAGACAAAGTCAATACCACTGGCCCGATCCGGAAATTGAACGCGAGACCTTCCAATCGGCATTCACACACGCCAACCGTTAGACCGACGAGGCAGTCAAAATAATTCCAAAACTAGGCAAGGTATATAATAGGTGCTACATTTTATATCACTTCACACTAAAGGGAATAATAAAAACAATGAGACGTGACAAAAGCATGTGCTTATAGTAATTATTAAAAATAAAAATATAATTTACATGTATTTTAAGCGGAGTAAATAGAATAATATAAATACTAATTTCACACATCTCACACAAGGCAATCTGATCCCGAGCTAGTCATAGTATGTACCACAGAAACCAGAACGCTGAATGCATGTTATAGATAAATTACACCCAGACACAGCACAAATGATCGTATTCGTACAAATACTTATATATACAATAGGTCGGAGTCGAACCCATGACCTCTGACTTTGCAATCAGGGTCACTAGCCTCGATAGTAGGTAGTAGAGCCACGCTGATTCCAGCACAAACGGGCCGGCTCAACCGGGGCAGAACTACCCTCCCACAGAAGACCAACCTAAAGCGCCAGCGTGTTATCGTGTTTCGTTGGTGAATGTAAGACCGGAGGCCCATTGATACAGGGGTGACAGTTATCGTGATAACTGTGTAAGTCTTACACCGTCACGATGACTGTCATGCCTTTTAAGTCTCCAAGCGGGGTGTGAAAAAGCATCTCACAAGGCCGCCATAGTGTGGGTCACCATACTGCATTTACAATGACTATTGTGACCACAACTCTTGGATTCTACTTATGCTTTCCATCAGGCAGAGTAGAGTCACTTTGGTAGGCTCTTAAAATAGAATAGAGAAAATAGTAAAAGCTCGTCGTTTAGACAGGAAAGAAAGAAAACCTCCAAAAAGTAAATGAATTGCTCAACTTGCGAAACTATGTTGCTTATTCCTGTGTTGTTACTCCATGAAGATTCAAATGATTGCTAAAAATGCTGAATTACATGATTATACTCGTACATAAAATAATAAGGTAGGTTTAATAAAAGAACCAAATGTTATACACATTGAACTTTGTATACTAAAGTATGTATAAATCAGAGGACAGTAAACAAATCAAGATATATCACTGGTCAAAGAAGCTCCAGAGAAGTATCCAGAGGTTCTAACATCAAACGTGATTGTTCTTTTTTTGGTGATATATTGCTCGCCGTTAAATTAAAAGCATTTTTTGCATCAAGAATAAAGTTATCTCCATCCAAAATGTCAATAAAATCGATTCAATAGTTTAGGTGTCAAAGCGTAAAAAAGACAGATTTTTTTATGATATTAGTAGCGTAGGTAAAAAAGAAATTAGTACACAATGAAAAAGGTAATTTCTTTCACGTGATAGTTTTGAACTACAGAATAAAACAGCAATGAAAATTAAAAACTTTGTAATCAAGAATATTTTGCTTTCTTTACATTATTATGTATGCTATTGATGGATTAACCACTACAATAAGTTGTCACTTATATCAGATGAATAATCTTTGAAACGGTACAACCGACTGAGTCCCGAGCAATTAGTTAATTATGTAAATGCGATAGCCCATCGGTGTGTAATTTGATTCTCAGCCGGGCCCACTTACGACACGCAACACACGACGCTTTCCGATCATATGCGCAAACAACATAGGCCTTGTATGGGGCCAGGAAATTGAGGAAGTGGTATGAACTGTTGTACTATACTATGTGGAATTATTTCTATACGTCATATTCTATGTTTAGATCGACTATAATTATAACTATTTACACAAATTATTTACTATTAGTTGGTACTATGAATTAAAATAAATACATAATTGTACAAGTAGACAAAGGCAATACGAATAAAATCTTTATTAATAGAGAAACTCACGTTATGCTCACGTGCTAATATTGAAGCTAAATTACTTGAAATAGGGAGAATGATTTACCGTTAAAAAAATGCGAATTGTAGGTTTATTTGTATTATAGATTTATATACATACGTATATTTATATATATTGTTAATATACTTTTTTTTTCATGACTTAATATCTTCAGTAAAATTGGTAAAGCACTTGTTACAAACGCGTTATATGTTTATATATCAGTATACAATAGTCTCGGTTCTACAAAGATGTCCAGCAGTGATATTGAAATTATAACCAGTGTCAATAGGTAAAAGCACATCAGGTATCATTTCAGTTTAGTTTTGTAATATATATAGTAAAATGACTATGAAAAATATTATTGAATTTTGTTCGACATGACCTTATAAAAATATAACAAATAACCAACAAATCAATATACTTATTCGGAATAATATTGTACAATCAACTCTTTCTAAGCACCTAGACTACAATCCTATCGCCTATTTCGAGGCCTGAGCTTAAGACCGTACAGCATTGTTTCCGTTACGTGACTGTAGAGGCCCTGTGGGGATTAAGCCTTATAGCTATGTACAGGTTGTTACACTACGCAGCTGGCGGGCTGTTGCGTACAATTTTTCAGTAAGTATTGAGAGCTAAGCAACTTTCTATCAATGTAACAGGTATTTTTCTAACAACTAAGTTGGTAAACCCACTCCGATGCAGAAAACAACAATATCAGTATCACTTTTCTAATATGATAACCATAAACTAAGAAGTCAAGCTTCGTAATCATTGTTCATCTGTTTTTTTATGGCGTAGAAGGCGAACAAGTAGATGGATAACCAAATATTAAATGGCTAGCGATATACTCCGACAACGTAAGAGTCTTTCTGTTCCAAATTATGAGGAGAGATGATGTGAATTATAGAGTTTGTGGAATGGTTTAGCAACGGTTTCATGTAAGGCCGTGTTATCACTGTGATCGAATCCACCTATGTGTGGCGAAGCATGGTTTTCCTACAGTTAAATTGTTCTTTATATTTGTATCAACATACCTCAAATATCACGCAGTGAATATTATTCCAAACGCGGCAGGTAATCAGAAAAATCATATTTTGAAAAAGGAACATTAAATCAATCAATCGACAGAAACAAACACAGAACATGTAAATCCATCACAAGACACTCAAGTGAACCGCCTAGAGCAATACCTGTAAAAACACGACCACAATTGTAGGGGGCGCGCCGCAATCAATTATCGCCCCACCTTTGTTACTCTATATGTTTGCAATAGTGCCTCATTACTTACTGGACGAGGCTCCTCCTTGCCTATTTATGCCAAGGCTTCTTATTGACACTATTCGAAATTGTTCCATTCGTATTGTGCGTCATTTCACTTCACTTCTATGTTGTCATAAACAATATGTAAATATAGGTACGTGTGTAAATATAGATGATGTACGATATCTTTATGAATTTTGATAAAATAGTGGATATGTTTGGAGCATTGAGGAATATTGTTTTAGAAACATGCTTTTTCTTATACGCCAATACTTTTTCTTGTTATATTATATTTTCAGTTTATCTATGGCCACGAGCGGTGTAACCCGTTTGAAACGTCGAAAAATAGAAGGTAACATTCTAAATAATCTTATCACGCATAAGTCCCGCTGTACAACAAAACTATGTGTATGTGTAAAAATCATGAAAGTCTAAAAACAGAAATATATAAATAATAGAAAAAAAATGAATGGTGTCGTGGGACACCAGGTAGGAACGAAGTTCCTTCGGATAATGTGGAATCGACACAATTTGCAAAAAAAATCGTGCTCAATTTTATGTAGGTTTTCTTGATTTTTCTCTTAAATTTTGCTGATTAGTTTTTATTTAAGTACAAGAAAGTATTTAGGAAATTCAGTATTTTAGGAAATAAAATAATAAATTCCTTAAAATAATAAAATAGCACACATGACGCGCTTTCGCGCCTGCGCACGTCTCATTTAACGATTTTATTCCACGCACTTTTTTCCACAGATTTATTCCACAGATTTATTCCACGCACTTTTTCCACTTACGGTTTTACTATCACATTTTTTTCACTTCGGTCCCGCAGCGAAATCCCTATCCCCTCCAAGCCTGCCGTAAGGAACTTCGTTCCAATATTTATTTTTTTATGAACATCAACATATAAAGTCCATTGTGACTAACAAAAGAAATAGTATTTTTTTAAGACTATTAAATCGTCATAATATTTTCTGAACATACCTATTACATAGTGCACGAATTAAATATTGCTAACATCCGTAGAATGTGTAAAAGGACATCAACTTGTATAAATTAAGCTAGCAAAATTAATCATCCATGTAACCGTAATTACTCTGTGTCACTGTTCAAATCAAACTAATAGATCCAAAAATTCAAATAAATATGTGTTCACTAAGTTAATTGAGAAAATAATGGATATTAGCTACCTTCATTATCTTAAAAGACATGTAAATGTTATGAAACCACACGAAACTTGTACAGTAAGTGGCTGTGAGTACGGCAAATAACTTGCACAGAGGCACAGTGCATCACACCGCAACATGTAATGAATAAATTTCAAAGATTAAGACATTAATTTTATTATTTCACACGGCTGCACAGGATTGTCTAGAGAATATGAATGAGTCGGTATGATCATTCGAAGAGAAGATTGTATTCAGTATATAGCAATCATTATGAGACATAGACAGCTGAAACTAAACAGTCCGCACAATGCACCAGATACTGAGTAGTGAAAAACTTTGTTTGATGACTCGATTTGCGCACGCTTTTTTGAATGAAAGGAACGGGACTTTCCACACACGATGACTAAGTCACAAGGTTTTCTGAGGCTTGTGGGATCTTTTTAGGGTACGTCTGAAGGGTATACCTTTTACTCGATTACAGTTACATATCATGAAAAAGTCAATAAAATTTTCAGCTAAGAACAACTAAAAAATAGTATAAAGTACAGGCATTTGTTGTTACTTTATCTTAACTATTTTAATGTAGTATTCATTTTCTTAGCTTATTTGAAATATATTATTAGCTATACAGAGGAAAAATCTGAACAATACAAAGTCCTAAGAACATTTTGACGTCCTTTTTGTACGAATATGTGACCTGTCCATTCAAATTTTGACACGTTGAACACAACATCATTGTAGCCCTACAATATTACAATGGTTCTAACCACTATTAGAGAATATCTATTTTCATATTGTGATGTACAAGTTCTGATGTTATTGAGAAACTACAAAGTTTGACGCCATACGAACAATAGAGATGTCTATCGTTATTGTGTGGTTGTCTTCATCATAATCCTTGAGAATCTTAGATGAGGATTTAGCTATTAATACAATAATAATATACTAGCAACATTACAAGCTTCAGAATTTCTCATGCACTTTTTCAAAATAAAATTATTTCTACGATTTTTAGATAATGTAAAACAACTACCACAAATTGATTTGAATTGTTATAAAAATAAAACGAAAACACGTTTTAAATGAATTTATAAACACAATTCAAATATTTCAGTTATTTATTTCAAACTCAATTCAATTCAGTATTTGAGAAATGCCACTAAAAACTATGACAAGAGATATATCCAGAGCGTATTTAACATCTTCAGACTTGTCACTCCACTACGCCTTGGCATCCTGGATGAAACAACAGAAGTTTCTACTGTTGAAGAGACGTCGAGCTCTTTAGGCACTTTGTTCTATACTGTGCGGCTAGCGTAATTTGTTGAGTAGTTCGTGTTAAATTTGTTGATCACTACTACGCGACCCAAAAATATTGTGCCAGCTTGGTAGTATAGAATTGAACGTCTTATTGCTGAGAGCAGGACACTCATTGGTAAATGAATTAGCTCTTCATATGGTAATACGTGACCAAGAGTCATGAGCTTTGTGAAACAGATATTCTTGGCGACTATTGTTAATCCTCAACAGTGCATGTCATGTGTCACATTGACTTTTTGAAGTAGAAGGTTTATGCATTGGCGAATAGGCAAAGATGGTAAAGAAAATGAATAGATCGGTATAATCAGAATCAAATGTACCAAAAAAATGAGAAGTGGGTGTATCGGTAGTGGAAAGAATCAAGTCCATGTGTGAGTGATGAGCATTTTCTAGATGAAAACTCCACAAATTCATTTTGGTGTAACATCTGGTCAGTGCGTGTCACTCATAGAGAAGGTGATTGGTTTCCAAATGTCAGACGCTCATGTGAGCCCATAACAGTTATGAAACTCATTACCATTTACAAATATTATATAAGTTAAGTTAAGTTCAGTTTAATAATCGTATCTGTTAATAGACTGAAAGCCAAGAGTTTCGACCAACACTTTTAGAGGCTCACGTTAAAAGGCTGGATCAAGGATCTAACACAGAAGGCAGTCCACCTTGACACGGCCCATATATTGGAGAGGTTGTTGTCTTTCGACTCCTAATCACTAGTTTCTGGGTCCCTGTACTCGAAGTCAGTGGACTTCTTTTTATCATATTTTTAAATATGTATTTGGTAAAGAAATACTAACAGAATAAGAATCTTGGTTATATTTTGTGAACGGTTTACATCTTGCTATTATTATATTATTTTACTTTATCAGACGTGTAGATAACGCTTATTACTAAGATTGCATAATATGGCTTTTGTAAATGTGCAAAAGTGAAATTATTATAAAACACATCAAATTATTGTGCAATGGATCTGAGCTACGTATTAATACTTGTATTTCAGATCACTAAATAAAATTTTATTTTGCGATTTTTGGCGTCAATGACCATTGATATTAAAGAGGAATAAAGTTGGTCCTACGATGCTGCCTTGCGGTAAGCTACAGCAGCTATTTTTACCTTAAAGGTAATCAATCGATTTAGACTGATTGACAACGGTCACTAAGATACTCAGTAAATAACGGAAGTTGTTTTCCCCTTATTCCAAGTTCTTCTAACTGTGCAGGACAGGGCAGGATATTGTTTAACTTTGGCAATATCTAAATAGATCCCGATGGAGTACATTCCGTTATCTAGATAATTAGTTAGATAATTTACATTTTAAATAAATAATTTAAAGTATATTTAACAATCTATATATCAGTATCCATTACTAGCTTTTATTTTTGACTTCAAACGATGAAGAGTACTCTTACCGTCCGGAAAATTTTAAGAAGAAAATAGCTGTACTGTGACTGTACGGTTGCTAGTGGTTTTAGCGATCGCCACGTCGCTCTCTTCTGAACTGAGTGTTGTGGGTTCACACCCTACATGAGATAACACTTTGTGTTTGTGTGTTCTTTGTATCCGTTTCTTGTATATTTGTAAAGTCGAGGTCCAGCAAAAAGACAATTGCCAGAGCCAAATTCGATTTCATCGGCAGGATTGGTGAGCGACTTACGAGCTATCCCTCTGGGAGTCGTGCGTTTTGGTCTCTTGCTAAGGCTGCCGAGGGAAATTTTTGCCAGTCGTCTTTACCACCATTGCGAAATGCCGATGGTAACTTGGCCCATAGTGCTAAAGAGAAAGCCGACCTACTTGGGCAACTCTTTGCCGCGAACTCGACTATGAACGAGGATGGAAGTGCGGTACCGCCTATTAACCCGCCGTGCCAACACACTTTGCCGGAAATACACATTTCGCAAAGAGAAGTGCGGCGGGAACTAAACTGTCTAGACGTTCATAAGTCGAGTGGGCCAGACGGCATACCTGCAGTGGTGCTCAAAAAGTGTGCCCCTGAGTTGTGCCCTGTACTAACGCGACTTTTCGCGATTTCCTACCGCAAAAGGCAAGTGCCGTCTTCGTGGAAGACTGCCCATGTGCATCCAGTGCCAAAAAAGGGTGATAGATCGGACCCATCGAATTACAGGCCTATAGCTATAACCTCCCTTCTCTCTAAGGTGATGGAGCGTGTAATCAACACACGGCTCCTCAGTTACCTGGAAGAGCACGATTTGATCAGCGACCGCCAGTACGGTTTCCGCCGCGGTCGCTCGACTGGTGATCTTCTAGTGTATCTCACTCACCGGTGGGCTTCAGCCATTGAGAGTCAAGGTGAGGCCTTGGCAGTTGGCCTGGATATAGCAAAGGCATTCGATCGGGTCTGGCACAGGGGCCTTCTATCGAAGTTACCGTCCTACGGCCTGCCCGAGGGTTTGTGCAAATGGGTGGCTAGCTTTTTGTCTGGCAGACGCATAAAAGCCGTCGTCGACGGTAGCTGCTCCGAAAGCATGGACATAAACGCTGGTGTCCCGCAAGGCTCCGTGCTATCTCCAACACTATTCTTGCTGCATATCAATGATATGTTGACCATAGATAGCATTCATTGTTATGCGGATGACAGTACTGGAGATGCGTATTACACGGGCCGGGCTAACATCCCTCGTACCGCTGTAGTAGAAAGTCGCGAACAACTTGTGTCTCAAATCGAGAGCACTTTACACAGAGTCTCCGATTGGGGTCGGGATAACCTGGTCCAATTTAACCCCTCTAAGACACAAGTTTGTGCGTTTACTGCTAAAAAAACCCCGTTCACTGTGGTTCCACAATTCCAGAATACACCCCTTACCATCTCACAGAGTATTGGGATCCTCGGTGTCGACATCTCCAGTGACGTCCAATTTCGGACTCATTTGGAGGGAAAGGTGAGGCTGGCATCAAAAAAGCTTGGTGTTCTGAATAGAGCGAAGCGATATTTCACACCGGCACAAAGGCTACTACTGTACAAAGCACAAGTTCGGCCTCACATGGAGTATTGCTGTCATCTCTGGGCGGGAGCACCGAAGTACCAGCTTGAGCCTTTCGATTCAGTCCAGAGACGTGCTGTGAGAATAGTCGACGATTCTGATCTCACGGACGGTATCGAGCCACTAAGTCTTAGGAGAGACTTTGCCTCCCTGTGTGTACTCTACCGTCTCTACAATGGGTTGTGTTCAGAAGAATTGTTTGATATGATGCCCACAGCCACATTCTACCATCGCACCGCTCGCCATCGTCAGGGAGCTCATCCACATACATTGGAACCTAAATGGTCGCGCACAGTGCGGTTTCAGAGAAATTTTCTCCCGCGAACAATCCCGTTATGGAATGAGCTCCCTGCCACGGTTTTCCCTGGGAACTACAGCATGGGGTTCTTCAAGAAGGGGGTTAATAGGTTTTTGAAGGGTCGGCAACGCGCACGTGATGCCCCTGGTGTCGCAGGCGTCCATAGGCTGCGGTAGCCGCTTACCATCAGGCGGGCCGTATGCTTGTTTGCCACCGTCGTGGTATAAAAAAAAAAAAAAAAAAAAAAAAAAAAAGTCCCCCGCGAGTTATGTCGTCATATACGTGACGCCCTACAATAGCATCAGTCATGAACGACCACTTAGCTGATAAGCCACAGACGCCCTGAAAACAATAGAACAACTAGCCCCTTGTCTCCAACGCATAATCAGAATACTGTATATTGTTTTATAAATAAAGTTAATCTTGGCATCCGTCATGAACCACCACTTAGATGATAAGCCGCAGACTAAACATTAGAACAATTAGCTCTTTGTCTTCAATACATATCAATAAAGAATACTGTTTTAACTTTAAGAAATGGTTTCATAAATAAAGTTAGTCTCAATCCACTCTTCAAGCCGAACACTTGTCTTATTAAAAACCCTCTCGCCCTCGCTCACAACCTATAGGCTGCGGTAGCCGCTTACCATCAGGCGGGCCGTATGCTTGTTTGCCACCGTCGTGGTATAAAAAAAAAAAAAAAAAAAAAAAAAAGTCCCCCGCGACACAGAATTTATTTCTAGTGCGGGCGATGTCTTTTTTCAAAGAAAGAAATTTAAAGAAAACTGCATAATGATGGTTTAAGTGGTTGTGGCAATAGTTTAAGTGTTATGCTTCAAAGAAGTTAATGGAAACAGAAGAAACGGATGCAATGGATGCAAGTCAATTACTTGTAAGAAGATATTATGTCCATGTATTACAATCCATATATTACAAAGAGGCATTTTTTTCTTGAGTACTTTTAACAATGTGTAAACCTTATCTTTATTGTTGGCTGTTAAAATTTAATGTTATTAATTAACTTAGCAAAGTTTTTTATCATTTTAATAAATGCCAACTTAAAGATAACACTAATATATTTAAAAAACGAAAATTCACTTAATAGGCTACTTTGGAAGAAATTAATCACTTAACAAACAAATATTTTAAAATATTAGATATAAAATAAAGAAAGTTAACCGAAACAATTGTTTTTTTTTAAAACAGAAAATCATAATTCTAGCACTAACCAAACTCGAGTCAAAGAGGGTACATTCAACCTACTTTCCCTCGCCCTTGGCACTCGTTCCCCTCTTTAATTACAAACCAGAATGCAAATAAGTTACTTATAAAATATAGAAAAAACAGACAAGTTTGAATTGCGCTCGCGTTTGGAGGGTTCTGTAGAATGATAATTATATAAATAGTTGATAGTTAGTAACTTTATTAGTCAGGCTAGAGGAGATTAAATCTACCAGGGTTCTGGGTACTTTTTCCTAGAATCATGAGTGCCTTACAACATACTTATTGCCGTATTACCGTATGATACTCATAGTGTTTTTCATACGATAATAAGTAAAAGCTAGTAATGTTCAGAAGTTTCATTTTTTTACATATTTGGAATACATGTGCTAATACTTTATACTTTGAAGGTGATAAAATTACATATACTAACAACAGAATATCTTCATAGATAAAAAATAGATACAGTTCATCTGTTTAACGAATCTCGTCGTGAGGCTTTGTATAAATTTTGTTTTCATTTTTGAGTCACGGTGCCCTAAAAATAACTCAACTGGAATTTTAAATACATAATTTCTTACTTTTCATCAAAGCAAGAAAAAAATGTTTTGCTAAAAACTTGAGAAGCATTTGTTATCTAAGTTACATGATTAAGAGTTTCTTCGGGTCGTCGTTTGGCAAATGATGCTAAAAAATGTTAACTTACCCAACCTAAGTTTTTAACATAATTGTTTGAATAATTAGTACTTCATTCGTACAATTAGAAAGTTTCTTTTTTTATGTCAACAGACAAGTTTTAATGAATAAATTTCTAATTAACTCTTGGAATTGCGATTATAATTAATATAAAAGAAAGCTTTATTTCGAACACATAAATAAAAAAAACATCATAAATATCCAAATATATATAAAGTACTCTCTGGAAACTTTTGTAATTTATTATATTATTTTTTACTCAAAAATGAAAACTAAAAACCTTTAGAGGAAGTACTTTCTGGAATACATGTCACCAGTGAAAAATAGTAGTTAATCATCTCGTCTGAAACTGATCGAGCACATGATATGCATACGCAAAAAAAACAGTTAATTCCTTATATAGGGTGGGCTATGAATCCATTAATATTTGAATTCGTTATCAGATGGATATCCGTTACGGAAATTTTTGGTACCGATGCTACTGGAATATACTACAATCGTAATACATGGTTTCAACAAGATAGAACCACTTGTCACACATCTAATGAGTCCCTGCCGGTGGTCAAACATATGTTGCCTCAAAAACTGATTTCCATACGAGGCGACATTCCATGGCCACCCAGAAGTCCAGATCGATCTCCAGCAGACTTCTTTTTACGGGGTTATTTGAAAAATCGTGTCTTTAAAAAAGGTAATTAAACCACATACACTATGTCAACTAAAATAAAAAATCAGCGAAGAGATGTCAGCGATCTCGCAGTCTCTTTGCCAACGAGTATTCGAAAATTTCTGTGCGCGCTTCGAAGTAATTTAGACGATGAAATAGTGTTCATTTATATGATATAATTTTTAAAAAATAAATGTCAACTAATTAGCTTTCTTGTAAAGATATAATTTTTATTATATATCAAATGGTTTTTCTATACGATTTTTTCAAATGTTAACTAATTTGTGGCCCATCCTATAGTAGATCATTCTTTTAATGATGTCATTTGATCTTAAGCATTAAAAAGGTTACTGTGATTTGTACTGTACTGTCGTGGTAGCTGCATGTTTTTTAATTGTGTACACAATAGTGTATTAAAATATCTCACGAAAAAATCTTCTAATTAAATATGTGTAGTGGACTTTTCTGTAATGATTTTTGTTTTTTTTTTTTAAATTATTTTGATACTAAATTGCAAATGCATTGTTTGCATTTGCAATTTAGTAGTAGTGAGTATGGTGACCATAACTCTTGAATTCTATTCATGTTTTCCATCCGGCAGAGCATCACTTTGGCAGGTTCTTAATATTGATAAAAAAAAAACTTAAGTTTTGCCAACAGCAAAGTGGATTGAAATTTAATGTTAGGTTGAATTCAATTATATTTATCTATTAAGTTACTTTCTCGATTTTTATACTAATGTTACAATCCACAGTAAACTTAGATTTGGGCAATGATTTACTGTTGTAAGTGCACATGTAAGTTACATTGCTGAATAGCCCTTTGCGGTGATGTACGTGTCAATTGTGTTTCACAAACAGATTGGGATATATATGGTTGCTTTTGTTCAACTTTAAGATAATAAATGTAATATTATTCTATACGTCAATAAACCACATCGTTAACCGACTTCCAAGGTTCTGACGAGTAATAAAACTTACACCCTGTAAGTCTGAGTATGTCGGTAATAATTATTTAACTTTTTATTGTTTCTTGTTTATACAGTCACCAGTAGTTGCTTTCACACATCAGCGACGACTTATATAATAATGTTATGTACATGGATTATAAAAGACACGTTCTAATAAGATAATGATTGGTTTAAAATAACGATGAAAATTATTGAAATTATTAAGTAAAAAATTCATCATCTCTTGTTAATATTGTGTTTCTGAGAATGTGCAGTCTATAACTCTGGCATTCACAAACACATGTTACGGCCTAGAGTTCGGCCTTACCGAAATCAAAATAGGTGCAGTGTTTATTAGTATTTAAATAAGTTTAGGTAGTGGTTAAAGACTAAACCGGTTTTTTATAGAATATAATTACTTCTTAAGATTTATTTGTTACAAAATATATTTACTAATAATAATTTATATTGCATCTGTAGGAGATTGTTTGTGTATATAAAATCTAATGTACAATTTATCACTCCACGATCATACTGTTACTACTATATTTGTATCATCAACACCCTTTCGTAGTACACTGCTGGACATATTTTATACTGAAGTATTCGAATGGGGACGGATTTAGAATAGTGAGAACAGAGGATCACAAGTCCCTATTCATTCATTGGAGCGTGAACAATAGTACAAGAAAAAAGGGAAGCTTGAAACAAGCCCCTTTCTTTTAACTTGTAGAAACGTCTTCAAGCCGTCATGCCACCCGTATTTGCGGCGGGTTAGTGTGTCAGAATTAGAACAATTAAAATCATACGGTGTGCCAGTATGCGCCTGAGTTAAGAGAGATCTGAGAACAGTTGTTATTACATCATCCAGACCGCTACCAGTGCCTTCGCGCTAGCGTGGACCACCTTCGTGTGGACTCTCAGTTTTTAGATGATTTAGGCACACGTGGACGTCACCTCTTCGTGGCTAGCCACTGTAGCGGACGGAGGTAATCATCCGCCTATATAATATGGCAAGTGCTTCTGTTTCCAAATCCTACAAAAGAGTGCCAGCTAGATACCCGCCGCCTCTATCAGTACGGCAACCGCGTATGGCTCTGACCGCCAACACCCTCTGAGTCCATCAAAGGTGTGCCCTATTCTGAGCAGTCAGACCTGCCGCTGTCCGGTGCATCATACAGTGTCACTGACCGGACAATCTATGTGTACGGGGCTTTTTCGCGAAGTTTGCTTCACTTAAATTGGGCAAAAATCTGAAGGGTGAAAGTAACGCCTACCGACTTTTGAGCAAGCTGTTAGAAGTGCTCGTCGAAAAGCCACCTTCAATCAACTGGAAATAAACCCCTATACCAACTCGTCTAACCGTGTAGTAGGCCAAGATTTCCTGTTTATGTCTTTACTTACTGTCTTTACTCTTACTTTATAGGCGAAGGCCTAGGTTCAACAGTGGACTTTTAGAGACTTTTTTGTTGATGATGTTTTTTATTCTATGATATCTTCAAGCTATTGTTGAATGCTGAAAAAGTTTAAAACGGATTTCAAGAATGCATAGGATTCAGGATAATTTGCAATATTCCAGTAACCGTGGCATTCATTGTACTATAAAAGGTACTTTGTTTTTATCCCAGTCATATGAGACAGTAAAATAAAAATGAATGTTTCAATAAAAAGTATATCTCAGTTTGTTGTTATTTCTCGGTGTTATAAATAAGCTTCATTCAATGAATAAAAACAGATATTAATTACTATTCGATGTTTTATTAATATTCAAAGTAAAAAAAGGAAAAAAGAAATTAACTGAATGGCCTGTAACACAAATAACAAAACGTAAGTCTTTTGGTGGAGAAGTAGTATTTCGCGTGATAATATCCAACACCCAAAGCAAGGTTTTATCCCGTTTGTAACAACAATAATACTGGAATCACTTACATTTTGAATATAGACTCTCCAAAAAAGGTTCTCTACTCTGGAAAAGTACGTCAAACTGTTGGTGCCGGTTGTTATGAACATCTATAACATTCGTTAATCGGAAATCAGTTCCATCTGATCATCATCAGCACCATCTGTACCATCATATTGGCAGCTAGTTCAATCGTCGGATTCAGTTCGCCCTTAGGCTTACGGAGGTGCGACGTCATTCTCCCCTTGGAAAAACTGATATCCAGGTAGAACCAGTTGAACTAGCAGCCGGTCTTGGGGATAATAAAGACTGGCAAGATGTAATAATATTATATTTCGGTCACGTGTCCATTAGTAGTTTATTATTTCCTTGCCTAAGAAGATACAGAACAAATAAAACAAAATCAGTTTCCCAATTGCTTACAGGAAATAATTGTATGATATTATTAACCCATATTAAACAATCTGGAAAAACCCATCTTCATTTTTGTAACGTCTAAAAGAAAAACTCCAAGAAACTTACGGGCATACAGATATCAAAATTCTTCGGTACTTTCAACAGTGTCTAAGTCAATAAATTGATGTTATTTAATCAGGCGAAAGCACTTTCAATGAAATAGGCGGAAATTTTACAAGTATCCTAATAAAACTTGTGCCGAGTTCAGGGGTTGAACTTTGGCAAACACCGAAATATTCGACTAAGTCCGCACCTAAGTATTGTATGTATATCTTGGATTGTTTGCAATTCGAAACAAAGTTATAGTGAGATAAAGTATTCTATTTTCTGGATTAAGTTTTTAAAATCAAGTAAAAATAAAGGACACAGACAGACTAATTATCTTCCTGATTACTTTCAGTCTTCCTGGGGAATATGATGATTTTGAGACAATATATAGGAAGGTAAATTGTGGTAAAAAAACCGATAAACCTTTCGAAAACTGACAATGCTTAATCTAATTTTACACTCAGCAGAGATTGTACTACAAAAGCTAGATTGACCGATGAAATTTATTATATATGTATATACTTAAAATACTTTAACCTAACCACCAAAACTCTCCAAAAAATGTTTACTGATCATAAACACATCTGATTCGTCTCGGAAATGGAACCCAAGACCTCAGTATAGCATTCATAAACGCTGCCATTGCGGCACTGATGCAATCAAGGATAGAACGAGTGAGATAGAGTAAGGGATATCGCAAATCTTGGATAGGACAACGTGGCCAAGAATATTGCCATTGAAAGAGACCAGGTTAACGTACCCGTGTCTCTGTCGAAAAACTGAAGAAGTCTCAAGAATAAACTGACTTTCTTTTGTTTTAATGATAATAACTGTAGACCTGATCTAGACTTAAGTAGATAATTACTTGGTGATGATAATTTTCTGGAACGGATATTGCCATCTGTTTAACAAAAAGAAAGCTGATCTCGGTTTAGTTAAAATTACGTATTGCCTCTTATAATTCCATACCTTACACCGAATTCCTATAATCCTAAAACGCAAGTTAACGAAACGAGTGATTATGATAATTTATTTACTTCAAAATAAATTATGTTGAGGCACCTTACAGGTGACAGGGTGACAATGGTAACAATGGAATGGCAGATAGGTCCATGTCATCCCTTTAAAAAGGCTTTGTAAGTGATGATTAATGTAGGTAAGCTGAGCGGAAAACATCAACACCCAACGTGGATTATCACAATGTTCCTTTTTTAATTCTTGGTGTAAATCTAAATGACATAATGTTTCTTATGTATGTCTTTATGTTATTGCGATTATTTTTGGTAATTCATCTACATTGCTGTTATTGTATTGATTTAGTTGCTTAATATGATGAATAATAGTACAAAAGAGGTAATGTATTGACATGTTACTTGCGTTTTCAATCTGTTAGTAATAGTATATGTAGAAGAAGACTATGAAAGTGTAATATATATTTTTTTAAATTATACTTGCTTAATTTATAGTAATAAGGCGCAGTAGTAACGGGTTAAAAGCCTTGTGTGGCATAGAATATCTCTTTGCAACTGAAAGTTACTTTTTTCTGAACTTATATTAGAAAATAAGATACATCAGAATAATTTAATAAAAGTGAATTATTGCTGTCTACTTAAATTCAACTCCATTTCTTATACGCAGAGCTCTGTAATAATAAATAAGTAACCATAAAATGGCATCAGATCTCTATATACTATAAATTACAATATATTAACGTTATTTTTCGATAAAACAAAATTAAAATGATCACTTTTTGATAAGATTTTGAGTACCATTTCATATCTAAACTAAATTACAAAACACTATGAATACAAAGCTCCATCAATAATACGCCGAATCGAACCACACTCGAACACGAAATAATTTTCCACGTAATCAGCTTGTTTATATTCAGACATTAAATTATACATGAATCAAATTGGAATACATAAAAGTGTGAAAATGTCGCACGTATTGTACGATATTTCAGCGCTAGAGAGTGTGTCGTTACCACGCCTGGTATGGACGAGGGCTTCGCAAACAGTTACAGCATCAAGTGTTCCACCACTCATACTATCACCCCCACCCTTCCATGTGACGTCACAATTTACCGTTTTTGGAAATCTTTTTAGAATCGCCAATATTGAGTGTGTGTAAATATTTTACACCTAGATATTACAAGCTCGGGTTCTAAGTAAATATAAATTGAGGAATGGTGAGATTCTACTCCTATAAACTTCAAGTACCAATCATGTGAATTTCAATTGGATGTATACAAACACCGGAGGGGCCTTGTTCGAAGTCTAAATACGCTATAGTGTACGTTGATATGTTGTATATAATATTGATGGATTATATTATGTAAGTAGAATTTTTTTGCTAATTTACAAATTTTAATCGTTGAATCTATTTATGCAACATTAAATGCAAAATATATCTAACGTATTTAATTTGATAAAAAATATAATATTAGACAAAATTACTTTCAAAGTAACCCACAAGTAAGTTAAACCTTAAAGCATAAAATGGTTACTGTGGGTTGAACCGTGGAGTACAGACATACCATCTCAGACTTTTTTGCAGATATTTTTAAGATACACAATTCCGTAGTAGGTACATTATTCAGATATATCTCGTAAAGTTCAGTCAGTAAATATAGCAATAGCAGCGTTTAAAAATTCTACATTTTATGAAACATTTAGGTATTTTATGCGTTCTAATATTATTACATCGGTATATTGTTGTGTATTGAGTATAATACAATATAAAGATGTGTCATGGCTTCCTAAACGTTTTGTGTTGCAGGCGTTCACTAGCTACTGTAGCCACTTACCGTCATGTTGCTCGTGAGCTCATTTTACTTTTATATCATAAATATGAACCAGAATTTTATCAATGCATAGAATTTGAAATTGTATCTGAGTAATTTTTTTTATTAAAACAACCAAAAGGCGTGTTGAATAGAAATATAACTTGCTTGTGTGGCGAAGTTTGAGTGATTATTCTATAATGTTGTGTTAAAATAAATATTTATAGAAATATATATTGTTAATTTATCAAATGAAAATGCTAATTCATTCGAGAAAGTAATCATTTGCAGGCCAATATTCAAAGTCTTAAACAAAAAGTAACTTCGCAAAAATCTGATATGAATTTCACCAATAAGATATCAGAATATATTTCAAAGAAAAGTATAACGAATGCATAATAGTTTGTTGGTGAAACAAAGAGTTGGTGAACTTTGAATAGAGACGTTAAGTTTTATAAAAATTGACGATACTTTTCTGAGATTTTGATTAATAAAAATCATCAATCACTAAGACACTTTTACAGTGCACTGCTGGTCATAGGCCTCTCCTTAGCAAGAAGGTTTTGGCCTACTATACCACGCTGGCCAGACGGTTGGAATAGGGTTTGTTTCAAGTTTTCCTTCTCGTTGTAATGATGTTGTCTTGGTTCCCTTAGTCGCCTTTTACGACAGCTACGGGATGAATAGGGGTGGTAATACCATAAATACACACACGGACAATAATAATAGAAATAATCAACATATAATATTGTATAAATTAATTCACAATTGCTAAGAGATGTAGCTGGAAATTACATAGGTAGAAATGTCTAACGTACAATTTAGTTGAGTTTCTGTAATTATATGGGGTCACAAATACATGACATATTCGTATCTCGTTGGAGCAGTGGAAACGAAGTCTGTCAACATGTGGTACACGTGAATATTTATATAGCCACATACTTATCTTATCGATTTATCTTCAGAACGATTTCAAAGACTTTTTAAAATAATAAGCGGACAGAAAAACATGTATTTGTTGAAAAAAAATTTTAATAAACATCCAATTTTTTTTTAATAGAAACCTACCAAAGGGACTCTATTCTGCCTGATGGAAAGCATGAATAGAATCCAAGAGCGGTGGTCGTCGTACTCACTGCGAATGAAGACAGTGCAGTATGGCGACCCACGATATGGTGGCCTAGTGAGATGCTTTTTCACGCCCCGCTTAAAGGACCCGGGATCGTAGTGGGAGGGAAGCACGTGCACTGGTAATGTATTCCAGGCTTTAACTGTCAATATCAATTGGTATATATGGTGGTAGTTGATGAGTTCGCGTAATGTGTCAAGTATCAATTACTTTTATTTTAAGTCCATTTGACGGTCGCAAAGAACATCATTTTGATGACACTATATAGTCAAAGTCATTCGTACGTAAAGAAGTCGGATAGTCATCCCATCAGATTGTGAGAGTCAGGGAACAGAGAGGGCACCTGTTTTTGTGCACACGTCTGTGCACTACGACATCTCCTGCGTAGTGGGTTTGCTTCCGTTGAGACTGGCCACCGTTTCGACTACGAAATTGGTTAGGATAACATTATAGTCAATATATTACGAGATACCTGTTGTTGACAAAATGTTCTTAATTTCTTTCTACTTAAGAATCGATTAGGGTTCAGATTAAAAATGAAAACCTTAACTATTTTATAAATTTTATAAAAGAAATTTATTCCTAAAAGTTTATTTTTTAATTATAAGTTGTATCGAAAAAAGATTAAAAGATTCACTAGAATGTATCACAAAAATGAAATACTTAATTTTGTTCGGATGACTTGTAAACAAGTTTAAGACGCAGTCGGCCGAAAATAATCCGGTGTAATTACTGAAAGACTGTGCTCATCTCAAGTTTGCTAATAAAGTGGATGGTTAAGTTCCGTACAGGCTCTACGTTTGAGAGTTAGGACGGAGACACATACACGCCTGTGCAACTTATCAATCTACAGAATGAGTTATTGTTCTTAAATGAAACTAGTAGCAATATTTTTTTGTGTAATTTGCTAGATAGCGATACTAATTCCTCAATCGGAGTTCGTCAACATCTGCAACTCAATAGATGAGTGAGTTCACATCTTTGAGGTGTCTCCTTCCCTATAAAAGTTTAAGGGGAAGGGAGTTGATCCTACGGTAATATACTTCGCTCAGTAAAAAAACAGTAAAAGTTTTTTAACAGCAGTTTTAGTGAGGACGTAATATCATTATGGTAGAGTCGTCTTCCACATACTGCAGTACGGTTTCCTCGTTAAAAATTGGTATAGTAGACCAAAATTTTGTTTTTACTGTTGTTGTTGTTCGATTCGACTGTTCATGGATGGATAGTTAAATACATTCCGTTCTCCATAATTATTTGAAAGTGTTTTATAAGAAACTCTCCAAATCGATGTTAAAGGTGTGTTTTGTTTTCATTAATTCTTCAGTCCTGCATTATTCAAAATATGATAAATATAAGTAAACATACTTAAAACACTGTTTTTCATCTTTTGTTAGAATATATACAAAATTTATATTCAGTTTCTATACTTCTGTCTACTTTATAATTTCAAACGCAGTATAAACACGCCCCAAGAAAGTAAAGATCGAAGTAAAACTTTGGAAATTGATCCGAAGTGTACTGAGAGTTCGGTTCGTCTCTATTGAGAACATCTACTCAGAATAATATCATATAGCTGTATAAAACTCTGGTACCTCACGTTTCAAGATGACGTTGAGTCATATAAAATTTGTTGATGAAAATTTTCGAAAATTGAGACCTTTTTTGTAGACCTTAGAGCACCTTATGTTTTTAAACATATCATATACACGCAAAAAAATTTATAACTGATAAACTTTGTCAAGTAAATACATAACCAAAAAAATAATATGTAATATGATAAATCCTAGTACATCTCACACTGATCTAACACAGACCTACACACTGTGATCTGCTCCCAGATAAGACAGAGCCTGTATTATGGTAATAGACTGTTGATAAACATACTGATACATTTACATATTTCTAAATATCATGTTAAGTGTCAACAAATAAATAATCATGTTTGTCACAAAAGTACTTGTTCTTGGTGGGAATCAAACCCACGACCACCAGATCCTTTATTATTAAAACTAAGTTATCTTATTAAGTTTTACTGTTCCCCGTAAATGTAGATTTGGAACTATAAAATGGCATAATACAAATTGTTTTTGACTTCATTCAAGGATTGTAGCCAGTCTCAAAAGTGTAACATAGTGAGTGTTTATAATTGAAAAACGTCAGCTACACGGTGACGCCCTGCAGAGCGGCTTGGATTAGGGTCCCCTGTCAAAACACCAACCTTACAGAAATATGGTACAAGACACGACAGATTGATATTTTTAAACTTTTAATTGAAAACAAGAGAATTGGAGTACTTTAGCTACTATTATTAGAGCATGGTTGATGTACTTATTTTTTTTATAAGAAGATTTCGTAAAAGAACACAGATATAACGAAACAAGTAAAAGTAAAAAAGGTTGACTGGTAAAAAATATAATATGGTCTTAAGTCTGCTATTCGTAAAATTTAATATAATAAACAAAAAATGTGATGGATAAAAAATATTAAACTCGCGTCAGGACACGTGACCGGATCGAAAATTCGTAAGAAGAGTAGACCGCCAGCGCAGTGTAGGAGTGAGTGTAGCTGTTTCGTTTAGGCAACGCAGGACGTTAAAATATTTGTAATATTTCTGAAGTGTTAAATTTTTAATGTAATATAATTGTTATATTTGTGTACACAATAAATGAATATTGTATTATACCACATAAATGATAATGATAAAATGGTAATTTTATACTGGTAATGAAAGCAATTCGTACAAAATTATTCCCTAATCATTCCAAAATATAAAAATGCACAACGTTAATATTCAAATTTTCACTTCTGTCGGCACTCCCGGAATGTACATAGCCCGTTGTTTTTTCTATGTTATTCTTTGGTTGTTTAACTTAATTCATATTTCTCTTTGTAATTTAGTCATATTGAAAACGTCAATTAGTTGTCTTCTACACTTGAATAAATTCTGTGTCGCGAGGGACTTCACAAACTTTACTTTCAGTCTTAAAAGTATCATTTTAATAATAAAAAAAGGCATTTATTTACATAGAAATAATTATTGTGATTTAATTATTAATATATTTGATTTTACATCTCTATACATTGAAACACTTCTGAGCAACACAGTCAATTCATATTAGAAATCATTAAAACGCTGCCGCGTATCACCTACACCTTGGGGCACAGTACAAGTAGGAAATTATTAGGCAAGTCGCCTTTTGCAACCTTTGCTGGTACAATCAGCTTATCATGAAGTTATTTTAATCATAAATGTCTTGGGCATAAATTTATTTTACTTTAAAGATATTATTGTCAACAGCAGCTATTGAAAATGTTACTCCTTAATGATGGCACTACTTGAAGGGTTTTATTACGTTTGATGTTTAACGTCAATCATTTCTTAAGATATTGATATCTTACGATTTTATCTGAAGCAAGTGTTGTCTTGGAATTATTTAATGGGCTAAGAAAGCAACGATTAAATGCTATAAATTCGTAGATAGTTTTGTTAGAAAAACCATTTTAGTTTATCATACACGTCTTATTAAGTGACTGAATATTTCACAGTTATATTTGGTAATCATATTTTGATCAATATTCGACTACAATTCTTTATTTCCCTTTGTTTTTAGTCAATGACCAGTTTAACTTGAACTGTCAACTGATTCTATATTAATATAACTAAAACTTTTGAGTAGCTATCGTTCAAAACAAAGAATTTCAGAAACCTTTCCAGAATTAGGGTTTAGCGAACGATTTGGGTCCGTGTTACCTCATTTATTCGGTGTAAAGCAACAAGAAAATCCTTTAACACCGATTGTGAGACTTTGATATCACCCGTAGTCTATTTATACATAACTTGGCTCTCTCATAAGTAAACTGTTCCATCGATAAATCTTCTACATAAGCAGATTAATCAAAGACGACAAATATGCAATTTGAATACACGAACTTTGAAAACAATCATCGTTTTATACAGCAATAAAGCGATCGCGCTTCAGTAATAGTGAGGGAACAATTTCTTTATTATTTCCCTTTGAGAGAGGCTCTTAACAAGCAATAATTGTTTCAGCTTTTATGAGGGGAGCTTTGGTAATGATTTAGTGGTGGATATTCGCGGTGGGTTTGCCTGAAATGTGGACTTTTATCAGACCATTTTGAGGATTAAATTGGGTGGTAGTTGTTTTAGATATCGCTACATTAAATACACATATTTTGAAAGCCTACTTTATATTTTAGCAATTGAATTAAAACTGGCTTCTTTAGGTGTCTGTTTTATTTAGTAAAAAATGTAAATTGTAAATTTCTGAAATGTTCTATTATATTCAAAAACAAAGGAGAATTTCGGAGTTCAGTATCATGTGACTAGTTATATTTTTTTAGACAATTCAGAATAGAAAAGAATAGAATAGTATAGATTTTATTATTCACCAAAATTTTTATAAATTATAATATATACAAGAACATATCAGTTCAGTGATTATGTACAAATGGTGGCGATATCACTAAAAGCAATTTCTTTCAGACAACCTTTGATTTCAAAAGCAACCCTAAATTTTGCTAACGATTTTACAAAAGTGTGTTTCATCTATAATTTTCATTATTTTTTGACTAATCAAATATATTTTTCTGCTAAATCACTATGAATTTCAAAAATAATTAACGATTTACAGATATTACTTATTCAACAAAAAACAAATCCCTCCTTCCAAAAACATAGTTAAAACAAAACAATTGAACAAACCTTTCAAAATTTCCTTTTTCAAAAACACGTCAGACCAAACATACTTAAATAATGAATGTATCTGTCATTGTATTGAAATGTATATTTTAATAGTTTGATTCTCAAAATTCACTGTAAACCGTCTACAATAATTACTAGCCTTTGTTACTAATAAATACGTTAACTACGTAATTTGAAATAATTAACTTTGTAAATTGTTATTTGTTAGTACACTTATAACACTTTATATGTCTCGTAAATGCTTTATATGTACAAACAAATGCTACATAGTATTCTATTATAGTTTTCATACGTTTCAACATCTCAGTGTTTGCCAAATGTTTGTTACAACTGATTTTATTTAAGTTTAATTTTGGAAAGGTGATGTCAAAATTAATAGTATAATCAATTTAGAGAATTCTATTTTTCCATGTGCTGATGAATTAAAAATACAAAGTATCATCATCCCATTGCATCTCATGGGTGTCGTAAGAGACGACTAAAGAAGCAAATAACACAGGACAACAGCACTGTGAAGAGATGGCAATGATTGATGCAAAGGTGACAGTTATCGTGGTAACTGTGTGAACCTTACACTGCCACGATGACTGTCATGCCTTTTACGTCCCCAAGCGGAGTTCGAAAAAGCATCTCACTAGGCCGCCATAGTGTAGGTTACCATTCTGCATTGTCTGTTTTTGCAATGAGTATGGTGACCACAACTTTTACATTCTATTCATGATTTTTAATGTACTTTTAATATAGAAAAAAAAAGATAAACTTGATACCAAGTCATGCCAAGCTGTCTGGTCAGCCAGATTTAGTACGATAAAACCGCCTTTTTAAGGAGAAATCTATATCCAGCAGCAGACTATGAGTGGTTGTTGATTATAATGACGTTGCTAAATTGTAACGAATTTATGCATATATCCACAAATTTACTAAAGGAACTACACATTCGTATATAAATAAATGCTCAAATAGAACAATATGTGGACTTTGTTGTTTCTCGATACTTTCTTTTGATTGTTTTACTTTATTATAACCTTCTTTGCTTTGTATCAAAGATGCATACCTGTAACAAAAAAGAAATAAGAGTTAGCAACATTGCATTAAATAAAACAAAATAACAGGTTAATATTGTATATTCCAGCTTAACTAATTTAATAGTGTAAAAACTTACGAAGAATAATTTATTTCGACATAAAATTTGGTCGTGGCCTATCCCTTGCTCTGCATCTGGCATTACCTGATATAGGTTTGAAATTTCATAATTGTTTTGTTTGCCTGTTAATCTCTAATTACTGATACAATTAATTCCCCGACAATAGTTCTCCAAACTTTTTGAAAACTAAGTAACTCAACAATTACCCAATCAAAAGGCATCCGCATCGTACCAACAGATTTAATTGAACCATCCCTTTGTTGAACTTGACTCAATCAACATTACCGATATTTCACCGTTAGTTTATCTTGTTCAATATTTGAATTAAACTGTCTGCGGATAGGTTTCGAACTAACGCTCAATTTCACTGGAAGTTTCTACGATAACTGTTTTATGTGGGTCGTGAATTGCTTGGTGGCACTACTCCAGTTTTTTTACGTTCAGGAATATTTCTCTTTCTCTCGTTCTCCTCTAGTCATGAGGCTTTTTCGAATAAGAGAAGGAATTCAAACATTCTTATTAGTTATTTTTTTTTTATAATTGTAATGGAATAGGTGTTTGTCTTCCATCTCACCTGATGGAAAGTATAGATGTAGACAAAGCTGGTATACGCCCATCCAAAAGAATAAAATTTGCAAAATAATGCATGTGGTTGAGCCTGAAGGTCGAAAATACATTTGTGAAGTTGTCTGTACCTAATAGTACAGTTAAAATATTTCGTATCTATAAGAAAAATATTTCAGAATCAATTTATCCCGTTTGCATTTTATTTACAATAGAGAAAACCTACTAATGTTATTAACTGCCTCGATGGTGCAGTTGTAGTGAATGCTGTGCTTGAGGTCTCGGGTTTGATTCCCGGTTCGGATCAAATGTTTGTATGATCAGCAAATATTTGTTTCGGAGTTTGCAATATTTAAAAAAAAGAGTAAATAAATATTCTATCACTCAGTCTAGTTATCATAACACGAGCTCTGCTTAGTTTGAAACTAGATGACGTTGTGTGTTAAATGTCCAAAATGTTTATTTACTTATTTATTTATTATTAATTCAAAAAATCTAGACGCTGAATGCAGCATCTAAAAGCAAACAATTAAACGGACTGAATTAAGTGCAGACTCTTTAATACTGGTCACTGTAAATGTAACCGAAAGTGCATTTTTTCAAGTCGTTTTCATGATAAAAAACTAATATAAACGGGATGACGTAGAACTTTCAAATCACAAAGTAAGACAAAAATTATTAGGATATAATAATATTTAAACTAAATGTACTGCAATAATATTGTTTACATATAAAAGTTTGTGGCAATGAATATGAAGATATCTAACATGATTCAAAAGCATAGGGCGACTAAACATCCACATATAATGAACTGTCCATGCAAAAGTATCACCATCAGACTGATTCAAAGGCTATTCGAATTATATAGAACGACACACATTCACATAAACATAACCCAAACATTTCAATGAATCGACACATTCATCTCATATCAAACGAATATTACACGAACCTGCAGGATGTAATTAAGCTCGGAAGTTGGCATTCCGGGTCCACTTTCATCCCGTTCACTGGACCCAAATAGTTGTCCCCCCCCAACCGCACGGAGCCACGATATTGCTGATCAAAAAAGGGTTGAAAAGGGCACAGAACGCACTTTACGCATCGCTTAATTGCCAAGAGCATTTAGCTTGTGAAAGTCGAAACAACCAAATTGGATTTGGGTGTCCGTACCGGGGCTCTTTGACGGAGTCTGATTCACAATTTGACATTACAGGCCTGTCGAAGTAACTCGATTACTCGCCAATTTTATACTATCTTTCGTTCTTTAAAAGCACATATAGATAGGTGGGCATATTTATTGGGTTTTTGGGCCACCGATCGATGTTGGAAATGGTGTGGGCGATCCTCGCTTGGAATTTACATGTAAGTGATAAATACCTGCCCTTATTGGTTTTAGGTATTTAATTAACTGAGTGATTACGTAATTCCCGTATTGATTCTAAATTCTATTTAGGTTTATTACTTTATAGTGTAGGGACTATAAATATTTTACTTCATTTATTGATTGTGTATGTTGGTATGTAAACATTGATATTTAGTGAATGCTATTCAAACAACTTTCAGTTGACATCATGATATTTTAATATCTGTTAAGAGTAATATCATTATGTTTTAGTTATTGTATTGGTCTATTTAATAACAAAAGTATGTAAGAATATTACATACCTATACTTTTATTTTCGATCAAACCAGGCACAAATGACAATATATAAATGATAAGATATAGGTAAGTTTGCTATTGGCGTGTAATACTGGCTATAAGAGGGAAGAAGCCATAACATAGGCCATATTGTTTAGCCTGTGTAGATAGATGTCAAAGCTCAAATCTTTGAGATGGAGAACGGTCAGATATGCAGGTCACTTTAGAATGGTTATTCCCTACTATATAAGTTATATATTTAGAAATCTTTTTAAATTCCGTAACCATAATTGAACTACTGAATCAATTTAAAGACAACTTTGAGAATACTTTGCAATTATCTATACAAAGATATTAATATTTTAAACATTTTTCTTCGGATACTAAAAAGTATTTAATTGAATGGTTGACTTAGTAATTAAAAGAAAGAATTACAACCTCAAAAACCATTTAAAAACAAAATTGGAATCGCTGGATCAACAATGGAACATTACAGACTAGTCGACATTACGTAACAGACATTCGAATTGAAACACACTAAGTCGAATAACATTAAATTAAATTTTACTAAGCAAACGGACCCGGCGTGCGCTAAAGAAATAATACGGAGTGTTCATCAAACAGATCTCAGTTCGTTAATGAAATCATTTTGTTCTCAAGTAAAACAAAATGAGAAACAATTATTGAACGTTATACCGTCCGCGGCCTACGGATAGGCACTTCATTAAACACCACCCTTTATTCCAATTTCATTGGCAATTTATTTACAATTTCGGTCACAATTTATTAACAATAAAACCAGTTTTTTGGATAGCTGCAATTGCCTTGTAAATTTGTTCAGTTGTAATTTAAGTAGGAGAAAATGAGAACATCTGAAATTATTGTTCTCACGGCTTTAATAGTTTACAATTTTGTAAATAGGTATTTAATGGACTATAGATTAATTACTTAGAACCTTCGAAAAACTTTGCTTTAAGGTAATAAAATATAAATCATCAACAGCCTTTATAGGTCCACTGCTGGACATAAGCCTCTCTTAGCAAATAGGTTTTAGCCCATCGCAATCCAGACGTATTAGCATTAATCCGTCACCACACGAAATAAATATAAATTTTTCTATTCAATTTTTGATGACGACATTTTATCATCAGCCGTTATTTGAGGCGAGAGTTTACATAAGAAAACACTTACAAATTATTTTTTACTGAAGTACTAATAGTCAATATTAATCTTTCTAATAGTTGCAATTTTTAAACAAGTACATTTATAAACAAATTGAAATGGTTAATAATGCTATTTCCTCTCTCAGTAGATGTGAGAACACAAACCAAAATGTCCCTATAAATTAAAATGAACACAATCTCAGACCATTAGAGAAACACATCAGCAATTACCAATGATGTTGTCCCTGAGGATTGTAATCGTCAATTTAAACTTAACAGAGGTTAAGTACTGGATAGTGGTGCCCTCTGGGGAGGGAACAACATGCCTTGGACGAGATTGAATGTCATGTACAGACTATTATGTGCTTAGTTATTTGAAGGCATTTTATGTGTATTTCAAAATGTTTTGACATAATGTGTAAACTCCTTAGAGGTTCTTTCAAATTATTAATACAAATGTTAATTGTATTATAATTTAATTTTATTCAGTATTGCTAGGAAAAAAAATAACTTGAGATCTTAAAGATGGCTAATTTTTTTTTTGTAAATGACAACGCCTGCACTGGGAATAAATCCTCTTGTCGCGGAGGACTTTACAAACACACAAGAAACGGACGCAAGGAACACCCAGACTCAGAACAACAATTTCTGGATCACACAAAGTGTTGTCGCATGTAGGATTTGAACCCACAACACTCAGCGCAGTAGAGAGCGGCGTGGCGACCGCTTAAACCACTAGGCCAACCGTGCTGTCATTAAATCCATTGTCATTTCACATTGTGTAAGGATTCTAAAGATAGTTCATCCTAATCCACATCTAAATCTGTATAGGTGATAAAAGTAACCTTAGTCTTGTATCATGGTAATCAGACTGCTTATATATTTCTAAATACATACATATATTACAAATAAGTTACACCCAGACAGAGAACAAAGGATGACGCGGATATTTGTCTTGGTTGAAAAACAAATCCACGAATTCTGCTTTGCTCCACGAACCCATGAACGCTTAGCAGTCAGCATCGTTAACCGTTAAACCAACGAACCCGTTACTATATATAAAGATAGTTGTGTGTCATGTTATGAGTTATTGTAAAAGTTAAATTTAGTTCATAAAAGCTTTGTACATATTTGAATAAAACCGATAATAACTTTGAGTGGTATTCCATACGATATTATATTTAATGCGCGCACACGATATATGTATTTCAATTTATTCTATTTGGGGATTAAAATGGTAAAATAATTTTCTAGGAGATCAGAGTGGTCCAAAAAGCCAAACAAAATATACAGGGGATTTAAACAGGGGATTCTAGTAGACGGAGGCGGTAAGTGATATCGCAAAACTAGAATGCGAAGAAGGATTTTAACTGCGAGTTCTGTGGAGACTGGTGAAATACAATATACCACATTCAGTTGACATTCATTGCAAATCTTTTGTTAACAGATGATAATAGCTAGGATCAAATAATCTATCAGTTTGTTTACCCTCCTTTACCATGAATAAAATAAAAACTATTGTATATTATTAAAATAGTTCTCTACCGTACAATATACATAGCTGTTATCACTTAATAACTTACTACAGTTCAGGTCAACCTCATATTCACGTGTCACACAACAGAAAAATCAACATGGCTGCCTAAACTATGACCAAACCACCGTCCATCAATTTATTGTTTTCGTTAGTATAACGAGTTACACAAATAAAACTGGAAATAAAAAGGTGTCGGGCTGTCATCGGCCAACAACTTGCTAACAATGTCATGGTAAATAACAAAGCGTTGACAAGGGGGCGGAGGGGTGACGCGAGGGTACAGACAGCGTACCTGCCTCTATTGTTTCATCGCGTAATTATTATAGCTGAACTTAAGGATGGATTTGTGAGGAATGGAAAACTGACCGCGTGTTTGTATTTTGTTTTGTTTTTAATATGCTTTTAACGCTTTTTCATTATAAAATAATGTCTTTTAATGATATAAAATAAAAGTAATATAAACAACTTATATCAACACCTTTGATCAATTTAAGTAACAAATAAACTTACATAAACCTTACTAAATATATGTGTAAATAAAAAAAGTGCTATATATTGTAATAATTAAGTATAGTCAACGAGATTTGATATCGCAACAACTTAATCAAATCACAGATGGCTTGTTTATCATGTTTGTTCCGTAACAACAAAGACAATCCTCATTAAATGTTATACTAAAAACTTCAACTTTTAATATATTATTCGATCGATATCGCCTTTGGATTACGAACAGTTGTTGAGGGGGGCTTAACGCATATCTTTGAAAGAAAGAGGCGCGTGATGTTTACGCCCTCTCCATATAGGCTGAGCTTAGTTGAAAGTTGGCTAAATCCTTGCTACGTGACGTAATTAAGTTGGGCCTTAAAGGCAAAGCGGCGTGTTTCCCCACGCTTCAAGCGATTCTAGCGCTTAAGCGCGAGCTTCAGATGTAAGCTTCAAGCGCAAGCGTAAAGAAGTTCCTTGCGGAAGTTAATTTATGATTGCTCGCTGAATAGCTGCGTAGAACGTTGAGGATATTGTTTTAAAATGAGCTGTGATGTAATCGATGGTTTGGGATTACTTTATCTTGGAGATGGCTATTTTTGTTGACGTAATGTTTATTTATGCCAGCATTTTGTTATGAAAATTCATAGTATGAACTATTTATGTGAATTAAATCGTCGTTTAGACTCGTGGTTACCTTAACGTATTTAATTTAAATCGTAGAACAAAAAAATACTTTTCGATTTCTTTTCTTGGTCATGTCATGTTTGTGTATAAACGTTCCTATTCTCAGTGTGAAAAATTATGGTAAATAATTGTTTCTAAAAAAAAGAAATAAAAATAAACAATTTTACTTATTTATTTTTTGATTCCTACGTGAAATTGGTAGTTTAGATTGACTGAATGACTTGCTTTGTATTTACTAGTAGATAACAAAAACGTTAACAGAATAACTCTCGGACGGCAACTCTCTCATCAATGAAATTCTGCTAGCTCTACTCACCTGCTACTAGAGTTTTTACTAAAGTAAATATATATATAAATTTTCTATCTTAAGAGCCTGCCAAAGTAACTACTCTGCCTGATGGAAAATATGAATAGAATCCAAGAGTTGTGGTCACCATACTCATGGCAAATGCTGACAACGCAGTGGTAACCCACACTATGACGGCCTTGTGAGATACTTTTTCACACCCCGCTTGGGGACGTAAAAGGCATGACAGTCATTGTGATAGTGTAAGGCTTACACAGTTACCACAATAACTATCACCCTTGCATCAATAGGTCATCAAATAGAATATTCATATTGAATGCAATACTACATAATTCACTTAAAGTGCAATTAAATAACATACTTATTTTTATAACTATCACCGTTATGTTAGAACATTCTCTATTTGAAGCATAAAGCACTCACAAAAAAAACAACACCGTTTTCTTTGTTCGCTCCACAACTTCAATAGACTCTAAGTGCACACCACAATTTAATCAAGGCTAAGACACCTCAATGTTTATTCTTTTGCATGCCGCAAACGACTCGGTTTAAGGTTGAAATTTTGTGTAGTGGAGTGTGTAGCGATGTTTTACAATTTATTTAGAGTTGTAAATATGATTATAAAGATCAATATTCAAAGCTATGAGACGCTTTATTATAATTAATTATATGTACAATTGAATTTACTTTATGTAGGAAAAGTTTTTTAAAATAATCTCAATTGTTGGCTGACGTAGCAAATGATACGACTGGTTTAAAAACTTCTTCTGTGGAAATTCAGTATAAAGATACGAATTACTTATATTCAAACAATTTAGAAGGTTTAAAAAAGTGATTTATAAACTATTAACTGTGTTTTTTGTTATTTTCTTGACTTACTCACCTTTCATCGATCTGAAATCTAGTAAATTAATTGCTAATAATTAATTAATTGTAAATTATCCATAAAAACAAATATTTATTTCTTAGTTCTATATTTATGTCAGACTAAGCGAGTATAATTTATTGCAGACACAATTTTTTTTTTGATTATTGTAATCCAAACTATTAAAAAAAAAACTTTAAGCTTAGAAAGCGCTTCACTCAGCTCTCCGCGGGTAAAAATTTGTGGTGTAACATAAGGATAGTAGGAAAGAAGTATCCAATCAGATGAAAGGTTTGCACCGATAGAAGTTTACGTTTACAAGTATTACATACAAAGTAAGTACTTGTTATTTCGTAATGCCTTCGAGTTATACTGCAGGGATATGTTTTGTTCCTTACTTTGCATGTTTAAGACAATTTAGTAAGCTACTCATAGCGTGAATCTCAATCAATATTTCTCTCGTTACTTTTTGGTAGATATTTTACACATTCGTTTTTGTAGTAATTAATAAGATGATCCTTTTGATATCATCTTTTAAATTTTGTTCAGTTAGTTCATATTTATTGGACAGTTCTTCATCATCATCATCAACAGCCTTTTACAGTCCACTACTGGACATAGGCCTCTCCTTAGCAAGGAGGTCTTGGCCTACTATACGAGGGTAAGTTTTTAAGTTCGCGGAATGACAGTGAAAAAGGCGGGAAAACGCGCTCTTTTGATGCCTACCGTATTCAGTGACTCATAATTAGTCTGCATAGTAAAATTTGTTGTGATTGGATCATTAGTTATTAAACTATCGTTGACCAAGTATTTTAATCGGGAACGAAGTGAAAAAAATGGAGAAAATTGAATTCCGTGCGGTGATAAAGTTCCTTACTAAGCAAGGAAAGTCTGTTCAAACCATACTCAATGAGATGTCATCGGTTTACGGGGATTTTTGAGCAGGAAAAACAATGGTCTACAAGTGGCATAGTTTATTTAAACAAGGCAGGGAATCACTTGAAGACGACCCGAGGCCGGGGCGCTCCGTTGAGGTGACTACGCCAGAAGTTATTGCAAAAGTAGAAAAAATTGTATTGGAAGATGCTCGACTAAAAAAGAAACAACTCGCAGAAATGGTTGGAGTATCAGATACAACAATTTTTAAAATTTTACACGATCATCTTGGCATGACTAAGGTTAGCGCACGGTGGGTGCCGAGAATGCTCACGCCATTGCAAAAACAACAGCGCGTGGAATGTTCACGTGCGTTTTTGGACCTCTGCAATGAAGACAAGGATGGCGTATTGAATTAAATTGTTACTGGGGATGAAACTTGGGTTCATCATTATGAACCCGAGTCCAAACAAGACTCCATGCAGTGGCACAAAAAGGGCACAGCACCACCCAAGAAATTTAAGGTTTCACAGTCGGCTGGGAAACTCATGGCAACGATTTTTTGGGACTCAGAAGGAATATTATTGATAGATTATAAAGATAAAGGCATTTCTATAACGGGGGAATACTACGCTTCAATCTTAGAACAGTTAAAAGAAGCCATCAAAGAAAAAAGACGGGGAAAATTAACGAAAGGTGTCCTGCTATTGCATGACAATGCTCCCGTTCACAAGAGCCGAGTCGCACTGGCTGCCCTGCATAAGGTGGGCTTCGATATTTTGAATCACCCACCCTACAGTCCAGATTTGGCTCCGAGTGATTATTATCTCTTTCCAAAAATGAAAAAAGAATTACGTGGTAAGAAATTTTCAACTGATGAGGAGGTTAAGGAGGCGGTTTCGGCGTATTTTTCAGACAAAGATAAAACTTTTTTTTACGAGGGAATAAAAAAACTAATTGAAAGATCTGAAAAATGTATTCGTGTTGCAGGGGAATATATAGAAAAAGAAAAATAATTTTGTGTTTTTATTATTACTCAATACCCTCCATTCCGCGAACTTAAAAACGCCCCCTCGTATCACGCTGGCCAGACGGGTTGGAATAGGGTTTGTTTCAAGTTTTCCTTCTCTTTGTAATGATGTTGCCTTGCATACTTTGTTCCCTTAGTCGCCTTTTACGATACCCACGGGTTAAATATGGGTGGTAACACTATGTATTCTTAATCCTTAATTAAATTAATTAATGGAAAAAAATTCAATCATTGTTTTTTATTATTAAATACAACGCCCACACTATGAATAAATTCTGTGTTGCGGAGGACTTTACAAACATACAAGAAACGGACACAAAGAACACCCAGACTCAGAATAACAATTTGGTGTGGATCAATGTGGGGTTTGAACCCACAACACTCAGTGCAGTAAAGAGCGGCGTCGCGACCGCTTAAGCCATTAGGCCAACCGTGCAGTCAATTTAAGTACAACGTGTATCGTTTTTGGAGTACCTTTGAAGATAATAAGTGCCTCGGTTAGTTGATCCCACTCACGGTTTGAATAAAATATAGAAAAGAATAAAGGGAACCTTTTTATCTATTAAACACATTTGCCGTTACAAATCTTCGCTCTCTTCGGCGGTGAACATGCATAAAAGCGCAGGTACAGCGGCGCTGGCGAAAGCGGACGAGACAGCAAAATATAGGTTTTTTTTAATGTACGTCATTCCTAGAAACGTAGTATCAATACTAAAATAGAAAACACAGTTTTAGTAAGATGAAAATAACCGTATTGGGTTTATTAGCAGTAAAAGCAGAAAGAATTTTTCGAAGTTTCGAAGAAGTAGTTTTTCTTTTGGTTTATTATTTTGATGTTAACTGTAGAAGTAAAATTAAATGTTTAAACGCAATATTAAATTAAACATTTGTTATGCATTGAAGCTTTATAAACAATTGAAAATGGACCTTTTTACTCTTAATTATCAAAACCCACTGTAATATAAGAACTTGTTCATATTTTCTAGACAGTGTGGTATAGCTCAGTAAAAGTCCCCTTTAAAATATGTATAAGTTAATCCAATTATATTTAAAATATATATCCGATAAGTACACTGTAATACACTGGTGCCGTATTTGGCATGAACGCAACAGGTCACTTCATATCTTGATAAAGGTCTCCCTTGGGATTCAAAAGAGTTTAACATCCCAAAATAAAAACATAAGAATACTGATTATCCATTATAAATAGCAAATAAGTATTGTACGATTGTGCGAATAAAACTGTACATATATTTCAACTGGTCGCCTTCTCTTACTTACCTAGTTCGCACCTTAACGAAAATGGCTCGCCCGTCTATACAATGGGTTGCATTTACAACATTACTCCTGAAGTTTTATTTTGCACTGCACTCCAAGACCCCACAATAGTGCTGTCACTGGTCATGATTGTTAACCAGACTTTGTTCTGTAACGTACCATGACGTAGAAAAGATTCCCGTCACTTTGAATGTCTGGGTATATCACAGTGGTCGTTAGTACTAACGAGGTGTTTTCTTGTATTTTAGAAGGAATTCTCGTGTTTTAAATGGAAATTCAGGTATTCATTTTAGAGCATTGAATACAAACTTTAGTTCGGTAGCTCGCATTCGTTAATCTTTAGAAAATACGCTTCAACAACTTAGTATGATATGGTCGCATGAGTGGTCTGTTGCGTAGAAGCGAACAGCGTGCTGTCGTCCTTTTATGTCATACAGGTAGCATTGTAATAGTTTCTATAAATCTTCTAAATATTTCGTGCAAACAAACTCGTTACTCAACAATGTAGCTTAACATGAAAAGCATAAGTAAGTGTTCATAGCATGGATATAGTCAGAATAATATATTACATTTTACTACATTTGTACATTTAGATTTTCCATTTAATAGATAAAAATGTTACTCTAGAAGTCATCTCAAATTGTTAGAAAGAGCTTAAATCGTATAATATAATAATTTTAATTACTGTCAGATCACTGTTAGTAATTAGATATTTGTTTTTAATACAACATGTACCTTGAGGTGTGTGGCAGATGGTTACTGTACGTACAAAAAACAAAAGCGAGTAGGTAAGATTATAATAATATAAAATGATAGAACTAACAGTTGTTACTCTGTACGATTTACTACCAAAGAAGTTGCTATTCTAACATATTTGTATGCACATTTTGCATGAAAAATTATAATTATTTATTTTGAAAAATTATAAACTATATTATTAGAATGACAAATGTATAGATTACTGTTATCAATTCTTATTTGACCAGTTGAATATTATAAATGGAATTGTGGCTTCGCTACACTATGCACACGTTTCCCTACCATTTACCTGGTAACACTCCGTCGGCGATTGATGTTATTCTTCTTGTCAGAATGATGTCGGATGTCCGAGAATAGCTGCCTACTTTAATAAGTTTAACTACTGTGTTTAATGGTTGCTAATATAATACATATATGTAGTTGAATTAGTCTCATTATTTCACAACTACTAGAAAAGCTATCAAAGCTAGCAACTGCTATCCATGTATTTTGTCTCTCATTATACGAGTGAGTATTAAAAAATACTTTAAAAGACGTCGACCACTTGTATGTGTGTATGGGCTCTTGACCGGACAATTCTTGTTGAAATAACAACATTTTTCAGTGCCCTTTACCTAACAGAACATATAATGTTATGAAGTTGAGTATCAAGCCAGTTATAGAATAAAATAAATAGAACAGAAAAGCAAACACAAAGTCACAACCACATCTCTAGAGAGCGCGTGCAAAGCGAATTGATAGGTGACGCAGCGGGAAACATAAGTTGACATTAGTCAGGTGTTGCTAGAATAGGAAAAAAATATCTTTCACGCGTAGTAGTTTTATTTTCCGATCATTGCTTTTTTTACGATTCTTAGGTAGAAAATTAAGGATTTTGAATTAAAGCATGTTAATGTCCTTTTCTAGTTTCTGGAAACATTTTTATAAATAAATAAATTTTGCCTAATGCATTTCATTATTTATGTGACAACACTCACGAATAGTTCTACTGAAAATCAAATAAAGATCACATGAAATTCATTTTTAACATATGTTCTTTGAAACTATTAGACTGTGGTTATAATTGATTAAATATTTAAAAACAGTTATTTTGTAATTTATATTAATATTATATATTAACAAATCGGCTGTCCACACTCAGGCTAAGATTGGTCTGTGCCCTTGAAGATGAAATATTTTATACACTTGAATGTTTTGAATATTGAAGGTACCCAGCAGAATTTTAGTAAACACACTATTTAAATAGTAGCAGAGATTGCAGAGTGCTCTGCAGTCTCCAACGTTATTTCATTCTCTTATTACTGGTGCCTTGGTAGGTGTTTCGTTTAAGTACGTCGCTTTCCGGTGCCAGGCCGGTGTTACAGAGTCAAGGATTTTTGTCTCCTGGATATGATAATAATTAAAATGACTTTGTATTTTAGACATTTCAGTTTAAAAGTACCAGATAACATTATCTTTAAATAGAACCACTATTTATATATGAGAGTCTGCCTGTATGTTAGTTTTCAAAATGCTTTAGCCTCCCACAATCAATCTATGGATCTAGTCATCACCTACTGTATGTCCGTACTTTCCCAATCTTCAAGTAAAACACTTATGCCATTATTTTAGAGAGTTGGGAGTTAAGGGTTGAGTCTAATGAAAGCGATTTAAGTACCAGGTTACGAGAAGATGCCAAAATTGTTGTATTTGTGAATCTCGTTGTTAATCAATGCAGGTCAGTTCAATATCTTAGAGATTTTTTATAGAAGATATTTTTTAATTCGTCTCATCTCTGCTAATTCTAAAGGTACTTAAAACACTTAGACTTACAATAATATAAGTTATAAAGTAAATTCAAAATACTGAACGTACTATTTTAGTAAATATTGCCAGTAATTTCAAATTTATACTCAAATAGATTTCTATTTAACTTGTGTATTTAACTTGACAAGTGTAATTGTAAAAACTTTACAAGGGTAAAGTCGTATAATATCGTTTGGACCGTTTTCTCGTTTATCTTGATGGGGGCGATTCGTCCAAACTTTCACTTTTGAACTTTAGATAGCTTATACCTATTATTTCTGCTTGATACTATTAAGATATTTACGACTTTATAAAGGCGTAACGTTTTTGTATCACTTTATTTATATTACATTTTTTTAAAAAAATTATGAGCGGGCGACTGCAACTCAAGAGTTACAATACATCGTCGGCCTTAGAGATGAGAGTATGCTATTTTGTTGAAGGTTAGGAGCTAGTTTCACTTCACAAATATCACTGATAGGTTGCACGCGGCAAGAAGTTTTTGAAAAGCACACAGAAGATATGAGGTTCAAGAAATCTGATTTAATTTTACGTATAATTTTACACTTTTGTTTTTTTGAATAAAAGATTAAGCAAACAGAAAAGAAACATTCTGAACTCTAGTCTTAATATTAAAATAAATTTTCTATTTATTAATTTACATCTTTAGCTGATAACATAATCACTTCCATTCCTTCTTTAACTCCGTATGACAGGTAAAAAGACTCATTCTTTTGACAAACGTCGCGGGAACGAGAGGCGCCGAGGATACAATTTGCGCAGAAGACTCCACCCAGCGCAGGTTGCGCGTTTGATGCAAATACGGATACGTGCTTCATTATGTACTGATTTTAGAACGTTTAGGGCTTGCCTCATTGTACGCCATGTGTGTGTGTGCTTTGTAAGGAAAAGTGTGTTTTCTGCAGCTTTGAGACTTTTGTAAGAAGATAATTATTGTTTTTGACTTTGTACTTTTTTGTGTGTGCTATTGTGAACAACGAGGTTTGGCTTCAGACTTTATTTTATCTAATAAAATCATATTTTATCATTAATTAAAATATTCAGACCTAGTAAATTCCTATAGATCCCAATTCGAGTATACCTATCTGTGATCGAGGACATTGGTTATCATTATCCATACATTTGTATATAAGTTACAATATTTTCATAATGATATGTTCGAGAAAAATAAAATAGATTTATTTAACCGCTGTATAAACGGTTGTGTAAAAAGAAATATTTATTTCTTGTAGCGTAACAAGTTTAATTAATGCAACCTTACAAATGTCTCAAAGGGACTGAGCCTTACAAATGTAAAAAAAAGAAAGCTGTGGCTCAACGCTAAGCGAAGTAAAAGCATATTTCCTTGTTAATAAAGAAAGTCGAATCATGTGTTACAAAAAAATATAATAAGAATAAATATACGATTATGCATTTTATATTTTTTTTCATGTTGGCTAACAACATTTTGGTAGACTAAGAAGTTTAAAAATCACGTTTCAGACATAGCTAATGTTTATTTAGTTATATACTGGCGGTGACCAGTTTCAATGGAGGCCAGCCAACTGCGCCGCAGATACCACACATATCCTAGGTCGTAGAGCCACGCTGATTTCAGCACAAGTGATCCGGCTCGACCGGGGCAGTACTACCCTCCCACAGAAGACTAACCTAAAGCATCCGTGTTGTCGTGTTTCGTTGGTGAGTGTAAGACCAGAGGCCCATTGATGCGGGAGTGATAGTTATTGTGGTAACTGTGTAATCCTTACACTGTCATGATGACTGTCATGCCTTTTACGTCCCTAAGCAGGGTGTGAAAAAGTATCTCACAAGGCCGCCATAGTGTGGGTCACCATACTGCATTGTGTGCATTTGCAATGAGTATGGTGACCACAACTCTTGGATTCTATTCATGCTTTCCATCAGGCAGAGTAGAGTCACTTTGGAAGGCTTTTAATATAGAAAAAAAAATCCACATGTGTATGCAAATGCGGAAATCAGAAAAACTCAATAATAGTTTTTAACGCAACCCAGAAATAGAACCCAAGACCTCTTGATCGGCAGTCGCATAAGCTAATTACTAATCAACGGAGGTAACACATTGTAAACAGGGGCAGTGTTATTATTTAATTAACAAAATTTAAAAAAGTGCATGACGCTGATTGAGTCAGCCCGTTTTGCCGATGTTTGACTATTTCACAGCCTAGTGTACATCGGTTTTTTTCTATTTTCGGTAGTTCAATAATCAGTAATAAGCCGCCTGTTGGTCATAGAGTTTATTACTTTAGAAAATGTGCTAGCCTCCTTGTTAGTTAGCTTAAGATTTTGGAACTTGACAAACAATTATAATTCGATAAGTATTTTGTGACGAATCTAGTAACTTGGAGCTAGAAGAGATTTTATATTTCTGATGATTTTTTTTTAATTTAATGAGGTAAAATATTTTTTTATTCAATCTGTGTTGTGTAAACGCAAATCAAAAGTGGCAATCGTAGCAGAAGATATGAATAAAAGTCACTATAGTCGGTGGTTTGCATTTTAATTAATTAAAAGCGTGGCTTTGTTCGTTAAGTACGGAGAAGGGCATAGGGATGTCACATTGTATTTAGAGATTAGAATAATATTGTGTACTGCATTTCAACATTCTTACCAATATCGTTCAAGTAGATATTCAATAATTGATTGTGATTACATGTTATAGTGTTTTAATGGTCCACTACTGGACGTAGACCTCTCGTTAAAAGGAGGTTTTGACCTCCCAAATGGTGATGTTGTCTCACGTGGTTTCCTCCCATACTCGCCTCTCACGGTACAGGTGGAATGAATAGGAATGGTGACACTATGTTCTCTAAATCCATAATCACTAAGAACCACACTTTACTACTTCTTGCAAAGTAATTTAAAGAGAATTAAATAAAACACTACATCGATTATTCTATTGGTCGACAACCCTATTTAAATAGCGCAACAGTCGGCGTTTACGCACGGAGACACTTGCGATTTTATGTCGACATTCGTTTTCTGTCGCTAGGCTTACCGCCGGCCTTATTCCATTAGGAAAATTAATGTTTGGAGTTACCGTGACGGAAGCGTCTTACGGTTAAAAATGTATAGTCTGATAATTGTATGTATCCGTAATATTAGTATTCGAATTTACTGAAGGTTATAAATTCGTATCTGTTATATTTCTTTGCTTGAAGTTGCACAAGCTAAATGTAATGATATCGTTACGTCACATATTACTCGCAGGTACGACATATGTAATGTCGTGTCTGCCAGCAACATGTGACGTCATAAAATAAGATTCTCTATAAAATATGCTTCATAGAGCAAAGTAAAGCATTACATTTCAGATGCAGTCGATACGTTTCGAATCCGTGGCGGAAACAAGGTCGCAGATTTCTTTGACATGCAGGAAATCATCTTTCGTATACAAAGATATCGGTTCTGTTACCGTTTCATTTGTTTTAATATTTTTTTTTTATTTTTGTACGAGTTCGTATATATAATATTTAATAAAATACTTGTATTAGTTATTTGGAAGAGGTCTAAAAATACTTAATTAGGCTCAATATCTTGAATATTTGAATTGACGATCTGCAGATTGTGATACTAAAAAGAAAACCAAATACTACCTGTTGTCTGCTTTAAGCTGTTGCTGTACCTTATGGTCGTTTTTGAACATGGCACTATGTTCTCTTATCTATTAGAAACTTTAAGAAAAAATCCCTTCGCCAAAGTCACCTCTATGTCAACGTCCACTTAAATATTTATGAGAATATAACGTACATCTTATTTTTAATACAATTCTTCTCTCACGACAGTGCACAGAAAGTATCCACGTGAAAAAAACCAATTACAATAACGCTCACGTTTCAGATTGATTGTCAAAAGTTGTTTTCGTGAAGCGAATGAGTTTTATAGGGGGCGAGTGGTAGAATAAAATCATGCGAGCGCTCCTAAGGGCCTCTGGGACCGCTTACTGGGCTAGCCAGGGTTAATACATAAGTAATGGTAGCGTGCTGTATAAGTTTAGGCCTCGGTCACATTAGGACAGTTCGGTTGAGGATACCCAAACGTGTACAATATGACCTAATAAATATTCTTTGGATTTGGAACGTCTAAAATTTTGTAAATATTTAACGGATGGCTTAAGACTATTGTCCAAGTTTTGAATTGCGTTAAAGGTTTTAATTTATACGTCTGATTTTGTATATTTATTTTAACTTATTTATGATTATGAAAGAGGAGTAAAGATAACGTTTAAAAACCGTTTAAAAATTGGTCTTAACATATATCTTGTGTCAAAGTTGACTCCTAGAAAATGTCCACGATATTAAATGCATTAATATGTGCATGAAACTTTTAAATAAATGAAAGAAAATTAAAAACAAATTTTATATAAGATTCGAATTATTGTGATATAATACAAATGTTTAAAAAACATGAAATAAATATATCTGCAAAGCGAAATAATGTTAATATAACAAAATTATGTATTAAATAATATATACCAAACAAATATGCTTATGAAAAAATGTATTAAGTTCGTTACCAACTTCTTAAATAAATTTAACTTATTCATTGAACGTTAAGAACATCGAAGCACCGTCAAGGTAACTCACAATTAATTACGTTACTGTCAAAGTGTAACCTGTTTAAATACATCGTTAAAGCTCATATTATTTACCGTCATTTAATTATGGACGCTCTACCTTGAAAAGCAATATTTATTGAGAGCAAAAAATATTTTATACAGTTAACGATTACCACACTTTAACTTGTCGAACTTAAGTTGTATAAACAACTCACTATTTTTCCAAGTCATCCTTTCCTCAGCAAATAATCTTTGATGACGTAACAATTTTAACAGGCAACAGGTTTATGATTTTGAAAGACGCGGAATTGACTGCAGCGTGGTTTAAAGTGATGTGCACGATATGAATTCTACTAGTGGACTGTACTTTGGTATCTTAGGTACTGCTATACCTAATATTTGTCAAAGATTGGATGTATATTTAAATATGATACTTTCAAGTAAATAGCATCAAAATTGTTTTCTTTTTGCTATAAAATATGAAAACTCGAGTTATAAAATGTTAAATAAAATCTCTTTTCTTTCTTTTATTAAGAATATGCATAAATGTACTTATGAATATGAGTGACCCCGGGTGACACTTGACACCAACGCGGTCCTCAAGTTTTTTTAAATTATACATTGATAGAACTAGGTATAATTTTATTAATTATAACTGGTTTAGTGCCAGGTAGTTAATTCTTACAAAGCACATGGGCTTTCTGCTACTGTAGTTGGGAGAGCTTTATTGTTTATCGAGCCAACGTTGGCTGACCAGTGCTATTGTACCACCCTAACACATACTATAAAATTAATCTCTAGATGCAAAGCGTGTTTTAAAGTAACAAATTTGCTTCTGTGATTTAGTTTTTTACTGTCTAGTACTTAGATCTTAAAATAAATTGAAATTATTCAATTAATTAAACAAAAAACTGACTCCAACTCAGATTAACTTATGCTCTTGCATATGGAAGAAAAATGTATGCACATTTTCAGTTATTTTTTCTAAAGTAACAGGTTAGCTAGTATTAGATTCAATCCATGACTTGGTATTTTCTTCATAATGATTAAACTACAATCCAGATTACAATCTTGTATGCATGCACTATATGCACTAAATCTGAGGTGGGAGTATGGTGGACTAAAAATATATTTTGTAATATGGAGCGTATTAAAAACCTCTTTTTAAAAAAAAGTTTAACCGACTTCAAATAAACACAAAAAAAATTGTGTGTGTCAGCTCCGACGCACGACTGGAGTTTACTCCTTAAGCACGATTGTCAAAACAAACGCAAAAAGCTTATTTAACTGAAATTAACTGAAAAAAGATTGATACCATGTGAAAGAGTAAATTAACAAATTAATGAAAATAACATATAGATATAGTCGCTTTGCAGCATACTCTATACACGTCTTAACACACTCACAACCAGTGCAACCGCACCAAAACCAGTGCAGCCGCACCAAAAACGTAACGAGCTCATTCGTTCAGTAGATTTTACTCTTCACATTTTTCTCATACTGGGCACCTTATATCAAAAAAACCGATTCTTAACGAGTAAACTCCAAAAAATATAAACCTAATTGCAAAATTTAAATTAGTACAGCAGCAATAGATACCTTCTAGCCTGATTGAAATCGGTGCCAAATCCGATAAATGTAGGCCAGGCCAGGCATAGGCCAGATAGGTGACTCGGTGACTGCGAGGATCTTCATGCTGCGCAAAACATGCTAAACGAGCCAAAAGTGAGATAAGATTTAATATTTTTAAGTGGTTGATACGTTTTCAGTAGGTAATTAGACTGGTTAGTCTGTACTAATTAATAAAACCTGTAATGACTTATTAGGATGGCTTAAAAAAAATCTTTTTTTGTTGAGCTGATTGTGCACCGGGTTTCATACCGTCTTCGAACAAATTAGAAGGTATGTATTGCAATTATAATTTTGTCTGTTATATTGAGGGTTGCACCTAGCTACTTGTCTTAGTTTGCACTTATTTTAGTTTTTCTATTAGATTTATAAGTATTTTTTAATTTTTCCGCTCTCTTTGTTAGTATTGTTTGAAGACGGTTCCACGCTTTCTTTGATAAGGATTTATTTTACCATCTTTAGTGTAAGATGTCCTATGTTATTATTTTTATGTCTTACAGCAGTGGACTATGAAAGGCTGTCGATATAATGTTACGTGACGCGTAAGGTATGTTTGTAATGAGTGGATACGATTTATCATATATCCTTTGAAATATGAAGAAAAGATAACATTCCTATGTTATCTTTTCTTCATATTTCAAAGGAAGGAAAAATTCTATTCCTCCGAACATTTTCTCATACTGAGTTCGGGTCGGCCTTAAATCTATCGCGATTACGTTGAACTTAGATTGTTTACGTGGAATGACTGCAATCAGATCTCCTCAACCAATTACTAATAACGATTGCCACAGATGCATGTATGGGAACCGGGATCAACGGCTAAGCGTGCTTCCCGAGGCGGACGGGTCTCTATATGTTACGGATGTTCTTTTATCCATAATCTTGCTTTTATCCATACTACATGGCCATGATTTTTCCCAAAGAAAGAAAGAAAGAACATGAGGTGGAGAATATTCGTGGAAATAATCAATCAATAATGCCCAATATTTTTTTTTTTATTTAGTGCACATATCTCTGTAAACCAGTATAAAGATCTAATATATAGCTGGAAAGTACAAAATAGTTTAATTAGACGACTATATTATTAAAAAAGTTATACTCTAACTCTGTAAGATCAAGGACCCTTCCATCATCAGCTCAGCAATACGAGATTACGCCCAACAAATGAAAATACCAGTTTAGTTGTCAAAACAAACGTTTAGTTGGCCATACACGTCGTCAGGTCGTTAAAATTTAGGGGTTTCCCAGGATTTCTGTAATATTTGAGGATCCCATTATCCGATTGTTACATGATAATGATGGAATCATCTATCAGATAGTGCAAAGGCATAATGTTATATTGTGTGCTTACGTTTTATTTTTCACGTTACAAATTATTACAATAGCAAGAAGCGCGGTTGATTTGCTGTAGTTTTTTTAAAATTATCGTTGTTTATCTCTGAAATTCAGTATCAGATCTAGATGAAATCTAAATGGGACAATTTCTAAGTAATATCTTTTAGAACCAAAAAAAAACTTGTAAATCCGTCTACATCTGACGGAGTTATGTCGAACAACCATAAAAAAACATGACAACCTCCTTTGTTTTGGGAAGTTGGTTAATTATGTGTACATATATTCATATGCACCAAAAAATATTTTAAAATTTAGTTTTTTTGAACTTGCAGGATTTTCATTGTTGTTATTATGGTAGAAAGCCTATGTCTTTTCACAAGAATCAAAGTGACTATTTGTTAAATTCCATTAAAATCAGTTCATCTGTTTAGCCGTGAAAGCATAACAAACATATAAACTGTCACTTTGCGTTTGTTACATTAGCAGTGATGTGACACGTTTACATGGAAGTACTACTTGGTGCCGAATATTGAAATTTTTCGATAGATGTACGAAGTACGAATAAAACATTCTTAACATCAAACTTTAGTAACAACAGCTCTCTTGCCTCGAAATTTTATTGAGAACTACTACTACTAAACTACAGTACCAAGAATTTTGCATCAATCTACGTGTAAGGGCTCACACATCATACGATGAATGTGACATACCATTATAAATCTCATTGAAGATACAGGGCCATCCATCACCGAGAGGAAATGAAGTCTCGACGCGAATGCCGGGTGTCGTGGAGTAGCGCGACGTCGTGCGATTTCGTCCGTCGTCGCCCACTTTCGTATGGCTACTGTTCGTTGGTAATTTTATTGTATGTTACTTTATTATTTTTTATAACTTTAAACACCGTCATTAGGTAATTAAAACATTTGTTGTACGTAGTACCAGCTACGTGAAAATGATATAATGCCCCCTATAAAAAAAGACACAGTTGCCGCAGGGAAGATATTTTTCATTAAAAGGATCTAATTTCTTAAAATGAAAAAGAAAACCCTTTACCGTCTGTCCATGTCTCGACATAGACTCAAACGTCAAGACTTTTTTTCAAGTTTAAATTACTACTAAATACTTATATCTATGGTCACTTTATATTACAAATAATAGAGCTTCTAACTCAATGAAATCAAAAAATTAAGACTTGTTTTTTAAGAATATTATTCAAGTAAATTAAAATCAACAGAGTACCTTTCATTTATCTAGAGTTATGATACTCAACAAAGAACGTGGTCTTTTAACAAAAATTTATAAAATGAATAATCAATATGTACCTACATTTACCGATTCATACAAGCAAAGTGATAACATAATTATTGAATTAATTGAGGATTTCGCACATAATTATTCGTTAATTGTAACGAATAATTATGTGCGAAATCCTCGTGCACGAAACAGAATCGCATGTCTATATCCGATATGCGACTAAATTAGTAAATGAGAATAGAATTATCAACTTTTAGTTACTTATCACTGAGTGGAAGAGGTAACTTACCTTACCCTTACCTCCTAATTCTATAGTGATGGAGTAGTTAAGGGTCGCCAGAAGGAGGGTAACATACTGGTCAGTTTTAAGTTGCTGGTATCCATGAGTTGCGGGAGTCATTTTCCATCATGTGGCTTGTCTGCTCATTTATCCTCAATGTCATTAGAAAAAAAATACACTGAAACATCAATAAATATATATCTTCCAGTTGGTTGCCTCAATTATAAAGTAGTCCATCAACATCATATATAACTTAGTTCAAAAGTATAAAAGTTTACTTAGATTACGTTAATAATTATTATGCGGCCTTCATACTAATTTGTAATTTATATCACACTCTATATCTTTTTCTAACGTAAGAAATGTGACAGTGACCGATGCTTACATTACCGTCCACAGATAACTTCGCAAGTTGTTTGCCGATATAATTGCATTAGCCGAGCAAGACAGAACTTCTGGCAAAAACACTTCGGTTCAGAACAAAACCGGCGCGTATACCTTTATTACACAGCCATACTACTCGGTCACATATAAACTAACTGAATAGATAAAAAAGTATATAAAATGATGGCTGTCTCCAAAAAGGTATGGCAAACTGGAATTGGTTAACCCAACAAATGCCGCCAGCGGGTATATTTGTGTCAAATAAAAATGAATTTGATATGTGACGTCAGATAAATATGACAAACAAAAAAGTTTTATCTACTACCGACTGCTGTTTTGGACGATTACATTTGTGTGTTGAATACGTTTGAGATGAAATAGATTCTCAATTTTTCTGAGTGCACTGGGGTTATGTTACGTATGTCGTTTTTCTTCTGTGCGAGTCTTGTACTACAAAAATGTGATATTTATTTTAATACTAAGAATTGCAGTTCTGAGTCTGGGTATTTCTTGTGTCTATTTCAAGTATCATGTATCTTGTGTGTATTTTAAAATGCTTCCGCGACACAGAATATATTCTATAACTGTTATATTACAACCATAATATAATTATTACTAGAAAAGGATTGACTAGTGTACTGGTATTGAATTTAAGTTGGCTGTCAAGGACACGTGACCGAAAAAAAAGGACACCTGTTCTACAATCAAAACATATAAAACCAACGATATGTTTTTGTTCGGGTAGCAATAATGCTGAGCTCACTTTAACTTGTACTCACAAAAAAGTAAAATGTAAGTAAAAATCTGGCAATATGAACTTTTTAGTGCTTCCAGAAATAAAAAAAAACAAAGCACGTTTTTAACTCCCAATTAAGTTGGCTGCAAAATGTTGGACGAACTTGTTCCAACAAACAATGATATAAGTTGTAAAGTGGCATTCCTTGATTTTCTGGCTTGTTGACTTACACTTGACGAAGTTTCATTAGATAATCTCGATTACATACAAAATCGTAAACACCGTGGATATTCTCGTTATATGTTCAAGCATGAATTTATTTATAGAGATATGTGTTAGATGTGTTTTATATAATTTACATTTATATTAGGTTCTCAGATGTACAGGATCTTTTAATCGTCTCGTGTCTAGAATAGTAATAGAGTAAGATTATATTTCTAACCCATATTTTCTCATAATTCTTCCATAAACACAAATATGTATGAAATCTCATGTTATTGGGAGAAAATTTTCAGATTTGTCATATCATGGTTTGTACAGTCACATGTTCCAACAGATATTATAAATCTGGAAATTAGTTTGTTTGTTTGTGTATTTCTCAAGGGATCAAAATAATTTTGACGGAAAAGATACGATAGGCACGGGTTATTGCTATTTATTTGAACAAAGGTAAAGAGAAAACTGAAAAAGGTCATGCAATAGCTTACCATATATTATAATGAAAATGAGTTAATAGATAGTTTCATAACTTGTCTATTATGTACATAGGTATCACACCATTAGTCCACCTAAAAAATGACGGTCAATAATTTAATAATAAGAAGGCTTGTCATTTTTGTGTTGATTGAGATATATATATGTGAGCCTTACACTGCCATGATGACTGTCATGCCTCTTACGTCCCCAAGCGTGGCGTGGAAAAGCATCTCACTAGGCCACCATAGTGTGGATCACCATACTGCATTGTCTGCATTTGCAATGAGTGTGGTGACTACAACTTTTTGGATTCTATTCATGCTTTCTATCAGGCAGTGTAGAGTCACTTTGGCAGGGTCTTAATATAGAAAAAAATATATAGAAATAAACAATGTTATGGCTATAGTTACTTAGTAAACATAGTAATGGTACTGTAGTTATTTCTAATATATTTTAGATATGTTTCTGTTCTTTTAAAACATCCGATACCCTTTCATATAGATTTCACACGTTTTTGGTATTTGAAAGGTAAAGATATTTTTAAATTCTCAATTTTTCATCCGAAAAAACTATAAAGTGTTATTACGTATAATACTCGTTCTTAGGCCAAAATCTCCCAGCTAAGGATAGGCCTATGTCCAGCAGTGGACTGTTAAAGCTTGTTGATGAACATGATTGATGATAATACATTAATTTGCATAAAAATGATATTTGTGACCGCAATGTTACAACTAATATGTCACCAAAATTAAACAAATGAAATTTAACCACTAATTAAAATAATCTGATTTTATTAATTATTCTAGAAACTAAAAAGATAAATATTCTCTCAAACACATTCAGATTAAATTTCCAGAGAGAGACTAGGTAATTGGTATAATAACGGAGAACGACAGTGATATGCAACCTGCCTGAGGGCTAGACGGTGGTGTAAATGGCCTCACCGAGGTCTAATAGCTCACTCCTAGTGAACCAGTGAACAGTGAAAATGATTCCTGGCCTTAGGTATTCATATTGAACTTGATGACTTACTAATGGAGTTAGGGAACAATCAGTGCAGTGATTGGAGCCTGAGGACGTTACGATATTGGTTATAGGCAAGGCAGAAAATTGAATATGTTAGTGATTTAATTTCTCTTTATATGCTCCTCTTGAGGTCAATTTGTTAAATGTAACGTTATAATTTAAAAAAAAAATTATGTCTCTTTAGTCGCGTCAATATCCCATTTTCTGGGACAAAACCTACACCTAAAATCTGGCACAATCTGTATGACAAATTTTATAAACATCATCATTTCATTTCAACAGCTATGGAACGAGAAACAGTAATATCTTATGGCTAAATGAATAATATGAATTGACAAGGACAAGTCGACTAAGTGTGAATCGGATTCATACTCGAGTTAAATGTCTGGAAGTAAAATCGACAAGGCGTTATGTATTTTTAGAATAATAAGACATGAATACAAATTATATTTATTTTTAGTTATTTTAAAAATATGCTTGGTAGATGTTAGGTATCGAAGGTATAATCTTAACTTTTCTCTAAAATTTATACTATAAATAAATATGTGTGATAAAAAAATAAGGAGTAGGTTAAAGCTATAATAACAAATAATAAATACACAAACATTAAAATAAGAAGCAGATATTATTTATGAGCCCACTTTTTTCCAATCCATAAATGTTGTACAATATAACCATTACAAAAGTACAATTTCTTATGTACATGAATTTCCGTAGCTCCGCGGGTCGACCACAATGATCGGCCCGATTCCTGAGTAATTCAGTAGCCTGTCTACCTTCCCGTCCCTTATAAAAAGCAGCTTTTCAATTTGTTCCGGCAAAAGAAAACATTCAAATGTCCGCTACTCAAGATATATTCCTTTTCACTTCCTACCTTCAAAGGTTATATATTTTTTTAAGCGGTGCCACGTCTACGGCGTAGCAATTGCTACGTCACTCGTGGCAATTTGTGTATTCTGGGTCACACCAGCAATAATTTGTTTTCAATTCACTAGATTGCAGGATTTAAATAATTATAATCTTATTTTGATAATGTATGTTCTGAAACCGAATAAAAATAATCGTTTTGAAATTAAAATCCTACAAATATTTATTTTTAATTTTACTTAAAAGTGACGTAAGATATGAAAGATATCTTTTGAGGGGTACGGTACTGACTGTATCCCTTATAAGGGTAGACAGAATCGTATTCTATCTATATATATGTATATATATTATCGATCTCACAACTCTGATAGTTTTATGACTTTCGTGTAAAACATTTGAAAGACCAAGAAATATTTATTGTCTATCTCTTTATATTTCCATATGCTATCGGCGGTTATATTGACAGATTCCTATATTAGATATATACCAGAATAATGCAGAAATTGTGAGACTAATCAAGATGTCAGTCATTTGACAATTACATTCAAATGGATTTACTTTTATTTTTATAAGTTCGTAGCTTTTGACGAACAGTCAGACGACATAATGAGAAAGTCTTGTGATCATACTGAAAAGTACTGAAAAAGGTCAGCATTTAATAGTTCTGCGAGTATATTCAGCAAAGTCTTTTCTGTCAGAAGTTTTAAGTGAAATATGACAACATAAAGATGTGCCGTGCCTTTGGGTCAAACTAAACTACTTCAGTTTTAAGCAGGGTCCCTGGAGTCACATTACTGCAATTGTATTGGTACATACCCTTTCTAAAATATAAAATAAACTACACAAAATCTTTTTGTTCTGTACGTTTTGTGTACGTTACTGCGCGTTAATTTTGTCCACGATCGTTTCCGTCTTAGATTATTTAAGAGTTTTATTATAAAAAATATCCGCAGGTTTAAATGTGTTTTACAACAACAAACTTATCTTTTCTAATATTACACCAAAAATAGCTAGTATCTATTTCAGCTTGTTCACAATATCCAAACATAAAATAATTTTGGGTTTCTTCAAAAAATTCTGGATTTAATAAAAAAAAACACAAACAATCACAGAAATGATATCAGTTTACTGCAATATCTATCTACTGCAATCCCAATCTCATTTTCTTACTAAAACTTGTTATTACTCTAGTTCTCTTACCCTAGACTTCAGCCTTAATTGTCTTGGTCTGTTATCCCATCTGTTAAGGCTACATTCTTGTGCAACGAGAGTTAGCATCAGGAAACCTGTCACTCTTGAATAAAATCAACTTATTGACGATAACAAGTAAGTCAAGAAATAATAAACAACGATAAACTGATACATGTAACGGTTAAGAATGAGATTCAGGAATTTTGACTGCCTCAGTGGCTCAGCGATAGCGAATTCGACTGCTGTGCTTGAGGTCTCAGGTTCGATTCCCGGGTCGAACCAAACCGTTATTTCGGAGTTTGAATGTTTTTTATGTATAATGAGTAAGTGTTTACTAAAAAAAAAACAAAAAAATAATAATATCAGTCAGTCTAGTTATCATAGTACAGGCTCTTAGTTTGAAACTAGATAGCGTTGCGTGTTAAATGTCCGCAACATTTATTTGCTTATTTATTTTATTTTATTACATTTTATGTCGACGTAGCAAAATTATTACTTATGAAATTACTATAATAAACTGACTCTCATTGAAATGAATCTAAAATCCTACCGAAAAAATGAAAATAGTAAAAGTAATTAAGGCGCAGCGTGCAATGCGTGGTGTGACACTGAATTTTATGATAGGCGCTACGTCGAGGATTCGTGCCGTACATGGAAACAGAAAAATTTAATTGTAACGTTCTGAACGTGAGGCGCTACCGATATGTGACCGTCGGATAAACTCACAAACATTCTTTTTAGTTCAGTTTGAAATACGGCTGTTATATTTTTTTTATAATGAAATATGTATTTAATATGAAAGCGTTATATGTTCATATTAAATCCTTTTTGATACAAAATCATTGATTGATGAGTATATCATGACAATGTTTATAAAAGTTTAGTGTAAATATGTATAGAAATGTGAAGAATTTGTTGCATCCTATAACATGACCCATACAGACACAATTACAATGCATTCATTACTGAATATATTCTATTGAATCGATATTTGACTGCATCGGTGGCGTAATATGGCGTATGCTGCTGTACTCTTCTCGGGTTCAATACCAGAGTCAGATCAAATGTTTGTATGATCGGCAAATATTTGTTTCGAAGTTTAGGTGCTATCAATCTTAATATATATGAGTTTACAAAAAATATATATGTATTTATAGCAGTTGTCTAGTACCCATAGTACAAGCTCTGCTTAGTTTGGAACTAGATGGTGTTACGTGACAGATGTCCAAAGTATTGTTATTAGTGTGTTTAAATGTGCCATTTATATTATCTGTTATGACTATTTTTATCCCAGACTCACTATTTATTAATTCCAAAACTGTTTTGCATATTTTTATAGAGACATCTATCTATATATTCAAATTTCAGCATAATCTTATTGTATCAGTTTTATATATATCTTTTTTGTACTTTAAAAATGAAGAGTTTATTTTTTTGGTTGATGGCAATAATTTCAGGAACCACTATGCTATGTATAACTCACTAATCGACAAAAGTTATAGGCATTGTAACGCTACGACCAATAGGAGCGGCGTAACAAAAAAAATGTTGCAAAAACATGTAAAAATGATTCCATTTGTGAATGACTGTGTGAACGGTTGAAATTTTACAATAAAAATGTATGACAGAATTGCTTTCCTTAATAAATTTTAAAAGCAATCCGCTATGGCATTTGTCTTTTTTTAAGATTGGCTCACTATAACCTTTTTATGGTAAATAAATTTATTCACGCTGTATAACATCACGCTACGATCAATAGGAGACGCAGACGAAGTTGCGCGGGTTACCTGGTCTGCTATAAGTTGATGCAATATTGTAATGTAAAGTTACGAGTTGAATTATTTTCGTTTGAAATTTTTCTTATTCAGAAATTACAAATTCGGTGTAACGAACGTACCCAGTGACCTTTATTAATAGACACATTAAAAATTACTGTATTATGACTTCCTAAAACTCATCATATTTCTGGCTATATATTTGGGAAAACCCAATAATTTAAAATTAGATTATCCGCAGCCATCCTAGAAATGTTGAATATCACCTGAAACTGTAATCAAATTCGGTCAATACTAGTTTATATACGAAATACTGGCCAATAAATCTGTTTAAATCAAAAGGGTTAAGCGGTGTTCAAATATCTTAAACAGTTACTTGAATATTCGAAAATGTTGAGTGAAAACAAGATGGGCTACCGAGAATTCTTGTGTTGAAGCTTCAGGTTCAAGATTTTTAAATTATTATCATATAACTTATATTTTATTTTTTTCATCATAATAGCATTAATTATTGATCATAATTATATACGCATCAGTATCAATACTAAACAAAAGAAATTTCACTGAAATCGAGACTAAAGACTAAACTTGAAATTGAATCCACTATTTTTGAATTTAAGTTTAACATAAATATCTCAATTATCAAATTACATTTTTCACAGTTCAAAATTAATTTAGGTTATTAAGTAATTTTTGTGAAACATAATAAGTTTAACAAAACTGTAACACTATGACAAACTACCTGCATTGTAAAATCAAAAATCTACTTTAAGAAGTATTCAAATTTTAACACTCAATTGCTTCAATACTTTTAAAATCTCCTCTATTTACAACTTTGCATATTTCAATTTGTACATACAAACCATCGATTGATAAAGAAGTAAGTAGTAAGATAAAAATAAAACTGCAGCGAGACCACCTAATCAATCCGTTTCACCGCTACAATAACAGTCACACAAACTAAAATAAAAGTCGTTCTGGGACGTGAGAAGCTCTAAGTAGTGCTCCATAGAATTTACGAGTACTCGCATCTTATTTCGTCCGGTTTAATTAAACCTACCCTAGTACATTAATATCAATTATGGTAATCCGACCAGAGTGGATTCAACTGCCGACCTTATTCGACTATTCCGTTGGTTTGTGGTACAAGATTTCAGTGTAGCGATTTGTACAAGATACTGTTTGAGAAGATTACTATAATACTGCCTTAAACGTTAGACCGGTACTTCTGAAGATCGAAATAGAACATATGTTGGAATGTTGTGACAAGTTGAACTTTGTGTGTTAGTTTTCACTGGCCTCTTGATCTAGTGGGTAAGTGTTTTAATACTATTTTCATTGAATACCAATGCGTGCGTGATAAGTATGATCATTTATTTTGTACTTAGGAATAAGTTGGATGCCGATGGCCGTGTATGAAGGCAATCGAATTAGTTCTATTCTTTTTTTTTTCTTTTTTAAGAAAGGTAACAGCCGCACTAAGAACAAATACTATGTCGCGGGTGACTACAAATATACAAGAAACGGACACAAAGAATCAGACCAGATCCAGACTCAGAAAAACAATTTATGGGTCAACCAAAGTGTTGTCCCATATAAGGTTTAAACCCTTCAAAACTCAGACTCAGCGCTGTAGAGAGTAGCATGGTGACGGCTTAAGCCACTAGGCTCACCGTACAGTCAGAGTACACAGTTAGTATTACTAATATTAATGTTGTCTTAATCAATGATGTCTGATAGGTATATGAATACATTCTAGAGTTAAACTGCAGTATTATAGTACTGTAATTTTTACAAAGGTTTAGCAACAAACACTTATATTTACACATTTTTTTATAAAGTCAAAGTTTATTTATCAATAATTTTACATTTTTTATTCATATTATGTGCTGTCTGAAAAGTTAACAGTTTTTTCAACCAATGAGGGGTGAAAAATTATTTTGCGTTCGTTATGACAATACTTATGGAATTGAAAAAACGGCTAATACAGTTGTAATAATTCTATAAATATTTAGCACTACTTTGTGTATATGTCATAATTTAAAATATTAATATTTAAGAAGCTCTATCATAGTAACAGTTATTAGAATTTTACAAAAAAAAAAACAACATATTCGATAAATTTTGCTTGAATATGTATAAAATAAGCGTTCCTAGGTCACAGTATCTACTTGCTATCACGTTGTCTTCCGAACTTCGTGGCCAAACATCTGTCTATTCATAAAGTTTCTAAAACTAACCACCCTCTTCAAAGCCACACAAACAGTGGATACCATTTAAATCAGTATAAAGGTAGAATGATTTCAAATATTCCCTTGTAAAGAAACCTTCAGGGCTTCTCCTGGCCTTTTATGTAGCAATCACTGCCTTCGACAAACTTTACGCTCCTTTTGAATACGTACAATTACGAGCAATAACTCGTTGTGAAATTGATTTTGAATAGTGTTGTATTACTTCGAAATTTTAAATCGATTGAATTCGTTTTTTTATCGAATCCACATAATAAATAATCGATTTGTCAGGTGTAAATATTACCTTAAACTTTTTTTTTGTTTGAAAGTATAATAATAGTGTGAGTAGGTTACCCTCCTGCTTATTTGTTCTTTATGTCATAAAAAAATAAAAAAGATTATTGTTTTTCACTTAAAACTAAGTTTACGTCCATTTTTATAGATCAACAAATAATACTCTTGAGGTTTTTAAATCCTACATCATCATAAAAACCGGTTAATTCAAAGAAAAGGAGAACACAAGCTCGGCTTTTTGAGTATATGAACTCTTAAACCCCTGCTTTATTTCCACGGTATATCGTCCATAAACGTATAAGATGTTGCCACATTTACTCACTTCAGGAGAAAACTCATTAGGTAAATAACTCAGTTTGACAGTACAAACGTGTTACAATAATACTTTCAAATAATTATATAAAACACACAAAGCCACTACTCTTAATCAATTAATAAGACTTGTAAAATATATACCAAGAACAAAATATTTCGAGTTTCAATTGTCACATTATCGAATTAAATTTTAAATAATCGATTACGTATTCGAACTCTCGTCACTAGCGGTTGTAGCAAAGGATTTCAGATACAAGCGTTAGTATTACTGTACCTACACATTTTACGTAAAGACTTTTATGGAGGCAATGAAACGCCGCAAGATTTTAGAGTTATGGAGTCGTTTTGCTGCGTGAGATGAAGTATTCGCAAGGTATGTAGTCAGCACACTCAGAATGAAAATGATAATTTAAGGGCATTGCTATTTTGGGGCATACTATACTTTCCCTTTTATGGGCCTCTTCGTGAATTATTGAGTGTTCTACAGAGAATTTAATAAGCTTATATTACTGGACACATATTCTAGACTTTATTTAATAAAATGTCAGATGCAACTTATGAGTTTTTTTACTAATTTTGATAGGATTTTTGTATTGTTAACTAGTTTGTATTGTTGAAATAAATAGTCGATATGTTTAAACTTTGCGATCGAAATGTGATTGTTTACAATTTATGGTCTTGTATTATTACAACTGTATCATATATTACAGCACTACATTAACATAGGTAGCGAGCTGCTTTCTATAACTTTTAAACCGCCATTTGTTTAGTTGCCATAGTCTAAAGAAGGACTAGAGACGATTCGCTGCGTATTGAACATCCTTGGCAATGTAATCATTTGTAGACGGAGTAGTGAAAGAGGGTAAATTTAAGTCCGCAGAAAGATTTGAGTACACAGATAAAAGGTACCAGCATTTCTTAACACTCACTCTGCGAATAAATGCCGAAACAAATCAAAAATCACTTTTTTGATTTCGTGAACATTAATTAAATAAAACCGAGTACAGTATAGAGTCTGGGTAGAGCCTATGAAGAAATAATCATCCTTTGAGTCGATCTGTCCATACAAGCAGCATACGAGCCCCAGTAAACGTGTCACTTAACCAGTATTAATTAAAATTAATGACCCGAAGTGCGAAACTACTACCAGCAGAACATTTGTGTAGGTCGTGGAAACACTCATAATACCAAAAAATTAAGATGTGCTAACTTATGTTACAAGCCTATACTCGTCTTTACACACGTAAAAAAATACTATTACAATTCCACTTCCATATAAGAAAAAAACAAATAAGAATATTTAAAACCGTAATAACAAAATACGAAATACAACAATAAATAAAATGTCCATCACTTTCAAACACAACAAATGTAAATGTAGTATTGAACAGCATCAATTCCAATTTTAAGTAATTCTCGGATCGGGCAACTGAATTGAAATAACAGTAGTTCTGAGAGGCTAGAGTCGTATGAGCTGATAATGCAACAACAATAGACACATGCAACTTAAGAAATACGAGGACATTGCCGGTCTTTTCGTATCTCCTCTACCCAGAGTAGGAAAAGAGTGATTAATTCTCAATGTGTTTCTGAAATTATTTGAAACGGATATTTTGTGAGACTTTGATACCACTTTATTGAGTCGGCCCATATTCTTTGAAGCTAGGCACTAGGACAAGAACCACAATAACTATTTTTAAATAGATATTAGAACACAGTACACATTATTCATATTATTCATTATTATTAACTGCCTCGATAAGGCGTAATGATAGCGGCAGCGACTGCTGTGATTGACGTCTCGGGTTCGATTCCCGGGTCGGACCAAATGTTTATATGATCTGCAAATATTTGTTTCGGAGTTTGGGTGTTTTCTATGTATAATATGTATTTATTTACAAAAAAAAAGTATATAAGTATTCTGTCAGTCAGTTCAGTTACCATAGTACAAGCTCTGCTTAGTTTGAAACTAGATGGCGTTGTGTGTTAAATATCCGACATATTTATTTATTATAATTTTGAAAATAAATCGAAACGATACCTCCAAAGAACATTATTACTCGAGTAAGTAATGTGTACTCAAATATTAGTATCTCTTAGATATTATGAAGGAACGTAATATTACACCTTTGTTTACCCTTCGTGTGAACTTCCAAGAAGGTGACGGTTATTACTGAGTATGCGTATGAGCGTTTAGTTTGATAACGGCTGCAATATGACCGGCGCAATGAGACATTATAAGGGTAACAAACTCACATAGCGCTATCACACGCTTATACTACGAGTGTTAGTTCTTAATAAACTTTCATTATGCACTATACTATATATTGTACGTGTGTATGTATGTGAAAAAGAGTTTGTTACTTTAATATTGATACAATTTTTTTATTGGCTTGACTTACCTATATGTGTGTGTGTTTTAATAAAAAAAACCTATACTAATCTGCTAAAATTTGAAACTTGTTTTAAAAATCTTTTTTATTTTGATGGTTTTTGAGGACCTTTATTATATAGTTTTAATATACCAACACACTAAGTGACAAGGTGTTTATCAGAACACTTTTCACACCCTAAGGACTCATATAATAAATAAATAATAATTATAAATATTTCGGACACGAACACACAACGCCATCTAGTTTCAAACTAAGCAGAGCTTGTACTATGATAACTATACTGACTGATAGAATACTTAAATATTTGTAGATCATACAAACATTTGGTCCGATCGAACCCAAGACCTCAAGCACAGCAGCCGCTTTTGCTACCGCTACGCCATCGAGGCAGTCAAAAGTATTATTCATATTGAATACACGTTCTTAAAACACATTAAACATAGGTAGCGCAATTAAATGTTTTTAATTTTTATTTTTGACCGGAACTTATGTTCGGATTTTTTATTTTGTCAACACAGGCCCGAATGCAGTCACATCTTTATTAACCCTAAAATGTTTACGTGGAAAATAATTTCACGTCGTGGTGTGTACAAAAAAACATGGCAAAAAGCTATCCGGTGTAGGACAGTCGGAAATAAAAAGGTCGTCAGTGGAAAGCTGCGGATGTCTGCTAATAAAGGAAGCGGAATCAGACTGGTGTTGAAGGAATGGTTTTATTATTATTGCATTTTTTCTGGTTATTTTTTGTATTTTACGGTTTCTGAGCACTGTTTGTTTTATGTCCGAAAAACATATTAATGACACATCATAGCAATAGCATACCAGTGACGTTTTCCCTCAATGTAATTTAAAAATATCTTAGCACAACGGTGTTTCATAAATTAAAATTTGTGTCGAGATTTTAAATACAAGATTTTGGATAAAATTCAGTTTATTCTCTAAAGAGCTTAGCACAGCTTGTAATCAACTAAAAATCGATCTCAAGCGTTCAACCAAAATTTGTTATAATCTGGTTAAATGTAACAAGAATAGTTTGTATATATTTATAATACGTATAAATATATTTTAAAGTGAGTTAAAATGTCATCTTCAAGGTTAGAGTATGTAAGCTATACGGAGCTGGATGTCGTAATAACAGGTGTTCCCGATCCCTCCTATGTCAGGGGCAGAGTGGCACACCGTGTGGTTTTAGTCGGTCCGATTCCGATACACCACCCCGCCGTTAATCCCGGTGAGATGATGGCCCGAGGGGATTTCAACACGTTAAAAAAAAAATGTAAGCTATACGAAGACTTATTGACGGAGTCATCAGAATAATTATTTGTCTATTCATCATTGTACGAGTATGTGTGTGTTTATACGTTTATGTGTTTACTATTTGTATTATATATTTGTTAATTAAACAATCCTAGTCACTCATACTAACAATATACTGCTATACACATCTTTACATCACTCAAAAGTCGATTGAAATCAAAATACCCACGGCATTAAGTCCGCCTCATCCAGAGAGGAATTGGAATCGTGAATTATCATTTACAGAAGATCAATGAAGGAGATCGCGTTTGGACAACTTGTTTGCTATTTTAAATAGAATCACTATAACCAGTGACATATAATTAATTTTGTAAATGGCTATAAGCACTAAAAAGTATATTAATACCGTATTGTGTGTTACAAGGCATAAAAAAAATTAAGGATTCACATTTCTTCCATGTTGATTTAAATTTAAGTTGAATTCATAAAACTAACGCTGTAGTTAATGTAATTATTGGAATTTATTTACAGATTGAAACTGGAGACAAAATTTACTAAATATTAACTGCAACGACTTTATTGTCACATTCCTTCAAATCTCTCCTCTAAAACATCAATTATAACTCTGAAACTATCAGATTAAACCAAGATGCAATCTGAAAATACATAGAAGGAAGATTACACAACAAAAATTGAAATCAATAACACATTAAATTATTTTAAGAAAAAACGGACCATTAATAAATATATCAACAATTCAACAATTTCTCCACTTAATGCATTCCCCGCGAAACTTACGTACTATCGTTACTCAAGTAACCCGATCGAGTTGAAATGCTTGAGTGAACGTACAAAATTGATTCACAAGGGAAACTCCGCGATCCAGTCGGGCTATATTGTGTTAAATCACATGTACCCGACGAACGACGATATATGTGAAAGAGTACACTTGATTTTTAAGTACACAATATGTTTAAACAAGAATTTGTATTGGATGGTATGGATTGTGATATTGCTTTTATTGGAATGATTTAAGTGTGATTTATACTGATGTTTAGGTCTTCAATTACCAGCCGAAGGGAAATAAACAAATTTAAAAGAAAAAACGACCCTAGATTTCATGATTACTTTTTCGTTTATGATCGATCGATCTTCGATGATCAAAGTTTACCTGATGGAGAGCATGAATAGAATCCAATAGTTGTTATCATATTCATTGCAAATACAGACAATGCAGTATGATGACCCACACTATGGCGGCGTAGTGAAATGCTTTTTCACGCCCCACTTGAGGACTTAAAAGGTGTGACAGTCATCGCGGTAACGAAAAGCTCACGCCCTTACCATGATAACTATAACCAATAAACTTCAGATCTCGCACTGACCTATGAAATACGACAGCAGGAATGCTGTCGCTTTAGGTTAGTATTCTGTGAGAGGGTAGTATTGCCCGGTCGAACCGGCCCGTTCGTGCAGAAGTTAGTCTAACTCTACTTCCAGAATAATTGAGTAATTAAGAAGATTGATATCAATTTAATATTATATACTAATAATGAATATAGTTATTATTATGTATGAAATCATTATGATCTTTAATCACACACCAAGCTTGGTTGATTTGCAGCAAAGAACTTTGGAGCAATAATAATATATTCGGGGTGTTCTCATCCCTAGATAAGGTCAAATAAACACATATAATCCGTGTTAAGTGGCTTTGTAGAAGTTTAATGTATGTGTTAAAGTCAAAAGTTGAGTATTGCTGTATTGAGTTAAATTCATCTGTGAGAGAGCATGTTTCGACACAATGGACAGGGTAGACTAGAGTTATACTGCGATCTCACAGAAAATTGGTGTTTAAATTTTTTTCTCATTTATATTTCAAAATATTAAAAAAAGGTCTTCCATAACTTTTTTTTTTAAATCCATGTAAGCTTATTTTATTTATCTAAAAATTTCTTTTATTTTGTACTTAACAAATACAAATATAATATATTTTAAAAAGTGTATTCATTAATAATCCGTGTGGTGACGAATTAAGAATACATAGTGTTACCACCCCTATTAATCCCGTGGGTGTCGTAAAATGCGACTAAGGGAACAAAGTATGCAAGACAACATCATTACAAAGAGAAGGAAAACTTGAAAAAAAACCCTATTCCAACCCGTCTGGCCAGCGTGGTATAGTGGGACAAAACCTCCTTGCTAAGGAGAGGCCTATGTCCAGCAGTGGACTGTAAAGAACTGTGAATATTTTCAGTACAAAACTGTATGAACATCGAACAATTGTAATTGCATTGAAACACGATATTTAAATACAAATACTCAACAGTCATTCAACATAGCGGTCAGGTCTCATAGCGGTGACAGGGAGACTAAATGCCCACCACTGTGAGTGGCTAAATTCTCGATCCACCGACTTTGCAGGCAGGTCTACTCATGAATTTGCTCTGGCCCATGGCCTCTCACAACTGGTACATTCTCCAACAAGAATACCTGATATTGAGAGCCATGCACACTCTTTGCTGGACCTTCTGCTGACGACGCGTCCGGACGACTACACTATTGCTGTGGACGCACCTCTCGGCTCGTCCGACCACTGCCTCGTCCGGACCGAAGTCCCATGCCCTCGGCATATTCCACCTCGCCCAGCCAATTTGCGCCACATGTGGCAATATAAATCAGCAGACTGGGATGGATTGCGTGAATTCTACGCATCGTACCCGTGGAGGCAGCTTTGCTTCACGCCAGAAGATCCTGACTCCTGCGCAGCCGCTGTCACTGAGACGATCTTGGTGGGTATGGAGTATTTTATTCCCAACCCATCAGTAGCTGCGGGGGAAAAAAAGCGACCGTGGTTTAACCGGCTTTGCAAGGAAGCCAGGCTAGTCAAGCAGGCCGCCTATAGGGCTTGGACCACGGCCCGTACCAATAAGGATCCGAACATCTCTGATGTGAGACGCAAACTAAATGCTGCCTCGAGGTCCAGCAAAAAGACAATTGCCAGAGCCAAATTCGATTTCATCGGCAGGATTGGTGAGCGACTTACGAGCTATCCCTCTGGGAGTCGTGCGTTTTGGTCTCTTGCTAAGGCTGCCGAAGGAAATTTTTGCCAGTCGTCTTTACCACCATTGCGAAATGCCGATGGTAACTTGGCCCATAGTGCTAAAGAGAAAGCCGACCTACTTGGGCAACTCTTTGCCGCGAACTCGACCATAAACGAGGATGGAAGTGCGGTACCGCCTATTAACCCGCCGTGCCAACACTCTTTGCCGGAAATACACATTTCGCAAAGAGAAGTGCGGCGGGAACTAAACTGTCTAGACGTTCATAAGTCGAGTGGGCCAGACGGCATACCTGCAGTGGTGCTCAAAAAGTGTGCCCCTGAGTTGTGCCCTGTACTAACGCGACTTTTCGCGATTTCCTACCGCAAAAGGCAAGTGCCGTCTTCGTGGAAGACTGCCCATGTGCATCCAGTGCCAAAAAAGGGTGATAGATCGGACCCATCGAATTACAGGCCTATAGCTATAACCTCCCTTCTCTCTAAGGTGATGGAGCGTGTAATCAACACACGGCTCCTCAGTTACCTGGAAGAGCACGATTTGATCAGCGACCGCCAGTACGGTTTCCGCCGCGGTCGCTCGACTGGTGATCTTCTAGTGTATCTCACTCACCGGTGGGCTTCAGCCATTGAGAGTCAAGGTGAGGCTTTGGCAGTTGGCCTGGATATAGCAAAGGCGTTCGATCGGGTCTGGCACAGGGGCCTTCTATCGAAGTTACCGTCCTACGGCCTGCCCGAGGGTTTGTGCAAATGGGTGGCTAGCTTTTTGTCTGGCAGACGCATAAAAGCCGTTGTCGACGGTAGCTGCTCCGAAAGCATGGACATAAACGCTGGTGTCCCGCAAGGCTCCGTGCTATCTCCAACACTATTCTTGCTGCATATCAATGATATGTTGACCATAGATAGCATTCATTGTTATGCGGATGACAGTACTGGAGATGCGTATTACACGGGCCGGGCTAACATCCCTCGTACCGCTGTAGTAGAAAGTCGCGAACAACTTGTGTCTCAAATCGAGAGCACTTTACACAGAGTCTCCGATTGGGGTCGGGATAACTTGGTCCAATTTAACCCCTCTAAGACACAAGTTTGTGCGTTTACTGCTAAAAAAACCCCGTTCACTGTAGTTCCACAATTCCAGAATACACCCCTTACCATCTCACAGAGTATTGGGATCCTCGGTGTCGATATCTCCAGTGACATCCAATTTCGGACTCATTTGGAGGGAAAGGTGAGGCTGGCATCAAAAAAGCTTGGTGTTCTGAATAGAGCGAAGCGATATTTCACACCGGCACAAAGGCTACTACTGTACAAAGCACAAGTTCGGCCTCACATGGAGTATTGCTGTCATCTCTGGGCGGGAGCACCGAAGTACCAGCTTGAGCCTTTCGATTCAGTCCAGAGACGTGCTGTGAGAATTGTCGACGATCCTGATCTCACGGACGGTATCGAGCCACTAAGTCTTAGGAGAGACTTTGCCTCCCTGTGTGTACTCTACCGTCTCTACAATGGGTTGTGTTCTGAAGAATTGTTTGATATGATGCCCATAGCCACATTCTACCATCGCACCGCTCGCCATCGTCAGGGAGCTCATCTACATACATTGGAACCTAAATGGTCGCGCACAGTGCGGTTTCAGAGAAATTTTCTCCCGCGAACAATCCCGTTATGGAATGAGCTCCCTGCCACGGTTTTCCCTGGGAACTACAGCATGGGGTTCTTCAAGAAGGGGGTTAATAGGTTTTTGAAGGGTCGGCAACGCGCACGTGATGCCCCTGGTGTCGCAGGCGTCCATAGGCTGCGGTAGCCGCTTACCATCAGGCGGGCCGTATGCTTGTTTGCCACCGTCGTGGTATAAAAAAAAAAAAAAAAAAAAAACATTATTGACTGACTGTTGAATGTTGGATGTACTTCATTAAACATTGGTTAATATTTTGTAATTAATTTGTACTATATTACTCTCTCAATATATTTTCGTATTGAAATTAATATGAAATTTAACACTTCAGTGAAACTTAACTTGCACCTTCAGTGTAAACATTTCTTTGTGTGCGCATTTAAAAGGAAGCAAACTATTTTATATAACAATCAAACTAGTGCTAATCTTCTATCTTATATTTTAAAATAAAAAAAATGTGTCTTCTGTGTTAGGTGTAAAATTTACACACACGTTGTCAGAATTTCAAATAGAGTACAACTCAAAGGTTACGATTACTTACGAAACATGTTAAACTAGTTCCTAGAAATAAAAAAATATAATATAAACCATAAGCGTAAAAACCAGTAAAGTATAACATATTTAAGAAAAGTACACTGCAGTGTATTTTCAAACAAAAATTCAATTATCAAATATATAGGTACACACTGCAGTGTACACAATTAAACGATTTGATGAGTGTACACTTAAAAATAAACAAATAAATACCCAATCATATATGGAAGTAATAATAATTATCCTGTAAACAGCACTATATATAATATCTTTACGCGTAGTTCGTAACATCTGGCGGCCGGACGGTGCGAAGATGCAATTGTTTCGCCTGACGTGCCCACTAACTAGGTTGGCCGTCATTACACTACATGCCAAGTTAACGCGCACCTATATGGATCACTAGCGTGAGCTTAATTATGTTACACTTTACTTTTCATATATTTAAATTTTAGCGAAAAATTGTAATATTAAAAAAACATTGGTTAAAAATGGAACCCACCAAAGAAATGGAAACACGAGTCATTTGAAGCGTCGGCAAATAGGGAAATTTTTATTATGGCGACATACTTCAGATATGTGGGATTTTGGTTTTATAAAAACTCTTACATATTTGCTTTGTAGGTAATAAAAAACAAATAACGCTAGTATGATTATAACTACAGTGATGTTTACTAAAGCACCAAAAAACAGCTTTGATCTTTGTGAAAAATATTCGTGCGTTTGTAGACGTCAATATCCTTACTTATTTGTTTGCCGTACTATTAGAATATCTTTGTGACTGACCTTAGCAAGTTTAAGGACTATGATTTAAGGAAATCGCTTCGGTATAGTAAATAATGAAAATAGGGAATCGATGTGTTGTGTCGGCATTCTGTTCTAAGGCAGAGATATCTCATTTTACAAAACAGCTTCCACCAAAGTTTCTCGGAAGTAGCCATTATTTTACTATATGGGATAAAAGAAATAAGTCAACCCGGTTTTTGTATTATTCTAGAGTGATTATATCATGACTTTGCTTGATCCACATGCATCTTTAATAACGCAGATCATGGAAAATTAATCTTTCAGAAACCCTATCTGCAGTTTTGCATTATAGGCTATAATATAGCCTATATGGTTTTTTTTTAAAAAAGGTAAATCTTTTTTAACGTATGGTAACCCCACGGGCTGTCACCCCACCGGGGTTAATATCATCATAGGCTATAATAAAGCTCATATGTTTTTTTATAAAGCCTATTAAAGTAAACCTACTTTACGTAATGGGAAGTGTGAATAGCATCGAAGAGTTGTAGTCGCCATACTTATTATACATGCAGACAATGCAGTATTTATGCTTAAAACTCAACCAAAAAAGTTGTGTATATGATAGTTTTTTTATTATTTTTGTTTTATTGATTACGAATGTTGAAACTGCTTCAGAACTAGTACTGGTACCAGTACTAACCCATCGCAAATGCTTGATTATATTTAATAATAAATGCTAACAGATTATAATATAAGTCTTTATATGGAAAAATAAATACATTTTTTTTTGTCTCCATTAACAACCAAACTCGATTTATTTTGTAACTAGTGCACTTGTTTTTTTTTCTCTGTACGTAGGAATGCACGAACTGAGATGCATCCCATGTCTGTTGGAGGGTGGGGACGGTGTCCGCGTAAAATCCGGCATTGTCCTTTGTATACTTATGATTCAAAATGTACGAACCCACACCAAGGCAGTAAAGATTTTGTAGGTTTATTGTATTGCTAAAAGTGGTAAGCAGTACAGAGTTAATTAGCGCGTTCTTTTCACTTTATAAATAATCACTTTTATAAAAATATTAATTAAGTCCAAGTCAAAATCTTTATTGCATTTACATATGTAGATATATATAAGTACAATTATATAAAATACAATTTTGCTTTTTAAAACATAATACCCTGTTAGGGCACAGTAATTTTACCATAAAAGTCACGAAGGAGTCTCATGTACGATATAAATAGTAAGAATTACTATAATTCTTGAAATTATTACAATATTAGTTATGACAATTAAATTTAAGAGACAAATTTTCTGATATATCAGCCGTTCAATATGTTATACAATAAATTAAACACATGTACTCAATTCTGTATTCAATTGTATCCGTACAATATTGATTTACAAGACGTTCTAAACACAAAGTCACAGAGAGCTTGGGTTTACACTAACACCAGATTGTAAACATAACCAATACGGCAAAGCGGCACGAATTTCCACATTTTGGCAGCACGTTTCTAAAACCACGGAACGCGATTAAGTCTACTACACAACGCTATTACAGCAAACTATAGAACCGGTTCGAACCGGCGAGTACCGGTTCTGCTCAACTCTAAACTGGTTAAGACCAGCTCCGTCCGGAAATGTTCTTTACTACTCGTTAATTTAATCGTCCGCCGCAAATTCAATTCAGTCCCGTGCGGAGGGTTTTTTACATTTTTAATGATTTTAATGGCGGATATAGGTATAAATATAGATCGTTCTTACCTTTAATGATTATGAGAGGGAACAATTTCTTGTTCACATTATAATAAATAATATAATTTAGGGTTTTACGACACCCGCTGGTAAATTGATAAAGTAATTAAGATCGAGTTCTGGATAGTAAGCGGTTGCCTATATCAAATGCAGTAATATTAAAAAAGTTCAGAAATATTTTAAATTATTTTAAGTAATTTTTCTTATATTTAGTTTTAACTACAAAGATGATGAAAATTTAAAACAAATCCTATATCAACCTGTCTGGCCAGCGTGATATTGTAGGCAAAATTCTTCTTACTAAGGAAAGGCCTATGACCAGAAGTGGACTGTTACAGGCTGTAGATGGGATTTAGATGGTGCATTCTATTTCATTGATGCTTTTTCTAATTTATTAATTGTTATTGTACTTAATATTTTATTCTCACATAATTTAATAGCATATCAATTATTTTTTCCAGTGTCTACGGCAAACATATTCCTTTCTATGTGGTTTTAGATAGTTAAAAACGGATTTATGGTGAGCTGTACCGTTGCCAGGTAGTACAAGTTTTTTATATGAATTGGATAGTCTTAGGTTATGCAGGACACGCTAATATCAGTTCTTCAGCACCTTGCTTCTTTGCAGATGATTGTTTGTTACAAAATATTCCGACTTATCTGTTTGTACTTGTAATGATGATGATCATCATCACCCAAGCTTATCACCATCTCGTGCTTTAGATTCAGCACTATATTGCTTGTAAGGGCGCTATTTATTCCATTATAAGTTATAAAATAATTAAAAAATACTTTTTTTGCTGTTTTTCAATTCTTCCACCAAATATAGATTTATAACATCAATAGGTGTTATATAATGTAATATTTAATAAATTAAGACGATCTAACGAAAATAGCCAGCAGAATATATCGGATGGATGTGGACTGAGCAAGACTGGGATGAATGGTGCTGTTTGGAAGAGGTCTTCATTCAGTAGTCAGCGTCAGGACGATACGCTGATTACTTAAATAAGTACGAGACTAAAATATTTCATTTTGTTTGTTTTTTACATCTGTTTCGACTTGTCGAATCGATTACCATCCAGGTCAAGCAATTATTATGATGAGTACAGTTATTTCAGTATGTAAGAAGGGTGATGATTGACTGTTGCTACTACATTGACTTTTTCTAGAGTTTTGTTACGTTTTCCAAAAAAAAACTCTAGTGTTTTTTACAAAATGAAAACTGTAAATTATATTTGGTTATTTTATAAACGTTCTTAAACATTTTTCGATTTGAAGCAGTACTGTACCGTGGTCAAATAAAGTAATAAAATATCGAAATGACAATCAAAACTCAAACTGAAAAATGTCAACCTAAATGTAGGTATTTTAACCTAAATTAAAGAAGTCAAAATAAAAACGACTATGGAAAGAAAAAAAAACCTTCAGATAAAATTCTAACACTTTTATTTCAGTAGTCGAGATCTGGTATCACCTTGAACCAAATGAAAAGAACCAATTTTAATCAATTCCCCTCACTAAGGATGAAAATTCTTTTTACAAAGCTGGTTGAAATCCAAAGATTTAAACTTGACAGTATTATTCTGGTGAAATTAAAAGTTAACTCTGTCTGGCATCCAATGACTTAATGGTATTTCAGTGTTTGCGTTTCGTTTCCGTTTTCACTCTTAGGCTCTGCGTACACTGGAATAAAAGAACGGCACACCGCTCACTAATATTATATTCATAATATACTTATTTCTAAAGCAATTTTTTTCCATTCACATATTAGAGATTCTCATTAATGAATATTTAGTGAACACTATACTCATTACATTGTAGCTAATAATTGCCTTAATATTTTCAAATATTTTAAATTAATTTTCAAATACTTTTCATTGGTATGAAGCTGTAAAGAATTTGAAGAAAAGAAAATTGAAAGTCGTCAACCTCTTTAATTCGAATAAACTAATGTCTTGTGACTATATATTAAACAAATATAAGCTTATCTGAAAATACAGTGAATATTTGTATAACTCCTTTTACTCCTGTTTAAATGTTTTTATCCAAGTATTTTTTAGTGGAAATCCTCGTACTAAAACTTAGCACAGTGCCATAATACATATCACTGATGTACTGTAATGAAATATACTGGCAGTCGTTTAAAATCAAATGGTCAGCACGTGGACGCTTTTCGATTTTCTAAAAGTATACAATGTATACATATAACTAATTCGTGGCCCAACCTGTACATTAGAGTTTATCGACAAATATTTTTTGTAAAACGTACCCTTCGTTCTTAGACGTCTAATCACGTCAATGGACGTCGGACCTTAATCTGAAGCCTGCCTTCGGATTGACTCGTTTTACACTCACTCTGTGTTCAGTTCTTTTCTTTTTGTGGAAAATGAGGCTTAATAATTTCAAAAGCTCAGATTACAAGGGGTATAAATTCGAGAACTTCACAAGCCATTGTCTTTGTACTAGTAGACACGTTTGTACATTAGTAGGTTTATCGGAATCAGATTATGTATGTACATATACATATACACATATATATAAAAATATTCTTTATAATATTTTTCATATGTGATGTCAGATGTGCCTATCACTGATTTTGTCGTATTTAGAATGGTGACGAGTGTTAAAGTTTAAAAATACGCATATAGTTGCGTTTATAAAAAGATACTGATTAATTTTTCCCTTAATTTATTTGCTTAAGTACATCTATCTTCTATTTTAGAAAACCCAATTTTTCGACTTACATATATAGTAGATACGTAAGTATGTAGATACATTCATGTATGTGTAAAGTTTAATAAGTCGCTAATTAACCACCTCATTATCTTGCTCAAACAATATAAGCATTAATTTATTTAAAAGTGAATTTGTTTCGTAACATATGATTCATGCACTCTGTGACACCGATAAGTAAACACACAATAGTAATATTTTATTATTGATATGCAAGAAATCAAATTTTGTTCACATGTATTCGTGCAGCACAGAAATAGTGGACGTCCTTCGGTGAGATGGTGATATTACAAAGTACCAACACAGAGCAGAAAAATATATGTTTTCTTTATTTTGTCAAGAGTTTTACTAGAGATTAAACGACCTTAATTAGCCCCATTAGTTGCAAATACTCAGAAAATAGAAAATAAAGACAATATAATTAAAAAATTAAGAAACATTCGGTGTTAAATACTCTGTACTCAAATTCCTCTACCGATTAAAATATATGCGAGTAGACATAGAGAATGGGTAATTCTGTTTTAATCAGTAAAAGACGTCAATTTGAACTGAATAGATTACAATTTGTTACGGAAAACTGCCTGAAGCGTTACTCATTTAGATATTAGCACCACTTCAAACGGATCACTCAATAAACCTACACGAAATGATTGAAACATTTTCAATGAAATTAAATGGGTACATTTAGCAAACAAAAAGAGGAATAAATATCCTGTATCAATCAATCAAACTGAAAATAATTGAAAGACTGGACAAAAGTATCATTTTTGCTGCATTTTTTATTTGATGATACATAAATGAGACTGCACGGTTGGCCTTTTTTTTTTTTTTTTTTTTTTTTTTTTTGTTGACGAGGCGGAAAATCCCTTCGGATCTCCTGTTCCTTAGGGTGCAGGAGACAGGAGTATGTGGTGTGCCCACTAAAAACCGCCCCGACAGCCGGCCTCTGGCACCCTACTCTGGAGGGGACCCGGACCATATGATTTCAGGTCCCCCCCAAATTGACACCATGCCCTGTTAGACCCTATCCCGGGGGAAAATATTTCTCCCCCACAGTTCTGACGTGGCGGCCCGACTGTAGGGTACTACCGTTCAGGCCGCCATCCTATCCCCTATCGCAGCAACTATTCTGCCCCCAGAGACCCCCACTCTCTGGTGGCTCGCGATCACATCGACGGATCATGACGCCGTCGTCTTCTTCTTCTTTCGGGATCGGCCCTCTCCCGATCCCGTTCAGCGGTCTCTTTTTGGAGCATGACAGCTTCGCAAAAAGAGACCACTGCGCCCCAGCCCTCCTCACCCGCCAGCATGGCAGCAATGATTGCCGGCGGGGACAGGTCACGTCCGATTTGGTCGACCAGGACTCCGCGTTCAGACGCCCACGCGGGGCAGTCCTCCAGCGTATGCTGGGCGGAGTCCCGGTCGGCCACGCAGTGGTAGCATTGTGCTGTCTCCTCGCGACCGATCTTATTCAGATACTCACCGAAGCAACCATGCCCGGTGAGTATCTGCGTCAGGTGGTAGGTGACGCGACCTCCCTTCCCACCTACCCAAGCTTCAAGGTTAGGCAGAACGGCACCGACAGCGCGTTGACGCGAGTTTCGCGGCTGTTCAAGCCGCACGCGCCACTGTGCCAGTGCCTGTCGGTGAGCGTTCCGCCGCATTTCGAGCTCGTCCTGGTCTTCCCTGCTCTCACCCCGACGGATGGCGCGAGTCTGGTCATAAACCCTCGCGTCCATATCCGCTAGGATGTCCAAAGGCGGTTGGCCTAGTAGTTTAAGCGGTCGCCACGCCACTCTCTATTGCCCCACAAGGGACAACACTTGTTGTTCTGAGTCTGAGTGTTCTTTGTTCCATTTCTTGAATGTTTGTAAAGTCCACCACGCTACAGAATATATTCCTAATGTGGGCTTTAACTCAAAAATATGTCATAATATACATTAGTAGTAAGTTTACAGTGCTGTTTTCAAGATTTTAGACAGTATTTTGCAGCTTTAGCAATTCTGAGTACATTTTCATTCAATAGTGTAAATGTAAACGCACTTGCTAGTAATTAGTGAACATCTGCCGGTTGAAAGCAAAGAAGAAATCAAAACGACGGATAATTCAAAGAAATGTATTCAAGTTTACTGTGTTTTACCAAAATAAATTTCTGACACATCATATCTCTTTATTCTTCACTATCTTATTCAAATCTGTGTTGACTTCATAGTACCATAATTTTTTAATTCGATACGTTTTCTGATAAGTCAATTTTATTTGAATTTCCTTCTCAGCACGGTAAACCCCTCTATTACGTTCTCACGATTCTATTTTTCTTTTCTTTTTTTTTGTTTTATTGTAAGAGCTTGCCAAAGTGACTCTATTTTACCTGATGGAAAGCATGAATAGAATACAAGAGTTGTGGTCACCACTCATTGTGAATGCAGACAGTGCAGTATAGTGACGGTGATCTACACTAGTGTGGCCTAGTGAGTTGCTTTTTCATGTCCCGCTTAGGGACGTACAAGGCATGACAGTTATAGTATCATTATAAGGCTCACACACTTACCATGATAAATGTCACCCCTGCATCACTTTTCTACCGGTCTCGCACTCACCAATGAAACACGACAGTATGGAAGTTGTCGCTTTAGATTGGCGTTCTGTGAGAAGACAGTAACGCTTGCGTCAAGCTGGCCCGTTCATGCTAAAATTAGCGTGGCTCTACTACCTTCCTGTGTATAATAATAGGTTTTAATTGCTTTAAACAGACAAAATATACGTAGACTCAAGTATTTGTGTACTAAGTACTCTTATTTCAGAAGCGCCCTTTGCCCGGTTTAATGTTATATTGATACTGTAATACACAAATGTTTGCACTCCATTCATACAGGTCACAACTGACACTTCCAAGGACCCCACCTTGTACAAAGGGGCGTCAATTCGATTTAGGAACAAATATTTGTTCCGAGCGTTCGTACATATGATTTATGTAGCACAGTATACACCAGAACCTAGTTTGATTATTATTAACACATATTCGAACAGGTATACATTTAAAGAATGAACATAACTTTTTTGTGATATGGGCTATAGAAAAAAAACTGTTTTCTTCATTAAACTCAAAATGTTTTTATTTCATAAAATTCCATGAGAATTTTATCACAAATCAACAAAAACAGTAAAACGATCTGTTTTCTTAATTATTTAGTAAAATAAATGTATACTTATCATAAAAATTTTATTTCTTTTTCTATATTAAGAGCCTGCCAAAGTGACTACTCTGCTTGATGGAAAGCATGAATAGAATCCATAAGTTGTGGTCACTACACTCATTGTAAACGTAGACAATGCAGGATGGTGCACGTAAAAGGTATAACAGTCATCGTGACAGTGTAACGCTTACACAGTTACCACGATAACTGTCACCCCTGCATCAACGAGCCTCCGGTCTCACACTCACCTACGAAACAGGACAACACGAATGCTGGCGCTTTAGGTTGATCTTCTGTGAGAGGGTAGTACTGACCCGGTCGAACCGGCCTGCTCGTGCTGAAATCAGCGTGGTCCTACTGTCTAGAAAAATGCCTATGCCGGTCTACAACCATCTGTTTCCAACTATTCCAAAGTACAAATATGAATTGTGTGTTTTTTTATATGTTTATATTTAAATAATTTTCGCAGTTAAAAGGGACGGAATTGAGTAACAGGAATAGTGAAGCGCGGGCTATTTATTTTTAATTTGATCAATAAGTGCGCGTGGTGCTGGAGTTATCTCTCAGATGGTTGGTGAAATGTCGAAAGTATTATCATCATTTACCAGTGTTGTAAGACAGATTTGTGTTTTTTCTACTTTTGTAGTGTTTTTTAAAAGCAAACGTATAATTTTGAATCATGATTACGCGGAATTTTAAAATTGAAACAGAATAATGTGCCTACTGAATTATTACTCTGTTTCTTTATATGTTCATGACTTGAAATCTTATTCTGGTGTAAAAAAAAGGGAAGGTTAAGATGAATTCTTACCGACTGGATATTTTACGTAAGATGTTAATAAGTCTTAACGGATATACTTCAAGATGCTCACATAAAATTGTCAAAAGATAATTACATAAGATGTCAGCAATGACCAAGAAATGTAATTATGTTACATGTTAATAGTGATTAATTAGATTACGTAGATAATTTGATATACACGCTTATTACATGGCTCAATTGGGTTTTCCAGTACGTAATTATTGCTCTCAAGTTATCGAATGTCTTAGAGAGTTAATTTGATTTTCTGATAACTGTTGAAGATCAGGTGTAGATCGTGATTTTGTGGAACTCTGGGTTAATACTCTTTGGAGGTTTTTTCTTGACGTTTTTTTTATAGTATAAGGGGGTAAGCATCTGAGGGTAAGTAACTACCACCGCCCCAGTACACCTACAACTCAAGAGTCAGTTTACTCATGTATTCGGTATATAGTAAAAAAAGTACTGATATCACTTCGGTGGAGCCGAAATCGTTAGGGCCGAAGTGTTCTTCCGGGTTGGAAATCTTTTTTGGATTTTCAGATCTTTGGAGATGCAGGAGAATAAGCATTATTTCCAATAAAAACTCCTCCTACTCCCGGGAGGCCCGGGTTCATGTAATGTCCGTTCCTGTACAGATCGGTATCTAACAAGACTCTGCTACGTCACAAAACGCCCGCCTATGGCTCAATATAGCTATGTATGGGTCCGTACAGCATGTTGATATGATTGCTGTTGGGGACAAATCTGGTAAAATTAGATCGACCAGGACAGTGTTTGCTGGGAGGAATCGGGATTAGTAGATTTGGTACTGTACCGTCTACTAGAGTTCGATTCAGTTTTACCGTAGCAAGCATACCCGATGAACCTCTGCACCAATTGATAGGTGATACAACCTCGTTGCCGCACATTTTGCGGCTGGTGAAGCCTCATGTGGCCTGTCAGTGAACTTTCTACCGTATTTCGAGCCCGTCCTCAGCATTATCTAGATCGCACGAGTCTGGTTATAGACAAATCGGCAAGCAACAAGCAAATTGTCGACTAGGCGACATGACTACTAAGTCAGAAATCGTATATCAGTTACTGACATATTTTCGCCCTAATTTTTATTTTTAAAATCCTTCAAATTGTAACATATTCAATGTGGTTATTTTGTTTTCTATCCAAAGAAGCATTTGACAGATAAAAACCACACTCTCTTCCACCATTCATCTTCAATATATCGACGTGACGTAAGCCAAATCTTCCGCATATGCTACAGTCACCCACACATGAAAGCACTCTTTGTTCAAATATAATAATAGAATGACTGGCAACATTCACGAATAAGATGTGTAGTAGAAATCTCATTCCTAATAGTGCTGTAGGGTTGTGCTTTTGATTGTCGATGTAGTGTGGATAAATTTCTGGAGTCGCTTAATACGTATCGATAAAGTTGTAGATAATAGTCGTGATTTATGACTTGTTTTAGTCTAATGTCGTAAAGAATTACAGATAATATGTCTATTTTATTGCGTTAAAATGTTTATACTTTGAGACAATTCAAAAGATTAAGTGAAATAAATTATACGAGTATTGCGACGTCATACAATCTATTAATAGTATTACATAGTAAACATGTTTTACCATTAATAAATTAATTATAAAACATGTTACTTTTGGAGGACAAAGACACATAAAATTAAAAAAAACCGTAAATTATGGATAAAAAAACCTATTAACCGTATTTGTTTAAAAAGTTTAAAACAAAGTTAATAATAATTATACTTATTTTGGCGTAACGTCTGGTCAGTGCCTGTCACTCATACAGACGGTGATTAGTTGGAGGAAGTCAAACGTTGTGAGTTTATAACAGTCTTCGGCCCATGTCAAGGAGGACTGCCTTCTGCATTAGACCCTTATACTTACTTTCCTAATTTTATAATAGAACAAACTCCACAACCAAATTAGAAAAGGTATAGTATAATAAAGTTTCGTATCGATAGACTTAGTGCAGTTTGTTGTTCATGTTGTTCAGTTTGTTCATGAACTGACATAGTTTAATTTAACCACCTAACAGTACTTTAATGAAATATTGAACTGATTACAAAGAACAAACTCGAAGTGTTACAAAAAAATTGAAGAATTCTAGTATCTAGAGATTGTGAATATATTTTAATTCTAATTTTGATAATAAAATTTATTAATATCAAAATCTTAGATAAAAATCAATCAACTTTCACATTTAATCAGTATTTATAAATAATGATTTTTACAGCATTATCGTCACCATCAATCTTATGGAAGCACATTAACGCAAATCATTACAACTTCAGATTTATTATATTTTATTAATAACCGATTTTTATGTGATATTCATCTAATAAATTCAAAATTTTTCATAAAAATACTTAGCATATATATTTCAAAAACCACAAAGACTTATCTTTACTTACATAAATTTTCTCCATTGAAATTTATCAATTGCAGAATTTGTTCTCACAAGCCAAAAATTATCATGAATCAGCACTACGTGAATACCGATCAATCAAACTTAACGGTTCAATTAAAACTGGCGACGTAATAGATAGAGGGTAGTCCAATAAAATCCTTATATCAGACCCGAACGTGAGACATAAATAACGGGAATATTTGCAGTTGGGCTTAGAACCTGAATTCGTTTCAGTGATTTTAATGTTTGTGCTCCACCGGGTTTTAATAAATCTTAATTTTCATTTAACATCAGGACTAATATATCTAGACCAATGCAATTTAGTAATTTACTTTTAAGTTTTAGACAAATTGTAACCCTTAATATATTTACTAATTAATTGAATTTTAAAATGGCTTTAGAACGTTCGATTTTGTTTTTATAATGACTACAGTTAAGAAGACTTTTTGTCGTTTTTACATCATCTAAAGTAAATATTTCTAGGCTCTGAATATGTAATTTTTAATTTTAATAATTTACTTAATATGCTAGGAGGATGGTCGATATCGAGGTTTAACCATTAATTGCCGTCACTACAAATTTGGCGCCTTGACTGGAGTGATACATTACAGGCGGATAAAAATATTTTTCTGTCGTAAGAACCTGTTGCTTTGATACGAGTGGGGCTTTAGGCTCCGTGTTTTCGTTGGCCAAACGTTCAGCTATCTTGGTTTGATCAATTTTGTCCCGTTCATTCGTATATGAGAAGACATTTTTTGGGGAAACCGTTTATCGTTTGTATGTTAGTTTATTTTACTATTTGTTTTGTAGCTTAAGATTGAAGTTGGTCCATACCTGAAACAAAAGAAAATGTTTGTTAATAATGATAAAAAATTGTTCAAATAACTATTAACTTTGGTGAGAATTATTATAAATTAAAAATAAAGATTTCAAAAATTTAAGATCTTCATATTCTTTAGTCGAAAACAAGTAACGAAACACTTAGACCAGAAGCCTTTCAATACCTTTCGTAATCAAAAGTAAACGTAGACATCATTCAGTATGAAAACGACGGAGCTCTCAACGATTCGAAACAGCGAAACTTACTCAGAGAAAATGTTTTAGACCTACCAATCTCAAGAAGCAATTTAAAAGGTATGCCTAGTGGGGCTTTTTAAGGCACTATTGCGCCTTATTACATGAAATAAATTAACATCCAGTGTGAAGGTATTTCAATGAGCAAAAGTTGTACTCATACATCACTGGTGAGACACAACATTGTCGGAGACTCCGCAAATGGTCGGTTCTGCGTATCTAATGTCGTAACTGTTGTTATGCACTTCCTCTCTGCAGTGGAATGTTTCTATCTCACTCATTCTAGAGTAATTGGCTGATAGAGAATACTTTAACGTAGATAACAAAGAACTTTTTATTCTCAGAAAGTGTAATTATATTACTAAACTACTACGAATCTATTTTGTATCATTTGTATGAAAACAAGCTGTCTTCTTTCTTTTTTTCCAAAAGTAGCTTTAGATTAAACCAGTCTACACTTTATGTTTTATTATAGGATCACCAGCCGTGTAAGCTGAAGAAACATGGGCGACATAAGCTGCCGCGTATGCCTTATGGGAGGAAAGGTGCTTTGTTATACATGTGTTTACGTATCCGAAGATACATTTCCATTTTACTTTTATTTCATTATACACAAGCTCATACTTAAATCTAGCTAAGATATAATTTCTTCGCAACACCTGATCTCGTATGAGGACCACCTTTTGGGCGACCCAATGTCCAATGGTCGATAAAGTTGCTGATGAAGATATAATTTAGAAATTTACTTTGTCATACATCTAATTACATATCCTCAAATGGCAAAATGCAGACGTATTTCTCAAAAATTACCAATTGCTACGTTATTTTCGACTATCGATTTGTGTCAAATGAACGTGGCAGGTAAAAATCGGTATGGTCGCATCGCTAGGGGCGAGCCGTGCCGCCGGTAATCCTATCGCGTCGGGTGGCCCACCATGCCACCGCAAACATTAAAAAAAGGGCGAAAATGACATTTCCAATTTTCTACTGTTGCTCCCGGGCAAATTTATTTTATTTGTAGGCTCGGATTTTGTGCGTCATCCGCGCGAGGATTGGTCCCCGCCATCTAGTTGGCAATATTTCATTCGCATCAAAGGAATTCTCACCCCCCGTACCTAGTACCGAGACTTTATTAACGAATAATTCGAACTTCCTGCAAAATGGAATTTCTTAAGAAAATTAAAGTATCTACCCCGTTTTTTGATTCCACTCCGTTTCTAGGCAAAATAAAATATAAATGATTCAGGTGTTGCTACAATTTTTGTATTTATGTTTCAAATTTTAATATTTCGCCCGGAATGCGAATGTTCCCTATAAAGTTTATTAAGAATTTATCCGGAGCGTGGACTCTTGAAAATGTCTGTAGACAGTTATTCGATAAAAAAAATATTACAGTAATTTGATTCGGCTCGTTAATTTTTAATTAGGACCAAAACTTTTTTTGACGCCTTTGTATAAAGAGAGTTAAAAACTAAAGAAAATTTAATTAGAAAAAAACTTAAAGGATACGACGACAGTCAAAATGTTTTAAAGGCAATAACTTTTTGTAAATAAAAATCGTCTGGTTGCAAATTTCAATTTCAGTCGCCTCAATTATTTTACTTCTGATAATTTGATCGAACAAACACGAAAAGTATTTGAAGTAGGTATTTGTGACTGGAATTTTATAAAGTTTTCGTATAAAAACTGGACGACAATTTGAATGGATTCTAAAGAGTGAATGAGTAATGTTGAATGGTAGAAAATGCTTAAGTATCAGCATAAATCATCTGCAACAAAGAAATCGAGTTGCAGAAGAAATTAAGAGGATCGCATGAAATGGATGCATGAGGTATTTATGGTTGCAAGGAGATACCGTTATTATCCGATGATTGATGTAGTACAAAAATATTTTACTTTGTAATGTGAAAAGGCAGGTAATGCATCATTTTTGTTTTTGTATGTTGTTTAGAAAATAAATACTATGACTTATAAAGTTTATTTGAAACGCAATTAATTTATAAATAACAACCATTTGTACCTAATTTTATTTGTTATTAATAGCTGTAAATGCCTGAGTGAGTGAGTGCATTATTACTTGGTAAGGAAATGCAATTTGTTATATTTTATGTATCTTGAAACAATAGGCTGACAAACAACATTTTAGTACCACCCGAAATGAATGACTAAGCTTGTCACACCGATAGAATTCATGTAAAATTCATGTCGAAGCCGGCTTCCGCCGTGGTTCTCCGAGCGGGAATTTGCTATAAAATTACTCGCAATCTAATCATGTTGACGCCTCATCGGATTAGTGGCTTCAAGTCTTGGGTTCCATTCAAAAGCATGCTTGGATTTCTTGAGCTGATAAGCCTTATCTTAGTATTGACGGCTGAATTCATGCAGCTGCAATTTCTTTCTCAGAACTGAAGTTGTGATGATAATAAATATAATTGATCTGATTTTTAATTCGAAATAATTTTTTACAATAAGTTATCATTAAATAAAAATCTTTTTATATTTTAAAATAAAATAAAAAGTATCAAAAAATATTTTGCCTGAATTCAATTGTCATATTAAAAAATAAAAGCAGATTGAGAACTTACCAGAGTCAAAATATAAGAGATTAAGGGACTCCTTACCTTTTCCTTTTTTTAAATTTTTCTATTAATTTCAAGATATTAACATTAAAATTAGTTATATTTCAAAACTAAGTTACTCCATGCTATCTAAGGGGCAGAAAAATACGTAAGAAGATCAGAAAAATGTATACTCGTATACATAAATCCTATTTCTCGTTCCTTCACAGAATTTTTATATATAATTCATATTCAAACAAATCATTGAAATTTGTTTTTCAAAACTTCTAACAGACAAGTACAACAACAAAAATGAAAAAAGAAAATCGAAACAAGAACCGTACGGTCCGATTCTCACGTCCAAACAATACTTTTTAGATTACACATCGGCGCATAGATGAAACACAGTGAACTGTGTCGGCTTTGCTCAAGTTTTAAATACCCTGCAACGGAAAATAATTCTATTTCCATTTCCATTTCAGTTGTTTGTATGAATATGGTAAGCGTATTACAAACATACTTTAAGTTCACGACACAAGATCTGACGGAACGAACTTTCTATATAGTTGTATGAGATGATAAAATAAGTTAGCCAATATATTTACAATATCATATTAAAGTTAGGAACTTGGCTTAGATAACTTTGGATATGTGGGTGAGTGAATTAAAACTAATAAGATCACGGTTGTCTGATTTTCAATAGGACAGAACGCTTTTAGCTTGATTGCTGACGAATTTTAACAAATTTGCTTTATGTGAATTGTGGTACATTTATCGACAATAACTGATGCTCTCACAGAAACTATACATTTAAAATATTAAAAGATTTCTAGAATAAAATTTTACCTTCACAAAAGATCAACGTCTCTCATCATCTGCGGTACGAACCGATTGTCATGCAAAATATAATATGTTTCAACAGAAAGGTAATGCGATATCATACATTGTGTTTTCTCGTTGGTAAAAGCGTCACGTGTTACAAATTCCCGTACAGTTCAACAGTCATAAAGAAAATATAAATTAAACTGTGTACCTACGAGTATATCAATGCTTGAATAGCTACCATTTGTATGGGGTTTTCGAAATTCGAACAATGACGAGTGCGGGATTATTTTCGAAAATGAAATTCAACCCAATGAATGCACGTTGGACGGTAGTGAATGGAATTTGTTGCTCTCACACAGAATCGAGTTCAATATAATAATATTTAATATTTTCATACAAATGTCTGAAGTACAATTCTGGGAAGCACCCGATAATAGCCAGATACTTTATTATATTACTTAAAATTGGAATATAACATTGTATCATGAAATAATATTACTTTAAACAAGATGAGCAAATACGAGTTAGTCATTAATTATCAACAGCGTTTAACAGTCCACTGCTGGACGGAGTTTTCTCCGTAGATATGACCTAGGTAGTAGAACCACGCTGACTTTAGGAGGAACGGGCCGGCTCGATCGGGGCAGTACTACCCTCAGCGAGTACCCTCACCCAAAGCGACAGCACACGTGCTGTCATGTTTCGTTGGTGAGTGTGAGACCGGAGGCCAATTGATGCAGGGAAGACAGCTGTCGTGGTAGATGTGTGCAATACAATGTCACGATGACTGTCATGCCTTTTACGCCCCTGAGCGTGTGGTGTGTGTAGTGTGGGTCACTTTATAGTGCAGATAACGCAGTGTGTGCATTCGCAATGAGTATGGTGACCACAATTCTTAGATTCTATTCATGTTTTTTATCAAGCAGAGTAGAATAGGCAAAATAAAAAAAAAATATTGTAGATTAGTTCGTTATTGTTTTTGAAAAAAGTGAGAGCAGAGTGTTAAGTATTATACAAGGGCAAAGATTACGTAAATATATTTTATTTTTATTTATGATTAAATGTTTATGATTCTACTTCCCTCCCCCCATGTCGTTGATCATATTGCCTCATCTCTTTTTCGTAAAAAATCTCGTTCATAAAGACAAGTATTAGAAACTCAAGGTTTCTGTAACTAATATTTTTTACAAAAAAAAACTCTTTAGGTCCATTTTTAAGATAACGTACGGAAACTCTGAAGATGGCCAAAAACACAACAAGAAATTAAATAAGAATTTGACCCGTAACAAAAAAATCTCGTATTTCAGTTATCTACATGACCCAATTTTTCTTAAACCAAACCCTTTTGATAAGTAGGCAACCCTAAAACAATATTATTACAATTCCAACGAAGATTCTACGGTTGATTGGATCCGGTAGGGTTGTCTAAATTAGCCACCCGCCCGAGGTGTCTTGCACCTCACCGGTAGACAAAATTGGATTTGCATTCACGGAGTTACAATTAGCTGACGGAACGCCGATGACCGCAGACATTTGCTGTTATATAATTTATATAGTCAACCTATTGATTAACAAAATACTGATAGACAGAAGGCTCCAGTATATTAATTATTTGATTTCAAATGGATTGAGGCGGTGTAATTTTTTTAAGAATTATCGACGAAATATATATTTGTATGATCTTTGTAAAGAACATATATGATGTTATGTTTCGAACTAGGTAATGGAAATCTGATTTCTACTCTTATTAGATTGTACTTCAATTCTTTTTTCAATTCTTAATACTTTATTATCATAAGACTGTCTCGGTGGTGCAGAGGAAACGTATACGACGAGTACAGCATACTTGAGATCTCGTATTCGATTCCCGAGTCGGACCAAATCTTTGTATGATCTGCTAAAATTTGTATGCATATATTTACAAAAAAAAAATGTATTTATATCAATTGTCTAGTATGAATAGTACAAGCTCTGTTTGGTTTGGGACTAAACGGCGATGTGTGTATACGAAACATTGTTAAATTCTATTTAATACAAAAAATTGAAGCAAAAATACGAGTTTGGTCGTCACTTTTTTTATAACTAATATCCATTAGTAGAAATATTTGCATTCACATTATGCTATTTACACTCATTTAATACATACATAAGTAACGACGGAAAATAAGAAAATTATGTCCCATGTCCTGATTAAAATTTCAATTTCACATCATCCTTGTAAAAATGCATTCATCATTACATTACATCATTATTGCAATGTTATAGTTAACCAAATGTTATGTTACTAATTTCAATTGAAAAATTATGTTTGTAACATATCTTTTTCAACTAAATGTTATATAACTACATGTATGCACACACCAAGGAGCTTGATGCCCTTCCAAGCATTAGGTGCTTATTAATTGGTAATCTAAGGCGCAATGATTACAATTGTACTGTAGGAGTCTAACGCATCTGTATATAGATTTACTAATGTTTCAACAAAGTTATTAGTAATTATTTAATGAGCGTTAGTTTTTAATGCTATTTAAGTACACCATTTATCTACGTCTCTGGAAATATACATAAACCTTAGTAAATACTCGGCCAGTTACATAATTTTATTAATTTTTTTAGGTTTATTATTGTTACGTAGTTGTTTAAGGATAACTTATATAAATATTGCTATGTTTCAACGCTTTAAATAGCTTGTCTTATTCTGTGCTTAAATTTAGATATACTAGACTACTGTATACTATTTATGTATCTATTTATACATATATTTTTATTTTATACCACATATCTTATATTACCAAATATGTTTATATATGTTATAAGATTCACATCTAGTAGATGTAAATCAGAAGTAATTTTGATATATGTATAATAATCTATGTCTATAAGTGAGATTTTATATTAGTTTTGCAAATTATAACAAAATATATACAATATATATTGATCCGATATCAGTTTTCTGAGCTTTGGCTCTATATAAGTTACAAGTATTCCAAATAGAATAAAAAAGGGGTACAAAGAATTGTATTCAATACTTATATAAATATAAACTAAATTATACTAATAAATCTACCAAAACTTATATTACAAGGCAGAACTTAAACAAAATCATAATTTAAAAAATTAAAATGTTATATTGGAAATTTGTATACATTTAGTCTTAATTAAGCTCCTCTTAAATGTAAACCTTGAGCAATAATCTCCATGAAGGTCAAACATAATTATAAGCTGGTGTGCTATAAGATGTTTCATAGTTTGTAATAATGAGGCAGTCATCCTAGTAATTGATGTAGTTAGCGCTTGCAGGCAGTCCTTAATTACATCTCAGAAGGAATATGTAATTATCATGTATATCTTCTACTATAGATTGATCTTCAGATTGTACGGAAAAAGGTTTGAAATATGTATTTATGTGTTTTTTTTCTATTTTAAGAGCCTGCCAAAGTGACTCTACTCTGACTGATGGAAAGAATGAATAGAATCCAAGAGTTGTGTTCACCATACTTATTGTAAATGCAGACAATGCGGTATGGTGACCCACACTATGGTGGCCTAGTGAGATGCTTTTTCACACCCAGCTTGGGGACGTAAAAGGCATGACAGTCATCGTGACAGTGTAAGGGTCACATATTTACCACGATAACTGTCACCCCTGCATCAATGGGCATTCGGTCTCACACTTGTTCATGACTGCTGAGTTTATAAATTCTATCTTCACTGAAATCTAGCATTCCTATTATAAATATGATCAATTGTTCCATCTGTCGATCCTTATCATCAATTTGGTTAGCATTTTTAAGATACACTCACTAGGAGACCAGATGGCTGTATGTGGATGTCCCAAATTATTGTTATTATAGTTTTCGAGATACCAGGCTCCCTGACATTTGTTTTCGTTATTTGAGTGCACTTTCTTTTCCTACTACTCTAAAAACGATTAACTTTTCAAGGGAAGTTGACTTGAGGTAGGTGGTATGTAAAAAATCAATGCACCAAATAAGATTTTGAAAAGAAAAGGTGGTATTATTCTACAACCTTTTATTTCTCAGTTCTTTTTACTTAAATAATAAATGAAAATATTCAAAAATTGATAATGATGACTGCCTTATATTACTGTGTAAAAAGTTATGTGACTAACACAAGACGATAAGATTCTGTTACAATAACTTACAGCAATAAATCTGGATGAGTTCGTAATACTAAATAATGTGTTTAACATGTGTAAAAACCATCGTCAATCATCGACAGTCTTTCTTAATCCCCTACTGAATACAGGCCTCTCCGTAAAAAGGAGGATTTAGCCTATTATACCATGCTGATCTGATGGTTTAGTATAAGGTTCGTTTCAAGATTTCCTGTACTTCACTGTCTTGCTAATTTGCTCCCTTAGTCACCTCTAATGACACCCATGGGATGAGTAGATTTGGTGATACTTTGTATTCTTAATCTGTCACCACACGGCAACTTACAATTGTAAGTAATGTTACATTTATAAATAAAACTTACAAATGACACTGAAACAGCATTTCGTTTTAAAGTTTACGAACAAAATTTAAAATGAACACCAGATTTAGTTCCTTAACTCCGTTCACATTTCTAGCGGAGCGCTGGCTTCTACCAAATTTATGTACATACACTAAGATACCCTAAGAAACCGTATAAAATTGTAGGTCAAGATACGCAAATAAATACAGAGTGGATGTAAGAAGGATTTGTATAATGTCAAGCAAGGGTCAGAAGACAAGCTCGAATCGGGTCACAAGCTTCGGCTTGAGAAGCCGCGATGAAAGGTTTTACATATATTTAAACTTATTTAAGTAAATACACAAGTTTAATAACTTATTTTGTGGTTGTTTCGTCTTATAAAGAAATCTAGAAAAAGCTGGTAATATAGTTTTTTGATTTAAATTTGATATAGAGATAATTTTATAACCCGTATAAATAGTACATATTGTTATACATTTAAATAATGACCGTAGACTGTAGTTTAAAAGTTTTTCCATATTTTAAAAGTAACTGTGAGTTGACGATGAAAACGATTACGTCACATTAGATTCAGGTAGCAGGTACAGCTCACAGCTGGTCTTAATCAGCTAAAATATACCTACCTTGGTGGATCAGCGGTAGCGATTGCGACTGTTGTGCTTGGTCTCGGTTTCGATTTCCGGGTCAATCTAAATGTTTGACTGATTATGAGTATTTTCTATAAATAAATAAATATTTCAGACATTTGATAACGTGTCATCTAGTTCCAAGCTAAACAGAGTTTATGCTATGAAAGCTAGACAAATAGAATACTTATATACTTTTATTTTGTATACACATGCAAATTATACATACCAAACACCCAAACTATGAAAGCATATAAGTGTTCTGTTATTCTATTATAGTATAAGTTCTGCTTAGTTTGAAGCTAGATGGCATCGTGTGTCAAATGGCTGAAATATTCACTGTTACTATTTATCAAAGTTTATACATGTACTTTACATAAGACGGCAAGAACATACTATATCTTCTAGTAGCCTATTACTAAACTGTTTGTTCGCTCAATACCTGGGCAGTAATCTTCATGTCTTGGAATCCAAATGATCGCGGACGATGTAATACCAAAAAGAACTCCTCCCAAAAACACTATAGTTTTAAAGAAACTTTCTGTAGAGACAAAGTTTGGCATCAATAGTCTATCACTATGAACATATTTATGAACTAAACATCTGCATATTTTGTTCTGGAGAGGAATAAGTGTTACAATAGATCTGTACAGGTTGAAACGATACGAGAGTTTTATAGGCTCTTCCTCTTTCTTGAATATCAAAGTAGGGATCATAAACTTGTGCATTCCTATTTCACTGCCGCTGGGAACTAAGAACCACCATGTCATATGTACACTATAAAGGACTGAACTCGTTTCTACTTTGTAAGGAATAGACAGTTATAAATTTTAGTGTGTTTTTATGTAGGTATTCTTCTATTTCATTGCTTTTCTTATTTTTTGTTTAGTCGCAAAACGTAATTGTTTGTACGAGTGTGTTCAACATCTAAGGTTTGGCGTATATTTTGAACTACAGCTTGGTTTTAGTACTATTTTTAAATAAGTTTTGAGTTGATGTAGTCTTTTTTTGTAATAAATACAGAAATAAAATAAAAGTTAAAATCTTTTTTTAGTAAATTGACGATAGAAGTGACGAAAAAAATGTCACTGCAAACAAAATATTCAAATTCAATTTTATTATTGTTGGCACATACTACTTGTTTTGATATTTCTTTTTGCGCGTTTCTTCTAGCTCTTTATATACTTTACTTTTATAAGAAACAAATTATTATTCGCTTATTATTTGCCTTTTAGTTTGACAAAGGTAATCATAATAAATACATATACGTCCATCAACTTCAAAATATTACGAATGCAATAAATAAATAATGAGGCACATTGACAAAGAGCGCAGAGAAAAAATAAACGAAAATATGGGGTACTGAAACAGGCTAATGTACGGCGTATTATCATGAATAATAAAAAAAGTACAGTTGAGTATCATAAAGTGATAGTATAGAAGTAATAGGGGGAAAAACGGCTGGGGGTGTAGGGTGCGTGTCCCGTGATTCTGACAATGAATTTATCTAGATGTACCACGTCTACAATCACTACAATGTTTTAATTGTGATACAACATTGTTACAGTATAACAGCAGTTTTATATGCACCTATATATTTGTGTAGGCTTAGGTATTAATCAATATTTAATTGAGTCTGAGTACATGACACTCGTCGAAATCATGGACATAAAAATAAATGTGGTCATTATCATTAATAACCTTTAACAGTTAACTAAACATAGACCTCTTCTTAGAAGGGAGGTTTTAAAAGATAATTCAATTGAATATGTAATATGTAAATGTAAATTTGGTACAATTTTGAAATATCACGATAATTTAATGTTAAAATTAAAGCCAATTTAAAAAAAAATAGGGTAAAATAAACGAGAAACGAGCACTTGAATAACTAAAATCTTGCCGAACATACATAAAAAACATTAGTTAAAATTGATTGATTCCTTTAAAAAAAATAAGATATGGATAAATTCATACATACATGTATTATTTTTGACCTTATCGTTGATTTAATTACATAGAATTTACTGTTTAAAGTCGTTGAAGAATACTTTTTAAATAAAATTTAAGAAAATTATGGTGATTGTTTAAATAAATAATTAATTTAATACTATACTTAAATTTGATGATGACATATCCTAAAATAACTAGAATGAAACAGGAAAAGAAGAAGTCTAGTTGAACACAAGCCTAATTTTCAAAGTCTATTAAAATTAACAAACCTCTTACAGCTTTAACAGAATATTAAAGAATATCTATAAATTATATACATATCTCAACTGTTGTAAGTAAATTGAATCTGTAGGCCGCATTCCCAAATCACCTGAACACTCCAACGCATATTAGGTTCACATATAAATCTAATTTGGATATATTTTCTTACACTTCAAAAGTTTCCACGCTCGAAGTGAATGAAAGATGGAATCTGTCTTGGTTGGAGATGTAGTGTGCGTATATGGAGTGTCAAAGTGATGGAAAATGTTTTGCTTTTTGTTTTGACAAATTATTTTAGCTTTAGTTTAATATAGTTATTTCTATTTTATTTGTTTTCCAATTTTTGACGTCCTAATATGATTTTATTTAAAATATTGGCCACAGGTATATAAAGTGGTCACTTTTCTGTTAAGAGGGATTGTGAAGTCTCAAATCTGTTCTAAATATAAAATTATTAATATTTAACTATTGGTAAACGTCCATCGCTTTAATTAAGGATTCCTTTTATGGAGAGCAAAATCAACATTTACATTTTTCTTTTTAATTTGATGGAGTGGATTTTCCTTTAATATTTTTATTTAAGAGTTAAAATTGTGATACTTATGGTCATTATGAAATCATTGATTAATAAAGTAAATTAGAAGTTTTTTCTGACTGTAGTGGTAAGTTGATGTCTTTGGCCACCACCACTACCATTACCTACATATACAATAATCATATCTTAAATTTGTATAGCGATGAAATAAGAATATGAAATGTCAACGCTCTATGGGAGCGTAAGAGTCGACTAAGAAAGCAAAGTGAGCAAGACAACAGCACTGCAAAAGAGAAAGAAAAGTTAAAACACTATGCCAATCCATCTAGCCCACTTGGTATAGTAGGCTAAAACATCCGTTCTAAGAAGAGACCTATATCCTGCATTGAACTATTAAAAGATAATGACGCTTAAGACATTTTCATTCACAATAATATTTTAATATTTAAAAAATTCTCGTACTCCTAACAAAGACACATTTTCGATGCTATCTTTGCAACCGAAATAGCCATTAACCATCGATTTATGTCGGCAGCTCACCATCGAGTAATGCTGCTCATATGTAGCTACAATACATCTTGCTTTGTCCCATTCAATGTGTAGACGACGAAACGGTGCTGGCATACTGATGTGTTACTTTTAAAATTTATTGCTGCAGCTCCTTACCAAGAGCTGCGAAGATGTCGATAGTCATTTTGCCGCATTCGACGGTAATTTTAAAAGATGCATCCAACAAGCATATTAAATCGATCCCATAGAGAAGGATGTATTTTAACAACACTGTAATATTTTTCCATCTGTAACTTGCTTCCACTTTTAAAATAAGCAAATCTTCAACAGGCCAGTATCCAGACCAGAAATGTAAACGGGAATTTTGAAACTTATGAAACGGAAAATTTTTACGTAAGATGGGTGAAAAATTAATGATGAGAGTTATTGAAAAGCAATTTTAAATTAATACACAAAGATAGTTAGGTAAGGTAAATAATGTATTGGATTCTGTGAAATTGAAATTATAAAGCCATAGGATTATAATATATAAATGTATTTAAAAACTTGCCGAAATTTGAACAAGCTCGTGGAATATTGTCACTAAATCATTAAAACAGTACGTTTAGTATTAGTATTAACATCATCCACACTTTCTTTAATCAAAATCACAATTAAATGTTTAATTGATTATCTCAATATGTCGTCTCTGATGTCTTATTTTCTAAATATTACAATAAATTTTTATTGATCATCGACAAGTATATACTAGCACTATCTAGGCTCCACGGTGAATAAGAAGTAATGAGTTTTCTTTTACATCACACCTGACTTTTGCGTTCGCAGACATCTCGTAGACTCTACGAAACAGGATTAAAACCTTTTTATTTCTATTGCTTTACTTACATTGCTCTCATGTTGCATTAATAGCAAAGATTTTTGTTACTTTATGTAACGTAAAAGATAAGATCAGTATTTTTTTATTTAAGTTCTTAATTCACACCAACCAATATATGATAGCTGACCTTAACATTTTGTAACCATCCTATATACCTATGATTCATAATAAAATATTTTGACTTTGACTTTGACTTCGACCAATATTGTTGTTTCATGGCGCCTAAAAAAGGATAGAACTCATTAATATCTACCGATAGTAATCAACATCGCTCTGATATCACCATCACAGCCAACATAAAATATAGGTTTCTACAAAAAAAATTAAGACCTAATGAAGCTGAATGTCTTGCTTATTCTATTAGACACTAATGTATAAATATCTCGTGGTTTATTTTATTGTTTGTTGGTTCTTAATATATGTTGGCTACACCGATTTTAATTCTTATTTTTTTTTGTATATTTGGTTTTAGTATCGGTTATTGTAGCGAATTTTGGGGGTTGCCTGTGTCCAGCAGTGGATGTTTTTCGGCCTAAATAATGATGATGATGATAATATTTGGCAGATATGGGAATATCCATAATCAATGTAAAAATGTGACGGTGAAAATACTTTACGACCAACAGGTAGTAAAGAATATTCAGTAACCAATAGATCGTGAAGTATTCTCACCCCAACCCTTTATTTAATCACGCTTTGGTTTCTTTGATGTCTGTGCAGATGGAGGAGATAGGTGTTGTTAAGAAATGAATTGAATTTTAGACACAACACTTGCAGGGTTTGTAGTTCCTGAAAATTTAATTTGCGTAGCAAATTATTACAGCGTTTCCAAAATAAAAATTAAATTCTAGTCATACGAAAGACTTATTGTCGTAATTGAATGTTTATAAAAACAAAAATATCGCAACGTCAATATGAATATATATTCATATTTGAATTAGGAATTCATCTAAATCTGATAAAGTTTTATAACAGTTGACAATAAACGTAGTATTTTACTATACATTCTTCATTGTTTCAGTATTATATTCTTCTTAAGGGCATAGTCCTCAATCTTATTTATCCTTAAATGTATCTCTAACTTATACTCGACAAGACACCGAGCGGTGACACCATACCGCCAACATGCCATTTGTAAACTATTTGTATGCGGGCGAGTGTGGCAGCCTCACTTTTCTTACTTCACAGTGACGAACAACCAGCAACACTACCATCTTAACGTATTTTTCTTCTACAAAAACTTAATGTTAAATTTCTATACACATTGTCTTTGTGTTACAATACGGACACTGTGTTCTAAAACTTGGTTGCTGGCAAACCTAACTTTATTCCATCACATTGCTATTTATATGCCGTTCCAATATCGCGTGTATGCTTACTGAATTAAATTTTGCTAGCACGATCTTCTCGCTCGTGCGCTTGATACGTTGATTGAAAGGTATTTACGTACGTGATCGCTGTTTTTGCAATGATCTATTTGTTTGTTGATCCTGAATTTTCGATATGAATTTATTTTGTTGTGATTCTGTTAAGTTGGATATAATTTTTGTAGTGTTTATCTTTCTGGTTATTTTTATTGATTAAGATAAATGAGGTTTGAAATATGAGGCTTGAATAGTAATTGATTAAGTTGTCATTTCATTAATAAAAGTAATAACTTGACACAAGACCATTATCTCATTGCGGGCGATGCAGAGGGATAATGGTTCTGTGTGAAGTTGATTGACTGATAGAGAATGTCTTAAATATAAGATTAGTGCATTAAATAATTAAATACAATCGTAATTCAATCACGTTGATAATTTGGTTAAAATACTACTACTTTGGTTTTAACACACAAACAAATGTAATTGTAAAAAGCAATAATGTTAAAGTTATTATTATCTATGGAATTGTCAACGGACTGTCATATAATGAAGAGTATAAACTACAGTGATACAAAACCCTTGCAACGTTCGATGCATTTTTATAGTCTGTGCAATAAACCGAGGCGGGTGAGACGAAAACGACAATAGCGTACTTAAGTTACTCATAAACGGTATATCACATCTTACCGAACAATGTTATTTACATCGCTGTATTGCAGAATATCTCCCGATTTGAATAGATACAGAAGAATTTGAGGAGCATTTTACGTTTTATATATTCAATTTTTCCAATGAAATTAGTCATACTGCGGGTATTGAAGAAGTTTTGGGGACGAATTTCGAAGATATCTGAATAGAGAATGCATAGAGAATTTAGGTAGTTGCTCTGGGAATAAAGCGTTGTTCATTGTCGTTGTTGGTGCGATAATAACATATTTTAAATAACGTGTTAAATATATGATATTAAATTAGTCAAGTAAACTTGAACCAGGTCAAGAGGAAACAAACAAAGTAGTTTTTAGTTTAAATATCATATTATTTTTTATCGGCAGAAATAAATTTTTAGTATCGTGTTTTGTCACTTTGCTTATATTTGTGATACAAATTTTATTGACGATAAGTTATAAATTCGTAGTATCTTGAAATAAAGAAAAAAGTTAGGTATTTATCGACTTTTGATCGCCATATTGTGACATTAATTTTAGTAAAGTAGGATATGTAAAGCAAAAAAAAATATGTGTTATAAAAACTGATAGCTATTTCATTCACAGTACCTCAATTACAAAAATTTTAATGAATATGAGAGGTTTTACGATAGTTCGTGCATCACGTCTTCAGATTTTAATCACATCTTGTAAATCATCGTTCATTTCTTTTTGGTTTGAAACTTCGAAATATAATCACAAAGTATAATAACGAATTATAAAATATTATAACAATCAGTGACAACAATTATGTTCATATAATTTTTAGTCGGAATTATAGGTGTCGTTACATATCCCTCATATGTTTGCTTTGTTGTTGGCTGCATTCCAACTGACATTATCACGGAATGGTGTAGATGCTAATATTGTTTGCTATCGATATATACTCATGGGTTTAGTGTTTGGTTTTCAATTTACATTTATAGTTATGATGTCTCCTTTAGTATGCCCGTTATTTTAATAGGTTTCTTTGAATATTCCTATTATTCAAAGAAAGTAATCATTTTTGGTTCTTTACACAGGCTTAAAGTAGCTCCCTCTCAATTTTCTTAATTCTAAGGGTGTTACACTTGTCGGAGTTCCAGGAATTTCTTTATCAGTTCATTTTTGATCGGTTCGAGTTCAATATAATCACCTATAGATGTTATCTGGGAGAAGTTCTATACAGAAAAAAGGCGTTACTTTTCTTTTGAGTTGCGGGTGTACTCAGATGACTGTAGGCACTCACCATCAGGTGACGCATCAGCTCGTTTACTACTATTTAAAATTATTATTAATAATATCACATCATATCACATCGACGGCCTTTAGCAGTCAATTTCTGAAGATAGGCCACTCCTTAGCAAGGAGGTTTTGGCACACTATATTTCGCTGGACAGACGGGTTGGTATAGTGCTTGTTTTAACTTTTCTTTTTCTTTGCAGTAACATCGTCCAGGTCCTAGTTCACTCCCTTAGTCGCCTCGTCACCACATAAAGTAATAATTACAAAAACTTGACTTTAATCTGTTCGATAATTTTACATTAAACTCTAAGTACTTTAAAGAGACTCTTATTGAAGATTTGTTATGAATCGACTAGTATCGTACCGACTCTGCCACTTCAGATATTAAAGTCTATCAAATGCTTGTTATATTTCCATTTTCATCCGTTTCAAGAGGAGCTTTATTTGTAGTACTTTGTTTATTGATATAAGTTCAAACGGTATATTATTGTTGTCCTGAATTTAATAGTATGATGTTAAAATAGCTTTAGTACTAGCTAGAGTTATCAGTGATGACTTACGGCAAAGAGACGTGGTCGCTCACTATGGCCTTGATAAGAAGGCTCAAAGTCATCCAAAGAGCAATGGAGAACACAAGGACATCCGCAGACAAACCAAGGTCACCGATATTGCCAGTAAAATTGTTAAACTGAAGTGACAGTGGTAGGCCCCCCACAAGGTAGTCCGACGACCTGATGAAGGTCGCAGGAAGATGCTGGATGCGGGTGGCACAGGACCGGCTGTTGTGGAGAACCTTGGAGGAGGCCTATGTCCAGCAGTAGACGTTGAGATTATGAGCTGAGATGACTGAGATGAGATGATGAGATGAGAGTTATCAAAGTATTGATGAAGTATTATCATAAGTGAGTCATATTACTGTCAAAACTTGACCGATGTGATATCACAGCCTTATTAAGAACTGGTATTAAGTAATTCTTTCGTTGTTTTTCGCCGACAAAGTGAGTTTACCGTACTTACTCTAGAGGGACTTGTGATTCTTAACTTGTAGGTGCTGTGAGAAGTGATAGTATATATTGAACAAAATTTCTAATATTTTACGTATACGTTTACCATTAAACAAATCATATTCGTAAATAGTTCAACTTGGTTTGGTAAATACACATTCTGATCTAAGTCGGCTTCTAAGGAATTTTAAGAATTTTCTTGTAGAAATCTATAATCAATATCTGGAAGATAGTTCCAGAAATTCAGCAGCACTTAGACATCCAAAGCTAATAATTGAATTGTACTCAAGAATCTGAGGCTAACCATCATATAATAGTCCGTAGCAGTTGATTTCAGGGGACCGCGGCCGAAGTGCACTTGCAGTAACTTGTTCAAATGTTTGCCTCGAGATAGGAACACTGTGCGTTTGAAAATTTTAGGGATAATACCGAAATTTTTTATGAGATCATTAGATTGCATTCCAATACTACTTTTTTATATTGTCTCACTATTGATAGTATAAAGTAATATTAAATAGCAATATTGGAATCTTAAGGAAAAATCTACAGTTTCAGTGAAGGATTCGGTTTATTATTAAAAAGTAGCTATATTTCTGAAAAATAGATTATTTTTATTATTTATACAAAGGACTGTACGCCGCCATGCTTTACTATTGCATACTGTGGCTGCATTACTGAGAAATGAGAAAAAAAATACATTAAAACAATCAAAACACTTCAAAAATCAAAACAGTCTATCATGTCGCAATTTTTGCTCAATGGGCACTTTTGAGTTCCCAAAATTCTTAAAACCAAGAGTGGCATTTTTATAAGATGGAGTACTTTTTATATTATCTCATAATAATCTTCTGACACATATTTCACAATACAGTATTTTCAGATCCAATTTAAGTACAAGTATCTCAAAAACATGGAGATATTTATATTCTACTTTTTTTTAAATTAGTACACGCTATATATATCTCAGTCCTACCTCATTAATTTTAATACCACCACTACCTACATTGACGCCAAAAATAAATATTGATCTATTAGTGTCTTCCACGAAAATCAGTATCACTAAACAGGAAGGAAATCTACATTGCTTTAAGGATGATCAATCCGCGCACAGCAGCTTGACTGTAGGCGTACTCCGCGACATGCCATCGTAACACAACTTGGTAATGTAGACTTTAAATACTGTGTACACGTCGTTTAAAGACTTTAAATTCCCACCGATGCCAAGCGGTGTAAGTCATCCTATAAAGTTGACAGTAACGGTAACAATCACTATGTCTAAGTGTCATTGTTTTGAAAGTTCACACACAGAAATAAATGAAATGAACATCGAGATTTGTCCTCAATCAACCAACTGATGGTCTCTCTATTACACCAAATGCTTAGAAAGTTTGAGCGCGCAGGTCTAACGGTAATCAAACTAAGAGACAAGAGTATACTGTCGGATGTCTCGGTATCTGTGAGGGATTGTACATATGTATGAGTAGGGTTAGTTGAAACGAATGAACTAGGAAGTTAAATTACTCAACTAATCTTCAAGTACGCGCTTTGATCGAGTCGTATAATGGTTGACATGTAGCTATTAGTCATTTTAGAGTATACATATCTATTATTTTAATTTAAACATTAATTCACATAGATATCTCGATAAAGTTACGGATCTGATGGAGGTTTTCTATCAAAAGATGCATCTTACTCATACCGACAAACGTAATATGTAATAAAATACATCGAACTAATAGAATTTTTTTTTTCGATTGTTTAATTTTTCAACGAAGATAAAATGCCAACGAGCATTTAATAGCAATGATGTATGAGATAGTCAACACATCCACGTGATTCTTTACTACGTAGGGTTTACATAGTGTAGTTTACCATTTCGGACATTTCTTTAGGACATTTCGGACATTTAACATGCAACGCCTTTTACTTTCAAACTAAGCAGAGTTTGTAGTATGATAAGTAGACTGACTGATAGAATACTTATATACTTTTTTTTGTAAATATGTGCCCAAAAAAACTTGAGACCTTCGTTCAGCAGTAGACGGCGATAGGTTGAATATAATAGAATTATGTACCCAAACTTCGAAACAAATATTTTTAGATCATACAAACAATTGGTCCGACCCTGGAATTCAACCCGAGATCTCAAGGACAGCAGCTGCTTTCGCTACTGCTACGCCATCGAGGCAGTCATTATGAATAGACTGCTGGTAAACACACCTAAACTGTACCTAATGCTTTATAGGATTATATTATACATACGTATTGTTTATCAATATTGTAATATTACCCAGAATATGATCAATACCTCATGCAATCTAACACAATTGGACTAAAACCATTTTCGCATGAACATACACACATGAAATATGTACTCGTATATATAGTAATGATATTTTCAATTACAGATCTCAAGAAGTTAATTTTATTGAAAATAATTATAGGTAGTAAAATTTACTTAAATAATTTAAAATGAATTACCATGTATTTTTAATTGAATTTGCATGTATATAGTATAGAGCGAAATATGGTCCTTTTGCTCAGAACTCAATATTATAAAATCTTAAAAAAGAAATGATTTTACAAGTTTCAGATTTTCTATATCCTTGTAACTTAATTTATTTTTAAATATACATATCTATTCCTAACTAGCACATTTAAGTACTGAAAATCCCAGTTCAAGACAATAGGTTTAACGACTTAACTACATTAACTATATAATATAGTAAATGCAGTTAAGCCTAAAAAAATCGAAAAAAAATTGTTCAGGTTCATAAAATTCAGAGTTTAGAAAGCATGATATTCACAATCCTATAGTGTACTTAAATTACGTGACGTACAAACAAACTCCATTTTATATAAATAAATGAAATCGCAAACTAAATTCAAAAGTTTTGCATACATTGAATATCTGCGTCGTGTTTATTGAACGGAACCTAACCGACAACCGATGAATCGACAGCAAATTAATAATCATATTACTTTTTCAGTGGAATGCAAATATTTGATGATTGCGCTGCGGCGAGTGGTGAGTATAGATACTGGGCGGACGTAGATATTTAAATATACTGGAAGTATTTTATATAAACCAGGTCGTAGATTCCGTGGCTTAAGTTGATTATGAGAGCTTGGATTTTATTTCTGGACTAAGTAAAAAAAATATTATGAAGACTACTTACAAAATTAAAATCAATCAATCAATCAACCAATCGCCGTCTACTGCTGAACGAAGAGTAGCAGTAACAGCAGTAAGCTGAAGTGGAAGTGGGCCGGCCATGTCTCCAGACGAACCGATGGCCACTGGAGCCGAAGTGTACTAGAGTGGATACCACGATTGGGCAAACCTAGTGTAGGGCGCCCTGCGGCGCGATGGACCAACGACTTGAAGAAGGTGGCTGGCAGCGGATGGTTGCGAATTGCCCAAGACCGAAGTGGTTGGCGTTCCTTGGGGGACACCTTCATTCAAAATTAAAAAAGTAACAGTAATCTCCGAATTTTCTCAAGAAAATAATACTTAAAAAAAAACTTTGACACATCGCGTTATATGACCTGTTTCATTTCACAAGTCGTTGAACTATTCTAGTCTCTTCAACTGTATAAATCATAATAATAGGTCCTTCAGTCTGCCGTTTAACATATATAAGTATAAAAGTCGGTTAAAAAGACCGTTAGCTGGAGGTGTTGGGCCGTGTGAATTGCACTAAATTATTCCCCACGGCCCGCCGCGGGTGGGTTAATGAATTTATAATCAAATTACAACACTGCTCGGCCCCGTGAGAAATTTCACAGATAAATCTTTACAATGTTATTGTTTTATTTGTTGGAGTACTGACCCTACTTTACTTTGTTTTTTAAGTGTACGCCTGTAGTGTTGATTTTCGTTTTTATTGTTTTAGAGAATAAATTACAATAGTACCTGAAATGAGATTATATTATGAGTTTATATATCAAAAACTATGTTGGTATCTGTTTAGGCACCTTAATATTCATATTTTATATTTATTTAAATAATTTTAAATACATGTAGCGTTCATGTGGCAACATTGCTTTTGACGATGCTACTTTTTATACACAGAGTTGGGTACATAAAAATGTTAAGTGGCTACTCTGATTGACAAGGTGTGTAAAGCTGAAGCTCTTGATGACAAATACTGTGAATATTGGTACCACCTGAACAGTAAATTCATATTAAGTATATACTACATTAAGTTTAATTTGACCATTCAAGTGGTAGATGCAACGAATAAAAATATACCAAATACTCCAAATACACATTTGTTACCGTCAGTATAGGTGCCAGTAGAAGAGGCAGTTCATAGGTTTCTTTGTATATCAGAAATAGACCATTCCCTGAATTTAATTTAACCCATTAGTTCCCACTGTCATATTTTTAGGACATCAGATTACCATTTTTTTTTACAAAACTTGCTTTAATTTTTGAAGTCTTTTTTCGTAAATAGTAAATATTTTTAACTATTTTTCCGTTAAAAAAAAACATTTTATAAAAAAATACAGTGACATTATTTAGATGTATAATTTCAAAGCTTATATACTTTGTAGCCGTTAGTAGTGCATTGTTGTTTGTTTTATATAACTAATTATAGCTATATAAATAAAAGTAATTTTATATTTCAAATTACCTAAAATTGTTGGGAAACATTTACTAAACATGAAATAGCCAATAAAGTCATAATATTTTTAAAAAACATATGTTCCCAATGTCATACATATAGGACAGGCCGATTCAGACTTTAGAATAAATCAATTTTTGTTTTTTTGCTTCACATTACTGTTTCTTACTGTATTAACAAATATATTTTGAGATTGGAACGGAAAATTCTAAATTTTTCGATGGTTGGGAAGTAATGGGTTAAGTATGTTATTCAAAAAGTACATAGCGTATTTACTACAATAAATTCTGTATCTATTTCTGTCTTAACTAGGAATTTCAATAATATCAACCAAATATTTGAATCTAGTGTCGCAATAGCTTCTAGTCCTTGCTCAAAAGGCACAATATTTATTACATAACATGCGAAATGGAGTCCATTATCGAAAATATTAAGTGAATGTGAAGACCGCGAGTAGAACGCTCAGATTATGATCTTGAAAAACGCAATAACAATCAATATCATAGTCTTTTATTGGAGCTATTACAGAAATAATATTTATAATGCAATTATTGTGTATAATCTTAGTATTTTTAATCTATAATAATCTGATCAAGATACTTATACTTTAATCAAAGGGTATAGATATTTTCTTTGTTGAGTGTATTGTAGTATAGCTTCTTATTCATCTAGCTCTAACTTACTGGTGACTAGCGCTACCCATGATTGTTGCTGTTCAACTCATAGAATTAGCGTCTTTAGTAACCTGACTGATTTGGTAAATAGCAACGAAATAATTGAATCAATTCTGGTTTTCTGTCGGGAGGTTTTGATTGCCAGAGCTTCGTCCGTCGATTAGTAGGTGCACCACTTGCAGTTACTGTTGACTTGGGACTCAACCTCTTGGTGGGAACTCTAAGCACTCAGGAATTATTAGTAATTCTTTATAAAACGAATGTAATTTACTCCACATCTTTTGTTTATAGATTCCTTTTATCAAATGAGTTTTATATAATCTATAAATACGAATTGAAATTCAATTAACCATGTTATTTATTTAAGGGTAATTTAAAGTTTGTTTGCTAAAACAATGGCCACAACAAAGCATACTTCTGCCTAAAACAAACCTTTTTAGATTGAAATGTTTCGACAAACACTAAACGTGTAATGAGAACGTTCTCTGAAGATATTGTTGAAGCATTTCGTTTATTACTTCCTAAATTTGATGGATTTCAACACAGATTCAATTTTCATTATTTGAACTTGATAAATCTGTTTTCTAAAAGAATTAACACTGCTGAATATTTTATTTATACTACATTCAAATCTATACGTTTACCTAGAAAACAAAGTGTTATATTTCTTTAATAAATACATAACAAATTACGACTGTTGACTGTTAAAACAAACTTTTAGATAGACTATAAACATCCTTGAACCAACAAACTTCACATCCTTCAAACGTTTAATAAACTCGTGGACCCGAACAGGATAAATCCAAATTTATAATTAATTTCTCCAACTTTATTACACTCAGTAAGGCTGTAAGCCGAAAATATTGAAAAAAAGATCCGATCACCTTTTTACGACATCGTAAGCGGCCCCATTATAGGGGTCACTTGATATGGGATTTCAATGTGAAACTCGTCATAGCGCGGATAATATTTTGGGACGTAACACTAAAATAAAAATGGTTGTAAAAATCATGACGTAGAAGACTATAAAACTGTATGTTATGTTTAATCAAACTTGGTGGAGCGGACATCGAGTTAAAAGTTTTGGATTTGAATTTAGAACGTGTAAAGTGCACTGACATACGTACTTCCGGTTTGAATGGAACGTGGAGTGTTGTTGGGGAATTGCTACCCTGGCTGACATTTCTGCGCAATATAACGTAGGTGTACAGACTATTATTTGTTTTATTCTGAGTTCTTTTGTCATGCAATTCTCACTTAAAATTTAATAAAATATGGTTCTTTTGATGAATGTTTATCACTCAATTGTACCAAAACAGTGAAATGAATCTAGATAAAATTTGACATCTTAAAGCCTTTTTAGCTGATATGTACATACATAGACTACCTTGTTCCGAAAAAAATAATTGATAAAATCCATATTAACACTAGAGGAGTTAGAGATAGTAAAATAAAGATTCAAGTTTATAGTTCTGCGCCTCATTATCGTTTCACGTTGGTGACTGTTTACCTTTATTTTATTTGCATGAGTATTATTTTAAGCCCCTTTTATTTAACTGTGTAAAAAAACTCTTTTAAATTTTTATGCACTCACTAACAGGATCATTTTTAATCCTACCTCGTTCTAAAACAGAGAGCATCAAAATTGAACGTCTAACAAAAAACCGTTAACATTGAAAGTGTGTGCCCATATTGTGCGATGGACGTAGGGTTGTCACACATTATTGGTAGGTGTTAATAAATTATTCGTAAAATCTACTTAAAACAAATGGATCGTAAAAAATACATTTTAAAAAATATTTAATATTCGCTGGTGAATCATTTTTTTTTTTCCTATCAGTTTGTAGAAAATTATAGAAATCACCCTTTGATATATCTAGATTTCTTGTTTAACTAACATTCAGATCAATCAAATGACAAGAGTGCCCCATTTTTGTTTATTTCACAAATAGGACTAACATTGAACATAATACTATCAAAATTATGAAACCGAGACTAAACGCTAAATCTGATCTCCTAGAATTCAGCTCTCTTCGTTCATCGCAAATTTGACAAAACTGACGCACACAGCAAGCTAACAGAGCCGATAGAAGTAGTTGCCACCCCTAGTCCGACATCAGACCCGCGAGCGATACGCAACGGCGCGTGATCTCGCATGAAACGAACGGATTTGAGTAGCGCCTGAAACGCTACAATCCCAACGCAAACGTTTGCCCAAGTTTTGCACTCAAAAGAATATGCTATATTGGTGTTTAAGAGTGATATGAGCGTTTGTCGAATAACTTCAGGTTTTCAGGCGTGTAATTCTGAGTTCAACAGCTTGATGTAACAATATTACTGTTAGAGTGGTATTGCAAAGTGTTCAATAAAAAATTCTCTATATTGTTAAGGTCAATACAAACATAAGATTTATATACCTTTTAAAAGTAAGATATACATACATACCTAGTCTTGCCATAAATATTGTAATAAAGAAAAAAGAAAATTGTTAACTGCAAATAACATTTATTACTTTTACAGTGTGTCAGTTTAATACATAAATATAAAACAATTAAAAATATAAAAAGCTTATTCGAAGTGGTCTCCATTGGCTGCAATACAGTCCTTTAAACGATGAGGCCAGTTATCAATAGAAGCACGCACTCTTTCCATGGGAAAATTCTTCACTGCCAATCGTATAGATTGTTTTAGGGACTCCAAATTATCATGGCGTTTAGAGCAAGCTGTACTCTCTAAAACTGACCACAAATCATAATCCAGCGGATTAAGATCGGGACTAGACGACGGCCAGTCTTCAGCTCTGATGAAGTCCGAAACGTTCGATTCCAACCAAGACTGCGTGGACCGAGCTTTATGACCCGGCGCCGAGTCTTGCTGGAAGGACCATACTTGGTTATTGAACATGGTGATGTTAAGGGGCTTAACTACCTTCTCAAGAATGGTATCTTGATACACTTGTGCCGATGTTTTGATACCTTTTTCACAAAAATATGGCTCAGTCACTCCTTCATAGCTAACACCCCACCAAACCATCACTGAAGTCGGATAATGTCCACGTTGCACTCTGTCGACTAATTGGGAAGCTTCCTTAGAGCTTTGAGCATAAATACGGTCATTTTGTTTGTTAAAATGTTGCTCAATTGTAAAAATTTTCTCATCCGTAAACAAAATTTTTCTGTGACCTCCCTTTGCGTACCGCTTCAGTAGTTGTTTCGATTTTACCACCCTATTCTTCTTTAAATTATCAGTTAAGAAATGGCCAGTGCGTCTCTTATAGGCTGCAAGTCCTAAGTCATCTTTTAAAATACGCGACATGGTTCTAGGTGCTATCTTCATTTCCCGAGATAAAATCTTTTGCTTTCGGACAGGATTTCTTCGAATTCTTTCCCTTACTGCTTTGACCACCTTTTTCGTACGAACACTACGTGGACGGCCAGATCTTTTTCTGTCACAAACAGAGGAGGTCTCATTGTACCTATTAATAGCCCGGTACACAAACATTTTACTAATACCAAGTGTATGGAGAGTTTTAAAAATTGCATTTGGCTCCATACCTACTTTGTGTAATGCTATCACAGCGATTCGTATCTCTTTATCACCCCACACCATTTTAATATCGCAAAATATTTTACAATGTATTGGCGCCAAAATGAGAAAACACAATGAACAATCGTATAAAAATGACAGATTCGAAATTCAAATGTAATATTTTTTTATAATTAAGTGTAACAGTATTTATGGCCAGACTAAGTATATGTATGATAAAACGCCATTATTATCTCTCTTCGTCAATTTTATAACAGAGTATGTTAATCTGTAACGGATAACTCCAAAACTATCAAACTAATTTTAACGTAAATCAATGTATTTAGAAAAATACGTTACTCAGTAGTAGTCTTATTGTGTTTTATTTCAGCAATGACTGAAAGTGGGTGATCAAGCATCAGCAGTTCAAATAAAGCCTTTAACGACCATATCACGACATTTCAAAAAACTTTATTAAAAGTCTATAAAAGCTACATTTGTATTATTATAGCAAACATTACTAAATGCAAAGCAGAATAATCAAACATATCGTTTACAAAACAGAGTAGCGGAAATATAATTTGCTTTGGCAGATACATCAAAGCACAACGTGAATTCACTTGACTTAAAACCTTCATGAATGTTATGTATCAAATGAAATTCTGGATTCATATACTTCCCTGTATGTATTGATATCACTTCGTTTAAACTGTGTATGCTTATGACAACTGTGCTTCAATTTTTACTGCCTAAATTATTTGCTACCTCGATGGAAAAGTGGAAGCGTATACGACTGCTGTGCTTGAGGTTTCGGGTTCGATTCCAGGGTCGGACCTAATCTTTGCACGCTCTGCAAACATTTATTTCGGAGTTTGAGCGTTTTATATATATAATATGTGAGCATTTACGAAAAATAAAAGTATATATGTGTCAGTTGTCCAGCCCTCTTAGCACAAGCTTTGCTTAGTTTGGAACTAGATGGCGTTGTGTTAGATGTCCGAAACAAATGGATAAGATTTATTACTTAAATACACCTAAATTAGTAAATAAAAGTCCCACTATTGCTCTTATCATAATATGAAGACATTTTAAGATACCAAGTATCCTAAATTGGAGTTTGAACTAGAAAGAATATGTTTTAAAAAGTAAAGAATAGTTTCACTATTTATCTTCTCTTCAGATCAGCTGTAAGATGCTAAGTAATGTGATTAATACATAAATTAATATCCATCTGCTTTTCTCTACACGACAACACGATTCGGCGATTCATTCCAGTGCTACACTCCTATATTTCCTATATCAAGAGCCTGCCAAAGTGACTCTACTCTGCCTGATGGAAAATATGAATAGAATCCAAGAGTTGTGGTCACCATACTCATTACAAATGCATACAATGCAGTGTGGTGACACACACAATGGCGGCCTAGTGAGATACTTTTTCAGGCCCCGCTTGGGAACATAAAAGGCATGACAATCATCGTGACAGTGTAAGGCTTACACAGTTATCACGATAACTGTCACCCCTGCATCAATGGGCCTCTGGCCTCACACTCGCCAAAGAAATACGACAGCACGGATGCCGGTGTTTTAGGTTGGTCTTCTATGGGAGGGTAGTACTACCCCGGTTGAGCGGGCCCGTTCGTGCTGTAATCAGCGTGACAAAAAGTACTACCAACACCTAGTGTAATGCCGGGTTCTTTAAGTAGGCGTGTAAAAGCATCTCTATAGACCGCCATAGTCCGGGTTACCATGCTACATTGTCCACATTCGCAATGAGAATGGTGGTCGCCACTCTTAGATTCTACTCATGCCTTCCGTCATTCCGAATTGGGTCATTTTTGCAGTTATTATAATACATATAGATTCTATGATTCAAAAATATAATTTTTGGTTATTATATAATGTATAATGGATGGTAATAAACTTGTCCATCATTACAACAGTGGAACAACAATAATTATGCTCCATGTCCTCAAAATATAAGCGTCCTTTGAGGATGATAGTCGTATGTACTGTATCAAAATAAAAAAATATTTTCATACGAAAATTAGAAGAATATAAAATTATAATCCAACTTGTACATGCAGTTTATTACAAGTGAAGAAAAAAAACATTTGTCTATCTTAGGAGAGCATTCCTTTAAGGCCATCATTAATCATTTAGTTTATAAGAATTTTCATCACGCCCCCAGAAACAAGCAGCGGTGTCCAGGTGAATGTGTTTAACTTTGTAGTTGTCTGTTTGCTATATTCTTTTATGATTTATTACGTCTGGGACCTGGAACGTCTTCAGGAAAAAATACTAAAGTGAACTTGAATACTTAGATTTTAGTTGAGTTGCGAGATTGAAGAGTTCTTAAAAATGAATAGTATGACTTTATCAGTCGGAATTAATGATTAATAAAGTCAGCAAGTATCTTCTATTGAGAAGAGTGCTTGTGCTTACAAAACTTAAAATATTGTAAATAAATCGGACGTGAATTTTTAATCACGCATTAACAGTGGTAACACCGGTTATCAAAAATTTCGTAAGTTATTTGTATACTTACTAAAACAAACGGTTTTGGTTTTGTGAGCATCCTAGACATTTCAGGTTAGTTACTAATCCAACAAGAGCCTTTTAATTAGTATTAATTGCACTGATAGCAATAAGTAGTTGTATAGTATCAAGAAACTTACGAGTACAACTCATTTCGAAACACACCTTGAATAATTACCAAAACTAGTCACTTCCTCTAATTTTTTACCAAATATCTGTGGCGTTTAAAGTAAATAACAATATTAGCTTTCAATTCTCAATTTCCAATCAACATGACAACATCAAACACCCTTAGACCGATGCTTCTTGCTAGTTATAAATAAATTTATATGGTAAAACGACACGTTACGTCAAACATATTGACAGAGGCCTATGTATAACGTCGATAGAGATTCTCTCGCTTGCAGCCGATATTAAATGTTTACATTTGAACGTACCCGAGGTAAATGTAAACAACACTATATACGTACAAACACCGGATTTTGGACCAATATCTCTTAATCTATAGGTATTTTCATGTTCACAATTTATGCCTCTGTGACATCAAAGCTTAGTATTTGAATTAGTTTTACGTTGTAAATGTGTGCTGTGAAATGAATTTTCGTGGCTTTGTATGGAACTGATATTTTAATTTTGCTATACGATATTCCGTTTTCCAACTGTCCGGTGGTTTTGTTTTTTTTTTGCCGGGGCAGAGTGCATGTGTCTGTAAATGTCACCGATATCATGTATTATATTCTTCCATAATACAAAATGGAGTCTTTGTGAACTTTGTGATGGAATTTCTGTTTTGTATGTCGGGATCGTTTCTTTAAAAATAAGTTCATCATTTATAAAATATAATTCTAAAAACATTTTCACTTAATACCATGAAAACAATCTTTTAATATTCTAAACTTAAAAAAATAAATACTTTTCAACAATTAATGAATGAAGAAGATGTAATTAAAAATTTAACTGTTTTACTTCTTAGTAATTCGTTTATTTTTAAACAATAGTCTGTACTGTTTATAGCCATATGTATAAAAAGTACATAATAATATGTATAATAATTTAATAAAATATATCAACAACTAAAAAATAATAAAATGGTCATTGAATAACAATACGCATTTTGTTTTATTTTGTTTTGTCAATCCCTGCTAATATTATAAATGCGAATGTAAGTTGATTCGTTACGGTTTCACACGAAAACTACTCAACCAATCATCTTGAAATTTTGTACACATGTTTTCGAAGGTATTAGAAGTAAAATAGAACACTTTTTAAAAATATATATATATTTATTTAAAATGATCTGTTACGAACCTTAATATGGCAGACCAAATTCCACGAGCGAAGCCGCGTGTAAAAGCTAGCTACTAACACAAATGTAGTCTCAATCGATGTAAAATTTTTTTGGCCATTATTTTCCGGGTAAAAATCCCAGGAATATATCTTATTGCTGCCCGCTGCTTAACGAAAACCACACCAATATGCATCATTAGAACAAGAAGTTATAAAATAATCATAGAACTTCCAAAATTTAATGTTATAAAGTATTTATACCTATGTGCGCTATACAAAAATGCAGTGTCTAACATACTTCCTACTAAACGATGACCTGTTGGATCCTGGTAATAAAGGTACTGAGAGAGCAACTCATAACACACCATCCAATTTCCTAAACTTTTCTAAAACATTATCTGTCCAAACAACTATGTTAATCTGTTGTCCAACAATCCTTATCTATAGCGACCGCGATTTTAAGCATCAATAAACATTGATATAATTGACGGATCCCCTATTAATATTGACTCACCACGAGTACGGGACGTTTCGTCTTACAAAACGTCGGTTGCCATTAATGTTTGCGTTGAAGTTTGTATAATTTTCCACCCTGTTCAATTAACCCGGGGCTTAGCGATATAACGTAAGCGAATGTTAACACTAAAGTTACTTTTGTCGAGTTAAATTGTGTGTGATTTAGATTGGTCCCACACTACGCTCGTACGATAAATCTCGTGCAAATTTCACTGGACCAAACCGTAGGTGTAAATTTTAGTTTTTTTTTTGTTTACGTCTCCGATACAATTTGCTTTTGTGAATTGGTTTTGTGATAAAATTGTTACCTCGAACCGTGTGTCTTGGGAAATAGTTCAGACGGGCTTAATTTCGTTGTTTTTTACTCAAATGTAGCATTTAATATTATTTTTCCCTGTAGAATGTTTTGCTATGGAAAACTAATGTCTTTCTTTCTTTTATTTATATAATGAAATAGTGTCTATAATAATGTTATCTTGCACTATTCAATTTATTTTTTGTTTATTGATAATATGGATTACAGTCTCGTAAAATGAATATTATTCAATCATATTATAACTTTATCACATTTCATAGCGATAGAAAAGACTCGAGACTTTTTGCTTTATAGTGATTGCTCGAAGAATAAATAATTCCTAGTCTCCTGGATAGTTCCCATTATTTATCTTGGTTTGTAAATCCAAACTTGAACATAAACGTTTGATTATTGTCTTACATTCTTAGAGGATTTTTTATTTTAATATTATTGAAATAATCCTCAAGTTTCTTTTTAATCTTAGGTTTAATGAATTTCTATTAAAATTCTCGTATGATATATTACAAAAAAAATAGGGTACTCACACGGCCTCTATTATATGATTCTTAAAAACAAAGATCTATCGTGTCTTTGATTATATTCTATATTCAGTAAACCCACCACATTTATCACTTTTTATTAATAAATATATCATACATACACACACTCAGACCAAAACAAACATCCATGTCATGTCATAAAATTCAAACCACGACTTCAGTCGTAGCAGTTGGTTACACTGACCATAGACAACCACTACGCCATCGAGGCCACCTCATTATACATAATTCATTTAATTCTCATTAACGCAAGACTAGCTAGAGCTCTAATAACGGTGCCAGTCTTCAAAAAAGACTCGAGCATAAAAGTAATTAAAACCTAAAAAGACGCATACCCTTTTTTAGTAAGCAACTATTATTACTCTTATTTTATGAGTACACCTTAAAAACTATATTTTAAGCTTTAAATTTATGACTATAGTCAGCCTTATAAGGCTCAAGTCTTTTCTATCTGTAAGTTACATATTATATATTTAGAAATATATAAGCATAACGCTACAGGTTCGCTCTCTATTGTGAAAGTGCACGGATCAAAGTTATGCGTTGCTGGCGTTTAATACTCAGCAGTCTACCTGGAGTTCGGGGATGAAAACGTGAAGAGACATTCACGTCTCCATCTATATTTTGTGTATATAACTATCCAAAATTCTATGATTAAAACAGACCATATAAAGATATTTTAGCACAGATAAAAATACTTCATAGTAAACTTTTCTTGTGAACATGATTTCACGAAATACGATATTGTCTGTTCGTGTAATAAAGTCGTATCGTACAGAGTTTCCTTTTAAAAATGTCCGTCTATTCCGAGCTCTGCCGTTAATCGTTACGGTTATAGACGAAAACAAAACTCGGGAGATATTCTGGCCACTGCTCTAAAGTCGATGCACCCATTGACCTCAAGATGCGCTATGCAGTTGCACAATCGTCTTAGAAATGAATGCAAGTGATAAGAGACAGCGTGCTTGGAGAGAAATGAATTCTAAATATTTATGTAACAAGTAAATGTGTAATCTGTAGAAGGTGAGAGCACTTTTTGAATACATTTCTTAGATCGTGGATCTATTATCTGATTTTCATTTAACGTTGTCTTGATGTTTTAAATGTTGTAACTGACTTTAAATAAAATCAGGAAAGGGCATAAAAGTAATGTTTAAAGGCATATAGATGGTCATGAGGATAAGGAAGGAGCCACTATCATTTACTCGATATTTTTGTGATTTACTTAACTAATTTTCTAAACTGCTGATATAATTTTAATAAAATCTCCAATGACTGAATATTACATCGCCAAACTATGCCTGTCACTTCTTTCTATATAATATACTATGTGCATTCAGCTAATGAATTATTTTTAGTTATTTTATGAGTAATCAAATATTATTAGTAAATAAAAAAGTCAGCGAAAATATAAAATTTTGTAGAAACTTTCATTTTATTTTATTCATCGAATACGTCATTTGAAAAAGACACACGTCAGACAAATATTTTTCATAACACAAAATGTTCTCGCTTTTGACTTTTGCCGACATATCACCGACAATGTAATATTGTATGTCGAAATTCACCGACTATGTTACAGTACAGCTATCTGAGAAAATCTTTGAATTTTAAACATTTAACTAATCGAATAGCTCCTTGTCTCAGAAATTTCTAATAAGCGTCCATCGTCCATAGTGACCGATGTTTATTGCCAAAAGACATTGTGGCGATATTTATTGATTTCTTGAATAAGTTTTGATTAATATTTAGATTCATTACGTATGGACTTACGTTATTTGTAAAGTGCCACCTACTTATCGTTTGTATCGTAAGACCCCCTCTATATTGCTTAACAAGAAAAAAAATCATCAGATTAAGAAAAGTATGGGATAATTGCTGGTAAATATGAGCAGTGATTTATTAGTTCCTAATTTCTGTACGCTATGCTTTGATTATCGTCAAACATTAACAAAAAATATAGTTTTAAGTTCAGCTAGTACACAATTTCGATAATTTTAATTCCAAATAAACAAAATTTATTATATTGTTAAAAAAAATAAAAAATTCTATACCAGATTTGAAGGAATAGTAAAAGTTGATCGCAGAAAAAAAATCTCATCTTCAGTAGGTATAAGTTAAATACGCAGTTACACGATATGTTAAATTATAGCATGAAATTTCATACTATGGACACAAACAATAACGTTGAACAATATTTGTATATGATGAAAGATAGATGTTATATTTCCCTGATTTTTGAATGACAGTTAGTAACATCCCTTTATTATTTTATTGATACAACAGCCAAGAACTTGGCTATGAAACCAGTTATTAATATACATATCCAAGCACTTGGCCTATTCATCCCGTGGGTATCGTAAGAGACGACTAAGGTAAGAAACTATTCAAGAAAATATCATTACAAAGAGAAGGAAAATTTGAAGCAAACCCTATTCCCAACCGCCTGGTCAGCGCGGTATAGTAGGCCAAAACCTCCTTGCTAAGGAAAAGCCTATGTCCAGCAGTGGACTGTAAAAGGCTGTTGATGATGATGATGATGAAGCACTTAGCTGTTAACTCTAATATTTGAAACTAGGAAAAGGTAAATAGAGGTATTTTTTAGCTTATTCTAGATACAGTGACTCTGATAGAATTTTAAAACTGTATCAGAGTCACTGTATCTAGCACATAAAAATATTCAAAAAATTTGGGTATAGTATTGTAGAAATTGTATAAAACAAATAAAAGTATAATATGTATGTATATGTATGTATGATGACTTTAATTTAAAATGTTGGAAAGAATTTTTAGATCATACAACCTTGTTAACATCTGTTTGGAACCGAATAGAACTACTGCCACTATTGCCAAAGTAATAGTAAATAAATTACATTCTAATCAATATGGATAGATGAGTGCTTTTGTTATGAAAAACAAAATGGTGGCAACACGAAATATAACTGTAGTAGTAAAAACTGCAGAAATCTTATTGAAAGAGAATGCCAAACTCTCTAATGCTCAGTATAAGTTTAATTGTATCAGTGATAGAGATATTCTTAAAACATTAAATTTTTCTAGTGGTATAAAAAAACCGCAGATTATTAGGATAATTCTTTTCAAGAAAATAAATCAGTTATTAGCGTAGTTGCACCACAGCTGGCATTAATTTTCTATAAGTGCATTGAATGTGAATCACGTAGCACGTGTGATCTTGCAAATTATAGACCTATTTTAGTATTACAAACTTCCTTTAATGAAAGCAATACACACATAAACCAGTTTTGAGTTAGAAGAGGTCAATCAACTAGTGAAGCTAATATTGGACTTTTGGTAAAAGTATTTAGTAACTCCTGTCGTTTTTTATGAAACATTGGTCAGGAAATAGTATTACTGTAGACTTAGAAATACTAATTTGAATATTCTTATCTCTTATTTGAGTAATATGGTCCAAAGAGTGGAAGTAAATGATCAGAGGTCCTTGGTGTCTCTGGTCACTATGATTCTCAGCCGATTTTGATACTCGTTCGTATTAATGACCTACCTAATTTGATATAAAATAATTAGGAGGAGAAGAATTATTTGAGGATGATATTTCACTTTTAGTGAATTTTAAACGACAGCAGTTATTTACTGATGATGTGAATAGAACTCTCTATAATGTTGGGCAGTGGGACAATGTTAATAATTTAATTATTTAATTTAATGTCGAATAAGTTAAAATCAGCATTCTGACAAATGGAAAGAAGTTGGATGATACGGACACCACTAAGTTTCTGAGTATAAATCCAGACTCTAAATTACAGTGAGGCGCACACATTGATAAATTGTCGTTAAGATTCAGGTCTGTAGCATACTTGGTTTATGAAATTCGTCAATCAACGCCGATAGATGGGTGTATTTTAACAAAATTTTTAGAGTAATATCATAGAGTATTTTATTGTGGGGAAATGCTACTGACATTTAAAGTATCTTTATGTTACAAAAAAAGCTATTCCTGTAATTATAATCTCAGTTATAGGCAGTCACTGAGCGATACGTCTATTATTATCATGGCGGTCCCATCTCAACATATTTGGAAAAATTTAATGTGTATAAAGATAATCAAGTCTTTTCGGTGTCAAGGTGTGTACAGTAAAATTTCAAGAATTAAGTATTAAAAAATTAAGTCTTAGTAAAGCAAGAAGTATATATGTGAAAAGGCTATAAATTTGCTTGGAGTCAATGCTGTTCCCTTTCACATTTATTTTGTATTGCGTTTGAAAGTAATGGACTTTTATTTATTGTTTTTTTTCGTTTTTTCAATTGTCTTTTCTTACATGAAAGTTGAATAGTTTCGTAATTTTCTTGTGTATGTTAACGTGAGTGTAATCTAAGCTTTTAATATTAGTTTATATTTAGTATCTTTCTAGTGGTCTGATTGTTTCCATGGCCTACCTAAATGTCCTGCTGACGATAGTATGGCACTTCGGGTCGGTGGTCTTGACTAATAGCGGTTAGGTAACACGGTATCTGGGGCTTGTGCCGTCTGTATGGACAGGCTGACTGAAAGCTAATGACCTATTTTTTAAAGACCAACTCATCCCTTATACTGTACTTACATAGCTTTAATTTAGTCAATGTACACAAACTTAAGAAAAAGATACGTCTATGATTGGTTTCGGTATTTTTTTCTAGAATGAGTCTTGGAAAATGCTTTCTAGCTGCAAAGTCCAATATGTAAAAATATCAGTGAAAGAATTACAAAAATTAACATTTTATCATTTAGACAAGACAGTAAATAAACTCGTCTTGTCAGCATGGCATAGTAGGCGAAAACTTCTTTTCTAAGGTTAGACCTAGGTCCACCTGGACGTTTAATGGCTGTTGATGATGAGACGAGAGATGAAGATGGGACTGAAGGACATAGAGTGACATAAAACGCACCTATTTTATCGTTATAGACTTATTACCAGAGACAAGATAGGAAGTCAGTTTATTACCAACAGTTAAGTACTTAGGAACGCATAGTAAATATTGCTAGTAAGCCAGAGCCTGCTAAACAAATTTCAACATCCCTCAAAGAAAATAATAGATTCAATGTAAAAATAAAATCAAGTCCAAAAAGACTATAAAAGAAAAAAAAAATCAAGCCGCAACAAAAAGTCTGAAAAGAAAAACATACCGTAACACTAATTAACTAACATGCAACGATGTAATCATCAAAGCAACAAAACTGCGCTAAAATGTAAAGAGAAGCTAATATACAACAGTAAAACATGAGAATGTCGTGTTTGACAAAATAACTCATATATTTTAATTTAACACTATGAAAGTAAAGTAAAGGGTACTAGAGAAACACGAAATGATGTCAACTTCAATTAAAGCTATAAAAACGGTGTTATATAACTAATAACAAATTCGTGTTGAAGGCTTAATACCAACCTTTCGACGTATGAACGTTAACAACATCAAAACATACAAACAAAAATGTGACTTAGTGTGTTAAGCTTGTGGTTGACTTTTGTTTGTACATTTGCTTAAAATTTTTGTGCAGTTGACGAAAATAGTATTAATATGCTTTTTTATTTCCTATTTTGATGTGTTTATTTTATGTTAGTGTTGTTGTATGGGGCTTTTTAAGGCTGAATCACTTACAGTATAATACATCATTTGAATTATTTTTTATAATTTTTGTCTATAATTGAGGGTGAAAATGAATTTACAGTAGTGAATTATCCCTTTAGCAATTTATTTTAAAAGCATGTTAATCGAAATAAAATATTTTTACAATTGAAACAGCGATTACTTGGTAAAACGAAACCCGTCGGACATTCGTGTCAGATGCACGACTCCGCTCAATTAAAAACATAATTGAGTATTTGGGTGCTTCGAACCCAGCGAAGGGTGCGAGTTAAAAGTAAAATGACACTTGTATTCTTGAAGTTTAATTATTTATGGCTGTAGCTGGTTATACAAATCTTATTTGCTCGTATTGTTAGGCCTACATTTTTAATAACCAATTTTGAATGAGGTTTAATTACTTTTTATTCATATTTGAGCTTAATAAGGACAATCAGAATATCACAATTTTATACTATGACAAAAATACAGCTTGAAATTGCCAAAATGTAGGCACTATTATAGGAAGAATTCAATTTTTGAGAGTCCTTTTTCTTTCTTTTTATATACATTTATAGACCCTAGTTTCTCGTTTAAACCGGGCAGTTTTTCAGGTGTTCGGGAGTTGGCCTATGTACTTTTACATTAATAAAATACTTTAAAAAAAAAATCAATCAAGCAAAAAATATTTTAGGACGAACAAACACATTAACAATATCTAACAAATGACTCAACACCACAGTACGTAGTAACGTAGTGCTATTAGATAACTTGGTAGTATTTTCACATAATATTTTATTCTCACACAACTGTGCATTATGTGCTAGTACAGTACTTAATATATCAGTAAATATATATAATGAAAGGTTATTTCATTAGTTCATTTATAGGCCGCGCTCCGCGGGTTTTTAGGTTGTCTGTGGCGCACAGAGAGATTGACACGTCATTTTTAATGGTGGATAATATTTTAGGTTGTTTTGTGAACATTGGTTGTTATAAAAACTTATAGAGTGATAAACGAAAGGATATAGTTAAGGAATCGATATTAGTAAACTTTAAATGTCGTTTCTTTGTATTTTCAGGTAAGATAATAATATGATTGTAGTAATTTGACTGCACGATTGGCCTAGTGGTTTAAGCGGTCGCCACGCCGCTCTCCGCTTCGCTGTGTTGTGGGTTCAAATCCTACATGGGACAACACTTTGTGTGGTCCACAAATTGTTGTTCTGAGTCTGGGTGTTCTTTGTGTCCGTTTCTTGTATGTTTGTAAAGTCCCCCGCGACACAGGATTTATTCCTAATGCGGGAGTTGTCTTTTTTAAAAAAAGAAAAAAAAAAAAAAAAGAAAAAAAGTTAAATAAAACGGTTGTTATATTGTGAAACGTGTCAAATAAAACAAGAACTTTGTATTTTCAGAGAAACAATTTATGGTTTATTTTGATAATTCTCGATAACAAACCTTATATATAAATCGACCTAGGATAGGTTAGGTTCTATGTGAAAGACTATCTAAATCTATCTATCTATATATATCTGGTTGTAACTTAACCCTAGATTTCTGTAAGGTCATCGCATTACTATGGTCGAGAAGGCTCGCTGCATGCCCCTTATATGATTGATGTCCACTGAGAATAATATAAACGTGTTTTAAAGCGGCCACTGTATCCGAAAGCTACTAAGCACTTGTCAGAACACACAAAACTTTACCAGCCTCCATTAAATTCAGAAATGTACACTATGATGTTTACCTGTACAAATAAATCCTTGATATCACAAACAGAATTGTTTTTGCTTATTCTATCCGGAGAATTGAATTGAATTCTCTTAATTATATTAAGTCTTGGTTAAATATTGTCTCAGTGTTTTGTATAACTCGACAAAGTTCTGTTTAAACTTGATCGAATGTTAAAATTATAATATTTTTGAATTTTGGTTGCTTTTCACTTTATACTTTGGTAAGCTTAAATGAAATATCAAAGATAAAAATGAAAAGTAAATCGTGTTGAGATCGGAAGAGAGAGAGTTCGCTTCTCCTTATATGGATATGGTTCTCAGAATACCGATTAGGATCTATAGGCTAGTAGCTGCACTCCTTATCAAGTTTTACACACACCGCTACTATTGAAAATAATTATGTTAAAAATGAGATGTCTCAATCTTGATAAATGTGTGAAATTGAAAATGACATAACATTTTGTTTTTAATAATGTGAATAGGTATAGGCTTAAATGTTAGGAATTGGGTGTTAGTGGAAGTCTATGGCTCTGAAATTCGGTAATTTTAAGATATTTCTGAGCTTAACTTTCCCTTCTTAACACTTTTTTTATCAAATTATACGTATATGTGATTTGTACTTGTACCGAGTATTTGAGAGCATAATAACTGTAACGTATGTTTCCTTCTATTTCGCAAAGGTGTTAGGCTCGTAGGTGTTAGACAGCTACTGCAAAATTGTATGGTATTGCGTACTAAAAATCTATTACACCACTTTGTTTTTGACAGAGTCTAAATAAATACTATCTGTTTTATATCTATTCAAGTATTTGTGTTTTAAATCAAAATTATTACTTTATTGTTTTTAACTTAAATACTTTTCAGGATATAAGGTAAATGCAAGAATGGCTAATTGGTGTTGTCCTGCGTACTTTGCTTCCTTGGTCGCCTCTTACGACACCCATGGGCTGAATAAGGATGATGATATTCTATATTCTTAATCCGTCACTGCTCGTTAAAATTATAGTATATTCTGAGTTGTTGTAAATAAGTTTAGAAAGGATAAATTAATTTCAAGTGAAACTAAAAACTTGGCTGGTGAATTTTGATAAATAAAAAAAGAGTAATAAATGAGAAAGATACTCAGGAAATACTAAAAGAAAGTATTAGATATACAACTGTAAATAGTTGAAGCAGAAAGCTTCGCTTAACCAATGAGGCTTAATTTTAATATACAAGCGAGAACAATCAAATAGTAATAACCAGTAAATATCAGAGTACAAGCGCAATGCGCAGCGGGGTTTCTATGCAAATTTCATTTACCCGTAATCCACTCAGCGAGATTGGTACTGATTGATAGGCGTAAATTGGAAATAGGCTGTAGCCGAGCACCCGCCACGGGCGCGACAATCGGTGTGCGTGGCAAAAAAGCGTACCGACAGAGTTACCCACTAGATGGCTTGCTTTTTTCGAATAAGTTATATCAGTGTTATATAATATATACATCGAGTAAAATACTTATGAAGAGACCAGTGAATACCAGTATTTTTGCTGAATGAGATTGGGAAATAACCGTGTGTGATCAGGGCCTGTTATCGTCAGTATCTACAATATTGACCCACTACAAAATAGCAAAATTCGCATATGAACAGTTTTAATTAAAATTAATAGCATAGGAAATAATGTTGACATTGGAACGCAATTTAGGTGGCTTAATTAAAATTTCCTCTAATAATGTTGTTAACGCAAAAGCTTTTTGTACGAGCTGTTACGATTTTGTATACAGGGTAGTACATTTTGTTTGTCACGTTGCCGCCTCCGGGCGTTCCGCCTTGTTTGTTCCGGCTTGACCGGCAGAGTGTCAGATTTACGTGTATTTTATTGGAAAAAAATAAGTAAAAAGGTCCATTTTTTTACGCCTCAGCTCTCGTTCCGTAATTAAATGCGCGTTATAATAAGGTATTGCAATTTTTTATAATATTTTTATATTCACATATATATTCGAAAAATGTAGCTTGTAGGTTATTGAGAATATTACCATTCGTTTCTTGTTGTATTATGATTCGATAATGGGTATGGTGCCTATTGGTTTCCAAATTACATTTTGAAAATTTAGTTTACTAGATTTGTAACATAATTAGTAAATTTCAAGTAAACAAAAGTGTGTCCAAAGTAGATAATTCTAAATTTACAGAACTTTTTTTCTACCAAAAGGGTATCTCCTTTTAGTTTAGGTTAAACTATTAGTTGAGTATTAAACAGATTTAAAAGAAAACATAATCGTAATTTTAAAACAAAATATTACAATCATCTAAAATTCATCACAATAAATCAATCGCATAGCAACGACCAACAATAAAACTTTCTCGATAACAATAAAAATAAAACTGGGAACATTCTCAGTACATTGGACCGGGAATATACAAATTGTATGTCCTGTTCCGCACGGCTGGTTCCGTACACGCTTGACACCTGTACCTGTCACTATCGAATTGGGGAAGACGTATGGACCTGCCCGCTCCGTGTGCATGTCCGGAGAAGATTCGATGAGAAGAATTGTTGAGCTAATAATAATAGGATTTATCGTTTCGGGGTTTTTTATTGAACGATTTGTAGTTCGAGGCGCCATTGAATATTGTTAGGAATGACTTTTTGAACACGTGGATATGTTACACATACGAGTATTTCTTGAATCTTCCGAATTTTAGGTCCTATTTATATATAGTCATCATCATGATCTTAAATATAGTTATTTGTGTTCATATATCAGTTTTTAAATATTTTAATTTCAGAATGTTACCTAAGGCGAGTTGGTGTTTCGCTGCTTACAGTGTAAAACAGTGAGAGGCGTGACACCATGCTATCCCGGTATTGACTCTGGTTATCTCGGGATTAACACGGAGGACTCTAGTAGCCGCTGATGAGTTTCTGTAGCTTCACCCGATTTATTTTTCTTAAAGTAAGATGACGCTCATGAACTCTTTTTCAACTATGTTTGTCAATAAAATCACAGCATAGAATTAAAACTAGTGACTTTTCAAGAATGTGAAATGTAAAAATAAATACATTTTTACTATTTTATGACACATCAGCATCTTTTTAGTGATATTAGTAAAAGAATCACGAATACAAAAACATCGAGAGTAATAATAAAAACAAATCAAACTTATAATCTTCACCTGTTAGATGGACTAGTTACAGAAATTGCGATTCCGATATCATAAAACTTCCCTTTGATAAAAATATTACTCATTATAACTTTGCGTACACAAAACTCATAGTGATCTCAGGAGAGGTATCACATGAACGAACTTAGAATAGATGTGAAAGCAATTTCCCATCTTATTATGAACCTTAATTCGTTTTGCACCTGAGTTGACATCAAAACTTATAATCAGGAGGTAATTACCGGTATAATTACAACAAAATTTTGCTAGAAATTTCAAGGCGATCATTTCTACCATCCCCAAGGAGACCGTTTGAAACGTGATAAGTCGTGTACTGTTAAATTGGACCCACTATGAACGACGACGCTTTGATAATTTTCATATCAAAAGAGGGATTACTAAATTTTGTTATTGAATACAGAGTAATCATTAAAGATTTATATATAGATGGAGTAAATGAAATTTGTGTAAAGTTGATTCTGAACAAAGTGGTAATTTACATAACATCTTCAAAATGATAAGATTTGAATAGAAATTAAATATTTTGAATCAGTTTGCTGGATAGAATTAAAGTTCCCAAATGTATTACAGTAAAATGTTAAAACAAATAAACAAATCCCTTAGAGAGAAATAGAAAATGTTGAAGATCAAACTCGATATGAAGAAAGAATTAATCCCGTAGATAAACAATCAACGGAGAAAGCAATAACAATATAGATTCAACGGAGTGAATTAATATCAAATGGTGCAGAATATTTTGAACATCTGGAGAATGTTTTGTTTCAACGATCCCGGTAGTGAATGGGTAAGTCCATCAATTGCAAAAGCAGGGTTTTCTTGTCTGCTAATAAAGAATCCACACAAAGCTGATACTAAGTACTTCTCGTTGTTTTGTTCTTTAAGGTAAAGAATTGGTAAACTAAAAACTAATTACTGTATTTAGTAAATTGATTATTTGTGATTGTATACTAATTGACAGTATCGGTCGAGATTTTATTTGTCAAAAATTTTAAATAACAAGCAATTTTTTTCTTACCATAGGGTCGCTAGTGGTCGCTGACTAGGTTACTTACCTGTAATAAGACAAAAATAAATATTAAATAACATCACACCTTTTCACAAACAAGATACTTCATAAATCATAACGCCGACACTGCTAAGAATATTACAAAAAAATCTATTGAACTCTCCTTGTAAAGCATAGGAACAAAATCTTTCTTCAAAAACTTTCTCATGTTACAGGGAAAAAATATCTCGTTCCCAGGGTATTACGCAGACGCTCTAACATCCAACTTTTCGCAAATTCCCAAAACTTGTAAGACAAACGCTGCTCCTTTAACATTCGCACAATTACCTGCTACAAGTTGGCGAATGCAAATTTCTGCTATATTTATTTTAGCTTCCCTTCTGTTCCGAACTTTCTTATAAATAACCTAATCAGGGTCAATCCATCAACCTGTCATTCTGTAGAGAAATATTTTTCTGTTACTGTAGCACCTTTATTCAATAACAAATTTTCAATATAAAACGAAACAAAGCTTTACGAATGGATCTCCAGTTTACTATTACTCATTTGGAGCTGCCAAAAGCACCTAACGTGACCCTGTTTACATGTAACACGCATAAATATAATTATGTATAACATAAATACATACTGTTAGTGTATGAAGCCTCTAATATGATTTTATGCCTATATCAAGTATAGATTAAAAGTCTAGCTTAGAGGTAAAGTTTTATATAACTTAAGCTTTTATCTGTAGATACGTTCACTCAAGACTTGGTGATTTTATCCTCCGGAAATAGTACCTTTTTCGCAATTACTATGACTATGCTTATGGAATTTTTTATGATTTGAGTTGACGCAAAAGAAGTTTGATACAAAAACACATGTTCTCTATCATAAAATTAGTTAAGACTTTTTTAAATTAGTTGTTATGTATTGTAACGTGTTAATCTAACACTTTGAATCAAAAAAAAATTACAGTAGTTTATTAATATATTAGACGTTTCTACATATGACAAATTCATTTTCTTACTAAGACTATTAAGACGTAAGATTGGTGGTAAGAATAATCTCAAAGCTAAGAGACGCAATAACAACAATAATATATTTACTGTAAATTAAATATACCACATGATTCTAAGCTTTTGCTTATTTTTACTCATACTTTTTACTAAAATTCAATAAATTTTTACTTATTTGTCATTTAATTTTTTTTAAGTATGAAAAGGCTACTTTTCAGAGAAAAATATTATCAAAACACGTTTGAGCTTCAGGTCAGTATGCTTAGGTTGCGTACACGAACGAATTCACGGGATATCCTAAAGAATATTTATCCAAGTGTGGTAAGCTCGCTTCAAATTCAAATACTCCACCCATAAAAACATTTTTGATCTCGATTTTTGTTGAGGTCTGTAAAATTTCATATTTCTTAGACTTCGGTAACGTTGGGGATAAGATTATGGATTTATTTGATTCAATCAGAGAGCTTGTGAGGGCTGTAAGGGGTTCTGAACTAACAACTGTTCTTAATCCACTCTATCTGAGTTCGAATGCCGCCCAAACGGATTGGATTACCTTTACGTACTTTATCGGACTTTTTCTCTTCAATATTGGATAGCTCAAAAGGTTCGACATCCTTCTGTAATACTGTAATTTTACTTTGTTGATAAACACAAATTTAAAAAAAATATTCAACTCTTACATGCATTCTTATCACTACGATTTTTGGAAGCTATTTAATTACTTTGAAAAGTAAAAAAATCTCAACTTTAAAGCTATATTATTAACGGAGTAATAAGAAATAGTACACAAGACAGTAGAATCAAGTTTGTAGGGCACAAATTTAAAATGCTAAACTGATTGGAACCGGGCACAAATTTTTTAGATTACGTGCTCCTATCCAATCTAAGAACAAAGGGTTTAAGGAAATAGTTTAGCTACGGATATTGTTAGCAGGCAGCCTGTATCCTTTATGCCTTTTATATCCCTCCCGTCACAAACATTTAACACTGACTTGCAGACAGTAATATCGAGGCTTGGACAGATAAAATCTTGTAAGTTTAAAAGAGGTTTTCTTTTATTTGTGAGGGTAAATGGATAATGCACAGAAGGTATAGGTGCAGCAATGGAGTCCTGTTCTGAGTTTTCAATCTAAATGAGTCTGTAATGAAAGTCTAGACGATTTTCGTTTGCAATTTTTCGGAGGTTATTTGAAAGTGTATCTAAAATTAAAATTGGATTTTATTGTACTATTTTTACAGTATTGTCTAGATCAATATAGTAAGTTTGCTTGCAATTGTAATACTTTATATAAAATTATAAATAATAATTAATAGTACGCATAAAATATGTTACAGAATCTCAAATAAATACATACCTTATTTAAGTAATATTTGTGTGCTGAATATACTAAAAACTTGATGTACATTCTATAGTGCATTAAACTTTGGTATTTGTAATGGACAAGAGCATATACAAAAACCGGTTAAAAAATATTGTTATAAATGTAGGCAACTGGACTTCCATTAAAAAACAACTATTACAGACGTTGATAACACAACATTATCCTATATCTCATAGAGTTGTAGATATAATTACAACTTTACCCTCCCCGAGGTATTAACTGAGAACCAAATAAATGGATACAATATACTAATGTAACCTATAAATTCTATTAATGCAGGAACTGCAAAATTAGGTAGGTCCTTTGGGAATAGGACAATGTTTGAGAAACATCTCATTACTAAACTCACGTGTTAACTAAACCCGTTATAATTCTAAAAGTACTTACACAGTTGTATAAATAGGTAATTATTTGTACTGTTAAGATGATTGTAGTTCATGAGTCAAAGTTTTAGGAACTAGTCAATAAATATATTAAATTAGGACTAAATATTTATACTTCGTAAAAATACATTGCGCATAACATGTACTCATATTTTTTCAATATATTAAATGTTAATAGTAACGGTAAGCACAATTTACAACAAAATAAGTGAATATAAAAAAAAATGTACACTCTATACTACTCTATACTTCTTTAAAATGATTATACAGAAGAATATAATACCTAATAATATTAAGTTACACACAAAGTTATTTAAAGCAGACAAAAGTACGATGATAAACAATTTCAAAAAGCAGGGCAGTATACATATAATCATTACTTATAGATATAACCGCCTCGGTGTTTCACACACGACAAGTACATCGGCCCGTGTATCGAGTTGGCTCGAGTTCGCAAAATTCCTGTCGCATAAAGCATGTCGCACCTAACTTAATTAAATTCTATTATACTACCAGCAAAGATAAATAACTCCCGCCCGTTAGACTCTCCCGAACAACTTGGAGAGTTGAAATTTAGAAAGAATGAAGCAATTTCTTTTGTTGAAGACGCAGTTCAACGTGAAACAAACGTAATTATTGTTGGTTCTAAAATGTGGAATGTTGATAACGTTGACACTAGTTTTATTTTGATCTTTTGGTGACTTGAAATTAAGTTTAATTTTGTCTTGTAGGAAGATACTAATAGTATACATAGATATACTAATAGGCTAGATGACACCTTAGTCAAATTAGTTACTTTTTATCATCTGTCATAACGACAATTTTGTATGAAAAATGTACTAAATACCAAATTGTGACGTCTCAGTTTTAGACTACTCAATTGAACAATATATTTCACTGTATATTTTACTGAAATTCGTCATAATAATAAAAAGTTAAGTTAATTGTATTTTTCGAGATGTTTCGCAATATCAGTTTTAATGAAGTGGACATTGTTATTTATTTACGATACAGTCATCTACCCAATTGTACAATATTTACCTTACTGTAAACTCATTAAAGGAGATCGAAACACATTAATTTAATTTTAATATGTCAACTCATAATGACAGATTAAAAAAAGGTTTTATGTATTGAAAAAGTAATCATTAAATTGCATTGTATTTTAGTTATGAGTCTATAAGTCGATATAACTAAATGGTCATTTATGTATAGTTATGCTATGATATAGTATCATTAAATACTATTTATTTAAGTATTACTGTCAGCTGTGACTTTTGACATACAATAGCAGACACTGATCATAAAGAGACTTGACTTAAATTAAAACTTACATATATATATCTAGTTATTGTAGAGTTGTCTACATAATGATAGTTTGCAATAATGGGTTTGTTGGCTCTCTTAGTTATGGTTAAATATTCTAACATAAAATGAAAACCAGAAAAAGATATAATAGGCAGTAATATCTAGATATATAATCCAACATACTGTCAAAAAACTCTCTTAAAAGAGTGTTCCAACAAATCTCTCTCACTTTAATCACAGCCTGATCGAATTTCCTGTCCGCAAAGTTTCAACAGGAAGCGGAAACTTTTACGCTTTACATTGCTGTGTACATAAAGTACTTGGCACTCAAGGAACATTGTCTGCTATCGGATACCCGTAATGTATATAAATTGTGTGTTGGTGATACTTTGATATCGATTCTATATATGTAACTTACTTTACAAATATTAATTAATTTATTAGTTTGAAGTTCTGCTGCATATAATATTGCCAGGTTTAAAATTGGTGGAACCAGTAAATATGCAAAAACCTTGATAGTTTTAGAAACCTTTTGATAGTTTTTAGGTTATAGGTACAATGTTTATCATAGATGACTTGAAATTAATGATAGTGAGAAACGGTGAACTTAAATTTTTAAAATGTTAGACTATACTAAATTTTATAAATATTAAGAAAAAAATAATAATCGAAAAAGTTCTGGATAAATCTTATTTCCAATAATTCTTATGGTTCCGGCTTATGGCACTTTTAATTCAAAATTAATACAAACCAAACTGTTTTTATTAATATACGCGATATTGAAAATCACTAATACACGATCAATTTATCCAAACGCTCTAATTTGCTTACAAGACACGATTTCGCTATAATTCACATTACAAGTGAATGAACGAATGAGTGAGTAATTGTCATCCAACACGTTCACATTTGAACTGAGAATGCAAGTCAACCGTTGGATGTGCGACGACGGTGTAAACACGCGTACGTACTAACACGATTAGATACACCTCCCTCCCTTCACTCACTCATTTATGCCCCATTCCATAGCTCGACGCGCCCCGGACATGAAACCGCGCTAATAAGGAACACTTCACTTGTAATTTCCTATTTGTTTCTATTTACATGTTGAAGTGTTGTTTTCGTATTATATTTTTGAAGTGATTACTGGGTGTGTGTGATTACGAAATCTTAATGTTGAGGCCTTCATTATATTCGGGCTGGGAAAATTGTTTTCGTGTTTTGTATGTTTTATGTTTACTGATTAAGAATCAGTTACATCAGTAATTTGAATGTTTTTATGACATTTTGCTGATAGACATTCATGATTTGATTTCGTTTATTTAATTAGGGCAAAGTCCAAAAGGTGCGTTGTGGGTTCTTTTTTATGATCATTGTCTTCTCTAAGACGAATATATTAACAAAGTAGTCCAGCTCACTATTATCAATATAACTTGTAGTAATATGTCCGTGTGGTGACAGATTAACAATACATAGTGTTACCACCCCTATTCATCCCGTGGGTGTCGTAAAAGGCGACTGAGAGTATACAAGACAACATCATTACAAAGAGAAGGAAAACTTGAAACAAACCCTATTCCAAACCATCTGGCCAGCGTGGTGTAGTAGGCCAAAACCTCCTTGCTTCGGAGAGGCCTATGTCCAGCAGTGGACTGTAACAGGCTGTTGATGTCATAATAACACACGAATACATTTAAAATAGTGAATATATGTATGTGTGTAGGATCTCACCATCTAAATCTTGAGTTTAATCCACATTTGACTTATGATATGCACCAGTAATTGATTATTTTTGCAATTGTTTGACTAATCTCACAAATAATGTGTATATTTTCGTAGAAAAACAGAAATAATCACATTCAGAGTAGTTTTTTTTTTTGTTTTTGGAGACATCTCCTGCGTTAGGTGTATATTCTCTGTCGCGGAGAACTTTACAAACATACAAGAAACGGACAGAAAGAACACCCAGACTCAGAAGAACAATTTGTGGATCACACAAAGTATAATCCCGTGTGGAGTTTGAACCAACAACACTCGGCGCAATAGACAGCGGCATGGCAATCGTTTAAACCACAACACCATCCGTGTGGTAACGTAGAACATGGAAAAACAGTTACACTAATAACAGAAAAAAACGTTAAGAAATATTGACATTAAAGTGCAAGCATCATTTAATACGCTCAAAACGTTCTCAATGTAACATTTAATCAAAAAGAAATGAAAATAATGAAATAGAAAGGTAAACAAAAAAACTCCAATACTGTGTTTACTATAATCATAAGAAAAAGCTATAGACGTACGAAATGTGTCAAACTTTCCCAAAAATGTTATAAACAAAGACCAGTATTGAAATACTAAATGGTTTTGGCAGTAAACGCCATTTTTGGAAGAGGTCCCGACTCTCGATTCTAACGTTCTTAAGCTATACGGAACCGCGTCACGTAGGTAAGGTACCGTCGATAAATGATTATTGCTATGGCAAAGGCACCGAACCACTGAAACCTTACGGACCTATTTGGTGGACGCGAGTTGGGTTTTGTCGAGTTACTTAGTGGATAAGGTAAGTGTATGTTATTCAACTATTTCTTTGTCTTTTCGATATAATGATTAATTGTGTATATAAGTTTCTGTTAATCAGAAGCAGAATATATAATATTTGGCATAATTAAATTTTAAAATCTTCACATACTTATTGCTTTTTTGTTGTTTACATTCAATAAACATCGTTAATACTCACAATACGGGTATAATGCGAGGCATTTTTACCTGTCAACAAACATCTGTAAAACTTGACATAGAAAAAGTAATTTTAGTGACAATTTTGTAAAATTTCAATCAAATTCTATCAGATTTTAAGGTCCTCCATAAATATTTTAAAAATGACATAATAAAAACAACATAATATATATTTATTACGTTCTCAAAACCTGTTTGTTAATTATCTGCTGCAGTAGTGTATAAATAATAGGTTAACTTTTAATACAAGACAAATGAAATCGTCTACCACGTTTCGCTATATGTTAACTCTCAGTACATTTTCTAAAGTTACGACGTTAAATGTAAGCATAACAAGTTGGAAAATGAACCACGTCAAAGTTTTACTAACCACGTTGCTTTAAGCAAACATCTCCACAGTCAAGACTATGAATGAGTGCCCCTGAGCATATCATTACACCGAGCATTTTTTCAAAACGCTCTCTTTAAACACTGACATATTATTTTCATTTAGAAAATACAATAAGGCTGTTGCCCTCTTCATATTGTTCCATTTATTTATTGAAAAATGTCTTTTGTAATTACGGAAATATGGGAATCAACACACAATAGGTATTAAGAACATTCATTTAATTTAATTGCATGACGTTTGGGCCCCGTGTGGTTAATTCACATTAAATAATCAATATCCCATTTAGATTCTAATATTAATAACTTACCTCTTGCCAGAATATTTGAATCCATTTAAACACATGTATTAAAGTGAATAACAACTACCAACCTCATGTATAAATGCAGTCGAACTTTGAACTGTAAATAAGTAATAACTTTGCCTGTTATGGGTCCTATCGACTGGAAAAGATGAGAAAGAGGCGATTACCGAAAAGGGTTTATCGAGTGAATGTTTGTAGAAATGCCAGAGGGGACCAAAAAGGGTGGACACTGACCGTTATTGGTGATTTGAAAATTGATTATGTTTGTGATGTGAAAGAAGAATTGAGAGATTAGGATAATACGATAAACTTATCAAAGGTTTTTTAAAACTAATGAAACATCCTTAAAAATATAGAGTCACAACAAATAGGGCATTCGCCTATTACAGCAGCAAGCGTGGTCGTACTCAAGTTTTATCAGCTGTGAATTTCCCTCATAAATATTCGATTGGGCGCCGTGCCCCGGGCTCGAGGCCTCCCCCTTCGTAATATTGAGATTCATAATTTGACCCGCAACTAACTTAGCGATCCACTGAATTCGTGAAACACTAATAAGCCAATATAAATAGAAGTCTGAAAGACTTTTAAGGTTTGTGTAAACCTTCTACTGAAAACATTTTGATTGAAAAATAATTTCATAAATTTTATGATAGATCTATGCTCTAAAACTCTATGGAAGCAAATACCTCCAGCATTAAACCTGATTTTGACATTTCTGCATAAAGTTTAAAGAAACTAATAAATAAAAGAATGTGAAAAATGTCTTGTTATGTTTTAAAAACATCAATATTTATAGAAATGTAAAGAATTGACGTGAGATAGAGGACAAACGCCTATTCCATTACAGTCGTAAAAAAAAAATTGACGTAAGTTTTGTCACTCTCACTCACAATACCTTGCATACCTTGCATACTCATCTACACACTATAAGTAAAGAGTTACATAATATTTTCAAGAGGATAAATAATGAAGGTAAAACAAACTAACGAAAAAAATATATTCATTTTTATTCATATAACTTTAAAGGTTACTAACAGAGTCAAAAAATTGGAAGTGACAAACTGTGATTCGTAAAATAAATCATAATAATAGTCTAGCGCACTTAGACTATTTTAAATCAAGTGCATCAACAAATATAAATAGAAAGTGACGCAAGAAAGCCTTTACAATTTTACAACGCGGTAACCAGAAAACGCTCGTTATTCACAAACTATGTTCAAGCAACACTGACTTCTTTAATTTTGAATTCTTTTACCCTTACTCCGCCAGTCTCTCATTGCCGACCTTTTTTAGTTTCCTTTAAGGTTTTCAGACCATTTTTAAGAATCCTATAAAATAATTCAAGTCGTCGACGAACGGGAATTAAGGAAAATTTTAACCTTTTGATTGGAATCGTCCAAAGAAAAAGTATTTTTATGAGCTTAAAATTCTTGCCGTGTCACCTGAGTCGATAAAAGTCATGTTAAATAGAAATATAATATACTATTCTAAAGAAATACTAAATGGTTGAATTGATTGTAGTGAGTTTCATCTTTGAAAGTTTGTTTTGATCGTTATACACACTTAATAACAAAATTATCCACTCGGCTACATTGTGGTTTTTTTCCATGTCAGAGCTGGTAAACGAGCATACAGGCCAATTGATGGAAAGAGAAATCTGAAATGAGAACTATGGTGAAAAGATTATTATTATAAGTAAGATTAAAATTATTGTCACAAAATTTGTGTATTCAATACACCTCTGCTCAGCTCTTAAGATAAGTAGTCATAGGTACGGAGTATACAGATAACTATATAACAGCCAGATATATATAAACCTGTCGTTTCCCTAAACTCAATAAAAGTACATCGTAAAGTTGTTAACAGCAATGACATATTCGTAATGCATGAGCTCGCGTCATCCCTATGTCAATGAGTTCTGTTTCAAGTTTTGCAGTGACGTTATCTTGCATATTTTGTTCCCTTAGTCGCCTCTTACGACACCCATGGGAAGAATAGGGGAAGTGACACTCGTTATTCTTATTTGGTCACCGCACGGAGTTCATAGCTACTATGTGTACCGGTGTTGATAGTGAGCCTGTCTGATTACCAGTCAGATGATTACCAGAAAAGTGTGTATAAACAGAACGCTATGCTCAGAGTGTAGTCACTGTATTGAAGTGTTTATAAATGGTTAAAAAATAGCCTTTAAGAAAGTAAATGTCCTAGTTTGTTACATTATAAAGGAGTTCAAATCAAAGAAAAAAAAAGTTGAATTATATGTCAACTCTTTTTGGCTTAAATAATATACCCTCTATTTACTCCAATTAACTATATACTTTTAGATTTGTAAAATGTTTGAATAATTCGTTTTTAAGTTGTTTTGACTTTACACTTCATGAATAGTAAAAAAGTAAATCAATTGCGATAAATTTTTATTAAAAGTTTAATCCACATAGCTTCAATGTTTTATGAAATTGGCTCCCTGGAATTTCGTCTCGGACGGCGGTAATAGGCTGTATTCTGGGCTCTGATGATTCAGAAGATGTACTTAACAAATACTTTCAGGTATTCAAAACGTTCGAGATTTCTCTAGATGAGCTCATGTCTGAAATGATATCACATACTAATAGCTGAGAGTAGAAGAAATAACAACTCTTAACAGACTGAGATATAGAAATACGTATAAACAAGAATGTATTGTGTCACAACATTCTGCTAATCAAGATAATATGACATAATATTAAGTATACAAACCTGATATAACATTCGAGATCTGTTTCTGGACTCTTCATGATTTAATTTCTTTTTTCTATATTAAGAGCCTGCCAAAGTGACTCTAGTCTGCCTGATGGAAAGCATGATTAGAATCTAAAGAGTTGTGGTCACCATACTCATTGCAATTGCAGACAATGCGGTATGGTGACCCACATTATGACGACCTAGAAGTCAGATACTTTTTCATGCCCCGTTTGGGGACCTAAACGGCATGACAGTCATCGTGGCAGAGTAAGGTTCACACAGTTACCACGATGACTGCTGCTGAAATAAGCGTGGCTCTACTACCTAAAAAAAATTCAAAAATATCATATTCAAGCTAATTTTTAATATTACACAGCAAAAAAGTGTTAAAAATGTTTTGCTATGTTATTAACTATAAATTGTCCAATTAAATCAGTTATAAAAATAGATATTTAGTTATCATCATTAAACTACTAAATATAAGAAAAATATGGACTAAACCTGCGCCAAATAATAATATTTTTATTCAATTCAATTTCAAATAATAATATTTTTATTCAATTCAATTTAATTTCGTGGATTATTTTCACAATATATCTCTTGCAACGCAAGAAACTTAACAATTATTTACACACAAACTTTGGTCCAATCAAAACTTATAACTACATAATAAAACAGTACAAAACAAACAATAAACAATGACCACGACCAACATTTGTCAAGCGATAAAAAAGTAAAGCCATTGAGAGTGGTGAGAGTAAGCACCACCTAGGAGGCGTGACCGGCCAATTTGGTAGAGGAGCCTCGAGGGCCCAAGAGTAATGCCTCTGACGTCCACATAAGCACCATGAAATTTATCGACCCTACGTGCCGGACGACCAAAATAAAAACAAACTTACCAAGTGTCAAAGTTCGTTTTAGCCACCACTGGCAGCTTTTATATTCAATTACAAAGGGCGTGAAAATATTTTTGGGGATGGACCAGATTTGTGCATTGTTAAGTACAGGTATAAATATGTTTGGTTGAAAATTTTAAGAATTTTAATTTCATTTGCTTGTTCACTCGAGTTTATAAGTACAGATTGAGTATATTAGATTGCTCGGACGTTCCCAATTAGTTCAAAAGTAGTCATATACGGTAGGGTTTACCTGTTATGTTGAATTTTACAGGTAAACTGGTGCATGTATGTTGTATAACTGATAGATTTCCACATTTGTTCATCCAACTGAAAAAATATGAGCTTTGATATTTTTACCAAATTGGTATACCTGTGTAGTTTAAGTATACAAAAAAAACTGAGTGTGTGTGGCGATTGTCCCTAGGTAGGCGTCAGTTGCGCGGTGATTACGACAACAAATAAACCGATTAGCGCTACATTGTTGACAGCTACTGCCAAGGCCATGCCTCCAACTAAGAGTGTACGGCTATCTTTAGAATTGTAAGGTAGGATTATGGTTATTTCTAAAATGAAAATATTTTAATTTTAGATATTTTTAATTTTTACATAATTAAATTTTCATTATAATACACTGAAAATCGTTGCAAATTCTTGTAAACAGCTACAATGCCGATATGGAGCTGTACACCCCAAATAATATTAGATTTAACAACAGTTGTTAAATTGAGACATCTTTTGCGCTTAAGTGGAATATACTTTTAAATTAGGCTTTTAACAATGAATGCCATTATAATATAAAATAAAAAAAGTGTTGGAACATCAATATAAAAGCAAACTTATAAGTATAATGATTCTGTATTTCCATTTAGAACATACCCAGAGTAATCCAACGTAACGCGCAATAAAAGCTCCATTATCACGCCGCTATCGAACCTTAAATTTTTTATAAGCGTTATCCATCGCCTTATTATTTACTGCTTCTTATGGAATGTCGCTTTTTATTCCAGCAATGTTCAGTAAATAGCGTATTGCTTCGCTTATGAAAGTTTTCATATCGACTTTTATCGAGACATACAATTTTATATGGCAGGCGTATTATTACACATCCGCTAATATGACGTGGGCTATAAAATGATTTAGGCTTTTTTATTTCTTTGGAAGTATCGTTTTTTAGTTATCAAAATTCTGTACTTTTTGAATATTACTATTCAGAAATGTTGAACGAAGTTGAATTGATCATACAATAGACATAGCTTTGTCCAAAGTTAAATTGTGTCCATAATTTTAATGACATATATTAAATAATATGTAAATTTTATATTACGAAAACACAAATACATAAAACAGGAATAACAAGTTAATTTTTAGCAAGTTTTTTTACTTATTTTCTTATTTTAAGGTCTTGCCAAAGTAACTCTACTCTGCCTGATGGAAAGCATGAATAGAATCCAAAAGTTGTAGTCACCATACTCATTACGAATACTGACAATGTATTTAGTATGGTAACCCACACTATGGCATTCTATTAACATGCTTTTTTACGCCTCACTTGGGGACGTAAAAGACATGACAGTCATCGCAGCATTTTATTATAGCACATACAGCATATAGATAGCACGGATGCTGTCAGTTTGGGTTGATCTTCTATGGGAGGGTAGTATTGCCCCGGTCGAGCCGACCCGATCATGCTGAAATCAGTGTGGCTTTACTACCTGGAAGTTACTTCCTAAGGTTCTCCAAGTGCAAACAAACGAGAGCATAAAATTTTATCAAACACATATCTTAATTTACAAATGTCAAGTGCCTTGTCAATATTCTTTGTATTAAACTAAAGGAATGTAGTTATCAACTTATATGTATGAGAGAAATTACATTTGAAAGAAACTAAAAATAATATCTATAAGATGAAAGAGGCAACTCAAGTTCCTGTGAGACTTCGCTGGGCGCGGCCACTTGCTCTCATCCACTCTCAGCTCTCAAAAAGTGTCTCTACTATGTACATTTTTAGAAATTAAATTCTAAAAAATCATAGGAAGTATTCATTATTTAACACAAAAAATATTTGAAAAATGTGTATTCTGTAGACACAAACCTAAGTAAATTCATGTTTACTTTGAATCTTCTCGCACTGTCATCACTTATAACGGCAACACATACAAAGAGATTGAATACTTTAAGTTATTACCTAAGCTTACCATCATCCTACACAGTGTGCTTTGTTTATAACTAATAAAATCATACTTATGTATTTGTATTTACGATAAATTTTCTGAACGATTGCATACGGTAAAATATTTGATTCAATATATTTTATTATTTCTAAAAGCCGGGACGTCCGCGCCCCGGGAACTTGGCATCACTACCGTCCGCCCCGCACTTTTATCGTCGAATAATTGAATTTCCGCACTCCGCTACAAACAGGAAGTTCCGCTGGTTTACGCTCAGCGCTGAATATTGCATCTATCGTTGATGGAGTCATTATTTTCAATATGATGATTAACCCTCTTGGTTGGTAGTTGAAATATAATAGAACCATGGACTTTGTTCGAGAAGGTTTGTCATATAAGTGAACGGGTTATCTACGTATTCATAATTATTTCTAGATTAAGCATTTAATTATTGTAAGATAAGTAGATCTTTATCTGACCGTAACATTGCTGCCATGAATCACTACATAATTTGGAAAATACTCAACATATTTCAAAAATATTGTGTAAAAAAGTTTAAAGAATTGAGTTTAGTGTTAAATATTCTCAAAGGAAGAAAAATGAAGAATTTAAAAATATTTCCCACTTTCTTCAAAAGTAAATTATTAAATATGGATGTAGTCAAGTTTTGAAAAATAGTCCACTCTCCTATATTGCTCTTTACAGAACATTTTCGCCAGATGCATACACTCAAAGTATTGGAAATACGTTCATATGTATACATAATACTAGAATATTCTTTTAAAAACTTTTCCACGTGTGCCGTCACAGGAGTCCCGTGCCAATTGCCTCTGAAGCCTCTTTAAATAGTTTTTGAAGGCTTTATTCGCCGGGCCTTCTGCTCGTGACTGCTCTCCCTCTTCGTCCTCCTCATGCCTCCTCGGGCCTCCTAAGGCTTCCGCTCTTATTTACACAAGGCGAACCTTCAAAGTCCCAAGTTGTTCGGCACTTTCCGCAAAGCTCGTCGCTTTAACGGAAAAAATTAAGGTTTTTCATGTATGAGATTTTTATTGTTTCGAAAATTAATTAGGTTTTGATTCATTTTCTTTATATTATTATTTATAATCAATATTTAGAAATGTTAGAAAATCTTGAACACTTTACATTCTTTGAATCATTAACATTGTCTTCGGTTTTATTTCTCCATAGTATGTTTATATTTAAAAATATATAAGTATATTTATCAGCAGTGTCGTTGCCATCTGGAATCAGACTGCCGTGTGTGAGATGTATACAGTTATTATAAAACATTCAATTAATGAAATTGGTAATACGGCACATGAACTCACTTCTATAATAATCGTTAGCTTTTGTATCTTCACATTCATAGTGTATATTAGTTGTATAATAACAGGTACGCATAAATAAGTTGGATCTTTCTTGATAACAATAATCGCTGCTACTCATAATTGAAATAACTATGTTAAATGAAATATCTTATAACTTGATCCATCCATATTAACGGCAAACTTTCTTCAAATATCCTACAACTTTGTATAACCTGTTTTACACCAAGACATCATCTACTCTTATTCGTTGCGTTCCATTCCCTTGAGGAGCTTCCCGAACTATTTGTGAAAAACAGCAAATAAAGCTTTGTCAGTGATAGTCGAGTGTCGTGCTTGACAATACGCTTCTATTCATTTCCGCTGAAACCCACTTTGAAGGTTGCAGGTTTGTTAGAACACACCAACTTTTAACAGCTCTGTATATAATTCTTGTTTCTTGTTTTTAATGTTCTTTTGTCCCGATACATCTTAAGTCTGTTTCTAGATTATTCGTTTACTTAGAGTACCGATTGTTACATGTTGATGTGTTATCATTGAAGTCTTTTTAGAACGTTGACAAAATTATTCATTGTATAAATGGAAATTGTATTTATAATTTTATCCAATCAGTCATGAGAAGATAATCCAATTATGATATACCCAAAAATTTCTTCCACATAACTGAAGCGCGACCCATTTCCCACATTAATATAATTATGTCATAGATGTAATTAGATTTATATATTTAGACGACAAAGCGAGCTGTATCAAAGGAGCCCTTTGACTATTCAGTTGTGCTCTCCGGAATGGGAGGTACTATAATCTGACCGAATGTCTGACTGCATTTACCGGTGGACCTATCAAAAAGTTTCAGTCGTAGCATTATTCGACTTTGACCAATGTCGCGTGCGAGCTCGGGTAGTCCACCTCTCGCCCCCTGTTATCCACCCGTAGTAACGTAAGTAGATAGACAGTAAGTGAAATGCGACGAAATTATATTTCACTTATGTAGATGAAGCTGTTAATATCTCAATATCATTCATTTGGCATAATCTAAGATTTTTTTTTGTTTTAATACTTCTTTCTTTACTTTTATTTCAAGCACGTTACTAATCTTTTATTTTTATGAAAGTTTACATTTGCATTTAAGATCGGTTAGTTCTTTTTTAATTTTTTATGGCTTTTACATTCGTTTTTATAACTCAAAGTTTAGCGTTTTCGATATTTAAATTATTATTTGATTTAAATAAAATTGTCGATTTAATATTCATATTATATCATATATTAAAGAATAGTAAATCACTAAACACATATCTTGGGCATTATAATGTGAGAAGTTCAAATTGGTATGCTGCGCATTTTCTAAAGTATATGCCTAAGTGAAAAGAAAATAATCAATTGCACACATAACTACCAATGTCAAGCAACATATTAAGTTCTATGTATTGAAGAAAAAATATTTTTATATCCTTTTGATTTCTATTAGAGATTTTATTTTCAAGTTCAGGGAATTCGAATTAAGGCTTACACTTATTTTTTTAATTTATATTTATCTGAAAGAAAAAATGTCTATAATAGATTTTTTTAAATGATATTTTATGAGGTAATTTTTCTTTTTTTCCATCATTAAAAGTTAACCTTGGAATTTTTATTACTAGTGCCAATGATACTTAAGATTTATTTTTTATTTTATTTTTCATTTTGAGAGTGTACCAAAGTGATTACACTGCCCGATAGAAAGCATGAATAGAATCCAAAAATTGTGGTCATCATACTTATTGCGAATGCAGATAATGCAGTATGGTGACCCACACTATGGCGGTCTAGTAAGACACTTTTTAACGCCCAGCTTGGAGACGTAGAAGGTGTGACAGTCATATTGGCAATGTAAAGTACACACACTTACCTCTTACCTTTGTAGTTCTGAGTTTGTTACATATTACTAAATTATATACTGAAGTATTCGTATCAAGAACTAGTCATTTAGATATAGAAATTACTAACATATAATGAGAATATATTCACTATCTCTACTTCAATTGTAAATTCCAAGTCACATTCACAACTTATCCATTCATTCTCCAATACACAGTGTGTTCTAAAGTTTCCTGTTTACCAATTAAAATTTCAACTTTCAACCTCCCCATACACCTAAAGGGTTAAAGCTGAGCTGTTTTCCAACTAGCAGACACGCGAGTTAATAATTCCCTTTATAGTGAAGTAAGTTGCTTACAAGCTTTGCGGTGTCTAAGTAACTTCAGTACGGTACATATTAGCTGGTCTCTTTCAATATTTGCTCGGTGGCTGGAAATTATTTTAACGTTAAATGAACACAATTTGGGTCTAAAATTAGTTTGATGTTTTGGTACCATGTAATTAGTATGTTTAATAAGATCTGGCTTTTAAGCGTTTATTTTATTCCATTACAGTTAAAAATGAGAAATAAATAGTAATTATGTATCAAAAACAAATCGGCAAAGTGCAAGTCGGACTCGCGCAACGAGTGTTCTGTACAACTTGCGTTGACATATAAGATTTTGTCACAGCTTAAAGGTATTATAGACCTGAGTATTTGATATAAGTTTCAGCTTGATACCTCCACGCGATCCTGAGCAACAGGGTCTTGACAGACAGAGGGACGGAAAACAGAGTGAGAGTGATTTTTTCTTTTATAGGTATGAAACCTTAAAAGTATGATTAATTTATCCGTTACTCGCATCAGGTTACCCTATACGAAGCTTTTGTTAATCAAGCTGCTAATAAATATCAAAACTATTATACCAACAATTCAGTACATTCGCACATTTAATGCAATCCCTTACGTGGAAGTCGATTACCTAACATGCTTTTTAAAGAAAGATCATGGACCTTAACAAAGAATACGAAGGAGATCAGGCGACTTAAACACAAAAAAATCTCCTTACAATGGAAACATGAGCGTTTCTAATCCACAATTACACACAGACATTGGTAACAGATTCAGAATAAAATACATAATCCTCGAAACGCTTCTAAAGCCGCTCGTTCAATGCAACCAAGGACAATATATAGAAGGTTATTTAGTACTTCGATTTTACTATATGTTAAAGTAAATGTTGAAAATTTGAAAACGAAATCTAGAAACTTGAAGATGAGTGGATAATTCATTTTCAAATAGCAGACTTTTAAACTTGAGTACTTACTATTAATTAAATAGCTTATACCTCATCATAAAAATAACGAATTTTGAGTTTTTAATTACTGTTTACTTAACTAGACTTAATATCGTATGTTTATAGATAGGAAAAAAAGACGTGCACGGTATATCAGTCAGCATTTCTCGTGGTAAGTTGTAAAGCATAAAGAAATATTATTTTATAGGTATGTATATACATAATTTTATAGGCAGTAGAGCCACGATGATTTCTGCACGAACGGGTGGCTCGACAGGGACAGTACTACCCTCCCATAGAAGGCCAACCTAAAGCGACAGAATCCGTGTGGTCGTGTTTCGTTGGTGAGTGCGAGACCGGAGGCCCATTGCTAAAGGGGTGATAGTTGTCGTGGTAAGTGTATGACTATTACAATGCTACGATGATTGTCGTCATTGTCATCATCATTTACGTCTCCAAGAGGGCCGCGAAGAAGCATCTCACTAGGGCGCCATAGTATGTGTCGTCATATTCCATTGTCTGCATTCACAGTGAGTATGATGACCACAATTCTTGGATTCTATTCAGGCTTTCCATCAGGCAGAATAGAGTCACTTTGAAAGGCTCTTAATATAAATAAAAATATATCTTGTATTAGGAAGTTTTTTTTTATTTTTATAAAAAGACAACACCCGCATTAGGAATAAATCCTGTGTCGCGGGAGGCTTTACAAACATACAAGAAACGGACACAAAGGACATCCAGACTCAGAACAACAATTTATGGATCACACAAAGTGTTGTCCCATGTAGGATTTGAACCCACATCACTCTGCGAAATGGAGAGCGGCATGGCAACCATTTAAACCACTAGGCCAATCGTGCAGTCAAAGTCAAAGTCAAAGTTATTATTTACATGTGTGTGATAATAATTATAAGAATTTATAACAAGTTTTTTGTTGATTTCATATGATACTGTATGTCCACTAGAGCTACGTCAATGAAATTTAATAACAACACAGCAATTTATTACTGAAAAATAATTTTAATGCAAATAATTGTTCTGTAAATCAATTCTAAGATTTTCTCTTTTTTTTTTACAAAAGACAAAGCCCGCTCTAAAGGAATAAATCCTGTGTTGCGGGGAACTTTACAAATACACAATAAACGGACACAAAGATCTCCCAGACTCAGAACAACAATTTATGGATCACACAAAGTGTTGTTCCATATAGGGTTCGAACCCACAACACTCAGCGCAGTAGAGAACGGCGTTGTGGCTGTTTAAACTACTACGCCAATCGTACAGTTGATTCTTATTGCTGTAGAAAACTAAGGTAATATATACGTGTGAAGTAAAGTAGTAAAGTTAAGAGTTCACATTATATTATTATTATATTATTCACATTCAAACTGCCTCGGTGGCGCAGCGGTAGTGAATGCGACTGCTGTGCTTGAGGTCTCGGGTTCGATTCCCGGGTCGTACCAAATGTTTGTATGATCTGCAAATGTTTGTTTCGAAGTTTGGGTGTTTTCTATGTATAATACGTATTTATTTACAAAAAAAGTATGTAAGTATTCTATCAGTCACTCTAGTTATCAAAGCACAAGCTCTGCTGAGTTTGAAACTCGATGACGTTGTGTGTCAAATGTTCGAAATATTTATTATTTATTATTATTATTTATGTCAACATCAACAAATATAAAAACTGAACCTAGAACATCTAGTGTCACAAGCTTATTCCTCTTTAGTATTAATCTCATTATATTATATTCCTTCACATTCATCTAAACTGAAGAAATATAATTGTGCATTTTTATGGTTGTACTACTCTTTTCAATTAGCTTACAAACAAAGAAAAGCAATTATATAACATTTTTTTTTTAAAGATAACTCCCGTATTTGGTATAAAAATAACGCGGCAACCACCGTGCAGTCAGTTCGTACATTCACATAATTGTTGTTAAAAAACCGCCAAAATGACTAAATTTATGGTAGTTGAAAGTATTTGAGACCAGAAATCAACAGTAACCAAAATATCAATTACATAAATAAGAAAAGGATAACACAACAATAATTTTGAACCCCTTTTTACAAGGATCTCATTTGTGCATATTTTATGCAGCAGTAAGTGGACATCGGTCCTTATTGGCGCTGGATCCGGGCCGTTTGTCGAAACTCGAACGAACACTCCAGGGAATTTGGCCGAACTCGGATTTGCTCCGCTCAAGCATCGCGGACCCTTGAAAGTACTATCACTGACTACATTTGTTTTGAAACATTGACCATACGAAATAAAATATATGAAACCGAAAAAAAAACAACTTAGTCAAAATTATTGAAAAGTCAAACGTTCTGTCATACATATTATTTCTTATAAGCGTTCTACCAAAATCTTTGTAATACTCAAATTTTCTCTATTATAATATACATGTATCATTTAAATAAACTTCTCTAAGTTAAGAAGAACTAAGCGTACACGAACAAAACTTTATTTTATACTATGTATACATTATTAATTGTTTAGTAGATCTCAAATTAACGTTAAAAGCTAGGATATAGTACACTGTAGTAGTACTACAAATACATTTAATATCACAAGTTTAAGATAAACACAATTTTCATTATTACTCATAATGTTCTTACTAGTTTGGTTTAACTAACAGAAGTTCAACCCTAGACTTTTGTAATCTAGAGGACATGAATATTGTCTAACAAATATTTAAGTTCTATGTGCTAAAGGAGTCCATTATCTTACGTTACAAGTTTTAGATATTAAGTTTAGTATTTTATCTTGGAAAAAAAATAAAGATAAAATATAAAATATTAAGCTAGTATCCAAGAACTGGTTGAGCAATTATATAATTTCATATTGAACTGAGCACTTCCGTCCACGACTGTACGACGACATTGTTACTGGCGACTCGTAGAACTAAAGATCCACTTCTATTTTCCGATAGGGCGGGCATAGTATCATTCAACTTTTTTATTATCTCCGAACAGGTCAGCGGACGGTACATTCTACTTTATCGATTTGTACAGTCAAATAATACGAGCACATGTATCTGATACAATTGGGATCGTTTTATGGCTGTTAAACTACTGTTAAGAAGAACGACGTAATTTGTTAAAAAGGAAAGATTTACATTTATAATTTTTTACATTTCAAAACCAAACTTTATAATTTCTTTTGAAAATATTTAAGTTAAGAAACACTTAGATACGAAAGGAAAGAATCAAGTTATGAACATCATAATGTGGACTGAGGGATACGTAATTATGTGACTGGTTTAAGTGTAACACCCAGGAGACACCTCTAATAAAGACTTGCATCACCATCATCAGCTTCATCATCATCATCTTCATCATCATCATCATCAACAACCTTTTATAGTCCACTGCAATGTATTCTGCAGATTCATTCACACAAAGCTTAGCAATAAACCAAACAAATTCTCAGAAACGTACCATAAACAGAATTAAGGATGTCAGCTACTATTTCTCATCCAATGCTGGCGTGGAGACCCACTATTTACGATAACCTCATCGAACATTAAACCAATTATGGGTTCCCGAGTCTTTGACGTGCGCGATTCAAATTCAATTTGCCAACATTTCGCCACACTTTATCTGAATAATGAATCCAGCTAATTTTAATCCTGTCCATCGGCGCGCTGCTGAAGAAAATCTCGTGATACCAAATTGGATTTTTTGTAATGAAAATTGAGTTTTATGGGACATTAGGGCTAAACTCATTCTTTGAGAAGGGATCGTAATTTTATCATTTGAAAAGCTTTTCAAAGAAATCATTCACTCATTTCATTATAATTATACGCAATGCAATATAAGTCGCGCATGCCAGTTATGCATGTGGACAGAAGTGAGTGAGTTTTATTCTTAAACTGAAATCTATTGTATAGAAAGAAATTAATTCAATGTAGAACCTACAATTAAAAAAAGTCCTATAAACAGTATGAATTTATGTATATTTGTGTGCTGTTTTTGTGAACTATTGATTCAGAGTCAATATGAGAAATGTCATAATACAGGGTTGAGTCGAAAATCAGTAATATCGTATAATGGGTAGACATTGGGTTTGATTGGGCTTGATTAGTATCTGCGTTTGTGTGTGTAACACAATAGTAATGACTGTACTGCAGTCTTTGACGTCAATCGGTGTCATGGGTTACGGTGTTACGGTCAAGTGAACACGTAAAGCTGATTCGAAATGTCTCGTGTGTAGGCACATATTAAATGTTTACGTGAGGTTTAACTGTAGTTACTGGTTGGTGTACATTTTATGTAAGTGTGTATGAAATTCGAATCGACAATACGTTTTGAATTCATTGGAACTGCTAATGGTTTTTACTTCAGCTCTGGTTAAGTTCGTTCTAGTTCTTTTTTTTTGATGTAGGTAGGGTATATAATATAAAACTAAACCCATCAAAAATACTAAAAATAGTACTTGTCTTGACTTTTGTATATTATATAATAATTGGATACAAATGGAGATATGATATGATGATATTGTGATGGATTGGAGACTCATTGTGTTTATATTTATTTGTTTATTTATTTATTTATACATCATGCACTTTATGTAAATAGGCGGACTTAATGCCTAAGGCATTCTCTACCAGTCAACCTTTGGGTGATGCAGAGAAAATAGGAAGTAGGTGCGTTTCAGGTGTTGAAAAGTAGAAGTAGACATATACAAACTTTCATATACTAAAATTAATACAAATACATAAATACATACATATACATACTTAAGTGGATGTAAGTCTATATACATATATACACAAATAAATATCATAACAAGTATAAAATGATAATCATGTATTGAATGATTCTACCAGCTGTTTCAGTAAATACTGCTTCACTTTTTTCTTAAAAGCAAAAGCGTTGGTAGCCATCCTGACTTCGAGGGAAAGCTCATTCCAGAGAAGAACGGACTGCACAAAGAAAGATGAGCCAACAAACTCAGATGTATGGGAGGGGCAACGAAGCAGAAGATTCTTAGAGGACCGAAGCTTTCTGTCGTGATTGCTACATAAGAGTTGGAAATAAGAGTTTAAATATGTTGGCGAAGACGGGTTATTAAGTATAGAGAATAGAACAGTGAGCGCGCGTAATTTTCGGCGTAGACGAATTGGTAGCCAATTGAGCTGCGAACGGAAAGAGGATACATGGTCATATTTACGGAGATTATAAACAAATCGAATGCAGTTATTAAGAAGACGGTCTAATTTATCGAGAAGATCTGCATTCAGGTCGTAGCAGCACACATCACCATAGTTATTATATGTATGTCTTGTATAACTGTTGTTGTAGTTCACCTGCGATGTTTTCCATGATGTTGATGTTATTTATAAAACAAAAACATTGACATCTAAAAGAGACATGCCAGGACGCAATCCTAGCCGATTTCGGCCAAGAGATAATAAGTACACAAGTGTGTGCGCAAATACAAGTGCACTCTCTGTTCGCTCACTATCGTTATTTGACATGATCAGAGAGAGATCAGGTACAGGACTCACAGGTTTACTTGTTCTCTTAGGCCTGTGCCTAGCCCCTGTGGGCTAAGATCCCAAATTTCAAACTCTGGGCTGTTTTTAAGCATATCAATAATGTAAAAAACTGAAAAACATTTTTTGTCCTGACCCGAGAATTGAACCCGAGACCTCTTGAACGGTGGGGGTAAACATTAGCTCCTAGATTAACGAGGCATATATAACATATCAAGAATCTTGCCCAATCAGCTGCTGCCCAATCACTCCTTACCTAAACACGATTTGTTTCAATTTATTTTTGTCCAGAAAACATTGCATTTACATAGACTTATAGGCAAAATATTAACATTTTCTTGAAAGGAGAGATTTTATCAGTTAGAGTTTGTTTATTTACAAGTATTATAAGTGCTTATTAGAATCACTTTGGTGGACCTAGAATGTATAAAATAATACATACATAAATAACTACCTACGAGCTTAAATGTTCTTAGTACAAATATATGTGTACTCTCTTAATAGGTATACAAATATAAATTTCTAACCTCTAGATCCAATAACAACGTGACTGTTTCAATGAAACTTACAACCTCAAAATAATACATAATTATATCCGAACAAGTAGCACATGCAAAAAGGACCTAAGAATCTAATAGAAATAATAATAATAGCGAAGGCTGGAGGAACTTACTTTTAAAAGAAATTTAAAAAAGCTCCAAACTGTGCATCATAATGTAGAACAAATTAAAAAGCCGTACAGGCAGCGCTGGCGGCTACATAGGGGAATCTTCGTATTCTGCCTCTAATTAGAGAGAAGGTCGCGTTTCTGGACGCTCTTTGCTGTTTGGTACATGTTAAGAGAGCTTAAGAAATTTATATGAAGTATTTCATAAACTGATAACTACTTTAGAATAAAAAAAGGATAGTTAAAGACTTGACACAAAGAAAAACTATCAACCACGTGGAAACGTACGCATTTGTTAATAATAACGATTCAGAATTTTAATGAAACTATGTGTTTCTGATTTTCTTGTAAGATTTATAATAAGTCAACAATCTTTTGGGTCGGAAATTGAGTCTTTAATAAATTGTATTAAAATAAAGTGAATATTATTTTATATATTAGCAGAGTACATTCTTAAAACTAGGTTCGTATTTAATCGAAGTTGAAACCGAAGCCACTTAGGAAAGAATGAATAAAATTACTTTAGGTCAAATTCTGTACACTAAGTAAAGCCACGCTAAATTGAACAAGTACGAGCCAGCTCGACAAGGGCAGTACTATCTTCTCTCAGGAGATCAACCTAAAGCGACAGCATCCGTGCTGTCATATTTGTGTTGAATCCGAGACTGTAAGCCTATTGATGCAGAGGTGACAGTTATCGTAGTTAGTGTGAGAGCCTTACATTGCTACGATGACTGTCATGCCTTTTATGTCCCAGGGCGTGGAAAAGTATCTCACTCACTCATAGTGTGGGTCACCATACTGCATTGTCTGCATTTACACTGAGAATGGGAGCCTTAACTCTTATATCATATTTTCCATGTAGACAAAATATACTCACTTTGCCAGGCTCTTAAAAAAAAATAAAAAAAAAAACAAAAAAAACCTATCAGTAAAAATATTTTGAGGTTATTACACTTTTGATATTATCATCTTCAGCAGATTTAAGCAGCGTCTTGAATATTTTGTGTTTATTTGCGGTATATATGCACTAAAATTATTCTGTTGACTTTATCAATTTGCATATTATACTGACCCTCAAAAAAACGAGGTAACAAAATATGATGCTGCTGCCTAACAAAACACCGCTTTTAAAACACCATATGCACCACAAGCCAGCCCCAGGCCCGCTGCCTCCACTACCGTGCGGCAAAAGGATTACCAAAGTAAACAAAAGCTATATGAACATAACCCTTGAGTTTATTATTCAACAAATGTGTATGATATTATACCCTTTTGTCCGTACTGTTTTGATTACCAATTATTACATCGATAAATAGACTTTCAGGAATATAATTATTTCAAAAAATTACAAAGATATTCCTTTATACAAGGCGTACTAGATTATGAGCTTATTATGCCTTTACACCTAATAAATATAACATTATTTTACTTGAGTGTTTAAGTTAAACCAATAGTAATAATACTTAATAGGGGCATCACACAAACAATCATCTGTACTGTAATTAGACTACTCATAAACATACATGCATATTCTAACTTCATACAGTTAATTGTTTAAGCAGAATCACTGTTAGGTAATAGAGTCACGCTAATGACATATTGGACACCCTAGCACACTACCCAGCTAGACGTGTAGAAAAAATGTCTGGAGCTTTTCGCTGAGCTCAACCTAATTCTAAACTTTTAATTCTCAAAATACTCCATTCTTCTTCTCTTCACTTTTCAGAATTCTCAACTGCTAGTACATAATAAGCTTAGTAGCCTAGGTATAATTATTTGCCGGGATTCTAATCTACTTGAGTATATTGAGAACCTCGCCAGGTGTTCCAGGTGTCTTACTTTGTTTAGCACACTTAACTAAGTGTGCTTAACAAAGTAAGACAGTTCTTCTCAATCGAGCATCTGTGCCTTCTATATAAGATAAAGGTTCAATTGTGCATTTAACTCAATTTCTATGTTTGTGATAGGTCGCCACAGTATTTGCTTGACGCTCTCAATCGGTTCTTCCATCCTGTGATTACCTGAATACTTGCTGCCGTAGCGTGAGTCAATGAATTGAATTATTTGATCACCACTCTTGGCATCCACTCATGTTTTCGATCAGGCAGAGAGGAGTCATCTTGGTGGGTATGGAATAGAAAAAAAGGTGATTTAAAAGTGCCACGTATGTGGATTGAATCTGTAGAACTGGCAATAACCTCTTTTTACTACTTTGTTTTAATAATTTTAATTTCTTTAATAAAAATGTTCTTTAAATAAATTCTGCTACTGCATTTCTATTCGATGTTAAAAAGTTTATCCAATCGGTAAATATACTCATCTAGGAATCGATTCCTATTGTCATTTCAACTCATCATTTGCGATTTATGTGTTACAAAAAATATATAATTAAATATAACGAATACAAGGAATCTAAACCTAATTACTCACGGTAACGTAACATGGTAATGAAAATACAAAATTATTGACCCTCTACAACATACAGAGGCCTCTATAATATTGTTTTCCCATCAATTTCGTACATAAACACATCACGACATCAATATTCATGAATACCCACAAGTCATTACACGCGGTTTATACGTGTATTAACGCTGTAACTATTTCTGTGTTATAAATGATTATATTTAGTTATTTATGGATTATATTACAATCATTGAACTGTTATAATAAAACTATTGCCTCTTGGTCTAGTATTTAGTGATCCTGAATGCTAAGCCCTCGGCTGTGTTTTCGATTTCACGCAATGACAGATAATAAAAGTGTGATGAGAAAAAAATAAGTATGTATATCGGCAGTCGGATTTGTTTTAAGACTTGTGAAGTTATTGTTAATATACTTTTCATTGAAATTCATCAACAGCCTCCAACAATCCATTGCTGGACATAGGCCTCTTCATAGCGGGAAGTTTTTCGTCTACCGCGCGGTATATGCGACCAGGCCATTGCGGTTATCCAGTGTATTTTATGAAGTAGGTTCAAACGAACGCACAGTGACTACCGCTTTCATGAACACCTGCAAGCGAAATACCCTAGATAGGGTGACAGAAGAGGTTGGACCTCTTGTAACCTCATTTAGTCAGTAAAAAGTTAAATTGTTGTCCACCAAGTTTCTAGGAGACTATAGTATCCGTTCTTTCGAGGCAGTCTATGAGTGGATTACGAGAAGTACCTACTTACGATTATTGGTGGTTTTATAATATCACTTTCAATGGAGTATTCTGATAACTACAACTCTCTTTCTTTTACGACTTCAAAGCTTGTTTAAAAAATATTTACTCTTAGACAGCTAAAGTGAGTCGAATAAATGCTGTATGAATTCCGTTAGTATAGCGTGTATTTCAGTGACGTGCCTAAGATATTTAAGTTTCTTTTAAGAGTTATTAAAACGCCTAGTACGTTAACTAGCTACAATAAGAGACGGTTTGCTTGCTTATTCAAAAAGTATTAAGTGTAAGCCACATCTCAACATCTTAAACCGTAACTTCTAAGCAACACAGTGACGCTCAAAGAAAAGAGTTTTTAATTCAATTGAACATTCTTTCAGTTTTTTTAAAGTTTAATTAAATTGGCTATTGGTGGCACCTGAGGCTGCCTTTGTTCGAACGTTCCCGCAAATTGTGTCTTCCTTACTAAGTGAAGGAGGAACGAATTTATACCATAGTGTAATTACAATGACTATAAGAATTCCTAATTTGCCTATATAGTGTATCAATTTGAAATTTAAACGATGCAAATTCGATCCAATTTGGTCACATGATATTTTTGATTTTGAAATATTTTATGTGCAAATAAAGTACAGTTTGTGTTCACATTACACATAGAACAACACTTTGTGTGAACACAAATTGTTCTTTCTAGTGTTCTTTGTGTTCATTTCGTGTATGTTGGTAAAATCTCCTGCGATTTTAAAAAAAATTTGAATTGTTTTATAAATAGTGTCGCAGCAAGAAATTTCATGTATCTATTTTAAACTAGTTAAGTAAATAGAGGTATGGACCAACGTGAATAAAAATAAATAAACAAATTTGTTATAATAATATGACAATATTTCATACATCTGTCAAACAACACCATCTAGTACCAAACTAAGCAGAACTTGTACTATGGTTACTAGACAATGGTCGGGATGGTTTAGTAACAATAGTTCCCGGATCTCTCCTATTCCAGGCGCAGAGTGACACGCCGTGTGGTTTTAGTCGGTCCGATTCCGACACACCAATCTACCGCAAAATCCGGTGGAATGACATCCCAGGGGGAATTCCTCACGTAAAAAAAATGAGTACTAGACACTAATATAAATACTTATATTTTTTTTTTTGTAAATGTGTACATATTACACATAGATAAAATCGAAACTCGGAAACAAATATTAGCAGATTACATAAACATTTTTTTTCTTTTTAAATGACTTTATGGTTTCTATGTTTTTTCATTTGAAATAATTTTAATTTCACGTCTTCACATAAATTGAATCTGATTCTACTTTAATATTTCTAGTTAAGTGACATAGAAGTTGTGATTTAGAAATTATTGGTTTATATTTTTTTATTCGCTAAGTGTTTAAAGTTCGTGAAATCTAATATCAGCTCTCAGCGGTATACGTTACAGTACAGTGTGATGTTCGACAATTTTCACGGTTAATGGAAGTGCAGGGGGAACTATAGTGAGCCGATGTTCCGCGTGATGCACTCAATGAAAGGAGACTTCTCGAATTACCCGACATAACTCTGTGTTTAGTCGAGCGTACATCGCTTGGTGTTCGGTGTAATTGGTGCCTTAGTGGCAATTTGCCGACGACAAGTAACATATTGCACATTGATGTATATAATTTAATTTATTGTCGTGTTACATAACCAACTATTAACGTAGTGCTAGGTGCACTACGATAATAGGTGCATTATGTTAACGTTCTAGCGTGGAAAGTCGTTTGTAAATATTTATATACTTTTTATGATTGATTTTTATTAGCTGATATTTTACCGAATAGAGAAAGAATATTTACTTCTGAAACTGAAATTTAATATAGTTTGAGGACTATTCAATATTTAATTTAAAACTTTGATTTCAATACTTTGGCTATGGTTGGGGAGTTGAAAGTAATTTTTAAAATATACGTATTCCGAACAGTAGTGACTATGTATCAAGCCATATTTAGTCTCTTTCATAACTTTTATTTTGAGATTAGATCCAAAACTATAACAAAAACCAGAAGTTAACCCAGGAAAGAGAGATAATAAGCTGTAAACTCGTAAAAACCTTCATTTTGGTGTTCTAAAATTGTCTCAAAAGTCGTGTCTATGCCGTAAGTTATTCAAGGTCAAATGTCATAAAAATCAGTTTTTTGTTATTATCTCAGTTTCTATGGTTAAATATTCCCAAACATTTTTGAGATTAAGGGCGGAGAGCACACAGAGCTCAGCCACGATATTTAGTAGTATAAGTAGACAGTACAAAATATTTTTTATTGCAATAATTAATGAAAAAGTAATATGAAATGTTTATTGTTAATAATATTTAATCAATTTAACAACTTAAAACAAGGTATTATATTGTGCAACAGTTAGATTCACGGTTGACCTTGCATTACAATTAGTATGCCCAAACGCTGAGGGTTCTTCGTCCTCTATAACAAAAACGGGAGGACGTAAAAAAAAATTAGCGCAAAATGTGGCGCAAATTTTATGCTCCACAGTTTTATAATATATGTTAATATCATTAGAACTGTAGAAACCGAGATAATTGCGTAAAACTAATTTTTGTGACCTTGAATAACTTCGCTGCAGACACGATATTTTTCAAGACTTTTAAGACAACTTCATAACATCAAAATGAAAGTTCTTATTTGAGGTGAAATTTCTAATTTGACAAAACCATTAAAAATTCATGGTATTTTTTTCAAAGTAAAGGTATCTACGATAAAATAATGTACATTTTTCTGAGTCTTGAATAGAATAACCGCAGCACGTAAACAACTCGATCACATTAACGCAGCCATCAGGGGAAGCCTATTTAAATCTCAAGAGTAGAATGCAGCGAGTATTGTGTGGGACAATGGTACCGACTAATGCTGTGAAACGAATTGAGAACGGGATAAGTTCTCTGTGACTGGAACATAAATAAGCATTTGCAAGAGCCTCACGCTACGGTGTGAGTAATGACCGCAGACGTAAAAGAATTTGTAATTAATTATTTTGATTTAAGTACTTTGTTTATGAGTCCGTGTGGTGAAGGATTAAGAATACACAGTGTTACCACCTCTATTCATCCCGTGGGTGTCGTAAAAGGCGACTAAGGAAACCAAATATGCAAAACGTCATTATAAAGAGAAGGAAAACTTGAAACAAACCCTTTTCCAACCCGTCTAGCCAGCGTGGTATAGTAGGTCAAAACCTCCTTGCTAAGGAGAGGCCCATGTCCAGCAGTGGACTGTAAAAGGCTATTGATGATGATGATGATGATGATGACTTTGTTTATACTTACAATTTGAACAGTAGTTATAGTGACTGTGTCGTTACTTAGGTATAATTGAAGTCTTACCTGAAAAAAAGGAGAAAGCATTAATACCTGGTAAGAATAACATATATATAATACTTTACGATATAGTAAGTATGAAACCAATGATTATAAAACTGAAGTATTAAAATCTGTCAAAAAATTTTTTATCAAACATTTTAGATATCCAAATGTCTAACTCTATTTTAATATTTCGCTGGTCTTCTTTAAATGGACCACTGTCAAATGATATAGCACGGTGTCCTAAGAAGAGGTAGGCGTATGGTAAATCATAAGCAATTACAAACAATACAAGTTGGCCGCTAGGAAGTCGGCTTACGGATGGCATTCACTTGCATGAAATTAACTTAATGAATATAGATGAAATCCTTACCTTAAATTGTAAATACAAAAGGAGTTTGTTTGATAGTGACGCTTTTACTGCTTAAATACACAACTGAAGATTACCATGAAACTTTGAATATGCCTTGTCAAGGATATAGAGAAGGATTTTAGTCCATAAAGATGAGTGTTTTAAGGGAGGTGAAGCTACGAGTAAATATTACTATGCAATATAATCTTAATCATAGACATTATTGTACATTATATTTAAGACAAATACTTGTGTTTAAACCAAACGGGCAATGATAACAATACATTTGTAATATGATGATGTTAAAATTGTACTCCTAGCCGGCCACTGCGGCCAGTCTCAACTATGCACAAGATATACTGCACAAGTGTATATGCAAACATCTCTTAGTTCCTTTACTCTCAGAATCCGATGGAACGGTTATCTGACATGACCGGGAAGATATCAGGCGCAGGACCAACTGCTTTACGTACTCTCCGAAGCAAGGGGTTAAAAATTCATCTTCCAAACTCCTACTAACTCCTATTTCTGTGAACATAAACTCAATAGCACTTTTTGACCCAACCCGGAGAATCGAACCCGGGAGCTCTTCAACGACAGTCTCATAGCTAGAAAATTTATACTATATAATAATAGCTAAAGAATTACGGTTGAATAAGGAAAATTTGTGATTTTTATTTGGAATTAACAATAATATAAAAAAATGTTAAATTTTAATATATGGTTAAATAAAGTTACGCTATTATTTGATAACTTCATAACAATTTCTGTAAATTTATTAAAGGTATTAAATGTTTCCAACAACAACCACATGATATTTTCCATTTTTTCTACTTATTTATGTTATCAGATGAAATATTAAATTGTGCAGAGTAACTTAGCAAATCTATTTCTTACGTTTACACGCAAGCGCTTAAGTCCAAAACAAAGTGTTTGAGGTAACGTAATACCAATATAAGGTATGAATTTACCAAGATGTCCCGTGGGTTCACAATAAATACATATTTCATGAAGTACCATTGAATAACAATTGTACGAGCTGAGCTGAGGCCGAGGCGGGCCGCGGCAATCCTAACGCCGCCGTGACACATATTAAAATGGACCGCTTTTAAGTGTATTACATTTTTACACGAAATGCGTTCTACGTACATTGTTTTATTCAGTTCAGTTTTTAAAATCACATAGTTCATTGTGCAGTCAATAAACAAAAAGTAGCATGTGTTCGATGTTTGAAATAAATGACAGTTTTGAGTTTTTTTTCTTTTTGAATACTTTTTTTGAAAAGAAATTATTTATTTTGCAAAAATGCAGTACAAAACACGTGATAATAATTCATGAAAGCACAAGTATAGTTTACCATTAAAATAGCGTGCAACTGGTTTTGAATTTAAAAAAAAGGTCTTAATATTAAAAAAAAGTGACTACAAATTCAAATGAGTTCAAATCGATTCATATTTGAAATTGAAATATATAGAGCGGAAAAATGAGCTACAAGTGTCTATGTGGTAGAAGTCCTTACCATTGGGTGAACCGTCTAGTCGTTTGATGATGACATAGGGCATATGATAAGAAAATCGAATCTTCAATGTTACTATAAAAATAAAATGTTTGTTAGTATTTTATATACTGCACTATTTTACTTTAGGTACAACGTCCAATCAACATAAAATAATTTTCCATACATGTGACATGGATACAGAAAAAAGGTGTAGACTGATACCTTTCAGACAGAAAATTGTTTTTTTTTTTTCAAAGTAGTAGATGAAGATTTGTCAGGTAGTATGTAGTATAGGCCAAAAGACCAACTTAAAACGATGACATTTTTGCTGCCGCGGCTTCTTTACTGGTAGTGATAATTATCATGGTAAGTGTATCAGCCTTACACTGCCACGATGACTATCATGCATTTGACGTCCCCAAGCGGGCATAAAAAGCAGCTTACTAGACCGCCGAAGCGTGGGTCACCATACTGCATTGTCTGCATTCACAATGAGTATGGTGACCACAACTCTTGGACTCTGTTTATACTTTCCATGAGGCAAAGTAGAAACACTTACTCAGGCTCTTCAAATAAAAAAATTAATAATAAAAAAAAAAATCTGAATCTTTACATAGTAAAATGTGGTTTGTACTAAAATTTATATTTTAAGATTCGAAATTCAAAATTTTCAACAATTTTACATTCGTAACCAAAAAGTTTTGCACATAAATGAAAACAGACCATTACCGTTTCCATAAATAACGGAGATGTTTTTATGTTCTGATGCAACCTGTGGTGGTAAATTTACATATTTTTAAGGATAACTGTAACAAAAAAGTTTCATTTACAAAATATGTACTTTAATGTTTAATAAAGGAGACTGGGTAAACAGTGACTTTATGGCAACAATATATTTTATTTTAATAAATCAAAAATTAAATATTTTTATCGGCTCCAGCGATTATCAGGTTAGACTTAGATTGTACTAAATTTTTATGTTTTATCATTTTTATACAAAATATTCTAATAATAAATTCAATTGTTTACGTTAAAAATTCTGTTTTTCACTATTCAACAATGCAATAAATTATTATATTATATCTTATTTTATCAACAGAAAATCATGTTTGATGTTATTGTAAGAACTTTCACCCTATGAGGTAAGTATCCATTCAAAGCATATTTCTCTCACCTTACCAATAGCCCATTTCCACGCACTACCTTTGTATGCCGATACCCGATATATAAATATCACCAAGTTATCGGCGATATATCATGGGATATTACCAGTTATTCTGTTACCTGTTATTGTGGCTAGTCCGGCTCGGTATCCAGGTTCAACTGCTCTCATTATTGACTGAGTTATTCCTGCTTATATATAAGTAAAAATATAGTAGTAGGTATGGAGGTAAATTTGATTGGATTCTGTTTATATTAGTTTTTTTTTGTGAATAATCATAGGTGCAAGGTTTACAACTCATGCGGCACGAAGATGTCACTTCACAGAAGGAACGACGGAGAAGGCCTGGGAGGATGATCTCCACTCAGACCCTATTGACCGCCGGCGAACCGGGCGGCGGATGCGCGCGTGCCAGCGCCTTATGCCGCCCTGAGCGTGTCCGTGGGTGAATAGAATGGGTTTTTCCCTACATCTGCTACAGCGGTCAGCCGTGAGAAAACAACGTCCACGTGCGCCATACATTGCTTATATAGATAGCTTACTGGTATATGGTGCCAGCGCCTGTCCGAGCTGGCGCTGGGATTCAGATGTTTTAATAGCAGCAGTACCCGGATCCCATCTATTTGAGACCTAGTTGAAATCGGTCACAATGTGTGGTTGTAATCGATCCGATTCCGACACACTACCTCGCCACAAACCCCGGTGGATAATGTGATCCGAGGGGGTTTCCACACGTTAAAAAAAAGGTTTGTAACTCACTATTCTGCGTAAATTCTTGTCGTATTTTATAAAAAATTATAATTTTGTAAATTGTTGCTTCAGTTAATGTCAGTAAAAGTTAGTGTGCCTTTTAGAGGCATTAGCAGTCATTAAAATGAGGTAAATAATATATGAGTAGGTATAAATGTTGAAATGTTGAAATAAATGTTGACTGTACGGTTGGCCTAGTGGTTTACGCGGTCGCCACGCCGCTCTCTACTGACCTGAGTGTTGTGGGTTCAAATCCCACATGGGACAACACTTTGTGTGATCCATAAATTGTTGTTCTGAGTCTGGGTGTTCTTTGTGTCCGTTTCTTGTATGTTTGTAAAGTCCCCCGCGACACAGGATTTATTCCTAGTGCGGGCGTTGTCTTTTTAATAAAAAAAAAAAAAAAAAAATCTAATTTTGTTGTTTGCATTTAGGCAAACTAAGGTGGAGTCAAGGCAGTTAAACGCTGTGCAGTTTACATAAATAAAAGATACTGAGAGAGAAAGATTCACGTGTATTTATATATTTGTATATATCAGTAAACTCTAAAGTTAGAAAGTGAGTACAAAATAATGACGGCAAAAATTTTATTTATAGCGCTCTCTTTGTAGAGATGAAACATTTCTCTTTAAAAATAACTTTCTACACTTGTAGATGTAGTTTGGCAAACGAGTGAAAAATAAATACAATTGTAAAATGTTCACTTTACTTTCTGCAATGTAGAAAATAACATAAATAGAAAATAATTCATTGTTTACACAAACGTTTATCTAGAATGCTTAAAGTTAAGTGCTTAATGGATAGTCAGCTCTAAATACGACCTCTTTAAGTCACTATTGTAATGGACACGAAAGTACAGTCAACCCAAATTAACTCATGGCTGTCAGAAACGTTGAGCAAATATTGAAAGCAACATTTTATTTACAGACATAAATCATCAGCATATTATAATCAGATTCATTTCCAAATACAATTTATTGAATTAATTCACAAAGAGCTCTCATCGGGCAATAAATCAATTAAACCAGCGACCTTCAATTATATTAAACAGAATTCAATTAAGCGAAAAAAAAATACGTTATTAAAAAAGTGGAATCGATTTAAAATGGCGACACCACAACTAATCAGGATGCGGAGCGCGTGATTTATTTCGCGTCAAAGTTGAAAATTAATTCACAACACCGCTAGAGGCGGTCGTCGTGAGTGTGTGGCCACGATATCAGCGGTAGCGATAGCGATTCGAGACTATTCGATCGTTTTAGTTAGTTCTATTTTACAAGCAGAAGTTGACAGCTCCATATCAATATTTAAGGATGTTCCAAGACGATAATTTTCAATAATACCACACATAACCAAAAGCTTTAAATTGAAGAAAACAGCATGAAAATAAAGAGATAGATAAATATTATATTAGTTAGTATAAAGCCTGGTTTTCAACCAATTTGTGCTTCAAAAGTAAAATGCCACTACCGTCTCCCTTCATTTTATTTCAATTAGATCCTTTTTTTAGGCATTTTTTGACAAAACAGATACATCTTCATAAAATAACCGCTTACTTTATAACCCTTCTGTGCACTCCGGTGACAGAAACTCGGTATTAACATCGCAGCCAACGAGCGACAAGCGAAACAAAGCGGTTGCCATGAACCGCATTCAGGTAATTCAAACTCAAAAACATCCATTACATTTAAACGTAACCCAATTTGTTTAGAAATAATGTTTGGTAGAGCAATTTAAATTGAAACTTCATATTTACTCAATTATATAATTAAAATCAAGGTCACAATGTACACATCATGCAATCGACAGGATCCAGAACTTAATTGAATCATGTTGATTATATTGTTACATTGACTTGATAGCTCGGTAACTATCGAAGTGTGGAACATCGAGAGCCTGGCTTCATCGGTAACACTCAAGTATTAATTGAACAAAAGACTCTGGCTAAACTATTCTATTCATGTGGTGACGCATTAACAAAATGTCACTATCCCTTTTCATCTCATGGGTGTCGTAAGAGGGGACAAAGAGAGCAACTGCGCAGAAAAACTACAAAGAGAAGGAAAACTTGATATAAACTATATGCCAACCTGCCTGACCAGCGTGGTATAGTTGGCCAAAACCTCCTCGCTAAAAGCAGGCCTATTACCAGTAGTGGACTGTAAAGGCTTGATGGTTGATGAAATTATCCCAAATCATAAATTTGAAATGTAAACAGTACACAATAAACTAATATCTATGCCACTACTTCGTACAAAATATTTTCCCAAAAACTGTGAACGATCTGAATAAATGCAATGAAGTGTATACTGTTATAGACGTGCAACAGTATAACGGAGTGTCGTTGTATCGCGTCACGTCGTGTTGACGCGCTGACGGCTGACAAGCACCGATTTTAGGATTATGTTCTACAGCTTACATCATTTTTCATACAGGATGTGTACTGTGACGTTTCGTGTTTAAAGTTGTAACAGCGCAGGTGAATATTATATTGATATTGAGTTAATTGCATACTATATTTTTGAATAAAAATATTGAATAAAAAATCGTGGGCATTCTTTTGTTTCAGTCAAGACTGTTCCTCTTAGACTATTTTTTTATTTATTACCACAGTTCACTAAAGAACGAAATTCAAAGACAACTGTCGAAAATAAATAAATAAAAAAAAATCGGTTTTGTAGCCAGGCTCATTACAGACCAGCCAAACACAGGAGATATGATAGTGCACAGGTGTGTGCGCAGACATAGGTGCAATCTTTGTACCCTCACTCTCACAATCCAATAGGACAGTTGTCCGACACACCTGGGGAGAGATCACGCACAGGAGCGACATGTTTTGTGTGCTCTATGAGACATAAGGGTTAAGACTCCTGCTTCCCAAAGCACGTTATCAAGTAATTCTATAACTAAAAAAATGCATAACATTTTTTGTTATGAGATCTCTTTTTTGTAACAAAATTAAATATTTAAACTGTGGTATTTATATCTGCATATAAATAAAGTATAATTTTAGACTATCAGACACATTCCAAATAAAAATTTCTCTACTTTAGTATATCTCCGCTGAACAAAACTAATAACTTAAAAAAACAAATAAAATTTTTATGTTTTACTGCACGTATTAAAATTAAGTGCTGCATTAAATTTAAGTGCCATAATATCTATTATCTTGACTTAAACAAAACAGCCACATTGCGTGCAACACCTTTGAACATTACTAGCATGACGTTTCAAATTATCGTGATGTGTTTAAGCACTCAAAATACTCAAAAACTTACACCTTCAAATTATACTAATTATAGGAGTGTTTTTGTGTGATGTACAAAAATTTTGAGCTAAGAATATTTCATTCGATGCAAAAGGTATACTTATTTTATACTTCTTTTAGAGCGGGAGTTACAATTTACACGACGTAGTATGGATTTTACCCTTAAAGTACCGGTAAAACTTCTGCTATGAAGGTAGCTAGACACATGACTCGGGACCCTTATCATGTGAAGAATAAAAGCACCTTCTCGACACAGGTGTTTCTAGAAATTCGTCACGTAACAGTTGCCGTGAGACAATCAATGCTTATCAGCGCCAAGACTACAATCATCATCATTATCAGCCTGTTGCAGACTATTTTCACTCATAGAGAAACACATCAATGTATGATCGAAGACCATATCTGGCAAAAGTTCAGCGAATTTTCAGTTACGAAAGCAGTAAAGCAAAACTTACTGAATTTACGGCACACAACTTAATACGGAAAAGTTTTTAACATCAATTTTTTTATAATATTTAATAAAATTTTATCACCCATATTTTGTTTTTTAAATTTACTTAAGTATGAATTTTGATTCTCGAAAAAAAATATTTTCCGATTACTATTTTCACAATGCAAGAATCACAGAAATTTTCAGATTGTGATAAATAAATTCCAAACATGCATAGACTTTTCTGGCCAAAAACTTTTTAAACATACCATACAACAAAATAAATATAAAGTTTAAACTGAAATGAAATTCCTCTTGTAATACATAATACACATATATATAATACACTGTATGTAGATATAAATGAAACTATAACTATAATGTATTTCTAGCCGATTTCGGCCACAACAACCAGTCGCAACGGAAACTAGCCAACCACACTGGAAATGTTATATTTCATAAGTGTGCAAAACAGTTTTTTTTAATTTTAACAACCTGTCAAAGAGACACTGCTCTGCTTGATGGAAAAGCATGAATAGAATTCAAAAATTGTTGTCACAATATCATTGCGAATGCAGACAATGCAGTATAGTAACCCACACTATGGCGGTCTAGTGAGATGCTGCTCACGCCTCGCTTGGGGAGGTAAAAGGCATGTTAGTCCTCGTGATATTGTACTGTACACACTTAGCACCACATCACTGCATCAATGGACCTCCGGTCTCACACTCACCAATGAAACACAACAGTACGGATGCTGTCGCTTTAGGTTAATTTTCTGTGAGAGGGTAGTACTGAATTCGTTGAGCCGGTCCGTTCGTGCTGAAATCAGCGTGGCTGAATATCTCTCTAAGAAATTATGATGCACTCTTTAAGAAACTAAAAGTACATTTTGAAATAACTATCTTATGCTGGAAAATTATTTACATTTTCTAAAAATATTTCTAACAAAACCTATTCATTTCACGATATTATTTTTTTTCCTAAGATGAACCAACTATGTGTATCTAAAAATCCGTTGTTTTAGTCAAAAACCAGTAATGTGGAGTTTACGCTAATCATTAATTTAGTATTCCTTAAAACTTTCTGGATTCAAAGTGACAGAACTCAATGATTTAGTGACGCTTAGAATCAAATGTGCTAAATTATCAGTTTCCAAGTTTTTCTCATAAGTCCCACTTGTTAAGAAACGCATGAAGGTGCAAAGTTTAATTACAATTGCGATGCATTCAAACATGTTTGCATCGCTGTATTTCCACTACATTTTGTACATAACAAATCATCTTTTTGGCTTTTTAATGTAAAAGCCGTGCAATTGTTCGAGCCATAAATAAAAATTGTTGCGAAAACACCTCAGCAGTTTTAATATTTTAATCCCCGCTGGGAGGGAACATAAATTTTGTTTGGCTATTTGATCACGAGCGGCATTGTAGGAAATGTGAATTTTTGATTATAGTAAGTGTATTTTTAACATAAGTTCATTGATAAGTTACTTATTGTTTTATTTAGTAATCTTACATAGCTCTTTACATCTTCGAAATTTGAAATTTCTGCCTCCCTATAGCTATACACTTCAAAGATCGTTGAAAAATTCAATACATCCATTTTTACTTTTCCCTTAACGGGTTAAATTTTGAGATTATTGAATTAGAAATAGTCTCTTTTGTACGTAAAGAGATTACTTAAATTAACTCCTGTCCACTTTTTTGCCTATTACCGAAACAATGGTTGCTAATGTCAATAGATTTCAACAATGCTTTGTTACCGAATTGCGTGAGTTTTCAGGGCTCGTTGACGATGAAATGCGGTGGTTTTATTCGCGCTGCCGATTCTGGCGCTCGTTAATAAATCAAGGCATTTTGTCAGGTGTTAGAATTTGTATCGCCTGTGCTCCGGTCTGAGAAGATTTTCATTTTTTTAGTGCCACCCTGTTCACAAATCATCGCAGTTGTGGATGTGTAATCGTTTTTGTGGAATAAGCAAGCCCCTGAAAGATTTATGTGATCGTAGACTTTGATGTTCGCAAATGTCGACAGTTACATTGACTCGTCGTAAATCAAAACTTGTTTAACATTGTAACTGAAAACAATATTTACAAATCTGAAGTAATGAAGGTAAATAACATCGACAACGTGTGAATATCACTCATTGTTAGAGAAATCTCATATTACTTTTAAATAATGTCTGTACCATAATAAATAAGCTAAAATTAAGCAAAAATTTTCTCTTTTCAATTGGTTTCATGGCACTGCGTTAAAATCACAACATCTTGAGGGCTAAACTGTCATTATAAAGGTACTTCTAACGAAAAGCAGTGGCTAATTTTATATATTATGTCATATAATCATAATCATTATATTTATTTTATATTTGATTTTTTTTTTCTGTTTATTCTTCACTATTATATAATATGTTCATACCTGTGTAGGTAATATAATTCATTTTATGTAGTATTATAATAGCTGATCAGCCATCCTACTTATAAATTATTCATGTGTGTCCATTCATTCGTTCATTCATTCACCTCAGTCAAAAGACGTCCACTGCTAGACATAGACCTTTCCCAAATGTACATAACAATGCGACATCAAATTATTTAAAAATAATAAATTTTGATAGGTTTTTAAAATAAATATCTTTATTTAATATTTTCTTCATAAATATTCTCATATTCATCTTTACCATTAATAAAAATGATGTGAATGGAAAACACCCTTAAACAGCATACACAAGTAAACTGCCAGACGAAACGGGAGTCAAAGCGTAGACTAACGTATTTGGGTAGTGGTACACATCAGCAAATACTTAAAGGTGCTTAGAATTACGGTGTTTGTCGTGCAGTTCCACCATTCCTGCACTATGCTAATATTAATCAAATGAGGTCTCGCTTTCTTCCTTAATAATGGCTTTTCAAATATCATTTAAAACTTATTTTTGGATTTAATTTTAAATATTAATAGAAAAGTAATGTGGTTTGTTCCGTTCGATGGATCATTCACCTAAGAAAGAAAATTGGTTTTAATTTAATCAATAAACCTTTACCAGAGTTGCCTAACCTTTCTTGTAAGTTTAGAATTAGGAACATCTAATTAATGAAGTAACTTGACGTTTATGTCTATTATCTATATAGGTATATGTATATTTATAAAAATGAATATTTTGCTATCTGTCTGTCTGTATGTCCTTTATAGAATTGTAAACCGTGCATTTGATCATGTGATTATCTTTAGCAAAGTTGTTGTACATAAACCCACGAAAGTTTCTGAGTGAGTATGATTTTTTTTTATGTCTTTCCTTCTAATTTTATTTTAGTTAGTGGCATAACAACGTGCAGGTATAGCTAGTGTCTTATAAAAGGTAGTTTAAATTAACAATAATATATTTAGATCTATTTTTATCACGTATGAATAGATCGAAATTACGCAAGATTCTTCAATTAAGTCTATAGTAGGTAAAAATCTATAAAAATATCAAAATATCAATCAATATTGCATTATATATGAAATAATTTAAACCACATGGAAAAAGAACCGTCCGTAGTCCACTCCAAATACTTTCATTTATGAAAACAATATGAAATAAAGTGGTCGTACCAACAACAAAAGGATATAGAGAGCTTACAAAATGAAAGCAGACCTTTCTATTTCTTCCAAATATACTCTATTATACTGAAAGGCTTTAATATTTGTCACAGGAAACTGCCTTTATTTACACCATAGGCGTACATCCGGCGGACGGTAGTCTCATTGATTCCTACGAGGGCGGGTAGTTGGACTTGGTATTTGTACCACTTGGAAATATAATTTTGTATTTAATATCTCACTTGGGTACGGAAATAAGATATTTGGTTTGTTATTTAGTTATTGGTTGTATTTTTTGTTTGATATTATGAATATACTTAAGAAGATTTTTGTCATGAAAATAAAGACTAAGTTTTAATGATTTCCGTCATTAAATCTTACATTTCTGTAAATTTAAAGCTAAAAACGTACGGAAGTAAAAATTCTTAATCATAGTTAGTAAACCAAAAGCTAAAATTAAATTATAAAGACAGGAACATACACAATGAATTTATTTATAATAAAACTAAATGAGAGCTTGAAAGGGCTCTCTCCTTGTCTAGTAACTTGAATATTCGTGATGGTCTACCATGTAGTTTTATTTGTTAATATAAAAACTCAATACAATTACTTTAATACTACAATTATTCTACATTTTATTTATTGGATCTAAAATATTACTACAGACACGAATCTTGCTGTAAAACTTCAGAAGAATGCACGCACCTCGTAAAAATGAGAAATGTTTAAAACATCGCTAGGATGGATCGTCCAATAGCCATCTCCGGCTCTCAGGAATTCATTACGACGACAGAAATTTGTTTGCGATATGAAATTCCTAAGACTCCTCCGCTATTTCCAAACAATTCACGTCATGCCAGTGACCAGGTTTTTGTATGAAGTATTTTATTTGTATTTTATAATATGTGACATTGTTTCTTGTTATAATAAAACTTCTTGTCTAATACTCCAAAATTATCGGCACATTTTCAACTATATGTAAATGCCGACTGAAATTAGGTGGAGATTGCTTTCAAAAATATTATTTACTGTGAGACGCCTAGTATAAAGTTTTATTAATATATTAGTTTCTTCAATACTCATATTTTATGCCTAGATAAATAATTAGATTAGGATTTCACTACCTAAGCCTGCATTTATAGAACACACTAGATTTTACTTTTGATTATGTACACCCGACATATATTCGATCACGATAGCATATCTAAAACAATTTCAATCATAAAAAAATTGCTTCATTATATTATTTTATTAACATCAAACACTAACGAACGAGTGGATATTTTAATTAATGTAGAAGAACTGATTCGAAAGGTTCAATTGTATTGTACCGTAATATATTCTTGACTTCAATTGTTGCTAGGTAAATTTAAATATTTTACACTTGAAAAGAGCCATCCGAAGTTCAGTGCTTTAACATTCTGGAATAAGGCTGCGAAGTGTCGATATTTTTTTCTTTTTTTTTGATGAAATGACTACTGCCGGTCATGGATAACCAGCAAAACACTTGTGACTATTACACAAGTGCTTTACTATTTTTTGAGCCTTTGAGAACGCTGTAGAGCTGTCACTTTGAGCATGTCGCTTACTCTTAGAAAGTCACGTAAGAATTGCTTATCACTGCTTAATAAAGTATGACTCTTCCTCGGTTTGACGTAGGAAATCAACTTGTCCATAAAAATCTAATTATAGGTTTTCATCCCAAATCTGAAAACGATTTCAAACATTAAAATAACTTTATGTTTACAGTTAACATTGTATTTTGGTATACAAACTTTTTTAATTTTATACTTCAGCCTCCTGAAATATTTTCATACAGTATCAGCTATTTATATAGTATAATAAAAGTAAGTTATGAATACACCTTTAAGTAACTTTGTTTTAGACGTTTATTGTCTATTTGTGTTCTTTAATTAAACTTTACAATATTATTTTTGAGAAGAAAACTGCCAATTATAAATTTTATAGTTATTCAAATTTAAAGTAGAAATCTATATATACATACTTGATGGCATTATATAAAGGGAGCAATGGTTATTGTTAGACCTTCAAATTCATGTTAATTCACAGACATATTTTTCTCTATTGTATTACAATTTTCTTTTGTTACAAGATCAAACAAGTCTTTTCATAAAAATGAATAAATACAAATAATTATTAATATCTTAACATATATACACGTACAGTAGTCCTAGATAACAGTATTCTATCCTTTATAAATTCTTATCATTACTAAAATTCCCAACATCGATACTTCGGTACATCCCTACTCCCATTACTTCAACTTCAATTAGATGATATCTGACATTTATAGTTCTTTATGCATTCAATGAGTAAGATTATGCTCTCCAGGAGTGAAGTAATGTCATTTGAACGTAGGTCCAATCATTATTCCCTTGATACTGGCGTAATGAAAATTTTGTTAAGGTTTTACGATCGTCCGACAGTACTTTAATGAGCTATCTTCGAAGGTGTACGCTGTTTTGAGAAGAATAAATTCTGTTATATACCTACGTTGTTCGAGATTAGGTTATTTGTGTAAATTTTATGGGGAAGTAATGAAATAATGGTTGTTTTATGACTTTAAGGTTTCTTTTTGAAGTTATATTTCAGTTGGCGCGTTAGGCAATAATGATGAGAGTATATTTTTATAATGCACGCACACTTTATGACGAGAAATCGAAACTATGAAGTTACTTAGTAAACATTTTAATTTTTTTAGTATTAATTATGGACAAATGAAATTTATTTGACTACAAAATGCGTTATAATAAAACTTTCTTTCAATAATTAAATACCCTTTTTCTATTGTTAGTGCCGTTTTCTCTACAAATATAGGATAACACGAAGGAAAAAAATTTAAAAAGAGTTTTTCTTTTTACGCTAAAAAAATCTAACTTCTTACATGCGTACATAAGCACACACGTGTTTTTTACTTATTCTGTATTGTCAAGTTAATAATCAAGCGCGTAGAATGACTCATTTAAAAATATTGTCGGTTAATTTATGTTTTTTATAAATAAAGGGTCAAACGAGTACACGAGGCAGGTACTTGATGTAAAGCTACGCTCATTGCCTCCTCAAGTTACATTCATAAAATAACGCCTGTTTCCACGGAGGGGTAAGCAGAGGCATATTAAACGTACACTTTTTGCTAGTGTTTTGGTCCCACGTTGCCGCTAACCCGGATGTTTGAGCCTTGTGAGATTGATTTCGAGCCCTAAGGTTTTAGTGGGAACCCTGTGTACCCATTTCAAGAGTTCAGTGTTCACAAATGTATTATCGGCCTTTAAAGGAGGGGTATGTTTTGCTTCAAGGCATTCTTAAAGTGAAAGCCTAATTAATGAAGGTTTTCTAACTTGTACATACGTTGCCATTGAGGGCCATCTACTCTATAAAAGGAACATCAAAAAGTACTATTAACAATAGTGATGTGACTTTTCAATAATTAGGTATTTAGTCCTTAGCCATTGCAGCATTTAATAGTGAATTGTTTATGTAGTTACTTACCACATCTACGGAAGTCCATTCAACTATTCATCATTCCCATCCAACATCAAATCTGAGATTTCCTACACTAAAACTTTTATGCTAATGAATTCGTCAACATTTATCAATCAATCTTAAATTACCAAACGTTAAAAATACAACAAAAATGGTGCCTTACCATCCAAGCATAAGACACAAAGTTGCTTGTAAGAAATATCTTATAAATCGCAAATACGCCATTCCGCAGATCGTAAACGTCGTAACTCGTCCGTCACATAAACAATACTATAGGGACTTGTTTGGTTTAAAACATAGAATACAAGCGGTTTATGAACTCAAAATTTGAGCTAACTAACATTCAGTTGGTCTTAAATTTATTTCACTTGAAAAAAGACAACTTGTGTCATAAAAAATAATGTAGTGCAATAATATATTGTTATTAATTTTCACATAAAAGTGGACTCGTACTTCCGGACTGTTTATTTACTTATTCACGTTTTGCAGCATGATATGGTGCTAATCAGTCTCATGATATCTAGAAAAAGTTTAAATTGTAGAAAGTAAAAAGTAGTAACTTGACACATACACCGTCAGATCCTAAACTAAATAGAATCTGCACCATAGCAATCAGACTACTAATATATAATCATTCTTAATACATATGTTTCTAAATACATACACGTTACAGATAAATTATATCTAGAACTGGGACAAATAACAAAATTATCTATTGAATAACCAAATTATTCAATTGAGATAGAAATTGGACCCATGAGCTCTGGTTTGCCAGTCAAGGTCACTAAACTACTAGATCAATTGGCTCATTAGTATTATATACTTAGAACAGAATAAAAAAAAACTTTATTATTCCTGTGCTAATAGTTAATACAGATTACATACAAAAGCAAATCAATTGAACGACCATGTACAAGTAGCAGTATTATCGCTAAAAAGCAATTTCTTTCAGACAACCTTTGGATGGACAAATCGATTTTAGAAAGATGGGTGGTTTTTGTGTGGAAAACATAAATAAAATAATTCATTTGATTCTGATTACAATACAAAATCTTAATTTTACACACAAACACAAATTATAAATCAAGATAACGGATAACGTTCTTGGATATTTTTTTTTTTAAGTATAGGCAAAGATTTGACGCGCTTTATAGTCATTGGCCTAGTCCATAGTAGAAGATCCTGAACAGTACACGATTTATCATAGAACCTGGTACAGCAAGTTGGTACTGTCGGTTTCAGAGATTTAGATGATCTCAGGAATCTTGAATATATGGCACTGAGGAAGCGAAATGAAGCGTTCCTTTGAATTGCCGTGAAATTAAGAGTATGAACATTCCATTGAATGGGAATTGGAAACCACTTAAGCAGGTTACAATGTTAAAATATATGTCATGTCAATCCAAATGTAAATCTGATACAAAACTTTTTCTTTCTCAATTCCTTTTATAACTTGTACCAGTTTTGCGTAAATCAATCAACTATCCACTATCCTCTATCATTTACTTATTCAGATTTTATGTGTCGCCGGTATCGGACCGAAACTTTATGTACCATCAGCTGAACGTTTATAGAACATAAACTGAAATGCGATCCGTTTGTAAGACAAAACCTCATTTTTAGATAGCTAGAAAAAGATGGAGATTTTCTCGGTGACGCTTGATTTTTATTACCTTCTTTTTCCATATATATGTTTCACTTGCAGTGATTAGGATTTAGACATTATTCAGATATAAACATTCATACATATATAAAGTCACGCCTAAATTTCAGACGGGTTAGCAAAGACAATTGATCTCCACTTACTACGGTTCTGACATACCTTTTCTGCTTCTTCAACATTCATCAATGGTTGTATGGATGCTCGTTATCTGTCTTGGATAACTGAGTGTTAATTACCTTCTCAATAGAGAAAAAGTCAAAATATTGACAGCGGCCTGAAAGTAGCAATTTAGATATCGGAGAAGGTCATTGTCTTTATGGAGGTGTGGCGACTTACACATACAGCACAAACAAAAATATACAACAGCACCATCTAGTGAAGATACATCAAACTACGGGGTACAATGAACTACGAAGCAACTACTCATCCTGTATCGCGAAATAGAGATTCTCGCTTCGATTAGCATATGTACAACATTCCAACATCAACCGTGGGGCCGTGGCCCCACAGGACATGATCACCTCGCCTCATCGGAGGATCTTCCCTTTGTGTCGGAGGGTCATGAGACCCGTTCGCTCTACAGAGGTATTTATAAAAAATTATGATAGTGGATAAAAGCGGTAGTATCATCATCTCCAATGTAATATTACAAGAACATTGTGAATTTGATTTAAGAGCTAAAAGATGTTTTAAAAGGATCTACTGGTCCAACAGTTGAAATAGTGGAAGCGTCTTGTCCATGATGATGAGATTCAAAGTAAGTCACGGCTGATAAATTAACTGATTGGTTACCAGGGACATTAAGGTAGTAATGATTAATTAAATCAAGGTTAGAAAAATCGGAAGGAAGATCGTTGACACAGTTGTTCAGCAGTAAGGCAGTTTTTAAATTAAATTTTTAATTTCAGAAAAGAGAGAGCGAGAGAGAGAGGGGGAAACCATCACTATAGATTTGAACTGTTAATAATATTCTTTTTTGCTCTCGGTCTTACCATTATGATTTGAAATGAGAGTATTATCTTATTTAAGAGCCTGCCGTAGTAATCGAATATAATGAATAGAATCTAAGAGCTGTAATCATCATACTCGTTGCAAATGCAGACAATACTTATTCACGCCCTACTCGGAGACATATAATGACATCGTAGCAGTATTAGGCTTAAAAACATACCACGATAACGGTGAACTTACTGACGAAATACGTTAGCACGGATGCTGTCGCTTTAGGTTAGTCTTATGTGTGACATTAGTACTGCTTTTGGCTTTACTACTCTAAATCTCAGCATACATTTAATTGTATCCGCTATCCAGGAAGACGATTCTCTTATAAAGTAAGTCTTGATTGGTACATGGGCGTCAAAAACTGCCATCATACAACAATTAAATATTTTAACCATCTCATCTGCTGAAGTTAAAGACAAAATGTAACTTCAGCCAAAGTGTATCATACTTACGTCATCAGAATTAACATGTTTAAAGAACCTATACTTTGTTAAGTATAGTTGAAACTTGTCCAGTCGTATACAAAGTTTATATATAAACATAGTGTCCAGTTAGACTTCCATATGGTACAACCGTAACATTTTTGGCACGTAGGTTAGTATAAACTAAGTCAAATAGATATTTACTAGAAGATTCTGTAAAGTGCTTAAGTACTGTAATGATCAGGAAAAAGTTAAGGCAATCGATAAAATTTTTCACTATTTTTGTTTGACTGTTACTCTCGTTTAGTAAATTTACATGAAAGTCTTCCAGTAGAATATAAGGGCCGGTGTTGACAAGTTATGTTAACATATCAATGAGGCCGGAAAGGAAAAGGCTAAGATCAAGCCACGAAGGCCGGTACTCAATACCAATGGTTACCTTATTACCGTTAAGAGACGTTGCAATCCACTTGAATCGCACCTGAGATCGATTGTTAATATGCACACATTGAGATCGCATCTAACATGGAATCCAACACTCCTACTTCAGCTTGAGCGCACATTCACCAGTCATGCGGCACATGACCCAGGCAATAATGGAGAACGGTCGGCGCACGCCCCTCCTCCTTATGATGTAACGTCTCAAGTCTCATTAATGGCTAAAATATGGAAACTGTCCTTCCACTATGATCACGAAGTCATCATGGTTCATCTCCAGGGCAGACTCCCGAAAATTCTGTTGATCTTTTTAATGTAGACATCAAAGAAATCAACAGATTTTATTTAACTATTTCTATTGTTTGATCACTTTAAGCATAAGGAAAATATTCTTAGACACATGTATAGCACGTAAACTGAGAATAATAATAAGTTTGCGGTGTAGCATAGTTGTAATACATACCTTTGCCGCTATGCTAAAACAGTAAAATACTCTTAAAAACAAACAAGGCACTTTGTTAAATAGGCTCATACAATTAAACTAATAGCACATAGCTAAAGATATGTACAATGTCCACTTCATTACATATGTTGACAGCCTTTTCCCCTTCTTTGTAGTGTCTACACCAAACAAACTTCGATTCGTGGTGTAAGCCAAAAGTCTCGCACCCAGCGAAATAACTCGCGATTCACCTTAGCAAGGCGCTCCTTAATATAGAACCGCCACGGTATATCGACCATACCTAGGTCCTAGGTCAGCGGTTGTAGTGCCGCGGCACACACGCGGGGACTGGGAGTCGGGACCCGTGGCGTTGGTCGAGACTACGCGACGTGGACCTACTTGTTCGGGGTTGACGAATACCCTTTCTCCCATCTGCACTCCCACAAAAGTTTACATGGGTGGGATTCTTTACGCATACCTCCAGGATGATGCAAACAATGTCGAGATGTCCAATCTCTCATTGGCGATCTCGACATCGTTAGCAACAATAGTTGGTCGTGATCGTTGAACTGTTATTTATTTAAGTTCCACGGTCATGCTATTCAGAACTGTCTAGACCACAAATGTCGGCTTCTGCTACTCCAGAACGCTGCCTTCTCATCTGTATATATGAAGAGGTCTTCTTATCGCTGTTATCACTTCCCTGAACAGCTGATTTATGTCAGCCATTATAGCCTGGTTAGTCTCAGAGATATTTAAAGATAAGTTTTTGGGTGGTAATGGGCTCTGTTGTATATTTTCTAACAGGGTCTCTGAAGCATCAATATTATAAGACCCAAAACCCCTTTCTGGTCTTTCAGGTTTATTATTAGTAGTCTAATTCTTCTAACAGCCCTTACTACAAAAGCACGTTGACTTTATAAAGCCCTATGTAAAGACGTCTGGATTTCACGCATTTGTATCCATGAGAACACAATGTCAACTCCTTGGCTAGCTCTTTCTACTTCTGGTACATCTGCGCTGAAAACTGTACGATATCATGGCCTGCCTCTTTTCTTTATCCTCGTTTAGATATAAATCATCTATTCTTCTGTCATTCATTATATACAGTTCACCCATTTCACCAATCCAACCAATCCAGCCAATCTTTCACACACGCTCAGTTTCGCAAAGCAATTATCAAGAACCCGCTATTCATCCCTCTGAGAAGTAACGGATAGAGAGCCTAGTCGTTGACTTGTTCTTCTCTGAGCATTAGATTTTCTAAGCCTACAGCTAGACGGAGGATTCTTAACACACTCCGATTATTTAAGATCTACCCGGTACTTAAGTCTGTTCCTTTTAAGATTACAGCCATGAGTTTTAAAATATTTGGGAAAGTGGAAAAGATAATTTTGTATTAAAAGGGAAAGGAAAAGGTAATAGGAACTGTTTGCTACCGACTGGGATTGGAAGAGTGATAAACCGGTACAGGAGGCCCTGGAATGGCGTACCTATGTGTGCTATCCGGACAGGAGTAATCCCGTATTCAAACAGATTGAGATAAAATTTTAACATTATATGGCTATTTGTACGAATCATTTTTACAGAAACTTATTGTGGTGAAACGAATAGATGTCACATATAAGCAATAGATAATGTAAGATGTATATACTAAAATGAAAAACAATTTACACATTTACCAAGATGCTGACTATACAAAGCAAAAGTGCACAAATACACTTAAAACCTTTCTAGAAACTTATATTTAAGAAACAATATACATTTTCCAAAGAAATTTTTCAATTACATAACACGCCAATTTTAACCATTCATCCGAGCAGACGTTGCGACATGCGAAAATTCAAAGCCAAAAATGAGCATCAAAGGGCGCGAGCATGCCCTATTTATGATTAGGTCGCGGTACTGCTTGGCGAATACCAATGAGCCACACGTTACCCGTCATCTGTCATACGTGTTCCGACGATCATCGGGAATCAACGTATAATGTATTTGAACAGCCATGAGCTGTAGCGATGAGTACTTAAAAACAAACACGACGGAAACTCAAATCAAAATTAATTATAAGTCTACCTTGTTTATAAATATTGTGGCTTCATTACTGAAGCTCATCTCTTCCAAGAAATAAATTTACTCCAGCTAAAACATGACATTATTAAAATAATATTTAATTTTTAAAATTCTAACAATTTTCATAAACGCTTAGATATTTTACAGCATTCGAGAATTTGCCTCGTAAAAACCATAGGACTTCAGGGGCGTTTAGTTAGTGTTTTATATGCCAAAGGGATTTATGTTATTACCGTCCATATTTCTGCGGACTGAAGCTGCTGAGAGGTCACGAAATCTTGCCGAAGGGTGTGATCGTGTCCATCAAATAGGTGCGTCTCTCTCGCTCTTTGGTGTTGCTTTAAAGCGATGAATATGAGAAGTTGTATTCGGATCACGTAGGGTGCGCGGCGTGCGCGGTACTCATGAACTGCGATGCCAAACCTCACCAGATACACCGTTAACAATGAAAAAATTCTCTTCCTGCCAGCCAAGGTAGAAGAGTTGCGATGACAAGTCCCAACAAACTTTGTAATCAGTTGTAACAAATTTATGTGTCGTGCGTGAGAGAAGCCAGTTTCGCTTTCTCCAACAAGTGTTATTTGTTAGGAGAACGTTGCGGACGTTAATTGTCAGTTGGATATTCTTGTTTTATCACAATTATGTGTTATGTTGAAACTTCCCGCAAACTACTTTTTTAGCACGGAAGCCTAATGTGGAAGCTTTTTATAAAGTATAAATGATGACTTGCAAATTTTCTCTTCATATTCTACAAGACATTCAAAATAAAATTATCTAAACATTTAATAAGTAAAGAAATGGTAATAATGAATGCTACAAATAGAGTTTATGACTTAAGAAACTTTAATATGAAGGCTTGGCACATAAGTAATTTAAATACTGTTAGATAATATATAGGCCATAAAACTAGATTACTTTTGTAGTACTAATCGAAAGTAAAAGGTTATCTAAATAGATTTTTGTATGAGTATATTGAATGAATATTGTAGAATAAGTTTTTTTTTTAATTTCTTGTTCGACATAATCATAAAAAGAACATGAGTATAACATTTATGAAATGTTATTGAATACAATATTATTATATATATCTTGCGATGTTAAAGATTGTTATAGAGTTACTTTCAGTTCTAAAATTATTTATGACGTTCCAGTCAATTGAACTGTATTTTGCAGGATTTAATATATTTGGATGTTGTTCCTTAGCCTTAATACTAATGAATCAGATCATCGGAATCAATTTCAGGCTCGATAATCACTCAGAAATATTAACAGTGAAATTCATTTCACTTTGAGTATGTGTTCTATGTTGTGCTACTTTCGAGTATATTAAGGTACCCAATTATTATAAAAACAATAGACAAATTCTCATATTAAGTTTTGTTATCTTGAACGAATTAAGTAACATTTTTCAATTATTAATCCTTTTTTTTTTACTAAAATAATTATTGAGCAAGTGAAGACTAAATTTGACTTGGCAGAGGTTTAATCTGAGTGATTGTAATTGGAAAGGCATATATTAGGATACTGATGATGATGAGATGTAATCAATACGTGTGTATACGAAATAAAGAGAATAATATAAAATATTTCGAATATTTGACACACAATGTCATCTAGTTTCAAATTAAGCAGAGCTGGTGCTATGATAACTAGACTGGCAGATAGAATACCTAAATACTTTTTTTTGTAAACAAAAACATATTGTACATGGAAAACATCCAAACTTCAAAACAAATATTTGCAGATCATACAAACGTTTGGTCCGACCCGGGAATCGAACCCGAGACCTCAAGCACAGCAGTCGTAATAGTAACCTTAAACTATATTATGTGATAAAAGGCTCAGCATTGCGTGAACCACACCTGTCAGCAATACTGACCTTGTGAATATCTCTTCAGATAGATTGGAGTAAAATCTAACTGCTTGCTACGAGTCCTGACTTTTCAATTAAAACAAAGACTAATTTCAAAATTTCAAATTTATTTCTGAATGAGTCTTTTCTGAGATCTTTCTTTATGTTTTTTTTTTATATATTTACTCTATTGAGATTTACTTCAATAATAACTTTATGTTAGTGTTAAAATGAATAAAATATATTTCTTTAATACGGTAGAAGGTAGATGAAGATTATGTATTACAAAATATCATAAATCCTAGTTAAACTAACAATTTACATTTTAATTTATTTCCTCGAACATTTACTATGTTTTTTTTACGAAAACTTTAATTTGATACCGAATTAAAACAGTTATTCAGAAGTAAATTGCTTTTCTTTGATTTATCAAATAGAAAATTTCTTGGACCAAGGATAAAATATAAAATGACGTCCGTAATCATATCTAAATTTTATTCTAGTGTCAAGTTGAGATAAAGACAAATGTAACTTATAATCTTAATATATTAATAGTGCCTAAATCTACTGATTATGCATGGCTAAAGTATTATTGGTGTCTGTCCGTGTGGTGACGGATTAAGAATACATAGTGTTACCACCCCTATTCATCCCGTGGGTGTCGTAAAAGGCGACTAAGGGAACAAAGTATGCAAGGCCCATGTCCAGCAGTAGACTGTAAAAGACTGTTGATGTATGTATTATTACGAGTACATGTAATGTAATTATAAATATACGTCACGACAATCGTTGAAGTAAACGAGTTCTGGTGTGGAGGTCGCGTCTCGGTAAACGTAGTGTAAGACCGCAACTGGCTAGGAGGCTGTTTCATTTTACGCCAAATGGCTGGTAGGAGCTGAATGCAAGAAGCTTAAAATCTTGCAAAGAGGCGTGCAATGGGAGAGATATACGTCCAACTACTGACTGCGATAGGCTGATTTGTTGAAAGAGATCGGAGTAGCTGTGTTCTGCTCGTCTTCTGTATTAAATATTATAGCAAATACTATTTACTTAGAAACACATGGCTATGACATATTTTAAAACAGATTTGAAAATAAAATAAGACAAATTAGCCTGCACGTTAAGTGATTAGCGATTCTGATTGCTAAGTCAGAAGTTGTGAGCTACATTTAAACCCAGAATATATATTGTACGATGAGCTCGATCGCTTATACAGTATCTGGGTGAAAATATAAATTTATTTATTTAAAAAAAAATGTACCCGGTCAACGATAATAGGCTTGCCTGTATTCGGTAAATAAGGCTTAAAATTACAATCGGCAACATGCGAGCGTTTTGAAGCTCAGCTATATCCACCCCTTTAGGAGTAAAATATGGGAGTCGATATATGTTAGAAAGAGTTGTACAATAAATAGAACAACATTGTTCCAGGACATTCAGTAGACAGAAACGACAAACAACTTAAATACTTTGCGTATTCAAGTCGCGAAAAGATTTTAAAATCGACAAACGGATAAACTCATGCAAAACAAAGTTGATGCTGAACTGTTTAGAACGCCATTCTGCTTAGTTTTCGTATTTCTTAATACAAGCTAATGTTTTGTTTGGGTTACACGCGGCAGCGGACAGCGATATATCAATAATATTGTTTATTTATATACTTATTACGAATAATATTTCTTTCCATAGAGTCTCATTTGTGATCTTCTTAAAACTTATAACACCAAACTACCTCTAATTTGACCAGAACACTTGGTTTCATTTCTCTTGATGCTCGTTATACGAAGAAGGGCTCGTGGCTCAGTGGTAATAATATAGGTTAACACATTGTAAAGTTTATCATAACCAGGTCAGTCTAAAATAGATGACAATTTTTAACATATTAAGATCTTAACTAAGAAAATTATGTATGAAGGGCGATTAAATTCCTAAGGAGGATTGTCGCCAACAGTTTATTAAATCAAAGACTAAAAAAGCTACAGTAAATTTTGAAAATAATCAGTTTAAGTAAAAAAAACAACAGCATAATTGAATTTATTGATGAAATACTAAGTTGTCAGACAGGTAAGTGACATTGATGATAAAACCGCGTTCGCTTATACACACCACCACCACATAAGCTGAGCTCAGATGAAAGAAACTGCACCTAAAGCGAATACGTGAAGTCAATTTGTGAATAAACTTTCTCAGTTGGTTTGGCACTCCGATACCAGCTAGACTACTTTACTAGATTTAACATAGTGCTTAATGTGTGTACGTAGAGGTGGCTTTACTTACTGTTACGATGCAGTTATGTTTGCAGAAATTTTTGAATTTGAACATAGTGGGTTTTACTTGTCAACATACGATTGTATTACACACTGGTGCAAAATCTTGCAACGAATTTGGAGTTTTTACAACTTTTATTTAAGGTTCATTATCACTTTTGTTCTTATTTCGTTTCGTTTGTTTTTTTACTACGACTAGCGATTTCGTAACTATGTCTATTGTTAATTGTGTTCTATTGACTTTTTGTTACTTTAATTATTCAATAGAATTACTGAATGTAAATGCTCTTTCAGTGGGTTGTACATAGGCATTTGTTTGTTTAGTTATTGTAGTGATTAATTTTCGGATTTAAAACTTTTATAATTCTCACTCTCTTGAAAAATATCAATATTAATTATTCAATCCGGATGTGTATAAATTCCAACAATGCATCGAAAAATATTCTAATATTTCAAATATTCAATATTAATAAGTTCTTATAACAGAGGTAACAAGAAAAATATACATTCAATCACATATGTTAACACACCCAACATAACGGCTTTTTCTGTATTTTTAAAAACCTTTTGCTGGTATTCAATAACAATGACGCATGAGCAATATTGCTTTTGTCTCTCACAACCCCACAAATACTCCACATAAGATTTTATTTCATAAGTATTGATTTGATTTTAGTTCGTTTTCAGCTTTTGTTTCTTGAAACAAAAAAACTATTTTTTGTTTGTTTGAAGTCGGTTCATTACCCATGGTCTCACTACGCAGTCTTACTGATATTGATCAAAAAATACTGTCCCTAGTTCTACCAATTGGAACATGCACACATGACGTACTATGTACGTACCCACTAGTAGTAATCTGAATATTTTTTTTGTGCCTGGTTCTATCAATAGGGCTAGTAATATTGCCTGTAGTCCAATTAAAATTAATAAAAAAACTCCTGGTTCCTTAAAACGACTATTTGTTCTAAACTATAATGTTTTATATTTTTTATAGAATGACTAATTAATGAAGATATCATGTTGACATGAGATTTATTTTGTAAAGTTATTAAATTTTACTTGAATAAATATCGCACAATGGATTTTATAGAACGAAATGGTGGTATTGTAGCTGCTAGATCTAAACATCCAAAGTAGTAAAAATGTTCAAATTTTACAATATACGACCATGTCAATTTGTTTGCATGTAAATAAGTTTATGGAAAAAAGAAAAGAATATGTAGACTGATGCATACAAAAAAACCAAAAGTTAACGAAACATAATATAATTTATTAGGTATATTCTTACTTTACTCTTATTATAGTTTCTACAAATTTGGTTTTCCTATATGTTGAATACCTGAGTACTCAACTGTAATTTTTCAGTCTTCCAATCTATATTTTTTTTATTTAATCCATATTTGTACATTATCAGCAGTAGTTTCATGAAATATCAATAAATAAATACATATATATGAAGTTATACCAATATTTTATTACAAACTTTAATAGATTGGTTAATTTTGATTTTTTCAATGCAAATGTACTTATTTGACACAATAGTAAGAGTGCATAAAGTTATTTGATCTGGTCGAACTATAGACAAATAGTATATTAAACTGAACTACTTTTTTATTATAAATAATAAAAAAGTAGTTCAGTTTAATATACTATTTAGGTTAAATTATTTATTTATTACTTTATTTTATTTTATTACGTTAAATTAAGTTAAATAAAATTTTATAATATTGACGTTAACTGTAGTATTTTACTAGTAGAACCCATTCAAAATAATGATATTCTGGTTGGAACCATGGATAAAAAATACCCGTGGTAGTAAGACGTCAAGTAATGGTATGACGTCAACTGATAGACTTTCAGACAATATTATTTGCCCGTAGTACTATGCAATAGGACCATGGGCAAAGGATTTTTAAATCAAGTACTTACAGGTTAACTTATACCGCGATTATTGTTTCGTATTATTTCTATTATTATTTTTATGTGACATACCCCTGGATACGAGCGGCACGGGACCGGCTGTTGTGAAAATGACACACGATAAAAAAAAATTTGATAATTCCAAAGCGTTCAATTCAATATTTCTTGATTATGTTTCAGTATGTGGATTATCAAGAGACTTTAATAGTCCACTGCTGAACATAGGTATCTCCTTGGAAAGAAGATTTTAGGCTACTATATTACACTGGCCAGACGGGTTGATATAGAGTTTGTAACAAATTTTTCTCCTCTTCACAGTACTATGGTCCAGTATTATTTGCTCCCTGGGTCGCTTCTTACGCCATGAAGAGGGGTGATGACATTCTTAATCCGTCACCACACGGTAAGCAGTTTTTGTATAATAAGTTTAAAAACCTTTTGACGAGCAGAATATACATGATAACATAAATTTAAACGAATGAGGAAAAAACAAGTTTACAAGTTAGTTCATCCATGTAGTTTTAGAAAATTGGTAACACAAATTCAAGGCTTATGTTGATTAATATGAAAGACAAAACTTGTAAGGATAAGGAATCCCTATTGTTTATTTTTCGAAAAAAATATCTATTTAAATAATAATTTTAGAACGCCAGAAACATTCACAAACTCAATGCCCTCATATCTAAATCAGTGCATAAAAATCACACCAAATATTTTGCCGTAAACTTTATAATACCTAGTCAAAATTTATAAATATTCCTAAATCCGTTTTCACCAGTGGCGTGATGCTTGCCGTACTGACACGCAGCCTGCTAATACAGTCATGAATATTAATGTGCGTCACTTTATTTGCCTATTTATTAGTAGCGACACCGATAATAGCATGGTTTAACATGACGTGTTCCGTAAAGGGCAAAGGTTAGATTTTGAATAACTTATGCAGAGTAAGTAATAATAAAAAAATGACACATGTCAAACACGGTTGTGTGATCTCAAGTTTATCGGTACTTATGTTGTGGTAACCAGATTGCTGATAAATTTATATTTATCAGCATTCTGGTTACCACAGTATTAATAAAAACATTATAGATAAATTACACGTAAACAGGGCAAGCGATCGTGTTCATTGCATATTTCTTTCTGTTAGTTGAGAATAGAATGTAATCTCTGACTAAATGGTTAAGATCACTAATCAAGAAACCAGCATTCTAAGCAAATAAAAATGTTTTAAAATATATAATAAATAATTTTATTTTTCTTTAAACTTTACTGTCATTTCGCACACTTCTTTAATTAGGAAATTAGTACTAATGTTTAAGTAGATTATTCTGAGAAAAATCCCAAAGTACTAGAGTAAGGATTCTTTTAAATTTAAGCAGGGAATAAAAAGTAATTAAAACATTTTAAATTATTATATATGACAAAATAAATCTTCTAGTAACTCCAACTATTACAGCAAAAATATTCCAAATATACGTAAGCAAGTACGAGTATATTTTAGCAACATGTCACATAAAATCATATGAAAATAATGTTGAACTCGTGACAAGATTAGTTTCAGTTGTGAAGACAAACATACAAACTTCATAGCGAAGTTTATCTATTTCAGAAAGTTGACGAAAAAATATTATAAAGTATTTTGGGGACTACGTGAGACCCTTAGGCGCGGGGACGAAAATACTTAGACGCTGGAAGTGATTTGTTTTGTCTGGACATAAATACATTACATATATTTTTGTAATCATATTATTTATCACCACACGGACACGGACAGATTAAGAATACGGAGTGTTATCACTTCTACTTATCCCATGGGAGACGTAGTATCACTGTAAAGAGAAGGAAAAACTGAAATAAATCTTATACTAATCCGTCTGACCAGCGTGGTATTGCAGGCCAAAATCGCTTTGGTAAAGAGAGGCCTATGTCCAGCAGTGGACTGTTAAAGATTCGTTGATGATTATGATCCTTTGGAACAAATGGATTACCTAAGTAGCAACTTCCATAGATAGTGCAAACAAATAATACATACATACTATAGCGCCACCTACCGAAGGCATACCGAACTACGTAGTTACTAATTCTGAACCGCGATATAGAAATCTTCACACCACGCCCTCATACAAAACCAAAATCAAGTAGTTTTTTCGTTGTGTTTCACCTAGCGAGTTACATTACCGGACCCTAAACACTGCCATGCCCTGACACTAGGGGGAGAGGCACCTATGTGTCTGTCACTTACCATTAATTTATCTGTTTATTTGATTGTTTTCTTATACTATAAATAAAAATACTTTAAAAATTAAAAAGATAATTTTACAATAAATTTTATAAGTATTAATATTACAGGTGAAGCCAGTAAAAGTGTGTTAAAAATACGTATAGTCAAAACAAATCTTAAATAACACCACTTTACTGTTTGAATTACCATTTATAACTCTAGGAGGTAATTACCTCTTTCAAGTCCTTTTCAAACAAATTTAATAACTTTCATTTCTTTTAATAAATGTCCACTAAATTGAAACTATTAGGCTTCGCTCAAAAGCCTGTGTAGAGTTCAACTTCATAACGCTCCTTTCACAGGAGGCTTACCCGGCCTCATTATAAATCACCGACTATTCACCTAACTATACAAAGTTATTTGTCCTAGACTTTGGTCTGATTCGCTCTCTGGGGACCCCGTCTATCTCTGTACAAAGATTGTCATAGCGCTGCTTGATTTATTATTCTGATAATCCTGAACTTGTTGCTTATAGTAAATAAAATGTCTTTCAAATTTATATTTGTGAATATTCGTCACGTAAGTGTGTATTACTTGCCTGCATATGAATAGAAAAGAAATTAACGCTAAATTTATCTCATAAATAAATATTTCAGAAATTTGTCACAACGTCATCTACTTTCAAACTAAGCAGAGCTTGTGCTATGATAACTAGACTGACTGACAGAATACTTATATACTTTTTTTTTGTAAATACATACAGACAATATACACAAAATATCCCAACTTCAAAACAAATATTTGCAGATTATACGAAGATATGGTCCGACCCTTGAATCAGTCAGTAGACACATTCAGCAGCGGAATTGTGACAGAATATTGCATACAAGACAAGTATAAGAAGCATTTCTAGTAAAGTTACGATGTTCACGACACCTATCAATAAGTATGTTGATTTTGCGTAAGCACCTGTGTCGTAAAACTTCGATAAAGAGGATTTTAGTATAATTCGATGAAGTTTTTCTCAAAGTTTATTTTTATTTTTCTACAGGTCTTTCCTGATAGATTTTATTTTGTAATTTACTGTCATGATTAAGCTGCTTTACGTATTACAGAGCACACGCTATTTTGGGGCAGAAAGGGGTCATCTGCAAGCCGTAGGTAGGTGGCCCGAGGTACGTCGGGGTTCCAGGGATTTCATTTCTAGGGTACACCTGGTTCCCCGGCTACTGGTACCCGAGACGGAGTGCGGTTTTTGGTCGATTCAAGTCCGACATAACCACCGGATATCCTGGGGGATTTTCACACAGGAAAAAAAAGGTGGGACCAAAATTAAAGGTAGTTCAATATTCTAAATCTATGCAACAATGAAGAAAAATGACCGTTTTCTCATATATACTGGAGATAATTCTAATTAATAAAATTGATACTAATTTGATTATGACGAATACAGTTAAACAGGACGATATTATTAAAGTGGATGAAAATAGTACTTATATTGCACAGACAATGTAATCAAACTAAAATGAAGTTCACACAATCAATTTTAAATACAAACCGAAAACCAAACCGACAGGAATAGTGTAATGAGGAGGGAAAGTTCAAACAGAGAACAACAAACGTAACAGTAAATTACATAGCGATCCGCTTGAAATCGGTTTCAACCAGAACGCGCCGGTTATTTGTTCAGATGCAATCTCTTCCCATTCCGAGTATATGATTAAAACAGTGCAGGACACCATTCCTATGGGAAATCATCGGGGCGAACGCATTGCATAATTAGCAGTTGCAAAGGCGGGATATAGACGGTGGCTATTTTAGTGTCGCACGCTTTGATTAGCGGTCAAGGGATACTATTTTTATGTCTGAGTTCGTGAATATATGGACTGGGGTATGCCCTAGAATGATAACCTTTAGGAAGTCCGACAGAGCTAGGCCGTCAACTACATTAATGATTTTTTAAAGAGGAACACATCTTATACGATAGATGACTTCACAAACGTACATGAAACGGATCCAACAATACCCAGATTCAGTACAATAATTTTTAGCAATAACAAAGAGTCATTCCATGTGGGTCCAATCCCCACATGGAACTTTGAACAGCAGGAAGCATTGAGCAGATCGATTAAACCACTGCGCCATCCGTACAGTCTTTCCCGATTCTCCAAGCCAACGCCTTTTCTAACGAAAATTTCGCATTTTTTTTGTCAATTTTTTTAAGTGAAAATCAAGACACGAAAAAATTCTTGGTACATATGAAATATTTCCGAACGGTAATTTTATGATAACTTTAACAATAGAAAGTGATAAGATATCCAAGACTTTTTTAATGATCCCTAAGGAGGGAGGGAGAACAGAGGCGTTTGTGCAAATGTTCCACGTGGATATTTCACACAAATAAGTTAATCAGAAAAGGAAAACTGAAATAAAACTTTACATATTCCTTGTATGCGCTTTTATTTTAGATATACGACTGGCTAGCTGGAATTTCCACTTTTATTAATATTTAAAAGTTTTGAAACGAATATAACTTTCTATTTACGAATGGATAGTTTTCTCTTTGTTGATCTGTAATAACTGTTGCGTAATTTATGAGTGAAAATAATAAGATGTTAAAGACACTAAAAATGTTTTCTCTGGTTTAATTTTTAATATTTTTTACTTTTATAATATTTTAATACATTTAAATAAGCTTGTGGCGACTTTTACTTACGGCAAAACACAACAATATACAATAGCGCCATCTAGGGAAGGTACATCGAACTACGGAGTATAATGAACTGCGAAGCAACTACTAATCCTGTATCGCGAAATAGAAATTCTCATTGCAATTATACCAACACCTCGCCTGGTCAGAGGATCCTCCCTTTGTATCGGACGGACATGACACCCGTTCTCTCCACAAGGTTATGTAAATGTATATTAATATACAAAAATGAGGATTACATTATGTTTCGAATATATTTAAAATACCAGTAAGCTCTTCAACAAACAACCTTCGTTTCAAAACTTGACAGTCACAAACAATGCAAAATAAACATAAATTTATATTAAACCTTAAAGACTTAATTAATTTAAATGCACTGGAACTCATCTGGAAAGAATAGAATTGAAGTGTTGCAACCACGCCCAGCGTTGGTCGATGAAAGGGTGGCCAAATTACGAAGTGTCAACATAAATGATTAAAAACCAGAAGCTTACCACAATAACAATGCCATTAGTGGCAGATGCTCGCTTGAGACATTTTAAATCTTAAGATATACAAAGATGTCGTTTTATACTCGTGGTACTTGTGTTATTTGGTAGTGCTGACTGTGATAAACCGTTGCGTGACGTGAACACAGCTTCAAAAAGTATGATTTTAAGAGTGTGTTTAGTGGTTTAGAGAACAAAAATTAGTAATAATGATTATTGCTTTCATTAATAATTTGTTCCTTCCAAACCCTATGATCTTTAATTATGTTTTATTTAAATATCGCTTTATATATTTATTATAATCGTTGTAACATACGTAATATAACATACAACAAAATCAACGAAATTTAAAAACAAGATCACAGTTATATTAACCCATCCCTGATCGCTTTCAGTACAAAAGATAAACAGTTGTAGCATTACCACGTTGAATGACAATGACCAAACTTTGCACCAGGAACGAACTGGAGCAGGAGTCAATAGAAACGTCAGTAAATTTTTCTATTTTATTTATGAACAATAAAAAACATGAATACTACCCCATTCTACTTTAAACTCTTAACTGTTAAGAGATATCAAATACACCCCACAGGTCGTCGTGTGATATTATGTAGCTTATCATGAACTATCTAACATTACAAAAATGCTATAATTAAAAGCATTTGTGCCTGAATAATTACACTCAAAAAAAAAAAAGAATCTATAGTTTTATAATATTAGTTCATGAAGATTCACGAATTATAAAATCTATTACGTATTAACGTACTAACTAACGTAATAACTAATCTAATTCTCATACGTATGAATTTAGTCGCATCAGATATGAAGGCAGTTGCCACACTGCGTTGTCAGACCTCTAATTATAAAAAAGAGAATGTCAGTAACTTCCATGATTGATGATGGCGCAGACAATTCCATTCATCATAGTTAATTTTATTGAAGTGTCGTGTGTGATGAATTAACCTAACTGTGCTTTCTTTCTAATAAAACGTGTTCGTTAGCGATAATGGAGTTAATTTGTGGTGCATTTTATTTTGATGTTGTGTCCTCGCCTGTCGCCTATCGCGGACATCTTACTTTTATATACGTGTGTATATGTTGAAGTACTTTGTTGTAATTACATTTTAACATAGTCCAAATAGTTTGTTCACGTGGTAGTTTGTTCATGTAAATTATGTATCTTTAATTAACGAAATAAGTTTTAACTATACATTGTATTTTTCTAAACACATAATATAATAAGAAGAGATGTCGCTTCTGTAACAGTCCTCTATAGTCTTTATTATGGAGAGGTGGTCTGACAATCTCTTCCAATTGGTAGGGACTACTTTGGTCTTCTTCCGTCCTCTACTATATTAAAACGTACGCTGGCCTTGGAAGTCAACATCTCGAAATAAAAGACATAATCTCTCGAACTAAACGGTTCAGTTCTTTTATCTTGTGCCCATCAGTCAAAACCTGGTACTCAGAACCAGCACACGTGTTTTCTGACCACTATGATGCCAGATCCTGTAACCGCACCTTGTAAAAGCATCTCATTTGGCCGTTATAATGTGGGTCACTATACTGTATTATCTGCATTCACAATGAGTATAGTGATGACCACTCTTAGATTCTACTCATTCTTTACTCTGCTAAACTAGAGTCACTTTAGCAGGGTCAATGTCGACAAAAAGACACGTGAGCACTTGTGTTAAGTCATTCCTTCATTACTAATTGGTTCTTTATATGATAAAACCAACCACAGACATTTTAGTGTCTATTTTAATATCAAATACTTTTTTTTAAATTTAACTTTGATCTAGTAAAAAAAAGGTTTACTACTTTTGTTTACGAATACAATCACTAATTGTACATATATATACTGTTCGGTAATTTTGAACTGAATGTTAGTCGTGGAGTGGGGAGCAGGGATCACGCTGACGGTGGATGTCTGGCGGCGCGTGCAGCTTCTAAAGGTTGGAACTTGCCCACGTAATCAAGCGCCACGCCGTCTTGATAGTAGCCCTTTTCTATTCTGGTGTCGCGATAATCACCACGTCGTTTATAGCTTATATGTAGTGCAGTTATAGGCGCTCCGACGTTTCACACCTTATTATATCAAATTCTGGACTGCTCGAGTGAAGTCGGGTCCCGGTAAATCATCCTGGGTCAATCGTCGTGTACTTACCATTCCAAACATTTTCATGCATTCCAATAACATCAACTCTTTATAACCGTCGGACTGCGGCAAAGATAATCAGATGGGGAACTATCGTAAATTAAATTCTAATTTCTGAAATCAAGGCGTGGTTTTCGATACATATTTTATTATAAGTTAAACATTAATAAAATGAATCTTCAAAACATTTATTTAAGTCAATATCCTAAAAAGAAACGTACCATCTGTTCACCAAGGTACTATAAAGATAATTTAATAGCTTGCATGTCAACTAATTTGTAAATATATGTAGACATTCCACGTTTGTCACCCGACTTTATTTGTTGAAGTCAATTAATTTAAGGAGACACAACATTGGTGACATGCGATGTACTAAGTAAATATTAATCGTTACTTAAAAAATATGTTAAGTCTTATGAATAATTCTATATAGAAATGCCTTTTTGGTAAACAATATTTTTATATATTCCCTTTTTAAATTTGATTATTTTTTTTAAATTTCACTCACATTGAATAAATATAGAAAATAGGACACGATTAAATAATATAATAAAAAAAAATGTTAAAGAGCCTGTACCGTTAATGAAATATAACATCTCACAGTAGTCATAGCCGTAGCTTTAGAGGCAATGCTCCGATGACTTTTATATCATAATTGATATTAATAACAAACCCCTTTTAATGTTTTCATTAGAAAGGTTACCGCAAAGAAAATATACGGCCTCTTTAAAAGGGTTTTTATGTAATTGGCTAGGAAATGCTTCAGGAAGTGGTTATTATAAACACATTTATGTTGAGTCTGTTATTAAAATGTCATCATTGACTTAAAACACAATAGTTAAATAACTATGTGTATATATTTAATGATGTTATAGTCTAATGACACTTACACATATGTTTTACGATATATCAGTAGAGTTTTATTATAAGGTGGGCCACTAATTAGTTAACATTTAAAAAAACATGTAATAAAAGCCATTTGGTTTTTTATAAAAATTGTTTGTTAACAACAAAAAAACTAATTCATTGGAATTTATTTTCTTAAAAATTACATCGTCTAAATAACCACCATTTCGTTGTTTGATTTTTTTTTTAGTTGACGTAGTATATTTAGTTTATTGGTGTAGATCCTTCAAATAACCCCATAAAAATAAGTCTGCAGGGAAGAGATCTAGACTTCTAGGTGGCCATGTGCATGGCCAATGTCACCTCGTCTAGAAATCAACTTTTCCGGCAACATGTCTTTGGATGTGTGAAAAGTGGCTCCAACTTGTTAAAACCATGTGTTACGGTTATAGCCAATAAATTGAAGTAACATCAACCCCAAGAACTCCCGTAACATTTTTACTTATTCAGAAGAATTAACAGTAACTGAACGACCGCGAGAATCTTTGAAAGAATAGAGTCCAAGGATTCCTTTTGCTGAAATTTCAGGCCAAACATTACCTTGGGAGAATAAATTGGCCTCTCATGCTTAGCTTTGCGATTTTTACTGTTCTATACCTGCCATTCTGTTTGTTTTCATGTCCGTTTAGATGAAAATGGGCTTCGTTAGAAAATAAGATGTTGTCAAAATTATTGAATCGTTTCAACATTGTTTCAGCATACGACTTGTGCAAATTTAAATCATCAGTAACTATCACCCTTGCATCAATGGGGTGACAGTTACAGTAAGAGGATAGTTCGTGCTGAAATCAGCGTGGCTCAAGTATCTTCTATTATTTTTATGTTATTATTACTACTTCTATTCTTATCTACTACTACTACTATTCTTATGTTATTACCAAATTAAAAATTTTGCTGGCAGTCTGTATTTAGTACATTCTATAAAAATACTTATTGTAATTTAATTACAATAAATTACTTAAAGGAACTCTTAGTAATTAATTACATTAACCTTTAACTTGGTTGACGCTCTTTGGCGGAGATCGTTGTTCAGCACTGGACAGCAATACGTTGATTGATATCCTAGACCTCTAACAACGGCTAAATTTAATTACAATGCTGCCTATAATTCGACAAAAGCCTATTTTCATCCGAGAATCGCTGCTTAATGATCCACAACACTTTGAAACTATGACACACTACATCAATTTGCATATGCTATACATGCATGACAGCTGATAAGTAACAAACTCTGTTAAATCGAATCACAAATGCTGTAGTCAGATTTAGTCTAAAATAATGCATGGCTACCGCTTTAACCATTGAATTCATTTATTCAATGTTGCGTCAAATCTTATCTTCTCTGTTACTGCACGAATCGCTCAAATATAATCTATTATGATAAAAGATTATGATAAAATTATCGCTCCAGTAATCCCGGGGCTCTGTAGCCTCTTATTTGAAATGACAAACAAAGTATGAGAACCTAATATTGACTGAAAGATGCTTTTATTTAGAAGAGTGATGGTTTGTTTAGGGATTCAAGGTATTCTTGTTATGTATTCATTCCTGTAATTCCATTTTTTTATCCTTTTTTGAATATACATGGTTTTTTAAGGAGTCTGGTATTATAGATGCTGTGATCGCGTGTAAAAATATTGAAAAGAATGTATAAAAGTCAATGAATGTTAGTTTCAATTTAAGTAACAGTTCACTTCTGGAATATTGGACTGCCGCGGTGGTGCAGCGGTAGCAAATGTGACTGCTGTGCTTAAGGTTCTGCTGCTGCTGTGATGTTCGATTTCCAGGTCGGATCAAATGTTTGCAGGATCTGCAAATATTTGTTTCGGAGTTTGGGTGCTTTCTACGTATAATATGTTTATATTAACAAATAAAAAATATTTAAAAATTTTATCAGTCAGTATATTTATCATAGTACAAGCTCTGCTTTGTTTGTAACTAGATAGCGTTGTGTGTCAGATGTCCGAAATATTCATTTATTTACTATTGTAAATTTAAGAACTAATGCACCACATGATAGCTTAATTATAAGCAGCAATTTAAAATATATGTTTGCCATGAAAAAGATAAATTAAAATAGCACTTGAATATTAGTATCTACCTAATTCCTACGATTCCAGTACATAAAAAAAACATTTAAAAACGAAACTTAGTTTAAATGAAACAAATATTATTATTCAATAATATAGTTCAAAAACTCAAGCTTCTAACTTAACTTTGTCTCGGAATTAGGGTTGAATTTAGACGTCTGTTGCGAGTGCATACGTCAGGAATAAATCAGGTAAGGTTTAGATAGATGCAACTAAAATCCTGCAGTGATCCGGCATTTAACGGCAATTCCAATGTAAGAACTCCAGACTATTATATCGGTAATAAAATATCGACTAACAGATTTATATTTTGAAAATTATATTTAAAGGTTGTATAGTCCTTATTGTGCTAAAATACAGGACATGATTAACTTTAAAAATATAACGGCTTTCAATGCGTATATATTTTGTCGTACACTTTGTAGTAGTAGTTCAAGTACAGCTTCCGAATTATTTAAAAAAACACCAAATCTGTTTATAATTGATGGCAATTTGAGGTAAAATGTATAAGCTGTTTAGTTACCTTATAAAAGCGTAAAAATATTAACTTCTCCTTTATTTTTTTTTCTATCAAGAATCTTTATCTGTCGGAATGTTCAAGATAAAATTATCAAGCGTTAGGGTCTATAGACCCTTGAATAACGCCGTCGTACTTAAGCCGGTGCAAAAGAGATTCGACCTTATCTGACTTTCTTAGGTCAACAGCATTAAAATCTATTGGTTATCTTCCTATTGCAACTTCCTATATCATGAATGGGACATTCGTATCATACTCACAGTACAACAATTATAATCAGTCAAATTTTTGCGCTTCTAGACCCTTTCGAAAACGTTAATATTAATAATAAAAATCAACCAGTAATCATGCAAAGATTTTACTTTTTGAGTGAGTATCTAAGTTATATTGATAGCCAACTACCTCGTTGGTCTAGCAGTTAGCGTATGCGACTGCCGATCAAGAGGCCTTGGATTCGATTCTCGGTTTGGGTTAAAAAGTGTTATTGAACTTTTCTACTTGTAGAAGTAATTAATAACAACCCGAAGTTTGGAAGTTGGAAGCTTAACCCCCATGTCTCGGAGAGGACGTAAAGCTGTTGACCCTGCACCTGATTTCTTCTCGGTCATGTCCCATAACTGTTCCATTGAATGTTGAGAGTGAGGGAGCAGAGAGTGTACCTGTGTTTGCCCACACACTTGTGTACAATACAATATCTACTTCTTAGTTGGTTGGTGTCCATTAAGACTGATCGCTATGGTCGAAATTGGCTAGGAGTACATTACAATCATTATTATTATTTTATAATCCAACGATATTTACTTATGATTGGAAGATTCGTCTCTCAATCTTGGAATAAAAGGCGTCAGGTTATAAATTTAAACAGTAACAAAGAATTTATTTATACATCCTCTTCTTACAATGCCTTTTTTCTACCATCTCAAGAAATTCGCAACGCTTTATTGAAGAAAATTACGTGAAATTCGTAACACATGTGCGCTTTTGAAAAGCTAACCGAGGCACGATCGTTTGTAAGAAAGATTTCCTAATGAAGACGGGGGTGCGACGTTCAACACCCTTTTGTTTAACACTGAGCTTGTGTTTTAGGGCTTTAAGAGCTCATTAAATTAAAGGATGAGATTTACTCAGACCACGTCTTTTTTTACTCAGAAGTACATTTTAAAAAAATAGTTAAAATACTTAATCTCGCGCTGTAATATTCAACTATTAAAGAGGTTATGAGCATAAGGTTTCCTCTGATTGGGTAAAATTCTAACAACTGTTAGGTAGCAGATGGAACTCTCGAAAATAATATTCAGTGTATATCTTGCATAGTGGATCTCTCAGCATTGGCTCACTCATCATCAATTTTACAAAATATTACCCACCGTTCATTTAACTGTTGTAACCCTTTGTAATGGATTATAAGACATCATACTTTTTAAAATTGTTCTATAAAAATCATTCTCTAATTTTTCAATTTTTGGCATCAATTGTGTAGGTTTTATAAAACTTGAAAGGTAGTCAGGTATAAAAAGGCACCGGTGGTAATGTGTACCAAGGTAGTGTGTTTACATTTGAAATACTTGAATATCTGTCATTTCAATGAAGTGAACGATATGTATAAAAAGCTTCACACATCTTATAATTCGAAGAAATTTCTTTGATTGAGTTTTTGTGTAGTGTTTACAAGTCGAAAAATTTTCCATGTTGTATGAAAGAAACATAAAAGCTGAAATTATATTTATCCAAATGGGTTAACACATTCGTAAATTAAACTACAAATAAGTTTAATAAATAGTGCCAAAATGATTTTCATCGCTACGTGAAGAAGGAAAAGTGGAAAAAGTAATAAATTTGAATCCTTTTAAAGCCACGTGTTAAAATCTCCATTTCAACTACGCTACGGTAAACATTTTGATCTCAAAGCTCTTTGAAGCAGCGCCAAGGTTGTTAAGAATAAACTGCGTAGATGTAAATGACTCAAACTGAATTCTGTACTTGTTGATCATCTGTTCAACATTTTTTTTTAATTATTTAAATGAAAATTTTGTTCTGACGGATAATTCTCGTAAAAAAAATTCATTTAAAATTCAGCTCTGAGCTAAAGCTCTAGATGTCACAAATACTATAAATATATGTAACATCTAACGTTGACTATGATATGGTTATATCAAATTATGACTGTAAACTGAAACCAGTATTCTGTTAGTCATGCCATTTTTTTTTAACGTGTGGATACCAACTCGGACCGTCACTCCCTGGGGTTTACGGCGGGGCGGTGTGTCGGAATCGGACCGACTAAAATCACACGGTGTGCCGCTCTGCGCCTGACATAGGAGGGATCCGGGAACAGCTGCTATTACGACATCCAGATCCCTCCTAGCGCCTGGTCGCTACCGCGGGCACCATCTGCGGGTAAGCTCTCTATTTTAGGCGCCGTACGGCACACGCATCACGCGTAGCAGATGGACATGAAAACCCGTCCCATAAACCCGAGGCCACACTCAAGGCGGTATAAGACGTTGGTACGCGCGCCTCCGCCGCCCGGTTCACCGGCGGCGAATTGGGTCCGGATGGAGATCGTCCCCCGGGCCTTCTCCGCCGCCTCCTTCCGCGAAATACGACGCGACCGCAGTAAAACAACTGTTACTACCGACCATGGAGCGTATAACGGCCGTTAGCGAGAGATCTCCTCCAATAACTACAATGAGGACCCTACGCTGCGCCGCCCAGGCGGACAAACCGCTAGCGTGTGCTGAGCCGAGTCCTCACTGCAGTCGTAGTGGTGACAGGCGGGACTCAATACCCTCCTGGCGACTGAGTGCAGATACTTGCCGAAGCAACCGTGCCTGGAAAGAATCTACGTCAGTCAGAAAGAAAGGGTCCCGTGCTGTCGCCCTGTCCACCCGGCGATGACCAGCTGGAATGCCTCCACGGCGGCAAAGTCAACACGTGGAACCTCCAGCCGGGACGACCATCGAGCCATCTTGACTCGACGAGCACGCCACACGTGTATCTCTTTGGGCGGGGGCCGTACGCCACTTCCCGTCCGGAAGACAGCCGTTCGCCGATAAACTTCGGCGAGCACTTCCGCCTCCAAATATCACGGAGGAGTTCCGGCCAAGGTGCACGCTGCCTCCATCGAAATTGGGTAAAAGTCGCCCAAGGCTTTGAAGTAAGCTGTCGGAAGTGCTCGTCGAAGAGCCACCTGCCGTTGAGGATCAGGCCCAGGTACTTCATCTGAGCCTGAGCCGGTACGAGGACCGAATTGAGTACGAGGGCCGAATTGCTGTTAATCATACCTGCAATAATCTTACACTCAAGGGAGATCAAAATTTTGATTTATTTTGTGTCACGAGGCTCGTTTTTGTGTTTAATTGTTGAGAAGCTGGTGTATAACAATCAATACCATACCATACATTTCATTAAACTGTATACTTACTGAGCATCTTCTCATTAGATTTAGCATTTAACTTACCTGTAAAGAGACAAAAATATTAATAATATAATAAGAAGAACATTGATATTAATGCAGTAGAGAACCAATAATATTAAAGCTTTTTCCTATGACTGATAAAGTTACCATTGAATTTTTGGACGTTTAAGGTTTAATATATACTAGTGGTCGCCCATTGGTCGAAATTCGACCATAATAAATATAAATTGTAAGTGACTTAATATACATTATTAAAATATAATATTCAAACATTATTAAGGTTCTACTGTCCAAAACTAAACTACTATAACCACAGATTTGACCAAGACTGTTATTTTCCAATTTCTTTTTTGAACAAATTATATGAAATTAAAAAGAAGTAAAATAAAGAATACCTATTTAAAAAATGTTTATTAAAACAAAACATGCTATAAGAGGAAGCAAAACAAAAAAACATTTTTTATCGCATATTGTAATAATATAATTAATGATTTAAAACTTCTCTGAAAACAATGTTTTTTGTAAAAACTCTTTCATCGTTTGCTAAATGTCCTTGGCCATTATATTCGGATATATAAAATCTTAAACCAGAGAACGAACCAACTCTACTTGCTGCGACATACAATTGCCCATGTGTAAAAACTGGCCGATTTAATAAAACTCCAATTTTTTGGACTGTTTTGTCCAATTCGAGTGAAATTTCACGCATTATGTTGTTGTTACATGTTTGACTAATACGTTCTTGTAATCTATAATTAATAGCAGTGTCAACATCATAAAAATATAATTGTGCATAACATGGTGAGCGGCCATATGCAGCAGTCATTGGGCCTGATCTGTGATAAAAAACATCATATATTTTGAAATAATACACTCCACTTGTACCTACCTCAGCAACTTTGGCTTCTGAGCTAACCATAGCAAAACATGAATTATATTTCCTAATATATTCTAAATAATTTTTTGATTTACTTTTTATTGAAGGTTCATTTGAAGTAAGTCAATGAGTACAATGATTTAAAATATTCATTTTGACTTAAGGGTGGTAATATTGCTTTACCCTTGTGACAACATGAAGTGAATGCAGTTCGGTCGCCTAAAGTCACTTCAGATTCAAAATGTTTCGCATTGCAAAACCTGCACTTTAAATCCATTAACTCACAATCATAACTTAAAAACACATTTGAAATGACATTTAGAGCACATTTAAATGTACGTATCTCTCAAAATCACTTATTTATCCTGAAGTATATACAATTACTGAAATCGTAAACTACATACTACAACTACTAATAATTGCTTTAAACCAGCAATAGCAAATTATATTTTTTTTGTACCTGAATGTTGTTATTGCAGATTGCTGCTACAGAACTTTCTTTATGCATATAATGATAGTCCATGTACATTTAAATGTATGTTGCTGCTACACAACTTATATATATTACATAAATTTGTATAAGCGGTCAGCATTTCACGTAGTATTCGTCAAATAAAACTTTTCTGTTTGACATTCAACTATGTCTATAATAAACAAAAGAAACAATTTGACCACAGAGTATGTATACGTGTACAAATACTTGTGTATGCGTGTGTCAAATGTATTCTGGTTTGTGTAATGTTTTATTTATTGATTTATTGTACTTATTATGCATTATTATTAAAATCTTTTTTTATATTAAATGAGGCAAATAAAACTTTTCTTTTTGATATGTCTATGTCAGTACTCTGTCTATGGACAAAATGAAAGTATGCGTGTACAAATACTTGTGTATGTATGTGCGTGTGAAATGTATGGTAGTGTGTGTAATGTTTTATTTATTGATTTAATGTACTTTATAAGCATTATTATTGTAAAATATTAGCGTTCTGCACTTCTCCAACGCATAAACTATAAGTGTGCCAAATTTTATGCTCCTGCGTCCGCGCAATTTTCGTAAAAAGAGGATCAAAGTTTTTGCATTACGTATTAATGTATAGATTTAAATCAATTTTATAAACAAATTTTAAATATTTGGTAGCATCCGACGATTTTGACCTAAAAAAAGTCAACCTTTTAAATTAACGTATTTATTTATTTTAATTTTAAAAATATTTTTGTTATTGTATATATTTCTAAGTAGTTTAAGGTTAAACAACGTTAAACTATGATACGTTAAGATATGTCTACGTGATGTCGGGGTGCTTGGCTAGAAAACCTCCACGTGGTGCACCCTGGTAACGTTGGCGATGGTGTTCATCACTGCCAACGGCTAATATTCTAGCACGAAGAGGAAGCCATTTTCTCCGGCAATTCAGCTGAGACTTGGTGCAACAGAGCGGGTGTGTCTGTCGGATCCTCTGTTGGTTCTTCGCTCTTCGGAGCAATGAGGAGGAAAACCTCGGTAAAAAATCACGATGGTGGGACCCTTTCTAGGGTCGGTGTTCCTCCGCTCAGCGGTGGAAAAGGTAGGACGGGCTCGGTGTGCACTTACACTGCCACCGTGCATGTCTCCTACATAGTCTCCCTGCCGCCGTCGACATATCGTAGTCCCGAGTTGGAGTCTCGCGACTCCAATCGGGGGCGAGGGTCTTGGCTTAGCCGCCCGGACTGCGAGGAAGAAAACCTCTCTAAAAATTACCCCGAATCCCGTGTTCTGGTGCGTGACCAGGGGATGCATGACTGATGGGTAGTTCAGTCGCAAGCGCACTCCCAGCCGGGGCACCTGCGGACCCCTCGGTTGGGCACAAATTTACGCTTGCCCGGGTATTGGGGATCTCTGCCCGGGTCGACATTTAGTTCTCCCCATCTCGTGGGTTTCAAAATGGAAAACTTAAACACAAATAATAATAATAATATAGAAAAGAAGGAGAAGAAAAACAGAAAGGGAAAAAGTACAAGAGCGGACGACTTCTCTTCCAACGAGGAGGAAGTATTGGTTGGAGCGCCTATCTCGGTGGGGCTCCCAGAAGTCATAATGGCTGCTGGGAGCCGAAGAACATCGGAACGGTTGCGTTCCAAATCCACCGCGGGCAGTAACTCCAGTACGAGGACAGATGCACTGGACATAATGGAGATGGAGCTGTGTGACAGCAGGAAACGCGGACGCTCCAGGGACGAGGAGAGTGACACGTCCCAGGAGATGTTGCCTCCCAAAATCACCAGCAGCCGTAGAGGGAGATTATGAACCCTGGTCTCGATCCCGACAGGCTCCGTCTTTTGTAAGGCGGAAGCCTATAGGCGAGTTAGGGCGGACGGTGAAGCACTAGCGGAGGAGGAGATTGCTGGTCTCCTGCTGAAAGTCAGGGAGCCGATGGTCGGGGACTCAGTTCCCCAGACACGATCCTCCATGCAGGAGATAGCAAACGCGGCGGTGGCCATTATTCACAAAGTGGCCACCAAGTCGAGTAATCTTAAGGGCTCCTTTGTGAGAGTCCTTAAGGACTCCTCTTCCGCAATTGCGGGGGTCGTGGAGACCCTCATCGGAGACGTGGCTCGTCCCCAGGCAGCCAACGACCGCCTGACGGGGCAAGTGGCTGAGCTTAGCGGTCAGTTCGCCCAATTCCGGGCGCATCGTCCGGCAGAGGATCCGGCCTCGTCCCCGTCTCAGCCTGCTCCGTCTCCCAATGTTGGTACCATCGCTGACGCCCAAATGCGCCAAATCACAGACGCTGTGTGGCGCATGATGGACGGCCGTCTCGCTGGCCTAGAGGCAAGACTGCCTCCTGCCCCTATTGTCCAGCCGCCGCGTGGGGCCCATAGACCAAAGGTCACATCAGCACCAACATCTCTGCCCGTTGTGGGCGGTCGTGTGTCCTATGCGGCGGCGGCATCGGTGTCGACTACTCCTGTGGCCACTCCGAGGGCACGACAGGCGGCCAAGGTAATAACCAAGACGGCTGCACCGAAGTCTGGGCCTAAAAAAGTGGTAAAGGCTGGAGCGGAATATCCTCCGCTCCCCACTCCAACAGGTGTACCTGGCACCACTACATCTGCCCCCTCCACATCCGCCCCATCCAAAGATGGTTGGCAGGTAGTCGGCGGGGTTAAGTCCCGAAAGCGGAGTAAAAAGGCAGCTCAAAAAGCAGCCTCTACCCCGCAGTCGCCGTCGGCTGCGGTGGCTAAGCCGCGCAAACTGCAGGTGCCTAAAAGCGCGGCTGTGGTGGTCACCGTAACACCGGAGGCGGCTAGTGGCGGGCTGTCCTATGCGGCCTTATTTAAGAAGGCCCGGGATAGTCTCGCCACTGATTTTGGGACTGAAGGGGTCAGGTTGCGCCTTGCCCAGACGGGAGCTCGAGTCCTCGAGTTCCCCGGGGCTGAAGGTGCAAAGACGGCGGACAGGTTCGCCGAGAAACTGAAAGGAATTTTTGCAGCCACGGATGGTGTGAAGATCGCCAGGCCTGTCAAGTGCGCAGAGTTGCGCATTTCGGGCCTGGATGACTCCGTAACGACCGAGGATGTCCGCGTTGCAATTAGCGAGAAGACGGGTTGCAACGCGGACAACATCAGGGTCGGCACCATCCGCCCCGGGCCTGGAGGGCTTGGCGCAGTGTGGACCAGCTGTCCGGTAGCGTCGGCCAAAGTTTTGGGCGACGCAGGCAGGATCCTCGTCGGTTTTGTGAATGCCAGAGTCACTGTTCTGGCGGCAAGACCGATGAGGTGCTTCAAATGCCTAGCATCCGGACACACACGCGCCAAGTGCGTGAGTTGTTTTGACTGCAGTGGACTATGCTTCCGCTGCGGTCGACCGGGGCACAAGGCGGCAGAATGCTCTGCCGCCCCTCACTGCCCAGCTTGTGCGGCGGGTAACAAGCCCGCCAATCATCAGATTGGGCAGGGGGGCTGCAAACCTCCTCGCGATTCTCGGCGAACGTTGGGGGCTAGCCAGTCGGCCCAGGCTGCCTCCGATGCCTTTCGCACGTCGACATCGTCGCCCATGGAGGAGGCTGTAGAGACAGTCCAGTAATGGACCAAGTCTCCAGCCTCCTACTCCAGACGAACCTGAACCACTGTGCTGCGGCGCAGGACCTTTTCCTGCAAACTATGGCACAGTGGTCGATCGGTGTTGCCGTAGCCGCGGAGCCCTATTATGTTCCTCCCCGTTCAAACTGGTTGGGTGACCGGGACGGTTCCGTGGCAGTCGTCGGCTCTACGGCGGCTCATTTCCCGCCCTTGTCGCTAAGAGACAAGGGCACTGGATATGTTGCTGCCGAGTGGGGGGGATCACTGTATATGGTGTATACTTCTCCCCCAACCGGAGTTTGAACGACTTCGAGGTTTTCCTTAACAACTTGGAAACCTCGATGCGGCGTCTAACGTCTGGGCACGTCTTAGTTGCGGGGGACTTCAACGCAAAGTCCATTGCGTGGGGTTCCCCCAAGACGGACGCTAGGGGCGAGGCCGTAGAGGAGTGGGCGGCCTCGGTGGGCCTCTGTTTACTGAACAGGGGCTCCACCAACACGTGCGTGCGACAGCAGGGAGGGTCGATAGTGGACATTTCGTTCGCTACCCCTGCCCTCGCCACACGAGTAAGGAACTGGTGTGTCCTGGAAGAGGTTGAGACGCTCTCAGATCACCTCTACATTCGATTCGAGCTCTCCCGGACCCAGGACCCCAGTAGGGGTCACGCGGCGCGGCGTTCTTCTCGCTTGCCGCGGTGGGCTGTAGCCAAACTGAATAGGGACCTACTAGAGGAGGCAGCCATTATTTACTCCTGGCTGTCTCCGCAGGCTCCGACCGAGGAGGTCGACATGGGGGCTGGTCGTTTCCGCGATGCGATTACGCAGATCTGCGATGCGGCCATGCCCCGCATCCGAGGTTGTCGGCCTCCACGGAAGGAGGTTTACTTGTGGTCCCAGGAGTTGGCGGACCTCCGCGCGGCCTGTACTCGTGCCCGGAGGTCCTACACCCGTAGTCGGCGGCGACACCGCGTAGACGGCGAGGAGGACCAGCTTCATGAGGAGTACCGAGAGGCGCGGAAAACTCTGAAGCTGGCCATTAGCCGCGCCAAAGAAGTGAAGAGGAAGGAGATGCTGCAGGGTCTCGATCGTGACCCCTGGGGTCGCCCTTATCGTGCGGTGCGACAAAAGCTCCGCACGTCGGGCCCCCCCCTTACAGAGACACTCCAGCCCAGCTTCCTGCGGGAAGTGGTCGAGGGTCTTTTCCCGCAGCGGGCGGAGCGCACACCCCCGTGTGCTGGCCCGTGCCCTCGAACACATGTCGGACCGCCTCAGAGAGATCTTGGACGCTAGCTTGTCGTCCGGACGCTTCCCTGAGTGCTGGAAAAGCGGGAAGCTGGTCCTATTAAGGAAGCCGGGACGGCCTGCCGATTCGGTGGCGGCCTATAGGCCCATTGTGCTACTGGACGAGGCGGGTAAACTGTTTGAGAGGATACTCTCTGCCCGCATCGTCCGGCACCTCTGCGAGGTGGGCCCCGATCTGTCGGACGCCCAATTTGGTTTTCGGGCGGGGCGTTCGACAGTCGATGCTGTGCTGCACCTGAGGGCCGTTACCGAAGAGGCAGTGAGCTGTGGCGGCGTGCTGTTGGCGGTGTCGTTAGACATCGCCAACGCATTTAATAGTCTGCCATTGGTGGTCGGGCGCATTGAGGCGCTGGGTGGCCCTAGATAAGACGGAAGCCCTTTTGTTTCATGGGCCCCGTCGTGGTCCACCCCCCGGTGCCTCTATCGTAGTCAATTCGGTCCTCGTACCGATTAAGGCCCAGATGAAGTATCTGGGCCTGATCCTCGACGGCAGGTGGCTTTTCGACGAGCACTTCCTACAGCTTACTGCAAAGCTGGTCGGCGCTGCTTCTGATCTTGGGCGGCTTTTGCACAATTTGGGTGGAGCCAGCGTCGCGACGAGACGGCTATACACGGGGGTTGTTTGGTCAATGGCACTGTATGGTGCACCGGTGTGGGCGGCGGCTCTGACCGCTCAGAATAGGGCTCGCCTCTGGCGCCCTCAGAGGATATTGGCGGTTAGAGCCATACGCGGTTACCGCACCGTATCGACGGAGGCGGCGTGCGCGTTGGCCGGAACTCCCCCGTGGGATTTGGAGGCGGAAGTGCTCGCTGAAGTTTATCGGCGAACGGCAGACTTTCGGGTGGGTAGCGGCATTCGGCCCCCGCCCGAAGAGATACGCGAGTGGCGAGAGGCCGTTCGTCGAGCCACGATGGCTCGTTGGTCGTCCCGGCTGGAGGCTCCACGTGCTGGCTTTGCCGCCGTGGAGGCTCTCCAGCCGGTCATCGCCGAGTGGGCGGGGCGGCAGCACGGGACCCTTTCCTTCCGACTGACGCAGATTCTTTCCGGGCACGGTTGCTTCGGGAAGTATCTGCACTCGGTCGCCAGGAGGGAATTGAGTCCCGCCTGTCACCACTGCGACTGCAGTGAGGACTCGGCTCAGCACACGCTGGCGGTTTGTTCCGCCTGGGCGGCGCAGCGTGGGGTCCTCACTGCAGTTATTGGAGGAGATCTCTCGCTACCGGCCGTAATACGCTCCATGGTCGGTAGCGACAGTTGTTTTACCGCGGTCGCAACCTTCTGCGAAGACGTAATTTCGCGGAAGGAGGCGGCGGAGAAGACCTGGGAGGACAATATCCACTCGGACCCAATTCGCCGCCGGCGAGCCGGGCGGCGGAGGCGCGTATACCAGCGTCTCATGCCGCCTTGAGTGTGGCCGCGGGTGGACGGGACGGGTTTTCCCCTCCATCCGCTACAATGGCCAGCCGCGAGGAGGCGACGTCTGCGTGTGCCGTACGTCGCCTAAAATAGAGAGTTTACCCATAGATGGTGCCTGCATTAGCGGGCAGGCGCTAGGAGGGACCTGGATGTCGTAATAGCAGCGGTTCCCGGATCCCTCCTATCTCAGGCGCAGAGTGGCACACCGTGTGGTTTTAGTCGGTCCGATTCCGACACACCACCCCGCCGTAAACCCCGGTGGGGCGACGGCCCGAGGGGGTTTCCACACGTTAAAAAAAAAAAAAAAAATGTCTACGTGATGTCGAAATTTGTCACCCAAGAGTCACGAGTTTGTCGTGGAAATCATCATCAATCACCATACCATTACCATTTTTGTGACGATTATGTCAACTCTGTCTAGTTTAATACAAACGTTTTTCTTTTCTTTAAAGACAATGTCTATATTAAAAATTGATCCTTTGTCAAGACTTTTACAAACATAGAAGAAACGGACACAAATAGCACCCAGATGCAGAATAACAATTGGGGAAACTCACAAAGTGTTGTCACATATGGGGTTTGAACCCACAACACTCAGCACAGTAGAGAGCGGCGTTTTGATGCTAAATCATTACGTCATACGTACAGTGAAACATACAATAGTAATAATTGAAATTGATCGACTTATAAAACCTGACACAAAAATTTCATATCGTGTAACCTTTATCAATACATAATAATTTTTATTTTTAATAATAATAAAGATCATACTCGCTTGTCACACAAAACTAATAATTTAAATAAGGAGTACCCAAACTGTGACGTAGCAGCATGCACGTGTATATTCAAACCGGTCACTATGTAAGCTTATTAAATACGTTACTTAGAGAGCTGTAATGCTCTTAACACACCAAGCTGATGTACTGTAACTAAACACTATAACGGCGAAGCTCCGACTTGTAATACGGTTATTATATATTTTCACACGTTGTACTTATAACGGTATTGTGTTAAGTAAATAAGTTGTCTATGTTTTGGAGAAATAATGTACGTATATTTTGTATTAAAAGTATGTATGTAAGTTGATAATAATCAAAATTTGTAATGTTTTTTGTTAATGATGTAACAAATATCTGATCGTGTATGTGTCTGTCTTGTGTGTCTTATTTTAATTTCGATGATTTTAGATAGAAATGAAAACTTACTAAATGTTTTTACATTCGGTAATTTTAGTAATAGAAATAAGTAAAAATAAACATTACAGCTTAGTATTTTTTATGGACTTATTTAACCGAAGAACAATGCTGCATTTGAATAAATAACCTTTTTATTAGACCGCTATAATTTGCCCACATTAATGTCTGTAATACTCTGTAATACTTAAACAGTTTTATTTAATAAACTTTGATATACATATAGAAATTAGAGAACAAATTAAAGATCAAGTAATCGACTGTTGTCTGACTACTGATGACTGATGAATTCGTAGCCCGACAACTGTAGTAGCTTTCGTAGTACACCGTAGACTTGACTGCTACGCCGTAGCATACATTTGATTAGGCATGACAATTTTAATACATTTAACGATAGTTAATAAATGATCTTAGTAACATAAATATTTTTTACATTATAGTTCAAATAATATCCAAGAAATTGTAACTGATTATACCCAATCATCACCTTCGTTGACCAATGTTTTGTACCAAAACGTTACAACTGACATCTTGAAAGAACAAACTGTGAAGCGATCGTTCGACCAAAGCTCTGCTACGTCGTCGTTATTCAATTTACATGCAAATGGTGGGAGGGGGTGCCACGAGGGCTGAAGCAGGGATGGGGTGCGACCGTGCCAATAGTACGCTGATGTATAGCATCAGAACGTGTCCTGTGGATACAATGTACGGTTTGATGTAGGAGATGCGGCGAGTTGTGAGTTTCTAAGTCTAAACTTCAGTTGGATGTTAACTTTGTAATCATTAATTCTATTGAATACAGAATGCATGTATGATAAATTGGGTTATCTTTGTACGATATTTTGAATTGAAAATATGAATTCCTAAAATTTCAAGAAATATGTATTAAAAGTACTAGCAATTTGCCAGATACATTCAAATTCACATTTGAGTTATCATGAATCCTCATTACATCACAACGTATTCTGAATAGTAATAAAATTATACCAAATTAATGAAATTCGGATATTTAGTAAAATATTTATAATAATATTAACAATGGTCACTTTTATTTGAATCTATTGGATATTACAATGTAATACTTAATCGACTATCTACAGCTTAAAAATAAACAATAACTTTTTCTTTTATAAGTTAAATTTACATCACAGCGCATACAAAATATGACGCCACAGACGAAGTCCACGATATTGATAGGTCACAGCGGATGGGGCCGAGCTTTTTAGTAATATCTTTGTTATCCACAGTTTTTATCCAAAGATGGGAAAATATATTGAATCTTTGACATGGTTTCAAGTCTATATATTGCTATTAAATTTTGCCAATATGAATAAAACCTATATATTACAACCATTATGAAAAAAACTAGGTTTTTTGTTTATTTGTTAAGTTTCTCGAATGAAGACTATGTAATAAGTCATATATGCATGCCAATAAAATTGTATTTTAAAAGTTAGCAATTTTGTGTTTACTTATCCGAAACTAAATATAATAGCCTATTTATTTTTATTACTGATTATTTGTATACACATTTCATAAAATATCAATCATAACTATACTGATGCCTAAATGTAACATTATGCAAATGATATGAGTAACATATATTTGATGTTGAAAATATTTGCCAGAAGGAAAACAACGTTGGGCACGTCTTTGGTTCAGCGATAACACCCGTTATGAAGGATTTGTTTGAACAGCATCACGGGACCCTCTCATACCAGCTAACACAGGTGATCACTGAAAAAGGATGTTTTGGAGATTAAATGTATCTGATCCACAAGGAGCCAACGTCTGAGTGCCACCTCTGCGATGACTATGGACACAGCGCTCCACACCGCAGAAAAGTTAGGCGCCGAAGTTCACTATCTTTGACCACCATAAACGCCAGTTGAGGTCATCTATCATCTCAGCAGAAGCAGGCCAGGGTTTCGATACGACAGCTATGGACCAAATCGCCCTTTTGTGGTGGCAGAAAATGGAAAAATCGGGGTTTCTACACAAGGTTATTATCTACAAGCCGTAAGTGGCCCGAGGTACATACATCGGGTTCCATGAGGATTTTTCATGCACATGGTTCCCCGGCTACTGGTACCTGAGTCGGCGTGTGGTGTTTAGTCGATTCGAATCCGATATAACTACCTGTTGGTGGTATCCGTGGGGTTTACCGCATAAAAAGAAAGGAAAGCTATGTAATGCATCATTAGAACAATCAATTGCTAAGTAGAAAATAAAAACAAAATTTTGAATATTATTTCACTAATATGATAACCAATCGTCAAATATTGATTAAGCTGCTTTACCACCTGCCAGTTTATTTACACAATTTTAAATTTTATCAGCAAACTAAATCTTTACAACTCTCACTGTTAACCTCAATCATATTGTATCAACTTGCTTATATCCAAGTCGCTCAGTGAAACTTAAAAGACAGTTTCTCCACAGTGCAGCTCAGCTCAAGGTATAACTGCAGTCTAGTGGTAAGAGAATCTCCGCAGAGTTTAGAGCAATTCGAGAGCTGATGTTCACTACGTTAGGTCTGTTCAGCAAGCAGATCAATGAGTGTGCTAAAATGATAGATATATATAATTGAGTCCCACCATCGACGTAAGACACGTGTGTTTCTCGAAGTGCTTGAAACCATCAAGAAGGATTGCAGTAAGGTTTTGTGGAGTATCTTTAACCAGAAGATGAGTCTCAAAGACGTTATAGTGCTGGTTAAGTTCACAAGCAACGGAAACTAATGGAAACCAAAGACGACGATGAAGTTGTTTGATGTCTCAGTAAGAGAATTTTTTAATTAGAACTCGACTGACGGCTTTGAGCATGACCAGGCAACTCTATAATCAGTCCTATAGTCGTCAAGCCTTTCGTTGATATCTCTTGCAGAAAAGTCATCAAGACGCTTTATAGTCCTTTTCTCTAGGCACCTCTGATATTTATATTATATATATATACTTTCTTTTTTTATCAAATTTATAAAATTCTCATAAATATTTATTTGTCCAAACAATGAGTCACCTGCATTAAAGCTAAAATTCATTTGATCGTATCCAGCTCTGAATTTTCTCTCACACATTCAATAAGTCTTTAGTGAACAGCATCATTACAGACAAATTAAGGGATAAAACTGTTGTGGTTGAGCGTGAGCTTGTGGCTGACGAAGGATTGGTTGCGGTCGTCGTGGAAATGACAGGTGGCGACTCCGATCACACTGCTGTATTGTGTGGTTGCTTACGAAATTGATTAACACTGCATGCCATTACTGTATGTCGTCACTATTTCTACTGCAGTATGTTTAACTTTAAGAAGTTCAATGTTTAAAATAACATTACTAGTAAGTAAAGCAACCCTTCATTGGATCTGTGAATAATAATAAAAACAGAACGTAAAACTTAGAAATTTCCATTTTCAATGCAAAAACATTTTTACTTAACAGTTTTAAAGTAAGATTTTTCTTTACTTTGTTTTCTGGGCCTTCCAAAGTGACTCTATTCTGCCTGATGGAAAGCACGAATAAAACCCAAGAGTGGTGGTCACCATACTCATAATCTAATAATGTATCATTTATGTTATCATTTTTATACAATAGTATTCATGCATGCTCAAGATATTTTTATATTTTACAAGATTTGAGTTTTGCAATATAAAGATTACATTAATTAGAGTCTAATTCTGAAGGCACGAGCACATTAGTACCGGTAGTCTTGATTCATTTAAACAAATAATTGATTATTTCATAGCAAACAGTGTAACAGTTAATAATAGATTTTACTAGGCTGTGTAGTTACAAGAACAAAAACATCACAAAACATTAAACGCACACACTATACTAAAGCAATTTTAGGTAAAGCACTCATCCTTTCTCCTTCTCTTTCTAATTATTTGTTTTCTGCAAATTCTCTCGCTTACACACAGAGCGAACTATAGCTCTAAAAGCCAGGAGTTGCCTCAACGGTCTTCGTATATTCAGAGCATAATACATTGGCTTAACGGCAAACGTCTTTATTCTGAGAGCAGCTGTTGGACGCGACTTGGACATAAAAATAAAATTTAAGTATTATGATCGCGATCTTGTTTGTTCTATGATTGTTTTCTGAACTTTTGGAGATATTTAGGTAAAAATTTAACTTCGACAACACACTTTGAATATAAAAACAGATGTCGTAGTAATGTTATAAATTTAAACTGAAATGTATCGTGAAAATAAGTGGACTTTTTTAACATGATAGATCTTGATACAGGGTTGATGTTACAAGAAAGGTATAATTTACGTTACAAGAAATGAAAAATCATTTTTCATGTGTGTGCTACGCTTAATTAATTTATATATTGTTTTTGTATAAAATTTACATTTTCCTTTTAAATAGGGTGTAATACGTGAAGTGTATGTGTAGATCGAAAGGGAATTCTAATTTTTTGAGTCCTTTGATATGTTTATTTTATAATCTGTATAATGATGTATTTTGCTGGATAAGACTCAGTTTAAAAAAAAAACAATGCATTTACCTTTGTAGCGGAGGACTTTACAAACATACAAGAAACGGGTACAAAGAACACTCAGAACAAGAATTAAGGGATCATACAAGATGTTGTCCCATGTGGGGTTGAACCCACAACAGTCAGCGTACAGTAAAGAGAGGCCAGCCGTGCAGTCGAGCGATATAATCACTTCAGTTTACTGTGAATCAAAATGTCATAATCTACACGTAGTAGTACGAGTATGTAGTCAAATTTAGTCATACGAACAGACTATATCAAACAACCACACGTTCATGAAACCTGCATCATATTTGATTAATTCTTAACATGTTTTACATAAATCTAACAAGATCATTCTCAACACACTTCGAGGAAATGTAAACCAGTTACTAAGATATTTATTCATCGGCAAGGTCTATTTTAGCGTGCACTATCAAACAAAGAAAGGTTTTTGCAAATGGTGTGTGAAGTGATTTAATCAAATTTATGTCCGTCTTTGCTCCGTTTGTCTTTATGGCTGTGGCTTTCTCGGAAATAGATATTTTTAAGTTGTTTAAGACCTCTCTTAAGACTTCAGGTCGGTTGAACAGTAAATTTGTATTACGTATCTTGGCTTTTGTTCATATGGAAGAACTTATTATTTTTAGTTTACTTTCTTGGCAATAGGAATACTGTTTATTGGTGATATATGAAAATATGTTTTTTGGAAGTTGGTTCTTTTAAATGTTTAGAACTACACATATTTGAACGTTGTGTTGATTGCCGGGTCTTAGCTTTCAAGGCCGAGTTAATTTAAAAACTCATTATGGTTAAAGTAGATAATAGGAAACCGGCCATCCAAGAAAATTTGTAAACATAATAGAATTAGGATACGTCAGCTTATATATAAAATAAAAACTCTGTCTATATTTTTTTTTAAATATTTCGGACATTTGATACACAACGTCATCTAGTTTCAAATTAGCAGAGCTTGTGCTATGATAACTAGACTGACTGATAGAATACTTATATGTTTTTTTTTGTAAATACATACATATTGTACATAGAAAACGCCCAAACTACGAAATAAATATTTGCAGATCATACAAACATTTGGTCCGACCCGAAAATCGAACCCGAGACTTCAAGTACAGCAGTCGCATTCACTATCGCTGCGCCACCAAATCAGAAATGGAATAGAAAACACTTTGCGAAAAGAAAATAAGTTATTTATTCGATGACGGTGGATTCGTTACTGTGGGAGGTAGCGTGTGACTACGGTTAGTATCACCTGGTTGAAATATGAGATATTAATATTAGAATGTACGTGTTTATAACAGTCCAAAAGAGTACCTTAGACTATTATAAATACACGCTATTCGATTGCACTACATTACACTGCATAACTATTGCCTCTACAAATTTTCTTGCTGCATAATTCATTTTTTTTGAGAAAAGTTGTGTATTTATAGGTGAGAATCGCTCGAATTCCACGAGGTACAGACATCAATAACCCTTTGCAAAGAAGTTGATTGTTTTTTTATGCTATTCAGATACGTATCTTAAATGTTCTGAGTCAAAATACTAAACGGCTCATATTTTATTTTAAGCTGAGCATTGAAGGTTCGAGTCGCAAAATTCCGGTCGACTATTAGCTGGAGCGCCCTGTTATAATTGCGTTTCGCAACAAATTACAACTTAGAATGGGGCAGAAACATGGGGCAAGTGGTTCTGAGACTACGGTATGTACGTTAAGTGATGCTATGTGTACACACAGGTATGTAAGTGTAAGAAATGATTTTTTTTTGAACACAGTTATTGTGAAAGATTTTGTCTATGAAGATTGTTTGCTATTGATATTTATTTACATACTTATTTAGATGTAAATCTTAGCTTTTTTACTTTATAACTACTGTAGATTATTTTCGAAATCCGTGAATTAATGAAATTAGTATCTTACGTAGAATGATTTTCGGAAGAAGATAATAAAAGCAGTGGAGATTGTAATTTCTTTTCTAACTTAGTTTAGTCTCTGAATGAGATATATGCGGAAGTAAGTTTTATATTTAGTAAACTAAGGTCATGCATGCACTTCCAAAAACTTTTTGATTTTTTGGTTGAAATTTTAATCCTAAAAGCGACTTAAAAGCAAAGGTCACGAGAAAACAACGTAAAAATAAAATATTTTAAATAAATGTTTTTTTTTTAAGTAAATCTTTGAGAATCAACGCAATACAAATCCTCTTCGCACATGACCCTTACATAATGCTTGCAACGTATATCGAGTTTTCATCTAGGTCATCTAAATACTCTCTCACCACAAAAGTGTAATATTTTTTGAGAATTCTAGTAATATGTGTTAGCATGAATATGAGATATATGCTCGTGATTGCGTGTATGTACATACTTAGTCTGGCCATAAATACTGTTACACTTAATTATAAAAAAATATTACATTTGAATTTCGAATCTGTCATTTTTATACGATTGTTCATTGTGTTTTCTCATTTTGGCGCCAATACATTGTAAAATATTTTGCGATATTAAAATGGTGTGGGGTGATAAAGAGAACCGAATCGCGGTGATAGCATTACACAAAGTAGGTATGGAGCCAAATGCAATTTTTAAAACTCTCCATACACTTGGTATTAGTAAAATGTTTGTGTACCGGGCTATTAATAGGTACAATGAGACCTCCTCTGTTTGTGACAGAAAAAGATCTGGCCGTCCACGTAGTGTTCGTACGAAAAAGGTGGTCAAAGCAGTAAGGGAAAGAATTCGAAGAAATCCTGTCCGAAAGCAAAAGATTTTATCTCGGGAAATGAAGATAGCACCTAGAACCATGTCGCGTATTTTAAAAGATGACTTAGGACTTGCAGCCTATAAGAGACGCACTGGCCATTTCTTAACTGATAATTTAAAGAAGAATAGGGTGGTAAAATCGAAACAACTACTGAAGCGGTACGCAAAGGGAGGTCACAGAAAAATTTTGTTTACGGATGAGAAAATTTTTACAATTGAGCAACATTTTAACAAACAAAATGACCGTATTTATGCTCAAAGCTCTAAGGAAGCTTCCCAATTAGTCGACAGAGTGCAACGTGGACATTATCCGACTTCAGTGATGGTTTGGTGGGGTGTTAGCTATGAAGGAGTGACTGAGCCATATTTTTGTGAAAAAGGTATCAAAACATCGGCACAAGTGTATCAAGATACCATTCTTGAGAAGGTAGTTAAGCCCCTTAACATCACCATGTTCAATAACCAAGTATGGTCCTTCCAGCAAGACTCGGCGCCGGGTCATAAAGCTCGGTCCACGCAGTCTTGGTTGGAATCGAACGTTTCGGACTTCATCAGAGCTGAAGACTGGCCGTCGTCTAGTCCCGATCTTAATCCGCTGGATTATGATTTGTGGTCAGTTTTAGAGAGTACAGCTTGCTCTAAACGCCATGATAATTTGGAGTCCCTAAAACAATCTATACGATTGGCAGTGAAGAATTTTCCCATGGAAAGAGTGCGTGCTTCTATTGATAACTGGCCTCATCGTTTAAAGGACTGTATTGCAGCCAATGGAGACCACTTCGAATAAGCTTTTTATATTTTTAATTGTTTTATATTTATGTATTAAACTGACACACTGTAAAAGTAATAAATGTTATTTGCAGTTAACAATTTTCTTTTTTCTTTATTACAATATTTATGGCAAGACTAGGTATATATGAATTATATTTATGTATATGCCGTACAGCCTAAACCGTTTCACATATCCACACACATGAGATGTCAATACATTCACATCAATAAAGAAAGTGACCCATCCTTAGTCACTTTATATCTAAATTAGTTAGATTTTAGTAAATACTTTTATTGCAATCCAAATGGTACTTTTATATAATGCCGTTACGGTCTTGTGTTATTTTTTATTTTTATTTTTTTAAAAAAGACAACGCCCGCATTAGGAATAAATCCTGTGTCGCGACTGACTTTACAAACATACAAAAAACGGACACAAAGAACACCCAGACTCAGAACAACAATTTGTGGATCACACAAAGTGTTGTTCCATGTAGGATTTGAACCCACAACACAGCGAAGCGGAGAGCGGCGTGGCGACCGCTTAAACCACTAGGCCAATCGTGCAGTCGATTATATTATTATAGTTATATTTTTAAGGTAAGAAGTAAAAAATACAGGCCTCTTTGATAGATGTTTTCTCTCATTGACATGTAGGAATATGTTAAAAGAATAATAAATTTTAAATTTATTTTTGTCAGTTTGCAATTTGCAATGATTATGTCAATATTAGGAATACTGCACTTAATAACGCACACAATTGTTCGATAATTTCATACAATAACCATTTAATATATACAAATTGTACTTCTAATGAAATAACGTCATAAAATATTAAGTAACTATAAAGTTATATGAGTTAATTTTAGTAAAACAAAATTTTAAAATTTTTGGTAACAAAAAAGTAAAATTGCTTTTATTTTGTTTTAAATTTAGAATTTTCGTATATTACGTTTCTGGTGGAATGGGTTTATCAGTACACACATCATAAAAAAGAACTACACGAAACAATAGTTCAGCTACACGGATGAATGAATTTATATTTAAACACTCTCTCAAAATTCAAATATCCATGTCTTTAAAGCGGATTTCAAATCTCAGAAGCTCAACAGTCTAGCAGTTGTGTCAAGTATGTCACACAATAGTATTTACAGATACGAAGATATTTGAGCTCAAGTTACACATCCTACACGTGTCGCCAGATAATCCGATGCAGTACTATATTGTTGCTGGACAAAAGACGGAAACAATTTACTCGGTTACTGTAAGCTGCGAGCAATCTTATAACGGCAAAGAGAATTCATAGAATTAACTCTTGAATTATTTTTTGTTAAAAATATTTCACGGTTCCTCCGTTTTGCGGGGATTAAAAGTGCTTAAATACATTTCCTGTACCTCTGATATATGATTATATGGTTGTATTATTACGGTAGTCATGATTTGTTACTATTTTCGTCAACAATAACTACATCTGCTACAAGTAAGTAATATAAAGTAGAATAGTTCAAACTTTTGTTAAAACCCCGTAGTGATATTGGGTGGTAAAAAAAAAGAGTTTACCGTGTATCATCAATGAACTTTCTCCATAAGTTTTTTTTAAGAAACATACATTCATTCAAACATTTACGCAAATGTTCCAAAAAGAAACCATGAATACTTAATATACGCCAACATTTCTTCAACTTTCTGATTATTATTATTTTTATTATTCATTGCTTATTATTTTTTAAGTATGTTGATATTATCTACAGTATAGTGTCAATGGATGGTGCACGAGATACGATAGCCGTCTGCAGTGCATCAAGTATTGATGCGATACTGAAGATTTATGAAAGCTGCGCTGCGACGGAAAGGGTATATAGACACATCAAGCTCAATTGCATGTGCCATGTTGATATATGAACCATATGCAGTATTAGCATATAGAAAGTATTTTGAAAGTTTCATTCGAAAGTTAAGCATGTTCTTTAATATCTAAAAGCTGGTCGTTTAATTTTTACTCGACTGGCAATCTTATCTAGACTGCTCACACGGCGTAGTTGTTAAAATGTTCACTTTACTGCTCTTTGCTGCGCTGAGTGTTGTAGATTTAATCCTACTTCTCTTACGACCCTAGGTCCGTAGCTCCCCACTTAGGACAACATTTTGTGTGAGTCATAAATTTATATTCTGAGGTGTGAGTGTTCTTTTCGTCCATTACATGACTACAAAGCATATATTCACTGTGAGAGAGTTGTTTGTTTACAAAAAAAAAAAAAACATAAAAAAAAAGACTTCAGTTACAAAATGATATGCAAATTTTTTGTTACCTTGAAGCAATAAACTTTAAGTCTTTAATTATGATGACTCCTTAGGTAAAGGGTTAACAAAATATTGGTTTCAAATTTTGGGTGGTACAATTATTAGCTATACACGTATGAATTCAACATTTCAATACAGTGCAAAGAACAGTGAACCAAAACTTCTTTTCTAAGGAGAGACATATGCATTCAACAGTAGAGCATTAAAGTTTATTGATAATGAAAAGGAATACGCTTAACAAAGATTCGATATCGTAAAAATTAGATATGTACAACTGTGTTTCCAAATTTGATAATATCATTATTTACTTCGAAAATCCCATGGAATTATATACAACAAGTTCGTAACAGGGGTGAACAGGGTAGAACAAGTGATATATCGCATGTAGTGATCAAGTGGGCCCCACCTGACCTCCAATTTGTTATCGACTGAAGACACGAACCCCAGTATAGTAGTATTTTATGGAGTCTTTTTTGTAACAGGAATACCATTACGGAAACCGTAACAGCGTAATAATTCATAAATGTTATTAAAAAGGATGTACAGCAGTTAGCTTTTAGTATAAATAGGTAATGATTCTTAGAGTTATATAAAGGAAAGCGCAGACGTCTTTTGTTTGCTTTCGCTTTAACAAGTCAATTATTACTACAGGAACTGTAAACGGTTAAGTTTTAACGAACAGATGTAATTATGAAATATAAAGATCACCTGGAGCTGGAATTCTTCAGGTAACGTTGATTAAGATGTGATCATAGCCAATTTAGGCCACGAGGACTAGTCTGAACGGAGACCAATCAACTACGCAGGAGACATCACAGTGCACAAGTATGTGCGCGGACACAGGTGCATTCTCTGTTCCTTCACTCTCACTATACGATGGGACGGTTTTACGATACGAGAAGGGTCCCTCCCTTCTTGTATCGTAAAACCGTAGGATTCGGACCGACGGTTTTACGTACTCTCCGAGACACGGAGGTTAAGACCTCAACTTTCACTTCAGACTGTTATTAAGGATTTCTGTAATAAGAAAACTCAATAACAGGTAGTCAGATCGGTAGCCACATACGCTAACCGCTATACCAATGAGGTTCTACAATATAAAAAAAAAATGTTATTGCAGGTTGAACCGCTATCAAAATGTTTTTCGTTGGTTTTACTTGAAGTGCGTTAGGGACTCAAAGAGCAACGCAATGCTCTTGTAATATTTTAGTTGCAGGTGATCAAGGGCAACGATAGTTACATATTATCAGATAATCCCCTTTTATATGTTGCACAGACAGCGATCACCACGTCACTGTGTCAACCAGTCTTTGACTTTGTGGGATCTACAAATCGTTGTCCTGAATTTGAGTGTAATTTGTGTCCATTTCATGTACATATGTTCCATCCATTTCAAGCCATATATACGTATGGAATAAAAAAAAATAAAAAACACGCTTACGTTATTCGCCGTGTGGTGCCGGCTAAGATTAGCACCATCCCATCTCCTCCCGTGGGTTTCGCAAAAGTCGACTAAGGGATAGTACACTAGAGGATAGGCAGCAGCGTCCTACTGAGTACACCATCTCACTGCGATCGCCAACCCGCAAGCTAAGCGTGGCGATTATGGTAAACCCCCACATTATGGAAGACCTGGTGAAGGTCACAGAAAGCTGCTGGATGCTGACGGCATAGGACTAGCTGTTGTGGAGAACCGTGGATGACTTTTGGTTGAGATGAGATGAGATGATACCTTATTCAGTTCTACATAAGTGCACTGATATCCGAGATTGATATTTATGGATACACGACCCCTTCGTCATCGAGATAGCAGTCTGGACTCTCTTTTCTTTCAGGACTTGTTATATTTGTCTTCCTAGTATGCTCAACCTATTCATTTCATCCTATTTCAAATCTCCCATCGCACTCTTAATAAATGTAAGCATCAGACAGACTAAAATAAACCAGATCCAATTCCATGTACCTAAACCTCGCACAGACGACAGATTGTATATTAAAGTGAAAATAAGCCTTCCTTTAAATAAATTGCAATACAAGAATAAAGTAGGATACAATAAAGTGTAGAAAGAATATGATTAGCAAGAGTATTCCATCGAAGGCGTATTGGGAGCCACTTGAGCAGGTTTCGAAATTCTGATACATGATTATATTTGCGTCATCCCAATGTAAATCTAATACAAGGATCATGAAAGCGCTCCAGTATATTGATTTGCTCCTCAGTGATATTGAGAGAGCTAATATCAGCATAATCGAGTATTGGAAGAAGGAAGCGACGAGAACAATAAAATATTATTACTAAACAACATTATACAGGTACTACAGGTAATTCAGTGCTGATAAACAGTGTGTTCAATTGCTAAATTCAGTCCAATACTTACAATACAATACTTTTTTTATTGAATTGCTAATACTATAGTAATAATAATTGTCATCATCAATCTCACACTCTCTTCTTCTGATCTCACATCTCTGATCTCAAACTAGGGATGGCCTGTACTATTATATTTACATATTTCTATCGTCGATCGTGATCATCATCCTAGCCTTTATCATGCCAAGTTTATTTGGGGTCAGCTAGTAGATCAAGCGATTTTATCTGAATATCAGTTTTTTCACGAAACAACTGGCGTTGGACCTCTGTAACCTTAAGGATGAACTGTATTCAAAAGTTCAACTAATTGTCAGTATATATAAGGCCACTGATCTCTTAATAACTATTGCCGTAGATATTCATGATAACTGGGACTCACGGCATAACGTGCTAACGAGATTTCTACATACTCGTTTTTGGTGCTATAAATAAATTGCATTCAGATTAAGGACAAATGACTGTGTCCATCACACAATACTTGGCCTAGCATGGAGTCGCACCTGGAGTAGAAAGGGAACATTAACATTCTCACATTCAAAGGGATCCACAAGCCATAGGTGGTCCGAGAGGTTTGCAGCAATTTCCTTTCTTAGATGCATCTAGTTCCCCGGCTACTAGTAACGATAACGTGGGAATTCGGTCGATTCGAGTCCGATATTACCACCAGCCGGTAGTATCCGGGTGATTATCACACAGAAAATTGTACCCACGACCTCCAACTCAGTAGTCAAGGTCACTAACTACTAAACCAACAGATTCGTCAAAGTCATAGTGTCAAAGAATTTTTTGAAAATTTTATAAAATCTAAGAAGTAACCTCAGAAGAAAACAACAACATCTTAATTTATTTTTACCTACATTTAGACATAATTGTATTATTAGTTACTTATTCAATAACAGGAGACCAGACAATTCGCATTGTTAATTTAAAAATGGCCAGTTCAATTTAGAGGGTGTCCTAATTAATTGATCTGGAGATTCGCGGAAATTACGCCTTCGCCCCCGCCGCGTCTTACAACCCCCCGCCCTGTATCTTTGGCTTTAATTTAGAATTGTTAGAGTAAAGGGAATGCAATTTACGTAAAATAATTGTTTGATTTAGAATATTTGTACCCTTCCACTGTATTCGTCCATTCGGTATATGGAAAAGGTTCCTCGATCAGTTTTTTGGGCGGGCCCCTAATGTAATGAGGTCAGCTTGGACATTTATTACATACGACGTACATTATTAAATTATTTGATGGAAAACGAAGGAAATATTTTATAGAGCACCTTTGTCTAAATAAGAAAGTAGATGATGTAGCGAAAATAGTATTAAGTACGAAACCGGACGCAGTTTTGTAAGATGGGAAAATATGTCGAGATATTATCCTTAGATGGGGGCTTTAGTAAATACGACTAGTGTTTATAAACTCTAGTTTGGTTTAAAATGGTAAAGATATTTTTTTTATCGGTGAGTTCATTTTCTAATTTCAGTTTCATCTAAGAAGATTATGTGCTAAAAAAAAATACACTCGTATATTTACATATCACGAGTGAGATTTTACGTTGATATCACATATGTTTTATGTTAAAAAGTACAAAATAACATAACATTATCAAAATAATAAAAATCTTAAAAAGTACATAATTGATTATCTTTACTATATTATATACAAGCTTTTGCTCGCAGTTCTGCTCGCATGTTGATCAGTTATTGTATTAAATAATAACCTATGTATTATTTCCATATGTAACCTATATTACTGTAAAGTTTAATGTAAATTCGTTCAGCAGTTTTTACGTGAAAGAGTAACAATCATCCAAACGTCCATCCTGACAAACTGTTCCATTATAATATTAGCTACAAATATAGTAGAATAGGATAGGGTTAGCAGGAACACAAATATAACACTTAAGAGAAGTAATTATGTGTGATAAACAAAACCCTATGATGTAATCTAATTATGATATAGACATATAAAAACTCGCACCACTACCAAACTAATATCTTCGTTACTAGGCTAGCCCAGAGTAGTAACAAAATTTACAGCTTCCTACATTCCTCAGAAGAAATTAGAATATTCATAATATAAATTGTGATACTATATTCTCTCTCCAAATACAAACATACATACATAGAGCAGACGAAGCACCTGAGATGATAATGTATGCAAATTACCGTTAACTTGGCGCTAGCGCGGCTGTATCAAACTTGTTATTTGTGTGTTTTAAGTTGCGATGATTTACGGGTGCCAGATTGCGAGGAGTATATTGTTGGGTAGACCAGCTAGCGTGTTGGATAAAGAATGTTGGAAAGTTCAATGGTTTAATGTTACTTCTACTTTATATTACTAATCTTTTAAGTATCGTCAAAATAACTATTATATAAAATTGTACCTGGATGAGGAACTATGACTTGAACACTAACAAAATCAATATATAAGGTTACATTTACATCTGGGTATGAACATGTTTTTGTATTATTTTCTACAGGTTTACAAGGATCATAAAGGGACTTTAAAAGAAGAAATGTAATGGAAATTGTAATTTAAAAGAATTTCTGGTTTAAATAGGTAAATGAAATCATACATTTGTTCTGGATAGAAATAAAATCCATCATCTCAGTTTTAGTAGACAAAATTGTACGTATTTGCGTAAGCTATTATGAACTATAAAGGCTCTCTCCCAGTTTATGTGACGGGATTTTAGTGATCGAGAAGCAGCCGTTTTTTATTAAAATTTATCTTATGTCTTAAGATACGGCATTAAGTGTCTAAATTAGAATAGCAATAAAATAAGTTCTTATGCCGTGTTCGCTACACAACACGTCCTTGTGTATCACGCGTTAGTGAAACAGTGTTACTGTAATTGGTTCTGACTTTAGCAGGTGTTGGGCCGTGACTTACGGTGTTTTGTGCGGTGAGCGAAACTCGCAACTTGTTGTAACACGATTATGTCGCGAGTGCTGTAGTTTTAAATTATCTTGACGTTTGTTTAAGCTCTTTTGAATATTAATGGTGAGTTTTAATTACGCTTGAAAAGCAGTTTTGGTTTATTAATTCAAAAGTCGTTGAACACGCCATTTGAAATTATACTTGAGGTTGTTTTTTACTTAAATGCTATTGCTATGTTATTATTAATGATTTGATGTACTCCTAGCTGACTTCGACCACAGTGGCTAGTTTGAATAGAAACCAGATAGCTACACAGGAGATATTATAGTGTACAAGTGTGTGCGCAAACACGAGTGCACTTTCTGTTCTCTTACTTTCACAACCTGATGGTCACCCGCCACGACCGGGGAAAACTTAGCCGCAGGACCCCAGTTTCCAAACTCCGGGCTATTATTAAGTATATCTATAATCAGTAAAACTCAATAACCCTCTAGATCACCAGTTGCGCACGTTAATCGTTAGACCTACGAGGTGCAAATAAACTAGACATCATTACTTGAACATATTCATATTTTTGTGTAAAAATCAAAGTTCCCAACAAAAGTGTCATGTGAAAATATTATTAGTCTATAGTCTAATTTCAAGTAAAATGTATAGTTTTAACATTAAGACGAACACTATATCGTACTGTTGTTTCCTTATTTTCTATTTGTAACAGAGACTTATAGAAATCTGGCAAGTCTTCATTTAAGAGGGTAACAACCACCAGTTGTAACAAATATGGACACATCACAATCCTGAAAGAAGTTGCGTCAGTTGTTGTATTAGGAAGCGATGCAAACATCTGAATAAATACATGATCTGTGCCAACGATGTTTGATTTCAGTGTCAGTGTACACGTGTCCCTCAGCGATGTGAAATCTAATTAGGGACTGACTTACATTCAGACTTATTTACGAATAACGATGGAATGTGACTTTGGATGTGAATTCTGATATTTAAATTGTAACTGTCTAATTCTTAAGACGTATTCAAAGTCTCAGATTTTGCATTCAAAATACTTCATTAGGTAATCTATGTAACTTATGTTTTAATCGCCTATGATGGGATTAAGTAGTCTTATCTACTTAAATATTTATGTCTACTGATTAAAATTCATAAAATATACTTTTGGAGTTATATTTAGAATAATGAAACAAAGAATTAGCTAATAGCAAAAAAGAAGTAAAGCATAACAACTTATATGTAATTTTGAACTTTAAACAGATGTACATAAGAAATAAAATAAAATACTTTCTAAACACAACAGTAATTATAGTTTAGAAATAATTGATGGTGAATAAGATGACAAGACAAGCATTAATTAAATAATATTGTATTCAATTATTCCGTATTTTAGGATCATATTATTTATATTTTATATGAAATTGAGTATAACTAGAAAATTATAAGACCATTTAATTAGATTGAAGGTAATTTTAATCAAAGTTAATTCCAAAGAAAACAGAAATTCCAAAAACAAACGAAAACAAAACCACCGCCAATACCCGTAATAACACAACGATCATCAACAAAATTAATAACATTGGACATTCTACGGATAATTATAATAGAAACAGGCTGACCACACTATAGCGAATTCTCTGGACCCGACGTCAGTGTCAGACGCCCGTGTCGAATTTAATGAATGCTTAGCGATAAATAATAGAGTTCGTTAGATGAATTAATCAGATTTCGGGTGGCCATTGTGACATTGATTGCTGCGCTACAGGCCCCGTGTTTGGCGTCTGAAAATAACTTTGATGTTTGATTTACTTCTACTGAAATGTTGTTTACGTGCACTTGTTTTGCTGTCTCGGATTGAAGCAGTAGAAGCTTATTTGTAAATCAATAAGCAATGACAATTTACTCATAATTTAATTTCATTTTATCTTTTCATAGGTACTTAACACAAAAAAAGTTAAGATTATTTTCTGGTTAGGTTATTTTGAGTACTATTTTATAGTAGGTTAAAATTTCTTTTTAAGGAGGGGCCTATGATGAGCATAAGACTATGAGAAGCTATTGAGGATGATGATTATAAAGTATTATTTTATATACATGACAATTATGATACATGGCCATTCAAGAAAATCATATAATTACTTAAACTATACAGATAAGTTGCAAAATCTCTTCAAAAAGAATTCCTTTCGTTGTTGAAAGACCAAAACTCTTTGAAAGAATGGTAATAGATCATTAAGTTTAAAGTGTTTATAATTTTAAATGTGTATTATTTTCAGTATAAAGGCAACGATCATGCTTTTACTTATAGTTTATTTTATAAATGAGCTCTTCTTAAAGACAACTGCCATTTCAGGTAGATACGCTGTGTCGCGGGCGACTTCACGAACATACATGAAACAGACACAAAGAATACCCAGACTCAGAGCAACAATTTGTGGATTACACTAAGTATTATGCCTCATGAAATTTGAACCCATAATATGTTAGCATAGTAAAGCGGTGTGGCGACCGTTTAATCCACTTCGCCATCCATGAGTCATTTTGTATTGGTAAGTTTTGTATTTAAATAGATTCTATAATAACTAAGAAAAAATAGAATAATTTTCTAATAATGTTTGGCAGAACCCTGCATCTAAATACATTTCATGGTTGCAATAACATCACGTAACAAGAATATCGCGATATTTGCAACTATTCTTTACGAAACTTTTAGCTTACATAACGTTATTATCTTGAGTAAAAGGCGCTCCGCTTTGAGTGGCGTACAATGCTTGTTTCACTATAGAACTAGGTTATACATAGTATAGAAAGGCTGCAATGCACTACATCCAACTGTCTGGCATGCGCTCCCATTGACCGGACTAAGTTGATAATAAAACCTCTTCGGGACCTGTGACGTTTCGTTTACAGAGTTCAGTTTTTATTCCTTAAAACACTTTTTTAGTTTAGTAATACTAAGTTTGAGTATATTAATAAAATGTATCTACTTTTTGTGAAGCCGCTGTCTTTACGAGTAAGATATTCTCTGTTGCAACATTGTAAGTCTGTTTAACATGAAACTTTAACACACAGTTAGTACCTACTTACTACAGGAGAGCAAAGCAACTCAATTTCATTCCGAAAAAGACTGAAAAATGTGTAGATGTTTTTCGAACTACAGAACCACTCCATTACGAAGAAAACATTCACCATCCATTTTTTTCCTACTCTACTTCCGCTCGTCTCTCGAAACGGAAAATGTTACTTCCTTCCTTATTTGTCTAAAACTGACGTGGACTCCAGAGGGGTATCGGAGTAACTTTATATAGTTTTCTATTCCAATATGTACCTACATCGTGTAAATGAAAAGGGACGAGACCGGTGCATTTGTCATGTGTACGGATATTTTCGTTTTGTGGTAGATTTATAGTCCCGCGGCTTGTGTGAATAGGTTATTCTGTCGTCAATAGACGTTTGCTTAGATTTGTTTATTTCTTAGTGTGGGTGATCCAAGTTTCCCTGATAAGGGAAATATGTTAGAAAAGTGATGCGTGAATTTTTTATATAGGTATCCTCAGTCCGCATTCACCAAACGGACCATCAGTTTCGTGAATACGGTGGACTTATTTTGTATGTCCATTATTGTCCATTTTACTGTGAAACTTTTTTATTATCGACACTTACTTATCTACAGATTGAATTACAATAAATATCCCACAATCTATCATACAATAGATTCTGGAAATCATATACAATTTTTATTACGAATTTGATATGGACGAATAGAGTTGTACATATTTAATAGGACCCTTATAAGATCTTACTGGTTCCTTTGCAAACAAACATGATTTAAAATATAATACACGTACAATCACTTTTCTCATAGTATTGTTCATCATTAAATATCACATTTTGTCATCTTTCGGGCAGTAATCGAATTCCCCGTCGAAAAAACTATTCATCTATTGACACAATCTATGAATCGACTCATTATTGGTTTCTTCGAAAGAATGGAAGTGGTGCTCGCTCAAACCATGCACCATCGACCGAAACAAGTGGTAACCGAAGGGGGCTAAGTCCAGTTAATACGGTGGGTGAACGTCCTATTGAAGCGTTTCCAGGTAAGTTTTAACTGATTTTGACGCAAGTGGTCGAACACTGTCAAATAACAGAATCACTTTGTCGTGTCTCTGCTAGTATAGTTCTTTTCTGAGGTTGAAACAACAATTCGCACATGAGAAAGCGTCGTTCAATATCTCTCTCTCTCTCGGCTTCAACTCATACGGCACCCTATGTCCTTGCTTTTGGATAATTTCTAACGCTTTTAAATATTTCGAAACTGTTGAAGTATCCATTTGCAATGTTCTCTAGAGCTCTGCTACCACCTGACATGGCCTCCAATGCTTCGTCTTCAAACTTTGTCGGTGCTCCAAAACGTTCTTTATCTTCAAGGTCATTGTTTTTAAATGGTCTAAACCCGCCTTTACAAATCATATTCGACAGAGTACTTTCACCATATGCTTCAATAAGAATTCTGAGTGCTTCAGCTGCAGATTTCTTTTTTTTTTTCAGCTGCAAATTTTCCGTAAAAACACTTTATTTCGCATAAAAGTAGACATTTTCACAATAGAGTAAATAAACACGTGGTTGCGATAAACTATATCTACTAGAATTTGAGTTCACATATAGTACTACTTAATTGATGCGTTACCGTACGAAATTAAATGCACAGAGTACCGCTACGCTATCTCTTAAGAAACAGTGAGAACTCATTCAAGGTCCTATTGTATTAATAGAAATTCCTTTCTGTTTTTGAGTTACAAGAGATTTAGATTGAATAATATTAAAATATTAAAGCAATAACAATTGATCTCTTTTCAATCCCGACAACTGGTCTATACATCAATAGCTAGCAGTTATAAGGTAACAATTAAGTCAAAATATTACCAAGGTTACATTCCTATATCTTAGATTATTTGTATCAAAAATATGATTTGTAGGCTTTGTAATTTCTAGCTCTAGAATTTGAGATAGGTCATCAAAATAAAAAAAAACCTGATTTTCTCAAAGATTTATAAAAGTTTTGTTTAACACTAATTTAAATTCCTGACGCTTTGGTTTCGACGGCTAGGAAGTTATACTTTTTTTATAATCAGGTATATTTTTCGATTAAAAAGGTTAATTTAGAAAAATGAATGACTACTCCTTGCTTTTACCTTTCATTTTTAAATGTTCCTATAATGTATTCGCTATAGACTATTAGGTATAATTCACCTAAATATATATTTAGACTCGTAGAACTCAGATCTGTTACGTTGATTAAAACTTTACATAGAGATTCCCAGGCATCGGGTAACACGTTTTGACTGTGCGGGTTCGATTTCAATCCAGTTAAGGCTTCCTGCGAATTTTATTTCACATCAACAAAAACCTGATATTTTCATTTAGCTGGATGTTATGTAAAATAATTGGTTTATTATTTTTTTGTTGTACAAACTGGCTTTATCTTGGACCATCGGATGGTTATATTGTTTTCAGTTGATACGTAATACGTTTAATAATATCATCACTTTTTTTAATGAGTTATACAAGGATTAAAATATACAGTTACTATTACGTAATTGTAATTAGAAATTCATACCTCATTTTATATCCAATATTGCTGCCGAGCTATAATTAACAAGTATAAAAATACATGGAAGTAAACTTAACAATGTGCAGAATACAGTTTTAAAATATTTTATCTTTAACTTTTTCATTTCACAATTCTCTCAGACATTAATAAAAGTATGTTCGAGAGAAAAACTCAATAATCGTCAAACGTTTCAATAAAGTCAGACGAGGACACCACGAGAATCTTTTGAACAAAACCGACAAGATCGGGCCAAGTGTGCTACCTTGTGAGAGTATGACCGTTTCTACTACGTTTCTCCATCTGTCGCAGCCGACGTGTAATGCACATTTAATCTCCCAACCACTTCAAAATCTGCCAAAATGCTTTATTGCTCTTGAACAACTTTTCAAGCTGGCTCTCTGCGCTCAAGATAAAACTTTACAGGCATAATGAATCTTAATCGCGCCGCCAATTCCCAAAATTGTTCGAGAGTTTTGTTTTAAAATAAAACTTGAATTTATCTCGTTTGCTTGGAATTAATTTTGTCTTTTGTTGTTGCTAAATCATCGGTTACCTGTCTCTTTAGATGGGCTGTCACAATATAAAGCTCTAATGGGAAGCATTAAAATTGTAACGGAATACCGGTAACGGAATAAAGGATTAACGTTTACAATGTACGAAGAAGTTACTTAACGTTATTAGGTTTATGTCTTTAGTATGTCAACAAAGTGAAATCTTAGCTTACAAAAATATGATAGCAGTCTGTTTTAATTTAATCAATTTTTTTGAAATTGAGAACATACTCGTAAGTGCATAAATATAAGGATCTAGATGACAAAGCACTTACTGCGAGAAATATAAATTCAAAATTTCGAGTCATATAGTCTTAGGTCCCTGGATTTGGTATATCTGACTTTGTAGCGCAAACTGGCTATTTCAATGGATCAAGGCTAGGAAAACTTTTAATCCCTAATATCCTTTCCTAGGAAATGAAGTTTAAACTCCGTACATCCGCAGCGTTGTGAATGAAATCGGACTGAAATCCTTAGAGGGCAGACGGTTTTTAAACCAAAATGGAAAGTAGTTTTGTTTTTGTCAAAATGTTTTAAGTACCATCCATATACGGTTTGAAAAACTAAAAATATGCTCACCAAGTTAAGCAATTCGTAATTTCAAATTGTTACATTATGCAAGAAACACATGGGTAATCATTCTATCATTACATTTAATTATGTCTCGTATAGTATATACGCACTTATATACCTTGCATGTAATTTTGATAGATATATTATTTATTATTGTTCTGATAACTATCACAAATTGTATCTTAAATGTTTTTCCTTGAACAATACATCTTGATAAATATAAACAGAGTTGATATACCCATCAGTTCCATTGCAAACAGTTATCGTCCATACCTCTTATTTTTTGTTTGCAGAATGGGAAATTTCTTTAAATCTCCAGCTCTTCAGTGATGATCTCAGATGCCTCTGAAGAGTAACCATTTTAATTCAGATTCCCTCCAGGATTAACGCCACGCATCAGGCCCTAAACTGGGGAATCTATAGAGGCTTCCCCCGCCTATCGCCCCGATTATTATGTTTTATTGCAGCCCGATCACATACTTGCAACTAAGAGTTCATGCTCAGACAGTCCTCCAACGCTCTAGATAGGAGTCCAGCATACGCTGGAGGACTGACCAGCGTATGCTATATTCTACCTACCCAAGCTTCGAGGTTAGGTAGAACGGCACTAATAACATACTGGCACGCATTCTATGACTATTCACGACCAGTCACTCGCACCACTGTGTGAACGTTTCGCCTCATATCGAGCTCAACCTGATCTTCCCTGCTCTTACTCCGACAGATGGTGTACATACTGAACATACTCGTAGGCCCCCTCCATATCTGCCAGAGCATCAAAAGGTGGGCAATCTATAAAGACTGCCATCAACTCTGACGAGATGATGTAACATCCTCATACGATTAGAATGGCTGCTACCATTTGATTAAGCTTAGCTCGACATGGCACAGGTAGCAATTGATACGGGCGGCGGTTACTCTTGAAAAAAGTTTCACCTTGTCGTTCAGCAGAATTCAGCGTTCCTCGTTCGGTCGGAACGCTGACGGATAATGTGCAGACCTGCCAGGTTTTTGAATGAGTACCGGCCTGGTTTCCTTCTAGATGGGAGAGGATACACTGTTACGGAGCCAGTTGGTAAACAGTTGCCGTTTTTGGAAGGTGTCATCTATACGAATGTACATACTAACGCCCTTAAATCAATAATTTCTTCAAATGTAACCGAATCAAATGATACTAGTAAAAATAAATACATAGTAATGATTTAGGAACTATTTGTGATTTGAGTAGATTATGGTATCATCACGAGAAATAACTAAGCATTGCCAGATTGCGGATGTGTATAAGATACATTCCTTCGTATAAGCACAAAGGAGAGAACCGAAATTGTGCAAGTTTCGGTGCGGGGTCAGTCAATAAGGCTCTAATAGGGATTTAGCAGAACTCATCTCATTAGTTTGATTGCATGAATCGGCAGCTGAATTGCGATAGTGACATAGTTGTGGTGAAATTAATTTACTTAATACAAACTTAGAGTATCACTCCAATTGATTGCTTCCATAAAATTTTTAAAATCAATAAACAAAATTCAGTTATCTATTGATAAAACTAAATATTGATTTCTCTTGACAATGTTATAATTGTAGTTGTATGAAATGGTTTATATTTTATACAATACTTTAGAGGTCCATCAGAATTGTGGATTTTTTTTTAATTTATTGCAAATTTTGATCTAAAAGAATAAACAGGTTTAATTTCGGTATTCTATGACGTGAGAATGGGGATGACTTTATATATAAACGTAATGAATGCTAGTATTAAAAATAAAAGAAAATGGTAACCTTATTATAATTGCATTATAAAAACGTAGTTTAATAATATAGGTATTTTATTTACGATTTTAACGACTCCTAGTATAGGAGGTGTGGGGTTAAAGAGGTTTAGGACAAAGGTAACAGAAAGTAAACCATTACTTCAGGGGATGAGTATCTTGTGTCACGTAAAGATACTCATAGATTTATTCATAACTATGAATGCGAGAGAGACGGAGAGAGAAAAAATGAATCAAATAAAGCATATTTCTAACTAAAGTATATTTGCAAATATGCAGCCCAATGTTGAATTCTAGAAGAAGATTTTAGTGAAAGTAGGGCATTTAAACACCATACGTTTTCATTTATAACTGGTTTTCAACTATTGTGAACTGTTTAATTTTATGATAGCTAAGAGTAAGTACTATAATGTTGGAAGAATGCCAAATGATATTATTTTATACAAAAGAAAATATCCTAAATTCTCCTACGTTCCTAAAAAGGTGGCTCTTTAACTCTCTCGAAAGTTGAGATAGATTTGAGTAATTATAGTTCAGTAACATTGTGTTTCGAAACAATTGTGTATTACATTACAGTCTACTTCGTCAGATAAGTCTTGGTAAATCGATACAATTTAGATTGTACTGTGTTACAATCCCATTCAGATTTTAATTAATTGTCAGAAACTGCGGACCGTTTGATTGAAACACTTCGAAGAACTTGTTTGACATTGTTTGGACAGGTTTCTGGAACAATCCGTGTCTATTCGGATTACAAGCTTCTTATAAGTATTTTGGATTAATCAGAACACGATTCGTCATAAAAGTTAGACTTGTCTACTCCTAACTCGCACTATGGATTAATTTTGTTGAGCTCGTAAACAGTTTACTTGTTTTGAAATTGTTTGTACTTAATATATAATAATTGTGTGTGTCAAGAGAATACAGCAACATTGCTTATCATTAGCTTCAACGTTCAATGTTTTCAGATATGATTGATTTAATGTCAGTCAAAACCTGAATACCTGATACCTGTAATTATTGTAACCAATATCGTCGCAAAGCTAATTTGAATACGATAATATCATTCTTACTGAGACCTCTGTATAACAATTTTAAGCAGACAAATATACGAATCTCAACAAATTCGGATAAGATCCTGTTATTTCGGTAGTAAATTTCAAAGGGATTATAATAGATGTAACAGCACTTTGAAGTTCCAACGCACTGAGAGGGCCGATTTATATGTGTCCGCAAACAATCTAATTTGCATGAACAAGGCAGACGGATGGTGTAATTTTCTCCGTCTCATATTGTGTAAGAAGCTTATACTGGTCTTATTATGTGTTACTTGATCGCCTTGAGGCGTTATCATCTAATAATGTTATGGAAAAGCGTTAGCGGCAAATTGTTTCTCCAATTTTAGGGTTACGATTGTAATTCTTTTTCACCTTTGATATAAGAAAATTCAAAAGTATTTCAACATGGACACTTCTTATATAATTTGTTTAATAAATTATAATTTCTTTTAAGGATATAATTTTTCTACTGTTGTTTAAAAATTTGTTGTTTATGCACAGGAATACGGCTGCTTGGCAAAAAATTATAAATAAAATTTAATTGCCTAAAGTTATATTGTGATATTCCTAGTTTTACAAGGCTATTAACATGAATTCGAGAATAAAATTAATATAGTTTTAATTGAGATTAAGTTTGACACAACTATATTTAAAAATAGAAATCCTATATCAATGCGTCTGGCCAGTACCACACTGGCCATGATAAACCAAAACCTCTTTTCTACGGAGACACCTACTTCCAGCAGTGGACTACTGAAGATGATGATATTTTTTTTATTTATATTTTACAGTCCTTCTTAAATTAGTACAATTAAATACCTTTTGGAATAGTTTTATATAAGTTTATGGAACATTTCATAAACAAATTACAAGGTGGAACGCAAAAATAACACATGCTATCACGTCCAATATTCTGGGTTTCCCTTATTGCTCGAAACATTGGTTGTACTAAGTAATAGTACTGTTTTTATTTCTAGTTATAACTTATAAGGATCTCGTCATTAATATGTAAACTTTCTGGTAAAACTTAAAACAAAATATATTTGTGGCTTATCTTTTAACGACATAAAATGAAGTGAGTGACAAAGGCTGACTCTTTAAAAGAAGTCAATATGATCATATGAAAAATGTAGCTGAGGATTTTGGATGTAAATAAATACGCGTAACATTTAATAAATCTTGTTACGCATCCCCTATTTTGCCGGATTTTCATTTCAACATAATGTCATTTATATACCTGATTCTGCCAGCCGTCATGAACGCGCGAGCGAGAAGCTGTCACGTTGGCACGTGTGATGAAGCGGGACAGATTGACTAACTTCACGAATGCAAGTTTCAAAGTTTGAATTTAGCACATAATGAATTGACTCAATTTGAAAATTTAAAGCATACTTTGCTATGGAACTTTGAATTTTAATATTTAGTGTTTACCGGTTTAGTATTGTTTTGGATGTGGGTCCATGAACGCTGAAAGTAAACTGGCGTGCGGCGAGTACGGCAGCAACAGGCTGTCGAGTAGGCGGAGCTTCTGCTTGACACTTCTGCGCATGCTATCTTCCGTTGCTATGACGACGCCTCTTTCAATGTTTGTGATTGCGAGAAACTCCCGCGGAGGTTTTCGAATGAAAGTTTCGTTTTTGATTGACGAGTAATGTTCATAATTGTGTTCGCAGGCATTTTAAGGCTTTACGTATAACCTATGCATGGCTTCCTTAGCAAACAAATTTAGTATACTATTTAATATTTTCAACTATAGAATCTGATATTTCTAGTTAGATATCAAATATATCACTTTAGTAAGTAGGTTAATTAAAATTTATTTTTATTTATATTATTTATTTTAATCTTTTACATTAAACAGTCTTATTTCATTGTAAAGGATAAGAAATCTTATAATTATGTACAACATAAAATATAATCAATGAGGCCAGCACGCTTAATATAACGACTACTGAAAAAAAAGAAAAATAATAGAAGATGTAATTTCAAATCCATACATATAGTAAAATTGTAAAGATGTTAAATAAATTCTAATGAAGAGGGTCTTTATCAAAGTTATATAATTGAAAACGACAGTTTTTAAGTTTTTTTTATGTTTGTCTGTCTGTTTGTATGCGCTAATTTCAGAAGTAGCTTAACAGATTTAAATATGATATATGATAATTTTTACTTAGCATTGAGTGCTTTTTTTTATTTCAATAAGTTAACAAATAAAAAGTTTTATTAGTTTAAAGAATGTGAAGCGTCAAAAAAGAGACTGTCATTTATGTCTTGTGTTTTTGCTGAATGGATTTGGATATCTCAAGTCCTTATCTAAATGCTCAAGCTAAGTGTGATAAAAGAAAAATATCATTTATATATATAAAATTTTCGTAGTAATGAAAATTTATTTTATATACGAGTACACCTCACGTTACATACGTCTATTTAACATGCAGTGTAAAATTTCTTAAACATTACTAAATCATTTCTGTATTTCTTTTACCACATTAATATTCTGTCTTAAATACAAGGGTTAGATATGTGTGCTGTAGACTTTATTGTTGGCTTACGAAATGATGCAGGAGTGACAATTATTGTGGTAACTGTGTAATCCTTACACTGTCACGATGACTATCATGCCTTTTATGTCCCCAAATGGGGTGTAAAAAAGCATCTCACAAGGCCACCATAGTGTGCGTCACCATACTGCATTGTCTACATTTGCAATGAGTATGGTGACCACAACTCTTTGGTTTTGTTCATGCTTTCCATCAGGCGGAGTAAAATCACTTTGGCAGGATCTTCATATATAGAAAAAATTAATAATTTTGTACTACATTATATTCATTATGTTAAAACTATTTACACAGCGCACACTGACGCAAACTGTGCAACTAGTTGAATTTCTCTGCGTTTTGGTTTACAAATGTTGATATTTAACACTGATGTATCATGTTTATATTAAATCACTAACCTATGTCACTTAGGAAAAGTCTAGTATTCTATTAGTGAAAGAATATTTAGTATGTATACAGCACGCTGCACGTTTAAAACGCATGTTTAAAACGCATAGCGCTTGTTCTGTGGTTATCCATATTATAATAAAATTAAAAAAGTAATATTAAAAATGGAAAAATGTGTATCTCTCTGCCTGATACCACTTTAAGTTTAAAATGCTGAATGGATTTAGATAAAAACAAAAATTATAGATATAGTTCGAGGTCCGGGAAATGATATGAAATACTCGTATTTTTAATCCTACAAATCACACTTTAAGGAAGCGAAAAAGGTGTGGTAGTTTCTATGAGAAAGCAATAACCGCTGAACAGACTTAGAGGAAATTTGATTCTTGAGGGCATAGGCGACAGTAAAGATATTATTTTTATCGCGATAGCTGATAAATGTGGGCGAAGCCGCAAGCATAACTACTAACTACTTTCCACATTCACAATATTAGTAAAGATGCGAATGTAACTCTGACTGTCTATACACTTTCACGGTTAAACCGCTACACCGATTTTAATGAAATTTGTCATGGAGATACTTTGATTTTTGAGGAAAAATAGGCTACTACTTACGGTGACAACTGATATAAACGTGGGCAGAGCTGCGGGCAAAAGTTAGTTCTATTGTGGACAAAATAATATAATGTCTCTAGGGTTGTAAAATATATTTTTATTTTCTCTCAATTGATTTCGCTTGCTAGTGTGGATTACAGCTGAGAATCTACACGAAAACTGGAAAAAACGAAACGAAAACTCAATCAAGTTGAAATTTTAAATACTCATCCAACACAAACATACATATAACAATGCATATTGTATTATATGTCATGAAGATGATTTCAAGAGGAGGACTGAGGATTATTATTTCACATTTTGATGAGTATTTGAAGATATTTGGCATTCTTAGACTCTAGATTTAATAATTTGCATAATAGAATGAATTTCGCTGTCTGTTCACTAATCATTCTGGCTAGCATAATGTAATAAATATCGTGTTTTATCGTGTATTATTGCAAAACCGTTATAAAATTAGCCTCTTCAATAAATACTTCTAATTTGCCGACGGTATTTTTAATCTCAATCAGTTATCCAAAACTCTCTCTACAAAAGTTATAGTATATATTACCAAAGCTTTCAGTGAGAGCGAAACAAAACTTTATGCCGTGGTGCTCTTAGAGGCGAGCAGTAAGCCATAACCCGGAGTGGTTCCACTTTCTAAGTGACATTGACCTGTGTTCATGATAAGACATAGTGAAATATTTACTTACTTCACGCTTATGTTGGCTGGGAAAAATACAAGTTGAAGTTACTCATATATAAAGAAGATATTTTTAGTTGTATATACGTATTTGCGTAAAGTTGCCTTTCATAGGGAAGGGTTTGGTTGTTTATATTATTCTAACACGTAAACTTAAGAATGGTTAGTCCTAAATGTAGCTGCATTTGTCGACGTTAGCATAGTGTTTTATAATTCTAATTAGAAGTTTACAAAAAAACCTTCCTGGCTTTTTTTAATAGTACATCAGACACAACGCCATTTAGCTTCAAACCAATCACGGATTGAACAATGACAGCTAGGTTGACTTATAGAACACAAAACACCAAACTCTGAAACAAATATTTGTAGATCATACAAACATTTGGCTCGACGTGGGAATCGAACCCGAGACCTCATGCACAGCAGTCGCATACGCTATCATTGCGCCACCGAGTCAAACCTTTACTTGCAGGCAAAAAGTTTACCATAGTAAGTACAGTACTTCAGTACAGCAGTTTTATAGAAATGCGTAATGTAAAAATAGTGAACTTTAAAAAAATATAGATTTATAATTCTTAAGGTATTAACTTTATCAAATTTTATCCCTCATGACTGCTTTCGTTTTTTTTGCACACCAATTTGTTTTCACCTGTCGGTAAGCAAATATCTTAATAATTTTGTAATCCTGGCAGGATTCCAATAAATTACTGCTCTCATCATTGACGTCTGATTAGATTTAAATCCCTACGATGTTTTAAATACCTACCAATGTTGTTCTCCACTTTTCGTCTAATTTTATTCTCAATAAAACAACAGAGAAAGATCCTGGCCCCTACTCTCCGATTTAAGAAACTTTTCACCTTCTAAGAGACAACAATTAGTGATCGTTGCCGTTTAAATCTGATACGAACATGATAGCAATTAATTAAATACGTTAATCCTTACTCGGATTACAAAAACGACGGCTGAGACCCGGCGTTTGTATTTTTTTTCCAATTAGAGTCACGGTATCCGACTTTCCTTGCGTAGAGTATTTACTCGAAGATAAGATTTGAAAATACATTTATTTTGTTTATTGCTAATGTTGTTTTTGTATACATCCTATTTACCAGCAATTGGCTGCACGTGTAATATCGATTGGATGGGTGATGTAATAATTGCATTGATTACCTAGCTACTACACCGTATCGAGTATTTCATTGGTACATAGAACGAATTTGTAAACTCTTATGATAGTGGTTCAATTTTTAAAAGACATACAAGATTTTGCCAAAGAAGATTACAAAAAACATCTGTAGTTTACGAAAACTATGTTGTATATATGTTAACTGCTGCATCAAGCGTAAAGTAACTTGAAAAATAAGAAAAATTTTACCACCGTACCTGTTAGTTGACTAAGCTAATGTTGAACTCCTGCTCTAATGAGATTTATTAGAAGGTTGTTAAATAACAAAAACACCGTCTGTAATCTGATCTAACTCTGGTTTATTGATCTTATTGTTTTACAAATTTCCATACATTTAATTATACGGTGTTGAACCAAACTATGTCGTGATGTAACTCGACGTGCACGCCATCTATCGAGTAGTTAGTAAGGTTTCACATAAATTTATGAACTACCTGATTATAATTATTTATTGGTCGTGATGATGTCCTCCTCGACGTATCCGCCGACGACGACACTATGGCATTCTCCTGGCGTGTGCACGGATGTGACTGGCAAAACCAAATTTCGTCCTGAATGTGCGGTTACAGGTAACGCAGCAGAGTTGACCGCTTTCATTGCGCGTGTAGTCGTAGACAGGCCTCGGCTGGGTCTTTCGCGAGTGCCTTCTCGCATCAAGCTCTTTTAGACGCTGTTGCTCATACTTGTCAACTCCGCTCTTGATTCACCTTCTCCACTCGGATCGATATAGTGATAACCTCTCCCAATCTTTCACCGGTATGCCACAGTTAACCAAATGTCTTTTGAGGACATCCTTGTAACGCAAACATTGTCCACCAACCCTACGCCTACCCTGCTGCAACTCTGCGTAAAATACTGCTTTAGGTAGCCTATGGTTTTCCATACGGACCAAATGTCCGCACCATCGCAATTGTCCTTTAGTTAGGATGGTTTCCATGCCTGCCATGTCTGACCGCCGCAATACTTCAGAGTTCAGAACACGATCCCGCCATTTACTGTGGAGAATTGCTCTTAGGCATTTCATGACTCTTGGCAAGTTTACTGGATGTTATTAGTCGTAAACAGTACCTAACCTTTTACTTCAGCTCAAAAATGGTTAAATGAAATATGAAAAAATATAGCCTAAACGTACTACAGAGAAAACAACTTTAATATTTATTTTCTATATCTTTAACTTACGTAAATTTGTTTGAATTTTGTGAAAAGCTTAAAAATTATTTATTTCATAGGAGGTGGGTGGAGAGGTATTTTTCCATAGGACTTTGATAAATGTGACACATATTTTTCTATTACATATTTAGGAATTTTTCTATGTATGTGACAGCACGAGACTCTTACAATCTTCTATTCTTGACACTTTCAAATTTCTGTAAGACATGATGTCAGTGATGTGGACTGTAACGTACTACTGAGAAAAACATACAAATGTCTACTCATAAATATGATACATAATTATTTACTACTTTTAAATAAATTATCAATTGTTGAATGCAGTTACATTGATATTAAAACTATCAATTAATAATCATGTAAATTTTTTTGACAGTATTATTTACAATGATAAAATTTCTTAATAGAGCAGACTGGTGTAACATTTTCATTATTTTTAAACAGTACAATAGTATTATTTCTATTTCCCTTATTTAATCAGTACTACCAGTTTTCATACTTATATTTATAATTTCTTAGGTGTCACATGATTCCGGGTCCCCTTCAGAGAAGAACGCCTGAGATCGGCCGCCGGGGTGGTTTATAGTGGAAACACTACATACTCCTGGCTCCTGCGTCCGCGAGGAGCCGGAGATCCGAAGGGATTTTCTACCCCACAAAAAAAAAAAAGCTTTCACATCATAGAACTATGTAGAATAGACGCTAATTTATTGTCGCGCCACGTATCGTTGCAGTTTGTTTTATATAATTGTTTTTCAATAATACATTGTCACCTGTGCGACACCGTCCACTCTTTCACTAGGAACCACCGTCTTACGAATTCACAAGGGCATAGAGCGCTACAAATTAAGGGCTGCCCAAATTAAGTGGTTCCACGTTCTATGGACACCACAAAACTTTCAAGCACCCTGAGCCTGATCTTAATAATGTTTTTAAAATAATGAACAGTAAAATTGTCCGTATATTACAACTTGCACGTGTTGGCACACGAGCCCCATTTTCTCCGATCACGTTACAACATCACTGGCGACGAGCAGTATACGTAGCTTATTACTAACAAGTTTATTTACTAGTTATTAAATTTACAAAACTCAGCCAAGAAGTTTTATAAAATTTAAGTCTTTCGTTAATCATTAAACAAGTCTAGGCCTAGTTTAGACCGCCATAGCGTGGGTTGCCATTTTACACTGTCGTCATTCACGGTGAGTATGGCGACCACCGCTCTTGGATTCTATTCATGCTTTCCATCAGGCATAATAGAGTCACTTTCGTAGGTTAAATATAAAAAAAAAGTCTATTTTCTCCCATTAAATGTAATCCTCTACTGAACTTACAAACATTCGACATTCATCATTTTTCAATATATTTCAATTTCCAATACTATTATAGACAGCCAGCAACAATAAAACATTGTAAAACGAATCTTGACATTTTCATCAATCATAATTGTACAGCAATGTAAAAACATAATTTCTTTTTTCACCTTCTTGATCCTCAATTTTCCACAATTACTGTCACTTTGACCTTGCAATTTTCATCTTCTAAACAAGGCTAAACATCAAAGATAACACCGAAATACCTATCACCACACATAATAACAGTCATTCACGTTTATCGGTCATTAAATTGACGTAACTTTAATTACACTTTCATTAGTAAACTAAATACAACTCCGTGACTGCGAGCGATACAAACAACTCGTTCCATTCCTAAGGGACTTCGTTGCTTGATAAGCACGAACACGCGAAACTTAGTAAATAGACTCTAACCAACTATATTTACTTAAAATAAAAAATCTTATAACTTGTTCCAACTTGTTTTTAAGACAGTGTCATTACCAGTAACCCGGGAATCTGGCACAGGTAAGATTGCTGAGCCAGGCACCTCACCGAAGAAGTTTCTTCATGGCCGATAAATTACTGAGTCACTTTTACAGCTCAAGAGAACATACGGCTAAACTTCTACGTATGCTGTCCAAGTTATAACAAGATAGCGCTTCGACTTGTCAAAGAATTCCGATCGTGAAATATCAGAATATCGTAATTTAAAAGTGTAAGTTTAAGTTTCTATGTAACATATACTTATCTTATGTAACATGTATGAAATCGATGTATTTCAATTTGTAAATGTAGTTATCGTTAAAGTTATAAAACCACTTTATACTTTGCTAGAATTTTTTTTTTATATTAAGAGCCTGCGAAAGTGCGAAATATACACATAAATAATTGTACTTCCTTAAAAATAGTTGTGACGTAAAAAGTGACAAGCATTGACCCATTGATGCAGGGGTGACAGCTATCGTGGTAACTATATAAGCCTTACACTGTCACGATGACTGTCATGCCTATTACGTCCCCAAGGAGTGTGTGAAAAAGCATCTCACAAGGCCGCTATAGTGTGGGTCACCATACTGTATTGTCTGCATTTACAATGAGTATGGTGACCACAACTCTTGGATTCTATTCATGCTTTCCATCAGGCAGAGTAGAGTCACTTTGGCAGGCTCTTAAAATAGAAAAAAAATAGATGAGATGAGATGAGTTGAGATCATACAAGATCTAAATTATATTTGAAATTAGTAGATATTTTTTTGATTCCCGTACTTTACTTTTATTATTACAGTGTTCGCTATGGTTTTCATTTTAGACCACAAGATAAGCCCCAGTTGCATTAAGTGGATAATCCCTGGGTTCATACTTTCATCTGTTTAATGGATGCACCGACAGCCATTTATTGCCGTTAGGCACTTTTTACGCCCACTCCTGGTGACGCTATTGAGTTGGGAGACAAACGTTTTATATTATGGCAATCGTTTCGAAGATTAACTTTCAAGCTTCATCAGCCAAAAGTGTAATAAAGAGAAGGGGATCCTTAAATGTCCCCAATCAGATTATGGCTTAGATTACAATACATTTTGTAGAAGGAAACGTGGTCAAGATGTAGTTGGACATCCTGATACAAAAAAAAATACGGCACTGGGAAGACAGTACAGCCTTCGTTCTTCCAGGTCAGTGTTCTTACCTCAGGATACTACATTTGTTTTAATGCTTACTCTGTATTTAATTTGAATAATTTTAGAATTATTTATAATTAATTATAACATTTTCACACATTTTACCCGTGACATTCTGATCCCAAATTAAACAGAGCCAGTACTGTGTTAATTAGACTGCCGATAAACATACATATATATTTCCAAATACGTATATGTATCAGATAAATTACACCCAGGCCACATAGAAATAGTCGTGCTCATCACACCAACCTTTCTTCTGAATAGGAGTCGCACCCACAACCTCCGATTTGGCAGTCAAGATCACCAATCACCAGACAAAACCTTTTTTTTTTATATTAAGAGCCTGCCAAAGTGACTCTACTCTGCCTGATGGAAAGCATGAATAGAATCCAAGAGTTGTGGTCAACATACTCATTGCAAATGATGCAATCAGACAATGCAGTACCCACACTATGGCGGCCTAGCGAGATGCTTTTTCACACCCCGCTTGGGGACGTAACAGGCATGACAGTCATCGTGACAGTGTAAGGGTTACACAGTTACCACGATAACTGTCATCCCTGCATCAGTGGCCAAATTCGACCGAATCTTCAACTTTTGTATCGACAGTACCAATAAAATGGTAAGGGACACATCATTTTTTATGAGATGTTTCTAAACACAATTTTTACTGTCACCAACCAAATTTTTAACCCTTAAAACTTAAGAATGTGTTAAGTTCTATGTCAATTAATATACAATTCATTTGAAAACTAAACAAAATCCGAGTAAGTGATAAGAAACAAGAGTTTTTTAAACCAGATATACGTGGACGTGAATCATACAGTAATAATGATTGGAGTAAGTGATCGAGACGGCACATTAGGAGGTGATTTCAATCTTCGGCCTCAGTACATTACGTTTATTAGACGTTAAAAAAAGAAATTAAATTTATATAATACTATCATAATTATTCGACTGCCAATAACCTTATACAGCGTGACTGGTGAGATACCTTCAATATTTATGGAGAGTACTCGGTACTCGATTCTCGTTAACTTGACATTAAAAAATAGGTGCTTATTTTTTATCGAAATGTCTCTAAAAAATAAGTGAAATTTGGATATTATACTCCCTAAGCTCGCCGCACTCTTTACGTTGATCTAGTCACGAGCAGCGCGGCGGCACCCACCCCTGCCCTTCACCCCGCTACATAATACATTATTGCGTCACCGACTCGTTAGTGTAAGCGCATGCGCCGACAGGTTCGCATGTTCCCGCTTCCGCGTCCCGCGATCGTAGGTATTTACGCGCGAAATCCGCCGTATGAGTGTATGCGTGTGATCTGTGACCCGTGTATGGCTCATACCCCAAGTATGGCTCATCAATACACAAACGCAGAGTACCTGGACATGGTTCGTGCGTATGCGCGTGCTAATGATAGTTTGCAAGGTGTCATCGCTTTGTACAGGGAAATGTTCCCAACCGTCGAATACCTACTGCAGGCGTAATCCTAAATGCTAATCAAAGATTACGGGACTACGGACAGTTCACTGTTCCTACGCATGCTCAAGGACGAGGAGGAGCGGCTTATCCTGTGTCGCTGCACGAAGACATTCTCGAGTACTTCGAAAACAACCCACAAGCGAGTACTCGTAATGCTGCTCGAAGATTTGGTGTATCACAGTGGACTGTGTGAAATCAACTGCACAATGATGGTTTACACCCATATCATTTTCGATGTAGGTAGGCAACAGCTGTACAGTGTAGGTACCTATGTATTCTGAGTTGATAGCGCGCTCCGCGACACATGCGGCCGCGCGGTGTCCAAGTATTCCGCAGTTAAATACTGGGCTCTCGGTGCACTGTGTACGAAGTTTACTAAGAAGTTATTTAATATTTCGTTTTTATGTTATTTTATTTCATGATATATGTTCGCATACTATCACGTCCTCAAATATTGAAGGTATCTCACTAGTCAGTCTGTATATTATAACCATGTTTTATTAGTACTTTGAAATCATTTATATTAGAACTAAGGCATGGAAATTCACCTCATACAAATCTTGAAGGCAATCATGCACCATTGAACATCAATTTGATAGTAATATCTCTTGTACACAATTTGTAACAGAAAGACTCATCACTTTCAAAAGAGACTCATCACTTTCAAAAATATCTCACGACCTTCACCAGGTCGTCGGACCACCTTGTGGGGGGCCTACTAACACTGCGTTTCCCAGTACGCGGTCGCCACTCCAAAACTTTACGCCCCCATCGACCATTGTTTCTGCGCGTAATGTGGCCTGCCCACTGCTACTTAAGTTTAGCAATTTTCCTGGCAATATCGATGACCTTGACGCTTCTGGGGATCTCTTCATTCCTGATTCGATCACGCCAACAAACTCCGATCATTGCCCTCTCCATTGCTCTTTCGGTAACTTTGAGCCTTCTTATCAAGCCCATAGTGAGCGACAATGTCTCTGCGCCGTAAGTCATCACTGGCAACACACAGTGATCAAAGACTTTTGTTTTGAGACACTGCGGTATTTGTGACTTTGTTACTTCAGACTACAGCTAATTAATTAAAGATTATAGAAAAACAAGAAGCATCACAAATTATATAACACACATTCTTAAAATTATCAAGAATCCACGTTGAAATTTATCTTCCTAAAACTTGTTATTATATTCCATATTTGATTAAAGAAAATACAAGTATTCCTACAAACCAGATGTCCAAAAAAAAAATTAATGAAAACTCCTACATATGCAAGAAAAATATTTTTCGTCATCCTAGTACTATGCGTCCAATTCTTGTAAATCTTTGTTTGATGCCACATACGGTCTGAATATCAACGAACCAATTCTAGGTAAATTAGAACTGTTTGTTTTAGTAAATTCGAGTTTCATGGCTGAAATTTCTTGATATTGATTTTAGTATCACAAAACAAGACCCATAACACCGGGAAGCACAACATTTTGATAAAGCACTTAAAAACTGTTAAGAGATTGTCGAAAGAAAATGTCGTTTACATAGACGTGACGACACTCGCTCTAATTGATTCACTTTAACATGGTGGATTGCTATAGTTTGCAGTTTTATTTTTTTAAGTAACTGTTAATCTCTCTCTTAATATAAAAGTGAATACGTTTATGAACTCTATTAACCTTAATTCATCAGATAAATATATATTTTAGTGACTCATGGTTACTGCCATCATGCCTATTCGACAATCTTACACTGCCTCGATGACTGTTATGCCTTGTACGACTCCAAGTGGGTCGTGTAAGAACATCTCACTAGGCCGAAATAGTGTAGTTCCCCATACTGCATTGTGACCACAACTCTTGGCTCCTGTTCATGCTTTCCATTAGGCAGAATAGAGTCACTTTGGTAGGCTCTTAAGATAAGACAAAAGAAAAATAAAAAAAAATCCAAAAAATATTTAATATAGTGAAAAAAATTAATATGATTATTATCATACGACAAATATTATTGTATACATTGTAAGCCTGGACTCCAATGCTGTTTTTTATGTAGTAAAGGCTACTCGTATACACCTCCTGCAACTCGAGAGTCACGTGGCGTCTTAAGTTAACTTTGCTCCTGAATATTTAGAGGTTCAGTTCGAAAATATCTCGGTGACAACTTGTTTCACTAATCGATGTGTAATTCATAAAATATTCAATGGTTGTTTATACATTTTTTTTAATAAATGATGCCGTTCATATAGGCAATGCTAGCCTTATGTAATTATTCAGATATAAACCATTAAGAATGTTAGTGCCAAAGTGAATTACAAATGTATGATATTACCGAGATCATTGTCTATGCACAATGCTTTGCAACTCGTGAGAATATGTGATTTTACAGTTGGCAATTAGTATATTGCAGTTTTATAAGGTCAAGCGCGTCAATGAATTTAAATTTTACAAATACGTAGATATCCTTTTTAAATGGAACCGCATCGTAGAAAATTATTTTTGTTGAATAATCTTGATTTTTAAGGTTTCCTTGTTGTGTTGTCGTTACCTTTTAAGTTCCATTAAGTTTTCAAAGACTTACCTGTAACAAAACACAAAAAAAACATTAAACAATGAAATAAAATTGTTGATCAAAAGTAAAAATGGAAAATACTGTTATTTATTTTGCTGTTCACTTAAATTGTCCGTATTTTTATATCCTGAAAGGTTTTTGATCAACATCTTTTGTTTTTAATTTGATTTGATGGTAAATGTACCTTCAGCTTGATGTTAGAGGAAATATAAAATGGGCTTTCTGCTTCCTCTTGTCCGTAATGTACAATCTAAGCTTACCTTTTGTGTTTATTAAAAAGAAAGCCGTGACACTATATTATCGTTGATTACATTCTGCGAAAAGCGAAATAAAAGAGAATAGTAAATGTAATAATTTTGAATATAGATATTTTTATTAAGTTGTTTCACAGTTGACTTCCACTTTTGTTATTATAATGATAGCTAGTCTACTGCTAAAACGAGATTTCTGGGGATTTCCTATCTAGAATAAACTCGAGTAGTAGGGTATATGAAGGAACACTATTTAATCATGCTGGGTTCAATTCTGATGTACTAATGCATGGCGAAAACCGGTAGTGTTATGTTGGACTTACAGAATAAAATATAGTGTGTTGGTACCTTAGTTAATTTTATGACAATCATAACTTGGTTTTATACCAAATTTAAATTAAGAAGGGTTTCCAATAATCAACCATAGAAACACAAAAGTATGTTTTTGAGATCATCGCTTTTTTTTCAGTCAATTTCTTTTAAAAACAAAATTTGAAGAAATAAATGTATTAAGTGTTCACACTTAATTCCTCATGCCGATGTGGCGACTTCCACATGCAGTGCAAGTACAATATATACTGTAGCGCCGTCTACCGATGACACACTGAACTACGAAGTAACAACTAATCCTGTATCGCGATATAGAAATTCTCGCGTCGATTAGCATCTATACAATTTGCAACATCAACCGTTGGGCCGCTTTTCGCCAGGCAGAATCACCTAACCTGGTCGGGGGATTCTTTCTTTATATCCAAGAAACATGATACCCGTTCCTCCACACCGTTTACGATGAGATTAGTATCTGTACTAAAAACGCATAATTTCGACTTATGATGGTAAGAACCTTAAGGTTAAGACTTAGATGGTTACCAGACTATTATCATCGTTTAACTGCAATCTTTATTAATTTAGTTTCAATTTCAAATAATTATTGAAACTTTTATTCAAAGTACTATCGAAAATAAAAAAACAACTTCAAGATGAAGTAGCCCAATTACTTTGCCCTCAAAATCCTAATCTCATTAAGTTTCCGAGCATACAATTAAAATTCAAATGTTAGGTAAATACTTATAACTGGTACCAAAGCAGTGCCTTCACAAAGCAAACAAATAATAATAATTATAACAGTTTGCAACAGTATGCAGTGAATATTTTGCTCCGGCGAGTCATTTGTTACAAGCTTATTAGTGCTGCCCTCCGGGAGAGCTCAAGATACGTTGTCTAGGGAAACTACAGTAGATATAGAGATAACAGATGTGGCACAAAACGAATGAGTAAATGTAAAACTGAATAGTGACATTTTAATGAAGAATTTTTTTCTTTTTGTCATTTGAATTAAGAACACATTTTATTGATATATAACCTATGCACAAAAGTTTGTAATAAATATGTTTATGAAGAATATTTGTGTATAGTAAACAAAGCGAACATTAAAGTGACGGTGGAACACACTGTTTTCGTACGCTAAAATTGGACGTTAACACGCGCAAAGACAAAAGCACACTACATTATTATTTTTTATTGTCAATCAAGGTTTGTGTTTAAATTACTTTCAAGTTATATTGTTTTCTGCGCAATACGTATAGAATGACACGCAGAATATATTCCTAATGTGGGTTTTGTCTTTTTAAAAGAAAAATAAACAAAATGTATAGTCCGTTTAAGAGTAACACTGCAATTAATATGCACTTGGAATTTTACACATGGAATATATCAATTTGTTTCAAAACCTGTTTCATAGTCCTCCTAGTAAACTTTCTAACCAAACCCTCACTTGCTGATACATATTAATATTTTAAAATAACATATTTAACCATTATTTTAATAATATAATATTGTAAAAGCATGAAGAATCATGATTTACACAAAGAAAAATGCGAAGAACTTACGAGCCACTTCCAGAGAAATTTAATTCTCATTTTTATTTTAAATTACTCAGTTCGTGATTGTAAGCAGTTTGTATATCGTTGTAATTGGTCATGATGGATGGATGGGTGCCAGCCAAAATATTTTCTTCTTAAATTACTTTCTCCTTAATAACCCTCCAAAAGAAGTTAGTTCTTAATGGCTGATTGACTACAAAATACTCTGTTAGGGTCTGTAGTGGAGCAACGAAGTGTGACCGTCGGTAATCATCGGGTCTCTGCGGCGCACGCGCAGCTTCGGTTTAAGTGTACTCCCAATTGACAGTGCATTGTCTACCAGCACCCTACGCATAATTCGTGTTAGCTTGCTTTAAGTTTGCTGAAATATTTGCCATATTACCTATGTAATGATTCACGTTTTCGTACTTATTTCCATATTCTCTAGAACTGTATTTGTTGAAACTTATGCTATTCTATTATTATTTTTGTGCATGTCTAAACATGTCCTTCTCAATCTAACTAATTAATATAAACTGTATTTTAAAATGTCCGTAAATATACTGTTATTTAGTTTATTTCACTGCCTTTTCTATGAAGTGATACACTTTTAGGTCTTTTGTAAGAGACGTTTGTTGTGCACTTAATTAGCCTTGTTACTTTAAATAATTATTTAACTACTTATACTCGTATATTGTTGGTTAGCGCTCTTTGGGGGCGATCTTCGTTCAGCTGCGTACCTGTGTCTAGTACCATGTTGTACTTACCATTACTTATAATTTGCATTATAAGGAATAACTCATTATGTATAAGTGTTATAAAAAATATTGAAAACAAACACACATTTGAAATAAATAATAAACTTCTTTTAAGTTACCTGAAATTAAAATAAGGTTCTACTATCTTATTTACAACGGTTACAACTAAATCTGCCACCACTACTGGTCGTTGACTTGTCAGAGACTGACTCAGATAAGTTGCAGTATACAATACCCACTAGAAACGTTATCGCCTCGATTTTCGTTAAATAAAGGAGAAAAAATATTAGTGATTTATAAACTATATCATATTCATTATAACAATAGTATAGAACTACAAAGTTCAGAACTTCAACCTTCTTGGACGAAGCAAGTTTAAGCGTTCCTAAATTTGATCTTTGTTGTGTAGAACTTTGGGATGATGCCGAACTAATAATTGTATAGATACAATATTCAACTGTTTAAGACTTATGACCAAAACTTTCATACCTGACAGCTATAGATCAACGTTAGCTGTAGTATGTTATGACATCATTAGACTCCAGTACAAAGATGCGTGCAATATAATATCCGTGTAGTGACGGATTAAGAAGTGTGTTACCGCCTCTATTCATCGCAGACATGTCGTAGGAGGCAACAAAACGATCAAACTAAGTAGAAGAAAAAGGAAAACTTGAGCAAACTCTATATCAACCCGTCTGGCCAGCATCGTATAGTAGGCCAAAACCTCCTTGCTAAGGAGAGGCCTATGTCCAGCTGTGGACTGTTAAAAGGTGTTGATGATAATGACTTTTATGCATGCTGTGGACTGTCTGAAATAAATGATTATTATTAATAATTTAATTTATTTATGTAAATCGACGCACTAAGCTTCTGTGTAAAATTTAGGAGTACCGATTACTATAAGAAGATGTTACTGTGACTTTATTGGTGGTGTAGTAGTTAAAGCGATTGTTTCATCGTTTTCTACTACACTGTTCTTAGTCTGGGTATTCTTTGTTTCCATTTCATGTAAGTTTTTGAAGTGAAACTTCTTTATCGGGGTTGAAAAAAAATTTAGTGTAACATTTTTTCGTTACGCGTCACATTTTTTCGTTACGCGCCATCTTTTCCTTATCCCTACCACACGCGATTCGAAGTATACTTTCTCCAGCGTAAATGGTAAATGTCTCCAATGTATTTTGCGGCCCGTTTTGAGTAGTTACATTTTTGAAATCCAGCTGGCGATTGCATCGACTTCGGACGGGTTTAAATTATTTTTTTGAAAAATAACGTCATAAAGAAGTTTCACTTCTTACGAGTGTACGTTAGTACACGTACACATTTTTATTTATCCTTTTCGACATAGTATTTATTCCTAGTGCGATAGTTGTCTTTAAATAGTGAAAAGTTGAAAGACATTTTAAAATAAGTTCAGTTAAATATTTCTTGTCATATAATAATTAGTATTAAATGGATTGTAAACACAAATATTTTGTTCATAAAAATTATCTTTTCGTAGAACTGGCTTTTTATGTTTTATGATTATATTACTTTGATAACATCAGACGTTAATACCTAAGTAAGTCGCAGACAAATTGCTTTCAAACATTCTTGTCAACAAATAATTTTCTTAATTCAATTAGTATTATTTGATCTTCATTACTATCTATCAGTCTATACAATCAATGACTCATCAGTAACCCCCTACTGTGACGTAATTCCATGCAATTGATGTTCATTACGTAATTTGTTCAAATATTTACTTATAAGGTCTGTTATTTCGTTTCAATTCATTTCAATAATATTTTTCCTTATCCTATGAAGAGTCTTTCTTAATTATAATATTTCTATATGTATTTACTTTAACAACCTAAACTGTGATACGAGTTCAAATTTTTTTTTTAGTTACTTTTAACTGTAAAAGTACGAACTATTTTGTGATCATCGTTTTACAGCCACCGCCAAGTGCCAGATCAGCTTTGTTGTTATTGATTCATTTGAACTAGACAATTTTGAGTGGATTATTTTATGCCCAATATTTACTATCATCACTGAGCTCAACTTAAGCACAGGTAAATTGTATCTTGTCAGACTTTACTGTGGCTTGCATTGATTAAAAATGAAAAATAAGACTGACACAAAAAATAGACCTATGAAGCGGGTTCTATATCGTGCCAAAATTTGAAGTCAATGCTGTGCAGAACTTTTTGAGATTCTGACGCTTACACATACTAATTTAATATTATTATATATACAGATATACAGGAACTAACATAATCTTACTAGCAGATCAAGGTTAATTACGTGACCTGTAAATTAAATTAAATGTGTTACTAAGGCGGCCTCGCGGAAGCTGGGTATACTGAACAGAGTGAGATGGTTCTTTGCACCTGAGCATCTATGTCTTCTGTATAAGACCCAGGTACACTCATGCGTGGAGTACTGTTCTCATCTTTACGATGGATCCGAGCAGTATTTGCTGGACACTTTGGATAGGTTACCGCGGCGAGCAGTCCGGATCATCAATAACCCGAAAGTCACTGAATCCCTTGAGTTTCTGCAGTTGCGAAGAGATGTCGCCTCTATTGCAGTCCTCTATCGTCTTTATCATGGAGAGAGTTCTGATGAGCTCTTCCAACTGATTCCATCCTCTCCGTTCCTCTATAGAACAACTCGTGCTGGCCTTGGCAGTCACCGTTTCAGAATGGTAGGCATACGCTCCCGAACTAAATGATTCAGCTCTTCCTTCCTGTGCAGATCAGTTAAAGTCTGGAATTCATTACCAGCGCACGTGTTTCCCTCCCACTACGATCCCGGGTCCTTTAAGCAGGGCGTAAAAAAGCATCTCACTAGGCCGCCATAGCGTGGGTCACCATATTGCACTGTCGTCATTCACAGTGAGTATGGCGACCACCGCTCTTGGATTCTATTTATGGTTTCCATCAGGCAGAATAGAGTCACTTTGGTAGGGTAAATATAGAAAAAAAAAATTAAGAAAAATAGGTATCATCATTGCATTAGAATCCCATTTTTAAATACAACTCCCGCACAAGGGATATTCCTGTGTCACAAAAGATCACACATTGTGTTGTCCCATGTGGAATTTAAACTCACAACGCTCACGGGAAGTGGAACGTAGCGAGGTGAGTGTTTAAACCACCAAGCCATCTGTGTAGTTATTTAAAAAAAATTACAGTATTCTACTACCGCTACAAGCTAATTGAAGTTTTAAAAACATAAAAAATAATGCAATATCCATACAAACGCTAAAATATACTATAATTTGTGTTTATAATTATCGTAGTCAAAAAAATGGTTTGCCAACCTGGCAAATTAGGCCAAAATTTTCTTCCTTTTATGAAGCATTTGTCCAGCAGTGGACTATTTAAGACTATTGATTTAGATGATCATTCAAAGAGCCAATCAAACTCCTAAATCATCGTTTTTTATACTTTTGTCGTTCATGTCGTGTACTGTTCAATTAATTTCATAACACAAATGACATATAATCACAGCATTAATTTCAAAGACACTAAACATACGTTTAATTCAAATTTTTGGAGTATTTTTTTCTTTATCTTAATACCCCATAAACACTAAAGCAAAGTGAAAGTCGTGGTCCGAAATTAAGCTAAACGATGGCAGTAAAAATTTACACTCACCATACTCCACTATTCACCAGCGAAGACGTATAGCAAGCTTCCATTCCAACGTCTTTGAATCTGTTTTATGGTTGAAACGTGAGTCCAAGGCGGTACTTAGCTGATCGTAAATCTAGCCAGACGATATACCTAGTTTATATACTTAATCTTTTTTATTTATATACATTTGTATACGCACAGTATTAATAGACGTGGCGTTTTATTAATGAAAATACATTGATTGGTGTTGTTTGCCAAAAACGGGTTACATCACAGCTAACGATCCTATTTTTATTTTTCTTATGCATTGTGTTGTTGTGTAGTAATGATGAAATGATGACTTCATCTTTGGTCGTAAAATTTCGTATTTAATTTATCATAACAATGATAAATGATACTAATAATACTATGTGATAATGATATGTACTCCTAGCCCATTTAGCCAAGCCAGTCTGAATGGAAACTAATCAACTACGCAAGAAATATCAGTCTGTTTCCTCACTCTCACAATCCAATTGGACAGCTATCCGACACAACCGGGGAGAGATCAGGCGCAAGATCGACAGCTTTACGTGCTCTCTAAAGGGGGTTAAGATCTCAACTGCCAAACTCGGGGTTATTGTTAATCATTTCCAGAATCAGAAAAACTCAGTAACAGTCTTTAGCCGGACCCAGGAATCTAACCCCCCCCTTGATCTCGTATTGATCCCCTGATCGGTAGCCGTATATGCCAACCACTAGACTAACAAAGCAGATTATCATCATAAATAGGTATATGTTTATTTTTAAGCTTATTATCAATAGATTTATTATTTATAGCTACAGTCTGTCACTTATTTACATAAATATTAAAAGTGTGTGTAAATAAGTGGTAGATTGGACACTATTCATCGAGAAATCATCTTTAGTTTTATTAAACTACAACGATTGGTATTGCCATAGTTGAAACATACAAACGTAACAGTTTTTATATATGCTATATTTGTCCAGAATCCATCATTTACAATTACTTTTATTTTCATATCACCCAAACCGTTTCCACTGAAATGAATTTCGCTACAAACTCAATAAAATTTACAGCTACAGTTTCCAATAATGTTAACAAAAATAAATTGACCTCCCTTCAAAAGTGGAATCGGGTTTTAAAATTGGTACATTCTGCCTACCAAGCACTGAAACGGGGCGATGTGAAAAAATCGCAGGTACCGTTCAAAGCCGAGGGGTTCAATTTTATTCATCTCTTTGCAGAAATCGACTGTGGCGCGGTTATTATTGTGTTTTATAGAGGAAAAAGTAATAATGCTGCAGAGAGTGAATAGGGAAGTACAATTTAGAAGGGATATTTAATTTTGTGAGGGAAGTTGTCACTTTAGTAGTTTGTGTTTAACGTCAAGAGTGAACTCCGATTAATCTAAAGACTACTACAGAAAGAATTTTCTTTAAGTAAAGCAATATACATAGATTGTATAATGCACTTGAAGTTTGCCAAATTTTAAGGTCGAATCGCTCCAGACTGTAGAAATCATTTCGCTCCACAGATGGACTGTGTAAGGTCAAAATTTTCTAGCGAGCAGTGATGAATGCAGTTTCAGTTATGTGAAATTTATGTTGTATTTAGCCGCGCAGAATGATAATGGCAAGCTGAGATTATTGTTAGTTCAATAATTCTACTACCCGTTACATAAGCCATGAAGAATGCAGAGCAAAACTTCACCTCTAAGCAATGCCAAGGGATCAATTCATTCAGAAATATTCTGGCATAATTCACAAACATCAATACTCAAAATTAATATCGTTGCCTTTTTTGCAAGTTACACCGAAATACGCACCCTTGGAAAGCTTTATTAAACTCTACGAAAAAGTAATACAAGTTTCCGATACGGCTATATTATTAGTTTCCCAACAAGATCGACAATCTTAAGCGAAGGTCGGTTCATTTGATAAAATGTTGCTGACCCTTCTTTTCGACAATTCGCCTACGTAGTTTACCGCAGTTAACGTTTTTACCTTACACGGCTGAAATTAGAAAATACTGGACCACTTATAAACCCTTAATATAGCTCGATCTCTGTGATAAACGGTAACAAAACTGATGAAGTAACATAAAATAAGCCATTTTATCTTGTACACAGTTTTATCACAAATAAAATGTGAGGTACATTTATTTGTGAATAATTATAAGTGCTAAAATGATACTTGCTAATGGTTGTTACAGATATCGAGTTATATTTTAAGGGTTATATGTACCATACGAGTATTTCTACTTATTCTTTAGGTTAACAATTATGAAACCTAGGTACAATGTTAGTTTAGTTGAATGATCCTGAGTTGAATGATCGAGTAAGCTGAACAACGCATTCCAAAAGTAGATAAACGCTAAAATATCTAAAGTAGCTGAACAACATTACATTCAAGACAAAAAGTTTTTAATTGAAACTAATATTAAGCTACAATGGCTGCTCTTGTCGTATAATTGTGTAACAGGTTTTGAATCTTCAACTTAGTGCAGTACTTTCACTCAGTTCGGGTTTTAATAAGGCTAGCTGTCTTATTAACAGTTTTAAAGTTACACAAGCTAACAAGAAATCGAGGCAGGTGGATACTAACAAATAAAACAGAAATAGCTAACAATAGACTGTATACAAAAACCGCTTAATGGTCTACCTTGTGTAAAGTCTTATGTTTATTGGTGATGCCAGAAGATGGTGGATCACCGTGCGGCTGATCATGGCCCCTGGGGTCATCTTTATCGCGTTGTGCGACAAAAGTCACTTTGATGTCCTGCGATGTTCCACAGGGGTCTGTTCTCGGACCACTTCTATGGAACATGGGATACTACTGGGTCGAAGTTCCCTCCCAGCTGGGCAGGATGAAATTTTTTAACACAATGACACGCTGGTCACCGCCTGAGGGACCTTTGATAAGACGGAGGCCTTCTTGGTCCACCCCCCGATGCCTTTTTGTAAATAGTTTGATCCTCGTACCGGTTCGTTCTCAGTTAAAGTATATGGGCCTGATGTTCGACGAGGGGTGGTTCTTTGATAAGTACTTCCGACAGCTTGCTCCAAAGCTGATCGACGATGCTTCTGCCCTTGAACGACTTGGGTTCAATTTTGGTGAAGTCAGCGTCACGACAAGGTAGCTCTACACGAAGATTCTGTGGTCAATAGTACTGAATGGTGTACCGGCGTGAGCGGTGGCTTCGACTACGAAGCATAAAACACGCCTCTGGCGCCCGCGAAGAATGTCAACGGTTTAGAGTCATACACTGTTACCGTGCCGTGTCGATCGAAATGGCGTGCACCTTGACGGGAACACTCTTGTATAATTTGTTTATAGTTTCAGGTGGTAACTTTGCCGCTGTGCAGACTCTCAAGCCAGTCATAAACGAGTCCACAGGTGTAGGAGTACGACGCCCACTCGGATTCATATGCCGGCATATCGGGCAGCGCAGGCGCGTTTACAAGAGATAATGTGTGCGTGTGCTGTACCATGTCTAAATAGAGAGTTCACGCGAATATAGCGCCCACGCTAACGGGTAGGTGTTAGGCGGGGTCTGGATGTCATAATAACAGTATTTCCGGAGTCTTATCTCAGGCGCTCCGATACCCTTACACCACCCCAACACTGACTCCGGTGGAGTGATTGCACGAGAGGATTTCCACATGTTTAAAAAAAAGAATTTGTTTAAAGTTTTCCTTAACAGTACTGTTGTCTTGGGTAATTTGTTTCCCTTAGATGGTTCTTACAACATACACGTTTTAAATAATGATCACACAGAGTGACATTCCATATTCTTAATCCATCACCACAAGAACGAGTGTGAATATTTCAACCTGACATGAAATTAATCGAATATCCTATATTTAGATTACTTAGAAATTCTCTTCATTTTATTATTAAATGAACATATATACTATTCAATGATTATAAAATATTAAAAAATATATATAATTAACTGCAGATTTTGAAGATAAATTGATCAAAATCATAGGAAAATTAATAATAATTATTGTATTTTATACGTCAAACTTCGCAGCGTGTATCCGATCAGCGAGCGACGGGCGCACCGAATTAAAAATGTCTGAATGTAATGTTGTTCAACTACTTTTGATATTTTAGCGTTCAGTTACTATTAACATTGTGTTGTTCAGTTAATTTTGAACTTTTAAGATGGTCATTCTGGCACTAGACTTCAGAAATCATTTATGTATGTTACGGTTGTATGTGAATTTCAGAAATATTCATTTATTTAGATACTTTGAGGCAGACTGTATATTTACAATAAATTTATTTGTACTTTAGGCAGATGAGTAATCTAGGAATAAAATTTTAGTTAATTTCAATACCAAATCTTAACAAACTGCTTTAGTTCTAGGACTATACAAGAAGTTAAGTCATTTGTGAAACGACCTTATTAAACTACAACCACGTAGGTTCCTTGCAAACTCGCGGCATAAAAATTTTCATAATGCCACTGGCAGCTGATGCTATATTAAATTTTAAATATCGAACGCTTGTGTCACCCGACATTCAATTTGGCGGGAAATCTCTGTTCAAAGCCGGGGAACATACAGGCTAGTAAAGTAACCGATTTGATGGCGGGTGTAGAGGTTGATTTAAGAGATCGTAATATAGTTAATGTCAATATAAGACGGGTTTAAGTGACAGTTGCGTGTAGTTGCTGCAAAGAGTGTTCGGAGTTTATGCCATAGACAATTTTCTAATGCTCTTCTTTTACCGTTGCAGAGATGTAGAATAGATAAATTGCTTTTATAATAATGTTGACTGTTCTAATACTCAAAAGACTTTTATTAGACTGATGCAAATAAGAATAGTAAGATCATTAAGATTCATAAATGTTTAATGCTTAAGTGTACAATTTGTTGTGTTAATATTATAAATCTCAAAGTTTTCGAGTATGGATAGAGGTTTTCTGAGTTTACTTATAAAAACACACAAGTTTATAATTTATGCTCATACAGTATTGTGTTCTGTCTGTCAGCAAAAAACGGTGTCTAATGATTTCAAAAGACAATTATCTTGTATATTGCAAACTTGGCATACTGTATTGTGACTTTAAATTCTTTCTTTTTTCTCTCATGGATTTATTGGTGGTATACATATACTTACATGTGAATACACCCACACACACTCAATTTTTCGCCTTTTCCGCAAACGAAACCTGCAAAGTTTATAGTGGCGTAGAGACACTATCCCATATGTATAGTTCAACAAAAGAGATCATATTGCCACAGTAAAATGTCTACAATTCATTTTAAGTTGAGTAATGTTATAACTAGATTTAACAAAATAATAAGAAACTTATAACAATTAAAAATTACAATTATTTAGCCAATAAATACTAATCAAAAGCTTTTTATCTACGTGAATCCAAAAAGTATTGACAAAAAATTATTTACTTGACAAAAAATTTATTCGATCAATCGCCAAGTTGTTACGAAATCCCTAAAGTTTTCAATACAACAAATCAAAGAGCATTTTCCTGTGGTTCACATAAAAGAAGGTACTGATCGAAATTCCAATGAATTTTTCTCCAATAGAGATATTGTGGAAATACCTCATATTAAAATGTAATAAAATTCTCCATTGATAATATAATTCTGTGGCGTGGGCCGAGCCTAACGCATGTCGATACACACATACGTCACTTAATTCGTTTTTAATTTAAATATGGTTGACATTTCAATTAATGATTCACCTAATGAAACTTTTATTGATAGTAGCTCATGTATATACTTCTATATAATTATGAATAAAAATAATATCATTTTTTTTTTATATTACAAAAACAAAAGTGTGTTTCGGTTTGACCTATGTGTGTGCGTGTACGTTTGTACGTGGGTGTGGATGTGGGTGTGTCTACAATTTTTTTTCTATATTAAGAACCTGCCAAAGTGACTCTACTCTGTCTGATGTTAAACATGAATAGAATTCAAGAGTTGTGGTCACCATACTCATTGCAAATGCAAACAGTGTAGTATGGTGACCAAGACTATGGCGGCCTAGTGAGATGCTTTTTCACGCTCCGCTTGGGGGCGTAAAAGTCAAGACAATCATCGTAGCAGTGTAAGGTTCTCACAGTTACTACGGTTACTGTGACATTTGCGTCAATGGGCCTCCAGTCTTGCATTTACCAACGAAACACGACAGCGTGGAAGCTGTCGCTTTAGGTCAATTTTCTGTGAGAGGGAATGCAGAGAATGCAGTATGGTGACCCACACCACAGTGGTCTAGTGAAATACTTTTCACGTCCCGACTGGGGACGTGAAAGGCATGACAGTCATCGTGGCAGTATAAGGACTGCATGAATGGGCCTCTGGTCTCACACTTACCAACGAGACATAACATCACGGCTGCTGTCGTCTTAGGTTCACCTTCTGTAAGACGGTAGTATTGCTCCGGTCGAATCGGACCGTTCGTGCTGAAATCAGCGTAGCTCTACTACCTAACAAACCAAGCATAGGCATCACTTCATGTGATTCACAAATAATTGTTCTAAGTCTGGGTGTGTACATTTCATACATATTTCTAAAGTCCTCCGCAAAGATTTTTTATCACCAATTTCATATACTAAATAAATTTGGGGACTCTAATAGAAGTGATAATCTACAGCAATCTGTAAAGTTGATATACCTCATAATTTGAAGCAACTGCAATATACCAAACAATACCAAAATCACATAAACAACATTTTAAATTGCGCTAACTTCTGAAATCATTTAGTTATATAATATCAACTAATATAACATACTTGTTTTTAAAAGCAAGCGATCATAAAACAATATCCCGAGTGCCCTCGATCTGTGTCAACAAATTAACACTGTGTCGACAGGCACGTACGCAATAAAGCTCCCTGTGTACACATACAACTCCAGTCCGAACCGCGCAAGGCGCCACTGTCGACCAATCGATAGAATCCGTTGCCTAGCAACGATCATGTTGCAAAATAAACAATCAGATTCGAGCCCCGTCTAGAACAAATTTACTTAGTTATTTTATTACTTGTGTCAACATTTTAGATAGATATCATTAGATTATTTACGTGTCGTGGTATGGTTTTTTGATATATTTTATTAATCACAATGGTTTTGTTGCCCCCGTGTACTGTTCAGCAGTGTGGGAAAGATTTTCGGAGCTCGCTAAGGAAACCAAGCCCCAACTATCCTTATGGACACAAGACGAAGAAACCGCGGCTGGTACCCGCGTTTACAATCCAAGGTACTGTAACAATCCTAGCTAGAGTTACTTAAAAACTTTCCTATCATAGACATAGTTAGAAACAAAGAATATCGCCAAAGGTAAAGCTCATAAATCCTTTTGCGTTTTATTATCGAGAAATATTCCCAAAATACTGAAATTTACATTCGTAAGTTAAGTACCGAAAAAAACCAAGGTGTTACTGTGACACCGAAGGCTCAATTAGATGATAGTGACTTAACTTGAATCGCAAGGATGGGGCAAATAAATGAGGGCATGTACCTACTTAAGTAGTTACTTGACTGCATAAATGGCATAGTTGCTTAAGGGGTCGTCACGTCGTTATCTACCGCACTGAGCTTTGTAGGTTCAAACCCCATATGGGACGACACTTTGTGTGATTCACAAACTGTTGTAATAAGTCTGAGTGTTCTTTGTGCACGTTTCATGCATGTTAAAACGCGTTTCAAACGCGGTCATTGTTACAAGAGAAAAATTAAACAAGAACACAGGGAAAGGTGTCCCCTTACCATTACGTGATCCATGATTTAATTTACGCTCTATTCCGTAAAAAGTATACAAAAAAAGTATTTTTCATTAAAACACGCACTAGTATCTACTGTTGATATAAGTTACAATGACATTACTAGTCAAATATAACAGAAAAGGAAAAAAATTGAAAGCATCTCTGTAAACAATACAACAACCCTTAAAATACTTTTAAGTCTTAAATTAGGCTGAACTTTTACTATGGTTACTAGAGAACTGATATAAATATATCCTTTTTTTTAATATATACATATTATATACATAGAAAACAACGAAACTCCGAAACAATTTTTTGTAGATCATACAAGAACAGCAGTCGCGTACAGTGGTAGACTGTGCCATCGAGACAGTCGAATTTGGATTTTCATTAATTATCAATTCAAGTCAATTAATTATCTAATTAATTTATTGTCCAATTATTATGGTTGTAATTATATTATTATTTATCAATCCTCAGTTATACTGTCAAATTACTAACGAGTCAATTTATCTATGTAGTTCTTTATCTAGTGAATAAAGTTTTTGTATTCATCAATCGGGTCTCAACACTCAGTTTATTACTTGATGGTCTTTCACACCTAAGTTCACTGTATTCATGCGCAAGCGAGATGCAGCTATATATTAGTAGCACTTTAGATAAGGATCACACGTTATTAGACAAGCTTTAAATTTGACTGTTCTTATTTTGAAATTAGTTTTTATTTTCAATTGTCTGTTTGATGTATTTAATATAGGTATCCGTGGTGTTGCAGTTATCACGTCTGCCTGTCACACATACAATTTCTAGTTCGATTCCGGTCGGACAATATTCTTTTTGGCATTTAATTTTTTGTCAATTTTTTTTTGTTAGTAAATGTCGAACAACTTCGTCTTATTCCTTTAGTGGAGCTTATTTAGCAACTAATGAAAACAAAATCTGTGGAAAATCTAGCTGGATGATGTAGCGATTTGTGTAATGAGTTGTGTTGTCGAAAGTCACACGTTTGATGCCCGCTCAAGTCGAACATTTTTGTGCATGAACATTTAATGCTTGATTTGGTCTGAATATGTATAAAATGAAAATATTTACAAAAAAAAAGTATAAATTGTTTATATAAATTGTGTGGTAGGTATCCATACATCAACACGCAAGCTCTATTTAATTTACGACTAGAAGACGTTATATTAAAAAACAGTGACAGATCCTTTTTCGACAATTAAACCATCGACAGACTCAAAAACATCCGTACTCACTTAATCAAAAAGCCTTTACTACAATAATTCTAAAGAAAATGTATAAAAATAGACAAAAAAATTAATGCAGGGGTGACAGTTATCGTGGTAACTGTGTAAGCCTTACACTGGCACGATGATGGTCATGCCTTTTGCGTCCCCAAGCGGGGTGTGAAAAAGCATCTCACTAGGCTGCCATTGTGTGGGTCACCATACTGCGTTGTCTGCATTTGCAATGAGTATGGTGACCACTACTCTTGGATTCTATTCATGCTTGCTATCAGGCAGAGTAGAGTCACTTTGGCAGGCTCTTAACATAGAAAAAAAAACATCAATGTAACACTACTCTACAAATATCATCACTAATTTAGATTTGAAACAACAGAAAAGATATTCCTAAGATTTGAACTTTATTATTCTGATAATAGCTGTCTGACTATTGCAAAATCCAAAACTATTCGATAGATAAGTAGTAACTGACTGTTTATCTGGCGATTGAAAGTCCGGCTCTTATAGTATTAAAAGTTATCAATGTCGAAAAGTTATGGACAACGTTACGACAAAGTATAGTTTTTTATAAATTGCACGTTGAGAATGTAAAACTAGCCAATTTGATTGCACAATACACTTATCGCATGAACTGAAATTGTTTAATTTATAGGTTTTAAATTCCTATGTTAGTCTAAGTTGAATGAATTATTGTAAATATGTTCAAAAGCCTATAGTAAACTAACTTTTACATATTGTAAGAGAAACTAGGGGTGTCGGGCGCCCACAGGCCAGGTTGAGTAACGATTTGCTCAAAATAGCTGGAAGGAATTAGATGTTAGTAGCCCAAAACCGGTGAGAGTGGCGTGTATCGGGAGAGGCTTATGTCTAGCGGTGGACTGCGATAGGCTGATGATTGATTGATTGAAGAGAAACCAGAATGTCATTTGTCGAAATCAAATTTTTTTCAGTTATCATTTGAATGATAGCATTTTTCGTTTTTATTCTATACGTTTAGCAATAAATTTATTTTAAATTACAAACGATTCATGGATTTTTGCAAAAAATATAAATATGTATGTAGGCATTATAAATAACTCGATCCTTCTTTTGAAGTCTTAAAGGAATTAAATAAAATAAGTTTCAAACAGTCTTAAAGCCAGAATCTGATTAGGTGTCTTGCACTTCAAAAGAGGCGACCAGAAGTATTTTTATGAGGAAATCCTTCTGACGTGATAACATCTGACTTTTTTTAAGTAAAGGGGTAAATCAGACATCATTTTTCAGCACACTCGTACAAAAAGACTCCCTCGTCTGTAATTTATGATCGAATAAATTCAGAGAAAGAACACATGTTTTAAATCTAGCAAATAGGAAACTATTTTTCTTCTGAGTCTTTGTACACTTTTAATACTTTAAAGTATCAGTTTACATATTAAATAAATTGCAATTAACATAAATCAATAGTTACAGCAGATTTTTTTAATATTTCTTTACTTTAAGTGCCTGCCAAAATTGCTGTACTTTATTTTTTTTAACGTGTGGAAACCCCTCGGGCCGTCACCCCACCGGGGTTTACGGCAGGGTGGTGTCTCGGAATCGGACCGACTAAAACCACACGGTGTGCCACTCTGCGCCTGAGATAGGAAGGATTCGGGAACCGCTGCTATTACAACATTCAGATCAAAAAAATTGCTCTACTCTGCCTTAACGAAAACATAAATAAAAATCAAGAGTTGTGGTCACTATTTTCATTGTGAATGCAGATAATGCAGTATGGTGAACCACACCACAGTGGCCTAGTACTTTTCACGTCTCGTCTGGGGACGTGAAAGGCGTGACAGGCGTGGCATTGTAAGGTCTTAGACTAACCACGATAACTTTTATCCCTGCATCAATAGGCCTCCGGTCTTACACTCACTAACGAGACACAATACCAAGGCTGTCGCTTTAGGTTCATCTTCTGTGAGACGGTAGTATTGTCCTGGTCGAGTCGGCCCGTACCTGTTGCAATCAGCGTTACTCTACTACCTTGATGAACTTGTTAACAATAAGACTAACAACTGCTAAGCCAAAGGTCCTGGATTCAATTTCCCAAGCATTAGTTTTGTCTGTAATTTGCGTATATTTGTAAACAAACTCTGGTCACCAAAGCGCTGGTTAAGCACAAAAAAGGATCATACAGCACTTGCCATCAGAGCTGCATCATATTTCTCCCATATAATCAAAAGTATCAAAATTGATCTTTAAAAATTCCCACAAAAGATGACACTAATTTAGATTTCAATTACAGTTCTTTTATCTTGTCTACATATTTTTAAGTTTTTGCTTGGTAACAATATACATTATATCTATCTCCTTCTACCTCCAGATTTCATTTATATTTTTGTTTCAGCGATGCAAAAGAACACTATCGTGATACCACCTCCAAAGTGCGGTGTATATGATCCTCTGCCATTGAAGCCATCTATGTTCAGGAAGTGCTATCAACGAGGCGAGTTTCCTGTCGGTGTCGAGTTTACCAACTGTGGAAAGAAATTAGCATGGAAGGTGATCTATTTCACACCAATATGATTTCATGATCAACTGAAGTAAGCCTATTATTTAGAAATATGGAAATATAATCACAAAAGTGCAAGATTTGGCAGATTTTGGAAAAATCTAAAAATTTTGTCAGACATATTTAACAAATGAAACTGTATATTTATGACACCACAAATTTTAAAGAATCTCACGAAAAGTTTCTCATTAAATTTTGTGCACTAGATTAAAAAAAATCAGTTAATATAAAAATTTGTACGATGAAACCTATTGCAAATTGTCCCAGTAACTCTTGGCTTAACTGAAATAGAGAAAATACAGCGCTGTCTATCCTATACCCAGCAAAGCCTAAAATGAAGACATATTACAGGCAGATACAAAAATCATCGTGCTCATCATACAGCTATCCTTGTCTAGATGGAAAAGCAATCGCTAGAAATTAAACGGAAAAGCAACGGTCACAAGCACTAATCGCTAGATTAGCAAATCGTCAAATGTATATTGAAGAAAATCTATGTGCGCTTTTCAGCTAATCATATTGTGATGAATGTAAAAATACCCTTTATTTATTTTGATATATTACAATATACATCGTGCTCTAAATGTTGACTGTAATATATACATATATGAATACTTAAATTTAACTAAATGAAGTTTTAAAATTTTATGCAGGTCCCAATAGAGAAACTAGACTTCCACCACTATCTTCCAATGTTCTTTGACGGTCTTTTGGAATCTGATTACCCTTATAACTTCATTGTTGAGAAGGGTATCAATGATCTGATCATCAAGGGATCCTACAAAGTGTTGCCAGTGGTGCCACAGCTGATCATTCCGATTAAAAGTAAGTTATAATTAAAGGAAAAACTACACGTTTATATACAGCACAGAAAACTGTTATTCATTCAGTACAGATTACAACTTGTACAGTTGTCAACTCTGAACCTAGCAGCAAACCCTCTGAAATTCTGACAAATTCCATTTACCCTTTGATTCAAGCCAATTAAAAAAGTACTTTACGAGTTCGCTTGATCTTAGTGAAATAAAGAGTATCATACTTTATACGATATTTATAAGAAACTATTGAGATTACGTTTAAAGTATAGAATTTTAAAAGCAACTTTTCCTCATATCGAGAGAAAGTATACCAGAAAAAACTACACTGTCAACTTATTCCTTTGTATTTTCTGAGAAAGACTTTTTTTTTAAAAAAAAGGAAGAAGGAAGAAAGAAATCCTGTGTCGTGGGGGACTTTACAAACATACAAGAAGTCGACACAAAGAACACCCAGACTCAGAACAACTTAGATCACACAAAAGGTTGTCCCATGTGGGATTTGAACCCACAATACTCAACGCTATAGAGAGCGGCGTAGTAACCGCTTTAACCACTAGGCCAACCGTGCAGTCGATATAAAATCGAATATTAAATTCATTTGTATCTTGTATACAAATGAATTTAAGAATGCAATAGTTTTCAGATTTAGTTAACCTTTTCCTTAATTTCATAATCCTAATAGTAATTTAGTACTAGTAATCCTTAACGTTCTAGAAGCATAAAGCTCACTAGATAATAACTTAAAGTATTTTCATCGCCATAAAGTGCTTCACTGCCAACTGTAGGAGTTATTTCCAAAGCTTCTTCATACGGTACACCAAGGACGACGTTACATTTTTCATTCTGCATTTTGCAGTCTACATTAACTCTTGATATCTCGTTGCTAGGGTTTACTTAATCAGTTTTGGTTCTATTTTATCAAAGCTTATTTTTCTTTACATCAAAGGGATTTCCGACGTCAGATATTAAATGCATGTTTCTACTTAGTTACAAATCCGTTTACTTTGTGAAAGCAGCCTTTAAGCGCTGAATGTTATATGATTTTGCACAAATTGAAATGTTTCTGAAGGATATTATAAGCGTTTACTTGTAGATGTAAACGAATTATGAATATTAAACTGTATTTCGTCATGCTAACTTTTTTTATGTCGTGTTATGGATTTGATTTTGATGATATATAATGATGATGATTGTGATGGTAGTAATACTGATGACATTCTCTAGTTTTTTTGAGTAATATGTATATTAATATTATCATTTTTTTCTACCTATATCTCCGTAAAATATTATTATAGTATCCAGTAATTTTGATTGTTCTAATTTTTCAATATATTCTCATTCTTGGAGTTCTATTCCGTTTGCTGGTAATTTGAATGTTTCAATATTTGTAGCTTAAGTGACAATAAAGAAAATATTTTTTTTTTTAATGATATTCCCATGACCAATATAGATGCTGAATTTGAGTATTTTTAAATGACAAAATCTTTAATTTATCTTCATTTTGTACATTAAAATACACGCTTTTATAGTAAATACACTACACACATTAGCGATAAAGTATGAACTACGATATTATATGTATGAATAAGATGTAATCAAATAACTTTCATTCACAGATGCGTTAGCGACGAAACATCCACACGTTCTCTGCCACTGTCTCAGGTGTATTCAGATGTTGGTGTCCGGCTGTGACCGGGTTGGTGAAGCCCTCGTTCCTTACTACAGACAGATACTGCCTACGCTCAACCTTTTTAAGGATAAAAACCGTAAGTCATTTATTTTATAACTGTAGAAAAAGGGTCACAACTTTGTAACAGTGTCCGTGAAACGGCATACTGTTATCATGATATATGGAATGACTTAGACCAGCTCAGAGTATTTGAGTATCTTAGATCTTAACACCACTCTAAATATAGAAGCTCAGATGAGTACTTATCAGTCACTGATTCTAGCACGAGCAAACAGACCTAGATGAAATTTTTACCACAGAAATAGATTTTAGCCTAAGATGATATAAAGGCTACTTTTGCTACTAACATACAGATGATATGATGAGCGCACAAAAGTTTGTGTTGTATAAATTGTGAAAATTAAGTTTATATAGTATTAATGCAATTATATTTCTGTTTTAACTTGAATACAAATCACAAAAATTCATTGTATTCAAAATAAATTGCTTTCAAATAAATAAATAGAAATTTATGGATATATTACCAAATACACCTAATGGTAAGTAGGTACACATTCATGATTTTTATTTGTATTCACATATTTATACACTTGTATCAACTTAAGTATGACATTCAAATTTGGCAAATTTGAAATGATTGTTTCTTTATAAGAAAATACATAAATGTGCTCGTTACTTTTATACGCTAACATCATATTATTATATCGTCAAATAATTATATTTAAGTTATTATTCCGCTAATTTTGTTGTAATATTAAACAATGAATACTCTTCTAAGACAGTATTTAAACCATCATATTAAAAAATAAAACAACAAAAAACAAACATCCAATTAAAATTCCCGCGCACATCACGTAAACATTTCGACAATAGGCAACAAAGCAGAGGAAACCACAATTTGAACCTTTTATCTCATATATTTGTCGAAACCAGAGGGACTATGATAATGACTAACAATTTACAAAACATTAGCCTCAGGTAGACAGTGAGACGCAAAATGACGCTCTTAAACCACTACTATTTGGTGACGTGAGGGAAGTTGACGAACAAACTCACGATTTAATTTGTTGTTGCTGCTTTGATTACACGCTGGAAATTGTTTTAAGCTAAAATTACTCCTGTGAAGACATTTTTGTATTAATTTTATCCGAGTAAACGAGAAAAAAAAACAGTGTTAAGATTGTATTTCCGAGTTTCTTTGTATTAATCCTAGGTGTAAGATTATCATCACTTTTTAAGAAAATATCAATACAAAAAGAAAGAAAACTTTGAATAAATCCTTTACCAACCCGTCCGGCTAGCGTGGTGTAGTAGACCAATACCTCCTTGCTAAAGAGACGTTGTTGATGATAATAAATAATTAAAGAATCTGTTGAATTGACAAATGAATATAACCTCACTTCAACCTTATTAATTAAAAAAAATATATTTAAAAAAAAGAAGTAATATATTTCAAACATCAAATTGAAATTTTTACATGTTGAACAAAAAACCGAATCTCGCATTGTTTGCCTTATGTTTCAAATTTGACATTTCACCTACTTTCTGATGGTCAATTCTGGAACAGCGTGCACTTATTGATCAAATAAAACAGTGCTCGCTTCCCCAACTTCCTACTATTATATTTGTGACCCTTTTCACAAAATTATTCCAAGAACGATTTCGTACATCAAAAAGACAAATATTACCATATTGCTCACCTGCCTCTCATATACTTTTAATTACTTTGTATTTTAACATAATTAATTATCGTTATGTCATTATTAACACTCTGAAAGTGTAAACAACGCAACGTGAACAAACCAAACACGTAGTCGCCGGTGTGAAACGGTAACAAAAAGCCTGCGAGGAACTCAGTAACAATGCGGTATTGGTGTCAACTGGCGGTGAGCCCGGCCGTCACACGCGAACAGCCCTACACCCGAAAACAGCCGAAATTTCACGCCACATGTAATTAATCTACTCGGATGCCCCGACAAGTCTATTAGGTTGAAAACAATATCTTCCTCGCTCGCACTTCATGTGTCAATTAGGTGAGCATGATTGATGACACAAATCTGGTGTAGTCTCCGTTGCGTAATTAGGTTTTGAATTTTGAGAGAAAAAATGGATGGCTTTTTAAAAAATGTAATCGAAGAGAATATTTGCTTGTTTTTGTTTTATATTTACTCTTGTTTTAGTTCTAATACTTCTTGTTTATACTAAAGAAGTAACAAATAAATACATCTCATAGAATTCTTAAAACCGATTAAATATATTAATTAAACCCACAAAAGGCATGACTAAATATGGTTCAGAAGAAAAACTCCTCGTGTTTTCTTTTGCATTCAATTAAAGGTTTTGATTTTTCTTATAAAACTACATTATGAAGTAAAATTAGGCAGCTTAAATAAACAAATGATCAAAATAGGTCAATGATCAGTATTTAATACGAACTCAAGCTCAAGTTCACTGGCTCACATAGTTTCGGATAGGCACTAGACTACATCAAAGGCAACACACGACAGATCAAAGCAATACGAAGGTGTATCTCGATTAACCTAAATATGTTTTATGTTTTACTTTAGCACGTTTCTATATGTTACTACTCTTACGAATACTATTAAGGCGAAAATTTGTATGGATATTTGTTACTCTTTCACGCAAAAACAGATCTATCGTCTAGATAAAACTTTTAACAGAGATAGATTTATAGTCTGTGGTAGCACATAGGCTATATTTTTTCCTAAAAAAAATTTTTTAGTTACCGATAATACCGGGTCGTAGTTAGTTTAGAATAATATAGGTCCATGTAAAGAATATATGTTGTTCATTTCCAATATATTTAACAGGTAACCTAGGCGCTGGCATCGATCACTCAGCGTCACGTGGTGAAAACGTAGCCGACCTTATTGAAGAGACTTTGCAGATGTTGGAGAGGTTTGGCGGGCCCGATGCGTTCATCAACATCAAATATTTAATACCAACCTACGAATCTTGTGTACTCAATTAGCCGCACACAAATGCACTTAGGGTATTTTATCATGTTTTCAATTTTAATATGGTAAATATCATTTAAGATTGGAATATGGTGTATATGGTTGGCCTAATGTTATTTAAGCATATACTCAATTGTCTGACTGGATTTAAAACTAAAAATATTTTATCTGGTATCTAAAACAATACTATTCAAGTCTCGGTGTATCTGTACAGGAATAGAATTGACAGTTCCATTAACATACAGTCAAAATTTGGTTTGAGTACAGATAAATCGTAATGTTCCAGCAACATGAGCCTACCAAAAACGTCATACTGCACCATTTCTCTTCAAATTGGGTTAGTATTCATTTCGGGCTATACCATTTGAAATATTTTACATCTGCTTTTGAGTAATAAAAGAAATAATTTTCATAATCTTCGTCTAGAAAGCTGTTCATCTTTCTCGGATAAGTTAAAATTCATGTCAAGAATGACATTAGAGTAACAATAGTAATATATTTATAACAGTGTGATAGCTCGGGATGGTAAAACGCTCAGTTTTAGGATGGCGAAGTGCAAGAGGTCTTGAAATGTGTTGAAAATTTTCACACATTGCTATTGCCGAATGACTACTCCGCTTGATGAAAAGTATAAGTACAATCCAGGAGTGGTGGTCACCATACTCATTGTGAATGCAGACAATGCAGTATGATGACCCACACTATGGTGGCCTAGTAATTCACTAAATTGTAACTTTATCATTACTGTTTAAGAAACATTGTTTAATATGAAAAAATAAATAAACAATATTGAAAGGACATCGACCACTGTCACGGCTTCTGGCCAATTTATTATTGAAATAACAATATTATTAAAAAACAACGGGTTGCACTCCGGGAGTGACGGCAGAAGTGAAAACTTGAATATTAACGTTGTGCGTTTTTGATATTATGGAATGACTAGGGCATTTGCACGAATTGATTTAATTATCAGTATAAAAGTACTATCATTTATGTGGTAACATATAATATTCATTTATTGCGCTATCGTACACAAACATGACAATTTATATACACACGCACATTCGCGCAAGCAGCCTGCGCCACCTAAACGAAACAGGAAGCGTAAGCATACATTTTAGCTGCGCGGTAAAAGAAAAGGGGTTACTTCCTCTTCTTCGTGGCGCCGGCGATCTACTCTACCTCAGTCTTACGAATTTCCAATTAGGTCACGTGTCTGACGCGAGTTTAACATTTTTTACCCATCACAAAAAGTGCACATCGCCGCTAAAGAAGTTTTCTTTTCAAAAATTATGAAGCTTAGTATCAAGTCATTAATTAAACACAAAGTCACATCCACAATACGTTCAAGCGCATACATAGCGAATAATAGGTGACGCAGTCAGGTATCATATATTGACATTAGTCAAGTGTTGCTAGAATAATAAAAAATACCTCACCCTCGTAGTTTTTTATTTTATTTACAATCAGTAAAAAAGTAAAAGATTTAAAAGAAAAGTGTGTTAATTTACTTTTTTAATGTTACAATACAATTTCATAGGTTGTTTCATTTTGTCTTTGAAATTTTGTCTACTACACTTGTTTATTTATTTATGTAATCACACGAACGATTGGTATATTTTTAAATCAAATAATTATCTTACGAAAATCATTTTTTATAATATGTCAATTTGATATTGTTAAATTGTGACCATAATTTGTTTAAATATTTAAACAGCTGTTTATAATTTAACTTATTACAATATTGGCTGTTCTTGTTCAGTCTAAGTTTAGTCGGTGTCCTTTATGAATTAAAAAAGAAATGTACTTAAATAAAAATTAGGCCAACAATATCATATACAAATAACTCATTTTCTAGCAATCGAATTAACTGAAGTATTTATATTTAAATACTTCACGATATTTCTAGTATTACTGAATAAGGCACGCATTTTTACGATTTCATTAAAATGTATAGTATTTAGCTTGTATTTAAATGTACTTGGCAAAATTGATTATTACACAATTTTTCTTTAGAGACTTGCTAGAAGATAGTCTAAAATGTAACAGTTAATCTGACAGTGACTCAATTTTTTTAGTTTTATTAGGCGTGTTACATTCATCTTATAATAATTATGAAAGAATGGCAACAACTGCAAAATTTAACGTTAAGTTTTAAATATCTACTATAAATTTTCATTGTATCAACATTTAGTAGTAATTTTGAAGTATGATTACTAGCAATACTAAAATATCCATGTTTAACTGCTTACACTAAGTATAATATTATATGAAATACTCGTATTTATTCTATCTATCTTATATTAAATATTATAATATCTTAAAACAAATATTAAAGTATTGCAACAACTGTAAAATTTAACATTTATTTTTTAATAGCCACTATAAATTTTCGTTGACATCAACAATTAGTAGTAATTTTGAAATATGATTACTGGCAATACCTAAAAATACTCATGTTTAGCTGCTTACATTAAGTGTTATTTGAAATACTCGCGTTTATTCGTTAGAGATAAGGCGAATGTGGTTAGAAAACAAAGTACTTTGCCAGGAATGAATTAAAATACCTCCCATTACAATTAATGTGGTACACAATTCAACTTGAAGTTGAACATTTTTCAACCCTCTATGCCTTAATGTGTATTGTATTTGTAGTCTTAAAATACATTAAACTATTTAAATTTGTTGTTTATTTATTAAATATTATGTTTAAAATGATTTTATTGAATCTTGTTGGACTCGGTAAGTTCGTATTTTATTATTTTGTTACGTTTAATAAATCAAGAACTTTGTGTGATCATTGTGTTTTATTCTAAGGTAAGTGAAAACCCTCGTCTATGGATACCTATATTTTTGAGTGCCTTTCGATTTTTGTATCCGCACCACCAAAGTGAGTCTACTCTGCTTGATGATAAGCACGAATAGAATCCAAGAGTGGTGGTATTATATGATAGCCTAGATTTAGATGAGATTGAACTTTCAACAGACTTCACCAACATACAAAGTAACGAAAAATATGCTACACATCAGTTTTCTATGACCGTTTACTATATTTGCCGAAGTAAAATTTACAGTATTGCTTATACTGAAAAAACAAACATTAACTAATCCTAATATCACAAAATACTCATCAATAATGTAACACACGATCAACGTACTCATATTATTATGCAAAATAGTTTCAACTCGAAATATTTCATCAATAATTACACGTCGATGAAGTCGTGCCGCTGGGAGAGGTCACAGTCAATATTTAGATCAGCCGGGCCGAAGCAATTTACAATGTGTGAACCATACGCAGGGGGTGCTATGTATTCATGCAATTTGCATGTACTGCCTCAGTTTGGAGTGAAACGTATGCATGTTATGTAAGATTTTGTGTATAGTGATGTGATATTGTGTTGCAATTCGTTAGCTTAGGTGTTGAAGATAGATTATTATATTTATTCCAAATAAACTTCGAAATATTTTACTTTTTTAATGTTACTTGTAACAAAAAAGGTTTTATAATAAAACAAGAACCAGTTACTACAAAGCGTTCAACGTACAAAGTTCTCGAATAAAATGCAGAAAATAAATGTAGGATTAACGAACTCTGCAATTTCGGGTAAGGCAATATGAGATACGTGACGTCAAAGCAAGACAGGACACTATTGGTGCTCTTGTAGCGATATGAAGACTAGCGTTCTTACCCTTTATCAACTCGTGCTTTGAGTTCTAAGCGTTATGAAATTTTCAGTGATGTTATGAGATCAGTTTGGTTTATTCAGTTTTAAGGAAAAAATTGGCTGCATGGGTTTACAGTCATCAAATATTCTTCTTTTACCAAAGCAATTCACTTGAGGTAATAGCATGTTTGTTAGTTATGTTTTGGCATTTTCTATGAGTGCAACTCATTACTGCTTGACTTTTACAAAACACACATATTTAATTACTCCAGAATGACAATTGTCGTTACTGGAACACTTTGTAAAATTCCGTCTAAATCGCTCTTTAAACCCGTTTCAGATTTTTGTGATACCCACTGCTCGATATTAAAGGTCAGGTCATAGACTCCTCGTCTCTACGTTGTAAGATAATTAGGATTCAAAGTTAATATCTGATAGAACTGTAATGATGACTAAGAAGCAAGTGCGTGTCAACTGAGAAACTATTCTGGTGTTTCACAAAATAAATTTTTACTATTTAATGACAAGTCTAAGACAATTGTAGAACTAATCTAGGATTTAAAAAAAAATATTTATAACACTCCCTAAACCCTTACAGACTATCAGCCAGATCTGGGAAAATATTTAAAAAATTAAGGTATTATAATTATGAAAATTTAGTAAAAAAAAATATTTAGATATTTTCTACTAAGAGACCACAAAATATCAAATACAAATAATAAATATGTAGCGACTAAACTGTGGTTCCCCATCCTATACACGAAAGATAAACATCTAGTTAATATCATCGAATCAAATAAACAAAATCTTTATGTTCCTACATACATTTTTAGAAATCTCAAAACATTTTTTAAAAAGGAAGTGGCAATAGTCACTACTTTATAATTGAACGTGTTTTTGGTACTTTTGAAATGTCAAGTTTCACTGGCCGAGGTCACAGACTGGCTGACAGGATCATGAATTGTGATAATTTAAAAGATATTATATAAAATAAAATTGTTTCATTAACATTAAGCACGCGACAGTTGTAATTATATAAAAAGTTCATTTTCTTTACAATAATGAAACACTGAAAACTAGTCAAATAGTTTTGGAGCAAAGTCTTCACGAAAATTACCCCCTTGATTGCTACCAAGATAAATTATTCGTGTCTGTAGACGCTCGAAATGAAGACGAATACTGGATGTGACATTTATTATCATTAAATGAACATCATAGGTAGTAGAGCCACGCTGATTTCAGCACCAGCGGGCCGGCTCGACCAGGGCAGTACAACCTCCCACAGAAGACCAACCTAAAGCGCTAGCATTCGTGTTGTCGTGTTTCGTTGGTGAGTGTGAGACCGGAGGCCAATTGATGCAGGGGTGACAGTTATCGTGGAAACTGTGCAAGCCTTACAATGTCACGATGACTGTCATGCCTTTTACGTCCCCAAGTGGTGCGTGAAAAAGCATCTCACAAGGCCACCATAGTGTGGGTCACCATACTGCATTGTCTGCATTTGCAATGAGTATGGTGACCACAACTCATGGATTCTATTCATGGTTTCCATCAGGCATAGTAGAGTCACTTTGACAGGTTCTTAATGTAGAAAAAAAAATGACTACAATTATTCGATTTACTTTCCTAAATTTAACATAAAATGATAATGTCAACATATAAGATTTGTAACTAAGAAACTTACATGACCAATCGTAAAATTATTACATTTTGATTTATTATAAAATAGTTTTTTTTTTACTTTATTAAAAGTTTTTTTTTATTTCTCCTTCTATAATTATAATAAAATTGTATCATATCCTTGAGTTGCTTGTTTAAAAAAAAACATATTACGCAATTATAAACTTAATTTATTTTCAAATTGAATTTAAGTAATAGGAAATATAATGTAAGCGTAATTGTACGTACTTACTTCATTTAATACCAATTCAAAATGTAATGGACAGTCAACTCCAGTGAACAAATATCTTCGTATCTCTGTTATAAATGTTAAGGGACTAAAAAGGTGTCGCCGTGAATCCAGACCGCGTCTGCAGCGAACTGATAAATATACTCCTAAGACGGTCGGTCTTAGTGCCATTTATATCAATATACGTTTACTTACACGCCGAAATTCTGATGGAACTTGTCATTCATAATCCATGACGTTTTGTTTCCGAATGGAGTTATTATATTTTATTAATTTTAGGTTATTTCTGTGTATTTGGTGCACTTTAATGAATAATGTCTGTCATGTGAAGAATAAATATAATGAATAATTTTACAAAGTAGATCACAATTTACACAATTAAATATTACAACAAGGCGAGTGTAAAATATGAATATAGGCTCAAAGCAGGTTTGCCGGAAGTTTCGAGACATAGTCCAACTGTTAGTAAGTGCAAAATATAATTAAAGATGTAAATTCGGAGTAAACAGATGCTTCTAAGAGGTCCAATGTTCTTTTAATAGTCGTGGTGCGGGGGTGGTGGATGTGTAGTTCTCAACACAACTATTTTTATAAAAGAAGATTTTTATGTTCATCTTTCAGGTTTTTAAATATTGTTCAGTTTTGTCTGTAATTATATTTTCTAGTACTTATAAAACTGATAAAACTCACTAAGCTGTATAACGCAGTTCCCTTGCAAAATGAAAAATCTCTTTAACAAATTAAACCTACGTTATTCTTTCATGAGCGCCGGGAGAGATGTGAAAAGGGGTGGCAGGATGCAAATCTGTCAAAAAAAAATACATGGAAAAAGTATGTATTCTTTACTAGACTGCACCCATGGGTGTGTAGCTTTACCCGAGAGGCAATACAAAATGCCTTCGAAGAATTTATTGCCTGTCGTCCAACTGATTTCTTCAAGAAATGCGTCAGTAAACTGCCAAAGATGCATAGATTGTATGGGTGATTATTTTAATTAATATATATAAAACATACAGAAAAAAAGAAAACTTATTTCGTAAAAAACGTCAATTTCATAGGTGAAGGCCTATTACATTTTTTATGTTTTATAGTGGTTAATAATATGCGTTGATGCATCTCTCTGAAAATAACTCAGGCACCGTCAGAATTATTTATATTGAATATATGTAATCCAGGCTTTATATATGCATGTGTAGTAGTGCAGTAGAACCTCTTTTTTAAGGAGAGATCTGTCAAGTAGAGAACTGCTACAGGTTGTTGATTGATTGATAGTTTTAAATATATATTATTATAATATTTTATTTTTAATATTTAACGTTCAAATAAAAAAAATACTCATTTAGTATTCAATACTCTAGCTTTAGAAGGAGAGTGATACCTACAAGTAGATCATATTTAAGTTTCGTGTACTGAATTTACAGTTTTAACCACTTAAAAGATCCATTAAAAGGATAATACCTTGTATTCTATAATAAGAAATTCTTAGAAAATTATTTTATTTACTACTTCAAGCAGTTAATTTTTGGTTCTGAGTAGTTACGGATAAAATACTCGTTTAGACCAGAATTGCTAGTTGTTTGAAATAACATTACGGTTGTTACAGTAACAACAGCAAAATGCCGAGCACTTTTACCCCAATCCGGCAGCAGTATTTCACATCTCTAGTGATAAATCAATCAATCTTTATGTATGAGAATTTCAAGCCATATTATCTTCCAAGGACTAAACAATGCCGTATATCTCCATTTACGTTATATAATAGTACTCGTATATGAAAATTCTTCAGGTCAGGCAATCCAAGAAAAAAATGTTTTCCAAAAATTAACAATCCTAGAGCACATACAGATAAAACGAATTTAGAGTCCAGACAGAATAATTTCTTTTTTCATGATCCGATTTCGTACCGGTGTCCTTTAATGAGAACATAATGATGAAGAATATGATGCTGCAGTCGCTCCCTGATATTAATCGGCGCAATTTTTCTCCGAGCGCCTTTTAGCAACGGCTCGTCCGCTTTGTTACTTTCTTTACTCTGGCTGTTTGGTTCACTGAGCTCAGTCAAAAGAATACTACTGCAATATTATTCTATTACTGTCCAGTACCTATTTATTTCAAATACAAATCATTCGTTTTTAAATTTAACATCTTCATTTCTGTATCTACAGGCATGCAAGTGAATATTTTTCTTGATCTAGAGCACCCACCTGGAAAGTATTATAGGCGTACAAAAGTTAATAGTTTTTACCATTTTTAACTTCACAACAAAATAAGATACACAAATTGTTGATTTCCATATAAAGTTAAATAGAAAGTACTATTCAAGCATATTTTGAAAGTTAGTAAATACAGTATAAAATTGTTTTTTCGATGCAGGATGACGATAAAAGATTCTCTTCGCAGAAATTTAGTTTTTTTTAAAGTACACGATATCCTCGTGTTTTTAGGTAACAATGTATAAATGTACAATATATTCCTGTCACATTTATTGCTCTATAGGGTATCTAGAGGCCGAAGTTAGGTAGGCCGAAGTCTTAGGCCGCCATAGAGTGGGTCGCCATATTGCACTGTCGGCATTCGCAGTGAGTATGGTGACCACCGCTCTTGGATTCTATTCATACTTTCCGTTAGGCAGAATAGAGTCACTTTGGTAGGTTTAATATAAAAAAAAAGAAGTAAGAAAATCTTAGTCATTGGGTAAAGAAGTATATTTGTGTTTTTGAACATGCTTCCAAGATATGCTTTAGTTCAACAGCAAACATATTTTTAAAATTTTACAAAAGTAATTATTATTTTGTCTTGTACTTATCGTTTCTTTGAATAATTTTATTGGCAATCCCTAGTAAAATGATAAAACATCGTTACTGACCACTCTCTTAAAAGGATGGTGCTGAGTATACTTCAATAACGTTGTCTTTCTCTACCAAAGATTGCCTAAATCTAATAATCACCAACATCTGTTCTATTTGGAACATAAAAAAAAACCTAAATTGACACACGTAAAGTTTTTTACCTGTACTTCAATTAATTACTAAAACATATTTGATTAAAAGATTAAAGAATTTAGGTATGCTAACTTAGAAAACTATGCAGGACAACATCACTAAAAAGACAAGAAAAACTTGAAATAAACTCTATTCCGTCTGGCCACAAGACTCCTTTTTAAAGAGAGGCCTATGTCCAGTAGTAGACTGGTAAAGGCTGATGGTGATGATAATGAGGCATACATATTTTTTTTTAAATATCCTGCCTACCTTCATTCAAAAATAAAGTTTATTTTATACGTACTTATAGTTTAAAATTATACATAAATCTGATCCGGAGATCACAATTCATTTGAAATGCATGCAAAAATACCAACACGAATTATTCCGGCAAAATCTCCTGAATACACTTCAATCAAATTATGATACTCGAATTCCAACGCTTGATTTCATTCAATTTGATATGTTGCGAGAAAATAAATACGGAAGACCACGTTTTATGTTCGTTGTGGCTACAGTGTAGTTGGATTGAAACGTTAATATGAATCAAATTTAAAGGTTTATTAAAATCCCAAAAGTTACCATGTCATTATAGTCAGTTTATGGAAGTCATTCTATATTAATAAGAAGTATTCTTTACTAGAAAAAGCTGTGCTGAGGGATTAATGATAACTGGTTTCATAAAACACTGGTGTTAAGCTTTCACTGCTTTTTACCAACTTAATGTGTTACTTAGAAAAACTAGATAGATTAATTAGATAGATTAATGAAATGGAAATTAACACAGTTTTATATCTTAAGACAGTCCATGGACGGCGGTAATCACAAACTGTGTATTCATAAAAAGAAACACTATTCAATGAATTCTGATTGTCTAAGATTAGCAATTTCGTCATATGTACTACCATAATATCTAAATAACCTAACACAGATCAAATAAATAGGTGCTTTCGATAAGTTTACTGCAAAATGCCAATCTATACGATTATAACAAAAATATCTCATTATTACTTACTTTCATTTCAATCCAATTAACTGAACGTCATTGTTACGAAGCCAAACAAAACGAACAACACCTTTTATAGTAGAAAAAATAATTAAGAAACTGCCTCAGATGTTTACCAACAATTTAGTATTTTTCTATCGAGTTTCCTTCGCGAAGTAAACAAATTTGCAGATTTTAATCTTGTTTCTTTTTGGGGTACCATAAGCTTTATTTGTTTCTTTGGAGAATTATTCTGTTTGGTTTTGACGTTGAAATGATTGGAACTGTATTGACTTGGCGTTTAAATTGAAAAATGAAAAGAATAAAGGCAGCATAGTGTAGTCTTGACTTGTTTGTTATTTGCAACAAAGCCATGTTTTGTAGGTATTTTATTCTAAAGTCCGTAACAGCTATAAATTAATAACATTGGCATAACAGGTTTTGTATATAAATAAAGACCTTCTAACACGCTTACAATATAGTCATACCAATAAAAAAAATCATTATGTTTTGTTTTAAAAACCTGCCAAAGTGATTCTACTCTGCCTGATAGAAAGCATGAGCAGAATCTAAGAGTTGTGGTCACAATACTCATTAAGAATACATACAATGCAGTATGGTGACCCACACTATGGCAGTCTAGTGAGATATTGTTCCAAGCCCCGATTAAAAGGATCTGCTTCATTCTACGTTCACATAAAAGACATGACAGTTATCGTGGCAGTGTCACCTCTGCATCAATGGGCTTCTGGTCTCAAACTCACCAACGAAACACGACAACAAGGATGCTATTAGTTTGGGTTGGTCTTCTGTGAGAGGGTTGTATTGTCCCGATCGAGTCGGCCGTTCGTACAGAAATTAGCATGGCTCTACTTCCTTTGTATCTATTATCTATGGTAATATAAAGAAATAATAATATTTTATTTTTATACATACCAAATTATAATTTGATATGTATAAAAATATATTATCACTCTCTCTATATCGCTCTCTCCTTAAATCTTGGGTTTGATCTCTGTTTATCTATCACTCGTACTCTCACTTGACATTATGGTCAAGCCAACTCATTTATACCGAAGCATGAATTTAATTTATAATTTCACTTTAACATTTATTTATACGGAACGTCTGCAAGCAACAGCTTATATATTTTTTATAAGAAGAAAGCAAAACTGAATGCTTCGCTAATTGAATTGCAATACGAGTGCACAATTTTCTTTTGATAAATCTTTTATAAGCGTGAGCATTGAATATTTGTTTCTTGTACCGAGCGACGGGTACGGTTGTTGATTTGTCTCTCTTTTTAAACTGCAGATCTTGAAACTTAGAAATGTTTGGCTATATTAAATTAAATAAATTCAGTAACTTATACTACATAAAGTAAGACATCATTACTGATTTGATTACTTCCAGGTAAGTCATCAATATAATATGACTAGGATTTCCCATTAAACTTTTCCATAATATTGTAAACTCTCGCGTAATGTTGTATAATGCATGACCGTCTGTTTAGTTTACTTCTTATACATATTCAAACACACACATACTGTAAATTGAAAACACTGTTATGATTATGATCATTTTCAGCGAATTCGGGGCTTATAAAGCGATAATATGTATAAAAATAAAAATTTGAATATTTTAAACTGTATTTCCAAATGCAGTACCCTTTCGCTGCTTCGATTCTTACACCGCTTTAGACATGATTCGAAATTGGTAAGTAAAATTTTAAATTTACAATTACAATAATTTTAAATGATTTAAGCTAAGCTAATTGCCTCAGTTTTGATTTACGTATAGATCATATAAAATCTCTTGCGCCTTAACATTGAGCCTCACTTTTGTATTAAATCAATTTCTGCGGTTTTATTTTACTCTTACTTTCAAGTTCTATAGTATTGAACGCTGCGATAATGGTATTCTCCTAAAAATATATGAAAATTTTGGTTTAACTTTTGGTTAACCATCAAATCCTTTTATATTGAGACTCTCATTAGTTAAAATAAAACAGAAAATCCAGGGACGTTTTTAACAAGCACGGCTATAAAGGCCAGTACAGCACAGCTGCAAATAAATCGTGGCAGCCGAGGTATCTGCCACTTAAAATGGCCGCCTGTTACAATGTATTGTACAGCAACGAGTGTTCGTTCTTGTAATGGGTGGTATTAACTTCGATGTGGTTTGTCTTTATTACGTTTCAGAATTTAGAAAATGGTTCCTCGGCTTGATTTTAACACGTTCTGTTAGTGTCACGAGAAACTGAAGTAGAAACTGATTACATCAACAGTAGACAGTAGACAGTAGAGAACAAGTCTTGACAATTTATAGTTATTGTCACGCAAATAAACAGGTCTTTGTCTAGCAGTGGACTGCAACGGGCTGATAATGATGAAATAAATAATTATAAATCCATCTCCGTCTAATTTTTAAACTGATTGCAAAAAGGAGGTTCTGTATTCGCCTGTGTGTATTTTTTTTATTTACAGTGATTACTTCACTAATTGTGGGGCAATTTTGAGCAATCTTTTTTTTTCATTTTGAATGCAAAGGAATGCCAAAATGTAGTAGATCATATGAAAAATTATTAATGTTTGTTAATCCTATAATACAACCATTGTTTGTTATTCTGTTCATTAATAAAATTTTTAAGCATATTGAAAAATAAGATATAAAAGAAAAATACACAATAGTAGGAAAAGGATATACCTTAAAAGAATAGATTATCCTCAATCCAAATATATTTCACAAATGTTGGGGTAAAACATTTCTGTAACTTTTACTAGCTATTGTCAACGGGAAACCGCCCAAGTCGGAACACGACGAAAAAAAAACAAACAAAAACAGAAAAAATAAAACGACAATGTTATTTCTGTTAAATTTTCACCTATTTGATAAAAATAAAGGAAGAAAATAGGCTAGCAAATAAGCTAATAATATAAGCTTTCAAGTAAGTAATATTTTAAACAGTGGACCCTGTAAGTTAAGCCGGTTGGTGCGAAAGTTCGGTATTAGTAGTGATTGATTTTACAGTGACTTTAATGTTAATTGAGTGAATTATCCCTATTTTTCTTTCAAGATGAAACCTGGGTATGTAATCTACCATCGAATATTTTCTGTTTATATTTCACTCTGTTTTTGAAATTCATAATTTCACCAGAAGTAAAATTTCTATTCTGCTGACCGCCATTCCACTGACCGACCATCACAACAAAAACATGACATATTCTTATGTGACATTTATATTATAAGTAGTTCATAAAACAAACTACACCCAAACCCATACCATAAATCAAGTCGTTAGATCACGGTACTTGTCGATAAAGACACTTGAAACTCACTGTAATTTTTTTGGAGTGCGCTTGTCATATGACGTAAGTAGTTACTTGTGTAAAAAATGAGAAAGAAAATAGTGATATTTCAATTCAGTAGATAATTTTTTTTCCATGATTTTTCAAACGTTAACTAATTCGTGGCTCACCTTATATAACAAAAAATTTACGTGAAAGGAATTTTATTCTAGAAATAACCGTAATATTATCGCTTTATTTTATTTTCCTCCTAATTGCCAATTTCTAACATGACAAAAAATTTTGAATATTTATAAATTTAACTTAATCTTAAAATATTTACAGACTGCCGATCACGACGTCTCGGGTTTGATTCTCAGCTCAAACTAAAGAGTGTTATTGATGTATTCTGATTATAGAAAAGCTTAATAACAACCTAGCATTTGGAAGTTGGGGTCGGAAACCCTGTGCCTCGGAAAGCACATAAAGACCTGCGCCTGATTTCTGTCCGATTGTGTCGAATAGCCGTTCCATCGGATTGTGACAGTGAAAGAACAGAAAGTGTACCAGTGATAGCATACACACTTGTGCCCTATAACATAACCTGCGTAATTGGCTGGTGTCCATTGCTTAATTGATTAATTAAAAAATTACTTATAAAAATTATAACAATTAATATTATAAAAATTAAAATATATTTGTTTGTGAAATGAATTAGATTGATTTACATTTAAATTACGTATATAAAAGCTAATAATAGTCAGTTCCGTGTTCATACTAACACCACTTTGGTTGGGCAGTAGTGGTATTACTTACAGTTCGGTGTAAGTGCCTACCACTTTTAGACTATTTTACAGCATCGCCTAGACAAATTTTACAGTGAGATAAGAAAGAAACAGGACAAAAGGGGGCATTACTGCGGCTTGCGGCTCTTAATGCGGATTATGGGGAACGAATGACGGGGTCTACGTGACCGCGCTTAGACGCGAGATAATCGAGATTAAACGAATTTCGTAGCTACGGTGTAATTGCGGTTTTAGAGTTTATAGCTTCTTTAAAATATACCGGATTTGGTTAACTGTACCATGGTACAGTACTAACATAATTGTTTTACCATTACACGCTACAACTTTTTGAATGCAATATGAACAATTCACAATACACAGAGGTGGACTAAATGTCAAAAATAGGTCTAGGAATTTTCCAAAGTTTACCTTCTTTTTGCCTTATGACATCTAACTTTGAAAATAATTCTTACTTTTGTAATTGCTCATTCAGTTTTCGAAAATCATTATATAACTACTACACTCAGTAATACTCACTATTATACACCAAGAAACACCCCCAACAGCTAAAAACCGAAACGCATGGAAGGGTGAAAGCACCGTTTATCGTCCGTGTTTAATTATTGTACATCTCGCTACGTCACCGTGACTTGTCTATTGATTTGCTATCAAACACATGATCGGTTACTGTTCACATTAATTGTTTCGTCGCTTTGTGCTCGCTATGTCGTTGTAATCCTCCAATAATTGCATTGGGATGTAATTTGAAGTGGAGTCTAGATATACTAGAGTAGAGAACAGACGCGGCGGGATGAAAATGTGTATGATGAAAGTACATTACAACGTGCTATATTCTAAATTCTAATTCTGCTTCATTGATGCCTTTTAAGCCTCGCACTGTCACGATGACTGTCATGCCTTTTACGTCCCCAAGTGGGGTGTAAAAGGCATCTCACTAGGCCGCCATAGTGTGGGTCACCATACTGCATTGTCTGCATTTGCAAGTAGTATGGTGACCACAACTCTTGGATTCTATTCATGCTTCCCATCAGGCAAAGTAGAGTCACTTTGGCAGGCTCTTAATATAGAAAAAAAAAATACCAGATAATGCTACCTAATCCCATACTTTAGGATTGTCAAACATACAGAAATAAAAAAAAGTAGTTCTTTTTAAAGCATTGGATGAGGTGAAAAGGCAAATTCAACAGCTACACACTTCTTTCATTCTATCAATATAATGACAAACTCATCCAATGGGTGTCGTAAGAGGCGCCTAAGAGAGCAAACTACATAAGACACTCGTTCGCCAATCAGCAAGTGTACCACTTACAGATGAGGCTGACGTAGGACTTTAAGTTTTTAGTGGGCATCCTTTACATTTATAATTTCTTCATATATTTAACGTAATATATACTAAAATATGTACTGTCAAGACATAGAGTTTGAAAAATACTTTAACTTTTAAAGCAAGACTATTAATTGTAGCACTTACAAAATATATGTTTATTATTCATTATAGAAAGACTAAGAATTATATTAAAGTGTGAGCCTTGAGTGAAAAATAAAGAAAATCTTCTTGTATTCTACATTACTCGTGCCATCATCCTATTAAATAAACGCTTGTCAAATCACCGTTTCCATTTTATACACTACAAAAACAACTACTTCGTTTTTCTCCACATTCCACAATGTTTAACTCCCATCTGGGCAGAGTCCCACACGTGTCGAGGATGTGTTTCCGAGCCGCTGAGCCGAGCCTCAAGACAGGCGAATCCCCACTACTCATATCGCATGGAAAACACACAGTGACATAAGATCTATTTTTTTTCTGTTGAGTAATATTTCTGAAGTAAAATCTTTTAGGTTGAAAAGAAAGAATTTTTTGCGTGTTTGACATGGAAAAAAGAAATAAATATAATGTTTACTTATAATGTGATGACATAAGTATTTCAAAAGTAAGTACATAGTTCGTTATTACTTCTATAAACATAACAGATTTCACTTTATTCGTATAGGGACAAACGAGCAGACAAATCAGCTATTTATAAGTGACTAGCGTAAAGAAAACTTTCTTCCTAAATGAGGAACAAAAGGTGTTCAGGTAGCCTCTTGTACTTATTAGAAATCGACGAAACTGTCTCTATAAATGTTTTTCTATAAGGCCATAGTATCACTCTTGTTCATCCGTAACATATGTACCGAAACATAGCTCACCAAACAGTAACATATTACAAAATTTCACAAACAAACGTCTCTTTTTTTATCTGTTTATTCAACATTATCCTAAAAGAAATGTTGCTTCTAAGCAGTTACAACCAATAAACATTTTTACTATTTACAACGTGTTTTGAAATCTTATTCCATCGCTGCAATGCAATTTTCAGTCTTAACACCTCAGTACGTCTCGTCGATACAATTACCTAGAAATGGCAAGTTGAAATCGTTAGTGACATCTAAGTTGGTTCCAATATTTTCTTTAGTATCACAAGATCGATAACATCGCTTCAGTGCAACCGAGTAATGAAAGATGGAAAATATCTGTTGCAGTTTGTGATATATTACTACGAGTTCACACTACTTAATCATATATCTTTTATATGTATCGGTATTGGAGTAGTCGTTGAAGTTAAATTTTCTTCAAAAGGTGTAAGTTGTGAAATGAAATTTAAGTAAAGTTGTTTTAGAAAGTTTCATAACGGCACACGGGAATAATTTAGGATTACAGGCCTTTAAACCATGAAATCCACTAGCGTCTTTACACTCTTTACAATATAATAATACATAGTAACAAATGTTTCATCGTACACTCACAAGATACAAGTGATTTTCAATGACTGAGATTTTTTATACCTAACAAATTTTAAAATTTAAAATACATAAACAAACCTCGGTAGTATCTTTTTTTTTATAATAAGCGCCTGCCAAAGTGACACTACTCTGCCTAATGGAAAGCATGAATAGAATCCAAGAGTTGTGGTCACCATACTCATTGCAAATGCAGACAATGCAGTATGGTGACCTACACTATGGCAGCCTCGTGAGACGCTTTTTCACACCCCACTTGGGAACGTAAAAGGCATGACAGTCATCGTGACAGTGTAAGGCTTACAAAGTTACCACGATAACTGTCACCCCTGCATCAATGGGCCTCCCTCCGGTCTCACACTCACTAACGGATGACAACACGGACGACAACACGGATGCTGCTGTCACTTGCTTCTGTTAAACCTTAACCATTAAAAACGTTTTAATAGTAAATTGCTCAATCATTAAGTATCTTCGTTCATACTGCCTCGTTGGTCTAGCGGGAAATTTATGCGACTGCCGATCAAGAGACCTTTGCTTCAAAAAGTATTATTAAGTTTTTCTAATTCTAGAAATACGTAATAACAGCCTGGAGCTTAGAAGTCGAATCTTATTCCACGTGCCTCGACGAGCATGTAAAGCAGTCGGTCCTGCGCCTTCCAGGTCATGTCTGATAGACCTCCCACCAGATTGTATGAGTGAGGGAACAGAGATCATCTGGGTTTGCGTACACACTTGTACACTATAATATTTTCTGCGTAGGCCGAAAGACTGAGAATGGTCGCCGTAACCGAAATCGGCTATGATTACATTATTTTTGTTTCCATGTACACTGACAAACTGCATCAATGTACAAGACGTCTTTGAAATAAATTATTAACAAATTTTTGAAAATTTTGTCCAAGTATTCAAACTTTTTATACAAATTTGAATTAAAACCGAAAGTTTGGTTCGTTAACTTTATAGCAACGTAGTATCATTTCCTGAAGTTTACACTCATTGGTGAATGATATGGAGGCCCATTGCCCCTTCATTCCATTTGTACACGTGCAAATCTCAAATGGTTGCCTGAGAGCTGCAGACAGCTTTAGACTATTTACTGGCTATTAAAAGGGGTGATTGCCGCTTCTTTAAGCCTCCTTGTTACTATTTCTGTACTCAAGTTTACTTCACAAATTCATTCTGCCCTGTTTTGATGTTTACTGACGTCAAAAAACTATTTCGTAAGGAAAATTGAAACAAATCAACAAACATCAGTAGTTGCTCGAGTTCTGCCAGTATTGGGTTTTCTTTTGGAAGAACCTGTTTCTATGAACCTTCGGTATGCTCTAGACACCGTAGACTTGTTTATATTTAAATGTTTAGCAATCTTTCAATGATCCAAGCCTTCTACTATGCCATAATTTAAACGCCTTAATCGGAAGAAGTATTCATATTTATGTTATCGAAACATTGGTGAAAATAATTTAAATCGAGAATGTAAAAGAAAAACAACAAAGTTTCAATCTTTGCTCTAATAATACACGAATTTGAGGCTGCATAATTTTTTTTACCCGTCTACAATTTTATCGTTTACTGTAGTTCTTTTCTATTTTATAATTCATGGGCAATTTCCTTTAGTTTCACCAATAAACTTTGCATACTTATCAAAAATATATTATTAAATCGAAAGTAATCCAAAATTTGATGCAGTTTATAAGTCTGTCAGCGTATTTCTAAAAAATCCTTCTTCTTCCCATTTTGTCCGACTTCTATTCTAGAATATTAAGTAAGGTCTATCAAGGATATTACAATCCGACCCTCGGCATGGCTGAATAATTTAACTAACTACTAAGACGGTACACATCAATAAGCATCGATGTTACAGATTGTTTACTTTCGTACCTAAGACAATATTGTATATTTCTACAGAGATTAAGCAGATAGTATGGACTTAAAAGATTACTTGAAGTATTATTACGTTAAAATTTAAGTATTTGAGGGTACATTCACAAATTTGAATGCTTTTAACCTTTATAAACAAAATTAGTACCGATTGCAACCGCTTCTTGGATAAGTTTTACCTGTTTCTTGTGGTAGTTTTGTTTCTCATATCTCAATAAAGCAACCACAATTTTTCAAAATAGAGTATAGCAAGATACAGTGGATAACTTGTAAAAATAACGTGATTCATTTAACATATGATCGTCTGATCTCAAACGAGGTGGAACCTGTGCTCTGGAAAGCAGACTACTGGTGTATCTAGTGGTGCTAGTAGTCTAGACTAATCGACTAATGAGGATAGTACACGATATTTCTTTAACTTTTTAAATAACATTTTACAAACTCGATCTTAATACCGAATTTACAGGGAAAATTATTAGTTACCCAACATCTAAAGCTTCGAAAGTAGTACTAATAAGTTAGAGATACGTAATGTTACACGCCCTATTGTTAAGAGCTTGTAATCAAACATTCAATAATACGTTACAATATATTAATCACTAACTAATATTACATATTACAATAACATACTTCAACAGAAGTAAACAATCCCAGGACAAACTACAAGCGCTATCTGGGACATATTAAGGTCAACCGGAAATTAGGTCACCAGGTTATCGGTAGAAACCTAGTTCATGTTGTTACTGTTAAATACTTGGAATTATGATGTACGTATGATGATAATGTAAGTAAATTATGATGTAAAATGCTGAATGTGTTATACTGTGAGGTGAATAAATGAATGAATTAATTAATTTTTATTTAGAACAATTATCATGACAATTGTAGCTCAATTCGATAAATTTATACAGTCTACTTAGCATCCTGGTACTATTATATGAATGCGGCTGGGAACGCATCAATTTAAAGAGAGATAAGACCGATTCATTGAACCTTATATCTGCCATTTTCTGCCGCTTGTGCTTACATTGTGTAAAACACAGCTCCGTCTCGTAGTATACAGCTGAAGTATTGGAAAAATGGACGCATGCGTTTTTAGATCCGATTCCAGTTCGGTATAGTATTGAAACTAGAATTCTTTCGTGACACAGTCTTTAGGATTGTAAAAAGACAAGGAACAAATTGAGTTCGAAATTTAAAATTTAACGCAGTCTCTGTATGTACGAGTAGGTCAGTAGAGTACATAACGATTCTCTTAATTATGTGTCCCTGGTACAAACACGCGTCACCGCTAAACAAATTTATTGTTCAAATACCGCGCGCTCGATGACCTAATTTATGCCCAGGTGACCTGCATATATGAACCAATAGCATTCAAGTGTCTGTCAATTGGTTTACTATATTAACCAATGGTAAGGTTAGGCGTGGCTGGGCATTTTGCCAACGACCTCCTGCATCTTTCTGCCTACTTGTTGATATTGCGGAATATTTTCTACGGTTGGGCGGAGGGTCTTACTAATGGTTGGCAGGCATTGTCTGTTGCTACTGGATACTACTGAATAGTTGGTAATATTATATATATTACCAACTATTAACTATAATATTATATATAGTTATTTAGTAATATTATAGAACGCTGAACAGTAAGAGCAATTTGGCTGCAGTTTCATGAAACATTTGCAGAGTTCTACGCTCTTGGTTAAACAGAATAATTGGCCGTTGGACAAGTGGGAAACGATGATTACGTTTGAAATCGTGTATTGATACCACAATTATAAGACGGGTATATTTGAAACTTATAGGTCTCCTTTTTCATATATAGGTTCCAATAGGTAATCAATGATACATACATTCAAATGTAAACTACACTACTGGAAAAAATTAAAGGATCAAAAAAAAATTCCAAATTTTTGGGCAGTTTTCAACAGGTCGTAACTTCGAGAGAAATGGTCGCACAGGAAATAAACAAAAAGGAAATTGTAGCTCCAAGTGTCTAGTTTTTGGAATTGAACTTCAAAATTTTATAGCCACCGCGGTTTTTGAGTAATCGGAGAAAAACCAGCAACAAAAAAATTTTCAAAATTTTTTTTGTTTTTCTTTTTGGTCTACGGACGTGGAAAAAATTTTTTTAGCTTAACCACTATAAGGATCGGATACCTTGTTTATTTCGCTTTAATTTTTTTTTTATACACCCTGATACGCCCACTTCTCGCCGAGATATCGGTTTTCAAATGGAAAAGGATCCTTTTGTCTTTAATAATCGATATCTCTACAAACAATGATCGCACAGAAATTTAAAGGTGGATTTCAAGAATTTCAATAAATTTTTCTTAATGAATGGCCATTGCTTTTCCAAAAAAAATTTTTTTCTTTTTGTCACATGAATTTGAAAATGCAACAAAAAAAGGGCTTTTGGTGGTTTTTTAGAAAATCAAGCGCTGGATCGAAAATATTGAGGAAACCACTAATGTTAAGTGTGCATTTTACAGTTCAATATGTCCACAAAAACCCTACAAAAAACCAAATTAATCCAGCCAGCCGTTTTTTTGTTTCAATCGATCGAATTATTGAAAAAATTAAAGGATCACGTTTTTTGCTCTAAAAAGCTTATAATTTTTAAAAATGAGAAAAAAATTGTTTTGCCGAGCTTTACCCACATTTTTGTTCCAGAAAGTATTTAAATTAAAAAAAAAAATGTTTTTCCTCAACAAGTTAAAGTTAAAGTGTGCCTTTTACAGTTCAATATGTCCACAAAAACCCTACAAAAAACTAAATTAATCCAGCCAGCCGTTTTTTTGTTTCACTCGATCGAATTATTGAAAAAATTAAAGGATCACGTTATCTGCTCTAAAACACTCGTAATTTTTAAAAATGAGAAAAAAATTGTTTTTCCGAGCTTTCCCCACATTTTTGTTCCAGAAAGTGTTTAAATAATTCCTAGTGCTGGCATTAGCGTTATCCGAAACGTACCACGTGGAGGTCGCGCGGTCGGATTTACGCTTCCGTGTGTGTGTGTGAGTATGAGTGCGTGTGTGTGTGACCATGTGTGAGTGTGTGTGAGTGTGTGTGAGTGTGTGTGAGTTAGCGTGAGTGTGCGTGAGTGTGCGTGTGTGTGTGTGTGTGCTGCATGCAACTGCATGTTGACTGTAACCTTCGTCAATAAGAATCACTAACCGAGCAACTTCCACCTCCGATAAATATAGTCTAACCATGATTGGAAATCAAAAAAGTAAGAAATTTCCAAGTTTCAGCAAAAATATTGAAAAAAAATTCTTTTAGCGCAAAGGGATTAGTTTTGAAAAAAACTGTCGAGTTAAGAGATCTGCTAAGGATTCACGAAAAGTAAAAAAAAAACAATCACCGAAAAGCGTATGAAAAAGATCGAAATTCGATCGGGGGTATTAACTTTTTTTTTAATTTAATTAAAAGGAGATCAGAAGAATCAAGGAATACACCGGCGGAAACACGATAAAAATGATTAGGCGATGGTATTTTGAATTTCTTTAACTTGTTGAGGAAAAACATTTTTTTTTTTAATTTAAATACTTTCTGGAACAAAAATGTGGGTAAAGCTCGGCAAAACAATTTTTTTCTCATTTTTAAAAATTATAAGCTTTTTAGAGCAAAAAACGTGATCCTTTAATTTTTTCAATAATTCGATCGATTGAAACAAAAAAACGGCTGGCTGGATTAATTTGGTTTTTTGTAGGGTTTTTGTGGACATATTGAACTGTAAAATGCACACTTAACATTAGTGGTTTCCTCAATATTTTCGATCCAGCGCTTGATTTTCTAAAAAACCATCAAAAGCCCTTTTTTGTTGCATTTTCAAATTCATGTGACAAAAAGAAAAAAATTTTTTTTGGAAAAGCAATGGCCATTCATTAAGAAAAATTTATTGAAATTCTTGAAATCCACCTTTAAATTTCTGTGCGATCATTGTTTGTAGAGATATCGATAATCAAAGACAAAAGGATCCTTTTCCATTTGAAAACCGATATCTCGGCGAGAAGTGGGCGTAACAGGGTGTATAAAAAAAAATTTAAAGCTAAATAAACAAGGTATCCGATCCTTATAGTGGTTAAGCTAAAAAAATTTTTTCCACGTCCGTAGACCAAAAAGAAAAACAAAAAAAATTTTGAAAATTTTTTTGTTGTTGGTTTTTCTCCGATTACTCAAAAACCGCGGAGGCTATAAAATTTTGAAGTTCAATCCCAAAAACTAGACACTTGGAGCTACAATTTCCTTTTTGTTTATTTCCTGTGCGACCATTTCTCTCGAAGTTACGACCTGTTGAAAACTGCCCAAAAATTTGGAATTTTTTTTTGATCCTTTAATTTTTTCCAGTAGTGTATTATTTTTAGTTAAATGAATTTTGACCCTAATTGAGTTAAGTATAGTTCGCTATCCATGTCTTGGTCAACTTTTAAGTCTCATTGTATTACAGCAATGTGTTAGTCTAATGTAAATTAATCAGTCAAGTACATAAGGATTGTATAAATTATAACATGTTCTAAAAAGTTTTAGGAACTGAGAGCAGCACGCAGCAGCTGAACAAATGAGTCGCCTGACGGTAAGTGGTCACCACCGCTATGACAAACATGAAAGGTGTCTCTTGAGTTATAAGTTTCCATAGACACGTGTGTAGTCATGGTATCCGTGTGGCGATTTATTAAGGATATGAAGTGTCACCACCTTTATTCACGCCAAAAGAAGGAAAACTTGAAATACTATACTTCACCACTAAGACCTGCTATACCAACTTGTCTAGCCAGCATGGTATAGTAGGCTACAATCTCCTTTCAAAAGAGAGTCCTATGTCCAGCAGTGAACTGTAAAAAGTTGTTGATGTTGTGTTATCAATATTTGATTGCTCCCTCCTCTCTAAAGGAGAGGTGGGAGTTGTTCTTGGATACTTAACCTCAGTATCCAGTTCGAGTGAAAAACAGTAAAACAATAGTACCGACTTTCTATAAGGTCATAGTAAACTGGTCGAGCCGATCGATGTTAAATATTTTATTATAAATCCTATCCATTATACTTGATTTACATACATATTTTATATTCTTCATTTTAACTGGTTTAATTTTTGTACACCATAAAACCAGTTTCCTTATTAGAACTTCTCCTACGAAAACCAACTAGGAACAGTTCTGTCCTCACAATCTAAACTCCGACGCGTTTCATAAATGGAAGCCCACCAAAATATAAAACTCAATTTCACAACAACTCAAAGACGTACTCAGTTCAAAACTAATTTCAAACACAGAAAACAGCAGAACAGAATCACATTACAAACTTAACATAACTACATTTCATTTCAGTTGAACGTCGAAGCCGATGCCTCTTGACTCAATTCCGAGTTAAATTAAAATTCAACTTAAGTTAGCGTAAATTTATATGATATCTTCGCAGAGGCTGTCATACGATACCTTTATCTCTAATCGGTATTCACTTTTTTTAAATTGAAACCCGGTTTAATATGGAATGGGATTTTTTTAAAAAAATGTTGATGAAATATATTAAAGCATTATCATCAACTACAGACAAATTCTTTCTTCAAGAAACTTAAAGCAGATGGACATTGCAAAGCTCCGACACTATGACCGAAAATGAGACCGATTTTTTCATGATGGACAAGAAACATATATTCAGAGACATCTTATTGATCTATACCGGTAGCGATCACCGACTTATCTGAGGGTTTCAGAACATCAGTTTTAAATTGAACTTGCTCGTTTGTTGAAGTCCAGACTCTGACTAAACTCCGCATCAGATCTTAATAGTTTTGGAATAAAATCTAGCAAATCAATTTGCTGTCGTGAATACCACAGCAGACGTAAGCCAGAACCTCGAAAGTTTAATTCAGTCCCTCAAGGAAGGAGGTACAAGTTTTGTGAACTACAGCATAAGAGCAAGAAGGAGGTCGAAGCTTTTAAAAGGAACAGTAGGCCTAATGAATATACGACGCGATCCTACCTGTTACTTCGTCGGCAAACACGATATTGAAACAAGAGATCACTAAGCTCTTGCCTCATGACCTCCGGTGTTGTAATACTATTTCGATTGAAAGAGTAATCGAGCAGAATCGAGGTTTCAAAGTGTTCGTACAATCTCTTTTAAGAAATTATTATAATAAAACAAAATTGTCTCACAAGTAAAACAAAAAACTTTCAATCCAATGTAATATCCAGAGTAAACACAAACAGTAATAAAGCACGGCGATATTAAACAAGATGTGTTCAAGTCTTATCATGCATAAACAAATTACTTATGTAGTGGGTATACGTGTAGATGGTTCGACTTTGTACTGCGGCCAAGAAATGCAATCTACCGCGACATTCTTTTACATATACGGTACTAGACAGTGCAAGTTACAGGGGATAGTATAAGAAAAAGCGAACTCTCTTTTGTTTTGCATACTTTAAAAATAGCTGTCACTCACACTGCATTGGGTATAATATTATCAGCTAAGACATACAAAGTTTGTACTTTTCTAAAGCAAGTAGTTTTAATAAATGAAATGTCTTATATGTAAAAATCAATATATTTTGTTTGCCCATGTTTTACGCGTTCAACTTATCCGATCATAGCGAAACTTTGAATACAGAGATTGGTGAGAAGGTCTAGGTCAGAAAGAATTCACTTTTAACAAAACTACCTCGGTGACGCAGCGGTAGTGGATGAGACTGCTGTGCTTGAGGTCTCGGGTTCGATTCCAGGGTCGGACCAAATGTTTGTATAATCTGCAGATGTTGATGTCAGATGTTTTCTATGTATAATATGTATGTATTTACAAAAACAAAAGTATATAAGTATTCTATCAGTCAGTCTAGTTATCATAGCACAAACTCTGCTTAGTTTGAAAACTAGATGACGTTGTGTGTCAAATGTCTGAAATATTTATTTATGTACTTATTTAAAAAAAAAATATTATGAGGAGCATGATGTTTTGTACCTATATTTATTATAAATACATTACCTCTACACCTTTAGATTTCACCAATAAGAGTGTAATAGGAGAGGTCTATGTCTAGCAGTGGACCCCAATGGGTTGTTGATGATGGTGTTTTTAACATAAATGTACATGAACTTGACTCAATTTGATTAAGGATCAGAAGAACGTATCTTTATATATTAAATTTATTATTCTTTTTTCAAATTTATAGCATGAAATAACAATTTGTTTTAATTATCATAAACATATAAGCACTTTATGACAAGAATGTCACAGATTTATTTCTATCAAATATCGTAGAAACATACGTACATTTAAAACAGCTTAATATTTGTACCATACGACAAGATCACATGCAAGCTATTATTTTGTTGAGGAAAAGCTATGAGGTTACACTTTTTATTCTGAAGCTTGAGCTCTGCTGTATTGCTCTAACTAATGCTGTTTTTAAACATATCAGTTTGTTCTTTTAGGACTTACTTTAGTAAATATATGCTAAATTATTTTGTTCCTCATTTAAAATTTTAGATACGAATTAAAAAGTTTTTCATCTTTATTGTATAAAATACTTTTTTAATTGTCTCTAACCTTTTTATGTGTAATCTAAGACAGAAGTTCTAAAAATTCAATTCCATTCGATCTTATTTCTGATAAAAAACTTGAAAATCTACTTTTTGAAATGTATTTTTGGTGAAAAATTGTTACATTATTAGAGCAAAGATTAGGCTTTTCCACTATAATATTTAAATGATTTTCACTACTGTTAAGACACATACAAGACTTTCATTTACATAATTCATGCGTACATGTAATATTTCGTTTAATCGGAAATATTACTAATAAGTATTAATTAATGATATTTTAACAGTGGAAGTGGCCAAGAATGACTAACCATTTGGTAAGATTCCACATTATTGGTAATCAATTACCATGACACACGAATATGTGTAGTCTTTAAATACGATTATTTCATACCTTACCCTCTATCATGGACGCCTCCAGAATTATTTGCAGGAGAGTACATCGATATCCACACATACTGTTAACTAATATAAAATATAGAATTATACTAGATCTTCACCTACAAAATTGACTTTTTTATGAAACAAGTTAAAAATATGTGTTGCGTAATGTATTTTCGTTTCTGCCAGACGGGTGCAAGTGCACCCCCGTGCGACTGCCGGCGCTTAAAATAAAAGTGGCATCGAACTTAACTTCTTACTTAGCCAATTAACATTACGTGACCTCTCACGTGACCCTCACCATATAGAGGCTGACTTAAAAAGCCTTTATATCTTACTAAAGTACTAAACCATAATTTCGTAATAAAAGTAAATACATAATACATCTCTATCTACTATACATTAAACATAAAACGAGAATACATAGAAATATGAGTAATATCCTAGCAAATAAACAATTCAACGTTATCAATATGTAACTTAATATTGTTTTGTTTAAATATATCAAGACGTAGTTCCTAATACTACCTAATACCTACTAATACTTCCTAATACCAATATGGAGTACCATATTAGATCTCAAACAAGCCTATATCGAGACTACAATTCGATATGCTTGACAGAGCACACGATTAATACGGGTAACAATACGATTGAGCAACGTCGGAGATGGAAACTTGTGTCTTTGACTTCATTGCTGAGAGTTGTAAGCTTCGGAATTACGTCCAGTGAAGCAAATACTAGTTTAAAATAGAGACACATCCTTAATTTGTAATCGATTTTGATTAAAATTATTTACTTTAATTTGAGGTCACGATTGGTTAGTAAAACGATATTATCCATACTGTGAAAACGACTTAGTATTTCATAGTAATACTTTGTCAAAATACGACTATTATCTAGTATAGTGAGCATTCGTAACCTGTCGATATTAAAAGAAATCGATTTCATTGGTAATCGATTAGCACACACGTCCTAATTCATCAAATGAAAAATGATGTACTCCTAGTTGATTCCGGTCACGGCAACCAGTCTCAACGGAGACTAGACTACGCAGGAGATATTTAAGCTCACAAGTATTTGCACAAACCTAGGTGCACTTTTTGTTCGCTCACTCTCATAATCCGATTGGACGGCTATACAGTACAAGCGGGGAGAGATCAGGTGTAGAACTCAATCTGTGTTGTTAGTAAACATTTCTATAATCTTTCCTGATTACTGTCATGACTTAATACAATTTTTTTTGACTTATCAAACCTCAGAGCTCTGAATCAGCAGTCGCATACGCTAACCACTAGACCAACGATTTAAAAACGAATACCATAATCCGGATAAATATTAAAATTGGACTGGCTTACAAAGTAACACTTCTGTCTCCGGTCCTCAAACAGAACCTGACCTATTTGTTCAGAATTGCTGTACATCAAATCAACCACCAATTTAGCGAGCGACTGCACACAGATTCAATCAGCTACATACATTTTATTTCCAACTCATTTCCTTTCTCTTTCATTTAACGTGATTTGAGATAGCGTCTCAAGTGACGATGTTATTCTAAAATGTTTCAAATAATAAATAAATAACATGAAAATTGTGGTCGACTTTGCCTGATATTAACTGACTGACTGACACAGAGGGTGACTGACATCTATAAATGGAAAAAAATATTAAATTATTCGGAAAACTTTATATCCTTAACAAAGTTAAACATCTACTCAAAATACTCTCGTAATGTGTGAAGAAAAAATCAAAATCAGCTTAGCGAAGACTAAGCTACCAGATAAAACCTTCACGAATTGGAAAATAGTAACACATACCTGAAAGCTACCAAAAGTGGTTTGTTTTGTTGAATGGCATCATGAGATGAGATGAGATGATATTTAGAAAATCATACAAAATAACACATAACCATTAAAGAGGTACTTTCCTTTTACAAACTAAGATCCTAAATTTCCATATATTAATAATATAATAATGTTCTCACACATCTCACACACGGCTGTCTGGTCTCAAACCAGGCCAAGCCCGTGACTATGGTAACCAGACTGCTAATAGACATACTGATATGTTTCTAAATACATCTATCTAATAAAAACCTTTAAATGAGCGCTTCTTGTATATATATAATCTGAATCTCGCAAACGTCTGCAACAATTTTCATGAAATTTAGTATGTTGGGGTTTTCGAGGGCGACAAATTGATCTAGCTAGGTTTTATTTTTAGAATACATTTTTCCATGTTTTCAAGCAATTAAAAACTGCTACAATGTCATTAGAATACGAAGGTAAATACTGATTTACCGACACAGCAACACAAAGCTAAATGCTTTAGTAGATGGTGATGTCTAATAGGCCCGTTTTGACACTTATCTATGTGACAATATTAGGGACGGGAACATAAGAAGTTGGTAAATTGCGAATCGACTTTTTGGTAGATAAAAAAAAATACCGAGTACAGTGCGGTTTCCAATTACTACGTATTACATATTATAGTTAAATTACGTCCAGACCTAGGATAATCGTATTCATCACAAAAAGATTTGTACTGGGTGAGAACTAAACACTCTGGCTCTGGCTTAACTGTCAGCATCACCAACCATTAGACCAACATATCCGTTGAAACGACGTAGTGAGGGCGCCCTGCGGCGCATTGGACCAACGACTTGAAGAAGGTGGCTGGCAGTGGATGGCTGCGAATTACTCAAGACCTTGATAGTTGGCACTCCAAGTGGACGGCGATAGGTTGATTTGATTGACCAGTTGAAAAACAGGTTAAGGTTTTAATTTCTAATAAACCCCGGCGATTATCACAAGGCAGCAGCTTATCCTATCCAACCTAGTTGCTGATTGGATTAATATGAAAAATTATACCAGTAAGATTGATTATCCCAATAGTATTATTAATAGTTTTATGATGTTTTTCATCTCGTTGCTCGAAGCTATATTTCTATTCCTATCTAAATACATAAGTCAAGCAGACAACCTTTTTTTATTTTCATTTAAAAGTTAGAAACATATATTCGATATCATTTTTTTTTTAAATATCTAGCACTCAATTATGTCTCGGCACCACATTTCTAAACCAGCTTATTACACGTTTAGGGTCGTAATCTGTCTTTGATCCGTCACCCCGGTGTCAAGAGTATCTCGAGTGTTGATTGATGTAACTGGTACTGTAAATATCAGAATACCATCATACTCGTATGTTAATATTGTATTATCAAATATTATATTCTAATACGTTAATACATTGATATATCGAAAACCAGTGATTTGTGTAATGTGAGTACTTGTGAAAATGTTATGAGTTTATTTAATGTAAAATAAATGAGAATTTTCTGTATCAAAAATACCTATCTATCTGTAAAATGATATGTTCTTTGTGTTGAATGGATTTATTGGTAGGTACGGTAGGAATAGAACTGACTAACATAACACGACACCGTTAAAAATACATTGCACAGTTCTTAGGTATAACAAGCAAGTCCCTGAGAACCTCGGCAGATAAGATTAGGGGTTAAATATTTTTAGCCTTCTGGGTAAATCATTTATATTAACACATTTGTTAGTTTAAAATGTCATATAAGGCAACGGGTTACCCATGTTCATGTGTATGTTTAAAAATCTTTCTAACATATTTATTAATTTTTAACACTTGTAACCATGTGCCCATCATAGTTACAATGAAGTTATAATTTATAACTATATAATTTGAATGAATATTTCGGACATATTCGAACATTTGATACACAATGCCATCTAGTTTTAAACTAAGCAGAGCTTGTACGATGATAACTAGGCTGACTAATAGAATACTTACATACTTCTTTTTGTAAATACACACATAATAAACATAGAAAACACCCAAACACCGAAACAAATATTTGCAAGATCATACAAACATTTGGTCCTACCCAAGAATCGAACCCGAGACATCAAGCACAGCAGTTACATTCACTACCGCTGTGTCCCCGACACATTTGAAGATTAATTAATTTTTAAAAGTGAAATTGTTCAGCTAGATATTTACTCGATGGTATGCGTTTCAATTAACTATGAACAGAATGTACACACAAAAGACAGTCGGAAGGCTGCTCAGAGGTGATAAAAGACCATTTTGTGTACCCGATACGACGATACTTACTACTTTCACGTATAAAATTACAGTGAATAAGTTAACAATTGCCTAGGAAATGAGAAAAATATAAAACGAATTTTCTAAAATTAAGAAAAAATGTGTAGGTACATATAGCAGACATGTTACAAATATTATACATAGAATCATAGAAGAAGAGTCAATGAGTGCTAATCTGTTTTAGTAATATGTAAGTAGAAAACTACATAAAAAAGGGACTTAGAATTAATAAATATGGCATATGAAAACTTTATATATTATAAGCCATAAACTATTCACGAACCAATATGAAGTTGTATTATTAAATAGCAGTCCTTCTCAAGTCTGAATCAGTTATTCACCTTATAAATCGTCCCGTGTAAATGTCCCTTGGGTTAAATTATTCGGGATCCAGTAGCGGGGCGTCAGTGCCATTGACAAAGGTCATTCATATTGTACTTCACGCTCTGCCGGCCGCACTAATTCCGATTATGTCTATTTGTGTCCATAGCTGCCTGTGTGTGTATACCTTACACAGGACACTGTATTGTGTTACATGTCTGGCGTGTAGATATAATATGATGTTGGAACAATACAAATCTCAGATTTTTAATTTCAATATGCGATAGGGTTCTTGACAGTAAGTGATTAAGATTGTTAAATAAAGTAACTGTATCACGCAAATCAATCTATCGCCGTCCACTGCTGAAGGTTCAATCTGGCGCTCCTCAAGGAGCGCCAACCATCCCAGTCTTGGGCAATTCGCATCACCCCGTTGTCAGCCACCTTCTTCAAATTGTCGGTCCATCAAGCCGCAGGGCACCCAACATTACTTTTGCGTGTCTCGACTTTGCAATCGTGGTCTCAACTCTAGTACACTTCGGCTCCAGTGACTGTCGGTTTGTCTGGAGACATGGCCAGCCCACTTTTACATCAGCGTACTGATTCTCCGTGCGATGTCAGTTACTCCCGTTCTCTGTCGAATAACCTCGTTACGAATTTTATCAGCCAGAGAAACGCCCAGCATCGCATGTTTCATCGCACGCTGAGCTACTTTAAACTTGTGGACAAGTCCAATGGTGAGTGGCCATGTCTCGGTTCCGTATGGTGAATTTTTTTATGTTAATTCGGTGAAAATATGAAGAATTTCTATATGATGACAGATTAAGAATACAAAGTGTACCATCCTTATTTGTCTCGTGGATATTGTAAGAGGCAATTTAAGGAGCAAACTTCACAGGTCAACGTCACTACAGAGAGAAGAAAAAAATTATGCTAACCCTATAAAAGCCCGTCTGGCCAGTGCAGTATAGTAGGCTAAAACCTCCTATCTAAGTAGAGACCCATGTTAATCAGTGACTTGGACGTTGCTGATGAGGAGAAAATAAGTATTAGTAGACATAACACAATAATTTTTCAATATATTATAAAGTAATGAAAGAAATATCGTTTTTACAAACAACGTTGCCTGCTTATTAACCCATCTTAAATATTCATAGGAAATTGTATGAATATATTCTACTACGTTACAAGGACAGTACTGCAAATAAATAAATAAACACTAAATCGAATATCTGACACACGACGTGATCTAGCTTCAAACGCAAAGCAGAGCTTGTACTATGACAGGTAGATTGACTAATAGAATACTTATCTATTTCTTTATAATAAATATATACATTCATAAAAATGATCAAACTCCAAAACAAATATTTGCAAATCGTACAAATATTTAGTCCAACCCGGAAATCAAACCCGAGACCTCGTGCACAGCAGTTTAAACACGAGGCAAAACTTAACACAAATCTATCTGGTCAGAGTGGATTTAGGTAAAAGCCTATATCTGGTATTGCACTAAGTGCTACTATAATCATATTGATAATATTCTGATATTTACAAAAGACGTGAATCGTCACCTTAACCGCTCCAACATAGTGATTATGGACTAAGAATGTTTGCGTCACAATTACGAGAATCTTCACATAAACCACCAAACATGTTAGGCATACGGGTTGAATCACCAGTTACATTCGTACCAAGTAGCTCATCAGAAATTGCAACACAAGACAGGACAATGTCGGTGTGACCGCACACATGCGCAAGCATGGTCACTAATTGGCTTGTTAGGTTTCTAATTGGCATAACATAGAAACACATCTAAACGTAGAAATATAGTTAAGAACACATTGCAAGTAGAGCATTGCTCTTAAAACTATGATGACAAAAAATGGTAAGGTTTAATTTTGAAGAAACATGCAGAAGGTGATTTAAAAAAATCTGTTTTCTCAAGTGCTTATAACTCTTTACATGATACTAAAACATAAACTAACTTTTTTTAAAAAATATCCTTCTGTCTGTTTGTTTGTATGAGATAACCTCTGGAACAGCTGCACCGATTTTATTGGGATTTTCACTAAACGATAGAAGAAGTTACTGGGCAACTTAAAAGATTAGGATATACGCAGCAAACACAACGTCTCCAAGGTACAATTCAATATTCAAATCCTACGTGAGTGAAGATGTGGTCACAACTAGTTATATAATATAAAAAGAGTAATATGAATTATATATGATATTGACAGTAAAATTGCTAAACTTAAGTGGTAGTGAGCGGGCCACATTATACGCAAAAACGATGGCTGATGGGGCTGTAAAGTTCTGGAGTGGCGACCGGATACTGGAAAACGCAGGTAGGTCCCTCACAAGGTGGTCCGACGACCTGGTGAAGGTCACGGGAAGCTGCTGGATGCGGGCGGCACGGTACCGGCTGTTGTGGAGAACCTTGGGGGAGACCTATGTCCAGCAGTGGACGCATTTTGGCTGAGATGACGATGATGATGATGATTATAGGTCAACATTAATATTGAATAAGAAAGAAAAGAAAGAGTGTCACATTCGGTTTCTGTTTTCAGTGCATGTGTACCACAAAACATAATGAGATATATTCCATTTTATCACATTATTTCTTTGTATGTAAACTGTTTTATAGTAATTGTTGAGTTTGATTTATTGCTTGTTACTGAATATAATAAATGAAATAAAAAAAAATATCAGATATCACCCATTGATTTTACATGGGTTATAATTATAAAAAGTAGGTTGGGTGAAAACTAAAAGTATATGTATTGTATTGTATTGGATTTACTTTCGTACACCATAAAGTGGTTTTGTATTTAGTGAGAAAAAGAAAGAAAACAGTTCCTTTGCTAACTTTCAATTTGTTTGAGTTAAGACATTCCAGGTAACAATAAATAAACACAGAGTAACAATAAAATTAACAGAAACTAAATTTCTTTAATAAAAATTGATTACAAATATTTTCAAAAAACGCAAAGGCAGCAGTCAAATCAATCTCAGTACAAGTCTAAAGTAGAAGCCTCGCTTTGTAGAACGCGGTTTGATTAAACGATGCAACAGTTATAAAACTAGCGGTACGTCAAATTTATAATAGATAGTTGTTTGTTAAGCTTAGAATAACTCTTTGAATATGACTAAATACAGAATTTCAACCATAATTATATACAAATTGTATATGTTAGACCGAAATAAAACCGATCGCAACAGGTCATTATCATCATTATCAACATCAATAAACTTAATTAGCCCACAGCTGGACATAGACCTCTCTTTAGAAAGGAGGTTTTGGCCTACTATACCACGCAAGCCGGACTCGTTGGCATAGGGTTTGTGTCAAGTCTTTCGTCTCTGTGCTATAATGTTGTCGTGTGTAGTTCGCTCTCTTAATCGACTCTTACGACACCCACGGGGTGGATAGGCATGGTGACACTCTGTATTCTTAATCCGTCACCTCACCACAACCACCCACATAACAGTTATACCCTAAAAAAATTAATTGTAGTAGAAAAAATACAGAGGTCTTTGTATAAGTAACGAAGGTATAAGAAACAAGAGCTGATTGGTATTGTGATCTTATATCGTTAAGATGTAAACCTCACTTTTTCATATAAAACCAATATTATAACAAGAATCTGGAGAAATAATAACAATTAAACGTATGTAATTGTCATGTCTAGATAATAAATACAGCCACGTCAACAGCCAATTACTGAAATATTTAACATGAATAAATCAAAGACATATTCATGTCATATTACGTCTCACTAATCGCATTATCTGACACTTGTGTTTATACCAATATATGTAAGTGAGTGTGTGTGTGTATGAAAGTGTACGTAAATGAACATGTGCATGTGTGTATGCGATGACGCTGATGACAGAGCATTGCGGTGGCTTAATCATATTAAGGACTCATTAATTATTCTCGTGGGGTATGCATGCCGATTCAACGTTGATGAATAGGTTATTGTTATTTATGAATTTCTAAGGTGGTTAAACGCTATTGTTTTTTGGCGTATTATACAGATGTCGGGATTCGTGTTCTTTGAATAGGTAATAATGGAAACATTTCAGTATTAAAGGAACAGAATCTATTTGAATTGCAATATAAAAATATACAGAACTGCTTGCGTAGTGTTTTGTTTTAAGGCCGGCTACGGTGTTTCATTGAGCGTCAGTGCGTACGTTCCGTCCTAACGATACACATTGAGTGACCGTCAGTTTGAATCATTCAGTGTCCTCCTGACCAACAATCGACTGAACTTTATGATCAGTTCCCGATCGGTGCAGCACTGAACGTGTTCATTTGTTTTCATAGTGCACGTTTGGTTTTCGTACGCAGTGCATAGCAATATACGAGTGCATACAGTCGGTCGGTGCATACAAGCGGTACTAAAGTACGCACTGACATTCGGTGGAGCTCTATAACCGGCCAAAAGACTCACAAAGGGTAATAGGATTTATCAAACTGTTATTAAATTTTGTTTATAGATGTGGTTTATGTGTAAGTTTAATATTGAAAATATAGCATTTTGTAAGTGTATGTAGAATTTTGTAAGAGTGTCGCTAAATGACAACTTGTAATTGCATTATTGCAAACATCGACTGAAAAACAGGGTTTTTTGTCATAGGCATGTTCAAGTGCAGAGAAACTAATAAAACAAATGAAATGGTCTTTGTTATTCGATAAGAATAGATGTTAAAACCTAATTGTTTAGGTTCTAATATATTGTGTACATTATAATTGTCAATTAAGTTCGTCTATATGACACTCGTTGGATTAATGTTATTACGAGTGGCTTCACGTAATAATCAATTGGTTAAAGTCACTTAGGATTTAAATGTTATCAGCTGTTAGATATCACAAGACGATATAAAACTATTTGTAATCTTATTTAAGTAAACTAAACACTTCGTCATTATGTATTTTACAATAAACTTTGGCGTTGCGTTTTACCGTTGGTATTTATAAATGAAATTAAAAAGATTTAACTTGCCTACATATTTGTGGCATTAAACATTTCCAGTCAATTTTTTTTTCAAATTCAACATGTACAACATACCGTTATGAAATTGACTTTATTAGCACAGTGAAATAAGTAAACGCACTCTTTAAAAGAAATCAGCATAAGATCAAACTAAGTTAATTTAAAACTGAACTGTACGTCTTCCAAATAGTAAGCGAAAATAAAGATCCCACCTTTTAGGGGTATGTAATAGAGTGTCATTTTGGCGTAATAAATGACCGTGCCCAGACCCCCGTAGGTGGAATTTACCGCAAGCGTGTTTTTGTTCTTATCACATCAGATTACGGCGGCAGCCATAATACGAACAGAATGACAATAATATTGAGACAGTTACATTGTTTGGTTAGATGTCATTTACTTGTATACTTTATTAACTTGACACATTCACACAAAACTGAGTTCCACTTTCATATGAGTACATATAATCATCTACCAATTTCTCCATTTATTGTGTAATAAGGCAAGACTTTTGGGAATAATCTTTAATTTTAGGAAGAAAAATTGAAAAGTGGTAGGTTACCATGAAAAAAAAAGAAAAAGTAGGTAAAAATAAGTGAGAACAGATAATCATATAAGGTGGGGTGTTTTCCCATCTGATCGTGATAGCGCCCTGCTTCGGCGGTGACTACGATCATTGCGGGATGTATTTCAATCGCATGTATGTACTAAGGTACGGCAGGGAGGACTCCAGAAGCCGCTGATGCGTTCCCGGAGCTCCTCCCGAATGCTGAGTTAGGTCGCCGTGGGGTTTAGTGGGTAGACTGGTTCTCCGGGAGTCCCATACGTGCCCTTCGTCCCCTTACGGAGGTTATAGTGCGAAAAGCATTCCCTGCGTTAAAAAAAAAGTGAGAATAGATAAAGGATGTCTATGTATTGTTTCAACAGTTTAAGCACACATACGTGTCATATGAACCGGTTATTTTTGATAGATAGCACAATAATTAGCAGACGTTGAGGAAAAACGACAGGAGCTTGTCGCCGAGCTCGACCTAGTCAGATCACATTTTTCAATGAGATTATGAGAATCTGGTCGAATCCAATGCGAAGGAAACAGCAGTAGCTTGCATTACATACAGTCCCGAAGTCACTGAGCCCCTTTAGCCTTTGTAGTTGCGAAGAGATGTCGTCCTTATGGCGGTCCTCTATCCTCTTATCATAGTGAGAGTTCTGAAGAGCACTTCTAATTGGTGGCACACCGTGTGCTTCCTTCCAAAAAGTCTCCATTTTTTCCTTTCCCTGCTTCTCAGACTTTCAACTACCATTGCTGAATAAACTCAGTATTGTGGGTTTAGATCTGATCTGAGAGTACAGAGCGATACTAAGGTGGTTTCGCAGCAGCTCGGTAAACTGATTAAAGTGTGACGATTCTTTTCCGAAATACTTAAGAATACTAATGTCAATCAATTTCCTCAGTGACGGTATTATGCAGTTTTGTCCTCATTATTAAAATTATTATCAACTTTTTCTTAATCATCATCATCCAAATCCATTAACTGATGAATCTCCTACTGATACTAGTATATATGGTGGACTACCTCGGTGTTACTATCAGAGCACTACCACAGTGAATGCGATTGCTGCGTTGAGGTCTGGGGTTCAATTCATAGGTCGGACCAAATGTTTGTACGATATGTTAATATTCATTTCTGAATTTTGGTATTTTCTATTTGTACTATGTATGCATGTACAAAAAAAGTAATTAGTGTTCTATCAGACAATCACTGTTAGTTTGAAACTAAATTGTGCTGAGTATCAGATGACCGAAATATTTATTTGCTTGCTTATTTCAGCTTTGTCTAAAGATTTTCTGCACAGTCGTATATAATAGCTATTAATAACTATTATTATTAACTACAAGACATATTGCCGGGTATCCACAAATAACGGTGAATATAATGAAAATGCAAAAAGTCAATGTTAATATTCCAAATCTGTAGACACTTTTCCGTACAGTTTTAATTGCTTCACTCACAAGAACAACATTTATATTGACGAACATAATTAAAATCTACTACCAAATTGTTCAAATGACTTTTCATTTCTTCAAACAAAACTCCATATTACGAGTAACTAGAAAATTAAACCCAAAAGCAAACAGAACCTTTACAAAACAAACGTTATTAGGTACATCAAAAACATACAACAAAATGTTAAAATCTATTCGTAATATTCTCACAGAAGGGTACAGGATGGAACTACAAAGAGCAGGAAATTGCCTATCACAAGTTGGCAGTAATCAAACCTGTGCGCCAATCTAACTTGTCTGTGGACGGTATATTCAGCTCTTAAATAATATATTTTAATAGTGAAGGGTGAGGGATGGTACGTAGTTTTAAGTGGTCAGTTTCAGGATTATGGTTATTGTTAATGAGATTGTTCTGTTAGAAAAATGGTTAGGCAAAATTTATTATCAATATAAGACAAAACTATTTATTTCTGAATATATAGTAATTATATTACTACTAGCTTTTGCCCGCGTTTTCACTCTCGTAGAATTTGGTCTGCCACATTAAGTTTCGTAACAGATCACTTTAAATATATATATATGTATATTTTTAATAAAAAGTATCCTATGTTACTTCTAATACTTCCAAGAATATATGTACAAAATTTCATGATGATTGGTTGAGTAGTTTTCGCGTGAAACCGTAACAAACAAAGTTACATTCGCATTTATAATATTAGTCGGGATTAAAAATCAATAAATATCTTAAATAAATAAAAAAATTGGACTTTTCACACACAACGTCATCTAGTTTCAAACTAAGCATAGCTTGTACTATGATAACTAGACTGACTGATGGAATACTTATGTACTTTTTTTATACATACTTCATGTATAAACCAACCACCATATATATACACACCATCATAGAAAACACCCAAACTTCGACAAATATTTGTAGATGATACAAACAGTGGTCCGACCCGGGAATCGAACCTGAGACCTCAAACACAACAGTCGCATTCACTACCACTGCGACACCGAGGTAATTACACAATGGTTTTAACTAACAAAATTATAATACAAAATCATCACCAAAATTCCCTGAAATTTCGTTCTTCGAAACAAATCTGCAATGCATCAAGTTCACATTATTATATAGCCTATAAAATAGCCTATCAACTTGGCTGTAATCAAACCTGTCTTCCAATCTAACTTGGCGGTGGACGGCATTCAGTTTAATGAGATATTTCCAGAAAGTGCTCGAGCAAGGAATAAAAGTGGTACGTTGTGACAACGTTCTATTCTTCAGTTAAGGCCATTTTTAGTAGTCACTTTCTTAGTTGCTGATTTTGAATAGATATTTTATAAAATTCCGAACCATTTGATATTGTGTTATGTTTTATTGGTAATTCTCCAAGAAATTCCAAGAAAGGTTTATGGTAATATCTTCTCAAAGTTTTTTTTTGGTTTCAAAACTTGACGTAGCATTTTATTAATTGATTCACTCACTATTTTTCACTATTTGTAGTCAGAGTAGGTTACGAAATCAATATGGAGAGCATTAATGTCAATTTGTTTAAATAAATTACTAAAAAATCAAAAAAATATCAATAATTGAAACTCCACTCCAAATATACGCTAACATACTGCACTTATTGCCAAATTAGTTAGAATTTGTTGATTTGAAACAAAACTGTTGAAAATATGTTATATTTTCTACAATTTTTTTTTATAATATCCGTCTTAAAACCTTCAAAACTTAGACACACGTCAGAAGTTTAAAGCTGCACTTCCATTTATTTACCTTCCAACACTTAATGTCTCTTCCAGCAGTATCATCTCGCTAAACCTTCAAATATTGACAAACTTTGCCCGAGTGAGGCGGTGCTGCTCGGCAACTTTTAAGTGTCTTAGATAAATTAAGAACTTAGTTTAGTGTATTTTATAATACTTTGTCGATCAAAAACCGATCGCTGCTATATAATTTTTACGAACCGGTTATAATTAACTTTTTTTTTTATTGGCATTTCATTTATTTAATGTCGGGATTTCAAAAATTCTAAGTTTTATTTTTCTACTTTAGCATATTTTCACAATAAAATATCATGAGTTTTATCCAGTGACGTTTGACAATCCAGTGGCGTACGTGGCAATAATAAATATATGAACTAAATTCATTTGTATCGATTGTACAATCACTTACATAGTATTATGTATTTACTGAAATGTGTAAACACTGTAATATATTAGGTCTCTACCTATGAAATTGTCATTTTGTGAAATAAGGTAAGTTTTTTTTTTCTATATGAAGAGCCTGCCAAAGTGGCTCTACACTACCTGATGGAAAGCATGAACAGAATCTTTATTGCAAATGCAGACAATGCAGTGTGGTGACCCACACTATGGTGGCCTATTAGGATGCTTTTTTACGCCTCACTTGGGGACATAAAAGGCATGACAGTCGTCGTAGCATTGTATTGCACACACTTACTATGACAACTGTCACCTCTGTCTGTCATATTTTTAAATTTCTATCTATCTAAGTAATCACCTATGCAATCGATGCAGCTTTGTCAACGCGGTGGCTATTTATTGATGCTCTTCTTGAAGAAATCAGCTGGACTTGAGGCAACAAATTCATCGAAAGCATTTGGTACTGCCTCTCGAGTATTTCTTTTCCTCTGAAAAGTCATCCAAGTTCTAGAAAAAGTAGAAACTCAAAGAGCGCAAAATCTGCAAAAGTACAGTGGATGACGGCACGCGTTGTCATGTAGGAGCAGTAGAGACGTGTGATTGGCCATATTTGGTTACAAATTTATTATAATACTTATACCGTTTAGTCAGAACCTGTCATGTATGACGCTGGCACTAGGTCACCAAATAATGAATATAACTTTCCTAGGGGAAAGTTTTTGTTCAGGACTTTGTTGATAAGGTGCTGAACTAAGATTTAACGGACTCGCTGAGTGAAAAGTGAAACATAGTCAAACATAGTCCATTTTCATCAGATGTAACAAGTTCAAAATGCCTATATTTGTATGCATGTTGAGTAGTAAATTTCACAGTGACAAGTTTTGAGTTTGTGGGGTCCCCATTTGTAAAGCTTTTTTAGTTTGCCAATTTAACGTAAATAGACTAATATTATTTTAATACTAATGACTACTGGTAATTCAGCCGTAAATTAAATTTCATCAGTTTTCACTATCACTTTTAATTTGTCACTGGCCACCAAAGTTTTCGGACGACCATGGGTTTTGTTTTTCTAGTTGAAATTTTCAAAGCGGAAGCAGGCAAAAAAATAACGCGTGGTGCATTCGTTTATAGTATTCATCTCATAATTGTGGTTGATGTTGCGTCTTGTAACTACGACGATACTCATATTCCATAATTAGTCTTTTTATGTAATAGTTATAAATACAAATAAATGATTAGTTTGGAAAATCAACATGTTCTTATAATGAAATTTATTTGAAATTAAAATTATTGACCAAACAAAAATTATTTCATTTCATGTGCAGAATAACAATTTCATTGATATATACTTATTATATTTTATTGCTATCTCATTTACAATGTTATACTTTCAAGAATAAAGTCCAAAACCGAATAAAACATTACAGTTTTGTGATACCCACCAAAAATTTTACCTACACATCTTTCAAAATGATTGCGGAGCACCGTCACAGTTTTTGCGTGTTCGAAAATATAGTGAAATAGTTTCACCGAATATTACTGGTCGTATAATGGTGAGGAATGCTTTTGTCCCCGTGGCAGCCTCGCGATGACATATTGGTGAACGTATAGCTGGATCGTGTACTTAGTGTAGAGCACGTACCATTGGTTATTCTAATACTTGTATATGTAAATCTATTTATGAACACGATAATTATAAACTTATCATTATTATGATATATTTGCTTTATTTTTCGCCGTTCATAAATTAAACGTTTTTACCAAATAGGACTGCACGGTTAACCTTGTTGGTTTAAGCGGTCACCACGCCGCGTTCTACTGCGCTGAGTGTTGTGAGTTCAAACCCCACAAGGGACAACACTTTGGGTGATCCACAAATTGTTGTTCTAAGTCTGGGTGTTTTTTGTGTGCGTTTCTTGTGTGTCTGTAAAGTCCTTAACGGTACAGGATTTATTCCAAGTGCGGGCGTTGTCTTTTTAAGAAAAAAAATTAAATATTATATATTATTTTGAAAGGTCTATTGGTCTAGTGGCAAGTGATTCTGGATCGAGAGATTGTGGATTTGATCGATGCCTACCCAGTACAAATAATTGTTTGTTTACATAGCAAGTGCTCTACCTAATTTGGAGTCAGACAGCCGTCTGTGACATTTGTCAAATTATTATAACTATTTTTTCCTTACCAATCAATTATTTTTATTTTTTTCAATACTTGTAAATAATGTTGTTTATATGAGATTATAATTTGTCAGAAGAAAAAGCGTATTGTCATTTTAATACGAACAATAATGATAAACGTAAAAGATGTTTAAATTATTCTGAGTCCAGTACTACGTCCATCCCAATTGTTCCAAATGAATATACGCATACAATTTCATATCAGTACTCTAGAATACTTTCCGAAGGTAGATATTTTATGGACTGGACAGAGCAGAAATTTTATGTTGCTGGATCATAAAAAGTAAAAACGAAATACAGCCGGCATTGTCTCTACCCAGAACCACTCAATATCGACTTCAGTCGAAAATCCTTAGTAAAACTACGGCTGGAATATTCAAATACTTTGCCATATCCGATAATACCGCTCTCATGCAAAATGCATACAATATCATTCTTTACTTCATACGCGAATGCTTCCCTAGTGTAATTCATGTAAAACTGGCTTTATTTGAATTTTATGCGTCCGAAATGTGTGGTTTATTTTCTCCTTTAAATGATATACTTTAGCTATTGCGTACTTCCCATTTTTAATGTTCCGATTCGTTGTTAAAATATGAACAGTATATAAAAAATATTAATTGGTTTGTTTATCGATTTCAGCTTTTGTTTTCTGTTCCTAATAATAATGTTGCATTTGATTTAATTTGGTATATTTTTTTTAGTTTAGCAGTATAAGCTCGTATATTGTTCTAAGACTTAATACTTAATTTTGTAAAATTATGTAAACAAGGGTTCATAAAAATAGACGAATGGTGTATTTTTTGCTGTTTTTTAGAATATATTTATGACTATGTCGTCAGATGTTTCAAAAACTTTGATTAGCTATAGATCTAAAATCTATATTAAACATTTATTAATGTGTGGTGTTGGATTAGGAGTACGTAGTGCCACCACCCCAAGTCATCCCGTAAGTGTCGTAACAGGTGACTAAGGGAGTAAATTAAGCAGGTCAACATCATGCAAAGAGAAGAAAAACTCAAAACAAATTCCTTTTTTTAACGTATGAAAACCCCCACGGGCCACCCCACCTGGGTTGCGGCTGGACGGTGTATCAAAATCACAACGACTAAAACCGCACGGTGTGCCACTCTGCGTCTGGAATAGGAGAGATCCGAAAACTTATATAAATACATACCAACCGAAAATAAATACCAACCGACCAGGTAAGCGTGGTATAGTAGGCTGAAACCTTCTTTATAAGAAGAGGACAATGTCTAATGGTGGACTATTAAGGACTGTTGATGATGGTGACCCAATTTTAACAAAACAATTCATCCTCTATCATGTTCCTTAATTTGTCTCGTATCCGCTTACGCAATAGGTAACAGACACAAGGTATTTACAACTCGATTATAAAAGTCAATCTCTAACAGACGAGCGTTGTTTTACCATTTTATTATCTGCCCTAAAACATCTTACATTTAAACCATTACAAGAATAGCTTCATTAATGGATTCTAAGGACATTCAAATTTACTTTTCATTACAAGTTACTTTTACTATGTATTTGACATTGAAACAATCTCAAATTGGCTATGGTTTTATTAGAAAATTTTGAGTAAAGTAGGCAGTTGTAGCTAAGAGTGCTGTTTAAGAGATATTTTTTAATGATAACTATGAGCTATCGGGCTCAATAAGTATTACTTGAACTAGCTCAGAACTTAAATTGTCACAGGTTACAGTCGTATCTGTGTATGTTAATTTGAGGACGAACGGCATTTTTAATGTATAGGGTGGAATAGGAATGTGAAATGTAAATTACTTAAGTTTTTACTTAATAAATAGAAAATAAAAAGAAATTTAACTATAACATCATATCAACATCTTTTAACAGTCCACCTCTGGACATAAGTCCCTCTTTTGAAAGGAAGTTTTGGGCTATTACACCACACGGGCCAGACGCGTTGGCATAGGATTCGTTTCAAGTTTTTTCTTTTTGCAGTAATGATTCGCCTCCTAGGACACCCATAGGATGACACTCTGCGCTGTTAATCTGTCACCACACGGACAAACTATATAAATTAAAAATTAAATAGGTAATCAACTACAACTTCAGCGGATGAGACCTAGTTTCAACCAAAATGCACTGTCCCGTGAAAATCAATTGAAGAACTCCAAGACACTAGTTTGGCTTATAGCTATCACATACAGACAATAAAATAAAACAGTTACATAATTTACGAGTTACAAACTCATAAATGCTTTCTAAATGTAATGTTCTTAATTAGTTAACCATTTGTTTCGTTTCATTTCGTTTTGATGAAATAAATGAAATACGAAATCTTAAATAGATTCTTTTTTTCTTACGGGTTCAAGCAATATTTTATACTGGAAAATATATTAAGTAAACTAATTTACATTCCCCGCTAGTGTAAACTGAGAAATCTCTTAGAAAATTCTAATTGGAAACCTAATCTTACATAATCCGAAATCTTATCAACACTCAAGTAAGCCGTTACTCAATCTAACCGAACCAATCACGACCCAATCTATACATAAACTACAATTCTCAGGGGCGAAACTTACGCCTAAATACGAGGTTCACACCCCTTTTCATTGTAGCCACTATTGCACTAAGAGAACCCTTAGTATTAAATGTGTTTATTATAATGAATCTTACACTCACCTTGACCTCAGGTAAATATTTTATAATGAGGATTCGGCTATAAAAAAACGTATACGCAACACTATGTTAGTGGTTTTATTTAGTTCTGGTCTGGTCCTTTTTAGTCCATAATATTTAACTGTCATTAATGTCAAATTTCAAGTGATTCACTTAACAATTCAACGAATTAAACAGACACCTTTTAAATGGTATCTATTTCAATGGATTATTTTTTGAGTCTCAACATCTACGAAAGACCTTTTTTAACATCAAATTTATTTTGAGGCCGTAGTGATACCATCCACCATTCGAGTGTTGTTCAATTCTTTTCAAAAGAAAAGCAGGTTAACACGAACTTTATGGGACTAATTCAAGCCTAACCCCAGAAACCTTTAAATCTCATCCCTTATTTCGTCAAACTTCCCAATTAAAGTCATACAACTTCACAGTTGAATGGTTATTCTCAAATTCGTAGCATAGTTGGCTAAGTCAAGGCTCCGTTATTCAATTTATTCGTTATAAGGCCGTCAGTTCATAAAGACTGAGTGGGGAGTTTCCTTGGATACAGGGAGGCTGTTGCTATTGGTGATACCAGTTGCCTTGGTATCCACCGAGCTCCTGGGGTGTGGTACAAGTGATGGAGGTAAATTTTAATGTAATAAGCCGATTTTTTTTATATATTATTTCATGCCAGTGGAATTTGTCATTCAAACAAACTTTAAGCGTATTAAGCATATACTTTGGCACATATAGGCCATTTCTTACAAAAAACCAGTGTTACGTATTTTTTCCTTGTTTTTCACCTGGTAGATAAGGTCAGCAGAGTTCTTTCTATTCTTATTTAACTCCGGGAAACAATAGCATTGCATCTGCAGCGCCACCGTTACGTTCACCTCCTGCCTATTTCATTAAATTAAACCATTTGTATTTTAACCTACTCCTACGTAATTTCAACTGATCAAGTAACTTGGATTTTTACTTGTATAGTTATTTCTCTCTCAACAACTGTAACAGAATAAGTAAATTAATAAGAGAACAATGCAAAATAATGAAAGATATCAGAAATTTTCATAATATTCTACGAGTGTATCTATCCAAGTGAGATATTTCAATAATATATAATCGAAAACAATATGTATAGCTGTTATTGCATAACCCGGAGTTTATGGTGACGGTTTGTGATTGTAAATCATACAAATTTGTCGTGGTAAAAAGATTAATATTTCTTTTATCTCTTGTACCAAACACTCTGATCTCAAAGTCCTCATTACGAGTTGAATAAAAAATAAACATTGCCATCGCTGTTTATTGGACATTATTTATCGAGATCTTCTCCGCCGCGGGCTCTTGTTTTTTGTTATATTTATTCTGTGATTACATCTTTTTATATTGTTCGATGTATTCTGAATAGTGCTAAATGATTTTTATAGTTACGATCATCACAACGTGACATAGAATCCTAATACGATAAAAAATTAACTCAAACGAGAAAGTCATTGTCGAGAGACAGAGGCGTATTTTGGAGAGTTCGACAAGCCTTATTTTTTGGAGGGGTTAAAAAATGGCAGGAACGTTGGGAAAGTGTATTTTCCTAAAAGAAAATTGTGCTGAAAAATAAAAAAACGTTTTTGTGAAAAAAAAATGATGTTTTCATTTCTAACACGGGTACTTATTGTACTGCCTTCGTAGAATTACTTTGTTTTCATTTAAAATGAGAGGCTAAACTAGAGATTTTAGAAACTAGAGAATTTTAGTGACGTCTGCCAAGTATTATTAGAAACGCGGGATAGTGCCAAGTCCAAATTAATATCATAAACTAATATTTAGACTTTTTTTGTTGTAGCAAGTTTAACTGCAATAAACTATGATCGATAGATATAGTCCTTTAGAATCTCAAATTTTACAGTTAAATCAAATCAAAAGACAAAGTCTATTATTTTTAGGATTAAAAAGACTTATAGCAATAAAACTCTCTTACTTCACTTTACATAAGTAATAGAAAACTAATAAATAACTTAAAAATGTATCACAGACTTTAATAACAAACTACAACTGCTATCTACAACCTGTATGATTTGCCAACTTCACAGTTACAACAATTTTTTGAAATTAAAATACGATTTTTTTGGCAATAAAAGTCGCTAAATAAATAAACATAAAAAATACGGCAACTTTCGTGTCATTATCATCATCAACAGCCTTTTATAGTCCACTGCTGGACATTAGGGCTTCTCCTTAACAAGAAGGTTTTGGCCTACTATACCACGCTGGCCAGACGGGTTGGAATAGGGTTTGTTTCAAGTTTTCCTTCTCTTTAGTAGTATCAGTTTTACGACACGCACAGGATGAATAGGGGTGGTAACATTATGTATTCTTAATCCGTCGCCACACGGACAACGCATAAGCCACGCAGGATCATTGCAAAAAGAATAACCCGTCTGGCCAACGCGGTATAGTGGGTCAATACCTCCTCTCGAAGGAGAGGCTTAAGTCCAGCAGTGGATTTTTAAAAGCTATTGATGAAATAAATACTGTATTAGGTACCAATATAGTCACTTAAAAGAACAATAATTGAAGTCGGTTTACAATAGCGGGGATATATCTTAAAATACACACGTAAGAACCAATTTATTGCAAATTACATTTTATTTTGTGCCCGTCGTATAATTCAATAAGTCTTGTTTATTTAATGAATTTTAATAGTGTATTACAATTCGTATTCTCTCAAGTTGCCAAACCTTTTGGATTTGCCTTTTGATTTTTTTAACTATGGAAATTTACCTGTCTAAAGATATAATACCTACCACTTGGAAAGAAAATGTTGTCTGCCATACTGATCAAATTAATTGCTGTTAAACCTATTTTTTTAATTATGATTTCATTATCTGTGTGAAACTCTTTTTAAATTAATTATAATTGTATATTTAAATAACCCAACGAGGTTTTTTTAAAATACAAGCTAGAATATTTCTTCTAGTATTGTTTATATAAACAAAATAACTTTGCTTAATTTCAATTTAACAATGAAAAATAAGCGGCATAAAATATAATTATGCTTTATAAGTGGAGTAAAAGTAAAACCATACATCACAATAAAACAGAAATATTATAACCTTGAAAAAAATTCATAACCGCCATCTAACGAATTTTTCTTGCAACTCCAAGGTAGGGTGGAAAGGATAGAGTGAACGAGCTTTGTGATAACGTTCAACAAACGTAGGTGTCGCTACTATAAAGGTGAATTCTAAGTTACCCAATAGAGTCCCTGTAGACGGAATTTTCAAAGAGATGGCGCCCCAGAGCGAAAAAAAATAAAAATATTAAATTGGATTAAATTAGAGAGTTATATATCTTATGAAAGTGGTTTTATTTAAACTTCTTACAACCTGAAAAAGCTCAAACTTCTAGCTTTTTCCATAAAAGAAATTAAGCATAATTATATCTATTTTGTAGGGTATTGTCAGAGCAAAAAATAAGTAGTCTATATTACGCAAGACTTTGAAAAGCAGACATTATTTTACTTGTTTCTGGAATACTTTATAGAACATTATTTGTAGAAAAAGGGGCCTTAACGAGTTTCCTTTCCAAGGATTTTTCTTTCAACTTGTGTGTAATATTACAAAGGAAAAATCTGAATACATTGTCTCGAAGATTCTCGAGTAACTTTGAAAGAAAATGCTTTTAAATTATCAGTTTGGACTTAATCATAATTTTATGGTAATATTTCGTTGGACCTAATGATGTATAGGATTTAACTATGTAGGTAATACTAATTATCATTTAATGGAGACGTAGGGACGAGATGGACGTAGAAAAGCCGGGATAGAGAGGTTGCTAGGGACATCATCAACACATAATTTGTTAATGTATTTAATGGTATATTTTATTTGTCACCCACAAATGAACAGCTGCATCTAATTACTGTCACTTGTGGACACTCAAGTATTACCTGTTTTCTTACTTTTAGTTAATATATTCGTCTAGATTTAGATTTGCTTCACACCAGTAATCTTACCAGCGAATTACTTACTTAGCATTTGTTTTTCGTGAGGTCAGGATTTCTGGTCGACCCAGCCAATATCACTCGAAGCATGACTGCCCCACTTACAATCAAATTCAAAGAAAAATATGGGAATTGACTCGATAAGTAGAAAAAAAAACACTTGGTACTTTGCAAAAAGGAATGACTCTAAAAAATTTATTTGGTGGTATACTTTAAACAAAGTCATTAAAGATACAATTTTATCTAACTTTTTGTAAACAATTATGTGTTTATGTAAAACTCATACCTTATTTTGCTAATAGTGTCAGAGATTATCAGAGGACGAACGGGATATCCCCTAAAGCAGAAGTCCCTCGGCTACGATGTCACGGACTGCAATGTCAGGGCGTCGGACACTATTTTCAAACACTTTAAACTGTTTATTTTGTTATTGGGTTGTGAATTTTCGTGTCGTGTTGAATGTAAATTTGTTCGAGGTTTATGTGCTGTTGGATCGGAAAATACACTTGTGATTCGAAAGTAAATTGATAAATGTGGTAATCTCAAACCTGACATAGTTTTAAAAATTATAAAAATAGTAGAGCCATACTGATTTCAGCACGAATGGGTCGGCTCGACCGGGGAAGATACCCTTTCAGAAGACCAACCTAAAACGACAGCATCCATGATGTCGTGTTTCGTTGGTGAGTGCGAAACAGGAGGCTCATTGATGCAGGGGTGACAGTTATCATAGTAAGAGTGTGAGCCTTATACCGCCACGATGACTGTCATGCCTTTTACGTCCCCAAGTGGGATGCGAAAAAGCATCTCACTAGGGCGGTTAGTGCAATGTCCTGCCTGCATTTGCAATGAGTATGGTGAGCACATCTCTTGGATTCCATACCTGCCATTCATCAGGCACAGCAGAGTTTGGCAGGCTCTTAAAATAGAAAAATAAGGAAATAAATTTCATATTGATTCATTCTTATGCGATTTTGATTATACAAAAATTAATATAAATCTTTTGACTTCAGAATTTTGGCATTAAATTTTAAGTGTTAAACGCAAAAGGAAAAGGGGGTTTCGCTCTTATTATTTTCTCCATAGTTCTGTAAGAAGACTTTGATCGATTAAATGTTATTTTTATATTTATTTATTACCATAACTTAACTCTACCGAATAATAAGGGGATATAGAGGACACATACAGCAATGCTACAAGATGGAAAGTTACGCGGGTGCTAAAAGACCTTAATCTGGTACGCCCCTAATTGTGAGAGGTCTAAAATTGATTGCGTCGGCGAGGTCTTTACGGACACGACGCTATTTTCTCCCAACGGCCACTAAAAGGTCAAGTTCAGGTTGACAATTTCAATGTAAATAATAACTTAATTATTTGCCCAATATTCTACATGTGACGTTATTGTACGTAATTTATTGTTTCTTTTTACAAAACTACACAGAATTCATTGGAAAAAGTCTAACTTAGGAAGAAGACTGTTTAGATTGGAGAAAAAAAATTTGGTCTGTGAAATCATTTAACTTTTGTATTTAGAATGTCTCAAGACTTTATATTATAAATACCTACGTATGTAGAAAAATTTTACATCGTTACTATAAATTTAACTGTTTCTTTAACTGATTTAATGAAGCCAGAATTACATAATTCTTATTGAAGACAAGTAACGCTTAAGTTTTCATTTGAACCTGTTATTAGGACAGGCAAATTTCAATATATATGTACATCAACATCAACAGCCTTTTACAGTCCACTGCTGGATATAGGCCTCTCCTTAGCAAGGAGGTTCTGGCCCACTATATACAATAAAGAAATAATATAAAAAATACAAATACAATAAAGAGAAAAAAAAAACGAACCGTCGATACTATCAACAGAAACTTAGCTTACCACTCAATAAGATATTCCAAATTTTACACGTAAATTACATTCGTTATCACCCAGACCATAAAAATGAAAAGCGAGACCACACATCGTATATAATAAAATTCAATCCTTGACACTAACCTATAAAGAGAGCCAAAAAACCTTATGCAAACTAGCGCCGGACCCGCACTTATCGCGAGACTGTTTTTCCTTGCTGTCCGTTCGCCGAAATTCCGAGCGTGTCTCGCCGACATAAATCCGTGTCCAAAACTGCCCGAAAGCGTCCGTATGAGGTCGAATGCGGCCGAGTCGCTAGCATTAATGTTGTTTCGGCGATTAGTATTTTCGAATGTAACCACTAATTCATTTTTTAGACTTTTGTTTCGTTCTATATTGTAAGATAAGTCAAACGTATTGTAGTTTTACGTTTCATTAACAATGTTCTGGACTAAGAGATTTTAAATATAGATAAAGAAAAGATCTCCATAAATATTCTAGGATTTTGTTTTACATGTATTGGTTTTTTATATATTTAAGCTTTCCTTTAGTATTAGGAGGTAAAAGTTTGTGTTCCAACTGTTTTGACGGAGAATTATAAAGGATGAGCTGACGGAGAATGGTACCTACATTTTTTTCTATATTAAGAGCCTGGCAAAGTGACTCTACTCTGCCTGATGGAAAGCATGAATAGAATCCAAGAGTTGTGACCACCATACTCATTGCAAATGCAGACAATGCAGTATGGTGACCTACACTATGGCAGCCTTGTAAGACGCTTTTTCACACCCCGCTTGGGGACATAAAAGGCATGACAGTCATCGTGACAGTGTGAGGCTTACACAGTTACCACGATAACTGTCACCCCTGCAGCAATGGGCCACCTATCTCACACTCACCAACGAAACACGACAACACGGATGCTGGCGCTTTAGGTTGTTCTTCTGTGGGAGGGTAGTACTGCCCCGGTCGAGCCGCCCCGCTCTTGCTTAAATCAGCGTGGCTCTACTACCTAGTAAATTGAATTGAAAGTCCATGATTATTGAATGGTCAAGGATTGTGATTGTCTGGTGAAACAGACGCAGGGATTTGATTTCAGATTTTGGCGACTTAAATAATTTGACAAATTGTATTCTTCCTTCTTCTTGTATTCCTAGAGTGGTTTTTCTGAAATAATAATTTATTAATTGCAAAGCATTGAAATGTCTCGTGTTTGAATTAGAATATTATTAACTGTAGTTTGGTAAAAATAACTTAAATTTGATTTTTGATAACCAAAAATGAACTCTAACTACGAAGCAGTAAAATGAAGTGACGAAAGTGATAAAATCAATTTTCAACCAAACAAATTAAATGTCATAAAAGCCACACTTGAAAAGGTCATTGAAAGACCTTTTTCGAACATTTTCTATTCAACAACATTTAGGTTGTACCTTATTTTAAGTGCTTTGATACACAAAATGTACATGCGCAGCCGATTTGGGATCGTCTTTTAAATATTTAATTTCGTAGTAATCTCGGATTGAAAAAGCGAATGGTTCATGAGGTTTTAAAATTTACTGAAAACATATATTAAATACGTAAATTTATATCACAATACTACTTAATACTAATACAATAATACTTCTTCAAACTATCATAGACATTTTTTTTAATAGATGACATTCTTACTAATTGGTAAAGTAAAGCTAAAGTAGTAGTCAAAATTACTAATTTAGATAGTAAGAATAAGTTCTAAGTTTGGGAGGGGAGGTCGGTTTCTAGCACCGGTGGCATGCATCATAGGCTAGGGGATGCATGTCTATAAAATACCGAGTAACAGCTATAGCGCATGTCCAGGTATGCAAAGCTGGACTACTACATAGCGCACACCGACAAGTTCATCATACACGTCCTCGCCGTTTCTAGACTGCCGTAGCCGTCTAGTTACGGACTCACTAGTCCACCTTGGAGTCGTCTCTCCCGGGCAATGTTATAGTCAAAAATGAGCTTTGCATATATACCTCATGACTATAATAGCAAAGTATGATGGGCGATGGCGAGCCTTCGGCGCCATAACCGAATACCTAGTTAGGGGAGAAAACCCTGAAACAAAAAACAAAACATAAAACCAATAATGGAAGCAAAGCCTAAAGAGAAACTACCCCAGGAGGGTACCGATAATATCGGAGAATCCCTCCCTGAGCAGAGCTCAGGCTGCCCTACGTATTCTGGGGAGGGCACAGTTTTGCAAACCCAAACGGATCCAGCAGGAAAATCTAGAAAAATATATACTCAACAAATACTTCACCCCGGACTATTTCACAGAGGACGATCATCTTCCCTAAATGACGTCGCCCAGGTTCAACAAAAGACAACTAATATTCAGGCTCTAAGTAAAGTTACACCTTGTACTAGTGACAATATGGTAAATTATGTTCCCAAACCACCTCCATGGCAGAGAGTCCCGACTACAAAATCATCAAAAAAAAGAAAATTTATTTCACCCACTCCATCACCCGAATCAGTTAAAATATCTAACAGATATAGTGGATTATCTATTGATCTAATCGATGATGCACCTGAAACACATAACAAAAAAGAAAGAAAACCTCCACCAATCATACTTTATGGTATCGAAGATGTCAATAAATTGAGCAAACTTCTATATACAGTCGCAGAAGCGAATCAATTCACCTACAAAATAGTCAACCGTAACCAACTTAGAATCAACTGTCTTGACATTGATATTTATAAAAAGATGGTCCAATTGGTGCGAGACAATGGACTTATTGGACACACGTTTAATAATAAAGACAACAGATCATTCAGAATTGTTATTCGAAATATACACCCATCGACTCCTATTGACATCATTAAGCAGGAGATCGAAGCAACAGGCAATAAAGTCATTGGAGAAATAATCAACGCTAAGTTCGGTCCGGAAAAGAGAGCTACCTCTACTTTCTTTGTCAATCTTGAAACTGGACCTAATAACAAAGCTGCCAAAGATTTAAAATATATATACCACCAGTCCGTAACAATAGAAGATCCCAAAAAGAAAAAATCTATTGTGCAGTGCCAAAGGTGCCAACAATACGGCCACTCCAAAAATTATTGCATGAGACCCTTCCGCTGCGTCAAATGTGGCCAGTCGCACAAAACCTCCGAATGCTTAAAACTCGATCGCAAAGAACTAGCGACTTGTGCACTTTGCAATGGACCTCACCCTGCTAACTATAAGGGATGCGAGGTGTATAAAGAAATTTTCGCACGTCGAAGTAAACAACCCACACCACTCAATCCGATAACCAATTCCAATAGTGCGACTAATATCACTAGAGCTCCAAAATCCAAAGTCAACACTAAAGATAAAGAAAATAACCAAGAAACATATGCTGACATAACCCGATATGGTTCCCAAACGGAACAAACGAAACGAAACGCTCCACCACAATCAACTCTACCCTCAATCGAAGTAATACTCTTACGGCAAAACGAAAAGTTTGAATTAATCCTACAACAAATGAGCTCTATGATGAGTCTCATAATCAAACTGGTCGATAAATTGTCAAAATGACAATCTTTCGATTAGCAACTCACAACATTAATGGCTTAGCACCCAATAAACATGAAGTCGAAGTATTCCTGAAACAACACAAAATTGACATATTACTACTATCCGAAGCACACTGTACTGCATCTACTTACATAAAATTTAAGGAATACCAATGTTACCATACGAATCATCCTGATGGTACTGGCCACGCTGGAACTGCTGTGATCGTTAAAAACACAATTAAGCACCACGTTATGCCCGAATACTGCACTGACCATATACAGGCCACAACGATCGCAGTGAAAGATACTACAGGTTACATTAATGTATCGGCAATATATTGCCCGCCAAGACATAACATCAGCGAGCTTATGTTTTCCCACTTCTTCTGTACATTAGGAAACCGATTTGTGGTAGGCGGCGATTGGAACGCTAAGCATACCTACTGGGGGTCCAGACTGATCACTACCAGAGGCAGGCAATTAAAACTATGCCTTGAAAATAAACATCTTTTGACAATGTCAACAGCAGTACCCACATATTGGCCTAGTGACCCTAACAAAATTCCGGATCTGTTGGACTTCTTTGTGGTGAAAGGATTATCTAAGCGCTACTTAAAGCCAGAAACATGCTATGACGGGTCCTCCGACCACACACCTGTACTACTGACCATAAGTTCTAAAATAATAGAGCATAGTAGACCTGCAAAATTGTACAACAAGTATACTCGCTGGGAAGTCTTTAAAGAATATATCAACGATAGTATTGAACTCAAAGTGGCTTTAAAGACACCAAACGATATTGACACTGCAGCGGAATATATTACAACACTAATTCAAAAAGCGTGTTGGCATAGCACACCAGAATTGCAGAACTATCGCGAAGATAACAACTACCCGAACGCAATCATGAATGCAGTCTTAGAAAAACGGAGGCTCCGTCGAATATGGTACCAAAGTAGACTCACTGCTGATAAAATCAACTTTGAAAGGGCTTCGAAGACTCTGAGAGATATGCTTCGCGACTGGGAAGATGCTACACTTGAGGCTCAACTAGAGTCTCTAACACCAACGGCTTCTAATAACTACTCGCTGTGGAAATTCACGAAACATTATGAGAGACCTCAAGTTGCAATACCTCCAATCAAAGTGAACCATGGATGGGCCAGGACACCTCAAGAGAAAGTGGATGCCTTTGCAGAACATCTGAAGTCAATCTTCCGCCCAAACGAGACTCAAAGCGAGACATCCACTCGCGAAGTTATCTCAGCGCTGAACCAGGACCTTCAAATGGCCCTTCCCCCTCCTCCTGCTACCGTTCGTGAAGTGTGGCGAACTATTAACACTCTTGGGAATAGGAAAGCACCCGGCTTTGATTTGGTCACCAAAGAAATTATTATAAAGCTACCAAGAAAAGCCATCGTCTTCTTGACAATGTTATATAACGGCATAATGAGAGTGCAATATTATCCCATGTCATGGAAAGTATCACAAATACTTATGATTCACAAGCTCGGTAAACCACCCAATGCACTTACTTCCTACAGACCCATAAGCCTCTTGCCAATACTGTCAAAAGTATTGGAAAAAATGTTACTAAACAGAATCCAACCGATTCTTGAAAGTCGAAAAACAATACCAGCTCACCAATTTGGCTTCAGGCAAAAGCATTCGACTATTGAACAGGTGCATAGAGTATACGATAGGATAAGGAAAACTCTGGAAGAAAAAGAGTATTGCTCATCGGTTTTCTTGGATATTCAACAGGCCTTTGATCGAGTATGGCACCTCGGCCTCTTGTCCAAAATTAAAAAACATCTCCCACATAGTTACTTCCTCCTATTTAAATCATACCTAACGGAACGTATTTATCAAGTGAAAAGCACGGAAAGCACTTCAGGATTTTTTGACATTCTTGCTGGAGTGCCTCAGGGCTCTGTACTCGGGCCGATTCTGTATAACATATTTACCTCTGACCTCCCAGAAGTTGAAGGCATAACCATAGCTACCTTTGCAGACGACACGGCGCTACTAGCTACCAACAAAGACCCGAAATTAGCCACACAAACTCTGCAAAAAGGCCTTGACGAAGTAGCAAACTGGATGAGGAAATGGAGAATCTTAGTTAGTGGCCCCAAATCAGTACAGGTAACTTTCACTTTACGAAAGGAGAATTGTCCTCCAGTGTCTCTCAACAGTACTGTGCTACCACACAAAGACAGCGTGAGATACCTGGGGTTACATCTTGATAGACGACTTACGTGGAAGCAGCACATAAAGAACAAGAGAGAGGAACTAAAGACTAAATATAAATCACTCCTCTGGCTTCTGAGAAGGAACAGCAAACTCTCAACAGACAACAAACTGCTGATTTATAAGGCCATATTGAAACCAGTTTGGATGTACGGCATACAACTATGGGGCAGCGCGAGCTCTAGCAATATTCAGATCCTGCAAAGAATGCAAAATATCATACTACGCACCATATGCAATGCCCCATGGTTTATGACTAATCCTGAAGTCCACCACTATTCAAACATGAATACAGTCCACGAAGAAGTCCTGAATATCAGCCGGACATACCAAGAGAGGCTGGAGAGCCACCCCAATACCTTGGCTACAGCTCTGCTAACCCGCACCTACCAAAAACGCCTTAAAAGAAAAGATATCCTACCATTCTAGGATTAAATAAAATATGGAAGTTAAGAGTAGTGTTCTCAATGGAGATCACACTCTACAAGCCAAACCGCAAAACCCATCTGCTTATAGCCTGGCTGATCGCAGATTCGGATAACACAAAAAAAAAAAAAAAAAAAAAGATAGTAAGAAAAGTTGATGGAATTCAGTCATTCTACAGATCAATATTATATGGATTGAGAGTAATTATGAATACGCATCAGATAACAGCTTAGTGTTATTAATGTGTCATATTTGAACAAATCATCGTAAATATATACTATTTTGAATGAAATTCTAAGTGTGTTGCAATTCAGAAGCAACTTGCATTCCATGGAATAACTAAAAGTAGATTTACTTACTGTATTTGTTTATATAAGGAGTAGCCTATGTCCAGTAGTGGACTGTTAAAGACTGTTGATGATGATTGGATTATTTGATTATACCTAAATGTTACAGCGACTAGTTGCGTTTAAAATAATATATCAAATGTTTTAGGTACAGTAACTGTAGTTATAGTTGCAGCCCGAAAATTAGTATTATAGCATTCCAGATTAGCGGGGATACCTTTGTAGCGTCCCCCAGGAGAGGGTCTGATCAGGCACGGCGTTGATCCTGGAGGGGACCTGAAATAACCTAGCCCGGTTCCCCTTCTGCGTAGGACACCTGAGATCAGCCGCCGGGGTGGTTTTTAGTGAAAGCACCACATACTCCTGGCTCTTGCATCCCTGAGGAGCCGGAGATCCGAAGGGATTTTCCACCCCATCAATAAAAAAAAAGGTGCAGTAGCTGTACTCTGCTTAGGAAAAGTGATCAAATTGCTAAATTTCTGTGCTTGCACGTATCTTATGTACACCGTAAGTAATAACAAGAAAAGCGACTGTTTGTTGTCCCCATATTACATGAAAACAAAAAGCGGTTGTAATAATATACAATAGTTATTATCATCTTTGAACAAAGATTAAAAGAACACTGCTGACTTTCGGCAACTACGTCACAAACGTATCCGACACGTACTGACATTAAACTTGACACTCCAGATAGCACCGTGTTGACAAAGGGCGGAGCTGTAACTGAGCAATAATTAACTCCTGACATTTTGTCGTTTAAACAAAGTTCAGACTGACACTTCCGAAATACCATTTTGATATGTAGTGTTCCGTAATGCGTTTTGTGTCAACTATCAACCTACTTAATTAATTTAATATCTAACGACCTAACAAGATTTTTTTGACTATAATATTATAAAACAGAAAGATAGACAGATTGAGAGTCCAAGATCTAAAATAAAAGTTTGAATTTAAAATCCTTTTACTTATATTGCATGATAAGAATGAAAAACAAGAATTTGTGTAAAGAAACTTTTCTTTCTTTCTTTCTTTTTCTTCTTTTTTAAAGACAACGCCCAAACTAGAAATAAATCCTGTGACGCGGGGGACTTTACAAACATACAAGAAAGGGACACAAAGAACACCCAGACTCAGAACAATAACTTGTGGATCACACAAAGTGTTGTCCCATGTGGGGTTTCAACCCACAACACTCAGAGCAGTAGAGAGCTGCGTGGCAACTGCTTAAACCGCTAGGCCAACCGTGCAGTCAAACTGTAACACAGTGTCCTCACATTTCATTTTCTATTTGCTATGAAGGAAGACATGTTTGAGTAGTTTACAATGCGATACTGGTAATGAGAACACAGAGAAGCTTTCGTCGTTTCAATTCTAATTTCATTCAAAAAGGTGAGTTACATCACACACAATAAGCTATTTAAAGTATCTAAGCGACTTGATGGTAAGAATTTATGCGTTTCCTTTCGATCCTCATTGGTTACACTACCGCTTTTAACAGCATTAATTCATTTTATACGTTAAGATCATCGCTGTTAATCCACTCATAACTTTAACCTAAGTGAAGAGGGTTCAAAGTCGTGAAATACACAATTTAAATAAAATGTCAAGTCTTAATATGATACATGTTTTATGTTAAAAATATTGTTGTGAAAGAGAATAAAAATGGCTCAATATTCATGCAATATCATTGTAACCATTCAAACAGCTTCGAAAGCGCTCACTTAAGGTTATACGAAGTTGTGAACCAATTCACAATAGGCGACCTTATTGCTAGCTATTTAAGAGCAAATTTGATATTGATACGAGATAACCTAAAGTTTTGGAAAATGAACAATCCAAAAATTACATACAGTTACATTTATGAGTCCTTAAAGACTTTCAAGAGAATATCCCAGACTATATTTTATTTAATGGTCGACAAATTGGCAGCTTTTTATTTCATGATCAACAAAAAAAGTTTTTACGAAAATAATTCTTTGTGTTCATCCTAATAATCTACACCTTTTGTAAACTGGTAAAGATTTAAATTGGGTGACCGACATCCATAATATTATATAAGTTTTGCACAAAGCAGAACATCTAAATCTAAGATTAGATAGAAATTAAAAGAAAAACTATTAAGACTTCAAGGAAATATTTTTACTACAAGACCAATACGGCGCCTATAAAGAGCTGTATGCATCTACCAAACATTTAACGATTAACTGGAGTACCAAAATATCAAACTTTACATGTGATAGTATTAAAATGCCAAAAGCCAGTTAGAAAATGCCAAACGGCAGACACAGGGGCAAACACTGTCCTCTTTCCCGTACCTCTTTTGTTAACCCATTATTGAAGGTACGCTGACTTGACAATTTTCTTTATCCAATCAGGACCGAACACCTTTTATACTGACAATAGCTGGAAATACTTCATTGGGTAATTTTTGTGTAGTTTGTAATTGTCTGGAGAAGTTCACTTTATTGGTATCTGGTAGCAACCTTTTCGGGTCTTAATTTATATTACAACAGACTCGATAGTGCGGTATCGTAACCTTGAATTTACTGTTCAGGCGATGGCAATCAACATGGTATTGCAGTGAGTAAACAAAACATGATAATCCTACATGACATTCAAACTACTTCTGTATCTTAATATGCAGATGTCTATGGACGGAGGTAATCTATCTACATTTACCTACATTTAGATGTTCCGTACACACGTTGAATTTAAAAAAATAGTAATGTATGTTGTTTTTACTCTTGAAAAATCCGGACTAATTTAGTAAAAAATGTGAAGGGAATTTGAAATACAAAAGAAATATAACTACAAAGAAATAGCAATAATATTAGAATGTGGTACTCGAACGGAATAGATCTTTAATCGTATTTTTTGCGTAAAATGTGTCTTGTTTTTTTTTCATAGAAACTGCATGGTTACTTAAACGTTGGCAATACATTAACGTACATTTATTTAGAATGTAGCTATTGAACTAGATGACGTGACCGTAATCGTGAAGTTCAAGAGAGAAATTTATTAGAAATATTGATTTATTACTTGTATTACGTTGCATAGTTGAATCTAAAACATCTGTTAGACTTAGTGATCTTATGTACAGTGTGATGTGTGTTTTAAAACCAGTTTCTAGGTAAAATTTCAAACAACCCAAAAGAGCAATAGTAGTTACTAAAATATATCTAGTTTTAGGTACATTGTGTTTTGGACTCAACTGTGTACACAATCATTTTCTGTGTAAGGATTAGGATTTAAGAAAAATACTTGCCGTAATATTATAAGCAACATTTTTCATCACAGTGTTACGTCTAAAATAAACTAACCGTATTTCGTAAATAACAAGCTGTAAAAAAAATTGAAAAAGAAAAAATGTAGCTGGCACAAAATGCCAAAGGAAAGGTGGAGAGGCAAAAGAGCTTTTATGGAGCAACTTTGCCGTACTGTGTCGTTGTAAGAGCGTTTACTAGGTATATTTGAGGTTTGGAACTAGTGCCAGCGATTCAGGTACCTCACGTAGGGTCTTGATAGACAGTTAGAGATTTTGTTTCAAGTTCTTGTAATAAACAAAATTCTTTTAAAATGAGGTTGCAAAATGTTGTGTCTCTATTATTAACTCATATCAAATGCTATGAGTATTCATTTTTAGGAAAAAAAGTAATTCATTAATTATAGTCACACGTAATTATAATATATTTTTTTATAGAAGCCTACCATAGTGACTCTATTCTTCTTGATGAAAAGCATGAATAGAATCCAAGAGCGGTGGTCGTCATACACATTGCGAATGAAGACAATGCAGTATGGCGACCCACGCTATGGCGGTCTAGTGAGATACTTCTTCACGCCCCGATAGAAGGACCTGGGATCGTAGTGGAAGGGAAACACGTGCGCTAGTAAAGAAGATTGCTTTTGGTATAGATTCCTTAAACTTGTCACTTAAAGGGCTTAATCTATAAAATAAATAAATTAAATGTACTAGTACTCATTTTCTCATAACCTTAAACATTACTGAAAAGTGTTTTTACAGAGTGTCTGTCTGAGATATATACCTTTTCTCTGATATCTATAATAACTATCAAAAAAATTTAACATAGCTTGCAATTGCTTACATCGACTCAATATGAAATTCCCGTCTGCCAAAACTTTTACCCCGTATTAGACAAGAGAAAAAAAAACTACGCTTCGAAGGCAAAACATCGTCAACAAACACGGTCTCCGTCTACGAACGATCTCCGCAGATATGCAAAACACAGTCCTTTGTAACATGATCTTATTGTGCTCGCGAATCCACGTCGCCACAGTGAATACGAAACGACTTATGTCGATTTAGAAATTTATTAGAATGCCACGAGGTTTTGTCATGCGAATCGCGAGTTGGCGACGTGCGGCACAACGAGTTATTGTTGCATTATACGTTGCATTCCGAGGTGGGTAGTTCAGTTGGAACGATACGAATCACGGATAAGATATCAGACTGTCTACGATTAATGTTTCGTAGGATAATCTGTAATAGCTTGGAGTTTAAAACGAAAAAGTAATGAAATTGAATAAAATTGAGTTTAACTGCAGTCACACATTGAATAAAGACTAGCTAAATACTGGTAAACATTATTTATTTGATTTTATTAGCCCTATGGGGGTTAATCGGTTCGGGCATCATGACAGGCTTGTGATTACAACATCACATGGGAGCGTTTTTTGAGTGAATTCAACCGATTGAGTTGATATTTGTACAATACACACACAATTTTTGTACAATATTGTGACAACATGAACCTAATCTGATGTTAAAACCAGAAGGGAGCCGTAGGAACTCTGTAATGTAATGGCGCAAACCCACCGAGTTCGGACTCGTATGGTTCATTTTGACGTGTATATAGTCTCTAAATGGTATCCAAGGTCTGATAATGGAGCTGAAAGTAGCCATAGGAAGGTCATATTAAAACGACACAGCCTCATCGAGTGTTGGGTTCGTTTAATTTCTTGATGAGTACTTTAGTCCTAAATTTCTAAACGATAATGTATATTTAATGATGAAACTTGAAGGTGGTCATATAGTCTCAGTTATAAAACGACGTACCCGCTTCGAGATTGCGTTCTTCTGATTCATTTATTATGAATGTCAATTCCATGATGAACAGACAGTAAAAACTTGTCTGTGGTAACGTAAAAAAAAAATTAAATTTAATGTAAAAATCTTATTAAAAACAGTTTTAATTTAAACGCGGTAAAAAAAAATCTTGAAAATTGTACCACCAACTTATAATGTTAATACACAACTTGTATGATATAAAAGCTAGTAAAAGTAAATAGATAATAATTAGATCTGATTCATCTTATTTTTATAATATTCAAACTATGTACAGACGAATGCAAATATCTTGCGACAAGCTTTTCTTATAAGAAAAATAGAATTGTTTAGACGTTTCTTTTACTTTTAATTTATTTCTAAACTAAAATCTACTGTAACGCAAAACTTTTATCACGATACTGTCATGAACGAAAGATCAAATAAGAAAAAAAACTATTAAACAACAAATTCAAATTCACATGAACAGAACGTCTATCCAATACAAAACATTCCACATTATTACTATCATCAATGACCACCAACCCTTTCTTATCCTTACAACGAAGCTCATAAATATTCACCATCCCTTACAACATAATTCAACTGGCCAGAATTAATGAGAGCTGCCACAATAACAGGGTGTAGGGACCACAGACCGATAGTGATTCCCATGTCAATCGCGGAACCTGAACATTGACAATGACAAGTTGAAGATTGCAATGGTTGCGAATCTCCCGGGCACCGTACAGAAATTGATCGGAGTAATTTGCCAGTGTTCGGCCTGCTACGGTACGCCGATCTGTCTTGATACTGGTTCAAGTTTAAATAATACAGCGAAAAGCACATGTCTTGAGACTAGACTATAGAATCTAATTTACACACTCAACTTCTTCAGCAAATAATGAAACAATAAATGCATTTAATAAATTAATTAAATGTATAGAAAACTTTATTTCAACATACCTAAAAAAATATATATACACTAAAGGAGTTCTTTCGCCTTATTGCTGCATATTGCGGAGACTATCAACTATCTAACGTCTATCTCTAATTATAGAAGAATATATGTTAAAAGATAAAATAAGCCGATTAAAAAAAATAGATTACTGTAAGTTTGCTTTTTAAACGCTTTTACGCTTAATTTGGAACACTGGATAAATCCCGCTTTCCGCTTCGCTCAACACTCACACACCTTGTTTCCCGAATACAATTGCCAATGATCCATAAAACATATAATTCAAGAAAGACAGAATCGTCACACGTCCTCAGTACAAATACACCAATTTCTTCTGAAACGCAACTAGACGATATTTCGTGCATCCAAATACTTTAAAGTATTCACGATTTTGTCTATTCTTGGTTTGTATATTTTAAATATTTCCAAACTATGTTGAAATAGGATAATAGTTTTTATTAAGTGGAGGTAAATAAGTGATTTGTTTATTTTTTTATGATATATGGCAGATAATTTGTTGAATAAACTTCATACAAATTTTCACTTTTCGAGGATCAACGTTAGACATTTTACCTTTCAGCCTGGTGCTAATTTTTTTACTGAAGGAGCTGTACTGCTGAACCATCACAGAAGGCGTTGAAATCATTACTAAACTTTGATCAATTTAACACTTTCATAACTGTATGTTTTTCTTTATTCATTTTATTTTTCTGTGTCCGTGTATGTTTAGTTAAGCTTAAATAATAATGTTGTAGTAGAAACATACACTGCGATTATGCTATAACTTTTATTGACTTCTTCAGCATTATTTACATACAATATTAATAAAAAAAATATAAATTTCTACCTTAGATCTAAAAACATCGTCTCCTCTAGTTCCATGTTATATTATTACGAAATTTTAAAAAGGACGTAACAACAAAACAACAACAAGCATACGAACAAAAATAACACCAAAAAACAAATTAACAAAATTCATTTTCCAAAGAACATCAACATAATTATAACCTCGAAATCCGGGCGCACTACGTAAAACCCATTAACAGTTTGAACGAAAGTAAAAAAGTTTAAGCCACCCTTATGAAAACGTTGGCGGATTTAAAAAAAATCTATTAAGTGACTGGCGCGGAGGTAGAATAGACTTGAGAGTTGAAACGTCAATTTTACGGAAGATTTCGCATAATACAGCTTATATATTGGCTACGCAGATAGCTGGGCCTCTACATTTGCTTGCATTTTAAAAGATATATTCCAATTAATACCTATATAATTATTGATATAATAATTTATTGATATTGATATAAAGTATTTATGTACTTAGATCAACCGGTGAGAATAACTATTATGTAAAGGATTTTACTAATCCTTGGTTTATTTACATGATAACTATAGGTAGTATTGCCACGCTGATTTCAGCACGAACCGGCCGGCTTGACCAGAGCAGTACTACCCTCCCACAGAAGATCAACCTAAAACGAGCATCCGCGCTGTCGGGTTTTGTTGGTGAGTGTGAGAGCGGCGGCCCTTTAATCCAGGGGTGACAGGTATCATGGCAAGTGTGGGAGCCTCACATTACCACGATGACTGTCATGTCTTTTACATCCTGAAGTTCTTAAAATAGAAAAAAAAGTAATTTATGCTTTATAAAGAACTATAAACACTTTACAGCTTTTTTTAACAACAGACGGATACTTCAATTTTATTTATATGCGTAGATGATGTATTGATACGACTGGCTCCACAAGAGATCAACTCTACTTAGAGAAACTTCTTACGTTTTTTATCTCTCGTTACATAAATGTTCTACGTCGAGGCCTTCTTAATTATTTCATTCGTTTTTTAATCATCGTAAACTTTTTCAAACTTTTTACATTGTACTACATATCGATAAAGTTTACTTTATGGAATAGTAATAATATATAAGTATTTACAACTAGACTGTACCCGGTGCTTTATTGTAACTCAGCTCAATAGCGTTACGTAGAATGAAAATAAAATATATTACTGCAGCGCCGCTCTTGTGAGTTGCTACCGTAACACTTGTTTAGAAACCCCCACTAATTAACCATATACCCATTACTAAAAACCACATCACAATTGGACTAGTAGTTTTGCATAGACAATTTTTACTGCAGCGCCTCTTGATGACCATCAAATCAACAGCTTTTTACAGTCCACTGCTGAACATAAGCCTCTTTTTGGCAAGGAGGTCTGGTCTACAATACCACGCTTGTCAAACGTATTGGAATAGGGTTTTGTTTTAAGTTTTCCTTCACTTTGTAATGATATTTGCCTGAATAGTTTGTTTCCTTAGTCACCTCTTACGACACCCACGGGATGTATACGGGTGGTAACACTGTTTATGCTTAATCCGTCACCACTCCGTGTGGTGATATTGATGACTATATCAAACCCAAAATCGATCACTGAAAACAACATCACAATCAGACTAGTAGTTTTAGAAATAAATGGCAACATTGGTGAGCACAAACATTCTTTTACACCAAACGCACATAAGCTCTTCGTAGCGTAGTGAGTAAAAATTCTACATCATAAAGACAGACAACCCTTTCTATCATAATGTTATCATGAAAGCGTCTCGTCTCGACCACCCGTTTAAATGCTAAAAGATTTTATACGTAGTGAGAAAAATTGGACTAAATTGCCTCTTCTGGATAAAAGAGGTTTTTTTTCTATTGTTCACTTCTATATAACTGTGTCAGAGTTGAAAGGTTTGAGAGGTTTTAAAAGTTTCCAACTTTAATTAATTATTGGTTTTCGATTAACGTGTGTAGTTTCTGTTTTCTTTTGATGAATACAATTCTTCTATATAAACTTTTAATGTTTCTTTTTACGCTATGCAAAGTGGACATTCATCTCATTTCACCTGAAGTATCTGCTTCTTAGTTCTGTTACTAGATAATTTATTGCTGTTAGCGATCCTTAACTATACAACGAAAACGAAACCAAATATTTTCTATGTAAATATACCTAGGAAAAAACTAGTGAGCAACATTAATTAATCTCATGTACTAAATGAATTATTAGGGCAGCCAGCTCCGACATTTTTTCATAAAAGATATAATCTCGCCTGGTAATCCCTCCAGCCGCTCACAGATAGCGATACCGTACCATGTATACGTAGACGGAGATGGTACTCGTATGGAAGAGACAGTGAAACCTCGTCCAAAATCCAATTATTTTATATTTGACCAAAAGAAAATCAATCGTAAATATATACCACAGAAAGTTTGTATTACAAAAATCAAAAATTCTTGTTAAAATTGGTAAATGGTAAATAATTTTTTTACGGTCCACAAAAAGACGATTCTCAATTTAACTCATTTTTGTGACTGTATTTTTTTTTGTTACGTGATATCTGTGCCGTTTGGAAACCAATTTCAATATTTTTTAATTGAATTGGTTGTACTGAAGGTCTCATTTCATTTTAAGGCAAATATTCAACTTTTAAGAGTTCATATTTACTTGTCTTTTATTTGTATAAAATTGTCTGTGGGCGACAGTAGTCACTTTACCATCAGATAATCAATTTCTTGTTTTGCCCTTTACATCATAGGTAAAGAATCAAAATAGTTGTAGTGTCGGGTGTTTGTTAAAACATAATAAGAAAGACGTTTTTTAATGCATGAAAATATTCAGATACCATGATTATCGTAGATGGTACAGAATTTCTAATTTTAAAGAAACGTCTTGGTACATACTGTGAGTAACATTTCACTGCTGCAAAAATATAAGACATCATCGACCTATTGCAATCCACTACGATATTATACGATTTTCATCAATTACAAAACTCAAATATACAAAAGTTATTTACAGTTTTATATAGTAGCATACATCGCTACGTTCTTGCCATATCCAGACTGCGCTTAAATCCAGGCATGCCCCTATCAAACGCTCGTTTGCACAAAGTATATACTCCAAGTATATCTGGAATGGCTGCGAACACCGAACTGAACGGTATTCGGAACACTTTTTCCCTATTTCCGTAGGAATAAAAAAGAGTCAAAGAGAACTTCATGGCTTATGTTATGCCTTATAGCTGGTAAAATCGTACAACGCAGCAGCAAGGCAATTTTTAAAATCCTTTCTTCGGTATTTTTTTTTTATATCGTATCGAGACTTTTCAGTACGTGTTTTGTTTTGCTGGTTTTATGCAATAGGGAGACAAATGAATACTTCATCATCATCAACAACCTTTAGTGGTCCACAGTTGGACATAGGCCTTACATGAGAAATGAGATTTTGGCCCATTAAATCACGCTGGCCAGACGGACGGCCACTGTTACAGAGTTTGGAAATGAACACTTGATTGTTAGATCCTGTGTACGAGAGTACTTGCGACTTGCGACTTAAAAGTAACAAAAATTGCCGTTCTTTGAGTTCTTCTTCTTAGAATCAAGAAGAGGGGAAAGTTTGGGCTCCGGTAACGTTACTTACTCGGTGAAAGGCAACGAAATAATTACTTAACACTGATTTTCTTTGGCCCTCCACACCAGCACACATCTTTGTTTCTAATGATAAATTTCTTGGTCATTAAAATGTTTATACTCGTACCTATGATTGGTGAGCCATAATAGTAAATTTTGTTTTGCAAGACCTTCTCAAAGGCCTGAAAAATCTTCGTACCGTATTTTCACATTCCTTTAGGTTTTCTTTTTTAAACTAACAACGTATTTATACTTACAACACACATAATTATAGTTAATATACATAGCCTATACATACACAGTCACACGTACAACCAAATGGAATTGCCATCATAAGCCTGTAAATCGACCATTTTATATTGTTTCAGTCCAAATCGTTTTATAGTTATTTGAACGGATTGTATTTTGGCGTCCATGTTTACTGAACGTTAAAATATTCTGTGTGTGTTTGCGGTTCGCGATATGATATTGATAATTTGAACAGCAGAACTTTTGTTAGTTTATTTGTTATATAAATATTATTTTACTAATATTATGTTTTATTAACATAATTGTTGTTAAAACTTTATTAACTTATGATATTTATTTAAAGATTGATAATTTAAATTTATTATATACATAGAACTGTTAGCGTTTTCGATAACTTTCTAGGTTATAACCAATTGCCTTTCAATAGATCCTTATGTACACAGAACATCTCTCGTATAGACGAACGATTTCGAATATACCACATCTAGATGTATCGTCACCTCTCTGTGGCTTATACTCAAGCATCAACATCTCGTAACGTAGAATTCTATTGTCATAATTGCCGCATTTGATTCTATATCAATTTAATGTTTATCCAAATACATAACACTTTTATGTTCTATTATTTCTTAAATTCCCACACTTTAAGCGGCAAAAAGCATCTCCCTAGGCCGCCATAGCGTGGGTCGCCGTACTGCACTGTCTTCGTTCGCAGTGAGTGCGGCGACCACCGCTCTTGGATTCTATTCATGCTTTCCATCTGGCAGAATAGAGTCACTTTGGTAGGCCTCTCATTTAAAAAAAAAAACTGAATGTAGTCAAAAATCTGTCGCAATGAACAATGTAAATTGATATCAACTAATCTGTCTAGGTTGGTTTATAAACTAAGGTAGAACATTCGCCACTATTGTACACAAGTTTTTGATATAAACTTACCTTTCTTAACAATTCATTCGTGTTGTTATGTAACATCTTTACTTCTTACTACATAGTCGGCACTTATTCGATATACAGCTGTCTCGCAGCTACTTCTTACCGAAAGATTATCTTTCTGTGTAACTGGGAGAAGTGACCTTGAAATCCTCAGACGCAATGCAGGTTCTACACGTACCTATATAATAAGGCTCATGTATAAAAGGTATTGTTATCGCAACCTTATTGCGACTACATTTTTTTTATTATAATTGTAATTTTATGTGCAATATAAAGGTTTTATCTACTCTATAAGAAGTTTTGTTTCTAAATTATCAATTAACATTTACGGTTTTTTTTTACATTTAATTTTGTAAGGGAATTAAGAATGCCAATAGCGCATACTCAAAATTTTATAAATCATAGATTTCATTTTTTCGTATAACTTAATACACGGTTGACTAAACCGTTATAACTGAGTCGCTCTCACTATAACAATACGATATTATAACGAATTATTTACTGTATTATATTCCCCATGATTTATAATCTATTCAATGACGTCTTTTACCTAGTATCCCACTTTTTTTTTTTCTTTTGTACTCTGCGGAAATCCCCACGGACTGACGGACCGCAGGGTGGTTATGTCGGACTCGAACCGACCAAAAACCGCACGCCGTCTCAGGTACCAATAGCTAGGGAACCAGGTGCACCCTAGTAAGGAAAACCCTGGAACCCCGACATACCTCGGACCAACTACGGCTGCAGTGGCCCCCTCCTATGTGGAAAACTCATGGTTTCTTCACTTTTACTTTTTACTTTTAGTAAAGAAACCTAGTATCCCACTAGATGAGAGTAACAGCACTTCTATCAATCCACATTAACATCTTGTGAATCAGTTGGAAACAAAATTATTTTCAATTACACGAAGCGCTGATCAACGTCTCCCTTCAGACAGAATGTTTTCATTACAAAAACTAATATATGCAAAACACCACGCGTTTGAGACGTGGGAAGTCAGCAAACTCTTAACTACGCCACCTGCAGTAGCAATTACCTTGATATTGCATATTTTGTCACAGGCAATTAGAAGACAAATTGCTAACAATTATTTAAATAAAGTACTTAACAGGACTTTTTCCAAATTTACAGCACACAATTTTAGTTGTTCGAACCTGACTTAAGAAATTAGCTTAATGTGAGAATAAGGCGATCAATTTAACTTTCAATTGAAATTTTGTTGATAGAAGACCGAATTTACATGAATTTCTGGAGTTATCTTCAAAGGAATTATTAGTTTGCTAAATTATTAATTGTCAAACAGTACTGAACATTCAATTTACAATTTAAACATTTACAATAGACTGTGTTTTTTTAACTTAGACCGCATTAGAAAGAATAGAAGAAAAAAGAAATATAAAAGTCGGTGAGTCATTATGCGCTGCCATTTAAAAACTATGCGGAGGTTGTTTCTCAAATGCGATTAAGCCGTTTATCAAGTGGCTCACCTGATGAGATAATTTAGTTAATATCGATTGTCCTGTAGGAGATTAGCCGACGACAAATTGTCCAATCAACGGACAGGTAATTGATTTCAAGCACCTAATATCGGACATTAAGCTTTTGTTAAATCTGTATCGTAAGCTTTCAACTTTGCTTAGAATGGTGATTTAAAATGTGGTGACTCGTACGAAATTTATAATGTTTTGAGAAGAGCCGAGAGGTGATAAAATGTAATAAACGACTACGTATTTGGTAGTTTTATGGTTCATTTATATTCTTAAGATAAGCACATGAAATAGTTTGTACATTTTATCATAACATAATAGATTGATACAATTTCTACAGCCTCTTAAAGTGTAAGATAAAGGATATTTGATTAGAACTGTTTTCTTGCCAGTTTTCCTTTATTTCTCCAATACAGAAATATTAGATTCATAGCATTACGAATAGAACTTACTCGTACATTTTCTCTAACTCTAACATTTCATTTTCTTCAGAGAAAATTCATTCTGTAAAAGTTGGAATAAAATGTCGGTCTCTTAGTACCCCATACGTTACTGTGATAAAAGCGTGCTAAAAATTAAATTAGATTCATCTTTGCGGAAAGTAAATCTCAGAATTATCTTCGTTTATATTTACTGAGCTCGTAAACCTTTGCTTGCACATATCTGAAATATCGGCAATTGGCAAATTTCTCCAAACCATGGTTTTTATGGAACCTACTTTAATTTCCCCCACATTTTACAGTATCACTACTTATAATCCATCATAATGATATGAAACAAATTTCTCTTTAACTCTTCTATTCTTCTAAATTAAAAAAGAAATAGTATTTTTCATATTAAAGTACTCTGAGCCAATGTTATAAGTATCGTCAAATATTCTGCTCGAGCTTCGAAATTATTATCTACAAAACTGATATGTCAACTAAAAACTAAATAGTTATAACCAGTCCAGGTATTACCTCACAGGTCATGCACTAAAGTTACAATAACCTGCGTAACCTTAAATAAGCAGAGGTGACCTTGACCCTGAGTATTATTCTCCTTGAAAGTTAAATCAAAAGGCTGAATGTAAAATTTTTAGTTTTGATTACAAATTACGTGACGTAATAATTAGGGACTTAGATTTGTATTCCAAATTGCACACTAACATATGTTATTCTTTAGTTATGTTGAGTGTGTAGAAATCATGTTATGTTGTTGTTCATTTAGTTAAAGCTCGTGGTTAAGTGGTAACTGTGTAGTATATTGCCTTTTACGTCCCCAAATGGGGTGTGAAAAAGCATCTTACAAGGCCGCCATAGTGTAGGTCACCATGCTGCATTGTCTGCATTTGCAATGAGTATAGTGACCACAACTGTTTGGATTCTATTCATGCTTTCCATCAGGCAGAGTAGAGTCACTTTGGCAGGCTCTTTACATAGAAAAAAAAGTAGTTTTTTTATTCTTTTCCTACCAAAGTAAGTCTACCCTGCCTGATGAAAAGCATGAATTGAATCCAAGAGTAGTGGTCGCCATACTTATTGTGAATGCAGATAATTTACAATGGCGATCCACACTATGGTGCCTTAAGTAACATATTGAGACCTTTCTGTACCTCAGGGAGTATGGTAATACTTGAAATATCTCTTGTATTTACTTAACTCGTGGCAAATGATATTATACCACTTAAGTATTTCGTTTAAGTATTCTTCAAATAAAAGTGTTTGTGGTTTCATTTTAAATGACTTTTGAAAATAAATATGTAATATTGTTAACAGATTTGTTAGTTTTTGCTTCAATCTCTTTAAAATAAAGTATCTTATGTGCTGAATTGTTTGAAAAATTTGAACTAGATTTCTAGAACGACAATACGTTACGTTTTTCTCAAACACGAAGACAGTTACGAAAGTTAAATTCTACTGCAAAATTCTAACTCTACTCTAAACTGCAAACTTGAAAATTGTAAGTCAGCAATTTTAATACCTTTCAACATGTAAAAAACGAATAATCTAGAAACGTTTTAGAGAGCGTGGCAAAATGTTCTCTCTGAAATTTGAATTTTATACCCAAAATTTTAAGGTTACTTCCGAAACACAATTTGAAGTTCAATTAACATTGTTCTGTAATGTTCTAATTCAATTCTTTCTAAACATCGGTTTTCATAATTATATCTGTATTCCACCATTTTCATCTCACAGATATTAGTAAAATATCTATCCAGTCCTGAACGTCATAAAATACGAAACACAGCAATAAATCAATATTCAGAACGTTATAACCCAAATAAAAACACACTTAAGAAAATAAGATATGGCATATTTGTGACCATCAATTTTATGAGATCATAAAAAAGCAAATTCGTTTTGACCGTTGAAAATCCTGGAGGTAAGTTGCGACCCTTATAAAACCCAAATAATCTACTAGCAGTGGATTTTCTGCGTACTAAACAGACCTAAGTAAACTCGAGGGATGAAACAATTTGTGCACCCTAATCAAATAAGTGTAAAAGGAGAATTTAAAATTTCTACCCAAAATTTGCATAATGACCCGCTCCTTGGAATAATGACTTAATCTAGAGGAGCATTATTGTACGTATTTCTCTATGGTCTTAGGGGTAAACGAACAGACGTGTCATCTGATGAGACTACCATCACCCATGGCTTCGAAGTTCGAAGGGGGGTCGGGGAGAGATGTTGTGCAAATAGTAACCACAGTCACTGGATAAAATGATATAAAAACAATCTGTTTATTTTTGTAAGATCGTGACGTCATTAGTCTCGAGTCGTATGTGCCGATAGCTCGATGATTATTTTTCAAAAGTAGACACGAAATGAAAACTAAAACTCAAATTATAAGTGTGATGTAATCTGTACATAATTTCTTAAGATAAGTCAGTTTTATCACTTGTGCGCTTAACTGTAGAAATAAATATTCATGAGCACGACAGGTGACTATTAAGTAGCGTTCAGTTACAGAAATTAAATGTACTAATTAACCCGGTTATATTCGAGACATTATAGAATTGTATTTCTTTCGCAACATCTTATACTCTGGTAAGGATTACGTCACGTCTATAATATAATGAACATTTATGTACTTCAGATTTTTTACACTGTATTATGCTGTATTTATTTTAGAAATGTGTGCTAGGTCCTTTTTGTTATCCTACCTATACTTATAAAATTTTTAATTGAGTTTTTTTTTATGAAAGGCATGATAGTTTAGAGGTATTATCGGACACAGTAAGTGACGCTGTGACCAGAATTTTCAAATGGTGTTATCTTTATTCTTTTATGTATCTTTTGTTAATATGATTTTAGCTTACTCGCTTATTGTGCAAGTAAATTATATTACTGAAATAAAAGTTTCACCTAATCAAATTTGTAGGTAGAAAATGTGAATCTAAAAATTCAGTCTTAACCAATGAACTACAATTTTTATTCATTATGAGCTACTTTTACGTAACATAACATAAATTTAAATAGAAATCAATTCCCGTGGTTCATAGCTGACTGGGTAAATAACGAAAATTATAAACCGATTTGATAGTAATGTATTGTTGGTTATGGAAGCTTCATGCGGGATGTAACCGTCCATCCTAGCGTAATGTACGGCTGAACAAACGGTGCTAAATTACGAGAAATTATAGCGTATTTGATATGAATTTATTGAGATGTATATGTAGGTAAAATAAGTAAAATTCCATAGAAAAGATATGCTTTCGAGCTTATGGGCCAATCTGAACAGAATGATATCATAACCTCATAGGAAACTAAACAACAAAAGCGAGTGAGGTTTTCCGAACCCAAACCCAAAGGGTAGGGCCTTTGCTACTAGGGGCACAAAAAGAGGGGGCATGAAATTTCTTCATCAAATCTCTTGAGTTGCAAGTTTTACATGTGAGATGCTAGTCACTTACTTTCAGGTGATTGCGTCTGCTCGTTTGTACCCCTACTAAAAAAACACCAAAGCTAAGCTCCTCGTTTGTATATTGTTACTCTTGAAAAGTTTATTTAGTCTTTTATTTGAATTTTTAAAGTTATGACTCCATTAAAGATACGAAAAATAAAAGAAATTTAGCTAAATAAAAGCTTAACTTTTAAAAGCAATTTTTATTTTATGCTATCACTTTTATTCATCATCCGTGAAGTATAAACATAATTTTAAAACAACTTTGTTAATATTTCTTTGTTTAATACAAAGACAATGTAAAGTTAGAAGGGACAACTGTTTTATTTTACATTTACCCTTTTGCTGTTAAAAATTTAATAAACATTCAAAAAATATTTCTGTACCTTCTTATTTATTTAGCGGCACTCTGTTCCATGTTCCAAGAGGCGCAGCCCATAAAATAGAGGCGTCAGGTAAAATTTACAAATTTATTGTCCCCACAGAATTTTAACCCGAGAACTGTTTAATTCATAAAGGGAAGTTGGTACTTGCTTAGATGAAGGTTCCGTAACAACATTGCCAAATTAAAAGATTTTTCGTTAGCTTTGAATTAGTAACAGAGTTGCAACTTTGAAATTACTATCTGTCTAAGTAAAGACAGGGTTAGGTGAAAACTAAAGTGATAATATTGCGAGTTATTTGTTTGTGTTGTTGTTTGTGACAGAAGTGACGAGAGGTAATGGATAATTCTAAAAAAGAGTTGTGTTTTTATAACGTTGCATTTAAAAGTAATTTATTAAATATTTTTACACATGTAATAAGAAAATCTTAATGTTAAAAAAGCCACAAAGATGAGTATATATAAAAGTATAGTATAGTAGTCTATATTAGGTAGTAGAGCCATGCTGATTTCAGCACGAACGGGCCGGCTTGACCGGAGCAATACTATCCTCCCACAGAAGACCAACCTAAAGCGACAGCAACCGTGCTGTCGTGTTTCGTTGATCAGTGCGAGACCGGAGGTCCATTGATGCAGCGGTGACAGTTATCGTGATAACTATGTGAGCCTTACACTGCCACGATGATTAGGTATTATTTAGTATATTGCAGTTGCTTCAAATTATGAGGTATATCAACCTTATAGATCGCTGTAGATTATCACTTCTACTAGAGTCCCCAAATTTATTTAGTATATTATATCGGTGATAAAAAATCTTATCATTACCTACTAACATATAACAATGCCAATTAACGCGTTTAGAACATGTTTTATGTCGCGGAGGACTTTGGAAACATGTATGAAATGTACATACCCAAACTTAGAACAATTATTTGTAAATCACATGACGTGTTGTCTCATGTTTGGTTTGTTAGGTAGTAGAGCTACACTGATTTCAACACGAACGGTCCAATTCGACCGGAGCAATACTACCGTCTCACAGAAGGTGAACATAAAGCGACAGCAGCCGTGGTGTTATGTCTTGTTGGTGAGTGTGAGACCGGAGGCCCATTGATGCAGTCCTTACACTGCCACGATGACTGTCATGTCTTTCACGCCCTCGGGTGGGACGTGAAAAGTATTTCACTAGACCACTGTGGTGTGGGTCACCGTACTGCATTCTCTGAATTCCCTCTCACAGAAAATTTACCTAAAGTGACAGCTTCCGCGCTGTCGTGTTTCGTTGGTAAATGCAAGACTGGAGGCCCATTGACGCAAATCTCACAGTAACCGTAGTAACTGTGAGAACCTTACACTGCTACGATGACTGTCTTGACTTTTACGTCCCCAAGCGTGGCGTGAAAAAGCATCTCACTAGGCCGCCATAGTGTGGGTCACCACACTGCATTGTCTGCATTTGTAATGAGTATAGTGACCACAACTATTTGGATTCTATTCATGCTTTCCATCAGGCAGAGTAGAGTCACTTTGGCAGGCTCTTCATATAGAAAAAAAAGTACTTTATCAGAAGACTTTGTTTAAATATGCCAAGTTTACTGAAAAAATAATTTATGACTTTATGACTTTATGCGAATTAAGTAAGTGAATATTTTATTTATAGATTAATCGAAGTTCACTGGTATTCAACACCTATTGAGACAATTTGTATTCTAACTAATTTCATTTCAGCATCAATTTAAAAAAGGGGTCAGAGAACACGATATTTATGCTAAAAAACATATTTCATTATTAAATGGAAACAAAAAAAAATTAAGTGTCAAGCTTAACCCAATACATTACAGGTTAGTATTTATCCAAAAAACTTCACTTACGGCTCTAAGAGTGTGATAACTAAGTGACTCAATACTTTGATAGTGGACAAAAAGTAGAAGTTATTACCGCTCACAAAGTTTGCTTCGGTTTTAAGATTAAATAATTTCGTAGACCACTTTAAGTAAATACACTCGAAGGTACCGAGTACAGAACGGACCACCTATATAACTTTGAAAATGATTAAGTATTAAATATTTTATGTACTACATAAATTGCGAGACAAAATATTAGAGAAGGTAAATTTATGTTTTTGTTTATTATAAAAGGAAGTCGAGGGAAAGTTTCTTTTTGTTACTTACCGAGGATACATTAAGGTACATTGTAAACTTAGTACTGATTTTGCCAGCAGTAACTTACCTGAAATAAAGAAAGTGCTTAATTAATACACTCTTGTTAATAAGAAAACTTTGGCAAGATCGTTATATAATTTTGAAAGGCATTTGTTTATATAATACAATGAACAGTATATCTGAAAGGTAAATGGATAAAAAGAAATTGGTAAGTAGAATGTTATACAAGTATCTACCGTTGTAATTTTAACTTACGTATCTGCTGTTTAAACCTGACACGGCACTATAGATGAATGACCTGACAGAGTTAGTGATCACCGCAGACAAGAACTACAATAATCAAGAATTGGATGCTGGAAGTCTGTTCCACTACTCTATCCGTGCAACCATAAATATTTCTCTTTTTACTATGTAGAAGAACAGATCGGTCATACTCTCACCAGGATTTTTTAAACGAATTGAAATGATACAAAAATGGATGATAAGCAAACAATCCATTCTATGCCTTAGCCTTAGCTTGACTTTGACTTTAACTGCACAGTTGGCCTAGTGTTTTAAGCAGTCGTCACGCCGCTCTTTACTGCGCTGAGTGTTGTGGGTTCAAATCCTACATGGGACAACAGTTTGTGTGATGCAGAAAATGTTGTTCTGAGTCTGGGTGTTCTCTGTGTCCGTTTTTTGTACGTTTGTAAAGTCCTCCGTGACACAGGATCCCTAGTGCGGGAGTTGTCTTTTTTTTAAAAAAAGTCTGAATCATCTTAACCGTGTTTGTAATGAGGTACTTTTAAAACTAGGGGGTTATTCTCAAGGTCAAAAGTCTGCCCACAGAACTCATTGTATTATCGTCTATAACATACATAGATTGATTATCAGAATAAATATAATATTTACAATGTATAAAAACCTGTTCCAATAATATTTTGGCATGAAAGGTGACTTAAAAGATTATTCACATTATGACCTTGAAAACAACTTTAGGCAATATTTCGTAGACCTGATTTAAAAGTACAAAAGGGTTACACGGCTATAAAATTCAAAATATTCACTTTAAGAAAAGTATAATGGATTTCAACGTGACTCTACCTCATTGCCTCTCTAAGATGTTACCTTTTCTATTGATTCCCAGCTACCTACTTTTTGTTGTTTTTCGAGTCATCTTGTGATTAAGGCAGTATTAATACCTTACCCCCCGGTGCCTCTATCGTAGTCAATTCGGTTCTCGTACCGGTTCAGACCCAGATGAAGTATCTGGACCTTATCCTCGACGGTAGGTGGCTCTTCGACTAGCACTGCCGACAGCTTACTCCAAAGCTAGTCAGCGCTGCTTCTGCCTTTGGGCGACTTTTGCCCAATTTGGGTGGAGCTAGCGTCGTGACGAAACGGTTATACACGGAGGTTGTCCGTTCAATGTCACTGTAAGGTGCACCGGTGTGGGCGGTGGCACTGACCGCCCAGAATAGGGCTCGCCTCTGGCGCCCTCAGAGGATATTGGTGGTTAGAGCCAAACGCGGTTACCGCACCGTGTCGACGGAGGCGGCGTGCGCCTTGGCCGAAATTCCCCAGTAGGATTTGGGGGCGGAAGTGCTCGCCGAAGTTTATCGACGGACGGCTGCGAAAGTCAGGCGGGTAGCGACATGCGGACCCCGCCCGAAGAGATATGCGAGTGGTGTGAGGCCGCTCGTCGAACCACGATGGTTCTGCACTCGGTCGCTAGGAGGGAATTGAGTCCCGCCTATCACTACCACAACTGCAGTGAGGACTCGACTCAGTACACGCTAGCGGTTTGTTCCACCTGGGCGGTGCAGCGTGGGGTCCTCACTGCAGTTATTGGAGGAGATCTCTCGCTACCGGCCGTCATGCGCTCCATGGCCGGTAGCGACAGTTGTTTTACCGCAGTCACAACCTTCTGAGAAGACATAATTTCGCGGAAGGAGGCGGCGGAGAAGGTCCGGGAGAACGAGATCTACTCGGACCCAATACATCGCCGGCGAGCCGGGTGGCGGAGGCGTGCATGCCAGCGCCTCATGCCGCCTTGAGTGTGGTTACGGGTGGACGAGACGGGTTTTCCCCTCTATCTGCTATAATGGCCAACCACGAGGAGGCGACGTCCGCGTGTGCCGTACGTTACCTAAAATAGAGAGTTTACCTATAGATTAGCCCTGATTTTTAGATGGATTAGATGGTGCCCTCGTTAGCGGGCAGGCTTTAGGAAGGATCTGGATCTGGCCGAGGTAATGCAGGCCGCAAAGTCTCGGGTAAAACTGGCAGAACTTGGCATTATAGGCGGGGTCCGTCAGCGAAAGGCAGTCACAGGGGACCTAGTACTGGAGGTCCCTGGGCCAGACAGCGCTGCCAAAGCGGACGCTCTAGCCGAACGATTGCGTGCGGCCATGAGTGACACGGATGCACGATTTGTGCGTCCGTGCAAGACCGCCGAACTGCGGGTGATGGATTTGGACGAATCCATCACCCCCACTGAGGTTGCAGAGGCAATAGCCGCAGCGGGAGGCTACTCCCCATCCGACATTAAGATCGGGGAAATACGCAGATCTGCAGCGCGGCTGGGAACGGTTTGGGTCCGGGGCCCACTTACGGCAATACGTCAAGTTGCGGCCGCTCAACGTGTGCAAGTGAGATGGGCATCAGTCCGTGCAGAAGTATTAGCACCACGGCCCCTGCAGTGCTACCAATGCCTCGAAATGGGGCACGTTAGGGTGAAGTGCTCGGGCCACGCTGACAGGAGTGGGCGCTGCTTCCGCTGTGGGGAATTGGGCCACAAGGCCCGAGTTTGTGTAGCAGACACACCGAGGTGTCCAGTGTGTCTCGACCACGGCCAGCCTGCGAATCATCGACTGGGCAGCAAAAGTTGCTGCCCACCGAAGAAAAAGAAGAGGGGAGAGGTCCAACCTCAACCCATAACGAGTTCTAACTCGACGGGAGAGGCAATGGAGGCTTGGAATTCCCACCACAGACTAAGATTCTCTAGGGCAACCTTAACCACTGCCGCGCAGCACAGGATCTACTTGTTCAGACACTTGCGGAACAGTCGGTTGCCCTGGCAGTCATTGCAGAGCCCTACAACATACCGGACCATCCGCGTTGGTTCGGGGCGGATAATGGTTTAGCGGTTATACATTAGGTGGGTGGGGAAAGTCTCCATTGCTCTATTCTAAAAAAAGGTGCGGGCTTTGTGGCAGTCGAGTGGGGGATAACAGTGGTGATAGGCTGCTACTTCTCTCCCAATCGCGGCCTAGCTGAGTATGAGGCATACCTACACGGGTTAGGAATCTGCATCCGCAGCTTTACCTCCCGTCCGGTATTCGTCCTAGGTGACTTCAACGCCCACTCAAGAGAGTGGGGCTACACCCGGGACGACGCGAGGGGAGAGGCTATCCTGGAGTGGGCAGCTGGACTGGACCTCCGACTTCTCAATCGGGGTTCAGTTAGCACCTTTGTACGCTGGCAGGGGGAGTCTATTGTCGACCTGTCGTGGGCAACTCCCTCTGCAGTACATATGGTGTCGGGATGGCGAGTGGCGGAGGAAGTGGTTACTCTCTCGGACCACCGACACATCTTATTCGATGTGTCACTCCGCCGCCCGGATCGCCCTCAGCAGGAAAGAGAACATTCGCGACGATGGTCCCTTAAGCAGCTCAACAGAGATATGGTTGTGGTTGCATCCCACGTCGCGGATTGGTCGGAGGAAAGAGTTTCGTACGATCCAGAAGAACTGGCTGTCTGGTTTCAGAATATTATGGCGTCCATATGTGATGCCTCAATGCCCCGAGTCAGGGCAGCCAGAAAGAGCTCGACGTATTGGTGGAGCGCAGAGATCGCGCAGCTGAGAACGTCGGTTGCTAGATTGCGCCGCCCGTACCTTCGAGCTCGGAGAAGACGGCGAGCCACAGTCGAAGAGATCGATAGAGCACGGTGAGAATATGGAGCTGCTGTAAAGGCTCTCAGCGATGCAATCGCAGAGGCCAAGGCTCGGTCATGGAAAGAACTCATCGCGGGACTCATAGGCATCCATGGGGGCGCCCATACAAAATGATATTGGGCAAACTGAAGCCATGGGTCCCTCCGTTGACGGAAACTCTGGACCCAGAATTTTTGGGAGGAGTGCTAGATACACTCTTCCCAAGGGTCCAGGACAGTCCCCCGATTCCTCCGTCACAATCGGACCGGCAACCCTGGTCCGATGAATATGGGGTGACAGAGTTGGTGTTGGACCGGGTCATACGGCGGCTGGCTTCCCGCAACACTGCACCTGGACCTGATGGTGTTCCAGGCCGGGCGTTGGTGATAGCTCTGTCGGTTCTGGGGAACAAACTGAGGCGAATCTTCACAGATTGTCTCAGCCTCGGTATCTTCCCCCTCGACTGGAAACAAGCGAGACTGGCACTTTTGAAAAAAGAAGGAAGGCCTGCAGATTCTCCCTCTGCATTCCGACCGATTTGCCTGCTGAACGAGTCGGGGAAACTCTTTGAGAGGGTTATCTCTGACCGGATCAGTGGGCATCTGTCGCGAGTGGGCCCTGATCTGTCGGCCTGTCAGTTTGGATTCCGACGGGGACGTTCGACAGTAGATGCTGTCAGGTGTGTTCGATCCCTGTCGGAGTCGACAATCCAATCAGGGGGGGTGGCGTTGGCGGTTAGCCTTGATATTATCAACGCGTTCGGCACCCTCCCCTGGCAGGCAATTAGGGCGGCCCTTGTATATCACGAGGTGCTGCTCTACCTGCGGGCCGTCGTAGAGGCCTATTTACGCGACAGGACAGTGAAGTTTATCGGTCGTAATGGAGTAGAAAACCAGAGGGAGGTATGTTGTGGGGTTCCCCAAGGCTCTGTATTGGGCCCATTGCTGTGGAATCTCGCATACGATGCGGTCCTTCGTATCAGTCTGCCCTCTGGCCTAAGTGTAGTCTGCTATGCGGACGACACACTTATATTGGCTAGAAGGTCACGCTCTGAGGAAGTGCTTTGGCTTGCCGAGCAGGGGGTGGCTTGTGTTGTAAACAAAATCTGTGAGCTGGGCCTTAGGGTGGCGCCTCAGGAAACTGAGGCGATATGGTTTCATGGCCTACGCAGACGCCAGGAACCACCCAGCTCATGCCTTCGCGTGGGTGACGCTGAAGTCCAGGTGGACCAGTACATGAGGTACTTAGGCCTTATCCTGGACAGTCGATGGAGCTTCGAAGAGCATTTCGGGCGATTAGTCCCCCGAGTGCGGGGGGTAGCAGATGCGTTGCATCGTCTGTTGCCCAATCTCGGGGGACCACGGGAAGAATTTCGCCGCCTCTATATGGGGGTTATTAGATCCATGGTCCTCTATGGGGCGCCCGTTTGGTTTAGTGACCTGGTGGGTGCCTTCCGCTGCCGGGCTCTACTCATAAGCCTGCAGCGGTTGATGGCCATACGGATCGTGCGGGGCTACCCCACAATCTCCTATGAGGCGGCGACGATCCTGGCACGATCTGCGCCCATCGATATTCTGGCCGACATGGACACGATAGTTTATGACCAAATTCGTCGTTCTGTCGGCCGGAATGCTGAAGAGGCCGCGCCAGATCATGAGCCCGGTATGCTACGGCAGAACGCACATAAGCAAGCTCTGGTGGCTTGGCAGGCACGGCTCGAAACTGAGGGCTGCGCTAGCCAACGCGCCGTCAGAGCCGTTCTGCCGAACTTCAAAGCGTGGATAGAGAGGACCGACTGTGTCACCTATCGATTGACTCAGATACTCACCGGGCACGGCTGCTTTGGTGAGTATCTGAATCGAATAGGACGGGAGGCTACGGCACAATGCCACCACTGCGAGTCCGAACGGGACTCCGCCCAGCACACGCTGGAGGACTGCCCAGCTTGGGAGCCTGAGCGTCGAGTCCTGGTCGGACGGATCGGACGAAACCTTACGCCGTCAGCACTGATCACGGCAATGCTGGCGACTCGTGAGGGATGGGAAGCCGCGGTCTCCTTCTGTGAGCATGTTATGCTCCGGAAGGAGACCGCAGAGCGAGATCAGGAAAGGGCCGATCCCGCTCGAAGGAGGCGGCGAAAGGGACGCGGCAGAGGTCGCTAGTTCCCTAATCGCCGCCTAAGGGTCGCTGCGGTCATATCTTGGGGCGATGTGACTGCTGCAAGCGACCCGAGACAGGTGACACTCCGGTGCGGCCGGGGAGTGTCGTCTGGGGCGGGGCGCTGTTCTGCCTCTTACTGTGCAAGGCGGAGAGAGGTGCGATAGCGTCCTGTCCTTGGGGCATGAGGTGTCCGGGATGTACCTCACTTGTGAAGTACGGCAGGGAGGACTCTAGAAGCCGCTAATGCGTTCCTGGAGCTCCTCCCGACTCCCGAGGTAGGCCACCGCGGGGTTTAGTGGGTATACTGGTTTTCCGGGAGTCCCACACATGCCCTTCGTCCCTCCGGAGGGTATGGTGCGAAAAACATTTACCGCGTAAAAAAAAAAAAAGAAGGAAGGATCTGGATGTCGAAAGGAAGGATCTGGATGTCGAAATAGCAGCGATTCCCGGATCCCTGCTATTTCAGACGCAGAGTTGCACACCGTATGGTCTTCGTTCGACCGATTCCGACACACCACCTCGCCCTAAACCCCGGTGGGGTGACAACCCGAGGGAGTTTCCACAAGTTAAAAAAAAGCATCAATACCTTAATACAGACTTTATAACACAGCCTTTAAGGTGGTTCTATAAATATGTCTTCTTGGTTGTTCTATAATTATGTCAAATGTGTATGTGTGTCTGAGCCTTAAATTCTTTAATGATTGAAAGAAAAAAATTGTGTGCTGTTGCTCACATTTTTACGTTTAGCACACCACAACAAGTGAGAATTTGTGATTGACTTACTATTATTTACTTAACTAGCCTTATAACGTTAGCAGGGAGTCCTCCATATTATAAATAAATAAAATAAAACTATACTCTAAAATTGTTAAGTTTCAAAGTAAAAAGACCGAGGTTCAAAAGTTTATGTAACTTTATGTGTATCACAGAATCAATTTGTACTAATCTATAAATGCTAAAAAAAAATGTTTATTGTCATTTGAATCCTTAAATTTATACATACTCTATCTCTTTTGTAAATGGATTCCAAAAAAAGGATAACAAAAACGATGCTACCAGACTAACCGCCTATTACACAGTGAAAAACAAATGCAATTTACGTTCGACGTACTAAATTGGCGGGTACGGACGTTATTACAGCTTTAGCCACAATTACACTGTAATTGAAAACGGAGTGGTCGTTACAACGCATTGTGACGTGCCTGGTGTGCAATTATGAAATACTATATTTTTTTCACGATCACAGTATTGTTTTGATGTTGTAAGTAAAAAACAAAATAGAACGAGTGATTAGTTTTTATTATAGTTATTCTTTTTATTTTTGATTTTGGCGCCCAAACAGGGGCAATAATCCCAGTTAAGGAGCCAATAACAACTAATATTTTAAAAACAAGTCAGGGTGTTACTGACGAATTATCAAAAATTTTCTGCACACTCCAAAACCAATAAGCGCAAATGAGTAATGACAAGTTGATAACCATCTCATAACGCATACATTAATGGCTGTATTTTCTTGGTTACATGTCATAACCAGGGGTCATCAGCTTGTGTTGCATTTGACGTTTATCAATTTGTTTCCACACTTTAAAAGAGATAATAGTTTTTGTAATTATGACTTTTGTTTTTCATGATATGTGTATTGAAACATTTTTTTTCTATTTAAAGCGTGTAAGGAGGTAGAGTCTGAGAATCAGAACCGAATGATTTCAGTGGTTTCTTCATGGTTTAGAAAGTTATAATTAGCACATCTTGTAGTACTGTGTTCCTGCTGAAAGGTAAACCAAATATCTTATTTTGATAGTGTTGATTTTGGAGATACAGGTAACGGTTTATGATCAGGTAGACTATATGTGTCTGTGTTTAGTTTATAACACAGGGTGTAATTGTAAATGGAATACAATATTTCCTAAGCCCGTGGTCAAGTATGTGCCGTCCACTCAACCGATGAGTGCTCAACTCGTGAAGTGAGGGAAGAGCTGTGTTTAGCGAATGTTCATCATCAGTGCTTCTAGACTTTGTAGTGGCACTATTTGTAAGCGAAGAACATTTGAAATTTTTTTATTGGATTAATTTAATTATTTCTTTAAATAATTAATAAAGAAGTAGGCTCGTTATATGTACATAGATTACGAATAACTATGTGAAACGCAGACTCATATAATTCACATTTTTCCTCATTTTTCTATTATTACAATTTACTGTACTTAATTGTCAAGTATATGTACGAATTTTATTTAAACTTTTTATACCTATTTTTTGTCCTATGGAAATCTCACAAGATGTCTCAATATTTTTAACAGTTTCGTCAACTATAAATATATGAATTAATTTGAAATCTATTATTATTTTAAGTATATAAAAAAATGATTAAAACTTTTACAATAACACAAAAATTTCAAAATAACAAATAAAGAAATAACTAGTATGTGCCAGTTCTTTTCGTCACAATTCTGTGCTCTGATTTCGCTTTTAGGATAACAAAACTCGTATAGAAAACTGTTACATTATCTAAAAAAATTACAAATATATCAATACCGCCTCCTCCCTCTACTTAGACCAACCACTTTAGTTACAAAGGAGACGGATGCAGCCGTTCCCCCACAAACTTTCCCTGGAACAAGCGAAGGGTTTAATTGTTTTCCTGCACCATGAGAAGCTGAGAAAACGCGAGTAAAACGCGTTTGAAACGTAGAGTGAGCTTGTTCCACTTTTCCGAGCCCCCTTTGTTTGTAGTACTCTAATTTTTAATTGAATACACAGGTCCGGGATTGCTTAAAAACTACAATCCGGGAATAAGTGGATAGAGTTTGACGTAGATTACTTACACTTTACTGTTTATTTTGTTTGTTTAGCTTTATATCGAATAATAGCGTTGAGATTTGTTCGAACAAAGACTAAACTGTTTGATAAAATACAATAATCGAAGTGCAGTAGAAAATAAAGTGGATTCTGAAGAAGTTATAGAACTGTACTAACTTATAAAACTACTCGATACCTGAGCTTTATATCCATAGGTATTTCCAAAGCTACACAGATTGACGGTGTTTTTAATTTTTCCGTTGCAATTTATGTGGGTGATTAAAAATACGAAGTATCGTACTGTTCATCCCATAGGTGTCGTAAAAAGCGACCAAGAGGGCAAGTTATGCAGACAAACATCATTACAAGGAAAAGGAAACCTTCAAACAAATACTATACCAACCCGTCCGGTATAGGAGGCCAAAACCTCCTTTCCAAGAAGAGGCCAATGCTTAACAGTAGACTGTGAATGATGTTGAGACTGTGACAGGTAATGATGTTATAGATGAATTCACTAAGAGTGAAATTAGCCGAGGCCCGATTAAGATTGGGGGACACACGAAGGACAGCAGCGCACGTTTGTCTTGTAACTTGCCATCAGATTGTCCTCTATGCAATAAAATAGAAAAAAATTCAATAAAAATTAATCTTAAATAACTAGACATTTTAATCCAGTTAGGAATAGAATCAATACATGCATTTGCTAGTAGCATTATAACCTCTTAGTCTTATTATATAAGTAATATTACACCTCATCAAAACCACTTTAAACGTGTAACCTACCCAACACAAGTCCATTATCTTAATTTTGCAGGTTAAGTGCACTAAACGTAAATATTAATTATGCATGAGTTTGTATAAAGTTTCAAAATTGTTGCGTTGTAGAAAACATCTCAACTTCACAAGAGGTAGGTTGCTTTTAGCTTAAGATTTTTTAATTACAGCTCATTATATTATACATATTAAAGATTTTGAAATTACCACGAGTTACACTAAAAGGAAACACTGCATCGTGTAAAAAATATTGATAACGATTTAAAAAGAACATGAACTAAACTAGAAGAAAAGATTTTTAATTCTTAAAACATTGAATTCATTAGTTTGCCATCCTTCACCCAAGTTCTTTACCCTAAGTTTTCGCCTCCCCATCAAATTTATTATTAAAATAAAGTAAAAAATTCTAAGTTATCTTACCCCAAGACTCTTGTTAAAAGTGAGTGACTCTTTGAGACAGCGCTATAAATTGTAGTAGACGACGTATCTTGAAATTGTGTTGGCAAAAGTGACTTTTAACGGGCAACGAACCCAGCAGAGGCAGGCGCGTTGACGCCCACTAAGCCCCTTTTTGTTACCAGATTAATGCAGGCCCCCAGTATTTTCAACTTCACAGCCGAAATTTTAACGCAATTCGAAACGCCTCTAATATTTTTAATTAATATTACGGACTTTTTGGGATTTATAAATTCAGTTTTTGGAACGAAGTTCCTTACGGCAGGCTTGGAGGGGATAGGGATTTCGCTGCGGGACCGAACTGAAAAAAATGTAATAGTAAAACCGTAAGAAAAAATCCGTGGAAAAAGTGCGTGGAATAAATCTGTGGAATAAATCTGTGGAAAAAAGTGCGTGGAATAAAACCGTTAAATGAGACGCAGGTGCGAAAGCGCGTCATGTGTGCTACGTTTCATACTATCTATCACGTACTTAACATTCGTACTATTTTTTTTTCTATTTTTCTATTTCTATGTAATTTTTAATTAATAATAATGTTGACAAAAAAAAATAAAGATACATATTTTTTTGTTATTTCAGTTGAAATTTGAATTACGATGTTTTTTTTATTTTAAGGAATTTATTTTATTATTTTAAGGAATTTATTATTTTATTTCCTAAAATACTGAATTTCCTAAATACTTTCTTGTACTTAAATAAAAACTAATCAGCAAAATTTAAGAGAAAAATCAAGAAAACCTACATAAAATTGAGCACGATTTTTTTTGCAAATTGTGTCGATTCCACATTATCCGAAGGAACTTCGTTCCTACCTGGTGTCCCACGACACCATTCATTTTTTAAATAAAAATTATCATTACAATTTATTATTACGCTTCGTCTAGATTTACATAGATACATATGTCAATTTCTTCCATTAATTCGGATACACGAAACAGTATCCTATATTAATGTGATTCAGGCTGATATTTTCTGTGTAGTAATCTATTACTTTAGAATATTTCATGATAATCATTTGAGTAAGTAGTTAAAATACCTTATTACAAAAGCCAATCAATATACCTAGGTACATTCACATGTACTTTATTGGTTAAGATGCACAACGAATTGAACAAATTCGTGCTTAAACATTCAGACATGTAGATTCGTGTAACTGCCACAAGGCGTCCAATAGTCTCGCTAGTTGATTAACAGATCAAAGAAGATATTTTACAGAATATCACTTTATATTATAAAATCGTATACCCCACATATTCCCCAATAGATAATGAGATTTATGCACAAGGTTTCAGTACACTTTTTATGATGATATTATGTCTGGTCGTAAATTCATCGGACTGAGATATTTACTAGCTTTATCTGCTTAACCCAGAATAGTTTTATATAAACATGAAGTAACATGATTGCTCCTGAATGACTACACGGGTGGCGTAGGGATTTAAGCCATCACCACGCTGCTCTCTACCACACTGAGTGTTATGGGTTCAAAGCTAACACGAGACAAAATTGCGTGATCTACAAAATGTTGTTCTGAGTCTCTGTGGCTATTTTTGTATGTTTGTAAAATCTCCGCGACACGGTGTATATGTCTAAGTTGGGCTTGTCTCCATAAAAAAAAGTAAAAGAATTCCTACTACAAAAGTTCTTTTGACTATGAAAGGAAAGAAAACCTCAGCAAATATACTTTGCACTTGGTACTTTGCTACCAGTGCAAAGTTACCACAGGTTGCTAAGAACTGAATATTAAAATTAATCAGTGGCAAATAACCCTTATTTGGACACCACATAATTTTGAAACATATCCCCTATAATTCCATTTAACTGAACACAAAACAAACTACGGGAGCCAGATTATAATTAATAAAGTTTGACAATAAATCATGTTCCTAAGGAGTAGCATCAACTGTTTTACTTGGTAATTTAGTTACACAAGATACTATCAGGGTATGAGTTAATTCAATTCTTGTAAGACTTAGGAATGTGTAATATATTATAGTTTTGCAAGCAATGTCAACAGTTTCGGTGCTTCATTTCACTTTATGGACGGTAAACATGAAGAAAACTAAAAGTATACATCACATTTATGAATTATACAATTATAAATTTACGCGAAACGACGTCACACTAGTCTATAGACTTTTTTTAATTATATAAATATGTTACCTCAATCATGAACACATGTATGTAATGTATGTTTCTTTCTTTCTATTTAATAGCAAGCGTTTTCTTGGCTCAAAGTAAACAAAACTAATCAAAAGGTGTATTAGAACACAAATTAAATTACTTAAATTGTATTAAGTAACAAAGGAAGTTATTACTCTTAGCGCTACATGAAATGTTATGTATAAAGTAACAAAATAAAGTAATGCAGAAAACCAAACAATGTTACATTTTCTTCTAAAAATACAAGTTGGAGATTTAAGTGGTGATTAAATTGAAACGTCTGGTGGAGAGCCATCGATCAACGTAGACGATGCTTGCAGCTCTGAGGACACGGTCATCAATTTAGTTGCTGCTAATAAAACAACAAAGAACAAGGACAAAAACTATTTTGTACAAATATATAAATAATATATATGATGAATAGTTTACGAAGATTCATTGGGGCTGGATGCGAATGGGCTTTTGATAGTTACTTGTGGATTGAAAGTGATATGATTGTCTTTTTTGTTGGATCAGGATTAAGGGTCTATCCTGTCTTATATGAAATAAAAATGTTATGTTTTGCTTTTCATTCAATTATACTTATATAGAAATATTTATAAATAGGTATCTTGCTGTTCACTGTCACATACTCGTAAAGAATTTTTTTTTTGAAATGTCGTCGTATCGTAAAATGCTGAAAATCTCTGAAAGTTTATGACTTTTTAAAGAATGAAATTACGATTCCATAAGTTTTTAAATAAAACAATTTTTTGTGTGAGAATATTTTTAAAGGTAAATTAATAATGAGCGCTTGAAGATCAGTTACTTTAAAACGTATCTTGAATATAAAAAAACCTTTTTCAAAAATGTTTATTTTTCAATACATTTAAAAATATAATGGGTTTCAATAACAAGTTTTTGAAGTGAAACTTCTTTATCGGGGTTGGAAAAAAATTTAGTGTAATTTTTCGTTACGCGTCGCATTTTTCTGTTACGCGCCATCTTTTTCTTATCCCTACCACGCGTGATTCGAAGTATACTTTCTCCAGCGGAGTAGGGATTGGTAAATGTCTCCAATGTATTTTGCGGCCCGTTTTAAGTAGTTACATTTTTGAGAGAGAGAAGATTGCATCGTCTTCGGACGGGTTTAAATTATTTTTTTGAAAAATAACGTCATAAAGAAGTTTCACTTCTTACGAGTGTACGCTAGTACACGCACACATTTTTAATTAATATAACCTTCTGGAGACAGTCGATAAAAAGTCTCAGCCTTCTTCAAGCCCAGACGCTGAAAGTACCGCATCCGTCAATTCTATATCTTTTCATGCGACACACAAAACGTTCCACTCTTGTGTACCGTGCCAACAAATGAAATTTTCGATCGAGACAAATGACTATGCATTACTCTTTTTGTATGCTCTAACAACAATGCTGCTTTTGAACAACGCGCAGTGTATTGTGAAAAAATGTCCAATGATAACACATAACGCCATTTTTTAATAAGCAGGTGGCTGAAAATTTATAAGGAGATTACATATTTATAGTTTGTACTTTTTTATGAAGTGGACAAATAAACATACGGGTTAGTTCTTATAGTTACTTTGTAATATAACTTGGTCAAGCCAACTCTGTAAAATTTTTGATTGTATTGTTACAAAGTAGAACGTACAATGGTCAGCTTGCTACTTTTGATGATGATTACAAAACTTTGCACCAACCACTTCTAAAAGTATGTGTTTAGTACTCAATCTACAAATTGGGTATAAACTGCACTTACGTGTATCTAGTATTTAAATTGTCATAATTGTTTGAATGGTTCGTTAGAGAATTAGGAATTTACGATACGGCCAGTACATTTAGGGACTACCCACACATATTCAATCCTATCCACGTTTCGTAGCAAAATTTTGGTAACACTTATCTAGTTCTGAATCTATCAGTTGTGTATATCGTCGTAAGGTTGAGTAAAAAGCGTCATAACATGTAATCACCGCTAAAAAACTTCTGTCTACCACATACGGCGTTAATAACTTGCTAAGTATTATATCCTCAACGTGAATAGTTCCATGTGTGATATTTTATTGTTTCATAAATTATAGAAATGTAAAAAATTAATCGTAAAAAATCAATACACAAACAATAGTAGTTTGACCCAGTATTTTCGGCTAGATATTGAGAAAATTTTGGAAATTGTGGACCTGTGCAGGCCAAGATTTTTTAACAAGGATTTGAGAACCATCTGTGTACAGTGATGTCCAGCAGCGTTCACCGTTGAATATAGCGAAAAAGCACTGAATGTAGCAGAACAGCGCTGAATTCGACAGAATAGCGCTGAAATCCACCTACAGTACTCACAAAAACAGATATTGCCTTATTTTATAGATACTTGTTTGCTAGAAAGCGGGACAGACGCGGAAAACTGAACAGATGCGCACACGTTTTCCACGCAAAATTGTTGTTTTCTATAGACATAAACTGAATAGGTACGTAAATCTAAGCTGTACAAGTTACTGCTATAGTCCTCAATACATCGTTATAAGCAATATACTTTTCCTAGCGTTATCTTCTTATTTGTCTTGTCGGACTTTAACATCCACTGATGCACGAAGTTCTCCCTCAAGGAGCGCCAACCATTCCAATCTTGGGCAATTCGCATCCATTCGCTATCAGCGACCTTCTTCAAGTCGTCGGTCCATCACGCCGCAGGGCCCCCTACACTAGTTTTATCCAATCTTGGTCTCCACTCTAGTACACTTCGCCTCCAGCGACCATCAGTTCGCCGACCCACTTCCAATTCAGCGTACCAATTCTCCGTGCGATGCCAATAACTCCCGTTCTCTATCGAATAACCTCGTTACAAATTTTGTCAGCCAGAGAAACACCCAGTATCGCACCCTCCGTCGCACGCTGAGCTACTTTAAACTTGTGGACCAGTCCAATGGTGAGTGTCCATATCTCGGCTCAGTATATCATTACGGGAAGGACACACTATTCAAATAACTTGATCTTTAATAATTATGGAATCGGCGACTCGAAGATTTAACGTAGCTTCCCGTATACTGCCCAGCCCAGACGAATCCTCCTATCGGCCTCCCGATCGAAATTGTGCCGGCCAAGTTTAATAGTTTGCCCAAGGTAGATGTATTCTTGCACAACCCTGATAGCAGCGGCGTTTACGGTTACAGGGCTCGGGGATACCTATTATGTATGTTTTCGTTTTTTCGATGTTCAACCCCAGTCCCACTCGTTTTGAAGAATCGCCCGGACTGTTGAGTATTTCTTTCAGATCATGCAGAGATTCTGCCAGGTTGATTATGTCGTCTGCAAATTTAATTCTTAATTTAATATCCGGATAATGGTAATTAGCCATTTGTAATATTTGAAGGTTCAAAATCACAGTCGGTGGAATAAGAGTGTTTTAATTCGCCTAAACTTTTCCTTGTTTTATTTTAAGAAAAGATGTGAGTCATATACAAGCACACGATTGTTAGTTATCGGTTACGATACGTAGAAAGTTGCAAATAAATCAGAATAAAGATGGAATAGATATAAAAATACGAATATGAAAACCAAATATTGTGATATACAAAGAGATGGAATCTTCAAGACAAAATTTCACACATTTCCAACTGAATTGATTTAGCAGTGAGATAGGATCCGTTATATTTAATCTATCATTTGAACTTGGTAAAATAATATAAATGAAAAAAAATTGACTGTGAAGTTAGAGGTCACATGAACTTCGCAGAGTTTTGGCACACACTTTGGTCGCAACATTTTTGTGTGTTTGTAACATATTTATGTAAGTAAAAATTCCCTTGAAAAAGAGTTTTAAATCAGTTAAAATATTGAAAAACCTACGAATCGTGCCACACAATATGCAAGAGCTACTTGACGCAACAGTGAATAGTCTTTATTCCTGTTACTGCCTGTAAAAGACATTCAACGATATCCTCCATTATTAGACAGACAAGCTTACGCAGAAATATTTTCATAGGCCTTTTAATCTATAATTTATGTAAAACTACAGCTTTCCAGCGCTGAGAATCCTGAAACTAAGACCTGGATACAAAAAAGACATAGACAAACTATAAAACGTATACCTTTTGCTATAGAATAACGTGTCTCACTACAGAAGCCTGTAAACACATAAGGCGGATAGCGTTTTAGAACCCATGGGATTAATAATGTGTCGTTTGGTTCTAAATAATAATGTTGATTTTTGTATTAATAAGCCTCTTTAAACTTTCGTCTTTATCCCCGAAAAGGTAGACTTCGAAGTATAAGTAAAGAGTATATAATAGTACGCTATGTATTATATTTACTAGTGTAAGTGTTCGTTTTATAGAAAAAAATACAATCAGTTTTTATTCAACTTTTTAGAAAAACCTTTGTAATTTTTGTACAATATAAAATTAAATTATTTATTTTTTGATAAATCCTTGAATACTTTTCATGTTTGAAATTTACATATTTTTATAAAACTCGCTTTGAATCAAGTTTTGTAACAGGATTATGTTCTGTCTTTTTGAACTTATAAGTCTTCGTAAATTGTATGTTAATTTACTCAACCGAGGCTGTACGATATTCAGAAGGGACAATGTTGTCAGAATATTCTCGATTCGTGGCGACATCTTGGACAACTCGCAAACTTGATTATTAAGGGGTGGGAAGGGGTTAGAAGGATGCGACAGTGAAATATACTGGATTTTATTATATATTCTAGAAAGTTTTAAACGTAACTATATAAGTCACAACTTTATAGAAAAAAAGGGAAATTAACGAATTACAACAACATATATATTTTGAGTTACCAAAACTTTAAGAATTTAAAATACTAAAAAATAAAAATATTTGGAGTCGCTGAGCTAGCGAAGTAAGTAAATAAGAAAATACAAAACTAAGATAATAATTATAACAATTCGGACATCTGGAACACAACGCCATCTAGTACCAAGTTAAGCAGAGCTTGCACTATGGATACTAGTCAACTGATATTATATAAATACATACCTACTTTTTTTTTGTAAATACCTACATACTATACATAGAAAACACCCAAATTTCAAAAGAAACATTTGCAGATCATACGAAAATTTGGTCCAACCCGGGCACTGAACCTGAGGTCTCACGCTACCGACGCTACCACTGTACCATCGAGGCGTCAAGTATTTACATACTGCTTATGTATTTATGTACTAACTACCGATTAGATTTTATTATAATGTGATATGTACAGTACGGTAAATAACCGCTATCTATGACCACTCGCAAGTCAAGAAATTCAAGTACGCTGCCCCCCCTTCTGTGTACCTACTCGCCCCACAATTATGAGAGAGAGAGAAAATTACCTGCGGGACCTACAAACACACAGTCGGTAAATTTCATAACATGTGTCAGTGTTTTTTTATTTAAAGGAAAGCAAACCTTTTCCGAACGCATCAAATGAAAATAAATGACGTGCAAATATTCTGTAGCCTATCATCACTATAGCTAAATTTAATAATACGCACACAAACATCAATGAAGTCGAAAAGAAAGATAAAGTAGTGTAGGATCAGTCATATGGAAAAGATGGATGTAAGGCGAATAATGAAAATAATTTATCAAATGTATGTGAATAGGGGGAAACGAAACACATAAAAGACTTATGCTGAACTAATGGAGTCCAAAAAGTATTAAATAAGTAACATTATGAATGTCATAAGCGATGGTAATCCACCCATGAATGAACTAAAAGACAAGTAAATTAAATATATTTTATTTTTCTTTTATTTATTTATATAATAAAAGAAAAATAAATTACAAGTTATATAAGCATAACAATCGACGGTTTTATTGCTCACGCACATCTTACAGACAACCTTTGTATGGATTTCATGCACGTGTCTAGATAATACACAAAAGTAAGGCCAAAAGCTATGCCACAGGGTCTGAGGTTACATTTAACAATTTATGAAGGTATTTTTGGTTTATGTTTTAAAACAAATGCATAAGTTATTCATATTATTAACATTTTCACTAAACAAATAAGTATTTATAATTAATTGTAGAGTAATATAAATGTCTCTGGTCGTAATCCTTTAGTGTATATCTATGTTAAATTAACGACAAGGTTTATTCAGTTTTAGATTTCAGTTTAAGATATAATCATTTCTTCTACACCTCTTTAAAAAATTATACTTATACATTTGATAAAAAAAACAACGCAATGATGAACAAACCAACTAAAATGTCTATAAAAATACACCAGATTTATTCAACTCAACATTTCTGTAACACGAGTTAATGTAGAAATTTTACAAAGAGAAAAAGCCTTGCATATTAATATTATGAGGGTTTTTAAAGAAAAAAGGAGCCCAGTTGACATTTTGTCCACGGCCGCCGCTCGTCCACTCCACTAATGAATACAAATTTCGTAAAACCATAACATACACCCCTAGTCATAAAATGTTTAATTTAAAAAACATATACTGGCTTAACAATAATGCAATGTTACTTTATCATTTTTTTGCATCTTTTTACCATGGTTATTTAAAAATATTTGTTCGGAGTTCAAAAAAATATTAATACCATATAAAAATATGATAATATGACGACGATGTTTGATGACTGCAACATTGGAAGTCATGGATTCAGCTTATTGTCAAATATTATTGACGGATAATGTCTTTCTTCTCACTTTTCTGCGACCCATGGGAGTAATTTCATAAAATAAAACGACAATATGTAACAAGAAGCTGGCAAATTGCATGATAATTGAATTGACCTACAAGCACGTGTAGTGGTAAAGTAGGCCGTTGAATGGTAGCTGTGATTTTATACAGACATTACACATTACATCTGTGACTCATGTAGGGTTCACTTTTCATATTTAAAAACTATTATTACAGAAGAAAAACTATCTGTTTCTTGGACCTAGATTCAAAGCATGCTTATTTTAAATCTAGAGAATGCTGCTGTATTTTTTCCAGAGTACGAGAAAAACGGTTCTACATGTAAAAATATGTGAAATTATTCACAAGTGGAATAATTAGTAGACTGCTGGTATTTTGATTATTTATATGCTGTGACATTTTTGCGCCTAAACAAAATAAATACAAAAATGAATTGTTTTAGTAGATCCTATTCTAGACATGTAATCGTTTAAAATGCATGCAGATGATACAAATAATAACTCTGTCTGACGTCACGATCATCTGAAGTTTTCATTACATATCAATTTATACTATACTAGCTGCCCCTTAACTTAAGTTCGTTTTTTTTATACTAAGAGGCTGCCAAAGTGACTCTACTCTGCCTGATGGAAAGCATGAATAAAATCCAAGAGTTTTGATCACCATACATACATACCACAGTTTAACTTTAATACTACGCTACCTACGAACTATAACTTAACTATGCCACTTACCACTGAGCTAGGATTCCTTCAATGTTTATAATATTAGTATAGATGTGAAAGTAACTCTGTCTGTATATCACACTTTCGTGGTAAAATCGCTACGCCGATTTTTAAGAACTTTGGATATAGGTGAAAACGAACATACACGCATATGCAGCCACAGGCCAAAGCTAGTTTAATTATATTTTCATTGTATTCAGACAACTGTATTCTTTATGACCCTGTTAAAGTAAATAAATAATTGAAAGTTAGTCTATAAATAAAGTGATATCTAAGGAAAGAAATATCTAACAACAAGGTTGGCTTTGTGGTTTAAGCGGTCGGTCGACACACCAATTTGTTTCTGCTTGTTTGTTACTCTATTTTTCTAAAATAAAGTAGCCTAAGTTACTCCTCATAATATCAGCTAGTTAGCAGTGAAAGTCTAGTCAAAATTGGTTCATCCGTAATAGAGATTAGAAGCCGTAAATACTTTAATATTTATTTAATCAAATAGACACATCAATTTTATTTACTTATATGGCGTTGAAGCAGAATTGGGCCGGTCAAGTTTCCAGACGAACCGATGGTCGGTGTAGCTGAAGTGTACTAGAGTAGACACCACGATTGGGAAAACGTAGTGTAGGGCACCCTGCGGCGTGATTGACCGACTACTTGAAGAAGATGGCTGGCAGCAGATGGATGCGAATTACCCAAGACGGGAATGGTTGTCGCTCCTTGAGGAGATCTTCGTTTATCAATGGACGGCGATAGGTTGATTTGATAGTATAGAAACAATCTTGAGACACCTTTACCTATAATCTATAAAGAACTGTTTAAAATTACAATATTTGGTTCTGAAAATTATTTTTCTGAACTCTTTTAAAGTTACTAAAAACAGACATACACTTATATATTCGACTCTATACTCCTATCGTTAAACTAAAACAGCACACTCCATTACCAACAAAATCCATTAGAATGCACCTGTATTCCCAAACCGCGTCATTAGTACCCAACAACTACATATATATACATACATTAATGACGATTATTATTTTATCAAGTATGTGAACAAAACTTATACGTAGTTGATAATATGTTAATTGACAGTAATGAGGTTCAGAGTAGCGAATTTCATGAATATAATTAGCGTTTATGTTATACTCGCTATATGAGAAGGGCTTGGTGAAGGTATATCACGAAAGTTGCGGATATTTAACAGGTAACTTATTGACTGATCTGGCGTTCGGTTTTTATGTCATTTGAGGTCTTGCCTGATGGAAAGGATGAATAGAATCTCATTGCGAATGTAGATAATGCATATGGTGACCCACACTATTGCGGCCTTGTGAGTTGCTTTTTCACGCCTCACTTAAAGGGCTCAGGATCATAGTGGGAGGGGAGTACGTGTTCTAAGTTTGAACTGATTTACTTGGGATGGAAGAGCCATACTAAAACGGTGATTGCCAAGGTCAGGACGTGTTGTCCTCTAAAGGAATGGAGAAGGTGGGACCAGAAGGAAAAGATCGTCAGAACATTCTCCATGATAAAGCGATAGAGGACTGTCATAGAGGCAACACCTCTTTGCAGCTGTGGAGGCTCAAGTGATTCTGTTTATTGTTTATATGGGTATTCGATTGCCATTCTTAATAACAATCCCGCATTTAAGATCACTATCTATCAGTCACCATGAAATATGAATGCCACATGCTTCTACCGCTTTTTGTTTAGTGTTAGTGAAAATTGCTATCACAAAAGTTTCTTGCTTTCATGCCAACCAATCCCCAGTCCAAGGAGTTTGATTTCTATAATACTTTATGCTTCAGATACAACATTGGTTACATTGAAGAATACTGCGAAAAATATTAAATAAATAAATAGAATAAATAATCGAACATTTGATTCATAAACTTTATCTAACTTCAACTAAACAGAGCTTGTACTATGACTAAATATACATATTATACATAGAAAACACCCAAACTCTGAAACGAATATTTGTAGGTCATACAAACATTTAGTCTGACAAGGGATTCGATCGCGAGACCTCATGTACATCAGCCACATACACTACTGCGCAACCGAGGCAGTTAAAGTTATATTGATTAAATTGCTTTATATGACTGTCACTAGGTGTCACTGTGACTAGGTGTCACATTCTGTTAATATTAATTATCAATCTATTTTTTCTTCTAATTATCAATTTGATGAATACTATTCGTTAGTTTTGAGTGAAGTTAAATTCAAATGAACCCTGACGAAAGCAATAATCTGTTCTCAACTGAATGAGACACAACATTGGCCCTAACTGTATATCACGTGACTTAGCAGCAACATCAAGCTTAAACCCAAGCAAGAAGGGGAAAGCTGATTCGGATTAAACTTTGAATATGTAAGAGCGACTTTAGCTGGGGCACACTGTCGCGTGTTGTCGTGTTCAGACACTGCTGGCGATCAGCTGTGTTGAATAATTTCTATTATGTCTGTTGGGACAACTTGCTTCCTATTTTTACTGGTTTGACTTTTTGTGATTCTTTCGAAGTTTAAATTTTTTAGGGTTTATAGATTTTTAAGAATAAAATTCAATTTAACAGTGTTTAAAATAGTATTTTTTGTGGTTGGATGTTTTACTAGCATAGCATCTATAGTATATATCAAGAGTAGAGTAGGGTTGCCAATCTCTGCTAAACGTCTTTGGAGACCATAAAATATTCAGACACATATTATAGAGAGCACGCTTATCTTGTTTTAAGTTCTGTTTCTGACTGGTGGTTTATAATTTTAGTCGATTAAATAAGTTATTTCATTTAGTTAAACATTAAAAATAATAATCAACGTAGACATTTTTTTACATTTTTCTCAATTTTATTTGAGTTGGTGGCCTACATTCTCTTGAAGAACAGAAATAATTTTATTTACAGTCAGGTATTATAAATAAATTGAAGTTAATGTAAAAGATAATTCTTACAACATATTCCAAACAGTGACATTTATAACAGTTAGTTGAAACACAGTGTGTCCCCTTTAGCCTCTAGGCTGTACCGTTGTACTCGAATAATGCCTTTTGTACATCTTTCAACTTGTACACACAGCGTATTAAACTGTTTCGTACTTACTAAGCTTTCAGACACTCAGATGGAATTGAATTAAACTATTTTAAGAGCTCTAGAGGTTGCTATACGTTGACAAGTAATAACTTCTAAACTCTAAGTAAGTTTTAAACACATTTAAATAATATTCTTTAGAACTTTAGCCATATAATCTTCAAGATTTTTGAACGAAAAGACTTTGTCTCGTGAAAATTTCATTGAATATGTTTAAACTACAACAAAAATCCATTTAGTTTGCCCTGAAATTCTCTATTTTAAGAAGAGACATAATCTATTATAAAAAACTAAAGAGAATAATTATTAAATTAGTCCAGCCATTCTCAAGTTACGCACTTAATAATAATGAACATTTTAGAATATAATAAAACTAATATATATTAAATAAATGAGCAAGATTTTATAAATAAACAAAAAAAGAAACAAATTTCCCTCCTCTTCATTTTAAAGAAGGGAAATCAAACGTATTATTAAGATGTGATGTCAATCGAGATGAGCCGTGGTGACACTCACTATCGGGTAACATGCTTACTTGTTTACTCTCCCATGCCATAAAAAATAACGAATATTGATAATCCTCAACTCATCGTTTTAGACCCTCTGAGTTATTTTTTTTAATTAAGAGCCTCTACTCTATCTAATAGAAAACATATAGAATCTAAGAGTTATAGGCACCATTCTCATTGCGAATACAGACAATGCGGTATGGTGACTCACACTATGGCAGCCTAGATTTGTCACGACCTGCTTATGGACGCAAAAGACATGATATTCGTCAGTATAAGACTCACACATTTACCACGATAACTGTGACCTCTGCATCACTGGGCCTCCGATCTCGTACGGATGCTGTCACTTCAGGTTGATCTTCTGTGAGAGGTAGTATTACCTCGGCCGTTCTTTCTGATATCAGCTCTCTGGCTCTATTATCTCTTCACAAGTTGAAATAAGATGCTTCAAAATATTCCATATGATTCTTCGTTGGTAAGGTTTATACATTATAACAAGGAGTTTAATATTTAAAGAGGAAATTCTATTATTCTCCAATGAATATTTGAATTACTTTATATATGTATCAGTCCGTGGGCGCTTTGTCGTATTTATCAAGACTAAGCAACATTCGAAAATATAGATACATTTTATTCAGATTTTATGTGTCATGTATTTCTACGGTTCTTTTCTTGGAAAATCTCTTACAAGAAATACGAAGAAATTTACATCAAATCTTCACAATTTTTAAGCAGTTAAAGAGTTTAGTGTACCCTTATAACTTATAGTTACCACATAAATATGAAATAATTGATCTCATTAGGACAAATAACTACACATACGTTCTAGCATAATATATTATATATTTTAATGATATCTAAAGTTGAAGTCCAAGTCCAAGTACCCATTATGCCTTACGGTAAACTAGTAAATTAAAAAAAAAAGTGTAACCTACTAAATTGAAAATTAAAGTATTTCATAAATTATTTTTAAAGGTACTTAACCTTAATACTTAGAATTTCATGCTAAAGAATGTCGTATTTTTTTTTACAATATCTATAATAACAAGAGAGCAAGAGTAACGGTAGAGAGAGAAAAGATCTCAAAAGACATCTTGAATAGTTTTTGGCGCATTACCTCACAATCTTGAGCCTTCGAGCTTCAAAATACATAATACATATCGCCGAGCAACAATAAATAATTCTGGCGTATTTTCTGCCCCTTATAATGACTGGCAAGTCGGCAAATTTCCTGTGGGGCTATCAGCCATCTTTAAAATTAATTGAAACGTTTTTGATGTAATCTCTTGTAATAATTCTATCGTAACAGGCCCGTTTTGAAGATTAACTCATATAAATAAGTAATAACTTTTTAATAGCTTTGGCAGTTGTTAAATAACAAATTTGGTTACAATGCTGAATAAAGGTCATTTTGGGAATTGATGTTGACGCGTTGATATTATTTGATTTTACGTTTTGAGTTTACATTAATTTGCAGATTTTACTTGTTTTTATTACAGTTGTACAATTTTCTTCTATGATTTATAAAATAACTGATAAAATTGATATTTTTATAATTTTAGGTTATTGAAAAAACAGAAACCATTATTGTATGAATCAGTTTTATAAAAATATACTATCTAGAATTTATATTAGAAGCTCAACTCGGTTTAGATCCCGATAACGATTCGTAATATATCCCGGGTTTATTATTATAGATTCCTCTGTAAAATACTCTCCTTCTGTTCAAAGCTCGTTCAATCAATTATAATAGAAAACGCAATATGTTGTGCCTAAATAGTGTAACTTCAGAAAGAATGTCCGATAAGTGAGACCATCAACATTACAGGACGCACAGTGACTTAGCTAGAACTACAAGTGTTTATGGGACACACTGACCGCGTAAAATAAAACAATAGCTTTTTAGTTTTTTAGGAAATTAGTAACTTTATATCATCTGTCAAAACGAGAATTTTGTATGAAAAAACGCACTAAATACCAAATTGTGAAGTCACTGTTTTAGACTACTCAATTGAACAATATATTTCACTGTATATTTTATTGAAGTTCGTAATAATCATAAAAAGTAATGTTAATTGCATTTGCCGAGATGTTTCGCGATAGTAGTTGCAATGAAGTGGACATTGTTATTTATTTACGATACAGTCATCTACCCAATTATCCAAATGGATCGAATAAAGAAAAAATCAAACATCATTGTAAACACTTGTCAAAAAGTTATATGTCATCAATATAATCGAATTGTGGCTGCAACAGTCCGATTCAGAAAAGAAAATGAGGAATATTACACAAAAGCCATTTTCACGGCATTTAGTTCGCGATTCTATTACATCATTACATATTCACACAGTCATGCTGCCATAGAATGTTGGGTTGGTATTACATCAAAGAGAGTATTCGATCAAGGGGGGTGGTTGTTTTTTTTTCTTTTGCTTCATTTACCACGAGCCATACGCTCGCTTCGCCTTGTTATATGGGTGGCTCAAGCGTTCGATATAAGCGAATTCATAGTTTGTTTTATACAACAAAGTTTGTCACACACAAAAGTTGCTTTGAATTTGTACTGAAAAATGACTGCGTAGTCATTAATGTTAGAAATAGTCTGTAAGCCGTACTAGTCAGCATATACTTTTGACCAGATGTGTTCCTCGTAAAAATTATTGATTTCTAAGTAAATTTTGTTAGAAAGAAAATCTCTAATTTAAACATTTTGTTTTCTTTTTTTTTTAAGACAACACTCACATTGTGTATAAATCCTGTGTCGCGGGGAACTTAAGAAACATACAAGAAACGGACACAAAGAACACCCAGACTCAGAACAACAATTTATGGATCACATAAAGTGTTGTCCCATGTGTGATTTGAATATATAACACTCAACGCAGTAGAGAGCACCGTGGTGACCGCTTAAACCACTTGGCCAACCGTGCAGTCAAATAATGTTTCCTTAGCATGAGAGTTGCTATAAAACAAAAAGATTTGTAATGTTTGTCGCAAAATGTGAAACAATTTCGTTAATAATTGTTTTCTCTGAAGTTGTTAGTGAACTCATATTCCTTCCGTATTTTAGCATTGTGACCCAAGAAGAGACATGTCATATTTTAAAATATCGGAAGAACAAAATGCCATAAATATGTGTGTTGCCTATGTATCAAACTTAGTTTTTAGCCCATTGATGCAGGCGTGACAGTTATCGTGGTAACTGTGTAAGCCTTACACTGTCACGATGACTGTCATGCCTTTTACGTCCCCAAGCGGTGTGTGAAAAAGCATCTCACTAGGCTGCCATAGTGTGTGTCACCATATTGCATTGTTTGCATTTGCAATGAGTATGGTGACCACAAGTCTTGGATTTTATTCATGCTCTCCATCAGACAGAGTAGAGTAGAGTAGTTCTTAATATAGAAAAAAAAACTATACTCCTAATAATATTGTCATCGTAGTAGTCAATTGTAAGACGTTTTTGAAGTTTAAAGTTATGACTTAACTTGGTAAGACAAACATTGATCAAATACAATAAAAATCCTGAAACCATAAATATTTTTACTAACAACTTTTTATTAGAAGTATACTGAATACTGTTTTCAAGTCTCTATTCTATATTACATTTTAACAGTTTTCTCATCTATAGATCCTTTTCCAAAAGCAAATTATTATTTAATTTGCAAAAAACTTTCACCATTATTGAAAACTTAACGAAATTCATAAAGATCAATCAATCGCTGGTGCCTTCATCTCGAGCCAGCCTGTTAATGTTCGGTTTATGTAAATATTATGAGAGTTTAACTATTCACTTATTCACTTAGCGTCAGCTCTCTTGGGCTGTCTTTTTGTATCGGAATAGCTCCCTTCCTTTCTTCAGAGTTAAAATTGTTTTTTGTCGTGCCATCCAACTTTTCTAAGTCGATTTAAAATGTACTTAAAACGATTAATTTGAATGGAGTTAGGGGTTTGTGTGACAGTGACAGTCGAATTTATTTCAAAGTAGACATTTTTGTTTCTTAATTTTGTTGGATGGGCTGTTTGTCTTTCATATCTTTTTTTTTTATTGTACCGTAATAAAGGTAAGGAGTCAGAATAAAAGAGAATTGTAACAGGGTCTTAACTGACAAAAAACTTTGTAATTACGAGTTTTTGTATCGTACTCTTATAGTTGTATATTTAAAAACAGAATTATGGCTATAAAAGTTATAAATTTATGTTTATTAGAGATAGGAATTATTATATAATAACTGCCTCGGTGGCGCAGTGGTGGTGAATGCGATTGCTGTGTTTGACGTCTCGGGTTCGATTTCCAAATGTTTGTATGATCTGCAAAGATTTGTTTCGAAGTTTGAGTGTTTTTTATGTATGATATGTATGTATTTACAAAAAAAAGGTATATAAGTATTCTATCAGTCCGTCTAGTTATCATAGCACAAGCTCTGCTTAGTTTGAAACTAGATGACGCTGTGTGTCAAATGTCCGAAATATTTATTTATTTATTTTACTTATTTACCATTAGTATCAATAGTATTATAGTGTAATATATATTAGTTTAGTAGTATCAGTTTAGTTATCGTAATATGATATATATTAGTATCAAAGTGCAGCAGATCGAATCATTTCACGCGTTCCTAAGCAAATGAATCAAAAGCAGAATTGACAGGAGATTTCATATTAAAAGTATTTGTGAAATTAGATATTCAATGGCGTATTTGAAACTGAACGAAACGAAACAAAGACACACAAATATGTTTACAGGCACGAACACGTATTTGCTAATTTAGTTACCAAACAATGCGCTAATTACTGAAGCAACTAGACAAGGTAAAATGAATCCAGTTCGACGAAATCTGGAGCCTTTAAAACAGTTGAATATTCACTAGAAGATAATGTTATTTGTAAGAGAGATAAATGAAAACAAAGATTTTTAAATTTTATTTTTCCTGTCACACCTCGTCCTAATTTAAGTTACTTGTAATAATTTTAAAATGGTTGCCAAAGAGCTTCCTGCTTGTTCGAGACTACCAAAACAATACGCTTCTAGTTTTGTATTCGTTTGTTCTTCTAAGTCCCGCTAACTTCGGACCCTCACTCGAGTAAAATTCAACACACGTCCGTCCACATAGTGTGTCCACCTTGCGACGCTCGCTTTCTTACCCGGATTAACTCGAATTAAGATCCTACGTATCTTTGTGTTTGCTAGACGTTGCAACAGATCTTGTAAGAGAACGTTCAGTGAATTTCAATATCTGCGAAATCTTTGTGTATCTGAATTATACTCTATGAGTTGTAACCTTTTGAATTAAATATAGGGTGGGCCACGCGTTAGTTAACAATTAAATAAATCGTATAAAAAGCCGTTTGATATATATTAAAAAAAATTGTGTATTTACAAGACATCTAATTAGTCGAGATTTATTTTTTAAAAATTATTTCATCTAAATGATCACCATTTCTAAATTTGCACCCTTCTAAGCGAGCGACACAGTTTTCAAATACTCGTTTGCAAAGAGATCGCGAGATCGCCGACATCTTTTCGCTGATTTTTTCTTTTAGTTGATGTAGTGTATTTGATTTATTGCCGTGGACACTATTTTTCAAATAACCCCATAAAAAGGAGTCTGCTGAGGATAGATCTGGACTTCTAGGTGGCCATGGAATGTCGCCTAGTTTAGAAATCAACTTTTCCGTAAACATGTCTTTGACCACAGGCAGTGACTATTCGGATTTGTGACAAGTAGCTCTATCTTATTCAAACCATGTGTTACCAGCAAATTCCAGTAGCATCGGTTCCAAAAACTTCTGTAACATGTTCACGCGGGATGTTAGATTCAAATGTTAACGAATTCTTGGCCAATCCTACATTTACTTGAGTTAATGTTCAAGATTTATTTTTGGTATTCACGAGTCTATTTATAGACTTACGGTCAGACTTATATCAAAATTAATTGAACCTTACAGGGTTTGTAACACGCCTGCGTCTAACCCAAGCTGCATAAGGGTTTGAGTGTGTGCAGGTATGTTGAAGGATTTTCGCTACGCTTTCTCTATACATATTATAAATTATACATATTTGTTAGTCTACTCTACCACAACCAGGGTCACTAACCACAAGGCCTGTTCTTCTAGTGGTTACTGACCCCAATTGCTAAGCCAGAAGGCTTTCGGTTCGACTGTCACCCAGGACTAATATTGTGTAATAGACACGATCATCTTTTCTGTGTCTGTGAGTAATTCATCTATAGCATGTATGTATTTAGCAATATATAAATATGTTTATCAGTAGCCAGGCTAGCATAGCTCAGGTTCTGCATATTTTGGGACATGATGACCATGTGTGAGATGTGTCTATCTGTTACAATTGTATATAATACATAAAAAGAAAAACAAAATACGTATTAAAAAGTTTAAAAATACTCTTTTGTTAAGCTTTTACCAATAAATTAATAATATATTTAATTTTTGAAATAATTTTCGTAGTTCAATTGTAAAAAAAAAACCACCTATCTAGAATATTACAGTTGCGAGTGATGCGTCTCGCTACATAATTCAGTTGGCTGTCAGCTACAGAGCGTTTCGGACGAGTTTCACACGAAGTATTGCTGTGAGAAATACACTACTAAAATGTAGGTTATGTATTGCTGGTATGTATGTATGTACTACATTATTTTACTTTTATACATTATAAGAAAAGCCAAAATATAATTAAATTTGTTAAGATTTTATTTTCAAAAGATATTTTCCAACGTAAACGTTTAACACTCGATAACTGTATTAAAATTACAAAAGAAATATTGTGATGCTATGAGCATCTAATAATACATCTACTTTTAATTTGCTTAAAGAAGTTGAACAAAAATATGGAGGAAATGCTCGTAGTGTAAGATGTTTCCGTCTCACGGACACGAAAACAAACAGCAATATTTTCCAAAATAGACAGTTTCTGACCACGATCAATAGGTCTTCGTCGAAAGACACCACATATTTGAGCATTTTTAAAAATAACTCGCTTTCTTGTCACTGACTTTTACTACGCAGTAATATATATATATATATATATACGAGTATACACATATATATACATATTATATAGAACGCTAATATTTGAAACTCAAACATGAAGATAAATAGCAAAATCCACATTCATTGCTCTTTCATTGAAAAATACCTAAATAATAAGAATTGTATAAAATTTAACCGCTTCGTTGGTGCAGTGGTAGCATATGCATGATCTGGATGTCGTAATAGCAGCTGTTCCTGGATCCCTCTTATGTCAGACGCAGAGTGGCACACCGTGTGGTTTTAGTCGGTCCGATTCCGACACACCACCCTGCCTTTACGGCCCGGTGGGGTGACGGCCCGAGGGGGTTTCCATACGATAAAAAAAAAAGTGGTAGCATATGCAACTGCTGTGCTTCAGGTCTCGGGTTCGATTCCCGAGTCGGATCAAATATTTTTATGATCTGCAAATTTTTATTTCAGAGTTTAGGTGTTTTCAACGTGTATGTATTTACAAAAAAGTACATATGTATATCAGTTTCCTAGTACCCACAGTACAAGCCTTGCTTACTTTGGGAATAGATGGCGTTGTGTGTCAGATGTCTGAAATATTATATTGTATTATTATTAATGCATAGATAAGTTAAAGTATTTTTTACAGTTTTAAACGAGACTGAAGCGGAGGTCGATTCATCTTTGATTTCTTATGTTCCTTAGACGAGACAGAGGGCGATCACAGCTTGTATCATAAGTGTCCTACGTAAACATTGAATATAGGAACATATAAACAATCAAATTGCCCATTCGCATATTTGCGTTATACCTAAAGCAGCAATAATGATTCTACATCGTAAATGAACTAACAGATGAACACTGAATGTTTCAATAACTCACTAACAAACATTTTGTGTGATGGCCAAGCATTGGTTATGCTCTGAAAATGTATTCCTATCGTATTGTACTGAATATGATGATTATATTATGGCTAGCCATGATTGTGTGCAAGAAAATATGCATTTATTGGTATTATTTCAGTAGAATGGCTTTCACACTGGCTTTCTGATTGATGCTTGTATTTGTACTTGTGAAGGTGAACTTTCGTACTGTCAAGGGTTATCTGATGCCTAGCTCTAAATTATCTGAGTGATACCAAACATACATACATATATAAAGTCACGCCTGTTACCCCTGAGGGGTAGGCAAAGACATGTTAAGTGCCCATTTTACACCAGTATTTTGGACCCATGTTTTCCTTGCCAGAGCCTCGTCTACCGATCAGCAGGTATAGTTAGGTAAGGTGAATTTGGTACCCCAGTTCTCGGTGGGAAGTCTATGCATACTGAAATTGCATTTTCTTCGTGTAATATCTCAAGACTACACAAAACCACAAAAAAACTTGAAATAAGATCACAACATAAACTAGTATCTCTAACTAGTATATATTATGATTAAAAAAAACAAATGAAGTTCAGTTGCCCAATTTATTATTCTCAAACATAAACAAACATTTTAAATATATAAAGCTTATTGTAGTACACTATAGACGAGACGTAGATACTTGTATATGGTGTAACGTATTTTCGTCTGCACTCGTGCAAGAAATACTGTGAGAATATACCACATCCCTACAGGTGTTTGCAACGTTATTTTTTTTTTTCGCCCACCCTCAAACCAACCGCATTACTCAAAGCACCGCCCTGTTTTCAGTAGATTTTTCTCGAAGTTTTTCTAGAAATACGGCGATGGGTGAAATTTTAGTAATGATGTCGTTATCGCGAGTATGAATCCATAATAATTTTGGTTAGATATCTCCTCTAAATAGAAATGTAGTGAACTTAACCTGTTATATAAATTGGAGTATTTAAAATTTTCTGATGTGTGAAGCAATAACAAAAAAAAATTGCGCAGTCTTCGCTTACAAAAACTGTAGTGTATTAGATATAAAATACTTGAGGTATCAACAACTTTAGCACATAAATGACATTGTCTGAGGGTATAACCCAGTCAATGCTAATACCTGGTCAAAATCACAGACAATTAAAAATATAATTTGTCATGTCTCTTTCATGATCAAGATAATTCTAGTGTAAGCATACAAACAATATGTAAAAACATACATGCATAAGAAAAGTCTGAATTTCACGTGCCTAAAAACTATTAAAAAATTTAATAAAAATGGTTTTGTTTTAAATAAATATAGACCTACATAGCTTGAAACTAAAACTGGCAAATTATATTTAGAAATACCCTTCACGTAACTTTAATCAAAGCTATCGTATCTTCTTGAGGTTACTTTTTGTGTCTACATGAATTTTATAGTACTACTATATCTTATCTAAATGTTTCAACATAACAACTCAGTATGGATCCATTAAATCTTTAAATACTATCTTATTAATATCTTAATTAACCCAACAAATTACCCTGATACAATTTCAATCCATCCAATAAATGTCATCATAAATCCGTTCGTGTTGCCTGAGACGTCTACCGCAACTAGCCGAGAGACGGTGATAAATCTACTGCACGTACCATGAACCATAAGTGACTGGTACCCATCACACCGAAGCGTAAGCTTGGTCGATGGTACCACAAATCTATGGCTAGTAAGAGACCAGGTAGTTAATTTGTTGTCAATTACCTTTGTCGTGTTGAATGTTTAATACAAGATTGTAGTTAAAGATTTCTGATTAATGATCGAATTTTACTCATAGCTATAGTATTGTCTTCCTTAAAGGACCATTATAATAATTGATTCGTCAATCATTCAAAAAATGAAATTATGTTGGGATTAGAATAAAGTAATGTAACATGCTGCAATTTACATACGGCGACTATAAATAATTAGAAAATGCACTTCGAAATTATCTGTATGGTAAGCAATATTTTGTATTACCATGGATATACTCGTATCTAATAGAGTAAAAGAAGGCTAGACTTTTTTAGATAATAACAAAATATTAAATTACCTTGATAACCATAAAACTCACCTTAGTTTTAAACTTTTTAAGTAATGATACGCATTCATCCAGATAAAAATAATCATACCTAAATTGGATTCAAATCACTATTTTAAGTTAAAGGTAAAAAAAAGTCAGAGCTTTATAACGACATCCATATCAATTTATAAAATCTTTTATGAGGTCAATTTTGTAGTCTTTTTAAAACTTTGAAAATATTTTTGTTGCTATTTCATAGTATTCACATTTTCATTCTTAAATTCTTTAATCACTTCATAAAAATTTCCAAAAATTTCTACTTTCAAATATCAGCATGATGAATAACAACTTCCTGAATATTATCACCCATATATTACCTTTCCAAACTAACGTGTAGGTATACACAAGATGTAATATTAGTAACTTTCTCTTACACGAACTAAGACACATGTACTAGCCACAGGGTAGACGCCATAAATCTTCGGAGCCACGTGCAGCGCTCGGCGAACGTCACATGAGCTACCGTGTTATACGATATTATTTAGGATGCATCAAATACCGCTGAAGATATTTCATAATGTGAAAAATATAACGGACGTGTTTTGGAAAGGCAATTATATAGATGTGTTTGGGTTTGTTCCTAAGATAAAAAATAGATTATTTCTTTAGAGTTGATACCACTTGAAGGTTTTATTTACTTTATTCAACTGTGATGATAATAACAATTCACTTTAGAAAAGCTTATGACATGGTCTAAACACAAATAAAATAGATTATTATGTAAATATTTTCATCGTGTATGAACAGGGTATGATATTATCATCAGTTATCACTACAGAGCAAGTTCTCAAACCACCAACACCATCAAAAGTTCTTACTCCAAAACTTAAGCGTAATTATTTCAATTTAATATCCATAATATAATCGTTACATCGCTAAATTAGAATAAATATGTGTCAGCAGGATTTTAACTTACACCATTTACTAAACTCTTTTTCTGTTAATACTTACACTTGGAACTGAATTACGTACATTCATGTCCCATGCATAATACAATGGTGGAACAGGACAGTATACGTCTAGACTGTCAGTAGAAGCGTGCATCGCTGATGTCGGTTTGCGACATGACAAACGACTTAATGCACACATGGATGCCCCTCAAGTAGCCGTTCTGGCCGTGAAATATTGTCGGCTGATGTTAGGACATCTGCGGTGGAATTTGTGTTGCTGTTATGGAATTAATGTTGTTTGTCTGGGAAAGAAATAATAGGAGTAGCACGAGAGTACATAGAACCACTAGGTTATGTCATAATGCATATCTAAAGCCTTTTTTGTAATAATTCAAAAAGTTCATATGAATTGTGTTATCAGAAACTTTCCAGGCATGTTGTAAATTGAAACTTTATTCTTATATTATTTTTAAACTTTGATACTTTCGTATTTAAATTCGAAATAGTATTGTTAGTGATATTTTTATCAATTAAAAGATTATTTTATAAAATAATATTGGCACGTGGATCTCAGATAAAAGAAAGAAAAAATGTAGTAGCGTTCTGAGTGGTTTTTAAACCAGCAGCTCTTAAACGCTAGGTCTACGCCTAAGCCATTCCTTTATTGCCACTTACTTGATTTAGGGTTTTGCTGGCGTGTATATTTTTTGAATGATCATTCAATTGTTTCTCATTTATCGTAGTCACGAGTGGTCTCTGGAGACCTTATTAAGGATAGTATAAAATAAATTCTATATTGTTATCTTTGGGTACCATCCTAAATTCAGCACTAAATTGTATTTTGATTTAAAGTAACACCAACCAGTTTACAAATTAAATTATAATCAAATAAGGATTTAAAGGATCCACTTTAACTAATAAAGAAGTGATAACAAGCAAACCCAAAATTTTCTTTAACTAAACACTAAAACATAAAATCAATCTGAATTTGATGTTACTTTTACTAACCATTCTAAATCCAGTATACGGTCGTAAACACAAGTATTTGCAAGAGTGCCATAAATGTTAGTGGGTACTTAACTAGCGTCCTGTCTTAGCACACCAATCTATATTCAGGGTTATGCAGCTTTCCATTAGCATACATAAACACGTGTGTGTTTCGCATGTGTATTTAGACTGCGATGCAATTGTGGGCAAGTAGATGCGGTCTTAGATACAGTTTGCAGAAATGGTGACGTAAATCTAAAAGTACTAGATTTCATAGCCGTACTTATGACATTGTTTACGAGGTTTACGAGGAAGCGCAGCTCTACATTTGGCATGTTGTCTTCTGCATTTTTACTCTATAATTCAGGATTACTTTATAATTCTTAATGGTTTGTTTTATTAACAGCAGTCGTCGTTACTTTGTTATGTATTTTATAGAAGAATTTTAACAGTACTACTATGGCCAACTTCTCCAATTTTATTCTGATTAATTTCATTTCGGGTTTCAAAACAGTCTCATTTTTATATCTTGATGTGTTCCTTATTACCTCCTGGTTCCTGGTATACAAGAGTTAGAGTCGTGGGTATATGAGAGCAATTAGTCTAGATTAGAATTACTGTTAGATAAAAGTTTTCGAACAAAAAATTTATGATTATACTTTCCAATTTTAGTCAAATGCCAGATTGAAAATCTATAGATAAAAATCTTGAATAAAGTTGAAAAGGAAAACACATAAAAATTAAAAAATTAATATGCTATTAGAGTTTCAAGTACAATTCAAAGATGCAAATTTCTTAAGCCTAGCATCGTAAGCTTGTGAGTGTAAATCCACTATCGACTTTTGCGCGATAAAGATATTATCAACAAGTATTCGCTTATCCCTTTCTATCATTTTAGCTGCTGACCTTCCTAGACGTATATATAACGCGAGGAGGACAGGACATGCCTAATTACCTCTCCGGCCAGGCGATTGATTGAAATTATATAACGCTTGATTAATAATCTGATGAGATATCAATTGCTTGCACGAGATTCGGTTACGTACTGTGTAAAATTACTAATAGGTTAGAGTTATGGAACTGGATTATTATCATGTATTAAAGTAGTAATCTGGAGTTGAGCTAGTGAAATATGGCAGCAATAATTTGAAACACCAGAAATGAGATTATAAAATTATGTGCGATGGAGCGTGCGATACTGGACATTTCTCTGGCTAATAGAATTCGTAACGAGATTATTTGACAGAGAACTAGAGTAACTGACATCGCACGGAGAATCAGTATGCTGAAGTAGAAGTAGACCGGCCATGTCTCCAGACGAACCGATGGTCGCTGGAGCCGAAGTGTACTAGAGTGGATACCACGATTGGGTTAACGTAGTGTAGGGCGCGATGGACCCACGACTTCAAGAAGGTTACTAGCTGGCAGCGGATGGATGCGAATTGCCCAAGACTGGGATGGTTGGCGTTCCGTGGGGCAGACTTTCGTTCAGCAGTGGACGGCGATAGGTTGACTGATATTTGAATTCTCGTTAGATGAGTTTATGTTGTAACTTCTTAACTCTTGCTGGACAGGCCTAAAATATTTGCACGATTGGCCTAGTGGTTTAAGCGGTCGCCACGCCGCTCTCCGCTTCGCTGTGTTGTGGGTTCAAATCCTACATGGGACAACACTTTGTGTGATCCACAAATTGTTGTTCTGAGTCTGGGTGTTCTTTGTGTCCGTTTCTTGTATGTTTGTAAAATCCCCCGCGACACAGGATTTATTCCTAATGCGGGCGTTGTCTTTTTAAAAAAAAAAAAAAAAAAAAATTCATAAATTTACTTTATTTCTATAATCACGACCTGAGCTTTTATTATTCTCAAGTTTATTTAAGGTCGCCTACTAGTTCTATCAGTTTTAGTTGAATATCAATTGTTCCGAAAGGTGACTGACATAGGACTTCTATAATTTTGAACGTGAACTGAATTCAAAGATTGAAGAAGTATTTATCATTAGTTGATTAGTTTGAGGGTACTGACTTTCTAATGATGATTGCTTTAGATTTTCATGATAACCAGGATTGACAACTTAACGTTGTCCGACGCACGAGCGTGAAGCACTGCCAAACTTCCACACTCTAGGTTGTTATTAACAATTTCTTGTTAGGAAAACCCGATTACAGTTTTTTAACCTGAGCTGGGAATTGAAGCCGAGACCTCTTGATTGTCAGTTGCAAACGCTAATCGATAAATAGGTGAACTTCATTCCTACTATCGAGGATCTTATCATATCTTCTCTTAATTATGACTAAGTGCTCAGAAATTTTCGTATGAAACTGAAATTGTTGTGTATTTTGAAATAATGTTTCACAAACATTTTATATTTAAAAATAAAAATCGTTTGCTAAACTTTTAGTTTTCGTGTTCATTTTACTCAATTAAAGTCAATAAAAACATTAGGGGTAATTCTACAAAAACCAAACTAAGCATCATAATACGACATCCAAAAAGCCACTTGAATTGGAAACAAAAACTGTCGCGACACGCTGATAAAGCAAAAGATGGCTAATGCGAAATCGATAGAACTATAGTTGACGGCTTGACGAATGCTCTGCAGCTGGCACAAATATGCCACTTATCAATTACCCACTGTTCCCGCTTGGGTGGGGAGGTACAAATGTTGTAAACGGGGAATGCAATGTAGAAAACACAATTTTGAAGTTTTTAATTAAACGGAGTTTAACTCGATGTTTTTGCGTCACACTTTCTTTTTAATTACGTCACTACTTTAGTAAAAGAACCTTAGTTTGGATAAAACTTTTCAGCTGCTAAATTTTTTTTTTCTAAATGGCCATTGTTTTCAAAAATACGTAGATAACGACAGAATCATGTAATTGTCAACAAAGGTTTTTAGACGCTTCGTCCTACAAATCACTGTTCCGGAGACTTTAAGATTTTACTTTCATTACTTTTGACGTGGTCTCCTCGCAGATAGATGTGCTTAATCAACAATTGATTGTAAAACAAAAAACATGATCTCTTTATTACTACATAAAGGTAATAGAGAGAATACTAATGAGAGTGAGATGGTTGTGTTTGACGATACATATTGTTGTTGCTTTTGACGATATTGAATGTATGTTTCTGAATGGTCTGATCAATATAGTATTAATTAATACGACGTATTTATATTATCAAGAAGATGATATACATTCGTAGAAGCGAAATAATAACCTTATCTCGGTAGACACAGTATTCAATATAAGACATTAATATACAAACAACTGCATCATTGGTCTAGCAGTTTGTGTATACTACCGCCAATCCAAAAGTCTTGTCTTCGATTCCCAGGTCGGACCAAAATGTGTTATTGAGTTTTTTTTGTTTGTATTTAGAAGTTTTTGTTAAGTTGGAATCTTAATCCCTGTGCCTTGGAGAGCACGTAAAGCCGTCGGTTCTGCGCCCGATCTCTCCCCTGTTGTATTGGATAACCGTCCAATCGGATTATGTGAATGAGGGTACAGAGAGTGTACCTGTATTTGCTCACATACTTGTGTATTATAATATCTTGTGTGCTGTTGGCTAGTCTCCATCGAGAATGGCCACCGTATCCAAAATTGGCTAGGAGAACATCAATTTAAAGCTCACTAAACACATAATGATTTATTTAAGAACATATCAGAATAATTGAATTGAGTTTTATATTTTTCAATTTTACACACAAAATAAAAAATGTTTATGTTATATTTTAACATATATAAATATTTCATCACAACGAATATCCTTTGAACAAGTATAACAATAATAATAATAATTCTTTATTCGAAATCAATTTCACATACAATTTTACTTGCAATAAACAGCAAACATTCTAGTCACAAATGATAGTTGAACTGTGGCACCCATGATAAGATTTAACTTGTGTTATGGGTACCAGGGGGTAAGCTAAAAACGACATTGTCTTCGTAATTATAAGTGCAATTCGCTGAATACTGACAAACTCGCCCATAGAATGCTCGCCCTCTTCTGAGCAGGTATCTTTCTGGATTTTGTTTCGGAGTTTGATTGTTTTTTTATAAATAATATGACATGTATGTATTTACGAAAAAAATATATATATATATTTATATCACTTGTATAGTACCTATAGTATAAGCTCTGCTTAGTTTGAGACTAGATGGCATTGTGTCAGATGTACGAAATATTTATTATTTTTATTATATTATTATTTTATCCCATTTTTATCACAAACTATGTTTGAACTAGAAAAAGTAACATTTAAAGGCTGATAAATCCGTAAATTACTATTAGACTAGCTGCTTTATCTTATTGTTATCCGCGAACTCTTTCAACTGCCAACAATACAACAGTCCGGTAACTGGGAATCAATAGCAGCGTGACAAATGACGTAACCACCATTTCTGACGTGACATGGAGGCGCGACAGCGTGATGGATAGGAATAAATTACGGTTGTTGACAGATACTAGTATTAGAGATGTACAACTGATGTTAAGGACAAATAAAAGACATCTTAGGTTTTCTAGTACTACAAGTAACTTATTCTTACTTATTTTTTTCTATAATCCTGTGTAGCGGAGGACTTTACAAACATACAAGAAACGGACACAGAGAACACCCGGATTCAGAATAACAATTTGTTGTGGATCACACAAAGTGTTGTCCCATGTGGGATTTGTACCCACAACCTTAGGCCCAAACCACTAGGCTAACTGTGCAGTCAAGTTATTGTCTATATAATTGATTATTAATGAGCTACAATGGACAAAGACGAGTTTTTTTAGTCAAACATTACCTGACCTTAGATATATACCTACTAAGTAATAAAAAATACATAAAGTTGTTATTTTTAGCCAAATATTTATTGAAGCCATTATTTTATTTTAGTTAGTTATATAGTTATCTTAACAATTACTCACTTTATACCCCTCCACAAATAACAAGGATAATGATTCTTTCCCCAAGCCAATCTAAATACGTAGCAGTCGGGTGCAAAAGTTTCTTAATCGTATAATATTAAAGTTGTGAGTGTACGACAATTCGCCCGGGTTCCGTACTCGTGCGTGAAATAGAAACAAACACTTCCTGTAGGCTCGGGTTATGCTTTATTGTCTTGTTAGTAAACTTTGTGGCGGGGACGTCATTTCAGGTTACGTTTGGGCCATTAAAACGTCGACAAACATCATTGTGTAAAAAGTTTATTTACGAATTAATTCATATGTAGTTGGAACAGAAATCTGTTTGTTTAGAAATAAGCTTGGATAGTCCGGCTTCTTCGAGGTAGATAATTTAGTAACACAATTAATTATTTAAATACATAATTAATAAAGTTAAAGTAAGATAATAACTCGTAATATCGTTTAGAGTCTGAGTGGCATTCTATTTATTTACTGATTTATTTATTTCTATCTTTCGTTTGAGATGATGATAATGATGTTAACTATCACGTACTAGTAACACCTCTTATGAAGGTTTTTTTCTAATAGACAACGGCATCCGCTGACACATCACACGTTATAGAATTGTTTGCCACTTTAGTATCGAGGATTTGGTCGTAACTAAACAAAAAAGCACGCTTTAGAGTAAATATGAAAAGCAACAAATAAGTAACAAATAAATAATTAATTGTCATGCCTTTACGTTCCCAAGCGGGGTGTGAAAAAGCATCTCATAAGGCCGCCATAATGTGGGTCACCATACTGCATTGTCTGCATTTGCAATGAGTATGGTGACCACAGCTCTTGGATTCTATTCATGCTTTCCATCAGGCAGAGTAGTCACTTTGGCAGGCTCTTAATATAGAAAAAAAAATTAAGTTTGTTATTATAAAACGCCTTAGCACGTACACCAAGATATTTGTCACTGAGTAAGTGCTTAAGCTGCGATTACTGAAATAAATTTCATGGCCCCACTTGTACGGTTTTCAGTGAGCAAACAAGCGAGCCCTCTTTATAGCAGGCCTTTAGCCTTGTATGGCATTGTGATGTACATGAAGTCAGTTAATATTAACCCATTTCGGCTGTTTAAAAAAAGTGGTGGAGTAAAAAATAAGAGGGGTTACGACATCCTTGGCAGATGTATGATGAGTATTTTTTGCAAAAACACTGATCACTAAATGGTAAGCGGTCACCTGCAGTCCAACAGACCTTACCGAGTGATGATGCCCTGCCTGTAATTGGAGAGTAAGAAAAAGCTTGTCTATGGTTGTCATCTATGGATGTGTACTTAAGTATTATATCTGAGTAAATATCATCCCATTGGCAGATGGATTACTCCAGTGTAAATAATAGATTTTTATGACTTGACGCGTTTTTAAGTTCATTTATTCGTCACAAAGAGTTTTTTTACATTACAATTTATTTATCATCTTATATAATAGACACTATTTGTATATGAACTGTAACGTTGCGTACGTTAGCGTTTGCAAACTGACAATTATTACGTCTTGGGTTCGATTTTCGGGTCGTGCCAAAACTTTTATTGAAATTTTGTTATAAGAAATTCTTAATAACAGCGCGAAGTATAAAAGTTTCATATCCATGCCTTGGAGGGTACATTAAGCCATCGGTCCTGATTCAGGAATATCTAAGGCAATTGGAAAGTCAGTGTACTCAAATATGCTAACAACTTCTTTTTCTTTTTTTTAACGCGTGGAAACCCCCTCGGGCCGTCGCCACACCGGGGCTTACGGCGGGGTGGTGAGTCGGAATGGGACCGACTAAGACCACACGGTGTGCCACTCTGCGCCCGAGACAGGAGGGATCCGGCAATAGTTACTATTACGACATCCAGATCCCTCCTAGCGCCTGCCCGCTATCGCCTTGTTCAGCCTTCGAAGACAGTTTGACCTTGGAGTTGCAGACGTATACCAGTCACTACTATAAAAAACGGATACTCAGGTACAAACAGTTGAACTAGTAGCCAATGTCAAATAATATTGGGAATAACGAAGGTTAGGTAGATAGCAACAGTCATTATTAACGCTACGTCAGAATTCCAAGTTCAAATTCCTCCAACATGATTACGAAACAAATTCCAGACTTATCACAAAATATCAACACAAGAATGAACTTATGACACTTTGGAAACCACAAAACATGTTGAAATGAACGAAAAGTTCTCGCTTTAGTAACTATTATAAGTACGTAACACGGCTTTTAACCACAATTATGAAATTATCGCTTGAAACACGCAATGTAACTTAAACACTTCAATTGTAACTTGATTTTCGTGGAAGTACCTAAATCGTAACTTGTTACTCACGTTTCTATATTGTTAAAATGTATTTTTATTGCCAATTTATGTTTTATAAATAGCTTAGTAGGGGTTTGAATAGGTTTTACGTACTGCAGATACTCGAAGTTATGTACGTGTATATTTATAAGTTAATATATGATCTAAAGGGTGGGCCAAGAATTCGTTAACATTTGAATCTAATATTCCGCGCAAACATGTTACGGGAGTTTTTGGGACCGACGCTACTGGAATTTGCTGGCTACAATCGTAACACATGATTTCAACAAGATAGAGTCACTTGTCACACATCCAATGAGTCCTTGCCGGCGGTCAAAGATGTTTCCGCAAAAGCCGATTTCAAGACGAGGCGAGATTAGGCCACCCAGAAGTCCAGATCTATCCCCAGCAGACTTCTTTTTATGGGGTTATTTGAAATATCGTGTCTACATCAATAAACCAAATTCACTACATCAACTAATAGAAAAAATCTGCGAAGAGATGTCGGTGATCTCGTGGTCTCTTTGCCGACAAGTATTCGAAACTTTCGGTATTCGCTTAATAGAGTGCAAACGTAACATATTTGCACGGGATGTTAGATTCAAATGTTAACGAATTCTTGGGCCACCGTACATAACGATCAGTAGGAATAGAAAAATTGTAATTTTACTGTTTCAATTATTGCTAAATAGATACATACGTCATCTTTCGTATCTTATTCATTCCCAAGGTTATGTGGGTTCGGTTACCAGTACAGTACTATAGATACATACGAGTAATAAATATGGTAGAACATATATTCTTTAAATTTTAATTATAATGGTGTATAGGAGCTAAATTTGTGACATTTATTTTACTTTGAGATACAAACTATCATCATGAAATCTTGTTTTGTTTTTCAATATTTTATACAAATACATATCTCAACTTGTGTGATCTCGCTTTGATTCAACATTCACAATCAAACCTATTTTACTTTCTGATTTAAAAATTTTTTTTTAGTCTCTAGTAACATTTAAAATAAAAGCAAATTTATAATGAAAATTGACCGAAAATTTTCTGTTTCTATGTAACTTATTAATCTTTCAAAAACATCTTATTATAACTTAACTAAAACATAAACTATTCTTAAGTCATCTGTTCTCAATAGCAGTGTCAGAATGTCAGAATAGTTCGCGATGTTGCATGGCGACCGGACGGCATTTGGTCACTGTCCTATTTCAACCGAAATCTAGAAACAGGCAGTTACACGCTATGAGTTATTCGTGATAACAATTTTAAGAACTATGTGAAATTCATATTTGCATCTTGACTTGAAAATATCTTTTGACGTAATAAGAAGTTACAGACGCTTTAAGAATAAACTTTAAAAAGCGATTAAATTACTTAAAATGCGATTCATACTAAACTTATAACGCAGAAAACTCGACGATGACGATTGGTTTCACCCTTTACAAAACCTATGGGTGACCCTCTGTACTTTTAATCCGTCATCACCTATACAATCACATTATGATACCACACTAATCGCACCTGACGCGAAGACCCATTCTAAATCTTTTTAATGGACATCCAACTTATAAGATGGTGTATATTTTGCTGTGGTCCGTTTAATATTAACATTGACATCATTGTCATATTTCCTTCGTTTTGTTACAAATTATTAGACCACAACCAAACCATTGTATTATGAGACCATGAGTCCACTTTGTGAAGTGTCCTACAAAGTCCAGCTATATTGTTTTTGGGTCGTATTTTATGCAGAATTGTTCCTGTGCACGTCGTTTCGCACAGTGGGACGAACGTCCCTTTTATCATAATGTTGTTTAAAAATATTGTGGTAATATTTTGTTTGAACTCGACTAGCGCGTGTAGTGTACTTTATTTTAATGCAGTAGTTTGCTTCTGACTGCGTAATGAGATATACTGGTGTGTGCGAACAGATCGTAAAAGAACGAAGTGTAAATTAAAGTAGCGTATGTTTGAAGTATGTAAGATGAGATGCTATAAGCTGTTTTTTTTACGAAGTGAGACTACCTTTCATACCTATACAGATTAAAAATAGTGCTTAGATATAATACAAGAACAAATAAGGGTGAACCATAAATGTAAATGATTCATAAGGATTCATGTCACGGTAAGCAAATCTCGTCGCCTATGGGCAGCTGCACAGTAAGAATCCTTTCCTAGAGTTAGGAGGAGGTGGAATCTGAGCTACAATAACAGAAAAATCCAAACACTACTACTATATTGTTATTTCAAGTCATTATTCAGTTAAGAGCACGTTAAGCTGTTGATTTCGGTTGCATTTTTTTTTATATTAAGAGCCTGCCAAAGTGACTCTACTCTGCCTGATGGAAAGCATGAATAGAATCCAAGAGTTGTGGTCACCATACTCATTACAAATGCAGACTATGCAGTATGGTGACCCACACTATGGCGGCCTTGTGAGAAGCTTTTTCACACCCCGCTTGGGGACGTAAAAGGCATGACAGTCATCTTGACAGTGTAAGGCTTACACAGTTGCCACGATAACTGACACCCCTGCATCAATGGGCCTCCGGTCTCACACTCACCAAGAAAACACGACAGCACAGATGCTGACGCTTTAGGTTGGTTGGTCTTCTGTGGGAGGGTAGTACTGCCCCAGTCGAGCCGACCCGCTCGTGCTGAAATCAGCGTGGCTCTACTATCTACCACTATACTTCTATTTATAGCACTGCTGTGTATACGTATATATTCGATTGCCGTTCTTGGGAAGTCAGTACCTTCAAATATACTGACAAGTAATTCAACCTCAAAATTCAGTTTGCCCTTAGGGTTGTGGAGATTTGATGCCAGTCGTTCCGAGGAAAAATTGATATTCAGGTGTGGGGGAAACGGGTGCTATGTGTCTCCAACACAAACCTCCTCGGAAGGATCCTCCGACCAGGCGAGGTAATCACGCCTGGAGTGTCGCAGCCCAACGGTTGATGTTAGGATGTTGTGTATATATTAATCGCAGTGACAATTTCTATATCACGATTCAGGATTAATAGTTGCTCCGTAGTTCGATGTGTCTTCGCTAGATGGCGCTGTAGTATGTATTTCTGTTTGCGCTGTATGTGGAAGTCACCATGCGGGTAAAACTGGTTGAAATAATTGCTGACACCAGACAATATTGGGAATAATAAAGGCCAGAGAGAAGACGAACAAGATTATTTATTAAACGGAATACAACTATAGTTATAAATAAATAATTCTGAATATATACAAAGACGTTCAACAGAATCTGATGTTAATAATCCAATTAACATCTTGATCTCCTTGATATATAACCAAACACTTAACCCGGTGATTATCTGAAGGAGCTAGTTCGTCAAGCTGCGTCTGTGATTAGTAAAGATTAGGCCCATTTGCTGAAAATTTAACTAAGTGTTAAGTTTAAGTGAATTGATCTAAGCTTAAGTGGTTCCTGATTAGAATATCGTTTATTTATGTATGTAAGTAGGCGACGCTGTATGTGATTGTAATAATTGTAAATGATAAATTATATCTTATATAGGATATATAATTTACGTTGGCGTCTGCCTCAGTATTATGGGCAGCTTTGTGATAATTTTAGCAATAATTTTCATTCATTGTTGATTTCATTGATGTTTTTCCATGTTAAAATCATACGTATGCTTAACTTTCACCATAATGTAAACTTATTTTTAGTATAGTACACAAACAAACAAACAACGATGAAAATTACTCCAATAATAATATATTTTTAATATTTTCTAACATCTTACATATACCCAAACTAAGCAAAGCCTGTGCTATAATAATCAGTCTGCTGATAAACATACTTATATATTTCTAAATACAAAAAGAAATTGTAAATATACAGAACGAATGACCGAGGTCATTACACAGATATTTATTCTGGCTGGGAATCGAACTCAATAGCTCTGACGTAGCAGTCGGGATCACCAACCACTAGACTACCAGGTCAGTCAACAAGTTTAAGGTCCGATTTGGGTGATGACACTCACTTATCATCACAGGTGATCTGTCTGCTCGAATGCATTTCGATTGAACGATATATAATGTCGTCTTCCTAATCTTCATTATTTCGAAAATCGTTTGGGGTCGACTACTAATTTAATCGATTTTTCCTGAGAATAAGTTTTTCCATGAAGCGACTAGCATCGAACTTCCGCAACTCTAAGGGTGAACTGAATTGTCATTTAACTAATATTTGAGGGCTTTGGCTTCCCAATAACGATTACCATAGATGTACATGACAACCGGAATCGATAGCTTAACGTGCTCTTCGAGGCGTGGGCGTGAAGTGAAACACCACCAAACTTACTCTTACTTACTTAAGGAAAATTTTAAAGACACTTTTGCTTTTTTGAACTGGGAATCGAACCCCAGACCTCTAGATTGGCAGTCGCATATGATAACTAGACCAATGAGACAGTATCGATATGTAACGGTATATATTTGTTATAAAAAGTTTTAATATTTTTATCACTTTCAATATCGTACGTATCTATCTCGTAAGTAAGAGGAAGACTCTCTGAACATTGAAATAATAACAAATATATTTTTATGAGTACTTACCTCATAAAGTTTCTAAAAGTGTCCATTACAGGCAAGTGACTAACCGGCTGTGGGGTACATTGTTTCAACTAAACATCGTGATCGTCCTTTCAACGTGTTTGTTGCTCGTATGCAACACTGAACAGTATACAAACAGACGGATGAGTTGTATCCGAAAAGATATTCAGATACAATATGAAAATAAATCAATCTTTAAATTGCGTTAAACGTAATCGTGTAGTGAAAACTGTTTGGGTGTTTCAAAGAAATAAATTTCAAATATTATGTTAAAGTTTTACAGTTTTAAGTATAAAATTGTAATTAACATAATTTTTCATCATCCATAATCAACTTATCATTTCCGTTGCTGAACAAAAGTCTTCCCAAAGAGCTCAAACTACCTCAATTTAGAGTACACTTAAAATTAAATAATGAATAATATTAAATAATAAATAAAATAGTAATAAACAATAAGAATAAGTAATAAATTATTAAAAGCATTTATAAATGACAAAAATATAGCGTAACATATACGGAAAAAGCATATTTTGTCGAATCGATAACCCCTTGCTTTATGACGTGGGTTAAAAGTAAGTACCTCACCTATTTTGCAAAAAAACCATAACAATCACAAATATATCGTACCCATTATTACAATGATTAAGATTGGTGAAATAAAAGATATCTCAATTTTTTCCACCTATGATACTAAAAAAATCAACACCTGACCTTTTTTTTTAAAAATGGCGTTCAGAGAATAAGGCAGCTATAATAGGTAATGAGCCAATGTTCTCCATTTAGTGGGCTGGCAGTTTCTCTTAACGGTTATTGCACATGGGAATAGTGAGTGACTACATAAGAAACTTTAGGAATCATATGGAATCTCGCTACGGTAGACAAAGATGAAGAATAAATGTAAGTGTCGTTGAGTAGAAATGGATCACGATTTTTTGTTTCTTTTTTTGAAGTGAAACTTCTGAAAAAAAATTTAGTGAAACATTTTTTCGTTACGCGTCACATTTCTCCGTTACGTGCCATCTTTTTCTTATCCCTACCACGCGTGATTCGAAGTATACTTTCTCCAGCGGAGAATGTCTCCAATGTATTTTGCGGCCCGTTTCGAGTAGTTACATTTTTGAAATCCAGGTGGCGATTGCATCGACTTCGGACGGGTTTAAATTATTTTTTTGAAAAATAACGTCATAAAGAAGTTTCAGTTCTTACGAGTGTATGCTAGTACACGCACACATTTTTTTTTAGAGACAACAGCCGCGTTAGGAATATTCCTGTGTCGCGGGGGACTTTACAAACATACAAGAAACGTACACAAAGAATACCCAGACTCAGAACAATAATTAATTTATCGATCACACAAAGTGTTGTCCCATGTAGGATTTAAACTCATAACACTCAACGCTCAACTTACTTGTAATAGTTTTTTAAATTAACATAATTCTTCATTTCGATGATTATGACACAGTTTCTTTGTATAAATGGCTTATAATAAGTGATAACAAAACATTATTATTTTTTGTTTCGATATAGAGTTTCTCTGTTCGTCTACATGAGATGGATTCGCAATACAGAGTTTAACAACCTCTATTCCTCCCGTGGATGTTTTAAGAGGCGACTAAATGAACAGAATATATAAGACAACGTCACTGTAAAAGGAAGGCAAATTTTAAACAAACTCTCGAACCCATCTGACCAACGTGGTATAGTAAGCTAAAACCTTCTTTCTAAGGCGAAGCCTTTTGTTTTTTTGTCTATGTAGTAAATTCCCCCGTTCAGCAGTAGGCTGCTGATGTGATGATGTAATTTAATTGTACATAATTTTCACACAATCACGTTTCTTGATTGGACAACTATACTAAGAACTCTAGCACTACATTCAGGACCATTAACCACTTAGAACAAAATATTGAAAATTCAAAAAAAAATATGTGAGATAATTTCTATATTTGAAAAGAACATTGTACAGTTTACGGTATATTTCTACACGATAACACTAATAAGACAGTCAATGGAACAAAAATTTATAAATAAGGCTACGAAACATCTGTCGATATTATAATAGGTAAGTATATAACTTGTATAATATTAAGTTGCCAACATTTCAAAGTTCTATACAATCGATAGCTATCTTCAGTGTCCTGTGTATTGCACACAAATTCACATTAAGTGCAGAATCGACGAATTTCATACAACAACTTTAGCACTTGGAACTAATGACGCGTAAACTTTGCTAACTGACATTAATATTGAACGCTCACATCGAAATGTACCTCTAAACTAAACACTTGCAAACTAAGTATATTAAGTATATTGAGGTCATACTTTGAACTATTAATTTGTATTATAAAATACTCGTCTCAGATATTCAGGGCTAATATGATCGTATTATATCTGGTAAAAGCAATTTAAGTATAGTTAATTAAATAAACACGTGATTGACAGTGTGGCAGTTGTGGCAAATCAACTGCACGATTCGCCTAGTGGTTTAAGCGGTCGCCACGCCTCTCTCCACTCCGCTGAGTGTTGTGGGTTCAAATCCTACATGGGACAACACTTTGTGTGATCCACAAATTGTTGTTCTGAGTCTGGGTGTTCTTTGTGTCCGTTTTTTGTATGTTTGTAAAGTCCTCCACGACACAGGATTTGTTCCTAACGCAGGCGTTGTCTTTTAAAAACAAAAAAACTGTGAGCAACTTAACCGTGTCTTTAATGAGATACCTTTAAAACTAGGGGGTTATTCTCGAGGTCAAAAGTCTGCCTATAGAAGACATTGTATTATCGTCTATACCATACATAGATTGATTATAAGAATAAATAAAATATTTACACTGTATAAAACCTTCTCCAATAATATTTAAAAATCTACTAGAATTTGAGGTTATACTCGTATATATGTTAGTACTACTTAGCTGATGTATTACCGTACGAAATTCCATGCATAGAGTACCGCTACGCCATCTTTTAAGAAAGAGTAAGAACTTATTCAAGGTTCTAATACTTTTAAAAATTATATCAATTTCAGTTACTCTAAATTCAAACGTTTCTATTCTTAGTAGAAAGGCGTGTAGTAGAACTACCTCGGATCCTCTTAAGTATAGAAAGGACTATCTTGTCCTTGTAATCGTGAGTATGTTTGCTTACATTTATTATGTATTTCTTTCATTTATTACATGTATTTCGGTTATACAAACGAAAGACGAGATAGTGATATGGTGAGTTCCTTTTTCCTCGCAACTATTTACGACATTTTAGACTTTGGTCTACACATTATGGTGTGTTGCTAATAACCAAATTCTGAGCGCTCACAAATGTTTACATGTATATAATTACTATGATCTGGTCTGTTGGTCGAATGGTTAGTGACATTGACGGGTAAGACAGAAGGTCGTGTGTTTTATTCTCACCCAGGACAAATATTGTGTGATGAGCGCTATTATTTGTGTTGTGCCTGAGTATAATTTATTTACATGTATGTATGAATTTAGAAATATATAAGTATGTTTATGAGTCTAGTTACTACAGTAGAGTCTACGACTATTCTTAAGCCATTTCGGAGGCATTTGATAACAAATGCGACACGAGATTTTTAAACATTAGATAACAAAATTACTTTTGTAGTAAATGCAATGGTTATTAATTTAAAAAAAAAACAGAATCTACGAAAAACATAACATATAGTAAAGCAAGTTGCCCAACGGAACATCTCTACTACAACTAAAATGGTGGTCAAAGACATGTTTCCGGAAAAGCTGATTTCCAGACGAGACGACATCAAATGAGCACCCAGAAGTCCAGATCTATCCCCGGCAGGCTTTTATTTGGTGTTATTTGAAGAATCATGTCTACATCAATAAACTAAATACATTACTTAAACTAAAATAAAAAAAATCAGTGAAGTATTCGAAAATTTCAGTGCTCGCTTAGACGAGAGACACTTAAATCAATAATATAACCTATCACTTGTTAGTAATGCACGACAGACTGACTGAGCTCTAAATTATATTGGAAAATATCTGTTCGTAAGTTGTCTGAAAGAAGTTGCCGTGAAATTGCTGGTTGCTATATATAAATGTTTGTAGTATAATTTTTACAAAAATGTGTACTGTAAAGGTTGTCTATTAGAGACCGCCGTGTGCGATAAGGCAACCGATTGTTACGTTTATATAACTTTTAACTTATTCTTTTATTTCTATAGAAATGTAACAATAAAGATAAAATAAATAAATACTATAACAGAAAAATATCTTTAAATGACAATTGTTAAATAGGACCGTAGATTACATTGAAAAAGGAATATTCGTTATAATAATTAGTAAGCTTGCATTCAGGACGCCATATTTTCTTTTATATAGAGGTGTGTGTCCACAGACAATAAAATATAGGGACTAGGTGCATCGGGAATGCACACTCTAGTGAGGTGACGTTGCGATGGATTATGATTATAACTTCAGCATACATTAGAACAACAATTAATAGATAGAAGCTTCAAAGGAATTTCTTCCTTTCACATTTCACGAAGGTACATTATGAAGCTTTTCTAAAAGATTACAGTGTCAATGACATATTACGTTCGATTTTGCTGCTGTAGGCATATAAAAATATTTACTAACATTACTAATTAAAATATTTGACTGAGTAAATATAACAAACGACATAAAATTCATTATGAAATATTTTTTAATCAAATAGAGATGTTACTGTAACGGTGCAGCACAACTTGTTAATCATATCATAACGAAATGTACATAATTATTTTTGAATAGCTTTTTATAATAAACCCTAACCCTTTTTATAATATCCTACTAATGTTACAAGGGGTGCAAGTGGAGCCACCTACCATTCCAGGCCCTATGAAGCCAACCTCACCTGCACGCGGTGCACCCTGCCAAACAATGGACGAGGCTCTGGCGACCCACTCGTGGCGGTATAACCACACCACAGCGTGGATCACTTAAATTCAATCCTGGTGGTGGGCAGCCACGTATCAAAGAAATAATTCTCGCCACTGCAGTCACCAACACGCCTGCCAAGCGTGGTGACTATGGCAAATTCCCTCCATAGTTGTAGTCTATTCACACGTACATACAATTTTTGTTTTCTACGTAGTCTGAGAAACTGTAAGTATTACCTTATACAATACATTTAATCTACCTTTGGTGAGATTTTACGGCATATTCAGCACCATAAGGCGGTTTAAGAGGGTTTCATATCAAAACCTTTATAAACCAATTCGTTTTTAATATACCTATGATGTAACACACTATCGGAATTTTTTGCACGTCTTTATAAGAATTCAGAAAAATGGACAGTCGGTTTGGACCCATAAAAGTCAATAGATGCGGACAATCCAATTTCGACCCGAATTGAGGCAAAATTTAACACTTTGTCTACGGTTACAAGTACGTCTTTCGAAAGGTTACGGAAAATATTAAATTTTTAAAAGTTATCACAGAAAATATTAAAGTCACCTGATGGTAAGTGAATAACAACGTCTATGAATGCCTGTAACCCCCGACATTTGAGAGGGGGTCATTTCTTGAAGGTTCCGTACAAAGGTCTGCGATTTTTTAGATTATTGAAAAGTATACAGTGGGAGTGTACCAAGTGTTTTATTAATATAACTTACTCTATATATTTGTTTGTATAATATATCTAAATTTTGATTAGATGCTTTCTGGTTTTTATCTTTAAATTATGAAGGATCGATTATCGATTGACAGTTTTTTTAATCCAATGTACGTTGAGCTTATAACTATATGTCTCAAGAGTTCAGGAATAGTTAGGTACTTATCTATTCAAAAGCTCCAATCTCCTACTAGAAGAATACAAAATTGCCTTCAGATTCAATAGTGTGAGTTTCTTTGAAATCAAATCTAGGATTTTTAAGCTGGGAACAAGATGGTCCAAACTTATATATAAGTCTTTCTATATAGATTATCGCGATATACACAACTAAACATAAAATTTTTCGTACAATCAGCAAAAGTCATAAAATATTCTTATAAGATATCGACATGAAACCGTCTTTCTATCTTCTCGTATATTTTGTTTGATTAAACAACTGGAATGTATAAAGTTTTATTGTCCGGCGACTTTTATTGCGCTGGCCAGTTCTTATCGGCTGCTTCCATGCATGCCCGTTATTACCGAACCTTAGATAGGAAACTTGAATTGTATTTTGGGTATCTGGATATTGGTATATTGGGCTTTGGTCAATTTCAATATTTTTTTTTAAGTCGGAAGGTATAATAAAAAAGTTTTTAATGTATAAAATTTTCAATCATGATTAGTCAGGGTGTAGTGACAGGTTCTACTGTATTACTTTAGATATATAAAACTTATTGAAAGCATATAATAAACAATTAATTAGATATGGAATAAAATGGTAATATTCAACTGTAAGGATAAACTTCAGTACCTCTTAGTGTGGGTCGCCACACTGAATAGTCTGCATTCGCATTGAGTATGGCGACCATCACTCTTGGACTCTATTCATGCTTTCCATCAGGCAGAGTACGAACCGAGTCCACGACATTTTAGTTAATTACTTGACAACATATCCAATTTGAACCCAAAAACAAAAAAGTCCTCTAATTTCGTTATTTGAAATATTGAAAAACATGGGGACGACTCAAAATTGATTGACTGCCTCGACGGCGCAATAGTAATGTATGCGACTGCTCTGTTTGACGTCTCGGGTTTTATTTCTGGGCCGGATGAAATATTTGTATGATATGTAAATATTTGTTTCGGAGTTATTATAAGATGTTCTCTATGTACAATATGCATGTATTGACAAAAAAGGTATTTACAAATATATATATATATCTGTTTATATCAGTTGTCTAGTTCCCTTAGTACAAGTTCTGCTTAGTTTTGGATTAGACGGAGTTGTATAAAATTTCAAACAAATTTATTAAAATTTGTATTGCATGCCATTCCATTTATTATCGAGTACAATTAATCAGTCTACCTAGAAATGTTTAATTATTATCGAATATATTTTTCACAAAAAAATTTTAATCATTTTCCAACTTAAATCCATTCGAGTTCCCACTGGCTCAATGACTTACTTCATACAATTTCAAATGAACCAATAAGATTCATCTACAACGAAAATCTGAAAGATGATACCGAAAATCAAATTCTATCACAGATTATTATATAAAGGACAAAGTTAACCGAATCGTGGGCTACTCGAGTCTATTCATTACCGTCTATGGAGTCCGCAACTAAATCCGCTCGGATATCGGGTTTGATTCCCCGTTTAAAGTCGAATAGACCGGAAATCGATTGCTTTCGAAGCTTTACGTTCGAATTGTAGGCGAAAATTGCATCGTTTCTTAATTACTGGAGAAGGCATCTACATTTTATATGTTTTTTATAGAATGACACAGATTAGAAAACGTCTTTTTGAATTTCTCTATTTAATTATCGTAATGATATTTTCTGTAGTTTTAAACTTGCTTAGTTTACTTAAGCCGATAACATGACCAGTACATAGCACTCATATAATTATTTGCAACCCTAAAAAAATATGTCTATATGTCCTGCCAGATACTTTATCAAAAGATATTTGACTTGATGACTTTACCAAAAGAGACTTGTTTGAACATGTCTATAGTATTTGAATTTTGATGGTAAAAATGTGTTTATCACAGAGTGGCAGAATACGCTTTTTAAATTCCGAAAGTTATTCGTATCCATAGAACTATAAATTCATTTTTAACAGACTTCGTAAATCGATTTCTTCAGATCCAGTTAAGTATCAACAGACAGAACTATTATCCTTTCCGCACATAATACGTTATCCAAAGTTCCATTCGATTTCAAAGCTCCATGACCGGTCTCTGTGAACGGAAATAACGCGCTTAATAGATTCGCTTCGGTTCCCAAGTGCGCTGACAACTGTATAATCTATTTATGAGGAAAACTGCCCGCTGCCACTGTTTCAACGCGCACCGAGTTTGTATGCGAATGCACCAATACGCTGGCATTGAATCAGTTTTATGCTTTACTGGCGTTTTATATGTATTTTGCGTTAAGCTGTACCATCTGTTATTTGCTGTAAGGGTATTAACACACTGACGGATAAGGCTAGTCAGAGCTGCTACCGTCCAGCTGCTGCTGCTGAGACCGGAGAGACAAAAAAAAAGTAAGTTAATTTAAGTAATGATATTACCACAAAAAAATAAAATTCATTACTACAACCTTCCTTTTTAGCAATAAAATGCAGCTTAATCGAATTAATCTTGCTAGGTAACGCCATTAGAAGTGCAATAACATGCTTTTAATTTGTTCACACCGATGTTCCCTTTTTTACTTCTCCAAATGGATGAACACCGTCCGTAACACTCGCATCACCACCCCGGACTGCTTCTGCTAGGGTGACAGATGACCTAATCTGCCACCCCCAGGCTTACGCTTATGGAGGGCGGAGATCGTTTAGCGATCTCTGGCGCTTGAGTCTTCTGCGGTCCGTTCCCACGCCTTACGGACCGGGAGAATTCTGAACCTCTCCCGGTCTCGCTCCGCCATCTCCTTTGCAAGCATAACCTGCTCGCAGAAAGAGACAGCGGGGTTGCACGTGCTCTCGTTCTGTATCATGACCGCAATCACGTTAATATTTCTTTATTTTTTGTAAAAGCAAAACGAAATCCTCGACTAAATCTAAAATAATAAGCCAAAAAAATAATTGAGTGAAATAGGAAATTTACAAAACTATACTAGTATATGTGGAGGACTGTCTCAGTAATGCAGTAGTAACGTATGCAACTGCAGTGCTTGAATTTTCCGGTTCGATGCCCGGGTCAGATCAAATGTTTGTATGATCTACAAATATTTGTTTTGGAGTTTGGATGTTTTCTATGTTTACAAAAAAGTATATTTGTCTAGTTCCCCTAGCACAAGCTCCTTTTAGTCGAATAGGTGGTTTTGTGTATCAGATGTCCAAAAAAAATATCAGAAATCTATAGCCCAGTTATCATTACTATTATTCTTGTTTGAAAAAAGAAGCACAACTTTCGTGTCACAGAATGTGTTTTAGCATACTGATACATCTGTTAGATTGCCAACAAATTTTATAATTGGCGTTCACTACTGAGCTATTGCCAGATATTAATTTGAAACTAGCATTTTAAACATAATTTATGCTTCCCTAAAACGACGATAACTAATACAGTTATTGAAATAGCAAAACTGTAACTTTTCACCTATTTAGAGGTGGTAGTTTGTATAGTGCACTAAACAGTTTTAGATAATAATATGTTTGATGGTTAAGTGGGCTAGTGTCCAAACTGGCTCAAATTTAATAATTTACCGCACATATATTGAGTCACATATTACATTGAGAGGTCACAAATACAATAATTTACAATTTCAGCGTCACAAATGTATTCTATTCTCAAGAATCATGTATCTAAATTGTCAGTTATTTAATTGACAATACATTTGAACGGACTTTCACACAACATTAAAAAAAATACTTCAGCGACATCTAACGAAGGCACGCTGAACTACGAAGTAACTGTTAATCCTGTATCGCAATTTGAAAGGTTCCGACACTAATGAGTAAACATCCACCGTTGAAATAGGCCCGCAGCCATGATCTCGCCTTCTGGTCGCAGGTTCCTCTAGATATATACGGTGATCTAGATATATTAAATACAAGGACATCTTTATGTTGACAAGACATAAATAATACATATATTTAATAGTGGAAAACGTTAAAATCATTTCACTTTTCTTGCCTTACTTAACTGATTATATTTTTTGTTTTATTGGAACGAAGTTCCTTACGGCAGGCTTGGAGGGGATAGGGATTTCGCTGCGGGACCGAACTGAAAAAAATGTGATAGTAAAACCGTAAGTGGAAAAAGTGAGTGGAATAAATCTGTGGAATAAATCTGTGGAAAAAAGTGCGTGGAATAAAACCGTTAAATGAGACGTGCGCAGGCGCGAAAGCGCGTCATGTGTGCTATTTTATTATTTTAAGGAATTTATTATTTTATTTCCTAAAATACTGAATTTCCTAAATACTTTCTTGTACTTAAATAAAAACTAATCAGCAAAATTTAAGAGAAAAATCAAGAAAACCTACATAAAATTGAGCACGATTTTTTTTGCAAATTGTGTCGATTCCACATTATCCGAAGGAACTTCGTTCCTACCTGGTGTCCCACGACACCATTTTTTATTATACTATTTATTGATAACAAAGTTATTGAAGAAACAAAATTTACTATGCAAAATGCATAATCAAGCATCAAATTTTGCAGATTAATTAGAAATTTAATGAGATGAAAAATTGTGACACAATATTTTGAATAGCTATTTTGAGCAAAGTCTCTGTCTGAACCAAGTTGTTTTGTAGATTAAAAGAAAGCTTATTAATGTTAAACAAAACATTTGATTCTACTAAAATAAATAAACGAGGTCATATTTATTTTCTGAACAACACTTTAATAAACTTTACCTATACATCATTGAACACACCATTTACGAGATAGAGATTCCTTTAAGCACTCACGTCAATAAATACAAACTTATTCCTCGCTCCAGTAACAAAACATCAGCATGATTAATTAAACAGCACTTACGAACTCCAAATGTACAGGTAAAAACACTTACCTGAAAAAAGAGAAGCGTAAATTAAAAACTCATTCAATCATCAATCACTTAGTTGTATTCCAGTACATAGTATGTACATATACACACTAACAAACTTTTTTCGAAGATGTGTTTGTTAGAACCCTAGTTATTTCAGAATATTTCATTTCATAGGTAGTACAGCCACGCTGATTTCGGCACGAGCGGGCCGGCTCGACCGGGGCAGTACTACCCTTCCACAGAAGACCAACTTAAAGCGCCAGCATCCGTGTTGTCGTGTTTCATTGGTGAGTGTGAGACCGGAGACCCATTGATACAGGGGTGATAGTTATCGTGGTAACTGGTAGCCTTACACTGTCACGGTGACTGTCATGCCTATTACATCCCCAAGTGGAGTGTGAAAAAGCATCTCACAAGGCTGCCATAGTGTGGGTCACCATACTGCATTGTCTGTATTTGCAATGAGTATGGTGACCACAACTCTTGGATTCTATTCTTGCTTTCCATCCGGCAGAGTAGAGTCACTTTGGCAGGCTCTTAATATAGAAAAAAAAACATACGTGTTATAGCAAGCAGAAATCTTCTTTCTAAGGAAGCTTAAGTCCAACTGTGGATTAAGCCTGCTGAAAGACATATTATTTGGTTACTGACTTACCCGAGCTGTTGTTTACACTGTCAAAATTAATGATATTAATAATATCTGTTTCTTATATACCTTTATTGCTTGGATTTTATTGCTTTTCAATAATATTGCCACCTTTTCATAGTGATTCTGAAATGTCCGATTGATGGCTAACGTGTCCCTTATTACAAAGGTCGAAATGGAAATAATATATGCTTGTATATTCTTTTTAAAAAAAAAAACGACGCCCGTACTAGGAATAAATCCTGCACACTCAGACTCAGAACTAGAATTTGTGGATCACACAAAGTGTTGTCTCATGTGAAGTTTGAACCTACAACACTCAGCGTAGTAGAGAGCGGCGTGGCAACTGCTTAAACCACTAGGCCCACCGTGCAGTCAATATATATACTCGTATATACAATTGTAAGAAAGAGAATAATAATCATTTATTAATTAATCCCTTTGTTTTTCAATTTTCTCTAATTTCCTATCGTAATATAAAATAATACCACCAGATAATTCAAATAACAGGTTGTCAATGACAACCGTAATAATATACCTTTTGTTACAATCGTCAATTGGCGAAGCATGATTACTTAATACCCTTCTTTTACCTTTTTTCTTTTAATACACACACGATATTCATTGATCATAGTATATACCTATGAATATAATGTGATATGTCAATATAATGTGACAAAATATCGACACAATTATTTGTTTACAGGTATTTTGGTGCAGTAGAAGTTGAAAGAAAATTTTACCTCAGAAGTTTACCTTTTTGAACTAAAAAATAAATGTCACTAATAAATTTTATATGCAAGTTGGTCTTACACAAAAGCTCTTCACCAACACAAATGTGTAAATGCGGCTTTACATTGCGATGATTTATATCGCTGTTGCTACCCTTAATAGGTTCATTCGAATGTTTCCGCTCCACGTTTTCCAACTATCAAAAGTGTGTTGGAATTGCACTTTTATCTCTTAGGGATAAGAGGTAAGTAGTAATTTTGTGTGTGTTGTGTGCCTTGTTGGAGTAAACGTTTTTTTTTGTATTATAAAATTTACATAATTTATGAAAGCGACGGTATTCAACTGTACTTCAGCTGGGTTTAAAATAACCGAGTCCGTAAAAATTGTTATGTAAAATTAACGACAATACAGTGTGGATTGTTTCTGGTAAACAAACTTTGTTAAAAATAAAACTACATTCGTAAAATAGGGAAACTGTTAATGAAAAGTTATATCGCTGTGTAATAGAACCCTCAGGAGAAAAACAAAGCAAAAAAGTGCATTATAAGCAATCTATATTTACATCTAACTCAAACGATGAGTAACTGCAGTAGGTATAATAAAAATATAATGGTAGTACCTGATCGAGTTATTGTTTAATAATAAAGTAACTGTGACATTGAACATCAAAAATTTTACATTAACATACGTTCAGATTTTGATATTTCAGCGTGTCACTTCAGAGCGAATTCACTTATTGTCTAATTATTTTTATTATCAGTATCTTCCTGCTAGGATTTATATTTTAAATTTACAAAAGTGTTATTAAATCGAATCATTTATTTGCAAAAATGTAGGTTTACAGAGAATTTAACAATGTAATAATATGTGTCATATTTAAATTCTACCATTATATATGTAATAGTGTGCAAATATAATTACTTATTTAAATTAAGTAATAATAAAAACTATTTTTAACAGTCGGATAAAAATATCAAAAAAAAAGAAAGAAAAAAATTGAAATGTCAGAAAATTACATTAATATATAGTCATTTTGAAAAAAAAACTCACAAAAAACAAATATATATCTTTACTAAATTCTAGCGTCTCAAAGATTTGTGAATGTTGTTGACTTGTTGAGTTTTTTTCATTTAAACAATTTTTAACATTTTAAAAAATATTAATGTGTCTCAATTTTTTAATGTTTCACAATTCTAAAACCGAAGCAGACAGAAATTTCTCATAAAGTTATATACCAAACTGAATCATTGATACAGTCCGAAAATTTCAGTAGTAAATATTAAAGATTTGCCGCCGATATTCCACCAACTGTAACTAAAGACATTAGTAGTAGTATGACCTAAAAAAGGTTTTATCTTTCAAGCTCGTCTACGTCTAGCAATTTTGGGTAATGTGAGATCTGATACGAGTTGTTTGTTCACTTGTATCTCTTTTCAACTCTTTGAATAGCTATCGGCAAGCTCACAGCTTAACCTTCAGGAGGTCTAAGGTGAATCACCATCTACTTATACTTTTTCAAAATAAGTAACATGTTTGGATTCGCTAGTTGGAATTTTGAATAATCTCCCGTCCATACCACCTAAATATATGTAAGTGTATTGTAGAACTCAACTCGGATATCTCGTTATCGTCATGATTTATTAACTATAGAAATGATTAATAAACATTTTGCATCACAATATATTTGCGTTGAGTACAGAATCTGTTTGGCTACATATATAAAATATATTATCCTGGGACTCGAAAGAGAGAAATTTGGATTTGCTTAGGATTCCATTGCCATTATGAAAATACGCAAACAAAATAGTTTTTTTATTAAAACGCATGATAGTAACTTCTTATTATTATTTTTTCTATTTTAAGAGCCCACCAAAGTGACTCTACTCCGTCTGATGGAAGGCATGAATAGAATCCAAGTATTGTGGTCACCATACTCATTGCGAATGCGGGCAACACAGTATGGTGACCCACACTACGGCGGCCTAGAGAGATGCTATTTCACGCCCCGCTTGTGGAAGTAAAAAGCATGACAGGCATCGTAGTGGTGTGAGGTTCACACTCTTGACATGATAAGTGTCACCCATGCATCAATGGATCTCCGATCTCGCACTTACCAACGAAACACGACAGTATGGATGCTGTCTTTTTAAGTTGATCTTCTGTTAGAGAGTAATATTTCTCCGGTTCATGTTAAAATCAGTGTGGCACTACTACCTTTGAAGGTAAAGATTATCAAGATTAAGATTCTTATGAATAGCTTTATGTCTGTTATTAAATTATAATGAATCAGTCATTACGTAGTAAATATCCAATAATAAAAGTACAATATCACTAGAGAGTTACTGTTACTACTACAATTATTAGTATTTTCAGTAATTTCATACACTTATCACACAACGCTATCTATTTTTCAACTAAGCAGAGCTTGTATTATGATAACTAGACTGACTGATAGAATACTTAATACTTTTTTTTGTAAATACATACATATTATCGCTACCGCTACGCAACTGAGGCAGTCATATAAAGCATCAATTTATTTCTCTTTCAAAGTGTTTTTAAACGAATAATAATACAATCAAAATAGTGTTATTAAGTCCATGCAAGTCATTATTTATTTCAATAAAAGTTGTAGTAGTCATAACAATCGTTATAATGAATGTGATACTATATCAACAATACAGAGCAATTAAATTGTAATTTGACCCAATTATTGTCATTTTCGTGGTGATTCATGTTCACGACTGTCCTGTCCTGCATTTTATTGAACGTTTTTAAGATGATAAACTTAATATATTCGATGATCATGGACACAGAAATGGAAGGATGGAAGCCGTAAGCGAAAGTTAATCTCAAATAAAAATGCCCAAATGTACACCCGTTACTCGTAACAAGATAAACAGTCAACGTGCCATGAATGCAAATAAGTTCACCACTCAGCCCACTAATCATTCTAAATAAACAGTACAAATTTGATAATGAACGAATGAATGGTTGAACGAATGAACCAACTACATGATGTTCCGAAGAATTGCGTGCAACCCGTTGATGGAGCCAAATTATGCTTTGAGGAACACTATTGCATTAGTTAATGCACGAGTAGATATGAAAAACTAGACACAGATATAAAGAGAATTAAACAGCCACAGTTGAAAATTATTCAAAGGTTATTTTATGATCATTATGAAATAAGTTTAGTACCAGAGATATTTTTACACGATGTGATCACGCCCTTATGACCAATATATAGTCCTGTGAATTATTTACTTTTTTGTTGAACAGTTTGATATGACATATTTGTAAAATAGTTCTTTATAAACAACTTCTATCATAGGGGAGGCCTTTTAATCTGTGTGACAGGGACACCTAGTACAGATACCAGTCTCCTACTACAAAGAAGATAAAGAGTAAATATATATTTTTTTTATTTTATAAGTTTTGGTGTAAAGGAACTTTTGTGGCAGAGAAATAAACATTTATAAGTATTTATTTATAATCTTAATCGTTATCAACCGTAAAGGTTTTTTTATTTTAAGAGCCTGTCAAAGCGACTTTACTCTTCCTGATGGAAAAAATTGAACAGAATCCATGAGTTGAGGTCACCATACACATTGCGAATGCAGATAATGCACTATAGTGACCCACACTATGGTGACCTAGTAAGATGCTTTTTCACACTTCGTTGGTTATGTAAAAGGCATGACAGTCATCGTGGCATTGTATTGCACATATTTACCACGACGACTGTCACCTCTGCAGCAATGGGCCTCCGGTCTCGCACTCACCAACGAAACATGACAGCACGGTTGCTGTCGCTTTAGGTTGTTCTTCTGTGGGAGGGTAATGCCACTCCGGTCGAGCCGACCCATTCATGTTGAAATCAACGTGACTCTACTACCTATAAATCTACTACCAATTACACCAATTTCCAAAAAAAACAGTATATAAGTATTCTATCGGTCAGTATAGGTTGTCAGTTATAGGTCAGTATAGGTGTCCCCTGCCGAGGTTTTCCCTGGAAACTACAGTATGGGGCTCTTCAAGAAGGGGGTAAATAGGTCTTTAAAGGGTCGGCAACGCGCACGTGATGCCCCTGGTGCCGCAGGCGTCCATAGGCTGCGGTAACCGCTTACCATCAGGCGGGCCGTATGCTTGTTTGCCACCGTCGTGGTATAAAAAAAAAAAGTATAGTTATCATAGTACTTATTCCTATCTGCGCTAATGTGCTCTTAATGAAAGTGAACACTTGTAGTAAGTAATAATGGACATCATTTTACCTATTGATGAGACCTCGAAACTTCAATATCCTAGGTGTTGGTTAACATTTTGTACATATTATTACAAAAAGAACGTTTTAAATGTTACCTATTCCATTTACTCTAAATCTGTAACCGGTATGTTAGCCATGGGCTAATTAATGTTCAGTTTGCCCGAAAATTTTCGTATTCCGGGTAATTGTGATTTAGCTTCAGCGAGGCCGGTTTGATATGCAATACATTTATCGACCATGTAGTTTTCAAGCTATGCTTAATGTGAGCGGGGCGAGAGAATTCACAATAATTTAATTAATCTACTTATTTAAACTTATTTCACTTGTTGTACAAAGGCAGATTCAACGCCATGAGACATTCTCTCCTAGTCGACCTTCAGGTAGTGCAGAAATAAGATGCGCTGTAAACTTATTGAGCTTATAAATGTATTTTAATTTACATGTGTTAAGATAATCATTAACCAAAAGTCACACTTACCATTGTAATGTTAAGTTTGAATTTCGTGTATATATCCTATGTCAGGCGCAGAGTGGCACACCGTGTGGTTTTAGTCGGTCTGATTCCGACACACCACCACGCCGTAAACCCCGGTGGGGTGACGGCCCTAGGGGGTTTCCACACGCAAAAAAAAATGGTAACTATTCAAAAATTCTTTTCCTTATCAAAACTCGTCTTATCTACATTCAATCAATTTTTTTTAATGTGATTACACAAAGCAATCTAAAATGAGTCTCTTTCCAGATAAAAAATATCTACTGCTATAAATGTACTTACCGTAGCGTGGAATCACACCATACTACCAAACCTTATTAATCATAATTAATGTAACTGGTGTCGACTGAACAACTTTTTAGGGAATGCTTATCAGTTTGTTCGTTGTAAAAAAGCAATTACTTACATAATAATTTTTACACTACATTTCCCGAATGACCCTTACGAGTAAACTCTTCGTGAGTTCTAATTGTTCTATTTTGATTCTATTAATCACCTTTTGAAGAAATTGTAGTTTCTCAGAATAGTTTTTAATACCTATGTAGATGATTTAATATGTTCCTGTTTATTCTAAAGAATGCATTATGTATGGAACCAATTGAAATTCAACTGCCTCGGTGGTTCAGCGGTAGTGAATGCGACTGCTGTGCTTGAGGTCTCGGGTTCGATTCCCGACCAAATGTTTGTATGATCTTCAAAAAGTTTCGAAGTTTGGATGTTTTCTAACTATAATATGTATGTATTTACCAAAAGAAGTATATAAGTATTTTATCAGTCAGTCTAATTATCATAGCACAATCTCTGCTTAGTTTGAAACTGGATGACATTGTGTGTCTAATGTCCAAAATGTTTATTATTTATTTATTTATTAATATACTTCAATGGAAATTGACTTGTACTGGTTGGATATCATCAGTAATCAGTAATTCTCTCTCACACACACATTCAGTCATATAGAGTTACTCTGAAATGAGTGTTTACATATAAAGAAATTTGTAAAATAAATATGGATGAATCAGACATTATACGAGTTGAAAAGTTGCCCAGTGAAGATTGAGGACTAACGCCCATTTTACTAATCCAAAAGGAAAATAAGTTATTTGAAAATATACATCAATTTATTGACTTAGGACATTAGTGTATCATCTACTCCCATTATTGTAGATGTTAAACTATATTTTAGAAAGTAAACGACACAAGTTCATGTGTTTGTTTCGCGTTTTTTAGGTGCTGAAGAGGTCCTCTCAGAGATCAAAATAAAAACATCATCTAAGTATTAAAAAAAACGTGAATTGAACCTTTCTTGTTATCCAATTCACCAAAATAAACAAACTTTTTTTTTTTAACGTGTGGAAATTCCCTCGGGCCGTCACCCCACCGAGGTTTACGGCGGGATAGTGTGTCGAAATCGGAACGACTAAAGCCACATGGTGTGGCACTCTGCGCCTCTCATAGGAGGGATCCGGGAACAGCTATTATTACGACATCCAGATCCCTCCTAGCGCGTACCCGCTGCCACGGGCACCATCTGCGTAAATAAACTCTCCATTTAGACGACGTACGAGACACGCGGACGTCGCCTCCTCGCGGCTGGCCACTACAGCAGATGGAGGGGAAAACCCGTCCCGTAACAACCTACTCTAGCCCTAAGCATTATTGCCGCAAGCCGTAAATAAATCTAAGTAACTTTATTAGAAATTGTAATTGTTTGAATGTTGACCTTATGACAAGGACGACCAGAGTATTGTCAAGAACGTAATTATTACAGTATGCTCTTAATTTTAATTCACTTCAACCGGCAGCTGATGGCGCCGCGACATTACTTATAAAGAATTATTTAATGAATTATTTACTGTTATTTCGAATAACATTGTCAGCGCTGGTTGCTGTCCAAAAATTATTGTAGCTGATTTAATGAGATTGTTAATAATATTTATGAGTACAGCGAATACAGCAGCTTTATAACGAATGCAGAAATTTGTGACATTGTGGTACATGTTATTATTAATTTTGTCAGGGTTTTTATTATTTTGTCAGATCTCTGTGCTTCGGTGCATGCTGACTAGAACAGGTAGATTTTTTTAAGAAAAGTCAATGGCGAATGATTATTTTTGGTACTGCTACCAAGTCAGTTGTGCCTCGCCTGCTTAAGATTGCTTATATGTTTTGTAAGATTTAACTTGATAATAAAAAAATCGTTAGTCAACTTGCTACAATAGTGTAGGAAGAAGTAAGAGTTTAATTACGAGGTATTTTTTTATTGTAAGAGCCTGCCAAAGTAACTCTATTCTGCCTGATGGAAAGCTTGAATAGAATGCAAGACACCACACTCATTACAAATGTAGACAATAGAGTATGGTGAGTCACACTAAGGCGGCCTAGTGAGATGCTTTTTCACGTCACAATTGCGCACATCACAGTCATCGCGGCAATATAAGGCTCACACATTTGACATAACAACTGCACCCTTGTGTCAATTGACTCCGGTCGCTCACTCACCAACGTAATACGACAGCATGGATGCTGTCGCTTTAGGTTTGTCTTCTGTAAGAAGATAGTACTGCTGCGGTTGGACCGGCCCATTAATGCTGACATCATCCGTTTATTTGACGTGACATGATTGTTGTATCTTGTTTACATAATAACTACGTGTGTGTGAAATATCTTAATCGATATACAGTTGACTTTAAAATACGATTCTACACCCATAAAATGGCAACATTTGTTCGTCGATATGTGCTGTGTGCACTTAGACTACGACTCAGCATTGGCAGCCATTGTTAGCCGTAACTGATGTTACGTGTTATATACTACTGTGGCTATTTGGATCTTAGGTCATCATATAAATATATTTTTTCGGTAGTTATGCTAAAAACTAAACACACTATGTATTAATTAAGTATTTGTTATCGATGATATGTTGTTTGACTTTTAAACCTCTTAATTTTACACATTAATTCTCATGAAATGCATCAAATTATAAAATGTATGTTTTCTTTTTCTAAATATATACATTTATGGGATCATATTACAGCTATTTTAAAAAGACACAAAAACGTTGATAGAAAGATTTTCGTAGCGAAACTAAATTCCACAATGACTGAAACAGAATGTTACCCTTGCGTCGCGCTTTCTAAATATCGATACGTTTGTGCAGCCTTAGATATAACTGCCTCGGTGGCGCAACGGTAGTGAGTGTGACTGCTGTGCTTGAGGTCTCGGGTTCGATTCCTGGGTCAGACCAAAGGTTTATATGATCTGAAGATATTGGTTTCGAAGTTCGGGTGTTCCCTATGTAAAATACGTATATATTTACAAAAAAAAAGTATTCTATCAGCCAATCCAGTTATCATAGCACAAGCTCTGTTTAGTTTAAAACTAGATGACGTTGTGTGTCAAATGGCCGAAATATTTATTTATTTAATTTTATTTATTATCTGTGGACTACGATAGACTGATAATGATGGTGATGACAATGAAAGAAAACGTGAATTGTGATAAATATTTTACCAGATTTATTAGTCAAAGTCATCGATACCTTTTATCCAAGTTTTTACCTTACATGAGTTAGATAAACTAAATACAAAGAACTCTCGCCCTTTTTTTCCTGATAAGTACCTTAATTCATCATCAGCATCAAAACATTTGTTGCTTGACGGAGGGCAAGCAACTTGAGCTGGAATTATTCATGAATTCAGAGAATATTAATATTATGTGTATTACAGAGCATTGGTTAAAGGGGCATCAACTCATGTTTAATTTCAGCAACCACCAAGTTGGAAGTTCATTCTGTAGAGTCAACACAATACATGGTGGGTCGCTTATTCTATTACAAAAAAACCTTAAGTTTAAGGAACGGAAAGATATTGTGTCCCTCTCTATAGAATGTTCTATAGAATTCGCATGTGTGCAATTAGAGCAATTCATTGTTATAAGTGTATATAAACCTCCCTCCGCGGATTTGAAACTATTTTTAGAAATAATGGATGAAGCCCTAAGCAAACTTGCCATCTCAGGTAAGAGCGTACTAGTCTGTGGTGACTTTAATATTAACATTCTTGATAAATCAAATTCCACCCTTAAAGTTCTTAGTCTTTTTAAGTCCCACAACTTGCTAAATTTGTTTATGGAGCCTACTAGAATAACCGCTACTACAGCTACTTGCCTGGACAACATCTATACAGATATTGTTCCTAGACATAAATCTATTATTAATAAGTTAGATTCTGATCACTCTGGTCAGTTAGTTAGTTTTGTAAGTAAAAAGAAAACAGTGCTTAAAAAAAAATTACTCTTGTACCAGTAACAGTTGATCGCCTGGAACGTATGAGAATTAACTTAATTAATAATTTACCTGCCTTAAATAACAAATTAGACCCTAATGCACTATATTGTTCCTTTTTTAATTCGTTCCTTAGTCTATTTAATTCAATATTTACCTCCAGGACGGTTACTGTTACTGATTGTCCTATATTCAGTAACTGGGCAACAGTAGGCATTTATAAGAGTAGGGAAACATTATATAGGCTGTATCATGAAAGACAATATAATACTAGTGAGGACTTTAAGCAATATGTAAAATGCTATTCAAAGATTTTTAAAAGTGTCTGTAAATTAGCCAAATCTTTGTTTATTAAGTCTAAAATCAGAAACAGTAGTAATAAAATTAAAGCAACTTGGAAAGTTATTAATGCTGAGACTGGGAGAAGTGGAACAAAGGAGTCTGATTTTAAATTAAATTTTGATGGTCACATTACCAAGAATGACATGGAAGTGGCCAACACATTTGACAATTTTTTTTCCACTTTCCCAGTCGCACTTACATGTAATTTAGGCTCTTCCACCTCCACTGCAGAATCATTGATCAGAGAAAATGTACCAGAATTTTTTAATAATTTTACTTTTCAGTATATAAATCAACTTAATGTTTTAGCTGCCTTCAAATCTATTAATATAAAAAAGACAGCTGATCTTTGGGGAATTTCTGTAAGTGTCGTTCACTCAATAATTGACATTATTGTACCTGACTTAGTTATTATATTTAATAGATGTATAGATTATGGTGTGTTTCCTGACCTGATGAAGTATAGCAAGATAACTCCTTTGTTTAAATCAGGTAGTCCATTAGACCCCACAAATTTTAGACCAATTTCGGTCCTACCAACATTTAGTAAAGTTTTTGAAAAGCTGATACTTACTCAGTTGCTTAATTATTTTAATGAAAATCAATTGCTGCATACTAAACAATTTGGTTTCACTCATGGTCGGTCAACATGTGATGCTGGGGTTAAATTATTAGAGTATATATTTGAGGCTTGGGAGGAGTCACGTGACGCCTACGGGGTGTTTTGTGACTTATCTAAAGCATTTGATTGTGTGCAGCATGAAACACTTGTCAGGAAATTACACCATTATGGAATAAGAGGCAGTGCTTTGGATCTTCTTACTTCTTATTTGAGTGATAGGATTCAAAGAGTAGATGTTAATGGTAAATTATCCCAGGGATCAGCTGTGGCGGTGGGGGTACCCCAGGGGTCTATTCTGGGTCCATTTCTGTTCCTTGTGTACATCAACGACTTGCCTCATCTTGTGAGGGATAACCATGAGATAGTGTTGTTTGCAGATGACACATCCTTAGTATTTAAAGTTAACAGACAGCAATCGGTAATTGACGATGTAAACAATGCTCTCTCTAAAATGGTACTTTGGTTTTGCGCTAATAACTTGTTATTAAACAGGAGTAAAACCAAATGTGTTAAATTTTATACTAGGAATGTTAAACAAGTAAAAACTAGTGTTTTGATGAACAGGGAGGAACTGGAATTGACAGACAAGGCTGTCTTCCTAGGTATAACTTTAGATTCACGGTTACAATGGGGCCCACATATAGAAACGTTATCTGGTAGATTTAGTTCTGCAGCTTATGCTGTGAGAAAGATTCGTCAATTGACGGATGTTGATACTGCGCGATTAGTTTATTTCAGTTTCTTTCACAGCATTATGTCCTATGGTTTATTGCTTTGGGGCAGTGCCTCTGATATTGATTCAATCTTTGTGCTCCAGAAACGAGCTATTAGGGCTATCTATAACATGGGCCCTCGTGAGTCACTAAGAAACAGATTCAAAGAAATTAACATTCTCACACTACACTCACAATACATTTACGAGAATCTTTTGTATGTTCATAAAAATCTGTGTAAATTTAAGAAAAATAGTGATCTCCATCAATTTAATTTAAGAAATAAAAATAAACTTGCCTTGCACACTACTAGGCTCCATAAAATATCGAATTCGTTTGTGGGTCAATGTATACAATTTTATAACAAATTACCAAACAACATAATATTATTATCTATTAGTAAATTTAAGAAATTTGTTAAGCTGAGGTTGTCCAAAAAGGCTTATTACTCAGTTTCAGACTATGTCACAGATTTAGATGTTTGGAAATGAATTGCTCTTTTTTTAAGACCTATGATTGTGAATATAACTGCTATTTTAATATTAAAAGATTTTGAGTTAAAAGAGTGGTGGTGAGTTTCTTTCCTGGGTTCTTTTCTCACCACTCTACCATGAACAATCTGCGAACCCAGCTAGCTATAATTTTAATCGACAGATTGTTCATCTTTCATCTTTTATTGTTTTTTTTTTTTATGACGTTCATAAGTGTCTTTTGTGACCTAAATGAATAAATGAATTTGACTTTGACTTTGACTTTGAAAATTTTTTTAATTACCTCCCAAAACAAATTTTATTATATACAAATAAACCAACTATAATTAGACTCGAATATTAGTCACAAATTTACAACTTATTCAAACATCAACCCTGATTAGAAGAATTTGCAATTTCAGTTTTTTCAGTACTGTTTTAACATTTCCTATATTTTTCTCTACATTTTTATATTCACAAAACCATAAGACCCGTATAAGAAATTCAGCATCGGTATAAAATTTCCCATAAAGATGATATTTTAACGATGTCACATCGCTGTCCATATTACATTAAGGAATTACTTGCAAAACAGTTCAGACCACATCGTAACCCGTTTGAGATGACCTCTTATAAATATTTCACATTTTACTGCAATATAATGCGACAAGACATACTGTTCGTTTCCATTGACTGCACCACTGAACTTATGACTTTCAAATACGAGTTGCAACAAAATTATTTAGAGCTTTCAATAACATACTGCCTCTTAAATCCACGGATCGTGTAAAACAAATTTTTCATTTTTCAGATACATTTTACGACATTAAGGAACTAAGGTACTATGGAACTAAATTAAAATTAATTTGATTATTTCATAAATTTAATATTCTGTACTTCCACGAGACTAGATCACACATATACAAACATTTTAATTAATGCCCCATAAAATAATTGGCCGTTAAAAAACACTCATGATGACTTATTTTTGAATACTAAAAATGGAAAATGACAACGCCCCAATTTGTATACTATGTGCCTAAAATTATTTCCACATTCAACAAATTATTATTTTTATAAATAAAATTATTATTATAAATAAAATTAATTGCACTGACCAAAAATTCCCTATAAATTAATAGCAGATTGAAATCAGTATTACATTTAAGAATGATTATTATAAAGTACAATGTGTTATATTTTATGGCATGTCTGTCAGTCAAAGGTCTTAAAAAGATACTTTAGGAACAGACAGTAATACACTGTAAAGAGAAATAGGAAGCAAGTGTCGTCACTACATTCGTGGACAAATAATGTATGAACTATTCAATTATTCAATAAACGTCTTTCCCAAAGGACGTGTGAGAGACTATTAAGTAAATATTGGAATGGAGGTTTTATTATTGATTTAGTTTCATAATAGACAGTTATTGGCGTATAAAAGATGGGGTACCCTTGCTTTACTAAATTATGTTATTCTGTCATTCTTCTATATTACTCTTCAGTAAAATGTAACATGAAACTGAATTTATTTCAATAAAAAAAAGGAAAATTATTAAGAGTTTAGGCATAACTTCTTCTAAGGAAAGGAAATTCTTTTAATAATATAATAGTAAAGTAGTAAAAAATATTATGTGGCCTGTTCATTATAAACCTTTTTGACGTTTCATCACAACCTTGCCACGCTCAAACGATTATATTCGGTCTAATTGCCTAGTCAACTGTACTTGACCTCTAAACGATTTATATGCATACGATGGCTGCTATTCTAAATATCTGATATGATACTCACGGTATTAAAAATTCACGTGTGATATTGGCAATAAACCGACTTGAAGTGCCATAAAAGTATAAGTACGAGTTTCATGAACTAATTTGGTTAAAACTTTTATGACTTAGACAATGTTACAACAAAAACTTTATTTTTTTTTATTTCAAAAGTCTGCCAAAGTGACTCTACTCTGCCTGATGGAAAGCATGAGTAAAGTCCAAAAGTTGTAGTCACCATACTCATAGCGACTGCTGACAATGCAGAATGGTGACACACTATGTGTGCTATGTGGCTTATTAAGATGCTTTTCTACGCTTCACTTGGGGACGTAAAAGGCGTTAGAGCCATCGTAGCATTGTATTGCAAACACTTACTATGGCAACTATCACGCCTGCATCAATGGGCCTCCGGTCTCACACTCACCAACTAAACACGACAGCACAGATGCTGTTGTGTCACTTTACGGTTGATCTTCTGTGGGAGGGTAGTACTGCTCCGGTCGAGCCGGCCCGTTCATGCTGAAATTAGCGTGGCTCTACTGCTCTAGATACCTTTAAACGAGCATTTCTTGTATTTAACTCGTATTTCTGTATCTCGGAATTTGAATCTCGGAAACGGCTCCAGCAATATTTAGTATACAGGGAGTTTCAAGACCGATAAATCGATCTAGCTAGGTTTCAATTACAGAAAATGTTGTTTTTATCCGTGTTTTCAAGCAATGAATTGTTTATCTAATAGGCCCGTTTTGACACTTATCTATGTAATAAAATTAGGGGTGGGAATAAAAGAAGTTGGTACATTACTATTCGACTTAACATTAAGCTGAATACTTATGTACTTTCATTTAATATAAATATCGTAGTAATATTTTTAATATTTTTTCTATCACATAATCTACATATATCAACATAACTACACCCCGCGATGTTACTCGCAGTTTATCAGTATTTCAATTCATTGCTTACCCCACGGCAACTTACATTATTTCGGGTAGGTACATGTTGAACCAGGGTCTCAGCTACCGCCATACCAAATATTCAAACAGGTAATGTTAAGTGTGAAGAAGTAATAAATATACAAACATACACACATACAAAAAAAATGCTTTTATATTTGCGTGATTACAAAATTTCTAGATTTTTTCATTCAATTTCAATAATTACAAACGAAATTAATCTAATTGAAATTGTATGCTCTTCATGTTATAACAAATCTATTATTTGCATCATTTTGTTGATGTACTCTGAAGAGAAATTACTCTACAGATTGCAATATGTCTACAACACGGAGATGCAACATAAATGAGACAGGAAGTTCTTCTTTGAGGTAAGACGAAGTTGAATCCTCCAGAGCGAGGAATAGCTAGAAGACAAATTAAATTAGGGATGGTTAAGTCCTTTTACGTTCAGAATTTATTTAGCAATTTAGGAATATGTTTCTTAACGATATTGACTTTACTGCTTTCTCATAACGCTTGCTATAGTGTAAATTAAACTTTATTATGTATGCTACTAAAGTTCAGTTTTCAGTTTGACTTTTTTTTAATCGGATAGTGTTTAAAGCAGAAAAACTTGCAGACGAAATTATTATTTTAAATACTTTTGTATCTAGAACGAATTGCTGTATGTATCATTTACACGTAGTCAGACATTGTTAAAATGAAAATTAAATTATCTAACATGCATTTTAGAAAATCTCTGTAAAAACGGGCCTAATAATATTAAATGGTAAAATGGGGGGTAAAATCTAAAATATGTGTACTGAGCAGTAACAAATATAACATGTTAGCCACTGCGAAATTAACATTTGGAAGTAAGTACGAATGACGTAAAGCTTCACTCACTCACTCACTAAAGCTTCACGGAAACAGAAAAGTTCCTTAATGGACTAGAAAGAGCTATGCTATGAATGACTTCTGAGTGATATTTCTTGAAGAAAAATATTTTAAAAGAACTAGTAACTATTATGATATTATACTATGCCTAAGAAACACGTTACAAGCTATGCAACATACTATTATTAGAAATTGTTTACAATGTATTTTGGTTCTATAAATATTCAAGGATTACGTACCATTCATTACACAATAACTAGAACAATAAAAAATTATGAACCTATGAAAGGAATTTTTGACTATGTACCAGAATATTGCAAGATTGTAAGCAAAAACTAATACGTCACAGTCTGCCTACAAGAGTTAACAGAAAAGAATATACGTGTAGATGTCTTATTAATTAGGGAACGCTTCATGATGTCAAGATATAAAAACATCTTAACAAATACAACTACTGCTTGGCCTTATGCTTTTGACGGAAACAGAACAAAAGGTGAAGTGGTGGAGCATGTATCTTGATTAGGAATAGACATCAATGGAAAGAATTAGCTATAATTGCAAAAATATCTACAACAAGTGTTTTCGAATTTCACGTCATCGAACTTACCAAATATGAAATTGTTTTCGTTTGTATATTCAGAGTACCAAATCCTAATAATTTTAACAAGTGTATGGAAAAATTGGAAATTATACTGTGTATTTTATTACAACAATCCTATAAAATATAGTTTTAGCGGGAGATTTTGATGTTGACTCTTTAAGAAGACATAGTAAATCTATTGAATTTGACAATGTATTGTTAAATTAGAATTTAAATCTAATGACCAACCCAAAAATATAGAAAATTACTCGGGTATTGTAGGTCCAAAATATTTTACAAATTTATTTAAGAACTACTTAACTGATAAGATTCAGCATAGGACAGATTGCGGGTGCCAGGTCACAAAATACATTGAAAGCAGAAAAATTCGCAAGCCATATTATATGGTAAACTTGTCTTGAACTTCCTTCAACTTTATGTCTTGCATGTTATCGTCTGTTGTATGTACTTATCTCATCTTATTTTATCTTACATTTTATTTAACAGTCCAATATATTACGCACAAATCCCAAAATTCATCCACAACGCTTTAACTTCCATTCAGATCATTTCGTTCATTTCATTCATTCTTTTGCGTTTAACGCTCAGATACGCATTGATTTTTAAAGCGTTGCACAATTAATGTGTTCACAGAGCGAAATATTACGCCTCAGCTGTTGGGAGAAAATGTTGCTCAGGAATTTTTGGAATTAATGGTTGTGAGCCTTATCGGAAGTACTTTGTAGCGGTTTATATAGTTTTGTTATTCGAAAAGATCGGAATTATATTTTTACACTACTGTTTGCCGATCTCATGGTTGCTTGTATTTTTTACGTTCACATTTCTAGCCTTGTATACTGGCAAAATAAAAAAATATAGTAACTATATAATACTATTCGAAATTCAACAAGACTCACTAAACAAATGAATGATTACAACAATGAAATACATATTAACTATATTTAAAAAAGTGGAACTAATTTCAGTAAACCTAAATTATAATTGTAAGACTTTTTTTTCTTGTCTTTGAGTCTGTCAAAGTGACTACTCTGTCTCATGCAAGGCATGAATAGAATCCAAGAGACATGGTCACCATACTCATTGCGAATGCAGGCAAAACGCGACAGCACGGATGCTGTCGCTTTGGATTGGTCTTCTGTGAGAGAGTAGTGCTTCCCCGGTCGAGTCGGATCGTCCGTACTGTAATCAGTATGGCTCTAATACCTTCAATATTCGTCGTTTGTTAATTTTCACCCCTTTTTTCAGAAGATTTATCTAAATCACAATAGGCTAATGTTGGCTGCTCATTCATTTACAAAATATTGCTTTTAGTAATGAAAGAAACTAAAATTAACATTTTATACGCTAAGTTATGCTATCATAACTCACGCAATACTTATTTCTTAGTAGTATTACTCGTATATACAGAAGCTCCATTTGATTTAGACACTCGTGGCTACATTTCTTTAAATACATACCTAAACTGCTATAGGTTATCAATAATATTTAAAGAGTTTGCTGTATTCGTACAAGATTTCATCATCAGATTCTATTCATTGTGAAAAATAACATATTGTTTTTTAAATACCAAAATAATTACCATAAACATTCACTACTTAAAATAATGCGTGTCTATGATTTAAACAATGGATTTATTTTAAATCGTAAATGAAATTTGTATTCGAACGCCAGATGGACGGGACGAATGTGCCAATAATTTTTATTCACAGTTGTACTTTAATAAAAAATAATAGCATGCCATTAATATTTTTTGAAAAATGTCATTGTTCAATAGACTTTTCAGCTTTATAGTATTGGACATCGATTCATATATATGAGAACTGTGATACTCAATAATTTTCAAAGTAACAAAAGTACTTAAAATTTATGAGATAGATTTAGTTTGTAGTTTCCAAGAAGCAAAATATGGACAGCACTAGAAGAATTGATGACAATTTCAATCTGTATTGACGTGAACAAATTTCTTTTATCGTTTTGTATTATTTCTAGTTCGTCAAGTAGATAAGTCAATCAAAGACAGAATTAAACATTTTCAAAGGATAAGGTAATAAGATTTTAAAAAAAATCTCCATTAAATAAAAAATAAGTTTACACCTCTTTTGGAATAATCAATTAACTTGAAATTTGGAATAATAAATGGCGACCACCGTTCTTTAGAACCCTTTTAAAGTCAATTTTAAAAATAAAAGAGTGTCGTGGTTTTCTCAATGAAATTCCATATGAACATTTACTATAAGTGTATTTGAGAAACTCAAGGTTATAGTTTTTTGACTCGAACTAGGAAGACCGAAAACGCTTATTAGAATAGTAAAATGACGTAAAAAACTTGAGGGGACTTTTGGTATACGCATTTTTTAAATGAAAAGCGACATAATCATTTCTGTAAGATATTTTCAGGCACACTGCCTACATGTGCCGTAACTATGGCCCTTTCACATTAAAAAATTAACAATGAAAACAAAAGAACATAATTCATCTGATAATACTAATCAAAAACACTATAAGAATTGTGGATAATTGTGTGAATTAATTTCTTTTATCATTTTGTATTATTTGCCCTAATAGGATGAATAAGTCAATTTAAGACAGAATTGATTAGAGAAGTTCTATTGATTTTACACGCATAATTTAGTGTATTTGTCAGTTACCCCGATAAATTTCTTTGTCCTATAATTCATTTTTGTCAAGCTACTCTGCTAAAAATACTTTAAAATACTCATTTTATTGGATAAGTCTTAAAATCGAAAAATGCAGCGATCATTATATCTAGCTTACAGAAACAATTACGACATCCCACCTGATACCGATAATTCATCGGATTGCCTGCAATCGGCTTTGGACTTTTTCTACCGATTTTGCAAACGACATTTGCAATTCGAATAATCTTTTTAATGTGTCTTTAATATTATCTACTCTGTAACAGTTTTAATAAATCGTTTTATTGGTATTTGTTGTATGAGAAGTTGATTATATTTCTCATGGTTGTGATTCTGTATAAATATGACTTTGAAAACCTAAGAGATAAACGTATATAAACTGTATCTCATTAGAATTTGTCATGATTTAGTTGCACTTATTAAATCTGATCGGTTGCCCGGTATTTTTAAAGGATAAGACAATAAAATGAAAAAGAAAATACCTTACTAAATAAAAATTGGGATACAGCTTTTTTGGAATAATCAATTAGCTTAAAATTTGGAATAATAAATTTCGACCACCGTTTATCAGAATCATTTTTAAAGTCAATATTAAAAACTTTTTGGAATAATCAATTAGTTTAAAATTTGGAATAGTAAATGTCGACGTTTGTTCATCATAATCTTTTTTAAAGTCGATGTTTAAAATAAAAGAACGCCGTGATGTTCTTAGTGAAATTCTATATAAACATATAATATAAGTGTGTATGTACATTTAAATGGCTACTTATGTAGGTACTCGACAGAAAGTTCGAAGGGATCGCCCTCGCACCCAACTTCATTATGAATTTATATTCACTCAATAGCCCTTACTTTTGGGACCAACTGTACTTTGTCAATCCCTTGGATGTTTGAAACAGTCGTGGAGGGATTAGAGTTTCTTAAGGTTGAACGGTTTTAAGAGGGCCATATGAGGGTGAAGGTAACACTTAAAGAATTTCTTTTTAATGATTTATTTGTAAATATGAAACAATTCTGAGACTAATATATGTTAAACAAATAATTAAATTGACTTCAGAATTAAATTTTAGCTTGACCGCTGTAGCAACCATGATAATTTAATAAATATTTTTTCATTCATTTTTGTATCAATAAATAGAGACACCTAGAATTTAATCCGAAATATTTAGTACCACCATTTGTCGATATGATTTAAAATATTGATACTGCTTAGAAACTATCGAGTATTTAACCTACTTGGTTTACCAAAAAGGTTATGACTTGAGCCTTCATACGGATGTGAACAGTTCCTCTGGACTTTCACAAACTGATACTAATATATGAAATATTTTTAATAGTGTTTTTAAAGTGAAATTATGTCTTAAAGAAGACGTTATAAATTATTGATGATATTCAATACAAGATTCTGAAAAACTTTCACATTTTTATTTACATCTGAGTATACATACCATTACCAGTAATAAGGTATTATATTAAGGTATTCCTAGTATTTTTGTTGGAAATAAATTTATAAATATATGTTTTACCAAATATTTATGAGTCAGAAATTTATATTTATCGTATATAGTCCGTATTTCGGAGATCTGTCTAGTGTTTTTTCCAATACTAGATTTAGATAAGTAAGAGACAAAGATGTATTTCATTATCTTTTTCTAATCCAATTTATTTTTCCTTTCCAATCAAAATGATATTTTTAAACAGCCGCTCGAGGTTTATGAATTTTCGGTTGAACATTCGTTGAACAAGTTTTTTCTCAGACTAATGAAAATTTGATATTTCGCAGTCGCAATCTGGACCCGTGACAGAATTGTTGCGTGACACACGGACTGCTAACAGTCACGGTGCATTAGCACCAACTAATTTTGAATATTTTAAAAAGTATCAAGCAATGTACTGTTAATTGTAAAATTTGTGTTTACCATGTTTCTATTTTATTTCCTTTCTAAATTTAAGAATATTTTGTTGAAATACAATTTCATATAAATAAGTCCAGTGTTGATGTAATGTGTCTCAAATAAATTCAAGAAATAGAAATCGAAAGCCCTCAGAATTCCTATAAATTTAGGCGCCAGCACATTTTCTATGAGGCGCCAGCATCCGTTTTATCGTGTTTCGTTGGTGAGTGTGAGACCGGAGGCCCATTGATGCAGGGGTGACAGTTATCGTGGTAACTGTGTGTGAACCTTACACTGTCAGGATGACTGTCATGCCCTTTACGTCCCCAAGCGGGTTGTAAAAAAGCATCTCACAAGGCCGCTATAGTGTGGGTCACCATACTGCATTGTCTGCATTTGCAATGAGTATGGTGACCACAACTCTTGGATTCTATTCATGCTTTCCATCAGGCAGTGTAGAGTCACTTTGGCAGGTTCTTTATATAGAAAAAAAAAAGATTATACTCATGTGAAACCTTAGTTTTAATACTGCACAAATTATGATAATTCGATAATTTTATGGACTTACCAACCTGTCATTTTATTTTAACTACATGCATACACACGCACCTACGCACTCCTAGGGGTAATTCTACTGTAATTTTATCTTATTTTTTTTACCAATATCCCCCTGACTCTATCGAGTACAGTCGGTTAATTCGGCATTTACTGAAAAAGAACTCTAGACAACAATAGTTCGACCAGAAAAATAATAAAAGAAAATATATTATTTATACGGTATATAGCGTTACTTAGTTTTAGAAAGTAAAGGTTACAGTTCTTTAACTCGAACTAGAAAGATCGAGAACGCTTTTTAGGATAGTAATATGAGAATAAAAACTTGAGAATACTTTTGATATCCACACTCACTAAGTGAAAAGCAACATATTTATTTCTGTAAGCTGGTTTTATGTACACTGGCTATATGTACCGTGATTATGGCTCTTCGATATTCAGAAATAAACAATGAAAATAAGAAAAAAGGAATTCATCTAGTAATACCAATCAAAATTACCATCCGGTCCTTCATTGTTGGCGGTATTACTCGGCTGTCGATCACTGTGGTTAGCCAAGCGCCCTATTTCTAACACTAAATTATTCATAGCCTAGAAGGCTCTCTCTAAGTATCAACAACGACGGCAGGGATGTTGAATCTTACGTTGTTATATTCTATTATTTTATGATTACCGTCATTAAAATAGAACGTTGCCTTTTACATACTTAAGATGAAAAATGCTGAGATTTTTTGGCATATTGAACTTTAAAAGCAGAAATGACGTCTTATGTACAGTTACACATATTTAAACTCTAGAATTTTGACTCTTGGCAGTTATTATTACAAATCATAGTTTACATTAGCAACAGTGTTTAACATTGACGCAGAAAGTTGCTTCGCTTTTTACATGTCCAGTCAGATTCCAAACTTGTCAGACAGCCCTGAAGTTTATTTCAGGACATACGGTTGTACCAACACATACACACTGTAACACGTACTAGCGTGTGTAAAGAGAGTTTTATACATTTGTACATGTATCCTTAAGTATATGGTTAGTCGTAGACATAGTATTAGTCATACAAGCAAGTACTTCCAACAAGCTGCCAATAATTTTAACACGCACGCCATCATTACACTTCAGAGTGCAAATTGTTCTTCAAACACACTGTGACGTCAACTGTTCAAGGCGGGTTATATTTAGCTCCCATATATCATGCATATGTTATCACGAATGGTGAAGAAATTTACTTTGTTAGACATGTGGAGTAGTGAATATACGGAGCAAGCGAGCAAACGGGAGACGTCATACAAACGAAACTGTTTACCATGACACTGGAAGACGTTTTTAGGTTAAGTAAATCCTTTGTAGTACCTTCGATTTGCTGATGACAAAGTCGTCACGGCTGAATCTATGAAAGGCCATAGCACAATGCCCAATGGCCTCAGTGATTACTTTAAACGAGTGGATCTTAAAACAAACACGGATAAAACGAAGATTATGTTGAATGCCCTTGTCTCACCCAGTCCACTGCGAATTGGAGACTCCACGTTTGATATTGTTGACGATTATAGTGTCTATAGACGAAAGCACTTGACTAGTCTATGTTGAAAGTGATGATCTTTTGTGCAGAGACATGAACGCACTCACATTGAACCTTGTAAGAAGACTCAAACTCACCCAAAGAGCAATAGAGCCGTCAATGAGTAGAGTTTCTCTCTGTGATCGAATCAGGAATGAGTAGATCAGCAGACGAACGAAGGTCACGGACACTTTCCGAAGAATTGACAAATTTAAGTAGCAGTGGACGAGGCACACTACTCGTATACAAGAAGGGCGATGAGGCCAAGAACTTCTGGACTGGCAACAACGTACTGGAAGACGAAGCGTGGGCAGGCCACCTACAAGAGGTCTGACGACCCAGTCCAGGTCGCAGAAAATTGCTGATCGGTTATTGTGGAGAGCCTTGAGGGAGGTCTATGTGCAGCAGTGGATATATTTTGGTTGAAGTCATAATAATAATGAAGAAGTGGAGGCCATGCAGAAATAATACCGCCCTTTGAGTAATGGAGTTAAATGTTTTGTAATGGAGTTAATTTCTTTCTAGACCATATTCAACAAATATCGGTGTATGGTAAACTATTTTCTATCATAAATATATACCAAAACATACAATGTATTCTAGTACTATTTAATTTAATATCACCTGATAAGAAAAATATCTAAATGATGAAACGAAAAAAAAATTTAATCAAGTCGTATTCCTATCAAAATAAAGCTAATTGAACGGTAGACTCTAAACATTAAGAAGTCATAGCTAACCTTTCAAACACTGGTACGAAACGAAGTGATAATCAGGAACCGTAATAAAGGCCTACCTGGAAAGATTTACATGAATAAATAAACATGGATTTAATTCAGTTTTGTACCCATACAATCTCCTTTCCAGTTTTATAATAAGTGATAAAAGGGTAGATTACACTAATTTGTACTTACACGTGTTAATATTACGAAATCTGGTGCTGATACACTCGGGTTTATGTTTTCTAACAATTTTATGCATTGGAATAGTAATTTAAAATAATCGGTTTATTATGGTGTTGTCAGCCGTTTCATTTCACGTTCAGTTCACGACTGCCTCGGAGGCGCAGTGGTAGCGTATGCGACGGTTGGGTTTTGGAGCCTCAGGTTTGATTCCCGGTTCAGACCAAATGTTTACATGATCTGCAAATATTTGTTTTTAAACTTGGGTATTTGCTATATATAATATGCATGTATTTTCAAAGAAATATATGTATTTATATCACTTGTCTAGTTGCCATAGTACAAGCTTTGCTTAGTTTGGGACCAGATGGCATTGTGTGTCAGATGTTTTAATTATTACTTGCTTGAGAGTTAATCCTTAAATCATACACATTTTCATTTAAAATTAAAAAAGTGTTTTTTTTTTGTAAAAACATGGTTTGTTGTTGACAATGTAAAGTTACCACAATAATTTAAATACAAGCCGTTAAAAAACATTAATCAAAACTTTTAAAAGTAACGAAACATCAAGATAAATATTTGAAGTGTACATAGACGCGTTGTTTCTCTACACAGAATGGGTACTTCGCTCATAAAGGGTGCCAGATACCGTGTACGAACGTACTTAAGCCTATTTAACATAAATAAATAATACAGAAAGCAGTTACGCTTGATTTATTTGTCCCACAGTAATTTTTGTGGAGCCTTAATTGAATGAATAAGTTACAATACTTTGATGTTCAACTTCTGAAAACAAGCATTGGTGGGCATAGAACTTTGCAAGTAAAATGGGAGAAAATTTATTTCACTGTTTATGTTAAAAAGACACGTTATGTGATAGAGAACCACTAGAATTGTTAAAATTAGTAGCATTAGTTACGTTTCACACGTTTTTTTTCTATATTATGAGCCTGCCAAAGTGACTCTACTTCGCATAAAGGAAAGCATGAAGAGAATCCAAGAGTTGTGGTCACCATACTCATTGCAAATGCAGAAAATGCAGTGTGGTGACCCACAACATGGTGGTCTAGTGAGATACTTTTTCACGCCCCGCTTGAGGACGTAAGAGCAATGTAAGATTCGCATGGTTATCACGATAACTGTCACCCCTGCATCAATGGGCCTCCGGTCTCGCACTCACCAACGAAACACAACAGCACAGATGCTGGCGCTTTAGGTTGACCTTCTGTAGGAGGGTAGTGCTGCCCTGGTCGAGTCGGCCCGTTCGTGCTGAAATCAGCGTGGTTCTACTACCTATTGTACCGTGGCCTTTTCATCCATATCATGTATTTATACTATAAAACACTTACCACCTTCCTCCTCAGTAGTGAACGTGCACTAAAAAGGTTATTGACTTCAAAGATTGTTTTTAAGATTGCAAAATTAGACCTCATTGAAATATAAAATAGATATAGAAGACACAAAAGGCAAAAACTTGAAAAGAATTTCTTCTGCCTCTAATTGTAATTTATAAATTATTTAAATACATAAAGTAATCAATAAATTTAAATAGATATAGATAACAAATTAATCAAACATGTTGATGTATTTAACCTTTAATAGTCCACTATTGGACTCAGGCCAGAACTATCCATTGTACCTACGGCCTACTATATCACGCTAGCCAGATGGAATGCTATAGGATTTAATTTTCTTTCTCTTTACAGTACTGTTGTTCTGTATAATTTCTTACCCCTTGGTTGGCCTCACGACCTCCTACGAAATTCACGGGACGAATAGAGGGGTGACATTCCGTATTCTTAATTCGTCACCACACAGAATAATAACAGATTGATAAATTACGATAAACTGTTTTAACCGAACAATACAGCAATTCTAATATCCAATGTGAACAATGGGGTCAGTTACTTAGTTCAATAGACACCTATTGAAAATGATACCTTTTTAGAATCTAAAAGTCTTAAAAGGCACCTATGAAAATGACCTGATTCAAACTTGACCTGACGATACTACCTTATCGATTCAAATTTAAGCCGAATTAACAAGCCCCGTACTTAAATTGTACTCTAAACTTTCTTTAATGAAAAAGAAGTATTCAAAATCGAATAAATTATCCGTGAGATTTCATAATAGCAAAACTTTCTTACCCAGACTAGACGGTAATACTAAAATCTAAAAACATAATAATAAAAAGACAGTATTATGGAGTAGCTACATTATTTATGCAGCATCAAAGACAAAATGACCATAAGTTGACCATGTAACATCGACTATAGACGCCGACAAGCTAGTAGGCTAATGGACTTCGCTACTTTAAAGTTTAAACGATATTTACTTAAAGCTAATGCTGCTTTTCAAAATGTTTACTGGCAAATGGTTTATATACTCTAAGTTAAATAATATTCTTTATCAAAAAGTACGAAACGGTCCTTACTTGCTTAAAGTACTTTGAAAACGGGTCGTGTGTTTCTTTAGTTTGTCAAGTTTATACTCGAAAAGATACCCTCTGTCTAAGAGCGCTGTGAAATGGCATAGGTATATGTTCTTTACCTTTTAGATATAATTCTTATTTTGTGGCCTTGTTGGTCGAGCGGTTGATGTATACGATGCTAATCAAGAGGACTCGATTCCTGTGTCGAACCAAAAAAATTATTGACTTGCTCAGAGCGGTGTTTCACGTCCATGGCTCGGAAAACGCGATAAGCTATCGGTCCCAATTATCCTGAGCATCTATGACAATCGTTATTGGGAAGTCAGTACTTTTGAATATAATAAGAACTAGTTCAACCTTCGAATTAAGTTCCCCCTAACAAAACTACTTCTTCGTCAGCTACTCGACTTAACTTACACGATTATGATTCACCTTTGTTAAAGACCTGTCTGAATGTTTAAAAGGTTCATGTTTTAAAAATAATTTCATCTCTGCAACCGGGTCTTTATGGTGATATGATGGGCTTATTAAGAACTATAACTGTGTTTAGTCTCATAACTACTGTCAAAAACCTACGAATTCATTATAATTACAATGCAATTTCTGTATTTAAATTTTCAGGACCATTCCAAAACTAAAACGAAAATAACTTAAAATGCCAACTCGAACAGTTTTAAAGAATGACCGAAGTCACGTGGCCACAAGTTATTTGGTAGGCGCAGCAAAACTTTGGGCATTTTCTTGTCTCTTTAGATAGGCAAACTTCGATTAGAAACTAAGCCCTACTTTGGAGTTTGACAAGTGAAGTCCGACTTCAGGTTGTGAAGAGTCAATTGCATGTGACTTTTTATTTTTGTAGACTTGGAAACATTTTGGGAATTTTGGTAGATCTTCATCGCATAGAGACAGTTGCTATGAATCTTGAAAAGTAAGTCGTGATCTTTACAAGTTCAAGTATTATTTTTTTACTAGGAGAGCCAATCAACTTGCGTATACATAGCATCGTTTTTTTACGTGCAAAAATGTTTTTTTGTCAGTATTGTAGTGATCGAAACGGAATCATTGTAGTGGCAAGGTGACAAGAAATTTAATTAATTGACATGGATTTAATGAAATAAAGAAACATGCATATGCTTTTCTGTCTACAAATAAGGATCATTTTATTTTTCTGAATCAATGTTAACATTTTTCATTATATGTTTTGATATAAATTGAAAGAGGAAGTTACATTATGTTAATTAAAGCTGCCACAGCTGATAAAGTTAACAACATGAAGGTTGAACAACTGCATGCAATTTAATCCTGGAAAATATCTTTCTTTCCTTATTTTATTTTAAAGCTTGTCAAAGTGGTTCTACTTTGCCTGAAACATTAATAAAGTTCAAGAATTGTGGTCACCATACTTATTGCGAATACAGTCAATATAGTATGGTGACCCACGCTATGGCAGCCTAGTGAGATCAGTTTTACACCCGCCTGGGGACCTAAAAAGCAAGTTTTCAAAATTATAGAAAATTATTGATGAGTAAATTCTGAATAAAATATAGGTACACAAAAAAATTTGAGAGTTATTCATTTTTAAACTTTATTTGAGAATAATAAGGATTACTTCAAAAATATCTCATTATATCATTTAAATAATATGAATTACGTTGTACCTGTACCTACATTTTTTTTTCAAAATCCACTGTTTACATATCGCCTTCTTTTCTAAATAGTAACCTAATATCACAAAGTCCAAAAGAAATCTACCTTCATATTATAGTACAGTTGAATGTATATAGATTGTAATACTTGAAATAGGGGTTTGTGTAATAAATTACATTAAAATATACAAGCTCCTCGTACACTGAAACCAAAGCGTCCAGCTGATTAATTACCTAGCTCGCCTTGGGCTTCTAAAATAAAAAGAAGAATAAACAAATTGAACGCGCTACTCGAATCGATCAAGATCCTTTAATGTGTGCTTCACAGTTTAAAACTGCAAACTTTAAACGTAATCGCCGATATATCACTGTAAACAAATAAAGAACATCTTTTTTAAAAACAAAACGGAAAGTCATTATTCTATTATGTTCGAAAATGCACCACAAATTCAAGGTACAACTTTCTTGCAAATTCTATCAAAAATAATTCTTTTTAAGAAACCCGTACACGTTTATTTATTTAAAAACCAGATTGTGTTAGCAATCCTTCAAGCCAGAATATAAATAATGTTCTCTAGCAAGAACATAACAAAATGGTAATCGAATGTCATGGTATCAATATCGCATGTGTTTTCTACATCGTAAATCTTAGTAAGGCGGTGGAAACTGTTTCACGCTACTACGTTAGTACGATACAAAACACGTAAGAGATGTACCAATTTATGATAGTATTAATTTTATTATGAAAGTAAATAAAATTTCAATACCTTATTCACCTTCTGATGCGCCAGACACTACCCTACACTTTCAAAGTTACGCTTTACTTTCCATCCCATTTTTGTCTGTAAGAGATTGTCTCCGAGCGATAAGCCCGCCACTTGTACTTCCGTAATTAACTTTGTAATTAATTTGATGTATAACAAAGAGATTTATTATTATTATTATAAAATAAACATTACACTTAAGTATTATGTATGGACTATAATAACGTCAATATTTATCGTTGTTATTATTATATTATTATAAATTATTACGACGAGAAATATTGTTCTAATGAGTCCATTATAAAATTATCACAGATTGAGACACTGTTGTAATTGAATAATAGAAGCGGAGATAATACGCAAGATGTTGAACCTTACCAACCTTGAACTTTGTGTATTAAATTATTGTTACAGTAATCACCGTAATTAAGATTTCCTATTGATAAGTTAAGCCATTGCACGGATGGCCTAGTGGTTTCAGCGATCGCCACGCCGCTCTCTACTGCGCTCAGTATTGTGGGTTCAAACTCTACACGGAACAACACTTTGTGTGATCCATAAATTGTTGTTCTGAATCTCGGTGTTCTTTGTGTCCGTTTCTTGTACGTTCCTAAGTCTCCCACATCACAGGATATATTCCTAATGCGGACGTTGTCTTTTATATGTAATAAAAAAAATAGCAACTGTTCTACATGCTTCTATAATATATTGTATATTATTTATTTAATTTCAATCAAGTCTTTATCTTTTAATAAATATGAGTAAAGATATTTTTAATACGTTATTTAAATCACATTTTTTCAAAAAAAAATACATATCCTACTGTTTAAGATAATTTATTAGTTAACAAAGACTGTTAAGTAAATTATACCAAAACTTCAAGCATTAAAAAAATAAATTATTTCTTATTTACAAAATGACGTCCTGCCGAATGTTACCCGGTCTCAATAAGTGAGTAGAGTGTTGTTGATTTACTGAGAGTCCAGAGTACAGATAAGAGGGATTTAGCGAAATTTCACGTTGAAAAGGTAAAATGGGTGTTGAGAATTTCAAGGTCACGTAAGCGTGAGTGTGGGTAAAATTATAAACGTTACTCACAGCATATTATACATATAAATATGTTTTAAATCGCACAAAATAATAGTTTATAATGTGTTGTTAGACTTCAATGTCTTAACAGTTAAATTTTTATTTTGTATTTACAATGTAAAAATAAATAAAGAAACTTACGTTAACACGGTATTAGCTAAATATATATTATTTCAGCCTTATATCCCTCTACATTGATAGTGGAAATCGCTTATCTTTTTAAAGACCGACAAAGTCTCTTTAGACAAGTTAGTATCTGACGGTCAGAAAAGTAATTTTCAGTCCAGTATCTTTACGAGCGGAGTCACCTTTTGTTTCAAAGTTCATTCACTTTCACTGCAATGGTATTTATTATCATGTCGTCTAAGTAGAACATTCAACCACTCCGATGGTACTTGAGATAAAATTAAAAATACAAGTTTCAGCGTTTCTTAATCGTTACATCTTAAGATCCGTTCGGGTGGAATTCATAATGACACTTGGCATAAATTGAAGGCACCACTTGAGCCGCAGTCTGTTTATATGGCACATGTATGTATGAGCACATACAAGATGGCTACATGTGTTCTAAATCCATATATTAAGCGAATTATTTTTAGGTTAATCTTTTATTTCATATCATAAGTAATAATAAGTATATATAAGCATATAATAAGTAATTAGTAATCTATTTGACTGTTACGTAAGCAGTTTCAAACAGTGCACATATTGCAAGATCACTTATGGTTTCACTTTTTCGAAATTGCCTAGTGTTTCGCCTTTTAGTGTAGTTTCATTTTTAGTTTTAGTAATTACTTGTAAATTTAATAACTTGTAAATTTTGGTGGACCAGTGATTAAATAAGACTATTTAGGTATATCTTCTTTATAGTGGTTTATGCCCAGCAGTGGACTGTTAAAGATGTTGATGACGACAATGATTGAGGCATCTAAATTTGTTTTTTCTTTACTCCTTTATTTTATTCAGTGTTAAACGAACACATATTAAAAAAAACCTTATTAATTCACCAATCAAAGAAATAAATGATTCTTAACTGATCTTATTTATTCATTTACTTACTAATGTAAGTATAGCATCACATATTCTTTTAAACGTGTAGATCATCTACAATGTGCTAGATATATAATTTAACAATGGTTAGTCTTAGAACGGCAGAACACACCTGAAATAATATGGTCCGGGTCCCCTTCAGAGAAGGACGCCTGCGACCGGCCGCCGGGGTGTTTTTTAGTAGAAACACCACATACTCCTGGCTCCTGCTCCCCTAGAAGCCGGAGATCCGTAGGAATTTCCTAACACGACAACAAAAAAAAAACAAGAGCGGCAGAACACATTTACCATGTCTAACAAATAGACATGTGTTCTTAAAAATTGTAAAAAAACTTCAAAAATAAAACACAAACAGATACTGACCAATTTTACTTAGTAGTTAATCTGTAATTCGTGATTCAAATACCCGTTGCGGTCGATGCGACACCGCGCCTATCCGTTTAAATGGACAGAAAAAGTCGAGGTGTGGCCGATTCGACCGTTGGGAAACGGTTGTATAGCGAGCGGTCAGCGTGGATTGTAAATTACGGTGCGTTTGATCAAGAAACAAATAATTCGATGAATGCTTATCACTTTCATGATGTTAAATTTCTGAATAAAAATCTTTGCAAAAAATCTCTCTTAATTACATATTAAGTAGATATATCAGAAATTTGAGCTGCTACTTGAGCTACTTTTTATTTTAATTTGTTAGACTTGGCAAATAAAATGTAATAAAAATTAAGAAAATATTACAAAGTGTAATAGTTTGTTTCTATAGTTTAAATTGTTAATTCAATATTATACTTGATATTCAGTATAAATTAGTAGCATAAAATACCACAGTCTACACAACTGTCATCTTAGTAAACCCAGTAGGGAAATGTTACATAAATCATTTAGCGAATTTTGTTCAACAATTCTATTCAAAACCCACAACTATTTGTCGCTCGACATCACACAAGGCCCTATATGGACGTATAGTCAGACTGCACTTTGCGGCGTTAGAAAGACGGAATCCACCAAAGGGTATCCGCAAAGCTAAATTGAACTTGGGGACCGGTCACTTGGTTCGTTCCGATCGACTTGTTTCTTTTGCACTCACGCTAAGCAGGAAAATGTTTTAGATAACGAGAAAGGTGATAACAAAGTAAGTAGATCGGATAAACGGTATACTTGGTATCTTTATATATTTAAAGAGATAAGGGTATTAGTGCCCGCACCTTCGCTAGCGTGATTATTTTTTATTTTGTGTTTTTGTTTGATTGTATTGATCCCATATCTATGAAAACTACATTGTTTGTAATATATATTTGTTTTTTTTATTTATATTTATATATATAGTCATCATCATCATCATCATCATCAGCTTATCACAGTGCCAGTAGGCTGGCCATATTAGCCGCAGAATCGATAATCGTTAGGGTAAATATGCTCTTGAGTGCACTCAGGACTGTATACCGAGACGCAGTCTCCAGTCCGCGTCTCGGCAAACAGCGTAGGATGTCCACAAGCAAGATGGAGTGATGACTTGCGTAAGATGACTGCAAAAAGCCGAATATCGAGCCAAGTGGTGTGCAATTAGAAAGGCCTACGTCCAGCAGTGGATTACGCTAGTAGTAGTAATCTCACACATTTTACATAGAGCCATCCGGTCCCAAGCTAGGCAGAGCCTGTACTGTACTGTAACTAGACTGTAAATGAACATACTTATATATCATTATCAACAATCTTTAACAGTTCACTACTGCACATAAACTTCGCCTTAGCAAGGAAGTTTTGGCCTACTATATCACGCTGGCCAGAAGGGTTGGTAAAGGGTTTGTTTCAAGTTTTACTTCTCTTTGCGATGTTGTATTGTATATTTTATATAAGAATAGGGGCGGTGACACTCTACATTTTTAATGGTGACAAACACTCTGAGATATATTTCTAAATATATATAAACCATAGATAAATTACACCCAGATGCAGAATAAATGACAAGGTTCTTTACACAAACATTGGTCCTGAGTGGAAACTGAACCCACTACCTCTGGCATAGTAGTTAGGATCATTAACCACTAGGCTAATAGGCCATTCTTTCGGTGATATGTTGTCAAGAAACACTATTCTACAAGTGTTTCATAGTAACCACTAATGGCGGTTCAATTTCTTCTAGAGAAAGTTATGACTTTGCTGGTGTTGTTAGGTTTCATTTCGTTCCAACGTTTAATCTGTTGACAGTAAGAAATTTGGCTTCGGAATTAAACCACAATTCTTAATTAAATTGTTATCTGTTTTCTGTTTATTCTTTCTTTTTCTTGATTTCACATGGAAAATCAGGATTTTTAAATGTTGATTTTCTATGACATGCTTCAAATAAAGAGGATAACGGGGTGAAAAGGTTTTTTTAGAGACGAGTAACAACTAATCTGTAAAAATGTCCTAAACATGGATCCCTTCTCAGTTCCTTCAGTTCGTGGGATCCTTTAGTGTCTTATATTAACTCCTGCAGCTGCACACCCACAGATACAAATGAGCATTTGATGAAATTACACGGCAATTCGATGCTAATTTGATTAAAGTACTACAAAAGATGTTCATTAAAATGTTATTAGTGTCTAAAATGAACTATCATATGTCTAAAATATATTATGTATTTAAGTAATTTTGAAAATACTTTCAATCGTCGTTTTTGAACGAAAATGAGAGTGGAAATCTACCCTCTATCTACTATCTACTGCATATTATTTACGGCCAAGTGGTTATAGCCAATTGCAAATACTTTAATTTTTTTTTTAAACTTTCTTAACTTTTATACACACACAAATAGTTTTTATGGTATAGCGGGACTTCTTCGCGTTACATTATTTAAAAGGACTTTACTTTTACTGTACTGTACTGTACTATACTGTACTGTACTGTACTATACTGTACTGTACTGTACTATTTACTGTACTTTACCATACCTTCTAATCTCTGACTTTTCTAACGGATAATACCACTCATATCACGGATAGACTCTGAGTCTACGTGTGAATCTAAGAATAAGTCTGCTATATAACAAAAACCTTTTGAATAATTGTAACGAAAACAACTTAAGTTTCATACACAGTATCAAATTATTGTCGTAATTGAAAACAGTTCGTTCAAACAGTATTCAATGCAATTCGCAAAGACAACCGCACCATGCAAGCACAACCTCTAGAGGTTAGGCACCGTAACTCTGCGCGCCAGGATGACTTGCTGATACAAATGTACAGACAGTATTTTTGCAATACACTTTTCTTGTTTTACTATCCTACACTGACCGATTTTTCAATCTCATACACCGTTTCGAACAGAATCTTATTTCTATTTGCAAGCAATATATTTTATTGAAATTTCAGTTTGAATGATTCTGTACCGTTCGTGGAATGAATTATTTATTTGCTAATTTTTCAACTTTGTCGCGGATGCGTTGACATTTCTCTGTTCTCCTATTTATGATAAGAATTTGATATGAATATTGTATGTCAATCTTCTCTTGTAAGAAATACCAGATTTCAGAATATTTCATAAATATCTGTTAAGATTATGTAAAAAATGCTAATATTATGTATTATAAATATTAAATCGTAATCAATTAATTGACGACAACATATGAGTCAAAAATTTAACGCATTTTAAATGGCGATTGCTTATCAGACACGTCAAATAAGAACTAAAAGAGCAATCGAATACAAAGACAGTAAGAAAAAATGATGTTGTTTGAATGGCGGTCTTTTTATCGTAGTTTCAACATCTGCGGCCAAGCCGGTAAATTGCACCCGAGGGATGTGTCGATTCAGTTATACTACATTTGTTATTTACCCAGATGCTTCATTGAGATAAATAGATAATGGCTTTCAAGTCACTTTTTACAACATATATTTTGCAATATAACAGTATTATATGTTTTGGCAAAGTCTGTGTTTATATTGTTTGAAAGTTCTCGAGAATATGTTAATACCACGTTTGTTTTATATTGTTTGTGTACTAAAAACACTGCGGTGAACATGCCGCCTGACTTTCTACTGTAAAAGAATGGCCTGATTTCGATGTTAAGGGATAAGGCATATACATCTTTGCGACATGTATGTACTGTTTAATAAATGCTTGAAATGAATAAACGCCAATTAATCATTTAGTTCCAATTTGTATTGTTTTATATTTTTCTATATTTAGAGATTACTGATCTTTATAGAGAATCTAGTTTTTCTTCAGTTTCGATTATCACAATTATAGTTTCTTCAATTTTACGAACTTAATAATAAAAAGTTTGAATAAAGTTTGCAACTACTTATAGCGACTTGCGACTTACTATTGATATTAATCAATTAATAAATCTCTGAGCAATAAGTAAGTATATACTTTGTACATAAAGTCTTGTTTATACTTGCGCATCAAAAATTACACCGACGCGAAAATGTTTACATAAATATCCATATACGTAACTTATTCCATGACGTCATTCATATATCCAAATAAGCTCTAATATATAACAAGACATAAGCCAATAATTCCTCTATTAAAGCAATAAAGATAGCCACGATGTTTTACGGTATTTTTACGTTTATCTTCGCAGTTATAATATTTACATTTCATTTTATGTTATCGCACAGGTCCGTTGGAGGGGTTTTTATATTTCTGCTTTTAAACGGCATGATAATATACAGTGAGTTAAAAATTATAGAGCTTCCAATATGGAAAGAAGGAAATATTTTTATTCAAATTAAAAGTAAAGTATTACTTCGTAGAGATAGATTTTTCTCAATTATTCTTTTAGTAACTTGTTGTTGTAAATTAATTTTACTAAGTAAACTAAAAGAGATTGTTATATCTGATATATTTTTTGTATTTTCCTTATTGATATCTACACAAATTAGAAATGGATTCTTAATTAATAATTGCTTTTATATTTAAAGATTTATTTCATTTGCAGTGGTATGAGACATCATCCCAACCCGCAGTACTTCGAGATATCCAGCTTCAACTGATAAGATTTAAATGCATTGAAGGTTTATATGACCAGAGTATGGAAATATGTTAATTGGTAGAAGATTATCCTTGGTAAAATAATGTCAATTCATCTGAAAAATAACTACAGATTTTGGTTTCACAAGTCTTGGAAAGATATGTACGTGTATGACAGATATTTATGAGCAACAAATAGTTTTATATGGCAGAAATCTATCTGACGCTTTATCAGCAAGCCACCTGAGATATTTAGTTGTCTGGTAAGTGATAAAACTGGTCCTAATTGCTAATTTTTTTTGCCTATAGATAAAATAACATAAAAGTAACGTTAAAGACACTCAGTAATAGAATAACTATTTAATTTTACAAAAAAGAATGTTTTCGTAACTTCATATATTTTTTTTTATTTTCAAATGGCATATGGCATACTCAAATAGGGACAAAGGGCTATTCATTCTTACAATCTACTAATAACACCTTTGGTATTGCTAATATATGTGGAACCGTTTTGGTTTTTCTCTAGTGACGACCCCTCACTTACTGAAGAAATAACACTACATAATATTGCCTAAATATTTTGTATACTACATGAATTGAGAGACAAAATATTAGAGAAGGTAAATTTATGTTTTTGTTTGTTATAAAAGGAAGTCGCGGGAAAGTTTCTCTTTGTTACTTACCGAGGGATACATTAAGGTATACTGTAAACTTGGTACTGATTTTGCCAGCAGTAACTTACCTGAAATAAAGAAAGTACTTAATTAATACACTTTTGTTAATAAGAAAACTTCGACAAGATCGTAATTTAATTTTGAAAGCCTATTCATTTAATTATATAATAATGTATTGCCAAGTTTCATATTAGTGGAATAACTCGATTCTGCTTTCAGTTTACCGATCTACTATTACAAACTGATTTGTAAAACCAATTTCCTTAATCTAATAGATCCCTCGTTACCTTGCCAGTGCAAAATTTTACTATTACATTTTCAAGGAAATGTCTGATGGAATTTTCTCGAAGGAACCCAACCGACCGACGAGATACAATTTTTAACACGTCTATAAAATGCGGTGGCCCACTTCACGCGATCGGTGCAGACCTTGATGTGCTCGTAAACATTAGACCGAAATAAGCTAGCCAATATCAATCAGCTGAAGGTGCGGCTGGCAAGCTGGCCGTTGTCGATGGGAAATAAGCAGGAATTGCTGATTTGCATGATTCTTGATAATATTGAAAAGTTTTTTCCCAAATTAGTCAACGTAAACCGACTGATTACTTCAACCTATTGCCGCAAAGGCCTCCTCTTCAGAGCATCAACTACCCCAGCCTTAGGCAGTCCGTATTCTTCCGCTGCTAGCCATTTTCCAATTCATATTAATAAAAGGCTGTATTTTTTAATACACATATTAGGTTTATTGTTCCATATTGTATTTTAAAAATATTTTATCAAATAGAAAATTTTCTTAACTCTTTTGCAGTCGATACAATCTCTAAATAATATAAAAATCTGTTGTTAAAATAAGAAAATCTAACATTTAGGACATGTTTATTGTTTCCCAAATTTGAACATCGCAAAAAAAACAGTTAAGATTTTCTGTATCCAAACATAATACTAAACTAATAATTCCCAATTGTTATTCATTTCTATTCATACTTCTGTATATGTAGCTAAGTGCCTAGGTGATTGGAAATTCATTCTAAGTTGTAGGGAGGTAGGCTCTTGGCAGTGTTTCGTAGTCTCGTACTGTATTTACATAAATTGAATATATATACATTGAATGTTAGATACGTTTCTATCAGCCGTAAGTCGATCTAATATTTGATATCTATACATATAAATTGTATTCTTTGAGTCACTGATTCTTCAACGCAGATCCTAAACTGCTGGGGCTATAAAATTGAAGTATTACCAGTTGATGCTTTTGATATAGTTAATACGAGAAAAAAATCAAATATTTCAGTTCTAAGTAAGTTTCTAAAATCACAGGTGAACGTTTGATAGAAGATAGTAGAAGAAGAAGACGGTGATAGAAGTTCATCATTTTCAAAGTTAAAAATCACGTGAGTGAAGTCGGGGTAACATTAATTTATTTTTCAATATGTGTAGTGTGTAAGTACACGAAAATTATAATTATCTTCGAGGTTATGTAAAAACGATTAAGTAAAAAATGTTTTTAACATAACTGTATATAGAAAATAGTTAGAAAAGATGCCTCTATTTTATTAGGCAAGTTTTATGTTTTTGACTATACTAATTTGATTATCTTATTTTTCCACAATATATACATACATGTCTTCCGATATTATTGTGTTAAAGAGTGACATTCTGAAGGTAAGTAGGTAAACGATTTTCTCATTCTATTATTGCTAAAAGACGTTAAGAACTAGTTCTAGTTGGAATTTGTTAATTTTATTAATTTACAACATTCATCAGCCTATTAGCTCTTTATTAAAGGTATATAAACAAACGTAATTCATGTTAATTTACTATGGTTTTTTACTTTCGTCTTTTCATGATCGATTTTTTAGTGTTCTGTGCTTTTAAGTATTTTTTTTTTGTAAATATAATTCGATTCTATTTATCAACATACTTGTAATAGCTATCGCACAACGCTATCGCATACACATGCTCAAGTTTTCGCGATCACAAACTGTACTAGCAATTTAATAGTCCAATGTGAAGTTCTAAAATAATATCACATATTTATGCAAGATATAGAAAACCTTACTGACAAAATTCGTATTTCATTTTTATCTCGGTAAATATCAATACTAACGCATCAGCAACTTCTCAGAGCATACAGAAATTTGAAATTTATATTTGGTGAAAATATCACAAATCTTCGGTCTTCGATGTCAAACAATTTTATTTTGTATTGAATCGTGTCCAATATGACATGGTTCCATAGCTTTCACATTCTAATTTCTTATATCAGAATACTATCATTTATTGTTTCTGAACCAAATATGGCCAAAATAAAACCTCTTTTAATAAAAATCTTACAACCATTTTGTTTGCTGCCTCAACAAAGCTCAAGATCTGCTTCAAAATAATATGAAATAAGTCAAGCACACCCTTCGTTAAGATCGAGGCTCATTTTCTCGAAAACCAATACCATAGCAATATCAATAATCAATTGGTGCATTCTTGGCATCGGTTCAAGTCTATTACGGAGGCGATATGAGAGGTGCACACGCAAATGTATTGAGATCCTTTTGTGAGTCTTGCATCTGGCCTCTATTTTGGTTTTATATTTTACGTTCGCATGCGATTATGTTTGGGAATAATTTATAACGATGGAGAACGTCAAGTGGTTGGGATTGGGTCAGCTCGATATTGGTTCAGTTTCCATATTAATTTCGTATTCATACTAGACTTGAAAGTTATGTAACTATATTGTCTAATCTATGTCATATAGCTATATTGCTGGGTTGTGGCGGAGTGAGAAAACAGAGTGTCACCACCTCCACTCTTCCTACGCACGTCGTAAGATGCGACTAAAGGAACTAAATATGCAAGACAACATCAATGCAAAGAGAATTTCCTTCTCTTGAAATAAACCCTATACCAACCCTTCTGGTCAGCGTGGTATAGTAGACCAAAACCTCCTTGCTAAGGAGAGGCCTGTGTTCAGCAGTGGACTGTTGAAGGCTGTTGATGATCATTGATTGTTTTATCATTTCTTTTGAACGCCTCAGTCATAGTTTGTTACTTAATTATATTTAAATAACTGAACACTGCCCATTGATGCAGCGGTGACAGTTATCGTGGTAACTGTGTAAGTCTTACACTGTCACAATGACTGTCATGCCTTTTACGTCCCCAAGCGGGATGTGGAAAAGTATCTCACAAGGCCGCCATAGTGTGAGTCACCATACTGCGTTGTCAATATTTGCAATGAGTATGGTGACCACAACTCTTGGATTCTATTCATGCTTTCCATCAGGCAGAGTAGAGTCACTTTGGCAGGCTCTTAAGATAGATAGAACAATTTTGTTTAACTCCTCTGCAAAGATTATATACTAAATTGTTATTATTTTAAACCCGTAAACGAAAATGATGTATTTCATTCATTATCTCCATTTAATAAAGCCCAAATAGTTGTTACCATCTAGTACTCTTCATTCATCAACTGTTGAGTCAACTCAATCTTGTTCCGATGTCTTGAATAAGGAAATTAAGTGATTTCCATATAAAATAGACAGTTCATAACATCAAACGTGTTAGTCACGATGACTCATAACATTTGTACGTCATAGCTTGATGCAAATTGGAACTTTGGCATCCTTTGTTTGATAATGGAGACAAAGAACCTTAATGTAGATCTTGATTAAGAGTCATAATTTAGAACATCTTTTGTTCCAACTCTTCATCTATTGTTCTTGACAAATAATGTACTACGAAAACATATCTAAGTATAATTATTATTAGGTTCTCTTTGTATTAATCTTTTGTTCTACCATGAAAGTCCACAGACTAAATATTTATTTTTTATTTATTACATTTCATGTGAAAAGCAATTGCTTTTATAAATGAGAAACTATAAAGTAGGATGACAGCCAAACCGAATGATATTGAGTTAGTGTCTGAAGGTTGAATGAGAACCTCCCGTGGGAGAAGAAAAACAAATATTACGAAAATAAATACGCAATAAGCAATAAATTACAATACCAAGAACAAGAAAGTCACACCGTGAAATCAATGACCAAAATCCACTCATACTTTTCAAGTTTAATAAAGATAAAACAAATGAAAATACAAAAATAAATAAAGTACATTGGTATATTCAGGCAGTTGTTGCAACAAGTACTTTTGCCCGCTTATTTCGTTTCACATATTACAGCCATTATCACCCTTGTTTGCAACGGAAACGAAATAAAAATCCATATTTCAACGCTAAATTACTTCATATACCACTAGAATTATAAACCTCGTCCGTTGGAAATTAATTTCTGGCTGAACAGAAAGGGTTTAAAGGCTTCAACACACTAAATCGCGTTTATGCGCGGTTGTCAAAAAATGGATGGGTGTCAGTTGCCTTACATACCAATGGGCAGTGCGGTAGGTGAGGTGAGTTTTCTTTGATAAAGCCTAACGATTCTTTTTACATTTCATAATGATTTGGTATTAGTTTCTGGGCTATTAAAATACTTGAGGGTGTAGTTACAGTATTTTTGTTAAATTGAATATAATAGCTATGTTTTGTTAATGTCAGTAGACTAATAACCGTTTTAAACATAGGATGAAGTATGGACGAGCATATGAGCCCGGTTTTTATTTTGGTCCAGTTTGAGTCTCGTTTTGTTCCTAGCTTTGCCCACGATTTGTTTCGTGTAGGACTTAAATATGAATTCTTACCTTTGTGACGTGACTTTTTGCTGTGTAAATAAAGGAAAAGTAACCTTTGCGCAGTAACCTCTTCTATCTCCTAATGAAAGTGATATGAAAATTAGTTCAGCGCTTCCAGGGATTAGCCCTTACAACATGCAGGCAGACAGACAGACAGACAAAAATATTAAAAAAGATAGCACTTGAGAAAACACAGTTTCTTTAAATCACAGATAAACACTTCAATTTTATTTATACGCATTAATTTGTCCAAGAAAGTGTCAAGTTAACGTTAACCACAAAAGAATACAGCTAAAAATTTAACAGTGCTACCAAATGCATCCACCTCTAATGATAATAATATCAAGTCAGTACCAAGCATGTGACGATAAAGCTGTTCAAATGAGATGTCAATTTTATACAGCAAAAACTTTACACATATAGATTATGAAGTTAAGAAATATTTCATTTAATTTTTTTAAAATGACAACACTCGCACTAGAAATATATCTTGAGTCGCGGACTTTACAAACATACAAGAAATGGACACAAAGAACTCAGAATAACAATTTGACAATCACACAAAGTATTGTCCGTGTTGTGACGTTTGTGTCATCAGCTCAGCGTAGTAGAGAGCGGTATGGCGACCTCTTAAACCATTAGGTCAACCGTGCAGTTAACATGACTTATAATAATAATCCATTACTAAAAGTATGGAAAGATTGTAATATAGAGCGTTTTATAAAGACAGTGCAGTTTGTATATCATTCAAATTTATCTTAAGCTTAAATAATTGTACAGCTATGAAAATGTATAAATTAAATAGGACTAAAGACCGCTTAGCGATTGAAGTGTTAAATTATATTTTTAATATTATTCAGTGTTGTCAAAAAAGTACTCCAAATTTTTAACACTCAATAAATTATTTTGAGAAATTTAAAATCTGCTACGTTACGTGTAATTTGAGATTATTACGATAATAACGTATTTAGGGATGTATTATCGATTGTTCAGGATGTGCCTTACGTGTGGGTGAAAGTCGGAAGCGGTTAAGGCAACGCGTTAGATGTACAAAATAATTAATTAAAATGTACATGTAGGAAACATGTTTGTCAAGATATATCTTTATTGGTATTTTAGTAATACCAAATACAGTAATTATTGAAGCATTGGTTCCGATAACTGTTTACCACAGTGCAGGATTTTCTTTTTAAAAATTTTGAGAACATCAAAGTCAACAACTTTTCTTATGTCAAACTTTTAAATTTTGAATTATCTGTCAAATTATTTATAGACTATTGTACTAAATAAAATTATTATGTTCTATTAAGGAAAAATATTTTTAAATACATACCTATATATAAATAAAAGAACCACCCACTTAGAACAAATATGTAAAGATTATATTAAATTTCATGACAATTCAAAATTTAGACACAGTTAATAACCAATGATTCAAACAAAAACGAACTTGTTATTCTTTTCTTTCTATATTATTTTATGTATTACTGCAAATTCACCGAAAGGTTAAAGAAAAACCATAAAATTTATTCCCATACTTTATCAGCTTTTGTAGTGTCGTGTCACGCAGGCCATTTCGATTCTTAATAGGTTTATTCCCCAAAGAGGAGCCACGCACGAATCCATTTTGATATTAGCGATCACACACCCAAATTATTAAATCATTACTCATGGGAATGCACTGTTTAATTTATCGTTAATATCGTTTCTCATCGCATTGTTTTAGGCTTTATCGTATTTTAAACAAGAAAACACTGAGAGATACCTATTTTTTTTCAAACGGCAAAGATGTTCACATATCTTACATACACAGCAGCCTAATCTCAAACTAGGCAGAATCAGTCCTATGGTAACCAAACTGCTGTTAAAAGTGTTTACACATTTGCATATATAAACAAATAATACCTATGTAGACAAAAACCGAATGATTTCGCTTATCACACAATTACTAGTGAAATTAACAATCTGTTTGTAGTTTTATTGTAGGTAAGCAGTTTCTAATGTCCATTAGCATTTATACATTTCTCTAATTAAGACTTTGTAAGAAACTGAACTTGATGGCTAGTTTTACTTAGAACGACGTATTTCTTTGACATGAACTATACTCTATAAATACAGCCAAAACGACTACTCATGGACCTAAATGTGACCTCTCTGGAATAAATATGCGTTTTCTCTTAGAGTGAAATAAACAAAGCTAGCGTTTTTTTTCTTTTGATCGTCCTAAACTAGTAAATAACTAGATTATTATTCGTAACACTGTTGCAGATCTCATACAGACACACTCAATAACGTCGCATCCAGCTACATATATGTAATTATAATATCACAGTCAGTCGTGAGATCTTCGTCACCGAGGCCCTGATTGTTCCCGGGATCTGCGCGGACTTTTGTTCGCTCTCAGGGTCCTTTGTCGATGGTTCACAATAAAATTTTATCCCGGAAACCTATTCGCAGTTACCTTTTATTATAATGTTGCAGCAGGCATCCGGGGTACTTTTCAGTCGAGGCTATTGTTGTCCGCATAATGGGCCAACCTTTTTATTCCGCTACAGATTTTTGTATGTACTGCTGGCATTAACGCTTGTATGAAATTCGATCGATTGGATGTCTGGAGTGTTCTTTATTCGAGTTTGAGTGGGTTTTGTTTCAATAGACGTTCGATTTTCAGATTGAATTTTTTTGTGTTGCCATTTCGGAGTGGATTTTATCATGTTGCCTATAGAGATTATTAAATATTAGTTACATATTATCTTTTTAAAGAATTTATCAGGCTTTCAGTAGTTTCGAATAGAAAAAAATTGTTTATGTTTTGAAGTGGAAGAGACAAAACTTGTCTATTGTCTACTGATATGTGTGTCTATTAGTTTGACAGATGAATGTTTATTACAGATTATACCTCTACACATACGAGTACATTTATGAAGATGAATTTGATTTGTGGTTTTGAACATTTTTACTACACTATATATAATAAACAGATAACGTCTTTTTTGATCCAAAGTTTGATGAGAAGCCCCTAACGAATTTTTGTTGTTACACATTTTACAGCATTCTCTACTCTCATAATAAAATCTTTCTTTTAAGTTCTCTAGTTCTGACTGCGTAGTTTACATCGAGCCTCGCCTAAGCCCCTGGGCATTGCTTTACTTCTTGCAGGACTGTGTAAGACAGGTGTATTATATAATGTATACAAATATGTGGTTACTTATAAACATATTTTCATTATATTTAATTTTATACTATATAAAGTATATCTAAATGTCCTTTATCCCTGTTAGTTGAATAATCCCACTGGCAGACGAAGGTCTGACCATATGCCGTTTTAGTTTATTATTATTTTCAATAAACCAAGAAAAATTGCTAAAGTTTTAAATATTTTATACATTTGACGCACAACGTCATCCAGTTTCAAACTAAGCAGAACTTGCGCTATGATAACTAGACTGACTGATAGAATATTTATGTACATTTTTTAGTACATGCAAAACACTCAAACTCCGAAACAAATATTTTAAGATAATACAAACATTTGATCCGGGAATCGAACCCGAAACATTAAACACAGCAGTCGCATTCGCTACCGCTGCGCCACCGAGGCAGTTACAATTTTTAGAATAGACATATGTTTAACAGTAAAAATTTTGAAGAAGAATGAAAGAAATCTTTTGCTTTGTGAGTTAATCTGATTATAAATTATACCCAACGTTATTTTATGTATGATATTGAATTAATTTTCGAATTGATTAATTTTTTTAGAAGTTGATTGATTAGTTTTTTTTTGTTCTGAAAAATATACCGATGTTTTGAGTCGCAAAGTTTTGGGTTTTTGATTTGTTATTGAGAATGTATACGATTAATGATTATCGTTCATATGTTTTCATGTTTACTGTCTAGCGTTAAGGTTCTTATGGAGGATTGCCGACCGCGACTAGTTTTGAAAATAAATAAATAATACTCTCTACAATATATATATATATTTAGCAATTAGTTACTGGAGAGTCCGCTATAGTAACATCTATAACGGGAGACTTTGTAGACAAACAAGAAACGGACACAAAAAAACACTTTGACTCAAAACAACAATTTGTGGATCACACAAAGTGTTTGGGTTTGGACGTTAAGGATTTGGATCCACAACACAGCGCAGTAGAAAGTGATGTGGTGACTGCGCGCATAAACCTAGTGGTTTAACGCCACCCGTGCAGTCACCCACCAATTCAACAACTAATTAAAAAAGAAAATATATGAATGTGTGCAAAGTCGCAGACAAACGTTACTTAGGTATATTTCCTTATACTAAAATGAACCTTCGATACATACCCATACTTTGCTACCCAAACTCATCCCAGGAGGCCTATGTAAGAATCCCTCGGTCCCCAGCCCCGTCGTCTTTTGTCCGTGTGACGTAATGAATAGAGTTGACGCGCCAAGTTCAGGCAGGATAATGGGTTTATTTTGTTAGCACCGAATATATGGGTTACGGGATTGGTATATAAAAATATGTTATAAGCAATGTATAGGACCGAGTTTTGTATATGGAAGATGTATGAGAGTACTTTAGATTGGATTCAATAGTTTTTTTTTTGTATTGCAATGTTCAACTAAATAAAAGTTTTACGAAAAAGGTAATACTGTGAAAAAAGTTTAGCCAACGTCCGTGACGTATGCTGCCTAAACTGATAATGATAATAATATACGGTGAGTTTGTTTGTCTTAAATAATTCTCAATAAAAGTCTGTATACAGCATATATTCATGAAACCAGTATTGTCTTAATAGTGAGCAATAAACTCAAAACGTATTAAATAGGACACTCGATTAGCAATGCACATTTTAGAGTATTAATCAAATTCTTAACAAAATTGTAATGAAGATGGACTTTTTTATTCACTAAGGATTTTAGACAAATAGTATACAAGTTATCACAAAAAGATTGAGCTGAACGAAGCGTCATTAAGCGCATTCTATGAGGAAGCGCAGTGCAGCGTTGAAGGAGCAGTCCATGCAGTGTTATTTTTTTATGAACCTGTGACTGTGCTCTGCCTGATGAAAAGCATAACTAGAATTCAGTTGTGGTCACCATATTGCGAATGCAGACAATATAGAATGGTGACCTATATTATGGCGGCGTAGTAAAATAACTTTTCACGTCTAGTTTGATGTAAAAGGCATTACAGTCTTTGTGGCATTGTACAGAACACACTTACCACGACAACTATCGCCTATGCATCAATGGGCAATTTGCAAACAATTTTCAATCCTTTGATTCTCAAAGAAGAACATAGACATACTATTCATCGCAATAACCGTAGTAGAATCATAAAACCTTGTTATATTGATCTTATGGTTTGTAATACTGGTTGTTAAGTTAGAGGTTGTTGATTCGATTCCCATCCCGGAGAAATTTTTATGTGATAAACATAATCATTGGTTCTATGTTTTGGCGTAATTTATTTATAACTTGTATGTTTTTAGAAATAGGTATGTAAGTATGTTTACTATAGCACAGATAGCTTAGTTTAAGATTAACCGGCCGTATGTGAGGATATGTGAGAGGATAAGTGGATCTTAGCCTAGACGATTTAGGCTACGGCGTCCAGTTTCAACGGAGACAAACCAACTATGCAATGCAGGTGCACTCTCTGTTCCCTCACTCTCAAGCTCCGAGGAGACAGTTATCGGACACGACCGGACAGCTTCCCGGGCACGGGGTTAAGACCCCAACTTACGCACTCCGGGCTGTTATTAAATGTTTATGTAACTAGAAAAATTCAATAACACTTTTCCCCGATCCGGGAATCAAACCCAAGACCTCGCACAGTCGCATACGGTAACTGTTAGACAAATGAGGTAGTTTCAGATTTCAGATACAATGAATCATAATAATAAATAATTATTTAATTAATAATTATTTATTTTTCTCGTCACAAATGTATGGAGTACAGTGTAGATACATAATAAGTTTGTTAACTATGTACTGTTTGTGTTACCAACATAAAAATACCAAAAAAACAGCAAAGTAATCAGGTATAACCAGAATTATAATGTTTTTAATTTATATTGAAACAATTCCAACAAATATCAACCCGTCCTACACTCCAAACTTTACTTACTTTCTTCACACTGTCCAACCCGCAAACTACCACTCGATCAATTAACCCTCTGAAAGCCGCAGTCCGCAGCTAATTTTTACACACAAAAAATCCAATTTCCAACGTTGTTGGGGAAGTGCGGATCTAAACAAAACAGGGGCAACCCGTTGGACGTATCAATCAATTACAGAGGCCGACGCCTCGGGCGATATACGGCGCAGATAGCCTAGCCGCACCCGTACCCGACTTCTGTTGCCGTCCAAGTTACAATATAAAATTGACATCAATACTCTTAAAAAAACACAAACTCTACTGCAGTACTGTAACTTTAGGATGAAAATCTCATTTGCTTCCATTCTCAACTGTTTCAAATATTGCCACTAGTAGGCATGTCATATTTTCTACAAGTTCTATACGATTCATATAAAATTGCATCTGTGTGATGTTTTTTAAAACGTCTTAACAATGTCTTATAAAATCACAATTACGATTATACTTCTAAAACAGTGAAGATTTTGTGCCAGAATGATTTGCTTACTGTCTAAACACTATTAGTAGAATTTGCAGAAAGTCAGTTTCTATAAACAAAAAGAAATTATAACAATACAAACTTCGTTTTATTAAATATAAGGTAAAAATTTTAAACTGTTTTCATTACTTTTGAACCACACCCCATTAAACGCAATTAATTATAACTCTAGTATTCAAGTTGAACTGTCCAGTTTCCAAAGATTCACTTTTCAAACAATCTCATCGCGTTTCTGTTCTAACTTATACCACAGCAAGATCTATTGCTCACAACCCTAATCAATATCCACGCGTTATTTGCCAACATGACGTTTTTATTAAATAAAACGCCTACGCAAACTGTTCACTATCGGATCGTACAACACAAAGAAACGTTACGAACTGACAGACGAACAATACTACAATATGTTGGAATGACAGCAGTTTGGTTGAGATAAATTTTGTATCATCATCGTGAGATTTTCTTAACGTATTTTTGGATGTATGATATCTTTTCTCTCTTTTTTTCTACATTTTATCGGCCTGTTGTAAATAGGGATAGCAGATACATTCAAGAAGTCATAAAGCACATGCTATACGATCTGATCAATGAGCGCACGCGATGCTAGGTGGTGAACACACAAAACATTGCAGTACCAAAAGGCTAGATCTTTTTTTTAAGTGTTTCAAGTTCCTAATTGATCCTGTCAATGTCTAAATAAATGGATTTCTAGAAAAACCACTTCTAAATTTAAATAAAGACTCATCTTTTTCTATTAGTAGTAATAAACTTTAACAGAGATCATTTTAAATGTCTCCAAGACAAAACGTCCTAGTAGAGCAGATATTATATTTTTTGCCGATTTCGGCTACGGCAGCCAGTCTCAACTAAGATCAACAACGCAGGAGATATTATAGTAGACGAGTGTGTGCGCAAACATAGGTGCACTCTTTGTTCCGTCATTCTGACAATCGGATGGGATTGCAATCCGACACGACTGGAGAGAGATCACGGGCAGAACCGACGGATTTCGAGGCACGGAGCCTTGGAGAGCTCGTAAAGCCGTTGGTTAAGGCTCTTAGTTCCGAATACCGGACTGTTATTAAGTACTTCTATAACCAGAAAAATTTAATTATACTTTTTGATCTATCACTTTATCTGTCACATAGGCTAACCGCTAGACTACCGAGGCACACAGAACTGTTAAAACATTATCATGTCATGGTGTCTTCAGAAAATCTCCTATAATATTAAGAACATTTTTCAGAGGTAAAAATGTTTTGAAACCTATCATGTCTGAGTAGAGATATCTAACGATTATGAATAAACATGCTTCAACAAAAAAAAATGCTGTGTGTCAATACATAGATACATATATATGAATAAACAGTGCGATACTTCAAGCTGTATTAATCCCTTAGTTAAATATTTACTTCACTTCACTCGATTAACACGAAAACACTTTTTGCTTCTCTTCAAATAGAATTGACGGTACATGCGCACTTAACCTGCTTCGATTAATCCTTCCGAGAAATACTGGCGGCAAGGGAAAATACTTTATACATTTGCATATTAATTTATTTCACAAATCCAATTTACATTTATTACAGTTTCATATTTAGCCAAATTCAACCAAATTGCAGGAAACGGGTTCCCCTTGTGTATTCATCACTTATCCATTTTCTCTGTCGTTAGCTAACTTTTACCAATTCTCGTGATGAGTCTTTCACGTTACTCTTTAGCTTTATTTGGAATTTTGGTTTTGTTCAACATTAATTCTGGTTTTAATATACATTTAATTTGGAGTGATGCATTAAGAACACGTGTCATCATCTCTATTTATCTCGTGATGAATTCACGAATTTTACTGATTAGAAGGCTCTGACGACACCGGGAAGGCATTTTTCGCAGTATTGTAGTCCTGTTTAGTATCCTTTATGCTTACTTCTACAGTACTGCAAAGAAAACGAAAACTTAACATATGGCCTATGTGACGATAAAAACTCGTCTGACCAGCGTGATAAGGTAAACCAGGTCAAAAGCAAATTTCCAAGGAGAGATCTTTGTCCAGCAGTAAAACGTTACAGGCTGTTCATAATGATAATCTTACATTTAAAAATATTAGTGTAGTTCTTATGTTCATTCTATAATCGTAAAAAATTGAGCTTGGCGGTTGTTAAAACTTAATGATAGTTGTAAAACGTTAGGGCGACGAATCCAGATTTTAGGAGATACGTAGAACATTACAGCTCTTTAATCTTCAGCATTAAATCTTCTTGTGAGATTATTCAAATGAAATTTAGAATTATTGAGTTACAGTCGCAGTGTAGTATATTTACAATATTTTATCTTGAACTATCTTCTCTTCACTTCTTATAATCTATATATCTACTATGTTGCTTGAAAAGTTTTATAAACAAAAACAAATAAAGAAATATATCATTACGATATGAATTGATTAATACCATCGCTAAATACCTGCACGTCAAGAATGTGACTCTTGACTGTATTGTCAATCTGTGAGTGTACTAAAAGTGAGGAAAAAACAGTGCATGGTATTGTCACCCCAATACAAATTTACGGTCCTGTAACCAAGCGAAGTAATCATGCCTTTGGAAATTGTATATGCATACTAATTGGTACGAAAACGTTCATTCCGAGATGCAGGATCAATAGTTACTCTATAATTTTGTTGTTTTGTTTCTCTGCTAGATGCCACTGAAATAATTCACTACATGTAATTATTTCTGCTATCACATATGAAAGTTGTCTTAAAATGAAAAAATACAGCTCAATTTCTATTTCAAAGACAACTCAAATATTAGAAATTCATTCTGATTTGCCGAGAAATTTTAGAAAACAGATAAAACGGACACAAAATATACCTAGACATAGGACAACAGTTTGTGATTCACACAGTGTCCTCATACGTGAAGTTTGAACTCGCAACACTCTGTGCAGTTGAAACTGGCATAGTGACTTCTTAAGACACTACACTATCCATGCAGTCAAAGCCGTTTATATTATAACTAACTAGTTCAATATTTCCTAGAATAACTTTCACTCTTACTGTTCCTTTTATATTCGCACCATCTTTAGTTAAAACCAGACTTTATTGTTTCATTTTATCTACCCGACATTTGAAAGCTTTCAAGGCGTATATAGCAGGCTGTGTGGTCACGTCTGAGGAGCGTAGACGTCTGGGCATTAATAACCATTTGGTTTAAATCGTTTATTTTACTTACAGTGGAGTGAACCGGAGAACTTCGTGTTGATTTGTGTAGACTGTTTCTTAGATTAGTATTTATATTTTTAAGTATAAGTGGGTATTCATAAACTCTGAGAGACAAAATTCTCTGCGACATTATATTATATTATTATATTATTATATTATTAACTTTTCAACCAACGCTGGGCTCCAGGTCATCCATCCCGGACACTAAAAGTCATAGTTCCACCTTCATTTCATAAAAATTGTATTATGTACATATGTAATAGTTGAATTTCTCTTCACAAAAATGGTTCTTAATATAATAAAACATTCGAGTCTGACATTGCATTTTGTGAGAGACTGGTGCCTATGATAGGTATAAGATACCTCTAAGGGTCGCTGCGGTCACATCTTGGGGCGTTGTGACTGCTGCAAACGACCTGAGTTAGGTGACACTCCGGTGCGGCCGGGGAGTGTCGTCTGGGGCGGGGCGCTGTTCTGCCTCTTACTGCGCAGGGCGGTGAGAGGTGCGATAGCGGCTTGCCCCTGGGGCATGAAGTGCCCAGGATGTACCTCACTTGTGAGGTATGGCAGGGAGGACTCTAGAAGCCGCTAATGCGTCCCTGGAGCTCCTCCCGACTGCCGAGGTAGGGTTTAGTGGGTAGACCGGTTTTCCGGGAGTCCCACACACGCCCTTCGTCCCTCCGGAGGGTATGGTGCGAAAGCATTCACCGCGTAAAAAAAAAAAACAAAAGAAAAAAAAAGGTATAAGATACTTGTGTTATGTAATACCAGGTCACCAGGTCCCCACACCATTTAGTTTACAAGTAAGTTAACATTTTAGACAGCAATGTTCATGCTGGAGAAGAAAAAAAAACTTAAAATTAAGCATTAACTTGAACATTGCAATCGCCTACGCTCGCGTGTGTGTGTGTGCTACTTGTGAGTGTGCGTATGTATAGTTGAGTGTAAATATGTATAACACAGACTGCTATATCATTGATCGTTTTAATAACTTCTTGAATAATGTTAAAAAAATGTCTAAACTGACATTTACTTAGTAATATTCTAATTTATGTGTTTGTATTGCACCTTTTATTTTCTTTCCATGTATCACTTTCACAAATTATTTGAAGCTAACACTGAGTGAATTTTACTACATTTGTTTAAATTCATCTGTCGTCTTTTGTTAAGTATATTTTTAAAGTACTTTATATTAATAACTAATTTGTATTAAATAAATGATAAAAATATTAGAATCAATAATTACCTTTTACATAATGATGAATTGTAATACTCTTATACTGAATAATTGGATCCAGAATTACTCGCCCTTAGGAATGGTATTTGGATTGGAATGTCCATGTGGTAATGGATTAAAAATACAAAATGTCACTACCTCCATTAGCCGCGTGGGTGTCAAAAAAGGTGACTGAGGCAGCAAACTGTGCAGTACAACAGCACTATAAAGATAAGTAAAACTTGCAACAAACATTGTACCAACCCGTCTAGCCAGCGTGTTATAGTAGGCCAAAGCCTCTTTTTTATGGAGAATGAATGATATTTTCTTTTACAATTTTAGAAGACTAAAAAAAATAATCTTTAAAAAAACAGAGTAACAGAGTAATAATATCCAATGAACAGCCAATTTGTTAATAATATAAATTATTGTTTAAACTTCAAATAAATTGTGGTACAACCCAATAGTATCAAAAAACATATATTAAAAATAAATTGAATTACAGTGGTGTCAATCGCTAGTGTTGTCACATAAATAAATAATCAAATGCAGTAGGGAAATCTATCCATGGGTAAAAAACGAAATAACTTATGAGAATGTTTTCAAAAACTACAAAAATACATTAACGTACTTTTACTTATAAATGTTTAGTTTTTTTTTACCTACAAAATGTAAAGAAATACACTAATTGTAAAGTAAAATGACTACGAGTGTAAAATATTTTTTCCTATCGTAGCAACACTTGGCCATTGTCTACCTATATTTCCCACCTGCCTCACCTGTCAATTTGCTTTGCGCGCATTCGCTCGTACTGTGTATGTGACTTAGTGCTTGCTTTTCTATTTAAAACTAATAACATAACTAACTTGTTACTAAACTTCATAAAATATTGTTTTCTATTGGGTATAAGACAATAAGAAATAATATTGTTATTTCAATAGTAAATTTACCATGTCTTAGCCAGGAGCCAAAATAAAGTGGTCGATGTAAAATCTTAAAAGTAGCTGTAACTTTGAAAACGTATCACTTAAAGTTTCATAGCATAACCCAGACATGGAAGTTAACACTACTTAGTGCATAGATTAATTAGAGAAATTTAAAAGAAAGTGGCAATAAGAGCCACTCTGCAAGTAGTTAGTCCTTAAGAAACACAAGGTGACACAAAAGGTACCATTATACAGCTAACAAAAACAGCTCGTTTCAAAAATCTTCATTAAAATTACGCAGACGAAGGTAATTAAAACTTTTAATTAGCTCTTACAACAATGTAACTACACCCAATGTATGCCAACAACTTCCCTTAAAATAAAAGGCAGCTGAATTTATTATCTTTTCTTCGTTGTCATCTAAAATTATTTTATTAGTTGAAGAATAATCTTATTTCAGAATATAAAATGGGCTCAGGAATGTTCAGAATTGCTTAGCACATGAATGTAATGGAGCCACATGATTCCTTATTTATATCTTTATTCTATTTATTAAAGGAAAGTAGATAAAATAACTAATTTCATAAAGTTTTTTTTGTAAATTATTATTAATTATAGTACGAGATTGGCACCTTTCCAAAATATACGTAGAAATGACAATATAAAATTTTGTATTTTTACTTAATGTAATAGTTTAATTTCTCTTCACAAAAATGGTTCTTAACATAATAATACATTCGAGTCTGACATTGCATTTTGTGAGACTAGTGCCTATGATAGGTATAAGATACCTGTGTTATATAATACCAGGTCACCAGGTCCCCATACCATTTAGTTTACAAGTAAGTTAACATTTTAGACAGAAATATTATTGCTGGAGAAGAAGAAAATTTAAAATTAAACATTAACTTGAACATTACAATCGATAGCGTGCGCGCGCGTGTGTGTGTGTGCGTATGAGTGTGCGTACGTATATTTATTTTGCAATACTGAAGAGAAGTATTATGAAGCTAAAAAGTACACTAAAATAATATATAAGAAGCGATAGAGATCTCGTATACATACTGACTTGTTATGATATAGGAAGTGTATTTAATAACAAGTCTAACTAGTCAATGTATTAATGACTAAATAAGTCCGACTGGGAGATTTACAAATTTCTGCAAGTTGCATTAATTCTTTTATAATAAATATCTAAGAATCAATACCAAGTAATCTTGAGCAATATTGGTCGTATATTAAATCACGCAACAAAAATAACACTACACCTTACAATCACAATGCTGACAATGAATTATCAAATGAATCGATATCTGTAACGTATTTTCTATCTACTTTCACTTCACCTTTGAGCCTGATGTATCTAGAGATACTGCTCAATGCAGCTATAGCTACAGTTAATATAGATATTGTGTAGTTAACTAGTAACAGTCATCGTGGCAGTGTAAAACTCACATACTTATCACGATAACTGTCACTCATGCGTCAATGCACCTCCGGACTCACACTCATAAACGAAACACGACAACATTTACTCAGAGGCGACTTACTCAGATAGTTGTAGAAAAAGATATACGAGTAGATTACTATGTAATGTATCACAGTCCATAGTTACAAATAAGTATATCACCAGATGTATTTCTATCCCTAGCGGTATTCCTGAGGGATTTTTAAACAAAATTTTAGTTTTCAGAATCTTCTTAAATGGTATTGAAGTCTCTTTTCATCACTTGATCCTCCTGTGTTTCGTAGACGATATAAAAATCTATACAGCCATGCTAACACTGACCCACGCCCAATTTCTGCAAGCAGAACTAAAGCAGCTTGATTATTTTTATCTCTGATCTCAATCCGTCCAAGTGCTGTCTTGTAACATTCAATCGCAAAAGGAAAGTTATGAGGTTTCAGTACATAATCAAAGATTGTTTTTTAATCAGAAATGAGGTCATTTGTGATTATGGTATCATCAGTGATTCGAAAATTCTGTTTGACAAACAGATAGATGATATTATGACAAAGGTTTCTTTTGGGCTGGGTTTCATTATGCGCTCATCTTCAGCTTCTTTATGACATTTTTGTTGATATTATATTGGAGTATACATCAGAGATATGAAACACGTGTTAAAGAGTTCACATTTGAAAGAATTCAAATTAAATTTTTAAAATATATTTGCCACCGCTTACGAAAATTATTTCACTGAAATATACTGATTTTAATGAAACGCTCCCCGACTGAAGGAATATAGCGGTTGTCGTATAAATTAACCTTGTTAAAGATCTCAAACTTGACGATAAAAGGATGGTTTGAGTTACAGAGATGCAACTCCTAGCCAATATCCTGTCCAATTCATTGCTAATACCTAAACTTTTAGGGTCTTTCTTGTCGACCTACATTAACTTAAATCACATCTTAAATTATTTCTAGTATAATGCAGGTACTTTTCCTTTAATTTTATCTTCAAAGTTGTAAACACTTAAAATCATGTCATCATCATCATCTTCAACAGCCTTTAACAGTCCAGTGCAGGACATAGGCCTCTCTTTAGCAAAGAGATTTTGCCCTACTACACCACGCTGGCTAGATGAAATCAGGTACATATACTTGTTTAATCAAACACGGGGGTGACAGTTGTCGTGGTAAGTGTGTGCAATACAATGCCACGATGACGGTCATGTCTTTTACGTCCGCAAGCGAGGCGTGAATTTTTACTAGGTAGCCATAGTATGGGTCACCGTACTGCATTGTCTTCATTCACAATGCGTATAGTGACCACAACTCTTGGTTTCTATTCATGCTTTCCATCAGGTAGAGCAGAGTCACTGTGGCAGGCTTTTAAAAAAGAAAAAAATACAAGTGCAAGTTCTAGAAATTTTGTATGAACGCTGAATCGATTTCTTTATGTAGCTAGATAAATATGTAATACATAATCATGTGTGGTATACCAATATTAATAAAGACGGTTTTGCCGGTCGCACTGGCATGTCAATGTAAAGAATGAGGGCGCACAACGTGATCACGCCATAACGCCGCGCCGTATTATTAATATGATTTCTATGCTCAGTATACTTATAGGATATTGAGTTGCTATTGTGTTGGATACCATTCGATTTTGTGGGAATTAAATTGTGCATATTAAAGAGCGTATTAGATGGGGTTGGTGTGAATGTTTGGGCTTAATGTATAGTTGTCAATCAAAACTCTTAAACTACCGATATAAGAGGGCCATGTAACTCATTTTGGTTAAGACGGACTTACATAATGAAATATAATAAAGGTTTCTTTTAATCATTTTGGTCACGGACTTTTAAAAAACTTTTTATTTAATATTTTTTTTTATAATAATATTCGTTTTTTGTTGGTGAGTGTGAGACCGGAGGCCCATTGACGCAGGGGTGACAGTTGTCGTGATAAGTGTATGCAATACAATGCTACGATGACTGCCATGCCTTTTACGTTCCCAAGTTAGGCGTAAAAAGCATCTCAATAGGCTGCCATAGTGTGGGTCACCATACTGCAGTGTCAGCATTTGCAATGAGTATGGTGACTACAACTTTTGAATTCTATTCCTGCTTTCTATCAGGCAGAGTAGAGTCACTTTGGTAGGCTCTTAAAATAAAATAAAAATAAAAAAATTGTAATCACAAGTCTGATTCGGTAACATCTAATAAATTATTAACTTTTTATGCTTACTGATAGAGATAAATAGAAAAAAGGTATTCAATTATTCTTACCACTTCGATTAGTAATGATATAAGGAGTAGAAGGTTCCATGTATCCTGACCAGCATCAATAATTAAAAAAAAGTAACAAATAAATTAATGTCAAGGGATACTTGGAACTACTATTAGTGAGAATATTTTGGTAAGGATACCTATTCTATAAGCGAAATAAAATATCTATACATCTATATAGGTCTAAACGATGAACTATGTTGAGTTTAACTTAACTTATTGAGCCTATATAGATGAATGTGACGTAGGCAATAGGATTGTTTTAAATCCCAGAGGAGCTTCTACTTTTTTTGTAGAGTGCTATCAAGTTCGAAGTTCAAAATCAAACATGATAGAGAAATTCTATGCACGACCTCTTCCCCTTCAAGAGACCATAGGACATAAAGTCAAGTAAGTAAGAATATTAATCTCACTCAGCCTACTCCTTATCAAAATCTTCACGAAATCATACTCCAACAGTAATAACTGTATCGTCCTCGATCTCATTCGGGTTATTATGCATTCAAACTGATTTAATACCTCGTATGTAAGCAACGTATCTTGACCAAAAATTGTATTTAAAGATCGCCTACCGAAATCGCAATTAAAGCCAAAGGAGCACAGCCTTAGAGAGGCAATGTACCATGATCTGGAGCATGTAAGCGTATTATCAAGTCGTGTGAGATGAGCGGCAGCGAGTTCATTTTAATATTTTTGACAAATAAAGGAGTTTTCCATAGTCAATTAGACATGGATTGAGGAATGACTTTATTCTACAAATTGTAAATACTATGAAAGAACTAACTAAATGAGTAGAAAATTCCATGTACCTCCACCGCTAACGATTATTTTAAAAAGTAACAAGTTCGAGGGATACTTGAAACAACTATTAGTGGGAATATTTTGGCAAGGATATATAGACCAGACGAAATAAAACATGACAAAATAAAAACAAATTTAAATTTAAATTTCTTCCAATTTTAATTGCGAATTGCCCAAGACCGGGATGGTTGGTGCTCCTTGGGGAAGACCTTCTTTCCGCAGTGGACGGCGATAAGTTGATTTTTGTTGTAAATATTATGATTTTTGGATCTAAATGACTGCACGGATGGCGTCGTGGTTTAAGCGGTCGCCACGGCGCTCTCTACTGCGTCGAGTGTTATGGATTCAAACCTCGTATGGGACAACACTCGGTGTGATATAAATTGTTGTTCTGAATCTGAGTGTTATATTCGCCACATAGAAATATACTCCTGAGTGTTGTCTTAAAAAAAAAAGAGGACCTCGACGTATGGAGCGGCTCACACGTCACGTAAGACAGCGCTAAACAGTTATTTGGTTGATTTTTTCCTGACTGACGTTATTACAGTCTAACCTGAATCAGGTGGAACTGCCACCTGATTCAGGGGGAAGAGATACCAAATAAAGCAACTTACTGTTGATTCTTGAGGTGTTGATTTCTATGGGTGCAGTATTCGATAAACTATAAACTAAAAAGACACATGAGTGTAAATATCGCAGTATTCGCTTAAATTACTTTGATATATTAAAGTTCTATATAATTAGAACGATTAGTTAACCGTAATTATATTTCATTGTTAAACCAAACCGCGGCGCTATTAAACCAATTGACTTTTATTGCATTTTTAATTGCATACGATATAAACTTGTAATTGTTTAATATAATTGTTTTAAAAGTACAAAAGGCAAACTCGTAAAATTACTAGTCCTTATTGTACAACAGTACAGTGATTACATGACTGTAAATATTGGTGCAGGGGTCACAGTTATCGTGGTAACTATGTATGCCTTACACTATCACGATAACTGTCATGCCTTTTACGTCCCCAAGCGGGGTGTGAAGAAGCATCTCACAAGGCCGCCATAGTGTGGGTCACCATACTGCATTGTTTGCATTTGCGATGAGTATGGTGATCACAATTCTTGGATTCTATTCATGCTTTCCATCAGGCAGAGTAGAGTCATTTTGGTAGGCTCTTAATATAATAAAATAATAATAATCATACACAACTACTGGTATAAAAAATTCACTTGCATACACCCATATTTACACTACCATGTAAACACATTCATTCAATCACCACATTTAATGTCGGACTGTATAACACACGGAGTAACTTACATGCTACCAAAAGAACCTAATACAGAAGACCCTTCAAAGTTTCGCCCCATAACCTGTTTACAAACTGTTTATAAAATTCAAACTGCTTGTATCAGTCAAACAATTTATACTCATTTGTCAGAGAATAATATCATGTCTGAGCAACAGAAAGGCTATAGGAAAAATAGCCAAGGATGTAAGGAGCAACTCACAATAGACGCAATAACCATTAACGAAGCACACCGTAAAAAGCTAAAAAATAAAAAAAATATATAAAAAAAATATACACACTATGTTCGTAGATTACCGCAAGGCTTTTGACTCTGTCCCTCGTAGTTGGCTTCTAGATGTATTCCGATTATATAAAATTAATCCAAATATCAGAACATTCTTACAATCTTCTATGCAGAGTTGGCAAACAGTACTGAAATTAAAAAATCTGTCCAATAATATAACTACTGTACCAATACGTATTACGCGAGGTATATACCAAGGAGATGCACTTAGCCCACTTTGTTTTTGCCTCGCACTGAATCCTCTCTCTAGTCTTCTTAATAATAGCAATGCTGGATACAATTTAATATCTACTGACACCCAGGTTTCACTAACACATCTATTTTATATGGATGATATAAAACTCTTTGCCACCAACAAAGACGATATTTTCCTTCTAGCCGATATTACTCAACAGTTTTCCAAAGATATATGTACGGAATTTGGAGTCGATAAGTGCAAAAATTTGTCAATAAATAAAGGTATAATTGAAAATAATATATGTTTTATAATCTGGTGAGGATATTGAACCAATGGATAGTTATAGCGTATATAAATATTTAGGTTTTAAGCAGTCTAGAAGAATTCTCCAAAAAGAAACTAAAGAAGATTTAGTAAATAAATCTAGATACAGGCTGAACCTTATTTTGAAAACTCACCTTAACTCAAAAAATATAATTAAAGCGATCAACACGTTTGCTATTCCTATATTGACTTACTCATTTGTTATTATTAACTGGTCACAAACAGATGTCAAGAACTTGCAACGAACAATTAACACACATATGACTAAATACCGGAAACATCATCCAAAATCGTCAATAGAAAGACTTACTTTGCCACGAAATGAGGGAGGTAGAGGTTTAATAGATATTCAAAATTTACACAATAAACAAATTACAACGCTTAGAAACTACTTTCATACCAAATCACTGACATCTCTTCTCTATAAAGAAATCGCAAACATTGATAAAAAACTCACACCTTTAAATTTACAAGATCAGCATACCCAACGTAACGAAGTTTTAACTACTATAGATCAGAAAAGAAACAAACTGGGCTGGTAAGTCCCTCCATGGAAGGCACCGAACCGACCTTAGCCAAAATTACGTCGACAAAGAAAAGTCGAACGAATGGCTTAAGAAAGGGGAACTGTTTCCGGAAACGGAAGGATTTATGCTTGCTATTCAAGACCAGGTAATAACAACCAGAAATTATAGAAAAATTATCATTAGAGACCCAAATCCGACAACAGACCTATGCAGACTTTGCACTTCTGCTCCAGAGACCATTCAACATATAACCGGTGCCTGTAAATCCTTAGCACAAACCGATTACAAACATAGACATGACCAAGTGGCTGCAATAGTTCATCAACATTTAGCACACAATTATAAATTCATCAGTCAAAAGACTCCATACTATAAGTATAAACCTGACACAATACTAGAAAATACATTCATTACAACCGTCCAGATATAACCGTTCACGATAAAATCAGTAACATTGTTTACATTATAGATATAGCGATCCCGAACACACATAATCTTCAGTCAACAATTTCAGAAAAACTTTCAAAATACCAAGACCTCGCAACAGAACTAAAAACACAATGGAAAGCTCACATAGAACACATAGTTCCAATAGTTCTATCATCAACAGGCATAGTACCTAAAACTTTCACTCAAAATCTTGAATTACTTCACATGCCTTCATACTTCTTTCATCTGCTCCAAAAAGCCACCATACTCAATACCTGCCGAATTACTCGCAAATTTCTAACATCTTCATCTATATCATCTATCTACTCTATCTAACGTATCATGCTTGGTTTAGGCCCGCATGACTCGTATATTACCCCTCTAAACAGGGAGACAAATCAAAGTTGAAAAATAATAATAATGCATTAAATATTGGACCTGTAGGTTATATAATGCATGTAGTAAGTAAGTGTAGGGTGTACGTGTATGCTGTTGACATGGACATTCAAAGATTTATACGAAGCTCAAAGGAACATACAATACGACTTCGAGAATTACACAAGAGACGTCTGACAATAGTAATAGTATAGTATTGAATCTAATCTAAATTTATACATGTATACTCACCCTGCAGCTATCAACAACGAAGAGATAGTAGTAGTTCGACATACATACGATTCATCATCATCAACAGCCTTTTACAGTCCACTGCTGGACATAGGCCTCTCCTTAGCAAGGAGGTTTTGGCTTACTATACCATGCTGGCCTGACGGGTTGGAATAGGGTTTGTTTCAAGTGGTAAACGAGGACAGTGTTCCGGCCGTCAGGGAATCGGAGGTAGGGGCAGTTGTTCTACGGATCCGCTCTAAGAACACCGCCCCCGGGCCAGACGGGATACCTGCCCGAGTACTGGCCCGAGCCCTCGAACACACCTGGACGCCAGCTTGGCGTCCGGACGCTTCCCTGAGTGCTGGAAAAGCGGGAAGCTGGTAATAGGACCAGCCGGGACAGCCTGCCGATTCAGTAGCGGCCTATAGGCCCATTGTGTTGCTGGACGAGGCGGGTAAACTGTTTGAGAGGATACTCTCTGCCCGTATCGTCCGGCACCTCCGCGAGGTCGGCCCCGATCTGTCGGACGCCCAATTCGGTTTTCGAACGGGGCGTTCGACGGTCGATGCTGTGTTGTACCTGAGGGCCGTTACCGAAAAGGCGGTGAGCTGTGGCGGCGTGCTGTTGGTGGTATCGTTAGACATCCCCAGCGCATTTAATAGTCTGCCATTTAGCTGCATCAGGGAAGCGCTCCATTACCACGGGGTACCAGAGTACCTGAGGCAGCTTGTGGCTGACTATCTTGAGGAGCGTACTGTCATGTACGAGGACCGAGATGGTATTCTGAGGTGGCGGCCCATGTCGTGCGGTGTTCCACAGGGGTCTGTCCTCGGACCACTCCTGTGGAACATGGGATATGACTGGGCCCTTCGAGGTCATCTTCCCCCCGGGCTGGGCGTAATTTGTTACGCAGATGACACATTGATCACAGCCCGGGGAGCGAACTTTCAAGAGCCGGCGCGCCTGGCCACTTCGGGAGTCTCTTTGGTGGTAGCGCGTATTGATAGATAAGACGGAGGCCCTTTTGTTCCATGGCCCCGTCGTGGGCCACCACCCGGCGCCTCTATCGTAGTCAATTCGGTCCTCGTACCGGTTCAGGCCCAGATGAAGTACCTGGGCCTGATCCTCGACGGGAGGTGGCTCTTCGACGAGCACTTCCGACAGCTTTCTCCAAAGCTGGCCGGCGCTGCCTCTGCCCTCAGGCGACTTTTGCCGAATTAGGGTGGAGCCAGCGTCACGACGAGACGGCTATACACGGGGGTTGTCCGGTCAATGGCGCTGTATGGTGCGCCGGTGTGGGCGGCCGCTCTGACCGCCCAGAATAGGGTTCGCCTCTGGCGTCCTCAGAGGATATTTGGATCCTCAGAGGATATTGGCGGATAGAACCATACGCGGTTACCGCACCGTATCGACGAAGGCGGCGTGCGCCTTGGCCGGAACTCCGTCGTGGGATTTGGAGGCGGAAGTGCTCGCTGAAATTTATCAGCGGACGGCTGACTTCCGCGCGGATAGCGGCATACGGCCCCCACCCGAAGAGATACGCGAGTGGCGTAAGGCCGCTCGTCGAGCCACGATGGCTCGTTGGTCGTTCCGGTTGGAGACTCCTCGTGCTGACTTTGCCCTCGTGGAAGCTCTCCAGCCGGTCATCGCCGAGTGGGCAAGGTGGCAGCACGGGACCCTTTCCTTCCGACTGACGCAGGTCCTTTCCGGGCACGGTTGCTTCGGGAAGTATCAGCACTCGGTCGCCAGGAGGGAATTGAGTCCCGCCTGTCACCACTGCGACTGCAGTGAGGACTCGGCTCAGCACACGCTAGCGGTTTGTCCCCCTGGGCGGCGCAGCGTGGGGTCCTCACTGCACTTATTGGAGGAGATCTCTCGCTACCGGCCGTCATACGCTCCATGGCCGGTAGCGACAGTTGTTTTACCGCGGTCGCAACCTTCTGCGAAACGTAATTTCGCGGAAGGAGGCGGCGGAGAAGGCCCGGGAGGACGATATCCACTCGGACCCAATTCGCTGCCGGCGAGCCGGGCGGCGGAGGCGCGTATACCAGCGCCTCATGCCGCCTTGAGTGTGGCCGCAGGTGGACGGGACGGGTTTTCCTCTCCATCCGCTATAATGGCCAGCCGCGAGTAGGCGCGTGTGCCGTAAGTCGCCTAAAATAGAGAGTTTACCCATAGATGGCGCCCGCGCTAGGAGGGATCTGGATGTCGTAATAGCAGCGGTTCCCGGATCCCTCCTATCTCAGGCGCAGAGAGGCACACCGTGTGGTTTTAGTCGGTCCGATTCCGACACACCACCCCGCCGTAAACCCCGGTGGGGTGACGGCTCGAGGGGGTTTCCACACGTTAAAAAAAAAACAAAAAAGGGTTTGTTTCAAATTTTCCTTCTCTTTGTAATAATGTTATCTTGCATACTTTGTTCTCTTCGTCGCCTTTTATAACACCAACGGGATGAATAGGGGTGGTAATACTATATATTCTTAATCGGTCACCACACGGACTATATATTGTCTTGCTTATATTGTGATTGCTTACACAACAATACATTGTCATGTCAAAAAATACAATCAGCTGGGATATCACGCCCTTGCGGACACTTTACTCAGCTATAGACTTAGTGTCTATGGTTGAATGTTTAAAATATACGTGAAATAGATAAAAAATCTATTAACAAGGCTTATAAAATGTCTAGCTATCAAGAAAGGCAAATTATTGTGTAACAAAGAGTATGCGAAACTTTATTTTCATAAGTAAAATTTTTCCAGTAAATAAAAAAACTGAATATATGTAAGGTATAGAACACTACTTTAATGATACATATAACTAAATAATGGCATATATATATAATATTCGAAGTGCAACAGAAAATAAATTGAGCAATCCCAGAGTAAATAATAATTGTGGTAAAAGAATGTCTTCATATATAATTCTACATGTATTTAATGAAATTGACTTATTACGATAATTATCTAAGTTGAGCTCATGTCTACCGAAGACTCCACTAAATGGTTTTTTTATTGGAGAACATTTGTGTTGTACGAAGAAGTAGACAAACTTCTATAAAATAGTGAAAGATGTTATATAAATATAGATAAGCTCAACAGCTTGCTAAAAAAAATCTAAATAAATACAAAAGTCACATATAAGTTATAATTTAGTAACATTTGCTCTGTATTAAGTCAAATCATTTTTTTTTTAAGACAACTGTCACGTTACCAATATACTGCGGAGGATACATGAAATGAACACAAGGAACATTCAGACTCGGAACAACAATTTTTAGATCACAGAATGTTATTTCATGTGATGATTAAACTCACAACACAGCGCAGTAGAAACGGGCGTGGAGATCGACTACGTCATCCGTTCAATCGATTAAACTTATCAATATCAACTCGTACTTATCAAGTAAACTAATAAACTACGAGGGGGCGTTTTTAAGTTCGCGGAATGGAGGGTATTGAGTAATAATAAAAACACAAAATTATTTTTCTTTTTCTATATATTCCCCTGCAACACGAATACATTTTTCAGATCTTTCAATTAGTTTTTTTATTCCCTCGTAAAAAAAAGTTTTATCTTTGTCTGAAAAATACGCCGAAACCGCCTCCTTAACCTCCTCATCAGTTGAAAATTTCTTACCACGTAATTCTTTTTTCATTTTTGGAAAGAGATAATAATCACTCGGAGCCAAATCTGGACTGTAGGGTGGGTGATTCAAAATATCGAAGCCCACCTTATGCAGGGCAGCCAGTGCGACTCGGCTCTTGTGAACGGGAGCATTGTCATGCAATAGCAGGACACCTTTCGTTAATTTTCCCCGTCTTTTTTCTTTGATGGCTTCTTTTAACTGTTCTAAGATTGAAGCGTAGTATTCCCCCGTTATAGAAATGCCTTTATCTTTATAATCTATCAATAATATTCCTTCTGAGTCCCAAAAAATCGTTGCCATGAGTTTCCCAGCCGACTGTGAAACCTTAAATTTCTTGGGTGGTGCTGTGCCCTTTTTGTGCCACTGCATGGAGTCTTGTTTGGACTCGGGTTCATAATGATGAACCCAAGTTTCATCCCCAGTAACAATTTGATTCAATACGCCATCCTTGTCTTCATTGCAGAGGTCCAAAAACGCACGTGAACATTCCACGCGCTGTTGTTTTTGCAATGGCGTGAGCATTCTCGGCACCCACCGTGCGCTAATCTTAGTCATGCCAAGATGATCGTGTAAAATTTTAAAAATTGTTGTATCCGATACTCCAACCATTTCTGCGAGTTGTTTCTTTTTTAGTCGAGCATCTTCCAATACAATTTTTTCTACTTTTGCAATAACTTCTGGCGTAGTCACCTCAACGGAGCGCCCCGGCCTCGGGTCGTCTTCAAGTGATTCTCTGCCTTGTTTAAATAAACTATGCCACTTGTAGACCATTGTTTTTCCTGGGCAAGAATCCCCGTAAACCGATGACATCTCATTGAGTATGGTTTGAACAGACTTTCCTTGCTTAGTAAGGAACTTTATCACCGCACGGAATTCAATTTTCTCCATTTTTTTCACTTCGTTCCCGATTAAAATACTTGGTCAACGATAGTTTAATAACTAATGATCCAATCACAACAAATTTTACTATGCAGACTAATTATCAGTCACTGAATACGGTAGGCATCAAAAGAGCGCGTTTACCCGCCTTTTTCACTGTCATTCCGCGAACTTAAAAACTTACCTCGTATGTAAACGTGTTAAGTCATTTCAAATGTATAATATGGTGATAGTATGTTTACATGCTTAAAATAAAGAATCTTTCTAAAAGCAGAAATTCCTATTAGAGGTACACAAATAGTTATGTAATAAACATAATCATTTGTTTTATTTAGATATATGCAAGTACACAGACTGCACAATTGTCCTGGTGGTTTAAGCAGTCGCCGTGCCCCTCTCTACTGCGCTGAGTGTTGTGGGTTCAAAACCCACAAGGGACAACTCTGTGTGTGATTCGTAAATTGTTGTTGTGAGTCTGGGTATTCTTTGCGTCCGTTTTTTGTCTATTTGTAAAGTCCTCCGCAACACAAGATTTATTCCTAGCGCGGGCGTTGTCTTTTTTAATGAAAACGAAATAAAAACTAGCTACCCGTGAACTTGATGTACATTTCCTTTGCCCATATCGCGATATTATAAAGCGCGAATAAAATTGATTACTATAAAAAAGATTATAGTGAGCTTGAAGCGATAAATTAATGATGCTGTTAATTTTTTTTTCAAAGTGGTCCAATTTTTTATATTTTATTCTTTGCAAAACTTTAACCTCTCAAAAGCTATAATTTTCCTCCATGTTTTCAACATTTTTCATTAATAGTCAACTCCTTTTGGTGGTAGCGTGATGATATAGCCTATAGCCTTCCTCGATAACTGGGCTATCCAACACTGAATACTTTTTGAATCTGACTGACACTTTGTGAGATTAGTGCGTTCAATCAAACAAACAAACTCTTCAGCTTTATGGTATTAGTATAGACAAATCAGCAGTCTACCTAGTTTGGGATCGGACGACCGTGTGGGTCATCACTATTACATTATTTCTCTTAAATAACTGTAGTAACTGTGTTATATTAATAAAACGTGAGTTTAAAGCCTTTTCCGAGGCAAAGAGTGAAATATTATTATAATTATCAAGAAATGTACTATATATCGATATAAATAAATATCGATGAAAAAGGTGGCAAAAAAGGCAAAAAAAATTTAAGAGCAGCAAACGAATTTTGGCTAGTATTTAATATTTAGACCACACCCAAACATCAAGGTTAAAATTATATCTAAATACTTCATGGCGTATACACCGCTGGTACTATATTCTCTACTGTAATCCCGATATCTTCGGTAGGGACTGAGTATAATACAGAAATACACATTTGGACGTAGGCGTAACTCGCTTATTGTAAAGTTCGGTCTGTATTTTAATACGTACGGAGAAAAATTACAATTTTAAGGTGATTTCCAAGAGTATTAATAAGAAATTTGTAATATTAAAAATTTATATATAGAGCTGAACTGGTCTATTGCTATAGTGGATAGCAATCCTAACAGCTACATAAGTCATAGATCGTTAGTTGGATATTAATATCGACCAGGTCAAATGTTATGTGATGAGATCGGTCAATTTTTCAGTCTCAAGTGTGTGGTTTTTGTAAATAGGTATCTTTACGAAGTAAAATATCATCATCATCAGCCAAAAGACGTCTACTCGTGAACATAGGGCCTCCCTCAAGGTTCTCTACAACAGCCGGTCTCGTGCCATCCGCATCTAACGGTTTCTTACGACCTTCAGCAGGTCGTAGGACCACCGTGTGCAGCCTACCAATACTCTAAAAACGGTGGCAGCTAGGCCATAAAGCTCTGGAGCGTACGGAGAAACTTTTCGTAGTTGGCAATGGCACGAGGTCTTTAGCTGGTTTTTGTACTGACCGGCCGTTCTGTCTAATATCTGCGTCTCAATGTTAATTTAATTTTTGGTATGGTACGTATTAATTTTAGAACAAAACTTTGCCGTTGTCGATATATAAGTTAACGTTGTATATTTTAAGCCAAATACATATACTCCTATATCAGTTAACAGCTGAAGTAAACTTAGTTTGCCTGAAACTGGGCCCGCGCTCGTCTAGTATTACTACGCCTACGTAGATTGGCCACTAGGGGAATTTAGTTTCTTCACGCCACCTAACTTTGCGGCTACTGATGGATAAACTGTCTGTTTAAGTTAATTTATTATCTTCTCTACTAGCAGAAGTATTTTGGTAGAGTAGTTACATTTCTACTACTTTTCTGATGACCTGCATTTTGTTAAATATATAGTAATTAAATTAATTTACTTTTTCTTAAATACTTATATATTTTAAACACATTCATGATTAGGTATTCATAATTATTCATTCAACAAACAACAAGACAGATGTACATATGTGATTCTTTCTTTTTTCGTTCATGTATATATATATATATAAAATTACGCCTATTGCCCGTGAAGGGTAGGCAGAGGCATATTAAACTCTCACTTTTGTCAATTTTTTGGTTGTAATAGGTGACGAGCCTATTGTTTTGTTTGCCAGAATCTCATCCATCAACCAGCAGGTGTCTCAATTACAGGTAAAGTTAGTTTGGGACCCAAAGTTCTTCGTTGGAACCCTATTTACCCTGCTATTCATATTAATAAAAAAATTGTTTAATTGTATTTCAAAGTTTATTGTAATTTTTTCATTACACATTTTCGTCATTCTCATGTGTATTGTAACAACCGGAACGTAACGCTAAATAAACTTCAAACGCATAAACTTTTTTAAACAAAACATAAAGTCTGTTTAAGATAATATTCTGTTACGAACGGACACACGAGGTCACGACCTTGGTCTAAGCTACTGCGGTCTCAGAATTTCAGCATCTTTTTACCTCATATTTCACATTAATCAATTTTTGTTTTCATCGTACATTTTCTGCCTTCATTCAAAATATCAAACTAAACATTGTGTAGTGTTACATATTAAAGTTGGTAAGACAAAGACCATAAATCGTCTTTTAGAAGCCCATTATTATAATAATAATACCCTCACTCACACATCTCACACATGGCCGTCTAATCCATAACTAGGCAAAACTTGTACTATGAAAACGAGACTATTGATGAAAACACTTAAATATCCCTAAATACATACATATTATAAATGATCGTGTTTGTCATACAAAGATTTGACCTGGGTGCGAACCCACAGCTTCTGGCTTAGCAGTCAAGATGACAAACCACTAGAAATCAATTATCAAAACGCATGTCCAGTATGACTATCACAATGTCAAAAAATCTTTATCAGAACTCCGAAAGACTCACATATCCATCTTTCAGAAGTTCAAATTTCAAACTTACCCTTAACCTTAAACATTAAGTATAATGTATTCCATACCCTTTTAGCGGGCACAGTTGCGCACACTACTGTGATGTAGTCTGAGTGTGTTCTAGTACCTATCGTTTCCCGTGGGGACCATTCCCTCGTAGGGACAAAAGGACGGAGAAAATAGGGTCCTATTAAAATAGCTGTCCTGTCCTTTATAAGAGTATATGGACTTATCACAACTGCTTCTTATGATCCCGTGTTCATTCCCGTTTAGTGACTACTGTGCTGAGGTCTCATTCCTGGATTCCCGAATTTATTAGATTCTACAATTCCTGGAATCGATTCCGAAATGCATGTTTGTATGTTTTTACAAAAAAAAAGTACTTAAGTATTCTATTAGTGGATCTAGTTTATATAGTACAAATTCTACTTAGTTAAAAAGTTGAAAATAGCTGACGTTGTGTGTCAGATGCCCGAAATATTGTTATATTATTATTATACTGTTAAAAATATGCAAAAAAACATCACTACAAAGAGAAAGAAAACTTGAAACAAACCATAGGGTTATAGGACGGGTATAGACCGGTCAGTGTAGAATAATAATTCAAAGCGTCCTTACCAAAGAGAGGTCTATGTCCAGCAGTGGACTATTAAAGGCTGGCGATGGTAATGATGAGATTGTTAGAGGTGGGCAAGAAACTTTGAAGAATCATTTTATTACGTCGATAAATAGTACATAAAAGTATTATTTATCAATGTTATAATACTATTCTACAAATTTCCAGAAATAAATTAACTGGTTCTTGGTAGGACTATAATTTTTTTACTATGGCTACCACACAGCAAGGTCGTTCATACTCTACATTGTTTTATTGTATTCTTAACACAAGCCACTAGTAAATTGTATTCGAAATTATTATCAAAGAATGCGAAGTGTAAAAAATGCGTGATTGATCAATATGACAAAATATAATTATTGTTGTAATGTATGGCTAAAGTTATGTATATTCATAATCCATCGCAGCACCTCGGACGGGAATGCTCACTAGAGTGGGCGCTCTCGTGCCTATATTTTTATTGTCAGTGGACACACAACTGTATAAAAAAATATGGCGTCCTGAATAAAAATTCATTAATTACTATAACGGATATTCCTTTTTCAATGTAATATACGTCTCTATTTAACAATTATTTCATGCATTAAATTACTATGTTTATTGAAATCATTTAATGTTTTAAAGGACTTATACGACGAAACCCTTCACTATATCAAAGAAGGTAAACTGTTCCAAGACTTTATCGTTGTATATGATAAATATATAAACCCATATAATGTACACTCATTATAGATTATTTATACTGTTGACTGATGGCAAAAATCCGTGTTGCGAAACCGGTCTGGTTTAATAAACTAAATACAGTGGAACATTACAAGTGATTTCATTATATTATACATTCCATTATACTAAATTTCAAATTGTAGCATTCTTGTACTAACAACCTCAAAGACTAAACCGCAGACAGACGGATAGACAGATGGACGTATAGTTCTAGATCTGAACAAGAACCTACACAACAATACAAGGTGAACTTAGCAGAAGTAAGACCCATTTCCCCAGCAGCATAGCTTTGATATAAATCATTATTATTGATACATTCTAAGAGTATAACGGTACCCTGTAATCAGGTCAAACTGCAATGAGATTACTCTACAAACTTATGATGAATAAGATCCTATAGTTAGTAATCTAATTAAAACCAGCATAGTGTACTTGTGATCGGCTCGCGGATTGCCTGACTTTATTTAGCAAATGTTCTCGAATAGAAAGTTTTTCAATTGGACTTAATTAAAAGAAAAACTAACGTACGTGGTCTAGCTTCGAGATAGCGATTCTTAGTAGAGACATCAAGTTGAGTCACAAGCGATAGCGATTTGTGTTTGATTTGCAAAGACTGACAGACAATTTCGCAACAGACAAGTTGCTTACCGTTTTCTTTTAATTGTTTCTATAATATAATCTTCAAATATTAAAAAGTAGTTTAAATTATTTTAACACAAGTGTATAATAAGAACTAAAAACTATAAATGGTAATATTTTAGCCTAATTATCAGTACAATGATAACCAATATTTTTTTAAGACGTTATAATCATCTTTATATCGTTCTAAAAACGTCCACAGCTTTCCAAAGATTACCCAAAACGTTGGCCTCAACAACTAATCACAACCTTCAAACGTTGGTCATTTAGTATACAACGCCATCTAGTTTTCACCGTAGCCGATTTTAAGCTTGGTAAGTTTAGAGGAATTGTAACTGCAATTTTTAAAAACTGTTTAAGAAAAATTTAAAATATTTAAAGTAAGTTCTAAAAATATGATAATTGCATGAAAATAGTTAGAATGATTGACTTAAAAACGGTATGAATGTATTCTACTTGAATAAATTGCTTTCTTTTTTTTTTTATTTGAGAGCCTGCCAAGGTGACTCTGCTCTGCCTGATGGAAAGCAGAAATAGAATCCAAAAGTCACCATAGTCATTGCGAATGCTGACAATGCAGTATGGTGACCCACACTATGGCGGCCTATTAAGATGCTTTTTTACACCTCACTTGGGGACGTAAAAGGCATGACAGTCATCGTAGCATTGTATTGCACACACTTACTACGACAACTGTCACCCCTGCGTCAATGGGCCCCCAGTCTCACACTCAACGAAACACGACAACACGGATGTTGTCGCTTTAGGTTGATCTTCTGTGGGAGGGTAGTACTGTGTCGGTCGAGCCGGTCCGTTTATGCTGAAATCAGCGTGGCTCTACTACCTGTCAAATTTATTTTAATTTATAACCTAAAATCCAATGTACAACCGCTCTGCTTATAATGTAATCACTAATTGTCTGATCTTAATGCGTTTTTAAATAATTCTATTTGCTTTCAACTTACAGCGTCTTCAGATTAAAACATTTCTTTACACAATATATCTTTTTTATGTTTAAAAACTAATACCACAATAATATGAAATGACACCAGTTGGTCTGGTCAGGTAAACCGTCTAATAGTTACTATAAAAATGTGTAGCCAGACTTGACAACTCAAGAAACTGAGAATACGCTTACTATTACCTCATAAGGCCTAGCTGTGGTGTCAATCCACACCAAAAAAAGTGACAACACATCGTTTTTATTACTTTGATAAAAAAAATTCTTTTAAACCTGAAAAGTTACTTGATTTTGGGATCCATATTTAATTGCTTAGTTTAAAATTTACTTTATACTTGCAGATACCACCGAAAGATGGTGACTTTGGCCTTGAATTGACCTGGAAGTGTGTTCTGGAAAAAATCCTGCCCCCAAAAGGCCTGCGCTTATGAAGAACTGAACCTTCTGCGGTACCTGACCCGTTCCCGGGCCTTGTGGACCGGAAGAGTTCTAAACATCTCCTAGCTTCGTTCCGCGATCTCCTTTGCAGCATAACCTGCACACAGAAAGAGATGGTGGAGTTCCACGTACTCTTACTCCGTATCATGGTCGTAATCATGTTACTGAGCAAAAGAATCTCCATTTCGATGACCGACACATGGTTGCACCTCTGCTCCACCCATGTCGGACATTCTGCCAGTGTGTGGAACGCTGTGTCCACGGTCCGGCCACTTAGGTGTTGGCTCCTTGCGGATCAGACACAAGTGATCTCCGAAACATCGTTTTCCAGTGATCACCTGCGTCAGCCGATATAAGAGGAACACAGGACTGTGTTGCCTCTCATGCCAATCTTACATAATGGTTCTTATCGCCGAAACAACGGCCTAATACATATTACACCCAGACAAAGAACAAATAAAACACAATATTTTATGCAATTACCGGCATTTATAAATAAAATGTTGTACAATACAACAATAATTCATAATGATTGATTGCGTAGCAACACATAAAGTACGTATAAATATAACAAGAAATGGGCTACTCTTAGTTTCAGCGGTCGTTGACGCCGACTCCATTAGGCGAATATTTCCTCAGCTTTTATGACTTACATAGTTAAAGATAAACAGATTTCACGTTGTATTTGTTTTTAAAAGGTACCGTTATTTTTTTTTGTTTAATATACTGTGTATGTTGTGAAATGTTGGTACATTGAATGTCAGTAGATGTGACAGCTGGTATTTTTGGTTAAAACTTTTTTTTAAACTCTTTTTACAGGATTGAATATCGACAATATGTGACGTTATACTCTGACAGGTAAATGTTAATTGCAGTTACTTCAACCTTAAAAAGAAGAGTGTTCTTTTGTTATGTAATTATTATTTGTACTGGGTATTAAATTTGAAAGTTACACAAAACGGACTAAGTGAAGGTTTGGCCTATGAACTATAACTATAACTATAAGATTTTTTTTTAAAAGACAATGTCCGCGCTACAGTATAAATCCTGTGTCGCAGGGACTTTACAAACATACAAGAAACGGACACAAAGAATACCCAGACTCAGAACAACAATTTATGAATCACATAAAGTGTTATCCCATGTGAGACATGAACCCATAACACTCAGCGCAGTAGAGAGCGGCATGGCAACCGCTTAAACCACAAGGCCAACTGTGCAGTCGAAAAGTCAAAGTAAAAGTTATTATTTAGTTAATCTATTCTTTTAAAATAAGATAAACTTAATCTCAAGTATTTTCACGACAGACTCGTACAGCTAAGCTGTTGCAGAGCCTAAGCGTTATGTAATTGGAAGCAACAGTGCAGTTCTTGCAGAGCTCATATGCTATTAAAACAAAAAAGTTCCGTTTGGTTTGAGTTTTAAATTTGTTCGAACTCAAATTTCGTTCTTGGCTTGATATATACTTTTAGTAACAAACAAGCATTTAAGTGTTTGCTTGCTTGTTGCAGCCTACTGCCGTCTACTACTAAACGAAGGCCGAGGAGGCCTTCGTTTAGTAGTAGACGGCAAATAGTACGAACCATCCCGATCTTGGGCAATCCGCATCCATTCAACAGAAAACTAGATCTACCGATATTATATGGAGAATCAGTATGCTGAAGTGGAAGTGGGGCATCCATATCTAAGTGGACTGGTCTGACTGGTCACCGTAGCCAACATGTGTTGGAGTAGACACCACGACTAGGCATTTAAATGAATGAGTGAACTTTTGACGAGCACTCATTGACGGTATAAGCTTCTTTCTGATATGATATTAATACTAGGCGTCTATGTGATATTTTTAATGTTTATTATCTGATAATAGTTTTCGATATTTCGCCATTGTTTATAAAATTAATTGCGATAAATAAATATGGTAAATATATCGCAACTAATAATTTATCAAGTAATCTAATAACGTTATTTTTTCTTTAGAACATGAATTATCAATTATTTGTTATGAATTGCTTGAATAGCACTTTATAGCTCCTTTCTGTCAAACAAAAATAGATTTTATATCGGTAGCATTTCCTCATGACGAAATAACACAATGAAAATAGCTACAATGTACTTAACGACGTGTTTTAATGTTCTTTAGGTGATGATTTTTATTAAACTATTTATAATGGTGACTGATGGCACTTGATGGCATTTACTACACATACTTATTAAGCACATATCATAGTAATATATTTCTCATAAGGACTATCAATTGTACCTACTGTTTTATTTGTGCTGTCTCCTCATCTGTGTAGTGTCATAATAATAATAATAATATATATAAGCTATATTGATAGCCAAGAGCCTCGACCAACACCTTAAGAGGCTCACGTTGGAAGGTTGGATCAAGGGTCTGATACAGAAGGCAGTCCTCCTTGACACGGCCCGTATAGTGAGAAGGTTCCTATCTTTGGAGCCCTTACCACCGGTGTCTTGGTCCCTGTACCCGATGTCGGTGGTCTACTACTTTATATATTTTAAGTATGTATTTTTGTATTACTTTTGTATGTATTTAAAAATGTAATCAATATGTATATATAAATGTAATAATGAGAATAATAATAATACAAAATGTACCTCTATTTATCCCGTGGATGTCAGAAGAGGTAACAGTACAGTAAGGGAAGGGAAATTTGAAACAAATCCTATGTGACCACTGTGATATAGTAGGCTTAAATCTCCTTCCTGTTGGCCATTACTTAGTTCAGAATTGATGATTTACTCCAAGCGAAGGGTATTCCGTCACGGCGGCCAGCCTCGACGGAGACTAGCTCATAACGCAGGAAATGTTATAGTGCACAAATGTGTACTCAAACACAAGTGCACTCTCTGTTCTCTTACTATCACAATCCGATGGGACGATTATCCGACACGATAGGGAAGAGATCAGGCATGGAACCGACGGCGTGATGTGTTCTCAGAGCCAGTCTCGGGGCTGTTATTAAGCATTTCTGTAGCCAGAACAATTCAATAATACTTTTTGATCCAATCCAGGAGTCAAACCCAAGACCTCTTGATCGATAGTCGTATACGCTAGCCGCTAGACCAATGAAGTAATCAAGGCAGACCTAGAATTAAACCCGGCAGAAACATTTACCATCAACCACTCTAATTCTATGTTGGATATCTCAATTTTTAGCTTAATAGAGTGGTACACTATATTCTATTCTATTCCTATTATAATCCTACTAATATTATAAATGTGAAAGATTGTATGGATGTTTATTACTCTTTCACGAAAAAACTACTGTAAAGATTTGGATGAAGCTTAACAGTAACATAGGTTATACAATAACAACATTATTACAATTTGTAATGATTTTATGTAATTTTGGTCGTGATATGTCAATTCAATCATCATATTTCAATCATCGTATCCACTCTAGTACACTTCGGCTCCAGCGACTATCGGTTCGTCTGGAGACATGACATGACATCATTAAAGACCAAAGTATTTGACCAGTGCGTTCTACCTGTAATGACATACGGAGCCGAGACGTGGACACTCACAATTGGACTGGTCCATAAGTTTAAAGTAGCTCAGTATGCGATGGAGCGTGCGATGCTGAGCGTTTCTCTGACTGATAAAATTCGTAAAATTCGTATTCTAAATATGGAGCCATAAACACAATTACACTGAATACTTTTTTACGACGCACATTGTAGAGTATTTGACATTTTTGTTTGTCAAAATTGATAATTTATCGATTTCAGTTCTTAATGTAGTCTAACTTTGTCTTTTTTATTAAATACTAGCTTACTCCGCGAACTCTGTTCCACCTTATAGTAATATAATAATAAGCAGATTTTTGTTACTTAAACCCATTCTAACGGGATAAAAAGTATCCTATGTCCATCTCCTGGTTCTAAGCTACCTCCCCACCAATTTTCTGCTAAATCCATTCAGCCGTTCTTGAGTTATAAGTGGTGTAACTAACACCACTTTCTTTTATATATATAGATTTTGGATGAATTGTTTGAAAATTATCACGAATGAAGCGTCATTACACATCTACTAAGAGGGAGTATGGCGCGAGGCTGAAGAAACAGTCCATGTAATGTTTATAATATTAGTATAAATGCGAAAGTAACTCTGTTCAACTTTAGTATGGAAATATTTTTTCTTAACGAAGGACATACCGATAACCGACATATGGGAGAGCAAAGCCACGGGCAAAAGCTTTCAAACGTAATCTCTTAGATTGTTAACGCTATTAAGGTTGTTGATGATTTAACACTTGTACAGGTATTCAGGCAACAGTTTTCTCATGACTTTATAAAGACTAATATGTTAAAAACTATTATTTTTTATTGAAAATTTATTTCCATAATTTAAAAAATCTACGTTGAAAATTTCTTGTTGAAATGACCTAGTAATAAAGTGAACTAAAAATAAATTATAAGTCTAATAGAAAAGCTAAAATAAGCACAACCTTTAATACATACAATAGACATTTGATAGGCTAGGTACAGGATGACACAGGATCGCAAGAGTCTTCATACCGCGTAACACAAGCTAAACGAGCTAAATTGTGTTACGCATATCTCAAAGAATATTATTAATTTGAACACTTTATTAAATAGTTAATTAAGTCGGTTAATTTTTTTTAATTGTCAAAATCTACGACGTTTCATTGTATTGTATTGGATTCTTAGTTCTTTCTTGAACTGACATAAAGTAGACATAGACATCCAGTATTACTAGCTAAGCACTTAGTCAAGTACTGACTTCAAACAGACTAGAAAGTCATCCTATTCAGTTACCACTTGGTCACGAAAACCCCCGGAAGGAGCCACGGATAACACCCAATTATTCATACCATTCTAAATTAATAGATAATATCCAAAATTGATTTAGAAACGAGAGTGTTATGAGGTAACAATATTAAAAATAATCGCATAACAAATATTATATTTGTTAAAATGTTTTCTTATCTCATTTAATACTTTCTCGTTCACATACATATCTCTGCAAACCCGTATAAACAACTAACAACTGCCTTGAAAGATTAAAACAAGTCAACTACATGATTATATTGTTAAAAGAGTTATCTTCTAATTCCTAAAACACTTCTACTATCAGTTTAGCGACTTCAGATAACGACTACTAAATGCCTAAACCTATATAGTTACGGAAACAAGCCAAAGCACGGCATCGCTGCTTTAAAAGTTGAGGGACTTCCTTAATTTCTCTGGGGTCCTATCATCAGGTCGTGACGTGGTAGTAATGGCAGTATATTGCTCGAACACAAAAATAATTTTGAAAATCGGCGCTCCTTATTTTTGAGGCCGGTTAAAAATAAGAAATCATATTATGTAGTAATCCATTAACCTCCTTTCGAAGAAAAGTCATATATCCAACAGTGGGCTACTAAAGGCAAAGATCAAAATTGCTTTGGTAACCTTAGTTGAAGACCTCTAAAGTTGTACTCTAAAGTACGAGTAGAAACGAAATATGCATATTTCTCTTTCAATTTTTAACCGCCTTTTCGCAGAGTTATTTTGAGTAACGCGTTTATGTCTGTAGTGGACTAAATGGCATTCCACTCCATGACTCGTAAATTGTGCGGCCTATTCCCCATCTTATATCCATGACGTCAATTGGTTGAAAATGCGTACACACTATAGATCTTCACTTAAATCATAAATGGCACAAAGATTTATATTAAAATAGACTCATACACCTAGTGTGTACCAAATAATGACGTTGCCAAGCCACGTGCGTTGTTACAAACATCGGTAACAGTTACTCTCCGTAATACCAGCGGATCGCCGGTAATGCGCGCAAAGCCGACTGCCGATGGCCACTATTTCTATTTTAATCACGGGCCATGGAGTACAGTCATAAATAATCCGTTGGTTCAATCGACTGCACTGGTTAAAAATAGAATGTATTACCCGTTTGTTTAGATGGGTTCGAGGGATTTTGGAAATCGGTTCCTTGTGTTTAGTTTTTAGTCTGTACTGACCACTGTTATACCACAGTTAGGCCATTTTTTCGACTATTGTCATAAAAAAAATGAATTACATACAATTTCTGTATTGGAATTATACCTATTAATTACTAGTAATTTGGAATACACTTCTTCTACCTCTCCTGCAAATACACATAGGTACATATTGATATACTGTAAATATAAAATGATCTTGCTTTGGATATTACAGTAGGATAGTCATTTTTCGGCAACTACATAATACTACTGGCAGTTCATTGCCCGTGGCCCTAGTGCGTAATCCTACTGGTACCCACAAGTAAAAAAAAAATATCTACAATTCTTTCAGTTTGACGATGAGCACATTACATTATCTGTAGTCCTAAAAATAGGGCCAGGGGTAATAATTTTTTACGCATAGTTCCATTTGTTGGACCATTACATATCGATACCAGTAGTTCTACTGGTATCTCGGCCATTTTTTTTCTCGCCCATGGTTCTATCAATAGAATAAGTAATACTGTCCACAGTTGAACTAAAATAATACTATTTTTATCCTGATTCTTCTGAACTACCATAAATAGAGTATTGAGAAGCTGTGTACTAAAATTACCTACCTAGTCTATTATTAGTTCTGAAACGAGCATAGGGGCTATAGAACCAGAAACAAATTATAACGTTGACATTCACTCTACTATTCGATTACTGGGACCACTGCTTATTAAAAATAATGACATTTTTTATACAGACCAACAGATAGAACCATGGGCAAGGAAAAAATGCCAGAAGTACTACTAGTAGAACTACGCAGTCGGGTCACAGGCAAAGGATGCTAGCGCCACCTGTGAAGGCCTGCAATTCAGTACTTACATACAAGCGTGTTACTAGTCTTAGAGGTGGGATTACTTTCTTTTGAGTTATGTTTTTTTGTGACAATTTGTTGGACAAGACAATATATTATTCTTTATATTATACCAATTTCCTGTTATCTCTAAAATGCCCTGAAGATTGAATGAAAGAGATTCAGTAACAGAGAGTGCAGGTAAAGTTCGGAGCGCCTTACGTAAATGAAAATTATAAAAGGCAATTTTTGCAAATGTAATATATTTGATGACTGTCACGATGACTGTCATGCCTTTTACGTACCCAAGTGGGGTCTGAAAAAGCATCTCACAAGGCCGCCATAGTGTGGGTCACCATACTGCATTGTCTGCATTTGCAATGAGTATGGTGACCACAACTCTTGGATTCTATTCATGCTTTCCATCAGGCAGAGTAAAGTCACTTTGGCAGGCTCTTAATATAAAAAAATAAATAAAATATTTCACTCTATATACTCGCATTTAACTATAAAGTCAGGAAGCTTTTACGGATATAAGCTCACAATGGTAATGATAATAGACATCTCAGTGAAAAATGTTACTCATCTACTGGGCACTGTTCCAGCATCTGGGTTGGTTCGTAGAATTTAATAACACTGGCCAATTTAGGTACCAAATCTGATTCATGTTGAAGGTATTACGAATTATTTATAACCGACTTGGAAATGGAGGTTTTGTTTTACATATCCACATAAATGTATCATATTTATTTACCTTAACCTCCTTGCTAAGGAGAGGCCTATGTCCAGCAGTGGACTGTAAAAGGCTTTTGGTGATGATGATGATTAATTTATAGGTCCATTTACATGTTATCAAAGAAGAAATTATAGTTAACGGAATTGTGAATTCAATTAATTTATGACGTTAAACTTTTACCCAACAAATTATTGTTTCTGTCTTAATACTAAACTTAATTATTAGTAACAATATATTTTATTTATTTTATTTATTTTTATTACTAGTAAGTTTTATGAAGTCTTTAAAATAGGATAAATTTAAGTCATCAATTAGTCATATGCAATACATACACTGAAGTATGACACTTAGTCATTACATAACATCATGGAATATTATAATTTTCCAAAGCATCCTGTAAAAAAAGTAGCTGGTATAGTTGATTTTCTATTAAATATTGAACAAAATATGAAAGTTACGTCAGCCTACATTCAATATGAACGTAATTACAAGCCTGATTGGAAAATATTCCCCCTTCCAATAATTACCTCATTTTAATTTTTAACCAGCATCGAACATTTGATTACCAGATTTGTATTAAAGATAATACTCGTATAATATTGATTGATAAATGGACAGACAAATTTGGTTTTAATTTCTATAATATAATTTGATGTGAAGGATTTTCGGAACAGGTAGTAAAGCCACGCTGATTTCAGAACGAACGGGCTGACTCGATCGGGGCAGTACTACCTTCTCACAGAAAAAAAATCTAAAGCGACAGCATCCGTGTTATCGTGTTTCGTTCTTGAATGCTACAGCGAAGACTCATTGAAGCAGGGGTGACAGTTATCGTGGTAAGTGTATGATCCTTACACTGCTATGTTGACTGTCATGCATTTTACGTCCTCAAGTGGGGCATGAAAAAGCGTATCACTAGGCCGCCATATTGCAGGTCATCAAACGACATTGTCTGCATTCGCAATGTATATGGTGACCACAACTCTTAGATTCTATTCATGCTTTCCATAGGTAATAGGGAAGTTACTTTAGCGGGCCCTTAAAAAAAAGGCTAACGATAGATTTAGCTACTGAGTGAGTTTAATAGAATTTCTGTAAAGGCATGGATAAAAAAATATAGTATGTGTAAGTAATGTGTGTGAATGAATATGGTGTGGGTGGTGTTCACATAGCGTGCGAGGGACGTTCGTAACAAGATGAAAGCAATTTCTGTTCTTAAGATTATTAATTTAAGTATACATAATATATTTATTCCCTATTAATAAATAATCTTTAAACAATCCATTCCGTAAAAAGGTAAACAAAAATCAAATTCTAACATTTAGCTTTGTTTGGTAATTCAATACACCATCCAATTCATTTCAACTAGCTCTCTCTTTACTATCCAACATTTTATGTTCTAAAAACAAACCAAAATATTTTTCAAACTAAACAAAAATGCTTCACCAAATGAATGTTACACAAGCTACAACCGAATTCACAAATCAATCTCGTTCAATCACACAAACACATTCAGATAAAACAACACATACCGTCTGGCTTCACAAACTCAATAAACTTCTATTAATGTATAAAATAAGCTGTTAATATATTTATTGCATGGATGGCATAAATAGCGTAGAGTTCCCATCAAGAACTTAGGGTTCACGTCAATCCCATCTGCAAGTGGTGCACATATTGATCGACGGCTTAGGCTCTAGCAAACAAAACATTTTTTTTCCTATATATCAGAACCTGCCAAAGTGACTCTACTCTGCCTGATGGAAAGCGTAAATAGAATCCAAGAGTTGTGGTCACCATACTCATTGGAAACGCAGACAATGTAGTATGGTGACCCACACTATGACGGCCTTGTGAGATACTTTTTCACACCCGACTTGAGGACGTAAAAAGAATGACAGTCATCGTGACAGTGTAAGGCTTACTCAGTTACATCGATAACTGTCACCCCTGCATCAATGGGCCCCCCGTTTCACACTCACTAACAAAACACGACAACACGGATGTTGGCGCTTTAGGTCGTTCTTCTGTGGGAGGGTAGTACTACCCCAGTCGAGCCAGCCCGGTCGTGCTGAAATCAACGTAGCTCTACTATTTAGTAAACATTCCGATTAGCGGCAATAGGTTCACCACCTATTACGTGGCACCAAAGTAATGGGTGTTTAATATGCCCCTGCCTACCCTTCCGGAGAAACAAGTGTGGTTTTATGTTTATGTTTACATAGTGGTTTAAGCGGTTACCTCGTCATTTTCTACAATTCTGAATGTTGTGAGTTCGTTCCTCACATGGGACAAAACTTTATGTGGTCCGCCAATTATTGTACTGAGTCTGGGTGTTCTTTGTGTCTGTTTGTAAAGGCCCCGTGATACAGGACATATTTCCACTCTGGTAGTTGTCTTTTAGAAAAAATGTTTTAAAAAGGTGACGTCACAACATGTAGGCCACAATTTCGAAATATGTATTATTTGTGGTAATAATTATACCGGGGCCTTTCATACTGCACTCGTTGCCGGTGTGATGTTAATTAAAGAATAACGAATGTGGAACGAAGTGAGTAATGTTAATATTGCGTCAAATTGCTTTTTTCGGTTAACTCTTTGGGTAAATACTGTTGAATTTAAAACGTACATGTTAAAGGATAGCACAGCTTGAAAAGAAAAAGATTGAGCGAGATACTTTTCTCTGTAAAAAAAACCAAAATTATCAATTATAAATCTGTTATACAATTATACATATATAAATAGGCTAAGAATTCGTTCACATTTGAATCTAACATCCCGCGCAAACATGTTATGAGAGTTCTTTGGACCGATACTACAAGAATTTGTTGGCTACAATACACAATACAATACACACATCCAATGAGGTATTCGGTGGTCAAGGACGAATTCCCGGAAAAGCTGATTTCCAAATGAGTCCACATTCCATGGCCATTCAAAAGTTCAAATCTATCTACAGCAGATTTTTTTTATGGGGTTACTTGAAGAAACGTTTCCACATCAATAAACCAAATACACTTCGTCAAGAAAAAGAAACAATCAGCGAAGAGATGTCGGCGATCTCGCGGTTTATTTGCCGACGAGTATTCGAAATTTTCGGTACTCGCTTAGAAGAGTGCAAACGTCGAAACGGTGGCCATTTAGACGATATGATTTTAAAAAATTAATTTTAACCAATTGAATTTCTTGTAAATAAACAATTTTTACAATGTATCTGATGTTTTTTTTTAAGATTTTTCAAATGTTAACTAATACATGGCCCACCCTATATTAGATTATCGATACAATAAAATAAGTATTTAATTTTAACGTTTCATCTGTTACAGTAGTGCATGAAACAGTGTCAACTTACTCAATAAAGAGTAAATAGTAAAGCGTTTGTTGATTTTTATTTTGTTAAGTCCTCCTTTTTTAATTTTACTTTTAGCAGTCGTGTTGATTGAATAAGGCATACCTAAATGAATACGAGTACGCCTGCGAGAACAGTAGTGCGTTAAGTTTCGAACGCGTATAGTGTACGTTGATAGAATGTTTATAGAAAATGAATCCAAAGTAGAAACATATTTATAGTGTATTACCTCAAAAGATTAAAATAATATTATCATCAGGCAACATTGTTGTTAGTTATCGTATTTTGATCGGAGTAAAGATTGGAGTAACATTCAACATCGAATATTTCGAGGTATAAATGCTACGTATCGCTTGGAATAACAAATGCAACTAATACTTTAAAAAAAACTATAACACGACTAGGAAAAAGGGTTTTGAAAAGATAAAACAAGAAAAATATTCAGAAAGAAATCCAGAAACGCATAGGAACAAAAATGGTCACGGTAGAGCCGGAGTCATCAGCTGTAGAGTATCTACATCGTTGCATTCTATAAGTGGTTATAATTTGTGTCATCTATATTTTGTTATTAATGAATATTTGATTTACATTATTATGCTTTTAATCAAAAACATAGTTGTCCAAAAAAACCTATTCTCAGATCTACCAATTGAAAATAAAACAAAAATACATAAAAATCGGTGAAACCGTTTCGAATACATTTGGTTACAAACACTTTGACACGAAAATTTTTGTAATAATATATTCAAATAATGAACCAACACATTTTTATAGAATCGAAGGTATAAGAGTATACCAGTCACTAATGGAAAATGATTACCGGCTCCCATAGACATCTACAACTCGAGAATTATACGCGTGTAGCCGTCCTTTAAGTAGCCTCCTCCTCTCACCTTAAAATTAATTCCAGGCCGGAGGAATTATCCAGTTACTTCACTTATATTTACACTTCCATTCATATTTTAAACAAATACGTACGTAATTATTAGTTCGGATATATGTAGGATCATCAACAACTTTCAACAGTCTACTGCTGGAAATAGGCCTCTTCTTAGCAATGAAATTTTGGCTTACTACACCGCACTGGCCAGGCGACTTGGTATAGGGTTTGTTTCAAGTTTCCTCTCTATTTACAGTGATGTAGTCTTGCATATTTTGTTCCCTTAGTCGCCTCTTACGACTCCCATGGAAAGAGTATTCTCTGTATTCTTCCAATCTATCATCACACAGAGATACAAAGATATAGGATGCAATCAATATAAGGTACATAAATCAATTGAGTGTTCGAAGGCTCTTTTTGAACTGATTGAGCCATCTCCATTCCTTTATCGGACTACTAGGCGCAGACAAAAGTTTCATCCATACTTTGTTGACATGCCCAAAAGTCGAACTAAACGGTTTGACAGCTCGTTTTTGGTTAGAGTCGCCAAGATTTGGAACAATCTGCCTGGGTTTATTTTTCCTGATGAGTAGAACTCTGGAGCCTTTCAGAGTAGAGTGAACAGGTTTCTTCTGGATGGGTGTGTATCACCATCGTCTTCATCTACACTTTCCATCAGGTGAGATGGACAAACGCCTATTCCATTATAAATATTAATATATATATATATATATATAAAGAATTGAAAAAAAAAGCGCATTAGAGAGCGACGTGGCGACCGCTTAAACCACTAGGCCAAAAGATTTGAAAATACTACAAAACTTTAGGAAAATCATTATGTCATATCAGTTTAAAAATACCGTTATAAACACGCATACTGTAAAATTATATTTAGAGAAAGCGATTCAAATAGGAATGTCAACAATTTACAAATGTAGTTTCATTAAACAAATTCAGTCCTAATCGTGGCGCTTGTAAGTGTCAAAATATCAAAAACTGAATCCTGAAAAGAAACGTCGTAAACACTTCGCTTATAATGCTTCTTCAGTTTTATCTAGAGAATAAGTTGTCATCACTGGGTTCACACATTACGAGGAGACACATTCAATTAGCCGTAAGCATCGGTGTTCGGTGACCGCACAGGTTGACAAAATGATCTTGGCTAGTGACAGTTTGTTGGCGCGATGCCTACTGTGACTGATTTACTCATTTCCTATACTTGACATATTGCTACGGATTTCATTTGCTGATTGGTTCTAACATACATTGTTTTTTCGTGTATCTTTTTGTGGACGTTTAGTTTATTTGTGTTATTTACTTAACAGTAACGATTATGTTTTGTAAATAAAGTAATTTTACATCACGTCATAGTTATTTTATGCTTTGAATTCATTGATCAGAATAAGCACACTTAATATCTTACGTTTCAATCTTGTTGCACTAACCGTAGTCACAAGCTAACTCGGATAATACAAGATTATAAAAATTTCACACATTTGATACACGGCCGTCTGATCTTAAAGTAGACAAAGCCGTACATGCTTTATGGTAACCAGACATTTGATAAACACACTTATGTATTTGTAACCAACCATCACACAATAATATAATATAATATTTTGTTTAAGACATCTGACACCCAACGACTTCTAGTCGGCAACTAAGCAAAACTTGTACTATGAGTATTAGATAACTGATATAAATACATTTTTTTTCCTGGCAATACGTACATAGAAAACACCCAAACTCCAAAATATTTGCAGGTCATACAAACATTTGGTTCGATCCGGGAATCGAACCCGAGACTTAAACACACAGCAGTCGCATACACTACCACTGCGCCACCGAGGCAGTCCAGTTAGCACCTTTTTTATTTTATTTTTTTCTGTGCGAAAATCCACACGGAATCCATCGAAAGGTGTTTATATAGGACTCGAACCGATCAAAAACCGCACACCGTCTCAGGTACCAGTAGTCGGGGAACCAGATGCACCCTAGTAAGATAATCCATAGAACCCTGACTTAGTTTAGCACCCAGGATCTCTAACCACTAGCCAATCAAAAGTAGGTCCTAAGATATACATAATTAATTTATGAGTAATGTTAAACATCTTCGTCAATTAAGAGGAAATATTATATTATGTGCCTTGTACATCAGCCTCATTATGTCAAGTTTTCTTTACATTTCACTCATTAGAAGCCGATATTTCATACAATGTTTACAAGAAATGTTCTCAATAAATGTTGCGCAGACGTGGTGAAGTAGGCGTTCACCTCCAAATACCTGTCAGTGGTAGTTATTGACCTAATAGATGTTTAGCTGTGGTGTACACTGTGGTGTAATTTATGATTTATATTCACTGGGATGTTCCTGATGTTCGCTCGAGGTGTTCTATATTAATTTATGTTTAAACATCACCTACTTACGCTTGGTAAAAGAGTTAATTTTTTTATGTAATGCATGTGGGTATATAATAGGGCAATTTACATTTTAAAATTTTACGTATGTGGTACAAAGATCCATAATTAGAGTCCTAAGATATTTTTCTTAATAGCCTTTAGGTATTCTCAAGTTCAAACACACGTATCACACTATCACATGGAACACTTGCACATTATTGCCGCGTCCTTTTAGTCTCTATTTAATTAGTCTAAAGAAAATATTATCATAAGATCATATGTATAATATTTTTATTGATATTTCTTAAACGTTAGTGAAAATGTTATATTCTCATCATTATTAACTTCTGTTAATATATATAAGTCTGTAAAGGGTATGGAGCATCTTTTATCTATAAAAAATATTCTTAAGTAAAGGTAGAAAATACTGAACAAACAAGACATATATAGTTCGTTGCTGCTAAACTGATGCTGCACAAGTAACTTTATGTCGCTAGCATTCAAGATCTTTTTTTATTAGCACTTTACACACAACACTACACAATGAGGTTCACAAAAAAACAGAAAAAATAAAACCGTTAAAACAATGAAACATACAAATACTATCCACATAGACTTTCAAGGATGTACGCATAACTAACGTATGTACATATATGTGATAGTTTGATACCAACTCGAATCGCAACGGTGTCCACGAACCCCGACAACCTTTCACAATGGTATAATTAGAGCACAATTAGTCTACGGTTACTGATCAGGCTCAATAACAATTAGAGCCTCGCTCGGAAAACAATGACTCATGGGTCTAAACAATGGTAGCTTAGATACAGCGTAACAGGGGTTCTGAATGAATTGAAAAGAAAATTGTTTTAGCGATATTTCAAGTATGTGAGTGGACAGAATTTATCTAGACGACTGTTCTAATCGCTCACTGTTAAGTTTCATAATAATTTTTTTTTTGCTTTGTCTTTATATTTAAGAATGCTGTACTATAGCTCAAGATACGATTATTATCACATATATTTGTATTTTTATACATATATACTAATTATACGCATAGTATTCCCTACAAGTATAATTATTATTTGACGAGTCCAGTGCTTAGTGGTCCTAACTGCCAAGCCTAAGGGTCGTAGCTTCTATGTCCACTCACGACAAATATTTGTGTAATGATTATGATAATTTGTGTACGTATTTAGAAATATTTAAGTATTTTTTGTCTAGTAACACAGGCTCCGCCTAATTTGGAATCAGACAGCCGTGTTTGAGACGTGTGAGGCTACTTATTATTTATTTATTATTATTACTATTGCAGAATCTTTGAACACTTTATTTCTTCATAACTATCTTTTTGATAAATGTGTAGATAGATAGTATGCAAATATAAACATACTTTCAAATGTATTGAGCACAGTGTTCTCAAAAAGTAGGGTAAGATTATACAAACACTTCTAAAATAAACTTAATTTTGATACCGAAATTTTATATAGCAGCATAAAATATTCGGCTCAGCTATCAGCTATAGTAAGCAGTTTATATATTCACATACACGTACGCTAAATTTCACAAACATTCATAATTAGCTTTAACTCCAAGCTGATAAGTAGCATGTGTTGAAATTTAGTTGAAAGCTTTATCACAAGATATTGTGGCATGACTCGTGGTTCAGTGGTAACCGAGTAGGTTAATACATTGCAAAGATAAGCAATCTTAACCAGGTCAGTCTCTGGATGATTGACTATTCTTTAATATATTGCGACCCTTTTGTTGCCATACAAACATCTATGATAACTGTTACGACTAGTTGGAGCCTCAAAAGTGTCGAAAAACAATTTCTACGAAAACTCTGTATTGCCTAATACTTGGGTTCAGGTGGTCTGATGGCAGTCATTCCAAAAAACCGCGTTGTAACTAACCTCAATTTAGTTTGTGAAAAAAACTCGGCGAAAAGAAATGCAAGATGTTACAACATGATGCAGGGGTAGTTATCGTAGTAAGTGTGTGAACTTTGAACTGCTGCGATGCAATGCAATCGTGCCTTTTAAAACCCCAAACGCGACGTAAAAAAGCTTTTCAATAGGCCACCATTGTGTGGGTCACCATACTGCATCGTCTGCTTTCGCAATGAGTATAATGATCACACCTCTTGGATTCTATTCATGTTTTCCATCAGGAAGAGTACAGTTTTGGCAGGTTCTTAAAATGAAAAAAAAACTTAATTCTAAAGATCTTACAAACAAAACTCATATTTTATTTTAAGTAATAAGTGTTCGTGTGGTGACGCATTAAGAATACATAGTGTTACCACCCCTATTCGTCCCGTAGGTGTCGTAAAAGGCGACTAAGGCAACCAAATATGCAAGACAACATCACTACAAAGAGAAGGAAAACTTGAAACAGACCCTATTCCAACCCGTCTATCCAGCGTGGTATAGTAGGCCAAAACCTCCTTGCTAAGGAGAGGCCTATGTCCAGCAGTGGACTGTAAAAGGCTGTTGATGATAATGATGATGATGATGATGAATAACAACGAGAGCCTTAGACTGAATCGAGAATTTGATAATAAAATCCCAAGAGAAAACTGTTAGTAATGACGTAATTAAAGGATTTCAAGATACTTTAATTAAGTGATCCGTTGTTTGTTTGCAGTGAAGAGAAATATTTTGAATTCCAGAGTCTGGTTTATTTTCACTATCCATCGGTGTATTTACATCTAAAGATCTACGACTGAGATAGAAAGAAAACAGGTTTTGCCCAAATACTTACAAATATCATTAAAAAGTATTGTTATTGTAAAGTTTACTAAGATTAGGAGAATAGCAATCCAACTTTCAGTCTCAATATGATATAATCACTTTAAGTTTAACGTTAACGTTGACTTCAAATATCCAAATGTTTGGTACATTACTATGAGAATATCTTCAACAATATTTGTGAGATCGAGAGCAGATCGAAACAGAGTTCTGAATGAACCCTTATTATCATGAGAATAGACCTTTTGTCGATCGAGTATTAGTATCTATCACGAGCGTATTAATTTCCGTATACACAATTATACAAATAAGATGTTATCACCTTTAAAAACATTCAATTCAATAAAATAACAACAGGATGTTTCTATATCAACAACAAGCTTAAGTAGTCCAACGGAATAACAAAACAAATTATTTTCTACACATTCCTTCCTACTTCAGTTTATTTTTGTCATTTCAATCATTCCTGCTAGCGATAGACCACCCATGTTAGTACATTGTGAGTTCGTTCCTTCATATAAACGACAAAGAACATTTTCCATTCCACACATTCCTCACTATTGCAGAATCCTTATTGAAAGAAAATATAAAAATTTGTAATAATGAGTTTTAAGAAAATGAATGTTAAGAAAATCGTCGAACTTTGGGTTAATTCTGTTCAAGCACCTATATCAATTATAGATGAAATTACATAACAGTTGATATTAATTTTCAATAGGAGCATTGAATATATTTTCGTTTCTGACCTAATCAAACATAACATCATTCCTTTACTTAAGACATTACAGATAAACTGAATGTGTTATATGTTTTTTTGTGATTTGTCTAAGGCGTTCGATTCATGAAACACTCGTCGGGAAATTGTATCACTATAGAATTAGGTATACTTTTTTGGATCTTCCTATCTCTTATTTGAGTATCAAGATTTAGAGAGTATATTAAGATTCAGAGAGTAGAAGTCAATCATCATAGATCCTTGGAATCTCTATTCACACTATGGGGGTACCGCAAGGTGTGGTAAAATGTGAGTGAAATCTAGGCTTTTAATATTATACATACTAAGTATCTTTTCTTTTCTTCATCATTACAAATAAACGCCTCATATTTAGGAATGTCTCTGTGATCAACTGGTTCAATACAGGAAGTGAATACCGACACGTGAGAGGTATCCTAAATCTATGAATCAAAACGGAACAGGCGATCCTGATCAAGTCGACTCTTAGATCAACTCTGCGGCAGGTAGAAGCTGGGTGCAAAAGCTTTCAACTAGAGCTCTAGAACCGGTTCACTATGTTGGCAGCCGTGGAGGACGTAAACGACGCCACTAGCAACCTGGTACGTGTCATCCGCGAGGTAGGTTCAAACCACTTTCGACCGAAGAGCATTAAATACAAGTCGTAGCTCATAAGCGAGACCTTAGATATTATAAAGAAAAGACGTGAGACGACAAACACCAGTCCAAGAGCTTGTTCAGTCAAGAACTGAACAAGCAGGTAAAGAGGTTGGTAAGACGAGACATTCGCCAAACAAAAACTCGAGCAATTGAGGACGCAATTGTCCGAAATAAGGGTACAAAAGTCTTTACCAAGCCAAAAACCTCATGTTGTCACCTGATTAAACTAAAAACTGCATAAAGCACCACCGTCACCTCTAAATCAAAGGTTCTCAGAGTGAGTCTCAGAAAATGCCGGCGTCCTCTAACTGTATAGTCTGGCGTGTAAAAATATCTATAAAGTACTTACACAAATAAACATCATTCATCATATATCGAAATACTGAAATAAATTCAGTCGTCATTGTTCTATTGTTATAATACTACGTTCAAATAATTCTTTAAAATTGTGGTTCTCTTTCACAGTACATTTATATTTTTTACGCGATATAAATTGCCAGATGATATAGTAACCATTATTTGTGTACCATATGAACATATTTATAAAAGTTCTCATTAAAAGATTAAAATTGGACTTTTCTATGTAATAACTTTTATATACTTCGTGGTTTTTAATTTCGTTGAATATCTTTGTACACAATAGATATATATATACACCAGTATTACACCACATAGTCCTGGCTCCTGCGTCCCCGAGGAGCCGGAGATCCGAAGGGATTTTACAACCAGACAAAAAAAACTACTACCACATAAAGACATACATATAATGAGCCATAGTTTTGGTACTACCCGAGGTTATATCCACTTTTGTGCTGCCTGTAATTACAAGCTGATCTAACTAAACGAAATTTATAAATTAAACAACATTAAGCACTTTATTTTTATACTTATATTTCTTGTATATTAAGTACGTACTTAAAATGATAAAAGTCTCGACTGTGCAATCAAATGTATTACATTTTCCAAAATAACTTTCTATGGATAATATTTTTTATTATACACTTTTTATAATCATTTCGAATACTAAATACAAATGTAGTCTTTTTACACCTGCTCTATTTGAAGCTAAAATTTCTTAGAAGTTGTATATAAATTGGTGATGTATTGTCAATAAGAGTTATAAGGCTAGGGTCCTAGATCGACATTGTATACTCCCATATGGCTGTATGTCCTCTGGCATAAAACAGGATTTCAACTAACCATGTCTACAGTATATTTTATGTGTAATCTATTTTCCCAGACTTATGAAAACATATGAAATGTTTGATAGACGCCAATCTGGTTTAGAATGGTGACCTCGCACAAACTCAATTCTGAGATTCCGACAGTAAAAACTGTTATTAATACATGTAACTGTGAATGTTTTGCACACATTGCTTATAACAATATACAGTTTATTTTATATTTCGTTTAGTTGGATCAGCTTGTAATTACAGGCAGCACAAAAGTGGATATAATCTCGGGTAGTACCAAAACTATGGCTCATTATATGTATGTCTTAATGTGGTAGTAGTTTTTTTTGTCTGGTTGTAAAATCCCTTCGGATCTCCGGCTCCTCGGGGACGCAGGAGCCAGGACTATGTGGTGTTGCTACTAAAAACCATCCCGGCGGTCGGTCTCAGGCATCCTTCTCTGAAGGGAACCCGGATCATATTATTTCAGGTCAAACTACAATATACCTATAAATTTAAATCTATATGCCAAAAGAATTTGCAATCCGTTTGTCAATATTTTGAGTTACATATAATATTATGTTACTAAAGTTCTGATCAAGTATTTCTTACGAAATATCTTTTTATATGTATATCTAGAGTCTGTGTAGGATAGCGTATCTTAAGTACATATGTTAAAGTCATTTTACTGTATTATGTTTGTTCATATATTTGCGCAATATGTAAGAAATGTCATATGTTTAAAAGATAATCAGAATCAAGGAAATCATTTAGGTTTGTTTACAATAATGAGTACTAATATTTCTTAGTGAACCACCAAAGTAAGGAAACGCAGCATAACCATTGCTACAAATACCTAAAACTATAGTAACCTAAAATTATCAAAAACTTCGTTGATGTTATTTTGATTTCAAGATAAATTGCTTTACAATTTCCTACTTTTTCTCCTCATCGAACCGAATTCAAAAAACTTACCAAATCATCATAGTAGTTGGCAATATGAGAGTAGATGAGCGAGTCGTAATCCATTGTCGCCTGTACACAAACACTTCAACACTTTTTAGCGATAAAAACAGCAACGAACACTTCACAGAATATCACTGCCGTATTTTAGATGTATTTCCAATACTGTGATATTAGAATACCAATGTTCCGTGCGTTCCGTCGATATAAGACGCATTGGTGAACTACACTGACGTACAAACGCCTGTAAAGCTAAATTAAGACCAAATTTTAAACACAAATCTTTGATGTTGGCGGTATATATATAGAGCTGTTGTAACCATGTTACTATTGTACTAACTCGTACGCAGTGGTTAAAACTACACATAATCAACTTTATTTTAGTTTCTTTTCAATAGCACTAAAGTACTCGATATTATTTTCGACACAAGAAATCCCTTAAAACTTTTGAGAAAATTATTTTACTCTTAGTGTAATGTTAAAATACGCTGCAATAAATAATTTTATGAACGAAAACAACATATTTTATAGCTTCTTAAATATTTTATTACAATTATTCCTTTTAACTAAGTAAATATGTAAGTTAATGTTCCTTCCGACTAAATATGTAAGTTTAGTTAATGAACGTTAGCCATTTTAATTCAATTCTTATTTTGATTCGTATACCTAATATGTGTTATTTTATGTGAAACATTATATTAATTTTTGTCACATTCCGACCACAACTCCAATTACATATTGCAAGAGGAAACGAGTTATAGCTTGCTCCCGACACGACTTGCTTTAAACATGCTCTGTTTTAAAATTTCTAAGGAAATTTTTAATTCTGATTCATTCTCAGATGTATTGTAGAGCAGAAACGTATTTAATATACACTTAAAACAAATTAGATGTCATCTGACGGTCGAATTGAAGATTTTTCTAATGTCTTGTATTATTTCATGGACCAGTATTATAACTTCAGCTTTCATCAGGTACTGACTTTTGTATCATGAAAGTAGATCCGTGTTATGGGGAATTAGGTATTATGAACTCCACACACCAGCTATCTCAACCAGTCGAAATAAAGACTTAATGTGGATATCGTCTGCCACACCAGGGGATATACTAAGTAAAAAAAAACATGAATTTCTTTCTTCTATAAAAAGACAATGACCGCACTAGGAATAAATCCTGTGCCGCGGGGGACTTTACAAACATACAAGAAACGGACACAAAGAACACCCAGATTCAGAACAACAATTTGTGGATCACACAAAGTGTTGTCCCATGTGGAATTTGAACCCACAACACTCGACGCAGTAGAGAGCGGTGTGGTGACCACTTAACCATTAGGCTAACTGTGCAGTCAGTTATAAACTTCTAGCTATAAACTACTGCTTTAGACTTTCACCTATTTTAGGTCAGTGTTTGTTTAATTATGTTTTAAGCATCTTGTGCATCGTGTCAAGACTTGATCCCAATAGCTGCAGAACTTTTTAGGTTATAAAATGAACACAACTCTAATTAAAATGTATTTCATATGTAGATATTATTAATATATTTTAAATAAATAAACAAACATGAAAAAGGTGATGTCTACAGCCATATTTCACGAACAGTAGTTATTTTGATATTTCTTAGATGTAAAATAGTATGACGACAGAAAAATTGCTTTATTTTTAAAATCATTTTTTCTGAAGGCCAATAAAACAGCAATTAAAGATGAAGTGTTTGATGTCTTCCAAGTTATTTTAAAAAATAAGAGTTCTATTTATTATAGCACTCAACTCTATGAAATTAAATAAAGTTCATATGTTAATAGGAGGTCCATGAAAGTCGATGATAAATTTTTTAGAAAACTTGTTGACTTTTTTTAAAAATTTGACAATAGATTTATATTGTTTAGCTTTCTGTTTATTCTAAAGTTCATTGTTTGTGTTACATTAATAATAGAAAAAAACGTACCTAATGAGTGATTTATACATTAAATTAAACTAACTGATTTTAATGCTTTGTAACCATCTTATAAGCTTATGGTCAAAATAATATATTTTGAGTTTGAATTTAGTAGAAAGTTAATCTTTTCGTATGTATCGGAGTACATTGCCACATGACAATGCCTATAATAGCTTGGCTGCACAGATGGTGTAATAATTTAAGCGAGTGCCACCCCGCAATCTACTGCGCTGAGCATTGTGGGTTCAAACCTTACATGGGACAACACATTGTGTGATCCACAATTTGTTGTTCTTTTTTTTTCTGTCTTAAGAGCCTGCCAAAGTGACTCTACTCTGCCTGATGAAAAGCATGAATAGAATCCAAGAGTCACCATACTCATTGCTAATGCTGACAACGCAGTATGGTGACCCACACTATGGCGGCCTTCTAAGATGCTTTTTCACACCCCGCTTGGGGACGTAAAAGGCATGACAGTAATCGTGACAGTGTAAGGCTTACACAGTTACCACGGTAACTGTCACTTCTGCATCAATAGGACGCCGGTCTCTCACTCACCAACGAAACACGACAACACTGATGCTGTTGCTTTAGGTTGGTCTTCGGTGGGAGGATAGTACTGATCCGGTTGAGCCGGCCTGCTCGTGCCCAAATCAGCGTGGCTCTACTACCTTCGATAAACTCCTTTGTAAACTCAAATCATGACCAGTTTCAATTTTTTTTCTTTTCATTTACAATCGATAAAAGTCTCTACTAAAAACCGTCACCGTTCAAGACATTTGATGCTCACATTTATCTGTGTAATTACATGTTCAGATTTACTACATGTTTCTGTATAAACGTTTACAGAATACAGTGTTAAAAAAAGTGGAATACAAGAGAAGCACACGTGCAATAAAAATAAATGAATTCAGTTCGTACCGTACTGTTTACAGATAACATCTAAACAACGCTGTTTTGAAATTAAGCATACGTTACCTTGATATTTATTGTATATATTTCAAATGAAAATATTCACCAACCTTATTTACGAGTTAAAAATTTAGTTAAGAATAGAGTTTAACTCATCCGAGAACGTAGTGAGTATAACTCGTCAAACATAATGTAAATGTTTTGATTCGGATTATACTTGTAAAAAAGTACTTTAGTCAACTGACATATTTTTTTTGTAATTGAATACATTTTATATATAGAAAACACTCAAACTCCGATACGTGTTTCCCTCCCACCACGATCCCGGGTCCTTTAAACGTGGTCTGAAAAAATATCTCACTAGGCCCCCATAGCGTGAGTCGCCATACTGCACTGTCTTCATTCGCAGTGAGTACGGTGACTACCGCTCTTGGATTCTATTCATGCTTACCATCAGGTAGAATAGATTCACTTTGGTAGGTTTCTATAAAAAAATACAAATTTTTGCAGATCATATAAAGATTTGGTCCGATCCGGGATTCCAACCCACGACCGATACATTTATTTTTATTAGTTAGTAGCTTTGAAATTTGAAAAAACCGCTGCTTTTTGCAGATGTAATTCTTTAGACGGGTTACGAAAAAATTATGAGAGTAAATTTTTTCGATGCGATCGCACCGTCACAAAAAACTGACACCGCCACGACAAACCGACACCGTGAAATTTGCTAGTCAACATTTTAATTTTGAAGTTATACTTATTTTAGTGCGAAATTCATTTAAATAGATAATGTGTTATACTCAAACTTTCTTGCAATGTGTTATACTCAAACTTTCTTGCAATGTATTAAGTACCTTTTTTTCTATGGGTAATGTCGCATTCTCTACAAATATAGGATAATGTGAAGGATAAAATTTTTAGAAAGATTTTTATTTTGTTACACCATAAAAGTCTAACTTGTTACGTCCGTATATAAATACATACACACTTTTTTTTATTCAACAAAAAGCAAAACAGGTAAGGTTAAATCTATAAAGGTACTTTAATATCTATAAGGAGAATAAGCTTGGAGCAAAATTCATCAAACAAAAATTCTAGATCTTTTTTTCTATGTTAAGAGCCTGCCAAAGTGAATCTACTCTGCCTGATGGAAAGCATGAATCGAATCCAAGAGTTGTGGTCACCATACTCATTGCAAATGCAGACAATGCAGTATGGTGATCCACTCTATGGCGGCCTTGTGAGATGCTTTTTCACACACCGCTTGGGGACGTAAAAGGCATGACAGTCATCGTGCCAGTGTAAGGCTTACACAGTTACCACGATAACTGTCATCCCTGCATCAATGGGCCTCTGGTCTCACACTCACCAACGAAACACGACAACACGGATGCTGGCGCTTTAGGTTGGTCTTCTGTGGGAGGGTAGTACTGCCCCGGTCGAGCCGGCCCGCTCGTGCTGAAATCAGCGTGGCTCTACTAGCTAGTAGTAGTAATAGTCGAATTATATGTAGGCACACATATTCTAATGCTCAGGTAACCTGAATAGCTTGCTAATAATGGATAAATTAATAAATTTGTACACTGACTATGTTATCTGGGTCAATACAGTGGATTTGATAAATTAATTAATTTCATCTCGGACTGCTGCGACACATACACACAGAAACGAGCATCAGCACTGTGGCATGTAGTGGAACAAATCCAACGAGTGCAGCGATCGGGCGACTGACCCTAACCAGCACGACCACACATCCAAAGTACCTGAGAAGGCGTGCGGTTTTTGGTCGGTTCGAGTCCTACATAACCACCAGTAGGTGGTATCCGGGGGAATTTTGCGCACAGAAAAAGAAAATCATGGTGAGTCTATTTTTTACTTCCTTATAAAACTACAAATTGAAATGTGGTCTGAATGCGTTTAAGATACAGATTTGCGACATATCTTTCATTTGAATACTTACTACAGCTACTGAAAAAATAGAAAAGACCACCTCTGGCAAAAATATCTACTTAAACTTTTTGGTTCCTTTCAAAACCTATAAAATCTGAACGATGGTACTCCTACTAGCTACTTCAATAGATACGCCAGTTTTCTTTACATATTACTCATACAACACCATTTTATAACACACGTTTAGAACGTTGAAGTCTATATTTAGTAAAAAAAAACTATTAAATCTTCCAAAACTTCATGAATCATTTCAGTTTCAGTTATTTATACGGTTGTGAGGTATTTTAATAACTGAACGCATGGTGTAGGTGAGTTCTATAAATAAACGTAGCAGTATCCATGCTTTAGGGAATAAGATGGTGACGAAAAGAAGCGCAGTCAGTGTAGTCTTACTTCGTCTTTTCTCCTAAGATTATTAGTAAAATTTAGTAGTTATTCGAATACATACTCGAAATTACCAGCCTTTCGTGATTCACTACAGGGCCGATACTACTCCAATTGCATGCAAATCATGTATGATTTTGCAGAGTAGATCATGTTTGAAATGATTTTGTGTTAATCTCGGTTGCATTTGTCAAGGAATTTTTGACTTCTAGCTAAACACTATCTCCGTGTGGTGACAGATAAGGAACATGGATTGTCACCACCCCTGTTCTTCCCATGGATGTCGCAAGAGGTGACTAAGGGAACAAAGTATACAAGACAACATTGCTTCAAAGAGAAGGCATACTTCAAACAGGCCTTATGCCAATCCGTCTGGCCAGTCTTGTATGGTAGACCAAAACCTCCCTGTTAAGAAGAGGTCTATGTCCAGCAGTGGACTGTTAATGGCTGTGGATGATAATGATAGATAGATAGAAATGTTAATTTTATTATTAATTATGAGTAGAAGCTTACGACAAATTTCAGTACAAATACATATTTGGAGTTTAAAATATTTGCTAATATAAATTAAAAAGGTTAGCAAATATATACAATATTCAAAAATATCAATCAAAAACCATATTACTTTTAAGTTGGCAAAAAAAGGTTCATATACACAAGCTTTCCCTTTAATATCGTTATAATTCAATTTCAGACTACAGATAAAACAGATGCGGTATACTACAATAGTTACGTGGCATGCAACAAGCAAGACACTGTTATATAAAATGCGCCGCTAAGCTGCCTACATACCGCATCGTGGCAATTTATCGCTCTGTGATCGCTATATGCGGTCTAGCAACGCATATCTAACATTGGTAAGAAAATAATGGATGCGTTTTGAGTATGGTAAGCTTTGGTAACTTGTTTTCTTTTATAATATTTAAGAAATAAACAAATGACAGGCTATTATGTGCTCGGAACTTTGATATTTTAATGTTGTTTACTTTATTTGTTACAATTTTATTTATGTACACCAGTTTCGTTCACGTGACTATTTCCTGTCTAGCGTTTCTACCTTCAAAAATGTGGAACTGTCATACAAACGCTCAACTCTACCATTACCCAGTTACTGGTAAAATTTCCAAAAATACTTTCCTAGTAAGTGCTTCCAACATAGAAACTATCAAGATACGTTTTCAGCATAAGAATCAATACTGTTTTTTATCTCCTAATTATATATGGAACTTGCTTCTGCCATGTTCAAACATCCATCCAAATTTTAACTAAAAATGCTAAAGATCCGAAACTCAACCTCCTTTGAATGTATTATGCTTGAAAGGGACTTGAAAGCTGTTTCATTCTATTATAATTAACCTACATGATATAATAATCGTTAGCTTGTTTATCCAATGATATCATAAAAATATACGAGAATATTGAAAACCGAAACACCATTATTCCGAAGTGAAAATGACATATTTGTGTGAATTGTTATTATTGGTAAAAAAAGATAGCTATGGTAAACAGTTATATAGTTTAACATTGTAAATTTAAACAAGATAGAGTGTCATTTTATCCAACTCTTACATATTTAAAGCCAAATCCTAAGATATAATAAAAAAATGTCTAAAGGATGCAGTGAAGTAATGTGTGACTTCCGGTGAAAACGAGAATCTTATTTGCACCATTTAGATTTTGACTCATTATAACGATTTATTGGGTGGTTAGTAGTTTATTTTATTATATTTTTAATTTGACACTTCCTGATACTGTTATGCGCGCACACATATATTTTTATTGTGGCATTTTATGTTATTAATTTTATATTTAGGATATTTTTGTCAGTTTTGGTCGTGTTTAAGAGTTGACGTCAATTTTCTGGTCAATTGTGCTGTTATTACTGATTTTATTTAGTATAACTATTTAGCATATTTTTTGTAAAATATTCTAAATTGTATTATCTTTTTAGAGTAGTTAGTAGCAGAAATGTTATGTAAAGCTTACATATAGTTAAATTAATCTTAAACGGAACTTTGTAAGAATTTTTTTGTATACACATACGGAAAAAATCTTACAAAGTCATAGTGTAATGTCGTAACTGTTAAACTACTATAATAGGAATGATGTTTGTAGCCGCATCTACAGGTAGGCTGGACTGAAACGACATCAAGTGTAAAGCTATTTGTCACTGAGTGAGACTCAACTAGTCCAATACCTCAACTTGACTCTGAAAAGAGTCTCGCTTGTGACTCTTTAGTGGCATGGCTGTAGACCATGGTGGTCACTCACCATCTAGTAGTCACTCTGCTCGTAGGCCCTTTTATACGATAAAAAAAACGAATATTTTGAAAAAAAATAACACACTGTTCGAAATTTACCTAGTAAGTGTGCCGACTTCCACATTTAGCGCAAACAGAAAAGATATTACAGCGCCATCTAGCGAAGACACACCGAACTAAGGAGCAACTACTAATCCTGTATCGCGAAATAGAGATTCACGTGGTAATTAGCATATATACAACATCCCAACATCAACCGTTGGGCCGTGGCCCGTCAGGTATGATCACCTTGCCTGGTCGGAGGATCCTCTCTTTGCATCAGAGGGAAATGACACCCATTCCCTCCATAGTAGTGACCTCGACGTGATCCACAGTAAGTAATCAATATTTGAAATGTATAAATACCGCATGCAACTGTTCCTAGCTCGATACAACACGCATGACCTGTTGCCGTTACTACTGGATCCTTTCCAGTGTTTAAGTGAAATATAGTCAAATAAAAGCATTGTAGTTATCATTTACATTTTTCAATTCTCAGCCTCAGCTTGCCAAGTGTGCGTGCAACGGAATTGCAAACTCAAAGTGCTTTTAAAACGAATCTAATTCGTGTTATGGTTGTGCAAAGAAAGTTATGGGTTTTATTTTTAACTTGTTATGTTTTTGTTGTAAATTATTTATTTCTACGTTTACAACATGTTGTACAAGTAAAATTCAAAGAATAATATAATGCATTAAGTCTTTAATTGTATCCCACATGAATAAGGCCTAAATAGCATCGGTAATTGGATTTGGGTCCTTCTCAAAGTAGAGCCGGAAGCGAAGAGTATATAGTATACTCTAGCATCTATGTCTCCAAGCAACCGATATGAAAGCATTTTCCACCCTGTCACCAAAGGTTTATTATACTTCACATGACTACGAAGATGAAACTGCGTTCAATTTAGCTGTGAATGTAAATGTACGATGTAATCATCCTAATTTGATTATTTTTATACAGGTACTTATTTTTACACATTCGATTCTGTTGAAAATGATTTTATAATATAAAAGCCAGTAAATCACTTATAATGTTTTATTTAAGATGAATGTAATTTATTCACAGCCGGGCATTATCAAAGTCAAATTTTGTTAGCACTCGATCAATGGTGACCACCATTTTATAAGTTTATAAATCGTATATATAACGTAAACTTCATTGACAATTATTAAACAAAAAATTTATATTTCAATTTCCGCACTCCCTAAGTAATAGCGCTTATAAATCAACCGGCCAAATACCGCGACTATTGAATTCTTAAACATTTTTTAAACACCCTTAATACATGTTAGGGTAACACGAATTGTTAGGCTTTTATACCAAGCTTTATGAGTGAAGTTACAACACGAATATTAAGCTTTGTAAGTGAAATTTTTATTGCACGGCGTCTCGTTATGGCGAGAATGCCGTGATAGTCGTTGGGATATTTTTATTAAGGATTTTGCGTATTTTTCGTGTTGGAATGGGTGCTTGTAGCAAGGTCTTGGAGTGTAAATGACGTGTGTATTGTATGTTATAAAATGTGGAACTCTGAGGCAAGTTTGTGTTATTGCGCAGCGTATTCTTTTGTGAAAATATTTTCTTTGCTTCGCGTAATGATATTAAATTCAAGCGACGAATCGTGTTTTTATGCGTGTCTATCTATGTTTTAATTAAACATTTAAAAGAAATCGACATCGAAACGAACAAAGCTTTTTATTAAGGGCACAAATCTTCTCAATGTTTTAAGTTTGAATGTTAAAAGCACCCAACATAATATTATGTATCTCAAATTTCATTAATTTTTCAATATTTATAATTAGTTACTATTTAATATTTAAATTGACTAACTAAACTTTATATAAATATACTAACACATGTGTTGGAGGTAACAAAATTGTGATTAAAGTGTACAGTGAAAATATTTCGTAATAATTCATTTTTCCTTTCAATACGAGGCTCTACTTAAGTTCATAAAAAAAATAGCAAATGACAGATTTAGGAAATGGGCACTGAGTTTTAAGGGATATTGTAAGATCAATGTTCAAACTATGAACGTTAAAAGTACAAATAGTCGGTTTTCGTGTCTCTTCTTTGAAATTTAATGACAACATCATACTAGCACTGTGCGGTTACTTAGTGAAGTGTCTTACTTTCTTTTGTAAAAGAACTTAGAAGATTGCTAAATGTAATAATAATTTCTCTAATATTTTTAACAATTAAATTACTTTTGCTAAGATAATGTTATTGCCAACTGGAATAACTTTTAAATTCTCTCCAGTAAACGACAAGAAATGATAAAAAAACTCATCTCGTGTTCGTTCGTATAATATTTTCATAGGTAAATTTGAGTTGTTCTCCAGGGGACCAAGTTGAGAACAACGCATACATATGCTATTTGCGCACGTGTCGGCTACGAAATCATACAAACATACGTATGTACATGGCTTGTGTGGTATGTTTAATGGAAGATTTGGTGTGTCTTTGGGGTAATGGTGCTCTACTGCAGTGTATATTTCTATAAGTGACAGCTCCGTTTGTTTTGTTTTGTTCTATATTTCTACCTTTAGGTATAAAAATATACAGTTGGTTGGTATATGCTTTAAAAATGTGAGAATTTCTACGCTGATCGGATTTTGAAACGATATACATCCCACTTCAAAGTTTGTTTTAATTTTTTTTTCAGGCCGTTGCTTACATCAATACAATCACAATGTAATTTTATCAAACGTGGCATGAAACAGCTAGTTCTTTATAAAATCTTTGCGATTACGTTTAAAAATGTATCTGTAATTCAGTTTATGGAGAAATTGTAGAAACCCTAAATAAAAATGGTACTAAATTACTATTGTACAAGTCACCCACGTCTTAATTTTAAATAAACTTCGTTTACTTAAAGGCCTTGCTATTACAAACATCGTGAAACTCCTTTAAACAAAATGAATTACTTCAAATGTTTACAAGATCATAACTCTTGTGATTTTGATTTTTTTTGTCATACTTGAAGTCACTAGGTAGTATGTACATACGAGTATGTGTAAATTTAGAGTTATCTATTTAGTTATTCATGTTGTTAAAAACGTGTAGCTAGCTATAGTTACACACTTTCAACAGCGCAGGTGTCGTTCTGGTTACGGTTAAAGTTTTTTTTATTTCTATATTAAGAGCCTGCCAAAGTGACTCTACTCTGCCTAATGGAAAGCATGAATAGAAACCAAGCATTGTGGTCACCATACTCATTGCAAATGCAGACAATGCATTATGGTGACCCACACTATGGTGGCCTTCTGAGATGCTTTTTCACACCCCGCTTTGGGACGTAAAAGGCATAACAGTCATCGTGACAGAGTAAGGTTTACGCAGTTACCACTATAACTGTCACCCCTGCATCAATGGGCCTCCGGTCTCACACTCACCAACGAAACACGACAACACGGATGCTGGCGCTTTAGGTTGGTCGTCTGTGGGAGGGTAGTACTGCCCGGTCGAGCCAGCCCGCTCGTGCTGAAATCAGCGTGACTCTACTACTTACCTAAAGTGTGTTTCTTCGCAAATTATGATCGTCTAGAGCATTTAAATAGCACTGGAAAGGCGTACTTTAAGTGAGCAACCCTTATATGTTTTTAAATTTCATCTCAATAATAGAAGCCAAAAGTCAATCAGTTATAGTTTAGGTGTCTAGGAAAAAGAATTTGCGTCAAGAAAAAACGATATGTGTACTCAACAGAATTAAAAATTAAATAATATATTATGACTGATAAGTAAATCTGGTGGTTAGTGGCTCTGAGAACTGAGACAGAGGTCGAGGAGGTCGGTATGAATGTTTGCCGGACCCTCAATCCATGACAATATATTGAAAGCGTTACTAAGGCGGCCTCGTAAAAGCTGGGTATACTGAACAGAGTGAGACGGTTCTTTGCGCCTGAGTATCTGTGTCTATATATACTGCACTGTCTTAATTCGTAGTGAGTACGGCGACCGCCGCTCTTGGACTCTATTTATGCTTTCCATCAGGCAGAGTAGAGTCACTTTGGTAGGTTACTATAAAAGAAAAAAAAAGGATAGTTTCTATCCTGGACAAGCAAGTATGTGAGGAATACTATTATTTGTGCTGTCAGGATGTAATTTATCTATGAAAATAATGTACTTATAAGATATTTTATTCAACAACATTCTGGTTCCTCTAATATATATATACTTTTGTTGTTTTGTTTAAGATGTGCAAGATAAAAAATACATGAATTATAATACAAATCAAAAAAAAAAAACAAGTGAAATATCGCTTCATAACATTTTTAACATTTTTATTTATGTAGAGTTTTACCTTCAGTTTTATTTATTTTGAAACAGTCAACATAGGAGATTTAAAACTTTACAAGAGATTAGACATGTCCCATTGATATTTTTAGCAGCAACGGTCCCCATTTATAACCAAAACGTCGAGTAATATCAATAAATTGTCAACTATTTTAAGATCGTCGATCTAATTTGACAACGAAATTACTAGTGTTAAAGAATGGGCAATGTAATTTCTATTTCATTTTATTAATTAAGAATACGTATAACAATAACTATAGCGTGGTTCCCTTTAATAGTTTTGTATATTAATTAATAAGATAGGTGTATGCGACTGCTGATTAAGAGGTCTATTATTGAGTTTTTCTGATTATAGTAATGTTTAACAACAGCTCGAAGTTTCGAAGTATTAGCCATCGTGTTTCGGAGAGCATGTGAAACTGTCGGTCCTGCACCTGATTTCTCATGTCGGATAGCCATCCTATCGAATTGTGAGAATGGAGAAACAGAGTGCACCTGTGTTGGTGCTATACACACATACATATACACACTTGTGTACTATAATATCTCGTGCGTAGAGGGTCACCGTGGCCGAAATCGGCTACGAGAACATTATACATAAATTTATAGCGAAATTAGTGTGTTATAAGTATTTATATATAACATACCCTATTCCATTCTATTTTTTTTCATAATACAAGGGAAAAAGGCAGATGAATAGATAACAAAGACAGGCAAATTTGTATTATTGCTTAGCGTATTCTTTTGTAAAGATTGGAAAGAATATGTTTTTACTTAGCATTATATTAAATTCAAGCGACCATCTGTTTCTTTTCTCTTCTGTATCTTCATTTTAAAGAAACGTTTAAAAGAAATCATAACTAAATTGAGTTTTTTTTTTATTTAGGTAACGAACTTTTTGAAACTGGAACGCAAAGCAAGATATATTTACAGTATATTAGTATATTATTATGGCAAGCCGAACTTAGGCACACATGAGCTGGCTAAAACAAAGCTATACCGATGACTATCCGATAACTGATGTAAAATAATTCTTTATTTGCTTTCACTAAGTAAGTGAAGTTATCCACCTTTCGTTTAACATCTTAAATTGGTTTGATAAAAACAAGTGAATTTGATTTTAGTGCGCGCACATTACAAAACCATTTTTCCTAAATTATTAGAATTATCCCTCACAAAAACTGAAAAATAAATATGAGCCTTTTAATTTGAAAATTGTCCCTTTAACTGCACCAATACTTAACTAATTCATTACTGTTCTTTATAAATGCCGAAAATTTTCTAGTTAAACCATACTTACCCTATCATAAACAGACGGGCCATGTTCAACAAAAAACGTTCATTCCGAAATTTTCTCGATAAATCTTTGTCTGCGGTAAATTTTTATCTCGGCGATTTATTTTTGTCTACTTGTGTGTATAGGGAATATTTTTGCGACAAAAGGTAGGTACATAAAATATGTACGTGTATAATAATGATTTTTCTATTTACGTTTGGTAAGAAAGTAAAATAGTTATAATGTAGAAAAAATATGGTTTATTTGGTCTGAAATAGTCTTAATTTTGATATTTGTATATGTTTTACGGTGAAGTGTGAATAAAATTCGTATAAAATACAAAAGTTTAGTGCAAATTTTAGTTCATTTTAGTTGCAAATTAATAAAAATAACCCGCGAAATGCTTACTATTTTATCAACTCAAATAAGTATATACTTTTTCCCTCACAACAAACCGTAAAAATATATACCAGTGTTCATATTCTTAAATTAAAAAAAAACACGCGAACCATAGTAATTTATAAAATGAGTTCCAAAAAAATTCCATAAGACTCTTTGTACTTTACGCAAGTGCAGCGCACGACAAGAGGATAAAATTGTATGTGGTGTGTATGAGGAATAATTTCACAGCGTGTAAAGAGAGATCCCAAATTAAGCCGCGGTAATAAGCGCAGCTCGACGACACTACATTCAGTACGTTTAAATATATTTTTTTTACAAATATTAACAGTTACATTTATTTTTCTATTGTATTCTTACACTTTAAGGGATAGTGAAAGTTCTAAATGGCCTATAAATATACTCTTTGTATGCTGCATGTCGCTTGATCTTTTAAACCGTGAGCGGCGTATCACGGTATATGAACGGAGTATCATCATCATCATCTCAGCCAAAAGACGTCCACTGCTGCCCATAGACCTACCCCAAGGTTCTCCACAACAGCCGGTCTCATGCTGTCCGTACCTAAAGGCTACCCGCGACCTTCACCAGGTCGGCGGACCACCCTGTAGGGGTTCTACCAACGTCGCATTTGCCAGATCACCACTCCAGAGCTTTACGACCGCAACGGCCATCGTTTCTGCGTATAATGAACAGAATATACAAGTATGAAAATATAAAGAATATCATAATAACCATATCTTGCACAATTAAAGAAGATTCTTAAACATAGAGAAAGAAAGTAAAAAAATATTTTCGTGTGTATCGGGTCACCTACAAGTGGTGCGCCGACCGATCGGCGGACGAGGCTCTGGCAAATAGGTAGACAGAGATTGGCAGCATAGGCTCGCCACTTATTACGTAGGACCAAAACACTGACGAAAAATGGATATTTAATATGTCTCTGCCCTCTAACCCCAGAAAATAGGTATGATTTTATGTATATATGTACACGCAAAACCAAAATTTTGACCTATGTTACTTGGTAAGATTCAAGAAACTTAAGACCATAGAAGTGCTTCTTATGCACTATGCCAGACTACCGACTTAAAATAGTCCACATTATTTTTTTGTGACTTATTTCCGAGATTTAGAACACGAGAGATAAAACACAAGCCGCCGCACGCGCCCGATGTGTTAACCTTATTATTTATGAATGCCGTTTAAAGGCACAAAATTTCTTACAGCTGAATTATTTAATTTGCTTTTCCATTACGATTTCGCTAAAACGACACCATTTATATTCAGAGCGGACGTTCAAAACTCAGGAGTATGACTTTATGGAAAGATTAGGGATGATATCAAAATTTTTAATACGTAACGTTATTGTATCGTTTGCGTTTCACGACGTTTTATGATTACCTGCTTGTTGAGAAAATTAAAGGTATAAAGTGTATATTTAAAATGTGATTCATCTCAATGAGCATCTAATTTTATACCAAAGTGTTTTAAAATACACAGATTATTCTCCCGATAAGCTTTTACATTGCAGGTATTGATGTAGGTGTAAGCTTGTACCCCACCTATTTCAGGCGTAGAGTGGCACACCGTGTGGTTTTAGTCGGTCCGATTCCGACGGTGTCGTGAAAACCCCGGTGGGGTGACGGCTCGTGGAGGTTGCCACACGTTGCAGAAAAAAAGGTGCAAACTTAAACATTAAATGGGAATAAGTCATATCAGTATCATATATATTGTGTAATGATATTATAAGTTGATAGTAAAAGTTTTCAAGGAACAGTTTGTTAAATTCTTTTTAAAACATTTAAATAAAAACTTGTTTACAAAGAATTTTTGAAACGAAGTTCCTTATCGTGCGTTGCGAAGGAGGTTAGGCGGAAAAAAATTCAGACGAAAGGTTGTCACGACACTTTGCTATGGTAAATTTGCTATGGTAAGCCATGTGGTGTGCGCATGTTTCTCTGTCTGTCTCTCTCGCTCTCTCTTAGAAAGCAAGCCATTTATTTTGGTTTCGTTTTTCTATTTTGCTTTGAACGGTGTAGTGTCGCAACGATTATTTTTGTTTTGTTAAGTTTACACAGGTTTTTTGTACATAATGATTAATAAAATAATAAAAAATAAAATTTACTTACTTCTTTGCTGAAATTCCTTCAGTAACTAATAGAAAGGAACTTCGTTCCATTCAGGTGTCCCTTGACACCTCTTATTCTGTTTAATTTTAATTTTTACATTTTAACTATCGTAGGACGGGTTTCTTAGCTTATTTATAATGGAATTTACATTCGTAACAAATGAAACGAATTTTTTTCGGTAAACTGATGGGGCTGCATATGAATATTGTCTAGGACTAAAGTACTCAAGATTCTATATTACGACCACCTTCTAGCTTCATAATCAACCCTGGTCGATATGTTGGACTAAAGTACTAGTCAAGAAATAAAATGAATACAAATTTAATACATTTAAAGCTCGTTTTAATACGGACTTCCTACGGCAAATCCATTATCAGACCCTGAATACGAATTAGAGACAAAGTACACTTCAAGAAGAATTATATGAGACCACACTCGGTGGGGTTGTCATTTTCATTGTCATCACCAGACACTGCATACCAACTTAAGATAAAGTACTCGTCAAGATGAATCAAACGAGTCCAAATTCGATTGGGTTGCGTTGTTTTATTAATTTTGTTAATGAGTTTCAATAGCCTCCTTCCAGCTCTATCATCAGTTCAAGGTTATGTCATCATAATATTGCATCTCCCCCTAATATATAATATGTGTGTAAAATGCCAGTTCAAAATTGAAGATATCTAATCCAAATTTGCGTTTCAACACTACATCCGAACAAAAATAGGGAATAAAAAGCTAGTAATCAAAAATCTACATCGAATAGTCAATGTATCACACTATCTAATCTAATCTATTCCAAGCTAGAATCTCCATTATTAAGTCCAAGTTTCCTTAGAGAGCACTTCTTATGTACGTAGCTATGTATTTTTAATCCATTACGGTGACGACCTGTAAAAATTGTGTCTACGTAATTCGTGAAACTCCAGCGTTACATTGTAGGGTCGACACTGTATAGACGGTGCGATGTGATTGTAATATTTTATACTTTCAAGAAATTGTGTACTTTTTTCTGTTTGTCAGTAATTTATTTATAATATAAATATATGTATAGAAGCATATAAATTAACAGTTTGGTTATATATAATTGGATATATATGCATTAACAATATTAGTAATAACGCCGTCCTTTGTACATTATATATCTGTAATTTTATGTACTATCTAGTTTGTCTGTAATACGGTATAGAAACAATTAATAAGAGTTATCTATTTACCTACTCTAATCAATATAATTCATATACTTCAATTGTTTACATATTATAAAATGATGTTATTAATTGTTCTTGTACGCTAAAATCTTTCAAAATTAATCAAAGTTTAGTTTTCTAGTCCGTGTGGTGATGGATTAAGAATAAATAGTGTTACCACCCCTATTCATCCCATCGGTGTCGTAAAAGGCGACTAAGGGAATCAAATATGCAAGACAACATCATTACAAAGAGAAGGAAAACTTGAAACAAACCATATTCCAATCCGTCTGGTGTGGTATAGTAGGCCAAAACCTCCTTGCTAAGGAGAGGCCTATGTCCAGCAGTGGACTGTAAAAAACTGTTGATGAATGAATTTTAATGAGGTTATTATTTATAGATAGAAAGATTTAAGAGAAAAGGTTATATGTGTAACATATGTAGATTTACAAAGCGATGTCGTTAATTACTATCCGTGCGAATCTGAAGCGGGGTGTGTCCAATATATTGTATTTATAATATGAGTTTTAATTTCCAAATCCTTCGACGACTGGTTAAAGTTTGAAGTAAAATATATAAAGCCTGTGTATCCATTAAATTTAAGATAATGATCGACTATAAATGCCTGTACAACTGAAAGTGTATAAGTTGTGTCGGCGGGGTAGCATTCTTAGTGTATCAGAGGCGTATCAGCTATTTGCTAGTTCATAAGCTATGAGGAACTTGGCATAAACTATGTATATTGCAAACTTCATATTTAACATGTTATCGCTGAATATTCCACCATAGAAAGGTTGGTAAGTGCTTTTTATATACGACCTCAACCAGCTATTGTAATTTAAGACGAATTTCTCCATTCTAGACCTGGTATATCGTCTAACCTTAGATCCTTTGCTCTCTACGTCTTTCTAATCTCTTTTTGACTGCTTTAAATACTGTATTTTTAACAAGGCTGATGTCATGCAAGCGGTCAGCGATAAGATGGCTAGTCAAATCGTTTTAGAGTTTTAATTAGCCGATCCCAAAAAAAAATTTTGGAATAAAGAGGAAAAACATGATAAATCCTATCAGATTCTATCGTATTGAAAAATATGGCAACCCTAGAGAAAACGAGTAAATAATATGTGAGCGTATGTTACGATAAGAATTTTTTTTTCGGTTGAAATATGTCTACAGAACAGTAACCAAATAACGATTATAATACTTTGTTATTAAAAATATATTGAATACATGCTAGTTAAAAGAACATGGTTCAATAAGTTTATCACTAAAGTTATATTCTATACGATTCACATCACTGATAAACTTATATGACCGAAAATTTTTGTGTATTTTCAGTGACCTGTTTTTGTCCTACAATGCACACGTGTGAAATAATTCATAAGACGCAGAATCCGTTGGTAAAACAAATGTGTGTGTGCTTTGCTTGTGATAAAAAATGTAGTTTTTGAAAGTGAATAAGTTTCTTTCAGTAAAGTATTTATAAAGAAATTACAAAGCACACATTTAATAAATTTTATGAAAATTTTAATAAACAAAAATGCAATGAACCGGTTATTTTGACGAACTTTGTGGGCGATTCATTTCCTACAGTGGACATCTTTCGGTTTAGATGGTGATGAAAATTTAATAAAGTTATTCTCTGTCACCCGAATACTTTTTTCAACGTATTAAATAGGTCCATAAATCATTAAAGATGTAAAATTAAAAAATAATTTCATTTTTATCTTGTCAACTGACAGCTATTGTTCTATATCATTAACAAAATGTTTTTTTTTAGGAATTGATATGATTTACAACTTTGATCTGTGATACAAATTAGTCATTGAAATTTTGTAAAAGTAAAAAGTTTATTAGTTTGCAAAAGTTTGAAGTAAAATTAAACAGAATAAGCTTCTAATATTTGAGTTTATTACTGAGTTATAGTAACGTCACTCATCTAATATATGATACATGTATTAAGAGAATATCTAATTCATTAAAGACCCCATAGAGATACAGAATCTGAATCATCAGAATTAAAATATTCTATAACATTACAACTATTCCAATATACGCGAAAACACACATGATGAAAACTATTAAAACGTCTTTCAAAGGTTCAGAAAATGCTTTTAATTTGATAGTTCTTTTTTAATGAAAAGCAAGCAAGTCCTTTACGATATTTTCTTAACCTGTCCTGAATAAATATACCTAAATGTCGTGGGAGATCTGTACATCGGCACTAAAGGGCCGACTCGACCGGACTGTTATCACGATCTTACAGAACATCAATGCTGTGTAATTCTCACATTGCTTTCTACCACGTTAGAGAGGATACCAATCCCACAAACTCTCTCAAAGAGAAGGAGGGGACCAGAACTTATTTGTAGCACAGGAATTGCAAGTGTCCATACGTGTCGGTAGTTGCTTCACTCGAGTGACTATGCTGCGCTCGTTTTCCTCATATCTCATAATAAAATATAAATAAACACATAGATTTTTATATATTAGATGTAATTATCTACCTCGCCCTCTAACACCGCAGTCCTGAATACAGTAAAAGTGAAATTGTGCTGAAACGCGTTACATTTTCAAAGATAACAATAATATAACAGCGAACGAGCGATGTTGGAGCTAACTCACGTTTACGATGTAGTCATTATACAATCGTTTTACTCCCTTATAAAATTAACTTATTCGGACGAGTTAAGTGTACTGAGTGTCAGTTAATTTAGGCTTTAAATTTTATATGGAGCAGTCGACTTAAGGTGTGATCTCACTGTAGAAGTGGAAAATTGATATAGGTATTTTAAAATTCTTTTGGAATATAAGTGACTTGTTAATCTGGCGGTTAGAAGGATTGTACAAATATAGCATGAGAAGCATTATCATAATTTTAACTGTGTCTGTATTTGTTAAATGAGATTTTTTTTCTCTTTTCATTCTTGGGCTACCAAAGTGACTACGCTGTTTAATGGAAAGCATGAATAAGAATCCAAGAGTGGTGGTCGCCATATTCATTGCGTATGCAGATGATTCAGTACGGCGACCCACACAATAAACGGCCTAGACACACACTATGGCGGCCTAGTAATGGAGACGAATAGTCTGATATCAAACAAAAGTTGATTCTATTTGAGAAAAATAAAAAAATTATTAGATATGTGAAATTTTTTTTTAATGTGTATGTGTATACGTATATATTATATATTACATATTTTAATATATGGCAGTTTTAATCGCAGCCTGTTATCATTGAAAACAAACTTTAAATAGATTACACTGCATAGATTAGATGTTGATGATAGTGCACTATAATTATATATTAATTAATCCCGTTACTGTTTACTGGTAAACACCTACACCTAACTTTTAAATGGTTGTATAAAATACCCTCAAGTCATCAGCGGGATAATCAGTTCAAGTAATAAATACGTTGATATTATTATTACGTGCACGGGTTATACCGAGGTAGGCATCAAACGACCATATATGAATTGTGTTAGGAATTTAGTAATAAATAAACATTTTGGGCATTTGACACACAACGCCATCTAGTTTCAAACTAAGCAGAGCTTGTGCTATAAAACTTAGACTGACTGATAAAATACTATATATAAGTATTTTACTCTACTCTTTTTTTTGTAAATAAATACATATTATACATAGAGAACACTCAAACTCTGAATATTGATATTAGTGGTCATCGAATGAAATATGTGAACAGTGTGTAATTTAAAAATGTTTGACTTACATTTCAGTGAAGTAACTTATTAACCAGTGAAAATAATTTTTAACTGTTGTCCCTAATAGACGTCTGCTGATTTCATTTGATTTTAGATCATAACTTATTAAGTCTCAGGATTTAATATCGTTTGACAGGACTCGGATAGATCTTCAACATAACTAGGGTTTTGAAACTGCGATAGACATCTAAATCCATATTTTGTATTCTAATATTTACAAATCTCTCTGAAATCACTGATTATAAATATTGTGTCATCACTGTTTAGATGTTACTTCATGAGTGTTGCACTTTTCATATTTGCTCGTTGAAAGTGGCACACTTATACCTATTATGTGTAATTATTTTCTTTCTTTCTTTCTTTATTTTAAAAAGGACAACGCCCGCATTAGGAATAAGTACTGTGTCGCGGGGGACTTTACAAACATACAAGAAACGGACACAAAGAACACCCAGACTTAAAACAACAATTTGTGGATCACACATAGTGTTGTCCCATGTAGGATTTGAACCCACAACACTCAGCGATGTGAAGAGCGGCGTGGTGACCGCTTAAGCCACTAGGTCAGTCCTGCAATTAGGCTGCTAAGATTAGGCATGCCTGTGAACGCCTCGTTGTCATGAGAACATTTTTACGTTTAAGATAGGCAAATATAAAGTTTTTGTTGTTTTTGAACTTGAACTGAATTACATTACTTTCGTTTGAAATATTAATATACATATATTTATTTTAAAATTTATGTATTTTTTTTTTAATCTTACCAATGCGACTCTATTCTACCGTATGGAAAATATAAAAGAATCCAAGAATTATGGTCGCCATACTCAGTGTAAATACAGACAATGCAGTATGGTGACCAACACGATGTTGGTCTAGTGGAATGTTTTTTCACACTCCACTTGCTTCACAGGCTCACATACTTACTACGATAACTGCATCAATGGGCATGTTTTAAAATAAAATTTTAGATGTGTTAATCAAGTCTTAATCATGACAATCAAGTAAATAGTTGCTGCTATTGCTGTCAAGTGTTTTCACTGAAGATTACACTTGCTGGTAATCATATTATCATCTTTGACTCCGATTACTAAAATTCGAACAAAATGTCAGGTAACCAGTGGAGATACTGTCCTTATTATTGCGATGAAATCCGCGCATCGAATATTAGACACAAAATATACATCTTTTGTGATCGTGAAAAATATTTATAATCCAACCAATATATACCAAACTTGTCAATCAGTAAAGCCCATAAAACTTCTAAAAGTGTTATTAAGTTCCAATTTAGGTAACATTCTAGTCGTTTGTATTAATAGTCTATCAGTCAAGAAAACATTCATCCTAACCCTTTGTTTTGATCTAATGTTTGCATAATGTAATGTTTCTAAATAATTATTCACTTACTTAGTTTGTATTAATCATAGTAATAACTATAAAAAAATTAAAATGCGTGCTTTACCCCTGGTAGTGTCCGTTTCTCATGGAGGGCTGTCTGAGCGCTTGAAGCGCTCTCTGGATTGAAGTACGTTAGAAACGCACACCCTGTAACAATACAAATATAACCGTTAGAACATAGACAAATATTTGCTTGGAGACAATAGATTTTGAGTTATCTTGATTGCAATGCTAACTGATACTGTTTATAATGTATTCTTTTAAAACAAATTTAATCCCTGACTTGTTCATATATGATGTCGTTTACCCTCTTCAATAGAATTGGTTCAAATATAGTTTAAATCTGTTGTGATTTCATTAATGTCGGCTACCTCCAGTACCTGAATTTGACCCTTTGTCTTTGATATTTATTCTCCTCTCCGTAGTGACCCTATCGATATTTATATTAATTATTCAATTAATACAATATATAGACAAATATTTTTGTACTAAAAAGCAATACCACTTGCGTAATATTTGGCAGACGGAGACGTTCGAACGAGATCACTCTGTCATGTAGCGTATCCCAACCATTTGTCTCTGTCACCAGTTTAAAAGGGTGCTATTTGCAGGAGGTCTCGTGAAATTTTGCGTAGTTTGTTTGCTGTAAAGCACACCTAGATTTACGAAATATTTTAAATTTTAAAACAAATTATTATTCTACGTTTTTGACGGTGGTAGCAAGAGAATCTTCATAAAGGTAGACTCAGGCGGTATATAGCTATTTTTATTGATCTGATGCAACTTTTTGAGGCTCGATGATTAAGGGTGAGTTCTAGTTCTAATCATATAAAGGAAGCGCTACTATAAGATCATAAATAAAAACAATTTTGTTTCTATAGAACGAGAAATTAAAATTCAGGTTAAACTGGAGGATATGAAAAACATTGTTGTGTTTTAAAAGAAAAAATCTTCCATCTTTATAAATTGCTCTTTCCCTAACAAGAAGATTACAAATAAATTATATTTTGTTTTCTGAATTGCTTTTAAAGCACTTGGGTACAAACATTTTATAATAAATCTCTACACTGTATAAAATACGAGACAATCGATTTTCTCGAACGATATCGTTCCAGGCGAGCTACAAGCTAGAGGACGGTCTGAGGACCGAAATTAGCACTCAATGTTCACCAAAATTGTTTAATTAAACAGCAATATTAACGTCACGCTTTCTTTATCCCAGTACACCGACCCCGAACCCTAAACATTATCAAATAAACACAATTAATTCGGTGAAATAATTATATCCCAGGACATTTCTTTGCGAAAATATACCGGGTGCTTTCAAAATTATGACTTGGCAACATCCAATGGACCGGAAATGTATAGGCGCAGGAAATGAACCCGTTAGCGCGATCCAAGATGGCGACCGGAAGCTGGGCACCGATTTATTCGTGTTGCTGGACTATAGCAGATGAAACGCTATTATGACGTATGATAATATACTTCGTTTTAAACAGACAGTAGAGATATAAAGTACTTTGTATAAGGTACGGGTTTGCTAACTGAAGGATATTCTTTTACTCATGTTTTGATATGTCCAGACGTTTTGGTTTTTCTGACTGCTAGCTCAATAGCTATGCTTATACAGTGATATATGCCAGCAAAAGTGTTAAGGAGTAAGTGAACATATTCACTGTATTATGTAATATTTCATTTCAAATACGACACTATCCAAACAATTTTCTGCTTCATGCACGTTTTATGAGATTACCAAACCTCTACTTGTCTGACTGAAATATAAAAAGTAGCTATTTTTGCGCTGATTTATTTACTTTTAATTTATCCTTCTATCCTTTGGGAACTGTATTTCTTTCTGCATGAAATATATCGTCTTTTTGTATATCTGATATAGGTATATAAGTTTATATTATTATCGATTTAGGATTCATATGTAACTTTTTTAAACTTACATTTAAATGACGGAATGAATTTTTGCACATCAGAATTTGGCAGAAAGCAAATACTACATTACATACATAAGAAATTGTTCATTTCACTTTATTTGCACAATATAGTAATCAAAACGCTATACCAATACGTCATGTTGGCCCTATAACCACAGGTTTGCTTGTCACGACATCTACGAGACGTACAAAGAGATTTTCTTATTTACGAGTATTACACACAAACACACTTTAGTAATACTTTTAGACACTCTACATATGTGATACAATCCCCATATACAATGTGGTTAAATGATTCTGAAAGTTAAAATCGTAGTTTCGAGTGATAATTATCATACCCTTGAAAAATGTGCAGCGTAACATAGCAGAGTAACATTAGAGAAAAGTTTCATGAAGATAAGATAAGCAGTTACTATCAGGAGACTCAGAACCTCGTCCCGTGTATACATGTAACTCACAAGTCACAAGTGTGATGTTTTTTGAGCCCACTCTAAGAGTAAGGGAGATGACAGTTCCAATACTACAGCGATTGAGATGGTCCAGTTGTACCGAAGTAAGGTTATCCCACGTTAAAAGTAAGATTTATAAGTTAACTGCCAGTAATAGACATAAAAAGGTAAAATATCGAACTTTGAATCAAGTATTTGGAAAGTATGCCAGCTCAATAGAGATTTATTGTCAGAGTTTTATGAATCATCATCATCATCAATAGCCTTTTACAATCCACTGTTGGACATAAGTCTCTCTAAAGCAAGGAGGTTTTGGCCTACTATACCACACTGGCCAGACGGGTTGGAAGAGGGTTTGTTTCAAGTTTTCCTTCTCTTTGTAATGATGTTGTCTTGCATACTTTGTTCGCTTAGACACCCATGGGATGAATAGGGGTGGTAGCACTATGTATTCTTAATCCGTCGCCACACGGACAAGACGGACGGAGTTTTATGAATAAATGTTTCTATTTATAGTGTCATATAGTACACATAAATAATGTGTATACATACACAATGTGTCTATATAGAATAATATTCATTATCAATGAAGTATATTACAGTTAAAAATTACTTTATTTCTCAAGCTTACATAATCACTCATAAGGAGGAATAAAACACTATTCACAAAAGATAAAAACAAAGTGCGTTGACAGGTAGACTATGCCTAACTGATTGTACTACAATGTAAGTATTTCTTTAAAATTAAGGCTTGTAAGGTTTGTGACGGAGCAAATACAAAGGAAGGTTTACAAGCAGCAATTTACTTTATGAAACAATATGTATATACATATATTTTGTACATTGCGATGTATACATAGAAGTATATGTGTATACATACTTGATAACAATATTACGTGATAAATTTTTCATTTGTTTATTTACACGAGTTTTAGGTGATGCCTTTGATTAATAGTTTTTGTAAATAATACCAGCGACTTTTACATTTTTAGCTAGTGCGTTATAGATCTGTGGTCCTTGGTACATGATATTATTTTTACCATAATTTGTCCTGGGTGTGGAGAGTTTCATGAAATTGGCGCGTCTTGAACTTCGCGTGTTTATATTTTTTGTGAATTTGTATGTAAATTTCCTTGTTTAAATATTTTCTTATTAAAATGGGTGTGTTGTAGTGATAAAATTGAGTAATATTCAGTAGTTTTGTCTCTTTATATACCTTAACGGTTGAAGTGATTTACTTGAAGTGAAAAAAAGAACCTTAAATAATTTATTTTGGTGCCCTTCGTAATATATTAAGATGTGAGTGGTGGCGATCGCTGAAACCACTTTTTTTTAACGTGTGGAAACTTCCTCGGGGTGTTACCCCACCGTTGTTTACGGCGGGGTGGTGTGTCAGAATCCTTTGAAAACTGAATTGGATATCCAACTGATCAGGGTCCACCTCGCAGAGATGCCGAACGATACGGGCAGTGAGTATCCTTTCAAACAATTTACCCGCCTCGTCCAGCGACACAATGGATCTATAGGCCGCTACCGAATCGGCAGGCCGTCTCGGTTTCCTTATTCTCGGGACCAGCTCCCCGCTTTCGCAGCAGTCAGGGAAGCGTCCGAATACCGAGCTAGCATCCAGGACCTCCCTAAGGCGGTCCGATATGTGTTCGAGGGCTCGGGCCAGTACTCGGCCAGGTATCCCGTCTGGCCCGGGAGTGGTGTTCTTAGAGAGGATCTGTAGAACCACCGCCCCTAATCTCACTTTATGCAATGTAGTAATAGTAATGAATTGTTATACACAAAATCTATCAGTCATGATGTGTGATGTCGATTACTAATCGATGTAATACAACACGTAGAACGGAAAGACCAAACAAACCTATCAATCACTTGTAGGCTTGTAGGCGGCTTTTGCTCATGTTTCGGCAAACAATGTACTTGCTTCGCGGTCAAGTTTGTGTAACGAAATCATAGATTTTTTTGAAATAAACAATTTACTTCATTTAAAAATATGTAAATTAGAATAAGCTGTCGTCACCTCTGCATTCATTTTTTTATTTATTATGTATACTTCGTTTTTAATCTGTTATGAGAAAAAAAAGAGATTTTATGAAATAACTTGAACTCCAAGGAAAAAAAACATGGTTGCCTCTGCCATTTAAAGTCAATTCTCTCCTACGAATGGCATTTTGTCCGCACCTTAACCGAAACATTCCAGGTTCTTTTAAAAGCTTTGGTAACATTTGTTCGCTATGGTTATAACACACACACGCACACACACGCACACACACACACGCACACACGCACACACACACGCACACACACCTGCACACACACACACACATACACACACACTCACATACGCACACACTCTAATACGCACACACATACATACTTTTATAGCAGACCTTATGTTTACCGTATTTAATCTCATTATAAGTCTAATAGTATCACAGCCAAAACCATTTTAGCTTCACAGTTATTTTCCTTATCCGATACCATACTTTCCTGTTAGGAAATTTTTCAATTATCACCCGGATTAAAACGGTATCCGATAAATAGCAATAGGCTTGGACTTTATCACATAAGAAGCTTACATCGGAAGCGGATTGTGCTTGTGAAATAGTGTACATTTGCCTTTATTACGAGATTGCGGCTATTTACAAGATCTGTTTAGTTTGGGACTAGATGGCGTTATGTTTCAGAAGTCCAAAAAAATATTATTTATTTACTTAGATAGTCGTGATTTTATATTGTTACTCAATTTTATTATTACTGCTGTAGTAGTATATAAGAAGGGTTTTGATTTTAGTTTCAAATAGAATACTCATAATTAAAATGATTGCGATGTTAACCTCTTTTCCGTATTATAAAAGTCGTACATAACGTTGAATTTATTTTTGTTTTAAATATGTTAGGATTAATTGATGTTGTTATACATATTATATCTCAAGGAAATTATCCGACAAGCGCTGCTAGGTTCTATCAATACGCGGCCATTATGATTTATTACAGTATCACGTAAACCTTCGAAGAGGTTAGTTGTGTTAACATTGTGGCTACATCACCTTAATCATTTGAATGACGGAATTAGCGGTAATATGGAGCAGTGGCAGAAGAAAATATTTTTCTAGCTCTGTTGTGTTTATAATGTTTTGACACCATCTAAAGAGTGGTTTTCTGTGTGCGTTTCTTGTATGTTTGTAAAGTCCCTCGCGACACAGAATTTATTCTTAGGGTGGGTGTTGTCTTTGTTAAAAAAAAGAATGTATGATATGCAGACATTTTCCTTTAATTAGTCAAATAGTTTCCATATTTAATTTAATAACTGTACCCTGCCAAGCCTTTGCCGTGGGGAAATGAGAAATATAACAAACATGAAATGTACATTTCAATTATATTTGAAGTAGGTTTTATATCGTGTTAAGATGACCTCAACGATTTTTTTAACATAAATAAACGAACGTACCATTTCATATTTATATAAATTAATCAAATTTTAAAAAAATCTTTAAAAAATCTAATGATTTTTCACATGCTTTTTGCGTAACAAGGAATTTGGCGCAGTGACTAAATCCTTTCATAACTTTGAATATTATTTTATAACATGTAGGCAGAACAAATGAGCTTATGTATTGTTTGACCAAGCACAAAGCTTTGGTACAGCCAACTAAAATATACAGCCTCATTTTAACATTAACCTCAGTTCTTTATTGTCCTAAATATATAAGAAAATTCATTGAATTCATTAGTGAAACTCTGTCTTCAGTTTATAATAAGTTATTAAAAATAGACAAAAAAGTATAAAAGTTGAAATTTAATTATTGATGACAAATAAATATTTCAGAAATTTGACACACAACGTCATTTAGTTTCAAACTAAGCAGAACTTGTGCTATGAAAACTAGACTGACTGATAGAATACTTTTATACTTTTTTTTGTAAATTTGCAGATCATACAAACATTTGATCCGACCCGGGCATCGAACCCAAGACCTCAAACACAGTAGTCGTATTCACTACCATTACGCCACCGAGGCAGTCATGTTACACAATTTACAAGCAGGTATGTTTATCTTTTTTTTTATAGAAAACACCCGCATTTTATATAAATCCTGTGTCGCAGGGGACTTACAAACCTAGATGAAACGAACACAACAAACATTCAAATTCAGAATAACAATTTGTGGGTCATAAAAATGCTGTCAAATGCGGAGTTTGAACCCACAACACTCAGTGCAGTATAAAAAGGAGTGGTGACTGCTTAAACCACTATACCACCCGTGAAGGAAAACAACAATTTAATTCTAAAGTAAAAAGAAATTGATGTCTCTGTTCTAATTGCATCTCCAATGTCCGACTACAAACTCTTCAAGTGCTGTGCCGAGTCTTAGTGCCGTTTCATACCAAGAACTTACAATATCTCTTACCATATCTCCCCCTATCAATTGTCCTTTATCCATCTAAAAACGATTATATTCTCAAAGAGAAACAACATCAGACTAGCTGCCAAACAAAAGAAACTCAAATAAAAAATGAAGAAACGTTACAATAATATCCAAAATATAATATATATCAATATAACTATTTTTTTTTGTTTATTTTAAACAAATGCAGTTATATCAGCAAAACGATGCATAAATGATAATATGATTTGATACAAACCGATTGGCGAATCGAATAAACGCTTCAGCACGCGATTAAGCACAACACAAATTTACGCTAGCTAGTCAAATTTGCATCTACGCCGACCACAAACCGACCACAGCTCGCTAATTACTAGTTAGCCGGCTTTTATTTCCGAGCCAACCCTATCTAAGCCGTTGTAATCTGCCACTGTAACGCCCAGCCGTGCCTATGCGGTTTAACGTATGGTTTTGGCTGGAAAAGTAGCAGTTCTTTTAAACACAGCTGAATTATATTGTTAGAAGGGTGAATGTTGAGTGAAACTGTAAGATTTATGGTACTTTTAAAGTGGTTGGTATAAATTAATGCGGAATTTGTAGGTACTATCTAGCCTAACTCACAGTTATGTAAATGTATGTTCGCCGTATAAATTGAAATGATGATCCATTTTATGTTGGATACCATTATGTCTTTAAGTTTTTTTTTGTTAGTCTTTAATATTTTTGGGCAAGTTAATACTTGTTCATGTCAAATTTCTATCAAATAATATTTCTGTTCTTAATATCATATCTAGTAACAAATTGGTTTTGCTTTTATGTCACTAATGTTTCAAGCAACGAACGTACATTTATAATTCTATTCAGGAATTGTTTATTCAAATACTGAAAACGTAAATTATTGTAACAAAGTGAAGATAATATTCCATTACTTTATTAAATGTATACTTTAAGATAAACAATGAAACTTTACCGCAATTATAGCTTCCAAACAAAAGACCACTTACAAAGTTAATTTTAATAAGAATATCGCAACTTATGAATGTTGAATTTTTAATGAGAAAAAAGTAACTGTGAAACTAGGGGTCTGTACTCGGCAAAATTATCTGGCGTCTTACAGGAGTGAAAAGTTGCAACGCAGCCAGTTTTGTACAAAAAAATTTCGATAAAAAATATATTCTAAGTTTGTTCGAGTGTCTCTTAAAATATTGACTTAAGAGTTTAATTTTTTTTTTCATTTTGCTGAACCATTTGGCGTTACGTTGTATTTTCTCAGGTGAACAATACTTCGCTTCTAAGTTTGCGTTGTTTTCTGAAATTAGTTCAAGTTGAATGTCAGAACTGTATTATGTACATACAGAATGTGTTGATCGATAGAATATTTGCAGTGAAATAATTGACCAGGAAGAATGATAAGCCTGTCTGGCTGTGTCACATCGTCATTTGTGTACTTTTAAAGCTAATAGTTTGCTTTTAAAAGAATTTGCTTAAGTTCTTGAGTTGAATATTATTAAAAAATAATTGCTAATTATTAAATGTGAAATAATGTAAATCTATTTAAATATACAGATTTTTCGAGATATGAGATAAGCAAACAGGAGGGTACAAACTGGGCACCTTTTAATCCCTTACCCCTGCTACTTAGAGAGGGTGAAAGGGGAAGCTGTGTCTCCAATAAACTCCCTTGAAGAAATAGCAAAACTTTTAATACAAAAAATTATAACGTATTTAAAATAAATTCACAGATATTGTTATCTGTAGTAATTAAGTAATATTTGAATGTCCAAGTTAATATAATAAGGTCTTCATGTATGCATTAATTATTTAGTATATACCTATATCCCTAATAATATTTGTGTAATTACCCTATCAGAACATTAATAATATTTTATACACCTAATTCGATTACTGTTTACTTATGCATATTAACATGCTTTTTGGAGTTTACTCCTTAAGAATCGGTTTTTGAATATAAAGCGCCCGGTATGAAAAAAATGTGAGGAGTAAAATCTACTGAACGAATGACCTCGTTACGTTCTTGGTTCGGCTGCACTGGTTTTTGTGCGGCTGCACTGGTTGTGAGTGTATTAAGACGTGTATAGTGTATACTGCAAAGTGACTATATCTATTTGTTATTTTCCTTAATTTGTTAATTTAGCCTTTCATACGGTATCAATCTTTTTTCAGTTAATTTCAGTTAAATAAGTTTTTTTTTGCGTCTGTTTTGACCATCGTACTTAAGGAGTAAATGCCTGTCGTGCGTCGGAGCTGACACACACAATTTTTTTTTAATTAGCGATGTTGATTTAAGAATACATTAAAATCACTTTATGAAAATAGTGACGTATTACTAACATTTAGGGTGATTTGGTAACAAAATTTATTGAGGTTCTGGGCAGGAATATTCAATTATATACGAGTATATTTGAGATTGCTGAAAGTTGATAAAAACTATAAATAATAGCAAAACTTATGGTCTGGTCCGTGGTCACATACTTTTCTTCTGATTTTTCTTCCCTATATTTTTTTGTTGCTAATGCTTATTTAAGATTTTCTGTCTTCGAATTAATTGTTCTTTCATCGGAATAATAAACGTAAGCGAAGGTTCCGTGTTATCCTGTTGAAACATTATAAAGTTGAACTAAACGCTTTGAGGTAAGTCTCTAATAGGTCCGGAATGAACTGTCAATCTGTCAAAAAAATAGACCCAGAAAGCGCCTATTCTTTCAGATAGTTATAAACTTCTAATTTTAGTATTTTAAGTGGTAAGCGAAGAATAAATCAGCTTTATTAGCTTTATAATTGCAGAATACTAGCTTTTGCCTGCGGCTTCGCTCGCGTGGAATTTGGTCTGCCACATTAAGTTTCGTAAAAGATCAAAGTATCCTATGTTACTTCTAATACTTCCAAAAACATGTGTACAAAATTTCATGATGATTAGTTGAGTAGTTTTTGCGTGAAACCGTGACAAACAAACTTACATTCGCATTTACAATATTACTAATATTATTAGTAATGTAAAACTTAAGGTTTTAATTTATTATTATAAATAGAGATTACGAAATAGTACTGTCATAGTACACCGTAAGAAACGTTAGAACATAAACATATTCATGTGAACCTTAATTGACACAATATTGCCAAGTATAATTGTAAATTTGAATTTGCTTTTTTAGCCTTAAGAAAATCTTTAATGAGGTTTCTAACAGTACTTATAATTAAATAGTTTTAAGCTGTTTAAAAAAGGTCTAGCAGTCAGCTTGCGTCACATTCACTAAAAGACGTACAGCAAAAAATGGTTAAATTAAAACGCTCATAATACAGTTTTCGTTTCAAAGTAATTGAATCTATATTTCGAGCCGTTTCGTCTTAAGCTTTTACTAAAGACGCGATGCCTTGGGCGGAATTGCATTATCACCGCGTTTTAATTAGCCCCGAGTTAAGAAATATGTATAGCTTATATAAAATTACTCGTATATTGCTTTGTGTTAGTATATTAACTGAGGCCATGCTTATGTATGCTTATGAATACAATGTAATAAATTAATGTTAATCGTGGCTAACCATGCTTTGGTACAAAAGGTTACCGTAACCCAAACCTTCTGTAATTGGAAGATTTTTACTTTATTGATATCGCTTTTAATAGAAGTAAGATGGACTTATAAAGAATATTTTTGACTGCACGGTTGGCCTAGTGGTTTAAACGGTCGCCACGTCGCTTGCGAGCACACCGTGTGGTTTTGGTCGGTCCGATTCTGACATACCACCCTTTTTTTTTTTTTTTTTAACGTGTGGAAACCCCCTCGGGCCGTCACCCCACCAGGGTTTACGGCGGGGTGGTGTGTCGGAATCGGACCGACTAAAACCACACGGTGTGCCACTCTGCGCCTGAGATAGCAGGGATCCGGGAACCGCTGCTATTACGACATCCAGATCCTTCCTAGCGCCTGCCCGCCAAAGCGGGCACCATCTACGGATAAACTCTCTATATAGGCGACGTACGGCACACGCGGCCGTCGCCTCCTCGCGGCTGGCCGTTATAGCGGGTGGAGCGGAAAACCCGTCCCGTCCACCCGCGGCCACACTCAAGGCGGCATGAGGCGCTGGTATGCGCGCCTCCGCCGCCCGGCTCGCCGGCGGCGAATTGGGTCCGAGTGGATATTGTCCTCCCAGGCCTTCTCCGCCGCCTCCTTGCGCGAAATTACGTCTTCGCAGAAGGTTGCGACCGCGGTAAAACAACTGTCGCTACCGACCATGGAGCATATTACGGCCGGTAGCGAGAGATCTCCTCCAATAACTGCAGTGAGGACCCCACGCTGCGCCGCCCAGGCGGAACAAACCGCCAGCGTGTGCTGAGCCGAGTCCTCACTGCAGTCGCAGTGGTGACAGGCGGGACTCAATTCCCTCCTGGCGACCGAGTGCAGATACTTCCCGAAGCAACCGTGCCCGGAAAGAATCTGCGTCAGTCGGAAGGAAAGGGTCCCGTGCTGCCGCCCTGCCCACTCGGCGATGACCGGCTGGAGAGCCTCCACGGCGGCAAAGCCAGCACGTGGAGCCTCCAGCCGGGACGACCAACGAGCCATCGTGGCTCGACGAGCGGCCTCTCGCCACTCGCGTATCTCTTCGGGCGGGGGCCAAATGCCGCTACCCACCCGAAAGTCTGCCGTTCGCCGATAAACTTCAGCGAGCACTTCCGCCTCCAAATCCCACGGGGGAGTTCCGGCCAACGCGCACGCCGCCTCCGTCGATACGGTGCAGTAACCGCGTATGGCTCTAACCGCCAATATCCTCTGAGGGCGCCAGAGGCGAGCCCTATTCTGGGCGGTCAGAGCCGCCGCCCACACCGGTGCACCATACAGTGCCATTGACCGAACAACCCCCGTGTATAGCCGTCTCGTCGCAACGCTGGCTCCACCCAAATTGGGCAAAAGTCGCCCAAGAGCAGAAGCAGCGCCGACCAGCTTTGGAGTAAGCTGTCGGAAGTGCTCGTCGAAGAGCCACCTGCCGTCGATCCCAGGATCAGGCCCAGATACTTCATCTGGGCCTTTTAATTAATTTCTGCATAAAGTTTAATGAATAAACAAATTTCTGTAATATTATATAATGTAAAAACCAACACTCTATTAATCAAAACACCTCGAATTATAATAATATTAATCGGACAATATTTATAACTCATTTTTTCCAAGATAAAACAGCGTTACCAAGATGTTAAGTAGGTACCTCACAAATCGTAATGTAATGTCCCACAAAATAAAAGTTATATTTCAGCATATATTTTACTACTACTTTGTACATAAAGAGGCACTCTCGCGGCAATATCGCAGCTGAGAAGCTTAGGTGTAAACTTAAACTCTCACTGCACGATTATATTTAAGTGAACGACATCCATTCTTAAAACTTTTTCGACTTCTTAAAGACTACTTCACTTATAAGCATTTCGTTGATATAAATACGTAGTTAATAGGAAGGCAGAAAAGTTACGAATAGTGATAAAAAGTAGTGAACATGTGAACTTATGTATAATAACCAAATTCTTAGTATATACCTCTTTGTTTATATTTTTGTCAGTGATAAGTGTGCCAGTGATATAAGAACCTTTCCTGCATTAGTATTGTAAAGATAAAATACTGTGCTCATAGAAACCTAGTTAAATTGTTTTTTTTTTCTTTCCTTGTTCTTTGTCATAGCTTTTACATCATTACAAGCACGCTCGAAAATGTGATAATATAATTCATTCACGATACTTTTTTTTTTTAATTATGGGTTTGTCAATATAGCGGTTAGTGATCCTGGCTGCTAAGCTAGTCCCCCAAATAAATGGTTGTGTGATGAGGTCAAGGTCAAGGTCATTGTTTCTGTGTGATTTCAATTTATCTATCATATGTTACAGTTTATCCGAGTGACGACAGATAAACTGGTAAGCAGGTAGTGACGAATAAGGTGATGAGCGTGGTATGGTAAGCCAAAACCTCCTTTTTTAATACAGGTCTAGATAGATATACGAAGTGTTCACCTCATAGGTGTCGTGAAAAGTGACTAAGAGATCAAACTACAACATCACTGCATTGATAAAGGAAAACTTATAACAAACCCTATACCAATCTATCCAGCGTGGTATAGTAGTCCAAAGCCCCTTTTTTCTATTTAAGAGCCTTTCAAAGTGACTCTACTTTGCCAGATGGCAAGCATGAATAGAATCCAAGAGTTGTGGTCACCATACTTATTGCAAATGCAAACAATGTGGCATGGTGATCTACACTATGGTGGCCTAGTGAGATGCGTCTCACGCCTCGCTTGGGGAACGTAAAAGGCATGACAGTCATCGTGATAGTGTAAGGCTCACACAGTTACCACGATAACTGTCATCCCTGCATCAATGAGCCTCCGGTCTCAGGTTTCCTTTCTTAGCAGAGGTCTACGTCCAGCAATGGACTGTTAAAGGTTGTTGTTACAGTTTACATACAGTTACAGTTACAGTTACAGTTACAGTTACCATAGTATAAGCTGTGTATACTTTAATCACATAGCCGCGTCACATGACTGAGGTTATTATGAAACTATTGTTATGTGCCTCATACGAATAATGTTCAAAGTCAAATATTTTAATCTAATCACATTTAAAACATTCCAATAATCTTGTTTTACTGTACATGTCTTACAAACTTAGGTATTGGTGACAAGTAAGTTTTCATCTAAAATTTTCATTCCAACCAGCAAATTTGAGATCAAAACTTAAGCTGATCTTTGTAATTCTGAGGACGACGTCGTTAGCGCCTTATGTAATAAAGAATTCATATCTGAATTTATTATGGTTTCTGGTTCATTAAGTAAATTAAATAGTGCCGAAAAATTCAGTTACAATTCACTTGATAAAAGTGTAAAAAATAAATACAGATGAATCGAGAAACTAGAAAAAAGGTCAGTTCGTTTAAAATTTTACGAAGTTATTACGCGATGAGTATTTTTTTTACATAAAAAAGCTTTTAATTATTTCATTAGTTTTAGAAACGAAGTCTTAAGTTCAAAAAATAAAAAATCCAAATTCAACTTTATCAAAACAAATACAATCGTATCTTTGAAATGGAAAAACACGGCTTCAATAAACCAAAGGAATTTATATCTCCCAAACAGAATACGTTCGTGACACAATACTGTAAACCTGTCTCATTTTTAATGTAAAATTTCGTGGCCAGTAAAATATAATCTACAATCTGGCCGATCGGCCGCCGCTCGTATGTTCATTTGTTTATTGCTCCGCAACGTCGTGCAGCTTAAACTTTTTACTTTGCAAGCAAATTCTTTCACAGCAATTTTCACATAGCTACCTTGCTTGTGTTTCCTTTCGTTGGCAGATTTGTTGCCTTTTTTCTTTCAGTGGCCAACCTTTTTCTTGTTTAATTACGTAATAATACAGTAGATTCCAGAGGTCTTTCTTTTTAAGTCTTGTTTGGAGGCTTTTTGCCGGCGATTTTTCAAAGAAAGTTCTTGACATCTATATATTTCGACATTGTTTCTGCTAATTTTGTTTCTTTGATCTTGTTAAGATCTAAATAAGCTTTGCTGTACAATAGTTTTGTATCATTATTACTTTTGTTTAACCTCTGTGTGTTTGTATGGATTTCGTAGTCTGAAAGAGATTATAGTTTTCGACTAAATATTTCTCACAATTTTAGATAAACTAATACTTGTAATATTTGACTATTATATTTAGTGAGATATTGTGATATATAAAGTTTTTAATAAAAGACTTCTGTTTACTGAGTTTAAACAAGTTTTGAATGAAACTCGGTTAAATCGTAAGTCAAAAGAAAGTTTTTATTTGCAGAAGACCAGTTAGCAACTATGTAAATACGTAGATGATTTGAAGAAAAATACTTAAGTTGCTAAAATCTGTTGAAATTTAGCAATAGTAAATATTGATGAAAAAATACTAGTAGTTATATGTCAATTAGGATTATCATTACCTCAGTTACATTTTACATGTCATTAAATCGATAAGAAAACTAAGAGTATAAGATACACAGCCAAAACCCATATTTTCAAATGCATATACTTTAAAAAATATAAAATATCAAAAAAAATCGAAGTACACTCCCGAAAATTACGAAATAAGGAAACAAAAATTGGTTAACATCGGTGCAAAACACTAGGTCTCATTCGCACTATACTGACTAGTCTGGGCACAAGTTAATCCACCGTCGGTCGCTGTGGGAATTAGTATTCTTCTAGGTGTCCCACCTGGCAAAAGTTGGACTTCAATTTTTTGCAGTTGCATGTTTCTGGAATGTCAAATTGTGTAACATACAAAATACAAGTATCGATCAACGCACGATAATCTTAAATAATATATATACCTATGAAATCTCTGCAATAAGTTGTGTAAAAATACACAACGTAAATGTGTCCACCTTTCCGTAGAAAACGAAGATCCAGTAAAAATCTAGGGATTCGTAAGAACATTGGGAGTCCAGAGACCTCGCACTTACCTTTAAAAACTTAAACATTGATTAATTTTATAAGCACTTATTTACCTTTTCTGACTTAATTTCGATTGACAAAATCCTACTCATTCTTAATCATGCCATGACAAGTGATGTTTTAAAATCTTTGGCAACTGCATGGAAACATTCTCAACAACTCTACTTTCAAGTCAAAGTCAAAGTCAAACCCTCTTTATTTTCTGATTATCGGCTCGTATTTATTTTACCTTTTCCATCTAAAGTGCTTGAGCGCCTCATCTTCTCTGAGTTGTGTTTACTTCCTTTCCAAAAATTCACAACTTTTTTCTTCGATATTTGTCCTGGTCATAGCACGACTTCTATACTGGTACGTATTACGGTTAGTATACGATGAGGCGTTGACAGTAAAATGATCATAGCACTCACCTTACTTGATTTCAACAACGCTTTTCATACTGTAGATTTACCATTTTGCTTGATATACTACCAGTGTCTTACCATATTCCCAAGGACAATTGTTTCATCAATCGTGTCTGGTCATCGGCAACATGTTTGTATTTAACACTCGGTATCCTCTTCGTGTAGGATTTTTGCTGGATTACCTCCGGATGGTATTTAATTTTCTTTGTTCTTTGCTATTTTTAAAAACTCAATCTCTAATCAATTAAGTTTCTTCAATCACTTTAATATAGATGATTTAATAATATATGCAAGCTCCGGTCAACTTGTTACCGGAAGCATTTAACACAATCAGTGTTAACCTATGGACTCAAGGTGATTGTAAGGACACAGTTAGATGTTATTGGCAATCCCGAGATGGTCTCAAGATTTCATGAGACGTAACTGTCCCAAATTCAATTCGTTAACATCAGGTTTACTAGTATCAAAAATTTAGGTATCTACATAGATAGGATCTTTACATATACAGGGAATCAGTAGCAAGATATTTGCTTCTCTCGAGTCTCTGCAAAAACCACGTGACTTTCTTCTGTCTACAATTAGGGCCGTACTTATACAAGCACTTTGCCTCCCAATTCTGGATTATGCCGATGTCAGCTATTTGAAGTTTTACTGAAGCACAGCTACATGAGCTTGAGCGATTACAAAATCTCTGTATACGATGTGTACTTGGCCTACGTTAAAGTGATAACATCTCTGAATTCCGTCAAATGCTCAAGTGACTTCCGATTCGCTCTCGCCGGAATACTCTTATCCTCATTTTCTTTTAGAACATCTTGTTTAATGATAAATATAATAGTAATAATAAGTAGAGCTACGCTGATTTCAGCACGAGAGGGGCGACTCGACCGGGGCAGTACTACCCTCTCACAGAAGACCAACCTAAAGCGCCAGCATCCGTGTTGTCGTGGTGAGTGTGAGACCGGAGGCTTATTGATGCAGGGGTGACAGTTATCGTGGTAACTGTATAAGCCTTACACTGTCACGATGACTGTCATGCCTTTCACATCCGCAATTGGGGTGTAAAAAAGCATCTCACATGGCCGCCATAGTGTGGATTACAATACTGCATAGTCTACATTTGCAATGAGTATGATGACCACAACTCTTGGATTCTGTTCATGTTTTCCATCAGGCGGAGTAGAGTCACTTTAGCAGGCTCTTTGTGTAGAAAAAAAAATGGGCAAGTTTTACTTTAAAATATGTGATGTATGTATTAATTAGTTATAGTTAGTCTGAAAGTATAAGTACACTATGTATGGACATAATATATATGTTTCTAATAGTATTCATTAGCAAATAACTCTACAAAACTCAATGCACCGTCAACTACTGTCTCTCCGTGTCTTTGTCCCGTCCTAAGCTTGCCTGAAAGAGATTAGTTTTGGCAATACGGCCGCCCTTTATACATTGTTTCCGTCATTGTATGTACTCTGTAGTACTATGTACAAGTAAACTGTTTTCTACCTATCTATCTATGATATTTTTAAGTTATACGGAAAACTATCCATGTATCGTGGTTTTGTTACATCACAGTACATTTAACAGTCCACTGTTAGACATACGCCTCTCCTTAGCAAGGAGGTTTTGGCCTACTATACCGCGCTAGCCAGACGAGTCGGAATAGGGTTTGTTTCAAGTTTTCCTTCTCTTTGAAATGATGTTGTCTTGCATATTTGGTTCCCTTAGTCGCCTTTTACGACTTCTGGCCAGTAGTGGTGGCATACAATACCAATATTTGCCTCATTATAATAAAGCACACAACAATTAAATACTAATACCGAAGTAGTGTATTTAATTAAATACTGGATAATATCTCGCTATGAAACCTGAGGTGAAAAAGTCACAATCAAAGTAATTTAACATATTTATATTCTAACAACGGTAGTAGTCGAATATTTTGCAGCATAATCTTTTCAACGTGTTTTAGTTTCATTAAAATCACATCAACATAGTAACCGTATCGTAATAATACCATATAGCATGTAGTTACATTGTTTATTATTTAATAAAGTGGAAATCCCACAAGTTTACGGCTTCATCGCAGTTCAAAACTTACTTAGCCAAATGGCCTGAGTTTGTTCGCTCGGCAATTTACATTCGTTTCATGATACGAAACAACTTTTCTCTACTATTGTTCGTTAAAATGGACACACCTTTTATATTTACGATATGCAGTTGTTTTGAGAGCCAAATTTTGTAGAATAATGAGTCAAAAGTTTTTAATTGTAACCAGCAATTAAATTGGTTTCAAATGTTGAGTTAGATTTAGCAGATGTTCTAAAAGAGTTTGTTCTTTAATTACCCCTGTAGAACATTGGTTATAGTTTGGTTCTTTGAGGTGATACCACCCATTTCTCCTCCCCCAGCTTGAGTATATTATAAATGAGGGCAGTCAATAAAACAAGTGAACTAGTGGTGTGGAGTGGTTCTACTCAATCTGATGAAAAGTATAAATAGAATCAAAGAGTGGTGGCCACCACATAGACAAAGAGTGGTGTACATTGCAATATGGTGGCCTAATGAAATACTTTTTAACGCCTCGCTTAAAGTACCTGGAATCATAGTGGCAGGGAAACACGTGCGCTGGTGGTAAGTTCCAGGTTTTTTTTAATATTTGAAATCGATTTTCACGTCAAATTTGATACCATATATATTATATGTTAAGCTATTGCAATCTCGTTTTAAAGCCGTTTTGGTTTTGTTTTTAATAGAAAACAAATTTGTAATCAGTACAAATTTACATTTAACTATAATATATTATTCTTATCATTTACGTGAAGTAATACTCACAGGATTCCAGATTAACCCGTTGTACTCATACAAAAATACAATAAATTTTTCAAATGTCAACAACAGCATGCATATTTTTCAAATTCAAATTATTCACGTAATTTCCTTTACAGGAAGTAGTGCTTTCTGTGAATAATAGCAGAGTTAAAAAACACATTTCTTACACAAACGCACGCACATTTTTTTGCATTTACATTTTGTAGTGTTACGACGTTATCGCTAAGAATGTAGAATTGCTAGGTATTAGTCTCTAATGTCCTTTTATTTTATTTATTTCTACAAAATCATAGAAGTTGGAAAGTAGTATTAGAAAAATAATAGTAATTGTTTTTTTATTTTTTTTTTATTTGAGAGCCTGCCAAAGTGACTCTTCTCTGCCTGATGAAAAGCATGAATAGGATCCAAAAGTTGTTGTCACCATAGTTATTGCGAATGCTGACAATGTAGTATTGTGACCCACGCTATGGCGGCCTATTATGATGCTTTTTTACGCCTCACTTGGGGACGTAAAAGGCATGACAGTCATCGTAGTATTGTATTGCACACACTACGACAACTGTCACCCCTGCATCAATGAGTCTCCTGCTTTATATAATATATTATACTAAGTACCACTGCAACAATAATATTTGAAAGAAGTTTTAAAAAAACAATAGTATGAAATAGAAGCCATTTATGCATTTAAATATTTCAAATGATCACATTTTATTTGTGAAATTTACTTTTTCTTTAATTTCGTATCTAACCTAAGTAGAATTGGTTAATTAAGTTAAATAAATAAATTTATCAATTTGTTCTTTCATTTATTTAAGTTTTGAGAATCGTGACTTAAATTAATAAACTTGATTTTGATTGCACACTTTAAACACACATACATATTCTTCCTTTTTTAAAAAAACAACTCCTATATTAGAAACAAATCCTGTGTCGCAGGACAAACATATATGAATCGGACACAAAGAACACCCAAACTCGAAACAACTATTCATGGATCACACAAAGTGTTGTTTCATGTAGAGATCGTACTCACAACACCTTAGCACATAGGAAGCGACTTGGTAACCATTTAAGCCTGCTTACCTTCATAAATGGAAAGAAGGTTTCATGATAAAACTGTGACGAATTGTTTTAACTAAACCGTGTTCTATGTTTCTAAATCAGCAGGCATTAGAATAATTGTTGATTCAAAAAGACTTTTAATAGTCAGTTTACTACGAAAAAGTTTTTTTGTTTCTCATAAACTTACTGTAAATTTCAACGGCTAGCGATACTCAGCAATACTAGGAACGGAAGTGCATTTGCGCCACGAAGAAAAACATGCGTACATGTGAACCTTATCGCCCTTCCCACGATATAGCCAACAAGTCATTACTATGTATTTTTAATTCGTATAAAATTTGATATAAATTTCTATAGGAAGTCTCATGGCTACGTCACAACCGAGTAGGTTAAGCCATTATAACTAATAATGACCATATATAACACATTGAGACCCGTTCGTGCCCCAGAGAGCACGTCAAGCTGTCGTTCTCTTTTGCCATTTGAATATCTAAGTCAATCGTTGCTGGTAGTTGTACCCTAAAAAAGTTCGATTCGTAAGTACTTATGGTCCGTACTTTAAAAAGCGACTCAAGTATCGGTTAAACTCTGATTACCTGAAATCAGCTTTAAGTTTACTTCCAAACTTAAACGTCGTTTGTATTATAGAATGCGTTTTAAGTTTCAGTTGAAACTTGTCTCAGTAACTCATTTTAACTTACGAGTATAGTCTGTTCTCAATTATGACACAAACTCCACATTTCAATATCAAACATATTTATGCAAAACTAACCTCCTTGCTAAAGAGAGGCCTATGTCCAGCAGTGGATTGTAAAAGGCTGTTGGTGTTGATGATGAAAAACAAAAATTTGTGATAATTACCTACAATGTTGGAATACCATTGTAGGTAATTATCGCAAATTTTAAAACAAAACAATGTGAAATATGTAAAAGTTTTATGCAACTAACTGATTCAGTAAGCAAATTTTGGCTCCTGGTTTGAAGCGTTTTATAAGAGTACAATTCAAATTTAGGATGAAAGATTTAACTCTATACATATAAAATATAATACAATTTCAAATGTAAATATCACAGAGACTAGTTTTCTGAATTTTTCAAGCTGGCAGCCATCTTTAACGACGGCTATAAAATGTTTATACGACAACCGTGCGGGAACTTAACCTGCACTCTGAGCCATAGGAATGCATGTTTGTATGCATTGAGGAAAACGTATGGACTAACAAATGTATGGCATAATATGAACTTTAAAAATTGGATTAAACTGATTTCAGAAATACGTAGTCTTTGAGTAAATTTAAAAGAATAGTTTGAAAATATCTTCATTAAAATTTTTAAGGCATACTGAACATCGAAATCTGAAGTTAGCGGGATATTATTGAATCTCCAGATTCTATGTGTCTATAAATTATTATTATATAAGACATTTTTACTTAAGATTGTGGTAGAGAACACCTACGCAGTTTGCTCTTTAAAATGAAATATTTTTGGATTAATTGTCACACTTTCATTATAACTAGAATATCGCCTCTGTAGCTGCATTCTCGACAGAAAGTAGGAATTTTAGAATGGATTTTATTCTGAAATCATCAATTGTTAAAATTAATATTTTTACATATATGCCCAAAATACTGGTGAAAAAGGGGGTTGATATGCTTCTGATACACGCCGGTACAGCGTGGAAACAGACGTAATTTTCTTTATGTATGTACACATTAAGATAGAAGAAATTATTGCCTTTTTGAAACATAATTTTAAACTTTCGTCATTGAGAATGATGTTGTCATGTATGTATGGTATGTTGGTGTGTTGTAACATACCTAAATCTATTCAAAGTGATACGTATAGAATTGAGTATTACATCTTTTGTACGAACTCAGTTAAAATAGGGGATTAGAATATTGACTTTATTTTTGCATGTAAATAAAATATTAGTCTATTAATAACCACACTGAATGAATTTATTTTAATAAAATAAGGTTTTATTGGACAGTTAAATTCTGCTAGTGTCACTTCTATTCATCATCATCATCATTATCATCTCAGCCAAAACACGTCCACTGCTGGACATAGGCCTCCCCCAAGGTTCTCCACAACAGCCGGTCTCGTGCCGTCTGCATCCAGCAGCTTCCCGCGACCTTGACCAGGTCATCAGACCACCTTGTGGGGGACCTACCAACGCTGCGTTTCCCTGTACGCAGTCGCCCCTCTAGAACTTTATGGCACATCTGCCATCGTTTCAGTATGTCCTGTGCCCCGCCCACTGTCACTTAAGCTTAGCAATTTTACTGGTTATCTCAATGATCGTGATTCATCTGCGGATCTCCTCACTCCTAATCCAAACACGCAAAGAAACTCCGAGCATTGTGCTCTTCATTGCTCTTTGGGTGACTTTGAGCCTTCTCATCAAACCCATAGTGAGCGATCACGTTTCTGTGCCGTAAGTCATCACTGGCAACACACACTGATCAAAGACTTTTGTTTTGAGACACTGCGGTATTTATGATGAGAAAACGTTACGTAGCTTCAATTCCTTCTATTAGTTAAACTAAACAGAATTAAAACTCTTTAAGGTTGTATAAGAATTGTTCTAAACATCTCATTATTCCAATAACAGTTTTTTTTTATTTGCAAACTACCAAAGTGACTCTATTCTGCCTGATGGAAAGCATGAATAGAATCCAAGAGCGGTGGTCGCCATACTCACCGCGAATCACGACAGTGTAATATGGCGACCCACGCTATGGTGGCCTAATGAGATGCTTTTTCACACCCCGCTTAAAGGACCCGGGATCGTAGTGGAAGGGAAACACGTGCGCTGGTAATGAATTCCAGGCTTTGACTGATTTGCACAGGAAGGAAGAGCCGAACCGTTTAGTTCGGGAGCGTATGTCTACCATTCTGAAACGGTGACTTCCAAGGCCAGCACGAGTAGTAATGGGGTAAAGTGATTACTTAGCCCATTACTATTCAACTGTGATAGCATAATAATAATCTTGATATTTTTGTTTATCTTGAGAGATAACTCCATCTGTGATTGGTTTAGTGTATTAATTCTGACTACTGAGAAAGAGATCGTGGCCTTGACTCCGTCCAGAACAAATAAGTATATGGTATATAATTAGTAGATAAACAGTTTAATTTAATTCAACGGTATTTTAAGCTTAAAAGGCCATGTGTCAGACGTATCAAGTTTGAAATTTACGATGTTGATATAAATATACTATGTACTTTAAAATTTTATAAAGTTCTATATTTTTGGGTAGAGCATTAAGTTACCCATAAGTGACAAGTTGTTTATAGAATCATATTGTTTCTAAAACAAAATCCAAGGCAACCTTGAACAGAAACGTATTACGAAGCAGTACGTACGTAACGTCGTGCTAAGGTACATTATATAAATAAAAATAACAAATGTTATGCCGTGACTGTACCAATTTGCTCTGATAATATTCGGTGTTCAGCCGAACCGACGTGATACAATCAGCGTTTTGAAACGAAAAGCTGCGGTGTAAGTGCTAGCGTATTTAATCACACGTTTAAAACCAGCATCTTACCAGTCTAAAGACTGCAAATAACATCGCTTATAAATACAAATTTTGTTAATCTAAATTAAATGTATTTTTCATGAGTGTAGTCTTCTTTTCTACATTTTTAGTTAGTTAGATATAAGTTTAATTAAATGGTTCTACAAAACAAGACAAGTATGCAATACATTACAATAATTTAAATCAAAAATACTTCTTTGATCTACATAAATATTTTTCGGACACTTTAGACATCAGACAGACAACGTCATCTAGCCTCAAACTAAGCAGAGCTTGTATTATGTGTACTAGACAACCGATATAAATATATATATATACTGTTTTCGTAAATAAATACACATTATTAATAGAATACACACAAAATCCGAAACAAATATTTACAGATCAAGCAAACATTTGATCCGACCCGGGCATCGAACCTAATACCTACAGTGTTTTAGTGAGATATTTGTGGGAGAGTAATATACAAAAAATAAGTAAGTAAGAAATATAATTATTAGAATGTGTTATTATATAATAACTGCCTATGCTTCAAAAATTGTAAAAATTGTATCGAAAGCTGTGAATTTAAGTGTGTCTAAAAGTACACGACTCTGACCATCTTTCATTCATTATGAACGTTTTATTTACTCGTACAAAAATGTAAAATCCATCTTACAATATTATTAATACGTATTTAGAAATATTTAAGTATGTTTATCAGCCATCAGGTTACCATTGCACAGAATCAAGCCATGGCATTTAGAATCAAAGAGCCGTGTGTGAGATGTGAGGGATAATTCATTTTATGTCCGCTTATGGCTCAACCCGCTGTTAGTCACACCACCGCATTTTGTCAAATTTTGCCAACTCTAATCGCTAATCGTATTGCTTATCGTTCCAACTCCTACTATTTATGTGTAGTGCATTTTTAACATTGGATTGGGAAACTGTATCATTTCTAGCAAAAACGATTATTATTGTTATCATTTTATTGTATATTATATTATTATATTAGGTTTTATTAATCACTATCCCCCATTATCACAAAATTTCAGTCAAATTAATAAATTCAATATGCTAGGCTGCCTAATATATAGCTTCACTAGCATGAAAATATCAAACAAAAGTTTTCGTGTTTATTATAAAATATTTATAAAGTACTAAAGACACGTTGATATCAGCACGAAAGGGCCGGCTCAACCTGGGTAGTACTACCCTCTCACAGTAGACCAACCTAAAGCGACAGCATCTGTGCTGTCATGTGTTATTGTGTGATAGTGTGTGAGTGTGAGATCGGAGGCCCATTGATGCAGAAGTAGCAGTTATCGTGTGTGAGCATGTCATTGCCACGATAATTGTCATGCCTTATAAAAAAGCATCTCACGTGACGTGGGTCACCATACTTCATTGTCTGCATTCACAACGAGTGAGAAACAAATCTTGAATTCTTCTTCTATCTAGCAGAGTAGAGTCATTTTAGCAGGCTCTTAAAATTAAAAAAAAAAACAGCCAAAGTTACCAAAGTACTGTCTTGGTGATGGTTGCACGATTAATAAATCGATGCAGGGGTGACAGTTATCGTGGTAACTGTGTAAACCTTACACTGTCACAATGACTATCATGCCTTTTACGTCCCCAAGCGGGGTGTAAAAATCATCTCACAAGGCCGCCATAGTGTGGGTCACCATACTGCGTTGTCAGCATTTGCAATGAGTGTGATGACCACAACTCTTGGATTCTATTCATGCCTTCCATCTAGCAGAGTAGAGTCACTTTGGCGGGCTCTTAAGATATAAAAAAAAGTTTTGATTGTTGCTTATTACGAATAACTGCTCCAAAATACATTGTAAAGATTCAACGAGACCAAATATTTATCAGAAATCAATCATACAATGATTCCAAGCTGTAACTTTTTACGAACATCTTTCATCTAGCAGAGCCATCACAACTGCAAAAAATCTCTTCTTCAATATTGCTCACAATACACCTTAACCTCTAACGGTAATAATCAGTATCGTGATCACAAAAGAAATTTACGATCCATTATCGCAGATTTCTATTCTTAATAAATTTTATACCTAACTTCCTGAAGTAATAGCGCTCAGGCAGTCAGATAGGGTGGTGGGCGGATGAGATGAGAGGGGTAAGGGTTACTTTCATTTTGATGTTCCATTCACCTATCACTGCTATCGAGCAACTTTAGTTCTCAAGGAAAGATCTTGAAAGTAGTAATTAGACTAAAATTGCGCTTTCAGATTTGCTTGTCAATTTCCTCTCTTTTAAATGTTCATGCAGAATATTAAACGTGTTTGATATTGGATATTGGAAGTGGATAATGCGAAAAGGAGATAAAACCAATATTTATAACTTTCTTTCAGCGACCCCTGCTTGTAACTGCTTCGTTGGTCTAGCGGTTAACCTATCTGCCGATCAAGATATCTTGCGTGCGGGTATCGGGTCAAAAGTGTTATTGAGTTTTCTAGTCCTAGAAATACTTGACAGCAGCCCAGAGGTTAGAAGTTGAGGTTTTAACACCCGTGTCTCGGAGAACACGTAAAGCGACGTTCCTGTGCATAATCTTTGTACGATTGTGTCGGATAACTGTCTCATCGGATTTTGACAGTGAAGGAACAAAGAGTGCACCTGTCTTTGCCCATACACTTGTGCACTATATCTCCTGCGCAGTGGCTGGTCTCCGTTGAGACTGGCCGCTGTGCCCAAATCGGCTTGGGATATCTGATCATAGCGACCGCTTTATAGAAAAATAAATTAAAATAAATACCTTTCATTTTCTCCAGCGTGTTTCTCTGTTAATTTCTACTTATGTAGAACCCTGTATCATCACCCGCCTATCGCAGTCCACTGCTGAATATAAGCCTTTCCAATTATATTAAACTCTCTATGTAATACATATTACTAAATAATAAACTCTAAGAGCCATCAACTCTTAGAATAACAAGAAAATCCACGAGATTCGATCCATAATTGACAAATAATATTGTTTGATTGGATGTCATATAGCAACAATCATTATTGTGTGACTAATGTTAAGGTATTAAGAGAGCTATAAGATAGATTTATGTCATGATTCCACATAACAACCTTTAATAGTCCACTGCTGGACATAGACTGGACAAGTCACGACTTACAATACATATTTCGATATATGTTTACTTTAATATATTATAAAAAGTCATTTCAATAAAAATAGAAAGCCCAGTAAGGATTCGCATAAATATCGAAAGGTTTCCACAAAAGTGAAGAAACACGTTCTCAATTGATACAACTTTTATCTAAATTCTTTGATAATAAATTCGGTAAGAACTAACACTTTAATCAAATAAATCTTAGTCGTTTCCTCCAAACGATAGAAAGTTAAATATTCTAACCACATAATTTTGTTCTACTCCCAAATTTCCCTTGTAATTGCTCCAGCTGATTAATGCTCGAACATTCTAATCTATAATTTAATTCAAATCATCGAAACCCCAAAGCCGGGGTTCAAAAGTACCCCGCATATTTACACGCACAGTTACGACCGCCAACTTTCAAGGCATTCCTCGGACAACAATTATACTGGGATTACGCCGAACTCATAACAGTCCCGGCGTATCCCGGGTTATTCCGGGATATCCCGTTAAATAGGTACTTTGTGCAGTGGCCGGATTAAGTACGGCATATCATATTATCCTTAATTGTACTTTTAAGTACAAGTTTATTTGTTGGATTATACATTGTTATGGTGTTTGGTGTTGCTAATTTGATAATGTATATAAACAAATTATATTCGGTAATTAATAATTTTAATGTATGCAAGTTCAAAGAATTAAAATACTAAGACATTTAAAATTTTCTTTGTGCCAGTATTTGGGTCGATGCTTGACTTTAAGTAACTTTCTATGTCTTTTGAAATAAGGTCTTTCGCTTGCCCTTTAGCTTTATTACCATGAACAACTTCTGAAATAAGTAATCACATTTACATATTTAGTTAATCATCGATAAAACAATGTTCTCCTAAACGCACGGCTGACATCAAAACTATCAATAAATGTTAATATGTTTAGTCTGGTACTTGCCTAGTTGCGCAACTTTGTGACAATACAACCAATTCAATTTTGTTAGCCTATAGACAACAAATCATTGATCCTGATGGCTTAATAGCAGCAGTTCTGGGACTCCTACTCCAGGCACATAGTGGCACAACGTGTGGTTTTAGTCGGTCCAATTCCGACACACCACTCGCCACTAATCCCGGTGGAGTCACGGCCCGTAGAGGTTTCCACACGTCAAAAAAAATAGACAACAAGTAACTCAAGCTATGTACTTATAATCAAGGATGGCGAAGGTTTAAATATTAACATTAAAAACAAAATTTCACGTGGCAAATCACAAACAATAAACTTAGCAACTTCAGGAAAGGATGGTAGTTAAAACAAAAAGTAGATGAGCAATAAAAAAACCTCATGTAGTGTAGCTACGTCGTTATCTACTAAGTTTAGTCTCGCTGAATTCGCACTATGTACAACCTGCCTAATAGAGCCACGTGAATCAATAACTGCTGACCGGCTCATTACTGGCCCTACTTTCAATCAACATCAAAGGATCTATTACAAACCTTACCATCATAATTGTACGGTTCAAATTCTTCTGTGTCCCTTGCGACACAAAGCTTTTAATATCGATAGCTCTAATAAAAGTGTCAAACTGCTATGTCCGCGCTAAGGAATACAGTGAACGTTTTTATTGACTATTACTAATAAAATAAAAGAGAAATGGAAGTTTCCGTCAGATGATATCGCAATGATACTTAGAGGTCGACGTTAGAACAGACATTAAGAGCAAACAAATGATTTAACTTGTTTCCGTGATGAATGGTAGATGGAACTAAACGTCGGTTGGGTCGCTTATCATCTTGTGAAAGTTGTTTATGCTTTCTTGTTTATAGACGTTTGCAGTTACCAATTGTTTTGTATATATATATTATGTGTGTATATGAAGTTTGAGATATATATCAATATGTTTGCTTACAGAGTACCGGTTTGAACTTGGGTTGATGCTTCGTCTAAGTATTATCCTATCCATTTTGATAGATTAGTACATTGCCTTTCCTTCTCACTCATCTAATTTCAAATCTGTTTTGACTTTCCTATGTATTCTAAAATAAAATAATGATTTAATTATTTAATTATGGTGAGTGTTCTGACGAGCTCTTCCAAGTGGTCCCATCCTCTCCGTTCCTCTACAGGACAACTCGTACTGGCCTTGGAAGTCACCGTTTCAGAATAGTAGACATACGCGCTCGAACTAAACAATTTGGCTCTTCCTTCCTGTACAAATCAGTTAAAGCCTGGAATTCATTACCAGTACACGTGTTTCCGTCACACTACGATCCCGAGTCTTTTAAGCGGGGCGTGAAAAAGCATCTCATTAGGCCGCCATAGCGTGAGTCGCCACATTACACTGTCGTCATTCGCTGTGAGTATGGCGATCACCGCTCTTGGATTCTATTCATGTTATCCATCAGGCAGAATAGAGGCACTTTGGCAGGCTCTTAATATAGAAAAAAAAGTGATCTCTTCGCCGACGATTGCTTTAAAATTTCGGTGCTCGCTTAGAAGAGTGCAAACGTCGAAACGGTGCTCATTTAGACGATTTAATGTCTAGAAATAAATTCCAACTAATTAACGTTCTTGTAAACAAACAATTTTATAATATATCAAATAGTTTTTAATATGAGTTTTTCAAATGTTAACCTTATGTTATTGAAAAAGAAACTTTCTAAGATGATTAAGATGGCCAATGAATACTAACATAAAGTTAATATCGATCTTTTGAACTTAAATATAAGAGACTCCAGAAATATACGAAGAATTGCTATTATGACGAATTATCCCATTACGCCAATACTGGATTATAAGACTGATTATACTGGATAGCCAAGTCTCCTTAAAACCAAATGGCAACGTTTAGGTTTCCACTTAACTCAAAAGTGACTTACCGAATCAATCCTCTTGCGAAATGTATTTTGCGTTACGCTGGAATAAATATTAGCTCTTTAGACTTTATCTAAGAGCTAAAACGATACAATGTACTTAGTTTTAAAATAAACGCGTTAAGTGGACGGTACTTTGTACTTTTGGTACTTTCGGTACTACGGTGGGTAACTTTTGCCAACGACTCCGTTCATCTGATAGCAGTTGTAACGGTAAAAGGTAACTGACATTCTTCGTCAAAAATCAAAGTATTAAATTCCATTAAAATCGGTGTTGCAATTCAGCCGGAAAAGCATGAGAAACAAACAGACAGAGTCACTTTCGAATTTATAATTTTAGTATGGATATGTGGGTGTTATGTAAAATACGCAATTCTTACAGTTCATTTGCCGTACACTTGTTTTATATTAAGTAAAAAATATATATTTATTATATAAACCAAAGAAGAACTAAAATAATTGGACCATTAAAATACATCATGTTCAAATATCAGCCTAAATCACGATTATGGAGGTTTCTAGACAATATTTCTGTCCAATTTCCTTAATGCCCAATGTAATGTCTATTGGATTCTCGTTTCAATAAATATCTTAAAAGAGGCAATCTCGTGATACTAAGACATTAAAAATTTCATTAATTACAAAAAATTTGTTTGACATTTATAGCTTAATAGTTACTTTGTGTGCCAAATTAATTTCGGTAATAATTTTGGTCGGCAATAACGTAGAAAGGTATATTAATAATCTGTATAGCCGGCGTTTATTATACAATCTATAATTTCATTATTATCAGTTTTAGCTTTAACAGAAATCTTTTGTGTTCCTAAATTCATATGACGTCACAGACTAAAGCCTTTTATATCAACACATCACCACATCATCCCCAGATAACGACGGCTTAACCTATCTAGAGTAATTAAAAATGAAAATGGCGTCCCCTGTGTAAATTTTTCCTTATTTCATTAATCATCTTGAGGCCGAAAGTCGACAAAGCCGAGGCCAGAGCCAACAACTAATAACAAACGGTAGGATTTGAGCATCTCTTATCCCTTTCACTCCTATACTAAAGAAAGAAAGCGTTTCCTCATATTTTAACGTCGATGTTCGTGTAAAAGACATGGAGCGTTCTAAACAAAAGTTTTGGGTACGGTTGATGTCCGATTTTTTGATACCCAAAACTTTTAGCATATAATTTTTTTAATTTAGAATTGAGACCTTTTGAGAAATTGATGATTTTAGTAAATAATAATCTGTTCGCTTAAGAAGATATTGCTGTTGAATTCTAAACTTAATTTTAGAGCAGAGATCACTTTAGGGCATACTCGTACGTAGTGTATAACGCCCACAGGCCAGGTGGAGTGACGATTTGCGCAAGATAGTTGGCAGAAGTTGGATGCGAGAAGCACAAATCGATCAGAGTCGCGTGCGATGGGAGAGGTCTATGCCTAGCAGTGGACTGACTAATGATGATGATGATATTGAACATTATAAGAAATATGCACACATTATGTTGGTCTACTGGTTCCAAGTAACAATAAAAATACTGTATAATATCTAATAAATTTGCAAATTATTTTATAATCTAAAATTTATTAACAACATTATTTCTTTCTTTCTCTCATTACATTATTTAAGTTTTAATTAAATCCGATAATAAAAGATTCAATAAGAGATTATCCGTTTTGGTAATAATATTTGAATCCTATTGTTTTAAGTGAATGCTCATGAAGAAACAAGAGAAGAGAAGAAAGAATGAGCTCAAGAAACAAAAATATAGCCAGAAAGCAACCGGGAACCAGGCATCAATTATCCCATATTCTTCTCCACATCTCTTAAAAACTTAAATTATTCCATAAACTACAAAAAATTCTCATTCAAATAACTGAAATAACCATTCATCAACAGCTTTAGAAATTACACTGCTTTTATCATTACTGTCTTTTAAAATAACTGTTTCGTAGAAAAAAGTTTCCTTTTCAAAAGTAACACAGACCATAACAAGAATAAAATATAGTTAAGTCTTGAGAAAGTAAATTATAAAGCACTTAGCCATCTTTGCGTAGTCGTGGACACAAATCAACAGCCGTACTAAACTTACTAATAATTTGTAAAGGCAAAGTGGTTATGAAAAAATAATATAATATTATTAAAAGGTACCTCGGTCTGTCTTTTATGAACACTATTTTCGACTGTAAGTACCATTGCTTGTTTTTGTTCGTGCATGAGAATAGGGAGAAACAATTAACTTGCTAAATAAATTATTGAGATATTTCGACTAAATTTCTATTTGGCAATTTTAGAGTGTATGGCCTGTAGTACGATCTGTGAATATTTGTTTCGGAGTTTGAGTTTGGGTGTGTTTTATGTATAATATGTATGTATTTATCAAGAAAAAAGGGTATAAGTATTCTATAAGTCAATTTAGCTGTCATAGTACAAGCTCTGCTTAGTTTAAAGCTAGATGATGTTATTTGTCAGACGTTCGATTATTCATTAATTTATTTTACTTATTTATTTATATAGATTTTGTTTTTTGTCATTGAATTATAAATTTATTGTTTTATAAATCCAAAATAATGTTGTAATAATAGTATTTCTTTCTATAATATATAGCACAAAGGATTGCCTCGTCGTCTAGCGGTTAGAGTATGCGACTGTCAATCAAGGGGTCTCGGGTGTGATACCCAAGTAGGTCTAAAAAAGATTATTGGGTTTTCTGAATATGCAAATTTTTAATTATAATCCTGAGTTTGGAAGTTGGGATCTTAACCTCAGTGATCGGAGAGCACATAAAGCACACCATACAGCACCTGATCTCTCCTCGTTCATATTGGGTAGCCGTCCCTTCGGATTGTGATAGTGAGGAAACAGAGAGTGCACCTTTGTTAACGCACACACCTGAGCCCTACAACATCTTCTGTGTTTGCTGGTTTATGTTGAGAGAGCTATCGTGGCCGTAATAGCTTTAAATACATCGTGTGGTAGAAAACAATATTTTAAGATATAGAATCATTTGGTATGTTGCCCAAAGACACTAACATCTGTAAGTCCTTAAAGCTGTATTGAAAAATACAGTTTTCGAATGTAAGGAAGCAGATTTCCCATGCGGGGAGACGTGAGAAAAAATCTGGTATACGTTTTATTCTCCTTGACAGAAACTTGTCGGTAGTGCCTTTTCAGTTGAATAACAAAACAGAAACTAGTAGACAAAGCGAAATTTCTAGTAATATCTTGAAAGTTAACGCTTCGCTCAGGACTGGAGTCCTAGTCCGAATAGTTTTGAACATTTCTGTTTAATAATGAAATGGAAAATTACAAGCACCTAACTTTAAGCCTCTCTTGAGGCTTTAAAATGTAAAATTCTCTCTCAACGACTATACACAGTGAAAGCTAAGGTAGCCGAAATCAAACTAGCATTTTAGTCCAAATTCTCTCAAATAGTAGCTGTATACAAACATCATTGCTGACTATTCACCGATACCCGGCGTTTATCGACTTCTTTTTTTTTTTTTAAGAGCCTACCAAAGTAACTCTACTCTGCCTGATGGAAAGCATGAATGGAATCCAAGAGTTATGGTCACCATACTCATTGTAAATGCTTGTACACATGACAGTCGTCGTGGCAATATAAGACTCACATATTTGCATTTGCAGTATGGTGACCCACACTACGGTGGCCTTGTGAGATGCTTTTTCACACCTCACTTGGGGACGTAAATGGCATGACAGTTATTGTGACAGTGTAAGGCTTACACAGTTACCACGATAACTGTCACCCCTGTATTAATGGGCCTCAGGTCTCACACTCACCAACGGAATACGACAACACGGATGCTGGCGCTTTAGGTTGGTCTTCTGTGGGAGGGTAGTACTGCCCCGGTCGAGCCGGCCCGCTCGTGCTGAAATCAGCGTGGCTCTACTATCTACCACTATACTTTTATTTATAGCACTGCCAGGTTACCTCTATTACGAGATGAGTAAATCCTCATATTTAATGAGATGACGCTAATCAGAGACTAAACTAACCAAATTTCTGCTCAATACTACTGAAAATTAAATTGTTTAAGAATCAAATTGAGTCACACAACAAAATCTCACGTCCAACCTCAACTTATGTAGGAAACAAATTTAAACCGCTACTCATCTTACATATAACTTAAAACCTTATTTTGTGTAAATCACAGTAAACATACAACACTACAGTAAAATAAATTCTAAATTTAAAAACACTCTTCAGAATTAAATATTCTCTACACAGTAAAAGTTAGTAAGTACTTAACGGAATATTTTATTTAATAGGATATTCAAGCAACCCCGACTACTGTACAGTCCTCTTTATAGTCTACTTAAGGACAACATTTATGATTAAATAACCATATCTGCAACGGTAATAGCAATGTTTTAGACATGTAATAGAAATTGTTTGAACAAATATAATAAACGAATTTTTTGAATATTGACCTAAAGATGATCTTTGAACGTGAAAGTTTAAATAATATTATCTGAAGATCAATCGACTGTACTGTAATTATACGTATATTTTATGAAACTCTTGTTTATGACGCGATAAACAAGGGGGGTAGTAAGATATCTGAACCCGTTGTTGGCGATACCAGGCTCAGAAGTTTCCTGCTTCTATAGAGTACGGTTAGAGTTTCCATCTTAAGTGTTTTTATTATTGTCACGTGTTCTATGAACCAAAATATTATACTATAACATAGTAAATAAGATACGAAGTTTTTATAAAATCACGTTCAAAAAAAAACTCTGTGGTCACATACAGACGTCTGTTATAGACGGAAGCTTAACTCCTCTATTAAAAGAACAGTAAACAGTTTTAATTATGCAAAATCATCGATGTATGTTCACCTATTCGGGTCAACCGGCGCGGAGGCTGGCAGTTTTAAAAACGAAACAATAGACGGGAAATGAAGACCAGCCGTGGTACGTATGTTGAAATGAAATAGTATTGTTAAGGGTGCTTCAGATAGAAGTATGCCGTTTTGCAAGTTTCATTTTTATATCAAAAGTTTAGAGAACGTATGATGCTTTTGTTTCTACTGTCAGTGTTAAATTTCGCCGAGAAACAATTATTCAATCAACAGAAAACTGATTAATATACTGATAACACTCATAGTAAAATAACACTATAGTGGCGTTTGAAGAGTTAAAAATGTCTGTAGTAATGAAATTTTGAAGAAGTGTGGACAAATTATTTTTATCCTAGTACTCCGCCCATGCTAGCAATGAGATATGTAACTCGCCTCTTTATTTGACGGTGATTACTAGCGTGGTAAGCACTAACAAAATAAATTTACGGCAAAAAACTACCTATAGTATTTAATTTCAAATATAAGTAGATATGTTAAAAAAAGTCAGGTCTTCTTTTACAATGCAATATAAATGAATTTTGTTAAGAGTTTAGACGTTAATTGCGTCCTACATAGGTTTATGTATATAGGACTTGTAATTATAGTGTCTATAATAGATAGTCGAGTGTTGACTTAATAACTATCTTTTATTTGTTAAATGTCAATTTATTAAAACATTAATTATAAAGACATCGAATTATACAATCACATGTGAAAGTGTCATATGAATAAGAACAATAATTCAACTTATAGATGTGTAAAAAGAAAATAGATAATACATAAAGCATACTTTAATAAGGTCTATTAACGCATAGACCATTGAACATTCGTGCCTACAGTATCAAGGGCGTCGTACACTATCTTAGATTAACTTTACAGATATCATCAATTGCAGGCTCATCTGAGGGTGGCCTTATAGGCTCGTTCTGCGTTTATTATACACGTTTTCGCTGACCTAACCACGTTGATGAGAAACGAGCAGTCCTTTTCACTTGTATTTTGGCTCCGGTACAGACCAATAAAACTGTATAGACATTGACTATTCCAAAGTTTTGTATGTAGATGATGTCATTTTTTTTATTATCTGCTGAGGTAACCAGTAATATTAAATATGATTTAGGAAATTTTATTTCCATGTTACTTTAACAAAAAAGTTACTTTTTTTTCTATACTAAGAGCCTGCCAAAGTGACTCTACTCTGCCTGATGGAAAGCATGAATAGAATCCAAGAGTTGTGGTCACCATATTCATTGCAAATGCAGACAATGCAGTATGGTGACCCACACTATGGCGGCCTTGTGAGATGCTTTTTCACACCCCGCTTGGGGACGTAAAAGGCATGACAGTCATCGTGGTAGTGTAAGGCTTACACAGTTACCACGATAACTGTCACCCCTGCATCAATGGGCCTCCGGTCTTACACTCACCAACGAAACACGACAACACGAATGCTGCCGCTTTAGGTTGGTCTTCTGTGGGAGGGTAGTACTGCCCCGGTCGAGCCGACTCGCTCGTGCTGAAATCAGCGTGGCTCTACTACCTACTAAAATACGATCTACTTTAGATTATTTCGAAGTCTATTGCAAACATAAAATGACTGTCAAATCGTAATGACGAAATACTATACAATATTCTGCATTATGATAGACTTATCATGCTAAATACATAATTATTCAGGAATTAGACAACAAAAGATTAGGCAACTTATTAATACTAGAATTTTATTCTCGTATTAGGTAATATCAATATCTTCACTCTCAGCGTTCTTGACTTGCTTCCTCTACGACAGCAACATCAGCCATGATTGACGTTGGGGAATTTATGAGCATCCCTTGCTATCAAGAACAGATGATGTCAGCTATACGTAATCAATCTTCATATTCATTTTTATATTAAATACTTTTATACTTCTATCAATTAAAAATAATTCAATGAAAGTGAAAAAGTTATGTTCAATGTTTCAACATTTTAGTTCAAATCTTATTAGTGCTCAATTATATTGATAAAATACTCGGATTGTATACCTGTTACTCATCTGTGTTACACCAAAAACATTAAATGAGAAATTCTTTGTGCGGCCTTCCGTTTGATGCGTACCATTGGAAAATCAATTGAATTAGTTTCTATTTCTGGGTTTCATTTCTACGATAGTGTTTTTTGACCGCTTGTGGTGCTGGCCTTACGATTCTGCAGTCGTTTTAAGTTGGTTTAGACTTAGTATAGGCATATTTTTTTATCAATTACGGCATATCTTCTTAGGATCGCTTAGAATGATAGCAGATCTGAGATTGCTGAGATTATCTTAATACGTTAACGATATGATACCATTATCAAAATAATTTTTAATTTTATAAATTATACATTCTCAAATTATATTACATTCATCAACAGCCTTTTACAGTCCACTGCTGGACATAGGCCTCTCCTTAGCAAGAAGGTTTTGGCCTACTATACCACGCTGGCCAGACGGGTTGGAATAGGGTTTACTTCAAGTTTTCCTTCTCTTTGTAATGATGTTGTCTTGCATATTTGGTTCCCTTAGTCGCCTTTTACGACACCCACGGGATGTATAGGGGTGGTAACACTATGTATTCTTAATCCGTCACCATACAGACTATTGTGTTATTATATACATTATTTATTATTTACCAATTCACATTAGTAGGCAATTCGAAAGCCATTATTAAGTGCTTACTTTTACAACAGATCAAAATTATATAATATAAACACAAATTTATATTATAACGATTCAAAACACTAGTAAAATTTAATAAAGTTGAAGGAAAAAACTCAGATAGAGTTTAGGAGTGCTATGAAAATAAAGTCTTAATGGAATGCAAATTTACGGCGGTCACTTATTCAGGCGACGTTTATAAAGTTACTTCAAGTGTAAGATATATCTTAATCTATATTACATTACTAATATAAAGTTCTTCATTCGCTCCCTGACTGCATTTTAAACTATTAACATTACAACTACCACAAACTGAACCACAAAACAATTTGTTATAAGTAATGTTTTGCACTTCATCACTTTTTTCTCAAGACCAACATTAGAAATAGTATTGCTAAATTATTTTATGGCCAGTCACTTAATCGTTAACACCGACCGTCCTTGAAAATTTTATTGTTTTTAGACAGAATAAAAGTAGAAGTTAAATTCAATTCATTCAAAGCTCCATCTGAGTTTTTATGGACTAAAATTATAGTTGAGCAAACAAGCCATCTATATATAATTTCAAACATTACATTAGCATTCAAACATTCGTATATAACAGCATTTTTAATTGTTCTCAAATTGTCAATTTTAAATTTCTTCTGTTCAAATATTATAATGGAGTTTGAGGAACTTTTTACATTTGAATTTCGCAATTTCATAATGTATATTTAAAAAGACTACAACCGAACATTCAGGATTACGTGAGACTAAGATCAAACGGTTTCTTTCATTTTCAGTTTCATAACGATTAGTTTCATTCTTTAAAATTCAAAAGCATGGCAGCTTTTCTAAGTCTGTTTCAATTATCATAATTTAATTTTTTGTACCAAAACTGAATTAATTCCTGTCACCCTCTTCCTGTTACATATTAATATATGTGCTTGAGTGCTCCACTGTTTTCAGTTTTCTTGGCAAGTCTTTCAACTTTCCTTTTGGGTCAAACCTCCATATATTTTAATCTTCATATTTTGATAAAAAATTTCAGCAAGCTTACTTTAAGTGAGATTAGCATTATACTTAATTATATTTACTAATAATTTATTTCTTTTTTGTTCGCGTTGGATAATATTTTCGTTACAGGTAGTAGAGCCACGCTGATTTCAGCACGAGCGGGCCGGTTCGACCGCGGCAGCACTACTCTCCCACGGAAGACCAACCTAAAGCGCCAGCATCCATATTGTCGTGTTTCGTTGGTGAGTGTGGGACCGGAGGCCCATTGATGCATGGGTGACAGTTATCGTGGTAACTGTGTAAGCCTTACACTGTCACAATGACTGTCATGCCTTTTACGTCCCCAAGCGGGGTGTGGAAAAGTATCTCACAAGACCGCTTAGTGTGGGTCACCATACTGCATTTTCTGTATTTGCAATGAGCATGGTGATCACAACTCTTAGATTGTATTCATGCTTTCCTTCTGGCAGAGAAAAGTCACTTTGGCAGGCTCTTAATATAGAAAAGAAATTACTGTTCAATTTGTGTATTTGTGAAATTGCAGTCAGGATTATAAATACTTTTACAAAAGAAGTGGTGTGAAACTAAAATCGTGTATTAAAACAGTAGCAAGGCGTTCCCCAGATAAGATCCCCTACGTACTCCGAAGTTAATCATGAACCTCAGTGCCTATTTACATAATGTTTCCTTTATCCGCCAAGTTGTTCTGGGGATCGAAAAGTTTCGCGAGACGCACACCGCCAACACTTTGTATGAAAATGTACTACCTATACAAGCTACTGAAACGAATTAAAATATATACGATCTTAATAAGATTAAACGGTAAGAATTCTTAGGTGACTTGTTTGAAATAAAAAGTTTATAAATTTTGCGTTTTTTTCAGTTTAGGATTCATTTACTTCGTAAAAAAAAATGTCATGATACTGAATTTTTTCCTGTAGTGTTCTTAATTTTATTTTGGTGGTTAATCGCTGCCAGAAACCCAAAGTGCTGTGGTCCATAAAAGAAAATTAATGTTTGTACGAGTTCAAAAGCTGTGGTATAAAATATATAGAAAACTAAGAAACTTCGTACAATAGGTTCAAAATTAAAACATTAATAAGCTCAAAGCTTGTAGACAAAAATGTAAATGTAAACTGAAATTATATTCACAGGAAAATGATTCAATTTTTGAAACCGTAGCTGTCTTCCAAAATATTTCGCGTCCCATGTATAAAATGTTGTCGAAATGACGGCTGTATTTTATATCCAGCTTATATGATTTTCTGTCTGTAGCTGACGGCAGTAGTATCAAGTACGGCAGGAAATGAGAATTCTTTTGTATTATTACATGTTAATTTAAATTTAAGTTTAAAAAATAAATTAGTATTAGTAAATACGTATTTTATATACGTTTTATGTCAAGAAATTAATGTAATCATCACATCATCAACTTTTAATATTCCACTGTTGGACATAGATTTCTTTTTTTACTTAGGTTTTGGCATACTATACCATGCTGGCCAGGCAGGTTAGTATAATATTTGCATCAAGTTTTCCTTCTCTTTGTAGCGATATTGTTCTGCGTAATTTGCTTCCTCAGTCGCCTTTTATGAAATTCATCAAGTCAAAGTCATGGGATAAATAGAGGTGATGATATTGTTAATTCTCAATCCATCACCACACGGAAAAATCATCAGAAAAATTATTTGCATCTTTGTAACTAAATTTTTCTCTTTTTATTAAAAATGACAAACGTCCCGAAATTAGTCAAAAATAAGTATTTTAAGATGACGTACAACTAACATTAGTCAGTTTAGTTTAAAGACGTATTATGACTGTTTTAAAGAACACAGGTATTTGAAATTAACCTACAACTGTGACAAAAGCCTGTTAGACAAAAGAATAACTAGCTTTTGTCCGTGGCTTCACTCGTGTGGAATTTAGTCTGCCACATTAAATTTTGTAACAAATCATTTTAAAGAAATATATTTTATTTATTAAAAAGTATCTTACATTACTTCCAATACCTCCAAGGACCTGTGTACAAAAATTGATGATAATCGGTTGAGTAATTTTTGCGTGAAACCGTAACAAACAAACTTACATTGAAACTGAAAAAGCAATGTGAGAAAATAAACTTTCGAAACATTAGTTAAATTAATTGCTTCAAAATAATTTAACACTTGCTAAAAACGTGTATGGTGTCATCATTGAAAGTGTTAGACACCACTTAAATATTCATAAATAAAACATGACATAAAAGAATATATTTATTATCTTTTCTTTGATTATAATTATCTTTAAAGATTGAATGTAATCTTTCTTTGAAATCTTTGAACTACAGATCTATTCATAACCAAATGTTTGAATCAGTTCAGTATCGCATCTCTTCGTTAAACCCGAACTTTCAAAAACAGAAGGTTAAATAAAATTGTTTAGTATAAGGGCCAGATCGCTACAATGGAGGGAACATGTGAAATGAGATGTCTCATAACACTGGGTGCGAGTTGGTTCGTGCGGCTAGCGAGCGCGCTGTTACGGCGATGTGTTTGATACCGGGCTATCACATCGTTCCTTGTTATCAACATCAAACAAGTGATACGTATGAGCGACAAAACCATTTTTGTAAATGCTAACTGAAAGCATTTTTATATTGGTGGATTGAAAATTCGAAAAACGTTTCAGAAAATCTTCTTGCGGTAATGCCTTAAACTAATGTCACTTCAATTTTATAGTATCAATAATTTACACTCCCCGTATAACGCTCGTATTTTCCAACAAGTTTCTAAATTATTTATATTTATTTTTAAAACAGTCAAAATAATGTTATGAAGGTTAAGTATCACGATACTTAAGAATGCGTTTTTCTTGTAATTTAAGAGAAATTAAACTAAATCATAATAGAAGCCAAAATATATTTCACAGACTCCTTCATACAAAACTATCAAACCTTTGATAGAACTGAAAAACGAACCGGATAAAATACACACCAGTGACAAACAAACAAATTACATTCGCACGTATGGGTTTAATGCGTCCCCAGTAATGAGAGGGCGACCCTTCGCGGGACACTCTGCGCTTGACAGATATTAAATTCGCATCCCGCGATGCCAGCCGGCCACAATATATGTGTATACGTATTGTGACAGCGTTCATTGCGAATACATTATGTTCGTTGATGTAGATCATGCTGATTGTGACATCATCTTGTTTTGTCAGATTTACGAATACATATCCGTTGCTTTGTATTAATAGTGATGGTATCCTAAGAAATTATCTGTGATATGTCATCACCAATAATATCTAATACTCACTGGACATAGGCCTACTTAGAAAGGAAGTATATTATGGCATATAATCATACTAAAAAACAGACTAAAGGGCTCTTATGATCCTATCTAATACTATTGTCATCTCAAGTTTAGTTCTTGCTCAATAATTTTTTTTTCTAAATAAGAACCTGTCAAAGTGACTCTACTCTGCCTGATGGAAAGCATGATCAGAATCCAATACCATACTCATTGCAAATGCTGACAACGCAGTATGGTGACCCACATTATGGTGGCCTTGTGAGATGCCTTTTCACACCTCGCTTGAAGAAGTAAAAGGCATGACAGTCATTGTGACAGTGTAGGGCTTACACAGTTACAACGATAACTGTCACCCCTGCATCAATGGGCCTCCGGTCAAACACACGTCTCACAAACGAAAGCGACAGCATCCGTGTTGTCGTACACGGATGCTGTCGCTTTAGGTTGGTCTTTTGTGGGAGGGTAGTACTGCCCCGGTTGAGCCGGCCCGTTCGTGCTGAAATCAGCGTGGCTCTACTACCTAGAAACATGTGTAGAAACATGTAGAAATAATGTGTTTATCGTTCTAGTTAGAGACTAAAGTAGTAAAAAAGATACGAGTTAGACAAGTAAATTGCTTCTAGATTGTTTTAGAGTACTAAATATCGTCTTATACAAACGTAAACCGTGATTCTCATGCGTAAACTAAACAATTAAAAAAAACAATTTAAGTTTTAATAGAATAATATAATAAAAGATATTATTTGAAATTACAGCCTTTAAATAGATATTAACTACACAGTAAATTAAATCAAAGCAGTAATCATCAAAGCAAACATTATATTTATGTTTGTGTATTGCGTATTCATTATTATTTTTATAAAAATAAATTTTTATTTAATTTAATATTTAATGTCATCATATACGTCAAAGATTTGATATTTTATGTACCTGCTTTATTTTACCTTTGCATCTACCGCATCATATTTCTACAGCAGCTAAACGTTGACTGGGAGAAAACACCCTATGGCATTAAGTCCGCTTTTGTACAACATGTGTATTAAGTTTGAATAAATAAATAAATATTATACGTTTCATCAGATGCAATAAATACATGATCTAGCCAGTTAAAGTCAAACGTCCCACGCGGGGTGACGTTGGGTACAATAATATATATTGGAACAGTGGGATATTGAAACTAATCAATGGCTTTTTTTATGCGTCGTAGATTATAGAGGTGAAATATAGAGTATTACAAAAAAACATTTTTCCGGTTCGTATATTAGATAGTAAAGCGCTAACAATTTTCGAAAAAAAGTCTGGGTTTTTTTTGTAAGAGTTAAAAAATAACACTTTTAAAATTATCTACTGAAGTCAATGTTTCAAATGGTAGAGTGCCTTCATAATTATGTTGAGATATTTCAGACCAATGATTACAGAACGAGAAAAAATTTAGATTAAGATTCTTCAAAAATGATTTTACTGAAATATGTTTGAATGAAACAAACAGAATTAAATTGACCTACAAATTCACGACATGTTGTTGAAGTTGAATATATACATTTACTTTAGAAAAATAATTCATCAGAAAAAAATATCAAAAATAGTAATGAATCAGGTTGTCCCTACTTTGTATTCAAAATAAGAATTAATATTCAAAAAAAACTAAAATTATTTGCCGATATTTAAAACTTCTACTTCTTGTGTCGTTATTAACAAACATATCTATTAATCTATCTATGATGTCTTAAAATATATGACTTTAATAATTAATTTCATTTCTTAACTACAACGAAATTTTTTATTCTAATTTTTGATCATTGCGACCTACTGCTGGACATGGGCCTCTCCCATTGGATTACGTCGATAACCTTAGCTCTTTATGCATTACTTCATTCCTGATGCGATGCCTTGGAGAAACAACAAGCTAACCCTTTCCAAAGCACGCTGAGCAAAAATTAACAACCCTCATTAAATTGTACAAACTTGCGACCAGTAGAATTAAATCGCCACAACCTCTAACTCGAGCCACTTATCTCACCCTAAGTAATTCCACCCACCCATAGAGGGGTGATTACCCTTTTATTACTCCCCCGAGCGGGCCCTAATGCATGACACTATTACGCGCAGAGCAAACTAATGTGAATCACTTTTTATTTTATAAATATATAATTGTTATTTGTAGGTACAATTACATAGGAATGTTTAATTTTACGTAAACAAATTTTGTTGCATAAACAAAAAATATATTATATATTACTATCAATAAATAAATAAATATTACGGACGTTTGACACACAACGTCATCTAGTTTCAAACTAAGCAGAGCTTGTGCTATGATAACTAGACTGACTGATAGAATACTTATATACTTTTTTTGTAAATGCATACATATTATACATAGAAAACACCCAAACTACGAAACAAATATTTGCAGATCATACAAACATTTTATCCGACCCGGGCATCCAACCCGAGACTTCAAGTGCAACAGTCGAATTCGCTACCGCTGCGCCACCGAGGCAGTTAATAGTTTATTATTCACATAAGACTGAATGAATTTACTTAAGCTATGAAATACATGATTTGTTTATTAGACTTCTAGGAGGCATTGAGTTTCAAAAGGACCTGGAGTTGTCCCGACGGTTCAAGCATGATAAATCAGGTTATTTATTCACAAGAATTTTTTGTATCAAGGTGCTTTTGAATTTTTTTGTCCACAATTGGAAAACTTTTTTTTTTTTTTTTTACGTCTTTAGTGGAATAGGCGTTTGTCCTCTATCTCACTTGATGGAAAGTGCAAATGAAGACGAAGGTGGTACACGCCCATCCAAAAGATACCCGTTCACTCCACTCTTAAAGGCTCCAGAGTTCATGTCATCAGGAAAAATAGATCCAGGCAGGACGTTCCAAGTCTTGGCGACTCTCACCAAAAAAGAGCTGTCAAACCGTTTAGTTCGACTTTTGGGTATGTCAACAACGTGTGGATGAAATTTTTGCCTGCGCCTAGTAATCCGATAAAGGAACGGAAATGGCTCAATCAGTTCGAAGAGAGCCTTCGAGCACTCTCCAAAGTACTTATAGAATAGGTAATATATGAATTTATAACATAAAAATACACACACTTTTAGATCATATTCGTATTCAAAATATTATGTTTACTGAATTACTAGGCAAGAATAAGTTTATTCTACTGAAACTGGTTTATATAATTTCATTGAAGCTGGATACAGAGTTAGCAATAATATTTGCTCATGGTATTACATGCAATCACTAATCCAGACAATTTCTTTTATTCAATTTCAGACGTATTAAAGAGTTCAATAATCTCTCGTCTTTTTTGCCTCTCTGCTTCTTATTTTATCCCTATATAAATTTTTAAAGACTATCTAGTTCTGTAAAACAGTAATGAATTAAATATTATATCAAATATTATAAGAAACAAAAAAGACTTCTTAAGTTTACTTGGCTAACAATTCATGACCCAATTACTTTAACTATCTATGTCTAGTCTCTACAGTAAAGAATGTTTTCTTACGTACAAAGTGATTAATTACTAAGTTTCTAATGTTACGTATGTAAACGGTGTAAATCTTTTCTCTGGATTATTGTATGTGCAATTTTTCTTGGTTACATTTTTTTTACACTAGATGTGTGCATAAATTTCTTGAAAATTTTCGCATTTTTACATTTCAAAAAAAATAATTTCAATATACAAACTTAATAGAAGGACTTTTACACAATAACATACACGCTTAAATAAAGACATCCTAAGGATATATATATATATGTCTGATATTTCAAGGTATACCAGAATTGTACACACAAAATTAAATTAATCTATTGTTGCAAAGTGATAGTTTTCATGGCAAATATCAGTTGGCATCCAAGATGGCCGTCTGAATACAGTTCAGGTGTCATCTTACAATGAACCCACTTCAAGTGGGTCGCCAGCATTTAAAGCATTTCGAATTTCTAAGAGAGAATATGATATTGAGAATATGGAAGCGGCAAAGGGATACGTTTTAATTAAATGTTGTAAAGAAAGATTTCACGGGGGCGAAAATGAATATGCCAATAATAATTTTTCGGGAAACATTTTAGCAAAATACACTTTAAAAGAACTTTGAAAGAGACAGTCACAGGCTTTGGAGTAAAGTAAAGCGAAAAGTGATTAAAGTGTAATAAATATTGTCGGCTACGGCTATACGACACGGATCTTTTTTTCTATATTAAGAGCCTGCCAAAGTGACTTTACTCTACCTGATGGAAAACATGAATAGAATCCAAGAGTTGTAGTCACTATACTTATTGTAAATGCAGACAATGCAGTATGGCGACTCACACTATGGTGGCCTAGTGAAATGCTTTTTTACAACCCGTTAGGGACTCAAAAAGCATGCCAGTCATCGTGGCAGTGTAAGGTTCACACAGTTATCACGACAACTGTCACCGCTGCATCAGTGGGCGTCCAGTCTTGCACTCACCAACGAAACATGACAACACGGATGCTGTCGCTTTAGGTTGGTCTTCTGTGGGAGGGTAGTACTACCCTGGTCGAGCCAAGTTCATGCTGAAATCAGTTATTATTTTCATTTCCCAAACAAGTATTAGCAATATTTTTTCCAACTGTTTGCTTGCCTACTGATCTGTCTTCCCTTTCGATATGTTCTAAATTTATCCAACTATAATCTCCGGTAAATGATAGTAGACCAGCCGCCTTCTGTGAAAGAGACGTAAAATTATAATTGGCAAAGTGAGGTCATTTAATAACCCTTCAACAAAACACACTTGAATGTATAATATATCTGTGTATAATTATTAGATCTCCAAAGCAATTACAAAATGTTGCGATGCTTTATTTTTTGTATTTATGTATAATGATTATTTAATTTTAAAAATTCTAATTAATAACCTTAAACTGCTTATAAATATTTTACTAATAAACCTTTGATATAAAAATGACGTGATAGATAGAGCACTAGAGTAAATACACTTTTGTCTAAATTCAGCCACATCTAGGATACAATATCCACAATCCACTATTGCCAGAACAAACACTATCTGAGACGATGATAAGTGGATTGGACTGAGTTCATATTGTACTACTGTTTCAAATTTAAACAGTGTGACTTGAATCCGAAGCTATCTAACTATTTACTTTAATTCCCTGATATTTCTCGTTTCCTTCTCTTCGCTAGTACTATCTGTTACTTCAATTTGTGCCGACTCAGAGGATTGTTTATGTGATGTGAATTTTAAATCGTGATTGCTTGGGTTTTCAGTCCTGTTTGTTTTTAAAATAATAAATATTTTATATTGTTATCTATTTGCTTTTAAATAATTGTGACTAATTTCAGCTGTAAATAAGACACTTCCGCTGTTGCGGCATAATTAAGCAGGCTCGACCATTACGTTTTTGATTCTAAGGAAAACCTCTCATGAGTTCCCTATGAGTGCATCCACCCAAAGGGCAGTGACATATTCTTGATTGTAAAATTACAAGTGCCCATGCTCAGAGTGATTGTCATAAGAACTCTGCAGCCCTGAAGGCGATCTGAATTCGAAGGTTAAACTAGTTATCAGGCACTGACTGCCCAATGACGATTGCCATACATATATATAACAGCCGAAATTGATGGTTATACGTGCTCGCTAAGGTACGTACTAGAAACACCGCAAAACTTCCATACAGTGGGCTGTTATTAAGATTTTTTGCAGGAAAAACAAAACAACCCTTTTTGTGTCCGATTCAGCAATCAAACCTGAAACCTCTTGACTGGCAGCCACATATGTTGGCCACTAGACCAACGAAGCAGACGACGTAACAAAGGATTAAAAATATAATAAACGCTATAATTACTCACGGACAGACAACGGATAAAGAACTGGCACGACTCCAACATGAGCAAGGCAAGAGAGTTTAATCTAGCTATTATGTTCAACAGTTGATAGTCATGTGTCTCAACTGATTATGATGACGATGAATATACACACGGATTTTTATCTAAGGATTTTTTGGTTAATACGTTAATCTCTGAAACTTTTTTTTTCTATCTTATGAGCCTGCCAAAGTGACTACTCTGCCAGATGGAAAGCATGAATAGAATTCAAGAGTTGTGGTCACCATACTCATTGCAAATGCTGTCAGCACAGTATGGAGACTCACACTATGGCAGCCTTGTGAGATGCTTTTTCACACCTCGCTTGGGGACGTAAAAGGCATGACAGTCATTGTGACAGCGTGAGGCTTACATAGTTACCACTATAACTGTCACCCCTACATCAATAGGCCTCCGGTCTCACAGTTACCAACGAAACACGACAACACAGATGCTGGCGCTTTTGGGTTGGTATTCTGTGGGAGGGTAGAACTACCCGGTCGAGCCGGCCCGCTCGTGCTGAAATCAGCGTACCTAGACTACTATCTATCTGTTAAATTAGAAAGAATCAGTTTGTATTGGATAGAGCATTTATTGAGAAATAATATGCAGTATTAGCTGTGACCTACACCTTCACATTATTTCTTATTTATTTCATATCTAATTCTATAAAAAGCATCAAATGCCAAAATATCTAATCTATAGCCCCTGGGATTTAGGCTCTGCGTTGATGAATCGTTCAATTAGTTAGGGCGATTAGTTTTATAAGTAAAGATAAAACATTATTCTGATGTAACTGAGAGAAAATAAGTTAGAAATAATTAACTCATAAATTTACCAAAAGTCATAATTTTGTACTTTTTAACAAGATAGTTAAGGCCTACTAAATGGAAAACTATATATTTTTGTATTACTAGATACACATATCAGATTAAATTAACAACACAACTCGGAATTTACATTGAGAAACATAAATTCAGTTCCAAAAACAAGTCTAGTATGTAACGCAAACGTGCCCAAGATTTGAAATTAGCTCCGGAGAAGCAACACAAATTTCTCTAAAGCAAAACTTTTAATAGTGTAGTCAAACTCAATAATATAGTACAAACAAAGTAGTTTGTGAGCATTAGTATTCACTGAACGGATTCATTTTTAAGTGCGTCCCAGCGTGATACATCCTATCTCTTCATTTAGGATTTTATTCCTTAAAAAGGTCACTCATCTTGTCTGGAACATACAGGATATCATCCTTTTAATTAAAGTTTTTTTTTTCCTATTTCAATCTGTCTATGGAGATATTCAGCAATGTTTGTGTCAATGTATAGCAGTTTTGCAAGGTAAATGTCCAAAGACATTTCCTTAATATTTATTTTAGAGCAAATCTTGTGGTACTCTTCTTTTCAGTCTCCTAACACTGGGGAATATATCATCCATAAGGTGGTTATTAAATTAAAGTTAAGATAGTTTATTTTACTCTAAAAAAAAGTAAACAATATATAATATTTATTGATATATGTATATACATATAATCATCATATCGTCCTTGTGACGGATTAAGAACACAAGGTGTTACCACCTCTATTTATCCCGTGGGAGTCGTAAGAGGTGACTAAGAGAAAAAACTTTGGAGTGGTATAGTAGGCCAAAACTTCCTTGCTAAGGAGAGGCGTATGTCCAGCAGTCGTCTGTAAAAGGCTGTTGATGATGATGATGATGAATCATCATATAATGTCTCGTTAGTCTAGCGGCTAATGCATGCGGTTGCCGATCAAAAGGACTCGGGTTCGATTACTGGATCGCCTCAAATTAGTGTTATTGGGTTTTTATTACAAGAAATTTTTAGTAACAGCCTAAAGTCAGAGTGTGAAAGTTGGCGGTGTGTCACGACCGTGACTCGCAGAGCACGTTAAGCTGTCAGCCCCGGTTGCACTTTCAGTTCGTCCTTAAGGTTGTGGAGTCCCGTTGCCAGTCACTCCCTGGAAAAACTGATATTCAGGTGAACTTGTAGCCAACCCCAAATAATCTTGGGAATAATGAGGCTAAGCAAAAATGTATTTATATATACATATATAATTTATAATAAAAGTAGATATGTTATTAGATCTCAATGCTTTAAAAAATAAGATACAATTTTTAAGTTTATTAGATATTAGATGTTATTTTGTCTGCCTGATGTCTCATGTACGCCTACAGTAAAGTTTAGTTATTTTATTACTTAAGTAGCAAACGTATTTAATAGTACAAACTCTACATAAATACCACATAGCATTGATTTTTAAATATATCTTTCATTTTTTTTGTTTCGTGGTGAGGTGGAAAATCCCTTCGGATCTCCGGCTCCTCAGAGACGCAGGAGCCAGGAGTATGTGGTATTTCCACTAAAAATCACCCCGGTGGCCGGTCTCGTCCTACTCTGAAGAGGATCCGGGCCATGTTATTTGAGGCCCCCTCCAGGATCAACGCCGTGCCTGGTCAGACCCTCTCCTGGGGGACGCTGCTTTTTTAAGCTACCCCCGCTGATTTCAGAGTATAGTTGCGGCCCGATCGCGTTTCTGCGACCAGGCCGCATTGCTGTCGCCGACCGCAGCCATTTATTCACCACCTGAGATCCCTATTCTCTAGCAGCTCGCGGTTCTATCGCCGGCTGCTAACGCCGCCGACTATGTCTACGCTAGGGATCAGCCCTCTCCTGATCCTGTTCAGCGGTCTCTTTCTGGAGTATTACAACTTCACAGAAAGAAACCACTGCGCCCCATTCCTCCGCACCCGCCAGCATGGCAAAAATGATGGCTGGCGGGCACAGGAAATGTATCTTTCCTAACACATTGTTTCTAAGCTAGACGCACATAAAGTCTTATCATTATTTTTTCTCATATCTTAACATCTCATTCACACTATTGAATGACCTGCTGGTTTCTTCGTTAGCGATACTATGTTTTAGTGCTAAACCAAAGACCTTCTGGCTTGAGTCCACTTCACAACACATAGCTGTGTGATAAAAACTATACTTTCTCTCAGTCTCTAGAAATATACAAATTACTGTATGTGATTATTATCTTATATATTCTTATATTATAAATGCGTTTGGTATTTTCAAAAGTAGCACCTACAGAGTCCTTGTGGTGACAGATTAAGAATACATAGTGTTACCACCCCTATTCGTCCCGTGGATGTCGAAAAAGACGACTAACCTTATTCCAACCCGTCTAGCCAGCGTGGAATAGCAGGCCAAAATCTCCTTGCTAAGGAGATGCCTCTGTCCAGCAGTGGACTGTAAAAAGTTGTTGATAACCTACAGAGTCGCAAACAGATGTAACTGACGTTTATTATTAACATTGAACAAAAGAATACCCACACAGATAAATATTCATTATTACCTAATCAAGCTATTACCTCATCTCACCCCATCGTCCTATCAGATTTTATCTTTCAAATAAAACCCTGCATTCTGAATAAAACCCTACCTTCTGAACCGCTCTCGAGTCTGAGGGCCATCGACGTCTAATTGTGGCCGTCAGTCGAGAATACCTGAGCCACTCGACCCTCAATAAGAGACGTATATATGTACGTTACAGTGAACGTGTGACGTCGACACGGTAATTAACAAGGAGCAATTAGTACGCGATTGGGCGACGATTTTTTGTCAAGTGGAGTATGGGGAGCTTTTTGTAGAATGTTGGTATGGATAATCAATTATTTGAATTTGTGAATGCAGATTTCATTCTGTTTAACACTGCGTATGAATTTTAAATTAATTATAAACCGATTTTTGGAAAAAACATAAGCTAATACGTGAAAATTTATAGTTACTTAAAATTAATTAACCAACCAATGATTTTAATTTATGTATGTAAATATTGTCACTCTCACAATTGTTGGCTTCCAAGACAAAACCCATAAACTTGTTTAGACTACCAAGAGAACACCAAAGAAATTGTCACTAAGTACATCTTCAACCGTTGGAGTAAACGAGTTCTGGAGTCGAGACCGCGTCGCGGTAAACGTAGTGTAGGGCGCCTACAGGCCAGGTTTACACAAGATAGCTGGCAGGAATTGGATACCCAATATGAATATCAGAGGCACGTGGAATCATTGAAGCCTATGTCCAGTCTGCGATAGGCTGACAAGGTGTGTTGCGTGTCGGTGCGTTGGGTGCCGTGAATGTTAACCGACGAGAGAAAAAGACACGACTCGACATTTCGTGGGTCAATCTCGAAAAGTTGCAGGCCGATCAAGAATTTTTTTTGAATCGTTTCGTGTCTACGGACGAGACCTACTGAAGGAATTATCACAGTGGAATATTTAGAAAAGGAAGCACTATAACGGGCCCTTATTACGCAGATCAAATAAATGGCAAACTGCGTGCTGCAGTGCTGTTTCACTAAGACAACGACCCGGCTCACAAAGTTGCAGTTGCGATGGCTGCAACTCAAGAAACGGGATTCAAACTGCTCAAACACCCTTCTTATTTGCTAGATCTGGCTCCCAGCGACTTCTATCTCTTTCCTCGGCTCAAAGAACACCACTCCTCGGGACAAGAAATTTGAGGACAATGGTGAAGTGATGGCCACTGTAGAAGTGTTTTTGGAGGACCAAGATAAATATTTTTTTTTTAAGGGAATCTTATGATTTTAGAAAAAAGATATATTAAATGTATTAACTTGTTAAGAGATTATGTTGGAAAATAAAATATATTTTTTACTCTAATCATTGTTTTATATATTGATTATCATTACTTATTGATCACCACTCATATATAAATACTACAATTTCCATTCCACAAATTGCCTATAAAGAAGTAATATTATAAAATTATGTTACTGACATTTATAGTACTCCTTGACTAACACTGCAAAAAGTATTTTATTCAGATAAACAAGAAAACAAAACAAATTTCCCACTTTTCGAATTTGTTTTGTTTAAATCTTTCAGTAAAATCGATAATAAAGGTATCAATCAAAATCCCTAAACCCCTACATGTTATCTTCGTCAGCAATAAACTACTTGTCGACCGAATCCATCACGGAGTTCAATAGAAAAGTTTGAACGACAAAACTTACATTGAAGCTTTTGTTTGTTATAGACCTGTGTTCGTTCTCGTCTTAAACCGCTGTAAAAAAACTAAAAGTACTTAAAACTTTCTCGGTTTTACGTGAAAAACTTCACATTGTACTACGTTAGGCTTTTTGAACACGATCCTATTTGCAAATTTAAGGTTTTTCCTTTAATTGTTTTGTTGTTTATGGCACTCTTTACGAAGAGGATAGAACTGGTGAAGGCTCTTTGTTATGATAGCTGTTTGTCAACTGACAGCGTAGCAATTTTGAGGAATTATCTAATTAACCTATGCTTCGGCATAAATGGGCTATCTTGATCAGAATGATACTACCATAGCTTCTGAGGAAATCTATGTTAAGTAGAATTACAGAATTGTGGTGACTTTTCACGAGTGAGCAAATGAGGTTACCCCTTACTTCTCGGGAGCCTGAAAAGTCGATTGTGTAATTGTGACCTTTGAGTTGCAGATATCAGGTATCGTGAATGACCCCCAGCGGCGGTAATCACTTATTATTAGGTGTCTCTCTGCTGCATCATAAAACATACCCATAACCATATTGGTACTCTTAACAGTCCACTGCCGGACACAGACTGCTTAGCAAGAATGTTTCTGCCTACTATACCATGCTGGCCAGTCAGTTTGGTATAGAATTTGTTTCAAGTTTACCTTCTCTTTGCAGGACCATATCCTGCATAGTTTACTCGTTTTGTCGGCCATTACGAAACCCCCATGGGTTTCGTAATGGCCGGGTAAATACAATTATGGGTAAATACAATGTAAATACAATTACAACACATCAATACGGGTAGTGATACTCCATATTTTTAATCCATTACCACACGGAGACATAATTATACTGCATTTTAGCCTATTTTACACACACACAAGATCCTTTCACTCAGAACGGTTGGTTTTCTTCAAACTAGTCACAGAGCTATTTGTTTGCGCCCTTGTGTTTGTAATTACAAGAGTAATTACATCCTTTGTAAGGCCGGGAACAGTGCACTTTAATTATTGAATGACGCCGTGGAATACCCTTATTTTGTTGTGCACGGTTCCTATCTAACTTTACATTTGAAACAAGTAAAAATAAACCCAAAAGAAATAAAGAGGAAATGTTTGCAATTGTCTAATACGTGACAATTTTTTTTATGTGTCAAGGCTGCAAAAAATTTGAAATATAGCCACACCAGATAATTCAATCCACGTGAATTTTTAGAATTCTGAGCAGATTCAAAAAAAAAAAATAAAGATAAATGTGTAGTTGAGTAGAGAAATAGAGAGCAAAGGAAAAAAAAATATATTAACAAATATAGAAGCAATGACAAATCGTTATCTTTTTCCAATACTCATCACTTCATCAGAGAACTGAAAAAAAAAGTTAAAAAAATTGAGAGACACTCGAAAGTTATCTATTCTTCTCTTTTTAATGTCAGATAAAACTCTTGCACTACAAGATAACTTTATACCTCCTAGGTTCACTAAAGCGTACTTGCCACGTAACATCTCATTTCATTCCTATCCATCCAAAGCTTGGCTGGAGCAGATTGCTTTAGCATAATGCATTGCTCAATTTATGCATAGAAATATATGTATTGTTATTGTTGTGTTAACATTTTGGTATATAACGGGGAATATACGTACCTTATTTTCATCTTCGTTACATATAAAGAGTTATCTAGCATTTTTTAATCATTTAAAATGGTTAGTAGGACAAACAAACAGATAGGTAACCTGATAATATAACCCTCAATAGATTCCTACAACTCAAGGGAAACGATTTCCTCCTTTGTTATGACAGCCAAGACAACACACGCATTGATCCTGAAGTAACTTCACGCTGCTCTCCGCTAGGTAAATGGCGAAAGTTAGAGCCACCAAGAGGGCGGAAATGATAAGGGAGGGGGCTTTAGGCGACCTTTTCAGTGCCTTGACATAATTAGCGGCCTGTCCACTTTTCGTTGCAAACCTGGGCACTGTCGTTTCGGCCTCGATCTCCGCTCTTGAGACTCATTCAGCCGCCCGCACTCTGGCCTGATCCATTTCGGAGGTCCACGATTTTTTGCATCCTCTAGAATGCAGTAACGGCTGACGACCTCTGTTAGTTAATCGTTAATTGCCACCAGATCCACTTTGTTTAATCGAGATGACTATCTGTCCGCCAAAATTGTAAACCATTTTAACCAAATATTTCGAAGACAGTCGAACAATTTAACAATCTAGTTGAAAAAGTGGAAGGAATAAATTTTGTGGCCGAAATCTGGCCTCAACACAGACAGACCTCCTACTAACTACTGTGCTTAGGACAGCCGAAGATCGGACAGTATGAAAAAAGTTAGTGGCCTAAGGTTAATAATACAGTTTAGATTTAATACCACTTTCAGTATTCAATAATGAAGAAATCAACATAAAATAAAATAAATAAATTTAAAAATACACATGTGTGTTTAATCTATAAATAAACGTTACACAGATTCTTACTGTCAGATGATTAGATGTCTATACGCTAAATCTGTCATTTAATTATTATCGTTTGATTAAAAATCAGTTCACCATACCACGCAGTAATCAAAATACTTAATTATAATTCAAACTCAGTAATAAATGTACAATATATCATTGTGTGCTGACAAATTACACCCTACGCCAAGTAAATTATATGGTTTCTACATGATTTGTACACTACGCACTCTGTTATTAACGCTCACGACTTACAAGTGTACAAATCATAGATAAATGAAAGTTGTCAGGCACTCGTTAGCTGACAGTATCATATTTTATCACATTTAGCAGGAACAAATTGACATGCAAAAATTTAATACACGCTCCATTACTACCTTCACTTATTTTCTTCACAGAGGTTTGAATTTATGATTATAACTACTACGAAAAACAACTAAGTAAATAAAAGAGATTTATAGTACGTATTAATTTTAGTATACTGCGTCTCACAATAGAAATCACACAGTGAAAAATCAAAATTAATGTGACAGGTCGGCCATGTTTGTTGTTGTCAAATATTGTTGTCATATTTGTTGCTATTGCATTTTTTGTCCACATCTCTAAAACATTTGTTCTGATCGAAAATAAAAACATGAGAAAGGTATTTATTTTAAAAATACTTGTATATAAACAATATTCTTAGAACTATAAAAATTACATACAGAGACGGCAAAATTAAGTGTAGATCAATAAAATGTTTGTAAGTGGGACTCCAGAAACGATGGGCTGATGGATGAAGCAATGAATTGTATTATAATACTGATATGAATGACTTTGATTCAGGCAATAACAGTAATATGTATGGGACAAACCCAAGCCTTGACCAAAACTGTGTAATGAAATACATTACGAGTACACACGCTAAAAACTATAAATATTGTTTTAATTGATCTATTTTCTGTGAGATTTTTTAAATCTTTTATATAAACCAAAGATGATAGAACCAAAGACAAATTATTTTACGTTAACAAATAGGCCAAATATTGGTTAACAGTCTTTCCTGCTAAGTACGAGGTCGTTGGCTCGACTTACAGCTAGTATCCCTTTGATATATTTTTTTAAAGACAACACCCGCGCTTGGAATAAATCCTGTATCGCCGGGAACTTTACAAACATACAAGAAATGGACACAAAGAACACTCAGACTTAGAACAACAATTTGTGGATCACACAAAGTGCTGTTCCATGCGGGGTTTAACCCACAACACTCAGCGCAGTAGAGAGTGGCGTGGCGACCACTTAAACCACTAAGCCAACCGTGCAGTCAATTAAAGTTTATTTTTTGATTTTCTTTCTAATTGTTAGCCTAACTCACTTCTCATCCTGTTTCAAGTCAATTACCCTCAAAGCAAAACCATCCTCTACTATAGTCTTGAAAAATATAACTTATTTGGATTCGTATAATCATATAAAAAATCCACTACTACATAATCTAAGAAACGCTAGTTTATTTCGCTTTTGGTACTGCTTTAAAAATTTTATCGTATCAGAGAATAAATCACGTTTTCGTAAATTCAACTTCGTTGACCAAAGACTGATGTCCGATAAACAGGCACGCCGTAACGTGTTTGAATAAATCTCGATACAAATGTGCGACGACAGCCAATAAATACAAGCTCGGAATTGCCCTCAGTTGGAAAATAAATAAGACACTGTCGGTCCGTGGTCGCCAATCGAATGCAGAGTTGTTTTAATGACTGGCCGTTAAGACCCCTGTGCTCGGTTGAGAACAAACACGTACAAACCTATATGGAGTACTACTGAATTTATAGCAGAATTTAAAATCGTTAGTTTAAGTTCTTTAACTGAACAAAATGTGTTTTTTTAAGTGAAGGTTTTAAATAAAATAGTTTTGCAAACTAACAACTTGAATTTCTGTTTGTTGTAGTTTCATACTGATGCTAAATTGGCCCCAATGGCCTATAAATATGTGAACCGATGATTTTGATGATAACAATGACCCTGACAGCCTTAATGTGATAGTTGCTTTGTTTGCCCAATAGACAAAAATTGTGACTATGGTAACGTACTCCTAGCCAATTTTGACAACAGAGACCAACAACAACAAGAAGATATTATAGTGCATTAGTGTGTCGTAAACACAGGTACACTCTCTGTTTCCTAACCCTCACATTTCAATGGGGCAATTATCAGACACGACCGGCGAGAGATCAGATACAGGTTCGATGGGGTAAAGTGCTCTCCGCGGTATGAGAGTTAAGAACTTAACTTCCAAACTCAGCTTTTATTAAGCATTTCTATGATCAGAAAAATTCTACCACTTTTGAGGCCGACATAGGAATCGAACCTGAGACCTCTTGAACGGCATTCCCATACGTTAACCACTAGACTAACGAAACAGTCATGTCAACTATAGTAAACTTATCAAAGGAACAAATTCGTTCAGCAGCTCGGCAATTGAAATATTCAAACGATTCTCAATGGTTTTAATCTCCTTTTACTTTACTTTACTTACTTTATACTACATAAAGAATAAATAGATAAAAAATACAATAAATAATAATAAATCATTTACATAGATTATTTGGCCAAGAATCCTCACAGACAGAACCAATTTCATAAGAATTTGATCAAATAAATTACTTTGTATTATGTCTGTTTCTGTCTTTACAATACTGCGTGTGCACCTATTGTAGTCCACTGTATAGGATTTCTTACACTGCCTCATTATTAAAAAAATTACGATAAAAAAATCTAACCTAAAATCTTTCAACTTAGACTTAGGACTAGAAAGCGAACGTGATAAATTACTACAATACATTAATATAAAAGAGAATCATATGAATTATTTAAAGCTTAGCCGACCAAAAACTAGAGTTTTCGTTCTAACAATATTGTATTATTTAAATATGACTAACTCAGTAAAAGCCAACTAAGCTTAGCAAAATGCCGCCAGCTATAGACGATCGTGAGACACTTTAAAAACTTACAAAAATGTAGTTACCCTGTATTATGTTATACATTGAGGCAATCTCGTAATAGAATAAACACATTTTAATGCTATCTAAAGTACACACACCAAATTACGGCGTAAGTACTAATCCTGCATCGCGCTATTAAAGTTTTATATTTCTATTGATTTAATTTTTTTTTTTTGCACAAAATGTACAATGACGGACTTAACGCCTTAGGTATTCTCTACTAGTCTACCACAGAGTAGTGTACTACATTTTGGTTAAAAATGTTAAGATAGATAAGAGATGATATAATTATATGTCTACAAATACATACATTAAGATGTCGCATATACAACTTCCTAGGACCACAGATTAAGTTACGACTCACCATGATGGAGCAGAATCAGAAGAAGAGGAATAGTACTGCCATAACCTTTTACATGACTGAAATAATACTTCAATTTCTTACCTCTTTATATAAATACTTATTGATAAGCTAGTTTTGGCACAATCACTTCATCTTCTCTCCTACTCTGCCATGCCCGACGGTGTCCACTGGCAAAACATAATGTAATATCTCAGTCTCATACTCGTATGTATTGAGTATCACTTGACTCCAATCATCAATACATTTTTGTAAACGTATCTTTTACCTGACCTATTGAAATATTTCAGTTCATTTTAGGATCATTAAGTACTTCAAGTTCAAATATTTCTAACCTAACAGAACAAATAAAAAATGTAAATATAAATAACCACATGCCAAAGCATAATAAAAAGGCCAGTATAAATCTCCATTTCGTTTGAGTTTCTTAAGAATGTTTCGTAAAAATTTCACTAATTTGTAATAACAACCACAGAAAAATATTAATCTTCATCCATCCAAAGTTTGTGCGGACTTTGAGGTGGGAGAAAAATTTCAATTATCGCGGCCTCCCTCCATGTCGGGAGTCACACTGAATTTTATTCCCATCTGAATTAAAGCATAAATGGAATCCGTTTTTATAATTTTCTCCGACTTACGGACATCAAGTACTTTTCTCTTTTATTGATTATGTTACCTACGTACTGAATTGGACTGAATCGGATTAATTCCGTGTATTTGATGATCGAGAGTTCCTGTTTAGCGTAGTGATTACGTAAGGAAAAGTAATGTTTCTTAAGCCAGGTGTATTTTATCGGTAACACTGATTGATGCTAAATTGAATTATATTAACTCTGTTGCCCGAAAAAGAAGTTTTTGACGAAGTATTTTTGTTTGATGTCAGTGGTGATTTAGTTAGGTTTATAAATGTAAACGTAGTAACAATCTATATACAAATAAGAGTGGCAATAATTATTATTTATAGTAACTAATCACATTGTATATACATTTTTATGGTAAGATGAGACAAAGCTGTAAAATATTGACAACCTAGTAAGTACTAGAATTCATTTAAAAATTTGAATAAAAATTAGTTCCTTCTTCTATTTTTACGATAACATAAAATTATCCATTTATGAAATTAATGAATTTTCTATTTATGAAATTTTAGATTTCATAAATCTTTCATTTAATTCAACATAAACATTTGGCATAATGTTGCATCTAATTACTCTCTGTCTAACCGCTTGGGTAATAAAACTAACCTTGACGAAAGTTGATAGATATGTAAAAAAATTAAAACATCAATCAAAATTACATCATCAATGACAAATATAACGAATAAGCCTTATTAATAAAAATATTTCCATGGTCTTTGTAGACTGTGATAGGCTGACGGTGAACGATACATGATCTTAAATTCCTGTCATTCATTATCATAACGTATAAAACACAAATACCAGTTTGCAACAATATACTATTACCAAAATGTAAATCCGTCAGACGGTATTAAGGTACATTTTTGTGTTATAAAGAAAATATGTGTTTACATGAGACGAGGTGAGATATCGTGTTTCGTTGCCTGATTACGACAAATTTTATAGGGTTATTATGTTAAAATATTTTAGTAAAGCCTATTATGACTTGACGAAATTAGTTGAGACCATAAAAATACATACTCACATTCAATTTAATAATTGAATATCAATGTACATAGTATGTTATTTCGACTTGAATGCAGACCTCTTTATAACAATAGATCACCTTCTTGATCGTTCGATACGTTTTTAATCTTCGAAAGTATGACTTTGTGCCTACTTTACGTTCCTAATTAAACTGGTTTCCATATTTACTTGCGCTGGAATCAGGAATCACTTTCTTTTCTTTTTTTTCAACTCACCATTCTGATGTACATATATAGCTCCGCACTTACGTTACCTATTCTCTTATCACGACAGGAATCTTCGTTCAAAAAATAATCTGCTCCTCTTATGCCCTCGCGTAACTTCGATTTCGTGAATTCTTCATTCTTTGCTAAGTGGTACTACTCTGGAATATGCTCCTGTACGAAATCAGGATGTTCACAAAACGATCTCCTTCTTAACGAAATGACGGAATTATCGAATCGATACTACAGCTTAAATTCTAGCTGTGCGAATTAATGTAAATATGTGTGCAAATATATTCTTGTACGTATTAGATATTTAAGTATAAGTGTATTTATGACGTATTTATTGTCTTTGTTTATTTGTATTTATAAAATTAACTGGTAAAGAAAGTCCTGGGCTTTAAGTCCGTCTGAACTGTAATAAACTAAATATATAATATACTAATATAATAATACTTAAACTGTATAAAGTTTAAAATAAATAATTAAATACATAATTATCAATAGTAACAGAAAAATTATAATAATAATAAGGTGAAGGTAAACAGGAATGAGAATTAAAGTTATATTTATGTATTTTTACATAAAAGTCAACCTATACAACAGAACAATGTAAGAACAAAGATTTATTTTAAACTTATTTTGCTTACTGCGCAAAACTGTATATTTTCATAATCTCTAACATAATTCTCTTAGAAAAAGTTTACTGAGGAATAAAATTATTCTGAGAATTTATGTTTGGGCAATTTCAACTCTTTGGTTAAAATCTTCATTCAAGCCACTGCGGCCTTATCTATCTGATAGAACCTTCTGTTGCCAGAGTGAAGAACCTTTCTTTTATTTAAAAAAAAGCTTTTTTACTGTTTCCGCAAATATATTTTGACTGTAGTTGGAGGAAATTGGGATGTTAGATTTATTTCGTCGGAATTATTTGCTTAATTGTTCGAACATCTTGTAATGAAGATTTTGTTTAAATTGGCAAGGTTATATAGCAGCAGAAAAGTATTTATAACATCTATTATTTTTAATTTGAATTCAAATTAACCAGCTTTATATAATTTAATCAGGGTGCATAGGGTTCCCACCGGGAACTTAGGGCCCCAAGCCAACCTCACCTGCAAGTGCACCTGCTGATTGACTGAAAAGATTTTTTTCAAACAAAATATCCTGATTAGCATCAATAAGCACACAACCTATTAAATAAGACCAAAACGTCTCCGAGGAAACAGTGAGATTTTATATATAATAGGTATATATTCTAACAATGATTTGGCTGCGCGATTGGCCTAGTGGTTTAAGCGGTCGCCACGTAACTCTCCACTTCGCTGAGTGTTGTGGGTTCAAATCCTATATGGGACAACATTTTTGTTCTGAGTCTGGATGTTCTTTGGTTTTGTGTTTGTAAAATTCCCCGCGACACAGGATTTACTCCTAATGCGGGCGTTGTCTTTTTTAAAAGAAACATAAAGAAAGCATGATGATGTTAACCTATTCGTCTAATAACATGAAGCAGAAAATACATTTTAACATGATTCTTTGAACAAAATTAGTTATATTTGCATATTTATGTGATTTGTGAATAACAATTATTCCAAATATTCACAAATTGTAAAATGTTACTAGGTACAAAATATTGTCTCAATACAAGAGACAATACACTCGTACATAGATTAGTCGTTGGTACGACAAAGTCGAATCACAAATGTACAGTATAAACAATATTATTGCTTAATTTATAAAGATAATATTTCTACAATGTTACGTCGTTTCGGGTGTTACTGTTTAGACTACCAAATGTTTTTGGCACTAACATTTCTTGACCCTTATTCTTATAAACTATAGACTCATTATTCTTAGATACCTTAATAGTATATGTAACAAGTATTAACACAATCTGCCGGGAAATTAGTACCTAATGAAATATTATCGTCGGCAACATGAAAGATTAATAAATATTATGTATATTTATGGAATAAAGTGACATTTATTTGGAATCGTACAAATTAGAGATAAATGTTTCTTTTTAATTTAGAATTAAACTAAAGGTATGCAATTTTCGTTAGGTCCGTTTTAAATAAACATACCCACGTAGCATAATTTTCAGTAACTCGACAATAAATTAAAATTATTAACACTACCACGGAAAACTTTAACCCCTTCAACCTCAAAATGTATAAATCATCTAGTACCAATAACGAACTAAACCCTTCCCACTTAATGTATCAAAACTTTCGTTGCCATTAATACATTAAAATCATCCGACAGTTTGATCTATTGGAGCGAACTATACAATGTTTGTCATAGACTGACTCAGGATTCCATAGTTAATTTAACAACTTTTATGTGTTTCAGTAGTTCCAGTTTGCCAATTTTCTGTTCGGCGTTATTCTTTTTATTTAAATATGGAATACAACTTTACTTTTTTAAAAGATTATTACAGTATATATTTATGCCGCATAGATTTATTTAGCATTAAATGGTAACTTATTTTCAAATTTACTTTGTTAATTTAAAGTTTAAAAATTTAAACCTGTCTAAATGTAATTATTTTACAAAAACTGTAAATATTGTGTGTGTATGTACCGACTGTCAAACTATTAAATGAACTTCTACTACAACAATTTCTATCATAAAAAAAATACATTCACAAATTTGTAATCTAAAATTTAAAAATAGATTGTAGGATTATCCTACAATCTATTTTTAAACCAAAAGTTTTCTCATTACGCAAACGATCTAAAAACACTTAAAACAATTGAATACTCAACAATAATTTCCAAACAAAAATGTACCCCAATACCTAAATATAAATTACCTTTTCCCGGGACATTTGTACGTAATTTCATCTGTCCTACTTTCTCTTTTTTTCAAATTACGCTTGTAATCGACTGTCAGTGAAGGGGTGACCCGCGTAGGCTGCCAGTAATGACCTTCCATGTCATTTTCGAACCCTCAATTGACTTCATACTTGTATGAAGAATATAAAAAAGTTTCTTATGTTCAAGAGGGATCCAATCTTGTTAGATGTGAAAGTAAAGTGGTGTGTTAGTTTTGTATTCAGTTTGTAAATGCAATTATTATTCATTTTGAAGCGTTGGAAATGTATGTATATGTAACTTACATTTATGTACTTCTTCTATTTTTCATATTGAAATTATTAAAAAAAAATTAAATTATCGCTTGTAAATTCTGTATAACGCTTTTAAGAAAACTTATCCAGACATTACTTAAGACAGTGATTACCGAATCGTTGTTGCAACTTATAATTTATAAATATAAATTATCTGAGTAGTCAAATTGTGATTAAAAATGTTTCAGGAAAAGTTATTTTAGAAGAGTCAAGAATATTTACAACCTATTCTTTTACCTACCATAAAAATATTAAAAACGACGGAGCATTTTCAGAGCAATATTACCACAATCACCGTAACATGAGACATGAGAGAGATATATTATATTGTCAATTTATACATATCTTTAATAACAGTATATACATACTACATACGTGGTAACTGTGTAAGCCTTACACTGTCACGATGACTTTCATGCCTTTTACGTCCCCAAGCGGGGTGTGAAAAAGCATCTCACTAGGCCGCCATAGTGTGGGTCACCATACTGCATTGTCTGCATTTGCAATGAGTATGGTGACCACAACTCTTGGATTCTATTCATGCTTTCCATCAAGCAGAGTAGAGTCACTTTGGCAGGCTCTTAAAATAAAAAAACATATAATATTGATCTATATAAAGGTAAATTATAAACAAAATAACAGTTCAATGTTCCGAGTCACCATTTTTTACCAATAACAATGTCACCACAAAGTTATAAATACAGTCTGCAGACGCGTCATCAAATTTGCACGATGTCATGAATGGAGTCAATTTGTAGTGGTCGTGATTCAACCACGATGATTATCGCATACTCCTGCCGCTATCAGCAGTTTTAGTATTAATGGTAGTAATAATGAGGTAATTTTGGAAGAACAAAAGATTCAGGCTTTCTGTATGTAAAATATTACATACAGAATACAGTTGAAGTGTAAGTATAAATGTATACACACGTGTTAAACATCTATTACGCGGTTTATTCAAGCTGGCTGGTATGTATACTTTTGACTATGCATTGCTTCAGTATATATCTAATATATTAGCATATATCTTTTGAAACTACATGGACAAACTAGACCACGACAAAAGTTTTATTTATTAATTTTTTTGACCCACTTCTCTTCGCTCATCCGTTAAAACAAAAATATTAAAAAAATATTACATCAAATACATTATTTCATATTATATCTCGGCAATCTACGTTAAGCAAATATTTCGCTTGTATTAAGGGGTATACATTGTAGTATTTCTTGTTAATGAGAGAAATTGATCTTGGTTTAAAATTTGTAGGAAAGTTCATAGAACCGATTCGACATCGCGTGACCCAACACTCGTACATACTTCATATATGTCTATAAAATTTCATCAATTTCATCTCGCAAAGATCCACGTACATTTCACATATAAAAATCCTTATTTTATACAGATAAGAGAAACATTTAATTTTCAACCGTCTCACATTGTTGCGGAAATGAGATATACGCTATAGTATTATGTCGTACGTTCGTACATTCTCTTATGAAGGGGAGGCGTCGTTTAAGATGTATATGCTGTCGAAACGAGTAAGCAGTTACAGGTTACGTAATTGGAATATGCTGGTGTTGGAATGTGGGAATAACTTTTGTTCTATATTGGTATACATTCATTTGTAATTCTAATTAAAATATATTTTATTTTAATATATATAAATGTGTTACAAGTGTTTACGAAACGTAACATTTGCTTCCGTACATCAAGTTCAGTGTGGCTGGTACTGAGAAGAACTAGTTAGAAACTCAGTAGGAATCCATACTTTACATAACATTTGACTGCTTCTACGTTATTCTTTATTCTACGTAAGTGGTTTGTTTGTTAATTCCATGAGGATAATAGACACTCCTTGGTGGAAATTTTCATTCAGCAGTTTACACAATGCATGTGGATAATTTGTGCAATTGAAATGTAATTCTTCCATTATTTATTTATGTATAACTAATCAGTGGTAGACTCATCATTCGTATTGTTGTGTTTCTTTGTTTGAAATTGGATGACCGATGCAACATAACAAAAAGTTGCTATTAAATGAACTGATTATATTTTAATCATTATGATCTTAATCATATATTTGACTATAATCATTATTAAACATTGTTTGGTTTAAAGATAAAGTAGCATAGCTATTCTCGTCAACTTAATCGAAAATAATGAGTTATTAGAGGCGATAAAAGCAAACCACGCAGGATAACATCACTGCAAAGAGGAGGAAAATTCCACCAAAACCTCCTTTATAAGGAGAGGCCTATGTCCAACAGTGGACTATGAGGCTGTTGATGTGATCTGATGAAATGAACACGTTATTCTCTAATAAAAACAAGAGTTGGACCAATATTAATTAATACTGAAAGACTTTACAAGTGATCTCCATTCTGATTATACAACACATTAATCAATAAAATTCCAAATCAATATTGAACTAATATTGAATATAACTACAGATGTGTACGCTGTGACCATAACAGTTAGCAGTTAGGGCCACTAGACCAACAGGCCTTCCGTTTGTAGAGTATTTTATGTTAGATTTGTATGTATCAAACATCACCAAGCCGCAAACAAGTCACAGTCACGTCTTGAGAATGTTAAGCCATATGTCAGAGAAGCAACTGCTCAAACACGTCACATTTACATAGTACGGCAGAGTTATGTCACTTCATATTTCGCTGTACTAGCATCCCAATCACGGTACAGACATGTCAAAATCATATTACAGTTGTCACATTTACGGCAAACCCATAATTTTATTTTAACATCAATCAGATCAAGAGATTTCAGAGTCCTATAATAGAAATGACGATAATGAAAACTGTAAAGACATCAGACTTGCACGAATGTTTGAGTACATGTGCGTGTGTGTGAGTATATCAATGTGTGCATGAGTGTACATTAGGGTGTCCCTTAAATTTCAAGTTCGATATTTTTTTACGCATACCTTCTTAAAAGTTTCGTAATAACCCTATATTGTCTAGAAAAAAATATTAGTTCGATATATAAACGATAACCCGTGCCGACTTGCTATTTAAACTTGTCGATACAAGTTGCTTAAGTACTGCCCAGTGACCTGTTACGACATGTTTTATTTGCCATTTCGTACGTGATTTTTGAGACTATTAGTGCTTCATTGTTTAGTGTGTAAACATGTCGGTGGAATTACGGAGTGATAAACAAAATATTTTTCTTATCGGATTGACTAGCTACCAAATAAATGGTGCAAAATTACCATCTAATCGACAAGTTCTCTCAGTCCTATTTTACAATATTCGTGAGGTTAAATTGACTGTTAGTGAAAATGCAAATCTTGTGATTAGGGAGTGCATCATATATTGGGAAAAAGCAAAAATTCCAACAAGGGCATTTCCTAACTGCGTGAAGAAACTTATTGATTTATATCATGTTTGGAGAGAGTTGCAAAAAAATTGTAAGAAAACTCAGATTACGTTTAAGAGTCGTAAGAACAATTTTATAATTAATCTTGATAATTTGTTTGATATTGCACATGCTGATGCTTTTGAGAGAATGAAAATAGAGGAAGATAAATTATTTTTAATGAAACAGAGAGAGCCAGGTCGACCGGGATGCTTAGGTGGTGTAGACAAAAAATTGGCGGAAAAAGAACAAAGATCTAGACAACGACGATTGGAAGAAGAGGAAAGGATTGTAAGACAAAGAGAATCACTAGCTGTTGCATCTACTTCCACCACAAATAACTTAGACAGTGTAGAAGATTCAGACGAAGAACAGATCTTGAATTCTGAACTCAGCTTGCCGGACGTTCCTTGCCATGAACAAAGTTCAAAAAGAGGTAGAAAGAATCTTATAACACCTAAACTAGTTGCAGCTTTAGATCGATGCCAGTTAAGCATTAGAGATACCGTTTACATTCTTAATGCGGTGGTAGAAGCGCTTGGTCTGAGCAGCGATGATTTCTGTATTAACAAATCCTCGATTCAGCGAATTCGTACTGAAACTAGAAAATCAAGGGCAGAAGCAATAAAATCTAACTTCCAAAACAATGTACCCGACATAGTCACAGTCCATTGGGACGGAAAACTATTACCGGGGTTGGATGTACGGAGTTCAAAAGAAGAACGCTTGCCAGTTATAGCTTCATTTGACGATAGAGAGCAGCTTTTTGCAGTGCCGAAACTAGAAAGTTCTTCTGGAAAACATCAAGCGAAGGCTGTATCAGCAGCTCTCTTTGACTGGAATCTTTATGATAAAGTGCAAATAATGTGCTGCGACACAACAGCTTCCAATATGGGCCGTTTCAATGGAGCTTGTGCTATTTTGGAGCAAACTTTAGGAAGAGAATTGTTGCTTTTCGCCTGTCGTCATCATGTTTATAAATTGGTCCTAAAAGCTGTCTTTGAAACCAAGATTAAGCAAATTACTAGTAGCCCAGATATTCCGATGTTCAAAAAGTTCCAAGAAAATTGGAAAAACATTGATTGTACTAAAATTGAACCATCTCTTAATTTCGTAAAAGCACGGGTTGCCGAGACAGACATTCAAGCGTTGTTACTATTTTATAAGGCAGAATTAGATAAAGGTTTTGTAAGAGATGATTACCGCGAATTGGTCGAACTGTGCGTAATATTTTTAGGAGGAGACACAGAGGAAAAATTAAAACTAAGGCCACCCGGAGCTATACATCAGGCACGCTGGATGGCGAGAGCGATCTATTCTTTAAAAATATGTTTACTTCAGTCACAATGCAGAGTAACTGCGAAGGACAAAAAGGCTCTACAAGATGTTTGCTTATTTCTCGTAATATTGTATGTTAAACCTTGGCTCGAATGTACAGTGGCGACCAAAGCACCTAATCAAGATTTGCGCTTCTTGAAGATGTTAAAAGAGTATGAAAAAGTTGACGCAACAATTTCTAAAGCTTCTATAAGCAAGTTCAGCCATCACTTGTGGTATTTATGTGAAGAGACAGTCATTCTATCACTCTTTGATGATGAAGTTGACAACCAAACTAAGAAGAAGATGATTGCCAACTTCAACAGGGACAAAATCTCGGATTTTAGCAAACGCTATGACCCGTCGAAGGAAGAACTGACTCAAAAGTTGTTTGGTAAGTTAAATTGACTTTTTGTTGGATTTTAATTTCAATGTCCAATACTTATTTATTTATTTTCAAAATTGTTGTTGATTTTTATTTGTTATTTAACTTATTTTTCTTTTTTTTTAGACAAAGCACTGGATGATTTCGTATCGAAAAAGAGCAAACAATTTTTATCACGACTGCAAATCGACGACAGTTTTCTAAAGGAAGATGTATCTTCTTGGAATAACAATGCTGCTTTTCTGGAGGCTAAAAGAAGAATAAGTTATTTGAGAGTTGTAAATGATACTGCTGAAAGGGCTGTTAAATTAATGCAAGATTTTAACGGACTTATCACGGCTGAAGAAGAACAAAAACAGTTCTTGCTGCGCTGTGTCCAGGAACATCTAAAATTGTATCCAGACTGTAAAAAAACTACTCTAAAAAGAAGTTACCCTGAATGATTCTTATTTCTTTATGTTTTTAATTAAAGATTAATGTTCATCTAATTTATTATTTAATTTTATTCACTTAATTCATTGCATTTATAGTGAAATTATAGCAGACTGAAATTTTAGGACAAAACACGTTTTTTACTAAACTTTGAAGCTCGGTCGGCACTGGTTGCAATTATGCTAGATTGATAAAATTTTATATTTAAGTATCTTATAGCATTAGTAAAAATTATAGAGGGTATGCATTTCGAAATTCGAAAAAAAAATTTTTTTTGTCATATAAGGGACACCCTAGTGTACATATATATGTTTTTATTTGTAAAAATTTATAAGGTAAACAGATTTCATTAAAAGTGATTGGAAATTTGACAGACTAGTATCATTTGTTAGTTAGTTTAATAGTTTTTTTTTTTTTTGTAAAAGAAGCTAACGAGCAGATGCGTCACCTGATGTTGACAAACGTCACCCGTTCGAATACATACTGTTTGCGCTAAAATTTTGTTCTTCTACGCCTTCATCAGAGGAATTTTTCATAGAATTATGCACAACCAGTTGTGATGAAATCCAAGTTAACAACAACATTGGTAAAATTTCCAACTCCGTGCCCACAAATCTAAAATTCCCAATGGTCAATTCTATTGAACATACAAATCACGTACATAAACACATCTGTTTGGCTACGTGATACCACTAGATAAGTTACACGTTTTGTCCTAACGGAAATCGAACGGGTGAACCTGATCTGGGCCAGCAGTTTGCATCTACGGAATCTAATTGGGTCAATGGAAGTATATGATTGCATAGTTAGTTTCATATAGATTTTATCTAGCACCAAGAAACTGATAGACATAGTGAAACTGTAAATATTCTTTATCAGGCTTGCAGAACACTAAAAAGGTTAATAATTGTGGAAGTGGAATATACGCACATAAAAATGAGATACTTATTAAATATGTAAGTGGTACCGTTTATCAAGTTATCAGACAGTAAATTAATAACTAGCCTGACATAGACTATTCTTTAACAGCTCGTTTCATTTTAGATGGCTTAAGTTCGTGTTGTGCTTTATTAAAAATGTGAGATGTCACCACATCTATTCATCTTGATGGTATAGTGTTCTTAAAATTAGCACTAAGCGTGGAGCCTTTAAGACTCGTGAGCGTTGAAGACTCGGGATTCGACGCTCCAGCGCGCAACTCGAACTGAGCGTTAATAGAGAGCCGTTGTCATTTTTTCTTTGAGTATATTAATAATCATTTTATTAAAGTGTATTCCTTATACGTTGTGACCTTGATGTACCTATGCACTTAAACTAAATCTAAAATCATTTTTATCACCGTGTTTATGTTTCCTAAAGTTGTCATTATTTTGTTTATTGTTTTACGCTCACAATGTGTTACTTTCAAAAACTGACCTTACTATGTCTAATGGAAGAAACAGGTTAAGTAATAAGAATATTCAAGCCTATATGTGTCTTTTTCATGGTTAAGAAAGAAGCAGATCGATAAAAAATAAATATAATATCAATATCAGCTATTTTTAGTTTCCTTAAAGTATACATAAACTTTTTTAAATAAGGTAAAACAAAGTTTAATTTATGATTAAACTATTGTTACATTAGCTAAATAATTGTATCTATTAGTAATGTTCTAAATATATTTATAAATAAATGCAGAAAAGCAAAATAGTCACGACGGAAGTGATCAAACTTTCTCTGGCAAATAAAATTTTCGCGGTTAGAACAGCAGCCATGGCAGGTACAATTAAGTAGTTATTAATTAATCGAGTTATTCTTCATATACTTTTTAGATAGTCACGCTCAAACTCGAGCCGAGCGACGAGTCCGGTACAGTAATTGAGATTTTTTATAACTAATGATTCTTAAAGGTTTTTAATGATGATGAAAGACAATCATAGCTCGAGCGTTTTAGAACTGACTCAAGTCCCGACTCGAGAAATTTGCAACTGTTCGAAGATCAATGTACATTCTGATATTAAAAATATAATATAAATTTAAGCCGTGAAAGCCTTAAGGCTTATCATCTGAGGCTCAGACTAAAAGTAGAATTTGTGAATAGCAAATAGCATTCTGTTTGTCTGATACGTAATCGGAGTGATCTTAAGTTGTAAGTGATTTTTTTTAATGTCTTAGAGTCACAGCTTAAGTTAGATTTGTGTGTTTTGAGTACATTATTTAAATAAATAACTTCCTTATTTCAACCTGTAAAGAGGGTATAATATGTAAATTTAAAATTTTACAGTGACATTTGAAATGTTATTTTTAGTCATATTCTGCCGCTAAAAGTCTATTCATTAGTCACTGTCTGGTAAGACAGAAAAAATAGCAAGCCATTAACCATGATTCTGATATAAAACTACCATCTTTTAACAATCGTAACACCTTTCAGACATCGTCGATATTGCTTGCTGTTTTGAATTGGGCTCTTGGTCAGTGTACTGCTGACTTTGTTAGTTTACATGTATGCAAACAGAAAGAGCATAAATTCACTTTGAATTAAGTAAAACTATGTAAATGGTTTAAAATTGTTTGTCATTCTTATGTTTTGTGTAATTTATCAGAAACCTATTTAGGTTTCTGGTAAATTACACACACACAAAAATAAAATTAAACAGGATACATTATTTTTCGTTTAAAGGATAGATCACAATATAATGGTACAAATATAACTCTTATCACTATCAGATCGAGTTATCGACACAAATATTAGTAATAAAGTAATAAAATATAAGTGCCACGCATATAAGCCGCTCAGCCTTATAACTTCAAATTTATGCTTATTACTTGATTACTCGGTAGCAATCTGAATAAACGAACAAACTAAGTAACGCAATTTCTGATAATTTCATAGGTGATTAATAAATATACTAAAACGGTATCAGCCATTTTTCTTTATTAGTTGTTCGCTCGACTATAAACGTCACCTATACTCCCTTATTTAATTATTAATAAAATTGAATTTTAAAAAATATTAATTAGAATTATAATATCCAAAAAGTATGAAATATTACGACTATATTTCATTCAACAATAACGTCACTCTAAGTTGAAATGAGTATGTTTTTCGTAACTACGATTAATTAAAATATAGATAAAAATGTACATGAATTCTACTACCCACTCAACATGTATAACATTGTATAAACTTACTAGTAATAAACAAGTAGCACATGTGCCATCGCTGCTAATAAATGTACATATTTAACGTACAAATGATAACATTATCGTACCTGATAAGGGGGATTTGTATAGGCTCAATATCGGCTCAGACATCAGTGGGCCGCTCGGCTCTGAAAGCAAATATTTTGCACTGAAATAATATGTTACCTAAATGATACTACGGCGGCTTCATGAGTTAAAATGTTTGAATATTACGCAGAGGATTTATATGTCACGTCACGCAAAAGGAATTGTACTAATTATATGCATTTGAAAGTATTATAAATTCAGAAGATTACGAATATTTAAGATACTTAGTTATATTACAAAAAAGTCTTTTCATATGACAGGATTAATTAATGCTGTACTTGTTTTAGACCGCCACTTTGCCTAGGTACATAAATGTATATTTTATTATTGTGTTCACTATCATCAGTAATCATTTTTTTTTAAATGATACGATTTCTTATATCGTTTTCTGTACAATTCGGCAAAATTATATTGACGTTTTCACTTTTTGCATATCTCACTATAATGGATAGGGTGTTTAGGTGTGCAAGCCTAATATATAAAGTAAGTGTTTTATTAAAACAAATAAAAATTCCTTAATCATTGTTTAAGTTTATTTTTAAATTTTTGTGTACCAAAATAAAAATAATCCTGATAGTTTTTTAAATTTGGTTTTAAAGTTATTTATTCTATAATGTCTTGAATTTGCACTGATGTAGTAAGATTTTGTTATGTTTTCCAAGCAACCGGTTTTTTTGGATATATTTGACCTCAGAGTTCGTACATTATTAAAACTAACTCTTATAGAGGTTTACGTAAAACAAAGTACTAAGACTAAACTCAGAGAAGCTCTGCATAGCAGCATTGTCCTTGAAGTCGGAAACTAATAGACATTCAGTCTACAGACATAGCAGGTTACAGTGGACATAGCCTCGCAAAGCGATACGCCGTAGCTAGGTTAGTAAATGTCTACGCGGCTACGTGCGACGCTTCTGGTAAAACTTTACAAGATCTGATGGGAGAAGATTTTTATTTGACAATGTTAGAAATTCTTATGTGTATTAGATAATGCATACTTTAGTGTACTTTTATTATAAAAGCCTATGATTATAATCATAATGTTAAATAGAATACTAATAATTCTTGTAAACTTGACTAATTGTACATTGATTTAGATAAATTGTATTTATGTTTTTTGAAAAGATCTCTGCCCGGTGTTTTTTTTTACTGCTACTGAACAGTTTATATATATAATTATATTGTAGATATATAATATAGATTAAAACCTTGAATAAGTTCTAATTGCATCTTTTTACTTAAAAAAAGTTATTTAAAATATAACTTTGTGGGTGCTCCAGAACGTTCTTTATCTTCAAGGTCAAAGTTATCATCTTCAAAGCACTTAAACCAGTCTCTGTGTATTGTTTTCGACCGATCGTTATATCCATCACTATATATTTCAACAATAATTCTGTGCTTCAGCGGCAATTTTTTTTTTTGAATAAAACAGTGCATCAAAATTCTTCGCAAAAACACTTTGTTTGAAACAAAAGTAGCATTACCTCAATAAGTAAATAAAAACATGGTAAACTATTTTACTAGAATTTGAGGTTAAATATAGCATTACGTAGCTCATACGTCACCGTACGAAATTCCATGTACAGAGTGCCGCTACGCTATCTTTTAAGAAACTGCGAGAACTTAAACGAAATTTAATTATGATTGTATTGAATGAGTTGAAAAATCATAAATTCAATAAAGACTCATAAAAACGAAATCCGTCATTATTTGTTGGTATCGTGACATAAAAATCCATAAACATTTAAAAATATTTTCAATTTTGGTTATTTACATTTTGTAATACCTTCTTAACATCAAACAAGTTCTTAATTTGTTTTATTTTTTCTTGTTTTTTATGTCGATTACCACGTTCAGTAATATTCTGAATTGAAACTGCACTCAAAACAGATTTTATAAGAAAAGATATATGACCCTTCCACCGCCGTAGTCGAGTATTAATATATGAGTATAACAAAATTTTATACATTTTTTTACGCGTTAGCCGCTACAGGGTTATCGTTTGGACAAAGTGTTCGATCCTTATCTCACGAAAGGCTTGAATATGAACATGATATTATCATATCAGTATTTATTGGTAGGTAAAAACTATGTTTCATACACACTAAATTGGTTTTTATATTATAACACGACATTGTCTGACCCTTTCGAACGTATTTTTACTTTGATGTCTTTTTCGGTTAGATTATTTTTCATAGAATTTTTTCTGTAGATATTTTTGTTTTATTCATTGTATTATAACTGTTTACTGTGTCAGTTCATTTATTTTAGTTTATATTTTTGTTCTAAACTTTTTCTTTTTTATTCATGTTTTATTCGTGTGTGAATATTATCGTTTTTTTTCAATACACATCACCTTATCATATGTTTTATTATTTTTATTACAAACAAACACTGTAATGACTTATTGTAAATTATTTTTTGTTATTGTTATTCACAATTTATATTTTGTTTCAACAATATTTTATTATTATTTTTATTAATATTCACTTCACTTTGTAATGCACACTTAGTTTTATGGCTCACATTACACTTCGTAGCTAATATTACACTTTATGAGATTCTATAATGATATTTTATGGAACAAATGTGCTTCTAAATTGAACTTTATTAAGTAATCCGTCTGACCCTTTAAGTTAACAAGTTTACGCAAAGACTCGGTCCTGTGAAATCGCTTTGTCGATCCGAATAGGATAAATTTCTTCAATTTCATCAAAGTCCTTTGCGACCTTTTTTGAAAAAAAAACCTTGTATAGGGAATAATAAATTATAGTCCACTAATTTATTTACGAAAGGAAATAAAAGTACACACACAGGTACAGTGGGACTTATTCGCATATTAAATTATTGAAAAAAGGCTTATGCTATACACATGTCTGCGTAGCTACGAGCAGAGGAACCCGTTCGAAACATTAAAAAATAAATGATATCGTAACTTTTTCAATAATTTTGCCGTGAATAAGTCTCACTGTATCCACAACGAGTTAATAAAAAAATACATCTTTCGTTAATTTATTATGTACTTTAGTATTTTTCACTCACTTAGCACAAGCACTGAATGATCACTAACAGGGAAAGCGATACAATTGTTAAAAATATTTTTATCAGTACTGTTATTTATCAGTGACTTTGTTTTTCCAATTTTTTTGCATTAATAATACCGCACATTCTATGCTTTATCCTTGTTAACATTTATGTGAAATTTTAAGACGAACGGATGAACATACAACATACGAACAAACAAACTCTGATTATTTTACATTAAATGTATAATATTACACTCAAAATGAAAAATATCCAAATCGAATGCTTAAGGTTTTTATACATAGATACTTCATGATTCACTACTAATACGATTTAATCACCATTTCTACATCGTTAAAATTTGAATATTTTGAAAGGTAAGTTTTTAAATGTTATTTGTTAAATCATTTGTTTGTGATCACAACGGCTATTTCCACTGGCGACACTCGTCCAGCGCAGAGTGCATTTGCCAAGAAAATAGCAGAAATTATTGTTTGATGCATCCGAAGCATTTAAATAACTTTATCTTAAATGAAATCTTATTAAATATGTGGGAAGTTGTTTTGGCTGACAAATATTTGTTGATTTGCTATTTAGTGTAAGTGACAAGTAAGTCATATTTTTGATGTCTTCTTTTATTTATACACTTCTTTTATTTTTTATCTGTTATAATATTTTTTTTTAAACCTACATGAAATGAATTATAATTTGAACGAAAAGATTTAATTAACTCTGTATCAAATATAGTGAAAAATCCTAAATTGAAATAACTTTAGAGTTAACAGTTGATGCGAATAGGATCTTTAAAATCTACTCTACATATTTTGGAAGCATTGTTTAAAAAAAGTAAAATTTGGAGAAATAATCATTTCATTTATTCCATTTATAAAAACATTTACATTTAGTGCAATACGAGTACTTCGAGTCCCATTTATAAAATTTCTTGTTTTGAGAAACGCGTTAATATTTTTAGTTTTAATTCTTGTCCGCACTAACTCGTCTAAGAGGGAAGACCGCTCACCGCCGAGACGTTCATGCCTCTCTTAATTTTTAATATTTTCCTTTACGTTTCCCTAACGTCTGTGCTAACTCAACAAAGCTTTTAAGCCTTTTAAACACATTTCCATACTCTCTCTTAGACTTAACATTGTTGATTTACAGTTTACAACGTTATTTTAAAATGTACCGTCATTTTTGCTTGTTTTGTGGTTATCGTTAACTTTTTACGTATTTGGTTGAGAGCCGTCTGACACCTAACTAGTGGGCGGACGATAATTTGTTTATTTTTCATGTTATGACTCACCGGTCAGACAATATCGCGCTTTTACTAATGCTACATACGTTAACCCTGTTTTAAGCTAACGTGTTATAAGTCATGGATTCTGTCGCGCAACTCACCTCCACAGATCAGCGACATTACGATAGTTTATTTTATAAAATCTACTAACAATATTTGACTATGTCTTTTGGTACTAACTAGCGCGTCTAACAATCGAAAAGCTTGGCTATTTTAAGAAATTTTTAAATTCTATATTATAGGCGTGAAGGCAATGAAATATTTATTTGTACTGGCGATAAGTATCGTTAGCGCTACTACTATTTATATCACTTCTTAGAATAAAAATGGCACTAAAAAGACACGATTTATAATCGATTTTGTGACACAGCAATAACCGCCGCTAAACGTCAACACAACACACAACTTTTCTATTAAATTTTATTTTTTTAAATATATTAATATTGAAATGAATACATCAAAAGGTAACTAAATACACCGAAAAGGCTTTTTACGCGTCGGCGATTTATATCATAAGCGTGCGTTCATATTGGATTGTTATTATTGTTGTTTACGCGCGTGGCGTCCTCGTGCCAGAGCGGCGGGCGTGTGGCACGGCCGTCGGTGGCTCTCGACTGGCGGATGGCCGTGGCTCCGTGACGTCACGTCGCTCAGCCTCGCGCCACGCCAAGCGCATGCGCCACACGACGCACACATGCGCGTCCACTACACGCACGTGTTTCCAATTGACAGATAGTGTGCACATAAACATACTTAGACGATGCAAGTTTCGAACTGCCGCCAATATACTACGAACTAACCAAACTCATATATAAGTTTAATAACTTGTTAAGGGTTTCGATTATTACCTTATAGTGTACAATTTATTTACTAAGTTAATCATCAATGATATAGAAAACAAATTACAATGTGTTGTTGAGGATAATTGGATGGTTGAAATGTTTCCAATAGAATTTACTTCTGCGCTGCTCTGAAATTTGTAACAAAATAAACCACGACTACTTAGGTATTTCAAATATTAATAAAATATGTTTTAAAAATAAACCGCGACTACTTAGGTGTTTCAAATATTAATAAAATATGTTTTAAAAATAAACCACGACTACTTAGGTGTTTCAAATATTAATAAAATATGTTTTAAAAATAAACCACTACTTAGGTGTTTCAAATATTTATAAATATGTTTAAGGCTATTAACTAACACACAAATTTATCTAGTCCCAAACTAAACAGAGCTAGTAATATGGGTACTGGATAAATAATATACACTTTTTTTTGTAAATACATACATATTACACATAGAAAACACCCGAATTCTAACACAAACATTTGATCTGACCCAGGAATTGAACCGGAGATCTCAAGCACAGCAGTTGCATGCGCTACAAAGGCGCCGCCGATAATCAAGTTTCATGATTAACTAAGCCCATATGTTCTATTAATTGAAAGTAAAAACAGCGATTCAATGTTACCAAATTATAGATAAGTAATATTCATTTTGACAGCTATTAAAAAAACGCTCAAAGTGAAGTACACGTACGATGTAAGCAGTTATCATCAGGTAATTCGTCTGCTTGTTTGGCACCTATTGAACATATACACGTAGTTTTTGTTGTATAACGGAACTTATTTGCTACAAATTAAGTAAAAGGTTAAGATACCATCTATTCTCCTGACGTTTCAAATCAATTATACCGTTCGTAGTCACGGGTAGAAAACGCTTAGCGACACATTTATGAGGCGTTAGGTGCGGCTACCGCGAACAGCGCCTACAACAAAAACTATGTATATGTGTAATTCTTATGTAAATCTAAAAGCAATTATTGAACATATTTGTAATATTAAGTTGGTGATAGTATATCGTCAAAAAGTCTTTCTATACGGATCAAGAGACGATCGTGTAAACTATGTTGTTTTAAAAAGCAGAACCTATAATTTAAAAAAGCCCAACAATAAATTGCCTTATATATCTCACAAAAATATACTTTATTTTTTTATAACATGTACCGCTTACTTTATAAGGAAAAAAAGTTTAAGTAGTTCATAAAATAGTATTTTGTTTCAGATTTTTATCGAATCAAAGTCATTTTACTAAAACAAACATAGAAAATTGTACACACTCACACACTGAAAGATAATAAGAATAAAAAAGCACACATCGTTTGTAGAGTCATTCACATCCTTTAAACCATGATCTCGTAGAGCTTCTCATATACAGCCTTCACAAGGAGCATTATTAAGTACTCACCACACAACTGATACAGCTCTACACACAGCCTTACACTGTATACACACTATTGTAGTTACCTTTTTATTGTTGTTATTATCTTAGAAAAAAAATTTTAATAGTTATTTTAAGAAATTGTTATCCTATAAGTGTATCTGGTTTATTCGATCAAATTACATTTTTTACAATACACTTTCTTCAAAACACAATCTGATAAATTAAAAAAGTAACTTTTAATATACGCTGTTTCCTTTTAAGGTATAAAAGGTAAAAAAACATGGAAGCTAATTTCAACGTAAACATTTAATATATATATTTTTTAATAAAGTATTTTTTGTAGCGCAAAATTCGAAATAAATGCTTAAATCGCCAAATATAAAATGAAACTATAATCAGTTATTACCGCTAAAAAGCTACGTACTCACATTATTTCACTACAGTTAAATCTCTACATATAATCAACAAATATAACAATAAACATCACTAAAAGAGACAAATAATAGAAAATAAAAATATCAAACACGTAGGTGTCTGTCTAACAGAACGGTTAATAAAATGTCTACAGCTGCTACGCCTGCTACACTGCTACGCGTTCAGAGCATGTTGCTATTATACAGTTGAATGAACTTTTTCTCTGTTGCAAATAATTGTCCAAGTTATATCATTTGGTTTAATGTTTTTTATTTTATTACTGTAAATACTTTAAAGCGGGTAAATTTAATAAAATAAAATTATATTATCACACAAGAATACTAACACCTAATTACAGGCAGTCACAGTGATAAAAATTACTCTTTTACCAAAAATCTCCGATCTAGTAACAAATTCATTAGTCAATACATTACCTAATGACTTTCCCTAACACTTCTGTCACTATTTATTAGCTCCAATTTTCCTGATCGAGACCGACATTTACGGGTTGATAAAGAACAGGCTTGATACAGACGTACAATAATTACGTTAACAGAGTCACTCACACACACTCTTTATCCGGAACTACATAGGTTTATATACATTATTTCAGAAGATTCCATTATAATTGTACGCTATTACTTTTTTTTTGTTTTAATAGAGATTTTGAGACTAGTATTCATATTTATAATATGCTATTTTATACGTGACCTAATATTTTACTCTATTAAAAACCCTATGTAGTGCGATATTTTTACTGTCTTATTCGTTTAATTTTCGTTTATTAACAAAAAAGAGTAATAGTAAAATTTAAACAAGTTAAATATAAAATATTTATGTTTATTTAACTGTCCCGGAGTAATATTCACATTATACTAATGTAAATAATACTAGCAGACGAAGTAGATGGTTTTATAATATCTTTATAACATTCTTTAGAAATGGACTGTAAAATTTAAAAAGTCCTCTAAGTGCTACGCATAGAAGTTGGTCATATTTTTTTAAAAGTATTTTTTTTTAATTACCCATGTAGGTATTTTAACTATATAGTAATGTATACCAATTAATTGCATCGTTGCTTATCGAAGACTAGTAACGGTGCTATGTTAAATGATAATACAAATTCACTGTGTTAGAAATAGATGTGGTTTTTTTTTACCCCTACCCCTTAAGTAGTTTTCTGGACCTCGTGATTTGGGTCCTTTGCAGTAGCTGCATTACTTGTAAAAGTTGAGTGACTACCCATTTTGTCTACATTGACTAAATATATTTTTAAATGTAATACATTTGACGCTAATATACATCAAATTGACGTTTAAACTTAAGCCATTCCTGAACTGAGACATAGATACATTCATATGTAATTATGTTTAGGATGGGTAAAGATCATAGCCAGTGTAGATCGGGTCGAGCGCAATCAAGCGGCCGTCAATCAGACCCCGCCTTACTTAATTACCTACCATCGTATGTGGGGCAGTTATGTCTATATGTGTGAGTGCTGTTTGTGTGTTCATGACTGATTACACCATGTGTGCGTGGAATAGTCATTCAGATACATTGAGTTAGAGGTTTGTGTTTGAAGGGTGTATATGTGTGGGTGCGTGTTGACAGCAATGTTTGACAAACTGTTGGTTTTGGTTTTTTATTTGTATACATGTTGCGTTTGTTTGAAGCAAAATTTTATAAATAAACAATTGCAAATGAATTTACAAAAATATTTTAGGCGTAAGCTTTGTGTAGAAATATTTTAAAGATGGATGGGCAACTCCAAGTACTGACCAAGTATCCAGAACCTCGAGATGAGTATGTATTGTTAATTTTATTTTTTCAGGTGTGCTAGATTACTATAATTATTTATTTTATAGTTCAGACTAAACGAGCACTTAGGTTATCAGATTTAAAGTATCTATAGTCTATTAGGTTTTTATACCTTAATTTTTTTAAACGATCGTCATATGTTTTTCCATAAAGGTTGTCAAAGATATAAAAGTCCAGGTATCCTTTTTTATTTAATCTGAATACAAGAGATTAAAACTAGTTGGTTCTTGTTTGAATGAAGTGTGTATAAAGTTTTATGATTGAGCAGTTTGTCAAACGTGTTGGTCAAGTAGTTAGTGATCCTGACTGCTAAGCCAGGGGTTATGGATTTTGATATCCACCCAGAACAAATATTTGTGTTAAAGTATTTTTCTTTTTGTAAATTTTAAGTCAACAAAATGAAAGGTTCTAAATACAGTTATCTGCATCTAAATATTGATTTACCACATAATAGTTTAATCACATTTACATGGTTTCTTCCTTTAAGAACATTACAATTTACAGGTATGGAAGTTTAATATTTACCGCTTCTTTAATTAAAAATCAAGATTTTTAAGTAATTGCTTTCTAAAAAAACTAGGACGCATTACCATTAGACCAATAGCGCAAAGTGTTTGTTATAAATTTTATACGTTACGTTATAAACTATCATCTAATCTTGCATAGATTTGTGTTCTTCCAGTGATCTTCTACCAGGGGTAGTTCTACATCAAGTAGTTGCAAAAATACTACAGGTGTTACAGCAATGAGTCCAAACAGGTACTACATATTAAGTTTATCAATAAGTATGCTACGATGACTGTCATGCCTTTTGCGTTCCCAAGTTAGGCGCAAAAAGCATCTTAATAGGTCGCCATAGTGTGGGTCACCATACTACAGCGTTCGCAATAAGTATGGTGACTACAACTTTTGGATTCTATTCATGCTTGACATCAGGCAGAGTAGAATCACTTTAAAAAAAACGCATGATATATTCTAAAATCTCAAAATTATCAGTCCAATGCTGAGCATAGGTCTCTCCTTAGAAAAGAAATTTTGGTGTATCACGTTGAGTAGATAGGTTAGTATTGGGTTTGTTTCAAGTTTTCTTTCTTTTTACAGTGATGTTTTCCTGTGTATTTTGCTCGCTTAGTTGCCTCTTATGACATGCCTGAGATGAACAGGGATTTAAAAACCACGTATTCTTAATCCCTTACCACATGGACCAAAAGCATAGGTCATACAGTAGCTTTTCTTCCAAATATAAGTATTTGTGTTCTAATATCATACTGTTTTAATTAAATAGTAGATCTTTCTTTGAAGATGATTTATGATAACACTTATAACGCATACATCGCCAAAAAATAGAGTTGTATTTATCAGAAAGTGGATGCCGGACTGGCATAGCATATTCAAGTTGTGAGCGAACTAAAGATTTATTCAAGTAAAGATAAGTCGAAGGCTGAATAAAATACGTACTAGAACGAACAACGAATCCATACATTTTAAAAGCATTACTAGCAATAGTGTTAGCGTGGTCGTCAAGATGTAGCTTTATGCCTGATACAATTTGTAGGTCGCTTGTTACCTCTACTTTCTCTGGTCATATACCGTTTCAAGTATAGCTAAATTTACTGATATTTTTATTTTAAGATATTGTGAGAAAGTTACGCTTTGACACACATGGACCAGTCTCACAGCGAAGTTGACATTCTACAAACGACATCAGTAAATAAGCACAAGTCAGTCATCTGTTAAAACAAAATAATACAAGAGAATAGAAGTGTCAGCGTCTGTAGAAAGAAAATCGACGTAAAACACTTGCAGCCATAGCCAACTATGGGAGATTCAATCGCAGCGAACAATTGTTTCGTAGCTTTTCGTCAATGGAATAAATTCATCGAAGCGCTAACTTCTTGCTCACTCCAATGCTCGGTTCACCATAAGGTGACCCGTCCATTTGTCTATCCTCTATACCATAAAAAAAGAACAAAATAAATGTCAACAAACATTTATTTGGACTCACATAAAACGTTAAATATCACTAATAACAGAGAACTTAAACCGCTTTGCGTGCGATAGAGCGTCTTATGCTGGGCGTTTCTCTGTCTGATAAAATTCATAACGAAGTTATTCGACAGAGAACTAGAGTTGCCAATATCGTACGGAGAATCAGTTCGTGGAAGTGGAAGTAGGCCGGTCATGTCTCCAGACGAACCGAAGGTTACTGTACGAAGTACATACAAGTACATACAAGTACTGTTACGAAGTACATTTTACTAGAATGAAGACCGCAATTAGGTAAACATAGTGTAGGGTGCCCTGCGACACGATGGTGCGTAGAGAGTGGCTGGCAACTGATGGGTGCGGACTGTTCAAGACTGGGATGGTTGACACTCCTCGGGGAGACTTTAGTTCAGCAGTTTATAGGTTGATTTGAATGAAGTTTAATTAATTTACTGACTAATAGTGAATTTTAGCAAATAATACTCTCTATAATATTTATCAAACAATATTAAGTTTTGCTTATAAATTTATAAATGTTCTTCTAATTATATCATTACAGGAAGACGAAATTAAGTTATTTTGATCACAACATGTCTGAAGTTATAACAGTTTAAAGGGTTGATCGTATTTGTAGAGGCACGCTGTTTAGGATTCTGCAGATTAACGTAGGAATTTGCACGTTTGTTTATATAATATACGAAACGATGGTATAATCCCATGGGGCCCGTGTAATTACTATGGCAATGGATAATAAAAGGGGATTGGAGGTAGGTAAGAATTTTATTCCATGATTTAAGGGTTATTATGTTGGATGTTTGCCAAATTGTGTTAAGACATTAATTTGTGTACGTTATTAATTTGGTAATAGATACGTTTTGGGTAAATTAATTGAGTGATATTTTGAAATGATCGACAATTATCTCTGGAACAAGAACGACAAACATTAATGTTTCTCTCAAATAAATAATATAACTTAAATATATTACTCGCGTTCTCTTAATAGATATTTTTTTTAATTTTGGTGAAAAAAAAATGTTAAATTACACCTATGAAAATATGTATTCATTAATGAAAAATTTTTTTCTTTTAGTCGGCTAAATAATAATATAATACATAGTCAATTGTTTTTCCTTATAACTTTCCACATGAAAGAGTTACTAATTCGTATTCATTACGATGTCAATTAAACAGCCTAACTGTAATAGTGCACGATAAAGTATCAGAGAACTTTTGCGAACTTTCTCTCAGCTGCGCGTAGAGTTTTACCTATCAATGCAACCTCCACTATTACTACCGGTTAAATTTTGGAGCACCTTTTGTGCAAAATTTATATCATAATGCATTTCAAATTGTAATAAAATTAATGTTTTTCCGTTTGTGCTAGAAGTATGTTTATTCCTTAATCATGTTACGTAGTGTCAACATCTTGTGTTGGTTTTTGATTCTTTGATTTTCATTCTATTGCCTTGTTTTTTATTTCAAGTATAATCTTAATCCGTGTGGTGACGGATTAAGAATACAGAGTGTCACCACCTTCTGTCTGTCTTCCCATGGCTGTCGTAAGAGGCGACTAAGGGAACAAAATATGCCAGACAACATCACTACAAAGAGAAGGAAAACTTTAATCAAACCCTGTACTGATCCATTTGCCCAGCGTGGTGTAGTAAGCCAAAACCTCCTTGGTAAGGGGAGGCCTTTGTCCAGCAGTGGACTGTTAAAGGTTGTTGATGATAATCTCAAAACTTTCCATCTATAGTTTTCAAAGTACTAAGTTGATATGAATATGAGAAAAAAATTACATCTCAATTACCTCTATCTACCCTTCAGTAATGGACGTAATAGTACATACACATTAAAGTGTTATCAGATGGCAAGGTGACCAGTAACCCTTTCTGTTACTTGAAGAGCATCTTCTTGGCCTTTGTAACGAATACCTTGTTCTCAAAACAAGAGTATTCATTACAAGTGAATATTGCTTAACTAACTCTTTCTGGGTTGAATAGTGACGGTCGTGAAAATTGCCCTCTTGGCCTCAATAGAGCACTTAGAGGCCAATTTTCATAGTCCACTATATATTCATAGTTCTTTATATCACAACAGATGATAGAGTAGTGATGTCACTATGTGCGGTTTAAAAGATAATTTTCTTATCGAAAAAAATGTTTGGAATCTATGGGACATAGGAGCCCAAAGATATGTAATAATTGCACTAAAAATTACACTAGACAGCCAGTATCCGGCGCACTCCTACACTTTAAAGATCTAGTCAGTATACCACTAAAGTATAAGTATCCCTTTGCTAGTAATTAGATGTAACTAAATTTTCGAAAATAAATTAAAAATTTATAGTTCTACAGTTAGCTCTAAGACAGTTGATCTATTTATTCATAACATAAACATTCAAGATAGTTACTTGTTCATTTGTAAAAGTTTTAACGGTAACAAGGTTATGTTTGAATATTCCAGCACTGGAAATAAATAAATAAAATACATCAAAGTATATTTGCTATGACATTATTGTAAAATATATTAATATAAAAAAAAAACACAAAATCTTACATAGGAAAAAATTCGACATTAAAAATTATTCTGCTAAGTAATAGCGAATTCGCCCTTATTGTGGGTGAATAAGGATAATATTTGCAAAAATTACCGGCAAGAGTGGTGTTGTGAAATTGACGGATACGTTAACGAACGAATAGGTCGGTTCAAAGAACTGCCTACTGCGCGCTTAGAGAAAAAAGCTACAAAAATTGAAGCCACATTTTGTGCTCGACTGCACGAAAACATCTGTTCACGTGTGAGTGAAGGGTTTTGTATAACAAGTTAAGTCGTTTTTTTGCTTTGAGTTAATTACAAGTATCTGCTCTTGAAAGAGATTACGAAACATAGCGAAATAATAATTATATGTTGTATAAGTAACATTTTTTTCTATAGAAGCCTACCAATGTGACTCTACTCTACATGAATAAACCCCAAAAGATGTGGTCATCATACTAGTTGCGAATGCTGACAATACAGTGTGGCGACTCACGTTATGGTGGCCTTATTAATAATTTATACCATAAATTGTAACCTAACAGGAATCTTTACAATGATTGTATTATTTATGTGTGTCCTGTAATCCTGACTGCTAAACCGGAGTTAGTAGATTCAACTCTACCCCCATGACAAATAATTATGTGAAGAGTAGAGAGTAGTAAGAGTATCATGATGACGACGTTTTGTGCCTGGACGTAATTTACCACAGTACTCACATATAAGGGCTTAAAAAGATTTAGTAAACAGTGTAATTTATAGTTATAAAACTAACAGATGCTCTATTTCGATTTAGAATAGAATAGAACAGAATAAACTTTATTGTATACCAAAATTTTTACAGATTATATACAAGAGCATATTACTTAGATAACCATGTACAAATGGCGGTTTTATCGCTAAAAGCAATTTCTTCTAGGCAATCCTTAACCTCCTTTAAAATTAAATTTAAATACTAGAAAATGAAAAACAGTTAAGAATATTAAAGATATTTACATACAAGCGTTAAAAACTTCTCCCACGTTTTTGTCTAGTGGTAGCGTTACTAAATGACTGATGGCATTGTCCCGTTAAATGACAATACCAATTGTCTGCACTAGAAAAAGGTCGACATTCTACTCACAAGAAGTGTTAATCACATTGTTAGCTAGTTGTTTAAACAGCACGGGTACTCGCACCCCATGATTCAAACGTCTCGACTCCAAACGGTCCAAAAATATAATTATCCACTAATTTTTAATATATACGCCGTTTAAGGCTTTCTGCAGATGCAGTAGCAACGATAGCATAACCAACTGTACTTGGGAGATGTGAAGGTGCTAGGGTGTCGACACAAGTTGCAATCTACACCAAAGGCTTACCCATCTTCCATGGCAGTAATGACATATTATCGAGATAACTTAACCTAATTAATGGTCTGGTACCAGATGGAAAATGACCGGTCTTTTCTCATCGTCTTGTACCAGACCATTAGGTTCACATATAGTTGGAACGCTGGCGGTAACAAGTGTACGACGGATAATGTTGCTAATATTAGCATGTCGAAATATACGACCAGCGATTCTGCTGCAAGAAAGGTCATGATAACCAACACTGTCAACAGCTTCTCCATAGAGTCAAGAATTCGGCCATCAAAGGTACTCCTAAGCGGAAGTAAGTGGCAAAGTGAAATGTAGTATTGCCTAATAAGTTGTCGTGTTGGGTGATGAAAATACCTGAATCCATAACACTGATTCCTACCTTCCCACAACCAACAAACTTGTGCACTCAGCAAGACTGGTTGATGAATCAACATTTATAAGTAATGGATAATGACCTTGATCATTTGTTGGCAGAATCATTAATTATTATAAGTTATATAATGAAGAGCCATAGTTTACTTTAAGGCATGTGTTAAAGATATAAGTATTTTTAAGAGATTTTCTTTTACACTTGTGACGTCATTATAAAGATGTGATCTTGAGTTGTCTCTTAAGTTTACTTGCTGTAAAATAAACTGCTTTTTTTTCTCCATTCACCATAAAGGTAAATTAAAGCAAGAAGTAAAAGCTACACTTAATTTGTCATAGACATTTTACAATGTAATGTATGTAAATCCAGTATTTATGGCGAGAAGTTTGAGTTCACTTTTATATCTTTTACGGCCAGAAACTTTGAACTACATGAAATACAAACTTTACTACAGTTGCAGAAACAAAATAGGTACATATATGTATGTCTGTTATAGAACGCTTCTACAGCATACAGATAATAGCGCAACGAACAACAGATAATATTATTATAATAATGATATAATAAAAATATGATAGTTTATAATTGACATAATCACTGAAAGTGCAATTCTGTTGTGTGAATGAAAATTATTTGAGTGCAAATGGAACTATTTTAGGTATTGATGAAATTTTAAAAGTAGAAGTTAATATTTAATACAATTTATACTTTAGCTTCAACCTATTGCCATCCACGCGGAATGAAGACCTCCCCCAAACAGTGTCCATCATCCCGGTCGTGGACAATCCGCATTCATCTGCTGCCAGCCATTTTCTCAAGGCAATTTATGCTACTAGTTAAAGTTTTATAATAAGGTATGTTTTCGTAAAGATATTGTTTTCATATAATGCTATAACTTCAATGCGGTCTTCCATAATTTTTGACAGCTCGATTTGAAAATTCATTTCGATTCAAATGGTGGCATAGCATATGAGTAAGAATCATAATCCACCTTTTGACTGCAGTTAAATCTTGTAAATACTAAACTCCACGTGTGGAATTAAACATGTGTGATTCATTAGTTATACCTATAGCAAACGAACACAAACTACAGTCAGTCTTAAACGTCTCTCTGTAAATTTGTAACGAAGCAAACACTTTGTGTAAAAAACACAATTGTCCATTACGACCACAGTGTGAGAGTAGATAAGTTAACAATTGAGATCCCAACGCTATCTCACAATCAAATTATATACAACCATAAAAATTTCTACTTTTACAAAAGGAGTGACAATTAATAGTACCTACCTAAATTCTTAAACGAAGGGCGACCTTTTTCCTGTCACCCCCGATAAGTATATAAGAGTCCCTTTTCCTTGAGCCCCGTTATTAAATTTTATGTGCTGTCCCTCTCACAATACATCCACTTATTATAATTGCTGTGTTCAAATATTAATGGCGGAGCCTCTCGTGTTGTAATTATTTCAAATTTATTTCTTCAATGTCAAATGGGATACTTTCTTAATTAAAGAAATGTGTTAAGATCGTGGGACAGAAGTGATTTTAGTTTGATGTTTTATTTAATTTTAATTCTAATGATTTGCAGGTGAAAATTGAATTTTCTATAACAGGCTAACTTTATTTGGAAATAAATTTATAAAGTGTGATATTTATTCATTCAGAAGCATAAAATAAGAAAAATATATGACTTTTCTGTATTCATATCGCTACTCCCCCATCTCCCAATAACCCCAGTATTAAACCGCGAAACCCTCTGCCGGTCCACAAGCAGGGCGAATAAAAACATCAATTTTGAAAAAAAAAACTGCCTAAATCATAATATTGGTAACGAAGTATTATGTTGTAGTGAAACAATATATCTTTTAGAACTTTCGAGTAACTGGATTCATAAAGCCAAGATAACAAATATTCGGTCTATGAAAATACATCTAAAATAAATATATTTGACTTTCAACTACAACGTCACCTACTTAATTAGTTAAATTTTTAAATAGCTAATACTATTGAATTACTACTTTCGGTGATGGATTAGGAATATAGAGTTTCATCACTTTTAACAGACTATGTAGGATAACTTACACCACGGCAAACAGAAGGAAAACTTGAAACAAACCCTATAACAATCCGTCTGACTAGTGTAAGTCAAAACCTCGCTTCTAAGACGAAGCCTATGTCCAGCAGTGGATAATTTGAAGGAGGTGCATTTGATTATAATACACCTCCCCAAGTTACTACACAAATACCAACTCTCATTAATTTGTTAGTCAAAATCAGAACATTTGCGGTTTAAAATACGCGACCGTATATTAAAAAGAACGACTAAAACTATGCCCACGACAAATTTTTCACTTGTCGTCATAACACCGTTTGCGTGTGACTACAAATAAGTGTAGACGAAACTTGAAAAGCGTTGCAACCGACACGCAAACAAAAAGCGATTGGGATTTTTTTTTGGATTTTGTTACACTGCGTGCTGTGTTATTGTGTTGTCACGACAAACATGTGCGAACTCAGCTTTGGATATCTAACTGATATTTATGTAAACGAACTTTATAAGATATCTTTAAAGGACTGTCATTTCATTGTATTTTTATAACTTATTATTGTGGTCGTACATTGCGGGTGTTCTTGTGGGTACCTTGAAATGAGCTAAATGATACTACTGTTTAAGAGTGTGTAGACATAATAACTGTACTGAAGGGGATCATAAACCCACAAATTGTTATTATCTTAAACCTTTAATGCCATATTCATGGCAGCAAAGTACACTCACACTCAGAACTACCACATCTAAATCAGGCAAATGATTCTCTGTGGGTAGAGTATTATAGACTTAGAACGATGCAGAGCGACTGGTATTTTTATATATATGGAACTATTTAACTATTTATTTAGAATGCCGCGGTTAATTTTTGACTCATTTATTGCAACTAAATGCTATCGAACTCAAATTATTTTTACTGTATTAATTAGGTCATAATTTAGCATTCATAAATAGATTCACAAGATAGCAGGAGCCACGTTGATTTCCGAAGAAGAAAAAGCCGTCTCACAGTAGACCAACCTAAAGCGACAGTCTGTGCTGTCATTTTTCGTTGGTGAGAGGTCCATTGATCCAGGGATGATAGGTATCGTGGTAAGTGTGTGAGCATTACATTGCCATAATGACTGCTATGCTTTTTACGTCTCCAAGCGGGGCGTGAAGAAGTATCTCACTATGGCGCCAAAGTGAGCGCCATGCACATTCACAATGAGCATGGTGACCTCAGCTCTTGGATTCTACTTATGCTCTCCATCAAACGGAGTAGAGTCACTTTGGTAGGCTCTTAAAATAGAAAAGGTATCAAAGACCGAAGAAGAAAGTATATATAGCCTTCTATACAGTATCTGGTGAGGCAAACTAAAAAACGTGTGTCACTTTTGCATACCTGATGATTACGTAGTTCTTATTTAATATTATAAACGTAAAAATTTGTGAAAATATATGGAAGTATAAATGTATGGAAGTTTTCAAACCTTTACATAAAAAATACTGAACAGATTTAGATAAAACTTCACAGTAATGTAACTTATATATCAGAATAACACATAGGCTACTATTTACCGCGATACCGTAATATTATCCAAACTAGGCTCCCAAACTTCACTCAATGTAATAAAATTCACGGATATAAGAACTTTTCCCGTTGGACTATAATGTGAAAATATAAGTTCTAAAACGAACGTCACAATTGTCACAATTGTGACGTGTGTCACAACAGTGAATGTCACGCGCGTGTGACGACACAGCACGGGGCAATGTGAAGTTTGTTTTTTATTACACTTTCACAACCCAAGCATAATCTTCGGATGACGTGACCTGTGTTGCTTATTTATTATTTGTTTTGATTTCGAAAGACTTGAACACAAATACATATATAGGAAAGCTTCATTGGATAAATGTTTCTAATACAATATTTATTTCCAGTAAATTCTTCTAACCAGTGTTAAGTTCTGTTTACAACTCTTAAAAGTGAAGACGTTGTTCTAACATTCTCTCTCTCTCTCTCTCTCTCTCTCTCTCTCTCTCTCTCTCTCTCTCTTTCTCTCTCTATTGAGATATGTTCATCCCACATATAATTGTTAATATTACTACTTATGGTATATTTGTCCATTTATTATTTCCTTAAGTATTTTAAGAGCAAACTCATTTATTTGTAGTCTGCATCGTCATCATCATCAACAGCCTTTGACAGTCCACTGCTGGACATAGGCCTCTCTTAAATAAAGAGATGGTAAACATAATTACAATATATTTTTAGTAGTTACCGAAATTAGCTTACATCAACGTATTTGTATTGTACTCAGATTATATTTGAACTTATATTACGGACTTATTGTTGTACATAATATCATCATCATTATCATCATCTCAGCCAAAAGACGTCCACTGCTGGACATAGGCCTCCCCTAAGGTTCTCCACAAGAGCCGGTCTCGTGCCGCTCGCATCCAGCAGGTTCTCGCAATCGTCATGAGGTCGTAGGACCACCTTGTGGGGGGCCTACCAATGCTGCGTTTCCCAGTACACTCCAGAACTTTATAATAATATAGTAGTAATAAATTCATGATTATGTAAAGTTGTTTGCTCTTTTATCAAACCAACAAACCATTAGTAATGTAAGGGACACTACCCCTAAAAGTATATAATGATTATGATACGTAATTGACCGATATTTACAACTACCTCTAGTCTTTAAATCTATTTTAAAGCCTTTTGGTAGAAATCACTCGTAGGAAAGCGTCTATTGTACCTCACATAAGTTAATTTAAGGTAAACACTTCAACTTTAGTTCTGTATATGTCGTGTAGATTGAAGAATATGACGTAAAGTTCTAATGAAGATACACAATAAAAGGTTTTTCATTCAATAAATCGAGTTTATCAAGGCATCGATTGTAGATAAACCCTACAGGAAGATAAAATTAAAATTATTATTAATCTACGCTCAATTCTTTCGTTAAATGAAATGAACTTAAATTCAACATCTCCATGGTTTTATTATTGAACCTGTTTTCATTTAAGGTGCGTGTATTATAATACAGTCGTAAAATATACATATTTATTAACGTCGCAATTATTATAACTGTTTATTGTTAATATATTTATTAGTCTCCAATTTTCATGTGAATTTATGTGACTCTTTTATTATTATAATTTCTGGCTTACTAGCAGTTTAAGCTTGTCAGAATAAGCTAAATATTCTTGCTAAAAGTTGCAGTTGGATAGCTGTCTTATCAGATTGTGAGAGTGAAAGAACAGAGAGTATAACTGTATTCACGAACACATTTATGCGCTAAAATATCTCCTTTGAGTGCACGGTTGGCCTGGTGGTGGTCACCGTTTTCTACTGCATTTTTTTTACAGTTGTAATGGAATAGGCGTTTGTCCTCCATCTTACCCAATGGAAAGTGTAGATGAAGATGAAGGTGGTACACGGCTATCCAAAAGAAACCTGTTCACTCTACTCTTAAAGGCTCCAGAATTCAAGTCATCAGGAAAAATAGAACCAGACAGGTCGTTCCAAATCTTGGCGACTCTGACCAAAAAAGAGCTGTCAAACTGTTTAGTTCAGATGATATTGTGTATATTATGGGTTCAAGCTCCACATGGGACGACACTTATATGATCTACATATTGTTGTTTTGAGTCTAGGTGTTCTTTGTGTCCATTTTGTGTACGTTTGTAAAATCCGTCGAGACACGACATATTCCTGATACCGAGAGTTGACTTTTAAAAATAAAAAAGAGGATCTTCTCCGTAGCTGACTGGTATCCATTGAAGCAATTCGAAAACAGCTAGGAGTACATCAAACTGATTAAGTAGTAAGGGAGGTAACTGAACAGACTGGTTACCTAACTGTAAGTGAGTGTCGCTGACCCTAGACACTTCCAACTCTTAGGTTACAAGTGTGTTTTCTTTTCTATGGTCTCATAGACATCATTCCTTTTGAGACGATCAATTTGTGCCGAAGCATGGTTAATGAATAAAAAATTACAGTATTATTGGAAAAATGAAAGAAATGACGATACACATAATATATAAGTATTGGTGTCACTAAGAACTATGTAATTTAGTATAGATAAATATTTTGCTCGATTTTTTTATTTTTGCAGGTACCATCGCGGTCAGCCCCCATGAGTGACGTAAGAAGCAACTAAAGGGACAAGTTATGCACGACAACATCAATGCAAAGATAAGTAAAACTTGAAATAGACCAACCCATCTGGCCAGTATGCTATGGTATAGTAGGCCAACACCTCCTTGTAGGAGGTAGGTATATGTCCAGTTGTCAACTATTATAGGTTGTAGTTGTAACAATGATTATAATTATTTATTTTTATAATCTTTTTAAAAATAAATAATTCGTACACAAATAATTAGTTTAATAATAACCACTCAAACTAAAGTAAAATACCTTTCTATATTAATTTGATATTTCATTGTAGTGTAGAACAATAAAAAACGTCGTTCATTGGCATAAAACACATTAAATACAAACATGGCATGACCTTGGCGTGCGAAGTCAACTCCAACTGTTGTCAAACTTTTGTAACAAAATTAACTGAATTATGTATACCTGAAAAAATCTTGACATTCCAACTTACATCAGCTTTCGATATTGGTAAAAACAGTAAATGATTACCGACCTTTGTGCATCCCGGTGTGCTTATCTTTAAGTACTGTCAACTCATAAATCTTGCCGAACTCCTCGAACATGGGGCGAAGATCTTCCTCCTCCAAATGTCGTGGTATTTGTCCAATAAACAGCTTCACGGCATCCTTGCCCGCGCCAGGGGGTGCCCCGGTACGCTCCGCGTGCGTCAAGGGTGAGCCCCGTTTAGCGTCCATGCTGTAATTGCTGTGGACCGGTGTCGTCGGTAGGCTGTTCACGCTCTCTGGCCTACTTTGACTAACACTGACCATACTTGGCATGCTGTAACCCAACAACATAGGGTTAATGCTCCGGAGGTTCGGGCCCACAATCATGTCTATCACACTAAACTGACTTCTAATGAACACAAATTTTAATAATCACAGTTCTTTGTACTCTATTTGCCTTAATCTATAAATTCGGTTTGCAAGTTTTTTTAAAGCTCACTCGTGTTTACTTTCGTTTTTGGCGGAGGGCGAATGTTTAGGGTGGGATGGGGGCGCGGTGCGTGAGTGTGCGTCGGATCTGTGTCTGTGTGCGTTCCGTCTCTTCTCACAGTCACCCCGTAATGCGTAATATTATCGATCGCTATAGTAACAGTAGTAGGCAGTACAGCCGTCCCCCGTTTTTCTCACTGACGCTGATTTATTATAATTTATATTTTTATTAAAAAAGTGACACTTTTTTTATTTTTATTAAAATTATTTTTACTCTAATAAATACATTATATTGCACATTGATTAAATTTAGTTACACCTTAACTTTAAAACATTTATTTGTTTTATTTTATTTTTAGTTTTAAATTTATTTTTAATAGTAATTAATTTTTAAAAACTTGGCACATCGATAAAATTTAAATAGGTATTTTGAGCGGTAAATTCTAAACACTATTTTAAATTTACACAAATTAATTTTCACTTAAATATTGTTGTGAAGTTACGCTTACAAAAGTATAATGTTACAGTATGTTTACGTTGTTCGCGCGCCACACGGGCCAGTGTTTACAAACAAACCGTGAACACCACAGGCTATTTTTTATTTTTCCACAAGCATTTATCTTTGATTGTTCACATCAATATGTCACTGTACACAAACCACAAGTGTCAATATGTTTCTATATTTTTTTTTAAATTACACTTAACACTAACATTACTTAACTAACTTAAATAAGGACTTGACGACGACGAACGATGACGTGACGCACAAACGAAAAGCACAAAACACGAACTAAATGAGACAACAAATCTGCCGTGTTCCCGTCTATATGCCTACATGTCCACTAACCTAAAATTCCCTCGGAGGTCCCCTCATAGCACACGCCATGGGGGAGCCTCCAGTCTTGATACAATCCTCCCTTTCACTCACCCTTAGATACGCGAGTAAAATCGCTTTGTGTGAATAGGTTGATTATTTGAAATTTCTTGTTTCTGTACACAGTTCTAGCTGTTGGGACGTGTTTGGCTTCGCTCTTCAATTATGTGGTATATTTTTTGACGGTATTACCAACTCAAATAAAGAAAAATAATTTGGTAAGAGGTGATTGTGTGTATTATTAAAAAAAACATAATACAATTCGTATTATACTTTTTGTATAATTTAAGGGTATGATTGATGTATTATAATTTTTAATATGCAATACATGCATTAAATATTTATTTTAAGCGGGTTAAAAAAAGAAGGTAGTCTATGTTCCTCTGTTTTGTATTTATTTAAAATCTTTACATGAAAAAATAAAATTAACAATGTAAATAACTGTCAGCCGTCTTGTAGTTAGATATTTTAAGAATTTTTACGTGTATTTTTTTTATATTTTATTAATATTTTTTAAAGAATCATTTTAAAGACCATTCGTACTGCTTCTAAATAAAAAAGATCAAACAGAAAGAGCCATCATTACGACATTATTAATAAACACAGCTTAAACCTACATCAAGTGTTAAAGCCAAAAAAACTCGGCCGTTGAATAATTTATCCAGCCGACGCTTAGGAGTCACTCGTAAAACCCAATGCCGAATTCGGTAAAAGGTCTTCAATGTTTGGTCGAGCTATAACTCAAGCCCCAAAAATAGCGAGGGATGTACCCTCCTCGTCCCACCCCGCTCAGCCTCCGATGATCTTTGCACGCAAACTCCTAATGGTTGTTTAGAAAAGATATATAAAGAGGTAACCCTACTTAAGTTATGATTTTTTTTTTTATTTATGAACCTCTTGAGGAAAATTTATATGGTAATATTATGACTTAATTATAGGGTTGCGAAAGTACGTTACGGTTTTCCATGTAGTTTGTAATTAATAATAACTCTTTATATACATATTAAACATTCTTACGTCTATATCTGTTAAGGGGTGGGCAATAGTCAAAATATATTTTGCCAACTATAATATAATAGCGCGTACGTAAATGGTAGGGGTAGGTAAATTGCTGTCACTTTGGAAATTAAAGATAGAACAATTGGGAATACTCGTAGGGTTATTGAAAGGGTAAAATTGTTTTACAGAGACAGTAATTGAAGAAAAATGAAATTCTGTGCAGGTATGGATAGGAGAATGTAAGCAATAGCTCGCAATAACTTGATATAAGAGAGAAAATAAAGTGTCATCCCGGTCTTCTACATGATAAGTATATTTTTCTCTGTCTATATTAATTAAGAAATTTCACCTTACTTTGCCTTGTCTTTAATTTCTTTAAATACACAATATTCAGATGGTAAACAAGCATTTAGAGGTACTGGTGGAAGGTAGAGCTGTTATTCGGCAAATAATTTTACTGAATAATGGAAAGCGACACCGCTTATAAATGCCTGTAACTGTAGAGTCACATGCGTGCTGCCTACACAACAATTACACGTATAATAATTTCATTGTACATTTGTTTTTTTTTATGTACCAATGTACCAAGGTGTACTTAATGCCGTTAGCATTATCTAACAGTCAACCTTAGGGCAATGCAGAGACAAAAATGGAACAGAAATTAGAAAAACTACATATATAAAAATATATATAATATATTTGACTATATAATTGACTATTTTTAACTGTACGGTTGGCCTAGTGGTTTAAGCGGTCGCCGCTCTCTACTACACTGAGTGTTCTGGGTTTAAACCTCACATGGGACAACACTTTGTGTGTCCATAAATTGTAGTACTGAGTTTAGGTGTTCTTTGTGTTCGTTTCTTGTATGTTTGTAAAGTCCCCCGCGACACAGGATTTATTCTTAGTGCGGGCGTTGTCTTTTTAAAGGAAAAAAAAAACACAGAAAACAATATATGGGTAATATATATATGTGTACGTTTATATACATAAATATATAACATGATAAAAGTATAAAATTAAATTGTAAAACCTAACACATTCTCTACTGTATATTTATATACTGTAACCTTTCCAACAACAGCTACTCAGAGGACCTACAATTACTTGTTTCCTTTCCTTGTTACCTAACTTTCTTTTCACTATATTCCCAATTTTCCTGTTTAATCTCAGAGGTGCTGGATATTACCTACAAAGCCTATCTTTAAGAAAATAGGAGTGTGTGTGGCAAATTTATAATTTATTTGTATAGATCCAATGTGTGTTCAGTGGCTTACAAAACAGTTAAATATGTTTCAGCCTCATTGTATTTACACTAATTAAAGAGTTAATTAGTTAAATGAAATGTCTATTCAGTGAAAATGGTCAAAATCTTTTCAGTACTGAATACCTACAATAAATAGTTTTTATACCTACAATAAAAAGAGATTTTTCTTTTTACGCGCGGAATGCTTTTCGCACTATACCCTCCGGAGGGACGAAGGGCATGTGTGGGACTCCCGGAAAACTGGTCTACCCACTAAATCCCGCGGTGGCTTACCTCATCAGTCGGCAGGAGCTCCAGGAACGCATTAGCAGCTTCTAGAATCCTCCCTGCCGTACCTCACCAGTGAGGTACATCCCGGGTACATCATGCCCCAGGAGCAAGACGCTATCGACGTATCTACTCACCTGTAATGTTAAATGTGATGTCCTGTCCTAACGTTTCTGTGTGTGAATGTGCGTATGTATGTTACAATGTGTAGTAGTGAGTGTCATGTTATAAAATCTTTCATTAAAATTCTTATTTGTTATTTCACTAGTTTTTTTTAGGGGAATATTTAAATCAATCATTGACTTTTGACTTGTTCCAGATCTCTCCGACAACCATATATGAGAGATCTCTAGTTCTAACAGTTATAAATAAGACCTGGTTGAAAGTTTTTTTTTCTTTGATCTCAGAACACAAAGAAGTGACAGTAGTTTTAAATTTATTAACAGTCTTTAACAGTCCACTGTTGGCTATTAACCTCTTCTGAGTAAAGAGCTTTTGGCATACTTTAATGCGCTGGCCAGATGAGTTGGTATAGGAATTGTTTCAAGTTTTATTTCTCTTTTTAATGATGTTGTTTTGCATATTTTGTTCCCTTATCCATCTCTTACGATATCTATGGGAAGAACAAGGTTGATAATACCCTGTACTCTTAAACTGTAAGTTAATACGGTGTCACAATAAAATTTAAATTATACAAACCATTAAAACTAAAATGTTAGACTTTAAATTTATATTCGTACATAAAATTAGCGTTTGATGCAAACATAATAGATATTTGGTATCCCGTGCATCAATTAGAGTACCGTTTGCTGCGGTCTCGGCCTCGTAACGTCAGTAGCATGCGATCCAACGACCAAATTCTACAAACCACAAATGTTCGGCCAGCACGCTGATATTTCGGCGATAGTTTTTAGTTGTAAAGAGCGGAAAAGTATATTATATTTTATAACATAATATTATTCAAGTGAATATTTCATCTACAAGTACAGTAAATACTCAACCATAATCACAATGACGGCTTACATACAAACACTTATATACTTATAAAGTGTTGAAGCACACACATCACATTTCTCAAGTACACAGACGCTCATGTATGTAGACACGTGAGCACAGTTGCATGTACAGGAATACGTCTACGATAACTTAAGGTATATCCAGATATAAGCCTAGATATTGAATCTACAAACCTTTAATCCATTCGCATTAAGAAAGTAGTCAATCATCCGTTAATACACCACGACTTCTTAAAAATCGGTCTGGATATTCTTTCGTGGTTGTTCACTGAGTGAACGAAGTCACCAGAACCACAAGACCTCACATCGCTCAGGACCCTTAACGGACGGCAACGCGTTAGTTTCTATTAGTTGCAAGCATTCATGGGGTCCTCTCTATGTTGGGACGAATTAAGAATATAGAGTACCATCACTTCTCAATTCATCCCATGGGTGTCGTAAGAGATACTAAGGGAACAAACAGAGCAAGAGATCACTTTATAATGAAGCAAAACAAAAAAAAATCCTATACGATTCGACATGGCCAGTGTGATTGTGATAGTCACTCACCACGGGGTAACTCGTCTCCTTATTTGCCCCCGCTATATTAAAAATATATTGTAGTATTGCCTGATATCTTTCTTTGTTAGAATTCGCTTTGTCGCCTGCCAGTAGCGTTCCCCAAACATTTAGCACATTGCTAAAATTTTAAATCTATGTGCGAAAAGAATCTGTCTTCTAGCTTCGAGAAGTGTTGATCTTTTAACTTATTTTTTAGCACCTCGACATTCAAACAGTGTTTATCTGCATAATTCTCAACAAATAGTTTCAATAGAACTCTTTCAAAGTTCTAGAACAATCCAGAAAATATTCGACATGCCCACAAAATTTTAGATGCCACCCTGTCGAGAACTTTGTTAACTAAACAAAGAGGATTCGACCTACTTTATTGAACATTTCGTAATGAATATTTGAATAGACTGAGTTGTATGTGTCTCTGCTTACTTGTGTAAGAGAATTTTTCGTTAATTTAATTATTTTTCAAATTAGCAGCGCGAGATTTTGTAATCACGTTTTGTTAATTTTGCGAAAAACGAAACACGACAGCACGGATGCTGTCGCTTTAGGTTGGTCTTCTCTGAGAGGGTATTTCGCCCCGGTGGATCCGGTCTATTCGTGCTGAACTCCGTGTGGCTCTACTCCCTACCAAACACTGTTAATATAAAATTAACACAAAGAAATAAAACTTGAATGTACAACTATTTTACATGGTGTACAATATAGTCAATATTCCAACTGAAAATATAATTTTTATTCGGTTACAAATATTAGGTAAAAATACTTAAACGGTCTTTTTTATTTTTACTGTATATTAGACAATAAAAATAATGTATAGGTTTAATATTATAATTAAGATAGATACCATAAAAAAAACAATCTTCTTAAGTATCTAGTTGTGCAAAATGAAAAAGCCTAGCAGGATATCCATCGACTTAAGTATCTCATAGACATCCACGTTATGCCGTAGAGCATGTTATCATCATTTAACTGTAAACAAACAGGAAAGTGTTATGTTTTATATTTATGCAAACTAATACCAAGCTCTTCTAGCACGTTTTTAGTTTTAAAATTATATTTTTAAATAAAAGTCCCCAGCCATACTCCGTTTCACCAGCATTAAACGATACTATTCCGTTTGTGAAATGCGTAACGTGATCTTTTATAACCTACGTCATTTCTCAACAAACACTTTAATCAGTACAAAAAGAATCATTTAAATATGATTGATATTTTTTAAATTTTAACAATAATTCCGTGTGGTAACGGATTAAGAACATGAACCCCTATGGGTGCCGTAAGAGGCGACTAAGGGAATAAACTACGCAGAGTAAAATCACCACAAAGAGATGGAAAATTTGAAACAATCCCTTTTTTTTTTTTTTTTTTTTTTTTTTTTTTTTTTTTTTTTTTTAACGTGTGGAAACCCCCTCGAGCCGTCACCCCACCGGGGTTTACGGCGAGGTGGTGTGTCGGAATCGGACCGACTAAAACCACACGGTGTGCCACTCTGCGCCTGACATAGGAGGGACCGGGAACAGCTGTTATTACGACATCCAGATCCCTCCTAGCGCCTGCCCGCTACCTCGGGCACCATCTGCGGATAAACTCTCTATTTTAGGCGACGTACGGCACACGCGGACGTCGCCTCCTCGCGGCTGGCCATTGTAGCGGATGGAGGGGAAAACCCATCCCGTCCACCCGCGGCCACACTCAAGGCGGCATGAGGCGCTGGTATGCGCGCCTCCGCCGCCCGGCTCGCCGGCGGCGAATTGGGTCCGAGTGGATATCGTCCTCCCGGGCCTTCTCCGCCGCCTCCTTCCGCGAAATTACGTCTTCGCAGAAGGTTGCGACCGCGGTAAAACAACTGTCGCTACCGGCCATGGAGCGTATGACGGCCGGTAGCGAGAGGTCTCCTCCAATAACTGCAGTGAGGACCCCACGCTGCGCCGCCCAGGCGGAACAAACCGCCAGCGTGTGCTGAGCCGAGTCCTCACTGCAGTCGCAGTGGTGACAGGCGGGACTCAATTCCCTCCTGGCGACCGAGTGCAGATACTTCCCGAAGCAACCGTGCCCGGAAAGGACCTGCGTCAGTCGGAAGGAAAGGGTCCCGTGATGCCGCCCTGCCCACTCGGCGATGACCGGCTGGAGAGCTTCCACGGCGGCAAAGCCAGCACGTGGAGCCTCCAGCCGGGACGACCAACGAGCCATCGTGGCTCGACGAGCGGCCTCTCGCCACTCGCGAATCTCTTCAGGCGGGGGCCGTATGCCGCTGCCCGCCCGGAAGTCAGCCGTCCGCCGATAAACTTCGGCGAGCACTTCCGCCTCCAAATCCCACGGGGGAGTTCCGGCCAAGGCGCACGCCGCCTCGGTCGATACGGTGCGGTAACCGCGTATGGCTCTAACCGCCAATATCCTCTGAGGGCGCCAGAGGCGAGCCCTATTCTGGGCGGTCAGAGCCGCCGCCCACACCGGTGCACCATACAGCGCCATTGACCGAACAACCCCCGTGTATAACCGTCTCGTCGCGACGCTGGCTCCACCCAAATTGGGCAAAAGTCGCCCAAGAACAGAAGCAGCGCCGACCAGCTTTGGAGTAAGCTGTCGGAAGTGCTCGTCGAAGAGCCACCTGCCGTCGAGGATCAGGCCCAGATACTTCATCTGGGCCTTAATCGGTACGAGGACCGAATTGACAACGATAGAGGCACCGGGGGGTGGACTACGACGGGGCCCATGAAACAAAAGGGCTTCCGTCTTATCTAAGGCCACCCGTAAACCCAGCGCCTCAATGCGCCCGACCACCAAAGAGACTCCCACAGTGGCCAGGCGCGCCGCCTCTTGAAAGTTCGCCCCCCGGGCCGTGACCAATGTGTCATCGGCGTAACAAATTACGCCCAGCCCGGGGGGAAGACGACCTCGAAGGGCCCAGTCGTATCCCATATTCCACAGGAGTGGTCCGAGGACGGACCCCTGTGGAACACCGCACGACATGGGCCGCCGCCTCAGAATACCATCTCGGTCCTCGTACACGACGGTACGCTCCTCAAGATAGTCTGCCACAAGCCGCCTCAGGTACTCGGGCACCCCGTGGTAGTGGAGTGATTCCCTGATGCAGCTAAATGGCAGACTATTAAATGCGTTGGCGATGTCCAACGACACCGCCAACAGCACGCCGCCACAGCTCACCGCCTCTTCGGTAACGGCCTTCAGGCGCAGCACAGCATCGACCGTCGAACGCCCCGCCCGAAAACCAAATTGGGCGTCCGACAGATCGGGGCCCACCTCGCAGAGGTGCCGGACGATGCGGGCAGAGAGTATCCTCTCAAACAGTTTACCCGCCTCGTCCAGCAACACAATGGGCCTATAGGCCGCCACCGAATCGGTAGGCCGTCCCGGCTTCCTTAATAGGACCAGCTTTCCGCTTTTCCAGCACTCAGGGAAGCGTCCGGACGACAAACTAGCGTCCAAGACCTCCCTGAGGCGGTCCGACATGTGATCGAGGGTTCGTGCCAATACTCGGGCAGGTATCCCATCCGGCCCAGGGGCGGTGTTCTTAGAGCGAATCCGTAGAACAACCGCCCCCACCTCCGATTCCCTGACGGGCGGAACATTGTCCTCGTTCCCCCCGTCGTTTCTGGCCATGAATACCATCGACGGGGGTGTGTGATCCACCCGCCGCGGGAAAAGGCCCTCGACCACATCCCGCAGGAAGCTGGGCTGGAGTGTCTCTGTAAGGGGGGGGCCCGACGTGCGGAGCTTTTGTCGCGCCGCTCGATAAGGGCGACCCCAGGGGTCACGATCGAGACCCTCCAGCATCTCCTTACGCTTAATTTCCTTGGCGCAGCTGATAGCCAGCTTCAGAGTTTTCCGCGCCTCTCGGTACTCCTCATGAAGCTGGTCTTCTCCGCCTTCTTCGCGGTGTCGTCGCCGACCACGGGTGTAGGACCTCCGGGCACGAGTACAGGCCGCGCGGAGGTCCGCCAACTCCTGGGACCACCAGTAAACTTCCTTCCGTGGAGGCCGACAACCTCGGATGCGGGGCATGGCCGCATCGCAAATCTGCGTAATCGCATCGCGGAAACGACCAGCCCCCATGTCGACCTCCTCGGTCGGAGCCTGTGGAGACAGCCAAGAGTGAATAATGGCTGCCTCCTCTAGTAGGTCCCTATTCAGTTTGGCTATAGCCCACCGTGGAAAGCGAGAAGAACGCCGCGCCACGTGACCCCTTCTGGGTTCCTGGGAGCGGGAGAGCTCAAATCGGATATAGAGATGATCCGAGAGCGTCTCAACCTCTTCCAGGACACGCCAGTTCCTTACTCGTGCGGCGAGGGCAGGGGTAGCGAACGAAAGGTCCACTATCGACCCTCCCTGCTGTCGCACGCACGTGTTGGTGGAGCCCCTGTTTAGCAAACAGAGGCCCACCGAGGCCGCCCACTCCTCTACGGCCTCGCCCCTAGCGTCCGTCCTGGGGGAACCCCACGCAACGGACTTTGCGTTGAAGTCCCCCAGCACAAGGACGTGCCCAGACATTAGTCGCCGCATCGAGATCTCCAGGCTGTTGAGGAAGACCTCGAAGTCGCTCAAACTCCGGTTGGGGGAGAAATACACACCGTATACGGTGATCTCCCCCCACTCAGCAGCAACATATCCAGTGCCCTTGTCTCTTAGCGACAAGGGCGGGGAATGAGCCGCTGTGGAGCCGACGACTGCCACGGAACCGTCCCGGTCACCCAACCAGTTTGGACGGGGAGGAACGTAGTAGGGTTCCGCGGCTACGGCAACACCGATCGACCACTGCGCCATGGTTTGCAGGAAAAGGTCCTGCGCCGCGGCACAGTGGTTCAGGTTAGTCTGGACAAGGAGGTTGGAGACTTGGGCCATTACTCGACCGTCTCTACAGCCTCCTCCATGGGCGACGGTATAGACGCACGAACGACGTCAGAAGCAGCCTGGGCCGACTGGCTAGCCCCTGACGCCTGCCGAGAACTGCGGGGAGGTTTGCAACCCCCCTGCCCAATCTGGTGATTGGCGGGTTTGTTACCCGCCGCACACGCGGGGCAGTGAGGGGCAGCAGAACAATCTGCCGCCTTGTGCCCCGGTCGACCGCAGCGGAAACAAAGTCCGCTGCAGTCAAAACAGCTGTCGCATTTGATGCGGGTGTGTCCCACGCCCAGGCATTTGAAACACCTCATCGGTCTCGCCGCCAGAACTGTGACTTTGGCGTTTACGAAACCGATGAGGATCTTGCCAATTTCGCCCAGACTTTTGGCTGACGCTACAGGACAGCTAACCCATACCGCACCAAGGCCTCCCAGACCGGGGCGAATGGTGCCGATCTTGATGTTGTCTGCGTTGCATCCGGTCTTCTCCCGAATCGCTTCGCGAACGTCCTCGGCCGTCACCGAATCGTCCAGGCCTGAAATGCGCAGCTCCGCGCTTTTAGTAGGCCTGGCGATCTTGACACCATCCGTGGTTGCCAATATGCCCCGCAACTTCTCGGCAAATTTGTCTGCCGTCTCTGCTCCTTCAGCTCCAGGGAACTCAAGAATTCGAGCTCCCGTCTGGGCAAGACGCAATTTAACGCCTACCGTCCCGAAATCTTTTGACAGACTGTCCCGTGCCTTCTTAAAGACGGCTGCATAGGACAGTCCACCGTTAACCGCTTCCGGTGACAGAGTTACAACTACAGCCGCTGTCTTAGGGGTCCGCAGTTTCCCCGACTTTTTCTTGGTAGACTCTGCCACCGAGGGCTGAAGTGTAGGTCTTGCTTTCCTCGCAGCTTTTTTAGCCCGCTTTCGGGACTTCTTATTTCCCCCCACAACTTGCCACCCGTCGTTCGCGGTAGCTGAAGGGAAGGAAGGGACACTAGGCGATGGAGTGGGGAGCGGAGGAAATTCCGCCCCTGTTGTTGCCAAGGTCTTAGGTGTAGGTCTAGCCTTCTTTCCAACTGCCTTGGCCGTACGTGTCGCCTTCGGTGCAGCCGCTGACTGGGACGTCACCGTGGCATACGTCACGCGGCCACCCGCAGCTGGAAGTGGAGTCGGCTCCGCAGCTCTCTTCGGTTTATCTGCTGCGAGTGCTGGCCGAACTATAGGGGCTGGAGGTAGCCTCGCCTCCAGGCCAGCGAGACGCCCGTCCATCATACGCCAAACTGCGTCAGTAATTTGGCGCAGTTGGGCATCTGGGACACCACCGAGCGATGAAGTGGGGGCGGGTTGCCGTGGAGCCGGATTTTGTCGCTCAGGACAGTCCGCCTGCACCTGAAATTGAGCGAACTGAGCACTAAGCTCTGCAACCTGCCCCGTCAATCGGTCGTTAGCTGCCTGGAGGCGAGCCACGTCCCCAGTGATGGTCTCAACGACCCCAGCGATAGCCAGTGAAGAGTCCTTCAGAGCTCTTACAAAAGTGCTCTTCAGGTTCCTAGATTTGGTGGCCACTTTCTCAATTATGGCCACCGCTAACTTTGCTCTCTCATGCAAAGACGCCGGTGTTTGGAGAGCCGAGACTTTATCCACCGGCTCCCGGATCCTCTGCAGGAGATCCGCAATCTCTTCTTCTGCTGCGCTTTCGCCCTCCGCCCTGACCCGCCTATAGGCTTCTGACTTCGAGAAGACAGAAACTGAGGGGTTGGAAATGGCCGTACGTGACCTGCCTCTGCGGCTGGTCCCCACTTTAGGAGGTAACATTTCCAGGGACGTGTCACTCTCCTCGTCCCGGGAGCGTCCGCGTTTTCTGCTGTCGCAGATCTCCACGTTTGTGGACTCCAGCACGTCCATAGTCCTGCTTGAGCTACCACCGTCCGACGGATGGGCGGACTTGGAACGCAATCGTTCCGATGTTCTTCTTTGGTTCCCAGCAGCCAAATTGACTTCTGGGATCCCCACTGAAATAGGAGTCCCAAGTACTGCTTCCCCCTCGTTAGACGAGAAGTCACTTGTAGTACCAAGCTTCCCTTTCCTACTCCTCTCCTTCTGTAAATCTTTTTTGGTTTCAGTTATTAGTGTTTCCATATTTAAACCCACGAGATGGGGAGAACAAAGGTCGACCCGGGCAGAGATCCCCAATACCCGGGCAAGCGTAAATTTATTCCCAACCGAGGGGTCCGCAGGTACCCCGGCTGGGAGTGCGCTTACGACTGAACTACCCATCAGCCATGCATCCCCTGGTCACGCACCAGAACACGGGATTCGGGGTGATTATTTTATAGAGGTTTCCTTCCTCGCAGTCCGGGCGGCTAAGCCAAGACCCTCGCCCCCAAGTAGTGTCGCGAGACATAACCACGACACCTCTCGAGATTACGATATGTCGACGGTGGCAGGAAGATTAAATCTCCCAATGCCTACTCGACGGCAGTGTGAGTACACGCCGAGCCCGTTCTCCTTTCTCCACCACTGAGAGTGGAGAAACTGCAACCCGTGAAAAGGGTCCCACCTCTGTGATTTTTTAACGAGGTTTTCCTCCTCATTGCTCCGAAGAGCGAAGAGCCAACAGAGGAATCTTTAACCGAATTGCTCTGTTGGACCAAACCTCAACCGAATGGCCGAAAAGATTGACCTCCTCTTCGTGCTAGAAAATTAGCCGTCGGCGGTGATGAACAGCGCCATCGCCGACGTTACCAGGGTGCACCACGTGGAGGTTTTCTAGCCCAGCACCCCTTGAAACAATCCCTATACCAACCCGTCTGGCCAGCGGGGTATAGTAGGCCAAAACTTCCTTGCTAAGTAAACGCCTATGTCCAGCAGTGGACTGTTAACGGTGTGTATTTCAAAATAAATAAAGTTACAAAAAAGTCCATCAGTTTTCTTGCATTAGCGAATGGGAATATTTTGTAAAAGCAAAAAACTCTTATATATGAATCTGCCAAGGACTAATGAGTTCGCTAATTTAGTCACGTATTATTTAAGTGAAAATGGACTACACACTTTTGCACTCTAATGCAATCTTCGTTCAGCAAAGAAAAACCAAATGCATTCTAAAATGGTCACCATTTTTGAGATAAGCGAATAGACCTCGTTGCTTACAAATGTATAATCAACCATTCGGTATAATTATTCGAACATTTTATTATTCCACGTCACGAAACGGGGTGACAAAGCTACTGCGTCACCCCAACGTGACAGGGTAGCTAATACAGTCGTAAAAATACCACAATTAAATATACACGGAATATAACACATGTCGGCATTATCATAATGTGGTCGCTTGAATACTTTCGGCTGTCGTTTTGATTTGTGAAGGTTTAAAAAAGAACGAAAAATGTAAACGTTCTTAAACTTTACTTAATCAAAGTACGGACATTAAAGTGTAAGTTATGTAATCATCACTTAATTTTTTTTTCCGCACAGATTCTGATCAAAAAGCGAAATTTTCGACTAAAAGTGAGAATGCAAGAGCAAGTCACCTGGGTAAGCCCAACAAAAGAAAATTTTACTATTTTCGTCTTTATAAACAGCATGCAACTTGGGCATTATAAAATATGAAAAACATGTAGAGTTCAAAATTTTAAATAATTTCTTATAAAGAACAAGGACAATTTTGGATCCAGCATTTACCAAATTGAAATGTGTTTCAAAAAATCTAAATATTTTTCTAAACGAAATTACATAATATACGAGTAGTACCATGTCTCTGTCTAGGAAGAGAGAAAAGTTAAAATAAATGATGAAACTAAAAAATCAATTGAATTCTTAGTAATTGATATGAATGTTATTTAACATACATAAAATACAAAGTATTTTATATATTGTACTATACTTTGTCAGCATAGATATGTTCTACATTAAACCCTATGTCTTGTGATACGTATATTTTCACTGTCTTCTATCAACTGAATTTCAGACGGAAACGCTAATTTTTATTGCACTCCATTTTGTTATTTTGAAACTAGATTTGTTGCCAATTATGGACCATGAGGTGCACAGCAAAAGACTTACCGCATAAACAACAAGGGTATATTAAATTCACAACATTTAAATTAGTTAGAAGTAACTTACACAAACAAAAGACATAATTAAAAATAACAGCATAAACGTAAACTCTACAAATAACTTAGCACAAAGACTCTCGGGCATCGGACCGGCAAAGCTCATGCCAAGTCCTGAATAGAGATATCGGCACAACTTGCCACAAACTGTCTAAATAGTCCCTTTACGTGCTTAGCGCTCGGAACAAAGGCGCAAAAGACCCCAGGCTAGAGTTGGAGGACCTCGTCAACTAGGGCTGGGTTTTAGGTGAGTGGTTTTTGTGGACTTAACTCATAACGTTTGCCAGAAGTACTTTGACTTTAAACATATCTTAAGTATAATTGTAGATTTATCTTTTAATTTCTTATGAACCATTTGTATATGTACTTATACGTAATGTATGTTCTCGATAGAAGTTTGAACAAACTAGTAACCGAGGAATGGAAAATTGTGACCATACAGGTCCAATATAAGTGTCTTCATATCCGACGAACTATTGTAAATTGATAGTTCAAATTATACTGGGGTTATAAAATAATAGTTTATAATCAAACTAGTTTTTTCAGTGAAAAACTAAATTATGTGTTGTTTACATTGTATGCGTGCGTCCTGCGTGTGGTATCCCTGTTGAGGCCGAAGTTGCTGGCTGGCTGAGACTTGATTACTGATCATCGTTGTGGAAGTGACGCTGCTGCTATTGACTTGAAGGCTGCTTCCAATCACGTCGGGGTCACCACTGTGGAGGGACGTGTGGCATGTGTCCCTCCGACACAAAGGGAGGATCCTCCGACCAGGCGAGGTGATCATGCCTGGTGGGCCACAGCCCAACGGTTGATGTTGGGATGTTTTACATATGCTAATTGCCACGCGAATCTCTATATCGCGATGCAGGATTAGTAGTAGCATTGTAGTTCATTACATTCATACGTTTCGTTCATACTTCGTAGTTCGATGTATCTTCGCTAGATGGCGCCGTTGTACATTTACTTTTGAGTTTATAATGTAGAAGCCGCTACAACATAAATTTTAGCAAAAGTTTTGGTGAATAAAAAAACAACATATGTAATTTATAAATTGACAGACAACGTACCATAACCCCACAAAGTGATAGGTGTACCATACGACCATGGGTAGCAATCCAGTGTGTGTTGTGTATACCACACACTTATTTGTAGTCTAGGTAGTAAAAATTAAAGTTGTAAGCAGCTCACACAGTTTACATTCGTTAAAAATTATTTTCAACGGTAACGACTCTACAAACTGTCGCTTAAATCCAGTTCACCCTTTACTGAGATTCTCAACCTCTCGATTACTTCTATGGAAACACCCTCGAACACGAGGTACTCAAATGCTTATTCATCTCACGTCTTACGTTATAAAATTATAACTGGCTATCGATTTCTAATTTCAAAAATAACATGATCGATGTACTTGTTTTTGTACGGTACAATGGGTTAGGGGACCGTTCAGTAAAGGGGAACGGCACGTGTCCAAAATTTTTAGATCGTCAAGTGTTTTGTGATGAGACTTGTTTAAAATATCCAGTTCTGATTTTAAATGTTATGTAATAATTGACCTATTCTACATTTAAAGGCTCTATTAGAGTTCTGTTTATAAAGTGATGTGACGTTTTTCATAATTGTTCACTTTTCAAACGAATAAGATGCTCGGACTATCATTTCTTGTGAGTAAAAATGTGTCTTTTAAATATTATGCTTCTCCTGCCGAGATATCTTTTGGTAATGAAATACCATGGTACTAAATTCAAATTGATATTATATGTCATTATCCTATAAATAAATAAATAACTTCACACGTCTCATTTCAAATTAAGCAGAGCCTCTGCTATGGTAACAAGAATGCTGGTAAACATACATAAATATTTCTAAATACATACATATTATTGATAAAGCACATCTAAATAAAAAACAAATAATCGTGTTTATCACACAAATACTTGTCCTTGGTTGAAATCGAAAATATGTATTACCTCGAAGGATCAGAGTTACAGAAATAACAAAAACAAATTTTTCTTACGCTATATCCTTAATATTTGAATGAATGATGAATAGGGGTATTGTGAGCCACAAATAAAGGAACAAATTACCCAGGCTAACATCATTCCAAAAACTTCTAAAATTTGAACAAACCCCCTTTTATTTTAATGTGTGGATACCTCCATGGGCCATTACCCCAGCGGGATTTGCGCCGGGGTGTTCAAACAACCTTGTCCGGAAATGACCTGCATCAGTCGGAAGGAGAGGGTCCCATGCGGCCACCCTGCCCTCTCGACGACGACCGGATGGAGAGCCTCTACGGCGGCAAAGCCAGCATGTAGAGCCTCTACGGCGACAAAACCAGCACATGGAACTCCCAGCTGGTATGACTAACGAGCAGCATAGTTAGAGGAACGGCCTCGCGGTGCTCACGTACCTCTTCGGGCGGCTGTTATATGCCGCTACCCACCTGAAAGTTGATAAACTTCAACGCGCGCTGTCCCCGTCATCACGGTGTGGTTACCGTGAATGGCTGGCTCTAACCGCCAATATCCTCTGAGGGCGCCAAAGGCGAGCCTTATTCTGGTGAGAGCCACCGCCCACACCTGTGTACCATACGCTTTATCAAATCGCTTTAGGGCAGAAGCAGCAGATTTGAACAAACCCTATTCTAATACCTTTGGCCACCGAGGTACACTAAACCAAAATCTCCTTGATTGATCTCATCCGGAGATTTATATCCAGCAGTGGACTGTTAAAAGCTGTTAATTTAAGGATGATGATACGATACCAATAGACATCATCAAACAAGATTAAAAAAAATGATAAACAATAATCTGAAGCAAAGTCTTAAAATGGTTTTGAAACCCCTCCAGTCTAGTCTCATTGATATTATTTTATGAACCTAGAGTGTTTTTCAAAATACTAATGTATCGTAATATAAGTAGTGAGATGATAAAACACCCAAAAAAAATAACAATACTTATATTCTACGTTAGAACTCATTTTGTAAGAAAAAATGTATTATAGTAAAATACAAACAATAAAAGGCAAAACTAAACAACTAGTACATCTCGTATCTTGAACAGAAGCGTATTACGTCTTATATGCCCCAGGCTTATCCTTTTAGTGCTCCAAGTTACACACAGTAAGACCGGACCGATGTCTGGGGGCCAATAAGTTGAGCATCCACTCTGAAATTATAACGGTAGCGCAGGGATGTGTACACAACGGTTTCGGCTACTGATAGTGTTGTATTCTATATGTTTAAATGTGCAGTAAATTCTTGAAGTGTCATTTAAATAAAAAACTCGTGCTAAATTTTTGTCACCAACGTCATCCACGGCTTTTTGTGGCCCACTGCTGGACGTAGGCCTCTCCTTAGAAAAGAAGTTTCAGCCTTTTTTTCTGTTATCGGAGTGGAAAATCCCTTCGGATCTCCGGCTTCTCGGGGACGCAGGAGCCAGGAGTATATGGTGTTTCCACTAAAAACCACCCCGGCAACCGGTCTTGGGCGTCCTTCTCTGAAGACCCGAAGCAATGTGTGTGTTCAATACACCTCTGTCTTTACTTTTAAGGGTATAGGCGTAAACATATCAGTGCTGTATTACTATTAATGATATAACGTATATATGAACGACTAGCTATTTACCGCTTCGTATTTCGTCCATGTGGTTTACATCAGACATAGTTGGAGGGTAGTTTTAAAAAATCAAAAGCTATGTTTTTGTTACTTTTAATAAAACATATTTACTGCGAAATTAAAAAGGTTTCTATCAGAAATTACAAATGTCATGAAAAATTTTCAACCCCTAATTGTACCCTTATAGAAGGAGATTTTACAGAACTTTTTAGAGTATACCTATGTTAGCTACGGAATACTTGTGCAAAATTTCACGTTTCTAGGCACAGCTGAAACCGCTAGACCCGTGATAAAATTGTATAAACTTCTTATCGTTATAAGTCCGTAGTGCGTGCCAAAAATAGATGTCAGTAAATTAGAGAGATAAACATGCTTATCGCTGAGCAGGATATTAGAAAAGTTTCCTAATAATTTTCTATGAATAACAATATTTTTCACACACCTAACATCTAAACTAGGCAGAGCCTATGCTATGATAACCAAACTGCTGACACACATACTTATGTATTTCTGAATACATATATTATAGCTCATCATACAAATATTTGTACAGGCTGGAAACCGAACGCACAAGCTGGCTTAGTAATCAGGGTCACTTACTACTATACTATCAGGCCTCAAACCACAAAAACAAAGAAAATAATAATTTTATGACACGACGAGGAAAAAAATCCAATATGGCAATTAACATGGATAGCAGTAACAAAGAGATGGAGAAGGTGAGTGAGGAGAACAGTAATACAGCAAGCAACAAGAGAGCAAGAGAGAATAAGATCTTATTATTACTGATCATTTATGGGGTGTAAAAAAGAATCTCACAAGGCCGCCATAGTGTGGGTCACCATACTGTATTGTCTGCATTTGCAATGAGTATGGTGACCACAACTCTTGGATTTAATTTATGCTTTCCATCAAACAGAGTAGAGTCACTTTAGCAGGCTCATAAACCTTTAACAGACCCCTGTTGGTCATAGGCCTTAGAAAGTAAGTTTTGACTAATCCGATTCTAGCTAGATGGATTGATACAGGGTTTATTTCAAGTTTCCTTTCTTATTATAGGGAAATTGTTCTGAATAGTCTGCAGCTTCAGTCGCCTCATACAACACACTGTATCTATAATTCCTTCCACACGGAAAACGTGACGAACAATATTATTTGCATTTTACATTATGTAGGTCCTAGAATACATTCAAATTGTGGACACAAAACTGTCATATCAAATATTAATAACCTGAATCAAAGTCCAAGTATTTTATTTCAGGCTATGTTTTCGTCTCCTTCATTTCTAAAATCCACCGATGGAAAGTATGATTCGAAAGACATCGGTTCACTGTCACTCACAACTTGCTGAATCACTAAGAACGCTACGAAAATTTATGATTTGCATTTGGTTATGTGTTTACAGTAACAAGCTGTTTCATGTTTACGTAAAGCGTAACTAAGAAATACAAGTAATGATTTAATAATACCAAAACTGTAGGTAGGTACTTACACTTAAAATAATTTTTATGTACAAAACATTCTTTGAGATAATTACCAAATTGCTTTATATTTTCCTGGTCAATTTGTACTATCAAATAGTATTATGCTTGCTAATATTATAAATACGAAAGTGTGTTTGTTTGTTTGTATGTTTGTCTTTCGTTCACGTCGTAACGAAGCGATTTTGTACTATAATTTTTTTGTCTGGAGAGAGTTTAAAGGCTGGAGAGTATTATAGGTTTGTTTTTACGAGAGTAAAACATCTCACTCCTAAGGTCCATTATAATGCGTAATTGAATCACTCCAAAATTTACAAATGCCGATAGATGGCGCTATTACTTTTTTCTTCCGATTACACACGGTATAAAATCTTTGTCTTAGACTTTAAAAAAAATATCCACAGTATCTAATATCTGGCGCTATGGTTTCTGTATTAGCTTCACTTTTTTATTTATTCACTTAATTATGTAGGTGTAGCTTTTTACCTCTAGTGATTTTGTTTGTTAAATGGTATTGTAGTCACTCGTGGTGTTATGTCCATCAAGTCGACTCATTTATACAAAGTATAGCTATGATTATTAATTTTGATAAATATAGTGAATATTTATGTCCAACAATGAATGTGGATCGGCTCAGATAAAGATGCGAAACTTGGTTACACACTACCCATATCTGAAAATATGAACCAATTTGAGACACTACTACAGCTCTATCTTACAATATCACAAAACGCCATTCACCCTAGCGTAGTCACCGCATAACGCTATGTTACTATGAATGAATTTATGCCCAGTCACTTCTAACGTTATTTGTCCAACTGTCCGGTAACTATAAGACGTTAAATCGTATGAAATTGATATAATATATTGCGTTTAAATCAATGACGTATTGATATTAATGATGTTACGAACATACCGTATTTCAGAGATAATGATGGCTTGTTTTATTGAATTTGGTTGATTAACAATTTATGATTTGCCGTTCCTGTTAACATTTGAGTATGAAATAATGGTGTTAGAAAAATAAAAACAGTTAGATACATTTACGAGAAATGATGCAATCATACAACAAATATTACTGCGATTACAATCTTTGAATTACATGACGTTTCAACCATATTACACTGGCCATGATCACAGTTTGTGACCACAGAAATAGCCTGAAAATTTAAATGTTATTGTTTATCGCTTATTGGTTGACTTTTCTTTCTTTTATCTCTTTTAAAAACATATTTTTTCCAGAAATACATATAATTTCACGAGAAACTTTACGGCCATGAAACGGTCACAAAGAGCACAGTACAACCATTTATGCGTGACACAAAGTGTTGTCTGTATATCTTATGTGTCATACAGATTAGCGAGCTGACTTCGACATCTTATTATCATATATACATAAATGAATAAATACATTTTTCTGCAGTTAATCATTATAACTTAGAGTGGTTTTTATTTTTCACCACACCTAAAGAGCTAAACAACGGTACCATACACTTTCATCACCATAAACCCATATCAACAGAAAGGGACCCCACTTAATCCAATGCAAACTGGTCCGAACTATATGAATTTTAGGTGAATCTTCGCGCGTGGACAACGCACCCCTAACTATACAAGGTTATTGAACTGCACATCAGGGGTTACGAATAAAAAAGAATCAATAGTTTTTATTCCTTTTTAATCCCGGGATGCTGATGTAATGAGTTACAAAACAAGTTTGTTTTGTCAGAGTATTTTTTTTTTTAATAAAAAAATATATCCTTGCTATTACATGACTTTTTCGTGACTTTCAGGGTGTGCTTAACTTCGCATCTACGCGATTATCACTGAGCTATCACCGCCTCCCTTCTAAATAACCTTAGCTTATAAAAAAACTTGCCCAAATGGGCCAACTAACAGAAGTCCATTAGTATCATGCCTGGTTCACAACACTTATTGTACCAATCAAACTTAACTTTCTCTCGTTAACACTGCTTTGACTTTATGAGTGACTATGACATTTGTTCAAAAACAACAAGAAATGCCGTTCCACCATTATTACGGTGCCCCTCGAGCTTGCGTGTTATTATTTTGACAGTCAAACGTGTTCACTTTAATTCAACAACTTGATAAACATCGTATTGACAAATAGTCAACAATTTCTACACACATTCGCTTGAACTACTGGACAGATTGGGTTATGAAAGAAGCCAAAGAATAAATAGGGAAATATTTTATAACTAAAAGTGGATGGGATAGTATTTTAATATAAAAGATCTCTTATTTAAGAATGTTTATGAGTTATTATTTTTCCTTAGTCTGCAGAAGCGTTTGAAGATCCATCTCCACTAACGAGAGAATCGCGACGAATTCAAGTTTCTATCTTTGGGTAACCTCTACGAACAAGCGATTTTTCCTACAGTGTATGATCGCGACTCGTAACGGAATCATCTCGTTTCCACGAAAATCCTCAAGAGAATGGCTGCGTTTCCGTGACGAGGCGTTGTGCAATAGTTTTGTCGAACGAGTTCATTTAGGTGCCCAACAAGAGCGGAATAAGTAGTGTCATAATATGTATACATGTATGTATGGACTGAGGGCGGCTTGTACAAATACGCTCGAGAATACGCAGTTAGCATTTGACGGCGCTCTCACTACGAGAACGCCACGTTCCGCAGCGAGCGCGCGACGACCACGCTGCCAGTGTCAACAGGCGCGCGGCGATACCATGTTTCACTCGCACTCTGCCACTCGTTGCATCATCGCGATAACATCGCCGTGTGGAGATATGTTCTAAGATAGTATAGAAAGACGTGGCACGATGATAATATCGCAGCGATTCTGCCGCTCGTGGACGCTAAGCCTAAGGGTTGCGTTAATTTTTTTCATTATAATATATTTAAAGAATTTAATGTTATCTATTAAGCTATAAATAGTTTTTAAATATATATATATTACTTTAATATGTACGAATATACTGGTAAATATTTTTAAAGAACCCAATTGCACTATACAGAAGTTGTAGAGAGCAATGGACTGTGCCGTGGCTGTGGCGGTACATTGAACGGTAAAAATTGAGTAGTGTTCACCAATGGACACGAAGAAGAAGAAGAATAGAACTCCAATTTTTAACTGACTTCAAAAGTGAGGAGGTTCTATCGGTTACTGTATGTATTTTTATTAAATTAATAATAATATTTATTCATCATGTCATGCTGATGAGCGGGTGAATTAAGGTACAACTTCTTAAATGTTGGGAGTTGGAGGATAATTCTTTAAGGATCATAGAGGCGTATAGTACTTTTATTTGTATTCTTTTAGGTTATTAACGTGAGCTGATGATGGAAGGGCTGGGGTTAAATTTAGGAGCTAGTGAAAAAATCTTACACTATCATACGTATGTAGAGACCTTTAGCTGTATTCTTTTAAATTATTCAGATGAACTGACGATGGAAAATAAATCTCCCTAACAACTAGGGTTTCGAGAATGATTCTTTGAATATCATAAATATGAATGACTTAATAATGTATATAACCTCTGGTTGTATTCTTTTAAGTTATTCAGATTTCTAGGTAGTAGAGCCACGCTGATTTTAGTACGAGCGGGCCGGCTCGACCGGGGCAGTATTACCCTCCTGCAGAAGACCAACCCAAAGTGACAGTATCCGTGCTGTCGTGGTTTGTTGGTAAGTGTGAGACCGGAGGCCCATTGACGCAGGGGTGACAGTTATCGTGATAACTGTGTAAGCCTTACACTGTCACGATGACTGTCATGCCTTTTACGTCCTCAAGCGGGGTCTGAAAAAGCATCATACACACTCTCCTCGACCACAACTCTTGGATTTTAATTATGCTTTCCATCAGGCAGAGTAGAATCACTTTGGCAGGCTCTTACAATAGAAAAAAGAAAAAAAAGAGGTAGCCTGATTATGGAGAGTACAACTTCTTAATAAGTAATGACTTGAGTGTGGGCTGAATACGTTCACCATGACGATTAAATGGATATAAATAGGCCCTCAGGAATACCGTACCCACCTAACTGAAAACTGGCGGTACCATTCTTCATTCTATACCCTCGTAAATTTAGTTGCCTGATGCATATCAAGAGCCTTCTTGATCCAAGAATTGTGTGTGACAATTAACCTTTTAATGTCTCTTATTTCGTAGCAATTTCATTTCGTCAAAAAATTTTCAAAACCTGAATCACGTAACTCACCTACCAGTCGATCATGGTCACAGTAATAGAAAGTTGCATCTGAACGTAATTTTAGATCCTATAATAGTTTCAATATGTATTTCAAACCACAACAGTCGCATCACCAGGAGTAACATTTGAAAAGGGTCGTTTTGCGTAGTATGATTCCTCGCGCGACTTACATGAAATAGTTCAACTTTCTCTAAAAATAGAAAGATGAAACAGTTTAAGAAATAATTAAACTGACTTAAAAACAAGTATCAAACGAACTCTTCCTGCCAAGAGACACTAAAAACTTTAATTTAGTTGGCTTAGATTGCTAAATGATTAACTGTTTGAGAGGATACTCTCTGCCCACATCGTCCAGTACCTCAGCGAGGTGGGCCCCGATCTGTCGGACGCCCAATTCGGTTTTCGAGCAGGGCGTTCGACAGTTGATACTGTGTTGCGCCTGAGGGCCGTTACCGAAAAGGCGGTGGGCTGTGGCGGCGTGCTGTTGGCGATGTCGCTGGACATCGTCAACGCATTTAATAGTCTGCCATTTAGCTGCATCAGGGAAGCACTCCACTACCACCAGGTGCCAGAGAGCCTGAGGCGGCTTGTGGCAGACTATCTACAGGAGCGTATTGTCATGTACGAGGACCGAGACGGTGTCCTGAGGCGATGGCTCATGTCGTGCGGTGTTTCACAGGGGTCTGTCCTCGGACCACTCCTGTGGAATATGGGATACGACTGGGCCCTTCGAGGGCGCCTCCCCCCCGGGTTGGGTGTAATTTGTTACGTCGATGACACATTGGTCACGGCCCGGGGAGTGAGTGAACTTTCAAGAGAGTGGCGCGCCTAGCCACCACGGGAGTCTCTCTGGTGGTCGGGCGTATTGAGGCACTGGGTTTACGGGTGGCCCTGGACAAGATGGAGGCCCTTTTGTTCCATGGGCCCCGTCGTGGTCCACCCTCCGGCGCTTCCATCGTAGTCAATTCGGTCCTCGTACCGGTTCAGGCCCACATGAAGTATCTGGGCCTAATCCTTGACGGCAGGTGGCTCTTCGACGAGCACTTCCGACAGCTTTCTCCAAAGCTGGTCGGCGCTGCTTTTGCCCTTGGGCAACTTTTGCCCAATTTGTGTGGAGCCAGCGTCAAGACGAGACAGCTATACACGGGCATTGTCCGGTTAATGGCGCTGTATGGTGCACCGGTGTGGGCGGCGGCTTTGACTGCCCAGATTAGGGTTCGCCTCTGGTGTCCTCAGAGGATATTGGCGGTTAGAGCCATACGTGGTTACCGCACTGTATCGACGGAGGCGGCGTGCGCCTTAGGCGGAACTCTCCCGTGGGATTTGGAGGCGGAAATGCTCGCCGAAGTTTATCGGTGAACGGCAGACTTCCGGGTGGGTAGCGGCATCCGGCCCGCGCCCAAAGAGATACGCGAGTGGCGAGAGGCCACTCGTCAAACCACGATGGCTCTTTGTTCGTCCCGACTGGAGGCTCTCCAGCCGGTCATCGCCGAGTGGGCAGGGCGACAGCACGAGACCCTTTCCTTCCGACTGACGCAGATCCTTTCCGGGCACGGTTGCTTCGGGAAGTATCTGCACTCGGTCGCCAGGAGGGAATTGAGTCCCGCCTGTCACCACTGCGACTGCAGTGAGGACTCAGCTCAGCACACGCTGGCGGTTAGTTCCGCCTGGGCGGCGCAGCGTGGGGTCCTTACTGCAGTTATTGGAGGAGATCTCTCGCTACCGGCCGTAATACGCTCCATGGTCGGTAGCGACAGTTGTTTTACCGCGGTCGCAACCTTCTGTGAAGACGTACTCGTAATTTCGCGAACAGAGGCGGCGGAGAAGGCCCGGAAAGACGACCTCCACTCAGACTCAATTCACCGCCGGCGAACCGACCGGTGGAGGTGCGCGTACCAGCGCCTCATGCCGCCTTGAGTGTGACCGCGGGTGGACGGGACGAGTTTTCCCCTTCATCCGCTACAGTGGCCAGCCGCGAGAAGGCGGCGTCCGCGTGTGCCTTACGTGCCGCAGAAGGTGCCCGCGTTAGCGGGCAGGCGCTAGGAGGGATCTGTATGTCGTAATAACAGTTGTTCCCGGATCCCTCCTTTGTCAGGCGTAGAATGGCACACCGTGTAGTTTTAGTAGGTCCGATTCCGACACACCACCCCGTACACGTTGAAAAAAAAAAAAGGTTGCTAAATGATTTCCTAGGCCCCGTCCTGGTCCATCCCCCGGTGCCTCTATCGTAGGCAATATGGTCCTCGTACCGGTTCAGGCTCAAATGAAGTACCTGTGCCTGATCCTCGACGGGAGGTGGCTCTTCGACGAGCACTTCCAACAGCTTTCTCCAAAGCTGGTCGGCGCTGTGCAGCGGTGGCACACCACTCCGTCGTAAACCCCGGTGGGGTGACGGTCCGAGGGGGTTTCCACACGTTAAAAAAGAAAAAGATTGCTAAATGATAATTATTGTCTTTACCTAATTATGTATTAATTTAAATGAAATAGTATTATTAGCGTTCTAGGTACGTAAAATCTGTTTGAAGCCGGTTGGTTGTGATTTAAGTAAAATTAAAAAACGTTAACCCCTTTTCCTCAATAGATTCCATAAAGTTTGCTTCATACTTTTTTTATAAAAATGTATCATTTAAGAACACACCATACCTTTCCGGAACATTTCATTAAAGTTTTATCGGATGTGCAAATGGGCAAGTAATCTATCCCCTTAACATTGAAGAATATCTATATTCTTATTGAGATTTGAAGTACAGAAGACTTCATACTCAATCGACAATCCTAAACCCACAAGTACTAAACATTGAACCTCTAAGTAACGAATATCACGTCCCTTTGTGTTATTATATCGTCTGTGTAATGGTTTGTTTCAAGGATTGTTCGAGATAATGATCATTACTACCTTTTACAACCAGCACCCTCACCCCCTCACACCTTTCACCCTCACATTTATAACCACAAAGGCTACGTACTGCACGGTTCGGGAGGGTCTCTCACCGTGGAACTGGCGCTGTTGCATAGCTTTCCAAAATTACGAGAGTATAGGATTCCCTAAAAGAATTTATATTTACGGCAACGCGTGCAAAACATTCATAGTATACCTTACATGCACGGCTAAAGTGACAAGTAACTATTGACACGGCGGAATGCTTATTTACCGTCTCTTTAGTACAAACAATTAGATAGACGTATGTAACCACACATCTGCTCGAGCCATTGTACAAAAATTCCTTCAAACGTATATACTTATAAGTATTATACCTCTCCTGTAAGTATCTTTCTTTTTTAACTACTTTTCCTTTCAAATTGAACACCTAATTGCCTACAGCTTGTTCTCTATGGAAGCAAGACAAAATTTAGATTTAACTAAAAAAGAGCATTGAATAGACCCCTGTCTACCCCTTTAAAGATAAAAGCATACATTTACGCTTATTTCAGTAATAAAATTCTGCGAATATATTTTTCTTTCGTACGTTAAACGTGTATTAAAAGAAAACATTTCAGAATACAATATTTTTAATGTGTATATTTTTAACATAAATTGTAACGTGAAGTGCTTACCTGATGCGGTTCTAGAACAGTATATACTCGTACGCTGCTTGGTTCCATATTATTCTGGGTGTTTCGCGAATGTTCTCACCCTACATCGAACATTCTCTTTCAAGGGTGTTTTAGTATGAACAAGTGATGTGTGAACGGCTTGAGAATACAGTTTAGAGTTTATTACTATAGATAAAAAAGGTAGGATAACTATTAGATTCATGTATACATATATAATTTCATTGTTTTCTTATTTTCTGGCCAACTCTTGTCTTTATACTTATCTATTTATTTATATTGTAAGTGAAACAAGATTTATATATTATAAAAACTATATGGTAACTTTATTGAACATTCAATTAATAGTAAAACTTTATATTAATTATTATTTCTATTATATTTTTATTAATATTAATTTAATCTTTTTAGTAAAGAGACTTTTTAAAAGAAAATGAAAATACTAAAATATTCAGAGGGTAGATAAATAACACGAATAGTAATGAGTTTATTTTTGTATGTAAGACTTTACAGATGTTTTTACACAGACTTCGTCTACGTCGGACTTTACAGCTAGAAGGCGCCGGGATTGCCTAAAACTCACTACGGAAAGAAATATCGAAACAAACCACAGTGGTGACTTTTTTTTAAGTCTGTGAACGATTTTAAATAAAGATTAAAGCTATGCATACAGTGCAAGGATCGGATTGACTTTTTGAAAAAGGACCAAAATTTTGAGTCGGCCTGTTTTATAAACGACATACGAGCCCCAGTCATCGCGAACGCAAACCATCATTAGTCAAGATTGACGTACCAAAGAGTGAAACTACCGGCAGCAGGACGTCTGGGTAGCCGAGAAACACTCAAAACCACCAGAAAGTTACTGAATATAACCGAAAAATATAAGGCTACTCTATACTCACATTTATTATACATATACAACAAAATCACTTTACAATTCAAGTTTAAATAAAAAATAAAACACATTAAACAAAATAAAAAATTAACACATCCAAACACAACAAACCTAAATGCAGGAATAAGTAGTATCAATCCCAAGCAAATTTATCATTTAAATAATCTATGAAAATATATATAAAAAAAAGTAATACCGACTTCCAAATAAAAAAAAACAGAATCTCTACCTAGAAACACTACAGAGCAAAAAATACAGGTTTGAAAATCAAAACTGCACAACTTTTTTCTAGACACTAAACTTCTTGTCTTAAATTATAATAAAGTAAAATATTATTATAATATGTATTAAGCACCCAAAATCTGTTTGAAGTCGGTGCAAAGCCAAAAATAACAAGAACAATACTCCAAAAAAGTGATCGACTAAGCAGCAAGTATAAGCTAGTTCCCCTCTGTTAGTACTTAGTTACATTACCAGATGAAAATAACTGAAATAAACTAGTTTAGGGATTCCTACATCGGTTAATTAACGAATTTTATAAACCATATATGCTGCATAGCTGAGTTTATTTTGACAATCCATCAATGTATGGGCCTCTAGGTATACCCAAAATCTTGGTGATGTCCACAAAATCCAACTGGAAGGAGTCCACAAAATCCAACTCCTTCCTATTTATTTGAACACTGGTTGTAACTGGTTTCACATTTGGTGTAAAAAATCTAACACATTTAGTTTTCGTCTCGTCTAAAAGTAAATTATTAATATTGAACCACTTCAGGGCATTATTTATGGGCTTGTCAAATAATTAAAAAAAATTCGTTTTCATTCGCTACCAAACAAATAAAGAACACTACCACCTCTAATCTATAACAGTTTCTTTTCTCATAGTTTCTACGATAGAATAAGTTGATAAGTTCTAGTGACCAATAGTTCGGCTTCTTCCGTACATTTTCGTAAGGCACGAGGGGGTGACGACTATCGAATCGTCTCCGACGTATTTAAAGGCGGACGAGACGGATGTGTGATGTGAGTTACCAATGGTATGGAGTCGAAATAATTTACTGTTGGTAATATAAAATTGTGGCAATGGTTTTTAATGTTTAATTTTTAATTTTATTTCTAATGTTCAATAAATTTACTGTATATAATTTAAAATAATTTTCTGTATACTGTTTTTTTTACATTTTGTTGATTATAAAATATAAAATTAGAGGTTACAATTTCAAAAAAATTAATTCATCTAGTGTATCTTCCAGTACATATCTTCATTTTATGGTGAATTGTTTTTTTGGATATTTGGACGTAAATGTAATCATTTTAAGATTTTATTTAGAGAGAAAAATGACTAAAAAAGATCAACTAGGGCAGCGATACAAATCATTCTTTGTAATAACAAAAGATTAAATACTGTAAAATAAAAATAAATAATAATAATAATAATTGTAAAATAAAAATAAAAATTAAAAGTCAGTTAAAAAAGAACTCATCAAAAAATGTAAAGCTAATAACAGCGCCACGGTTTTCCCTATCCCCCAAAACTGTTCGCTAAGAGAAGGGCTCGGACTCGCAGGGTACATTATTGATTTCCATTATACCCGCACCGTCGCTCGTCATCTTAAAGACGTGTCGCATTTCACACACTTTCATATGAGCACCTACTGTCTTGATATTTACCAACTTCAAAGAAACAGTTTCAGTATATTTAAGCTTTCTAATACTAGGTGTACAGGGTTACTAATATCTATAAGCGATTATTATACTAATGCCTGCTTATATACCTCTCGTCTAAGAGTTCTAGATGATTATTTATTCGAATTATACCATTTGGAATAATCGCGACCCGTTGAAAGTCGCAGAGAAAATAAATCTCTTTGCCAACCTGATCTAATCTGGTTTCATACCTATTGTACCATGAAAATCTGAAAATCTGGATGATGAAATCTCAGGGCGGTCACAAAGAGTATGTCAAAAAACTTTTTAGATATTTGCATACATACACACATTTATGATTGTAATACCAAAGGAATCGGTTGAAATACACTACTGGAAAAAATTAAAGGATCAAAAAAAAATTCCAAATTTTTGGGCAGTTTTCAACAGGCCGTAACTTCGAGAGAAATAGTCTTACAGAAAATAAAAAAAAAGAAAATTGTAGCTCCAAGTGTCTAGTTTTTGGATTTGAACTTTAAAATTTTATAGCCTCCGCGGTTTTTGAATAATCGTAGAAAAACCAGCAACAAAAAAGTTTTTAAAAATTTTTTAGTTTTTTTTTTTAGTCTACGGACGTGGCAAAAATTTTTTTAACTTAACCACTATAAAGATCGGATACCTTGTTTACTTAGCTTCAATTTGTTTTTGTATACACTCTGATACGCCCACTTCTCGCCCAGATATCGGTTTTCAAATGGAAAAAGATCCTTTTGTCTTTGATTATCGATATCTGAGCAACCAATGATTGCACAGAAATTTAAAGGTAGGTTTCAAGAACATGAATAAATGATGCTTAACAACTGGCCATTGTTTTTCTGAAAAAAATTTTTTTCTTTTTGTCACATGAATTTGAAAATGCAACAAAAAAAGGGCTTTTGGTGGTTTTTTGGAAAATCAAGCGCTGGATCGAAAATATTGAGGAAACCACTAATGTTAAGTGTGCCTTTTACAGTTCAATATGTCCACAAAAACCCCACAAAAAACCAAATTAATCTAGCCAGCTGTGTTTTTGTTTCACTCGATCGAATTTTTGAAAAAATAAAGGATCACGTTTTTTGCTCTGAATGCTCATAATTTTTAAAATGAGAGAAAAAAACTTGTTTTTCCGTTTTAAATTATTTTTACCATTCCGCAGCCTCAAATTATCGTCTGCATTAACATGGCTGAACGTTTGAAAGCCGTTATTGAAAACTGAGGTGGTAATACCCCGTATTAAATAAACAAAAATCCTTAGAACATGAGTTTGGAGTCATTAAATACGGTGGAACTGACGAGCCACCGGTTCTCAATTCGCCTGAAATACTACACACACACGGAATCACACACACACACACACACACACACACACACACACACACACACACACACACAAACACACACACACACACACACGCACACACACACACACACACACATACATACACACACACTCACACACAGAAGCGTAAATTCTTCGACCGCGCTACCTCCACGTGGTACGTTTGGTAGCGCTAATACCGGCGATAATTATAATTATTTTATTAAACTTCTCAAAAGAATTTTTTTTTTTTGAATTTCCTTTTTTTTTCAATTTAAGCACTTTCTGGAACAAAAATGTGGGGAAAGCTCGGAAAAACAAGTTTTTTTCTCTCATTTTAAAAATTATGAGCATTCAGAACAAAAAACGTGATCCTTTCATTTTTTCAAAAATTCGATCGAGTGAAACAAAAACACAGCTGGCTAGATTAATTTGGTTTTTTGTGGAGTTTTTGTAGACATATTGAACTGTAAAAGGCACACTTAACATTAGTGGTTTCCTCAATATTTTCGATCCAGCGCTTGATTTTCCAAAAAACCACCAAAAGCCCTTTTTTTGTTGCATTTTCAAATTCATGTGACAAAAAGAAAAAAATTTTTTTTGGAAAAACAATGGCCAGTTGTTAAGCATCATTTATTCATGTTCTTGAAACCTACCTTTAAATTTCTGTGCAATCATTGGTTGCTGAGATATCGATAATCAAAGACAAAAGGATCTTTTTCCATTTGAAAACCGATATCTGGGCGAGAAGTGGGCGTATCAGAGTGTATACAAAAACAAATTGAAGCTAAGTAAACAAGGTATCCGATCTTTTTAGTGGTTAAGCTAAAAAAATTTTTTCCACGTCCGTAGACCAAAAAAAAAAACTAAAAAATTTTTAAAAACTTTTTTGTTGCTGGTTTTTCTACGATTATTCAAAAACCGCGGAGGCTATAAAATTTTAAAGTTCAAATCCAAAAACTAGACACTTGGAGCTACAATTTTCTTTTTTTTTATTTTCTGTAAGACTATTTCTCTCGAAGTTACAGTCTGTTGAAAACTGCCCAAAAATTTGGAATTTTTTTTTGATCCTTTAATTTTTTCCAGTAGTGTATTTCAAATACCTTCTATATGCCAGCTATAGGTTTTTCTTTGTAAGTTAATAGAGTCCAAGACTATTGCCGTGAAATGGTCGGAAATCAAAGATGAAAATATTAGCAGTACCTTTTAATAACAAAACTATGTTTGTCAAAACTTCGTAGTTAATTCGGATTAGTAATAACATCAATCAATCAAGCTATCGCCATCCACTGCTGAACGAAGGTCTCCCCCAAGGAACGCCAGCCAGCCCGGTACTGGGCAATTCGCATCCATTCGCTGCCAGCCACCTTCTTCAAGTCGTCGGTCCATCGTGCCGCAGAGCACCCTGCACTACATTTGCCCAATCGTGGTATCCACTCTTGTACACTTCGGTTCCAGCGACCATCGGTTCGTCTAGAGACATGGCCGGCCTACATAGCAAATGCATTTTTTGAATCATCCCTATTAAAAAGATCACAAGATTCAAGACAGATCATTTATAGACGAGAAGTTACCTAATCTCCTATTAATTTCATTATTTTTCCCTCTATAACTTATATCAGCATTTTAAGTCACCATTATTTTAAAGCACCCAAGTGTACTTTTACCTTTTCACCGTGTCAAATTTACCTTAACACTCAAGTGTACATTTACCCTTTAAGTCACAGTAAACCGTTTGCTTACAGTTGGTGAAGGTGAAAACAACGACTGAAATATGTTTATTTTACACTGTGGTTACTCCTAACTTTACAATGTGGTTAAGAGGTATCAAATGAGGATAAACCATCGCGTCCCGAAGATGTAGCAAGATCATACGTGAGACATTACGAAATGGTTATTTAGAACTATTAAACGTGTTCAACTTAATTATTTAGTGCGGTTATTAATAATCAGAAATATATTTATGCAATAACCTACAACCAAATCAAACATTAATTGTGCTACAAGTTTTAGGAAATGCATAGGTATTATATATGTATATAAATGTTTACACTGAGTGGTAGTCGAATCCGTGACTGCAACGTGATGGACAATTATTTTATTGTGTCTGGAAGAGTCTTTAATTAACAAATTTAACAAATGAGTTGACTGTTCCAGAGAAATATAAAAATACTGCACTATTTTTACCTTGATTTTTTTTCTATATAGAAAAACAGTTTAAACGAACCTCATCGCGTCACCTATTATAACCTAATACCGTCTCATATTGAACATTAAATAAATTTCAAATAATTTCACCACGAAAATCGAAATCTGTTAAAAAACTTTTTGAAAATTTCGTGTAAACAAGGTTTGAAATCGATTTACAATCTCTTAGTGACATCAGTTCATTACTTATATTACAAAGAGTGACAAGGAATGAGGGCTGAATGAAATGGAAGCGTGTGCTTATCTGATCGAACGAAGAAATCGAACTTACCGCAAGCATGGTTCGTCTTCTTTGAAAGAACAATATAATAAGAAATGAGAAAATTGATTCTCCTGAAGTAAGTTAAAGAAAGAATGTTTTTAGAAAATAAAACAATATTTTTTAATAATGAAATTGTGAAAATTGTAAAGAGCTTGTCATATATGCAGTCTACTAATAACTATGAGCTTTTTGACCTAGGTGTAGTTTTTCTTTCTTTTTTCTTTTTTCTCTGTTGTTCAGACCAGTAAAGTTAAATGTTTGACGAACTCCTCTCTCTTAAATTAAATATTTATAACAGATAATTCAAATCTTATAAATATCTACATCCATGAATTACAATGCAAGATTGTAAGACTAATCTCAAGACATTACTTTAACTTATGATAAGAAGCCTGTTTAAAAAAGCATACAAACAGACCCTTATATATCTTAAACCCTTTGCAGTCTCCAAAGACTGATAGCAATAGGGATCCGTATCGCTTTCATCTGGGCTATGAATATGGGTAGATATCACACCGAACCGAGCAAAGTCGTAATTTTGTGGTTGTAATTAGAAGCCTTTATTGGAAGGCTGTGGGTATGTGAGGTATGGTGCGAGTGAGAGTGTATCCTGCGGTTACTGATAACGTGAATTGTGAAGAGAGGTAAGTTTTATTATCCTCATATCTGAGTCTATCGCTTTATGGTGGAATGTTTTCGTGATAACGGAGATATGATTTCTTAATTCTAGTGTTAGAATATGTTATATGCGTGGCCTTATTTACTTATTATGTAAACCCGTTTAAACATATGTAAGATGACTTTAATTGATTGGTAATAAGCTATTCAGTTTACTTATAGTATACGATTCTGGCCTGTTCAAGCTCTTTTATGGACATGTTAATTCAACTCCTTCTCTAAAAAATAGACGTTTTCAATGGTTTGTACTACCACAATAAGTTTTTGTTACCTTTCCTGTATAATTTGCACGACTGCACGGTAGGCCTAGTGGTTTAAGCGATCGTAATGCCGCTCTCTACTGCGCTGAGTGCTATGGGTCCAAATCTCACATGGGACAAGACTTCATGTAATCCACAAATTCTTGTTGAGTCTGAATATTCTTTGTGTCCATTTCTTGTATGTTTGTAAAGTCACCCGCGACACAGAATTTATTCCTAGTGTGTGCATTGTCTTTTAAAAAGAATACATATATGTATATTCTCAATTTACTCATATTAGTTGGAAATCTTACCCCATATTACATAAGTAGATTTGAATCACAGAAAGCAAAAAATGAGTTTTTATTGTGTTTCAGATACAACAATCACTCTCAATGTTTGTGCATATGTAAATATAATATAGGATATTTGGTGACTCCATAAAAAAGCCTCAAATAGTGATAAATTGATACAGTATGGAATTAAAGAGTAATTCTTTCCAGAAACGCCACAAACCTTGACAAAATCCAAGAGCTTTCAGCACATTTAGGTAATGGATCTTTCGCCCGAACAGGCATGTAGTCAACCTCTCATCCGAACCCCCTGAGGCCTCGGAGTTGCATAACTAGTTAAGATTTAATTAAACGCTTCCACAACTTCACGTTAATACAATAAACTGGGCAACTGTACGAGTATATTGTAGTATAACCGAACATATAATAGATGAATAAACATCTCGAAAACTGTAAAGTTTTCTATGTAGTGGAAATAAAATTAAGTAATTTATATAAAATCCTTGCACTTTTAAAACTAAGCTGAATGAAAAATAAATTTAATCCTGGCACCGGATGAATGTGAATTGCCCAAGACCGGGATGGGTGGCGTTCCTTGGGGGAGACCTTCGTTCAGCAGTGGACGACGATAGGTTGATTGAATGTTATCTTGTGAAAATCCATAGCAGGTATTTTTGCTATAAATCGTATATAGTGATAATATTTAACTAAATCTATCTGTATACCGCCTGACAACATCACAAGAGAACCCTTCACTCTTTCAAAAAGGTATCCCTAGGGTTCCTAAAGTTGAAATTGTTGCGTTCACTAAATACATACTCGTGTAAATCACGTTTTTAGTTAATATGAAAGAGGCACACACAAAAGTTTTCCAACATTATAATCTCAACACAAACATTACATTTCAGTGTAAACTTCAACGAAAAAAAATATATTGAGACAAGCCTTGATAAGTTGAGCGTGTGCCTGGGGCAAATCGAGGGGACGCTGGACCAACTTCATGCGAGCCCCTTCGCGCACTTCAAAGTGATATCAGGAGACTACTGTCGTAAAACTTGATAGTAATTCTGTTCTCAATCTGAGATAGAGAAATATTTACTGACGCCGTAGGGGATACGTTTAATTTACAATTCATTTGTTATTTTCTATCATCAACAGCCTTTTACAGTCCACTGCTAGATGTAGGGCTTCGGTAGTATAGTTATTTTCTAGAATAACATTTAAATTAACTTAATTTGTCTTGTAGAGAATATTTTAATGATATATCTTTATCTTTATTTTTTATTAAGCAGAATAAAATGGTAAAAATATTAATTATTAAATATATTAAAATTAGTTCCATTTTACTATGACTGAGGTTCCCTACACCTCTTATTGTACCCTTCGCCTCTGTCTTTTTATAATAAAATTTTGAGAATACTGATTTTAAAAGTAATGTATTCCTTTTTCTCATTTTATAAAACATCAATTTCTTAATAAAATATAAGGCAATCTCCTTAAGTTTTCCTATATTCCACGAGTTCTCTTACACACTCATAAAAAGAAAAATCATATTTTATAGGTATTGTCCACGTTAAGCGACGAGCACTTGGAAACAGCGAGTCATCCTGGGCCTCACATAAACACTTTTGTGAGAATTCATCGTGATCAAACGCTGGTAATAAAGATAGATTAATGGCATCCCTTCACGGGCCGAATGGTTACGAATTTCGCCGAAGTTAGCCGAACGAAAGCCGTAAAAATAAATATTTCTGAAATGTAAGATAGTTGCTAGATTAAATTCAAGCTGTATTTTGCAGCTAAAGTGTTAAAATTACATAGTTTTTTAGCCAATATATTTTATCAATTAATGGCCAGTGTTAACTAAATAAAAACTTCATCGTGCACACTTACAAATTTTTAATAATATTCAGAAAGAACCTGTTAGTCTAATGGTTAAGAACTGACTAGCTAAACTAAAGGTTCAATTCGCATTCAGGACACGTCATGGGATGATAAACATGCATGATATATGTATTTGTTCTACATCTGCGTTACTGTTCTGTATTAGCAATATAGAAAATCCCTTTGGATCTCCAGCTCCTCAGGACCGCAGGAGTCAGGAGTATGTGGTGTTACCACTAAAAACCACCCCGGCGGCCGGTCTCAGGCATCTTACTCTAAAGAGGACCCGGGTCATAATATTTCAGGTCCCCTCCAGGATCAACGCCGGGGCTGGTCAGACACTCTCCTGGGGGATACTACAAGGTACCCCTGCTGATTTATAGTTGCGGCCCGATCGCGTTTTCGCGACCAGGCCGCATTGCTGTTGCCGACCGCAGCGATTTATTCACCACCAGAGGTCCCTATTCTCTGGCAGCTTGCGGTCCTGTCGGCGGCTGCTAATCCCACCGACTACCTCTACGCTGGGGATCAGCCCTCTCCCATGCGCATACATCTAGTTTTGGATGAGACAGCCGTATGTTCCAATAGTATTATTATTAAAATTACTTATCTCATTATCACTATATAAATTGCCTGGAGAATTTTATGAACCATATTTTTTCGCGTTTAAGTTAAAATACTTCTCTAGCAAGGTTTTGTTACTAAACAAAAAGTAAATCAAATGTTGAGTCTACACAAATTTGTTAATTCTCTTCGAGGTAACAATTTCTTTTGCTCCTATTGCCATTGATGTAATCTGGCCACAGAAGAGCTTGATTTATACTGTTACAGTAAGTATGCTCTTCGCCTGACAAGAGAGAGATTTATTGTTACATTTTTTCCGCTCGAGAGGTACATCCAATCTCTGTTTATCTGTATCACCTATCACAAATAATAATCCCGTCGGTACTAAATTCGTTCAGAGGAAAATCAACTGCAAATTGTCTTCTAAAACTTTTTCTTTTTTTAAACTTGCAACAAATACTCAGTTATTCGTTATATGTGATGACTGGTGGATATGAATATTGGTAAACTATCTGACCTTTCTTCCTGTGATAGATACTATTCTATTTGACACCCCACATGTAAGTTTTTATGGTATAAGAGACTAAACGAATAGATAGGTCGCCTCGTAGTAAGCGGCTACTGATGACCATTAACGCATTTTTCTTCTAGTCGGAAATCCCCACGGATACCACCAGCAGGTGGTTAGTTCGGACTCGATGACACCCTCCCGTGTAAAAACCTCGTGATTCCTTTACTGCCCTCAAAAGGGTTCACGCAGTCTGTAGTGCCTACATTGCAAATCTGGCCTGCTGCTAGGTTGACAGATAGTTTCATCTGCCACCCTTAGGCCTGCACTTATGGAGGATGGAGATCGTGAAGTAATCACTGGCGCCTGAGTCTTCTGCGGTACCTAGCCCGTTAAGGACGCCAGGTCCGGAACGAGCTAGGTACCGCACTGTGACCGTCACTGAGAGAGTCCTAAATCTCTCCAGTCCAGTCCCGCTCTGCCCTCTCCTTCGCAAGCATAATCTGCTCACAGAAAGAGACAGCGGAGTTCCACGCGCTCTTACTCCATATCATGGCCGCAATCATGTTACCTAGCGAGAGAATCCCCATTCCGATGGCCGCCACGAGGTCGCGCCTCTGCTTCACCCATGCCGCGTGGAGCGCTATGTCCATGGTCCGGCTATCACAGTGATGGCACTCAGGCGTTGGCTCCTTATGGATCAGACGCAGGTACCCATGAACACCTGCAATGCTTGAATCATAACACCTCTTAAATGGACATAATTTAATCATGAGAACTTATATCTAATCTTTATAATCCCTTAACTAACTACCACCATATTACAAACTTTGTCAAACAAATAGTGACTCTATACGACAGCTGATGATTCACATGTACGGTAAAACAAAAATATAGAAGTAAAATATTTTGGCAAGAATGTTTTTCCCTTTTACAAGTCCCCCTAAACATGGGCACGTTACCAGGGATACACACTCAATCAAAGCAACCTTTCATAAAAAGAATCAAGATGAAACGCACCTACCAATTTCAGATGTCTATGCTCCAAAATTCGGTTGACACGTTTTACGAACAACAAATAAGGAAATGCAAGCCTTCTACAAAAGGAAGGGTAGTAAATAATTTGTTCGTGTGACATCTGGGAACTTCCCTTTCCTTGTAGGGCTTGGAACGGCGAGCGAATTGCAGAGCCAACGAGACGGTAGAATAAAATGGTCACACCCACCGTTCTATTGAGTTTCGTGTGTGACACATTGGTCGCGTAAATGCTGAGCTACTGTAAAATGCATGAAAAAAAAAATATTAGATAAATGAAAAGTTCAGAAAATGGGCACAAAGAACGCCCAGACCAACAACTTTTGGGTTATATAAAGTATTGTCCCATGTGATGATCGGACCCAAAACCCTGAGTGCTGTAGGAAGCGACGAAATGACCACTTAAGCCACTATAACATCCGTGCTGTCAGAGATAGTGTTGAACTTTGGACATGAAAAATACAGAAATGACATATTTTCAAGGCCACCTTAAACGATCAGTTTAGATCTGTAAACTAAAACGACAACTTCAACCACAAACCACATTACTTGGTATCATTTAATGCAAGATAACTCAGATTTTTATTTTTTTTAACAATTACAAGGTTATTAAAACAATTTTTAGAGGCAATACCTTCTTAACACTTAGTGAATAATGTGCATGTATATATGAATTCATCTCGTATATATTTTATAAGAATAAAATATTTTATTAGAATATTATATTCCAATCTAAATCACATTTGCCACGAAACAATGTTTTAACTGCGGATAATCGTAATATTATGTATAATATTTTGTATCATATCATGATCATCATCAGCCTCTAATAGTCCATTGCTGGATATAGGCCTCTCCTTAGCGAGGAGAGGCTTGGCCAGTTTGGTATAGTAGACCAAAACCTTTGATGTGATGTTGTCTTGCGTATTTTGTTCCTTAATCACCCCTTAAAACACTCATGGCATGATTAGATGTGATGACACCTCTATACTTTTAATCTGTCACCACATGGAGATCAGTCGTATATTGCTGTATATTTTAATAACAAGGTCCAACGATTCTTGCAAATTTATTCCAGTAACACTTCAATTGTCGCTCACCATTCCTAGTTTATGTGTGTCGCGAGTTACCTGAATGTTGAGAATGGGTATAAAAATTGACCCAATATCCGAAACATTTTTCTCGGATAATTCGGAGATGGATTTTCAAAGATATCTTTAAGTTTCTCTTTGATGAAGTTAAATAAAACTCAAATTATTATTTGGATTCTTTTCTGAAGTATCACTGTGTCGTTAAGAATATTGGTATTATTTTGTATTCTAGAATTTATCTTTATCTGTGAAAGAATAAAATATTATCTAAGTACCGTTTACTTTAAGCGTCTGAAATTTATTTAGCATTATATGAATGGGATATTTTAATGTCAGATAGTTATTAAAATAATCACTGATGAATCCATATAGTCCACTGCTGGACATAGACATCTCCTGTGCAAGGAGGTTTTAGCCAATATACCACGTTGGCCAGACGGTTTAGTATAGTATTTGTTTCAGGGTTTCCTGCTCTTTGTAGTGATTTTAACCTGGGTAGTTTGATCCTTTATTACCTCTTACGACACCCATGGGGTGAAAAGGGGTGGTGACACTCTGTATTCTTAATTGGCCACCACACAGATTACACACATGATTAACGATAAATATGATATTATACGTTAAGATTCTACAGTAGGCACTTTGATGCAGTAGGATGCTTCACTGTCTGAAAGATGACTCTTTGAAATATAGAAAGGGAGGGGGGGAAGACATTCCTTGTGTTTTTAGATAGATACAGTAAAAAATTGAACTCTACATGTCAGAAATCAAATTTATTACCTATCCTCTATTGTTAATTAGAAACGCATTTAGTAACTTACATAATTATATTTCATAATTAACTCATTATTTACCAATAAAAAAAACAAGTGTCATATAATATCCACTGTTTGTTATTCTAGTGTGCATAGGATTCCCACCAAGCACTTTACTTAGTCAACTTCACCTGCAAGTAATGTACCTGCTGATCGACTAATGAGGCTCTGACTAACAAAACATCCCAATAAGCAGCAATAGGCTCGCCACCCATTACGTGAGACCAAAACACTTATGAAAAGTGGGCGTTTAATATGCCTCTGCCTACCCCTCTGATGAAATAGACAATACCAAAATTCAGTAACAATGCTAAACAAAACTGACTAATGTGTGGCAATTTCACATTATAACACAAATGAAAATATATATAACAGCGCCATCGGAGGAGGATCCTCCCTTTGTGTCGGAGGGATATGACACCCGTTCCCTCCACAAATGTTACACCACATGATCATAACATTTAAGTTATTATACTTGTTTTAAAACAACAAACAATAAAATAAAATAAAACACAACATTTTACAGTAACAGTAAAAACAGCAATAAAACTTATAAAGCTAGCACATTTCAATTAAGAACATTACTCTCTAACTCCAGAGAGGGGAAAAAATGGAACTGAGTATCCGGACGATATAAAAACACATGCAATGGAATTAAAACTCCGGATAAATTCGACCAATAACATGTGAATAGGAAACAGACGTTGTAATAAAAGAGTCGGGTGCATGTGCTGCATGAACTACGTTCTGTGTTTGCGAACTGACTACTGTAGTTCGCTGTTAGCTTGTTGAGTATTTTGTTTCAATTCCAACTTTGAATCAAATATGAAAAGCCCTATTTAAAAAGTTTATTTCTGAAACTGAAGTTTGTTTTTATTCAATTCTGGTTATCTGGTACAAGGCTTGCTGGAATGTATTACACATCAACATTTTGTTAGTTAGATTTCATTACGACTCAAAGCGGGTAAGCCTATTGGCGTCTACTGGTTTGGTGAATATTTTTAACTGCAAACGATTTTTGAAAGTTACGTAGTATGTTTCAGATACGTAATTTGTTCTCAAACAAAATTCAAAAAATTATATAGTTTCACTGCAGTTTGGGTGAGTTTTAATATTTAAAATGGATGTTTATGATTAATCCAGTGTACTCTATAACCTAGGGTATAAGGATTAGCAGGAGTTAAAACCCTGAAGCTATTAATAGACATAATTATTTCTACTGTTTGTTATCGTCAAGGACGGTTACTTTATATGTCTTGAAACAGTAATTCTCCTGCAATCTTCTATCTCTCTCTAAAACATAAATTTTGACGAAGACGGCAACATTACCAAGTGAAGTTTTATTACTATTATTGTACGTGTTTACTTTGTTTTGGCAAACTACTGGAGTAATGGAAGACAAACAGGTATGTGACGTTCTATGTTAAATAGCTTTTAGGTACTTAAAGTCACAGCAATTGTTGTCTTGTATATGAATTTCTTTGACATGATATCGTAAAATGATATTTTAAATAATACCATTTTGTGTCTAAACTAGGTTCAGTGTAATTTACGGCTACAGCGGCGAGCAGTCCGTATTATCAATAACCCGAAAGTCACTGAATCCCTTGAGTCTCTGCAGTTGCGAAGAGATGTCACCTCTATAGCAGTCCTCTATCGCCTTTATCATGGAGAGTGTTCTGACCAACTCTTCCAACTGATCCTATCTTCATTACCAGCGCACGTGTTTCCCTCCCACTACGATCTGGGGTCCTTTAAACGGGGCGTGAAAAAGCGTTTCACTAGACCGCCATAGCGTGGGTCGTCGCACTGTCTGCAGTGAGTACGGCGACTCTTGGATTCTATTCATGCTTTCCATCAGGCAGAATAGCGTCACTTTGGTAGGTAAAAAAAAATCTGTAATTGATAATCATAAATAAAAAAATATTTTGGACATTTAACACACAACGTCATCTAATTTCAAACTAAGCACAGCTTGTACGATGATAACTAGACTGACTGATAGAATACTTATATCCTTATTTTTGTAAATATATATATCAATAGAAAACATTCAAACTCCGAAACAAATATTTGCAGATTATACAAACATTTGATCCATCAATCAATCTTTTGACTTTTGTGTTCTATTTTTGAAATCATAAAAAAATGTCAGGAAAACAGTTTTAATTTTAGTTTTAGATAATTTAACACAAATATTTGGCTTATACAGAAAGTAAGGCACAGTTTACAGTAACTTAAAAAGTCAGAGTTACATACTGCTGAAATAAATGTAAATAATAGACATTGTATCCTTAAATGCGTATAGTCATTATAACTGACTATTATCACTTGAACTCGAAAGAAGAGTAAATCTCCATTTGAAACAGTCGACTATTTCTGTGATGTCATTATTTCGCACAAATATGACACCAAGATGTAGCAAGTGTGTTTTGTAGAAAAGGGGCCCAAGCTAATGTATAAATATCGTTCAGATTATTCGAGGTCTGTTTCTTTGTATATAATTTATTGTTTATTTGTAGTTTAGTGATCATAATACAGACTCCGGCTCATTTCAGGTGTATGACGTCATAATTATTATTCAATACTTATATTATTAGATATGTGTTATAAAGAGAACTGCTTCGATGGTTTAGCGTTTTGCGTATGCAATTGCCGATCAAAAAATCTCGGGTTCGAATGACGGGTCGGGTCAAGAAGTGTTGTCGAGGTTTACTGATAATGGTAACACTTAAAAACCACCCGCAGCTTAGAAGGTGGGGTCATAACTCCCAAGCCGCGGACAGCATATAAAGACGATTTTTAGGGAGTAGAGCCACGCTGATTCCAACATGAATGGGCCGGTTCGACCAGGGCAGTACTACCTTCCCACAGAAGACCAACCTAAAGCGCCAGCATCTGTGCTGTCGTGTTACGTTGTTGCAGGAGTGACAGCTATCGCGATAACAATGTGAGCTTACCTCGATGACTGTCATGCCTTTTATGTCCCCAAGCGTGGCATGAAAAAGCATCTCACTAGGCCACCTTAGTGGATCACTACATGTATTGTCTGCTTTTGTTAGGAGTATGGTCACCACAACTGTTTGGATTCTATTCATGCTTTCCATCAGGCAGAGTAGAGTCACTATGACTTTATAGAAAATATATATATAGAAAAAAAAGGCAACAGAACACATCTGTGTTTGCGCACACACTTGCACACTGTAATATCTCCAATGTGGCTCCCTGTAGTCTCTGTTGAGACTGGCTGCCGTGACCGAAATTGGCTGAGAGTTGTCGTACAGATTTCTTTTAATGACTGTTATAAACAACATTCATCAAGGAAGTACGTAAGTATATTTATAATCCGGTAAAATGAAAGATTACGTGTAAGATTACGCTCATACTGATGAGGATATTTTGTATGTTAATTTAAAGTAGTTCGCTCTTTGTTGTACAAGAAGACTCATTTATGCAATAATATTGAAATAATAACCATTGAAAATAGTTGCTGTAACTTTTTGTGCGGAATAGAGTTCTTAATATATTTTCCTTTAGTCAAAAAAACGTAACAGAAAGGAGACACAAACACATACCCAAAATCACTTTGAAAACATTTCTTTAAACATTTATATGGATTTTCCCCGCCACCGAAACTCCCACCGTCATCCATGAAGCTGTACCAGATTATGATTAAAATATGTAAATGAAAAGACGTCATTTAAAAACATTATTTTAAACAAAGCCTTATTGAGTTGGGCCCCCATTATGCAAGCGCCTTACCCTGGTTTTACTGCCTGTTACTTTATCCGGAATAAAAAAAAGTAATTTCGCTATGATGCCTTTATTACGGGTCCTAGAACGTATAGAGTTATAGCCCTTCTCATTTTGTTAGATAGACCTTTGTTTTGAAACGTATCCTTTTTATATCGGCCAACTAGTTTTTTGAGAATAAATGTTTCATGTTTATGACCGTTTCGAACAATGTGCTTACTTGTCTGCTTACACGGGCTTATTAGCCGGTGTGAATATAAATATGTTGTTTGTTTACGTTGGTATATTCAGCCTCGTATTTTATAGATCGTATTTCTTCAAGGTAGCTTCATCAGTTTGATGAGGGTGTAAAATTGTGGGTTTACTTGCAGTTTTCAACATGATGACTTAACAAATTACATACCATGTCAAGATTTTGCTTGAGATGCGTATGTCTTGGTTTTCAGAGGTATTCTGATTTAGTGATGATATTCTTACTTTTAGGGGCGAACAATAAAGTATTATATGATTATATTAACGTTTATTATTCTGAAAAAAGCATAAAAGGTTCGATGAGATTTTCTTTTTCTCTAGAAAACTACACTGAAATATAAAAAATAGAGTAATTATGCGTTTTAGTTAGTATTTAGAATCACTAAGACTGAGTATAATAAGCAAGAGGTGACTACAAAGCTATTTTTACTAGTACTCATTGTAAAATAATAATCAGTCAACATTTTTTATATTAAGAACCTGCCAAAGTAAATATAAAACTCTGCTTCATAGAAATCATTAAACGGAAACGGAAGAAATTTTGTAGCTGTGTATATCTTCTTGATTTGGCAGGCGCACTGCTATATAAAACTTTTTTTTCTATATTAAGAGCCTGCCAAAGTGACTCTACTCTACCTGGTGGAATCCAAGAGTTGTGGTGGTCACGATACCTATTGCAAATGTAGACAATGCAGTATGACGACCCACACTATGGCAGCCTTGTCAGATGCTTTTTCACGCCCCGCTTGGGGACGTAAAAGGCATTTAATATAACAATATTTTTATCAGTAATTATGATCACTAAGGTTCTGTTATTTTTTAATTGAATTATCACCATTAGGAATGAATTTCCGTAGGGTTGAGTCCGTTTGTAAACACTGTGAGATTTTTAAAGAATTTTCTAGAATTTTCTATGGAAAAATCGGACTAGAACAAAAGTAAATAACTACAATAAATAGCTTTTTGCTATTCTGTATAAGCGAATATCTCTGAAAATTATTGTTAAATGTGGATAATTAAAGTGAGGTCGTGGGTTCGATTCCCAGTTCGGATAAATTTGTGTAATGAACTCAATTATATGTTCTGTGTCTATAATATGTATACATTTAGTAATATATATATATATATATATATATATATATATATATATATATATATATATATATATATATATATATATATATTTCCACTTAAAAAACCTGAGGTCATAGTAGGAGGGAAACTAGTGCGCTGGTAGTAAGTTCTAAGTATTATCTGATTTGCATAAGAAGGAAGGACCTAACTGTTTAGTACGGGAGCATATATCTTTTCTTTTTTGTTTACGAGACGGAAAATTCCTTAGGATATCCTGCTCCTTGGGATACAGGAGTCAGAAGTATGTGGTTTTTCCACTAAAAACTGCCCCGACGGCTGGCCTCTGGCACCCTACTCTGGGGGGGCACCCGGACCATATCATTTTAGGTCCTCCCTTCAATTGACACTATGCCCCGTTAAACTCTACCCCGGGGAAAAAAATATTTTCCCCCACAGTTCCCCAGACGTGGCGGTCCGACCGTAGGGTTATACCGTTCAGGCCGCCATCCTATCCCCTATCGCAGCAACTATTCTAACCCCAGAGACCCCCACTCTCTGGCGGCTCTTGGTCTCATCGACGGTTCATGACGCCGTCAACGTCTTCTTCTCTCGGGATCGGCCCCCTCCCGATCCCGTTCTGTGGTCTCTTTTTGGAGTATAGCAGCTTCACAAAAGAGACCACTGCGCCGGGAGCATATTTCTACCATTATAAAATGGTGACCGAGGCCAGCACGTCTAATAAGTTAAATAAAAAAGTAAAGTATGTTTATCAGCAAACGGATTACCATAGGTTTTGCCCTATTCGTTATAAGACGGCCATGTGTGAGATGTGGGAGCATCTTATTATATAATCGTAAGATATCTAGCTTATACTGTGAAATGTTTGTCTGTTGCAGCTAGAATTTTTGATTTTGACGCTTGACTGAACATTAATTTTCATTGTTTAACTGTTTCAATTTTTTAAAGGACTAATACCCTGTTTAGTTCAACAAGCCATTTGGTCAACTAAGCCCACGGGTTCATAGTTTATTACGCTAATATTTTGATCTTAAGTATTTTAATTTAAACGATTCTAATTTAAATGAAAACTTTTCAGAATAAGTTTATATCTTTTTGTTGCCTAAAATAATTAATTACCAGTTCTAAGTCAGAAAACTAGTTACGAGTTATAATAAAATGGTTGTTTGTTGTTGGAGGAAATTAGAATTATTCTCAGATAGTAGAGACACTGATTTCAGTACGAACATTCAAAGCGCATTGCAATTTATCGCAATTATTTTTATTTTTCTGTCCCTTTTTGTAATTTGCTAGCGAAAGTTAACGAGAACAGACATGAATAGACTTATAAACCTATGCCCAAAGGTAATTGATTCTTTAAATTATGCCCCATATTTTCTTCTACATTGTTCTTCACAACAATAGCAAGTGTGACCCCTTTAATTATTCCTTACATAACAAGTAGTGCAACCTTTAATAAATTTATATTCATAGAGTTATCAAGGCGGTATGCAAATGGGCCATATAAAAATGTTAATTACTTGGCCCTTAACCGGCTTGCATATACGGCTAGCGAGTAAAATGAACAACACTTGCAATTATAAAGCGGAGCGGGTTGGTTGCGGGAGAGCCTTTTTATTTTACTGTCCTAACCAACAAATCGTGAAAGGAATTGTAAATAGATCAACTTGTGTTCTACAGTTATGGTGATATTCGATTGGCTAGTAGCTTTGTATAAACGTAACGGACAATCCTATGATAGTTTGTGGAGGGAATGGGTCTCATGTTCATCCGACACAAAACGAGGATCTGCCGACTAGGTGAGGTGATCATGCCTGGCAGGCGACGGCGCAACGGTTGATGTTGGGATGTTGTGTATATGCTAATTGCCAAGCGAATCTCTATTTCACGATACAGGATTAGCAGTTCTTCGTAGTTTATTATTATACTTTGTAGTTCGATGTATCTTCGCTAGATGGCGCTGCTGTATATTTTTGATTGTATGTGAAAGTCGTCACATTCGTCACTCGCACATCACCGCAGTCGATTTTTTTTTTCAGAATTCTATGTTTTCTGATACTTACATACTTTCTGATGCATAAACTTTTCTAGAAGAAAGAAAGAATAAAAAAGGAAGACCTGCTGTCCCTGAAGGTATTCATCACATCCTAGAATTAATCTTCCAGCGACTCGATTATAACGAACTAGGTATCAAGATCGATAGTAGGTTACTTTTACATCTCACGTTTGCTAATGGTATAATTCTATTGTCAAAAGATGCACATAAACTCAATTGTATGACAGAGTCATTCAGTCAACAAAATGAAACAATCGGGTTGTAGATAAACTAAGACAAAACCAAAATAATCGTGAATAAACTAAATTAACCATATGGTCTAAGCCTATTGACCATGTTGAGCAGTACGTTACCTTTAGAAAGGAAGTAAATCGCAGAATAAACAGGACGTAGGATAAGTACTTGCTTATGAAAGTGATTTTCAGAGAACTAATTTCTACAAAATTGAAAATAAAGGCAATGGACATCTGTCTAACCCCAGTTATAACTGACACAGACCAAACATGATCTTTCAAATAGTCACAGCAAAACAAAATAAGAACATGCCACATAAGCATAGAATGAACTTACATGAATGTAATATAATAATAAAGAAAAAAACTGGAGATGTACATACATAGACGGGAACATAGACGGGACGTAAACAAATGGAAATGAGCTGGTCACATTTAACAAGTAACTAATGCAAAATGGTACCAAATATATACAAACTGATACCCATGTCACAAGAAAAGCAAGTAGGTTGGACTACTTAAAAGATAAAGTGTCGACTTCATACAAATTGCAGGCAACTTATGACACAGACTAGCATAAAACAGAGTTATACCGTAAAGGGTGGCTCTTATATTGAATATTACTAACTATAAATATAAGCAAACAAACTAATAAATATATGAGTAGAAAACACTTGAAAATATTTTAATACAAACTATTTAACAATAAGAAATAAACTAAGCATATACATATATACACTCGATAAAATGAAATACGCTGGCCAGCCCATGACATGGTCGGTCATGTCTCCAGACGAACCGACGGTCCCTGTTGCCGAAGTATGCTAAAAGTAGAGACCATGCGATGGACCGACGACTTGAAGAAGGTGGGGCTGGTGGCGGATGGATGCGAATTACTCAAGACCAGGATGGTTTGCGCTCCTTGGGGGAGACCTCTGTTCAGAAGTGAACGGCGATAGGTTGATTTGATTTTGATTCATAAAATAATAAATAAACTAACTGATGATCTATCGCTCTTCACCAATATTTCACTATGTTTATGGCGATTGCTCACGATAAGTGTTAAGTACGGACCAGACAGACAGACCAGGGGATAGTCTGACATTTCGACCGACGGATTAACATTATTCATACCATTATACCCCTATTCATCCCATGGGTATTGTAAAAACTTGAAACAAAACCCGTAATCGACCCATCTAGCTGGTGTGGCGTTGTGTAACAAGCCTAAACCTTTTTTCTTGAGCAGGTTCTATATCCAGCAGCAGACTATCAAAGGCTGTTGATGTGTACACTGGCCGTGGTCACAAGGCGTCTTATATCTAGGTCCCTAACGTGAGTTAATTTCCAGGAAAATAATTATTTATTTACTTGTTAATGACTTAATCATTATTATTGACGTGCATTCAATATTACTGTGTATTAGCAATATAATGTGCGATAGTTATTTCACCATCATAATGATGAATAAAATAAACACGTAAATTTTTGAACTGCTTGAATATTGGCTAGTGGATGTGTTGTCCTAATGGTTTCTTCATTACATGATATTCCCACAACAATATCTTTATTCCAGATCTACGTTTGATCTCCTACACTAGATTTTTTAATATACTTATTCTTCCTTCCTTGTTCTCTTTTTAAATGATTCAATTAGCAAGGAGAGCTGGATCCAAATGAGTAATTGGCCAAAAGGAAAGTAAAAAAAACAAACTTTGAAGTGCTTATCATTTCAAAAAATCAACAATCCTCACTCAAGAATAAATGCTTGCCACGTTGGCCGGCGTTTAAAGCAAATGCAAATTATTTTACTATTACAGTTCTTAAATTACTTGCGCAAAGATATGTATTCGCATAAAACATCAAGCAAAGCTGCTTTATCTTTAAGTCTGACATTTAAAAAGAATCAGTATTACCAAGACACAAGGAAAACCAAATTTTAATTTCCTGAAAAAAAAAACATTCTCGCTATTTTCCTGTTTATTAATCTACAAAGTACTATTACCACGTAAGCCATAATACCTCGCATAGATACAGTACAACTTAATTAAATTATATAATGTTGGTGTAAAGGTCTGACCGTAACCTTATCTCCGGGATCTTCGCTAGCGGTATGCCGTAGATATCACAGTTACATTTGCGTGATAGTTACATGTATGCGGTGTAACTATGTACATACATTAATGAATAGAATATTATATTACATGAAGACAATAGTTGACATCGGTGATAGAGTTAAATGGCGATAAAAAACCACGCTGATAATTGTAAGGTAGAAGATGTACCTACATTAAATTTTAGAACTAAATTAGACATTTATTACGTTCGTGAAATAGTACATAAATGAAAATAGTACAAGAAAAGTTGCAAAATAAACTAGCGATTCTGTAAAGCACAAAAAAAGAAATTCACGCTTTTTCAATCACTTTTCAAAAATAGAATGTAGTAATGACAGTAACCGAAAAGTTTTCAGTCGTCAGCAAAAATAGTTCATTTTTAGAAAAGGCAACCCTGACACTACTTGTAAATATTTTTGAAACGCACACAGAGAACACCCAAATTTAGAACAAAGATTTGACATAACACAAAGTATGATCCCATGTGGAGATCGAACCCACAATACTCGGTACAGTAGGAAACTATATCCATAGAATCTTGTCTAATATTACTCTCTACAACTTAATGCTTCAGATTAAACAGATATTCATAGTAATATCGAATTTAGTCCTGAACACTACCAAACAACAAATCAATAAAAATTCACTTACAAACGTTTCAAAATTGCCATCGTATACAGATGCTATATACCAATATACCACTTCTAATCCAAACGGCCTCGGTGGATTTGCATTCAATGAATATTTGCTCAAAACATTTTGGCGTTGCGCACACAGCTATTGTCAACTTTCAACTTCAAAGAGTTTTACCACGCAAAAATGAATCTTAGCGTGTAACGAATAAAGTTGACAGATGTAAATTAATATAGGTCCAGTTTGTATAAAGAATTTAGATATACAACGTTCCGTTATACGGCTTTTCAATACGCTGATGTAGTGTTTATGGAATAAAACCGCAATAGTCACGCTCACCCTGAATTAAAAATAAATGTAAGTAGACCTTTAAGTGAAAATGAACCTTTTTTGTGATTTTGTCCTAATGTCTATAATACGAGTTGAAAAAGTAACGGAGGACTAATCTCAATATTGACAATTGATATTTAGGCATATTATTACAAATGTGGGCAAAACTGGTTATCAGAATACTTCTAATTTTGTTTCTTACAAGTTCCAAGACAATTTCCTTTACTTTATCAAGCATTTATGAATATATATAGTCCAATACGTTTCATTAATACGTAAAGTACCAAATTCACTATCAATTAAAGTAAAAGTGGAGTATTTGCTACATGGACCTTAACTAAAGTAGCCAAATATCTACAAGGTCAACTCAATAAAAGACATTTAAGTTTTAAATTTTCGAGTTTCACTTAATGTGAACAAATTGATTGTATTTTTCCTTTATTTTCACGCTATTGCAACCTCTGACTCTTTGGCCTAGCTCGTTTGTATCTTTCGTTTCTCTGTTTCTTAAAATAACCACCAAAATTACTCTATTATGCCTGATGGAAAACATTAGTAAAATCCAAGAGTGATGGTCATCATCCTTATAGTAAATGTGGACAATTCAACGTGGTGATGCACACTATAGCCACCTAGTAAGATACCTTTCACGTCTCACTTGTGTGTAAGGTAGAGATCACAATTTGGAAGAGAGCACATACTCTTGTGTTTTTTTGGCATTGAACTCGACCAGGAACCAGGTCTAGCTCAATGATAAGCTACTAACATTTATTCCAGACGTCTCCTAACTTGGTTGTAGGGTGTCCAAAACATCACCCATGAAATTTGCTATCGTCTGCATAGCAATATATGTTGACAAGGGTTAACATGTCATTGATGTGCAGAAGAAACAGTGTGAGTGACAGGATGGACCCCTGAGGTACATCAGTGTTTACTTGCTGAGAATCAGAAGCCACACTGTCGCAAAGGATCCTGATGCGGCGCTGGTACAAGAAAGCTATATTACCAATTACTTAGCGTATAGTGAACCTCCTGGTAGTTGAATAGTTGCTTGTTGATGACCCCTTCGAGCACCTTACAAAGAACAGTTAGGCTGGCAGTTGACCGGATTAAAGTGGTCATCTTTTATGAGGATGAATTGAACATTCACGTCTCTGGAACTTTTCCTGAAGAAATAATAGGCGATACAAGTGCGTCAATAAAAATAATGACGAAACTAAATACAAGCTTAGCACTGAGTCTATAAACTTCTTTGCTTTCCACCAAAACTGTGATCAGAAAAATTACAACATTACTTAATACAACTTCTCATACACAATTTGTAACATAGCCCTGAAAGTTACGTTTTTATTATAGGAGTGTACCATCAATCCATTTTCGAACACTGCCAATATACCATTCTCATAAATACTTATTACACGTCCACTTTTTGTGTGAGCATCGGAAGCACGCGGATGACGTAAAAACTGACATGGCTGCCAATCACGCAGCCCACATAAAAAGGCCATGAAAAGCGCCAATATTAAGACCTACACACTTTTCCGTCGACATCTTTGGGAAACTTTCAAGAAAGATTTATTGTCAAAAAAACTACGTTCTAATAAGCATCTTTAGCGGTAAAAAAAACGATTTTATATCCGTTTATTATATTTTTAATGTTTATTATATTTATAATAAATGGTAATTTTAAGCATATCTAATTTTTTGTATTTATTGAAAAGAGGTATTGGTAACTTGACGTAATTTATATCTATAGAATTATGTTTTATTTTATAGTCTGTGTACTAGCCTTTTAGTCAAACTGTTATATTTTGTAACTACATAAGACAAATGAACAAAATTTCAGAAAATGAAAGAGACAGCCTTGTATATATCAACATACACTTTTAGAGAAATTGTATTATTGATGGACACTCTTTTATTTCTCACTAATAATATTCTAGTAAAATACCTTCAAATTCACTAGTTCTTTTTCTGCAAAAGAAGTAATTTTAATTTTTTTTTTCGAATTAAAATTTATCTTCCCTCTCAGTTTACTGATAGTTACAATATTACAACATAGTTACTATTTTTAACATAGGTACTTAATTACTTTTTTGACACAACGTCATCTAGTCCCAATTAGCTTGGCACTAGATGAAATTGTATGTCAAATGTCAGAGCAAAGCTTGTGTTATGTATTAACCTGTTTTAAACTTTATTTTTTTTTTATATTTCGGATATTTGACACACAATGTCATCTAGTCCCAATTAGCTTGGGATTAGATGAGGTTATGTGTCAAATGTCAGAGCAAAGTTTGTATTATGGGTTCTTGACAACTGATATAAATGCATTTATACTTTCCTTTCTAAATATATTACACATAGAAAACACACAAACTCCGAAATTTGCGAAACATGCAAACATTTGATCCGACCCGGGAATCGAACTCGAGACCTCAAACACAGCAGTCTCATACGCTATCACTGCATCACTGAGGCAGTCCAAATTATTGTAATATTCCCGTATGATTTTAGATATTTTGTTATAAGTATTACAATTGCAAAACTTAATACCACTTTGATCCCATAATTTATTAAAGCCAATGACACCCGGGCGCATCTGCTATTCTTGATACAAAAATGTTTTAACATGTTTTCTAAGAAGATATTTTCTACACGTCCTATATGATAAAACATATGCCTACGTCTATACCTCTGAAGGGTTTAGCAGATTCGTATTTAAAGCCAACATTTTGCCAAGTATATTTTTTTAATCAAAGTCTTGTAGCAGAGGGCCGTCGTCAACCAGAGACTTTAGTAGTTACATGTGATAATTAGAACAATATTATAAAAGAAAATTGAATCGAACTGGTTATTGCGAGAAAATCGAGAACACAATTTATTTTTTCTTTCTTTTCTTTTTTTAAATAACAGAGAGCTTTTGTTTAAAAGATCTTAGAGTCGAATAGGACATCCGTTTTGTTGTTCTGATTTCAAATGTTTCTTTTTTTAAATTACTCCTAAGCTCAATTTGAGCGATATTTATTAAATCACATTACAAAACATCACTACATCGAGAAGTTGGACCATTAACACAGGTACTCAAAGTAGAGAAATCGATTGACAGATAGAAAGTTCTATCGTTATGGTGTTGTTAAAAGTTATGGCTTTATAAACTTAAACTGAACTCAAACATCATACTTTTACCCTTAACTAGTTTTGTCTTGCCACGTTTTGCTGTGGCATATTGTGGTAGCATTGATGAGAATTTATAAACCAAACTAGTGTGAAAAAACAGTTGAAAATCTTTGAAAGAGTTTGTATTTCGTTTCAAAATTTGAGCTCAATCGATGCAGATCTTTTTGAGTTTTTGAAATATACACCTACTCCGTTTATTTCACTGTAGTTTACTCTGTAGTTTCACTGTTTAGTTTCTAGAACTTTCTTCGCCCCAGTTTGTGATGGACAGATTAACTGTGGTACCTTTATATTTATGTGATTGAGAACACCATAATTTACAAAATTTAATTCGATTTTTAGATATTTTTATCATAACATGGGCAAATTAATAGACAAGTCACCTTTTGATCAGTTAACACTGTACTTAGACCTAAGAGCGTTGCCGCCATTTGAGCGAAGAATTAGTGGGGAGGTGAGCCTCTACTAACATTGCTTACTCGGTGAAAATTACTGAAAATTTACTTAATATGAGGCCGTGGTTTTACTATAGCAGCCGATGTTTGATTCATATAATGGCGAAGCACTGCTCTAAAGAGTTAAATAATATCACCTCCTGTTTTAACAAAGAAAAAGATAAAAAATAAGGGTTGCCGTCGGTAGTACTGATTTTGAACTCTGTTTATAATTCGTTTTTAATTTTTAATTTTTATTTTTTATTTTTTATTTACTTTCTTGACTCTTTGGTTACTAATTTGTTCAAGATAAGAGGTCTAAAATGAAATATAGATACCAGATTTTAAAAATAGTAATAATGTGCATAGGTACACAAATATTAGACTCAATTTAATGTAAATATGTAGAAAGTATTTGACTGTTTCCAATGTTAGGCTGTCGTGTTTCGTTGGTGAGTGTGAGACCGGAGGCCTATTGACGCAGGGATGACAGTTATCGTGGTAACTGTGTAAGTCTTACACTGTCACGATGACTGTCATGCCTTTTACGTCCCCAAGCGAGGTGTAAAAAAGCATCTAGGCCGCCATAGTGTGGGCCACCACAACCACAACTCTTTCTATTCCTGCTTTGCACCAGGCAGAGTAGAGTCACCATGTCAGGTTGGTAATACAGAAGAAAAAAAATTCAGAAATTAGATACTTGATAATTTTTTAACTTTGATTACTGAACTGAACCCACAATCACGAGTGCAGACAGCTAAATATTTTAGTGGTAACTGTTGTCAAGTTAACTACTACGAAGAACTCCAGTAGTGGGATGGGTTTTGCCCATCGCAGTGAATACTGAGAGTCCATCCGCTTTGTTGAGCATGGCGCACAACCGTCGTAAATACAACTAATTACTCAGTGTTCTATCTTAGATGCTTATTTTGTTATGTTAAGTTATGCATATAAATTGTAATATTCTTTTTTGATATATCTTTTCATACATTATCAACAAAATAAACTTGAGCTAATATACGTTATTTGTGTCACGTCATTTGACATTGTCTAATGTTAGAAACCTTAAAATTATTTGTTTTTTTTTGTAATTAGCTTGGCAACTGCGTTTTAGGCTGTTTGCTGTTTTTTAAATAAATTTTATCATTATTATTTTTTTCCACAGAAGAACTAAAGGCACTGAGATTGCACGGAGAATTGTGAAACGTAAGTAGTAATGCGCGTGGCACATTGCTGGCAGACTATATGGCCGATGACTAAACTAAACTAAACCACAAATAGCTACTCTTGTTTCTAGAATACGCAAGATAATTGACATTTTAAAATATTAATGCATGGAGCCGATATAAAAACAATAAAATGGCATATTATGTTCTTTGTCATTCAATCAGTAGCGATTATATTTATATTATATATATACATTATATTTCGTGGAAAAAAGCAGATAAAATCCAGATTCAGAAAGTAGAAAGAGCTCTGAGAGCTGTGCTAAAGGTTGGTCGGGGCTACCATTTTGTTACTCGACCACAGAGCTTTATAGGTTGTGGCATGTACTGACAGTTGGACAAAATTTCATATTGCCTATTATTTTAAAGAAACACACTTAGACAGTTTATTCTAATATTATTTTATGGCCTTAAAAGCAACCTTTAATCAAATATTTGTGGTTGACTATATAGGTAAAAAAACATAAAAACGATAGAGGAACTGTATTCCCATAAAGGAAACTAGCTAACGACAACTTTACATATCACCATGTTGAAATCTCTCAAATGTAAGATTTTGATAACTCATGTCTCCGTAAAGTGTTAGTCATTAATAAAAAACATAGCCCGTTGTCATCGGAAACCTTACACCGAGCTTTAATTTGGCCCATTCATCATGCGACACTAACCGAACTAATTTAGTCAGCGCAATAAATCTTCAACAACCGCAATACTAGTGACTATCGTAATCTCAATGACGATGCTACACTACGCTACAGCGTTTCAGTAAATGTAAGCAGTATTTACAGAGTTAAAACTAAACCTTGCTTAATGTTACCATGTTTAAATAAAGTAATATAGTGTATTCAGAATCAATGTTATCGATTCTTTCATTATTAATCACTAAGGACGATATATTCGGTTAACGGAACGTTATCACAGAAGAATGGTCTTAAGTAATAATTTCGCTGCTTGTGATCCAGAAATTATGGTTACCGAAGTCAAAACACTTTCTCTCCTTGATCTTGTGGATATAACTCAAATGGCAACTGCACACTTGTGTCTAGTTTTGAAACTAATTTATCCCCATTTTATAAAGAAAATATCTCACTTCAATAGATATATAAGGCAACAAGCGGTGTTTTAATCTAAAATCCATAAATACAAAAGCATACATGTACGTTCAATAAAAACAAAGCCTACGTATAAACGGACTAGTTTCTATCTTTTGTTTCTAACTGGTGGACACAAAGCGCATAGCCTGTTATGACGTCGCAATGGCTCAGTTAGGGCAAAGTCATTTGCAAATGTCAGACAGAACGATTTTTGTTCTGGGACTTTTATGTGTCGTGTTCCTTTCGCTCTTATTGTACAGTATGATTGAATGTATTGGTAGAAATTTTATGACTGTCGAATCGTTTGTGAAAGAACAGTAGTTAGTGAGTATGACATTTATTGTTTCTTTCTAAATCTAGATAGTCAAGTAAGTCAAGTTAAGTATATTTTTTATTTTTTTTCTTATTTTTTTTTTAAAAGGCAACACCCACACTAGGAATGAAACTTGCGTCGCGGGGGACTTTACAAATATACCAAAAACGGATGCAAAAAGTACCCAGACTCAGAACAAAAAGTGTTGACTTTTAACTTTTAACCAGTTGAACTCCAATAATTTAAAACGAATTCAAGTTATCGTTAATTTCATACATTCAATCAAATAAAGATAATTGTAGTTGATCACGTGAAGTTTAGGAGATATTCGTACTGTTCAAGTATTTGTTAGTATATTTCGGAGGGGGGCTAGTAAAATTTTGAAATGGCTTCAAATTAAATGAAACACAATCTCCAAGTGGTAATGTTGACCAAATGTTACAACGCAATGTGCACTAAATACCCGTATTCTGTCCTACTGACCACAGATTTTGAAATTTTGAAATTTAATTTGGTCATTCTGAAATACATTGTAATATTTTTAATCTCTTAAACTACTTTGAGTTGTTCTTAAAAGGGTTAGCATTTCAGGGTTTTATGGTAATGTGGAACAAAGGAGTAGACGTGACTGCTACCACTCATGCTCACCTGCAACCCAAGAGTCTCAAGCGTTTTCACAACATTTTAATGCACAAAGTTATGATAGGTTGTTTACTCTTTGATAACCTTACTTACTTCGAGGAATAACAGCAACACCTAATGTCAGTTTCTGGAGCACTACACTGGACGACTCGGCCCATGTGTGCCGTTTCCCAGAGCTTTACTTTAACAAGTTGTAAATTTTGTTAAAAGTAACCTAGCTTTAATATTCTTAAATCCATTCTGAGTAACTACTTCAATAAAATTTTGATGACTAGGGTATATTTAGTTACTAGATGTGGCGTGATATGTTTCTTGTTTTGTATGTTGTGTTATTGTACTTTACATTGATAATGAGGGATACACATATTCTTATTGCATATAACTAACGACCGATGCAGCGTCGATCAAGCGTGACATCACGGCAACCGACCGCGCGACGACATGCATTCCTTAAGAATGAGGTGCGCGCGCGGAAGTCGAATTTCACTCTCGATGCGAAGCTACCGCCGTTTAAACCCCTACATTAGAATACTCTAAATGCATGATTCTTTTGCTGAGGGTAGATTTTAATGCTTTGACAATGATAAAGGCAGTTCTTATTTTTGCGTCGTTTGTTTCAATGTCTTCATTCAAATCAAAAGGTAGTAAACTAATCCAATGCTTATACGACTCAACCATATTTTTTTCTATATTAAGAACCTGCCACAGTGACTCTACTCTGCCTGATGGATAACATGAATAGAATCCAAGAGTTGTGGTCACCATACTCATTGCAAATGCAGACAATGTAGTATGGTGACCCACACTATGGCGGTCTAGTGAGATGCTTTTTCACACCCGGCTTGGGAACGTAAAACGCATGACAGTCATGGTAACAGTGTAAGGCTTACACAGTTACCACAATAACTGTCACCCCTGCATCAATGGGCAGTATTCATCTATTTTTAATCTATCTAAGTATATTAAATACCATTTCAACCATAATTAATAGCCACTTGTCATAGTAATTAATCATACTTGTAAGACTGGACAGCCAACATCAGTGTAGCTAATGTTGATAATTGTGTAAACAGAAAATACTACTATTATAACAAAGATGTTTGTAATTCAGTACTACACAGTTGGTCTAGTGGTTTAAGGGGTTGCCACATCGCTCTCTACTTGCCTGAGTGTTGTGAGTTCAAACCCCACATAGGACAACACTTTGTGTGATCCACAAATTGTTGCTCTGAGTATGATTTTTCTTTGTGTCTGTTTCTTATATATTTGTAAAGTGCCCCACAACACAGAATATATTCCTAATGCGGGTGTTGTCATTTAAAAAAAAATTAACATAAAGCTATTGAAAGTAATTGTTTCTAGAAGTTCATTCGGCAGTGTTCGCTCCTGTTCGCTGATTCCAGACAAAAAGAAGTGCAATAACAATATACTTATTACCTAATTTTTATTTATTTTTATAGCCTGTTAAAGTGACTCCACTCTGCTTGATGGAAAACATGAATGGAATCCAAAAGTTATAGTCAGCATATTCGTTGCGAATGCTAACAATGCAGTATGGTGAACCACGGCGGCCTATTACGTTTTTTTACGCCTCACTTGGAGACGTAAAAGACATGACAGTCATCGTAGCATTGTATTGCACACATTTACCACGACAACTGTCACCCTTGCATCAATGGGCTTCCCGGTCTCGCATTCACCAACGAAACACGACAGCACGGATGCTGTCGCTTTAGGTTGGTCTTCTGTGGGAGGGTAGTACTGTCCCGCACGAGTCAGCCCGTTCGTGCTGAAATCAGCGTGGCTCCTACTATCAATATTTTCAAACTGTTGCTGTGTACTGCACTGACTTTTTTACTTTTGCCTTTCATGATACATAAATTATTATCATACCGTTGCCTGATATCGCAGTTAGTTGCAACTGCGATATCATGCAACGGTAGTAAATTCCAGGCAATTCAAATCTTTAATAAGCTCTTATGACTCTGTCATCAAGAGCAGATGCTCTTTTTCGTTAATATACTTAAAACATTACTTTGATCTTATGGTAATTTTCTTTTTCCTTATTAGAATATTTTCTTTTATAAATAATAGAAATAAAATAAAAAGCCTTTTGTTTCTTGCCAGTAGAAATATACAAGCTTTTTTTAAATAAATTGTAATATTACTAACGCTATATATAATATTGTTGAAAAAATATTACATTATTATAAAAAAAATGATTAAATTATTTTCTGCAAGGATCCCACTCTGAAATAAAAGTAGTCACTTCCTCGGAATAATTCTATTTTTATTTGTAACCAGCAAGGACTGACTATTTTCGATATTTTGTCTGCCTATCTCAAATAAGATCTACCTTAGCGACACTTGCCGTATGAACCGTTCTACTGTGTAACGTTGCAAGTCCACCTTCCGACCTCTAGCCTCTCTACGTACCCTGCCCCTACCATTTAAGATTTCCAGCATAGTTTAGGGTATCTTTAGCTGTGGTTATTTTCCTGTTTTCCGTGTGACGAAGTTTTCGTAATTTTTCATATTAAGTATGCTGCGTTCCATTCCACGCTGGTAGACATTTTTCTTTTAAGTTACTAATACTTTTCTCTCTAATCCACATTCTTTCAACGTCTAAAATATGATACGCATTTCATTTTCACACGACCCCTCTCTTTTGTTGTAACACATGCATTCCTCAACCCTAATGAACTCTGTTCATTTTTCTAAATGTTTATGTTAAGGTATTGTAATTCATTTCATTCTTAAGATTTTCCTTAACTTATGATTTTTAAATTAATAATATTTTACTGCTGTACTCCTTAGAAAGGAGGTTTATTGTCTACTAGACCAAGCTGGTCAGACGGATTGGTATAGCGTTTGTAAGATTTCCTCTTCTTCGCAGTACTGTTGTCCTGTGTGATGTGTTCCCTTAGGCAGTTGTTACGACACCCATGGGATGAAAAGGAGTTTTTTTTCTATATTAAGAGTCTGCCAAAGTGACTCGAGTAGAGTCACTTTGGCAGACTCTTTAAATTAATAATATTTTACTGCTGTACTCCTTAGAAAGGAGGTTTATTGTCTACTAGACCAAGCTGGTCAGACGGATTGGTATAGCGTTTGTAAGATTTCCTCTTCTTCGCAGTACTGTTGTCCTGTGTGATGTGTTCCCTTAGGCAGTTGTTACGACACCCATGGGATGAAAAGGAGTTTTTTTTCTATATTAAGAGTCTGCCAAAGTGACTATACTCTGCGTGATAGAAAGCGTGAATAGAATCCAAGAGTTGTGGTCACCATACTCATTGCAAATGCAGAAAATGCAGTATGGTGAACCACACTATGGCGGCCTAGTGAGATGCTGTTTCATACCCCGCTTGGGGACGTAAAAGGTATGACAGTCATCGTGACAGTATAAGGCTTACACAGTTACCACGGTAACTGTCACCCTGCATCAATGGGCCTCCGGTCTCGCACTCACCAACGAAACACGACAGCACGGATGCTGGCGCTTTAGGTTGGTCTTCTGTGGGAGGGTAGTACTGCCCCTGTCGATCCGGCCCACTTGTGCTGAAATCAACGTGGCTCTACTACCTGCCTTGGTGACAATCCGTATTTTTATTCCATTACTACACGGGTATTAATCCCTGACACGGACAGTGAATAAAAATAATATAAAACTATTTTTATAGTGTTCTATCACAACATACCACTTTAACCACAATTTAATCATCAGAATGCAATTTATGATAAGAACACATAAGTAATTATTCGCAGTTCATAGTTCTACCCTCAGTCAGTGACCCTATTTTCTAGTGCGTGCTTGTGGAATCTTAGTCACAATCAATCCACAAACAACCAGCCCCTTATCAGCTCTATCGATAATTAAATGTTATTGCGTCGGCTATAAATCCTGCGGTTATATGTGAAACGTTATGAGGAGTGCGAATGGCACACGTGGAAAGTTGCAGTGCTTAGTTGGTATAAAATGGCTGTGCAGATATTTATTGAGTTGTGTATTAATTATATAGCTCATGATAAAGGCTATAAATAGTGAATGCAATCTTTTCTGTGAAATATATACAGCGTTATAAAATTGAGAAGTCAATTTTGAGAAGACTGCACGATTGGCCTAGTGGTTTAAGCGGTCGCGACGCCGCTCTCCACTTCGCTGAGTGTTGTGGGTTCAAATCCTACATGGGACAACACTTTGTGTGATCCACAAATTGTTGTTCTGAGTCTGGGTGTTCTTTGTGTCCGTTTCTTGTATGTTTGTAAAGTCCCTCGCGACACAGGATTTATTCCTAATGCGGGCGTTGTCTTTTTTGAAATGAAAAAAAAAAATGAATTTTCAGATATAGCGAGAAACATTGTTGTTTTACTCGTATCTTTAAAAGGGATCTTATCCAGAGTTTTGTTGCCTAGGAACCAATTAAAATATAATGATTTTTTGAGAGGCTAAATTTTGTTTAAAATAGATGGTTTTATAAACAAACAAAAAAATAAACCTCCTCATGACTTTGACATTATGGTCTGCCTACAGATTTGTATTTACTGCCTAAAGTGCCTAACAATTCTCTGAAAACCCACTGATTAACATTTTAATAACAACTACTAAGAGCGTCAGAGCCTGTTTGGTAACGTTATAAATCTTTGGTTACACATTTGCACTAGTATTACGACGTGGCCCTATTTTGCTCCACCACGTACCTACCAACACTGCAACTGATATCGAGATTGCGACGATTGCGACAGTCCTCTACTCTCTCAGCTCAGCTAATCAGAGTTAAAACGCAGAAAGAGGCAACCAAAAGTCTATGTAACTGTATAAACCATAACATGCATATTCACATTTGGTATTAGACTCAGTATTACCATAGTATAAATACTTAGTCTTACAAAATTGTTTTAAAATTATTTCAGGCAAAAAATCAAATCCAAAAGGGAATAGACGGAAAATATCAAATAATTAAAGCAGGACGAGGTAAAAGCGATAAAATTTCAAACGCAATAGTGCTTCGGGCGCGGGCACGCGTAACCGGCGAATGAACGCATCTCCTCAAATGGAAACAACATGGCGAAAAAACTGCAAAGTTGAAAGATTTCCGCACAGAGTTCCGTATAAAAATAAATAAAATCCAGTTAACTCACCATCCTAAGATTCAGATGCCCAAGATTATTTGTTGTCGACTATTAATTCAACCAGTCCTAACTAAATATCAGTTTTTCATGAAGCGACTGGCATCGCACCCCCACAACGCTGAGGATGCACTAAATTTGAAGGTTGGACTAGTTTTTAGTGTATTTGAGGATACTGACTTCTCAATAACTATTGCTATAGACATTTATGACAACGATTGAATTGACAACCAAGAGCTTAACATGTTCTACGAGCCATGGGCGTGTGACAGCGATAAAATTTCATATATACCCCGGGGTCGGGTCCGATTCCTGAATCGAAGACCTCTTGATCGGCAGTCGCATACGCTAAGCGATAGATCAATAGCAATAAAGTACAATACCCTACAAGTACATATGTACTTACAAATTAAATCATCATGATCAACCAATTGCAGTCCACTGCAGTTGACATAGATACAAATTAAGTAAATTAATTTAATTTTTCATTTATAATTCAATAGTCACTGTTCATCCTTCAAATCAACAGTTCCACAACCGAGATTCGGTCAAATCTAATAGATCCTATTTTTATATGTAGGAACGTTTTTCTCAGTAGTGAAATACGGAACCCTAATTATTTTCGAGCACAATTTCACGCGCCCAGTTGTAGGCTTCCCCGCTAATCTCCTAACTTTTAACTGGAAAACAATAAAACGTCGCAGCAGTAGGCAGTGCGGGTAAATCCCATATTTTGCTTTTATTTAGAAAGCGGAAGGTACGAAGTGGAAATTCGGTTTCGTAAAAGGGGATTTTACTGTTGCTGGCCCTATTACGTATAAACTTTCATACATTTTTTGATGGCATAAATCAAAGCTTCCCTGACCCCTCTCGTCATAGCAATGGAAAAAATTATTTAACATCTATTTTTGTTAGACTGAAGTATTTATCCATTCAAGCTAATCTTTTTTCTACTACTTGTGTCTACTTTACAGATGATACCTTTTATAGATAATGCCTGCATCACATACAAACAGACAATATAAACAGATTATTAAAACGATCATTGCGTTACTCATCATGAAATATTTGTCCCGAGTATGAATCTGACTCAGAACTGCTGGCTTAGCAATCAGGATCACCAGATCCATAGTGTCAAATACTTCAGCAGATGTTTCAACAATAGTGTATAACGATGACTTAGGTAAATTATAATAAAAAACTACCTACCTCATAAGCAAGCAACGGAATACTATAACATGGTCAAAAATAAAAGAACCAAAAAAGATTTTAGCGACAAATCCAATTGCAGCGTCACCAAAATAGTGGTATTCAAATTTTACCAACCTTTATGAACCAGTAACCATAGCCGTTAAAGTAAAAATAAAAAGAGAAGTTCACGAGTCTCATAAAAAGGCCGGGCATATAAATTATATATCGCTATCATAGATTGCTAAGTGCGTATGACAGTAGTCACCGACGTATCTCGGTAGGGTAACGTAGCAAATTCTTTTTTTATATATTTTTTTCTATGCCCCTTGATTTCCGTACAAAGGTTTTAATATCTGACAAAAAATATTAATTTTTTACTATATTTATTAATTATAAAATATGTATAATGGTTACACTTTTTAACACTTACTTGAGCGAGAGATTTCACTTCAAGTTCAAGAGACGTGTTGTGCTGGAGTATTATGAGTAACAGTAAGAGTTATGTGTACAAATCAACTTAAAACATAATCGCTTTAAGTTGATCTAGTTGACGAGGTCGAGTTGAGAAATATTTATTAATTGATTTTCATACACATACTTAGATTTTACCGATTTATTCACAACTGTATACTAGTTTTAGGAAGCTGTTTTGTGATTTTGTTTAGAAAAATATAATAGTACTTTAAAACAGATTTTTAAATTAAATAACTAATGAGTCCAAAATTTTCCTTCTGTTTTCTCTACTTCTAATATATAAAGGTAGGCCAAAGGGATTATTTTTAGTTTTTTGACATAAGGTCAAAATTACCAGCAACTTCACATGAATCTTATATATCTTCTTTGAATAATGCAAACCTTCTGAACCTTTGAGCTGTTACTTCATATAGTCTATATTGAAGGTCAGGTTCGACAGCATAAGAAAAATAAGCCAATTTTTAAAGAGCATATAAAAACCAACTGACCTATTTGCTCACTTCTTCAATTTTTACCTGCCAATTAAATTTAGAATTTATTTTTAATCCAAGTAATCAGAAATCAAATCTAATTTTTTGTTAAACACTATTAAGCTATCACATAGAATGCTCTTAACTAATCTACCAGACTATTCAACTTGCAGTTAATGAATAATCCAACTATATTATATGTATTCAACATTAAACAAACTAATAAACCACGCTTACAGTACAGACAAATAATCCGAAAATACATATCTCCAGTTGAGGGTTCCAGGATTCACACAGACACCCTGATAGCACCCTGGACTACCCTCACTAACGCACGCAGAGGATAAGCCCAGTTTTACGACTGACGTATAAATTCCGCGTCGTTTATTTACTTTTTACAACGTCTAGGCAGAGGCCTGAAGTAGGAACGAAATGGCCTCGCGCTCATTGATGTAGGTGTAATGCACTTCTTGTTGTAGTAAAAACAGCAGTACTTCCGTGTTCAAGAAAATTTTCAAAATATCTAACAAAAATTTTATTTTTTACGCAGAATTTTTGCCAAAATGAATAGTTGTTCACGAGAAAGTTACTCAAGGTTAAAAAAGAAATCATTAAATGGAATGACGGAGCCATTTTTGTTCGTTTATATATAAATCAGAATAAATTAGAAAAATGGTAAATGAAAAGTTATTTTGTAACTTTTTTTTTTTTTAACGTATGGAAACCCCCTCGGGCCGTCACTCCACCGGGGTTTACGGCGGGGTGGTGTGTCGGAATCGGACCGACTAAAACCACACGGTGTGCCACTCTGCGCCTGAGATAGGAGGGATCCGGGAACCGCTGCTATTACGACATCCAGATCCCTCCTAGCGCCCGCCCGCTACCTCGGGCACCATCTGCGGATAAACTCTTTATTTTAGGAGAAGTACGGCACACGCGGACGTCGCCTCCTCGCGGCTGGCCATTGTAGCGGATGGAGGGGAAAACCTGTCCCGTCCACCCGCGGCCACACTCAAGGCGGCATGAGGCGCTGGTATGCGCGCCTCCGCCGCCCGGCTCGCCGGCGGCGAATCAGGTCCGAGTGGATATCGTCCTCCCGGACCTTCTCCGCCGCCTCCTTCCGCGAAATTACGTCTTCGCAGAAGGTTGCGACCACGGTAAAACAACTGTCGCTACCGGCCATGGAGCGTATGACGGCTGGTAGCGAGAGATCTCCTCCAATAACTGCAGTGAGGACCCCACGCTGTGCCGCCCAGGCGGAACAAACCGATAGCGTGTGCTGAGTTGAGTCCTCACTGCAGTCGCAGTGGTGACAGGCGGGGCTCAATTCCCTCCTGGCGACCGAGTGCAGATACTTCCCGAAGCAACCGTGCCCGGAAAGGACCTGCGTCAGTCGGAAGGAAAGGGTCCCGTGCTGCCGCCCTGCCCACTCGGCGATGACCGGCTGTAGAGCCTCCACGAGGGCAAAGCCAGCACGAGGAGTCTCCAACCGGAACGACCAACGAGCCATCGTGGCTCGACGAGCGGCCTCACGCCACTCGCGTATCTCTTCGGGCGGGGGCCGTATGCCGCTATCCGCCCGGAAGTCAGCCGTCCGCCGATAAACTTCGGCGAGCACTTCCGCCTCCAAATCCCACGGCGGAGTTCCGGCCAAGGCGCACGCCGCCTCCGTCGATACGGTGCGGTAGCCGCGTATGGCTCTAACCGCCAATATCCTCTGAGGGCGCCAGAAGCGAGCCCTATTCTGGGCGGTCAGAGCCGCCGCCCACACCGGCGCACCATACAGCGCCATTGACCGGACAACCTCCGTGTATAGCCGTCTAGTCACGACGCTGGCTCCACCCAAATTCGGCAAAAGTCGCCCGAGGGCAGAGGCAGCGCCGACCAGCTTTGGAGAAAGTTGTCGGAAATGCTCGTCGAAGAGCCACCTCCCGTCAAGGATCAGGCCCAGGTACTTTATCTGGGCCTGAACCGGTACGAGGACCGAATTGACTACGATAGAGGCGCCGGGTGGTGGACCTCGACGGGGCCCATGTAACAAAAGGGCCTCCGTCTTATCTAGGGCCACCCGTAAACCCAGCGCCTCAATACGCCCGACCACCAAAGAGACTCCCGTGGTGGCCAAGCGCGCCACCTCTTGAAAGTTCACTACCCGGGCTGTGATCAATGTGTCATCTGCGTAACAAATTACGCCCAACCCGGGGGGAAGACGACCTCGGATGGCCCAGTCGTATCCCATGTTCCACAGGAGTGGTCCGAGGACAGACCCCTGTGGAACACCGCACGACATGGGCCGCCGCCTCAGAACACCGTCACGGTCCTCGTACATGATGGTACGCTCCTCAAGATAGTCTGCCACAAGCCGCCTCAAGTACTCTGGCACCCCGTGGTAGTGGAGGGCTTCCCTGATGCAGCTAAATGGCAGACTATTAAATGCGTTGGCGATGTCTAACGACACCGCCAACAGCACGCCGCCACAGCTCACCGTCTCTTCGGTAACGGCCCTCAGGCGCAGCACAGCATCGACCTCGCAGAGGTGCCGGGCGATGTGGGCAGAGAGTATCCTCTCAAACAGTTTACCCGCCTCGTCCAGCAACACGATGGGCCTATAGGCCGCTACCGATTCGGCTGGCCGTCCCGGCTTCCTCAATAGGACCAGCTTCCCGCTTTTCCAGCACTCAGGAAAGCGTCCGGACGCCAAGCTAGCGTCCAGGACCTCCCTGAGGCGGTCCGACATGTGTTCGAGGGCTCGGGCTAGCACTCGGGCAGGTACCCCGTCCGGCCCGGGGGCGGTGTTCTTAGAGCGGTTCCGTAGGACAACCGCCCCTACCTCCGATTCCCTGACGGGCGGAACATTGTCTTCGTTCACCCCGTCGTCTTCGACCATGAAGTCCATCGACGGGGGCGTGTGCTCCGCCCGCTGCGGGAAAAGGTCCTCGACCACTTCCCGCAGGAAGCTGGGCTGAAGTGTCTCTGGAAGGGGGGGGCCCGACGTGCGGAGCTTTTGTCGTGCCGCACGATAGGGGCGACCCCAGGGGTCACGATCGAGACCCTCCAGCATTTCCTTTCTCTTAATTTCTTTGGCGCGGCTGTTGGCCAGCTTCAGAGTTTTCCGCGCCTCTCGGTACTCCTCATGAAGCTGGTCCTCCTCGCCTTCTTCGCGGTGTCGCCGTCGACTACGGGTGTAGGACCTCAGGGCACGAGTACAGGCCGCACGGAGGTCCGCCAACTCCTGGGACCACCAGTAAACCTCCTTCTGTGGAGGCCGGCAAGGTCGGATGCGGGGCATGGCCACATCACAGATTTGTGCAATCGCTTCGCAGAAGCGACCAGCCCCCATGTCGACCTCCTCGGTCGGGGCCTGCGGAGACAGCCAAGAGTGAATAATGGCCGCCTCCTCTAGTAGGTCCCTATTTAATTTGGCTACAGCCCACCGCGGAAAGCGAGAAGAACGCCGCGCCGCGTGACCCCTACTGGCGTCCTGGGACGGGGAAAGCTCAAATCGGATATGGAGATGGTCTGAGAGCGTCTCAACCTCTTCCAGGACACGCCAGTTCCTTACTCGTGCGGCGAGGGCAGGGGTAGCGAACGAAAGGTCCACTATCGACCCTCCCTGCTGTCGCACGCACGTGTTGGTGGAGCCCCTGCTTAGTAAACAGAGGCCCACCGAGGCCGCCCACTCCTCTACGGCCTCGCCCCTAGCGTCCGTCCTGGGGGAACCCCACGCAATGGACTTTGCGTTGAAATCCCCCAGCACTAAGACGAGCCCAGACGTTAGACGCCGCATCGAGGTTTCCAAGTTGTTAAGGAAAACCTCGAAGTCGTTCAAACTCCGGTTGGGGGAGAAGTATACACCATGTACAGTGATCCCCCCCCCCTCGGCAGCAACATATCCATTGCCCTTGTCTCTTAGCGACAAGGGCGGGGAATGAGCCGCCGTGGAGCCAACGACTGCCACGGAACCGTCCCGGTCACCCAACCAGTTTGGACGGGGAGGAACATAATAAGGTTCTGCGGCTACGAAGTTATTTTCTCACTAGTTTGACCTTACAAAGATACACTAGATAGACTAGAGAGGAGATCTAATTAAATTAAAAAATCATAGGAATGAGTTACATTTTAGAACATACGTAAAAACTATGTGTTGATAAATGGGTAGAACTTGCTAAATATTTTAAAATGTCCCTGGATGTTCATTTTAAAGGACGAATCTAAAAATTACTGCTGTAGGATACTGGGACTTGCTTTAATAAATATAACATTTCAGTTGCCGTAACTCTTATACGTATTTATGATTTAGCAAACTGTCTTGGTCACACACAAGAAAATATTGTCCAAAAAATGTTAATATTCTTGTAAAATACTCACAGAGAAAATTTATATGCCCATTTCCCCTTTTCTACACAGTTATAGCATCAAAAATTAAAGTATCGGAAGATACCTAACCTCACTTACAATTTCCTGAATTTACAACAAAATGAGAAAGGCGACATTTTAATTTACTTTTATCTAAAACATAAAAATTATTACGTACTGCTATACAGTTTTATGAAGGATGCTTTAATTAGGGTCGAAAAGGTTAATTAGGTTTTACGAGTCATTATAATAAGAACCAGTTTTATTTAAATTGTTTTTACGATAGAGAATTTTAGGCATATAATTACTTTACTTTTATCATGTGTACTTAAGAGAAGAAAAACTTGATATAAACCATAAAGCAATCTGTCTGGCCAGCGTGATATAGTCGGCCTAAACCTCCTTGCTCAGAAAAGGTCTATGGCCAGCAGTCAACTATGAAAGGCTGTTGATATGAACATGTGTATTTGTAAGTATGATAATAACTAGGGTTACCAGATATTTTGGATAGATTTAGCAACGTCTACGTCATATATCTGACATTACATTCGTTCAGTTGAACTTTTAATTTTTCATGTCATACTAGCTCCACAAAATTAGCATTTGAAACGTTATATGTTTACATTTGTATTATTTTAAAAACAATTTTGAGATGCAAGTATTATTACAAGGTACATTTTCAGCACATAATTCAAATGCAGTCGAATTTCAACCGTTTAGTAAAAGAAATAAATATTTTATTGATTATTTTTTTACAAATTGAGATGTAACATGTAGCGTTTAGTTTTAAGTGCAAGTCCTCTGGAAGCAGTTTCAATCAAAGGTACAAATATTCTTTGAGTTGAACACGCTTTTAATATTAATGTAAACACTTCCCCTCGTGGCCTAGTTACCTTATCACTACAGTAATGTGTTCTCAAGCAATAATTGTGCCCATCAAAGGGTAATTTACCCGTGCGCATTGGTACGAGGTATGAAGCTCTTCGATCTTTGATAAGTTAGGTAACAGTCGGCTTGCATGCCGCGTTGCATGCAAGTTCTAATAGGCCGCTTCTATTGCTTCCTGGAAACATAAGGTACACTTATAGTATGCTGTACACAACTATGAATCCATTTATCTACTACTACTAGTCTTTAATGGCCCACTGCTGGACATAGGCCTATCCTTAGAAAAGAGGTTTTGGTCTACTATACCACGCTGTTCAGTTTGGAATAAGTTTTTTTAAAATTTTTCTTCTTTTTATAGTAATATTTGCCTGAATAATTTGTTCCCTTAATTGTCTTTTACGACATTCATAGGATAGGTTGGAGTGATGACACTACGTATTTACTACCACAGTTACCATACGGACTATAAATACAAGAATATAAAAAATTTGGCATGAGATCGATTCGTAGTAAAATGATGCTTCAACTTACTTTGGCCGGTTCGAAAGAAGTACACGAACTCCTTACCGAAAAATGCTGCTAGACAATTCTTTCATTGTTTTTCAAAAGTGAGTGAGTTAACTGGAGCTCAATCAGTCCTCTCCTAATTAGAGGGTCACTCGAAGTATAGCATTACACTTATCAATCTTGTGATACAGGTATAAATGGACGTGTATCTTAATAACTTGTCTACTCGTTTTATAAAGAAAAAGTTATATTTGTAACAAGTGTATGATTACAGACATTTTGCTCGACGCAATGCATCTCCGTATGTTCAACTGTTATCGGTCCGAGGATGAGGTTTCCTGCCGCCGTACTGTTCAATCGACTTATAATCAAACATTTGATACCATCTACGATTCAAATTTCAAATGTTAAATTATCAAGAATAATAATGAAATACGAGTCGATTTCATTGAATTGTTTCTTGCAATCTCACTTAATAATAATAGTTACATGGCTATTAATGTATATTCGATAAACTTCAAGTTATTGGTAACACTTTGTAGATTGTGGTGTTATAGAGAATATCATAACGAAACTGAACATACACCAAACTAGTTGCCTAAGACACTAGTAGTTCTAGACAGTTTTACACTTAGTTTAGTCACAGCTCTGCTCTTCATCAGTGTTAAGTCTTACGCACATCGTATAAGAAAATGAATTTTCTTTACGAATTAATCCAGACGAGCTTGAATTATAAACAATCGACTCGTTTTTGTTTTACTTATTGAAATTTGCTTTATATTTATATAATGATATCTCAAATTACAAAACAAAAGGCAGATGGGGCGCATCAAACACGAAAGTGAGGCCACCAAAGCAAATAACAATCAAAAAGCGATTACAATCTCGTGGCAGTGTTAAACAAACCATCATACTGCGTAAACATCCTAAGAGATTCTTTACTTTATGTAAAAATGCCGTCTTACGTTTTTAAATATTATTAAAACAACAAAATAAATCAATATTCGTTCACATTATAGATATGATATAAGTAATTATATATATGGTTACTTTTTTACCTATTTATTTACTCGATAATCATACAGTTGTGTCGTAACACAAAACCTCGACAATAATTCGTCTGTGTTGACAGTTTCTAAGTTTTTTTTCCTACAATTAGAGAATAATTTCTCTATCCAGGTAATAGGGACGTGGTTTAAATCCCACCTTGATGTGCTTCCCATGATATTTCACATGACATTTTTAATAGTAATTTTCTTTATTTATTTGCAATGTTATTATGTGATTTGAATCCGATGAAAACAAATCATATTGCTTTGTGCACATCAAAGAATTCTTGATATTAAAGTTTGTTGAATCTTAGATACATATCTAAGTGAATAATAAGAATAAGACGCCAAGTGAAGTTCAGCCAACAAGTAATTAAGTCTACAAGTGAAACAGTATCTATTGAAACAGCTGGCAGAATCCACCAATATATGATTGTTGTCTTATACTTGTTATGATATTTATTTGTGTATGTATGTATTGTATGTATGTACCTAAAGTAAATAAATAAAAGTAATTACTATATCAGCCAACAACCTATAACAGTCCAATCCTTCTGCTCCAGACATAGGCCTCTACTTATCAAACAGGTTTTGGCCTACTACGTCACACTGGCCAGACGGGTTGGAAAATGGTTTCTTTCAAGTTTTTCTTCTTTTTGAAAAATTAATGTATGTCTTTAGAATATTAATAATAAAAGACATTAAGCATATTTAACAAATACTTTCGGTAAAATAATTTGTCATTTTACGGTTTTCACAGATTGCCGCTTAAGCTCTAAATAGCAATATTATAAAAAATATTACAAGTAACAGTGTTCGTTATAAAAAAATTATATTTATTTTAGATTAAAATATCATTTTATATACATTATACATAAAAACAGCAATTTTTTCGTGTTCGCACAAAACAATAGCCATAAGCAATTCTGCCTAATTTGACACTGGACTGGAGTGTAACCAATTTTTATTATTAATTAACTTCCAAATAATTATTTAAACATTGATTTTCACATATGAATCCCATGTCAGAGCGAACACTACGTATCTGACGATTAGCTAATATGTATCTTTTAGACACCATTGAAAGTCTCATTCACCCCAGCCAGTGTGAATATAAACCTTTAAATAGTTTATTTATCCTGCTACAGACGCCAAACCTCATTAGTCTTGAATAGTTTACTAATTAAAAGAAATACGCTATAAAATGTAACTAAATCAATCATGCCAGTTAACCAATGATGGCGATACGTGAGAGTTAAGCCGGAGCTGTATGAGCGGCTCGTAAATCTGGAGAACTATCTGCAATACACTGGTTGTCTGGAGAGCACTTAGCACTGTCCTCGACCTGATGTGGTACAAGATTATGTTTAAGAGCGTCTAACAGTCGAAAATGGTAGTACAAATTGTCCTGCGTTCTGTGTGTTCTGCGTGCCTATTCGCTGATAATGCAGATTTTTTTTTGGTGAAAGAATTTTCAAAATCGATTTGATAGTTTAGTCGTAAAATCAAAATAAACAAAGTCAAATTTGCATTTATAATATTGATTAGAATCTTATATTGTTGTCGTAATCTAATTTTACGATTAACGGTCGTTCATATCATTACATTAATCTTATTTACTTCATACAGCGATGTGATTAACATATGTAAGCGTACTACTCAATTGTGACCAAACTTCTCTACAGATGTCGATGAAGAGAAAATGAAATTTAGCACATACGATAATTCATAAGAAATTGAGTTTTTTTATTGTATTAGCTATTGCCCACAATTTTACTCGTTTGATTATTTCCTGTTTCATATTCATAATTTTGAAGATGACTAATTTTTATAACCATTTATCCTTTATTTGCCTTACCAGTGCTTTTCCAAACTTCTTTCTAAGTCAGTCAGTCAAAGGTAGTAAATTTATAATTGTAAAATATATAAAACACTTGTTATGTGAATATTTCTTCTATGGAATGCACTTCCCGCCGATGTCAGGATGTTCACAAATCGCCAAGCATTTAAAACGAAAGTGTGTTATCTACTTCGAAATAAATAGTCAGAATCGTCACAACAGTACTAGCCGAGTGAGTATTTATATGGAATATTGTATTAATTTTACATACATTACATATAAAATAATATTTTATAAGTAATGTATGTGAACTTCATTATTTTACCTTTGCACCTACCGCATCTTGTTTCTACATCACCTAAAGGTCGACTGAGAGAGGCATGGCATTAAGTCCGCCTTTGTACAACATGTGCAATAAGCTTAAATAAATAAATAAATATTTAATTGAAAACTCGCTACATCTTATAGTTTAAACCTCCCACTGGCAATCGGCTATACCGGTTTATGCTCTTTTTAGCGCGTCGGGAGGAGCACGACGTCTCAGAGCAGCTGCAAAGAGTCCTAGTGGGTGGCTCTTATAGTGTTACATGTTGTTTAGTTTCAAGGGATAAGGCAAGGAAATTTTCGTCAATTTTCTACAGAATTTTCCCACGTTCTGAAAACATGGTAAAGGAAAACAGACTTTATTGTGGTAATAATTTCCTCTGAGAATTAGTGAACGTAGTAATCTTGTTGACCTCAGCTTGATTTGTAGATGTTTATGGACGGTAGTAGTCGTTTACCATCAGGCGACATGTCTAATCGTTGGCTCTTTATATTATGAAAACAAAACTAAATACAAACTACTATTTAATTAAAAGGAATTTTATGTTTTGGATTTTGGAAAAAACGATTTTAGCGTCTAATTCTATACAAACTTGCCTGAATAATAATTTGTCTATAATACCTGTACTATGTATTAGTTATTTACAAAAAATCTTTTCAAACACCGATACGATCGAACGTCAAAAATTCCCATAGAGACAATTTCACACAAACCATTCTGCATATTTAGCAACGGTACGCAAGTGTCAAGCGCTCAATCGATAGTGTGAATCGTGCCTAACGCCACCGGCATCCAAACCTGTATTATGGCTATTGGGGATCTAGTTTGGTTTGAACGAAATTCTGTTAGAATGGTTGGTTTTTTATTGTTTGATGTTGGTTATAAGTTTTTCACACGTATACTCTAAGTGCCTAAAATATTTTTATTATTTTGAAGTTTTTCTTCATTTGCCGTGTTGTAGAAAAATTATGAGTAAATTTTAACGATGCGCGTGCACACCGTTACGAAAAATCGACACCATGAAATTAACTTATGCACATTTTAGTTTTTTTATTATTAATAATGTACAAATGATATTTAATTTTCTTTTTAACTAGGTAATGCGCTATAATAAAACTTTCTTTCAATGTATTAAATACTTTTTTTTAATAATATGTAAGTGTCGTTGTCTCTACACACATAAGTTAACGCAAAAAATAAAATATTTAGAAATATTTTTATCTTCTTACGTCAAAGTATAACTTCATACGTACGTACACGTTTTTTTCGTGGAAGGTTTATTTTTCTTTGCACATAAAGTTGCTTAAATGCCAATTAAACTCGTAGATACAAAATATGTGTCGACACATCACTTAGTCTCAGCGTCAAGCATTGATAAAAGTAAAGCGGGCCTCTATTCACTACTGACTACATATGCTCTGATTCACCAAAATTTTTCTTTTCACTTTAATAAAAATATATTGTATTTTTCTTGCGTCAATTGTTAACGGATGAGAGAAGAAAATGAATCAAATAGCATTTAACAGTGAGCTATAAAATAATAGAGAAAATGGAAGAGAAAATAAGAAAACGTCATTCCGATAACCCTCAATAAATTTAGGAAAAGACTATATTAATTATTGGAAATAAACTTTTCAAATTATTAATCATAATAACTAAATATTTACTAGCTTTAAGAAACTCACTTAAAATCCAAAGAGTTACGTACAATGTTTTTGAGTAATTTTAAATGGTATGCGCTGATAAAACACACTGTTGTTGAACTAAAATGGGAACTGTAAAACCAAATATATATGTAAAATAGCTTAATATTAATAGACTTACCTGAGTATCCGTCATCGAGCATAATAAACGCAGGTGTGACTTCGTACGCATTGAGAGCGTCCATCTCGAGGAGATTTATCAGTTGCATTCTGTTAACAAGGAAAAAAAAATTAGCAAAATGAAATGAAGGTAGTTATGCGAGTAAAATGATTTGTATGCATTTTCGTAACACACTTCATACACATTTTAAAACACTACAAAACGAACTATTATTCGACTTTTCAAGTTGTATTTTTTTACACTCTACATTTTCATGTACCTTTGATCATTGGGTCTCAACGGACCTCTAGTGGTTAGTCATCATGACTGCTACGGCAGAGTTCGTGGGTTCAATTGCCACCCAGAACAAATCTTTGTGTGATGAGTATGATCATTTGTTCTGGCGTTGGGTCTAATTTGTCTATAATATGTATGTATTTAGAAATATATAAGTACGTTTTTCAGCAGTCTGGTTACCATAGCAAAGGCTTGGCCAAGTTTGGCACCAGACTGCCGTGGGAGAGATGTATGTGGATGTTGTTGTCACACATTTGTATAAAAATATGTTGATATATTATCCAAAAACAAATAACAAACACAAATTAATCGTCAATCTTTTTAACAGTTTGAACTCCAGGCATGAAAGCCTTCAAAAACAATTGTTTATACTAGCTGACTAACTATTTTGTCATCCAACAATTGAAGTATCAATAAAATACAATATGGTATTATTTACCAAAAATAAAGACGTTTAAATATATAGTAATATTTACTTAATCCAGTACATAATCATCCAACACAAACTACGTTACCAGGAGCAGTTATAACTCCACTGTAAATTGTATTCATTCACAGCACCACCGCACTGGTACCAACTTTGTAAGCTTCACACGTAACGGCCTGTCTGTCTCCCTGTGCCTGGCTAAGCACGCACGTAATGTCTAATACCCACAAGTACGGCTACAGTATTCTATGCACACAATACTGTGTTCTGTATACGCCAAAAACATAATCCTGACTGTGTTTTCAGATTATTCCTTACACTTGACTTGAAGTAAGTAGAGGAATATTTTACTCTTATATAAATAGCAACAACTTCATTATCTGAGTTATCTGAAACTATTACTTATAATCATTTCATCAAAACCAAAGATATATAGAGGTAGCAAGTGAGCAGACATTAATACCTGAAACACACGAGACGCACTTGGCGTAGCCATTCTTTGAGCGAACCTTTTCCAAAACTAGAGGAAAAGGAGAGGCATAGTTCTCTAGTAAGCTCTTTCTTAATCTATCACAGAGTGTGATAGATTAAGAAAAAAATGACTTTAAATAATATCGATGTATCACTCCATTCGAGATAGGCCTATGTGTGCTGATGCAAACCTCTCCTAGTACGTAATTACCCCATTGGATTATGTACCATTAAATTCCATAGGCTCTCAATTTTGTCACAACTAAAGTCAAAAGGGTAGTTAGTACGCCTCTACTCACCTCTAAAGTGATAAAAATGTGAATGTGTGCATGGCCTACGTTTTTAATTACTCGTAATGGGTATACTAGACACGATTTATCTTATGGCAGAGTCAGCCGATCTCATTATGTTAAGGCATACATGGGTATCTGTTTATCTGCACAAAAAAGTACCTATTTCAAAGTATTAAACATGTTCTCTATTCAAATAATCCCATATTTCAATACTGTCATTTGAAACGCGTCCAATTAAAATGTAAATGTCACATCGTCGTCAACTTTGCCCAACGCCTTTCAAAGTTATCGGAGTGCGAACTAAAACCGACCGATGAATAATACATGTGATGCCATCTGTTATTTTAAACAGGGAACGACGTCTTCTGAGTTTTTATATTACATTACTGCTTTAAAATAGAATAATTATGGTAATGCCAGACGTTGTAAGCAATGGAAATTAAAATGTAAGTTGGGCTTACTGAATGATTGTGCCGCATACTCTGTGCAGTCAGTGAGTCGCAGTAGATTATAAGATTTTTAATAGAAATTGACTCTAAAATGGTTAATATCATAAAGCAGACTTATTCTTTGTAGACACGTCTCTAAACTGTTATATTCTCAGTTTACTAGTGCTCTTAGACTATGTTTACAGTTTGATTAAAGCATTTAGCCCACTAGCGAATTAAACTACAAAATACCAGGTCAAGTTTACGTGTGTTTATTCAAGTAAGTTTATATACAGTGAATTGTGATTAACTAGTTTCACTCATGGTTTGAAATTATTCTGTTCTATTCGTTTCAATTTCTCTAGTAATATACCACCATAGATCAGAGACCAGGTATTTCATTCGTCTATTGTAGTAATGATTTATCTGGGGTATGTCACACACATCTTGTCATTAAATACATATATTTTAAATATAGAACAATATTAGATATAAATTCAAGTACAGAACAATTGATTGTGCTCATCACACAACTATTCGTCTTGAGAATTTTCGATAGAAATCGATCGAGAAGAATTCGATAGAATTAGATTCGATTCACGATTTCCAATTACTAAAAACTAGTCGGACATTCATTCTCATATCTTAAATACTTGAAGGCTTACCAAAGATCTTAGAGCACAAATCTCTCAATTAAAGTTATGAGTATTTGTGTGAGTTGCCAACCCTGCTCTTAAAACCCAAATAAAGAAATAAAATAGTTTTATACCGACCTCAATAAAATATCAAATGTGTTCAGGCCAACTTCCAAAAATATTCAACCAGGTACTCCGAGATTCAACTCTTGTTCCTATCGCGAAGTAATCGTGTTCCTGAAATTGAGTCTGCGAGTTTCAGCGTGACGAGTTATCGGATTTGTTCGGTACGCGTTCGGAATCTGTTCGGAGCCACGCCTACTTGGATATTGCATCTACGTTCTTTTCAAATGCTGTCTGAACTAATAGTGTGTTTGGACTAGCAATGGTATTCCTTTAAATAAGTATAAAAAACTTAGTTTGCTAGAATAAATATAATTTTAATGCATTTTACACTAGATGACAAATGCCAGATTACGAGAAAACGATTTCATTTTAAAATTTCCAAATATTTACGCAAGACTAAACTTATTTGTAACTTTTTGTTGCAAGTTTCGATTAGCGGTGGAAGACACTTGCCTGTGAACCGTCAACTGTTTGTCTTCCACACCATAAAAAGTAGGTTTCGAACCTTCATGTAAATATTTTTCGTACATTCAAAATTGGAATATCAGCTACATGAGATACGAATGTACTAAAACAGACAAGCGTGTACGTTTCCTTACTTTTTGGAGATAAATTAGATTCAACATTATAAAAATTGAATACCAATTATAATTGTGATAATATGATTCTAGTGTACTCTTCAATTATCTAATCAATTATACATTTTCCTAAACATGTGTGCTTCATTATGAATTCATTTAATTATCAGTATTTTATGTTCAAATTCAAAATCGTGAATATGTGTGGTAGGGTATGTACAGAAAAAAACCCACCTACACTTACGCATTAAAATCAACAGAGCACAAAACGTAAATAACTTATAGAGCTCGCCTAAAAACTGGATTGTATTTATGTCCCGATACAGAATTTAAACTGATTTTCTATGTTGTGTTTTTAGCTACTAGATATTTATTATCGACATTGATTTTTTAAGTTTTTTTACTATCGTGGCCTAATATATCTAGCAACTAATAAAATAAACTTTCAAAAAGATTTCATTTATTCAATTATAGCAATCAAACTAAATTTGTATTGAATAGCCGTAAATTTTAGAGTAAAACTTCTGAAAATTGTTACAACCTTTTCTAAGATTAATTGGAACAAACAAACAGATTTTTATATACCTACTGCAAAACCAGTTTTGTCTACATTTGAAGTAACTACTTAGCTCTTGAGAGCCACAACATAAAATCATAGATATTGCATTGGGGAAGGCTTTAAATACTATGTTTTTTTTTTATATTAAGCACTGCCAAAGTGACTCTACTCTGCCTGATGGAAAGCATGAATAGAATCCAAGTCATTGTGGTCACCATACTCATTGTAAATGCAGACAATACAGTATGGTGACCCACACTATGGCGGCCTAGTGAGATGCTTTGTCACACCCCACTTAGGGACATGACATTCATCGTGGTAGTGTATGGCTCACACAGTTATCACGATAACTGTCACCCCTGCATCAATGGGTCTCCGGTCTCAAATATGATTACGATTAAGAATTTAAGAAAGGGTTGGAAGAACATCATCATCAACAGCCTCAAATAGTCCACTGGTGGACTTAGATATCTCCTTAGAAAGGGAGTTTTGACCTACTGTACTATATAACACTGGCCAGGCGGGGCGCTATAGGGTTTATCTTACGACAGCCATAGGTTGAATAAAGGTGCTGGCACACTGTATTCTTAATCCGTCACCACACAAATAGAAGAAAACAATTATGATCGGTAAAAGTAACAGAATTGCCTATGATTAATGTAAAATTAAATACATCACACCTTACTCAATTAATATTTTCGTGTGTATAACATATTTTGTCTTCAATAGAATTTCTAATGCAAAACAAACGTAAACAATACAATTTTAATGAGCTAAACAGAGCGTCTTTACAGCTGAATTTCTTCAGCGCGAAAGCCATAACATGGCTTAACAGCGTGTAACGCGAGGGCCTAAAGCACTAAAATAAACAAAGAAATAAAAGTCCCTAAAGGATTTGCACCAAGTGCCCTCAAAATCACAATTCAGCCCTTTTGCGATTACATGATATCGGTAATATCGGGCTTTTGCGAAATTCAATAATACCGATGCTCGTAAAGGGTGGGGAAAAAAACGGTATTTGGCCTACTAAACCGTTATTGTCAACCGCTGAAAATAACTGGGATGTTTTCTTGTTATTTCATTTTAAAAGGATTGTGGCCAACGCTCACTAATACTGGAACATGTTAGGATTTTTTGCTTTGGTTTAATTCACTATATAATACCTATTCTCACAAACAAGTTTTGGCAAAACTGCGACTTACAAATTCCTACCTGTGATTGTTGTGTTTCTATTAACAACAATTATTCAGTGGGTTTTACGAAGAATATGTCACAAGATACGTCTGAGAAGAACAGAATTTTATTTTCCAAATTATTTAAAAAATGAACTTAAACTTTTTTCAAAACAAATTTTATAATAAATATCCTTTTGGTAACTATTCGTCTGTGACTGAATACACGCTTATTTTATTACAATTCTGACGTTTAACATAGAATCGGAGACCTTTTGATTGACAGCCGCATACGCTAACCACTAGATTACTGAAGCAGTTTTACATATCATATAATTGATTATGAATTATTTTCAGAGCCAGAGTCTCTTACGTCAGTCTGTATTTTAAGTAGAACTTATTATACTCGTAATATAGATAGCAAAATGTATTTATGGAAACCATCTCGAGACGTTTGGTTTATGTGCAGTATACATTTAATCTATTTACTGTATGTTATGTACTATGTAGAGAATTGACAACAGCCAGTATCTTCTTTTGCAAAAAAAATCTATATATCTTGTAGTTAGGATATGTAGTACACTGCTGGACATAGCCTCCCCAATGCACGCCACTTGCTTCAATCCTAAGCTTCTCGCATCCAGCTCCCACCAGCTATCTTACGCAAGTTATCACTCCACCTGACCTGTGGACATCCTACACTACGTTTGCTGAGAGACGGTCTTAACTGTGGAGATCGCCTCTCGGTTGTATATTTATTGTTGTCTACTCTAATATCGCTTAAAATATAAATACTTCTGGTTCTCAACATTTCTTTCAAATAATTTAAAGAAACTTACAGAAATATTCACTAGATTCAACACTTTTGATAAAGCATTTGTAGCTGTTTGCCAAGGTATACACCGCAAATTGTTCGTATAGCTTATTTACGTGTGGGTTTTGCAGCCGGCTTACTTTCTATTGGAGGTTTCGCCGTTTTACCGCCTTATTTGTAGAGATGGTTTGTGTGGTACAGAAATCCGAGAAAATAACCTTATTTGAAATTACTGCACATTTCTGATAATATGCTTAAATGATTGTTTCTTTTAAAAGTTATAACTTTGCTAATAAGATGCTATAATGACATTCAAATCACTTATAAAAGAGCTAAGATTCGACTGATTTAAACCTTAAATATGTAGGTTTTTGTTAAGAATTACATTCAGACCTCTGAATTAAAAGGAAATAAAGTTAAATTGTTATTTCACAATTCTTATATAAATTGTAACACACCTCTGCAGCCATAATTAAACATGTTTTTAGCATAGTCCTGAATGGATGTAACATTCCAGTGGTAGGCATTCAATCATTCACGAGGTCTGACATGTATTAACATCTGAATAGAGTCGCGATGCAAATTGTAGGCCTTTTGCCGTATTAACCTCAGCCCCGAATTGATTCAGAGTATATTTTTAAGGCCTCTACAGTCTACAGTTGATATAAAGCCTTAGCTATTAATTAGAACATTAAACGTGACTTCGAATAAAAAAGAGTTTAAATAAGACACTGACTGAAAATATAAAAAGTATTATAGCCACATTTCTTTTCGAAAATGGCCAGAGACTTTGGTATTCTTCAGATATTAAGAAGTTGTAATAGAATAAACCGGTTAGCGTGGTCTCCATTGCAGTAACGTTTTATTTACAAACTAGACACATGCTGTTATAGATTCAAGCTATCCCTTTTAAACAAAGATGTAGTAACCATATGGTTATAAATAAACCGTAATATTATTTTATGTACACATATTTGTAAACTTACTTTTGAATTTTTTTTCTTTTTTTAAAAAAGACAACGCCCTCACTAGGAATAAATCCTATGTCGCGAGTGACTTTACAAACGTACAAGAAACGGACACAAAGAACACCCAGACTCGGAACAACAATTTATGGATCACACGAAGTCATGTCCCGTGTGGGGTTTGAACCCACAACACTCAGCGCAGTAGTGAGTGGCGTGGTGACCGTTTAAACTACTAGGTCAACCGTGCAGTCCCTTTAGTTTTTAAAATATGTTGTGTGTATTTTTTCGTTACCTACGGTACTATCACCGTTGTGTAGTCAAACACATTCCCCATAGAATTGAATATAATGTCCACCGTTAGTCAAAATAAAATGTCACTATGCTGTATTTAGTTTTATCTTCAATAAAAAGAGATTTCTCTTCTGTCCGGCTTTATTTTAGCTATACGTGACACAAAGTACTCACCTTTTTATAAACAAACCTATACAATCATAAATTTTTATTCTTCTATCCTTCAAAACCAAAATAACTGTCAAGTTCTATGTAAAATTGTAAATGATACAATAAAATCAAATTAAACAAGCAAGCTAATTCCATTAGTCAAGTTCCCCTAAGTTCAGAGGCAGCTTGTAACTTAATTCGTTAACATCAATCAGCTTGCAAGTGTACGACGGAATTACTCCAGTGGCAGTCCATTGAACGAAGCCATTTGCTTTCTTTGTAATTTTAAGTGGATATTTAATGAAAACAGACATTCTAGCATTACATAAACATTACATTTTTTAAAGCAGTTTTTATAACGAAAATGTGCAAAAGTTTTTTCATTTGATGTTATTTATTCAAACTGGCTCTGCAGAAAAGGGGTCATCTGTAAGCCGTAGATGGATGGCCCGAGGTACGTCGGGATTCCATTGATTTCCTTTCTACACCTGGTTCTTCGACTACTGGTACCTGAAACGACGTGCAGTTTTTGGTCGGTTCGAGTCCGACATAACCACCAGTAGGTGGTATCCGGGGGATTTCCGCACAGAAAAAGAAAAAAATAAGATGTACAGACTGTATTAAATTATGCACTTTGACAGGATCATGTATTGAGTAAAACGACACTTGAGTTCAAAGTTCAGTTGACTTCAAAAGTCTGTAAATAAGTCTATGTATTACCATAGTATGATATTGTCTTTTGGTGCAATTTAATAAATCCTATTAAATTACTATGAGTAGATAATTGTTAAAAGAAATGTCATATTCACATCGCACATAGCTCTAGCGCAATAATTCTGCATGTCAGCTTTTATAGTGCATTAAATATCAGGTTCATGCCAGTGGTTGAGTGAACGCAGCGATTTGTAATCTCGCCATTAGTGGAATGTATCGTGCTTGGTGTAGGCCTGCCAACAGATGGTATACGCTACTGGACTCGATATACAGACATGTTGTTCAACCAACTCGGCTTTGGAAACCAGATTAAGTAGATAATCTTTTTACAAATGATCGGGATTAAGACTTAAGCTGAGATGTCAGCGAAGTAATTTATTCCTAAGTTGTTGGCTTGTTTATTGTTCATATTGTCTGTGTTAGTTAGTCAGTTAGTTAGTTTTTAAGTTGTACTTCTTTTAGTGCGTTAGAAAAAAAGGATGAGAGTAAATTTTTACGATGCGCGCACACGCTGTCACGAAAAATCGACACCATGAATTGGTTAGTCAACATTTTAATTTTTTTATTATTAATTATGTAGAAATAATTCTTTCATGATATTTAAACTAAATTTAGTTAATTATTTAAGGCGTTATAATAAAATATTCTTTCAATGTATCATACACCTTTTTTTCTAAAAACATAAGATAACGCGAAGGGAAATCATTTTTGGAAAGATTTTTATCTTGTTTCGTCAAAGAAGTATAACTTCTTACTTACGTACATAAGTACAAACACATTTCTTTTTCATAAAGTAACACAATCAGTACAGACAACTTACATGAAATAACTACAAATCTGTAATTGGTTACATACTAAGACTTTGTTCTCAGGACAACTGGAATCCAAATAAATATAAATTGTCTTTCTTGCAACTGTTGGATACATTTAAGATAAAAGATTTTGCTCAAGTTATTTTTGTGTATTTTAAGCTCTGGTTCTATTATCAAAGCTCTCAGTTTATCTTACACTAGCAGTAGTCTTCGATCATTTAATTTATTACATTATTTTAGCTTTAGTTTTCTGTTATTAATCTATTTCAAACATTGAATAATGTTCTCAATTCACCTATAATTTGTATATTAATATCGATTTTAATAGTTCTGAATTTAACTAAACGAGTAAATTTTCGACACATTAATAATGTATCAAAACAGTGAATAAATACTGAAAGAAATGGACCAATCACAATCAAAATAATTTGTAGTATTTCTCAGAAGCGTGTCACAACTCTTGTCAACGAAGTTTGAATCTATATTGTCCGTTTCGTTATTCTGCAAAAATTCTACTTTTTGACTTTTATTTTCTTGTTTACAATATCTTAACATTACAATCGTAACGTTTTATATCAATTTATCATTTTTATCAGCAGCTTTTTTAATATTTGCATAGTTTTTCGTGCAGATTGAAATCTAGCAACCTTTTTCGTACTAGTTTATTCATAAATATTTTAGGTTTCATATTAATAACATTTTTCTGCTACAGCTTTCTGCTGAAACAAGAAAATTATAGTCGGCAAAGTATGATCGTTTGATATGTCTTTGTCTACCCTCTTCTTGGATAAAAATGTAAATATGTATGTATGTAAATTTAACATCCATTTTTTATGGTACTTCTTCAAATATAATCAGCAATTAACGAAAAATAACATTTTATAATCCCTGATACTTGTAAGCACGTTTCAAACTTTAATGGCGTCTGAAATTTCGGTCACGTCTGAAACTTCAATCAATGCTAATTTCAAGTTATCTCGTATATTACTTCCCATTAAAAATACAATCCCGTCATTCATTACTAGAACCAATTTTGGCTCTCTGAAGTCGTCACTTGTCATTAAATGTATGAAAAAAAAATTGGTGTCATGTACAAGACTTCATTGCGGTAAAACAATCTTAAATTTAACCATTGAAAGAGATCTATAGTACAAAGTCAAATATAGATGTCGATGAGTGTACACGGTAGACAAGAAATAAAAATATGTTGTACATTGAGAGAGAAATTGCCGCGACTACGCCAACAGTTATAAATTGCCGGGTACCACGGATACTGCCCGACTAGAATACTGGCCGTTAACTAGAATTCGATTAATATGAAGAAATGAGGTCAGGTACAGTTATTTAAAAAAAAATGTACAATAATTTCATAATTTCAACTTCACGAGTACGCCGTCATTGCGGCGGTAAGACCTGTTATGGAGGATTGGTCCGACAGGAGTCACGGGACCCTCTGATACCGGCTGACGCAGGGGATCACTGGGATGATGCTTTGGAAATCGCTCGTGTCTAATCCGAAAGAAGCCAACGTCTGTATGCCACTATTGTGATGGTCCAACAGTAGACGTGGACACTGTTAGAATGTCCAGCGTGGGTGGAGCTGAAGCGTGACTTTATGGCGGCCATTGAAGTGGGAATTCTCTCACTCAGTAACATGATTACGGTCATGTTGCGGAGCAAGAACGCGTGGAACTCCGGCATCTCCTTCTGCAAGCAGGTTGTGCTTGCGAAGGAGATATCAGTGCGGAACCAGGAGAGATTTAAAACTCTCCCAGTTGCCAGGCCTGGGAACGGGCCCAGAGATCGCAGAACGATATCCGTCCTCCATAAGCGCAAACCTGGGGGTGACAGGTGAGGTCATCCGTCACCCTAGCAGAAGCAGACCAGGATGGTAGCGTGACGTGCTATGGAGCATGCGCTCTTTTGATGGCAGAAAAGGGATCATCTACAAGCTGTAGGTAGATGGCCCGAGGTATGTCGAGGTTCCAGGGATTTCCTTTCTAGGGTACGACGTGCGGTTTTTGGTTCGTTCGATTTCGACATAACCATCAGTAGGACTACCTACTACAGGATACTAATCCGGGGGGATTTCCGTACAGTAAAAATCGAATTATAGGCATGCCAGTGGATCGCTTATTTACTAAAGTAAATGATCCTAATTTGATTGTTCTACTACTCACATCCCCTGTCTAATGATATGAACAATATTTACATATATTTTTATATTTTGAATTAACTCTCAATTTCCTAATCTAATTCCTAAATTACTCCAATGATTCTGCAAAATGTAGGCATTTAATATGTCTCTGCCTAAACCTTTGAGTATTCTAATTTATATATAAGTAACTAATTTTGACTTGACTGATTAAATCAAAACTTGACCCACTGGCCGGCTAACTGAAATAATGTCAATGATCAGCTGTATGAAGACTTAATGAAGCAGTCAAAACGGGAGTTACGATGGACATGAACCCCACAAGGTCGGCATCTCTGATAAGCCGGCCGAACGTTCCAGCAACATGTCGCTTCACAAGGAATAGAGAATAAAGAAGGGTGGGTACACAGCTGGGACAATTAGGATCGCAATTAGAGGACAGTATGTTCCAGATTACGACCGCACACTCCACAGAGATTCGCATTCCGGTGTCGCGAATAACAAAGCTTGCCAACTAACTATTAAGACGTTTTGATCTCGGTGCCTCGGTTTATGGTCGTACAAATTGCACTTACTTTTGTGTTAAAATTGCCCTCTCATAATCTAGGATTTGTTAATATTTTTCACAGCTATATTCCATGTAGGCGCTTTGTCAGAAGCGAATGTTTTTCGGACGGTTAGATGAGCGAGTGGTTTTAATATAGGGAAGTAGATGCATCCATATGGTTAGGGTAGACGCAGCCAGCAGCAATATTTTAAAACTTGCTACGGTTGAGACGGGTTAAGCATGAATATACGAATTAAATGGTCCAGTGACGATGCAAATAGAAAGTATTTGTTTTATATAAATGTTATTATGTTTTCTATTTTAGTTTTCAGTAGATAATAAATACTTTTTTTAAAGGTGTGCATTTTATATAAGTTACGGAGTTTAATAATAACTAACACACTCATATAACATGACGTATTACAGTACTATAAATTTACTGATATATGAAAGTCGTCAAAAACTTCGACTAATAATAAACAAAATAGTCGTAAATAAATAATGTTACACCCACATTCACTTTTCTTTTAACTTTTTACAGTTTACTCGTAAAGATTGCTTTTTTTACAATTTTAAACTAAATTTTTTATTCTCTTGTGTTGTTATCATTAACTATTACAGAAGCAAATTTTCAAGGTATTCAAATATCTTAAAATTAATAAAAACTTTGTTACTACAGCTACACCCAAACTAAGAATATTCCTGTATATAATATTTTAGAAACATACATGAAGAACACTCAGACTCGGAACCATACTTCGCGAATAAATCAAAATGTTGTCCCATGTGAGATTTGAACCCGTAACTCTCAGTACAGGGATAAGGGATGAGTCTATCGCTTAAACCACTATACCATTCGTGTAGTTCATAGTGATAAATACTGGCAAGCTAATTAGTTCTATAGTGGATATCCCTAAAATCGAGACATATACTCTAAAGACTAATAAATCCCCCAAAATCCACCTTGGTTTAATAAATTAACACTTTTGATTTGTACTTTCAGTTTGAATTTTACGCTGACCTTATAGCCAAATTTCAATTAAAGAATATTATAGGATGTCCGTGTAGATTAAGAATACATAGTGTTACCACCCCAATTCATCCCGTGGTTGTCGTAAGAGGCGACTAAAGGACCAAGTATACGAGACAACATCATTACAAAAAGAAGGAAAACTTGAAACAAATCCTATTCCAAACCGTTTGATATACCCGGCCAGCGTGGTATAGTAGGCCAAAACCTCCTTGCTAAGGAGAGGCCAATATCCAGCAGTGGACTGTAAAAGGCTGTTGATGATGATGATCGGAGGATTGAATAACATATCAGTTCATGGACATAAAATCCACAACCTTATAATCTCATATCAAAACAAAGGTAAATCATTGGGTCAAACGAATTAAAGTAAATTTAAAAAACATCCCTGGATAAAATACGTTGATATCCAACCGTTTTATTCGTAAAACTTCGGTCGATGGAGTTCAGTTGCATCTGTTTTTATGTAAAATCAAATATATAGTATATTTGCGCAGGTAATTTGAATTTACTCGAATGCGGTCCGATCGAAATGCAAGATTTAAAATAGATACAATTTCTTTCAACACTTTGTCAATATGGAAGAAATATGAGTCTAACAAACGTTCAGATAAAAATCCAGTGTTTTTAACACTAAAAACAAACAGTTTTGTTAAATATTGAGAGTATTTAATTTTTATATATATATTTTATATAATTATTTAATTTCATTAACACCACAATAGGACAAAGTAAAAGAATAACTTAGAGTTTATTTTGTTGGGTCTATTTTATATAGGTGGGCTAAGAATTCGTTAATATTTGAATCTAACATCCCTCGCTAACATGTTAAGGGAGTTCTTGGGACCGATGCTACTGGAATTTGCTGGCTACAATTATAACCTATGGTTTCAATAAGATGAAGCCACTTGTCACACAACCAACGAGGCCCTGTCGATGGCCAAAGACATGTTTCCGGAAAAATTGATTTCGAAACGAGAAATCCAGATCTGTCCCCAGCAGACTTCTTTTTATGGGGTTATTTGAATAATCGTGTCTACATCAATAACCCAAATACACTACGTCAACTGCGTGTTGATGTGGGCGACCTCGCGATCTCTTTGGCGACAAGTATTCGAAAATTCGGTGCTAGCTTAAAAGAGTGCAAACGTCAAAATGGTGATCATTTAGACAATGTAATTTTTAAAAAATGAATTGCAACTAATTAAGTTTCTTGTAAATAAACAACTTTTGCAATATATCAAATGGTTTTTATGATTTTTCAAACGTTATCTAATTCGTGACTCACCCTATATAAAGGATTCAGTTGTAATGGTAACGATAGAAAGTCTAATAATTTTGAATTTGGCTTCTAATAGATCAATATCATCAATCAATAAATTAATCATAAGTAATAATAGTCCTGTATTTAATGGACACTCTTGTCTATATTTCAAAACCCTCAAAGAGAGATCTCCGAAGAGGTAACCCTACCTAAGAGGAAACAAAAATGCGTTGCTACAGCATGCTCAGAGTTAGCGAAATAGAAATATGAAGCAATTTGGGTTCCAGTAATTTTATTTACTCATGTTAAAATGACAGGCATCAAAAACAGAATACTCATTTTATTATTGTACGAATTTTATGTGAAAGATACTTTTCAAAGAGACTCAGCCCAGAGAAGATCTTACAACAAATTCTTCATTTATATACAATTATAACAAAACACGTTTGTACTCTAAAATCTTACCTGTAAGATATTTGTACGGTAAATGAGGCCCTATTAATTGTTTACGAAGGGTAGAATGAACTATTAAATCTTAATAACGTCTTCTAATTACTGTGTAATGGTTCTTAGGACTATTAGCACAAATTATGTTCGTATTTCTAAGACTTTGCGTATGAAATATCGATAACAAACAAGCACAGAGAAGAAATTCATTCATATTTTTATATAATGTAATATTTAAGAGCACAAAATGATGGCTACACACTTGGGCCTCTTTATTGTAGGTGTTTATGGTCTGTTGATATGAGTATTTACCATCAAGGGACCCTTCTTGCTATTTGCCGCCTTTTTATAATAAACAAGTTAATAACCTGCTAGATTTGCCCGTAAATCACTTTCAAAAGTGAATATTAGTTAAAACAAACAAGAAATTAATACATTTAAAACCGAAATCCAACTTTTAGTAAGAGTAAATCCATCTGGGTCTGTACACATGAAAATTTAACCACTCGTAAGCATTTTACAACGGTCGTAGTCGGAGCGGCGTGTTAGAATTCCAAGCATTTTTTTATATAGTAACATGTGGCTCAGGTTATCCGTAAAAAACTATCGCATTAAGACAAGCTTTACTTAATTTGAAACAAGTTAGTATGAAAATATTATTATCAATAAAGTAAAATAAAACCAATAACACTTATTTTTACTCTTACAATGAGTTTAATTTCATAAACTTAAATTTAAGTTTTTAAAGTTGCTATTAAAACCGCCAGCACTTTAGCACCCGCACTAAATCAACAGCAATAATACACGAAAACTATCTAAACGAACAAAAGTCATAAATTTTTGCCGCCAATAGCATAGTTTTGTAGGTAGTGTCAATTGTTTTGTTCTGCACAACCCTACCAGGGTTGCCAATCAAGTGCAATACACACTCATATTTTTATAAGTTGAAATATATTTTTCCCTTAAAGACCACCACAGTTAGGATTGGAATAGTCTGCACCACACTGTATTATGATTAAAACTAAGTATATTATTCAATATGACTTTTTTAAGTAAATTGGTTTAGATATGGTTATCGGAATGAATTTATTAAGAAAAGAAAGTAGACTGCCTTTGAATACAACATTTAAAAATTATTTTTATCAAAATTAGTCATGGTTAATCTGTCTACATATGTAATTAATTATTCTGTAATTCTGTATAATAAAAATTCTGTCCATAGTTCCGAAAGTTAGACATATCAAATCCGTTACCACAGTGTTAGCTAATTGAAAACACTCATACTACACACCTACTGAACCACGAACTTCTTTGGATAAACAACTCAAAATATTTCAGATCAAACTATACTACTAAAAATCAAACAATATACGTATTATCATGCTGTATCGATTCCTACTACTTTGGTTGATTGCAAGTAATACCACTATTGTAACAACACAAATTACTTGTGTTATCTAGTGTTAAATAGGGTATTGCTACGTCTAATATATGAATATCTCGTGTCGTAGTGTTTGTGGTCGCGCTGCTCCGTAACGGCTCGACCGATTGAATATTTTTTGTATGTTTAATAGGTGTAAGGATAGGTCTATCAAGTAGTGGAACTAAGTTGATTTCAAAAAAAATGGGCCGGCTTGACGGGAGCAATATCACCCTCTCACAGAAGACCAACCTTAAGCGACAGCACCCATGCTGTCGTGTTTCCTTGGTGAGTGCGAAACCGGCGGCCCATTGATGCAAGGGTGACAGTCAATGTGGTAACCGTGTGGTTACAGTGCCACAATGACTGTTATGCTTTTCTCGTCCCGAAGCGGGGCATGAAAAAGCATTTCACTAGGCTGCCATAGTGTGAATCACCATGCTACACTGCCTGCGTTTGCAATGATTATTGTGACCACAACTCTTGGATTCTATTCATGCTTTCCATCACGCAAGGTTGAGTGACTTTGCGTTGTGACACTTTGGTAGGTTCTTAATATAGAAAAAAAAGTGATGCCGAAAAGTAATTTTTACCCTCCTACAATCTACATTCCATTTACGTTTGCCGAGTTAGCTGGGGCACTGTGAATTAATTTCTTAGAAACAATGTTGTCAGCCCTGTAACGATTATTACCCAGGCGTATCGACGCCTTACGTATCGTACGAAAGTTCCGCGGCGCTCGCCTTGCTACCTTGCACAGTTTGTGCATTATGACATACACATTTTTGTAAACCTGTTTCATTTATAAGCTCGTTAAATTTTAATCTTGAGCAAAGATTTTTATGATGATCAAGCTCTGAGTTACGTTTGGTTTGATATTAAAAATAAAATTCTATAACCGACTCGATTAAACTTAATTCAAAGACTAATACTTTACAACTAATTTGTCTTAATTTTTTTTAACTGAACTAAACGCAGATACCAAGGTAAAATAAGCAATCATATCCATAACTAATATAATTCCTAAATATTTCATAAAACATTCATGAGAAAATCAATAAAGAATCCTGGGTAAGTTTATTTTATTCTATATTAAACACCTCGTGAAATTTACATAAAAAATTGATTTTCAAAATATTATCACCACATTAACAGCCTTTAATAGGCCAGCGTTACTGTCATATGCTGATAGATAAGGAATGTAGAGCGCCATCATCTCTATTCAGGAAATGGGTGTCGTAAGAGGCAACTAATAAAGCAAACTATACAGGATAATATCATTGCAAAGAGAAGAAAAACTGAAAACAAAATCTATACCAACCTGTCTGGCCAGCGGTGATATAGGCCAAAGCCTCCTTTCTAAGAAGAGGCTTATGCTCAGCAGTGGACTTTCTTTTTATAGCAACCTACCAAAGTGACTCTATTCTGCTTGATGGAAAGCATAAATAGAATCCAAGAGCGGTGGTCGCCGTACTCATTGCGAATATGGACTATAAAAGGCTGTTAATGGTAATGATGTAATGTGAAAAGGTTAGTGCTGGACATAAGTACCTCCTTAGAAAAGTGATATTGAACTGCTTTACTACTCTAGCCAGACAGGTTGTTATTTGTTTTTAATTATCACCACAGAACGTATGAATTCACCACGATAGAAACAAAATGTTCTACAACACAATCGTATAAGTTACTATAGTATTTTCATCACTAAAAACTCCATAACTTAACATCATCAAAGATCCTAATTCTTTCATATATTAATATTTTTGTACTGTTTTTAAAGTCGTGACCCAGTGGCAACCGAGTAGGTTAATCAGTTTTAGTTAGGTCAGTCTTTGATGGAATGATTATTCTTATTATATTGACTATTAAGTTTTTGACAGCTATACAATTTCTGCTCCATGTAATCTCTCTAAAACACTACTTAAATTTTTAACCGATCATTTTTGTAACATCCAAGTGTAAACTACGTTTGAGCCTACGTACGACATACGCGATCGATTAAGAGCGTAGTGAGGAGCACTTAATCTGCTGAGTGCGTACTCAGCTTGAGCACACGAACAGACCGCAACGTGAAATGTAATGCGCTTTGTACATAGCTAATTCGTTTGTTGGATCGTATAAATGGAAATCGTTATCACTGTCTGCTTCGCTGATCGCTTGGGAATGTATACGTAAATTTAAAAACTAATTATAAACTCAATTTCATTTTAATAGCATGATTCGTTGATGTGGCTCTTTATTTCCACTTGGATCAGAATTTTCAAACTGTTTCGACATCCAGAACATTATCATTAGCCCTGTTTTTCTTTAAATAGAAATTATTATTTGATATATGCAATCTGACAAGATATAGGTAGTACGTGATAAAAATTATCAAAGTTTTTGATTTCAATGCCTATTTAAGGTCTTTTGTTTACGGATCAGAAAACATATTAACGTCTCTATAAACTGATACTAGTTATTAAGTACACAAAAATTGCTTTAGAGTGTACAAGTTTTTTTTTTTTTTAACGTGCGGAAACCCCCTCGAGCCGTCACCCCACCGGGGTTTACGGCGGGGTGGTGTGTCGGAATCGGACCGACTAAAACCACACGGTGTGCCACTCTGCGCCTGAGATAGGAGGGATCCGGGAACCGCTGCTGTTACGACATCCAGTTCCCTCCTAGCGCCTGCCCGCTAAAGCGGGCACCATCTGCGGATAAACTCTCTATTTAGGCGACGTACGGCACACGTGCACATCACCTCCTCGCGGCTGGCCACTATAGCGGATGGAGGGGAAAACCCGTCCCCTCCACCCGCGGCCACACTCAAGGCGGCATGAGGCGCTGGTATGCGCGCCTCCGCCGCCCGGCTCACCGGCGGCGAATTGGGTCCGAGTGGATATCGTCCTCCCGGGCCCTCGCCGCCGCCTCCTTCCGCGAAATTACGTCTTCGCAGAAGGTTGCGACCGCGGTAAAACAATTGTCGCTACCGGCCATGGAGCTTATGACGGCCGGTAGCGAGAGATCTCCTCCAATAACTGTAGTGAGGACCCCACGCTGCGCCGCCCAAGCGGAACAAACTGCTAGCGTGTGCTGAGCCGAGTCCTCACTGCAGTCGCAGTGGTGACAGGCGGGACTCAATTCCCTCCTGACGACCGAGTGCAGATACTTCCCGAAGCAACCGTGCCCGGAAAGGACCTGCGTCAGTTGGAAGGAAAGGGTCCCGTGCTGCCGCCCTGCCCACTCAGCGATGACCGGCTGGAGAGCCTCTACGGCGGCAAAGCCAGCACGTGGAGCCTCCAGCCGGGACGACCAACGAACCATCGTGGCTCGACGAGCGGCCTCTCGCCACTCGCGTATCTCTTCGGGCGGGGGCCGTATGCCGGTACTCGCCCGGAAGTCAGCCGTCCGCCGATAAACTTCGGCGAGCACTTCCCCCTCCAAATCCCACGGGGGAGTTCCAGCCAAGGCGCACGCCGCCTCCGTCGATACGGTACGGTAACCGCGTATGGCTCTAACCGCCAATATCCTCTGAGGGCGCCAGAGGCGAGCCCTATTCTGGGCGGTCAGAGCCGCCGCCCACACCGGTGCACCATACAGCGCCATTGACCGGACAACCCCCGTGTATAGCCGTCTCACAGTGTACAAGTATAGTTTAACCAATCGAAGTGAACACAAATAGAATGTTGTATCGTGATATCATGGAAGAAGGCTATTCAACTTAAGAATAGATTTGCAAAATTTACATGACTTAAGAACGAATTAGAACCAGCAGGTGATCTCTATTAATAAGTAAAGAACAAGTAAAATCTGCCATAAAGCGTCAACTCAAAGTACACCGCGTAACAGTCAGTGAAGTACATTTAAAACTAAAATACAGTAGTATAAGCCATCAAACGTGAAGCACACGTCGCTCTGTCAATAAAATTAACAATTCTTATCACTGTTGACGCTCGTAAAGTTGTCGTTTGAGGATGTTCACTACGTTGTATACATCCTCGGTTGTCTTAACATATATTTTCTTATAGTAAAAGAAACAATAATCAATGTTTGAGTGGCGTAGTGGTTTGTGTAACGGACTGCTAATCCAAAGGTTTTTAATCAAAGTCAATTCAAATATTTTTGTGTAGGAATATTATTTCTTTGATTCGACATATTTATAATAAAAGGATACGTGCATTTATATCACTTGACTAGTTCAGGCAGTACAAACAGCCTGGTTTGATAGTGTGTGAATGCGGTGGAAAGTTATTGTTACATTAATTTATTAAATAGTATATAAGTATAATATGTAACAATGCCCTCATACATCTCATACATGGCCAACTGATGCCAAGCTCGACAAGGCCTTTACTATGGTAACCAGTCTACTGATGAACATACTTATATATTAACTGCCTCAGTGGCGCAGCGGTAGTGAATACAACTGCTATGCTTGAGATCTCGGGTTCGATTCCCGGGTCGTACCTAATGTTTGTATGATCTGCAAATATTTGTTTCGATGTTTGGGTGTTTTCTATGTATAATATGCATGTATTTACAAAAAAAGTATGTAAGTATTCTATCAGTCAGTCTAGTTATCATAGCACAAGCTCTGCTTAGTTTGAAACTAGATGACGTTGTCTGACAAATGTACGAAATATTTATTATTATATATCTAAGTACATACATATTACAGATAAATTATACCCAAACCCAGAACAAATAAGTGTGTTCATCACACAAAGATATGTCCTGGATGGGAATCGAACCTACGACCTCTAGGTAGCAGTCAAGATCACTATCTACTAGACCAACAATTATTAAATGAGCTAAACAAAAACTAAAAACAATAATAATTATCTAAATATCTTATCTTACATGCGGCCGTCTGAAAATAAACAAAGCCTGTAATAAAGTAACCAGATGGCCGCTTTCTACTAAAACACATGCGTCAATACTTTGTGTGATCCATAAATTATTGTTCTGAGTCTAGACACAAAGACCAACCAGATTTTCCTAGCATCCGTTTCAGTTACGCTTCTAAAGTCCGCCGCGACTTAGGAAAATTACAAGTGTGGGCATAGTATTTAAAAAAAAAAAGACGATTTTTTTTTATATTAATAACCTGCCAAAGTGACTCTACTCTGTCTGATGGAAAACATGAACAGAATCCAAGAGTTGTGGCTAGTATGGTGATCAACACTATGGCGGCCTAGTGAGATGCTTTTTCCCATCCCGCTTGGGGACGTTAAAGGCATGACAGTCATCGTGACAGTGTAAGGCTTACACAGTTACCACAATAACTGTCACCCCTGTATCAATGGGCCTCCGGTCTCAATTTAATCTTGTCAAGTCTAATCTTTATTCTAGTCCAGTTTATCAGTCTGACATTTTTTGAATTTTATTTATTTCATTTGGGTTAGTTTTCAGAATATTCAAGTTGTGTATAGTTTCCAATTATAATGTACCATGTAAAATTGATAAGAAAACAAGTAAACACTCTAGTCGTTAATTCTGTCACTATTAAATATAGTAGTGGCAGACTCACATAAACTGTACATAAAAGTTTCGTGTCTGAAGCGGTTTTTATGACCATTGCAGACATGGTGATACTGCCAATAATTTGCAGAGATATTAAACATTAAACAACAAAAACAAAACAACTAACTTAACTATTCAAAGATTTTTTTTTTACTTCTAACCAAATATGTGTCACTAAATTTAGGTACTTATGTCACTAAATCAATATCATCAACAGCCTTTAACAGTCCACTGCCTGACATCGGCGGCTATGACCGCCTAGAATAGGGCTCGCCTCTGGCGCCCTCAGAGGATATTGGCGGTTAGAGCCATACGCGGTTACCGCACCGTATCGACGGAAGCACCTTGGCCGGCACTGCCCCGTGGGATTTGGATTTGGAAGTGCTCGCCGAAGTTAATCGACGAACGGCTGCCACGATGGCTCGCTGGACAGGGCGACAGCACGGGACCCTTTCCTTCCGACTGAAGCATATTCTTTCCGGTCACGGTTGCTTCGGGAAGTATGTGCACTCGGTCGCCAGGAAGTAATTAAGTCCCGCCTGTCACCACTGCGACTGCAGTGAGGACTCGGCTTAGCACACGTTAGCGGTTTGTTCCGCCTGGGTGGCGCAGCGTGGGGTCCTCACTGCAGTTATTGGAGGTGATCTGTCGCTACCGGCCGTTATACGCTCCATGGTCGGTAGTGATAGTTGTTTTACCGTGGTCGCAACCTTCTACGAAGACGTAATTTTGCGGAAGGAGGCGGCGGAGAAGGCCCGAGAGGACGACCTGCACTCGGACCTAATTTGCCGCCGTCGAACCAGCGCCTCATGCCGTCTTGAGTGTGGCCGCGGGTGGACGGGACGGGTTTTCCCCTCCATCCGCTATAGTCCGCCGTCCTCCTATGTCAGGCGTAGAGTGGCACACCATGTGATTTTACCTGGTCCGCTTCCGACACACCACCTCGCCGTAAACCCCAGTGGGGTGAAGGCCCGAAGGGGTTTCCACATGTTTAAAAAAAAGAAAGTGGTTTAAGCGGTCGCCACACTACTCTCTACTACGCTGAGTTTTGTGAGTTCAAACCCCACACAGGAAACACTTTGTGTGATCCACAAATTGTTGTTCTGAGTCTGGGTGCTCTTAGGCGTTCGTTTCTTGTATGTTTGTAAAGTCCCTGCAACACAGGATTTATTCCTAGTGCTGGCGTTGTCTTTTAAAAAGAAGACATATATAAAATGTATAAATTGCCTCGTTTCTGTAGCGGGTAACGTGTGTGACTGTTCTTAATAATTTATTTTTATTTATTTATTTATTTATACTTATACTTAAAGAAATTACAAGTTAAATTTAACGACGGTTTCCGCACTAAGCTCGTGGCTTCTGTCGCGGCAACCAATATTAGAATTCACAATATCTAAAATGTTTATAAAGTTTAGTTGAAATAGAATATAAGATAAAATTAAAACAAGGTTAAAAATAAACAAAAACAAAACAGAAAAAATTGTATAAAAGTTGGTCTGTAGCTGAGAGTGAGTCTTTTGTGTGTATGTGTATGTGTGTGCATGTGTGTGTATGTGTATGTGTGTGTATGTGTATGTGTGTACTTGCGTATTATCCTTTGCTACTATTACCCATGGTATGAAAGAATCAATTCAGTTTCATCGTATGAAAGATTCAAAAGCCATTTAATTATCAGTCGCTTTACTTCTCTGGTAGTTAACTTAATAATATCTGTATGTATTTGACAAATTTTGTTGTACACTTTAGGACGGAGATATATGGTCTGTCTTTTTATGAAGGTGGTATTTATGGTAGGAAGTGGGATTCGGAATACACGACGCTGGTTCAGACAAATCATTGAAGTTGTATTTAAAATTTCCTTGTGCATCGATGTTGTTATTCTTAGTATAAAAATTTGACGTACTCTTAGTACCTTACATTCTTTGTAGAGGTCGTTTGTTGGAAATCTGAATGGTTTTCGCAGCATCACTTTTAAAACTGCCCGTTGGGCTCTTTCGACTTGCATCATTTTCGTTTTAGCAGCACCACCCCATGCCAGAATGCAGTAGAAAAGTAAAGATTGTGTAACTATTTTGCAAATCATTATAAGATTTTTGTTCAGGCTATTGCGAAGAGACTTTAAAATATAAATAGTTTTCTTATTCTACTGGACAATTGAGTTATATGACTGCCGTATGTTAAACGTTCATCTAGTATGACTCCAAGATATCGAATGGAGTCTGTACGTTCTATGGTATCGCAGCTACAGTTAGGTCGATTGTCAGGAGTACAGGAATGAATTCCCAACGTATGTCCTATTGGGAGTTTTGATGCAAGTGTCTTGTGGAACGCGATGAATTTTGTCTTTTTTAAGTTAAGGGTAAGGAGATTTTTGTCAAGCCATTGTGCAATGAGAGTCATTCCTTGTTCAGCGGATGCTATTGTTCTTGACCACGATGTATTACGAAAAATTATCACGGTGTCATCTGCATAACACAAGGTTGCCGCATTAGTCATAGATACATTGAGAATATCATTCATGTAAATGCTGAACAGTGTGGGGCCCAGAATACTTCCCTGGGGTACACCAACCTCGATGCAGCATTGGTCACTAATTGTGGATCCCACCCTAACGCACTGATAACGATTTGTCAAATAACTGCTAAACCAGTCAAGTGTAATACCTCGTATACCTATGGCTTCTAATTTACGAAGCAAGATAGGGACGGACACGGTATCGAACGCCTTCGATAAATCAATGAAAACTCCTAAGCAGCATTCTTTGTTATCCAATGATTTAGAAATGACATTCGTTAGTGAGATTACAGCATCTTCAGTGAATTTTTTACGTCTAAAGCCAAATTGGTTTTCTGAGAGTAATTTATTGTTTTCGAGAAAGTCAACTAACCTTTTGTTTACAATTTTTTCTAGAAGTTTGGAGAATATGCTTAAGAGGGAAATCGGTCTATAATTATTAAGAATTGACTTATCGCCGTCCTTATGAATTGGAGTGTCAACGGCAATTTTCCAGCATTGAGGAAAAATCCCTGCACTCAGACTGAGATTGAAAATATGTGTCAGTGGGCCAATAATATATTTTTTAACTTCTTTTATCAGTCTAGGGGAGAAAGCGTCTAAACCCGGAGAGCTGTCGTTCTTAAGGTCATCGATAAGTTTAGTAACTTCATGAGGGTTGGTTAGTTGTACGAAAAAGGACTTTCTTTTGATTGTTGCATTTGAAGAAGTGTAAGCCGAGGCAAGGCAGATTTCTGGAACATCCAGTTTATTAAGCACGTCATGTGCTAAATTTCTTCCAATATTTGAAAAATGTTGGTTGCAAATATTAAGTGATATAACTGGATCGGAATGGTTTTTTGTTAGTTCTATAGGCGCTACACGGTTGTTTGATAAGTTACAAATCTGCTTAATAGATTTCCATAGCTTTTTGGAATTGCCGGACTCTAGGCTACTATTCAATAGTTGGGTCTCGTGGTTTACTTTGAGGCGTTTTTGTAGGTTAGTGAGGAAGTTACGATATCTTTTATATGTAATTTGACAAATGATGTTATTGGGATTATTTTTGCTTGCAAGATGGAGTTTGTCTCGTGTTCTCTGGCATCTCATTAGTCCTGGCGTTATCCAGGGTTTTAAAGAGCTCTGTGAGCGGCTAATAGTGATGGTCCTAGTGTTTTTATTCATGGATGTTTTAAGGATTTTGTTAAATTCATTTGCAGCTACTTCAGGATCCTCACTGTTATAGATATTTGCCCAATCTGTCAATTTCATGACATTAATAATTCCGATTGTATTGGTCTTTAATCTGGTACGAAGTGGTGAACTATTTGATGATTCACCCGTCATAGTCGCTATACAAATATCGTGATCTGTGATGGCAGCTTGACAAACTATTCCTATGGATAAGGATTTATCTTTAATGAAAATATGATCTAAACATGCCTCGCCTCGTGTAGGTAACGTTATGGCTGGTAAGAGTTGGTGACTATCCAATAAACAAAGGTATTCTGAACATTGCTCGGTCGGTGTTTTAGAGCAGATGTCCAAGTTAATGTCACCACCTAGTACAATAGAATGACGGGCGTTTATGTTGCACAAAGAGCCATCTAGAAAGGAAAGAAACGTGGAAATATTTTTAAATGAGGGAGACCGGTAAATTCCTAGTATAGTTAATCTATCATTTATAGTCAGCTGAAGACAGTTACATTCGTCACATAACAGTTCATGAACTAATAACAACCCAGAGTTTGGAATTTTAACGTTGTTTAGCGCCCGTGCCTCGGAGAGCACGTTAAGTCATTGATTTTGATTATCATGAATATTTATGGCAATTATTATTGGGAAGATAGTGCCCTCAAATATGGTGACAACTAGCGGACTCTTCAAATTCAGTTTGCCCTCAGAGTAGTGGAGTTCCAATGTAAGCCGTTCCGCGGAAAAGTTGATACTCGATTAAACTAGTAGCTGACAAGAAATAATAATAAGTGATAATTAAATATTTACTATGATGGTCAGTTAGACAATTAACAAACGACACATACAGTCTCACAACGAAATTAACTATTTAAGGTAGGAGAGCCACTCTGATTTCAGCACCAACGGACCGACTCAACCGTGGCAGAACTACCCTCTCACAAAAGATCCACCTAACGCGACAACATCCATACTGTCATATTTGTTGGTGAGTGCGAGACCGAAAGTGAGCCTTACACTATCACTATGACTGTCGTGCTTTCTACGTCCCCAAGCGGAATATGAAAAAGCATTGTACTAGACTGCCATAACGTAGGTCACCATACTGCACCACGGGAAGAAGTTCGCCGCCTCTACATGGGGGTTGTTAGATCCATGGTCCTCTATGGGGCACCCGTCTGGTTTAATGATCTAGCGGGTGCCTCCCGCTGCCGGGCCCTACTCAGGAGCCTGCAGCGGCTGATGGCCATACGGATCGTGCGGGGCTACCGCACAATCTCCTATGAGGCGGCGACGATCCTGGCGCGATCTCCGCCCTTCGATATTCTGGCCGACATGGACGCGATGGTGTACGACCAAATTCGTTCTGCCGGTCGGAATGCTGAAGAGGCCGCGCCAGATCATGAGCCCGGAATGCTACGGCAGAACGTGCATAAGCAAGCTTTGGTGGTTTGGCAGGCACGGCTCGAAACTCAGGGTTGTGCTAGCCAACGCGCCGTCGGAGCCGTTCTGCCGAACTTCGAAGCGTGGATAGAGAGGACCGACTGTGTCACCTATCGATTGACCCAGATACTCACCGGGCACGGTTGCTTCAGTGAGTATCTGAATCGAATAGGACGGGAGGCTACGGCACAATGCCACCACTGCGAGTCCGAACGGGACTCCACCCAGCACACGCTGGAGGACTGCCCTGCTTGGGAGTCTGAGCGTCGAGTCCTGGTTGGACGGATCGGATGAAACCTTTCACCGTCAGCATTGATCGCGGCAATGCTGGCGAGTCGTGAAGGATGGGAAGCCGCGATCTCCTTCTGTGAGCAGGTTATGCTCCGGAAGGAGACCGCAGGGCGAGATCGGGAAAGGGCCGATCCCGCTCGAAGGAGGCGGCGAAGGGGACGCGGCAGAGGTCGCTAGCTCCCTAATCGCCGCCTAAGGGTCTCTGCGGTCACATCTTGGGGCGTTGTGGCTGCTGTAAACGACCCGAGTCAGGTGACACTCCGGTGCGGCCGGGGAGTGTCGTCTAGGGCGGGGCGCTGTTCTGCCTCTTACTGCGCAGGGCGATGGGAGGTGCGATAGCATCTTGCCCCTGGGGCATGAGGTGCCCGAGATGTACCTCACTTGTGAGGTACGGCAGGGAGGACTCTAGAAGCCGCTAATGCGTTCCTAGAGCTCCTCCCAACTGCCGAGGTAGGCCGCCGCGGGGCTTAGTGGGTAGACCGGTTTTCCAGGAGTCCCACACACGCCCTTCGTCCCTCCGGAGGGTATGGTGCGAAAAGCATTCCCCGCGTTAAAAAAAAAAAACAAAAAGGTCACCATACTGTATTGTCTTCATTATCATCATTAAGATTCATAGATTCATAGATCAAATTTTCATAGGTTAAAAATTACAAAGCAAAACCAGCACGAGGAGTCTCCAGCCGAGATGGCCAGCGAGCAATCGTGGCTTGACGAATGGCCTCACGCTACTCGTGGACCTCTTCGGGTGGGAGCCGAATTTCGTTACTTACCTGCAAGTCAGCCCTCCGCAGATAGACTTCGGCGAGCTCTGATGGAATACCTCCCTGAGGTGATCTAACAAGTGTTCGAGTGGCCCGGGGACGATATTCTTGGAATGGATTTGTAGAATAACTACTCTTTCGTCCAATTTCCTGAAGGGCGTAACATCATCATCGTTCACCACGTCGTGTCCGGCCAATGAGGTTATCGACGGAGGTGTTTCCCGCCAGATATATGTAACTTCTTATATAAAACTTTGAACTGCGACACATTACGTATAATGCCTGTCCTAGTCAGAAAATTCTACTTTTGGTGGGACCTAATACATGTTTTTCTTAAAGTAGAATCATCGGTAGATTATATTGTAAAAAGGAAATCGTGCTAAAAGTTTTTTCATTCATTCTGTCCACCTATGTATATATGTGTGTATACCTGTACCTGTATGTACATGTTTTAAATCAAAGTCATTGTGACCAATAAATATTGAACATAAAAATAGAAGCAAATCGCGATATTATCACATGAACAAAACAAAAGGTTTTAGTGAAAAAGTCTGTAATTTGTAGAGCATTAGTAATCGGTGCACGTAACATTGCGTATAAATGAATTATTTAGTTGAGCTACACTATTCGTGTGTTTGTGGGCCAGGGAAGCGTAAGTTTTGTATAATGGTCCTTATGGATACTGAAAGTGAAATTTTCTGTATGTGAAATTATGAGATTGTAGTGATTTTTTTTTATGTTTGATATAGTAGGTAGATAAACGTTTTTGTATACACACTAACTACAATTAGAAAGTAGTATGGCTCAAATTCTTTTAAATTACATAGAAATGTGAAGTATTGATTAGTACTTAATTTATAAAAATTATAAATTTAAAAATATAAATAAGTTGCAATTATTTAAATACTATGCTACAATTTGCGTACAATCTTATGATAACGACGTGCACATATAGACACACGCACACACTCACACTAAGGTATCTAATAAGCAGTTTCTTGTGTACCTGCGCATATATACAAGATATAATTCTTAGACAACATTAAATCACAACCTGACGCATTATATATAAAGGCCATCACCTCTGTCAATCGTAATTTTAAAATACTTTCCTTATAGATCAAATTACGATGATTTCGGTTGATTAACATTCTGACTAGTGAAAATGTTTTTCTACACTTTTCATGCCAATAACGAGTAACACACAGTACCGAAGTTGAAATACGGAAACCTCCCCTCATTCGACTAATGAGTTGTTCGACTTTTTGGAACGTCTCAAAAAAGTACCGCAGAATATTCACAAAGTACCCGCAGCTTGAAACTTTTCAACTTTTTTTTTGTTTGCAGCACACCGATTGTGAACAACACCTAAATTTTCTTCTCTTTTAATGCTCTTATAAACTGCTTTCGTTCGTATTTGCTATTTAAATTTCTAACTAATCTACTTTTAGATATTTTTTATTTTAAGTTATTTTTTTAATATTTCTTTTTTTATTTAACCATGATTTAAAACATTTGAAACACTATTAATTTTTTTCTCTCTATTCTTTGAATACTTAAAGAAATTAATCGTACCTGAATTCGTCTTCCGTCATTTTAAATAGTTTTTTTTCACCTGAAACAAATAAAGAGATTATTATCAAATCAGTTTAGTACATTATAATACTACAGCGATTCAGTGATCTTGAACTGATTACCAGCCGTTCTCCGTGTGCGCGTCTAGTAGCTAGCATGATCTGCTCACGAGCATACGTAGTTTTAACCTTAGGCCGTCGGTATAGCGGCCAACTACTTTTCAAGTATCGTGATAACGCCAACACGTCCGAAATAGTAAAGCCTTCGGCTTGCCCACGAGTATGCGTAGTGTTTATGGTATGGTAGCCAACCTTGGAGCCAGATTACGTTGGAATCTATAGGTTCTATATCATATGGTTACAGATATATAAAGACGCACTCGAATGAAATCGGACTCCCAGGAAATTCCCGCGGCTCAATCGTAGTATACTCACGCTTCCAAACACTTACAAACTTTTAAATACCATTTACTTTACAAACATCAGTCTGTGGCACCGATAACCAGGTAAGTAACTGAATTTACCACACAACAGCAGTTAATGAATACATTTGACTAAAGCCCGATAATCCTCCACAATATTACTTCTCAAGATATATATTTTTCGCGCAGATGGTAGGAATGTTGTAATGTTAAATAAGTCGATTAGCATTGGTGAAAGATAAACATATAATAATTTTAAAGTCTTTTTAATGTGATATTTGTGTTAAATATAGAGAAAAAAAAAATAAACGGTCTTGAACCGTCTTGAATGTGGTAATTTCAAGGGGTAGAACAGGTGTTTATTATAGGCTACTCATCAAGCACCTAGCTCTTAAACTTTTGCGTACGACCAGAGTGCACTGTTCGTGGTCACAGGCTGAGAGGCAATTACAGATTTACATTACCTGTTACAGTTCTTTTGCGAAATTCCTGTCTAAGAAGAGGAGTACGTCTAGCCGTGGACTATAAAAGGCTATCGATGGTGATGATCAGTACCAGTTGTAGTGTTAATTCTCATCTATATACATACGTAATTAACGTAATACAAACTCTTTAATCATCACTAATGTTATAAATGTGAAAGTTTGTGAGTATGGATATTTGTTATTCTTTCACGAAAAAACTGCTGGACGGATTTGGATGAAACTTTACAGTAATATAGGTTATACACTGGCATAATATATAGGCTATAATTTGTAATGATTTTATGTAATATTAGTCGTAAAATAACGATACGTGTCAATTAAGTCGGCAAAAAAAAATTGACCTCTGAGAGTTATCTTAGCGTACGATGCCTAAACCGTTGAAGATATACAAAGATGATGTTCTGTAGGATTGTTTGTATGTTAAAAAGATATTTATGTAAAGTGATCTGTTACGCAACTTAATGAGGCAGACCAAATTCCACATGAACAAAGCTAGTGTAAAATAGAATAATTTAAAAACCAATCAAAACGTTAAAAAATTAAGTTAAGATTCTACTTTTGAAAAAGAGTAAATAAAAATGTACAATCACCACGCTGGCGTTCGAATAAATTTGACTGTATTCAATCCGTTCCAATAATAGTTCCGGAAACATTGGCAGATTTGACCAACTTTGCGACGGGCCGGGCAAATCCGGACCCGCAACGAGCATGAACCGATAGATACGGTATTGTTCCTTAATTGCATATTTGTACTTTTATTGGATTTCGGTTTTATTCACTTAGAATTGCTACTGTGAACAATCAAAAAGGTAAATATTAAAGCAATTGTTCACGTGATGTGGTCAACTTGAACTTGTACTTTTAAATCTATAATTTAATACTTAATACATATTAAGCAGTCCATCCTGTAAAATATAAGATTAAAAAGGCCATTGCATCTGAAATATACATATATTTCAGGTGCAATGGCCTTTGCCAAGTATTTCCTTTCTAAGGTACACCTGGTTCCCCGGCTACTGGTATCCGAGACGACGTGCGGTTTCTGGTCGGTTTGAGTCCTACATAACCACCAGAAGTGGTATCAGAGATTTCCACACAGGAAAAAAAAAAGGTGCAATGGTCTTTTGAACCTTATATTTTACAGGATGATTATAATATTTTCAAAATTGATAGTGCTTAGGTAATTAGAGACTATCAGATATTTAAGAAAGAGAAAAAAAATAATAACTTTTTCCACATAACTCTCGTAATGTGGTTTGAAACGTATTGCTGTAATGTGTAAATTAACGGTTTTGACAAAGACGTGGTGATAAATTTCATCAAACGCGATATTAATATTGAAAAGTCTTACGATTAGGAATTTTCCTATCGTTTCATCACTTTCGCTAAACTTGCCTGTTTATTAATTTTAATTTTTATTATCATTTAATAATATTCACACTATCCACATAGAGCCGAAATGTGGCAATGACCGTTGGACTTCTCGACAAGTATAAAGTCGCTCAGTATGCGATATAACGCACAATGATTGGTGCTTCTCTAGCCTAAACTAAACAATTTGACAAAGAAGGGCACAAGAAGAAGTGAAAGTGGGCCGGCTGATCATGACTCCAGGTGGAATGATCAACCGGTAATCAAATGTTATAAGCAATCGTAGTATTGGGCGCCCTACGGCACGATGGACCGACGACTTGAGAAAAATGACTTGTAGCGAATGGATGCAGACTGTCCAAGACCGGGATGACTAGCGGTCTTTAAGGGGGCTTTCGGTCAACAGAGGACGGCAATAGGCTAACACTAATCATGTATTACTAACAACTGCAAAGAAATGTTTATATTGTGTCCACGGATTTTCATATCTCCGTGTGTGTCGAGACAAATCTGCCTCAGGCGAATCGCTGTTGACTTTAATTACGTTTTATTGGACACTGAGCTTCGTACACTACGATATCGGATTAGAACTTTTGTTCAGTTTTACTACGAGACAGTATTTTGATTTGTATTTGAGATAAGTAAATAATGAAATTAAAAAAATTTTTTTTTCATCGTGTCATCGTCACTTACCACTGAGACGAATTCATCGATTGTACGAAATCATGTGATGTGTAAAATGGCCCTTATCTAAGTATGTATATATTGGACGTTCACAGCCATATTCTCTCATCCAGTGTACTAATTAACCGATAACAGACACACGAATAATACACAACGCTGCGACACTACACGCATCAAAATCTACCGAAGAAGAATGACCATGATTGTGTGGAGGGAACGAGTGTCATGTACCTCCGACACAAAGGGAGGACCCTCCGACCAGGTGAGGTGATAATGCCTGGTGGGCCGCGACCCAACGATTGATGTTAGGATGTTGTATTTATGCTAATTGTCACGCAAATCTCTATTTCGCGATACAGAATTAGTAGTTGCTTCATAGTTCATTATTACACTTTGTAGTTTGATGTATCTTCGCTAGATAGCGCTGTTGTAAATTTTTTGTTTGTGTTGTATATGGAAGTCGCCACAATTGTATAGAACACGGCACAGTACCGCTTTAACTCGAAAGTTGTTAAGGAAGGTTCATAAAACAACCAAATAACATTTAAGGTTATTTAGAAAACGTATTAAGTTCTTGGTGCTCGTCTAAAAGAATAACTTTCCACAAGGAAAGCAAACTCTTCATGTCCAAACGCCAGCAAAGACACAGAATTCCATTGACTTGATTTTTAATTAGTTCAAAGGACTCAGGATCAGTGATATTTTCTGTTGACAGCTATAACAATATTTGAAATGCATAAAATATTACACACACAACAACCTGGGTACTTTAAAAAGACAATGATCCAAAACATCGCAGTAAATTGTGCAGTGAGTGGAAACGGTAAAACACCATGGCGTGGCCGGCAATGTCTCCAGATGCAAATCCAATAGAAAATGTGTGGTCATCATGGTATTCACGGAGAAGCATCTGTGTTATCAAATCTCGTCAAAAGTATGGAAGAAAGGTGTGAAGCTATAATAAATAATGACGGCGATTGGACAAAATACTGAGTGACTGCGCAAAAGTTACCATTATGTACTTTAATTAAAAAAAATTTGTAAAAAATCTGATTTATTTTTTCTGAATAATGGCGGTCACGTTCTTGTTAAACAGACTGTAAGTCGTGTAAAAATGAAATATTAGGAACAATAACACACAATAACGTTTAGTCTTCCTAGAACTTCCTTATGTTACCTCAACTAAAAGAAAAATGATCTGCATAATTTTTAGGACTGTGAGAAGCTCACGTGAGGACAATTACACTTTAACAAATAATTAAAAGTGTGCAGTGATTTGACAGAATTTTGAAAGATGAATTGCAAGTACACTAAACTACACTAAAACGTTTGTAGTGTGCATAAACTAATGCACACACTTTCAGTGTGGCATCTAAATTTTCTTAAGGTTAGTTAGGATTTTTTAGTTTAAAAATATTTTCTTGCTTTATTTCTACAGATCATTCTCTTACGTATAAGATGATCATTTCATATGTAAGAGTTATCCATGGCTATAATAAATTGATAATTGAAATAACCATCAGTTCAAAGAAACATCTACGTTAGTTTCCTGGGGTCACAAAAGAACAGTTCCGAGAATAGAAGACCAATACACCAGTACTTCCGATCGAATGCTCTTGTATTAGTTTAACAAGGGTTCATAGAAATTCTACATGATATTAAATTGGTTTCTGCCTAAGACAAATACATCTATCCTGTGGTATTTCGACAGGCTCCTATTTTAGTAGAAAACGAGTGTACAACCTACCAATTAGAATGTATCTAATTGGTAGGTTGTACAATGAAGCAAACATGGTTGTCCTGATCAGATGACAACGTCTAATAGAAGCTCAGTATCTGCATGAAACACTGTTGCAGAGAATGGACAATATTAAACAATACTGTTGAATATAAGATAGTAGACCAAAATATATTTTTTCAAAGAGAGGCCTGTGTCCAGAATCTGAACTGTTAAAGACCGTCGATGTGATGTGAGGTGATAAGAAAGAAGTAACGAATGCTGTAGGTGATGATTTCACTGTTCTGAAAATTAGATAATATCTAATTAAATCTGATTAGATAAGATATCCAATCACTGGACGAATGCGTAATATTATAGTTTAGATTTACTCTGGAACCCGAATTATTAAAGATTTTATAAAAATGGATTTGATAAAGTTTACTCTGCTAATTAAATTACATATAACATAATAGCCTCTATTATTCCACTTGCTGGTTCTTTATAAAGTAAATTTAAAATTATTAATTTGTAGTAATTTTATAAAAATTTGCAAAAAATATTAGTTTAATCAATAATTTATTTAAAATCTAAGAATTGGTTTTTATATTATTGGGGAGAGCGTAGTTGCTACCCGCACTCTGTCCTCTTATGCCACTTACATACATAATTTAACAAGTAGATGATGAGAAACATGGCGTATATCATTTTTTATGGATCTAATGATCTTAATAAAATAAATAATAGTATTTTACATATTAAAAAGTATATTATACCTATTGCCAATACCACAAATTTATCAATTCAAAAGCATAAAGTAACCTACAAATGTAGCATTAGCATAAAAATGTTCATGATGAGTATTCATATTTATTCATTTCGTCCTGAAAAAGACGGATAACGGTATGAAGTAGGACGTTTCACTCCTTGAAGGAGAATCCAATTTTTTTTTATATAGACCTTGCCAAAGTGAATCTACTCTGCATGATGGAAGGTATGAGTTAGTTCCAATAGTGGTGGTCACTTTACTCATTGCGAATGCAATGGTGACTCATAATATGGCAACATAGTGCTTAGTTGAATTGCCGATAATTTACACATTGGTCAAATTGGTATAAATAGAATACTTATAAATATGAATATACCATTGTACTCATTATGTATTTTAAACAAGACTGAATTTAAAACAGCCCAAGTCTCACTACCTGATTCTAAAGAGGAGGACCAAAAAGGGCAGCAATGCAGCTGTCACTCGAAAGTTATGACATTACTTACCATCATGTTATGAGTCTGCCCGATTTCCCCCTTATTTTAGGTATACCACCCATACGCAAAGTCATCACGAACCTAAAAACTCTCTTTAAACGATTAGTGAATTCAAACAATAAATAAACAAAAGCTTTTGAGCAATATATAGCTGAAAATATTTTTACAAATATTTTTCTTGAAATCACGTCCTCTATTATCACCTGCGCTAGTTCTACACCTGGCACTGTTCCAATGTATTCCACTGGGAATTCTCTGAACAGGAATACGTATATAATTAACTTTAAATAAACATAACATAACGAAACTAAAATAACATATTATAAGAAGAAATCAGAAAATTATTTTCGTTTTTTTTTCTACACTAACTTGAGGACGCCTCATACACGACCATGTTTTTGAGTGTGGCAGTCCTTTTGGGCCTTCACCCCACTAGAGTTTAACAGTGTAACCGCATGGTGTGCTTTATTGCGCCTAAAATGAGAGTGATTGGTCTTGTAATCCCAAGCTAAATGGAACCCATACCATTATAACCACATTACTGTCGAATATTATAATTCTGTAATAATTTGCCCGACTTTCAATGATAAAGCGTTATTTCACCTCTAAGGTACTAGTGTATTCTTTAAAATAAATATATTTTGAGTATTTATGAATAAAATATAAAATCACGTGGCTCTATCTAGCTATGTAGAGCATGTTTAAACAACAGCAAGCCACAGAAATTGTAGAGTCACGCGCCAGCATCACAGTAAACCATTTCCTTCAATCGATTTCTCAAGACTTTTGTGAAAATATAAATAATTCATATCATAGAGTCGGATCTCTACGTATAGGAGTTTTGAGGCTCTGAGAATAGGATCAACGTAATATAAGACTCATATGTGATACGTTTTATGGTGGCATCACGATATTGTTATACGAAAGAAACTGCAAACGAGGAACTGATATAACATATTACCATTTAAATATAATTTCTAACATTGATTAGCATGTCAATATAGTCATAATTCTAGTTAGAGATAATGACTATTGAGCTAGTGCTTGTCGACATTGACTGGGATACTTAACCTTATGTAAGATGTCTTAACAAAATCTGAAACATTCATCTTCTAATAGAATTTTCTTTTTACTTTACATATAAGAGTTATTGCTTTATGTTATTATTTCACTATCATTTCTTTGAAGTATATGGTACATCAAGATAACCAAAACTAAATTATCTAAATAGTATATATAAAAGTTTAAATAAAATAAGTATATTTACAAATATAATTTTATTTTTTGATTGCTTTTGTAGCCCCTGACTGCCTGCCAAGATGGACTGGAAGAGAATGCTCTATACATAGGACCGCGTACGTACAAAAAGCTAAAAAACTAAATTAATATAATTACAAATAACAAAATAAGTAAAATAAACCTTTTATACAATAAACTACATTTTTAATCTTAATGTTGAAGATATTTGTCAACATTTCAAGTCAGTCTGCTTTCCTTTCACAGATTACTACGTAGCTTCTATTTTTTACTTAAGAGCGTCAACAAAATCTACTCGCTCAGCGCCGTCATGCTACAAAACTGGAGACAGAAGAAACTAAAAAAGAAATCATAGCTTAAAAAGCTTCAAAAATTTTATTCTAAGTTTATCTTTTATTTAAAACTAGGGGCTCCACGCGCGTGTAATTTTTACAAATATTTAAAAATCATGGATTTTCTCAAAACTCATATTCATATAGTTAAGATTTTATAAATTTATCAATAATTAACTTGTTCTAAAGATGAAACAACTTGAAAGAGAGTCCGTCACGGCTTTCGCAGCTTGTCGCGCAAATCCTAAATACATGAGTAAGTGTGACCTTTGATCAATTAATTGATACATTTTAAAGTATTCATAAACACAAAATAGTGTTTCATATTGCACTCAAAAATACACACACACATTTAGTACTAATGCAACAATCAAGATATATGATGATGATATGACGATGTACTCCTGCGATTTCGGACATGGCGGCCAGTCACAATGGAAATCAGTTACGCAGGAGATATTGTTGTGCATAAGCATGTACACATGCAAAGGTGCACTCTCTGTTCCTGCAGTCACACTATTTGATGTGACGGTTTTTCGACACGACCGTGGAGAGAGATAAACCACAGTACTGGCAGTTTTATGTGCTCTCCGAAGCACGAGGGTTAAGACCCCAAACTTCCAAGCTCCGGGCTGTTGTTAACTATTTCTGTAACCAGAAAAACTCAATAATATTTTTGACCCGACCCGGGTATCGAATCCGAGACCTCTTGATTGATAATCGCATACGCTAACCATTAGGCCAACGAAGCATACGGTATACATATGAAACTTTCTATTGCATCACTCATTAAACCGTGGTGCAGTTTGAAAGATTTTACAAGAACTGAAAGCGACTTTACTTCTTAGTACGTAAAAGTTTGTATTCATAAAACGGCTTTAACATTCTCTTTTGTTATTTTGACTTATAATAGTAAATAGTAAATTAGAATTATTGAGAAAAATTCTTTGTTTTCTGTATAAATATATTTTTTAACAAGACGAGCAAAGGAACAAAGAGATATGGCCTTAACATCCTTTTCTTTAATCTACTTAATCACAACTCTAAAACTAACTAAACGTCATATTAACTATAAACATATTTTTACTTACACTCTGTAATATATGACATTGTCAAGTTAAAAAAATATGTAATATTTATATCAAGCTATTCCCATTTCAACGTTCTCGCCGATTTCCTTGCCTCGCTTTAAAGCGATCTTTTCTCAGATGCCAGTCACTATTTCCTATTTTGTACGGAGGCTATTCAACGCTGGCGAGTGAAGCACAGAATTGGACAAGCAAACCCAATTACCGTGGTACGTAGTTTTTATTTATGCACTACTCCTTTGAAAAATGTTCGAAGTAAAAACAATAGATTTTGTCTTAAACAACTGTAGTATTAAGGTGATATTGGCTCTATTTCTGTAATGATTTGATCTGATATTCATCCTCCTCTTCTCTCTTTCTCTCTTCTCATTCTATTTCTACCGTATCACTGATATCAAAATGCTCGTTATACCAGAATACCGAGGTTATGAGTTTACATAGCAAAGCAAATTTAATAGTAAACCAGTCTCTATACAGCTAATTTCTTCACTTTAAAACTTATCTTTCTGAATGAATGCAAGGCATACTTAAGTGCCTAGATGGAATGCATTGAATATGAGTGAACGAGAACTTCATGATTCATTCCTGAACGATGAAACTACACACGGTCACGTAGGATGTCGAGCGAACGATAAGGTTGTAAAGCCGCTCGTGCGCCACAGATCATACAGATGTCTGGCAAAGTTCCATTTTCAAATATCATTCGTTTTGAATTAACTGTGAATACAGCAATTTGAGAAGTTCTGACATGATGATAAGTCAGTACTTACGAGTAAACTATTTTGAACAAATTTACAAGAGTTATTATTTTATATTTTCATGATATTCAACTTAATAGATTGATTCTCTGATGGTAAGTAACTACTGACGTCGTTAACAAAATATGCTTTTGTAAACAATTAAGCATTGACTGTTCTTAAATGTACAAGATTTTTATTTCTGATCGGCAATTTGGTTTATACTACAAGAAAGGTTATGCCACTCAACATCAGTATTAGTTCTCTTCGTGTCTCCAGTAGCTAATATTAATTAACGAAATTATAAATTTACTTGCATCGTAATACACATAAAAACTTTTATTGTAATTATGTTATGCAATACACTATATACACACCTATAAGCATGCTACGTAAGTTGATTTGGATGGTATACAAATTCTGAATATAAAGTAAAACCATTAGATTTCACACATAGTTACACATAAACGCTACTCTTGGCAGCATATTGAAGTTTATAAGTTGGCCGTCCGGTGTAGCCGTAGACAACAATAGTCCAACTTCAAGCTTGAAACCAGCGAGTGCTTGATCCAGCCTCTCTTTTTTAATTAATACCACTTCGAACAGAGAACTAAAAGAATGCTCCAAGTCATTAAAACTTTTAATAGCATTTGACTTCGGGTTGCAAGGATGGTAACAAATTTAGTCGAAAACCTTTAGGTTTTTGAAATGCTAAGAAATAGTTTGTGAAAGAATTTTTAGTTTAGTTGGTTGAAGGTTTGTGAAAGTATTACAATGGCCTTTAGCATTTGTAAAAAGAAGTCTCTTTATTGCGACTGCTTCATTTTATCCATTTTCCGACGAATGCAAAAGTCTACACTATATATATTTTTTTTTCCATAAACTAATCTTAGATTATCTTGTGACTGAAATACTTTCTAAGAAAAGAGAAATGTAGAAAATATTACTGCGATATAGGAACTTTTTAAATTCAAAAAATTTCAAACGTAGATGTTTATGTGTAGATTTGTAACAAATGTAGGAATAATAAAAATAATTTGACACACCTCACACACACCATCAATAGCCTTTTACAATCCACTGCTGGACATAGGCCTCTCCTTAGCAAGGAGGTTTTGGCCTACTATACCACGCTGGCCAGACGGATTGGAATAGGGTTTGTTTCACGTTTTCCTTCTCTTTGTATTTGGTTCACTTAGTCGCCTCTTACGACACCAACACAGTGAAAAGGGGTGGTAACACTATGTATTTTTAATCCGTCACCACACAAACCACACACACACAGTCATATTTGATCTTAAGCTTTTCAAAACCAATATACCGTGGTATATAATATACATTTGGTTAAATATAAACATGTTACGGATTATAAATAGATACAGAGATATTGATTACAATTTATGCGATTACTCGTCCCGAGTGTACTCAGCACAGCCACAAGATTAACAGGTCAGTCAAAATATCTGTTAATTTTCATTAGAAATAAATACAAAGTCCAGAAGATAAAAAGTTCTTTTACTTTAGAGCAACAATTTTTTTAAAGAGCTTACCAAAGTGACTACTCCGACTGATGGAAGCATGAATAGAATCCAAGAGTAATGGTCACCACATTAATTGCGAATGCAGACCCATACAAGTGAGATGCTTTTTCAAGCCCCATTTGAGGACGTAAAATATATTTCGGACATTTGACACTCAACTTCACCTACTTTCAAAACAAACCAGAGCTTGTGCTATGACAATTAGACTGACTGATAGAATACTTATATACATAGGAAGCACCCAAACTTCGAAACAAATATTTGCAGGTTTTACAAACATTTGGTCTGACCCAGGAATCGAAGCCGAGATCTCAAGCACAGCAGTCGCATTTACTACCGCTGCGCCACCGAGGCAGTTAGTTAAAAGGTATAACAGTCATCATGACAGAATAAGGCTCAACGACACACGACAGCACGGATGCTGTCGCTTTAGGTTGGTCTTCTGTGAGAGGGTAGTACTGCCCGGTCGAGCCGGCCCGTTTGTGCTGACATCAGTGTGACTCTACTACCTTTTTAGTGTTTAGAATTACACTTAATTTCAGTTTCACTGATTAATAATTGTTTAGCGATCGGTACAATTTAATAAATCGCTGTGATAATAACCATTGCTTTGTACACTAAAATGAAAACACGACACAGAAATTTTGATGGCTAATTTATCCCTTGAGGTAAATACAAGCTACGGTCGATGTTATTTGAGAGTAGCATGTTACTACGAAACAATCAATGACTGTTAGACAAGCCTGTTGTCGAGTCCTATTTCTATAGATAACATTAACTATTATTCGTTCATCTGTCTGTATTAGGTCATATATATAGCTGTTATGAACAAAAGGGAGCGTAACTAACCGAAGAACATTAAAAGTCATTATATATTTACATATTTATCTGTAAGTGAGATCCAGTCCGTGTGGTGACGGAGTCCGTGTAGTAGCGTATTAAGAATACATATCGTTACCACCCCTATTCATCCCGTGGGTGTCGTAAAAGGCGACTAAGGGAACCAAATATGCAAGACAACATCATTACAAAGAGAAGGAAAACTTGAAACAAACCCTATTCTAACCCGTCTGGCCAGCGTGGGCAAAACCAAAAAACCAAAAAAAACCAAAACCAAAACCAAAACAAAACCAAAACAAAACCTCCTTGCTAAGGAGAGGCCTATGTCCAGCAGTAGACTGTAAAAGGCTGTTGATGATTGATGATGATAAAGTGTGATCAAATGTGTAGTGCTGAGCCACATAATGTTATTGAAATTAATTGCCTCAATAATAAAGGTATCTTTTACAAGATGGCGGTAGTCACTTACATTTTGGACTATCCGTATGCTCGCTTGCCCCTTGTACCATTGAAAGAATTGTTAAACATGTAAACTGTAAGGCTGTGGTAGAGAATTGACTGTACGGTTGACCTAGTGGTTTAAGCGGTCACCGCGCCGCTTTATACTGCACTGAGTGTTGTGGGTTCAAACACTTTGTGTGATCCACAAATTGTTGCTCTAAGTTTGGGTGTTCTTTGTGTCCGTTTCTTGTATGTTTGTAAAGTCGCCCGCGACACAAGATTTATTCCTAATGCGAGCGTTGTCTTTTAAAAAAAAGTCCATTTGAAATACCACGAAAAACACTTCTCCCTCATTATTGATTACTATCTGAAGAGCTTGTAATTATGATTATATTTAATCTCATTATATATTACAGTAGAACCATGAAGTGAAATATCCCTTTGATGAACACGAGATCAAAAATCAAATTGGTCAACAGAATCAAGTAAAAGATATATATATATATATATGTGTGTGTGTGTGTGTGTGTATATGTATACTTGTGTCCATGTGTAGATTCGATTTAAAATTCGACAAAAAATGTTATTGAATTTTCTTATTTTACCAATACTAAATAACAGTCTAGAGTTTGGCAGTTGGGATCTTAACCCTCATGGTTCGATCCTGTACCTAATCTCTCTGGTCGTTCCTGATAGCTGTCGCATCGGTTAGTAAGAGTGAGGGAACAGAGAGTGCACCTGTGTTTGCGCACACACTTGTGTTCTATAACATCTCCTGTGTAGTTTACTCATCTCTGTTGAGACTGGTCGTCGTGGTCAAAATCAGTTACGAGTACATCATCATTATACGTGTGTATGTGATGATAAAAATGTCATCCTAATAGTACGAGTCTTTAATAAAAACACAAATATAAAAGTGGATGGTATTGAAAGCGAGAAAGTCTTTAAAGGACGGGTCTTTTCAAATGAGTCATCTAAATTCCGCAGAGGGCCCTAGGTGTCAACCTTCATACCTCCAATTTGAAAGCTCTTCCAAATTACAAAGGTCTTCTCATAAATTGTTCCAATATTCTACGACGCCAACGGCATGTTAAGCTTAAATAGGATGTAACTTACACCGACAACTAAATACAAGCAGTTAAATTATATATTTTCCTTTTTTTGTAGATACGAAACCAAAACAGTGCCAGAAATAAAAAAAAAAACTATTTTAAATCAATAGCTTTTAAAACAATGTTTAAGAAAGCTGCCTCACTGACACATTATTTTTGACGACAGTAATAGCCCAAGTAATATAGATTGAACCTATATTTATGTTTACTTTTTTATAATTTGTACGTCAAGTTTTTATAGGTACTGGTATTTTAGTCAATGAATAGAATGTGGGTAACATTTGTGCGTGTCTACGAACGAGTCTAAAGGGGACCTTTTACACCTTTCATTTTAGAGAAACTGTAAAATTGTTTTTAAAAACTTCTTTCCAGCACATTCACTATAACTTAAAAAACAAAGATTTGTAAGTGTTCAGGTCTATATACAAATTCAATTAAAATCATTTTTAAAATTCAAGTGCAAAATATAGACGGTGTGACATCGGGCCTTTCAGTCACGTAACGCCGAACGCGTCGGCAGATCGATCGCGAATACCGAAGCGTGCGTATTTTTCATTAATGGCAATATTCACCAATTACTTATACATACCTAGATATAAGTATATATCTTTTAATATCCTCACTCCAGAGAACTTTGAACAACGAAACCTTATAAAAGAAAACGTGCTGAGATTAGATTATTAAAACGGTAGATTTAGAATTTCGTCTTCTGTGCAAGTATTTACATACATCGTCAAGGGTCCCTTTGATTTTGAAATTCATAGGTAAGCATCGTGGCCTTTGAAGAACTCATCGTAGAAGTGCATTAGAAAGGCTTAAGTCAACGCTTCGTATTAATAGTTGATTGCGCTCTATTTAACCTCTAAGAGTTCTCACAATTAAATAAATAAATATGTCGGACATTTGAAACACAACGTCATCTAGATTCAAACTAAGCAGAGCTTGTGCTATGATAACTAGACTGACTGATAGAATACTTATATGCTTTTTTTTGTAAATACATACAAATTATACATAGGAAACGCCCAAACTTCGAAGCAAATATTTGTAGATCATACAAACATTTGGTCTGACCCGGGATTCGAACCCGAGACCTCAAATACAGCAGTCGCATTCTCTACCGCTACGCCACCGAGGCAGTTAAATTTATATATAGTTAATTATGTGTTTACGAACGCGGGCGGGTAAACCGAGACAACATGTTGTAGGCGATGTTGTTAGACATCGATGACGTCTTCAATAGATAGTTTTTTAGGCACCGAACGGCTATTACAGGTGATTGGCTACCTGAGCTGTGTGATGGCAGATTATCTGCTGGAGTGACGTTTCCTAAGTGAAAATAGACAAGGAAAATATGCCTCGATCTAGGTAATATGATTTTTCTCAGTCATTCAGCTGCTCTTGCTCTTTTCTGTTACTTATTGTTCGTGAAAAACCATTGTAACTTTAAACAAAAGCTAAATCATACATTTCAAAGGAATGGACATTGAAAATATTTAACTTTCTTAAACTAAAGATAGTAAAGCACCTTCTGTATTTGATATGATGGCCGTCTGATTTTAACCAAATCAAACAATCTGTACTATGGTAACCGGAATGCTGATCCATATATTTATATATTTGTAAACACATTTCATGAATAATATAGATAAATTACTATATAGACTAAACGACTATTCTTCAACCGTTTACAGTCAACTGTTGGACATAGACCTCTCCGCAGCAAGAAGGTTTTAGCCTAAAATACCACACTGGCCTGGCCAGACGGTTTGGAATAGGGTTTGTTTCAAGTTTTCCTTCCCTTTGTAATGATATTTTCCTAAATATTTTGTTCCCTTAGTCATCTTTTATGACACCCACGGGATGTATAGGGGTGGTAACACTATGTATTCTTAATCCGTCACCACACAGACCATACTTATTATCACAAAATAATCATCATCATTATCACCATTTCAGCCGAAGGACGTTCACTGTTGGCCAAAGGTTCATACAATAATAACAAATACTGCTAATTGTTATTTGAAAATTCCTTTCCAAAACATAAAAATACTTCTCTACAACATCCGTAATTCATCGGCCCTGAACCAAAACTAAAGAGGCGGATACAGAGAATAGCAGCTTTTAATAAAGCAGTAGAAATAATCTTCCGGCTTAGACGTCTCAAAGACAAAGGCACAAAGAGTTTATTTAAAAACATGAAAATAATCAATGAGACCTCCAGATGCACGGCTTTAAAGCCAGATTAAAAGATATAGAAAAGAGATGCTGTGTAATAGAGACGTTTTCGGTTTTTTATTATGAACTGAGACGTGTTCATTGTTGTCATAATGCACATAAAACTGTGTTTTAATTTAATACTAAATTTCGGCTAAAATATTAAGACGAAACAGTTTCTACGGATGCATTTATATGATTATATTAAACTTGAAATATGAAGATGAACATATATCTTCTATATATATATAAAAGAAAGTGGTGTTAATTACACCACTTATAACTCAAGAACGGAAGAACGGATTTAGCTGAAAATTGGTGGGGAGGTAGCTTAGAACCAGGAGACGGACATAGGATACTTTTTACCCCGTTAGAACGGGTTTAAGTAAAAAAAAATCTATTTATTTATTGCCTGTAAGGCGGAACAGAGTTCGCGGGGTAAGCTAGTATTATATAAATTTAAAATTAAAAAAACCTTGAAATAATATAACACGTTTAAAAAGTAAACAATAAACACGTGTTAGCCTTTATAGTTTAAAGTAGTAAAATTCTTATCCAAGTATCTTCGTCGCGTCGGGGATCACCAATTTAATTTTTATTTCACTCTTTTAGACTGTATTTGATCATCTTTGCTGTAGCATCAGGTCTCTATGTACCTCGGTTTTTGTCACTAACAGTACGTTTATCCACTCATCGAGCCCTTTTCAACGAGGCTAAACACGATATATTTACTGTTAATTGTCGAGTATTTAGGTACCCTGCAGACTATCTTGCCTGCAGCGTTAGGTCAAAGTCACCATATTATTATCGTGTTATATTGCTATATATATCAAGTTTCAACTTAATCAGTGCAGTAGAAGTGTACCAAGGAGTCCAATAAATGGATGATTACCTCTACATTACGTCGGAAAGACACAGATATTCACAAAACCTAGCTAAAAATACTCTCGATTAAGTCATCTTTCTAACAAAAAAATATCCAAATCGATTCACCCGTTTGGAAGCTATGATGCCACAGACAGAGTGACACACACACCCACACGTCAAACTTATAATACTCCGCCTTGAGGGTTAAAAACGATATCACTCATAGGTTTAAAGACAACTCAACGAACAAGAAAAATAGACAGAAATCCAGAAAATATACACTTTTTACGTAACAGTTTCACATCTGGTGCACAATACAGTGTGCAACTGCACAATATAAATTGTATGATAGCTATAAATGAAAGTTACACATTATTACAGCAAGGCCGTAATAAATACATCTAAAACAAAGGGTCCGTATATTTCAAACTACTCGCTTTTACAACTGCATTCAATCATTTCGAGTCCAATTTCGTCTCGGTAGGAGATGTAAGTTATAACAGGTGGCGAGATTATAGTACATGCATAGATACGATGCAGTGCTCAAACAAATATACGTAGTATATATTGTGTCATTAACAAAATAATATCGTAAACGTCTAATATAGAAAACGTTAACTAAAAATCAACTGTTCATTGTGTTGGTTACTTTTAATAAAATATATGATGTGATGATGTACTTCTAATCGATTCTGAACATGGCAGCTCGTCTGAACGGAAACAAGCCAACTACCCTGACGATATTATGGTATACAAGTGTGTACACAAACACAGGTGCACTCTCTGTACCCACATACTCACAATCCGATGGAATGGCTATCCGATACGACTGGGGAGAGATCGGAAACAGGACCGACGGCTATACGTGTTCTCCGAATCAGGGGGGCTAAGACCCCAAGTTCCAAATTTCGGCCTGTTAATAACCATTTTTATAATCAGAAAAACTCAATAACATTTTTTGGCCCTACCCGGGACTTGAACACAAAACTTCTTTTCCACAGACTACAAAATATGAACATTTATCTACTTATCTACTTTTACAGATTTCCTTCGTTACAAATATCAATTTAAGAACTATGGAATAAAACAGAAAAATTAAAGTTACAAAAATTACCAAATACTTATACTATATACTTTTCAAATTTTTTGTGAAATATTTAATCGCAAAGGCCATATCTGGATGAGGAGATACAATAGGTCTCTCGTGATCTCTACCATCTAACTAGCTGCCCCGCTGTTGCTTATGCCTCAGGCTTTTGAGCTAGACGCTAGCGTTCACTGTTACTCCCTGCGGACTCCTATCGCTGAGAACCGGGCGAGGCTTAATCTAACGAATGTTACCCTAACACAAGTTACTACAAATGGAATTCGATTCAGGATTTAACTAAGAGCTTTTATATAAAATGATATTCGCTTGGAGTAAACACGGGTTTATTTTATTTGTTATGATATTTAGTTGTAATGATTTTCATAAGTGGTTGAGACCATTCCAACCAAAATTTAGTATTTTAAAAATACTTAGTATCTTAAAACTTTGTCTACTAGCTGTACCATACCCTGCCATAGTTTATTATGACAAATCATGATTGTATTGGTGAGAAATAAGGAACAAAATTTATGTTCAAAATCAATAACAGTTATCTTTGAAGAGGTAAGTTGTGTGAAAATTTAAACTTAATCGGTGCATCAAGTAACTTAATATTTATTTATGTATACACACAGCTGTAACCATATAAATGTTACCACCCATATTCATTCCATGGGTGTCATAAGAGTCGACTAAGTGAGCAACGTACGCCACACCGTAAAGAGAAGGATAACTTGAAACAAATCTTATAACAATCCGTCTCGCCAGCGTGGTAAAGTAGACAAAAAACTTTAAATGGAGCGAGAAAGAGAATAGCATTAAGCCGCTATAGTGCAGGTCCCCATGCTGCATGCAGGTTCTTAAAATAACAAATAATACTAAAGATAACAATTCTTTTTTACTGAGTGATGAAATCTGAATCTGAAAAAAACTCTCCGTTATTCAGAAGAAGTACGGAGAAGTAGGGCAGGGCATTCTAAGTGCATCTTAAAGTGGAGGTGTTCATGGACGCAGAAGTTTATTGCCTTCAGCGACCAGAGAGAACACTACGCTAGTCAACATCACGGGAAAGAGAAGAAAAACTTGAAACAAACCCTGTACCAACCCATGTAATCAGCGTGGTTAGGACGGAACCTCTTTTCTAAGGAGAGGCCTACGTCTATGATGTCAGATTAAAGCTTGGCAGACCCGTGCTTCGGTACATTTACACTGGTTCGATCAGGTTGAGGCCACGTCCCAAACAGAGCACCAGCATAAAGGAAATTCTTTAAATTGCCTTTCACCAAGTGTGTGAGGAGACCGGGTACCCGTCTTCTTCCATTTAATTCTGATGGACCGACCCTCGAAACCCGACAACGCTCTTGTGACATGAATAGCAAACATAAGCAGCAGTGGTCACATAATTAACATCATCTCAACTAAAAGACATTCACTGCAGGGCATAGACCTCCCTCAAGGTTCACCACGACGACAAAATACAACATATTGAAAAAATTTTGATTTTAAAAACTAAAAAGAAATAAGGAAAAAAAAATACTTTTTACTACCCAACCGACCTGTATTATAATATCAAGTTATCTATTAATTAGACAAAATGGCAGCCATCTTATCTACGTGACTCATAAATCTATCTCTCGTCTGAGTGAACGTTAATACTAACATTATATTATGTTTAAACATGATTACGTGGATCGTTGAACGTTTAGTCCAAAACCAATGAACACCATTCAAATAAGGGTAATGACTGAACATAGATAATAGACAGTCACTACGATATTATTATAATATTCACATCAAATGTATTCTGTAAAACTGTACTGTGTATAGTCAGGAGAAAAGAATGTAAGAAACTGGTTGACTCGGTATTGTCTGAACTCGGTCGTTTTGAGTTCTAGTCATATAGCATCTCATGATCACCTTTTGAAAACATTTACAACACAATTGAGAAACTTTGTTTTTAACTGTACAAGACATGAAATATCAATATCAAGGTAACTTTAGAAGGGACTTTCATCACTAAATTGTTAATTGATGCTAAGGGTTTTGGGTAAGAAATAGACCCTTCAGTAAAGATTTATATATAACTAGAACAGCTATTATTATAAATAGAACTTTTATTAGATTCGAGTTGAAGAATAAAAACGGTAAATATCAAAAGTTTTCAAGTGAAAAGTAGAAAAAGATGAAAAAAAAAGTTTTGTTACCTTTAAAGCGGTTCTGTAATATATTTTTGGATATTTTTACTATAGATTTAGTTGTTTTTTTTATCCTCATCGGATAGGAAATGACCACCACTACCCATGGACACCTGCAAGTCAAGAGCTACAATAGGAGGGTACAGGTGTAGTTTAAAATGTTTGATTGCCACATTATTCCTTACCTACTACGTCTATGTTAACTTTTTTAAAAATTATTTATAAAACTGCTAATTTTGTCTATAATTAAAATCTATAGAAATAAACGAAGTTGAAGTGTCACTTCATAATTTTATATTAAGAATTTAGTGCCAAAATTTATATACGAAACTATGTCCGGTATTTACATGCAAAAACCACTGTTTTCTGTCTGTCTGTTTATTTTGGTTAATCTCTGTAATAGCTGAACCGATTTTTATGTAACTTTCACTGGCAGATAACTGATTTTATAAGGAGTAACTAAGGCTACTTTAATAACAGAGAAGAATAGGGTGGGCGAAAATCAAATTAAGAACCAATAAATTAATGAACAATATCCAATTCAAAAGCTGCAAAAATTGCGAGTAACAACGTGGGGTGCTAGCTAGCTAGTTAAAAATAAAATTGGCTACAAAAAAATGATATGAAAACACAAAGGGCCGGTATGCTGTCAACAGCAGACCAAAGTAGGATTTTTTTTTAAATTAAAAGCATAAAAATATTACTCCGTTAACAGAATTCCGATAACAACGTATACAAATATTTGTAGTACAGTATATCAAGAGCACACTGCGTCAATTCTACACCATCACAGAGCAAATTCAGCCGATAGGATGACGCCACAATACATTGACAGCCGCGGGTTTGGCAACCCTTGTCAAAGATAACGTCAAATCAAGCATTGTGAAGTGTGACGGCGTTGCGACGAACCTGAAATTGTCGCGATTAGCAAAAATTGTCTCGGTCTTATTGATTTTGTCAAATAATTAAGGTACCCTCTGGAATCAATGCGAAAGAATATGTCTTTATGTATTTAACACACAAAGGGTCCTCTGACCGCGATCTGAAGCGAGGTGATCATGCCTGACCGGCCGCAACCCAATGGTTGCTGATAGAAATTGTGCGTGAATATTAATGATTAATTCAGTAGTTCGCTGTCTTCGTAAGGAGGTACTGAACTTTTTTTCTCTTATTATATATCCAAGTTTTGATTGAGAAGGCACAGCGATCCCTACGTCAGATTCTGTAAGTCTGACGTATGTCAAAGTTATTGATACATAAAATGGGTAGTTGCCAACCTCTGCGTTTGAACAACATTATCCTAATAATATTAGGCATTAATGACCACTCCTGAGTGACCTGGTGTACTGACTAACAATTTAGTTATTTAATATACTTTCCAAAAAAAATATGGCTGTTTATTTTTCTAGTTCCTTTAAAAAATATAATAATGAAAACGAGAACAGTAACTTAATAAATTAAATTCCATTTGGGCTCGTTCTCGGCGCAAAGGATGTCCGTTGCAATTCAGCAAAGATGTGGAGCCAGTATCATAGGCACCTTAGCACCGAAAGCAGTGTGAAACGAACCCATTTAATTTATATTAAAAAATACTTTATTGGTAAAATGATAGTATATATATAAATCTGTATAAATACATAGCACTCTGTGTGATAATGGATTCAGAATACAGAATGTCACCACTCCCAGAGTGCCCATGGATATTGTACGAGGCGACTACGGGAACAAAAGATGTAGGACAACATCACTGCAAAGAGAAAGTAAACGTGAAACAAATCCTTTTTTTAACCTCCCTTGGGCCGTCACCTCACCGGGATTTACGGCGGGGTGGTGTCCGGAATCGAACGGACTAAAACCACACGGTGTGCCCCTCTGCGCCTGAGATAGAAGAGTTCCGGAACTTGCAACAAATCCTAAACCAGCCCGTCTGGCCAGCGTGGCCTAGCCACATCTAGCTGGACAGGAACCTCTCCTTAGCATAGTAGTCCAAAATCGCGGTTGATAACATTGCTGACGATAAATACAAGTATGTATTTCTTCTTAACATTATCATCGCGTTATCTCCTACCTATCAATAATCCTCATCCAGATATTTTTTATCAGAATTTAAAGTAACGCAAACAAAGTTGCAGTCAAAGTGTAGTATACGATAAAAGTTCTCCACTCTCAAAGGTAGTCCTCCAAAGACTAGGTGTTCTGTATAAACTCCGAGAGCTGTAGTAACTTTCTATTAAAGTTTGAGAGGAAACTTTTATTCAACGACTGATCCCAAAAGGCTATTTTACGACTGGAACCCTTACGACGTCTGCCAAAAATGTATACCTAGCAGTGTAACGTAAATAGAGTTTACGTGAAACTATATTATGTAGTGAAGTAGTTTAGTGTTACTCAGTAAGGGTACTTTTATACCGATGCGCGTACGAATAAAAAATGGTCGATATTTGAAGAGTTACACACAAGAATTAATTTGATAAAAACTTTTCCATTAGATTTATATATAATAATCAAGTTTTGGCTTTAAATATTACTACGTAATTTATGTCTTATGGAATTCTCATAACTGGATCGTAGTCTGGTAATCGATGTTAGACCATAGTTCCTTCATTTTAAAGTCTAGAACTAGACTCATGTCTTTTGTATCTTTTTGTTATCATCACTGTATATTTTTATAACAAACGATACATATTGACTAAAAAATAATTAAAATATGAATTAAATTGAAGCATTCCGCACCTTTCACACCTCACTTCACCCCTTTTTGTCTATAAAATTGACTTGAAAGGGGTACAAAAAATTCTCATCGAATGTCAAGTTGAATCGATTAGTTTCTAAACAAATCAAAAGAGACAAAAGGTTTGATACAGTTATGTAAGAAACGACTAGTTGAGAAGACCCTTCCCATTGTCAAATCATGAAGACTGAATAATACAAATTTAAGGATCGTTGTAAAATTGAATAATTTATTTTGAATAAATATAATATCAACTCATATCTTCGATTAATAAGACTTATTAAAGTAATTAGATATACTAGTATTTGAAAGTACATAAACTTACAAAAATACGGCAGTCTCCATATCTCTCACGTTATGTTCGCAAAACAAGAGATACGTTTCGATGGCTTTCCCCGTATATGATGACGCTGATTAAAGGTCACTCGCTAAATTATGAATGTCAACTTCGGTAAATCAAAATAATTTAAGGAATTGTAAGCAAGCACAACATTCAATTTCACATACACACTGCACAACACAATCAATATTAATAATAATAATAAGTTACTTTTTAATAGAATTAGCGGGACTCACTACAAATCAAAGTAAAATCTTACACTAACTGACGCTACTTTTTAGAATCCGGCAGTTTTCGAACATAAAATAATTGAATCAATACTGCACTTGTTAAAGTTAGGAAAAAATTATAATGTGTTTACCGGTATTATGTACTGTAGAAACATTTAACTAACACAGAATACACAACAATATAATTTACGAAGGCTCAATTCTTATGTATTAACATATTTTGTTAACAATCAATAGAAAAAAAGGCGTGCAATTACGATGCACAAAGCGATTAGTTGTAGTTTGGCAGCAATAATGCCTATGACGTATTGATAATGCTCGAACCCACGCTGCTGAGTACGTACCATCAATTGGCCAGCACGTAGCTCGGATCCCATTGAGCATATTTGGGACAGTTTATGAAAACAGAAATCTTGTGCCGTAAACAGTGGCAGCACTAAAAACCGTTAATCGCTGATTTTAATGCTGCCACAGTTGTGAGCACAGGATTTCTGTTTTTTTTTAAACTGAAAGACAAGATAAAACAATAATGGAACAATATTCCTTAAGTCTGTTTAAGAATCCTAATCAGATCTATGCAGCACCGATTAGAATCTGTGATAAAGGTACGTGTAGACAATATCCCTTTTTAAAAAATAACCTGTGCCCCAAACTTTTTTTCATATACTCTTGATAACTTATATAATACTATGCTGTTATGAAGTCAATAAACCTATCTATAGGTTTCAATTTAAATGTTTATTTCAAAGGAGGCTTGAACATTGATGGGGTTTATGAGTTGATCAGTGTATATATATTGCCCTCCTTGCTAAAGAGAGGCCTATGTCCAGCAGTGGACTGTCAAACGCTGTTGATAATGATAATAATATTAAATAAGCCGTAGAAACCGGTCGGATGGGTTGATGTTCGTTACGTACTTTTCTACATTTTTTTTTAATTTTAAGAGCCTGCCAAAGTGACTATTCTGCCCGTTGGAAAGCATGAATAGAATCCAAGAGTTGTGGTCATCATACTAATTGCGAATGCAGACAATGCAGTATGATGGCCCACGCTATCACGGCTAAATCATGCTTTTTCACGACAACTGTCACCCCTCCATCAATGGGCCTGCGGTCTCACACTCACAAACGAAACACGACAGCACGGATGCTGTCGCTTTAGGTTGGTCTTCTGTGGTAGTACAGCCCTGGTCGCACCGGTCCGTTCAATCTGAAATTAGTGTGGCTCTACTGCCTATAAAGAACAAAGCACTACGACTACGTCCTAACGTAAACAAAACGTAGCTAGTGTAAAGTACTTTTTCTTATTCTATATCACGCGGGATTTTACAAATTGTGAATCTCACAAAATTGCCCCGTGTTAGGTTCAAACTCACAACACACAGCGTAGTAGAAAACGGCGAGGTGATCGCTTAAACCACTTCACCAGTCGTGCAATCATTTATAGCTAGTATGTAATTCATGTATTGCCCAAGACCAGGATGGTTAGCACTCCTTGGTGGAAACCCTTGCTCAGCAGTGGACGGCGATAGGTTGATTTGACGTAATTCATACAACATTTTATCATTAATATTATTGTCGGATAAAATTATTGACAGGACACGTATATTGCTTCTTCTACAGATAACACAGTACTACGTTTACGTAAATATATATCTGTTATGATACAGTTTAAAGTTGCATCCACAACCGAAATAACTCGTCCGCCTGTTGTATGCTATCGAAAATAATTTAATACCGTTCATTTCGAAGGACGTTGTGTTCCAAAAACCACAGATCTTACTACGAGTTAAATGTTATTGGGAACATGAAAACAATGTTATTTTACAATACAGGCTATTGAGAAAAAATACTGAGTACTTTGTCAGATATCTGTAGAGGAGTAGCCCACCCCTGAGAGGATAATTATAATAAAAATGAGCAGACTTGTAAAGCTGCTGTTATGCAATTCTCTTGTTGCTAATACACAGTAAGTTCTACTTTAAGAATGATACATTACACTACACCATAAAAAATGACAAATCTATGTTTTTAACTTTAACTGGAACCAAACGGAAAGTTTTATATGGAAAATGTATAAAAATCTAAGTAATATATCCAAACAAAAAACAACCGCCTCCAGAACCTCGTATATTATTAATTGACGGGCCTATTGGCTTAGTGGTTAGTGATCGTGACTGCTGAACGAGACGTCATTAGTTCGATTCCCCACGACAAATCTTTATGTGATTAGCATGATCATTTCTTCTGTGTTTGGGTGTAATTATGTATAATAGGTACGTATTTAGAAATATATAAGTATGTTTATAAACAGTCTGGTTACCATAGTACCGACTTTGCCTAGTTTGAGATCAAATGGCCGTGCGTGAGATGTGTGAGGATATTGTTATTATTAATAATTAAATCTCGTTCAAACTAAGAGTGTACTGTAACGTAATATTGACTACATAACCTCTAGAATTTGACCTTTCCTTTAACGAGTCATTTCATATCCATTCCCATTAAGTAAAGGTTATAGTCATATATATAAATGGCTCACGTTAGCACTCGTAGTAGCGCATCTTGTACAGACAGACACAAGTTAGAGAAACAACTTACTACTAAACTTGGTACCAGTTGTAAGATTCTGCGCCAAGTCGCCACTAACCGAGCGTGTGATGCTAATTGTACCATTGTTTTTGAGTTTACATGTCAGCTTTATGGTCACATTGTAATGACTTTTAGTACTTGACGTATATTAACCCCTTGTAGCCCCTTGTAACATTTCTGTAACAAACTATAAAAGATCCTACAAATTTATACAGATCATACTAATTCCTTTTTAACTCATTGCATCTTCACTGTGACATACCATACTAAGGAAATAACAGACCACGTCACACAGAGATGACGTTACTAATATAAAATTTAAAGTTTAATTTGACAGGTAGGTAGTCGCACAAGTTGGTACGTGTAAAAAAGTTTGAAATTCGGTAAAAATAATTTTTCTTGCTAAACTGATACGATTTTCTCTTGGACATTCGGGTAAGTACCTAAAATTAGATATTATATAGTATGTTATTACATTTTTTGTATTTTTATACTAAAAAGATAACTATTTAGGTTTGTAACATTTCTGTAACATTGATTAACAAGGATAGAAATGTTTAGTCATAGAGCTAATTCCACTTCCACACCACATAGATCAATATGATACTATTAGCTCAATGTCACAGATATGTCACAATCCCTATTTTCCAAAATAATTGATATTATAAAATAAAAAAAATATTTTCTGAGAAATACGTGTTTCATTTTAGTTAAATATCAGTCCTTAATCGTAAATAATTTTAAAATTTATGATCATGGGTTACAAGGGGTTAACGTCGTGAGTAGCAAAATCTACTTGTGTTATGTTAATTCTGACTCCATTTGAACTTGTTTACCACATATGATGTGTTAGCAGGATTTCCTGAAACAGGAAAACTGTCATTGGGTGGTTCAGTACATTTCTTCTGAGGTTATTTTAAGACGTATCTTAATCGTCAATAAAAACCATCTCGACAAGCAATAGTTATCAAATTCAGAGGTTCAGAGCGCATAGACAGACAAAGAGTAACAGACATTAGACCTAAAAACAGTCTCCGGGATTAAAAGCATCTTTAAGTGACCAATAATCTAGATATTACTATAGTGTAAGTTATTTTATTAGTACAACACTTATCTAAAAGAAAACAAAAGGCCCAATGGCATAATAAAAACAAGTCTTAACCCATTACTTCCCAACTAGCGAAAAATTTAGAATTTTCTGTTCAAATCACAAAAGATATTTTATTATTGCATTTATTAATGCAGTAAGAAAAAAATAATGTGAAGCAAGAAAACAAAAATTTATTTGTTCTAGGATCTGAATCAGCCTGTCCTATATGTAGGACATTGTGATCATATGTTAAAAAAATATATATCGTTACGACTTTATTGGCTATTTTACGTTTAGTAAAGGTGTCCCAACAATTTTAGGTAATTTGAAATATATAATTACTTTTATTTGTATAACTATAATTAGCTATATAAAACCAACAAGAATGCACTACTAACGGCTACGAAATATATACACTGTCAATGTCACTATATTTTTTTATCAAAATATTTTTTTAACGGAAAAACAGTGAAAAATGTTTGCTATTTACAAAAAGGCTTAAAAAATTTATTAAAGCCAGTTCTAGAAAAAAAATGGTAATCTGGTGTTCCAAAAATATGACAATGGGAAGTGATGGGCTAATTAACGATATGGTCTAAGTAAAACTTTCATATGGAACGAAAAACAATTCAACATGAAAGTAAGTAACAGAAATCGTATCAAAAAAGAACTAAGACAAGAATTTACCTTCAATATATCGTCACAAAAGAAAACGAATTAAATAAAAAAATATCGTCTACTTTTACAGGGCGTTTGTCCACGACAACGAGTCACTATCAAATTGAAATCATCTCAAAATACCGTACCATTTACATACTTTTGAGTATAAGTTTATATTTAATATTACAACATTTGTACTGTTTAAAATGTTTTATAGTATGAGGCTTTCCCTGGGAACTACAGTATGGGGTTCTTCAAGAAGGGGATAAATAGGTTTCTGAAGGGTCGGCAATGCGCACGTGATGCCCCTGGTGCCGCAGGCGTCCATAGGTTGCGGTAACCGCTTACCATCAGGCGGACCGTATGCTTGTTTGCCACCGTCGTGGTATAAAAAAAAATAGTAACATAAAATAAGCTGTTAATTTTACACGAAAGGGTAATATGGACAGCATGGTTTGCCTAGTGGTTTAAGCGGTCGCCACGCCGCTCTCTACTACGCTGAGTGTTATGGGTTACACCACAACCCCACATGGCACAACACTTTGTGTAATCCATAAATTGTTGTACTGAGTCTGGGTGTTCTTTGTGTCCGTTTCTTGTATGTTTGTAAAGTCGTTATATTTTTTAAAAATTAATAAAATAATATATTTCATGCCTAACTTGTATGTATGTATGTAAGTTATATTCTTTATTACCTCATATCTTCCATAGTGCTGTACAAATTTATTTAATTAATACTCGCATACCGTTGAATTCGTCTCGGGTCACCAAGACGAATCCAACGATATATTAATGTGCGTGTTCTCAGTTAAATGACGTGAAAAGTAAACCAAAGTGACGACTGTGAGATGCTATAGTTGAAAGTAAAAAAACACGTTTAGTACAATATGTGTTTCAAATTATAGGGGTTTTATTTCTTTTAAATGAGTCTGATGTCTCTGAGAGCTTGCTATAAAGTCCAGAACGAAAATTCCTTTAAAGAATTAGACCATTTACTGTACCAAAAAAAAACAAGTCCAGTCCAGAAATGTAGAAAGCAATTTAATTAATACAACATTAAAAAAAATTCATCATCAATTCTCAGATAAAATAAAATAAATAATAAATTATAATATGAAATACTGGGACTGCAACAGTTGGGACCCATTTTGAATAGTGATTTTAGACTCGATTATTTAATTTAATTTCAGTTTTTATTTTAATTTATTGTTTAGTTATTATTCGTTATTTTTGACAGTCTTTTTTTTTCATTTTATTTATATTATTCTTTTAATATTACTTCTTATTAGACTTCAAAATGACTGTAACATTATGAACATAAAAATTATTATGATATTAACTGTACACAACAGTAGTAAAGCATTATTTGTGTGCCCAAATCTCAATTTAAATCGCAAGTCAAGTCGTTGTCTACTGAGGTAATTATCTTTTGATATCATCGTAAACCTATTGTGATTCTAAATGGTTCAGTTTGAGGCTTCAAAGTCTCCCTTTGTCATAAAACCCAAGACACTACCACCTTAAATTTGCGATCCTGATCCACTCTTGGCGACATTATACATTATTTGGAGCCAAACTCATTTGGTAAGTAAACATTAATAATTCAGCAATGGTCGCGACAAATACTTTTACATATTCATAGATAGAGAGTGTATATTTTTTGCTCTCAGCCACAGTGAGCTAATTACAAAAGTCTTCAACGTTTCGACTTTTTTCTGTTTCACTTCTGCCTTTGATTGGATATCGGCGCAGGGGAATATGAATTGGCGATTTAATTAAGGCTTGCCTTCTATCTCAAGTTTGTTATGAATGGGATCGTTAGTGTCTGTCTCTTCAGATTGATTACACAAGTTGACAAAGATTTTATTCATATATTCATTCGTTTTGAACGGTACTTACTGTTTCTATTCTTCTTTCGGTATTCTCTCTAATAAGTTTGGAAGTGGCGTTTCGTGAATGCCCCCGGGGACAAGTTTGGATGATGATTAATTATTGAAGTGAATCCAAAGTTCTTTGTTTTATAATCTACAAATGGAAGAACGACGCAGTGGTTCTGTCACTAGACTAATGATAAAAATATAAGTCGAAAAAGTAATTTTTGATATAGATTTTCAAGAAAATTATGCTTTAAAGTTTATCAGGCCTAACCAAGAACATTTTTATCGCCAGTGATAGTCACAAGCGATAAAAATGTTCTTGGTTAGGTCACAGATAGATATCCTAGCCTTTAAACTAATTTACTTAACTTATCGGTATCGATCAAATAAATTGAACTTCCTAGTATAAGTTAAAATACTTAACCACGGTAGATAGATGTTCACTATTCAACTATTTACGTTGTAAATAGTTTGCCTCTATGGTGGTACTTCGTTCTAAGCACACATTATGGAGAACTTTTTGACAGCTTCGGTGGCACATTAGTAACTGCTGTGCTTGAGGTCTTGGGTTCCATTCCAGGTCGAACTAAATGTTTGTTTAATCTACAAAAAGTTGTTTCGGAGTTTGATTGTTTTTTATGTAAAATATTTATGCATTGTAAAAGTGTAAAAGATATACATACATGTATTTACATGAGTTTTCTAGTATCCATAGTACAAGCTCTGCTTAGTTTGGTTGATAGCATCTATTCGATGGTGTCGTGTGTAAGATATCCGAAATAGTATTATTATTATCTAAAAATTATACACAGCCCTATTTTAACCAGAATTATCTACAGTGATACCATAACCTTACATAAAATCGGTGTTAGGCAATCCTTAAGTTACTTTTCATCGAATAAGTAAAGCTACCGGGTTCTAAATCCACCTCTCCCTGAACCTGAGACTCAACGCATACTTGTGACTGTCGAGTTTGCAGATATCCATTGACGACGGTAGTTATTTGGCCATCAAGAGATCCCTCGATTAATTTTGCCCCCATACCATGAAACCACTAGTTGTGTCTACTTTCTTCCGTTAGTGTTTGTTAAGGTAACCAATTCTCCTCACATTACAAAAGCAAATGTTTATTATTCATCTATTATGTTTAAGTATTCTCTTGAACGAGCAGTAATAAAATAAGTTTGTTAGCAACACTTTTAAATAATTGGTTTTGCGGAAGGACTTGTTTGGTATCGATCGCAGTTTTATTTTCTTGAATTTTTTTGTGTGTTTTTGAATTATTTTGTTGTGTGTGTGTGTTTTAGTTTGAGAAGTACTATTTGTATTATATATTAACTTTATTCTTATTGAAAGAGTTTTTACGGCGATATAAGAAAGTGATATTCCATATATTTCCTAAACATGACGACTTTGAAAAGAGTTGCTGCGATATTTTTTCATTAACATTTTTTATAATTTTTACTCTATTTTACAAAAAAAGATGTGTGTCTATTTACGTACGCACGTTAGAAGGTATACTTCTTTGGCGTACTAAGATATTTGTTTTTCTAAAATGTTATTTTATGTTTGCAGAGAAAACGATACTAATAATAGAAAAAAAAGTCTTTAATACCAAGAGAGTTTAAACACATTATCTAGTAAAATAAAGTTTACTTAAATATAATAAAAGAATTATTAGTACACAATTAATAATTTCATGGTGTCACTTTTTCGTGTGCGCGCGAGTTATAAAAGTTCACTCTCATCATTGTTCTCCTACGCGCCGAAAGAAGTGTAACTTCGAAATATTAGAGCTCTTGTGGAAAATAATACATTTTTAATGTAGAATAAATCTTGCAAATTGTTCTTAGTGAAGAGTTAACAGAACAATTAAAAGTGAAGTTAAATTACACCGGTGTGTTCTGCACCTTATTACGACGGCTTAGAACTGTAATAATAATTATACATGTCAATAAACGTATGCGACCCTTGTTATTGACAATAAATACTTGAAATTGATTAAGAAGGGTAATCTATATACTTAGTCTGGCCATAAATACTGTTACACTTAATTATAAAAAAATATTACATTTGAATTTCGAATCTGTCATTTTTATACGATTGTTCATTGTGTTTTCTCATTTTGGCGCCAATACATTGTAAAATATTTTGCGATATTAAAATGGTGTGGGGTGATAAAGAGAACCGAATCGCTGTGATAGCATTACACAAAGTAGGTATGGAGCCAAATGCAATTTTTAAAACTCTCCATACACTTGGTATTAGTAAAATGTTTGTGTACCGGGCTATTAATAGGTACAATGAGACCTCCTCTGTTTGTGACAGAAAAAGATCTGGCCGTCCACGTAGTGTTCGTACGAAAAAGGTGGTCAAAGCAGTAAGGGAAAGAATTCGAAGAAATCCTGTCCGAAAGCAAAAGATTTTATCTCGGGAAATGAAGATAGCACCTAGAACCATGTCGCGTATTTTAAAAGATGACTTAGGACTTGCAGCCTATAAGAGACGCACTGGCCATTTCTTAACTGATAATTTAAAGAAGAATAGGGTGGTAAAATCGAAACAACTACTGAAGCGGTACGCAAAGGGAGGTCACAGAAAAATTTTGTTTACGGATGAGAAAATTTTTACAATTGAGCAACATTTTAACAAACAAAATGACCGTATTTATGCTCAAAGCTCTAAGGAAGCTTCCCAATTAGTCGACAGAGTGCAACGTGGACATTATCCGACTTCAGTGATGGTTTGGTGGGGTGTTAGCTATGAAGGAGTGACTGAGCCATATTTTTGTGAAAAAGGTATCAAAACATCGGCACAAGTGTATCAAGATACCATTCTTGAGAAGGTAGTTAAGCCCCTTAACATCACCATGTTCAATAACCAAGTATGGTCCTTCCAGCAAGACTCGGCGCCGGGTCATAAAGCTCGGTCCACGCAGTCTTGGTTGGAATCGAACGTTTCGGACTTCATCAGAGCTGAAGACTGGCCGTCGTCTAGTCCCGATCTTAATCCGCTGGATTATGATTTGTGGTCAGTTTTAGAGAGTACAGCTTGCTCTAAACGCCATGATAATTTGGAGTCCCTAAAACAATCTATACGATTGGCAGTGAAGAATTTTCCCATGGAAAGAGTGCGTGCTTCTATTGATAACTGGCCTCATCGTTTAAAGGACTGTATTGCAGCCAATGGAGACCACTTCGAATAAGCTTTTTATATTTTTAATTGTTTTATATTTATGTATTAAACTGACACACTGTAAAAGTAATAAATGTTATTTGCAGTTAACAATTTTCTTTTTTCTTTATTACAATATTTATGGCAAGACTAGGTATATTGGGTGCTATAGTAAATATGTAATGTTATGGTAATCTGCACTGAAAGTAAATTTTTGAGTTATAATCTAAGATGATGAACTGTGTATCCTGTATACATGCATGAAGAAAAGCTTAAAAATAATGATCAACAATAAATTAGACTGCATGAATGGCCCAGTGGCTTTTGCGTAGGCGTGAGCAACACTTTGTGTTATTTAGAAATTGTTATTCTGAATAATTGATTATTTGACGGGGCTGTTTGTCCAGTATTTACTTGCCCTGAATACTGAGCCGGAGGTCGTGGTTTCGATTCCCACATTGGACAAATACTTGTATGATGAACACGATGATTTGACCTATGCCTGAGTGTAATTTATCTGTAATATGTATGTATTTAGACATGTTTAAGCATGTTTATTAGCAGCCGGGTTACCATAGCATAGGCTCTGCCTAATATGAAATCAGAATGCTATGTGTAAGATGATTATTATTATTATTAAAGTATGGATAGAACAAACTCTGTGCTGAAGTATTTTGCCCTATATGTTGATGTGGCGAGACATCAACGCAAGTAGTTACTTTGCTAAGCTCGGAGTGATCGAATACCAAAATTGTGACTAATAATTACATTTAAAGATGCCATCCTGCGTGTTAAAATATGTAAAAATCAATCCATTAGGAATAAAAGATAGTGGTGTAACTAATTAGCGGTAAGTAAATCATCATCAACAGCCCTTTAAAGTCCACTGCTGGACATAGACCTCTCCTTAGTAAGGACGTTTTGGCCTACTACACCACGCTGGCCAGACAGGTTGAAATAGGGTTTGTTTCAAGTTTTCCTCCTCTTTGTAATGATGTTATCTTGCATACTTTATTCTCTTAGTCGCCTTTTACGACACCCACGGCATGAATATGGGTGGTAACACTACGTATTCTTAATCCGTCACAACACGGACAAGTAAATAAAACAAAATAAATAAATAAAAATTAAGTCTGAATGTTTTACGTCCGTCATTTATAAATAAAAATCATAGATATTAAATTAATTTCATTTAGTTAAAAGTTCATAAATTCTAAATGTTTATTGAACTAAGTGACTAAGTACATTTTGAAGTAAAACATAATGCGGCAATCCAAACTAGCTGTGTGATAAAACATGTAATATATAATGTGTTTTTACTATCTGTGTATATTTTAATTAAATATAAATGAAATGTCTCAATTAATATTTTATTTTTAACAGTGCTATATTAATTATTTCTTTATTTTAATCATTTGGAACAACGTTAAATAAGCATTTAATTGTTCAATTACTCCACGAGACTAAAGTTACTAACGGTAATTTGTCGGCGCGTCAGATACTCACTAAATTAATTTTGTTTAAATGAAAATAAAGTTTATATTAAATTAAAATATTGTTATTATTTTTAATTAATTTTCTTTAATATTACATGAGTACAAAGAATGAGTATTTACTAAATATTACTAATATGGTTTGTTATAAACAAATAGACAATAACTTGTAACTGAAACCTCGCTTGTAACTTAACCGTAATACTGTTAAGGTTACTTATTAAGCAAAAAATATTATTAATATTAAAAATATACACCTGCGATCCGTCACCTCTAAGCCAGAGGTTCTCGCTGAAGTCGCAAAGTTTTATGAGGATCTATACACCTCACGAGGTGGCTGGAGCCGAAGTGTACTAGAGTGGATACCACGATTGGGTAAACGTAGTGTAGGGCGCCCTGTAGCGCGATGGACCGACGACTCGAAGAAGGTGGCTGGCAGAGGATGGATACGAATTGCCCAGGACTGGGATAGTTGGCGTTCCTTGGGGGAGACCTTCGTTCAGCCGTCCGCGTGTGCCGTACGTCGCCTAAAATAGAGAGTTTACCCATAGATGGTGCCTGCAGTAGGGGGCAGGCGCTAGGAGGGATCTGGATGTCGTAATACCAGCGTTTCCCGGATTCCTCCTATCTCAGGCGCAGAGTGGTACACCGTGTGGTTTTATTCGGTCCGATTCCGACACACCACCCCGCCGTAAACGTTGGTGGGGTGACGGCCCGAGGGGGTTTCGACGCGTTGAAAAAAAAAAGAAGACCTTCGTTCAGCAATTCACGGCGATAGGTTGATTTGAGTTTGATTACGATCTTCATTTAAATAAAATCAAGTAGGCAGAATAATAAAAATATCATATCTCAATGCATTAATTTGTAATCTATGTGAACCTAGCAGATACCGCACACCGCGCGATCCCCTCCGTCATGAAGTTATGCGCTAACTTTTGTTTGAAATGGCTTCTCTAGTATATTATAACCCAATGTCCTGGATCTAAGTATTATTAGTGTCTCGTTTCTATCTTATTTTTATAGGTTTTAATCGCTGTTCTTTTGGTGACTGCAATCACTTCCACACATAGTAATATAATAATAATATTTCGGACATCTGACACACGCCATCTAGTTCCAAACTAAGCAGAGCTTGTAGCCTGTGTACTAGACAACTAATATAAATACATATATACTTTGTGTTGGAAATTATCCATAAAAAACACCCAAACTTCGAAAAAAATGTTTACAGATCATACAAACATTTGGTCAACCGGGAATTGAACCCGAGACCTCAAGCACGGTAGTCGCATACGCTACCACTGCACCATCAACGCAATTCAAAATAGCAACACTTTTCATAAATCCTTGAAGTTCAGGATATGCAATAGAAAATACTACAAATGTGGGCGCAGTAATATCAATATTTAAATTACGCGTTTCATTAAATAATCCACTTAAATCATTTTTTTTCACTTAATTCATTTAACGTAATGCAGTTTAAAGAGCGCAGTTGAAATCCACAGCTCATGTTAAATTTCATAATAGAATTTTGGAGCGTGGATGTTTTAATTATGTCTGAAAATGCAAGTTGTGCTAACGCCTAGTCAGCTCTCAACTTGCCGACGAGCCGACGGGGAATATACATGTATGTGTGTGTATGTAGAGGTGTACACTTACACACGTGAACAATTTTAACACAGGCTTAATTGAGCATGTGTTGAAATTAATAGAACTCATGGAAGTCGTAGACTTTTCGTATTTGATGTCGTTTCTAAGAATTATAATAAAACATATGGAAATTATCTTTAAATTTGCTTCCTTCAATATTGTATTTACATTCTTATAATGTAAACGAGTTCTAGAATTAAGACCGCGTCTCAACAAACGTAGTGTTGGGTGCTCACAGGCTATGTGATGGTTTACGCAAGATGGCTAGCAAGAGATGGGTGTGACTAGCTCAAGACCGATCAGTGTGACCTGGAATGGGAGAGGCCTATGTCCCACAGTGAACTGTTATGTAAATATGTGTTCTTTCTATATGTTCTTATAACAACATAAGACAGAGATTATGCGTACAGTTGCCTCGTAGAATAAATAATTGTGTGTGTTAAGTGTCTGGGAGTTAGTAATCTGTAATTTGTAGGTATATCAGTAACGTGATTACCACAGTGCAGCATCTGCCCAGATGGTGATCGTATTTATTAATATATATCTTTTAATCTGATGGTTTAATTAAAGTACTTATATATTAAAGACATCTTATGAGTATATATAAGTCAGTAAACACAAGTTAATTCACATTTCAATCAAAGGTTTTTACATTGGTAAACCTATTATTTTGCGCATACACACACACAATATTTTTCTTTATTCATCTTATTATTCAAGACGAAAGTCTTCAACCAGTGTGTGTTGCCAATGATGACATACGGAACTGAGACGTGGTCTTTTACTGCTAGCCTCATGGAAAAACTCAAAGTCGCTCAACGAACTATGGAAACGGCTATGCGCGGCATTTCCTTGCGTGATAGGATCCGGAACGAGGATATCCGCAAGAAAACTAAGGTTACCGACATAGCTCTTCGAATAAGCAAGTTGAAGTGGCAATGGGCAGGCCACATCGTTCGTAGAACCGACAACCGTTGGGGAAGAAAGGTTCTCGTGTGACGACCGCGTACCGGAAGACGAAACGTAGATAGGCCCGCCACTAGATGGATCGACGATATAGTCCGAGTCGCGGGGATCCGATGGATGCAGTTGGCGTCCAGCCGTACGTCGTGGCGTTCTGGGGGAAGGCCTATGTTCAGCAGTGGACATCTTCCGGCTGATGATGATGATGATGATAATGATCTTATTATTTTATTTATTACTCCCAACTACCATCACGGTCAAAACTTACAAAAATTCATAAAACTCCGCAAAGGGGAGCCCGGAATCTACAGCATAGGGTGTACTCTAGTTTGTCTTCCTGACTTCCACAAATATATATAATACAAGTTTAACCTAATGTCATGTACTTAACGAGACAAAGAATAAATACATAATTATTATTACTTTACCTGTTTAAACAAAGAGAAACTTTTTTACTTTAGACTCGATTCAATTTAACACCGAAAGTAATATGTAAATCAGTTCCTGGAGTCAGCTAATATGTCAGATTGAAATACAGGTCTATTCATAATACGTACAGCGAGACACGTTGCACTAAACCCTGGTACATTGTAACTAAACCGAAGCTATTAGTACACCGTCGTTTAAGATTGATTACAGTTTCTGTGCGTCGCTTTAAACCCTCAAGTCGGTGGCTGAAATCACAACGATCAATCAAAATTATATTACCAATAAATCTACGGTAGCTCACGGTCTGTGGACATTGATTTTACATGCAACGATTTGTTTAAATCGTTGTCATGTCGGACGAGTTTAAACTTAGGCTAGCATTATACAACTGAAAATGTTGACTGTTTTTTTGATCAAACTACTCATTCAGAAACTACAGATTCGATTGTAATAGTTTCAATGTTACATAACTCATTTATAGGTTGTATTGTGGCGACTTCCACATTACAGCACGAACAGGAAATATACAACAACGTTATCTGGCGAAGATACATCGAACTACGAAGTATGAACGAAAGACTTGAATTACAAAATAGAGATTCGAGTGACAATAAGCATATATACAATATCCCAACATCAACCGTTGGGTTGCGGCCCGCCAGGCATGATCACCTCGCCTGGTTAGAGGATTCTCCCTTTGTATCGGAGGGACATGAGACACGTTCCCTCCATAGTCGCTACAGTATTATACTACCACGGTAGCGCAGTGGAAGCGTATGCGATTGCTGTGCTTGATGCTTGGGTTCGATTCCCGAGTCAGGTCAAATGTTTGTATGATCTGCAAATGTTTGATGCTTGGAGTTAGGGTGTTTTCTATGTATAATATGTATGTTAGGGTGTCCCTTAAATTTCAAGTTCGATATTTTTTTACGCATACCTTCTTAAAAGTTTCGTAATAACCCTATATTGTCTAGAAAAAAATATTAGTTCGATATATAAACGATAACCCGTGCCGACTTGCTATTTAAACTTGTCGATACAAGTTGCTTAAGTACTGCCCAGTGACCTGTTACGACATGTTTTATTTGCCATTTCGTACGTGATTTTTGAGACTATTAGTGCTTCATTGTTTAGTGCGTAAACATGTCGGTGGAATTATGGATAACATAAACAAAATATTTTTCTTATCGGATTGACTAGCTACCAAATAAATGGTGCAAAATTACCATCTAATCGACAAGTTCTCTCAGTCTTATTTTACAATATTCGTGAGGTTAAATTGACTGTTAGTGAAAGTGCAAATCTTGTGATTAGGGAGTGCATCATATATTGGGAAAAAGCAAGAATTCCAACAAGGGCATTTCCTAACTGCGTGGAGAAACTTATTGATTTATATCATGTTTGGAGAGAGTTGCAAAAAAATTGTAAGAAAACTCAGATTACGTTTAAGAGTCGTGAGAACAATTTTATAATTAATCTTGATAATTTGTTTGATATTGCACATGCTGATGCTTTTGAGAGAATGAAAATAGAGGAAGATAAATTATTTTTAATGAAACAGAGAGAGCCAGGTCGACCGGGATGCTTAGGTGGTGTAGATAAAAAATTGGCGGAAAAAGAACAAAGATCTAGACAACGACGATTGGAAGAAGAGGAAAGGATTGTAAGACAAAGAGAATCACTAGCTGTTGCATCTACTTCCACCACAAATAACTTAGACAGTGTAGAAGATTCAGACGAAGAACAGATCTTGAATTCTGAACTCAGCTTGCCGGACGTTCCCTGCCATGAACAAAGTTCAAAAAGAGGTAGAAAGAATCTTATAACACCTAAACTAGTTGCAGCTTTAGATCGATGCCAGTTAAGCATTAGAGATACCGTTTACATTCTTAATGCGGTGGTAGAAGCGCTTGGTCTGAGCAGCGATGATTTCTGTATTAACAAATCCTCGATTCAGCGAATTCGTACTGAAACTAGAAAATCAAGGGCAGAAGCAATAAAATCTAACTTCCAAAACAATGTACCCGACATAGTCACAGTCCATTGGGATGGAAAACTATTACCGGGATTGGATGTACGGAGTTCAAAAGAAGAACGCTTGCCAGTTATAGCTTCATTTGACGATAGAGAGCAGCTTCTTGCAGTGCCGAAACTAGAAAGTTCTTCTGGAAAACATCAAGCGAAGGCTGTATCAGCAGCTCTCTTTGACTGGAACCTTTATGATAAAGTGCAAATAATGTGCTGCGACACAACAGCTTCCAATATGGGCCGTTTCAATGGAGCTTGTGCTATTTTGGAGCAAAATTTAGGATGAGAATTGTTGCTTTTCGCTTGTCGTCATCATGTTTATGAATTGGTCCTAAAAGCTGTCTTTGAAACCAAGATTAAGCAAATTACTAGTAGCCCAGATATTCCGATGTTCAAAAAGTTCCAAGAAAATTGGAAAAACATTGATTGTACTAAAATTGAACCATCTCTTAATTTCGTAAAAGCACGGGTTGCCGAGACAGACATTCAAGCGTTGTTACTATTTTATAAGGCAGAATTAGATAAAGGGTTTGTAAGAGATGATTACCGCGAATTGGTCGAACTGTGCGTAATATTTTTAGGAGGAGACACAGAGGAAAAATTAAAACTAAGGCCCCCCCGGAGCTATACATCAGGCACGCTGGATGGCGAGAGCGATCTATTCTTTAAAAATATGTTTACTTCAGTCACAATGCAGAGTAACTGCGAAGGACAAAAAGGCTCTACAAAATGTTTGCTTATTTCTCGTAATATTGTATGTTAAACCTTGGCTCGAATGTACAGTGGCGACCAAAGCACCTAATCAAGATTTGCGCTTCTTGAAGATGTTAAAAGAGTATGAAAAAGTTGACGCAACAATTTCTAAAGCTTCTATAAGCAAGTTCAGCCATCACTTGTGGTATTTATGTGAAGAGACAGTCATTCTATCACTATTTGATGATGAAGTTGACAACCAAACTAAGAAGAAGATGATTGCCAACTTCAACAGGGACAAAATCTCGGATTTTAGCAAACGCTATGACCCGTCGAAGGAAGAACTGACTCAAAAGTTGTTTGGTAAGTTAAATTGACTTTTTGTTGGATTTCAATTTCAATGTCCAATACTTATTTATTTATTTTCAAAATTGTTGTTGATTTTTATTTGTTATTTAACTTATTTTTCTTTTTTTTTAGACAAAGCACTGGATGATTTCGTATCGGAAAAGAGCAAACAATTTTTATCACGACTGCAGATCGACGACAGTTTTCTAAAGGAAGATGTATCTTCTTGGAATAACAATGCTGCTTTTCTGGAGGCTAAAAGAAGAATAAGTTATTTGAGAGTTGTAAATGATACTGCTGAAAGGGCTGTTAAATTAATGCAAGATTTTAACGGACTTATCACGGCTGAAGAAGAACAAAAACAGTTCTTGCTGCGCTGTGTCCAGGAACGTCTAAAATTGTATCCAGACTGTAAAAAAACTACTCTAAAAAGAAGTTACCCTGAATGATTCTTATTTCTTTATGTTTTTAATTAAAGATTAATGTTCATCTAATTTATTATTTAATTTTATTCACTTAATTCATTGCATTTATAGTGAAATTATAGCAGACTGAAATTTTAGGACAAAACACGTTTTTTACTAAACTTTGAAGCTCGGTCGGCACTGGTTGCAATTACGCTAGATTGATAAAATTTTATATTTAAGTATCTTATAGCATTAGTAAAAATTATAGAGGGTATGCATTTCGAAATTCGAAAAAAAGTTTTTTTTTGTCATATAAGGAACACCCTAATGTATGTATTTACAAAAAAAGTATACATGTATTTATATCCCATAGTACAAGCTCTGCTTAGTTTAGGACTAGATGACGTTGTGTGTCAAAATGTCAGAAATATTTATTTATTATTATAATCAATATATTAATTAAACAGAGCGTCAGCAAAAAAAATATTGTGATAACGAGTAAAAATGTATTCCTTCTGGTGACATACACGAAGTAGTACGAGCTTGTAAAGGACAGAAAATAACCTCTACTATATTACTAGATACTAGATTATTCAATACATGCTTATTCAGTTGCAATGTAACGGGAAGCTTCTTCTATAGATTTATTTATTCAACAGTATTAAAGACGACTTTTAAACGATTAGACCGAGCCAAAGAAATACACGTTTTTGTTAACTTCAGATAATCTTTAATTAATTTAAGTAATTATATATAAGCTAACGTACTTACCCAACTTATTATCTTTACTTATTAACTTACTTATTATAACTATTTTAACTTATTAAAGTTTTAGACAAATAGCACTTTGTTTGATTTGCATACTCCAAACAACAGTAAAATTTAGACTGAAGAATATTTGACAAAAAATCATTACACACAAACTAAACAAAAGACGAATTTAACCAATTACCAGTGAGGCTAATTTATCTTCTATTCATAACGTGGTGATGTGTAAGTATTAATAAACTACGTTAACAGAGTGGTCCCATCTTCTATCTCTGTAATCAGGATCTAGTGCTTCACTGGTCACGATCATATTTTTCATCCAGTATACCATATGTGTATGCCAGTTTCTACATACAAACCAGTGTTAATAAAAATTATATAAATGATAGACAATACTGCGACTGCATGGGAACCGACCGACATTTTCTTTGTTTTATTTTGTCACACCGCGTGCATGTCTGCCCAGTGCAATGATTTTAATATTTTTGTCTAAGAAGCGATTTACCTTCACGAACCTGTTATGAGGCAACTACCCGTTTTTATTAATACGACCGACGTCGAATTTCGACCAATGGGCGACCACTAGGGTCGCCCATTGGTCGAAATTCGACCATAATAAATTTAAATTGTAAGTGACTTAATATACATTATTAAAATATAATATTTAAACATTATTAAGGTTCTACTGTCCAAAACTAACTAACTATTATAACCACAGATCTGACCAAGACTGTTATTTGCCAATTTCTCTATTGAACAAATTATATGAAATTAAAAAGAAGTAAAATAAAGAATACCTATTTAAAAAATGTTTATTAAAACAAAACATGCTATAAGATGATGCAAAACAAAAAAACATTTTTATCGCATATTGCAATAATATAATTAATGATTTAAAACTTCTCTGAAAACAATGTTTTTTGTAAAAACTTTTTCATCGTTTGCTAAATGTCCTTGGCCATTATATTCGGGTATATAAAACCTTAAACCAGCGAATGAACGAACTCTACTTGCTGCGACATACAATTGCCCATGTATAAAAACTGGCCGATTAAATAAAACCCCAATTTTTTGGACTGTTTTGTCCAATTCCAGTGAAATTTCACGCATTATGTTGTTGTTACATGTTTGACTAATACGTTCTTGTAATCTATAATTAATAGCAGAGTCAACATCATAAAAATATAATTGTGCATAACATGGTGAGCGACCATATGCAGCAGCCATTGGGCCTGATCTGTGATAAAAAACATCATATATTTTGAAATAATACACTCCACTTGTACCTACCTCAGCAACTTTGGCTTCTGAGCTAACCATAGCAAAACATAAATTATATTTCCTAATATATTCTAAATAATTTTTTGATTTACTTTTTATTGAAGGTTCATTTGAAGTAAGTCAATGAGTACAATGATTTAAAATATTCATTTTGACTTAAGGGTGGTAATATTGCTTTACCCTTGTGACAACATGAAACGAATGTAGTTCGGTCGCCTAAAGTCCCTTCAGATTCAAAATGTTTCGCATTGCAAAACCTGCACTCTAAATCCATTAATCCACAATCATAACTTAAAAACACATTTGGAATGACATTTAGAGCACATTTAAATGTACGTATCTCTCAAAATCACTTATTTATCCTGAAGTATATACAATTACTGAAATCGTAAACTACATACTACAACTACTAATAATTGCTTTCAACCAGCAATAGCAAATTATATTTTTTTTGTACCTGAATGTTGTCATTGCAGATTGCGGCTACAGAACTTTCTTTATGCATATAATGAAAGTCTGTGTACATTTAAATGTATCTTACTGCTACACAATTTATATATATGTATATATTACATGAATTTGTATAGGCGCTTAGTATTTCACGTAGGATTCGTCAAATAAAATTTTTCTGTTTGACATTCAACTATGTCTATAATAAACAAAAGAGACAATTTGACCACAGAGTATGAATACGTGTACAAATACTTGTGTATGCGTGTGTCAAATGCATGCTGGTTTGTGTAATGTTTTATTTATTGATTTAATGTACTTTTTATGCATTATTATTAAAATCTTTTTTTATATTAAATGAGGCAAATAAAACTTTTTTTGATATGTCTATGTCAGTACTCTATGTCTATGGACAAAATGGCGTGTACAGATACTTGTGTATGTATGTGTGTGTGAAATGCATGGTAGTGTGTGTAATGTTTTATTTATTGATTTAATGTACTTTTTAAGCATTATTATTAAAAAATATTAGCGTTCTGCACTTCTCCTACACATAAACTATAAGTGTGCCAAATTTTATGCTCCTGCGTCCGCGCAATTTTCGTAAAAAGGTGTCCTAAGTTTTTGCATCACGTATTAATATATAGATACTAGTTTAACTACTATTCTAAACAGATTTATAGTATTAAACAGACAGACTTATGGTTGGACTGAGTTGGGTATGGACTTAGTTCTCAAGAACTTGGTTACAAAATATTTATGTTTATTTCTACTCAGTGTTAGGAAAATACAATCGAATGGGTTAAGCGACTCTGTTTTACATTACATAATAAAATATCCCACAAAGTCATTTTTTACAATAGTAGTAGTACAATACACATCGTATCGTTGTCGTATCGTTAACTCTAAAGTGAAGTAAAACTTTTGCCATACACTGATTGCTTCATAATAATTTATAGTCGGTAATCTGCGATCCATCCAGCTCGGTGTATTACTCACCGATACGAGTTAACTCCGTTATAGGTGAAGTGCTATGATTGCGCGTTTTAATTTGAATTATTATTTTTCAGATAAAACAATTATGATGTTGTATTCATCATATCCGATATATACGTATATATGTGTCCGACGACCAGGTCGCGAGAAGACGTTGGATGCGGTCAGCATGTGACCGGCTGTTGTGGAGAACCTTAGGGGGGGTCTACGTCCAGCGGATCTGGATGTCGTAATAGCAGCTGTTCCCAGATCCCTCCTATATCAGGTGCAATGTGGCACACCGTGTGGTTTTAGTCGGTCCGATTCCGACACACCACCCTGCCGTAAACCCCGGTGGGGTGACGGTCCGAGAGGGTCTCCAAACGTTAAAAAGGAAAAAAGGCCTACGTAAAGCAGTGGACGTCTTTTGACTGAGATGAGATGAGGTGTTAGTACATCATATCAATATTGTTAAGGCGGCAATCAAAAAATGTTATTCTAACTTTCGAGGGTTAATTCCCGTGCCTCGGAGAGCATGCAACGCCGTTCCTGCGCCTCATCTTATCACGCTCGTGTCGGATAGCCGTTCTATTGGATTATGAAAGTAAGGGAACAAAGAATGCATCTGAGTTTGCACACACACTGGCGCACTATCTATCACTATATAATATATATATATATGTTCTACTATATATATCTGTACATATATCTCCTGCGTAGTTGTTTGTTCGCCGTTAAGACTTGCCGCTGTGACGAAATCAACTAGGAGTACGTCATTGTAAAGACGTACTTTGTGTGTGAGTGTTTGTTACTTCTTTACGCTCAAACAGCTTCACTAATTTTAATGGGACTTAGTAAGAAGGTACTTGAGACCGTGTATTATTATAAAGACTACTTTTCACCCGTGGGATAAGCAAGCAATTGAAATACGGATAAACCGCAAGTAAAACCACAGGGCAAAACTAGCATTTTATTTACTGATATTTCATTTTTTAGTTTAAAAAACCAGACTAAATTTAATTCAGTTCTATTTAAAGAAACGTTAAGCAAATAAATTTAAAGTAAGTTAGTGATGAGTGAAGCCTTGACTGCACGGTTGGCCTAGTGGTTTAAGCGGTCGCCACGCCGCTCTCTACTGCGCTGAGTGTTGTGGGTTCAAACCCCACATGGGACAACACTTTATATGATCCACAAATTGTTGTTCCGAGTCTGGGTGTGCTTTGTGTCCGTTTCTTGTATGTTTGTAGAATCTCCCCACACAGGATCTATTCCTATTGTGGGCGTTGTCATTTAAAAAAAGCCATTTCGTAAATTTTGCTATAGGAGTACACATAGACAAAAACTCAAAAACTCTTTTTGGCGCAGTTGGATTAATGTATCAACTCTGTAACAGATGAAATACACATTTAATATTCCGTAATGTACAATTTATTGCACATCGTACATTTAGTGTCACTTTTGCGACGTTTTTCGTTTGTTTAACGGAATCGAATTAAATGTCATACATAAGTTTATTTATTTACACTTCACAAACGAGTTTAAACCAATTTGTTCAGTTTTACGCTCGCGACATAGCATTTACATCACGCTCAAAAAATACTCTTCCATTTACATGTGGTCTCAATGAAAAGTTAAAATAATAAGTGAAATTACCGTTTAAGAGGCATACTGGACCGGGTTATTATGATCACAGCTTAAAGTAAGCGTAGGTAATCTAGATGGGATGCTCTCCTACTTTTTCTGTCTCTCTTTATGCATTTTTCCACTTAATACAGGTATTTACCTTCACCCTTCCATGTAAAACCATTACAATGTAAAATTCTAATTCTCTCGTTAAGTCCTGTGGCCTTTTCTGGCCACTTTTGCGGAATATAAAACAGGTTAAATGGATTATTCTATATCTGGATGTAGGTAGGTAGAAAATTATGGTAATACAGCCTTGTTAGTGAATATGGATGGCCTGTATTTTATTATTCTATACTTTTATATGTCCTTCTTCTTGTTATTTCATGTAAATTCGTTTCGTTGTGAATTAATGTTACTTTTTGCTTGTGAATCAAAATGTTTTGTTTCCATTTGTTGCATTATTTAACGGTTATAACTTCTGACGTTGGTTAATATTGTTGTGCATTCACAAATGACACAAAATGATTTGAATGATCTTTCAAATCAATAAATAGTTACATATATAAACTGTCTACTCTTACAATTTGAACACTACTAACCGACTTAAATTATATAGGATAACAAAAATTCAAAGAAATAAATCCAGTTATATCCATTTAGTTATTAGCATAGATGACTAGAAGGTATAATATTATAAGCTATTAATATATTTTTAAGTGTGTGACTAGTCAAAGCCATCACGACACTACGGTTATCATGAGAACCTTTGAAATCATGGTTGTATCACGTAGTATATACCATACTGCATCTATAAAAGAATTCTGTAAAGACTTTTGTTATCTGCAGAATCACGCGTGAAGTACATACATCAAAGGTTACATTCCCATTAATCATGATATCCCATATTGTTTCCGATCCAAAGATCGACAAGAACGACTTTCCTTTGTATTGCACAATACCTGTCTTCATGCCAAAGCGAACTCGATAATAATAACACAGCTGAAGGAATACGAACTCCAATATAATATTTCGGCGTGGAAATCGTGAATGCGATAAGAGTATCATTATTGGTATAATGACAGTTGGATGGAACAACATTGTAAATGAGTAGAGCTATAGAGACGATGTCAGACACCAAATAATAAGAAAATGTTATAGTGTTTATTGTTTCTTCAGAAGTGCATCTGCAATAAGTTTGATTTAATGAAGATTGAAAAATAAATTAACGTGGAAGTTTTAAAGACATTTAAGAAATAATTCTTCCTTAATTAACTTCACCTACCATGGGACTGGTCCATAAGTTTAAAGCAGCTCAGCATGCGATGGAACGTGCGATACTGTTTCTCTGTCTGATAAAATTCATACCGAGGTTATACTTCAGAGAATTGGAGTACCTGACATCACACGTAAAATCAATACACTGAAGTGGAAGTGGGACGGTCATGTCTCCAGAAGAACCGATGCTCGCCGGACCGCGATTAGGCAAACGTAGTGTAGGGCGCCCTACGGCACGATGAGACAACGACTCGAAGAAGGTAGCAGCAGATAAATACGGATTTCCCAAGGCCAAGATGGTTGACACTCCTTGGAAGAGCCCTTCAATCAGCAGTGGACGGGGATACGTGAATTTAAAGTATTTAATGTTGGTTATTGATTAATGATGTTTATTTCTGCAAGTAACTTTTTTCATACATTTGTACACGTCAGAATTAACAGCGAGAAGGTGGCAAATACTTACTCAATCATTAAATACATTACATAAGACGGACTTAATACCCGTAGCAAGTCCGCCTTATTCAATATATTTGCAGGAAGTGTAAACAAACATATGAATAAATTAGTTTTAAATACCAAACTATCTGTTATGTAGTTACTGTCTAACTTCGTTATCGTAACATACTCAAATCGTAAACTATGTTCAACGCCTTTCCAAAGAAGAAAATTCATCCAGATGAATATAAACATACTTAAATCTTTATTTATCCCAGTCACAAAAGCAAATTGATTACAGTTTTGTCTACAATAACAACTATAATAACATTGAAACTATACCGAAAATTTGGAACTAACACTTCATTAGAGCACAAACAACAAGTCCTACTTCATTGTGAGTCGACGTGTTTAAATCAAGTCCCATTTATAATCCAGTGTACATACTAGTGTATTGTTATTTCGCAATGTATGCCAGTGCGTCGACTCACATCGGCCTGTCACTCGTGTTAATTAAACGTTCTATCTGTCTGGATATGGCTCAATGGATGTGGCTTAACTTGAAACAAGAACATTACTTACAGATATAAGTATACTTCAGGAGTCGGGCGTTAATAGGAGCAATTTTGTATCTAAGTTCATACAGTGTTTTTATTTTTTATTTTAATAGCCTGCCAACGTGACTCTACTCTACTTGATGGTAAGCATGAATAGAATCCAAAAGTTATAGTCACCATACTCATTGCGAATGCAGACAATGCGGTATGGTGACCCACACTATGACGGCCTATCACGATTTTTCGCGCCTCACTTGGGGACGCAAAAGACATGAGAGTCATTGTAGCATTGTATTGCACACATTTACCACGGCAAATGTCAACAATGCATCAATGGATCTCCAGTCTCGGACTCACCAGCGAAACACAACAGCACGAATACTGTCGCTTTAGGTTTTTTTCACTCATCCAAATTTTATAATTTTACTAAGTTACTTCACATTTCTCATACTTAATTTTTACAAAACTACATTGGCTTCTCCAAATCTCAGGTCAGAACTTCTAGTTCCAACTCTATCCGTTTTCCTGACTTCCATTTACTTTCTTTCTTGTGAATAAAACTCTCAAGCATAGCAGCAGGTTGGCAGCCGCCTATAAAGCAGATAGGTTACTACAAAATTAAACAGTGAGCTGATACCAAAATGAAATGGAAGAAGGGTAGGAAACTGAGATGATAGTATTATATTGTATTTTTGTTGTACATGTTCATATTATATCCCTGTTTCAAAGGGTGCAAAGGGTGTCTTTCGGCTGCAAAGATGATAGTCATCAGAAATAAGTAAAACTCATCTCTTGTAGCATCTTGTTGTAATTTTTCATAGTACATCATTTTATTGACAAATTCCTGACTGTTTATAGCAGTCAATAGTAGTACGAAGACTCACAACAAACAAATAACTCCAAAAATCCAACATCAATATATCTGTTTAAAAAATTAGCTCTAAGGCCAACAAGCACATACAATGTCTTTACGATATAAAAGTAACCCACAGAACCACACAATAACATCTCACAAGTTTTCTAACAAAACTTGTTCGTAGAATGGTCCCCAAGGAAAAAAACAAACAGTATTGTAGTGTCAAAATAGCAGTCCAATCTCACCAGAGACTCGTAACATAATGGAACACCAATGCAATGTGCATTCGATCAAGTCTTGAATTGTTGATTTGATATTAACTGGTATTATTTGAGGACGTTTTTCAACAACTATGAAAATATTAGTTTTGTATAGAAAATTTAGTTGGACTAATATTATGATTGATATCTATTTATTATGCTTCTATCGATCATTTGCACAGAATAGGAGTAAATAACTTGAAAGTTCTTGTTTTTTAACGCAAAAATAATTTTAAAAATTGGTAATATTAACTTAAACAAATGATCGATGACGTTGCAACCTCACGAACTGTAGAAATTACATGCTAGGATTAACGATTTCAATAAAAAATACTTAAAAAACAGTTATATTTTTTAATTATTTAGTAACTTTTTAATACTACGATCGGGACTAGTCTCATAGCAGAAAGTCTTATGTGTTTTGGGTGAAATACACCAATGTTGACTTAATTTATATGCTAATAGTATAGAACAATACCAGAAACATAACACTCGTTTATAAACTAATCCAGTGACTGTTTAAAACTGTAGCCAATGGTAATTTAATGATATAGAATGAAGAAGTTAATAAAAATACATATGTCAAGTCATCTGAGCAAAAACACAGATAAAAAAGGATTGTACACAAATATAAACACCACCAAAAATAGTAAGAAATTATCATGAATACTAACCATGCACTTTCCAGTTCCATCCACGATCTTCGATATTGCATTTCTATATGCGTAGTATACGTTTATCTACGTCCGGACAATGGTAGCATATATTTATGTACAGTTTTTCCGTAATTGGTTTTCGATTTAAAGGCACAGGGCGGGTGTGTAAGCGACGCCCGGTTATATTTTTACAGGTGTCCGCCGGCGGTAATTGGGAATTTAGTGATGGTTGAGCTACAATTTAGTCCAAATATTTGTATAATTCGTTTGCGTATCGATTTTCTTGTAATATGTTGTGTTACAGAAAATCGCTCTGGATAATGTATACGATATTTTAAAACTAGTAATCTAATTTTCAAAATGACGTATGGAATTTCAAATATATAGGAAAGACAGCACTGATACGAATGAAATTATGTTGAAATATCCTGATTATGTGAAAAAATGGAATTAACCCGAAAATATCTAATTACTTAATATTGACCACTAAGGATTAAAAGACAATCTACTCTAGGAAATTCCAACTTGGAATAGTGGTGAACCTCATCACACTTTCTCCATGGGATACTATCGCGGCACCACAAGCATATGAGAATATTTTACCGTCTATTCGTTCTTTTTGGGGATGAGTTTAATATCTACATACTTTCAAACCTTTAAAAAAACACTATAAGAGATCAAATAATTTGATGGCAAATGGTAAGTAAAAATTTCCTCAATAATTAGGAGGATTATATTACGACTAAGATGATCAAAGCACAAATTACTGTGCTCTTCTTGACATCACAATTAGAAAATTAACAAAAGAAAAAAACAGAACAGTCGGGAGTCGGGGTGGCCTCAAGATGTTTCAGATTAGAATCTTTTGTCATTTTATAAGAATCCATTAAAAAATTAGAAAATAAGTAACCGACTTTATAGTTACGAAAACAGTAGTTAATTTCTCCCCTCATAATGTAACGCTACAACAATCAAGCTCCCTAAATTTACTCTTAAAACAAACCAACAACAAAGCATTTAATAACACCCGCTTCCAAAGACACCATAATTCCATAGAGTGATAGAGATGACGCTATACAGTCTTTATGAATCCATCTCTTTTGCCACAGTTTAAAGAACCTCAAGAATGTTAATAAGCCCGCATTGTGGGTACAAACAAAGTGCAATATTATATGTATATTATGTATATCAGTTCTCCTTTCGTAAATCATAGCCAGTCATTTAGACTGAATTATTCAAGAGAAGTATTACTTTGGAGGCGTCATACTCAATATTCACGATGTTTGTTGGAATTTGAAAGAGTTTTGTTAAAGGAATAAGTTTTCTTAATTCAGTTTATTTCTTTGGATGAATCATTTATTTATTACTGGCTTTAGCTCCGCCTGCATATATGTCGGTTGTAGCGCTAAAGGGTAACCTCTGTCCTTTTTCAAGAATTAAGTATCTCCATGACAAATTTCATTGAAATCGGTGCAGCAGTTTAGTCTTGAAAGAGTAATAGACAGACTGATAGACAGAAATACTATCAAGATTATAACATTAGTATGGATTTAAATTACTATCATTAATAATTTATATTGTCATTGCATAAAATTCGATTACTGTTTTGATAAACCGTACGTCGCTTGTTATAAAATACTTAAAAAGAGTCAACAAAAATGTTTTAGACTATATTTTGTTATGTTATTCTTGTCATATCACTGAAGAGTCAAAGTCAGGCGCGTTTTTGCAGGTCTTACAGGGCGACTGGATGTCGTTGTAACAGCTGTTCCCGGATCCTTCCTATGTCATGCGCAGAGTGACACACCGTGTGGTTTTAGTCGGTCCGATTCCGACAAACCAGCCCGCCGTAAGCCGCGGTGGAGTGACGGACCGAGGGGGTACCCATACGTTATAAAAAAGGACTCACAGGGCAAAACTAACCAACTATAAATATATTTTTGGAAACCCTAACTCTAAAATAAGGGGGTCCGAGTATCGGCTCTCACCTGATAACCATCACTCATAACCGTATATGGTTGTATGTCATGGTGACAAGTATTTTAGATAATTCTTAACATTCAACCATAGTGAAAACATTATACATCCCATAGGAACCATTAGCTATAAAGCGATGAACCACATAAACAGCCCATAAATTCACCAAGCACTTAAAAGAAAAATACTCGCTCATTTTTAACACCTCATTTCTTAACCCTAAACCGATATCAAGATATACAGCCCATCTCTTGATGACGTCATAAATTATACGACACTCGACATTCAGATGTGACCACGTTCCGTGTTCAATACGTTCCATTCGATGTCATAAAAAACGCCATGGAATGCTCTCAGCGAAATTGGAACTATAAACAAGGGGCAGGTGAGCCAAAAAATCAATCCTCTTAATAGAAGTTCGTTTGGGGCTGAACGCAGACATAAATTATTTAGTATGGACTCTTTCGGTTTCATGAAAATTAGATTTTTTGAAATGATTTCTGATGAACTTTCGCTAGAGACTGAGGTGGTGGGCTACTCGTATGTTTCTACCGCAAATAATTGTTTAACGATCGCGAACATTAATTTAAAACATTTATTAATACCATGTAATTCTCTTAAAATATTTACATTGAAATATTATTTATTTTTTATTTATTTATTTATTTACACTTTATGCACTTTGTACATTGGCGGTCTTAATGCCCAAGGCAATCTCTTCCAGTCAACCTTAGGGTGGTTTAGAAATATTGTAATATTGTTATATTAAATATTGTAAATATTGTATATTGTAATTAAATATTGTAATATTTACAGAGGTTATATTGACAATTAAAATATACAATACATGAGTGCGTAAACATACATGAACACATATAATACATACGTCATAAATACACATATAAATATACACATATATACATAAATATACACATACATTTAGATTATATTCGTACACTATGACAACTTGACTGTAAGCTGAGCCAACTAACGATGGGACGAGTCTTCAATCTCGTTAAGAAGGAGACTATGTACATTCTTTTTGAATGTAAAACGGTTTGTGGACATACTGACTTCAAACGGGAGCGCATACCAGAGTAGTACTGCCTGAACAAAGAACGAAGAGTTCACGAAATCAGAGTTATAAGAGGGACATAAGAGGAGAAGATTACTTTCTGAGCGAAGGTTTCTGTAGTGATTAGAGGATAGATAACGGAGGTACGGAGTAAGATATGTATCTATGTATGGAACCAGAAACAGTTACATGCTAAAGTCTTAACTAAATTAACGTTGACTGCACGGTTGGCCCAGTGGATTAAGCGGTCACCACGCCGCTCTCTATTGCACTGGTGGCTGGGTTCAAACCCTACATCGGACAACTCTTTGTGTGACCCGTAAATTGTTGTGCTGAGTTTGCGTGTTACTTGTATCCGTTTCTTATATGTTTGTAAAGTCCCCCGTGACACAGGATTTGTTCCTAGTGTGGGCGTTGTCTTTTTAAAAATAAAATAATAAATAAATAAATAAAGTTAAACATTCGAAGTATTAATATAACCCACACTATTGTTCACGGATTAACTGAAATAAATTGAGAAAGAATAGGTCAGAAAATTGTTACAGTGATACTTAAATATAAACTCGGAGTATATAACTAGGAAAGAAAATGATAAAACTAATATAGACTAACCAATTTTATCGGCTTATCCATATTAGTATATACGTATCTTTATTAGCATACTTTAAAGAAGTCTACACATAATGTTTATAATTTAACTCATTATTAAGAAACCATCTGAAATACTGTAGTGTGATCTGGTCTCCTAGCTACAGCCTATTATCATTGATCGACTTGAAACAATCCAAAAACGTTTTCGCACACACTCGCCTAACAGTTTCAAGACGTGCAGAGAACTAACATTATATAAAAAAGACTTGAGTACTCTGGGTTGCTTTCTCTTGAGAGTCGCAAGTTTTTTTTTTCTATCTTAAGAGCCTGCCAAAGTGACTCTACTCCGCCCGATAGAAAGCATGAACAGGATCCAAGAGTTGTAGTCACCATACTAATTGTAAATGCTGACAACGCAGTATGGTGACCCACACTATGGCAGCCTTGTAAGATGCTTTTTCACACCTCTCTTGGGAACGTAAAAGGCATGACAGTCATTGTGACAGTGTAAGGTTTACACAGTTTCCACGATAACTGTCACCCCTGCATCAATGAGTACAGTTTTCCTATATATGTATATTGGTTTTCTCTGCAAAACTAGCCTCAATATTACTAGATTCAATTCTAAGTCTTGTATTAGGTGAAAGTATTGTTGTAAACCGCGACATCAACATCAAATTGTATAAGAGATACCCAGGATTATTGCCAGGTTTTTAACCTTATGCCAATATTTAACTTCACATCCGTGGCTCAAATCAAAAGAACTGTGCTACTTGCAGGTGTAAACTGATACTTTAATGGCCTTGGCATAATAACTGAATAAAAATAAGTGAAATATCTCTTTCTAATTTCTGACCACATGGACCAGACTTTTAAGAGGCGTCTCAAGTTGTTCCTATAATCAATGTTATTTCTATTAAAATTAATTTTTTACTATGACTTTACATGACTACCTCGATGGTGAAGGAGTCTGATTACCTGGTCCGCAAATATTTTACTTCGGAGTTTGAGTGTTTCTTATATATCATATGTAAATCTTTATAAAAATAAGTATAAATGTATTTATATGAGCTGTCTAGTATCCATTGTATAAGCTGTCATTAGTGTAAAACTAGATAGTGTCTTGTGTCCGAATATATTGTCTGCTTATTGGCCTCAGTGTGTGTGTCTCAATATGAATAAACTAGGAACTTATTAAGTTAGCATCAATCACGACAGTTAAATTACATATATCAACACCTTATATTTATATGTGTGTACAGTTGTCCAATCTATCGACAATTGCTAACTAAAGTGGATTATATACTACATGACATCGCATCACATCACATCACATTAACAGCCTTTTTTAATAGTCCACTGCTGAACGTAAGCCTATTCATCTCATTAAGAAAAAGAGATTTTGGCCTATTAATACCACACTGCATCATCGACCATCATCTCGACCAGGTGGATTGGTATAGGTCTATTTCAAGCTTTCTTTTTCTTTACAATGGTGTATTTCTTGATTAGATACTACATTATCGAATAATCTAGGTCAATTCTCGCAACAGTTACCACAAAACCAAAAAAAAGTTGCGTTTGAACCCAAAATACAAGATCCTTTCCAGAATCCCTACCTCCAGGTTATTCAGCAATGAAAACAATGCCGCTCTACTTATAATTAAATACTTGGCTAAAAGTCAGGCAGCCACGGAATCCACTGACGATATTTATTTAGATGGAAATGTGAGAGATAGGCGTACCTGTTCATCCCAATTATTTTCGGAATTCGAGTATTAGTATTAACTTTGAAAGCCTCCATTTATAACAATGAACCAAAACCTTGGAGGTAGTATATTTACGAGTATGTGTGTATATCTTTGATCCATACGTCGAGGTTCCTTTCTGATTTTGCTTGTCAAGGGGAAATAAGGTAAATAGCTAAAATTTTTAGTGATAATCACGTGATCCAGTTATTTTTTTTTTACTTCGGTAATCAGATAACTTGAACTGCTACTATGTTGACTATTGCACCATGATAGGTTAAAATAAACATTGTAGCCCATAAAAGGAGAGGGATAGTGTTATTCGACCGTTTTGTGTAATTTTTACATCTATCGTTTGTCTCTTGCTGCGTTGCGCGGTGGTGCCTCGGCTTCTCTTCTGGTTTTTAATTTACAGGCCTTGATGCCTGTAAATTATCTTTTGAAGATGGATATTAAACATCACGCTACCAATCTGCATGTTTGCCTCTACGTCATCCTTATATAACCTAAGCAATTAACAAAATTCTTATCTAATAACAACGTACATTAGTGAATGTATTTCTTTATACTTTCACTACTTAACTATTGAAACGATTTTCACAAAATATAAATATAATATGTAACTAGTGGTACAGAAAAGAACACAAGAAAATTATATTTTTTTCTGTTTCAAGAGCCTGCCAAAGTGGCTCTACTTTGCCTGATGGAAAGTATGAATAGAATCCAAAAGATATGGTCACCATATTTATCATGAATGCGACAATGCATCGTGGTGACCACTTGGCGACGTAGACGGCATGACAGTCATCATGGCCGCGTACGGTTCATACACTTACCACGATAACTGACACCTCCGTATCAATAGGGGTCTCGCATTTACCAACGAAACACGACAGCACAGATGCTGTCGCTTTAGGTTGGTCTTCTGTGTGAGTTTAGTACTGCCCCGGTCGAGCCGGCCCTTTCGTACTGAAACCAGCGTGACTCTACCATCTACAAGTTTCTAGAAGTACAGATAAAAATATTCTTATGTCAGCCGAGCCTTTGCGATTGCTAACATTTTAATATTCAAGCAAATATACTCACAAATCCGTGCAAAAAAAAAGTGAAAACAGTAAATCAAATCATATGAAACCTGCTTAACGATTGAGGTCTAGTGACGACCATGTCATTGATGGATGTCACTTGGCTTTTGATTAAAAGTTATCACTGACTGTTGAAATTCAATCAAAAAATCATTCTGATCGATTGTACTTCAGTTGTCTGTTGAGTTTGATATACTTTTATTATTATTTTATTAATTAAGCGTCTTTAACACATTTTTGTAGATGATATCGACAGTTGAAAATGTATTTTAGAGATAGTTTACAAGACTGTAACTTATTTCCGTTTCTTGATACACAATGTACATATAATTAATTAATCTTGAGAATGATTGCCACCAGCAGTGGACATAGATCTCCCCTTAGAAAAGTGGTTTTCGGGCTACTATATCACCCTGATGAAATAAGAATACGAATATGTCTAACAGCAGATTAATCAGTCAAATTTAAACTTCGTTAATAATATTCGGTATGAATAACGTTTCAATAATATCAATAATGGTACAGATTGTTCCATTGTGGGATTAGCAAACTATTTTTTCTTAAAGAGACTTTACAAACACACAACAAACGGACACAAAGTATAACCAGATTCGGCACAACAATTTATGGATTACACAAAGTGTAGTCTTTGAACCCACCACACTCAACGCATTAGGGTGCGATGTGGCGACCGCTGAAACCACTAGGTCAACCGTGGAATTATTAACTAAACTTAAAACTACTTAACCTATTTGTTTAAGGCTAGATATGCACTTAAGTCAGCAATAGTTTACGAACTATCAGCCTACCTACTTTACATTATTTATCAAACAGATCAATTACTAGTTAGCTAAACATAAATTATATAACGGATAGCAATTTCCATGCGAACAAATAGTTACAAGCGCACAATCAGTTTCATCGAACTTAGCTAATAGAGTCGGCTGATAGGCACGGTACAAAATTGAATACGTCCCCGGATAGATGCGGCACAGAGATCCAGTTCACGAACTCAAAGCGTACAGTAGAATAAGCAGAGACTTACTAAAATTTCCACGTTTAGACAATTATAATTTTTGTCTAATTTGATTTGAAGATATTTATTTTCCATAAGAACTTACAATTCACTTATAATGAAGTAGTATATTTATGTATTCGTTTAGCCTATTGCCGTCAACCGAGTCCTTTAGACATTCGACAGAAAACAGTGAGTCTAAAAAGATATTTACTAGGTGAATGGTATGACAAAATTAGGCAATAGTTTGACTAGGTCAGAATCACAAATCTGTAACAAGAACTGACTGTTTTAGGGAAGTCCGTAAAAGCAACTGTCAGTACTTAGAGTACATTTTATCGTTTATTTAATTCAAACCGTAAAAGTTAAACGCTACAGTTTAAATTATCTAAGCAATAAAAGGTTAATGTAATCCTTTGGTCTGGTGCTTTTTCATATAAAGTTATTCGGTCGGGAGTTTTTTGTAGCGATAGGACTCGCATACCTTTTTCTACGGACGTATATGTAAATGTTATGATGTGCTGTTGGACGTTATAAGCAAATTAAGTTACACTAATATTCCCTCTTGCAAATTATTTCTAATGTAATCAGTAGTATCTTCAAAGATCGATTTACTTATTATCACTTTATTTTTGCTACTAATACCCAAATGTCCAAAACTAATACCTTTTAACTTGTACCATATCCACGAGTAAAAACTCTAATAGTGAAACGGGGATCGATTCAATAATGTGTATTGCAAACGCGTAAAGTGTATTTACCTGCTAACAAAGCAGCCTGCAGTTCAACATTATGTTACAATAGCATATTCAAACCAAAATCATCAACATTATCATCATTTACTCGCCTTTTCCAACATTTTTTTACATCATCAGCCTTTAATAGTCCACTGTTGGACATAAACCCCTCTTTTGAAGCCACGTATTGACCTACTATGCCACGCTGGTCAGACGGGTTGTAATGGGTTTGTGTCAAGTTTTTCTTCTCTTTGTAGTGATGTTGTCCTGCGTAATTTGCTCCCTTAATCACCTCCTACATCACCCACGGGATGAATAGGGGGGAGGACACTTCGTGTTGGTCACCACACAGAAACATTTGTTTCGTGAATGCTCTTTATTTATTCATTTTTATAAGTCGATCTTTGGATGACAAAGCACCACATTCGGTACAGTAAATTGAAAAATAATGTTACTCTATATCTTGAGCTCCATACCTATGTACAACTAATCGAGTAAATAATTCATGGCATATTTTAAATCGACTTGCACGAGACACACTTCACTCAAGCATCATTGTGTTGAAGTGTACAGGGCGAATACTGCCAGGCGTAAACACCTACACAGCCAACATATTACGAACCACCACAACTCCCTCCTGATGAATAAATTTTGAGGCGACACGAATAGACGTAGGGCTATCCGAAGGTCAATGTTAATTGGTCATGTTAATAGTATTGGTATGGAGGCGCCAGGGTTCTTTATTGTTGAGACGGTGCGTGCGGCGCCTAGGTGACGTCAGTGATGACGTCATTATGATGGAGCAGCAGTTAACTGCTTAAGATTAACAGGGGCACGCATAACATATTAAGTGAAGGAAATGTTTGTTATTTCGTTAGAAATAGAACAATCGTGTAAGTTTTATTTAATACTCCAATATAATGTAATGTTCGTTTATGTTCTGATTAAGTTGACGTCAATACAATATATGTATTGAGTTTGAAGTCAAAACTCATCAATCTCTATTTTTATTACGTTTCTTGCTAAGGAGAGGCCGATGTCCATCAGTGGACTATAAAATGATGTTAATGATTACTGTCTCCCTTTACCTGCAACTCATAAGACACAGGTGCATTGCCGCTTTTGGAGTCCCCACAAAATCAAGGAGAAGTCACATTGGCAGACTCTGTATTAAAAATAAAGCAAGTAAAAACTGCTTAATACCAGTTTTCTGTGAGCCGTCACACCACTTCAGTCGAACTGGCCCATTTATGCCGAAGCTGGTTCTCCCACTGTTCTTTTCTTCTGTCTCTTGCTAATTTTTTAAGTTATCTGTGATAACTTTGTAAAAGAGTAAAAAGTTTTAAATAGATTAGTTTAAAAAACTTTTTTTTATTACGAGACTTATGACACTTGGGGCATTATACAGCAGGTGCCAACATGAACCTAATTAAAAATTTTAATAGATACCTGACTGAACATCTCATTTTTTCTTCAGAAGTTACAATTTAGATAAGTTGTCTTAAAAAACTTTGTATTACTAATTAAAAGTGAAGTTTATTAAAGTTTACGTACTATAGGTATACAATAAACCTAGAATGTTTGTTCTTGTGACTCTACCCTGCCTGATGGAAAGCATGAATAGAATCCAAGAGTTGTGGTCTCCATACTCATTGTGAATGCAGACAATGCAGTATGGTGACACACTATGGTGGCCTAGTAAGATACTTTTTCACACCCCGCTTGTGGACGTAAAAGGTATGACAGTCATCGTGGCAGTGTAAGGTTCACACACTTACCACGATAACTGTCACTCCTGCATGAATGGGCCTCCGGTCTCGCATTCACCAATGAAACACGATAGCATGGATGCTGTCGTTTTTGGTTTATCTTCTGTGAGAGAGTTCTGTTCTGTATATTGCAAACACCTAAAGAGTATTTGCTTGCTAACAAAGCAGCCTCCAGTTCAACATTATGATACAATAGCATGTTAAAACGAAAATCATCAACATTATCGTCATTTACCCGCCTTTTCTAACATTTTTTTACATCATCATCACATCATCAGCCTCTAATAGTCCACTGTTGAACATAGACCCCTCCTTTGAATACACGTTTTGGCCTACTATGCCACGCTGGCCAAACGGGTTACTATCCCGATCGAGTCGGCCCGTTCATGCTGAAATTGCCATGGTTCTACTACCTGTCAAAGTAGAGAAAATCAACTTGAATTGAAACAGCCCTATACGATGACGTGCCTTGCGCGCTCTGATCTACAGAAAGGCAAGTCTAAGTCTATTAGTTACCTTACTTACCGATGACGATATATGTGATTTTAGTCAGTTTGAGTTTGTAATACCACCTCTCTCTGGGCTCTAGTTAAGTGAAGCTGTAGAGGGGTGTGACCTAACAATTAAGAGCTTAGTCCAGTAATACCAGTTCGCTACTATATCGTGAGTTTTTAAAGTTATTAAGCTCATCGAGAACAAAGCTCCAGAAACCTGCAGAACCATAACTTCTTTACCATTAGTCAAAGGTTAAATGGTTTTTGATTATATTCCTTATCATTCACTCTCATATGAGCTCTAAAATTCACTCTCAAATGTCACTACCCCATAACGAGCCTTATTGCATTACAGAGTTTTGTCAATCCTACTTATATATGTGGCACCACGATCGAGCAATATATTGTTATCTGAATGGGCCAAGAATTTGTTAACATTCAAATCTAACATCCCGCGCAAATATGTTACGGGAGTTCTTGGGACCGATGTTTGGAATTTTTTAGCTACAATCGTAACACATGATTTCAACAAAAAGGAGCCACTTATCACCAACCAATGAATCTCCGCTTAAATGAATGTTTACGGAAAAACTGATTTCCAGACGACGAGACATTCCACGGCCACCCCGAAGTCCAGATCTATCTGCAGTATACTTCTTTTTATGAGGTTATTTGAAGAATCGTGTCTACATCAATAAACCTAATACATTATGCCAACTAAAGAAAAAATCAATTGCAAATCATGCAAACGTCGAAACGGTAGTCATTTAGACGATGTAATTTTTAAAAAATAAATTTAGTTGAAATTTATTTTAGCTTGAATTAGCTTTCTTGCATATAAACAATTTTTATAATATGTCAAATGGTTTATTTTATACGATTTTTTCAAATGTTAACTAATTCGTGGCCCACCTATATTTATCTCTAAAGTATTTTTTATTATTCTAGCCTTTCTCCGTAATTGTCTCAATGTCATTCGATATTTAAAAAACCTCAATTTTTGCTTTATTAAAATTATTTTTTATCATGTAAATAGTATAAAACTGTTTAAGAAAACAGATGAAACGTATCCTAAGTATTACATTCTATTCAAACTTTCAGATGAACTTTAACCATTATTTAAACTTTATTTCCCTCGCATACCTCAATGCACAATTCCCTGTCTCCACAATACGACCTTTTGGCAGTAACAAACAAAAATTGTGCCAAGACATGCATAGGCAGGACGTATGACACAAGGAATAGAACAAGTTTAGATGACTTCTATACAAATTTATTGAGTGTTCGGCTTTACAAACTAGCAATGGAATGTTGAATCGATTTACTGTGTATTTACAATGGTTTTAGAGATATTCCAACTAAGTTTGTTCATGGTTTATACTTATAAATAACTGTACCTGTGACTTCCTTTGCGTACACAGTCGATAACAACAATATTATATACATCCAGCCTCCTTCTAAAGGAAAGAAAACTTTAAGACTATTATACTTAGTGGCACTTTTCTATGTATTCATTAATCACTCTTTGTTGACTTTTTACGTTATTTAATAGGGGTTTTTCATTTCGATGTAAAAATCACCCTGAAACTTTTCCTTCCCACTTTCTCTTAAGCGGAGTTTTTTTCTTTCCACGCTAGTAATTACTCCCTGTGTCTTGGGAGACTTTTCAACGGCTACAAAGAACATTAAAAATTGGGACAATTAAATTAACAACACAAAGATTGTGACAAAATAAATGCATTTCTCAAAAATATATTGATTAAATTATTAATGTATCATATGAAACGTCGTTAAAAATAATGACTGTGTGCGATATATTCGTACACAATCATCACTTCTGACGATATTTATTGGTCAAGTGAGAAACTAAATCTCCTAATTTCTTATTGCTATGAAACATAATCCAAATAATATTAAACTTAATTGGGCACAATAACTGAGTACCATAGATTACTATGCTTGTTTTTTTTCTGTCGTTTGTAAATTGAATCAAAAGAACGTATATATTTTTGGGACATAAATATGAATAGGATATATATAAATAGATTGCACGGGTGGTCTAGTGATTCTAGCAGTCACCTCGCCGCTTTCTACTGCACTGAGTATCGTGGGTTCAAACCCCACATAGGACAACACTTTGTGTTATCATCAAATTGTTGTTCTGAGTCCAGGTGTACTTTTTGTCCCTATCATTTACGTTTCTAAAGTCGTCTGTGACTGAGGAATGCTGCGCGGATGATGCCTTTAAAAATATTTACAAGAAATAGATTCTGTTAGATTATCTTTTACCTCCATTACTTTTTAAAGTAATTACGGTATACGGTAACTCAATCGCAGTCTACAGATTTATTACAAACCTAGATAGATTTTCTTTTTTTTTCATTCGCAAGCTAGACATATCAAGGCTGTCAGAGTTTTGGGTCAAACGAGACCTTGATTACATTGAATACCTTTTATTTGAGTCTCGAGTCAAGCGATATAAGACTGACAACCAATATGTCTGAATTGTTATGGACGTTTATATTGCGTTTGACGGACAAATGCTTATATAGTAGACGTACATTGTATACCTCGTATAATTATTTTTTTAATAAAGTATGTCATGTATTGCACTACAAAAATGAAGTTCAAAAACCCGGCTACTTAAAAAGAATGAAACAAGAAAATAATTCTGATAGAAATTAAAAGATACACTAGTTAAAATAAAGCCGCGATTGCACCCACTGTATACCTACTATGATTATGTGAGTGTCAGAAACGCCTCTATTAAACAGATATTTCGTCCACTTTTTTGATTCGTCCTTTTTAGACCCTTTTTTATTTTCGAATTTTAGATTTTTAAACTTTATTTGTTTATTTTTTTTCATGTTACCCGGTTGGAAATATATTTTAGCCGTGCAATATTTACGTCCTCTCATTCCCTATGGCAACGGAGTGTTCTAGATGTCCGACCCGGGAATCGAACCCGAGACCTCAAGCACAGCACAACTGCTGCACCACATGGCAGTTGTTTGTTTGTTTGCTTATGTCACCTGGCCCTTTATTACAAATCTTTTAACATCTTATTTATTCAAATCGGTTTAATCATTTTGGCACTTCAGTAGAATATACTAAAATACATGCATAGACTGCCAAACTATTATACCCTTTCTTTTGGTTTCACCGTAGTCGGGTGAAATGAACCAGTATCAGAAAATAAATATATGAGAGGAAATCTTTATGAGTTCTTCAGCAATCTCTATACTCTTAGCAATTTTTTAAATGGAAATATACTCAATTTCCTTCTCCATATTATAACAATAAATCAGGGTTTGTTGATTTGTTCGTTCATTCGAAGAACCAACCATCCTGGTCTTGGCCTGCGCTGCTTGCCATTTTCTTCAAGTTGTCAGTCCGTCGTAAATCAGGGTAACAAGTATAAATTATAAAGTAATTGCAAGACCTTTTTATAGGTAATTACAATGAAAGCTATGCAGAAGTTTGTATTATTTTTTAATTTCTATCCGTCCATCTACGCGTCTAAGCTGCTTTTCACACCGGTATGACTGATTAGATTCCAATTATTCTTTATTTGATTAGATTTCATACTTCAAGTTGCGTTTGGACACTCTTTGTGGCAAAACAGAGGTTCAAAACTAAATATTTATCAAATCTATTTATATCAATATTAGTGTGTGAATGAAAATAACCTCCAGACAAGACATCGGCTACTGATCGTTCCCAATATTAGACCTCAAAAATAGCCTATTGGTGCCTGGGTTTTATAAAATGCAGTTACATTTATTTACATATGCCTAATTTTAAAAACCATACTCATGTACAATATTAGTCTAAAACTATTTAAAACCTAAATAAAATCACAGTTGCCATTGTTCTAAACACCTGACCTCAAAAATCTAGTAAAATAATATACTCAAAAGAGAATTTAACAACTATAAATAACCCAAAAAAAAATGTTAAAAATTTGAAAATAACCGGTGCCAAAAAACTAAAGTTGGGAACATTTTTATACAGTTTTGCGGTGTACATTGGGCTAATACGCAGAGGTTGTCTTGCTTGCAGCAAGTTTTGTTATAAATCGCTGGAAGGAGTGCGGGACAAGATAGCAGGCGTTTTGGCAGCCTCCGTGGCCTATCCTCCTCCAATAAGGGACTACGTTTAGTAGACAAAGTCTGACTTGGCTTGGGAACGGCAACTGTTAGAACTCGTGTTCGCGGCGAATTGAAAATTTAGCTTTATTATAATTTCACTGTTTTGTTTTGCATCGTAGATGTATGCCGTTTTGAATTTTTTAAGTATCGTTCTAGTGCCAACTGGGACCAGGATTTCTATGTTCGTTTTCATATTACTAGCACATCAGGTAGTCTGTGTTATTTAATAATATACTATAAAGAGACTATCATTTATATTTACTACTTTTTGCTATTATTTTTTAGTATTTTACTGGTGGGTTATAAACTTACACACTTATAATGATATATATAATAACTGTAATGGTTAATATTCATGTTTGTTATTGCATAATATTTATGGAATATAAATATTACACGGTTTTTTTAAAAAACATATAATAACTATACACAAAGATCATCATCAAATTTATGCCGAACTATCTGAATAAACCTTATGTCACCTGATCGCTCAAAATTTAATTACATATATGTAATTCAACATTGGACATATTCAGTAACTTTATTGTTTTCTTTATGTTTTTAAAAAGACAAGACTTTACAAACATACAAAAAACACATACAAGGAACAGCCAGAACCTCAGAACAAAAATTTTTGATCATGTAAAATGTAGTCCCGTGTGGAGTTTAAACCCACAACACTAGACGCAATAGTGAGTGGCGTAGCGACCGCTTAAACCACTAAATATTTGTTTCAGAGTTTGAGTGCTTTACATGCTTAATATGTATGTATTTACAAGAATGAAACTATATATGTATTTAAATCAGTTGTCTAGTACCCATAGTGCAAGCTCTGCTTAGTTTGAGACTAGATGGCGTTGTGTGTCAGGTGTCCGAAATATCCCAGGATGTCGTAATAGCAACTGTTCTCGGATCCCTCCTATCTCAGGCGAAGAGTGGTACACCGTGTGGTTTTAGTCAGTCCGATTCCGACACACCACCCCGCCGTAAACCCCAGTGGGGTGACGGCCCGAGGGGGTTTCCACACGTTAAACAATAAATAAAAAAAAGGTGTCTGAAATATCTAAATGAGAGGAAGAATAAATAATTATTAGATCAAGAACAGGCCTCGTAGGCACGTAACCCTAAGTTTAAAAAAATTTCCCACACAATACAATTTCGAAATTAATTGATTGCGTGGCGAACATCCAAATTGACTATATTTACTTCACAATGAAATATCAACAGAGTTTTGTAAAATTGCTTGGTCTGTATATCGAATTCATTCATTATCACGTTAACCTGTTGATTGTCACGTTATTCATCAATTATTTGTAATAGTGTAAATTAAATTAAATCAGTTTAAACAATATTAAACCTAACGCTGAATTAAATGTTAACTGGATATCTGAATTTCGATGTTGGTTTAGTGGTCAGGTGTTTTGATTGTTGACTTAAGGGTTGTTTACGTTCGATTTCAATTAAGAATTGATAACGGTATGATGACATTTTCTATTCTGGAAATTATTTAGTTATTATAATGATATATTAAATAATGGCTATAAGCTTGTTGATTGTCAGATTGTGTGAGTAATATCTAGGTATAATTTGTTGATTTTATTTAGCAGAAAATAAATTCTGGCATGTGTGTAATTACACTTTCACATAAAAAATTAATTTAATCTGAATCTAAAAACATAGAAATAATATTAAACCATGAAACACATTTGTCTTATAAAAACTGAAAAAAATTATAATCGTTGAACACCATGCTACATCTGCTACGTAAAAGCTACGAATGCTCTACGATGATGCTACGCAATGTGTTCTATTTTCACCGTATACTGTTTTCACGTTATTTACGAACTTTAAGAGTCATTTCAAAATAGAATACTGTATTTTTACCTAATCATTAAAATCGAATGGCGTACCTAAATGAATATATATTATTAGTACGCAGTAAATGCAACCCAATTTCTTAAAAGTCCCGTATTATACAATCCTAATTTCAGAATTTTATAAGTTTTCTTTTGAATATTATACGAAGAGAAAGACGATATAAAATTTGCTTTTACGAAAAGAGGCTATTTAGAATATACTATTTTATGTCAAACCAAAACAGTAAAAGTAGACTAATTTGGAGATAGCAACTTGTGACGTCACAAGTCGATATTACATACAGAATAAAAATTTGTATTTACCAATTCAAGTGTTACGAATGGAATACTTTATTCTATAAAAACTGAGAACTATAACTTCAATTAAAAGTAATTAATTGAATTAGAGATTGCAAGTCAACAAGGCCATTAAACACACTAAGCAGAAGTGCCAAACACTTCATACTTCTACTGAACCCATACGTTCAGCGATCGCTGCCAAGTTATACTCTATTAGTTCTATGTATTATTTATCAGTTCAGTTTTCCAACAAGACTGAATTGTATATAGTTTTTATAATAATGTATTAATTTCATTATGTTTATTCAACACAAAACGAGTAACGTTGAATTCCATTTTAAACTAAAGTCACACTAGTAAAAAACAAGAAGCTTTTAAAAACATCACGCACTGGGATTCCCCTACTTTTTTTTTGTTTTTTTGTAACAGAGCATGCATACGAGCAAACGTCGCCAGCAATTCAAAAGTCGCAAGCACGTTGCCAACCTTTGAGAAAGGAGTATACTTTTTCTTGTAAATTTGAAGGTCACATCAGTCCACAAATACTTCAGAAGAACCATTATAAGCTGTGTCCTTTAATTTTTTATTTTCTAAACTTTAGGTTAAATTAACTTTCGCTTGCAACTTAACTCTATCTCTTCACATTGACTTTCAAGTAAGTGTTTTTACAAAGTGTTTGTTAAATACGAGTACACTTATCCTACATCTTTTTCTGTGATAAATTTGGTAAAGTAATTTCAGAAACTTTAAATATCAGTCAACTCTACTTAAATCAATGAACAATTCTTAATAAGTCTAAGTTCGATTTTTAAATTTCAGTCAAAACCCATTCAAATCCAAATCCGCAATAGAATCAGACAAGCTAAAGGCACAATCCCATCATTACGTTCAAGTGGGTAGGCCATTACGTCGAGATGAAGGTATGATCCGAGATATCCAAGATGCAGCCATGAATAATTCTAAAGCATTACTGATGCTACGCTGCAACCAGTACATTTATGTACAAGGACGTTCCTATTGCTGTTTGGTAAGACGTCTTAATACCACATAGCTGACAAATAAAGCTTTTTGCTAATTTATCTCTCTCTCAAAAATATTCCAGATTATCAATTGCACAACACGCAATTGCTTTAAGGTATACTTTATTAATGTTTTGAGACCACGGATCCTTGATAAATTAATAGAAGTATAGTCTTCGCTTCTTTACTTTTTAATGTAAACCTTTTTTGATAACTTACAAAAGGAAAAAAAGACTTTTAAATAATTGGTACAATTTTACTTATTTTGGATAACAATTGAATGACATAACTAGTAACTAGTGTAGTTATTGTAACAAGTCTAAATTTACAGATGCAGCGATAATATTTGAAAAAAATAACAAAGATATCGTTTAAACTATTTATAAAAATTAAGAATCTTTGGTCGTTGCACACCATGAATTATTCGAACCGCTAGTAAGGCGACTAAACACTCTAAATAAAAGCATAACAAATTCTAAGGTCATTGCAAGGGCACAAATTCTAAATAACATAAGAGCATTCATTTTACTCGTACACTATTCACTATTGTATTATAAATTATTGAACATTGTATAATATATATAATAATAACAATAATTTGTAATGAATAATGCATTATGTGTAAATATGCGTGCTATTTTTATGCCTAAATGGGCCTGTACACATTATTTTAAATTATTAATGCCACATTATATACTACCAATAGGTAGTAGAGCCACGCTTATTTCAGCACAAGTGGGCCAGCTCGACAGGGGCAGTACTACCCTCCCACAGAAGATCAACCTAAAGTGACAACATGCGTGCTGTCGTGTTTCGTTCGTGAGTGCGAGACCGGAGGCCCATTGATGCAGGGGTAACAGTTGTCATAGTAAGTGTGTGCAATACAATGTTACGATGACTGTCATGCCTTTTACGTCCCCAAGTGAGGCGTAAAAAAGCATCTTAATAGGCCGCCATAGTATGGGTCACCATACTGCCAGCATTCACAATGACTATGGTGTCTACAACTTTTGGATTCTTTTCATGCTTTCCATCAGGCAGAGCAGAATCACTTTGGCAGGCTGTCAGATAAAAAAAAAAAGATACTACCTGTAAAACAAATAAATAAAAGACCAAATGCTAGCGAAAAGTGGACGTTTTCTCTACTTCCGGGGATTCAGGCATGATTTTATGCATTTAAATATGCAAATAATTATAATATACTCGTATGAATAACAACACTAATCTCACGCAATCCACACACACATAAACCAAACAGAGCCTGTAGCCTGATCACTGATAAACATACTTATACATTTCTAAGTATATATATCTACATTTCAAAGATACGACGTAGATCACATGATTATTTGACCTGCTTGGGGGGCTAAACCCACGATCCTAGAGGTTGTGAGTTCAGCTTAATAATCAAATTTATGAACCACTCTTTCAGGAGGTCTGTCAAAACATTTTCATATGATTTGCTACTTAAACAATGTTGGATTAAAGCATTGAACAGCAAGTATGAACTGTAAATATTTTGTTCTGTTGCAATTATATGTTGTAATTGACACCCTAACGAGGGTAGTTGCATGTAGTCGTCATTAGATATAATAATAGTAAATATATAATATATATATAACAATAACAATCTCACAGGTTCCACTTACACACATAAACCCGACTGAACCTGTAGCCTGATCGCTGATAAACGTACTTTTATATTTTTAACTACATACATACCTACATATTATAGATAAATTATACCCAGACACAATCCCAAACCCACGATCTGCCTGCCTATCAAAATATTTTTGCATTATTCGCTGCTTAAACATAAACAATGTTGTATAGAAGCATTTTGTTCTGTTGCAATTATATGTTGTAATTGACGCTCTAACGATGGTAGTTATACGCAGTCGGTGTTGGATACAATAATAGTGAAATTTAAATTTTACTGGTAAAATTTTTGAGCACAATGTATATCAATAGCAATTTTTTGTATAAATGTGTGCTTTTAGTTTAATTTTAGAATAGTTTTGTAGTATGAAAAGTTAAAATCATTTACATGTTTGAACATAATAGTTAACGTGTTGGTGACGGTAGATTTAGATTTCAGCGTTTGAGCGTCCAGAAGCGTTGACGTAACCTTTATCTAAAATATATCTATACATACTTTTGATTTAGTGACAGGGTGGAAACCGCTACTAACTATCGGATTACCGGCTACCAGAGGACGCCGTCGTGACGATGATAGAACTTAGATTACATGATATTTCCTACTAAATATCACTCTGACGACGGCCAGTGTTATACTCATATGTTCAACTCTTAAACATTATTTACCTACAAGAGTATCTTGAATCAAAAGGCAAATTTCTACTTCAAATCTCATTTGTTCATTGCCAAATCGCAATTTTTAATTTTATTTTTAAATATAATAAATAAATATTTTAGACATTTAACACACGACGTCCTCTACTTTCAAACTAAGCAGAGCTTGTACTATGATAACTAAACTGACTGATAGAATACCTATATACTTTTTTTTATAAATACACACTCATTATACATAAAAAACACTCAAACTCCGAAACAAATATTTGTAAATCATACAAACATTTGGTCAAACCTCAAGCATAGCAGTCACATCCGCTTCCGCTGCGCCACCGAGACAGTCAAAATTAATTAAAATATACACTTAACTTATAAATACTCGACTAATACATTTATACAATAAAATATTTATACAGAATTCGGTAATACAATCGTATCTGAATTATTCTTAAGGCTAGGTGATACCGAGTGTCGGCTGGAGATGGCGCGTAGGCCGATTTCTTGGCACAGAGCCCTCAATAACCGGTGGTTGGTCGAACCCGACGTATTCTGAGTCTTCAATTTTGAGTGATTGCTTTTTAAAGGATGTTGTACTGACTACAAATGGTTTATATTATATTGGAATGAAATTTGTAATGTTGATGTGTCTGCTTCGTTAGTTATTATTTAACTGCTCGGTTGGCCTAGTGATTTAAACGGTCGCCACGCCACTCACCACTCGCTGAGTGTGGTGGGTTCCAATACCACATGGGATAACACTTTGTGTAATCAACAAATTGTTGTTCTGAGTCTGGGTGTTCTTTGTGTCCGTTTCTAGTATGTTTGTAAAGTCCCCCGCGACACAGGATTTATTCCTAGGGCGAGCGTTGTCTTTTTTTAAAAGTAAAAAGAAAAAAAAAGACTGGCGCTATTGCCAGGCGTTATATAAGTAACTCTTTCAAAGTGATTTTCTTATATTAATGTATGCCAAGCGTAAAAAAATGGTGACCACAATGAATTATGATAGATTTAGAAATCTAAACGCTTCCATTGATGCCTCTGTAAATCACCTTGTAATTAATATTTTGTAGTCTGAGCAACACCTTTATACAGTGTTTATTTCATTATATTGTAAAATAGTTTATTGTGAAGATAATAAAAGAAAATTTTCTGATACAAATACAATTAATTCCTGCTAAATGACATATAGTACGTTCTAAAGAGTGCTTTAATTTCCAATCATTTTGACGAAGCTGTTGGTCAAATGGTTAGTGGCCGTTCCTATTTAGCCGGAGGTTGTGGGTTCAATTCCCACCCAGAACAAATATTTGTGTGATAAACACAATTATTTGTTTTGTATTGGAATGTAATTTATCTATAACATGTGTTATAGATAAATTACACTCCTCCTCGAAATATTTATGTAAGTTTATCAGCATTCTAGTTACCATATCACAGAATCGGACAGCCGTGCTTAAGATGTATGAGGTTATATATCATTATTATTTTATTAACTTAATTATGACTTTCCAGCAAACAAAATAAGACTTCTTTCTCGAATATTACTCGTCGAATGAAGTTAGTAATCCCTAATTAGGTTACTTTGATATTATTCTTGGCACCGAACTGGAATCTTAATTTCCACTCTAGGTGCTATTTAAGCGAGAATTAGTCATTTTCTTCACAAAGATAATAAATACTAATAGTATGTCTACGTATAAGAAAACATAATTTTAATTTTCAGTTATCAGAGGTTTTTATAATAATTTACATAGGCCTAAGAGACTTGAATAAAGAGATCTATTATTGTTTCATAAAATATGGACAGAAAATAAGAAATAGGCAATCAGGGTTATATCTAGAGGTATTAAATATCACTTTTCACCAAATAAATGATTTTGTCAACGGCCAAACCCCATTGTCTTGAGTTCTGAAGGAACTCGAGCTAGTGCCTCTACAGGTATTTACTTACCGTCAGGTGAAAGAGTACCGTAAGGAGATAGTCCTTTCAATCTGTACCATATAAAAATCTATTATAAAAAGTTTAAAAGACTTTTATGCTCTTTGAAAGATATGAAAGAAAGTATAGAAACTGCACTAGCGATGTGATCAATTTACACTGAATAGATCCGATATCAAATAATACAGGCAGCTTACGAACGATGGCAACAAATAGCTCACAGAATATGTATAGGTACAAGCGTGGACGAAATTGCGTTCGAGCTAAGCAAGAAATTTATATTATGAAATTTCGCCGCTGGCCACTGGTATAAAGTTTGAAATTTCGTATACAACAAAAAAGAGTCAAAGTTACCATAGTTTATGAGTTTCGTAGGTTGTGATACCACTTTTTTTAATAGATGAACATTTTATTTAACTGCTAACGGAAGACTCTCTCTGAAATAGTCTGAGCCTACGAATATGGAAGTATATTGGTTTAAATTCTTTCAAAACTCTAGTCTCAATACTCACATTTTGCGATCTTCAGCAGAATAACAAATCCCATTCCACACTCGAAAAACTCGGAACTAGCTACAAGCATATCAAATGTTCTGAGTGGTGTGTAGGGGTAATTAATTAAACCGTGAGGCGTCTTGGCGAGGTCTTAAGATTCCCGAACTATCGGCTTACTCGACTTCCGGCGACCTGGAATGTTCGAGATATTAACTCCTGAGAGATTGGTGCAAGTTGATGGCTGAAGGTCATTAATATTGTGAATCAAATAATATATTTTGGGCAATTAACATAAGATATAATGTTTCAGTACCAAAAACTGATATTGTCAGTGCCTATACGGGATACCTACGAGAACAGTCGCTTCGCTGCTCGATAATGGTCGCTAATCAAGTCTGAAAGCAGTTAAACATTTTTTAAATGTCATGTAAGCAACTTCATATGTACTTAATAAACACAAAAATATTTGTCATATACAACCCCGCATATACAATGTAACGATAACTAAAAATGATTGGGTAAAATTTTAAACCAAGTGGAATACCGGCCATTAAGACGGAAACTAAACAACCATTCTGAAAATATTTACGCGAGTAAAGTTTTGTTTCTCAAATTGTTCTAATAGAACCCGCTGTGATCCCCTTGGTTTTATGATTTCGTACTCTGAAAATCACACTAGTTTTACAGTGGCATTATTGCCCAAAAACCTGGATTTAAGTACATCACTTTTTCGAAAATTTGGTAATAATAAACGTTACGAAGTCACTGTCCGTCTCTGCTTGGATAATGTGACAATTTCAGCTTAGCGTTCACCGCTTATAAATTGAACCATGCTGATTGTTCCATAACCTGTACTAGATTACTATAATACTCTATTAAAACACGCTAAATTGTTGATTGAGTTACCAAATTTTACAGCTATGCTAATGCTATTATAGAGTATGATAGTAATATGTGAAATAATTGTTTTACCTGCGAAAATTAAACACAAGCTTCGTGTCGTGAATGTTTAATGAAGGAACTTCAATTTATTTATTACAAATTGCGTGGTGACGGATTAAAAATACAATGTGTGTATGTGCATGCAATCCATCCCCTATTCCCCATTTAGCCAACTCATATGACACGCACAGAGTCGACTAAGCGAGCAGACTGCGTAGGACAACCTCATACCACCTCCTCTGGCTAGCGTGGTATAGTTAGCCACAACCTCGTTGCTAAAAATATTGTATGTAAATAAATTTGACCGTGGGAGATCTATACCTCTTCACGGCTCGAGCGGGCTTGACTGAAGACTGACACAATGCTTTTGTTGTATTTGATCTAGTAATTGAGAGTATCGAAAACACACCATAGCGTGAGTATAGTTATAGTCTACTAATGATATACAATAACAATAACGATAAATTTACTCAATTAAACTCGCAATAGAGAACCATATTCGCGTTGCTTTCCTGTAATGAGCGTTATTTATTATTATATTCTTTTCTATTTACGTTGTGGTGATCACGTTGCTGCCACTGAAATGTTACATAATTAAATACTATGATTTTAAAAGAAATAACAGTTAGAGTTGTTCTAAATCGACAGGCACCCATTACAAGTTTTACACCATTAAAAAATCAACCTGTATATTAAAACACTATTAAGTACAAAGCAAACTTGCATACATTATAAATACGTCTGCATTATTCAAACCCCGTTCATTACCCCCGAGATACATATAATGAAACACACCGATCACACAACATTAATCTCTTATCGCAAATACAATACACAAGAAACTTTTAATTATTCGGAACAAATGTTCTTAAGGCACGTTATATTAATGGCGTAATTACAAGTTTACTAATACATGATATACAGGGTGGTTGTTAAAAGTTTGTGACGTCAATTCTTAGCAGAAATTCTCAACTCTGACGTGTTTTTTTATGAAACAGAGACGGGTGACCTGATTGTGCCATTACCAGAAGTAACTATTTTAGCTACAGCTCATAGTTACTTGTGGCTTAAAAGTCAAAAAGGTTATTTCAATTGAAAATCATCGTAGGCAACAGCCACAAATTGATTGTGGGGGGTAAAAAGTGACCGGAAAAGTATGTGTTCGATAGATGTTTTGCAAAGTAGAATGATGGTGGAAAACTGTATGTAATTACAAGTAATCACTGGCAGTGCTCCGAAGTACTCATCATTAAAAAAAATCTACACAAATTCTTAAGAATTTATTAATTTTAATTAAATAATAAAATGATTGATTTTTCATTTTCTTTACATATTTCATTAATGATCATTATGAATAAATCAATTTTGCATAAATACATTTCTTTTGCTCTTTAATGAAAAGCATACGATACAATCTGAAGATTTTAAAGAAACCTCTAAAAGGTAACGAGATATTATCATACGCTTTCACAAGGTTTATGTTGCATAAAAGTTTGAAAACCATATTTCTATCATAAAAAGCAATTCAAATATGCTTTCGTCACGACACAGGTGCATTTTATAAGCGTGACGTCATAACGTGGTAACTCGCAATGCATGTGATATTACAAGTTTTAAATTTATGAAAAGGTGTTTTTATAGTAATATATATCCATAAAAGTGGCATTTCTTAGTGTCTTATTTTATTATTTTTTCTTTAAACATACGCATCATATCATACATTATATCATTAATACCATGTTACCCGTCTGCATCAGGAGGGTTAAGTTTTCATGCGCATGCAATGTGTATGAGCATGTATGCATATTTCATTATCACGCTCTGTAATCTAAACGATTTATTGAATTTGACAATTGACGAATCGATTAATTCGTGTAATTATGATAGTGGTACATGAAAAATATAAAAAAATCACTGATTTGTAAAATTAAAGTATATGTTTTCAGACAGTCGGGATTTTTGTTCCTTTTTTAAATTTAATAATTTGTTTGGTAAGAAAAATATTACAAATCAGATATACGACCGTCTAATCAATTTATTCTAAACATGCTTAAATATTTCTACTTACACATTACGATTACAATACGGTAGATTTAGAAACAGAACAAATGGTAGGTAATCATATCAGTTTCATTTCTCTTGGATGAGAATAGAACCTATCGTAAATTTTTCTGTAGAAATTAATTACACACACGCACACTTACTCACACTCGCACACTCACACACACAAACATACACATACACATACCCACACACACATATGTGGTTTTAAATATGCTGAATATCATTACTACATGCTTTGAGTTTCAAGAAAAGTGTTTAATGATTACCTAAACGATAGATAAATAGATAGATAATAGAATAGATAGAGGTCGATAAATATAGTTAAGTTAACATATTAAGGTTCTATCAAACTACTATAAGCTTAAATATTTTTTGGTAACAATGGACAAACCTAAAACTGTAAGCTAGTCAAACACATACGAGGCAGTTTTCGCAATCAAAAACATTACTTTATATTCACAACCACGAACTTGGACCTTTGTGTCCTAATCTTGATTAAAACACACACTGACCTAAAATAAACATCACTAAGTAAAATTGCAACTCGGACTACGACGTTATGTGTTAATTTAATATTGTAATGCCGATATCTATTGGTATGTGAACTTAAACTTCTTACGTTAACTGTTATGCTGAGGTTTATCTTTTCTTTAAAAACGCAGATACATTTCAAGACTGATATTTTTAATATTTATTGACTTATTTCCAGTTCATACTACGTACAATTCAGCAGTGACCGTCTTTCTGCTTAGATGATGATTATGATGATGACAATGATGATTACGATTCATATGTCATTTAAAATTATTGTTAACATGACTAATATACGTATGTACGCATGCATACATGACCAATGTATTTTTTTTTTGTTCTTCACCGAAGAAGGGAAGTTACAGAAACTCAAACTTTACATCCTCTTATTCTGGGGGGACTGAAAACAGGAAGAGATTGCAGGTATCACCGAGTCTCGGTAGAAGGAGAATAGGCTGATCAAGCGATGAGCCGATGAATCTTTTGTTTTACCCTCTGATATCATAAAAATAAATTTGTCAAACCATTGTCTATATGTAAATGAATAAAAGTGAAAATATTCATTTCATTGGACAATTGTAACTCACTATTGAATAAAGGCAAAGAATATTGTATTTTTTTATAAATCGGTGAACATACACAAAAAGGTTACAAAAAATACATACAGACGCAGATATAACCTCCTTTTTTGAAATCGGTTGAAAATCCATGAGTAATCGTAAAGTGAAATAATCAGAAAGTAAATCTTCATTATACTTTGAAAACAAACTACATACTTAATTAACATAACCCAAAGTCTTAAGTTATAATAAAGGTATGTGTTTAATCAGTGAAATTTATAATTAAAAAATAAACCAACATATTGTAGATAGGAGCGGAGGTAGCGCTCATCTCGTTTGTAACCCATAGCAACAGAATTAACTTTCTCCGCCGCAGTATTTCACAATCAGCCCACATTTTATTAAGGCGGGTACCTCGCTAATCAGATTACGTCACTTTATTACTCGTCCTAATCAAAAAGCTGGATGATTAAAATCCAAAACAGGCAGGAATTAATTAAGAGAGACATCCGAAATCCTCCATAAAATGAGACAACATAAAATTGTGATTTTAATAAAATGCAAATGACCTGTCTCGTTGCCGTCGTGATGTATGAAGCGACTGCGAGTATAGGCTTTCTATGTAACGTTATGTAGGAACAACGAATATAATGTAGTGATATTTAGCTATTTAAAGTTCATCTTTGTATTATTTAACACTTCTACGTAGTTATATTCCTTGCATAAGACAAAATACAGAAACGAAGTTAAACTGTTGACTTGTTTTTAACCGACTTCAAAGAAGGAGGTGTCAAGATGTTTGACTGCACGGTTGGCCTAGTGGTTTAAGCGGTCACCACGCCGCTCTCTACTGCGCTGAGTGTTGTGGGTTCAAATCCCACATGAAACAACACTTTGTATGATCCATAAATTGTTGTTCTGAGTCTGGGTGTTCTTTGTGTCCGTTTCTTATATGTTTGTAAAGTCCCCCGCGACACAGGATTTATTCCTAGTGCGGGTGTTGTCTTTTTTTAAATAAAAAAATAATAATAATAATTATGTTCCAATTTATGTATTTTTTTATGTATGTTCACTGTTTACTCCGTCAATTGTGGACCAATTTTAAAATTTCTTTTCGTATTCGAAAGGACATGCTCTCGAGTTGGTCCAATGTTCAACATATTAGGATCTGATGATGGAATCCCAAAGAAATCGAAGGCAACCCTCAAATTTTATAGACACGTGTAATTACAGTGGGTTTCTTCTATACAACCCAAAGCCGTATTCCATCAGTTCTGCTTTACATTTTCCTATAAAGATTGCGAGCAAATGAGCAGACGCGTCACCTAGTAAGTAACAGGCACCGCCTATGGACACCTACTACTACGCACTACTCAAGAGTCACAAGGCGTTGCTGTCCTAGGAATCCCTCCTCCTAGAATCAGAGGAAAGCGGAATTTGGGTTTCTGTTACCCTACTCATTTCGTTACGTCCCCAAGCGGGGTGTGAAAAAGCATCTCACAGGGCCGCCATAGTGCTGCTTGCTTTCCATCAGGTAAAGTAGAGTCACTTTGGTAGGCTCTTAATATAGAAAAAAAATCATTCAGTGAAAAGCAACGAAAAAAATTTCTGTGTAATTTTTTACAAGACTATATCAATCTGTACGCCATTTCTATAAATGTAAAATGGTAACTACAGTACCTGCTTAACCTTACAATAAGTTAAGTTGAATACGTATCCATAATATTTTAACTCACCTATAAAGAAAGTAATTAGAATTGTAAAAGAAACACATAAATATAGTTATGTCATAGCCCGTAAACATGTAACAAAACATGCCAAGACCAAACTATAAAAATGAAACGGAACTATCACGGTATTTTTACGATTTTCATGAAAATTTTTAATGTGAAAACAGAGTCCATTAGTCAGTGAAGTTCTTTGACGACGAGACGCAGTTTCATAGCCAAAACAAACTATGAATCATTGCCAAAAACGTTGTGATTGCGGCGACGCGCGTCAGCCTCTAAGGATGTAATCTTATTAAATATTTATTTACTTCTTATTTAGTACTAATATCACGATAGCATTTTTCTTTATTATTTATTTATATGTATATGCTCAAGGAACGTTCGTTCGTTGAACGTAAATTTAACAAAGTTTCTAGAAAAGTGCAGAGAATTAAAATTATGAAACAATATGTGAAAAATGGCGTGAAAATCATTTTATCAATAATACGCCCAAATCATATGTTGACTGCCCATATATTCAATGACTGGTAATTAAATAAAACAAAATAATCAAAATTATATAGATTTATAAATGTTAGTCTTAATTCAACCACCAGTAATTTATATGCAATACGAGATCGATAAGCAAAGAACACTTTACGAAAAGAGGATACTCCCAGCTTAAACCTCAAGCCATTTTCCTGCAATTGTCAGTCCATCGTGCAACAGAGAGTTTTAAGCTACGTTTACCTAATCGCGACCTCCATTCTAATATTTGTCGACTCCAGCAACCATCACTCGGCTTCAAGACATGACTGGTCAATTTCCAATTCAGCGGGCTAATTCTCCATGCGATATCGGTTACTCCAGTTCTCTGTCGAATTTTTTAATTATGTATTCTATCGACTAGAGAAACACCCAGCATCGCATCGCTTTATCGCAAGCTGAGACAGTTTAAACTTGTGGACCGGTGCAACGGTAAATATCCACATCTCAGCTTCATATGTCATTACGGATTGGGAAAAGCCTTGATTTTTAGCGATTGCGGGATCGATGACTGATGACTGATGATGAATATAGCTTAGATGGATTTTTCTATTTGCTACCAGATCGAAGATGTGCCTGCAAAACTAGTTGGTTTGGACACGATAGATGTATTTTTGTACAACCCCGATAGTAACACCATTACAGGCCACGGGATTTGCAGATACATGCCTATTGTGCATGATCTTAGTTTTGCCAGGATCTGTTCCAAGTCCCTTCGTTTTGCAGAATGATACAGACTGTTAAGCATTTCTTCCAGATCATGCAGAGAAGGCTCAGCTACCCAAAGAGCAATGTGTAGGCCATTGCTCAGAGTTTTTCAGCGTGATCGAATCAGGGATAAGGAGATCTACAGATGAACCAAAGTCACCGGTATTGACCGTAAATTTTTAAACTTAAGTGGCATAGGGCGGGGCACATTGCGCTCAAAACGATCAAAGACGGGGTCATAAAGTTCTTGAGTGGTGAGGGAGACTGTAAGAAATAAGATATAGGCAGCATGGAACCGGCTGTTGAAAACAAACTTTAAAGTGTGGTATATCCAGCAAACGACGTACATGCTTTGGCTGAGATAATGATGACGATACAGAGATGCCGCCACGATGACTATGTCCTTTCCAAATCACATGTGTGAGATGTATTGACCACTAATATTGATTCTCCTTTTCCGAGTTTCCTTATCTAACCCAACAATACAATTAAATTGGCTTTGTGCTCTATTTTTGTACTTGGACGGTCATCGTTGCAGCTTCGTACAGATACTTCAGCACTTGAATACTTCTAGTACTTTCAGGACAGCCCAGGTCTCGATGGTGTCGAAGGCTTTCTCGTAGCCCATATGCGCTAGATAAAACGGTTCATGTATTCCTCTATCTTACCAATAATTACACAACACTGATGATAAAAAATTTATGATTTACTAGGGGCTGTTTCATTCATATTTTATATTTTCTTAGAATCTTATCCATCCTTGAAAAACCTCTATAACTTAAGAGAGAAAAAAGGTTCTGTAATGTCATGAAACATTTTTACAAGAGAATATATCCCAAAAATTATAAAGGAAGTGACATCGAAATAAGACATCACAATATTTCAAAAACAAATTAGACGGGACACAGCGCCATTTTTTATCATTTGGGTACTTTAATTCATTGCAAGCCTAAACTTCGTTGTCAGGCCTCTTCTCATAGCATGTTAATGCTTTCAGTTCAGTAAATATTCTCGGTTATACTTTTGAAAATTGTTATACGTAGATACACAAACATTTTTGATGTTATCCAGCTTGATAAGAGAGTTGTCTTTTTTTAACTGACTTCGAAATGAGAAGATTCTTAATTCTGCTGAATTTTTACAACCAGACACCAGTGGTTGCAATTTTGTTGATTTCATTTCAGTTTGCTAAACAATGAAAGTTTTTTTTTTAAAAAAGACCCTTTGAGAACCTAGTTCTTTTTGTAGTCAGATTAAAATGTATATTTATGTTAAAAATAACTTCAAAATGCTCACACACGGCAGTTTAGTTCCAAAGTAGGCAGAAATTGTGCTATGGTAACCAAACCGCTGATAAACACACTTATATTTCTAAATACATACATCACCATCATCAACAGTCTTTAACAGCTGGACATAGGCCTCGCCTAAGCATGGAAGATTTGGCCTACTATACCACGTTGGCCAGGCGGGTTGGTATACGATTTGTTTCAAGTTTTCCTTTTCTTTACAGTGATGCTTTACAATTTTTATTCCGTTAGTCGTCTCTTACGACACCCACGGAAAGAATAGCGGTTATAACACTTTGTATTGTTAATCTATCATCACATGGAGATATATACATATAATGGGTAAAGTATACCCAAAACAAATACATTTGCTATAAATTCTTTAGAGCACGAATCAAACTACGTTATTGTCTTATGGCTTTTCTTCATTTTGCATATCATACAAATACAAACACTATTCATGGAAGCGACACTTTTTCGTTTTAATGGCACCAATAACGTATAGCGTCACATCTTTATGTGACTCTGTGGTAAAAATGCGAGAGATAACGCGACGAAATATGGAATTTATCGAAGTGAGGGTAGGGATTTGGGAAGGTTGAAATGTGCGAATAAATTCAACGTTGTATATATTACTGGGGTATGTGTGAGATGATTTTTCTCATATCTTATATTAATAAAATTAAAGCACCAAGTATTTCTTTCGTTGGTCCTCGTGGAGCGAGTGAGATTATTGGAATTCACCCACATGGAAAACTGATTTTTTGAATTTTGATGATTTAAGAAGCAAAAGAGCACACAATTAACATTCACGTGACGATAATTGAGTAGCATCTCCCGTGCACACATGTAACTCAAAACGTGTGTTTTCAGTCAAGAAGGTCCATGTGTACTGAACCATTACTTTCTCGCGGTTATAATTTTGTAGGTAAGGATGGTATCGAAAATATTTATTGTAACAATTTCAGTGTTTTGTGGTAGTCATGTAATTGAAAAAATAAGTTTGACGATACTTGGTAATGCTTACATCCTAACGTTCGTCTGGTACTATTATCAAAGATTTCTTTCATTCATAAAATAATAGTTTAATAATTATAAAAAACATAATGCTATTGACACTCCGAGTACAAATTTAGAATATAATTGTTTCAAACGACCAACGGCCACACACGAGACGTGGAAAAAATGTAAATTCGTTAGAACTAGCAATCAGTCGGTCGCTAGTTTGTTCCGTTGATTTGCATACTGCATTATGCATCTGCGGTGTCGTAGATTGATGCACTTGTATGCTTTTTCGTATTTGCCAAACTGAATATTTGGCACTTTTAAGGTGCAACATGACAAAGAAAAAATTAATTTAAAATTGTTCTTGTTTTTAGTATAATTGTACTTTTTTTATTATTATTTTATAACTACCATTTAAACTCCTTTCGCTTTCGAAATTAATTATTTGCACTAACTTATTATACATTTATAACTGCCTCGGTGGCACAGCGGTAGTGAATGCGACTGCTGTGCTTGAGGTCTCGGGTTCGATTTCCGGGTCGGACTAAATGTTTGTATGATTTGTAAATATTTGTTTCGAAGTATGGGTGTTTTCTATGTATAATATGTATGTATTTACAAAACAAAGGTATATAAGCATTCTATCAGTCTATCTAGTTATCATAGCACAAGCTCTGCTTAGCTTGAAACTAGATAACGTTGTGTGTCAAATGTCCGAAATATATATTTATTTATTTATTTATTTACATCTGATATACACATATCTAACACACAATATACCAAGAAAACTTAAATATATAATCGATAAAGAAATCACCTGTCGATAAAACAATAATGCCAATCAATAGACTCTATATTACTGTAATATGAAAAAAGTAATGATAATCATAGACAAAGTCCTCCACAGATGATAAGTAAGTATTTTTGTGAAATGACACGTGAAGTGGTTGAAATTAACAAATATAAAAATTTCAACCAGGAAGACCAATATCGATCAACATCATGGAATCCTATCATAAGCGGGTACATTCATCACCGTAGGGACAAAACAAAGTCTGCAGACATTGTAAGTATAGTCTGTGGAACTACCGACAGTACAAAAAATCATCACGACCAAGTGAGAGCAGTCAGACCTTGCCCATCACTGAGGCATCACTAAGCTCACATCAGTCTACCCGTGACCATGAGCAGTGTAACCCGGTTGAAACGCCGGGAAATAGAAGGTATCGTAATCTTTTTAAATAAAACAGGACTACGTGTAAAATCGTGTAAGTCTAAAAACAGTTAAGTCTATGAAAGTTTAGAGTTTAGAAAATTTTTAATGTCTCTCTCTCTCTCTCTCTCTCTCTCTCTCTCTCTCTCTCTCTCGCTCTCTCTCTCTCTCTCTCTCTCTCTCTCTCTCTCGCACTCTCTACACATATAAATATTGGAATTTGCGCTTCACTTTATTAGCCTGTCGCCTCTGACTTTCAAACTTAATATATCAGAATTAAATTATTATTTTCAACAGGCTTGTATATGTGGCGCTTCATAAATTCACATAAAATAAACTGCTACCATTTTTGTTTCATCAAATAAAGGTAAAAACTGTTTTTAGTTTAAAAGATATGTCTGCCTCGGTAAAATGAAACGAGAAGGCTGGACCGAGGCTAATAAAATAAGTTACAGTTAGCCAAACACATCTACTAAATTCATTGTAAACGAGTCCTAGACTAAGAATCTCTGGAGGGATTAGTGTAACCAATTTTAATAAAGGTTTTCTTACTGTTACCCTTTTTTTCTGCCTTTGAATATTTGTTAATCAGTTATAACTTACCTATTTTTATAAGAAAGTTGCGAAACAAATAACATACTCTTGTTGTTTTCTCTTATTCAAATAATTGCGTCTAAAACATTTTGAATGACTTTAAAATGTTAACAGCTATAGTATACGACTTAAATATTGAACCTCATATCACCCTGAAACAGCTCTCGTAACTAATCAGTCCTGATAATCATCTAAACACGTGAGAAACAAAACTCATTAAAATTAACCTTTCTAATCCTACATGGAGCAACGCCATCTAGCGACGCAATTAAAGCTCATATTTACGCGCCATATTTGTGCAGCTGCATTCGTTGATTCATAGTAAACACTGTAATTTGCATATCGCTCTCTCTGTGTTAGTATCCTTAGCGTGTTATTTTACTTAATCAGTTGATAAAACACATTGTTTTATCATGATATCTAACAGCGTCATAACTACTTAGTACGAAGAGCCAATAATGATGTACATTCTGGATTAAAAAACTAACCATTTCAAAGGTTTTTTCGACCCGACTTCGGAACTGTGCTGGACCATAACTAGAATAGTCATAGTCTTCATTACGGCATAGTTTCATAAGAACCGACGAGCAGGCCCTGCAGCTCAAGAGATATAAGTGCGCTGCCTCAACTTATGCGTCCTGGTTAAGTCATTGTTTTTTATGACATAAAAAGAAGACAAATCACCTGAGGGTAAGTAACTGCCGCTATCAATAGATACCTGTAAGTACAGAGTCACAAGGGTGTAGGATTCCTTTTAGACCCTGCTGTCTGGTCCCAAACTAGGCAATGTCTATAGTAACCAAACTGCTGCTAAACATACTTATATATTTTTAAATACATATATACTATGAGTAAATTACACCCAGACATAGAACAAATTATCGTACTCATCAAACAAATATTTTTCCTGGGAATCAAACCCACGACCTCTACTGGCCTTTACTGGCCAACAGGACAGTCAAATCAAGATAACAAAATGAAGATTTTCTCTTAATCCCCTTAAAATTATTTGTGAGATTGGCGTAAGAAAGTGCTCAACATCTAAATGGTTCAAAGAGAACTTGTTCCTGCTAACGACACTAGAACACGAGCATGACGCACATACACGATCATGACGCATAGACATGACGCATGGGCTAACCGTTATCCCGCCCAAACATATTGAAGTGAGCTGAACAATCTGAAAACAGAAATATTAATAGTACTTTTGGGTGACCATAATTTCATGGTTTAATTTTGCTTTATATACTTAAAGGCCCCTAAAATTGCTGTCACCTAACGTATAAAATTCTGCTTATGTATAAATACTTTTTTGATATTCCCACCAAAAATAGATTTTAAGTGTCATTGTGATGAAGGATTACGAATATAAAGTGTCACTATACCTATAAATTTCGTGATTATCGTAAGAGTTGACTAAGGAAGCAAAGTATACAAGACAGTAACAAGGAAAACTTTAAACAAACCCTAATCTGTCTGGCCAACGTGGTAATGTAAAACCAAACTTCCTTTTTAATGAGATGTGCATGTCCAGAGGTGTTATGGACTATTGATGATACTGATAATCTATTCAAAGATCGAATAAAAGCAATGTTACTTAACCACGTCCACTGCTTTATTTGTATTATTGTCAAAACTCACGTCAGAATTTCGTCATTAATGCAAGCAACATCTCATACCCAGAATTCTATTTATCCGAACATAACCAAACGTGTTCATGTATCGTCGTACCGGCTTAATGTCGTGTGAAATGCAGCTTGTGGCGACACCTGTCGACTGTCGAAGAAATCCACAATTTGTTACCATTTAGTACGTGTTACTGCTGGAATAGTTGTAATTTAAAGCTTTTGGGTTTCATTCTAGCTGTGGTGATCATTTAGTATTTATAAGACTGGAATTGTTTATTGTTAAACAGTCTGGATGAAAAACTTCTTTGTTTCAGTAAAACCATAGCATATATTTTACAATTGAGGCCATGTGTCAAAAACAATGCTGTCTTTGTAACGAATTCATCGTAGTACCTAAAAAATTATAATATAGGGTGTCAGTTCTTATCAATGGAAAATTGAACTTTCATTAACATGTAATAAGAAACGTAATCGTTAATCGCATATCTCATGTTGATTGAAAGTATTCTTACTATCCATTTATCGAAGGCTACATTACACACTGTCTCGGTGGCGCAGTGGTAATATATACGATTGCTGTGATGGAACTCTTGGGTTCAATGCCCGGGTCGCATCAAATGTTTACATGATGTGCAAATATTAGTTACGGAGTTTGGGTGTTTTCTATGTTTAATATGTATATATTTACAAAAATAGAAATACGTATGTATTCTATCAGTCAATCTAGTTGTCATAGTAAAAACTCTGCTTAGTTTGAATCTAGATGGCGTTGTGGTGTTAAGCGCACCGATTATACCTTCTTACAGAACGCCGGTGTTAAAATTCTTACAGTACTGTTCCCCGAATGAGTGACGTTACCGGACTCCAAATCTCCCCTACCCACTCTTAGCCACCATAGGCCGATAAACATTTGTGTCCCTTGAGTTGAAGGTATCCATGGTAGGCAATAGTTAAGTACTTACAGTCAGGATCCCAATCATCATGTGCTCATTCGTATTTGTCAAATAAAAAAAAATATAGTTTAAAAATCAAAAAATATGTTACAAAAGTCGGTTACAAACAAACAAACACCCTTCTTGTTCTGGCTTCGTCGACATCGATACAAGTCCTCATCATCTTGGATAATATTATGATTAATTTTTATAAGACCTCTAGGACATATGCTGTTTATGCTTCATCCGTCTTTTGTATGTTATCCGGATACGTTTGTATCTGGATAGTATACGGTAACTTCAGAGTAGGTACTTGTTTTATTTAGTATATACGAAAGTGAACTTGTTTACCACCGCAATAGTACATAAGAATATATATAATAATAGTCAATAGCTTTTAATTTTAGCTCTTTATGCTTAGGTAGACATAGTTTATAGTCCTTCTGATGGTAAGTGATCACCGTAACACGTAGACGCTTAACACCAAGAGTAGCCACGTATGTTTTGCTAATCACGAAACCTAGTCCTGCAGATCTATAAAGAAAAATAAATTTAAATGAAAAAAAATGAAAATTGTATGACTAAAATTAATGTCAATGACCTTTCAATGAGTCAAATACCTTTGAACAATGTTATTTCTTCAATAAAAACTTCAATCTGATATCAAATCTAATATCGACCGTACAAACCTCGTGTCAAAGTTATGTAAAACCTAGAAATAAAAAATCAAGACCTAAAACAGAAAACAGTTCATAAGACTCAAAATCGAATGCAATTTTTACTCACCTTATACACAAAATAGTAACTGTATACACAAGACATAACAAACAAAAAACGTCACTATGGTTACTACATGTGGCGCGTGAAAGCGTGCGGGGCGGGCCGCGTTCAGCCGATACTGAGAGTTTAGACGTAGACGTCGAGCGCCACTATCGAACTAACCCTTAATAGCCCTTAGTCAAGGTTAGACTGGAAGAATAGGGACCAAATTAACCTTTATATTTCCTAGGTACCTTTTGTTATACATGCACTAAATCTAAACAACGATTATTGCTTAAAGTATTAACTTTTAATCACTGTTAACTTTTCTAACAACTTCATAAGTATACAAATAAATATAATTAAAGTGTCTTTTTGTTTAATATCACGATGACTGTCATACCTTTTACGTCCCTAAACGAGGCATGAAAAAGCATCTTACTAGGCCGCCATAGTGTGGGGTACCATACTGCATTCTCTGCATTCTCAATGAGTATGGTGACTACAACTCTTGGATTCTATTCATGCTTTCCATCAGACAGAGTAGAGTCACTTTGTCGAGCTCTTAATATAGTAAAAGAAAAAATCTAGTCACACTTGAGTTACTTGTCAGTTTTCTGTGAGGTCACAGTATCCTTAATTTTCCCTGTGTATCGAAGTTTTCTCACGTGTAAAATAGTAACAATCACAAGAGAAAATGGTAGGCCGTTATCTCTATTTACGTATTACTTCTAAGATGTATGTGTCCGTATATATATAAGCATATTTTTAAAATTATCAAACAAGAAAGTTATAGTATCAAATGTATTGCCATATAAATTTTCAAGATATTGTTTGCTGTAATGTAAGCGAAAAACAAAAGTGGTAGGTTCAAATTAAAGTGTTAGCACAGTTTCAGAAAAACTGGCTAATTACCGGAGTCCATAAATCTTTTGATTCTAGGTGGAGGGACTCAAGTAGTGGCACTTTACCTGTGACTCCTGAGTTAGTATTATTTGTCATCAGGTCATCTATCTGTTCGTGTGGGCCCGTATATAATAAAAAGGCTCCCGAACGGTTAATCCCATGAACGTCAAGTTTGTGAGGGTAGACGTTTGTGGATCCAACAGACTAGAACCAGTAAAAAGATCTGAATAAAATTGCGAACAGGCATAAATTATCGTTCTGAATAGGTTTTAATTATTTTTTGTAGAGAAGAAATTTTATTAAATGACATTATCGATGCGAAGCACCGTTTTAAGATAGGTATAAGCTTAATGAGATACATATACGACATTTTACATATTACTTTTAAGAGTCCACTGCTGGACAAAGGCCTTAGCAAGGAGGTTTAAAATTTATATAAAACTTACAATAATCATATACTAACTCAAATTAACTAATTATATATTCACAACACTAACGATGACTAAACATTCGCTCCGAATGTAAAATAAAAGTCAGACAGAATATTTGTGGACACGAACATCGACGTTCGATCCGCCAGCACTTGGAGTGACAGAACTCAAAACTGACCTCTCATTGGCGATCAAAGGGTTGAGAGAGGTCAAATGAGTTGAACTTTACAATGACCTTGCTTCACTGAGATCAATCTTTAATACGCAAAATTTGTTTTGATGCAACAAATTTTACATTGTCAGGTGATTACCTCTATTGGTATTTATTTGTACTAAAATAAATATCTGATACAAAAAAATACAACTGGCACACGATAAATGGGTCGTAGTGCAGATTATTGCCTACTATAGTAAGGTATTTTAAAAAATTCACAAGTTTTATAGGTCTTGTGTACTCCCGACCCCCAGTATCCCAGGATTACGATCAACAAAATTTTGATCTATTCTATTTTAATCCGCTCTGTCATGACTAGTCCGAATAATTTTCTAGGTAGTGGAACCACGCTGATTTAGCGGGCCGGCTCGACCGCGGCAGTACTACCCTCCCACAGAAGACCAACCTAAAGCGCCAGTATCCGTGTTGTGGTGTATCGTTAGTGAGACCGTAGACCCATTAAAGCAGGGATGACAGCTATCGTTGTAACTGTGTAAGCCTTACACTGTCACAATGACTGTCATGCCTTTCACATCCCTAAGCGGGGTGTAAACAAGCATCTCACTAGGTCGCCATAGTGTGGGTCACCATACTGCGTTGTCAGCAATGAGTATGGTGATCACAACTCTTGGATTCCATTCATGCTTTCCATGGCAGAGTAGAGTCACTTTGCCAGGCTTTTAAGATAGAAAAAAAGAAGAAAAATAGTAACAATAACAAGACGTTTCAATAATAAGACGCATTAGAATGAATCTCATGTGATTGACAAATCAAAATGAGGATGTAATCGTTACTCAACCAATAACTACATGTTGCACTCGACCAATATATTAAAAACAAACCATCAGTTATCCAGGAACAATCCTGTTAATATCAAATGACGCAATAAACTACCAACTAAAAACTAAAAGCTGTAAAAGAGCCGTATAAAAGTCTTCGTACAATTATAACTCTGTCTCCTCTTAGACTATTACGAGTGCTAACTAAAGTGTCTAGTCACGTGAGGTCGATAAATTACAATAAAAATTACCCGCGAAACGTGGAGATAGCCCTGGAACCGTTCGGAGAGAAAAACGCCAAGCCAAGTTTGGATAAAACGGGTAAGTTCCGTACAATTTAACTTCATACGCACGGCTTGTGTGCACAGTTAGTTAACAAGAGTTCATCGCATGCTATAAGAATAGACTACTATTATCATATATGATTGACTAAGAATTTTTATCTCAGTTTCATGTTTTATTGGTTAACAAAATGAGTACCGATTAAATGTTATAACTTTTTGTGCCACAAGAATTGTGTTGCGAACTGTAAGACTTACTTAGTTTGTCTATTACATTATTGCCACATTTACATTGTTAAGGCTGAAACAGAAGTTTAATATAAAAAAATTTAGATTTCTACAAATTCCTATTGTGTAGCTGTGATTTTTTTGTATCGTACAACCTAAGCTCAGTGAGTGGAACCTATTTATCTACAGTTTTAACTTTAGCTAGAGAGACAAGAAAACTCTGCCGTTGAGGAATAATCCTCTTGCTACGGAACCCTAAAAATTAACAGGTGAACGCGACTGTAATGAGGAAACTTGAGGAATACCGAAGGATTGCCAATTTAGATATTCAAATCGTGTTCGGTTCATTTTGTGGATATTTTGTATACACTTTGTAGAGAGTGGTTTTTCTTCTAAACAGCGAGGGGAAAAAGTGGGCAGGAAATTGTGTTTCTACTTTTTGTTTGGTTTTTGAACAAAGTGTGAGGTAAATAATGTGGTGTTGTGAAGAGTTTAAGATGTAAGATATGGAAGTGGGAGGGATGGAGCTTAAATGCAAAAGGATGTGAAAGAATCCAAAACTTTAAAAGTATTTTTATACTATTGCCGTAGAGTTACTCACGGTAATTTTTGCTTTAATCATATTTTACTTTTATGGTATATGGATCAAAAAAGTAGGAGGTTAGGCCGGAACGAGTAGATAGTAAGTGACTATAGTCTTTAAAAGATAGCTCAATCTTTATGACAGCTGTCACTAATGTCATTTTAGGACTTACGAGATACATTGAAGTGAAAATAATTATTTATAATTTTATTTGTTTAAATATGATATAAAAGAGTGGTAAAAAAAATAAGCACGACACATATTTCGCCTATAAACGGCATGCAAATATAACGTTGTAGTTTCTCGTTCAATCATTAAAGAAAATTACTTTAATTGCTTGATTTAATAACAATTAATTAACTAAACTATTATTATGATTCATTAGTGATTAAACTGACACAAAGAAGGTGATACAAAATAAAATCGCGCGCTCAAAGTTAATTCGTTGGTTTCATTGCCATCTGTCACAGATCAAGTTATTATATATTTTATTAACTATAACGATGGTTTTGCATCTCATCTCCCCTTCCAAATAAGGGAATAAGCCCACTGCTTTGGGATCTCAGTAAACTCACTCAGTAGGCAAAAACAGACTGAAGAGCAGGGAAGAAATTACTTAACACCAATTATTATTCTTTCTAAATTCTGCTAATATTCATTCAGGTAGCTTATTTGCCTAAGTAACACTCTACAGAATATACATATATTAAATACACGTACATAATTCGTTACAAATACCTACTTAGACTTAATAATTACATTTTACTACTTGAAACTACAAGTTCTACTTGGAACTTTGTCCAAATAAAAGCAAAATTGTTCACAAAGACGACTTTAATGTGATTGCCAACACGAATACGTTGAGAAACTCAATTTAACTAGTAGTAATGTCACGGAGCGTCAGTAGCGAACTGCGAAATTGCTGTTAACTCAAATATTTCGGCGCAACCGAGTTAGCTTGTCACAAAAACTTAGAGCTGAGTACTTTAGAGTTAGTGAGGGGCTTATTACTGCAGTATTCGATATAATAATCAAAAATAATAGTAATATTTTTAGGTATCAAACACACAATGTCATTGAGTTTCATACTAAGTGGAGCTTGTCGACAACCTTTCACGTACACCTCTTCGACGAAAGGAGGTTAGATTAAATGAGTACACACATCTACAGCTTGTGCATTTATATACTCGCAACTACTGTAGAAAAATGAATCCTACATAACATTTATTATGGGATTTTATTATTTTTAGTAGAGCCACGATGATTTCGGTACGAACGGGCCAGCTCGACCGGGGCAGTACGACCCTCCCACAGAACATCTACCTAAAACTACAGCATTCTTCTTGTCGTGTTCCGTTGGTGAGTACCAGACTGGAGGCCCATTGATGCAAGAGTGACAGTTATCGTGGTAAGTATGAGAATCTTGCACAGCCATGATGACTGTCATGCCTTTTACGTCCCCAAGTGGAGCGTGTAAAAGCATCTCACTAAGCCGCCAAAGTGTGGGTCACCATACTACATTGTCTGTATTCGCTATGTGTATGGTGAATACAACTCTTGAATTCTATTATGCTTTACCAGGCAGAATAGGGTCACGTTGGTTGGTTCTAAAATAAATAAAAAATGAGGTCAGGTAATCTTTTCGAAAAAAATATCGAAGTTTTATTTATTTAAAAATTCAAGTATTTTAGTTTTATATATTAATTACTTAAATATCGTAAGTTAGGTGTACAATGTAATTGTGGTATGCTCTACCATATTTGTCAATATCAAAAAATAATCAAAAAATCTAAGCCAAATTAGATTTCAAACAAATTAAATTATAAAATCATTACGATTAAGATTGGTAGTGAAAGAAATAAATAAATAATTATGCATCACATCCCACATACACATCGACAACCCTGTAACAGTCCACTGCTGGACATAGATCTCTCCTTAGAAAGGAGATTTAGACCTACTATACTATTTGTTACACTACTATATATTAGGTTAATTGATTGACGACAATTTAAACAATTAACTCTCGATTCAGATATCTAATAATTACTACTTATCTATGTATACTGGTGCCATATTCACATCCAGATATAAATATCGGAGGTACCAAACCACACATGAATTTACAATTTGCATTAAGTACAAAACAATTACGTAAAAAGCTATATGAGAGTTAAATTGGTAAATTGTATAAAATATTTATACATTAATGGACATTTTTAATTGTTTTAAGTGCTTTTGGGTCACTTGTTAAATATTTTACAAACTATATTCAACAGTCGGTCAATATAAGGAGGCAAACGCGCATTAAGTCACCTGATGGTTTGTGACTATGGCCATCTGCAACTAAAGATTCACGAGTGTACCACTTAAGAATCATAGAGAGGGGAAATTAGTGCGCCAATAACACCACTCAAATGAAAGACCTGTTTAACTCTTGTATCTACGAAGCCATCCATGCCTTCACTATGGTCGATCCGGGCCTCATGTGTCATAGAATGACTTATTCTCTTTTTAATTTTAAGAGATTGTCGAAGTAACTCTACTCTGTCATTATTATGTAATATTTGCGGTTATCAGACTCATTGCGAATGCAGACAATGCAGTATGGTGACCCACACTATAGCAGCTAGTGACATGCTTTTGCACGCCTCTCTTGGGGACGTGCGTAGGAAATAGTGCTGCTCCGGTCGAGCCGTCCCGTTCGTGCCGAAATCAGTGTAACTTAACTGCCCTGAAAATTATTATTATATATATAACGAAAGTTTTAATATGAATTGATCTTTGGTCGATTTCTACTCCACTAGTTATTCTAAAGAATTTTACGTGGTTTATTGCGGAGGCAGTATTTGATTTTATATGACAATACTTTGATAAGCAGGGAGAGTAACCCTAACGGGCAACGTGCGAAATGAATGCATCTGGGGATAGTTCAAAATAAAACTGTTGCCGAAACAGTGAGGTAAATTCGATTACGTTGGTACGACCATATTCAAAGACGCTGAGATGATCACTCCGTCAAAAGGGTCCTAAGTGTCCCTGACTAACTACGAAGAGGAAGACCACCGCCCCTAGCTGGTTAAGTGTGCAGAAAGAGATCTAGAACGAGGATCTTAGTAGACAAACAAAGCAGAACGGAGCTCTCCGGCGGAGATGTATGTACATACAAAGAAATCCGACTCTAGCTAAACTGGGAAGAGGGTTAGACAAAGAAGAAAAGAAGACTATGTTGCATTTGTGGCTATAACTTATACTTTCTGGAGTAGACAATACACTATATGTCTTAGATAGGCACATAGAGAGAAGAAGGTAAATTATCTACTATGTTTCAATTTAGAAATTAGATATCTACTCGTATATTGTAGATTTTATTGCGAAAAGCCAAAATCAGCACACATTTTTTTTTAAACTTTCAATAGTTATCTATAAATTATTACCATAACAAAGCACATAAGAAAAACAATATACAAGTTATCGCGACTAATCACAACAGAAAAAAAACTAACATAGAATGTCGTACACTTACAGAATTTGTGCACTTCATACAAATCTAATTCAACAAAGTATTCTCATCGCACTGGCTATTAGTTGAGTGAGCCTAAGTGGGTCCAATGTACATTTTTACAAGTTCTCACGACGTGTTGGCGAGGACACGGTGAACTTTATTTGTTGGCTAAATATAATTTTAGTACGCTCACGGCCAGTTAAGTGCACTCACTATCTTACGGGTGCTGTTTTGGGAAGCTGACTAGTGTGGTTTACCACACAGTTCGTATGTTTCACTTACTTTTCTAAAATATAATATATTTCATTATTTAATGTTAGAATACCGATTAATTTTTATTAATGTGCTACTTTAAAGTTCATCAACAGCCTTTTACAATCCACTGCTGAACATAGGCCTCTCCTTAGCAAGGAGGTTTTGGCCTACTATACCACGCTGGCCAGACGGGTTGGAATAAAATTTGTTTCAAGTTTGCCTTCTCTTTGTAATGATGTTGTTTTGCATACTTAATTCCCTTAGTCGCCTTTTACGACACCCACGAGATGAATAGGGGTGGTAACACTATGTATTCATAATCCGTTACGACACGTACAACTTTTAATAAAACTTAACTTCAACCTTTAAGTTAATACCTTTCAAAATGAATCTAGGTCTTATTATCATGCACCCTAAATTGTTTGTGTTGCCAGAAGCATTCTACCTCAAAAAACATTTGAACGCGGAAACCTTTTTTTAAAACTCATCACATGCTTTTTACACACTACGCTGGTTGAAGAGAGGATGTGACCCCGTGGTGGTCTGTTTCAGCAGACGGGCTTCTGGGATCTTTACCGCCGTCAACCACTAATCGAACTTTTTCCAGTAATACTGGATTGAGGAACAGACGTTGCAGTGCACGTACGCCCCCTCATGCTCTGGGGACTATTCGATAGTAATTTACTATACCGATTACGCAGGACACACCTGGATTTCAGCACCACTTACCCGAAGTTATGAGTTTTGCTGATTCCATATCGTCTCAGTTTTCTGAGGTGTCAGCACCAGATCCAGCTCACAGATCTTTACCACGACAAACAAGTATTAGTGTGTCACCCGCATCGCAGATGTGATCGTGATAATGATAACTTTGGACCAAGGGTAGACTGCCGCGAAAAATCGCATCTTATGCAAGATTTCATAATAGCGGGCTCAATATAGAGCCCTGGGGAACCCTGCAATATACCTCCCTTCGATTGCCCACCCCATTTCAATCAATAAACTTGACTGTCTTATCGCACAGATAGGTCTCTATGACGGCCATTGTCAGAGAAGGGTACCAAACTCATTGACGATATCAAGCCAAACCGCCATTACCACTCCCTCCATCTCCGATGGTGCTGCCGAGTCGCATTGGAATAGAACGCACCTGACATCTTCTACTATCGAACGTCCCCGTTGAAATCCTAAACCCTTGGAAAAAGCGTGTCTAATACTTTTATAGAAACGCCGAATCGAAACACAAAACCCGTCAAAGGAAGCACACATGATTTGAGTTTGCTCAATATTATTTTACATGGACGTTCCCATAGACCCATATCCAGTCCTGTAATGAATTCATTCCAGAACCGAGTGTTGGCAAGGATTGAGCCTTTACAGCAGTTCCATAGTTGCGCCCTGCTCCATTGTGAGGCAACTATCCTCTTTTTTGTATTCCTTGCTATATGGTCAAGTCAAACAAAAGTTCAAGACTCAACTAGAATTTAAACAGTATTGAGGACTTAAGTCATCAATATGCAACATGGCTACTAATAGCTGACGATAAAACATAATTATTGGACAAGGAATACATTATTGCTTTTTTGGATTCATCTATAAATGTTGTACTTATCTATATTAAGTTACTTCCACATTTAATTGAACTAATCACTTTAATGCTTAAGTAAATGATCTGATTCGATAGTCCTGTTGGTCTGGTAATGGCGGTGATCTTTCAAAGGCGGAAGTCTTTGGGTCGTTCTTGTTTAATATCATATTAATTTTGTGTCTGGGTTTGTTTCGTCTACAATGTACTTATAACCATCTAAGTATGTGTAACATCAGTCTGGTTATCAAACTAGTTCAAGCTCTAATTTGGGACCACAGAGCGGTATGTGTGATGTCTGAAGTTATTATTAACTATTATTTTGACCGTTCAATACGTTCCGCCAGGTTCTCTAATGACGTCTTTAAAACTTGCCACAATTATTCCATTCCACGTAAACGAAATATATTGTTCTGCTGTGTACCATAGTGTAATAACATTAAAAGTAGAATAAAGTAGTTAGCCTTGATGGAGTAGGGGAATATTTTGGCAACGCCTACCTACATAATGCGTATCGTTGGCAATCTTGGCAAAATTTCATCATTATACGAAATACCTTACAATATATATTTTTTTAAATTATTTAATACTGTTGAACAGCGATATCTCACACCTTTATAAACAGATATGGTGAAAAAGTAAGATACATATTTTATTTGTTTTATATTAATTTGAATATATACGAAGTTTTAATCTGCAATGTTTTTTTTAAGAAGTCATTCTACTCTGCCTGATGGAAAGGATGAATAGAATCCAGAAGTGGTGGTCGCCATACTCATTAGTAATGCAAACAATGAGTTTCAGGTTTTAACTGATTACCACAGAAAGGAAGAGTCGAACCGTTTAGTTCGGGAGCATATTCTAAAACAACCATTCCTATCATTCTAAAACAGTGACCTCCAAGGCTATCACGTGTTTTCCTGTAGAGGAAGGGGGAAGATGGGACTAGTTCGAAGAGTTCGTCACCACACTCCCTATGATAAAGATGATAGAGGATTACCATAGAGGTGACTCAAGGGATTCGGTGACTTTGGGGCTGTTGATAATTCGGATTGCTCGCCGCTGTAATCGTTTGTTTTTCCCTTTTTTTTCTTTGTGTTGACAGGTTGGAATTCGGATCTCTCGCTCCTCAGGGATGCAAGAACCAGTATGTGGTGTTTCCTCTAAAAACCATCCAAGCGGCCGGTTTTAGGCGTCCTACTCTGTACAAAATCTGGACCACATTATTTCAGGTCCCCTCCACTAGTCAGACCCTATCCTGTTTCCCCGTCTATCGGTCCGTTTATTATAATTTGTCGTCTGATCGAATTTTTAGGACCATGTCGCGATCCTATCTCCCTACTCCCTGGCACCATGCGGTGCTGTCGGCAGCTGCAATCGCCGCCAACGTTCTCTACGCTCGGGATCAGACCTCTCCCTGTTTATTTTACCGTTCCAATGGAATTCACCGCAGGAAGAAAATTACGAATATAGTTAATTCTCTGTGTGCTCTCTTATATCAAACTGAAAAAGAGATAGAAAGTAAGCCGTCATAGCGTGAGTCGCCATGTTGCATTGTTTTCATTTACAGTGAGTATGGCGACCACCGCTCTTGGATTCTATTCATACTTTCCATCAGGCAGAATAGAGTCAGTTTGTTTTCTATAAAAAAAACGCTGTTCAATAAAAAAAAACCTGAAACGAGTCTTAAGGAGACTATAATTTGACTATTGTTGCTATTCATACTTTTTATTCCATTTATGGAACTCAGTAAATCTGAAACGAAAAATTCTGGAAATTTCATTTGCAAAATTGCACCAAACAGGAAAATCTCTCAACATTCAAAGTACCAACATAATTGTGCAATCATTATAAAAGTCCGAAGAATCTTTTCTAATCGCTACCCGAGGAGTGAAGTAGAAGAGCCGACTTTAATGGGTATCGCCTTTCTCATGACGTCGTTAAATCTTAATGAACCAACAAAAAATAAGTTCATTAAACATTTTATCATCATTATTTCATCCTAGTCTTATGTTATTACGCTAAAATAAATGCCTGATAGTAATTGAAGATGTTTTTTGACAACCCTGGAAGTTGTTCTAAGATGGTAATTTATTATTATAATTAGTTTTTTGAACATTATCTCATTTACAATCATCTTCCTTCAATTTGTTATTTACCACTGTGTTGTCACACTTCTATCTGGATCTAAGCGAAAGACCCAGGCACTTGTGACTCTTCAGTTTTAGGTATTCGTGGGAGACGATAGTTAGTTAACATAGGCAAAAAAAAAAATTTAAAGAATCTAACCCCAGAGAGTATGCTTCCTGAATCACCTCGTACAATACCCACACGTGAACATGAGTGGTGATACTAAGTATCCTTAATCCGTCACCACGCAGAATTAATACCCTGTTACACACAATGTTACAAAAATATACTCCAACTCATCCAAACTGTAATAAAGGTCACAACTGACGAAGACAAACTGTACAAAGTTGATCACTAAAGCGAAACTATACAGCCTTAAATCACACTTAGCCTAAAAGTGGTTGTGATACACATAATCGTGTCAGAGCGTACCGTAAACAACGATACCTCCGCCGTGCGTAAATTTTCATTTAGTGGACCGGCCCCTGTGCTCACTATATCATAATTTCACAATTGAACTCTAAAATATTTCCAAAGCGCACGTTAATAAGGATGCGTTCACATGGTACAATTTTAGCTTTTTATATTAAAATACTGTGATACTTTAGTTTGTTTTTTAATTCCTATATTATTGAAGTTTGTTACTTTAATATTTTTTGAGGCCGTCTCAAAAGTCGTCTACGTCTTAAACAAAAACTAAATAAACATTGAAAAATTATCTATTATCAATTATTAATAGGCTATAATTCTAAATTCTTAGCAGTATACCTCGTCGCGTACAATCAAATAGCGATTATAGTAAAGGAGTAAAATATTACTAAGACTGGCAGAACACCGATTCAACTTTCGGTCGTAATGTGATATAATCGCATTACAGTCAACGTAACATAGTGTTTGATAGTTTACTACGAGAACAACTTTAATAAAATTTATGAAAACTGAACTGTCAAAACTGAATTTCGAACGTTTTTATTAATATGAGAATTCGAATAATTGATTAATCTGAGAAAGATATGGTTTTTTTTTATTTTCAACAAATCACATCGTGTTTTGTAGACTTCTCCTTAGAAAGATGGTTCTGGCCACTGTGGCGACTCCCTTATTAAAGCACAAAGAAAATATACAACAGCGCCATCTAGCGAAGATACATCGAACTACGAAGTATGAACGAAAAGTAGGAATGTAATGAACTACAACGCAACTACTAATCCTGTATCGCGATATAGAGATTCGCGTGGCAATTAGATTTGCGTTAGTATACAATGTGGATCAGTCGCGTTGGTACAAGATTTGAATCAAGTTTTCCTTCTCTTTGCAGTGATGTTGTCGTGCGTAGTTTACTCACTTGGTAGATGGAAAAGAGGGATGGTTATACATGGATGCTTAATTTTATAATTGTCAAAGTTTCTTAAATAATAACATTTATGTTATTCTGCTCATAAAAATAATCCCAATGTGACTCCGTCTTTAGAATTGTTCAGTGAAGTGCCGTATATCATGGACTGTTTTATTGTTGATAAAGTTTCGTTGCAATATGTATGATGGTTTTTGTTTGCAGGATGGCAGCTGACGGCTACTGTAGGCGTGTAGTGATAATGGCTATAATGCCAGTGTCAGGTCAACATTCAACTTTATGGTAAGATATTAAACGAGTAAATATATGGATGACTTTTAAAAATAATGTTTGGTTACTGTTGGTTCTGTAAGTTGAAAATGTATTTCAATATTTTTATTTTTGGAGAATAAAAGTACTTTTTCTGAGGTAATATTTGTTATTTTGTTTAAATTTCATGCTTTGTGAAACTGCACTGAATTTTTAAAATAAGTTGTACGTAATGCATTCAAATACATTTAAAATGTGTGGTTTTTAATACATATTAGCTATCGAGAATCTTTTTTGATGAAAACAGATATCTAAATATTTACGACCAGTTAAGCAAAATAAAATAAAGTTAGTACAAAATACAACAATAAAGAACATTTGTCTATAAGAAATATCGTTAAAATGTAACACAAAAGTAGCTAAATCGTCGCATTTAACCACAAAACGTTAAAAGGAAATAGCATTCAAAACTTTGATCAGCGGCCAAATGTAATCCGTACCTGAAAGGTCCCGAATTCCCATCTCTTGGCACGAATTCTTATACTGTCCCGAGCCATGTTAAAATGAATACCTAACCCAAGGAGGTACCATTGAAATTCGAAAGGATCATTTCATTCAAAGCTATCTCTACGAGACAAAACCGCAAATACATCTTCACGTAAAATATATATATGTATATATATTTTAAAAGCCTGCCAAAATGACTCCACTCTGTCTGATGGTAAGTATGAATAGAATCCAAGAGTTATGGTCACCATACTCATTGCTAATGCAGACAATGCAGGTGACCCACACTATGGCGGCCTAGTAGATGTAAAAGACATTACCGCGACAACTGTCACCCCTTTTTTTTTTTTTTTTAACGTGTGGGAACCCCCTCGGGCCGTCACCCCACCGGGGTTTACGGCGGGGTGGTGTGTCGGAATCGGACCGACTAAAACCACACGGTGTGCCACTCTGCGCGTGAGATAGGAGGGATCCGGGAACCGCTGCTATTACGACATCCAGATCCCTCCTAGCGCCTGCCCGCTACCTCGGGCACCATCTGCGGATAAACTCTCTATTTCAGGCGACGCACGGCACACGCAGACGTCGCCTCCTCGCGGGTGGCCACTATAGCGGATGGAGGGGAAAACCCGTCCCGTCCACCCGCGGCCACACTCAAGGCGGCATGAGGCGCTGGTATGCGCGCCTCCGCCGCCCGGCTCGCCGTCGGCGAATTGGATCCGAGTGGATATCGTCCTCCCGGGCCTTCTCCGCCGCCTCCTTCCGCGAAATTACGTCTTCGCAGAAGGTTGCGACCGCGGTAAAACAACTGTCGCTACCGGCCATGGAGCGTATGACGGCCGGTAGCGAGAGATCTCCTCCAATAACTGCAGTGAAACCCCACGCTGCGCCGCCCAGGCGGAACAAACCGCTAGCGTGTGTTGAGCCGAGTCCTCACTGCAGTCGCAGTGGTGACAGGCGGGACTCAATTCCCTCCTGGTGACCGAGTGCAGATACTTCCCGAAGCAACCGTGCCCGGAAAGGACCTGCGTCAGTCGGAAGGAAAGGGTCCCGTGCTGCCGCCCTGCTCACTCGGCGATGACCGGTTGGAGACCTTCCACGGCGGCAAAGCCAGCACGTGGAGCCTCCAGCCGGGACGACCAACGAGCCATCGTGGCTCGACGAGCGGCCTCTCGCCACTCGCGTATCTCTTCGGGCGGGAGCCGTATGCCGCTACCCACCCGAAAGTCTGCCGTTCGCCGATAAACTTCAGCGAGTACTTCCGCTTCCAAATCCCAGTGGGGAGTTCCGGCCAGGGCGCAGCATCAATGGGCCTCCGGTCTCGCACTGACCAACGAAACACGGCATGTGCGGATGCTATCGCTTTATGTTGATCTTCTTCTTCTGTAACTTCAGGTTTGGCATAATAAAATAGTAAAAGAAACTATAATTTGTAACAAGCTCCACAGATTTTATTAAAGTATTAGGAAACCGAGGTTTGTTCGGTATCTTCTTTTTTAGTGAATCTACCAGATAGTCGATTCGCAATTTACCAACTTCTTTTGTTTCCAACCTTAATTTTCCCACATAAGTGTCAAAATGGGCCTGTTAGACAACGCCATCTACTGAAGTATTTAAATTTTGCGTTGCTATGTCGGTAAGGCGGCATTAACTCTCGTATTCTAATGACATTGTAGCAGTTTTTCATTTCTTGAAAACACCATGAAAATCGTTGAAGCTGTTTTTGAGATTACATATATAAATATATAAAAATTGCTCGTTTAAAAGTATTGGATAGATAGAAAACAGCTCAGAATACTGTTAACTAAGTAGGTGGCCTTTAAACAAAAATGAATAAATTTAAATTAATATTAAACTTAGTTCACCCTACCTTTTTAAGTATAGGGTTAAAATCAAATTACAGTGTAAACTGTGTATAAAGAATAGAGTAAATAGAATCAGATTCTTGTCTACAGGTTGTTACGATATCAACTTTTAATGCTGATTAGTTTCTTAAAATTTCTCAAATTTATTGGTTTAGATAAATTTGCGTATTCCATGGCAGATATTTAGTGGCTTAAGGGAAAAAGTTATATTTGTGCGACTTCCACATACAGCACAAACAAAAAATATACAACAGCGCCATCTAGCGAAGATACGTCGAACTACAGAGTATAATGAACTATGAAGAAACTACTAATCCTGTTTCGCGAAATAGAGATTCTTGCATCAATTAGCATAAGTACAACATCCCAACATCAACCGATGGGACGTAGCCCGCCAGGCATCATCACCTCGTCTGGTCGGAGAATCCTCCCTTTGTGTCGGAGGGACATGACACCTCCTCGCTCCACATATTAATCAAAGATAACAAGGTGATTTCATGGAATAATACAAAATCTACATCAATAGGCAGTCATGTGGTGTTTTATCTACTATTGCGTGGCTTCCACTTGTATCCATCTAGTGTTTCAGTAACGTAGTGTAGAAATTTTACCTACACTCCTCACCTAGGACAGGTAGGCCTTAGAATTACATAACGACAGTTCTTAGCACGAGCTGTAAGAAGTACTTAGAGTGTTTCTACTGCTGGTTCTGTTATTTAATCTTTTGAAAAACAATTGCAAACAATTATCATAAATTAAATGTTAGAAGAAAAATTCAAAATGACGTGTACGCCTCGGGACGCCCTACAGAAATGATAATTTAAACTAACCTAAGTTAGACTATTTAATATTGAAATTGTTTAACTTGAGAAAAGTGTAGGTTTTTACTTAAATTTTACGTACATTAATATGATAATGTAAAGAAAGTTTATTTGAAGAGAGAAACGTAAGTCTGAAATAAGGTTAGCGATGTGGGTTAGAGTGAGAGAATTGAAAGTCAGACAGACTGGCGCCGTAACGCGTTACATAACGAAGTTATTTACAATCCAATAAGAAGTTATCACTTCAAAATAAATTGCTTGTTCCAAGACAAACCATTGTAGATTTTGTGTATAATTCTTTACAAAAACTTGCCATACTTATCGTTAGTAGTTATTAGATTCTACAATACAACCAAATTTCATCACAAATGCCGACTGCTTTTAACAGAATGATACCCACACAGTGTCGAGCTAAGCTTAAGCTAGTAAGTATAGCTACTGTTAGAATTCGTACTTCGAGAGTCGCTGTTTCCATAGAATGGGGAGTCCCCTGCCAGAATATAAAGGGCAGCCTGAGTTAGACTCAGAGAGATTCTACGGTTTCTCGACTGGAACACTCCTTGTCTGGGAGAGTTCTCAGGAGTGTTATCAAATCCTACCTATGAAGAGGTTTAATCCTCAAGGCGCATGGAAGCCTGGTAGGCTTAATTTGATAGCAATGCTCTGATGCACAATGATCAGGCATGCGCACAAGGAATTCGGTGTCGGGTGCTTTTAATACCAAAGCGTTTGTAGATATTTGACGTCGTTCCCCGCTAACCCTACTCATTTTTCATACGGGTTTGGGACCGTCAAAGGCTGAGTTACTCAAACGTTACACTAAAAATATAACACAATTACTTCAACTTTTTTTCTTACATTGCGAATAAAATTAAAATAAAACAATATTCAAGTGGGACTTAATCAAGCCAAAACGTAATTATTTACGGCCAGTATCTTTATTCCAAATTTAAAGGTGCTTCCATAATCTACAAAGAGTCCGATCTTTTTTACACTTAATGATCGTTAAGTACCGCTAAACTAAATTACATATACAGGGCGTTGCTTTTACTTCAAAGGTCGTTTAACCATTACATTTTCTTTAAATATACGCTACCACATTGATACACACCATCTAGTCCTAAACTAAGCCGAGCTTGTACTATGGGAACTAGACAACTAATATAAATATCCATAACAAGGATCTTACTTACATAAATCAATAGTGCTGAACACAAATACCTAGAAGGTATCTCTACCTGCCTCTACAGGTAGAGTATTAAAAGGTAGTATAATTGAAACTCAATAGTATCTAAATGATAGAACTAAGCAACGTTGTTAAAAAAATGGGTATAGTCTATAACACTCATTGCTTTGCAGCATTTTGCCAGGTATAATGTTACGCTTAAGTGTTAGACAAATACTTTTGAATAAGTATATTTATGTTAAGAAGGCCATGCTCTTCCTCAAATATACTCTTCAAGAATGCCTCTTGCCTGTACATTGCTAAATCAATGCTATCAGTAATCATAGTTAGAAGACCCACAGTCAATTCTAACCTCAAACTTCAGTAAAGAAAACACAGCAGTCATGAAAAGTATTTAATATAAAAGTATATTCTTGTACTAAATAGAAGAAAACCTTTCTCATTCATTTAAAATATAAAAGATATTTAAGAACAATTCTTGCGCTTATTAATATCCAATCAACGTGTAAAGTTATACTCCATAAAATAGTAAACATATTTACCCCATCGTCAAAAACAGCCTTTAACAGTCCACTGCTGGACATAAGCCTCTCCCTAGCAAGGAGGTATTTACCTCATAAAATTCAATAAATATTATGACGACTGCAATTCACAATTTTTTTTCTCAATGTAGATGCACCTTTGAGCTACGTTTTTCTTCAAAGTTTATTTTCATTAGCCATTGCTATCACGCAACAATATCTTAGCCAACTTTAATTAAATTTAGCCGTTAAAAATATTTATAACACCCGACGGTGAGGCTTGCATTTTTATGAGCATTTAGGTGATACTTTGAAAAACCTTGATAAATATAGTCTGTATTTATAATTAACGATGCATGAAATTAAAACTTTTTATTACTTTTTATCTTGAAATGAAGATTTCATAACTTATTTAAGTTTAAGATGAAATGAAAACTTAAACAATTTAATATAATAATAATAATAATAATAATAGTTTATTTTCTCTTCACAAAAAATGTTTCTCACTATATTACAATTGAGTTAGAAATTACAATTTTGTGAGAGACTGGTGCCTATGATAGGTATAGAATACCTGTGTTACAGGTCACCAGGTCCCCACACCACTTAGTTTACAAGTTAGTTAACTTCTTAGACAGCGATATACATGCAGGAGAAAGAGAAAATTTTAAATTAAACATTAACTTAAACATTATAGTCGTTAGTGTGTGTGTGTGTGTGTGTGTGTGTGTGTGTGTGTGTGTGTGTGTGTGTGTGTGTGTGTGGTGTGTGTGTGTGTGTGTGTGTGAGGGTGAGTGTTCGTGTGTATATTTGAGTGTGTGCGTGTGTCATATATCAATATATCAATCAATCAATCACTTAATTGCTACCATGTCATTACTAACTTATATTTATACCATTTTATTGTTATGCCAAAACGGTGAGTAAATTTTCAGTGCTATCGTAGTCAAGAGTTTTTAACCAATCACATATCCTGTGTTTGCATTCTAATTTTGTGAGAGGATATATCGATAAAAAGGTATTCAATTTGTTATATAGATACCCGCCGAGAAAACAGTAAAAACGATGTGACAGACTAGTACGAAAGGCGACATTATTACATACGGCACCCTTCCGACGCTTGCCCTTTTTTAAATTTGGATCGTAAACTGTTTCAGTGTGCTTCTTCAAAATAACTGCCAATATAAAATTTTGTCTGACTGTCAATACATCCCATAATCCATAAAGCTCTCCTGTCGGGTAACGAAATGGTAGTCCAGCCCCAACCTTCAGTACAGCTCTCTGAGCTCTTTCTATTTCCAGAAACTGGACCTTACCCACTCCTCCCCATGAAAGAATGCAATAATTAATGATTGAGTGGCATAGAGCATAGTATACCATTTTTATTGTTTAACATCAGCTACCTGTCTTAGTATTTTAAAAATGTAAATTAGCTTGCGTATTCTAGAAACAAGGGTAACTATATGTGGCTTGAAGCAGAGAGTTTGGTCTATCTGTACTCCTAGGTATTTTATAGATTCCAGCCTCTGAAGGGGGGAACAGGAGCAAAGTCTGTTATCCATCAAAGAGCATGTGTGGGCAGTAATGGAGAATGTATTAGGTGGTAGGAGATTCTTTCTATGGGCAAAAGCAATGTATTTAGTTTTGTCAACATTAAGAGACAAAATGTTAGTCTTTAGCCATTTGCAAACAGTGTTTAAGCCAGACTGTGCACATCTAAATATGTCCTCCCAGGTATTGCCGCTGAAAAAAAGCGCTGTGTCATCGGCGTAAGACAATATTTTTCCACCATTAAGATCAAGCTGACAAAGGTCATTAATATAAACAAGGAATAGGCTCGGTCCCAAGATGCTAACTTGTGGCACACCATAGCACATGGTAAGCTCGTCGCTAACCCACGAATCAATCATTACTCGTTGACTCCTGTCACACAAGTAATCCTCAAATAATTCTAATGGGAGACCTCTGACACCAACTCTATTCAGTTTCTGAATTAGCAAGGGGGGAGAGACGGTGTCAAAGGCCTTGGCAAGGTCAAGGAATACTGTGAGACACTTGCTTCCCCTGTCCAGACTGACAGCAATTGAGTTAGTAAGTTCGTGGACAGCTTCATCAGTCGATTTACCGCACCGAAAACCATATTGGAATGGTGAGATAAGGAAATTACTTTCAAGGAATTTCATGAGACGAACATTCATAAGGCGTTCTAAGATTTTAGACATAGTGGGCAGAATAGAAATTGGCCTATAATTACTAATATTATCTCTATCTCCACCTTTATGAATCGGTTTGACAAGGGCAATTTTAAAGGGTTTAGGAAAATCACCTGTTGTAAAAGCAAGGTTGCAGATATATGTCAGAAGGGGTACGAATGTATTCCTGTATCGTTTAATAATTTTTGCTGAAATTTGATCAATTCCCACAGCAGCGTCATCTCTAAGTCCCTGAATTATTTGTTCAACCTCCGTATCGTCAGTAGGTACAAGAGCAAACGAGTTAACCGGCGAACAGTCAGAAAAATTTGTACACACAGCCAGTTCACCATCAACAATTATTTTCTCTGCTAAATTTCTGCCTATGTTTGTGAAAAAGTGGTTTACTCTGTCAATATGGATTTTAGGGTTATCATAGTTAATAAGTACACTAGAAGCACTGTTTCTTTTAGAAAAGTTGCATATGTTTTTGATTGTATGCCATATTTTTTTCTTGTTGTTTTTTGTCTTATTAATTTCCAGTTTTTCATAATCTCTTTTTAGTTTTCTTGTTAGAGCATTACAATAATTTCTGTAGCGCTTATATATTGTCTTAAGGATTTCATCTTCGGGTCTCCTTTTTAATTTCTTGTGTAAATTATCACGATTCCTCATGCAACGTAACAGAGCAATAGTAATCCAAGGTTTGTTGATTCTCTTCCTGTTAGCCACCTTTAAAATTCTAGAATTATTCTCAATTGTTTTGGATATAGTGGTCATAAGAAGATTTGTAGCAATAGTAGCATTAGTACAATCAAGGATATGATGAAAGTTAATATTTTTAATAGCTATATCTAAACTATCGTAGTTAATGCGTATTATAGATTTAGATCTTTTTTCAGGTTGTATTTTTAGTGTTAGTATAACGCCTACACATTCGTGGTCGGTGATAGAAGAGTTCATTATAAAACAGGTACCATTCAATTTGGTTTTCATCATAATATGATCATCCGCGTGCAAGTCTCTCTTATTAGCCACTCGGCCAAATGAGCGTTGGAAATGTTGCGTAAATATTTGTTCTTAAGATTCCGTAACAGAATCTCAACGAACAAGGATCAATATTCGAATTAATTCTAGGCCACTGACGCACCTCACTGATTTATTTCTGCTTACCGTCACTCATTTGAGATTTTTGTTACAAATGTTGAAATAAACTTTTTTCCTTTATATTAACACTTTTCAATCACAAATAAAGTCGTTGTAAAAAGTTTCCGTTAACTTAGGCACTTATAAAGACCGTTGCATACAGTAAATAGTACAAAAATTAGTTTTTGAGTTATATAAAATTTATATTCACGGAGCACAACTGGACGCGTCTACTCGCTTTCGATGCGCAGCGGGGGGGGGGGGGGGGAATATCATTGAGAGGTGTATTTACAAGGTAGTAGAGCCACGCTGATTTCAGCACGAGCGGGCCAGCTCGACCGGAGCAGTACTACCCTCCCACAGAAGACCAACCTAAAGCGCCAGCATTCGTGCTATCGTGTTTCGTTGATGAGTGTAAGACCGGAAGGGCCCATTGATACAGGGATGACAGTTATCGTGGTAACTGTGTACACCTTACACTGTCACGATGACTGTCATGCCTTTTACGTTCCCAACCGGGGTGTGAAAAAGCATCTCACAAGGCCGCCATATTGTGGGTCACCATACTGCATTGTCCGCATTTGCAATGAGTATGGTGACCATAACTCTTGGATTCTATTCATGCTTTTCATCAGGCAGAATAGAGTCACTTTGGCAGGCTCTTAATATGTAAAAAAATATAGAGGTCACAGTAAAATGGTCATAATAGCTTGACACACACTAAGTTCTCGTATCAACCTGTTCTATAATACTACGCATACTAACACATTGTTCTATTTAAAAAATCATTATTTTATCAATACAAAAAGTAAAACTGACCAATCTAAATCAAATCTTACCTCTGTTGTACAGAGTACATAGTAATAAGAACACAAACAATTATTTTAACATCTTTTCTTAATAAGTTCAATGGATTTGTAAAATTAGACTCCTAGATTAATCACATCATCAACTACCTTTAATAGTCTACTCGTAGACATAGACCTCTCCTTAAAAAGAAAACTTTGCTCTACCACACCGTCAGACCAGGCCACCGACCAGACAGATTGGTCTCAGGTTTGTTCCTTCTCTTGTCCTTCGTAGTTTGCTCCATAAGTTCAAAAAATTAAATCTTCTTTTGGCACTAAAAGTAATTATATGTTATAACGTCTTTTTTTAATTATTTTTTTACAATTACCTATTAGTTTACACATAACAGTTCAGTGATTATAATCTAAGAACCAGTAACCTGTTACTTTACTACACGATGTATAATTATTTTGTTAGGTTAGACGATATTTCTGTAATGCAGAATGTTTTCAAAAGTCACTTTATTCAAATAACAATTTTGTTGCGAAATTTTTCATGTCCCCAGGAGCTTTAATTGTTTAACATAAAAGCAGTTGAAGACAGCGCACTCCTTCTTCCATTTAATGATGATCAAATATGTCAAATTAAAAATTGTAAATCAGCACAAGTATATAACGAATTGACTTAATTTTGTTAAATATTTGAAGAAAATATATGTTTACTCTTGTGTGTTGGTCTATGACTTTAGAGACTACATAAAAAGCACCATGAAAAGATTTTTTAAATACAATTAAGACATATTTGGCTTTGACTTTGACTTCATACATCTTTTGTTATAAACGATTACGAGATGTTTAATAGCTTCACAGAAATACAAGAAATCTTAACTTTTAGTCACATTTTATTATTTCTACTACTTACTAAATACGTCATCATCCGTCACCTTTTAACAATAACATATTTATTATGAATTTTTGTTCCTCATTAGGACTAAAAATAAAAAACTACAGTGAAATAACTTGCAGTACGATTAGGTCGTATAAATTGACAAAATCCAACTAAACATTGACAATGACAAAATCCATGGTTTGTAGCACATATCAACTAATCCTGAAACCACGCTTATCTAACACAACCAGTATTTATCCGCTACAAAATCCAATGGACATCAATCTAGTCGGCGACCATTACAGTCCTCCAACAAGGCCGACAATCCGACGCACTATTTATCTAACCATCTAACATTGGCACAGATTACATAAATTGATTCCTAACAGACAATCTATTGCTGTCATTTTGCCTACATTGCGTACAGTCAAATCTAGCATATGCTAATTTTTTTCAATAAAAAGTTTTTTCCAGTTTCACCTGAGTTTATTACAAGTCATATACCTATACGATTTGTGATTAATCAGTTGCAAACTTACCAGCTAGTAAACTTTTGACGTGAACTTCGATTTTGCATAAGGCGATAAGACAGGTTCGGCACTGAAAAATAATCTGTTCGTTTTTTAGTCCAATGGGGTTATAAGCGTCTTTCTTAAATATAAATTCTTTATATGCAATCGTCAAATGTACACTGGCAGACATACAGCCATAGACATTTTTACCCAGCCTACCTGTAGGTGATGAGGAAATGTTTGAATAGGTACATGATCAAATCAGTGTCTGATCACAAGAGTTTGCGGTTTATCTTGGTCTATGTTCTTTATGGCATCAGGTCATCAATAAAGTGAAATCGTCCCATCTACTTTGTATCATCCTATCGCTATAAATTAAATTTTAAATATTTTGTCTTTGTGATGATGATATGCTCTAGGTATGTTGCTGTCTGTGCCTAAACGTCAATGAATTATCTATGAAACCAACTATTTATCGTTGGACGCTGTTTAATGGGACTTTGTGGAAGCTAATATCGCTTTCCCGTGATTGGAATTGGATTTAGCAGTAATTTAACCTTATATAGGTGGGCCAAGAATTCGTTAACATTTGAATCTGGCATCCCGTGCGAACAAGTTACGGGAGTTCTTAGGACCGATACTACTGGAATTTATTGGCTACAGTCGTAATCCGTGGTCTATCAAGATGGAGCCACTTGTCACACATGATGTCACAATGAACCCTTGCCGGTGGTCAAAGACATGTTTCCGGAAAAGCTGATTTCCAGACAAGGCGACATTCCATGGCCACCCAGAAGTCCAAGTCTATCCCCAGTAGACCTCTTTTCATGGGGTTATTAGAAGAATCATGTTTACACTAATAAACCAAATATACTACGTCTATAAAACCTATCGCCGTCCACTGCTGAACGAAGGTCTTCCCCAAGGAACGCCAACCATCCCGGTCTTGGGCAATTCGCGTCCATCTGCTGCCAGCCACCTTCTTTAAATCGTCGGTCCATCGTGATGCAGGGAAAGAATTAATATTCTAATTTCTATAATTATGAAAGAAAAAATAAAGAAAGAATATCACGTCAACTCATAGAAAAAATCAGCGGAGAGATGTCGGCGATCTCGCGATCTCTTTGCCGATGAGTATTCGAAAATTTTGGCGCTCCCTTAGAATGACAAAGTAATTTTTAAAACACAAATTCCAATTAATTAGCTTTCTTGTAAATAAACAATTCTTATTATAAATCAAATGGTTTTTTTATACGATTTTTCAAATGTTATCTAATTTGTGGCCCGCCCTATAGTAATTGCATCTATACTAAACTTTAACATGAAATAGCAGAACCTAAATTGTGTAGTAGTTGTGAGTTTGTTATGAGAAGAATATTTTTATGAAAGATTGCCGTTGTTTATAAAAACCCATAGTGTCAGTGCGCTCACAATTACAATTCATCAAGAAACTGTAGTTCTTTGTTGGTAGGAATGGGTTGCCAAATAAATAAATAACAAATAAATAAATATTTCAGACATTTGACACACAACTTCATCCATTCTCTGAGTAGAGTTTGGACTATGATAGCTAGATTGACTAAAAGAATACTTACATATTTTTTTTGTAAATACATACATATTACACATAAAAAACCAAACTCCAAAACAAATATTTCCAGGTCACACAAACATTTGATCCGATCTGGGAATCGAACCTGAGACCTCAAGCACAGCAGTCGCTTTGGCTACCTCTACATCATCAAGACAGTTATTGCAGGAAATAAATATAAATAAAATATAAATAAATATAAACAATCGTTTATATGCAAATAGCCCTTACGTATCGCATTTTAAAAAGTAAGTGACATTTATAGAACCCAGCTACATATTCTAATGATGATCCTATAGTTGATAAAATAACTTGGAACCACTTCTTATTTTCACGATGCTAAACTAAATATCTTCGATTATTAACTGATAAAGAATTACCACTATTTAAAGCATAACTCATTTTGTTGGACATTAAGATGACAAATATAATAAGGGTAATTCCCCTATCCTCATAATAACGTATCCCACATTCCCACAACTTTTCTGGCACAACCGCAACACAGTCAACAATGTTTTCATGCAAAATAATTTATATATCAATTATTATCTCTATTTGTACAGCAACAGTGTCGTGCAACTGTTGCTACGCCGACTATAGTTTTATTGGCAGCCATTTTGAGTTCGTTTCAATTTGAATTTCGAATGGATTAAAAGATCGTTGAATGTTTGAATGATTTATAGCTCCGTTAAAAGTTGTTAGATCCTTTTTTAAATCAATTATTGAATGAATATTCGGAGTTATTCACTGTCGTAGAAACTTACCTTTTCTTAAAAGATTTAATTTTTTAAATTAGTTGTAGATATCTATTTATTCCTATACCCTTATATAATATTATAAAGGTGAAATTGTGTTTCATTGTTTGAATGTTTATCCTGCTTTCACGTCACAACAAAGCGATTTTATGGTACGATTTTTAGGGAAAACCTATTAGCGTCATAAATGACGATAGATGGATGCGATAAAAAATTTGTCATTAGACCTTATAAAAATACCTGTGGTTTCCGATAGATGGTGATATCTTGAATACCGTATCTGGACTCTAGAATCGATAAACTTTTTAATATTTTTGTAACTTTAAATATTATAAATAAGAAAGTTTATAAGGTTTATAAGGTTTATAAGGTTCTTTCGATGTTTATCACACTTTCACGCAAAAACTACTGAACGGATTTAGATGAATCTTTACAGTAATATAGCATCAGATTAACGCATAGCTAATATTTACCGCGATAACCGACATACACTCGGGCAGAGCCGCCAGCAAAAGCTAATAAAAAGGCAGAAGCATTAGGTAGGCAACAACATTCTATTTTCTAACATGACTCGATGGCAGACAGACGAAAGTTAGTAAAAAATGTAGTCAAAACTGTTCAACATTTAATATAATGGTCATTAATACACGCATATTATAAATAAGCCATAAACTACATGCTACTCTACAATACAGTCCATCCAAAGGTTTCCTGTGAGGTTGCTGATTACATTAGACCACGACGCCCAGCGTACCAATGTATCTCTTTATTTATGAGTATATTCTACATTGTATGTTTTGTAACCATGGTATGCAATACAGAGAACCTATCTATCTACATCTGGATATATTTTTGAAGTTATACTTCTTTTGGCAAAAGATGACAATATACGGGAAAAATGATGGGAGTGAATTTTTACGATGCGCGCGCACACTGACAGAAAAAGCAACAGTCTGAAGTTAGTTGCTACCGACAGAAAAAAGCAACAGTCTGAAGTTAGTTACTACCAACAGAAAAAGCAACAGTCTGAAGTTAGTAGCTACCGACAGAAAAAAGCAACAGTCTGAAGTTAGTTGCTACCGACAGAAAAAAGCAACAGTCTGAAGTTAGTTACTACCGACAGAAAAAAGCAACAGTCTGAAGTTAGTTGCTACCGACAGAAAAAAGCAACAGTTTGAAGTTAGTTGCTACCGACAGAAAAAAGCAACAGTCTGAAGATAGTTGCTAACATCTTTTTTTATTTTTGGATTGTTACACCAAAGAAGTATAACTTCTTACGTGCGTATATGAGTACATACATTCTGTTTGTTTAATCAATATTATAGAATAAATAAACAAATATAATAATTTCTTTATGATTTTCTCCGGAATGCGATTTTCTCGAATTTTATCATAACAAAATGAAATCATTGCTTCTAAAATAGGTTTTCTAGTAACCTATTTGCTAAATAAATGATTTAACCTCGACTTGTTAAACGTTTTTCGAGCAGGTAAGTTCAGCCTTTCCTAAGTGAGTAGCTCCGAGAAGGAAAGACGAAACAAACTTAAGAATAAGATCGAAATACTGGTCTCCTTCAGAAAAATATGAAAATATAACGTATCATAATGAACTTTAACACTCAGCTCACAGTGTCAACATGAGCAATTCACTGCACTAGTTTACTGTATCTGTAAGGTTTGCGAGGTTATCGTGTCGCTTTGTCCGAAGTTTAGCTTGATACCACTTTTATGACGCTCGCGTGGTTTAAATTTTGTATTTTCGTAACTTCGGCGACAGAACGCTTCGAGACATATTGAGACTTAGTTAGTTGAACTTGTAGCACATAAGTTTTAGGCATCATGGTTATAAATTCTGAAGTAAAACGATCTCTACAGTTTGTTGCTATTTGCAGCGTTCGCAAACTGTGACATTCAATATCATCAACAGCCTTTTACAATCCACTGCTGAACATAGGCCTCTCCTTAGTAAGGAGGTTTTGGCCTACTATACCACGTTGGCCAGACGGGTCGGAATAGGGTTTGTTTCAAGTTTTCCTTCTCTTTGTAATGATGTTATCGTATAGTCGCCTTTTATGACACCCACGGGATGAATAGGAGTGGAAACACTATGTGTTCTTAGTCCGTCACTACACGGACATTCTACTATATAATAGAAGAAGAAATTGAAGAGACACGTATTTCGTTCTGAAGACTATTGTGAAAGTGACTAATTTTAGTTTAATTTTTTTTTAGTTTCTGCTTTAAAAAAAAACAAAGATTCGTTTTATTGGTAACTAGAAAGGAAACATAGAATAGTGTCTTATCATCAAGATCTTTATTTATAATACACTTATGACGACATCATCATCATCTCAGACCAAAGACGTCCACTGTTAGGCATAGAGTTCCCCCAAGGTTCCGCACAACAGTCGATCCCATGCCGCCTGCATCTAACGGCTTCAAACGACACTCACTAGGCCATCGGACCACCTATGACGACATATTCATACATTATTTGCAAAAAAGTCAAGTTTTCTAACTCTTGAAACAGTACTAGCGACTTCAATCCAAATTTTATCCTTTCGATTAGTACCTTTTCCAAAATTAAATGAGATGAAACTGTATATATTCCAAATATATTTTTTTTTTATAAAAACAATCGGATTGAGAACCCCTCACCACTCACTCATAGCCAGTAAGACAATAATAACAATCTTACGCATCTCACACACGGTTATCTGATCCTAAACCAGGCAGAGCCTGTGTATCTAATAAACCTAAGTCAACAATAACCAGACTGATTATTGAATTATTATTAAAGAATTAAACCTATACACAAAACGTCCGTGTGCTGACGGATTAAGAATACATAGTGCTACCACCCCTACTCATCCCGTAATTGTCGTAAAAGGCGATTAAGGGAACCAAATATGCAAGACAACATCATTACAAAGAGAAGGAAAACTTGAAACAAACCCTATTCCAACCCGTCTGGCCAGCGTGGTATAGTAGGCCAAAACCTCCGTGCTAAGGAGAGGCCTATGTCCAGCAGTGGACTGTAAAAGGCTTTTGATGACAAAACAAATGATCATGTTCATCACATAAATATTTATTCATGGTGGAAATTGAAACCAAGAGTCCCACGACTTAGTAGTCAGGGGCATAAATTACTAGACTGACATGTCCGTAAATGACAATAGATCCCTACTAATATTATAAATGCGAATGTAAGTTTATATGTTACGGTTTCACGCGAAAACTACTCAACCGATCATCATGAAATTTTGTACACATATTCTTGGAGGTATTAGAAGGAACATAGGATACTTTTTATTAAAAAAAAAACTTAATGTGGCAGACCAAAGTCCAAGCGAGTGAACCCACGGCCAAATAAAACAAATCTTCAACACCTGTAAATGCTTTCAAAACTAGGCAGAAGTGTGTCCCATCCACCTTTATCGCTGCACTCGCCAAACTTTGTGATGTATAGCTTACAATGTAGTTTTATCTTTGTGACGTATACATTAACGTTACATTTAAACCGCTACCAACACGCTGTGGTTATAAACAAACAATGTAACGCATGTATGTCGTTTGAATAGATTTTAACAACCGGTGATGGATTATCTTCAGAGAGGTTTATGACGTTGTAAAATGATGGGTACTCGGTGTGTAGGTTATCTGGTGTGGTAAAAGGAATACTTGGGTGAAACAAGAACTTATTATTTACATTAGAAATAGTGTTATAATATTTGATATCTACTCTAACAAGAGAAACGAGTGCACCCTCTATTGACATAAAATAATAATGTTCACCTGTATAATGATGTTTATTTCCTAGTAATTAAACTAAATTATCGTAATATTAGTTTGGTAGCTTTTGACTCTGTTCCTTTTTGAACTTCTCTTTTCTTGGCGAAGTCTTTTTTATGGTATAATGTGGATTTTGCCCACGGCAGTCAGTCGCAACTGTGACCAGCCAATTAGCTAACAGATATTATAGTGCATAGGACCATAGGTGTACCCCCAATCACAGATACACTCTCCGTTCCCTCACTCTCACAATTCGGTGATACGATTAAATCCGACACGACCGGGGCGAAATAAAGCGCATGGCCGACGGCTTTACGTGCTCTCCGAAGCACGGGGTAACCCCAACTTCTAAAATCTGGACTGCTATTAAATATTTCTGTAACCAAAAAAACTCAATAACACTTTGACCTGATCCATGAATCGAACGGGAGATCTCTTGTTCAGCAGCCGCATACGCCAACCACTAGACCGACGAGGCAATTTCATATAAACATAGAATAAAATAATATACATATATATTTCAATCAAATCACTTTTCTATGTTTATTCTATATATATATATATTTATGTATTTATATATATCTCATTATTTTTCACACAGAGATACCAGAGCTCAAATCTGCCATCCAGCTGTCCATTGTTGTTAGTTTATATATATATATATTCTATATATATGGTTATTCTATTTATATATATAGAATATATATATTCTATATTTATATGGTTATTCTATATATATATATATATATATATATATAGAATAACCATAGAAAAGTGGTTTGATTATGGTGTAGTAACTTACAAACAGACGTGTCACCTAACAACAGTGGACAGCTGGATGGCAGGTTTGGGCTCTGGTATCTCTGTGTGAGAAATAATGAAAGAATAACTCACAGTTTTAAATTTTGAGGTCCTCATAACCTCTCAGGGATCTAAGGAAATCATAATTTGTCCAACCTGGTTGACAACATGCGTGCAATATAACTTCTACATAAAATAATATTTATGTAGGTGAGTTCTTAATGACGTTTAAAAATATTAAAAATCAAAATTAACACAACTAAGGCTAGTTAGAATAAACGAAATCACAAGAAAAACTGAACAGATTGTATGACTTTCGATAAGTACTTTTATTGTCTTAAAAAATCTAATTATATAGAAATCTAAACGAACTACAAAATGGAACGTAAAGATGTATGTAGATACACTTGTGTCTATCCGTCTCTTGAAGATAAGCGTAGCACTAAAGCATTATAGCTCAAAGGCTGTCTCATCTTGCGTTGCATAATGTTTCAATTTAGTTGTAAACACGGTTTAGTAAGGTAAATGCAAGAACCGCAAAAATCCAGTTTTCTACAGACACTATACTAGTGTCGTGTCTGTGGAAAACGAGCCCTAATATGTTAAGGACAGTAGGGATGTGACAAATGCAGCAAAAGGTTAAGAACACATCCACTAAATGAAGGAAAAACAAAGGTAATAAACAAATCATAACATTCAAGATACATTGACATGCCTGTTGGCCCCGATTGCTAACACCGAAGTCATCTGCTAGACATAGGCCTCTCCTTAGTGAGGAGGGTTTGGCATACTGTGCTACGCTGGCCAGATAGGTTGGCATAGAGTTTGTTTCAAGTTTTCCTTCTCATTGTAGTGATATTTTCTTGAATAGTTTGTGCAATTACTCGCCTCTTACGACACCCACGGGATGAATAGGTGTGGTGACCTTACGTATTCTTAATCCGTGACCACACGGACACCGATGTCGAGTGTTAGATATGGTTGTTAAACCAACGATAACTAACTGTGTAATAACCACGATAGTTTATTCCATATCTGGGTTTAACTTATATTTGATATGAATATTAGAAATACATATGAAATTATGTTCATAAATTGTATATTTTTGTAATGTAAACTCTGCAAAATTTGGGATTAGGCGACTGTTATGTTACATTTGGCCTGACTGCACGATTGGCCTAGTGGTTTAAGTGCTCTCCACTTCACTGAGTGTTGTGAGTTCAAATCCTACATGGAACAACACTTTGTGTGATCCACAAATTGTTGTTCTGAGTCTGGGTGTTGTTTGTGTCCGTTTCTTGTATGTTTGTAAAGTCCCCCGCGATACAGGATTTATTCCTAATGCGGGCGTTGTCTTTTTTTTTTTTTTTTTATTTATTACATTAGATTGTGGGCGACGTTATATTGTAATTTATTTTGTGGGCAATAATAAACTCCCTAAGTTAACTAATGATTAATATTTTATAGCTTTTAAATGCTTTGCCTGTACACAATGTCACATCTCTACAACGGTCTGAAGAAAGCGACGCGTACTTTGCATGTTGAGTGGTGCTCTGTGATACTAGAAACGCTTTTTGTACTTCACTGAGAATGTATTTTAGTTATCTAATTCAATCCAAGCTCATGTTTAGTCTAAGGGTCGCTTGAATGTGGAGCCTAAGCTTTGACAATAACTTCACACTGTAATATTAGGTAGTAGAGCCACGCTGATTTCAACACGAACGGGCCGGCTCGACCGAGGCAATACTACCCTCCCACAGAAAATCAACCAAAAGCGACAGCATCCGTGATGTCGTGTTTCGTTGGTGAGTGCTAGACCGGTAGCCAATTGATGCAGGGGTGACAGTTATCGTAGTAACTGTATGAGCCCTACACTGCCACGATGACTGTCATACCCTTTACGTCCCCAAGCGAGGCGTGAAAAAGCATCTCGCTAGGCCGCCATGGTGTGGATCACCATACTGCATTGTCTGTATTTGCAATGAGTAGAGTGACCAAAACTCTCGGATTCTGTTCATACTTTCCATCAGGCAGAGTAGAATCACTTTGGCAGGCTCTTAATATGGAAAAAAAAATATTACCTTATTTTCCTAATAGAAAGTACATTATCAAGTGTACATTAGAAGAGATCAAAGTATTAGTTGTTATTATAGAAATAGTGTGTAGCGATTGCAGCGACTTCTGCATACAACGAAAAACATTACTTCAGTGCTATCTTACGAAGACACATCGAACAACAGAGTGCTAATCCTGCAACGCGCAATGAAAGTTCCCAAGATGATTAGTGTACATATATCACTTTCCATCATCAACCGTTGAACTGTTGTCCGCCAAAGATGATCACTTCATCTGCTTTTATGTAGGAGGAACAGAAAAACCCTATTCGCCACATTACTATACAAAAATATTGAAAGTTTTGACTTAATCCACACATCAATCTTCCAAGATACTAGAGCTGAACTTCGAGTGTCAACCAAAGTTCAGCTCTAGTATACATACACTCAAACTAAGCACACCTTAGAATATACAATATCTCATAATCATCCTCTTAATTCCTTTCAAGACACTGAAAGACGAACGTATATAAAACCATACTTGCAACACTGGAAACATGTGAACTATCTGTCAACAAAGATGTGCAAATATCGTCAGATTGAAATTCAAAAGCAACTTAAACACAAAGGTTTAAGGTATATTCTGCGTTGATAATTTTAAATACCGTCGGTAACTCAGTTTTCAAGCATTTCCTACTTGCATTTAGTCCGTTGTTGATTCTTATAATTTTGAATTAAAGCTGGCGCTGTCTGTAGGCTTGACGGTTGTACTTATAAGTATATGGCAACGTAAGTTACCGCCTCTTGCTCAGATAAAAAAGTAAAACCATAATTAACTATTGGTGTCTTATTACTGGGAGTACAAGTTTTGGGTAATTCACAGACTGTCACATAAAAATTAGAATCAAAACAATAATGCCAAAATTTCGATACCTGAACGAGAAGTCAAAGACTATTAAAACTGAAAGAAAACTAATAAACAAAAACTAATAAAAAATAGCTGATAAGTCTTAATCGTGCAAAAGACAAAGTACCAATACAGTTTATATCTATTTATAAAATTCTATGATATAAAAGACAAACAAAGTAAAACTAAATATACAAAGCAAAAGTTGCACAATTGTGTGATTGGCGATCTTTGCCAGGTCACCTATAGTTGAAGTAATAATCAAGAAATTAATTTCTATATAAACTCATATAAGTAAGTTAATATATTTAGAAAATATGTACTTAGGTAAAGGAATGGAACAGATATTATATTAATCTGTCTATAAAAATAAACAGTAAATCTTAAAACAGTTAATCCCTTCCAACTTACCAGTGCTACCAGTTGAAAAAACAAAAAAATCGGGAGAAAATGTCTGACTTTTATTAAAAAATCCTAAGGTTTTGTTGCAATTTTCTCCCAAACGTACTTATTAATTGAAGTATGTTAACTTTTAAAAAAGAGATTTTTAAAATGTACTGTATTTTATTTAGAATTCTAAAATACCCTGAGATTTACGAAATCCGACCGCAAATCTGAGAAGATTTGAAAAATCCTGAAATCTCAGGACAAATCCTGAGATATCGTAACACTACTTCCAACACAAGTCGTATTACTACTTCATGACTAGTTTATTGAGAAAAAAACACACATTAAAATTAAATAATGGAAATAAAAAATAAAAACAAATTATTTTAATATAAAAATTACTTTTAAATTAAAAAATAATTAAGAACGTATATTACACATATATATATATATATATATATATAAATATATGCAGTTTCACGTAGAGATCAGACAGCCATAAAAATTTAGATGTGTATTATCTCTCTACGCGTCATCCAGCTAACCCTGGCTCTACTTCGCATAAGTGAGTTGATACAACATAGTGCTCTTACGTCCCTGCACACCACATATGTAACAAAATGAAAGTTGACGTAAATTATAACAATACTTGGTAAAATACAGATAAAAACGGATGACAGATGTCACAAAACTATGACTAGTGATATGACATCATTGGCGAAATCGATTTGTGTCGATCGAATCGATTGTTTTTTTTTTTATTTACAGGTAACATATAAGTATTTTATTGTATTTTTCTAGTCAGTTTCAATTCCTTCTTGGAATCAAGTTTCAGTTGACATCGTGGGAACAATTTTACAGATTAATTGTAAATTGGGGATCACAAACTAAATCAAACTATACTTTCCGTTCTTAGATTTCCTGGATATTTTTTTTTGGTTTTCCATAGAAAACTTTCTCTTTATTTTATTATGAATTGCGGTGCCATATTTGCCATTGACTGTGTAACTTGAAAACAGAGAAAGTATCTATCTTAGATGGAATAAGAAATTTGAAATTGATTTAATTTTAATAATATTAGGTAACATTGGCACCAAATACTATTTATTTCAAAATACTTAGTTTTAGTTGCACAAAGATGTCCATAACTCATAGTGATATCGTAACTAAAAATCAGGACGTGTGGAAAGTGATTGAACAATTTAATACTATGCTATAAAAAAACATAAAAGTTTGATTTGGACCTAGATTAGTTCATTAGTCCCATAGCGTTGTACCAGCAATGATACCATCGTAGACGGATCGCGGTATAGCCTGTTTCATCAGAAATAGTATACCTACCAACTTAGTAAATAGTAGTTGCTTACCAACTAACCAGCCTTATTGACCTCGACTCTTTCATTTTGGACACAATTTTCTTTATAGTGTGTAAAGCGAACTTAAGTTTGTGTGAATAACTCGTATATAACTGAATTGTCAAACTGTTATAGAACATTATTTTTTCTTTATATTAATATAAGATTTAAGCCAATAGTAAAGAAAAGTCAAAACTGATAGACATAATAGTTATCGATTATTGTATCCAAATTATTAAATTATTTATTTATTTATTTACACTTTATGCACTTTGTACAGCGGCGGACTTAATGCCCAAGGCATTCTCTTCCAGTCAACCTTAAGGTGGTATAGAAATATTGTAAGGGAGGTGCACAGCGGTTATATTGACAATTAAGATATATAATACATGAGTTGACATACATACATGAACACATACAATACATACGTTATAAATACACATATAAATATACACATACATACATAAATATACACATACACACATTTAGATTATATTTGTACACTATGACAACTTGACTGTAAGCTGAGCCAACTATCGATAAGACGATTCTTCAATCTCGTTAAGAAGGAGATTATGTACATTCTTTTTGAATGTAAAACGGTTTGTGGACATCCTGACTTCGAGCGGGAGCGCATTCCAGAGTAGTACTGCCTGAACAAAGAACGAAGAGTTCACGAAATCAGAGTTGTGCATTTAAGTTAATCGATTCTTCCATCCCTAGTTTTTTGTACCATTGACGTCTATTCGCCTACCTCCCTAACTAACTTTTTGGACCATCTTGTAGGTAATCATGAATTTATCAATAGTTTTAATGTGATTAAGAATATCGAAGACTAAAGATCGCGTGATCATACCCCAACAAAATTGACTGACCCAGTAAAAGAGCTACCATTCCTTATTTGTACATAATTGTGATAAGAACTGATAGAGGGAGATCTTTCGCTCCACATGGAACTCCAATTCTGACCACGGCTCTCAAACATAAGGCACCAATCAGAGAAAAAGAAAATAGAGATGAACCTCTTTTAATGTTCTGCTCTTAATTTCGATTTCCACTCAGGACTAACAGTTAATTGATGAGCACAATCAGTTGGTCTCTATCAGGATGAAGATTATCTATAGTTTCTGTATATGTATTTAGCTTAGTTATATAACAAAGAACAACAAAATAATAACAAAAATCAATAAATACCAGCTGCCAAAAAGATCAGTAAAACGTAATCCTAAAAAAGTAGACATGAGCCGGCAACATGTTGACCAAGACAGTTTCTTGGCAAGAGGCGATTTAATTACACGCGGCCACTCGGGACCACAAACATCGAGGACATATAGACTTGGCACGAGATTTTACGTGAAAAAAACTTAAACCGTCCCGGTAATTGCGATGTGAATTTGTGAATGCCACGTTGTAGGTTTGGTACGTTGATTTTTCAAGTTGGCAACTAGACCGCAAGCGGAATTGGCCGCAGTCACACAGATTGCGTACATGTAAAGTGTTATTTTTCCATTGTGGTTATGTGAATTCGGATTCACGATGCATTGTTCTGTAAACAAAGGTAACGTTACTAAATTTATGTGGTTATGAAATGATTTAAGCAACCAATAAATTTAGAAGTACTATGTTTGAATAGTATTATTGTAAAATTTGAGTAAACATTCAAACAAACAGAGACGGTCCTTTCCTAGTTTTAACATCTTTAAAAGTATAAATACTGGTTAAAATATTGGTTAAGAAATGTGTAGAAAGGAATCTAAGCCACTTTTTGCCTTCCTTTTATTCACAAACTATTTCAACTGTACATTAAGTACAAAAACATTATTTATTAACATTGCCAACATATGTAAACCCTATATCTTACCTATTTCTACACTACCTACAGGTGGACTAATAGAGAATATCCAGGGCATTAAGTCCGCCGAGGTACATAAATGCATAAAGTTGTAAATAAATAAATTTATCCATTTCGCTAATCTCACCACCCCCATCACTAATATACCTCGCTCGTTTAACTATAGGGTGGGTCAAGAGTTCGTTAACATTTGAATCTAACATCGCGCGCAAAATGTTACGGGAGTTCTAGCGATGGATGCTACTGGAATTTGCTGGTTACAGTCGTAACACATGGTTTCAACAAGATGGAGCCACTTGTTACACATCCAGTGAGTCCCTGCCGGTGGTAAAAGACATGTTCTATGGCCACCCAGAAGTCCAGATCTGTGGCGACTTCCACATAAGTGCAAACAGAAAAACATACTACAGCGCCATAGATGGCGCTAGAGCGAAGATACATCGAACTACGAAGTATGAACGAAATGTATGAATGTAATGAACTACGAAGCAACTACTAATCCTGTATCGTGAAGTAGAGATTAGCGTGGCAATTAGCATATATACAGCATCCCAACATCAACCGGGGCCGTGGCCCGCCAGACATGATCACCGCGCCTGGTCGGAAGATCCTCCCTTTGTGTCGAAAGGACATGACACTCGTTCCTTCGACAGATCTATCCCCAGCAGACTTCTTTTATGGGATTATTTAAAGAATCGTGTTGTGTCGCTGAGTATTCGAAAATTTCGGTACACGCTTAGAAGAGTGCACGTCGAAACGGTGGTCGCTCAGACGATGTAATTTTTAAAAAATAAATTCCAACTTATTAGCTTTCTTGTAAATAAACAATTTTTGTAATATATTAAATGGGATTTTTTTTAAACGATTTTTTAAATGTTAACTAATTCGTGGCCCACTCTATACAACGAAAGGCTAGATGCCAAAGTCAATACCAAAAACAAAAAAAAGTTACTGGACATCAGCTATCCGTAAAGCTGTGGTTTCGCTCCAGTTGAGCCGTCATTAAGTCCAGAATCATGACTCTCCCAGGGTAAATTATTTCAATTAGACATCTCCAACGACGCAACTTCTCAAATTTCGAAAAATGAAGTCACAAAACAAAAATAACTTCAATACTTGAAAAGTTTCTGAAGATTATTGAACTTCTCTGACAAGAAACAGTTGAAAACTTACGTAAATCTGGCGATATATCGTAAGTTTAAAGACAATGACGAGTATCGGATTTGGCGGCGAGCCACACGAGGCGGGACAATGAGACGATTTAGGGGCGCCGCGTGACAAGAAACTTAACGAACACGTCATCAGTGGACGCATGACGGATAGAGGGGTGATTATAAGTTAGAACACCGTGATTATAATTTATTATACGATAATAATAGATGGCCATATTGGAGAAAATCAGCGCATAAACTAGTCATGTTTGGGGTATAAGTTACTCAAAGGTGGAACTTAACTATAGTTCATTTTCTTTTCTTGCTAAACCTGACGCTAGATCGGAGAGGTTTGGTCCTTAGTAATCACTCGGTGAAAGCTGGTTTTTCGTGAGGCCATGGTGTCACCCTGGTTTGACTTGAAACTTTGTTACTTTTTCAGTAACGATAAAGTTGTATTCCTGATTTTTTTCTGTTCTAAGAACGCATTATTGTGTAAATATTGAATATGTTTAATATACTGCACTAAACAAACAAAAATGAGGCTGCATTTAGAAAATATTTGAAGAAACACCACAACCCAACTTTACTTTTTGTGGGTGGTTTGTGTCCATGCGCCGATATTTCGTCCATCAGGGTCGATTTTAAAATTTTCTTGCAGCATATGTTCTGCAGAACAAAACTGATATTCAAAATTAATCCATAGTTAAAATCAACAATGTTAGTGAACGGAATGAATGAGTGAACGTAAAGTCTAGTGATAAATGAATGATCACGTGCACTTTTAGCTCGGGAAGTTATTCTCAACCCGTTTGGCCACTTTAGTATGAAACGTTAAGTGATTACAGTTACAAATCGATTTGAAACTAGAAAATATGATGTTACAATGTTAAATGGCATTGTCATAGAAATATCATAGATATAATGGATAATGTTGTAACACGGATATCATTATGTAGAGTAATATGAATTTGCATTATGTATTTTCTACTTAGAGTGATTTTTATGTTGTATATGTGTATCTTGAGAAATTTGTTTTTTGGTGTCCTTGAAATATTTCCTGTATTCCTTTTATGTGTATTTTATATAGTTACTATCGGTGTAGTTACGTATGAAACAAGATTTGTTAATTGAAATATTAGACGAATTAGAGCGACTGTTGCTAAATTCGACTGTCAGATAATAGCTTCTTTCTTTTTAGTTTCTCCTTTTTTGGATTGATTGAATCTGAATCATAGAAATATATCCCTGGATCCGCGACGTACCTCGGGTCATTTACTGCTTGCCGGTTGCCTCCTCCTGTCTGGGACCCTGATGTTTCCTTTCTGACCCCCAAAGCCTCAACGCCTCGGCCTGCTTCTGCAATATACGTTCTGTTTTACACCGACTGGGTAGTCACAATTCCACAAGATGCAAAACATTCTGTTTGTTCACGCTGTTTTCAGGATGAACGGGCTGGCTGGACCGAGGCAGCACTACCCACTCATAGTAGACCAACATAAAGCGACAGCATTCGGACTGTGGTCTTTCGTTGATGTGAGACAGAAGACCCATTGAAGCAGGGGTGAGAAATGTCATAGTAAGTACATACACTGCCACGATGATTGTCATGCCTTTTACTCGTACATCGCCAAGTGGGGCGCGAAAAAGCATCTTACTAGGCCGCCATATTGTGGGTCACCATACTACATTCGCGTTCTGTATTTGCAATGAGTATGGTGACCATAACTCTTGGCACTTTGGCAGGCTCCTAATAATATAAAAAATCTTATATTTAGCTCGGAATTAAAGAAAGGTTCGGTGAATAGATATTTTTAATAAAACTTAGTATCTACTCGATATTAACGATGTAAAAAATCTCCAATATAAAAGATTTATTTAAAACTGACATGAGCTAGTAAACCGATTTCTGTAATTACAAGACGGATGATCAAGAACACGTGGAGCGAAGTTGAGCACTTGTCTTGGAAGCAGTTGAAATGGAGACTTATTGTGGATGTTTTCAGTCATTCCAATTGACATAAGACAAAAAAGAGAGGCAGGTTTCAATAGAATTTCATCAAGCACAGTGTCGCGAATTCGAGTTCCTCTTCATAGACTAGAAATATCATCCTACCGGATTTATAATTGACTGCACGATTGGCCTTGTAGTTTAGGCGGTCGCCAAGCCGCTCTCTACTACGCTGAGTGTTGTAGGTTCGAACCCCACATGTGACAACACTTTGTGTGAGCCATAAATTGTTGTTCTGGATATTATTTGTGGATGTTTCATAGATCTTCGTAAAGTCCCCCGATACACAGGATTTATTCCTAAAGATTAAAAAAATAAATAAATAAAATAAATATAAACTAGTTTTTAAAATTTCAGTTTAAACCTGTTTATATTCTGAAACTGCTGTTATCCATTACTTTAGTCAAATTAAAATTAAGCTAACGGAGGGCTTGTTAAGTACTAAATCCGTGATACTTAATTTTTGGGATTCCAAAGCCAACATGGGGAAAACAGAACTCTTATAGTTTCATCACGTCTGTCCGTATGTCCACAGTATCACTTAACACTAATGTTACATGATTAATACACTCAGAAGCTTTTGAGAGGTCGCTAAGGATACTAATGGCATTCTGAGCTTCTTAATAGGCTTTAAAAATGTGGTTTCCAAACTATCGCAAACAGGTCCACTTATTAAAAAAATAATGTATTATATTTCTGAAAAGTGTGTTTTAATATCACTACGTCTAAATAAAGACTATTTTATTCGCAAATCTGTTCTGTTCTCATAATGTCTTTAAGGCAATAACGTGCCATCCTCCGTTTCCTTAACTAATTCAGTAAAACTTTCCATTCACTAACTTTACGAAGTTAATCCTTCGTCACACAGTCTCAAATAAGTTACTTGCTCTAATACTTGGCTAATTAAACAACAAAATAAGTAGCTCGTGTATTAATCAAGTCAGAAAGTCCATTAGTAAATGTTGGGGGACAAAAGAGTTGGGACAATCGATATGATCGCGCCGTGCTCGCAAAATGCTTCAGTGTTTTGTAGGGTAACCATAACCTCGTTTAGTAAGAGATATTTGAAGATAATACGATCGAAACTCATAGTGTATATAGTACTTCCTAACATCATAAATCAAAGGTGTACTTAGATTACTAGCATGTGCTGTTCTGAAGCCGAATATCTAATCGTAAATCGACTCTTTCAAGTTCATTTCACGTTTATTTTTTTATTAGTTTAAAACCACTAAAATACTACTCGAATGATAGTTTAAAATCCACCGTTAGTTGAGTTACAAACTCAAATAATCAATAAGAAAGACTCAAAGAGGAGAGAAATCAAATATTTCATCACCGTTGACAGGACCACGCCTTTCGACCGGTCCTGAGGGTTGAAAATTTATGCGTATGATTGCTTTTACTTCTTACGCAGTAGACGCGGTTTAGGTTGTAAGATACAGTTACTCAACTAGTTAGTTAACTATCTTAATTAACTCCAAGTAGCTTATTTATTTCAAATTAGTTTTGATGTTCTTAAATTGCCAAAAGCCTGGTGGCACTACGCTAATGTCACCTACAAAAGAGCGATGATGGATGAGCCGTATCGCAGATCGTCTCAAAGCGACTACGCTTCTACACCCTTTTCACTATACGTATATATTTATACGAGACCTAAATTGTTTTCTGTTGTACAAGTTATCATGCATTTTACTTCCATGTTCCATCTGTTTTTTTGCTTCGTGTGTAAAGAATATATCATAAATCAAACATACACCTGAAATGTTTGAGAGTAAATAGTTTCCGTTTAGATTCGTATACCATCTTTTATCATGAAATTTCCTGGGTAGTAGAGCCACACTGATTTCAGCATTAGAGGGCCGGCTCGACCGGGGCAGTACTACCCTCCTATGGAAGACCCACCTAAAGTGACAGCATCCGTGTTGTCGTGTTTTGTAGGTAAGTGCGAGACCGGAGGCCCATTGATGCAGAGGTGACAGTTATCCTGGTAACTGTGTGAGCCTTACACTGTCACGATGACAGTCATACCTTTTGCGTCCCCAAGCGGGGCGTGAAAAAGTATCTCACTACGCCGCCATATTGTGGATCACTATACTGCATTGTCTGCATTTGCAATTAGTATGGTGACCATAACTCTTGGATTGCTTTCCATCAGGTATAGTGGAGTCACTTTGGCAGGCTCTTGAAGACAAACACTTTTTTCTTATTATTAATATATTTATATATAAACATAAACCTAATTTTTACTTTCACGTGGCAATCATGACAGAAGTAAAGGTAGTAGAGACATGTTGATTTCAGCACGAATAGGCCGCTTCGACCGTAGAAGTACTGCCCTCTCACAGAAGACCAATCTAAAGTGATAGCATCCGTGCTATCGTGTTTTAACCGTGTTGAACTATATACTGACACAATCACTGTCACACCTTTCACGTCCTCAAGCAGCGTGCATGACAGAAAAGAGCATCTGACACTATGCCAGCATGCCACGCAGTATGGTGATACTGCGTTGTCTGCATTCACAATGAGTATGGTGACCATAACTCTTGGATTCTATTTATGCTTTGCGCCAGCCAGCGTAGAGTCACTACGGCAGAATCTTTAAATAAAAGAAATAAAAAATCATTGGTCCTCTAATTATCTTTTTCTTCGTTGTCCCCCCCATACGTCTGAGTTTGTTGACTCATCCTTTGTCGTTCAGTCCGTTCTTATTTGTAATGAGCTTCCCCTCTAAATCACGATAGCCACAAATCCTTTTTTTTTTAAACTTAAATGAAACAGTTCCTTGTAAGAGAACTAGCAGAATTAACTTCCACATGATTGTCATCTAATATTAATATCTTCACTAATGGACTCATAAACTGTACTAATGTTTAAGACGCCTTTGAAATAAACATTATAGCCAAGTATTCAAACTGTTTATACAAATTTAAATTCAAACCTAGTTTGGTTCGTTAACTTCATAACAGCGTAGTATTAAATCCCAAGTCTATGCCTGTATACTGGAAAGGACCACTCAATTGTTTTGAACAAAAACGATATATCCAACAAAAATTGATTTTGGTTAGTTTATTGAAAATTTGATTTTACAATAAAAAAAATTTAAGCACAGGTTTTCTTTTGCACTGCACGTACTCTATTACAGATTTTAATTAGTTCTACATGGATCTGATTCGGATTATTAAGCAGTCTTGTGAAATATTGTTTAGCTTTTGTGAAATCACTGTTCTTAGCTATAATTCTTTAAACTGTATATATAACTGCTAAATAGAATAAACATCTGAGCTGCGTGCTGATCAATTCATGATACTCTTCCTCAACCTCTTCACAAAATTGTCGAACTTGTGCAGCGACGTGGGATCGGGCATAATCTTGTGTTACAGTAAGATATTCGCCTATCAATGCCATCTAGATTACAGCGTGAGTTTTTGTGCCGTCATACCACCTCTTCTACCGTTTTGTTAAACCATGTTGATGTATAAAAATTCCGTTTGTCCAATCATCGAAATGCCATCCCACCAAACACGAACCACTTCCAAAAAGAACACGCTTCTTAATGCAACTTTGAGCATATCTGTCATCACGGCGGTGATAGACTCTTCTGCGACCGTCTGCATTATTTAAACATGTCCTGCAGTCATTGACGAACAATATGGAGGACTATTGCTTTTCAGTCCAATTTTGGCGTTTACACGTAAATCTTAAAGGTGCCTGTAAGCTAAAGGCAATTTTGGACAATTTGTTGCTCTAAAAGACAAGTTCTTAAGCCTTCTTCATATTGTTCGTGCGCTCCCGTTTACAACACACATTTTATTCAGTTTTAATCTCTCAGCAGACGTGAGAAAACGATTTGATAAATAAGTTGAAACGGTAAATCGGTTGTCATGATGGCTGGTTGCTCGAGTTCTGCCGATACCGGGTCTCCTTTTGTGAGAACCAGTCTCTACAAACCTTTTGTATACTCTAAAAACCACAGACTGGTTTAAATTTAAATTTCTAGCAATTGTTCGTTGATCCAAGCCTTTACCCCACCAATGTCACAATTTGAGAAGCTTGTTCGGACGAAGTACCCATATTTATGATAACAAAAACTTTTTTTGAGTTTAACAGACGAATAATCAATATTATTGGTAACAATAGTTTAAATTGCAAATGAAATAAAAATCATGTATTTCAAACTTTAATAACACAGGTATTTTGAGACTATGAATATATTTTATTTCCCCGGCTATAATTCTGTCTTTTACAGCAGTTCTATCTTTAAATTTTATTTTTTTAAGATTAATGAACTGTGTCGACATTTTTATTTAGTTTAATCTAAAAAAAATTTGCATACTCATAAAAAAAATATGAGTTCGAAATTAATTCTGAACTTTAATACCATCTCCTTCCCCCTAAGTGGAAGAATCGACAAGGTCGACATCGACACACACTTGTGACTCTGAGTTGCACGTGTCCATAGATGCCGGTAATCACTCACCAACAGACGACGCGTCGGCTTGTTTGCCTCCTACGCTATAAAAAGAAAACCTGTTAAACACGTCATCTGTCTTCCACATGATGTACTTTTTGAACACTGAACAATACTGTTTTTAATCCAGCTAGTAGAGTCTATTTACTTCAACTTATATATAAGGAATGGCATTAAAGCCTTTAACTTAGAGGTGTCAACTTAAAAACATTGATGCTAGGGATCCATCTTCTCGAACCTATTTCTGAATTCATTTAAAAACTTGTTAATCACGCCATCTTTCTTCTTGGTTGTGTACTTTATGGACATATGACTACATTATTATAGACCAACATACAGAGATACACTAACAGATTTGTGATGTAGCATAATTAGCCTTCTACGGCTTAAAATTATTCAGACTAAAGGGTCATGTTATTTGGTGTTACTGTAGCTAAAAAGGGTTAAGAAATTTCCACAAGACTATTTCGATTTTTGCTTTATATTTGCAGAGACTTCCAGTTTAATTATACAAAGGAAAAGAACAGTGTGACAATGAACTTGCAACTTTTCTCCGAACCTTTTTCCCAAACTAGATACGTCATCGGCTTTAAGTCTAGTACTAAATGGCTGAACTTCGTGTTTTCTACGTGGAGCGACATCTACTACACAATTCAAGTACTGGGCGACGTCAAAGTTGTGCAAAAAGGCTATTGTCAGACGTTTTAGGGTTCCAACTAGGTAGTTTTTACCTTTAGCAATCGTCACGAGGTCGTGACGATTGCTAAAGGTGTATAGCAACCGGGACCGATGGCTTAAGGCCCTCCCCGAGACACGGAGAGATCTCGATGTTTTAGGAATGGTCACCAGGAACCTGATTATGAATTAGCAATATTCAAGTAAATTTCCTTATGCCAAGAAAGAAATTTCCTTATACGAATACTTACACTAGGATCTATCTCTTTGCTGATATCAACTGCATTCTTCTTTCTACTCACTGACACTTTGTTTTAAAGACTCTTGATGACACTTCATAATAATGACTACACGGCTGGCCTAGTGGTTTACACACGACCCGAAGAGATACGCGAGTGCGTGAGGCTGCTCGTCGAGCCACAATGGCTCGTTGGTCGTCCCGGTTGGAGGCTCAACGTGCTGGCTTTGCAGCTTTCGAGGCTCTCCAGCCGGTCATCGCCGAGTGGGCAGGGTGACACCACGGGACCCTTTCCTTCTGACTGTTACAGATTCTTTCCGGGCACGGTTGCTTCGGGAAGTATCTGCACTCGGTCGCCAGGAGGGAATTGAGCCCGTCTGTCACCACTGTGACTGCAGTGAGGACTCGGCTCAGCACACGCTAGCGGTTTGTTCCGCCTGGGCGCCGCAGTGTAGGGTCCTCACTGCAGTTATTGGAGAAGATCTCTCGCTACCGGCCGTTATACGCTCCATGGTAGGTAGCGACAGTTGTTTTACCGCAGTCGCAACCTTCTTCGAAGACGTAATTTCGCGAAAGGAGGCGGCGGAGAGTACCAGGGAGGACGACCTCCACTCGAATCCAATTCGCCGCCGGCAAGCCGGGCGGCAGAGGTGCGCGTACCATTTCCCCTGCATCCGCTACAGTAGCCAGCCGCCAGGAGTCGACGTCCGCGTGTGCCGTACGTCGCCTAAATGGAGAGTTTATCCGCAGATGGTGCCCGCGTTAGGGGGCAGGCACTAGGAGGGATCTGGATGTCGTAATAACAGCTGTTCCCGGATCCCTCCTATGTCAGGCGCAGAGTGGCACACCGTGTGGTTTTAGTCGGTCCGATTCCGACACACCACCCCGCCGTAAACCCCGGTGGGGTGACGGCCCGAGGCGGTTTCCACGCGTAAAAAAGAAAATGGGCTAAACACGATGCTCTCTACACCGCTGAGTGTTGTGGATTCAAACCCCACATGGGACAACACTTCGTGTGGTCCACAAATAGTTTTTGTGAATCTGGATGTTTTTTTGTGTCCGCTTCTTGAAAATATGTAAAGTCCCCCGTGACACAAGATTTATACATAACGTGAGCGTTGTCTTTTAAAAACAAAAAAAAATTTCATACAGTTTAGAATTTTTATCGTTCAGTTTATACAGCAAATACAGCTCATGAAGATAATCTATGTGAGAGACCGGCGTCTGCACGAGAATGACCTGTATTACAAAATTACCAGCCACTCCAGATTCTGGACAGTGGAATGTATAGCATCATCAACAGCCTTTTACAGTCCACTACTGGACATAGGTCTCTCCTTAGCAAGGAGGTTTTGGCCTACTATACCACGCTGGCCAGACGGGTTGGAATAGGGTTTGTTTCAAGTTTTCCTTCTCTTTGTCATGATGTTGTCTTGCATACTTTGTTCCCTTAGTCGCCTTTTACGACACCCACAGGATGAATAGGGGTGGTAACACTATGTATTCTTAATCCATCACCACACGGGCAATGTATAGCATAGTGAGGAATAATGTTTAATCTTTAGGGGAACGCACCTTACCTATCCAACCTTTTTGTCACTTTGACATTTAATTTTATTCCAAGAACTAGATGGGTTGTAAAGAAAATAATAATTATTGCTTTGATAAACTTTATTAAGTAGAAATATATAACAGGAATGTCAGTAACAGATATTTTACAACATCAAACCGCTTATTTCTAAATTCACTTTTGTGTTACGAGATGAAATTAGATGAACTTTTTTCGCAATTTTATTGCAAATGTTAAATGCTGAGTTTATTATTATTTTTAAAAAGTAGATTATAAATATTAAGTTTATTCTACAATAGTAAATTAAATTAGTGTTTGTATAAGGGATACCCTCCGTTAAATTGTAAACTTAAGTATTATTTTGTTTCATATCCATTTCGATAGATGGCGGTGGCGCATGTATCTGTATCACAATATAAAGATTCTTCCAGGCGAAACATTTTGTGAATTTATCTTGTCCTAAGCAAGTACTTTTTAGTTTTTTAAGAGATTGTTCACCCTATCCATTGCGGGTGATGTATATGTTGTGAAAATGTAGAACGATTGAAGATTTTATATGTCAAAATACAAAATACAATTATTAAAAATTAACAACCTATAAATGAAAAACTTGTTATTTAAACACAAAGGGGTTTAACAATGACTCGTAATTCAGATCCGACATTTTAAAAATTCTGTTAATATTTTGGTGTAGAAAAGTAGAAGAGTAGTAATATATTATTTAATTTTACAATAGCTCTATAAATAAATGAATTATTAAATAATCTTTGAAATAATAAGAAAGAAACCATCAGCAAAAATTAAACATGGACTTGGTCCCTAAAGTGTAATATTTTAACGATTTGATCGCGTCACTTTATTTAAAATAGCACTATCGCCAAATCCCCGTTGACCCCGGGTACCTATGTGAATAATTATGCGCGGCTAGAAGAGGGCAGCTAGATGTGAGCGGCTAGATACTAGCAGCCATAAGTGAGTGGCTAAAGTCACGCGGCTAGAAGTGAGCGGATAGAGTCGCACGGTTAGAGGTGCTCCGCCAGAGGTGAGCGGCCAGAGATGAGCGGCTAGAGCGCGTGTGCGAGTTGAGCACGTTCTGCAGGCGCGAAGTGCAGTACAGCGGCGATGGCGTTGAGCATGTGGCGACGGCCGGCACTGTCGCGAGACACGAGGTAAGCCATCACCACGTTCTTCAGATACTCCAGGTTCGCGCCTTCACGGGACTGGATGCGACGCAATCTGACACGTAAAAAAGTAAATAAATGCCTGAATGTGTAGAAAATAACAGTGAAGACGTTTTACAATTGATAAATGATCCCCATTGAGTCAAGGTTCTGATTATATTGATAAATTTCAAGTCAGGTCTGAACCATTACATTTTAGTCATATGAATAAAAATTCAAAACATATTTAAGATAAGGTTGATAAAAAAATCTTTGGCTATATTTTTTATTTCTATATTAAGAGCCTGCCAAAGTGACTCTACTCTGCCTGATGGAAAGCATAAATAGAATCTAAGAGTTGTGGTCACCATGCTCATTGCAAATGCAGACAATGCAGTATGGTGACCCACACTATGGCGGCCTAGTGAGATGCTTTTTCACACCCCACTTGGGGACGTAAAAGGCATGACAGTCATTGTGGCAGTGTAAGGCTTACACAGTTACCAAGATAACTGTCACCCCTGCATCAATGGTTGGATGCTGTACCCAGATCTCTTCTATTTTAGACAAAAAGTTTGTTTTATTTGGTTCGATTCTGACACACCTCCACCCCAAATACCAGGGGGTGATGACCCCAGGAGGTTTCCACACACATACTAAGGTTATAAATTAATAATAGTTAAATTTATACACTAAGATGTTTGCGTTAAATACATACAAATTGTCCTAAAATTGTCAATAATCTTTTACATTACTGACGAGGCATAGACAACCTTATTTCATAAAGATACAAAATTCAATTACCTGTCAATTTCTTCTTTCAATGTTCTTATAACCTCTTTGAAACGCTCTTTCTCTATTGTAGCTTCACGCTGACAATCCCTGGAACATTACAGTAAAACTTCTTAACGAGATTGAAGAATCGTCTTATCGACAGTTGGTTCAGCTTATAGACAAGTTGTCATAGTGTACGAATATAATGTAAATGTATGTGTATATTTATATATGTATTTATGACGTATGTATTGTATGTGTTCATGTATGTATATGTACTCATGTATGGTATATTTTCATTGTCAATATAACCTCTGTGCAGCTCCCTTACAATATTTCTAAACCACCCTAAGGTTGACTGGAAGAGAATGCCTTGGTCTAAGTCCGCCGATGTACAAAATGCATAAAGTGTAAATTGTTTGTTGACTCTGAACATTGAAACTTACATTTTTTCATGTTATATTTTTATGAAATTCTATTACCGAAGAGTTACGCCTAATCTCATGCAGATGGTGCTTGATGGTAGTTCTGTTTAAGAGGTAGTTCTTTAACAGTTGGTCTTGTAAATTTGTGGCTATGGATCTCGAGCCAAATGCTGCTAAAGGTTTTTTTTTCTATAATGACTGCCAAAGTGACTCTACTCTGCCTGATGATAAGCATGAATAAAATCCAAGAGTTGTCACCATACTCATTGCAAATGCAGACAATGCAGTATGATGACAGTCTGGATTATGGCGGCCTATTGAGATGCTTTTTCACGCCACGCTTGGAGGCAGTCATCGTGGCAGTGTAGGCTCGCACAATTACCACCATAACTGTGACCCCTGCATCAATGGGCCTCCGGTCTCGCACTCACCAACGAAAAACGACAGCACGGATGCTGGTGTTTTAGGTTGGTCTTCTGTGGGAGGGTAGTACTGCCCCGGTCGAGTCGGCCCGCTCGTGCTGTGAAATCAGCGTGGCTCTACTACTTAATGCTGATTAGAAGTCTAAGATCTTCATTTAAGGTGTGGGTTTGTGTAGTAGCAGGCAGGTATTAATTACTTTTTGATTAAGAAACCTTTTGGCCAAATTAGTCTTTAGTTGAGTTTAAGAAGTCAATAAGCATAAAAATATTCAACACTGTTAATGTCACGCAATGTTTACTTGGAGTTTTAAACCACTCATGTGTATTAAATACAATATACTAGCTTACCCCGCGAACTCTGTTCCGACTTAGAGGCAATAAATAAGCAAATTTTTTTTACTTAAATCCGTTCTAACGGGATAAAAAGTATCCTATGTCCGTCTCCTGGTTCTAAGCTACCTCCCCACCAATTTTCAGCTAAATCCGTTCAGCCGTTCTTGAGTTATAAGTGGTGTAACTAACATCACTTTCTTTTATATATATACATAGATATATAATAATATAATATTTCGGACATCTGACACATAACGTCATCTAGTCCCAAACTAAGCATAGCTTGTACTATGGGTACTAAAACAATTGATATAAAGACCTATATACTTTCTTTTATAAATACATACATATTATATATAGAAAACACCCAAACATTTGCATATCATACAAACATTTGATCCGACCCGAGAATCGAACCCGAGATCTCAAGCTCTCAAGGCAGTTAATAATAATAATAAAAATCTTTATTGACACAAAAACTTTAGCAATTGTTAAAAATAATACTTTTTAAACAAAGAAATACCTGAACTGTCCCTCCAAGATATGTTTCTCCTTCCTCAGCTGCGATATGTCGAGATCCTTCCGAGCCAACTCGTGCGCATAGTGCAACATATGCGGCGGTGCCGTCGCGTCCTGTAATAACAATAAACATATTGCTATGTTACAACAACGAGGCTTCCTGTCTGAAATATAAAATGGTCACCGACCAAATGTCACATGATATACGTCATCATTTTGAAATGATGATTATCGCGATTAGGTGGGTCAGGTCCGTCTTACTCTCCTCAGTAGTGGCTGAAGAGTGATATGAACGTGTCTGGACGTCACTCAAATATTAGACAGAGATCGATTACCAACCTCGAACGAGTGCAGTTTGGACCCTGAAGACATATCGATGAGTCACCTGTGTCTAACGTGTCTAAAGTGTCTAACGTGTCTAACGCCACCATTGGGCACCTCTCACAAAGTCCAAAAAAACTAAAAACACGGTTACAAACAAACAAACATACAGGTTACAGGTAAAAAGCGTGTTGAAAACTGGCGGATTTCTCGGCAACTAGTATACATAAACTTATGTATTTCTAAATGGGTATTCAGAGGTGTATCAGAAGGTGACAGGTTGACATCATATATAGTTCCACTTATCAAATAGTGGTGTCGGATGAAGAGTACAGAGTATCACCATCCCTACTCTTCCCATGGGTGTTGCAAGAGGCGACTAAGGGAACAAAATGTGCAAGACAACATCACTACAAAGAGAAGGAAAACTTGAAACAGACCCTAAACCCAGACGGGTACAGCTGACTAGACGGTCAGCGTGGTATAGTAGTTAAGGAGAGGCCTATGTCCAGCAGTGGGCTGCTAAAGACTGTTGAGGATATCAAATAGGAGCACGTCTAATGCTGTCACTCAACACTATTATACAATATAAAAGGTTTTGCATCACATTTACTGCACTGAAGAACAATGACTTCTAAGTGACACGATCACATAGTTTCAGAGTCAAGGTTTACCATATTCATATGTTAATCAAGTCATGTATTTTAGCTTTTAAATAATTTCTGAGGTTTTTGTATCATTAAGGATTTTTATTATTATTATATTAATCTAATATATAAAGTTCTCGTGTCACAGTTTTCGTTGCCATACTCCTCCGAAACGGCTTGACTGATTTTGATGAAATTTTTTGTGCTTATCCGGTATCTATGAGAATCAGCCAACATCTATTTTTCATCCCCCTAAATGTTAGGGGTAGTACAACCCTAACTTTTTTTTTTATTTTTGTTAGACAAAATTTTTAATTTCTATTTTTTTATGATACAACATACAAAAATACATACATACAATCCTCAATTTTCACCCTTCTACGATCAACCCTTATTTTTTAATAGCCATTTTAATAATTTAATCATTTTTCATCCCGCTCAAATTACTTAGAAATAATTTATATGGCAAAGCAACGTTTGCCGGGTCAGCTAGTAGTATTATAATAGTATTGTAAGTTGATATAAAAGGGCCAGTTCCTAATGGAGTTTCAGGTAATTAAAAGTTACTAATGTACATATATAAATATAGTTATCTGATGTATTTGTCTCTACCTGAGACTCATGAAACCTAATCCAGTAGTTACCTGGCATAACCGTTCAAAATAGTCTATAAAGGACTATTTATTTTATGGTCCTATATATTATGAACTATATTTAAAAAAAAAGTAAAAAAAAACTAAAACCCGTGTAAAAACAAACAAAGCGTGTTAAAAATAGTGAGATGAGACTTTTGAGCTCCAGTAACTTCACTCACTATACGAAAGCATTTCCTAATAGCAGTTATCTGTAAGGACATGGTATCATGGTTGCCTTATTTCAGATGCAAAATGGCAGATGTTATTAGTTTAGTAAGTCACAACCTGACGTACTCCCTGACCGATAAGGGTATATCTTACTTGCTGGTAAAGTCACAAAACTGTTTTCGGTCATTCAGTACCTCCCACCACAATAAGTGGGAAAGTTTTGGCCTCCAGATTTCTCCCTCTCTCGGCGAATAAAAACAATGTAATTGCTTGAAACCGGTTTTCTGTCATCAGTCACGAAAAATCTATACTGACAGGCAAAACTGGTTGTAACCGTACTGACCGTGAGCATCCCATCCTTGTAATGCTGTTCATCAGCGCTGACCTTCCTCTCCCGTTCGCTCCTGGCGCGAAGGTAGCTGTCCGTCTCTTCCAGAAGTGCCGCGTACCGAGCTCTCTGCGTCTGGACCTGCTGTTCTAAAGCAGCTACACGGGTCTTCAGGTCTGATGATACTTCTTTATGGTACATTTGCTCGTTGTTTAATTTCTGTTGACAAATTTAATTGAAAGTTTTGGAAAATACTGCATTGTCTGCATTCGCAGTGAATATGGTGACCACAACTCTTGATTCTATTCATGCTTTCCATCAGGCAGGGTAGAGTCACTTTGCCAAGCTCTCTTATATAAAAAATAACACTGGAAACCTTACTTTACCCATAGTACAAGCTCTGATTTGTTTGGGACTAGATGGCGTTCTGTCTGATGTCTGTCAGATATTAACCAGTTTGAAATTTCAAAGTACAGTTTAAGTTTTTACTTGTCACCAGTTTTCATGACTTGTTTTTGTGGGTGGGTGGGTCTCTTGATGTGAGTGATAAATCAAGAAGCAGAGCTTCATTAGCCTTCCGAATGAGGGGAAAGGTTACCCTTCGGTAATAGAATAGAAAAGGCTTTATTGTACACTAATTTATACAGATTGTATATAAAAGCATATCAGTCGAATGACTATGTACAAAATAAAGGAAAGAAAAAAAATCGGCAATATCGCTTACTAGGTGAAAAAATCGAATAGTTTTTCGTTTATCGGTATAGAGATCATAATCAGTCAGCAGAGCTTAGATGAAACAACTGCCTCGGTGGTGCAGCGGTAATGAATGAATGCGACTGCTATGCTTGAGGTCTCGAGTTCGATTCCCGGATCGGACCAAATGTTTGTATGATCTGCAAATATTTGTATCGGAGTTTCGGTGTTTTCTATGTATAATGTGTATGTATTTACAAAAAAAAAGTATTTAAGTATTCTATCAGTCAGTCTAGTTATTATAGCACAAGCTCTGCTTAGTTTAGACGATGTTGGTGTTAAATGACAGAAATATTTATTTATTTATTTATTTATTTAATGGTAATGTGTATGTAACAACTTTGTTCTGTCTATTTGTGTGAAATATCCATAATATGCGTATATTTGTTAATTATATATAATATGTATTAGTAGTTTACGATCAGACCGTGATTATTGAGGTACTTTAATGTAGGCATTATTTTTGTGTTTTATGTTTTGCATTTTGTCTCATTTTACATTTTATTGAACACAGATTTTTGAAGTGATAACTCCTGACGGGAGGGTAAGCCATTCCGCGGGTTATGCAATTAGTTTTAAGCCCTATGCGTTACTTGTAAAAAATTAATGTATATATCTGTTGATATCAAATAATTATCAATAAATTAATGAGGAAAGTGAAAAAAATCATTAAAATCATTCATATTAAACATAGGTCACTAATTGTAGGTCTATGTCCAGGCCTAGGTCCAGCAGTAGCTGATGATGATATACCATCACGTAAACATAGTACGACATTTACGTTTATCGGTTATTTGGTCCCATATAATATTGTGACCCAGTCAAGCTACCAGGCAGGCAATTTTTTAAAAAACTTTCTTGATAAATACTAAAACTATCACATTAAATGCTCAAAAAAACGGAAAAAAAAAATTAAAAAGAAATAACAAACCTCTTCACAAAGCTTCAAAGAATCCAATTTATCCTGTTTCTCCTCTTCATACATTATTTTATATGTATCCACTTTCTCTTTCAAAACCGCTATCTCACTCTTAAGATCTCCTACTTCATTCTCCACTTCACTCCCGCTATCTTTTACTTTCTGCTTTTTGTATTCGTCGAATTCCATTTTTAAATGTTCATACTCTTCTCTGCATTTCATATGTATATTCTCATATCCTTCTACTTTAAATACTGTAGTGATATCAATAGGGCTGCCAAGTTTTTCATTTTCTGCTATTATTTCTTTTTTTAATATGTGTATTTTATCTATCAAAGTCTGTAGGTACTCGCTGTCTGCTAACTTCTCGTTGTCTGTTTCGCTCTTCTGGGATGATTCCGTTGAATCTTCTAGAAAATTAGAACTGTACATGTAAAAGACGTGTAAACGTCGACGTAAGACGTTTTTTTCTGATTATAATAGGCCTCAGATGAAGAAAACTCAAAAAATAAAAAAGAAAAATTACTTGATCGCTACACACTACTGCAAGTAGGCAGTACCTTTGATTTTAACCTATACTATCATTACGAACAAATGCTTTGAACTTGGCTTGTCAAGTTTCAGCTTTATCGACGTATCCCTACTATGTCACTCACTATATTCTTAACGTGAATAGATTTGCGGCCTGTCCCCCTAGCCAAGTACACATTCTACGAACGAAAACATTCTTAGGCAATATAACAAATGGATGGGGATGACGTATTTCAACGCTAAGTCACGTGGTGAAAATATAATATTAGCCAATAATAGAAGAGAATAGAAACGGTAGAAGTTGAAAGAGATTCGACGCGAAACACATCTAAGGGGACTGAATTAGCAAGATGACACCTTAGTCAAATTAGTTACTTTTTATCATCTGTCAAAACGACAATTTTGTATGAAAAATGTACTAAATACAAAAGTGTGACGTCACTGTTTTAGACTACTCAATTGAACAATATATTTCACTGTGTATTTGATTGAAATTCGTAGTAATAATAAAAAGCTATGTTAATTGTATTTACCGAGATGTTTCGCGATATTAGTTTTAATGAAGTAGACATTGGTATTTATTTACGATACAGTCATCTACCCAATTGTACCTTTTTGAAGTGAAACTTCTTTATCGGGGTTGGAAAAAAAATTAGTGTAACACTTTTTCGTTACGCGTCACATTTTTTCGTTACGCGCCATCTTTTTCTTATCCCTACCACGCGTGATTCGAAGTATACTTTCTCCAGCGGAGTAGGGATTGGTAAATGTCTCCAATGTATTTTGCGGCCCGTTTTGAGTAGTTACATTTTTGAAATCCAGGTGGCGATTGCATCGACTTCGGACGGGTTTAAATTATTTTTTTGAAAAATAACGTCATAAAGAAGTTTCACTTCTTACGAGTGTACGCTAGTACACGCACACATTTTTTATATTGGAAGAACACTTGCTATTCGTTCATATTATGTTATTCAAGAGAAGTCAAACATTAATAAAAACTTTATATACCAAATTCATTGTTCGCCTTAATCTTGTCCATGAGTCGTCCATTAAGTGAGTCCTTCAGCTGCTGTATGAGTTGCTGGTCGTGCCTCCGCCTCAAGTCGTACTGTCCGACCGTCTCGGACAACTCCGCTATTTTGCTCTCGAGTAGCGCGACTCTCTCTTCCTGTCGAGCGCAAATTTTACGAGCCGATTCTTCTGCGCGTTTCGCTTTTATTTGCTCCTGGAAATTAAAAAAGTAAGTTGTAGTTTTTTTAGTGTAAATATATAAGAAATAAGTGCATTTTATGGTATTGTTTTTATCTTGGTATTCCAGAATTTAGACAAATAAAGATCCAAGAATGATAACTATGTGAGGCTTACACTGTCACAATGACTGTCATGCCTTTTACGTCCACAAGCGTGGCGTGAAAAAGCATCTCACTAGGCCGCCATAGCGACTGTCACCATACTACACGGTCTTCATTCGCAGTGAGTACGGCGACCACCGCTCTTGGATTCTATACATGCTTTCCATCAGGCAGAAGAGAGTCACTTTGGTAGGTTTCTTATTTAAAAAAAAAAATACTCATCGCGAATGCAGACAATGCAGTATGGTGACTTACACTATGGTGGCCTAGTGAGATGCTTTTTCAAGCACCGTTTAAAGGACCAGGGATGACAGTGGGAGTGAATCACGTTGTTATTAAACCAAATTAAAGGTAGTAGAGTCACGCTGATTTCAACACGAAAGGGTCGGCTCAACCAGGGCAGTACCACCCTCCCACAGAAGACCAACCTAAAGCGCCAGCATCCGTGTTGTCGTGTTTCGTTGGTGAGTGCGAGACCGGAGGCCCATTGATGCAGGGATGACAGTTATCGTGATAACTATGTGAGGCTTACACGATGACTCTCATGCCTATTACGACCGCCATAGTGTGGGTCACCATACTGCATTGTGTGTATTTGCAATGAGTATGGTGACCACAACTCTTTGGATTCTATTCATGTTTTCCATCAGGCAGAGTAGACTCACTTTGGCAGGCTCTTCAAAAAAAACGCTATACGACATAAATACTTAAATTTGTAATTTCTTGTGGATTTAAAGTAATGGATTAAATTGACATTTTCTTCTTAACAAATTTGACTTAAGAAATTCGATTCTTAATCTCACACAGAAATCATTACAGGAATAAACAAATAACAAAGTTATAAACCAAGAGAGCATAACCTGTGTGAGAGACAGATGTCCATATGATCCTGAATGACTGATTACCAGCCTCTCCTAGCTTTAGACAAATCGGTTCTACAGAAAGGGTTAACATGGTACCGTTGCTTGGTAGCTTTTGAGAGTAAGGGAACAGACAGTGCACTTGTGTTTGGGTACACACTTGCGCTCTATAATATCACCTGCTTAGTTGAGTGATCTCCGCTGAGACTGGCCACCGAGGGTCAAGTTGCAAAGCTTAGACAGAGTGGAAAAACGAACAGACATCTGATGGAAAGCGACCTACTACGCCCTTGAAGTGAGAGAGTTATACGCTCAACAGAATAAACAACACTTACTTCTCTAATAGCTACTGAATGTGACTGTTCCAGTAACGCAAGTTTCTGCTGCAGCCGCACCAGTAGAGCAGGTGTCTCCGATGTGCGGGCTTCAGCTCTCTGCAATCGACGCTGTGCCGCCTCCAACGAACTGCTCAGGTCCCGAACTCGTTTCTCTAGTTCCACCTGAGATGCTGGACACCATATTTTGTTGGTAATTCTTCACCATATTATCGTGGTAATTCTTAAACTTTTCCATTTATCAACCGATTGAAATAAAGCAAATACTAAATGTTAAGTGAAGTTTACCACAATATATTAGGGGAAATATATTTAAACATCGACAATTTGGAGGGTCGGGTATCATGTCACACAACGAGAGGATCATCCGATCAGGCAAGACCATCATGCCTGGTGGGCAGCGGCCCAGTGATTGATGTTGGGAAATTATATATGTATGGTAATAAGCATAAGAATTCCTATATTGCGATGTAGGATTAGTTACTCTGTAGTTCGGTGTAACTACAGTAGATGGCGTTGTAGTATGTTTCTGTTGCCGTATACGGTAGTCGCCAACAAAGTGAAAATTTTCAACTGAACAAGCATGAATCTGTTAGAGCTATAGCAGGTAGACTGCCTATAAGTATATTCATATCCAAAATAAATTTAGAACAAACAAATATGTTAATAATTCAATTATTTGACCTAAGTGGGTAATAAAACTGTGAGCTTTGGTTAGACTTTCCACTATCACTAAGCACTGAACTGCATACTTATTAGTCACATTCAAAGTAAAAAAAATTAAACATATCTTCAAGAAGATTTTTTTTAAAATACAAATCTCACCTTGTGCCTCTGTGGAGTTAACAACCTTATCTTCTAACTTCTCTTTAGTTTTTCTTTCGCTGTTCAGTTTCAAGTGAAGCTCTCTGAAAATTAACAGACAATTTGTCTGAATTAGTGAACAGAATTTCTGTACGTTTTTAAAGCAAGGTTCCTAGAACGCGCATAAAGCTATTTAAAAAACATTGGTTTTTGTTTCATCGTATCGTAGGCAAACAAGAACTCGCGTTACCTGACGGCAAGTGACGCCGCCGTGTGAGAGAGGCCGGAGTTTTTTTTTTTAACTATATTCACACAACACTATCTAGACCCATTTAACAGTACACAGATAAATTGAACAATACTTATACTATAGGTACTAAACAACTGATATAAATACATACATTTGCTTTTATCGCTTTGATTTTTTAAACCGATATAACTTTTTTATTTGTACAATAAAACAACACGAGTATATAAGAAGAAATCACGTGCAAGTTAAGCTATTTTTGAGATTAGCTCACACAAACACACCAGCAGAGAAAATTATGAAAACTGTTGTATTGAGTTTTGTTAATTTAACAAGCACTCCCTTCACTAGTTTTTCTTGAATATCTTTCATGTAACAGACATTGATCTCTGACAATTTTGTTATACGTATAGATTCTACATAGTGTAGAAGAACGAGTGTCATGCAACTCCCACACAAAGATAGGATCCTCCGACCAGATGAGGTGATCATGGCCTGGCGTAAGCTGGTTCATTAAGGGATTCTTTCATTGTTATCACCGAAGTAGATTACCGGAGCCTAAACCATCCGTCCCCCTGAATCTGGTTACAGACTCGAAGAGTGGCAGAGTCTTAGGGTTGCGTTGTGAGGTATCCATGAGCGACAGAACTCGGATGACTCATCTCTGTATTTACCCTTAAGTTACAGCATCTACTGAACATCAATCATTTTCTGGTTCTAATCCCCTGGTTCAATTAGTAGTCATAAATTAAAAAAAAAACAGCAGAATCTCAGATTTCACTTACTTCATCATAGCTGCATGATCAGCCCTCTCCTTCTCCCGTTCCTGAATCTCATATGCGACCTTGGCTTTCAAATTGTTAACTTCAGCCAAGTGTTGTTGCACCAGGGTCTTTGTTTCTTCTCTTATTGACGCTATTTGATTCTCATACTGTTAATGTGAAAACATTGAAACGTTATAGGTGCTATTTGAAAGTGTAAAAATTGCTACAATACAGTATTTAATACAGTTTGTTAATATAAATTAAAGTTTGAATGATTGCCATGAACGCTGTGCATGACCCTGCCTGCCTGTAGCTGATCTGGATGTCGTAATAACAGCTGTTCCCGGATCCCTCCTATGTCAGGCGCAGAGTGGCACACCGTGTGGTTTTAGTCGGTCCGATTCCGACACACCACCCCGCGGTAAACGAAGGTAGGGCGACGGCCCGAGGGAATTTCCACACGTTAAAAAAAAAGGGTCACTGTAGCTATTTATATGGACATACATACAAATATCTATCATATTTGGTAGTTCAAACGCTTCGCTACCAGCAAATTGGTAAGTAAATATGACACTACCAGAGCCTTGTGTTTCAACTCCACGGGCTCGTGTACCAGTTCATACACCCACCTATTCATCCTTGTCGTAGACCGGTTGTGAAGTGTTGGCACTATTTGATTGTATGTTAAGAGTGTGTAAGGGAGATTACACGACGATTAAACCGGACATAATAGACAGCAGTCCTAATTTCTGGTAACCGCTTCACACACAACCACCAATTACGACATAGTGGCTCTACTCTAATGCGGGTCCCCGAAACGCGAGAAGAGACAAATTAGGTAGGTACTACCGACGAGAAAAAAACAGTGTACCAATCGCTTGTATTTATTATACTGGCCAACACTCTTCCGTGACGTCAGTGTTACAGGCGCTGCGTCGATCGCCCACACTACACGCAACATCTTTCATAAATTCCTGAATATGTTTTTATCAGCCCACAGCTGGACATAGGCGTTGTTGTCCTCCCTGAGTTGCCCATTACAGCACAAATGGGATGAATAGGGGTGGCGACACTTAGTATTCTTAATAATATGTAGTGTGGTTGGTTTAAGCTAAAAACATTTGTTATCTGACATACCTGATAGATATCTTTATCAAGCGAAGAAATAAGCTCGCCAGGGTCACTATGTATCCTATATAAATACGAATACTACTCATAAACTATTCTTTCTCAAAAAAGGCATACCTTATCTCTAGTTAGTTTCTTGTCTGCTTGGAAAGCTTCCTCCATTCGTGACTTCTCCTCTGTCAACGCAGACAGTGACTGCATAAGGGCTGCAACGGACTCATCTCTTTTTTCATCTGTAACCAGCGAGTACATTGACTATCAGATGGTATAATAATTAAGTGTTCACTTCACCGCTTGAGTGTTGTGGATTCGATCGACAACAGTTGCTGTTATCCACAAATTCTGTTCCAAGTCTGGGCGTTCTTTGTATCCGTTACAAGAGTTTAGAAGACAAGGAAGATTCCTTTAGAATAATGATAACGAAATATTACTAATTTACTTTTATAAGTAACTTGAAATTGGCTGGCTTGTCATAATTGTGAACAGTTACACCTCATCATCATCATCATCATCAGCCGGAAGACGTCCACTGCTGAACATTGGCCTCCCCCCTAGAACGCCACGCCGTACGACTGACGACATCCATCGGCTCCCCGTGACTCGGACTATGTCGTCGGTCCATCTAGTGGGGGGCCTACCTATGCTTCGTCTTCCGGTACGCAGTCGCCACTCGAGAACCTTTCTTCCCCAACGGAAGTCGGTTCTATTACACCTTTTTTTTTCTTTTTTTTTTTTTTATGCGGGGAATGCTTTTCGCACCATACCCTCCGGAGGGACGAAGGGCGTGTGTGGGACTCCCGGAAAACCGATATACCCACTAAACCCCGCGGCGGCCTACTTCGGCAGTCGGAAGGAGCTCCAGGAACGCATTAGCGGCTTCAAGAGTCCTCCCTGCCGTACCTCACAAGTGAGGTACATCCCGGGCACCTCATGCCCCAAGGACAGGACGCTATCACACCTCTCTCCGCCCTGCACAGTAAGAGGCAGAACAGCGCCCCGCCCCAGACGACACTCCCCGGCCGCACCGGAGTGTCACCTGTCTCGGGTCACTTGCAGCAGTCACATCGCCCCAAGATATGACCGCAGCGACCCTTAGGCGGCGATTAGGGAACTAGCGACCTCTGCCGCGTCCCCTTCGCTGCCTCCTTCGAGCGGGATCGGCCCTTTCCCGATCTCGCTCTGCGGTCTCCTTCCGGAGCATAACATGCTCACAGAAGGAGACCGTGGCTTCCCAACCCTCACGAGTCGCCAGCATTGCCGTAATCAGTGCTGACGGCGTAAGGTTTCGTCCGATCCGTCCGACCAGGACTCGACGCTCAGACTCCCAAGCTGGGCAGTCCTCCAGCGTCTGCTGGGCGGAGTCCCGTTCGGACTCGCAGTGGTGGCATTGTGCCGTAGCCTCCCGTCCTATTCGATTCAGATACTCACCAAAGCAGCCGTGCCCGGTGAGTATCTGAGTCAATCGATAGGTGACACAGTCGGTCCTCTCTATCCACGCTTCGAAGTTCGGCAGAACGGCTCCGACGGCGCGTTGGCTAGCACAGCCCTCAGTTTCGAGCCGTGCCTGCCAAGCCACCAGAGTTTGCTTATGCGCGTTCTGCCGTAGCATTCCGGGCTCATGATCTGGCGCGGCCTCTTCAGCATTCCGACCGACAGAACGACGAATTTGGTCATAAACCATCGCGTCCATGTCGGCCAGAATATCGAAGGGCGGAGATCGTGCCAGGATCGTCGCCGCCTCATAGGAGATTGTGCGGTAGCCCCGCACGATCCGTATGGCCATCAACCGCTGCAGGCTCCTGAGTAGAGCCCGGCTGCGGGAGGCACCCGCCAGGTCACTAAACCAAACGGGCGCCCCATAGAGGACCATGGATCTAATAACCCCCATATAGAGGCGGCGAACTTCTTCCCGTGGTCCCCCGAGATTGGGCAACAGACGATGCAACGCACCTGCTACCCCCCGCACTCGGGGGACTAATCGCCCGAAATGCTCTTCGAAGCTCCATCGACTGTCCAGGATAAGGCCTAAGTACCTCATGTACTGGCCCACCTGGACTTCAGCGTCACCCACGCGAAGGCATGAGCTGGGTGGTTCCTGGCGTCTGCGTAGGCCATGAAACCATATCGCCTCAGTTTTCTGAGGCGCCACCCTAAGGCCCAGCTCACAGATCTTGTTTACAATACAAGCCACCCCCTGCTCGGCAAGCCAAAGCACTTCCTCAAAGCGTGACCCTCTAGCCAATATAAGTGTGTCGTCCGCATAGCAGACTACACTTAGGCCAGAGGGCAGACTGATACGAAGGACCGCCTCGTATGCGAGATTCCACAGCAATAGGCCCAATACAGAGCCTTGGGGAACCCCACAACATACCTCCCTCTGGTTTTCTACTCCATTCCGACCGATAAACTTAACTGTCCTGTCGCGTAGATAGGCCTCTACGACGGCCCGCAGGCAGAGCGGCACCTCGTGATATACAAGGGCCGCCCTAATTGCCTGCCAGGGGAGGGTGCCGAACGCGTTGATAATATCAAGGCTAACCGCCAACGCCACCCCCCCTGATTGGATTGTCGACTCCGACAGGGATCGAACACACCTGACAGCATCTACTGTCGAACGTCCCCGTCGGAATCCAAACTGACAGGCCGACAGATCAGGGCCCACTCGCGACAGATGCCCACTGATCCGGTCAGAGATAACTCTCTCAAAGAGTTTCCCCGACTCGTTCAGCAGGCAAATCGGTCGGAATGCAGAGGGAGAATCTGCAGCCCTTCCTTCTTTTTTCAAAAGTACCAGTCTCGCTTGTTTCCAGTCGAGGGGGAAGATACCGAGGCTGAGACAATCTGTGAAGATTCGCCTCAGTTTGTTCCCCAGAACCGACAGAGCTATCACCAATGCCCGGCCTGGAACACCATCAGGTCCAGGCGCGGTGTTGCGGGCAGCCAGCCACCGTATGACCCGGTCCAACTCCAACTCCGTCACCCCATATTCATCGGACCAGGGTTGCCGGTCCGATTGTGACGGAGGAATCGGGGGACTGTCCTGGACCCTTGGGAAGAGTGTATCTAGCACTCTTCCCAAAAATTCCGGGTCCAGAGTTTCCGTCAACGGAGGGACCCATGGCTTCAGTTTGCCCAATATTATTTTGTATGGGCGCCCCCATGGATCCCTATCCAGTCCTGCGATGAGTTCTTTCCATGACCGAGCCTTGGCCTCTGCGATTGCATCGCTGAGGGCCTTTACAGCGGCTCCATATTCCCGCCGTGCTCTATCGATCTCTTCGACTGTGGCTCGCCGTCTTCTCCGAGCTCGAAGGTACGGGCGGCGCAATCTAGCAACCGACGTTCTCAGCTGCGCGATCTCTGCGCTCCACCAATACGCCGAGCTCTTTCTGGCTGCCCTGACTCGGGGCATTGAGGCATCACATATGGACGCCATAATATTCCCAAACCAGACAGCCAGTTCTTCTGGATCGTACGAAACTCTTTCCTCCGACCAATTCGTGACGTGGGATGCAGCCACAACCATATTTCTGTTGAGCTGCTTAAGGGACCATCGTCGCGAAGGTTCTCTTTCCTGCTGAGGGCGATCCGGGCGGCGGAGTGACACATCGAATAAGATGTGTCGGTGGTCCGAGAGAGTAACCACTTCCTCCGCCACTCGCCATCCCGACATCAAATGTACTGCAGAGGGAGTTGCCCACGACAGGTCGACAATAGACTCCCCCTGCCAGCGTACACAGGTGCTAACTGAACCCCGATTGAGAAGTCGAAGGTCCAGTCCAGCTGCCCACTCCAGGATAGCCTCTACCCTCACGTCGTCCCGGGTGTCGCCCCACTCTCTTGAGTGGGCGTTGAAGTCACCTAGGACGAATACCGGACGGGAGGTGAAGCTGCGGATGCAGATTCCTAACCCGTGTAGGTATGCCTCATACTCAGCTAGGCCGTGATTGGGAGAGAAGTAGCAGCCTATCACCACTGTTATCCCCCACTCGACTGCCACAAAGCCCGCACCTTTTTTTAGAAGAGAGCAATGGAGGCTTTCCCCACCCACCCAATGTATAACCGCTAAACCATCATCCGCCCCGAACCAACGCGGATGGTCCGGTATGTTGTAGGGCTCTGCAATGACTGCCAGGGCAACCGACTGCTCCGCAAGTGTCTGAACAAGTAGATCCTGTGCTGCGCGGCAGTGGTTAAGGTTGCCCTGGAGAATCTTAGTCTGTGGTGGGAATTTCAAGCCTCCATTGCCTCTCCCGTCGAGTTAGAACTCGTTATGGGTTGAGGTTGGACCTCTCCCCTCTTCTTTTTCTTCGGTGGGCAGCAACTTTTGCTGCCCAGTCGATGATTCGCAGGCCGGCCGTGGTCGAGACACACTGGACACCTCGGTGTGTCTGCTACACAAGCTCGGGCCTTGTGGCCCAATTCCCCACAGCGGAAGCAGCGCCCACTCCTGTCAGCGTGGCCCGAGCACTTCACCCTAACGTGCCCCATTTCGAGGCATTGGTAGCACTGCAGGGGCCGTGGTGCTAATACTTCTGCACGGACTGATGCCCATCCCACTTGCACACGTTGAGCGGCCGCAACTTGGCGTATTGCCGTAAGTGGGCCCCGAACCCAAACCGTTCCCAGCCGCGCTGCAGATCTGCGTATTTCCCCGATCTTAATGTCGGACGGCTGCGGCTATTGCCTCTGCAACCTCAGTGGGGGTGATGGATTCGTCCAAATCCATCACCCGCAATTCGGCGGTCTTGCACGGACGCACAAATCGTGCATCCGTGTCACTCATGGCCGCACGCAATCGTTCAGCTAGAGCATCCGCTTTGGCAGCGCTGTCTGGCCCAGGGACCTCCAGTACTAGGTCCCCTGTGACTGCTTTTCGCTGACGGACCCCACCTGTAATGCCAAGTTCCGCCAGTTTTACCCGGGACTTTGCGGCCTGCATTACCTCGGCCAGAGAAGCACTAGACTCCGGAGGCACTATGACTACAATTGCGGCATTGGTAGGTGGTCGCGGTAGCTGCAGCTTCCTCACCCTCTGAGAGGAAGTAGCCACTGGGCTATGTTTTGCAGCCGCAGCTTTGGCTTTTCGCCCTACAACTTGAGCCCAGGTGTTGCCTTCCTTCCTCACTGTTCGTTCCGGCAGGTTCTCTATTCCCGATGCCGATGGTTTTGTTAGCAGTGCAACAGGTGTCGGCGCTTGCACGATGGGTCTTTTCATCTTGTTTTTCTTTTTCCTCTTTTTCTTTTTCTTCCCTGAAGGAGCAGAGAGCATTGGGACTGCAGCAGCAGGCTGCTGGGTCACTGACGTCTGCCCCTGACCTAGAGGGGGCCAGGCACCCCTTTCTGGGAAAAATCTATCTAGGAGCCCGGACTGGAATCGGGCAAACTCTCGGTTCATAATAACCTCAATTTGCTCCCAGTCCGGGCAGTCCACCCTTGCCGGATGGGCTTTTGGAATCGTCACCACTTGGCCGCTTGTTAGCTTCGGAATCTTTCCAGCCACGTTTGGAGTTAAGGAGGCATGCGGTACCACCGAAGCCGTCACCATTGACTTGGCTCGGGTGAGGCATTCAATCTCCTGTTGGAGACTCCTCACCTGGTCAGCCAACTCCGAGACCCGGTTCCGTGCAGACACTTCCTCTTGCTCGCATGACACTGCCCTATTGCAGAGCTCCTTGACGCCGTTTTGTAGAGTCTGCAGAGCTCGGCGAATGGTGCTCATCAATTCCGCCTTCGTGCTGCGAGGTTTGTCTAGTACCTCTTCGACATCAGCGAGACTAACGAGCATTTGGGCGCCAACTTCTACTGAGCTCATCTTGTTAGCGTTACTACCACTGTGTGCTCGTTTCGCATGACCAAACCCATCCAAAGCGTCATTACCGCGCTTCCGAGACTGTGGTCGCGTTTCTCTTCGAGACCCTACCGAAGCAGAGCTATCGCTCTCTTCGACTCGCTCATCTCCATCTAGCGAAAACGGAGTTGAGGGTCTGGAGAAAGATGTTATAAGCGATTGCGACCGATGCCGCAACCGCTTTTCCTCACCTTCTCTCACGTTCTCCTCTCTAATCTTAATCGGTCCATTTTCGATAAAGCCAGTTTCTTTTGTTGATCCGTCCGTTGTTGTTTGTTTTTTTTTGGTTTGTAACATATCCATACTAAATCCCACGAGTATGGGGGAAATGAAGTCCGTCCGGGCGGTGCCCCCTGCACCCGGATACGCCTATATACTGCGGAGGTCGGCCGGTATCCACAGGTTTTTACGACTTTGCTGTCTGGTGTTATAGACTATCCTTGTCATGGGCCGGCCAATCAAGGCAAGCCCTCCGGTCAACAGGTTCTCAGCGTACCCCCTTGGAGCCACCAGTCGGGTCGTTGTTGAGTCCCTGTTGATTACGGAACGCAAGAGGGTGGCTAATCCTCTCTCACCGGCGATAGCACTAATGCTTGTCAACCCCTGCGCAAGCAGTGGGCCAACCCGCCCCTGGGTTCCCTATGGATCCCACCTCGGCACTTGCCGACGCTCGTCCAGTCTCTTCTGCTTAACAGAAGAGTACGGAGAGCGTTTACCCCCCTGTCGAGTTATTCGCCGGCGGCCAATACCCACCTCACAAAGGAAGTCATTGACCGTCGCTCAGGGTGCACCGGTCCTCCTGCTTCCGTTCCCCCCGACCGCAATGGTCAGAAAGGACAAGAAACATGAGAACGCACGTGGAGGTTACCCGACCCGCACCCCGGTTCTATTACACCTGTATACACTTAAATAATTGTTTTTCAAACTAATTTAAATAACAACTGCTGATATAGCATATAGGCATGTAATGAGTATTTTCTTACGTAATTGTCACATATCAAAACAATTTCTTAACACTCATAAGTATTTATGAATAAAATGCTATTATTACTTTTCTTTATTTTTATTTATATTTGTTTATTTATTTTACTACTGTTGAATTTTTCAATCTAAGTCAGTTGTGTTTTAAAACATCACTGCTCATGTTGAGGGCTCAGGGTCCGTTCCCACAGACCGGGTCGGAGAGATAAAGAAAACATTTATTTGAAAAAGACTTTTAAAATCAATAAAATATTCTTTTACATTTAAAATGTCTTTCAAATAAGGGAAGTAAAGAGCAGACTTAATGCACTCAGTGTAAAACAATAATAAAAGCGAGAATGTGTAAAAAGAAGAGCGCCTATTGATGCTCTCTGGGCCGTCTCTTATTTATATCTAGTCCCAACAATGGTCCTTTTACACTCGACCATACAGGTTCTTATGCACAACTTTGTCCTGACCTTATAATTTAACTCTTCTTTCTTTTCTATTGCTATTTTTACGTGCAAGACATAATTAAGAAATAAGCAAATTGTTGATAGTCCAATTTAGCTTCTGTTCTCCAAAAAAGAAATATATGTACTTTGAAAATAATACTCTGATATAAGAGACCGGAGGCCCATTGATGCAGGGGTGACAGTTGTCGTAGTAAGTGTGTACAATACAATGCTACGATGACTGTCAAGTCAAGTCAAGTCTACGTCCCCAAGTGAGGCGTAAAAAAGCATCTTAATAGGCCACCATAGTGTGAGTCAACATACTACATTGTCAGCATTCACAATGACTATGGTTACTACAACTTTTGGATACTATTAATACTTTCCATCGGGCAGTCACTTTGGCAGGCTCTCAAATAAAAAATAAAAAAATTACCTCCACTATCTTCAACACTTTCTGTTTTGTTCAGAGCTTTGAGGCTGATTTCCAACGCCTCTTTCTCTTTAATGAGACCTTTGTATGCTGTGACTACATCTGTAAAATAAATAGTGTATTATTTTGTATGTGGAGTGTCTCAAATTAGTTTAGGAAAGGAAATACATCAAGCCTTAATCACACTAAGAAATATCGTTAGTATTATCAATTTTTTTAGACAGAGCTAACTCAATAAAATAAAAAATAAGATATAAAAATAATAAAAATAAAAAATATTATTAAAGAGAGAGATAATAAATATTACAAAATAGTGTAGTACTGAATGTGACTGCTGTGCGGAATAAATGTTTGTATGATTTGCAAATATTTGTTTCGAAGTTTGGGTGTTTTCTATGTATAATATGTATGTATTTACAAAAAAAAAGGATATAAGTATTCTATTAGTCAGTCTAGTTATCATAGCACAAGCTCTGCTTAGTTTGAAACTAAATGCCGTTGTGTGTCAAATGTCGGAAATATTTATTATTTATACATATTTTATCATGAACTTATTGGTTTTGGGACAATACAAGATGATATTTAGTAAAAAGAAATAATATATACAAATGACTGCATAAGTAATACATGTCACTTCAATCACTGTATTACAATCAAACAAAAGGTATTTGGTGATAAAATACTGATTGAGGTTTATCACTTATCATTAATCTTTGTGTTAATGGTATACTTAAGTAAATAATATAGTAACAACATTTTCCACATAGATTTAGTTCTCTAACTCTCGCTGGAGTAGCTACAGATAATAAAATTGAACAAAAAATATCAATTAGATTATCTCAATGATATGAGTTACGTAGAGTACTCAAACTATTCTTGTTAACTTAAGTAAAAACTTTAAATTGTAATATATAATACTTTTAAGAGATTTGCTCATAAATAGTTATACATTTTGACCTGTTTTTTTTTGTATTTATTTACCTTAATTTAAGTTCATGAAAAAATAAACAAACATTGTTAAATTCAATAAATAAATAAATAGAGGATTTGATTTCCTTATAATACACTAAAAAAGTTTGTATCTATTTAATTGATGGTCTTTAGCAGTCCACTACTGGACATAGGCCTCATCCTAGCAAGGTGGTTTTGGGCTACTTACCACGCTGGCCAGATGGTGAAATTATATTGGAAATTAAATTTAGATCTATTCAAATTCTTTACAGATGCCTGGCACTGTGAAATTTTGTTTAATCCCTAAAGTAAACAAAAAAGTATAACTTTAGTTGAAAATAGTTTCTAATATGATACCAGAATGCATCAGCAAATATATATCATTTTTCTTTTCTTTTTACTCGATAATTTGACTAAAATTCTATAATAAATACTCTTTACTGAAGGCTACACTAAAACAAACTATCTCAAAACCAATGTTTCTCAAAACCAAAAAAATGTTCAATTTTAATAAGAAATATGGCAATTTATCGTAATTGTAATAGTTTAATTAAATTTTATTGCCTTCTTTAGATAAAAAACTTAAAGCATCTTGGTATTTCGAAACAATAGGAGGTTTTTGTATTGTCAAGTTTTGAAATGTATTATTTCTCAAAATAATTACATATTACTATAAAGTACTGAGGGTCTCTTTTACTATCTTATGAAGAGGTAAGGCTGATATAATTGGTTTTTAAGTAAATATAATCAAGTTACAGTAAGTACATAACATATGGAACACTGGGTCAACTGAAAATGCTGTGTAACTTCATGAAAGAACGATTACAGAAATTGCACAGATTGCCTACCTCTGAGTCTTCCTTCATATCGCTTAATTTGATCCGCTTGCTTAGTAATTGTCGATATAAGTTCCTGTTTCGACAAGGATTCCATTTTTCATATAATTTGGCAGCACTTGATTTAACAATGTATTCCGTTGCTCACTTTTATTCCACTTTCTTTAAATGGAAAAGCCACGGTACTAAGTGCTTAGCATAATGGTTATGGAATCCCAAAGATAAACATTTTAACTTTTACTGGGATCTACAACTTGTTATTATTTTCTTAACTGACGTAACAATGTAATGACAAATTGACAGTATCTATATGTCAAACAAAATAGATATCCACTCACAGATTATACCAACGCTTTTTTCTGATATTACGATGACATTTAGAAACGTTGTAATACAAACAAAAGAAAATTGGGATGAATAATTTTTCAAAGGAAAATTTAAAAAAGCTTAGGTTTCAGCACCACTGATATTTGTATGATTTAAGCCAATAACATAGTGGTATTTAGTAGCATCCTCTAGAATCATAAATGTGAAAACAAAATATAGAGAAACGTCCTTACATAAAGGTCCTTAAGTCCTAAAGTCCTTACTTACACTTTACATGTCGGATACTTTAACTTAACAACATTTAATTTTCTCTAGTCAACGTCGACGATACACTGGAGGGTTCTCTGGTTAATGCATTGACACGGTGTAATTCAATTCAAAACTTTCTTGACTTTGATATTTTTTGTTTAAAACTGTTAAAAGTTTTAATGAATAATTTTAAGTCTTTAATTCCCAATAAAGTATAAAACAAACAAATTGCTATTAAGTCATCTAATTTTTACGTTGATTGAAAGTATGTACATGAACTTGTTTTATACGGGTCAAAAATGTCGTAGGGTCATTAATACATACCCTCACCCTCCTTGGACCCTTTTGTTTTGGTGTGTTTACATACCCACTTATACTATTTTAAAACGCTATTCTTACTTATAATTTTTACCTACCTGCTGATAAAAACCAATTAACCAAATGTTTTTCTAGAAATTGTTAACAATGCCACAACGGACATTGAAAAAAATAGGAAGGTTGTTTTAAGTAACATAAACAAAAACTATTCTGGTGACTAAGACAGCTGAAATATTAACTATTCTCGTTTTTTAAACATTTTTAAAATAAGTAATTTGACATTACTTCTCACACTTTTGTCTTGCTACCATATATAAGATATTATTATTACTTTAACTGGACAAATAATGACGTACTAAATTTCCCCCTTTATAAGTTGACTGACCTCTAATTAATTCTGATTATATTTAAATTACTAAAACAAGGCCTCGTTCAGTTAGGATAACTCTTTGTTAATTATATGAAAACAAATTACGATTCTCTAGTTTACTGGTAATTGCTAAATAAGTAACATTTTAAAATTGTGCATTATCATCTTAATAAAATAGCTAACCTGATGACGGATCGATACGTTTATGTTATAGGCTAGAAAAAAATACCTAGAAACTTTATAGAAGAAATATTTTGTAATCAAATAATAATAGAACTAGATTGTAGTGATCATAGAAGAGTAATCATTTAATTAATACCGCCTTCAAATAAGCTAACATACACAATAAGAAATGGTGAACAGTTCATTGCCATAAAAATTAATGCAGGCGACGGACGCCATGTACATGGTTGAACTCGTGCAAGGTCATTGACCGCAGATTTAAAAATGGGGTGCACACCCCCTATTCTAATTAATGTATGTCCATGTTGCTATAAACACACGTTGACCAAATGTGTTCTATCTGAATTATTATTTTTGTGTCACTTTGCTTTCATATTGTTCCGACATTTTTTTCCTTGGTCCAGAATAACCAATTTTCACTTCTATAACGCAGACTGGACGTTTAATTTTCTGAAATTTTAAAGAAAATTCTAAATCTACCGGTTCAATATCTCTACATTACAGAAAGTATTTATTCAAATAGCAAACACTTTTTCTTTCTGCTGCGATTAGACTCCACATGAGGGGATATGAAATTTATTAGTTTCACCATTGATATGGGTTTTTCCTAGTCTACAATTATTTAATTTTACCCTGCATTTGGGTCTAAAACTGTACTTGTTGTTTCTTCTTTGTTATGAAAAATCAAGCGAAATCACAATTCATTTGAAATCAGGACGACTTTGTGTTTCTCGAGTCGAATTAATCTTTCAATCTAGTTCATAATAATTACTAGGCCCACCTCTTACCTACAGTTAGAGATTTTGATGTACTACTTACCCACTTACCAGTGCAGAAACTTGATGTATGGATAACTTTTTTTTTCAACCCAGTAATTAAGGCTATACTTTTCACTAAATTAAAGAGGATTTTTGCATGTAACATGTATGTGTACATAGATATAATCCAATCCAGTATCAATTTAATCATTAAAATGGATGTCTGGATGGATAGGTGAAGGGTTAAAACCGCATGAAATAAAACATTATTTTATGTATTATTGCTAAGGTCAATATTTAATTTCTATCAATATCCCCTACGTCAGATTACATTCGTTGACATTATTTCAAAAATTAAATGTAAGTAAGCCAAACACTTTTTCATACATTATCGGCGATTTGTACTCTGTCTTATAACTCTAGCTACATTCTAGGCCAAAACCCTACAATACCCAAACCTGCCCAAAGTAAATACAAACATAAAAAAAAACTAAATCAAACATTAAACGTGGGATAAATAAAATCTTAAAAGAAAGATGTTAGTATTTTTATAAATTAAAAACGGAAACTATTCTAAATAAATAAAATACCACAAGTTAGAACACAAAATACTAAAGCTGAGATAAACGAATAAGGTGGACAGGTGTGTACTGGTATCTCCTCGGTGGAAAAGCAAGCGTATTTGTTTTTAAACGACAGGGACGACACAACATAGATTATAAGTTAACATTGTTTAAAGGATTCATGCTTATTTTATGCGCGATGTTTCGTAACCTCATTGCTGCAGGCGCGATGGCCTAAATCACTGTAAAAAAAAATTAGCGGGTTTCTATAATCATTGGCCATTATTCAAACCGATTCGAATTACAATTTTAAATTAGGAGCTAGACACTTCTAATCCCTATTCCGAGATAGGTACAATCGCGCACAATTACAGCACATCCACAATAATAGAATTATTACTCAGAGGTATATAATCTACCTGACTAGTTTTTATACACACCATTTAGTATTTCTTATGTATTGTGTGCTTTATACGGGTATATTACTTATATTAAACCAAACACCACACCAACATAATTTTAAACCAAAATCCTAAACTACATTTTAAATTATAGAACACAGTTTTCTTTAAATACTTAGGTATACTTAAAGATTTAAATGTTGCGCAAAATTATAACTGACTAGTTTCGCGTATTTTAAGTACTTTAAATAAATAATTATTCTTAATGAAACATTTATCCTTATCATACAAATTAAAGAAAATACTTATTCAAAATGCATTAATACAAGCCCATCTATTATTTTCGTGAATATCTGCTTGTTTTCCATTTTAATTATGATATGCATTTGACTATTAATAATTTAACTATTACAGAAAGTTCTATAATTGAATATCTGAAATTATACAAACAGTTATATACGGTATCATTACTGAGTAGATTTACCCAACTAATTTTGAACTTACACTACATTCAATATATTAATATAAACATCGAAATGAAATCTATAATTTCTATTACGATTATGACAATAAATTATGTTTACAATGAATTTTTAAATTACTTAAATTTAATAATAAATAGTGATGATTATATAATCAAATTAGAGAGACAATATCATGATGTGAAAGTCAAATGTCACAGATTTATAATTTGTGCAAGTGTATTATAAACATGACAAGAAATCATTGCGCTATTGCATAACATGACTCCAATACTTACACGATTATTCCAATAGTTCACTATCAATTTGACTTTCACTGTATAATATACAAACGCTATAATAAATTATGTGCCCAACGTGATACGCGGAGGTATCAGTCATAATAAAATGTTGATCAATAACTAATTAAGTGTGCTGTCATGGTCTTAAATCATTTCGTTATGAGATTAACATTGTCAGATTATTGCAGAATATATTCGATAATGGAACAATATAAATACAATAAAATAATAATTATGATCCTAATTATTAATTGTTCTATAAAATGTAACCACCTTATTTTATGACTTTGTGCACAATTCAAGCTCCAGAATTATATTATTTATTACACATTATTATAATAATGGGGCCATCCTTATTTTATCAACATGAATGGAAGTAATAGTTTTAGTCATGTTTTCACTTACAAACACCATTTTATAAATCAGTCAATGTATTTCTGACCTCTTTGGTAATAATTATACAATGAATAATATGTTGTTTATATTATTTTAATTATTGCAATAAAATAATAGTTGTTGTACGCAATAATAATTGCACTGGTTTTTTAAATATACATATTATAATAATATATTTTTTTTTACTTACAGTAAAACGTTTAATATTGCACTGTCAATCGTTTAACATATATTATTGCATGGATCACTGTTACAATAGAATCTTGTTGGCATCATTATCCTACTAATACCAGAAGGTTAACTATCTTAAAAAAATCCAGTGTAAATGGACATAGTTAAATACATTTGAAATTAGAAACAAGTCCGTAACTCATGTCATTGTTCTCTAAATTTGATTCAAAACACAGCAACACATTTATACTTCATTACGCCCCTTACACTTATTTTACGACCGAATATTCTATATTTGAAACTTACACGACTTGCTCCTAATTTGAATATCTTAGGACATATTATGGTATTTCACTAGACATGTATTTCATGGACTTGATAAATTAAAATTAGGTCATTTTGTAGAACACTCGGTATATGTCAGTCATTTAGAAATTTACTAGATATTATTTTGATGTTATTTGTACTTATAATGTATGAACATTGTTACAAACTGACATTGTGTCATGATTTGAACCACATTTATTAAATATTTCGCTCAGTACTGTAAGTCAAACTTCAAACCATGACAAAGTAATGATCAACATTTTTGCATTTAGCTACAATTTATTGACTAGATTTTGATCATTTAAGATTTACTCTTATTCGTTTTGAAGCTGACCTGGAGTACCTGTCCGTTCAATGAGTATCCATTCAGAGATTGGATGGCAACAACAGCCTCATCGTAATTGGTCATGGTAACAAAACCATATCCCTTGCATTTGTTAGTTGTAGGATCTCTTATTATTTTAACACTCTGGACGGCACCAAACGGGCCAAAGAGCTGCCAGAGTACACTCTCTTCCGTATCAGCTCCTATGTTATAAACGAAAATGCACCAACCCGATCCACCGATAGCATTACCTTGTATAAGAGGATCGGCCAAGGGAGAAAATCGTTGAAGACCCTTGTTGATAGCAAGCAGTGCTTTTCCAGCTGGACCAACGAAGCGACGAGCAGCTGCAGGAGCTAAATATGCAGCTAATGGAGCAAGAGCCTTGTTCTGGTTACTCGGATTATTAGCACATTTAACTGTGATAGGCCCTGTGCCACCTGGTGGTACGGTACCGTTCAACTCACGTATCGCGTTCTCAGCTTCGTGTCGCTGGTCGTAGCGGATGAAAGCCACTCCTCTCGACGGACCTTGAATCGATTGTTCTTCGGCACCGACTTGGAGCAGATGACCAACATTCACGTTTTCATGTAGAATGCGCGAGCTTATGATGGTGCCGAATGGACTAAAGAGCTTCTCTAATTCTTGCTGAGTCATGTGTTTGGGCAGACCAGACACGTATAAGTTGGCACCTTTAATCGCATCTGAGCTCGGGCGGGCGTAAGACACTTTAATGATTTTATTCTGGAGTCTCAGGCCATTGAGCGTGTTTACGGCTTTCTCAGCGTCTTCCGGCTTGTGATAGTTAACAAATGCGTACCCCAAACTTTGTCCATTGAGAATGTGATCGGGGAATACTGTTACTTTGTCTCTAATAAGCTTGCAACTTTCTACTTCGCCGACACTCGAAAATAACGAGCGAATCTCCTCCTGTGTCATCGTTTGCGGCAAGTAGTTGATTATGAGGTTGGTCTTCGATTCATTATTACAAGGTTGGACCTTGCTTCCATTTTGCGTGGGCTGGTTCACGTTAACGCCGTCGAGTGGATTGGCCATCATTTTGCCTATTTCTATGTTTACCCCAAATTAGGAGAAATGTCACAGAAAATGTGACTCTCGTATGGAAATATAAAACTAGTGAGTCAAAACATAGATCCACGTTCTTAGTCAGTTATAACAACACTACCTTCGCGTTGGTTGAAATCATATGCAAGGGAAGAAAATCAATAAGATGCTGCTCACTTTTGTACTTATCCTGTTTTAGGTGGTACAACGCCAAGTCCGTTGAATCAAAATATAATCAGAAACACAAATTAACGTTAGTTTATTAGATCTTACGGAGAATATGAAAGAAAAGTGAAAAGGAAATCAACCAAAAATCTATGCGACTCGCGACCTATTCTCGTAAATTCATTTCTTTCACTTCACTTTCTTTTTTAAAAGGTTGCCATGTTATAAATCTATACTCCACTCATTAGCTTCTTGTTACTATACCTCACACATAAATATGCAATACCACATGTAATTATCCAATAGGAATAATAATATTCCTATTAGATAATTGTAAACTTAAAAGTTACTGATGTATGTTTTAATATTTATATATTACAACGAAATAAAAGCAATTATTAATCTAGAATATTTGTTAGATGCAACGGCGTATCCAATTTTAACGTTTCTTAATAAAAACAATATAATTAAATCAGAACATTTTACTATGTAGTTTAAATCTAGTATTTTGCACTCTACGTACAGTGGCACTATTAGGTATGTAAAATGAGAATGAGTATATGTCAATATTGGTATTCAATCAAAAGAATCAAATATAAGGTAGCCGTGTGATAATAATATTATACATAACAAACCTTGCACATTTATTCGATTCCTAAGAATGAAATAAAATAATTGTAACAAAATCTTATACTTTTTTTTTAATAAAAAAAAATATTAATTCCGACAGTTTTATTTAGGATTTTAGATCTAATTATAAAAGTAAACTATTTTTAGTTCTTTTTCGCTTTTATTTTAAATTTTTACTTATCATATGTACTAAAGTGCTCAGAAGACATTTTTGCTATTTTTTTTCTCATAATTATGGTTTGCAAATTGGATTTCAAATATTTACCCCAGTAAATGGGTAATATTTAAGGAATACTACACTAAATCAGGTGTACCAACATCACGGTTACAAAACGTAACCAATACAAAAGCCAATAAGAAGTAGCGTTTACAGAATTAGCTAAATGTATAGATGAAATTTATTTTATTTTCAACTTATTTCAGAGAGTTCCTTATTTAGTAATAAGCAAACCTAAATCTAATAAAAATTATTTTACTTCTCAGAACATATTCCACAACTAATATAGTAGCGTCATCTGTTATTGAACGTTGTAAACACAAAGGCGATGAGATTACGCATGCGTGAAGCTCTTAGTTGGCCGTTTTACGGTAAAGTTAGGAAAAGTCTATACTGCAGTAGTAGGTAAGTAGCTATGTATATGGAGAAAATCTCAAAGTCACCAATCCAATTTGAGCGATTTCAAGATCTTTCTTCCCCAACAACTTAAAAACTTTCTGAGAGACTTCATTACGTAGGGTTTATCATGGAGAGACCTCTGTGTCCTGAATATGGCTCTAGCAACATCATACGTTCTGTATAAGTCTCGAAAACTTGTTTTTTTTTTATCCGACTATCAGCAGTCTATGTTATCTATGTATGTTTACATGTTCTACCGTAGCGTCTAAACTACTGAGCAAATTTACATAAATGAAATGTCATTAGTTTAGTAATAATGGCTCGGGTGACAAAGGCTATATAACATTTTTCAAAAATTTTTACGTAGTCGGATTATAGTTTTTAAACTTTTTTTGTTAAAGTACTAGCTTACCTCGCGAACTTTGTTCCGCTTTAGAGGCAATAAATAAGCAAATTTTTGATTTTGAACTGAAACGTGGTCGAACGGGATAAAAAGTCCACCTATGTCCATCTCCTGGTTCTAATTTTCCTCCCCACCAATTTTCAGCTAAATCCGTTCAGCCGTTCTTGAGTTATAAGTGGTGTAAGTAACACCGCTTTCTTTTATATATATAGATAGATTTGTTTGAAATTTATAAAAATTTTCAAAAAGAATCGTCTAGTTAGAATGTAACTAAGGCTGTATGAGTAGGTAATAGTAGATAGTCTATTGAGAGGAAAATACTAAATTTAGATATAAGTTTAAGGTCTGCAAAAAAGGTAGATTGTCGAGGTTTAAGGCTTTAAATTATTATTATATGTTTCTTTTGTTAAAACTTAGGATGTGTTTCAATAAATATCTATTTTACAGAGGCAAATAAACAGATATTTTAATGGTAAGTGACCACCGTCGCCCATGGACCTACCACTGAGAAGTAACAAGTGCAAGTGCTCTTTGAATAAAATTAACACTGTTTGAAGGTAGTGACGATTTCAATTTGATACCATTTTCTTGGTTGACAGACAAGCGGATAACGTAGTTATAGTTTTGTAGGAGTTCTGTATACCCTTTTTGAAATACATAATCCTAAAAAACACAATTCTTTTATATTTATCAACACTAGTATTGATCTACAAAAATATCTCTGCAATAGTTTCCGTAAGTCCTCGATAGATGGCGTTGTATCATTCAGCTATATCATATTTCGTTAAGGAACGAATATTGATCGATCAGTTAGGCAGTCTGTTTCTCATTTTATATTATTCTAACTAAACTTCGTCTTAGTTTCTGTAAAGTTATACAGTTTCTAGTTTTTGGAACCTTTTTCATTGATGGTTGCGTCTATCGCCGTCCACAGCTGAACGAAGATCTCCCTCAAGGAACGCCAACCATCCCGGTCTTGGGCAATTCGCATCCATCTGCTGCCAGCCACCTTCTTCAAGTCGTCGCGCCCTTCACTACGTTTACCCAATCGTGGTATCCACTCTAGTACACTTCGGCTCCAGGGACCATCAGTTCGTCTGGATACACGGCCGGCCTACTTCCACTTCAGTATATTGATTCTCCGTGCTGGCTTTATTGGTGATAGTGTGATGTAACAACTCATGGTTGCCTGTAAGAGATTGCCAATAGGCGATAAGGCCGCCACTTGTACTTCTTTAGCTTTAAGTCTCTTATAAATTTAATCTGGTGTACAATAAAGAGATATTATTATTATTATTATTAACAACCAACACTTTTTTTTTTAATTTGCATCAAATACTTCTAGAGGTCAATCAACGAAATGACCAAACAAACTCCTCAATTTTAATATTTTTCAGTTAAAATAATATTGATTATTTGTTTATATCCTCTACGACACGATGTCTGATATATTCCACCACATGTTGCAGGGAAAAGCTAGATTTTAGTGATTTGCATTAGGGTTAATTTGCGTTATTAAACAAATTCATTACAAGTGCGGTACCGCTCGGTACCAATAGCTGTGTGGCGGCTTCTACATTACAGCACAAAGAAAAATATACAACAGCGCCATCTAGCGAAGATTCATCGAACTACGAAGTATGAACGAAATGTGTGTGAACTACGATGCAACTACCAATCCTGTATCGCGTTATAGAGATCCGCGTGGCAATTAGCATATATACAACATCCTAACATGAACCGTTGGGTCGTGGCCCACCAGGCATGATCACCTCGTCTGGTCGGAAGATCCTCCCTTTGTGTCGGAGGGATATGACACACGTCCCTCCACAGCTGTGTAATTTTTACGTGTTAGGTTACATTTTGAAACTAATATATTCACTCTCAGTTGATGGCTGTGGTTAATTGTTTAGTGAGTAGCTGTATGCAAAACACAGTGATGTATTACAGACGGCTGTGTTTGGACAATGGAAACGAACTGACTCATCGAGTTCAGTTTGTGCGTGCGTGTGGCTTAAGTGAAAAGCGACGCGTTATAAGGAGTCGAACAGTTTTTGAATGATAATATATTTGAGAAACTGTGTGCCTAATAATTTATCGTCAGTGGGATATCCGGACCGTTTCGACCATTAAATATTCAAGAAAGACCGTACTCCCACCTTAAGGTCGACAATGTGCTTTAGACTCTTCAGTTGCAGGTTTACTTGGGCAGTGGTGGTCACTTTCCATCTAGTGAACAATCTGCTCATTTCCTTTCTCAACAAGAAAAACAATTTCATTAAATTCATAAACTAGTTACACTTAGAAGGTTAATTATTCATGTCTAGTAAACATTGATTGTTATATTAAAACAATATGATATGAGGATGATCTGCTTGCATGACATTAAAAGCTGGGGAAAATCGAAATATTTGAAGCAAAATTAGCTTATAAAGAAAAGAATAAATTCAAATTTCAACTTTATTGAATACCTCAGGTAGACGAAGGACTTCAAATGCCTTCCTACCACTATATTCCTTTAAAATTACATTTTTATTTCAATACACAGTTGGCTTCTATTTTTCCAAGAAGTGTTCGGTTGACGAGGATAGACGACGATGGACGATGGACGACGGACTGGTTAACAATACATTTTGTCTAAAATTAATATTATGAAATTAATCTTGAAGCACGCTCACCACACATGTACAAACTAATAGACATTTCAGAAGAGACAAAAACTACTTTACAAATGAGGAAATTTCATATGACTTTTCAAAAAAAGAAAAGAATTAAATGCAATCACTTTATTAGATAAACCAAAGTTCAACCAAAATCCAAAATTTTAACTTTACCAACGAAATCCGAGGTGACTTACAGCAATTGTACATATACATATTTGATCATTATCTTTATGTCCTGAAAATAAAACAATTTACTACGTAGATAAAAATTATTAACGACGTGACATAAACACTTGACTCAAATATCATTCAAAAGAAATCTAACCCTGTGATAACCCATAATTGTACAGGAGGGATCTGGATGTCGTAATAGCAGCTGTTCCCGGATCCCTCCTATGTCAGGCGCAGAGTGGCACACCGTGTAGTTTTAGTCGGTCCGATTCCGACACACCACCTCGCCGTAAACCCCGGTGGGGTGACGGCCCGAGGGGGTTTCCACAAGTTAAAAAAAAAAGAAAACCCATAATTGTATCCAAATATAGTAATGAAAACCGCTTATAGCTTGTACCAAATAAGACCCGGTTCTTAGTGCATTCGGTGCGTGTGTACCGAGGTACTGCGAACCACCTCGCCGCAAACCCCGGTGGGGTGACGGCCCGAGGGGGTTTCCACAAGTTAAAAAAAAAAGAAAACCCATAATTGTATCCAAATATAGTAATGAAAACCGCTTATAGCTTGTACCAAATAAGACCCGGTTCTTAGTGCATTCGGTGCGTGTGTACCGAGGTACTGCGAAAACCCGGTTCAGTATACATCGCTTCCTATTTGGACTTTGGATATTTACGTCACACGACACTTGTTGGCGTTCTTTGAACGCGTATCAGAGAAATCTATTAGATTAGATAATAGAGTCCTTTTTAACTGTAATAGGTAATTAAAAACCAATCTTAACGTTACTCTAAAAGACACATTTTGGCTTAATTCGATCGTCACTTAAGTCAAGTGCGCGTGTACGTATTAAGTACGCAATTTGAACTTTGGATAGTAATATTTTGTATTCAAGTGAAATTCTACGAAATGTTTCCCTAGGATCTAATTTATTTGGTCCTAAGTACGTACCGTGCACGTGTCACAGGTTTTCAGAGAACTCTGATGTTATAAGAATATTTGGTTAATCTGTTAAACACACTGGTCTCCTTGCGTAGAAATGTGTTTATCGAGTTAGTTATTAGGATTATGGTTGGAGATTTCTCATTTCTATCTCACTGATTGACTGATTAAACAATTTAGATGTTCAGTTTCATTACGTATTTTAAGGTACAAAATCATAATACTTTTTTTAAAGTAACCTATGATTTTAACGTACCAAACTAAATAAAACGACGGCCAGCATGGTATAGCAGACCAAAAACCTCCTTTCTAAGTTCCAGTTACCTTCTTTCCAGTTGTGAACTATTAAAGGCATTCATGATGGTGATGGCCGTGGCCTCCCTTTGTATCGGAGGGACATGACACACGTCCCTCCTCACTGTGATCAGCGAACGCAATCATCTCGGGAGGTTATCATAGGTATTGGCGATGTCCAACCGACTACCGATGTCAGAATGGCGAACCACGCCCCAATGCACGGCTGACATTCCGTTCAAGATTACCGCAAGAAAGTATGTAAGTTTGTTAACTTAGACATGATATGTGTCCGGTAGACGACAATTGACTTTATTTATCATATATGCACGGTTGTTTTATTATCGAAGCAAAGAGATTTATGATTGCCAGGAGTACTTTCCTTACAAAGATCAGTATTGTATAAAAAATATCTTAAACATGTCTACTGAAAGTTTATAACTTTTTGTAGCCATTTTGACGTCAGATAAAAAACAAACATTCCTGAAAATACAGAGCAAAAGAGAAAATTGTTTTGAACCGTTTAGTGCTTGCACACAATAATGTTGTAAGTAGCTGTTTATTGACAGCAGACAGCTGAAACTAGCGGTTTGAACATAAAAGAGAAAGTACCACTGTATAAGAACTGGTGTTTTTCACTGACATAAATAATAATTGAGTAGTCAAATTCAAACTAAGCAATCGGAATTGAAACAATAGCTACGCGTCGAGCACAAGTTGTAACCTGTTCAATCATGCACGATCTACATTCGCGAAAATTGTTTGATTGATGTCGGATAACGGGGGGTCCAGATTAGACAGGGGTCGGATTACCAAGGGTCCACTGTATGTTGTTTCACTAAAAGTTTATTCACTGGGTAGACATGCCGTAAATATGCTGTGAATACAGAAACCGTGAATACGGAATGGTATTTTAACTTATATGGGTTTTGAGGGGACACGTTCTCAGGTGTCAAAATAAAAAACAAAAATATGAAAAATTCAATTTAATTGTATAGTAAATCAATGATGCAGCACGAGGCTGGACACGACTCGAGATAGCGCGCTTGCTACTCGTATAATAGTGCTTTATAGATTATACTACGGATTCGCTCGTAATAACTTTTACCTTCGTCCGCGTAGTGACGTTTAATTGGTGCGTGTGGTGATGAATTAAGAATACGATGAGTCCTCACCCTTATTTATTACGTGGGTGACGTAAAAATCGACTAACGGAACAAACCACGCCGGACAACATCACTGAAAAGAAAAGGAAAATTTTAAACAAACCTTAAAGAGACCTATGTCCTGCAGCGGCCTAGTAAAGGTTGATAATAATAATGAATTTAGTCTTGGGTTCGATTCCTAAGTCGAACAAAATGTTTGAAGAATTTACGCATACTTGTTTCGGAATTTGGGTGTTGTCTATGTGTAAATTTACAAATAAAAGTATATATATATTTATATTGTATATATGTATTTAAGCTCTGTTTAGTTTAAGACTAGATGACATTGTGTCAGATGTCGGAAATATATAAAAATTACATATATATTCAATATACACAATGATAAATATGCTTGTTTTCTTTACAAAGGTATTTGAGGTACACGATAAATACTATTTGTTGAACACTTGATTTTGATAATAAAAAGGTCAGATCTTTTAAGAAACATGATTTCATCAGTGACCTCTTGATCTAGTTAGTAGTAATTCTGTCGGACGAATAACATGCCTCAACTTTGATTCCCACCTGGAGCAGCTAAGATAAAATAATTATGCGATTAGCACACACGATTTTTTATTTTAAGATATTCATACCTATTATTATGGCTATGGTAACCCGACTGCTAATAAACACACTTAAATATTTCTAAATACATAAAAATTCTCATCACAAAAATATTTCTCTCACGTGGGAATTGAACCCAAGACCTCCAGGTTAGCAGTTAGGGCCACTAACCACTAGACCAACAGGTCTATTTTCTTTTTTTTCTGTGTGGCAATCTCCCCGGATACCACCTAGTAGTCGGACTGGAACTGACCAAAAATCACACGCCATCTGTGGTACTAGTAGCTGGGGAAGCAAGTGGACTCTAGAAAGGAAATCTCTGGAACCCCGAAGTACTTTGTAGATGACCCCCTTCTGAGTGAGAACCCCGAAGTTCCCTTTTCTGCCCAGGACAGGGCGCGCGTGCTCTGTAGCGCGTTGCACTAGACCAACAGGCCTTTCGTTATTTAAATTTAATAGTGTATTATATATTATATATACCTACGACTTAAGTATAAAAACAATACAAATACATATCTTACAATACAAAAGCTGACTCAATATAATATAACCTAATATAATCACATTTAACATGATTTGAATTTGACGTTGATAAATTACGTTCATTGATGTTTTTGAGCTATTTTTATCTGAGCACCACGCGGTCAGAGACGGCGCGGCGTCGGACATTAGACTTTTGTGTTCCTGCGTGGTTTGTAGGTATCTAGTAGATCACTAAGTTAAACAAATAGTCGATCAATGACAGAGATAATCTATCTTATCGACCTTGACTTTAAACTGATCGGTCACTGAAGGTCGTTATTTGTGTCCTTACAAAAAGAAATGGCATATAGCAAAAGTGATAAAATTTCAAGGGTCCCCTCCCACTATAATCGCGGATCTTTAAGCGGGGCGTGAAAAAGCATCTCACTACGCCGCCATAGCGTGGGTCGCTATACTGCATTGTCTGCATTCGCAGTAAGTAGTGCGACCACCACTCTTGGATGCTATTCATGTTTTTCATCAGGTAGAGTCACTTTGGTAGGCTTTTATAAGAAAAAGTTTCTATAGAAGGCCCATGGACAATGTATAGATTATATCATTTTAGACATAATCATAACTTGAGTGTTATTACGAGGGTAAGTTTTTAAGTTCGCGGAATGACAGTGAAAAAGGCGGGTAAACGCGCTCTTTTGATGCCTACCGTATTCAGTGACTCATAATTAGTCTGCATAGTAAAATTTGTTGTGATTGGATCATTAGTTATTAAACTATCGTTGACCAAGTATTTTAATCGGGAACGAAGTGAAAAAAATGGAGAAAATTGAATTCCGTGCGGTGATAAAGTTCCTTACTAAGCAAGGAAAGTCTGTTCAAACCATACTCAATGAGATGTCATCGGTTTACGGGGATTCTTGCCCAGGAAAAACAATGGTCTACAAGTGGCATAGTTTATTTAAACAAGGCAGGGAATCACTTGAAGACGACCCGAGGCTGGGGCGCTCCGTTGAGGTGACTACGCCAGAAGTTATTGCAAAAGTAGAAAAAATTGTATTGGAAGATGCTCGACTAAAAAAGAAACAACTCGCAGAAATGGTTGGAGTATCGGATACAACAATTTTTAAAATTTTACACGATCATCTTGGCATGACTAAGGTTAGCGCACGGTGGGTGCCGAGAATGCTCACGCCATTGCAAAAACAACAGCGCGTGGAATGTTCACGTGCGTTTTTGGACCTCTGCAATGAAGACAAGGATGGCGTATTGAATCAAATTGTTACTGGGGATGAAACTTGGGTTCATCATTATGAACCCGAGTCCAAACAAGACTCCATGCAGTGGCACAAAAAGGGCACAGCACCACCCAAGAAATTTAAGGTTTCACAGTCGGCTGGGAAACTCATGGCAACGATTTTTTGAGACTCAGAAGGAATATTATTGATAGATTATAAAGATAAAGGCATTTCTATAACGGGGGAATACTACGCTTCAATCTTAGAACAGTTAAAAGAAGCCGTCAAAGAAAAAAGACGGGGAAAATTAACGAAAGGTGTCCTGCTATTGCATGACAATGCTCCCGTTCACAAGAGCCGAGTCGCACTGGCTGCCCTGCATAAGGTGGGCTTCGATATTTTGAATCACCCACCCTACAGTCCAGATTTGGCTCCGAGTGATTATTATCTCTTTCCAAAAATGAAAAAAGAATTACGTGGTAAGAAATTTTCAACTGATGAGGAGGTTAAGGAGGCGGTTTCGGCGTATTTTTCAGACAAAGATAAAACTTTTTTTTACGAGGGAATAAAAAAACTAATTGAAAGATCTGAAAAATGTATTCGTGTTGCAGGGGAATATATAGAAAAAGAAAAATAATTTTGTGTTTTTATTATTACTCAATACCCTCCATTCCGCGAACTTAAAAACGCCCCCTCGTACTTCGTTTAGAAAGTGAAAAAAAAAATTAATAATTGATTGACAATAATAATTTTATACTGAAACAGAGACTCTAAATAAAAATTAAAGGTATCTAATACCCCGTAATTTGATGTGTGCACATTTTTTTTTCTTAAGAAAAAATAAATCACTAAAAATACGTTATTCATTTTGTTAAGAAATGTATACTTGAAACGGCATTATGCATAGATAAATCATACAAGAAAAATATTTAACATTACACTATCTTTGAATTAAAATCAAATACTTGTATGTACTACTTTTAAACTATTTAGAGTGTACAATTCTTCAATTGTGTTCATTCGATTATTCTTACCTGTAATAAAAAACAGCTCTATGTCTCAGTGCTGATTGGCTAAACAACCAAAACCATAAACAAAAACAACAATAGGTGTAGAATGTTAGTCGATTTACTGAAAAATCGATTTTAATTTTCCTACAGGAAAAAAACAGTGCGGCCTATTTGTCAAGGCAATCCAGTTTTAACTCTTTGTTGTGCACTAAGAAATGCCAATCTAATGGTTATTATAGTAGCTAATGGAATAATTGCTGTGTTGCAATAATGACTATTGCGTATCATTAGGAATGGCTAATGAACGCTTGCTAATCTTGCCTTTTAAAGTGGCACTTTATATCTTGTATTAAGTTACGAGTACTAGAAGATTACCTAACGTCGTCTGCATCTCCCAAATATATTTGCCTCGTTTTTGAGACTGATGGTCATATAGCGTGATGTTATATAGCAGACTTCGACAAATACCACCATTAAAATAATATTTTATTTTTCAACGTATTGCCTTCCCTCCTTGGAATACTTTCTCGGCGAAAATCAACTTTTTGTGTCTCTTTAATTAGTTAAACTAAATAATTATGCCAAACTCTCATTGAATTTGTTTTATTAATGACATAATTATTTAACGTCATCAACAACCTTTTACAGTCCACTGCTGGACATAGGTCTCTCCTCAGGTAGGAGGTTTTGGCCCACTATTCCACCCTGGTCAGACGGGTTGGAATAGGGTTTGTTTCAAGTTTTCTTTCTCTTTGTAATGATGTTGTCTTGTATACTTGGACCCTTAGTCGCCTTTTACGACACCCACGGGATGAATAGGGGTGGTAACACTATGTATTCTTAATCAGTCACCACACAGACAATATAACGTCACATATGTAATGTATAATTGTCATGTGGATCTTAGTACATTTCAGTGCTTATGAACTGACGTGAAAAGAAACATTAAATACTTTGGAAACATTACATTGTTTTAAAAACAAACATACCATTGTTACGTTTGTGGCTTTGTTTGAATACACGTACGAAAGAGAAATGAAACAATATATTTGACAAATGTCATATATGTATAATAGCAATCTTATATTCCTTTACATTCCTTTGGGGGACTAACTGCCTCGTTACTCTAGCGGTTAGCGTATGCAACAGCTGATCTAGCAATTCCCGGGTCGGGATAGAGCAGTGTTGTTGACTTTTTTTTGATTTTAGATATGCTTAAAATCAACTCGGCGTTTGGAAGTTTAGGTGTTAACCCTCGTGCCTCGGAGAGTACGTGAATCCGTCAGTCCTACGCCTGATCTCTTCCCGATCGTGTCGGATAGCCGTTCCATTGAATTGTGAGAGTTAGAGAACAGAGAGTGCACCAGTGCTTGCACATATTTGTGCACTATAATATTTCTTGTGTAGTTGACTCGTGTCTACGTTCAGACTGGCCGCCGTGGCTGAAATCGGTTAGGAGACTATGCCAGCCTGTCTGGCCAGCATCCTATAGTAGGCTAAAACCTCCTTGCTAAGGAAAAGCCTATATCCAGCAGTCAACTGTTTAAAGGCTATTGATTGACGAATCTATTTTTCATGGAAAATATTTTATGTGTACCTATGTGATTCAATATAAATAAGTTACTATTTATGTGAAAAAAAATTGTGGGCGAAACATGTTTCAGCAGGTTCGGAACATATGAATAAATAAATGTGGGTCGGCTCTATCAGATCGATGCCACTGTCGATACATCTATTCGATATTTTCGTTGTTTTTCACCGAGTGAGTGAGATCATCTCGATCGTTGAAGGCGACTGCTTTAAGCGTTGCGATTCGTCCAGAATGAACTCTTTACTAGCAAGAAATGGGATATTAGATCCCGTACCTTGCTCTTACTTATTTTCTTCTAATAACTTCTATCCTTTGTTTAGTCTGAAAACGATTCTCGGAGCTAGTGTAAGACAGAGTGTTGAAAAATTAAAACTATCAAAACACTACAATGTTTTACGTTATACTGGTTCTGAAGATAACTGTTTTGTGACGTAACTATGACGAAAATTTAGCCCTTGATAGAATAAAACATGTTTCAAGAAAAACCATTATGATAATATTATAAGTAGGCGATATAAACAAAACGTGGTATTGTGTAACCGAACCGAGCGACGTCAACGGCCGAACACGTTCTCAGTTCACGTGTACTTAAAATGTACTTACATTTTACTCGTAACCGGCTGTATTAAGCGCGTAAGGAAAGCAGTTTTGTATGATCTAACATTTAAAGTTAATTTTTTCACCGTATATAAAGAAATCTATTTCTTAGTTTTACCGTGGGAGAAATGTGACACGGTCAGTCAACCAGGGGACAGTCTCACAGCAAATCGGCGTTAGTAAATATTTTCATTGTTCTTATTATTAAATCTCCACCTTATTCTGGAGGGTAATAAAACTCTGTTACTTGATTTCTTACTTACTCTTACTTATCAAGAGACGCATCAGCTCGTTGCCGCAAAAAACGGAAGCAGTCATGAGGACTGCCGACAGAAGCGAAAATTTAAAAATGTATATTGATATTTGGAACTAATTGTAACCTTAAAATTAAAATTGGATATTTCAAGTCACTGATCTAGTTTTCACATCTATCGGTACTCCGAGCGGCCGCTGCGCGCGCAGTACCTAAGTTTAAAGTATACCTATTGCTATAGATATACCTGAAACATTAGCATGTTGCTGACTTGAATCCATAGGATTTTCCTCTACCAAAAGTCCTCTAACGTGGCTATGAAAGTTTTCACTTCAAAAACCAACTCATTTTTTTAATACTTTTCATGGTTGGTATAGAGGGGCAAACGAACAGACCGGTTACCTGAAGGTAAATGACTTCTGCTGCTCATGGACATTGGTAGGACACCTTTTGAGTTCTCCAAAATCGGAGAATAATATAATAACAAATAGAAATAATAAGTGTTACCATTATCGCATCTTATTTTTACCATGTTAATGGTAGAATTTGTAATTAATGAAATAATTTCGCTCTGTTCACTGTTTTAAAATGGTTCAGCAATAATAATACCCCATGAGATAACATTCGATTATTTAGTCTTCACAATAAATTTAATTGTGAATTGAAAATTAGCAATTTGATTGAAGTCGTGAAATTTCAATTAATATGTATGCGAAATTTCAGCCCTCATACGGTAACGCTTAGATTTATACTACAATTAATATCATTACTTCTGCACACATAAATATGAATACTCAATGAATGTTAAACAAAAAATATTTACTATGTATACAAAGATAGACAAAGAAACCTACTATTAGAAACAATCTTAACTCAGGCAAATAAATATATGAAATGATTAGTTAAACTGTGTCAATGACTAACTATAATATCCTGTGTTTATATGCAAAACTATCTGCGTTGATTCACGTTACGACGAGTGCAATTTAAGTGCAAGTGTACTGAGACTCTGACATGGTTTTTTTAATTAACTAGAGGTTATTTTTTACCGTTTTAATTGTTTTCTTTTATTGCATTGACCAGTGTATCTTGATCTGTCCTTGCAACAACTTGCAACTGTAGACAATAGACTTAAAACTGCAATAGCCACGGCTGTGAGCATCAGTCGTTACCATGATGTCTGCTTTGGACCAGAAAGAGATGTTTCTATAATAATTATTTAATAAAGGTAAGTAGGCAAGCAAGCAGTAAGTGGGAAAGTGTGCTTGTAACTACAATGTGTTAAAGAGTATCAGCCTTTTTTACAGTGGTCCATTTCTTTGGTCTGTTGAACACACCCAGCTTTCATCAAGGATTACGGAAATCATTTTGTGTATTAACAATGTAATATTATTATCGTTATTAATCATAAGATGTTACCTTGTATTCACGAAGTATTGAAGAAGAATTCGTATTTCATTCGACTGAATTTTTAGATGTTTCTCTTTAAAGACCACGCCAGCGTCACTAATATACATATATTGTGTAGCGGGGACATTCAAAAACATAAATGAAACTGGCACAAAGAGCAATTTGTGGATCACATATTTCAAAGTGTTGTTCCATGTCAGGATCAAACGCTAACCTTAGACTATTAAACCAACTGTACAGTCAAACTTTTTAATGTTATGCTTATCTACGAAGGATCAGGATATCACAGTCCACTGCTGGACATAGGCTTCTCCCATTGCACGCCACTCTGATTGATTGATCTTTCGCAAATCGTTACTCCACCTGGTTTGTGGGCGCTACACTATTTTTGCCGAGACGCGATCTCCACTCTAGAAATCGTTTACCCCAACGGTTGTCGGTTCTGCGGCTAATATGGCGCATATACGGTTATCATGCAATCGTGTTTTTGTTTTTTTTCCAATAATAAATTAAATTATACAATATGTTACCTTACAATAAAGATATTCACTTAATAAAATATTCCATCGACAAAAAAAATAAGTAATATGGCAACACTGGCAATAAAACCTAGTAGTAAATGACAGGAAATGTACTAAACTTAAATAGTCAATTAGAAAACGAAAACCGACTTCAATACCCTCGAATTATACTATTATGAAATTAAATTTTCTATATATAATCAATAAAACATCCATTTCAGCAGTTAATTTGTACTAACTAGAACTTTCTGGGCGTTGAAAGAAATTTTGTAAGCGCCACTCTGTTCTTTTGCGTTATTGTTTATCTACAATAAACTGGGTTTAATTAATTTTAATTGCTTTTATTCAACTGACAGAGGGAACCAGAGTCCAGACTGTTTGGCTCTTAGGTAGAGGACTCAAATAGCGAAAACGCACTAATGATTCTTGACAAATGGCATGTGCGCATGAGCGGCGGTAGACACTTACTATTAGCTGACCTGTCATCACACTATCAGCATAACTTCAATTGCTTTTAATAGTCCACCATTGCACATAAACTTCTTCGAATGAGGTTTTTGTCTAATTTACCACGTTGGTCAGACGCGTTGGTAAAGGATTTGGTATTGGGTTTGTCATGTTTTCATTCTCTTTGTGGTGCTGTTATCCTGCGCGATTTGTGCCTTTTATGACCAAAAACAATTCTAAATCTTATTAATTAAGTACCTATTTTTCATTTTATTACGTTTCTAGTTTTTCCTATACGATTCTTAAGTACTCGGCTGACGGCTATTATTAAACGATTGTTAGGGAAGTCAAATTAAACTTTTAGTCTGCAATAGTATAAATTGAATGAATGTATGTATGAAATAAGTGGATAACAGAATCATTAAAATAAATGAAACAGTCAAGTTAGTCATGTAATGCGTACTTGCATTTAGCAGTCAGTCGGAAATACGAAAGTACTATGAAAAAATGCTTGTTCAAATGTCCAGGTAGGTATGCTAATGTATAATACATAGAAGTAATTAATCAAAGAAACATCTACATTATACAATATCTTAAACTCACTTTATAACGAATAGCGCTATGTAATGTTTTAATAACATTTCTTTCACATACCGTTACAGGCTGCGCTTGAGCATAAAATGCAGACTATTATGAGCAAACCCTGCGACGAGTGCATTTTAAGTGCAGGCGCTCTCGACCGGACGATTACCTTTGTACTGTGTGCAATGTAGGTTGACCACTTACTCGTTGTTAAATACATATATTACATTACATGCACATTAACAATGGTACTGTTAACTTCATCATAAATCTTATTCTTCGTTAGCTAGTGTCTTAAGTCTTCAATACTTAACTACTTATCAAATCGAGAAATTTTACCAGGGGCGTAGAAAGACATGGGGTATCCTTAAGAAATAAAAAGAGTGTTACGATTGAACAGTATATTTTTGTAACTGTAAATTTTAGTTGACATGTGGAACAACGGGTGTTATGTCTCTCCAACATACATGGAAGATTGTCCGACTAAGTAAGGTCATTGTCATTACTTCTGGACTTAGATCTCTCCTTAGAAAAAGGGTTTTGGATTACTATAACACACTGGCCACTATTATATGACGTGTTGGTATAGAGTTTCTGTCAAGTGTCAAATTTTCCTTTTTGAAGAAAGGGAATGAAAAGGGGTGGTGAGACTTCGTATCCTTCTCCTGTCACCATATGATAATTGATAATTTATTGGCCTAATCACTAATAAATTACTAATAAGAACAGAAAGGACAGTCAAATTGGAACGACAATCTGATGTAGGTCATGCGCTAATGACACATTACTTTGTAATGCTTTTGTGTTCATTGCAATTAACGGGTATGGCTATGAGCTAATATTTATCTTATTATAAAACATAATATTATTATTTGGAATTATAGCTTTTAATGTTTTTAATAGTAGATATAAGTTCAGGTATTGTATGAGGCATAAATATGCGTATCCTGTACCTGGTATCATAGTGGTTTAAGTAGACTATAAAAAGAACTGCTTTATTCGGAATGTTATTGATGTTCTCTAACTGCTTCGATGACGTGGTGCTTGTGTATGCGATAGCTATGGGTGAGGTCTCGGATTGTATGTTCTGTAAATATTAAATATTATATACTCTTTATTTACAAAGAAAAAAGTATTTATGTATTTATATCATTTCCTTAATATCTATAGTATAAGCTCGGCTTAGTTTCGAACTATTCGTAGATGATGTTGTGTGTCAGATGTCCGAAAAAGTATCACTGTTTTCTCTTATTTTATATTGACGAAACCAAACGAACGGTGGATCAATCAATCAACTGTCACAGTCCACTGTTGAGCAAAAGCCTCGCCCAGAGAGTGCCAACCATCGCGGCCTTGGGCAGATAAAGACGAACTGCCTAATGAATGGATTCTCGAGACCTGCACTACAAGAGTCACAAACGCATTGGCGTTTTTTGAGTCCCTCTTCCTAAGTCAAACTTCTTTGATAAAAAGAAACGAAGGAATTGTTTAATATCGGTTTTCTGTCTGTAAATTTGTTTTAGAACTAACTCACAGAATGTTAGATTGTTTCAAAATTCAACTCAATACGTTTGTTCGTATATATTACTAGACTAAGATCGTGCACACATAAACCCGCTCATTTGAGTTCATCATTATTTTATCATCAATAAATTATTTTACTCAAATTACACTAAATAATTTCAAGGTCGTTGCCTAAAATGTGTATCGTCAGGCCATAATAGGTATTTCCCACACTTATCTACACACATTAGCCAGTAATGGGTATCCTCAGAATAAGGCCATTAGGACAGTACCAGCGGTACTTTAGTTCACAATAACAATATGTTTCTAAAGCTCGTTAATAGTAAATCAAATGTTTCCCTAGACAACATAACTGAAAGCCTTGATATATTTCATACTTATATTTTACCGAACCTAATATATTTTATCGGTTTTGGTATCGATATGTATTGGTGACACTATCGGTTTCATTGAAAGATTAGGTTTACAATTAATGCCATAACTAGAGGTATTCACGGTGCCTAGGCACACGGTGTAGACCCCTCATCTCAGATATAACTAAACAAGCTTAGAATTTCTGATTGACTGTATAAAAAATTGTACTGGGCACACATATTGTTCAAAACTCCGTCCTCCCCCGAAAAAAACAAAACATTATTATATGAATCGGTTTGGAGAATTATTTCCTTATTTGAATTGTATAATCAACATCAAGAAAAAACGTGATAAGAGTAAAAATTAAGAAAAACGAATACAGTAGATTACAATTCGCACTACATTTACTTTCACAGTCTCTCACTTTGTTGGTGGATAGTTGAGCCAGTTATTGACTAAAATCATAGAGGTTTGAGCTAGAAATCATCGTGCTCATCACACATTTGTCCAGGATGGAAGCTGTACCTACGATCCATGGCTGGGCAGTCATGATCACTCAGACCTTAAAAATGTATCCATTCAAAAAAAATCATCATTTCTATTATAGTAACTATTGATGGTTCTATCTCAGGCACAAAGTGGCACAAAATGTGATTTTAGTCAGTCCGATTTCGGCACAAACCCCATATTTGAAAAAATAATAATAAAAAATGTTAACTATTGGTAAACATTTCTGTGGTCGTCAGCACTAACGTTTAGTGAAACTAGTTATTTATTTATTTACTTATCACTGAACAATATATATATTATTTATTAACTACCTATATTTTTAAAAAATATATTTCTAAAAACATCGTATAATTGTTTATGATTCATTATGTTATACGAAGTCACATTGTGTATTACAACTTACAACCCCTATTTCAAACAAAAATTCGTAATAAATTCAAGTCGAGGGCTTTGTTGGGGTTGAGTGCGTTCTCGGTACACGCGTACTAAGGTGAAGTTTGTGATTTCTAAATCAATGCGCGGTTGTTTCAAAACAGATGTTTTAGTACAACGGTTAAGCTTCTAAATCAAAATGATATTTATAAACAATGGACGATGCTGATTTTACACACATATTTAAACAATAATGTTATAGTATTTGGTATCGAAAATTGACACTACACACGTTGGCAAGTACGAAATTTGATAACACGGTACGTAGTACTAGTGCAACACATTCTGAATTATGCTGCTAAATAAAGTGTGTAGGTATATACGCACTCATATCTCACACACATACATAATTTTCTGATCGTAAATTTTAGGGTCGGTTTACACAAGGACCTCCTTAAAATACCTTTACATAGTAATGTTATTAATAAAATATAATATTTACTCATTTAACATTGGTATCACTCCACTTTTTTTTTCCTTGTGGAATCCCCTACGGGCTGTCATTCCACCGGGGTTTGCGGCGGGGTGGTGTAGGTTAATTTTTACCTCTTTTTGTTGATAACATTTACCTTACTTTAGCCAGGGACAAGAGACTTAACAAAATCAAGGGGTAGCAACATGAATTTTTTTTAACTTCAAAAACTTCAACTTACAATCAACGAGAAAGGTCATGCACCTAAAAAATCATCAGACTCGAATTACACACGTTTTAAATCATTTTCTTTATAAAAATCACTGATGTTAATTTTTACTTTTAAAATAACGTTTCTTATTGACTTTAGTATTAATTTTAAATATTATTTTATAAAATAGCTAAGCTTTAACACACACATTAAGCTTTCATCACAGTTTTGATTAGCCTAATGATGATTTCCGAGATAAATGTGTAGTAATTTTGTCTTATTCTAAGCATTAATTATTCCGTTGAACCGATCTGGTGTGACTATGTAAGAAACATTCTACTCTTTAATTTTCTAATCTCCAATCTTTCACTTTTATATTATTATTATATACTCTTAGCCGAGTTCGACCACGGTAATCAGTCCTAACGGAAATCAATCAACTACGCAGCAGATACTATAGTGCACAAGCATGTGCGCAAACACAAGTGCACTCTCTGTTCCCTCACTCTCACAATTCTACACCACCGGGGAGAGATCCGGGCTATTATTAAGTATTTCGGTAGCTAGAAAAACTCAATAACACTTTTTAACCCAACATGGATACGAACCCGAGACCTCTTGATCAGCAGTCGTATACGCTCCCCACTAGACAGATAGATTTATAAATAAATAAAAATATCGGACACCTGATACAACAGCATCTAGCTGAAATACTGATTGAATACTTATACACATTATTAAAATAACTGGCAGTACTCTGCCACGCTTCACTGCGGCAAATTGTGTTCAAAAAAAATTATGTAAACTATCGCCAACCACAAGTGAGTTGTATATTGCGTCAAAAATTGAGTTTAAACGGTGCTGATTTTTAAAGTGTACATAAACCAACTTAACATTTATTAACGCTACTCAACTATATATGTATTTATGTATATGTATATAGATAGTTCTGACAAATGACCACACATCTATTGCGGGACTTTGTCACTTGATTACTTGCTGAGCTCTGTCTGAGACACAAATAATAATATAAATAATACTAAAACATCAGTCAATTATATGAAAGGTATGAAGTCATTATGAATACTAATGAATTGAACAATGTAATACAAATATAGATCATATTCCACAACTTAAACAAATAGTCATAACAAAAGGACTTATTCTTTGTTTTTTATGGTAAGGCCTAATTTTATTTCTATAAACTAACACACAATCACTCACAACCACTCACTGATAAGCGTATAGATTCGAAGTAACCATTCAAATATATTTCGACTTAGTTAAATATGAATAGCAGTTGTGTCCCACCGCCCTAAGTGTCAAAAACAAAAGAAACCTTGTGACCCACGGCGCGTATTGTGTAGCGTTGAGCCGAGTGCTTTCTTAGTGCACGTGTACTCGGCCGGCCGATTACCTTTATACTTATTGCGTTACGTTAGGTAGGGTAGCCATTATGGTTTGAAAGTTGAGAAATCTTGAATGACGTTTTGGAGGTTGGTTACGCACATTAGTGTAAGAAATTCGTGCTTGCTGAAGTTATAATGAACCTTGATCACCTATTACAAGGTTTAATTTAAAATATTCAAATGATAGTTTCTTATGATATTTTTTTTGAATTACATTGATGTAGATAATTTTTTGATTGGGTATAAGCAAAATTTGGTTCTTTAGAATGTAGGATATAATTGATTTTTACTATTAATTTGTTTTTTAAATACATATGAACGACAGGGTTTTTTACGTGAGGCGAATGAGCAGATGGTCACATAATTGTAAGTAGTCCTACCGCTACCCATTAACGCTTGCTACTAAACAGGGAGTGCAATTACGAACGCAGAAATCCTTTTTGTGCCTCCATACCATTAAAGTGAGGATTGGGCCTCTAGCACCTTCACTCATTCGTTGAAAAGCAACGAAAATTAGCTTAGCTTTACATCCATTTCTTTGATGCCGTGGAATCACTCCGGTCGACTCATTTGTGAAGAAGCATGGCTCTGCCACGGCTAAGTATGATAATATTGTATTGTATAGTTACTCACAATGTGCTTTTAGAAACAAAATATTTTGTTACACTAATACTGCCGTTTGTACGGTTTCCTCAGTATTGAATGAATAATGTATCGTAACTTACGCACTAGTATTAGGTACATACTAGGTACATACTTTATATGTACCTAGTATTTTGGCTTAGAACAGATAAAAACTTTTTCATTTTACACCACTAAATGTCTTTACTTCTTTCTTAATAGTAATGTAAATGGTAAGATTAAATAACTTTAATAAGTCTTAAGACGTTAATTTTAATGATTTATATTTTAAACTTTAATACCAAAGTAATAGAATGCAATAATTACTTGGCAAGAAGAGCTATAAAACTTACCTTTAATAAAGTAATTAAAGTTATGATTTCAAAGTTCGAACCTTCTAGCAACGACCAGTTACAAATATACAGGGACATTTTACATAAATATATATAAAAATGAGATACGCGTATATAATAACCGTATATTTGTAATATATACTCTTTTATGAAACAGAAATTATTATTCCACGTATGGGAAGGTCACAATGTTTCACAGCTTATTCAGTATTCGCTGTCGATTATTCTAGTCTACACAATTCACATACCTATCCATTTTCCAGGCCTAATTTGTTTTCTAGTTTTGTCTGAAAGAAATTTACCTGAAAAAAAATATTTACAAAAATCAATGGCCACCCAAACCCTTGTAGTGTTATTCATTGTGCCGATACCAAATAAGATTGGGAATGGAACTGGTAATAAAAATCATCATAACACTCAAAACTCCATTGATAAATATAGGATTCTTCTTCTCTCTGTGGGAAATGATCTCATGATGTTCTTATCAATTCGTTAGGATTCGACACATATCATATATTAATAGCCTTTTACAATCCACTGCTGGAAATAGGCCTCTCCTTGGCAAGGAGATTTTGGCCTACTATACCACGCAGGGGTTACCCGTTTAGGGTTGGACAAGTATGCCTTCTGTTTGTAATTCCTGAATAGTTTATTCCCTTAGTCGCTTCTTACGACACCCACTTGATAAATAGGTTTGGTAACACTATGTATTCTTAATCCGTCACCACAGAGTGACTCGACAAATGACAATTAGTTTGAACATTGATCATAACATTCAATAAATAAGTCAAAATTATTTCACAGTACATATGCGCTTTGTTCCTAAACCATTTTGATAAAACCACACACACATTACCGTTTATTTTGCACTTAAGTGGAACTGGCATATGATACGAACGAGCAGGTCACGTGCCTACCCGTTTCATACACAGTGACATGAATGTGGTCAAGTTTTATTTAACTACTGTCATAATTGGCTTTAAATATGCCTGTAAAAAGGTTGTATAGCGAAGTTGACTGACAGGTTTCTTTTAAGACGTGCGTACACATTATTTACGTAATTTAGCTTATTATAGATGATGTTGTATTGTTTTGAATAATGAAGAGATTTCTATTAAACTTCGGCTGTCAACTGTCATGTGATTCATGTGTTTTAAAGTCGTCCTTAACAGCATGAGTTTATTAGGTTTAAATTATACAGGTACACTTTTCTAGAAATCTGTTTCTTTGTTCGTTTTCTGTATTAGAATATTTAGGATTTAACTCTAGCTAGCGGAAAGTTTGAATGCTCTTTTTGTGCTTAATACTTCAGTTTTGGCTAGAGTGTTCAGTTCATGACGACTACGATGAGTCCACGACGAGGGTTTTGTGTTGTTGTAGCCTATTTACACTATACTATTAAAATGTTGTAAATAATGTAATGTATATACCTGTTCAAAAAGTTTTTTGGCTTAATTCGATTGAATGAATGACAAAACCGTATAGGATTACAATTGTAAAATACACCGCGGATTTGATAAATAATTGCCATCTTTAAAACATACTCCTAGATATAGTAAAACGATAGTTTCAATATTCACTCTAAGCCCTACTGAAAAAGACTCAAACAGGTCATGTCGCGTCTTTTTCAAGCGTCAAACCGAAGTCCTAAAATGGTACCCAAATCATAGTCATCTTATATCACCTGCAAATAGTCATTATTTCTAAATTACTCAGATACAAATCACATAGCAGTTTCCTAAGTTACGTGGCAAGTCTCGCAAAAACTTCTCTTCGTTTTACTTATGTTAAATACCTAGTCTTGCCATAAATATTGTAATAAAGAAAAAAGAAAATTGTTAACTGCAAATAACATTTATTACTTTTACAGTGTGTCAGTTTAATACATAAATATAAAACAATTAAAAATATAAAAAGCTTATTCGAAGTGGTCTCCATTGGCTGCAATACAGTCCTTTAAACGATGAGGCCAGTTATCAATAGAAGCACGCACTCTTTCCATGGGAAAATTCTTCACTGCCAATCGTATAGATTGTTTTAGGGACTCCAAATTATCATGGCGTTTAGAGCAAGCTGTACTCTCTAAAACTGACCACAAATCATAATCCAGCGGATTAAGATCGGGACTAGACGACGGCCAGTCTTCAGCTCTGATGAAGTCCGAAACGTTCGATTCCAACCAAGACTGCGTGGACCGAGCTTTATGACCCGGCGCCGAGTCTTGCTGGAAGGACCATACTTGGTTATTGAACATGGTGATGTTAAGGGGCTTAACTACCTTCTCAAGAATGGTATCTTGATACACTTGTGCCGATGTTTTGATACCTTTTTCACAAAAATATGGCTCAGTCACTCCTTCATAGCTAACACCCCACCAAACCATCACTGAAGTCGGATAATGTCCACGTTGCACTCTGTCGACTAATTGGGAAGCTTCCTTAGAGCTTTGAGCATAAATACGGTCATTTTGTTTGTTAAAATGTTGCTCAATTGTAAAAATTTTCTCATCCGTAAACAAAATTTTTCTGTGACCTCCCTTTGCGTACCGCTTCAGTAGTTGTTTCGATTTTACCACCCTATTCTTCTTTAAATTATCAGTTAAGAAATGGCCAGTGCGTCTCTTATAGGCTGCAAGTCCTAAGTCATCTTTTAAAATACGCGACATGGTTCTAGGTGCTATCTTCATTTCCCGAGATAAAATCTTTTGCTTTCGGACAGGATTTCTTCGAATTCTTTCCCTTACTGCTTTGACCACCTTTTTCGTACGAACACTACGTGGACGGCCAGATCTTTTTCTGTCACAAACAGAGGAGGTCTCATTGTACCTATTAATAGCCCGGTACACAAACATTTTACTAATACCAAGTGTATGGAGAGTTTTAAAAATTGCATTTGGCTCCATACCTACTTTGTGTAATGCTATCACAGCGATTCGGTTCTCTTTATCACCCCACACCATTTTAATATCGCAAAATATTTTACAATGTATTGGCGCCAAAATGAGAAAACACAATGAACAATCGTATAAAAATGACAGATTCGAAATTCAAATGTAATATTTTTTTATAATTAAGTGTAACAGTATTTATGGCCAGACTAAGTATTTAACGAATTTACCTCGTGTTTTTGATTCAATGGAAACACTTGCTGAGATGTGAATTGCCCGTGGTGATAAGACGGGGTTTGCGCTAATGAATTTTTTTTATAATATTTCTGTATTTCTTTTATCATTATCATCAGCCGAAAGACGTTCACTGCTAAACATAGGCCTGCCCCTAGAACGCCACCCGTGCGACTAGACGCTAACTGCATCCATCGGCTCCCCGCGACTCGAACTATGTCGTCGGTCTATCTAGTGGCGGGCCTACCCACGCTTCGTCTGCCGGTACGCAGTCGCCACTCAAGAATCTTTCTTCCCCAACGGTTGTTGGTTTTACGAGCGATGTGGCCTGCCCATTGCCACTTCAACTTGCTTATTCGAAGAGCTATGTCGGTAACCTTATACATTATATAGCAGGGGAATTTTCTTTATATTTTATATTTACTTACTTGTATACTTATTTTATAGTTTTAGCGGTGCCTTCGCTGTTTTCTAGTGTTGAGTACAGTTAGGATTAGCAATTTAATGAAAAACGTCAAGATACAACCATGTCTAGGGTGGGCCACGAATTAGTTAACATTCGAAAAAACTATTTACAATAACCATTTAATATATTATAAGAAAGGTATTTATTTACAAGAAAGTTAATTTGTTAGAATTTATTTTTTAAAAACTACATCGTCTAAACGGTGGTCGTTTCAACTTCTGCACTCTTCTAAGCAAGCACCGAAATTTTCGAGACTGCGAGATCGCCGACATCTCTTCGAGTGTCGTTGACGACAGTCGACGCAGTGTTTTTTGATGTAGACACGATTCTTCAAATAACCCTATATAAAAAAGTCTGCTGGGGATAGATGTGGACTTCTGGGTGGCCATGGAATGTCGCCTCGTCTGACAATCAGCTTTTTCAGAAACATGTCTTTGACCACCGGCAAGGGCTCATTGGTTGTGTGAAAAGTGGCTCCATCTTGTTAAAACCATGTATTACGATTGTAGCCAGGCAATTCCAGTAGATTGATTTCCAATAGAGTGGTAGATTGAAATGTTAACGAATCTTTTTCTTTTTTTCTCAAAAATCAATCTTAAGCTCCACCCTTGGAGTTGTTTGACAATTTACTTGACACTTCATGGAAATTATACTTATGAATCATTTATATAAAAGACACAAGCTTATAGATCTAATAAGGTAACACTAGTGTTCTGAACGTTGTGGGTTCGATCCTCACAGGTGACAATAGTTTTAAAAGCACGTTTGTTGTTCTGTGTATTCATTGTGTTTTGTATGTATATTTGTAAAGTACCCCGCAACACAGCATATTCCTAGCGCAGGAGTAATCTTAGAAAAATAAATAAAAGAAATAATTAACAATTAATATCAAAATGTTTTTCTATTTTTTAATAATATATACAAGAGCTATAAAAAATCTCAGTCTATAGCCTCCTTTATAAACTAAATCGGGGTAAGTCCAATCTTATACAAAGATTTGAACAAGTTAAATCAATAGATAATTGAAACTACACACTCCAGTTTTTACTATAGTGTTTTTATTTCAAGTTTTTACACCCGTTTCGTCATTCACAAAGTATTTAATAATCCTGTTTTAGAGCCTTAAACACTTCTAACTATGTGATCTTTATCTTTTCGGTCATCAGAAATCTTCATGCTCCTAGAGGTCTTTTTACTTTTGTGAGCAACAAAAAGTCTCACGGGGTTAAATCTCGTACAAAGTCTAAATACGATATGCTTGCAGCATGATTACAGTGTTGATCTTAGGTAAAATATGTGTACAGTATTTATCTAAATTTACTAATTTCACAGAAAAAGTACTTGGGACTGATGCTACTGGAATTTACTGCCTACAGTCGTAATACATCATTTAACAAGATGGAGCCACTTGTTACACATCCAATGAGTGCAACCCTGCCGGTGGTCAAAGACATATTTCCGGCAAAGCTGATTTCCAGACGAGGCGACATTCCATGGCCACCAAGAAGTCCAGATCTATCCCCAGCAGACTTATTTCTATAGGGTTAGTTGAAGAATCGTGTCTCCATCAATAAACCAAAAACACTACATCAACTAAAAGAAAAAATCAGCGGAGAGATGTCGGCGATCTCGCGGTCTCTGCGCACGAGTATTCGAAAATTTGGGTACTCGCTTAGAAGAGTGCAAACGTTGAAACAGTGATCATTTAGACAATTTAATTTTTAAAAAAAAAATGCCCCCTTTAATATATGAAATGGTTTTTCATACGATTTTGTAAATGTTAACTAATTCGTGGCCCACCTTATATTTCCCTCAATGTTTAAAATTTGTTGGAACACTTAATTTCACTTTTTATATAAAACACATCTTTGGCCCTTTCTGGACGCAAACTCGTCAAACACGTCGCTTGTAAATTGTATATCTATCAAACACTAACTATATACGCAGAGTGGGCGATGACGCTAACATTTCATAAGGACATAAAATCGCCTTTATCATGGCCCTTTTTTGTATATCGCGATCTCATAGTCCTATGCAATGCTGTTGTTGAGTATAGCATGCTCCTTGGCTTTTACGAAACCCACAGGATGAAAAGGGACGGTGATACTTTGTATTCTTAATCCGTCACCACACAGACACATTGTTAGTTCACTCCGGCTTATATGCTTCTCAAGCATGGCTATACTATGGTTACAACTCTTCTCTGGATGTCGTAATAACAGCTGTTCCCGGATTCCTCCTATCAGGCGCAGAGTGGCACACCGTGTGGTTTTAGTCGGTCCGATTCCGACACACCACCCCGCCGTAAACCCCGGTGGGGTGACGGCTCGAGGGGGTTTCCACAGGTTAAAAAAAAAAGAAAAAAATGGTTACAACTCTTCTACTCTAATGGTTTAAAATCTCACACATCACAACTACTTTGTTGTTAACACAGCTGCCAATTTACTCACAACTAAAACCCGTTGAAGTGACACACTTGTAATTATCTATTACATACATGATACAGAGGTTTAAAGTTCATTCTATTGTTCCGAGTTCTGTCCACACATTGATATTATTCATCTCTTCAATATCTAATTACGCAACAGAAGAACATCTAATACAAAAACAATGACTTTAAACATGTATAAAAACAGTAATAATGTGTGACAAATTGATTCAAAGCCTCTTAGAGACATAGAAATCTATGTTATGTTTATTATTCCTCTACAATTGAGTATGAAAGTGTTTTTTATAAAGTGGAGGCAAATGGAAAGTCGGTTCACCTGATTGCAAGTGACACTGCTGCCTGTTCCTTCAATTCAAGAGACACATCACATCATCACATCAGCAACTTTTAACAGTCCACTGTTGGACGTAGATCTCTCGTTAGAAAGGAGTAGGACTGTATCACGCTGGTCAGACAGGTTGATATAGGGTTTGATTCAAGTAGGAACTGGCGCGTCCTGGAAGAGGTTGAGACGCTCTCGGATCACCTCTACATCCGATTTGAGCTCTCCCGGACCCAGGACCCCAGTAGGGGTCACGTGGCGCGGCGTTCTTCTCGCTTTCCGCGGTGGGCTGTAGCCAAATTAAAAAGGGACCTACTAGAGGAGGCAGCCATCGTTCACTCTTGGCTGTCTCCGCAGGCCCCGACCGAGGAGGTCGACATGGGGGCTGGTCGCTTCCGCGATGCCATTGCGCAGATCTGTGATGCGGCCATGCCCCGCATCCGAGGTTGCCGGCCTCCACGGAAGAAGGTTTACTGGTGGTCCCAGGAGTTGGCGGACCTCCGCGCGGCCTTTACTCGTGCCCGGAGGTCCTACACCCGTAGTCGGCGGCGACACCGCGAAGAAGGCGAGGAGGACCAGCTTCATGAAGAGTACCGAGAGGCGCGGAAAACTCTGAAGCTGGCCATAAGCCGCGCCAAAGAAGTTAAGAGAAAGGAGATGCTGGAGGGTCTCGATCGTGACCCCTGGGGTCGCCCTTATCGTGCGGCGCGGCAAAAGCTCCGCACGTCGGGTCCCCCCCTTACAGAGACACTCCAGCCCAGCTTCCTGCAGGAAGTGGTCGAGGGCCTTTTCCCGCAGCGGGTGGAACACACACCCCCGTCGATGGCCTTCATGGTCGGAGACGACGGGGGGAACGAGGACGATGTTCCGCCCGTCAGGGAATCGGAGGTAGGGGCGGTTGTTCTACGGATCCGCTCTAAGAACACCGCCCCCGGGCCGGACGGGATACCTGCCCGAGTGCTGGCCCGAGCCCTCGAGCACATGTCGGACCGCCTCAGGGAGATCCTAGACGCCAGCTTGGCGTCCGGACGCTTCCCTGAGTGCTGGAAAAGCGGGAAGCTGGTCCTATTGAGGAAGCCGGGACGGCCAGCCGAATCGGTAGCGGCCTATAGGCCCATCGTGTTGCTGGACGAGGCGGGTAAACTGTTTGAGAGGATACTCTCTGCCCGCATCGTCCGGCACCTCTGCGAGATGGGCCCCGATCTGTCGGACGCCCAATTTGGTTTTCGGGCGGGGCGTTCGACGGTCGATGCCGTGTTGCGCCTGAGGGCCGTTACCGAAGAGGCGGTGAGCTGTGGCGGCGTGTTGTTGGCGGTGTCGTTGGACATCGCCAACGCATTTAATAGTCTGCCATTTAGCTGCATCAGGGAAGCACTCCACTACCATGGGGTGCCAAAGTACCTAAGGCGGCTTGTGGCAGACTATCTTGAGGAGCGTACCGTCATGTACGAGGACCGAGACGGTGTTCTGAGGCGGCGGCTCATGTCGTGCGGTGTTCCACAGGGGTCTGTCCTCGGACCACTCCTGTGGAATATGGGATACGACTGGGCCCTTCGAGGTCGTCTTCCCCCCGGGCTGGGCGTAATTTGCTACGCAGATGACACTTTGGTCACGGCCCGGGGAGCAAACTTTCAAGAGGCGGCGCGCCTGGCCACCACGGGTGTCTCTCTGGTGGTCGGGCGAATTGAGGCGCTGGGTTTGCGGGTGGCCCTGGACAAGACGGAGGCCCTTTTGTTCCATGGGCCCCGTCGTGGTCCACCCTCCGGCGCCTCCATCGTGGTCAATTCGGTCCTCGTACCGGTTCAGGCCCAGATGAAGTATCTGGGCCTGATCCTCGACGGCAGGTGGCTCTTCGACAAGCACTTCCGACAGCTTTCTCCAAAGCTGGTCGGCGCTGCTTCTGCCCTTGGGCGACTTTTGCCCAATCTGGGTGGAGCTAGCGTCGCGACGAGACGGTTATATACGGGGGTTGTCCGGTCAATGGCACTGTATGGTGCACCGGTGTGGGCGGCGGCTCTGACCGCCCAGAATAGGGCTCGCCTCTGGCGCCCTCAGAGGATATTGGCGGTTAGAGCCATACGCGGTTACCGCACCGTATCGACGGAGGCGGCGTGCGCCTTGGCCGGAACTCCCCCGTGGGATTTGGAGGCGGAAGTGCTCGCCGAAGTTTATCGGCGGACGGTTAACTTCCGGGCGGGTAGCGGCATACGGCCCCCGCCCGAAGAGATACGCGAGTGGCGAGAGGCCGCTCGTCGAGCTACGATGGCTCGTTGGTCGTCCCGGCTGGAGGCTCCACGTGCTGGCTTTGCCGCCGTGGAGGCTCTCCAGCCGGTCATCGCCGAGTGGGCAGGGCGGCAGCACGGGACCCTTTCCTTCTGACTGACGCAGGTCCTTTCCGGGCACGGTTGCTTCGGGAAGTATCTGCACTCGGTCGCCAGGAGGGAATTGAGTCCCGCCTGTCACCACTGCGACTGCAGTGAGGACTCGGCTCAGCACACGCTAGCGGTTTGTTCCGCCTGGGCGGCGCAGCGTGGGGTCCTTACTGCAGTTATTGGAGGAGATCTCTCGCTACCGGCCGTCATACGCTCCATGGCCGGTAGCGACAGTTGTTTTACCGCGGTCGCAACCTTCTGCGAAGACGTAATTTCGCGGAAGGAGGCGGCGGAGAAGGCCCGGGAGGACGATATCCACTCGGACCCAATTCGCCGCCGGCGAGCCGGGCGGCGGAGGCGCGCATACCAGCGCCTCATGCCGCCTTGAGTGTGGCCGCGGGTGGACGGGACGGGTTTTTCCCCTCCATCCGCTACAATGGCCAGCCGCGAGGAGGCGACGTTCGCGTGTGCCGTACGTCGCCTAAAATAGAGAGTTTATCCGTAGATGGTGCCCGAGGTAGCGGGCAGGCGCTAGGAGGGATCTGGATGTCGTAATAGCAGCGGTTCCCGGATCCTTCCTATCTCAGACGCAGAGTGGCACACCGTGTGGTTTTAGTCGGTCCGATTCCGACACACCACCCCGCCGTAAACCCCGGTGGGGTGACGGCTCGAGGGGGTTTCCACACGTTAAAAAAAAAAAAAAAAAAAAAAAAAAAAAAAAAGGGAAGGAAGTTTGATTCAAGTTTTCCCTTTCTTTGCAGTGATGTTATCCTGCGCAGTTTGCTTCCTTAGCCGGCTCTTACGATACCCACGCGATGAAGAGGGATCGTAACGCCGTAATCCGACACCAGACTGACAAATCTTACGAGTACATTTAAGAAAGAATTTGAAATGCATGGCATATTAAGCGCCCAGTTTTCGGCAGTGTTTTGGTTGCACCTAATAGTCATCAACAACCTTTTACAGTCCACTGCTGGACATAGGCCTCGCCTTAGCAAGGAGGTTTTGGTCTACTATATACCTATACCACGCTGGCCAGACGGGTTGGAATAGGGTTTGTTTCAAGTTTTCCTTCTCTTTGTAATAATGTTGTCTTGCATATTTGGTTCCCTTAGTCGCCTTTTACGACACCTACGGGATGAATAGGGATGGTAACACTATGTATTCTTAATCCGTCACCACACGGACTAAAACATACCTAATAAATGACGAGCCTATTGCCGTTAATCGGGATGTTATGTTTGCCAGAGTCTCGTCCGGCGGTTAGCAGGTGCCCACTTGCATGTGAAATTGACTTGCATTCACAAGTTCTTAATGGGAACCCTATGCGCCCAATAAGACTGCAAAATAATTTGAAATAGTCAATTCAAAATCTAGCGTCACTCAACATTACAAACTATTTTAAATTTTTCTTCGTCTCCTAAGAATACAAAACCACTAACACTAACAATAATTTAATCTATTGCTTAATACATCTAACTTCCAATTCAACTGGTTTCCACATTGAGAGAAGAAGAAAGAGCTCATTATAGATCAAAAAATAATGTTCTCGAGATTAGATACAACAATAATGATGTCACTAGATAGTAAACATGTGTGTCATAGACAATTAGTTGTTTACTTATCTAGCTGATCTGATCTTTACATCACGTCAAAACATAGGCCAGTATGACGTAGTTTCGGAAAAAATACTTCCTAGGCAGTTTTACGTCGACAAACCTTGGTATAATTAAAATAATTAATCCAAGATGTATTCCTGAAACACGTAGAACAGTCAAAATATCTATGCTTATACAGAAAAAATATATTAAAATGGTTATTTTAGTTTCTGTAATAAAACAAAAAATATTTGCTAGAGGCATTCGACACACGCATTTTATATAAATTTTAATAGAACCCGTGCTGTGATAACTAGATTACTTATAGATTTAGTTATATTTTTTCACGAAACATGAAACACGACACCATGGATGCTGTCGCTTTAGGTTGGTCTTCTGTGAGAGTAGTACTGCCCCAGTCGAGCCGGCCCGTTCGTGCTGCAATTAGCGTGGCTCTACTACCTACTACCTAAGATGAAGACACAAAAGTACAAATACGTAAAATCAAGCCTACATCCTAAGAGGTAAACAGAGGCGTATCAAACGCTCTCTTTTCATCATTATGTTATTTTAGTCTTCTTTACTCAGTAGGGGGTTCACCTTTTATCATCAAATGAATACTTGAAATGGAACAAAATCTCAGAAGGGATGCAAAAGTAGAAAGTGAATTTTGCTTATAAATGTACACGAATTGGCAAAAGTAAGCAACAGATCGATCAACTCAAGGTCTTATATCTCTAGTGTATTATGGGGAAAATCTAAATGTACCTACATACCTACTTAATTTCAATGCACTTCAAATTAAATGTACAATTAAATTGTGAAATAATGATCAACAACAATTGACTCACGAGAGATCATTAGGTATTTACTGTTATGACCGAAATGAAACAATTCTATTGTTTATCCGACGATATCCAGTAAAACATTCACATCCTTAGGAGACGAAATAACAAGTCGAAAGTACTCACATCAAGTTTGTACAATTGATGTTATGAGTTTGTCATTGATGTGGACAGTTTTTGGAAAATAAACAGTTGATGACTCAGCTTACGAGTGTATGACATTTTTAATACGTCTTACACTTGTGGACTGTTATTAATGTTGACTGGTACTATAAATTTAATTTATTTGATTGAATTGATAATTTAAAATTCCTCCTTAAATATAAAACTTCTCCCTGAGGCGATGGAATAAGAATACAGAATGTCAGCAATCACTAGCCACTTCATGAGTGACATAAGAGCCGACTATACAGGGAAACATCATTCAAACAAGCTCTAACGTGTGGAAACCCTCTCGGGCCATCACCACACGAGTTTGCGGTAGGGTGGTGCATGAGCATCAGGTCGATTAAAATCACACGATGTGCCACTCTGCGCCTGAGACAGGAGGGATCAGGGAATAGCTTTCAGAGCCCTTCTAGTGCCTGCCTGCTAGCGCGGACACCACTTTCGAGTGAATTCTGTATTCGTCTCGTTACGGCTGGCACCAATAGCGGATGGAGTGATATAATCTGTCTAGTCCATCCACGGCTTCACTTAGGGCGGTATGGCTACCGGCTATGGAGTGAATGACGGCTGGTAGTGAGAGATTTCCTCTAATCACTGCGGTGAGGCTCGGACTCTGCGTCGCCCATGCAGAGTAAACCGTCAGCCTGTGCTGTTCTGAGTCCTCACCGCATTCGCAGTGGTGAAAGACGAGATTCAATTTCCTCCTAGCAACCTGGTACTTCCCGAAGGAGCCGTACCTGGTAAATGCCCTATGTATGGTCAGAGAGCAAGGCTGTCTGAGGTCATCGCGGCATCTTTGTGCTTATCGAAATTAATTCTTAACAAACAGTACAGGTTTTGTACAACAAAATACTGAAAGAAACTACTAAACATAACAGCCGTCAAATACCAAAATCTGTTTTTAAAGGACTTTATTTTTTATTCTTGTAATTTTGGAATATTTAATAAAATTGTGAAAGTTTTCTGCTACCTACTATTTAATTGGTAACCTTAGCCATCGGCTAGCTTATCGTTCATTTGTTGCCAAATTGGTAACAATCTAACAATTTCTTGGCATATTTTATGCCATCATAGACAACATTTCTAATTGCTGAGTACGAGTATATCTACCTACAAACGTTTTTGTCTTGGTAAAGCTGCGTTTTTTTTTCTAAAATAAAGAGCCTGCCAAAGTGACTCTACTTTATCTGATGGAAAGCATCAGTAGAATCCAAGAGTGATGGTCACCTTACACATTGCGAATGTAGATAATGCAGCACTGTGACTCACATCAGGGCAACCTAGTGAATGTTTTTTTCACGCTCTGCTTAAGGGGAGATATACACCTAGGAGCCGTAAAAAAAGGTTCTATTTTAAAAATGTTTCAAATCATTTATTTTAGATCAGAGTTTTCATTACCTAAAAGTACAAACATTCAAATATATATCAAATTTTTTTTATGTACAAATATCAAAAAGATACAAGGATATCGTAGGATTCTTGGAGGTCCTTGAAAACATCGGCGCACACGGTACCCACTGGCGTATCTTCAAAAATCATCTGAAAAAAAGGTTATTAAATAAGATACTATAATCAAGTAATTGTCATAGCCGATTTCAAAATTATTGGTTTTTAACAAAATGGCGGCCATTTGAATATAGGTAACGATTTTCGGGCCTTAAACGTGTAATTACTTTGGCTATAAAATAAAGAGTAAGTAACGAAAAAAAAATCTTATGACAAATACTAGGTAATATTATATAGAATGACCACAAAAAAATTCAAAGCAATCGGTACATTGGTTTTTGAGAAATTTTGGATACCGCTTTGAAAAACGTAGTTTTGAGAAAAACACGTTTGAAATTTTAGGAATTAAAAAATCATGAAATTTTAAACTTACATGGAATCCTCAATACCAGGCCCATAGTGTAGGTCTTCTACAGTCGACGGAATTCCATTGCATCTAAAGCTTGTTGCCGACGACGAATTCGACCTTCTTTTGTCTGTGTGTGTGCTTGCAACTCAGCTTTCGCTATGCTATGTTGGAAAGTTTTTCGGCAGAATATCCATTTTGGGGTGGTATTTTCTTTTTCTTCGATCTTTGCGGAAAGATCCGGATTGATGCGTTTCTCGAGAACCTTTTATTCTTGACTCCATTTTTCTCTATATTTATTTGCAGATAAAAATTCACTGTAGAGTACAGTTGTACGAACGACAAGCTACTGACGACACGTATACATTTCTAGCAGAAGTAATATTCTTATTATACCTGAGGAGCCATTAGCATGCCTAACAACACAATACAATTCTATCACAAAAGAAATCTAAGCCCTTTTTTCGAACGGTCGCTTGTCTATACATGCCTACCTGGCTCAGCGCGGTAGAACACGTTTCCAGTTCTCGGTTGCAACTGCCTTATTTTTCGAAGAATTAATTTGCCATTTTCACCAAATATTCTAAGGACCTTAAACTTTCAGAAAATGTAAAAAAAAAACGATTTTTTCAATTTTCCAGGTGTATATCTTCCGTTAAAGAAACATAGTGGTAGAGAAACACGTGCTGTGGTAGTATGTTCCAGACTATGATTGTTTGGTGCAGGAACCAATTTGTTTGGGTACAAATGAACCAACTCTGTCAGGCTGATTCACACCACGGATTCAAGGCTGTCTCTATAATTTTTACCGGGTGAATTTCGTTACCAGAGCCTAATTCTCTGTATATGTATACCAAACAATTAGTGTCACTGAACGAAGCAGGACCTTAATCAAGGCACTCATTGTCACCGGGAGGGGTGTGCAAGGGGGTGCACTTGGGTTTACTTACCAGAAAAGAAAGTATATAGAAAAAATACACAATTGTTACTCTACTACTCCAGCCGATGCGTAATGTTATCCGAGAGGCAGTACAAAATGTCTTTGAAGAATTTTTTGCCTATAGTTTAGTGATTTCTTCAAGAATTACACCAATAAACTGGGTGTTGGCTAATATGCATAGATTATATGGGTAATTACTTTAATTAATAGGTACAAAACATACGGAAAAAAATGTAAATTTATTTCATAAAAAATGTCAATTTCATAGTTCAAAACTTAATATAATTCTATATTTTTTGGAACGAAGTGCCGTATCGCGCGTTGCGAAAGAGGCTAGATGGAAAAAATTCAGACGAAAAGTTGTCACGACACTTTTTGCTATAGTGTAGTGAGCCGTGCGGCGTACGCATGTTTCCCTGTCTGTCTCTCTTCCTCTCTCTCATAGAAAGCAAGCCAATTATTTTCGTTTCATCTTTCTATTTTGCTTTGAACAGTGTAGTGTCGCGACGACTATTTTTGTTTTGTTAAGTTTATACAGGTTTTTTTTACATAATAAATAATAAAACATTAGAAAATAATAAAAAAAAAATTACAATTCCTTCACTAATTATTCGAAAAGAACTTCGTTCTATCCGGGTGTCCCTTGACACCTCTTCCGTGTTTTTATATTTATTAATAGTGTATGTAGATGTAGAGATAACCTTCTGAAAATAATTCTAGCGGCGTCCATGAAGGCAATTTTTCTTTAATACATAAAATAACTCGGTCATCGCGCAATATCATAATCATATAAAAATATTATACTATTTTCTATAGTCCTAATTGCACACAAAACTAACGAGTCTTATATGTATACAAATATTTGCTCGTGATTTAGCTTGCTTGCTTATTAGTAGTTTCTATAATATGGCGTCTGCGAAATGTTTCCTAAATTAGGTGAAAAATTAATTATTTGTTGGAATAAAGTTTTTGTAGTACTAAGAGTTAGTAGAATTTAAACAAAACCATTTATTTAAAAACAGACCCACAGTCGTTAAATTTTGCAGGCTATTGTAATATGCAGATAAACACGAAATAAGAAACTCCATCTATCAAATAGAATCAAGAGGACAAAATATTATTTTATTTTTGAAGATAATTTGCACTAATTATTACCGATAAATAAATAAATAATAATAAATAAATATTTTGGACATTTAACACAACGTAATCTAGCTTCAAACTAAGCAGAGCTTGTGCTATAATAACTTGACTGACTGATAGAATACTTATATACTTTTTTTTTTAAAGTTATACATATTATACATAGAAAACACTCAAACTCTGAAACAAATATTTGCAGGTCACACAAACATTTGGTCTTACCCGGACCTGGACCCGGGAATCGAACCCAAGACCTCAAGCACAGCAGTCGCTTTTGCTGCCGCTACGCCATCGAGGCAGTCGAAATACGGGAATTACCACCAACCAGATATATGTGACACTGAACTGAACGAACTAATACTCAATATAATTGTGTTACGTATAAATAAGGTACATTATTTATTGTTACTTGCCTTCTTACCAACTTTCCTTTTGTATTGAACTCCCAACTTACCCATCTAATTTCTAAAGAGTCCGATTGACGGCGATATTCTTGCACTTTGTTTTGTAAGTGGAACTAAAATGTTTTGATAGTCAGTATAATTTGGGTGTTTAATAAACTTCGATACATACGTTTAGGGTAATAATAGTGTTTGTATAACACCATCTGACGTATTTAAGTGTGTCTATCGTTCATGTACTTTCCGATTATACCCAAATGTACATTATCTTTCTTCTCACTACTATTTCACCTATTAGTAGTCGATTTTACGGGAGTAAATCATTCACGACTTAGCAAATTGACTTATTTAAACTGCATAACAAAACATTAAAACTACTCTGACGGACTCATAAACTACATTCAAGATTAGAATTATTTTCGAATTAAAATTTTTGATGAGTATACAAACTTTTTAGATTGTACTAAATGATAAAAATGTCCAGACTGTCTATTAATTATAAAAAAAAATAAAATTTAAAAATAGAACTACAGTGAAAAATAAAATTATATTTATAAATATCCTCCAATTTGTGTATTATTAGAGTTGAATTTTTAATTAAATATTTTTGTTTTTTTTTTTCATTTGCGATTGGCATTGGATTGCGAGTGGCATTGGAGCGGATACGTTTGGATCAATGAACGATTATTTTAAATTTTAATTTGAACCAGTCTACGGTTTCTAGTGTATACCAAAGATTTGTAGAGACTGGTTCTTACAATAGCAGATCAGGTACCGGCAGAACTTGAACAATCACCCGTCGTGACGACCGATTTATTGTTTCAATTTTCCTACGAAATCGTTTCCTCACGTCAGTAGACGTCAAAACAGAACTGAATGAAGTGCGGTGGGGTAACTGTGAGTGCAGGATATGCAATAAGAAGGAAGTTTAAAGAAACGGCAATCACCCCTTCTAGACCAGAAAATGGATTAAAGCTCTATGAAGCTCGTCCCCAAGCGGAGCGTGAAAAAGCATCTCACTAGGCCGCCATAGTGGGGGTCACCACACTGCATTGTCAGCATTCGCAATGATTATGGTGACTACAACTTTTGGATTTTATTCATGCTTTCCATCAAGCAGAGTAGAGTCACCTTGGCAGGCTATTAAAATAATAAAAAAAAGACGGTCGCAGAAGAGTCTACCGTGGATATTGGGAAAGATACACTCAAGGTTGCATCGACGACGTGGGACGACATTTCGATGATCACACAAACAGAATGATTGTTCATAGACATGGTTTATCAAAACGGTAGAAAAGGTGGTTTGATGGCACAACGCTATACAACAGAGGTTTTAGAAGCTCACGTGACATGTTAAATGGAATAATTAGGCGAAAGTTTTATAATGCAAGATAATGCCCGACCCCACGCCGCTGCACAAGTTTAACAATGTAGCGAAGAGATTGGGATACGTACCATGAATTGGCTAACACACAGCTCGGATCTTAATCTCATTGAGCATATTTGGGACAGATTAAAAAAGTTGAGTATTCGAAAAATCCTGTGTCCACAACAGTGGTAGCTCTCAGAACAGCGATTTCACAATAACAGGACAGTATTCTGCAAGATCGTTTAATAATCCTAGTCAGATCAATGCAGAATCTATTAGAATCTGTAATAAGATCACGTAGAGGTCTATACACTTTAAGAACAATAGCCTTTTACATTTCACTGCTGGACTACCTAGGAGGGATCTGGATGTCGTAATAGCAGCTGTTCCCGGATCCCTCCTATATCAGGCGCAGAGTGGCACACCGTGTGGTTTTAGTCGGTCCGATGCCGACACACCACCCCGCCGTAAACCCCGGTGGGATGACGGCTCGAAGGGGTTTCCACATGTTAAAAAAAAAAAGGTTTGTTTCAAGTTTCCCTTCTCTTTGTAATGATGTTGTCTTGCATACTTGATTCCCTTAGTCGCCTTTTACGACACCCACGGGATGAATAGGTGGTAACACTATGTATAGACTTTAAGAAAGAAGTAAAAACCTTTTCTTCAAGGTTTTTTGTTGTGAATATCAATTTTTTAATAAACCAACTAAAACTAATTTTTGGTACATTTGTAGTTTTATTTAAAACAATTGTATGGTCCTTACCAGTACGAGTGTACCAACATACACTCAAGTATATAATACTACATTGTTATGAAGTTAACAAACCTGATTGTTTTCACTGTAAATTTGTATAAAAAGTTTAAATACTTGTATTTACAGTGAGACTTAATCTTTTGTAATCATTTTGATCCCGAACAACTGATAATTCATTTCATAGAAGGTCTAAACAAGATCTTAATTACTGCCAATTAATGTTCATCTAAAAACGAAACACGTACTTTGATAAGTATGTTATCAACATCTAATTGTTAGATTAATGCTAGGCTTCGTGCTCACTATAAAGTAACATAATTAATTGCGTAGCTTTGTGCTAGATTTCGAACGTGGTACATTTTTTTTTTCTAAAAAGACAACGCCCGCATTAGGAATAAATCCTGTGTCGCGGGGGACTTTACAAACATACAAGAAACAGACACAAAGAACACCCAGACTCAGGAAAACAATTTGTGGATCACACAAAGTGTTGTCTCATGTAGGATTTGAACCCACGACACTCAGCAAACCACTAGGCCAATCGTGCAGATTGATTGACATATATAGCAGCATATGTACAAATTACAAATATATTAGTATTTATCTATGTAAGTAAAGGGAGTGTGCTTTGGTTGCTTTTCGCGGATATCTCTTATTCGTGGGAGGGGAGGGGGAGGAGAGGGACGTAAATTGAAAAGACTTCTATGCATTTCCATGTGGTTATGCTATAAAAATATACAACAAAATATTTTAGCTAGTGGGTCATTTTATTAAGGACTGAATAATAACCAAGGAGTTGCGTCCATACAATGAAAAGATACATGTATTTGAAATAAGAAGACATGAGTACATGAATAACGTAAATAACCAATTAAATTTGAACCATCGACACTGTCAAAACTATAAGTGGACAGATATCGCACGTTCGCAACGGTCAATGAGAATGTATCGTTAATGACTCATGGTGAACTCAAACCTTTATATATTGGTCTGCCGCTGCAGCTGTCAGCTTAAATGATTCCGATTGCCGCTAAACGATGTTGAACTTGTGTTAACTAATCGTAATGAACACAAGTGGTCGCGAACCAATTGCTTGTGTGTGTATTCGTTATATACCTGACTGAGTTTCGTTAATGATATGATCATTAATGATTATTTTATAGGCTATCTGAAGCATTGTCAGGACCTAGTGAAACTGGACTTTATTTCATAAAACAATTGAAAGTCCTGCTTCTGAATAAACCAATTCATTCAATACGTGAACTATTTCAATTACATTCTTTTTACGATATCGAAGCAAGCAAATAGACAGGTTATCAGATATAAAGAGCCACCGCCTACAAAGGATATCACAAATCAAAAGAAAGACCAAAAATGTCAAAATTCAAGTTAAGGGCACAAAATGCTAACAGAATACAAATTTGTCACTACACTCGCACACAATGGAAGTCTTAGTCATCACACGCAAATGATATTTACCTCACATCTCTCTAGCCTTCGTTATTCCCAAGGTTATATGGGGTCGGCTATTATTAATTTACTCTATTCATTTATGTATAGACCCGAAAACTCTGCATATTATTACTCGGCCGTGGCCTTGTAAAGACCGTGACAAAGAAATGGGTACAATAACACGAACTTTTGCTAAGTTATGTAATTTAGAAGTATGTAAGTTAAATTGTCTTCGAACGCGCAAGGAATATAATCTTCTATTTATTAATATGTGAAGAGAATTCTCGGTGACTCTGAAGACTCCATTTGGAATGTTAAAAGTGCAAAGAGCAGTTTTATTTTAACAAAATACATATTTTCATCCATCATGGCACGACACATCACATAAATTTAACTACTTGATAATCTATACATCTATACATATAAATAAAATGGGAGTGTCTGTTTGTAATATTGAAATAACCACTTTTTACTATATGCATATGAATATACATACGATACATATACCAAAACAATATTTTTTATAATTTTTGTCTATCTGTCTGTCTGTTTGTTCCTAGACACACACACATAGACACGTTATATGTTACATAGGGTGAGCCAAAATTTTATTAATATTTGAATCTAACATCCCGCGTAAACATGTCACGGGCGTTCATGAGACCGATGCTACTGGAATTTGCTGACTACAATCGTAAAACATGGTTTCAACAAGATGGAACCATTTTTCACACATCCAACAAGTCCTTGTCAGTGGTCAAAGACATATTTCCGGAATAGCTGATTTCCAGATGAGGCAACATTCCGTCTCCACCCAGACGTCCAGATCTATCGCCAGTCGATTTCTTTTTATGAGGTTATTTGATGAAGCGTATCTACGTTAACAAACCAAATACACTACATCACCTAAAAAATAAAATCATCAAAGAGAAGTCGGTGATTTCGACTTTGCCGACGAGTATTCGAAAATTTCGGTGCTCGCTTAGAAGAGTGTAAACGTCAAAACGGTGGTCATTTGGAAGATATGATTTTAAAAACTAATTAACTTTCTTGTAAATAATCAATTTTTATAATATATCAAATGGTTTTTCGATACGACTTTTTCAAATGTTAACTAACTCGTGGCCCGCCCTTTAGCAAGAAATGCGACAGTGTCTCATAGAGACTTCTTTTGTAACACCCTTAATACCTAACCAAAATATTTTCCAAGTTAAATTATTAGAGAAATAGTAACTATTTCTTATCTGCTTTCTTTAGTTCAAAATTCGTCTAGTTGAAAAGATTTACAGCCGTTATCGATTTTGTAATCGAGATAACGATAAAAACACTTCATGCTCGAAGAATATCTCGAAGTATCTCATAAATTAGTGTAGTTTTAGAAGTAATGTATAGCACTTGAGAATCTCAAGCACTTGAACGACTTGTAGTGTGATACGTGTACTGATTTCGTACAGTAGTGGAAGGTTATTTATTACTTTGCTTAATAACGTTCAAATTTATAACACACTTTTGGGGTAATATTTTTTTTTTATAAAAGACAATGCCCGCATTAGGAATAAATCCTGTGTCGCGGGGGACTTTACAAACATATAGAAAACGGACACAAACAACACCCAGATTTAAAACAACAATTTGTGGATCACACAAAGTGTTGTCCCATGTAGGATTTGAACCCACAACACTCAGCGAATTGGAGTGCGGCGTGGCGACCACTTAAACCAATAGACCAATCGTGCAGTCATTATGTATGGTAGGCACAAAAGCATTGGGTAAGTACCTAATATTTAAAAAGAATACACAGATATTTACATATACTTTTCTTTTTTAAAGTGTGGAAGCCCCCTCGGGCCGTGGAGTGACGGCGGTTTACGGCGGGGTGGTGTGTCGGAATCGGACCGACTAAAACCACACGGTGTGCCACTCTGCGCCTGACATGGGAGGGATCCGGGAACAGCTGTTATTACGTCATCCAGATCAGATTTACATATACCTAGGTTAATCTTATAACACATCTTGTTATACGTTGAAATATGTTGCCTACTGAAGTCGAAATTTGAGTGTAGTTCTAAAACAAAAAAAGAAATGAAAAATCTGTTTCTCAGAACTGTGCGCAACGAACCATTTACGTTTTGACATTCGTGTAGATTCAATTACAAAAAAAATAATAACTTCTAATTAAAATCAATCAGGAAAATTAAGGAAGGCCCATTGACGCAAGGGCGACAGTTATCGTGGTTAGTGTATGTAGTAGTCGTACCAAGCAGGGCGTGAGTACAACTCTTGGATCCTATTCATACCTTCCATCAGATAGAGTAGAGTCACTTTGATAAGTTCTTTAATTAAAAAAATAATAAAAGGAATTTCATTTGAAATAAGTCGTTAAGGGTCGGCAACGCGCACGTGATGCCCCTGGTGCCGCAGGCGTCCATAGGCTGCGGTAACCGCTTACCATCAGGCGGGCCGTATGCTTGTTTGCCACCGTCGTGCTATAAAAAAAAAGAAAGATTTTCAAGGATTTTCTTAAAAAAAGACTTAAAAAACAAAAAAATATTTGTATTATAGAATTTTAACTTTAATTTATTGCTCGTAATAAAACAACTCATCACTTTAGTATCGTTATTCTTTATTTTTGATTTGCTACCGTTGAGAAGGTCACCGGAACCCATCTCATATGGAGATACTCTTTCCATATCTCATTCTCATCTAACATCTAGCGGAACTCAGACGGTAGACGGAGTGAAACCCATGCGGACTACACTGCGTCGCTGTGATATTGTAGTGAATCATGTGTCTCCGCGCGGGACCTCGTACGGTACTTTTATTACGTAGGTATTTTTAAACAAGTTTTTCACTACTGCGAAACCTGTTTGAAATATCTGTTTCTAACTGGTAAGGCAACATTTATGGTCACAGGTCGTCGTCAAGTTATATCTCTTGAGTTCGGATTTTCGCATACGAATAATTATTATTGATTGGAATAATAAATTAGATAAATAGATTGCTAGTTGTTTGATTGACATAAAACGATTTATTAAACGCAACAAAGCCGTCTGACGTCATAGAACTGACCACGTGGGCATTTGATAACCCTAAATGAGAACTGTTTAAACTTATCTCCAGTAGCTCGGTGCATACGGCTGTGCCAGAAATTGTTTTAAGGCCGTATACTTTGATACATAGTCGATGTCTTATCTATACTAATATTATAAATCTGGGCAGTTTTTTTGTTTGTTTGTTTGAGCGCACTAATCTTAGGAACTACTGGTTTCATTTACAAAATCTTTCAGTGGTAGATAGTTCATTTATCGAGGAAAGCCACACGCTACATATTATCAATATAATAAATCTGAGTAATTTGTTTATTTGTTTGTTTGAGCGCACCAATCTCAGGAACTACTGGTTTCATTTAATTTTAGTGCAGATGTTTGAATATCGTCAAATGGGTAAATTAGAGCATGTCACTGTGGGGCACATTTAAAGCTCTTTCACGAGCCTGTGGTGCAATATTGAAAATTATCATCATCATCTCCATCTTCAGCCGGAAGACGTTCACTGCTGAACATAGGCCTCCCCCCCAGAACGCCACGCCGTACGACTGGACGCATGAAATTATACGGATACTTAAATACAATATTATAGCAGGAGTGTGTAAATGTCTTGTCTTGCCAATGTCGACGTGTAAGGCAAAGCATTGTCATCGTCAAAGACATCTTAAAGGTTCTTTGTAGGACTGTATAAATGTCGGACACAGCTAGTAATAAATACTATCACACTTTAAAACAAAGTGTAAATTACATACCTTAAAATAAAATGTCTGCCAGATGCGTCTTGTATGTCTGAATGCGATAAGTTCTAAATTACTCAACAATTTTTTTGCGGTTTTCATCATTTTATATAATGATGATTCACGAGGAAGGTTAGTGTGTGCGGATTATTTTGAGTGAACTGCCTAAAATATGACTATAATTGTTGAGAACGTTGAAAACAATACCTTTTGCAATGGATGGAAGAACAGTTATATCAAAATAGCGTATTACATTAAAGTCAGAATCTAATCGAGTAAATTGTCGTTAAGTCACATGTACTCTTATGTACTCGTGTATACCCTAGGAAGGATGTGATGTGTAGACCTTGGACGTCCTAATCCTTACCATTGTTTAAAGACTGCCTTATCCTCCATCCCCTGCAGAGAGTAAGTAATTAGCCTTTTTTTTCCTACATTAAGAACCTACCAGTGACTCTACTCTATCTGATGGAATGTGTAAATATAATCCAAGAGTTGTGGTCACCATACTCATTGCAAATGCTGCCAATGCAGTATGGTGACCCACACTATGGTGGCTTTGTTAGATGCTTTTTCACACCCCACTTGGGGATGTAAAAGGCAGGACAGCCATTGTGACAGTGTGAGGCTTACACAGTTACCACACCTGCATCAATGGGCCTCCGGTCTCACACTCACTAACGAAACACGACAACACGGATGCTGGCGCTTTAGGTTGAATTTGTGTGTATTTTAACTATAATATGCACATATTTAGAAATATTTAAGTATGTATCAGCAGTCTGGTTATGACAGTACACGTTTTACCTAATTTGAAATCAGTTAACCTTGTGTGAGATGTGTGAGACTAGTATTTATTTTAATTTGTTATAGCCAACAGTTATCAGATTCGGAAACCACCAACTTAATACGGTAATATTTAAAACTGAAAACTTCTTATCTGCTCAACGCTTGTATGTCAATATTATTGCGATAAATTTGTAAATAAAAGCAAGACATGTACGTAAAAATATTTACATTAAACGCTGAGTGTTTTAAGGTCGAGATAAAAGGCCTTGGTTAATCAGATTACTTTATTTTTAAAGTGTGAAAATAACAGAATGAGTACATAGTGTGTACGAGTTTCGTTTCTTGTCTATGAATCGGAGATGTGAAACCAAAGACTAGAATTGCAGCGAAACGATATTCAGACATTCTTATTGTCTCATGTTTGTCGTGGATGTCAATTGAACATGTATATTTTTAATAAAAAAAAATTATTGTGAAAATAACATTATGGAGTTTAATAAGCTATTTTTTACTATTTGCTACGTTTTTATATTATATACTTAGGTTTAATAATTGTACTTTATAACAAGCGTTCTTGTACAGTGTGAACAAATTTGTTTATCATAAAAGAGGTTATAGTGAGTCAACCGTTAAAGATGCTGTTACGAACTCTTTTCGGGCTTTTATGCGTTATTTTTGTGAGACTAACAGTTTACGCAACGGATACAATGGAAGCTTTCAAAATGAACAATTTTCGCCCGTTTTTGAAATATTTAAGACTGAAAGAATTTTTCAAACGTAAATAAAGAAACTCTTCTGCTTTATAATATTAGTATGGATAACTATTGCAACAAACAAAACACCCAACGGCGTAAAAATATGTCGGTACTTAAAATTTACGAACCAGCGACTTGAAATTTTATAATTTTTATAAAATATCCAGCGCCGTTTAGACTGCAGAGCGTGCTAAAAAATATATGTAAGCACAAATATATATTCGAAAATCATAAACCATCATCTAGAGCAGTCGGGTAAGACAGCTTAAAGAGGGGACACAGCTTTCAAAGCCCGGAATCTAAAGATCTCTTGTGCGTGGAGTGGACTTGTTTACCTACCTTTCGTAGGCACTCTGAGGCGAGAAATAGCTTGACCTCCTTACCTGACGCCGATTTTAACGATGCTGACTTATTACTTTTTTCGGTACAGTGAGCAATTGAACAGACAAGTCACCAGGTGGTGAATGTTTAACGTCGCCTAGCTTTTTTTTTTCTATATAAAGAGCCTGCCAAAGTGACTCTACTCTGCCTGATGGAAATCATGAATAGAAGCCAAGAGTTGTGGTCACCATACTTATTGCAAATGCATTGGTCAACATGGCGGCCTTGTGAGATGCTTTTTCATACCCCGCTTGGGAACGTGGTGACAGTGTAAGACTTACACGGTTACCACGATAACTATCACCCCTGCATGAATGGACTAGCTGCAATTTAGTGGACAAGTGCTTTATCACCTACTGAGTCCCCCCCTTATAATTAGGTACTGCTGCAGTGACATAGTGGTGGTATATTTATATATAGATAATTTAATACCTTTAAACGAGCATGGAGCTTCAAGCAATTCTTGTATATATTTATAATCTGAATCTCGACGACAGCTCAAACGCTTTTCAAGAAATTTTAAATGTCGGGAGTTTTGGGGGTGATAAATCGATCTAGCTAGGTTTCATTTTTAGAAACGTTGTTTTATCCGTGTTTTCAAGTAATGAAATATTTGTCTAGTAGGTCTGTTTTGATACTTATATATGTGACAAAATTAGAGATGGGAATAAAAGAAGTTGGTATATTGCGAATCGAATTGCGCAATACTCGGTTTCCAGGTACTATATACTTATATTAGTTGACTAGTATCCATAGTACAAGCTCCGCTAAGTTTGGGACCAGATGGTGTTGTGTATCAGACGTCTGAAATTAGATCAGATCAGACGATTATAATGAGGGGTGGAGAAAAAGGTGTAGGCTCGGATAACCTCAACACTCGGTGAAATGCAACGAAAGAATTATTCAACATAGGTTTTCTGTGAGGTAGTAGCATCAGTCCATATTAGAGAACTACAGTTGTACAATATCGGTCCTGATAAGATTTTAGGTTTTACGACTTTTGGAAAAAGACTAGACTCTGTTAATAGTCGTTATGACGCGGTCGTCATATAGTAAATACTTGTATGAATTAAAAAAATAATAATTTTAAATCTATACAAAAGAATATAATGTAAAATATAAATACATTACCTAATATCAGGCACTTCCGCGTTTATAAGTAGATGCTAAATATTTTATCGGGTGAACTCTGGAACTGCGATAACGCAAATGGTTTGATTTAACGCGAGTTCTTTTATCTTTTATTACAGTTAACAGTGACCTAAACTTCTAATTTAACCTTCAAATTAAAAATAAAGTTTCTCGGTCACAGCGACCTAACTATATTTAAATATTTTTAAATATTTTTCGGACATTTGACACACAACGTCATCTAGTTTCAAACTAAGCAGAGCTTGTGCTATGATAACTAGACTGACTGATACAATACTTATATACTTTTTTTTTGTAAATACATACATATTATACATAGAAAACACCCAAACTTCGAAACAAATATTTGTAGATCATACAAACATTTGGTCCGACCCGGGAATCGAACCCGAGACCTCAAGCATAGCAGTCGCACTCGCTACAGCTGCGCCACCGAGGTAGTTATACGGAGACTCAACGGAGACCAGCGAACTACGCAGAAGATATATAGTGTTTGTGTAAATTTAGGTGCACTCGCTGTTCCCTCACTCTCTCAATCCGATGTGACGGCTATTCAACAAGACATGAATGTGTCGTTGGTATAATGGTTAACGTACACGACTGCCAATCAAGAGGCCTTGGGTTTGATTCCCGGGTCGGGTGAGGAAACAGAGTGCACCTGCGTTAGAGCACACATGTATGAACTATAATATCTCCTCCGTAGTTGGCTAGGAGTTAATCACACCAATTTTTTTTTTATTTTTGATTTAAGAGCTTGCCAAGATGACGCTACACTGCCTGATGGAAAGCATGAATAGAATCCAAGAGTTGTAGTCACCATACTCATTGCGAATGAACACAATGCAATATGGCGACATACATTATGGTGCCCTATTGAAAAGCTTTTTCACGCTCCCCTCGGGGACGTAAAAGGCATGACCGTCATCGTAGCGTTATAATGCTTACACAGTTACCACGACAAGTGTTACCGCTACATCAATGAGTCTCCGGTCTCGCACTCACCAACGAAACACGACAGCACGGATGCTGTCGCTTTAGGTTGATCTTCTGTGGTAGGGTAGTACTGTCCCGGTCGAGCCGGTCCGCTCGTACTGAAATCTGCGTGGCTCTACTACCTATAATGGTTTACAATCTTCCCGTAAGTGAGGTTGGTGATGTTTCGTTCATTTCTTGGTGAGCATGTTGACTGTCTCACACTACGCTTTCTTTAGAATATAATCGTTTTTGGAGATGATACAGGTAAGAGGTAAAATGAGGTGAGAAAAATGGGTGGAGTAATATCAAGTCTTTGATGAATCCTGGTTGTAAGTATACTAATATGTCCATTATGTGATTAATGAACCCATTAGGACAGGTACATAAATAAAAAATTGTTACCTCTGATTTTTAAATTGAATTTTAATAATACTTAGACCAATGAAAAAGGGCAATTCATACTTTTCCCTTTAAGCTGAAACAGATTTATTTAAATTTTGTATGAAGAAATTTCATCTATTTTACTAGTACATAGTGCTGGTAATGTGGGCTAGAAAAGAAATCATAACTCAAGCTAAGCCGCAAACATGACCTAGTTCTAAGTATAATTAACTTAATTATTTAGATAATAATAAACTGTAAAACATAACCCTCGTGAATATTCATATTTATCAATGAATGATAAATATCAAGGCTTGGAAACGACGAGGAATCTTTATCCAAGGCTGAAGAGATCTTCCGCCTTTGTATCATGCGGTACATGAATCAGGAGTCTACTTACAGTCACCAGTAAACTTAGACCTCCCTAATTTACACACGAGTACAACCTGTCCCCAGTGAAAGTGAGATACAACAGTCCTTAAGATATAGATTGATCTCTGTGGCAGTCGGCACTAGTGTCGTTTAAGAACTAACGATAACATTTACGCGGTGATTTTTATGTTTATAATGTATTGTACTTCATTACTGATAAACTGGCACGTAAAGAATAGATGATAATGATGATACATAGATGATACAGACTGCACGGTTGGCCTAGTGGTTTAAGCGGTCGCCACGCCGCTCTCCACTTCGCTGAGTGTTGTGGGTTCAAACCCCACATGGGACAACACTTAGTGTGATCCATAAATTGTTGTTCTGAGTCTGGGTGTTCTTTGTGTACGTTTCTTGTATGTTGGTAAAGTCCTCCGCGACAGGATTTATTCCTAATGCGGGCGTTGTCTTATAAAAGGAAAAGAAAAAAAAGAAAAGACACTAATTATTAAAAATATGCCGCGCTTAGAGTCCCCTCCTCTACAGTCAGTTGAAGGCGAGGCTTAGACTTCAGTTTGATCGTTCATTCAGAGCAAAAGCAACGAAGGAATGTTTGTTTAATAACCTATTTCCTACTACCGATAGAGCCTGCCACTTTGTGTCGAAACGTACCACGCTTCAGAATCTACTCCCAACTGTTTACATAGTTAGTAAATAAAAATAAAGCTAATAAAGTATGCTAAAAAGATAAAATATGTAGTAGTAACCCTAACCTTTTTAGTATCAAGGATGTGGACATGCTCATAGATACTCAATGTACGTACTTATATTAAGGGCAAATGGCACGATCGTAATCGTTTTATTGTGATTACATGCAATAATGTAACACTGTAACGTTTGCGTATGTAAATGTTTATGTAAATATTATATTTATGATCCCTATGTTTGTTATGTATCCGTATGTTTCTTAATTCGTATACTTACAATTGCACTGGTTCATACCAGTCAAGGGACATCCGTATGGAACGAAGTTCCTCTTGATTAATTAGAGAAGGAACTGTAATAATTTTTCTTTATATCTTTTAAGTTATAAAAAAACAACAATAACACTGATAGACAAAAATGACCTTAATGAAAGTTAAATTAATTTGAATGGGGTATTTTGTATTTACAACTAGCTTGTTAATAATCTGCATTTTTAAAAAGATTCAGTCACCCTCAGTTTCCTTCAACTGCAATGCACTTTTTTTTAAGTAAATATGGTTGAAAATTGAATTTAATCAAGAGAAACTACTGACATTTGATTTTCATTCAGGATTTTCGGGATTTTTTAGGGTCAGGTACATCTCTTTTGAGTGCCCAACAGTAATCATCCAACATGTTCTGACTCCACTTGCCTTAGTACCATTTTTCCATGTTGGGTATATCCTGATGGAATCGCTCGCCGTGTTCATCGCTGACGGCTCCCAAATTTTGAGGGAAAAAAACCAAATGAGAGTGTAAGAAGTGTATCTTGAGCGACATATTGCATCCCGTATTCTTGTAAGCTGATAAGAGGTTGTTGACCAACTCTTCTTAGTTTTCGGCCTTGTGGTTTCCAAGAAAATTACAAACAATATTTCGAAAACATGTCCATGCTGATTTTTTGATCAGATTAAGTTTTTGTTCAAATTTTTTATCAGATAGTAGATCTCTAATTTGTGGTCCTACAAATATTCCCTCTTTTATTGGTAATTTCTGTTTCAAGTAACAAAAACCATCTCCATTTCTGTCCATAGCTTTGAGGCTGAGGAACAGGCAGATCATCACTGTGTGGGATAGCTCTTTGAGCAGATTGTAAATTCGGATAGTTCACGGTGTGTCTAGATTTGTGATCATTACCTTTGATAGACGTTTGGCAGAAATAACAATCTGATACACGATCTTTCTGTTCAGACCATATCATTGGAACTGCAAACGGCATATGACGAGATCCTTTAGCCCATAATGTTAATAAACTAACACACTGTGCACGACAAACACTAGGAGTCCAGGTTTGTCCAAACTTCGCACCGGAAAGCCAAAATAATTAAAATAACAGTTTTTAACTAATGGTGCCAAATTACGACGTTTACTTTTAGTAGTAAGTTGATGGCAAATGTAACAAAAGTTATCGGGATGGTTTACATACACTCTGGGCATCTTATTACGATGTAAAGAAATGACAATCACAAAGAAAATCGTTTTAATTTCAATAATTTAATATTAATTTATCGGAAACATACGTCGGTAAGCAAAATTCGCGTAATCAATTTAGTTTGAAAACTGAGGGTGATTGAACAAAACTAAGTTTAAGGTTTATATACGGGTAGGTAGTAGTGTTTCATGGGGTGCCAGAGTACCTGAGGCGGCTTGTGGCAGACTATCTTGAGGAGCGCACCGTCATGTACGAGGACCGAGATGGTGTTCTGCGGCGGCGGCTCATGTCGTGCGGTGTTCCACAGGGGTCTGTCCTCGGACCACTTCTGTGGAACATGGGATACGACTGGGCCCTTCGAGGTCGTCTTCCCCCCGGGCTGGGTGTAATTTGTTACGCCGATGATACATTGGTCACGGCCCGGGGAGCGAACTTCCAAGAGGCGGCGCGCCTGGCCACCACGGGAGTCTCTTTGGTGGTCGGGCGTATTGAGGCGCTGGGGTTACGGGTGGCCCTAGAAAAGACGGAGGCCCTTTTGTTCCATGGGCCCCGGCGTGGTCCCCCACCCGGCGCCTCTATCGTAGTCAATTCGGTCCTCGTACCGGTTCAGGCCCAGATGAAGTACCTGGGCCTGATCCTCGACGGGAGGTGGCTCTTCGACGAGCACTTCCGACAGCTTTCTCCAAAGCTGGTCGGCACTGCCTCTGCCCTCGGGCGACTTTTGCCGAATTTGGGTGGAGCCAGCGTCGCGACGAGACGGCTATACACGGGGGTTGTCCGGTCAATGGCACTGTATGGTGCACCGGTGTGGGCGGCGGCTCTGACCGCCCAGAATAGGGCTCGCCTTTGGCGCCCTCAGAGGATATTGGCGGTTAGAGCCATACGCGGTTACCGCACCGTATCGACGGAGGCGGCGTGTGCCTTGGCCGGAACTCCGCCATGGGACTTGGAGGCGGAAGTGCTCGCCGAAGTTTATCGGCGGACGGCTGACTTCCGGGCGGGTAGCGGCATGCGGCCCCCGCCTGAAGAGATGCGCGAGTGGCGAGAGGCCGCTCGTCGAGCCACGATGGCTCGTTGGTCGTCCCGGCTGGAGGCTCCACGTGCTGGCTTTGCCGCCGCGGAGGCTCTCCAGCCGGTCATCGCTGAGTGGGCGGGGCGACAGCACGGGACCCTTTCCTTCCGACTGACGCAGATCCTTTCCGGGCACGGTTGCTTTGGGAAGTATCTGCACTCGGTCGCCAGGAGGGAATTGAGTCCCGCCTGTCACCACTGCGACTGCAGTGAGGACTCGGCTCAGCACACGCTAGCGGTTTGTTCCGCTTGGGCGGCGCAGCGTGGGGTCCTCACTGCAGTTATTGGAGGAGATCTCTCGCTACCGGCCGTCATACGCTCCATGGTCGGTAGCGATAGCTGTTTTACCGCGGTCGCAACCTTCTGCGAAGATGTAATTTCGCGGAAGGAGGCGGCGGAGAGGGCCCGGGAGGACAATCTCCACTCGGACCCAATTCGCCGCCGGCGAGCCGGGCGGCGGAGGCGTGCATACCAGCGCCTCATGCCGCCTTGAGTGTGGCCGCGGGTGGACGGGACGGGTTTTCCCCTCCATCCGCTATATTGGCCAGCCGCGAGGAGGCGACGTCCGCGTGTGCCGTACGTCGCCTAAATGGAGAGGTTATCCGTAGAAGGTGCCCGCGGTAGCGGGCAGGCGCTAGGAGGGATCTGGATGACGTAATAGCAGCTGTTCCCGGATCCCTCCTATGTCAGGCGCAGAGTGGCACACCGTGTGGTTTTAGTCGGTCCGATTCCGACACACCACCCCGCCGTAAACCCCGGTGGGGTGACGGCTCGAGGGGGTTTCCACACGATAAAAAAAAAAAAAAAAAAAAAAAAGGTAGTAGTGTTTAAAAAACCGACTTGATTTTGTTTAACAAAAATACTGTTTACCACTGTAATCGTCGCGACACTATACTGTTCAAAACAAAACAGAAAGACGAAATGAAAATAATTGCCTTGCTTTCTATGAGAGAGAGAGACAGACGGAGAAACATGCACACGCCGCACGGCTTACTACACTATAGCAAAAAGCGTCGTGACGACTTTTCGCCTACATTTTTCCGTCTAGCATCCTTCGCAACGCGTGATAAGGAACTTTGTTCCAAAAATGATTTAGTGTGAAGATGAGCAGACACCTTTTTGAAACTGTAAAACTACGGCCATGAATTTTTGGGGCCCTAGTGCGAGTTTATTTTACATTAATTCGCTATTGTATGCATCACGTCGTCACGATTGGTGGAGATTTTAGCGCGGGCCAATTGCAACACCGAACGCAGTAACCGTGACGATCGAGTTGTTGTGAAATAAATTCACAATTGGGCCTCTGAAAATGGTAAATGTTACCAGTCTTTGTGGTCTAATATACGTCGATCACCAGGTGAAGTATCTTCACAACACAAAAGGCTAGCGTATTGCTTTTTTTCGTCTAAAAAAACTTCTTAGAAAAAAAATCTACGGACTCATAAGTCAATAATGTTTGAGTGACATCCGTGTTTTGCAGAAATTAAATAAATGACGGTTGCTGCTTGCTATTGGTGGTTTAAGTTAGTATAATAAAAAGTCTAACAAAAAATTTAACTCCGACTGTACGAATAACCTTGAGTGGTTCAGAGAGATTCGGTAAGAGGAATTAAGCATTCCTTTGACGAAATAAATATACAAATTTAACTTTAGGATTTAGAACAGAATATAATAAAATTGAAGAGAGGTAGCACTGTAGTCAGGCACATGAAATTAATGACTATATGTGCTTAATTAATGACTATGTAGCGTAATAATATGTAATGACGTACTCATCACTAAAAGTAAGGTCAAAAACAAATTAAGTGCTTATTTACCAGTTTAAGTTTTTAATTAATAGTTAAAATTTATTTAATCAGATGATTTAATGAGAACTTACAAAGTAAACTATTTAAATTAGTTAAATACATTTTTATTAGTACGTCTCTTCGCTTAGCGTGCTACTGGCACCTTCAAACCATATTCAGTTTTTAATTGTTTTTTTTACTGTTGTAGTGGAATAGGCGTTTGTCCTCCATCTCACCTGATGGAAAGTGTAGATGAAGAAGAAGATGGTACCCGTCCATCTAAAAGAAACCTGTTCACTCTACTCTTAAAGGCGAAAGGAAAAGTAGACCCAGGCAGGTCGTTCCAAATCTTGGTGACTCTCACCTCTCAAATCTCATTTTTTTTACACCCAGAAAACTGGTGTTGAGCGATGCCTTCGTTGCTGTTTCCCGAATGAATGACATACGTTCTCATACCGAGCGGTTCAGTTCTTCCTTGCTGTATAAATCAGTTACCCTACTGCTATGATCACGGGATCTTCAAGTGGGGGCGTGAAGAACCATCTCACTGGGTCGTCAAAACGTGTGTCGCCATACTGCATTGTCTGCATTCGCAATGGGTATGACGATCACAACTCTTGGATTCTATATATGCTTTCCATCAGCCAAAGTAGAGTTACTTTGGTAGGTTTCCATAAAGAAAACACAAACCAAAGGGGAAGGGCATCAATATCTTTGTAATCTCGAGTTGTATGTACCCATGGTCTACCACAGTCATTTTATTATCAAATGATTTGTGAGTGATTGATACCTCTTAAATAGTAAAAAATGACACTTCGGAAAGTGCTCTATTCGTATACATTTCGTTGTTACAGAGGCTGGAGCAAGACACAGTAATTAACGAGTCTCAGATTTTTAGAGTTCAATGACATCTCTAAAAGGTTGGATTTTCGTGACATGAATATTAATGTACAGGCTTAAGTTTTAAATTGCTAATATTTGAAATAAATGACTCTTTCATCACAATGAATTAAGCCAAACTCAAAAAAAATTCAATAAGCAAATTTCAAATTTATACTAAGTAAGTTAAAAATGTCATCTACCCTCTTTTTTATGCAGTGAATAATCCTTTCCAATCTTCAACTCTCAGGTAGCTGGTGGATACGGTCAACACAGGATCGATTTTTGGGGCAAAACTTGGCAGGAGACTTATGTCCAACTGTAGACGACTTTGGACTTAGAATTAGGTATACGATTATCTAATATTATTTACAGTAAATTTATGTTACCAAAACAAAATTTTAATAACAGGTATTATTCAAAACACTTTCAATCAATAGGACATCGGTTAAAACAACTTTTAGCATTTTGAAATACCCGACCAAAACTACTTTAAACTATTTTTAACTAATTCTACTGAAAAATATAGCAAGTTCGTTCTAAACATATCTGTTTCTTAATACACTAACTGAAACTTCGTCTGTGACTCTTAACAAGACTAAACTTGCCCTAGTTTTGCAACGTTTTCAATTATTGCCACATATTTTCCTCTATCAATAAGTTATCTGAGACTACAAGAATTTTGCAATTCGATCCAGTAGTTCCTGAGATGATACGTTTAAAAATATACAGAGTTTAGATTTCTAGACGGATAAACCTCAGAACCATTCACACTTACAGTACACTGCGCACACTGCACTAGACTGTTTATAACTAGATGGAAAGGGTTACGTAGCAAGATCGATATTGCATTTCCAACGTCCGGTATACGCCATGTAAATTGAACCGAAGGGGTCGATGCACTGAAGGCTCTCTGTCTGAAACGTTTGTATGTTTACTTCGCACGATACGGGCACGACAAGATTCAGATAAAATCTTATGCGAATCTGGAGAAATACGTCTTGTGATGTAGTCGCAGTATATGAAATCCGTTATTGCGTTACTAATAATGTAACTTTTTTATATCATGCAATTCCAGTTACAAGAAACTATAATTCTAAGGACACATTAAAATATGTTAAGTTTATTTCTGTTAACACACTTTAAAAACTCAAAAAACTGCACTGGAGCTAAAATTTTGACACGGAATGATATAACTCGCCTTTTCTATTTTTCACATCACTTTTGTCACGCTATGCCCATTATAATCTTTATTGTGATCATCAACAGCTTTTAAAAGGCCACTGCTCAACATAGGTCTCTCCTTAGAAAGGAGATTTTGGGCCTGTTATACCAAGCTGACCAGACGAGTTGGTATAGGGTGTGTTTCAAGATTGCCTTCTCTTTGTCGTGCTATTTAATTATCCTACGTAGTTTAATCCCTTTGTCGCCTTTTATGATATCCAGGGGATGAATCAGGGTGACAGTAAAGCTTATCATGGTAGTTTTAATAAGACTAGTGTATAACCGACTTTAGACAAAAGAGGAGTTTCCTAATTTCGGAGAGTGTCAGGTAAGAGGCCTCTTGGAAGCTAAGTGAACAAGGTGAGATGGTTCTGCTCACCCTAGCATTTGTGCTTTTTTATTAGATCATAATCTGCTCCATGGAGTGCTGTCCTTATCTTTGTGATGGATTCATGCAGTATTTGCTTAAAATTCAACCAGTTGATGTAATGCGGTAGAGAACCGAGACTATCGACATAGCTCACCGGATTAGCAAGCCGAAATGACAGTGGGCTGGCAGTATTAGCCGTAGAACCGAATTCTATAGGAGTAATAGAGTAATAGGGTGGAGACTTCGTCTCAGTAAACGTAGATGCCTACAGTGCAGTTGGAACGGCGATTTGCGCAAGATGGCAGTAGTTGGATGCGAGAAGCCCAAAATCGATCAGGATGCGTGCAACGAGAGAAGGCTATGTCTTGCAGTATACTATAATAGGCTGATGATGACGAATATGATCTTACTGACAGATTTATCATCATATTTATCTACGTAAGGAAAGTAGAAGACACAGCGAACACAGAGACGTTGCGGGAGTTCCACAAGGAAGCGCATTTGGAACAAGTTTTTTTGCCTTAGACCTAGCAATGACAGATGATATAGTATTCACTCATTTTGCTGAAGATACAGCAATTTTAACCGTTCGTGATGAGTCACGTAAGCAAGTATATGCTCATCAAGTGGTTACAGGTAACAACACTTGGTGAATAAAAGCTTATCAAACATAGTTGATACATGTCAACCTGTGTCACGTGATACATGTCAACCTGTGTCACGTGATACATGTCAACCTGTGTCACTTGATTAAGTTTAGATACAAGATATACGATAAGCGAACAAGGGCAGATACCTTGAACTTTATTTCGACGGTTATTTATCTTATTAAGGATTATTTACAAAGTGAAAAGGATTGAAAATAAAATTGAAAAATATACTGTCTTTTCAACAAAATTAACAGCTGTTCCTAGAAAACAATCACATCGCATCAAAAGCCTTGAACAGTCCACAGCTGGACATAGACTTCTCCTTGGAAAGTTGGTTTTAGCCTGCTATATCACGATGGCCAGGCAGGTTGGTATACGATTTGTTTTAAGTTTTCCTTTCTGTTTGCAATAATGCCCTGCCTGATGTTTTCTCTTAAAGCAGAGGAGGATCGGTATTCTCAAAATTGGTTCATCATAACCTTGACACCTTTAGTTTTTGTTTAAACAATAACTGAATACACCAAAAAGCTTGTAATTTATATTTTCTTATGCAAAATTGACTTTGTAGATTCCTCTTCCGTGGTCTTTACGAATCTGACGATACATCTTTATCGAAATGATCATACTATGCACGTTACGAGCATTACACGTTCACTGACGTAGTCGGGTAATTTTTTTTTCTGTATATTTTCTTTACTGACAAGAGGGTGTAAGTGCACCCTTTGCGCCCCCCCCCCCCGTGCCCATGTTAAGGGTGAACCATTTGTTACATAACAAAGGAATCGGTACTGCGCAGTACAATCATATAATTTTCATTGCTTTTGTTAGTACCTGACTTATTGAAGCCCTCATATTACTGAAACATGATATATGTTTCAAAGATGACGACGATTTTATATTTCCTAAAACAGTTTGTATAGTGTAGTATGTCAAAACTTCCTTTGCAAGGAAAGCCTTTTTTTAACGCGCGGAAACTCCCACGGGCCGTCACTCTAGCGGCTTGTGGTAGGGTGGTGTATCGGAATTGGACCGTCTAAAATCACATGCTGTGCCACTCTGTGCCTGAGATAGGAGAGATCCAAGAATATTCAACAGCTAGTAGTGCCACGCTGATTTCAGCATGAACGGACCGGCTCGTCCGGGGCAGTACTACCCTCCCTCAGAAGACCAACCTAAAGCGACAGCATCTGTGCTGTCGTGTTTCGTTGGTGAGTGCGAGACTGGAGGCCCATTGATGCAAGGGTGACAGTTGTCGCGGTAAGTGTGTTCAATACAATGCATAAAAGACATAAAAGACATGACAGTCATCGTAGACTGTCATGTCTTTTATGTCCCCAAGTGAGGCGTAAAAAATTATAATAGGCCGCCAAAGTGTGGGTCACCATACTGCATTGTCAGCGTTCGCAATGAGTATGGCGACTACAACTTTTGAATTCTATTTATGCTTTCCATCAAGCAGAGTAGAGTCACTTTGGCAGGTTATTAAACAAAAAAAATGGTTGTTATTAAAACATCCACCCTTCTAGAGCCTGCCCTCTAGCACGGGCACCATCTTTGGGTAAACTCTCTATTTAGGCGACGTACGACACTGGCGGACGTCGCTTCCTCGCGGCTGGTCACTGTAGTGGATGGAAGGGAAAACCCGTTCCGTCCATCCGCGGCCACGCTCAGGGGTTTTAAGGAGAAGTCAATGTCCAACAGCAAACGCTGTTGATGATGAGTGTTTTAAATAGCCAATATATTAAAGCAATAACATCCGTGCTGTCGTGTTTTGTTGCTGAGTATGAGACCGGAGGCCCTTTAATGCAGGGGTATTGCGCCATCGAGGCAGTCAAATAATATAGGATTTATTACTTGTTTATTAGGTTTACTAGCTTGACCTTAAATAGGTAAATATATACAGAAATGCACACATATACGCGTATATAATGTATATATAATATTGTTTATATAGTTTTAATATATTTAAATACATATTTTTTCTTCTCTAACCAAGTTATAAGTCTATCGTAGAAAAGAATAAAAAAAATCATTAAATCAATTTAACTTAACTTTTAACTGCAAATGTAATATTGTGGAATTTACATATTTAAAACATCTAAAATCTTAATTTTTAATTATTTACCTACATGGATAGTTATTGTTCTGAATGCCACAAATTGTTATTCTGAGTCTGGGTATTATTTGTGTCCGTTTCGTACGCTTGTAAAGTCCCCCGCGATACAGGTACGAGTACATTCCTAGCGCGAAAGTCGTCTGCAAAAAATAATTGTATAACAATCTAATACACAAGCTAGCATCAGACACTTTGTCTCATATTGCCGGGCCTACTACAATATTCAAAGTGTCAACGTCGTACTCCTCTTTAATCATGTTTATAAATTATATCAACAATGATACCGTCTCGCCGTCACAACAGACTGTCGCGAGGCTCCCCTTGCCGTCGAGTCTGACTTCCTCCTCTATCGTATCGGCGCATTGTCTACGTTAAGTACTGGTACTAATGCAAGCGAGCAGCGATACTACTTTATAATTTCAAGTCTGTGTCAGTCGATTGTCTCGGTAGTGAATGCGACTGCTGTACGTAAGATTGACTTGCTGTGATTCCCGGGTCAGACCAAATGTTTTTATGGTCTTTTAATATATTTTTTCGGAGTTTGTATGTTTTCTATGTAAAATAAGTATCTATTTACAAAAGAAGTATATAAATATTCCATCAATCTGTCTAGTTATCATAGTACAAGCTCTGCTTAGTTCGAAGCTGGATGACGTTGTGTGTTGAATGTCTAAATTATTTATTTATTAATTGTCCCGAAAATACGGACGATTAATATGCATTTGTTTTAATCTGCTGAGAAATGAGCGTAAGTATATGTAAGTGTATATATGTACCATCTGTGACTATGAATTTTTTGTACGTAAGTAATAATTAAGAAACTGTCAAAGTTTTTTCATAACTTTAATGACACACAGGACAACTCGTGCTGGCCTTGGAAGTTACTGTTTTAGAACGGTAGACATATGCTCCTGAACTAAACGGTTCGGCTCTTCATTCGTGTGGAAATCGGTTAAAATCTGGAACTCATTACCAGCGCACGTATTTCCCTCCCACTACGATCCCGGGTCCTTTAAGCGGAGCGTGAAGCAGTATCTCACTTCTCATTGTCTTCATTCGCACTAAGTATGGCGGCCACTGCTATTGGTTTCTATTTATGCTTTCAATCAAGCAGAGTAGAGTCACTTTGGTAGGCTTCTACAAAAAAAAAAAAAATTGTAGACAACGTTTATCACCGCTACTATAACTAAAGTCTGGTTATAGAGTTCAATTTCCAGAAAATCGCTTTAAATTGAGCCTTAAATCACTAAATCTGTAAGTCAGTAGCGTGGTGGTAGTTATAAACTTACTCATATTCTTCTACAGCTGTATAGGTAAGACAAATATGGTTCATACAAGAACTGTATTATAACTGATCTCATAAAAAAAGATTAAAAACAAATCCATACAAAAACGAAAAATAACTTACTCTTTCAGTTACAATTTTTAACATTTTTCTTACCGTATGATAAACTTTTTTTATTAAAACACAAAAAGTAAAATAGTTACAATAAATAAAGTATATTTGAGAGAGATGGAAAATCCCGCTACCCTCGTGACGGTGGGACCGATTCCTAAACGCGTTTCAGGTATTGTTGACAGGCACAAATAAAGTTCCACGGTAACCAAAACATTAGAATTAAACCTGAACAATAAACAAAGAAAGGTTACTGACCGTTTGTGGACTTAGACATAATTGTTTACTGTTTATCTCTTCGTTTATCTTTACGATCTTCTCTACGATATCAACAGTTTGTCTTGTTTCCAGCAAAGTAGCATACAATCATAAAATGATGAGTACTTGATTCCTTAGGTTTTAATTAACTCTATCTTCACTATACTCATGCAATTCTAAAGAAATACATCACATGCGGTGTTTTGGTGAGCGTTTCAGTAGCGTGAGATTGGTCCCATTGAGTTCTCTATATTTCTCTATATGAAGAGCCTGCCAAAGTGACTACTCTGCCTGATGCAAAGCTTGAATAGAATCTAAACAGTTGTGGTCACTATACTCATTGCAAATGCAGACAATGCAGTGTGGTGACCCACTCTATGGAGGCCTAGTGAGATGCTTTTTCACGCCACGCTTGGGGACGTAAAAGACATGACGGTCATCGTGGCAATGTAAGGCACACACAGTTATCACGATAACTGTCACCCCTGCATCAATGGGTGCGTACTTTTTCAACTGATAATACTAGCAGTAATCCTGGCTTACCCTCACATTTGTTTTCATATACTTTCTTATACTAAGTATCGATATTCCTAATCATTCTAACTGCACAGGTGGCGTAGTAATGTACCGTGCTAAGTGTTGTGGATTCAAACACCACATGAGACAACACTGTGTGATCCGTAATAGTTGTTCCGAGTCTGGGGGTTCTTTATATCCGTTTCTTATATGTTTGTAAAGTCACCACGCTACGGGATATATTCCTAATGCGGGCGTTGTCTTTATAAAAAGAAGAAAAAAACACATGGGACAACGCTTTGAGTGAACCACAAATTGCTATTCCGAATCTGGGCGTTCTTGGTGTCGGTTTCGTGTTTGTACACGAAAAGCAACAAATCCTGTCTGCAGGACTTTTCCTTTATTACTAACGCGGGTGTACTTTAAAAAAAAACATAACGCTAACGTTCATAAATTTGTTTTATATTAATACTTATTTTCGTATACTTTTAACCGAAAGTTCAAATGAAAAGAAGTTTAAAATACATAGTTAAGAGTAATATGTTACGTAAAATTGACTTACGTAGTCTTGTCTGCTCTACCCCTAGGGTGTAATTTAAGCCTTCACAGGCGTGGAGGGTCGAGGCGTTAAAACCATTTGCGTGAATAAACTCGAGTGGGACCGCTGGAGCTGCGCAGCTCTGAAGCCGTGACAAAAATCATGCTCATCTCATGGTTACACACTCACTTAAGCCATTGCTCTTATTAATGATATTATTAATAAAACAATTATGAAAGCTATCTGTTATGAGCTTTGTTAGGAATAGAAGCTTATACACAAAAAAGTATAAGGAGCAAAATTATGAACAATGACTATTATGAACATAAATCGTTAGTAAGCCAAGAAATGAGAATAAGATTTTTATGTGTGTCAATATGGATCCGGTTCCATTAATCGTGCTCATTGAAACTAGTAAGGAACACAAAACTAAAATTTTATCTGTGTAATATATATTGATAATTTATTTATTTATTTATTTATACATCATGCACTTTATGTACATAGGCGGACTTAATGCCTAAGGCATTCTCTATCAGTCAACCTTTGGGTGATGCAGAGAAAATAGGAAGTAGGTGCATTTCAGGTGATGTTGAATAAAATAAGTAGACGTATATAAATTTATCATGTACTAAAATTTATACAAATACATAAATACATACATATACACACCTAAGTTGATATAAATCTATATAAATACATACATACATAAATAAATATCATAACAAGTATAAGATGATAATCATGTATAGGTTGATTCTGGCAGCTGTTTCAGTAAATACTGCTTCTCTTTCTTTTTAAATGAAAAAGTGTTGGTAGCCATCCTGACTTCGAAGGAAAGCTCATTCCAGAGAAGAACGGACTGCACAAAGAAAGATGAGCCGACAAACTTAGACGTGTGGAAGGGGCAACCAATGGGAAGATTGTTGGTAATTGGTAATATGGTCCGACGAACTAATCGCGGGAAGCCGTTGTAGGTGGGTGGCACGGATCCGGCTGTTGTGGAGAATCTTGACGGAAGCCTATGTCCAGCAGTTGACGTCTTTTGGCTCAGATGAAAATGAAAATGAATATATGTTGTCTATTTGTTACCATAAAGATCTAAAACAATTTATAAAACAAAGAATATGCTGCGTATTTAATGTCTTTAATATTTTTTACGCGCTAGTCAAATTTTGGGAGGTGCACAGATAAATAAGATGTCATAATTGAGGATTCTGATATCTCATTGGCAGTTGTGGTAAACACATTTTATTTCCCGGCCTTCAAATGACAGGACGAGCATATCAAAACCGGTACCTAACCTCTTTTCACCAGTTTAGTTAGAGTCCTTTTTTATTATTGACGACACCCCTCACCAGCATTGCCCCAAGTCTACTTATTTGTTTCTAAGTTCAACTTATATTCTATTTTTGTCCTGTTCGAAATTGATAATATTCCTAAAGAGAGTTAACATCAGGCAGATGGTCGGCCATAAAAAAACTAGCCATAATCCTTTGTGTAACATCTTGTGTTTAGTTCATTACTACTACTTAGATCTACAGCCTACACTGTTTTGAGTCTAGTGTAGGACTTTTGTTCTTCCCGAAGAGATACGTGAGTGGCGTGAGGCCGCTCGTCGAGCCACGATGGCTCGTTGGTCGTCCCGGCTGGAGGCTCCACGTGCTGGTTTTGCCGCCGTGGAGGCTCTCCAGCCGGTCATCGCCCAGTGGGCAAGGCGACAGCACGGGACCCTTTCCTTCCGACTGATGCAGATTCTTTCCGGGCACGGTTGCTTCGGGAAGTATCTGCACTCGGTTGCCAGGAGGGAATTGAGTCCCGCCTGTCACAACTCGTGTGTCGTGTGTGTCGCGACTGCAGTGACAACTCGGCTCAGCACACGCTAGCGGTTTATTCCGCCTGGGCGGCGCAGCGTGGAGTCCTCACTGCAGTTATTGGAGGAGATCTTTCGCTACTGGCCGTTATACGCTCCATGGTCGGTAGCGGCAGTTGTTTCACCGCGGTCGCAACCTTCTGCGAAGACGTAATTTCGCAGAAGGAGGCGGCGGCGAAGACCCGGGAGGAAGACCTCCACTCGGACCCAATTCGCCGTCGGCGAACCAGGCGGCGGAGGCACGCGAATTAGCACCTCATGCTGCTTTGAGTGTGGCCGCGGGTGGACGAGACGGGTTTTCCCCTCCATCCGCTATAGTGGCCAGCCGCGAGGAGGCGACTCCCGCGTGTGCCGTACGTCGCTTAAATGGGGAGTTTATCCGCAGGTGGTGCCCGCGTTAGCAGGCAGGCGCTAGGAGGGATCTGGATGGTGTAATAAGCTGTTCCCGGATCCCTCCTATGTCAGGCGCAGAGTGGCACACCGTGTGATTTTAGTCGGTCCGATCCCGACACACCAACCCGCCGTAAACCCCGGTGGGTGACGGCCCGAGGGGGTTTCCACACGTTAAAAAAAAAGGACATTTGCTCTTAATTATTCATTTAAAGACAATTTTTAAAATTTTGCTATTTGTTCATAGTGCTTGTCTTTTTTAGGTTCAAAATATTTTGTACTCCACCGTATGTATTAAGGAAAGAACTACCTTTACTTAGACTTCATCATCAGCCTATCGCAATCCACTGCCGGAGATAGGCTTCTCCCAGTGCACGCCAATCTGATCGATTTTAGGTTTCCGGTATTCAACTCCTGCCAGTCATCTTGCGTAAATCGTCACTCCATCTGGCCTTTGGGAACCCCACACTACGTTTACCCAGATTTTTACTTAATGATCTTAGTGAGCCTTGTTAGTTTTACTTAGACTTAATAACAAATAATAATCTTTTCAAAAATTATAACCGGCTATTATTCGTTAGAAAAATAACAATTTAAACAAGTTTTAAGTTCTGTTCTCAAGTTTAATTCTTATCGTAAGAATAATATTATGGTCTGTTTGACACCAACGGCCTCAAATTACTTGCCAAAACTTTAACGTATTCACAATAAAACAATTTGGAGGTTATAAACTAAGGTTAGTGAACGGGGATCACATTTAAACCGCCTCCAGCCTTCATTCATTTTTTTTAATAATACCTTGACCCATATCCCACTTGTCTGTTCCCAATTCTGGCCAAAAGATCCAATCTTTTTTATTATTTTAACGTGTGGCAACCCTCTCGGGTTGTCATTCCACCGAGGTTTGCAGTTGGATGGTGTGTCGGCATCGGACCGGTTGAAACTAAAGGGTATGCCACTTTTTGCCTGAGATAGGAGGGATCCAGGAACAACTGTTATTACGACATTCAGATTCCTCCTAGTGCCTGCGCGTTGTCGTTGGCACCACCTTCGGGTGACTCTTTATTAAGGTGCGTACGGCACACGCGGACGTCGCCTTTGTTGCAGATGGAGGGGACGGGCCAACGTGGTGCAATAGGCCCAACCTCCTTTCTAATAAGAGGATTCTACGTCCAGGCATATACTGTTGTAGACTGTGGTTGATGGTGATGATTATGGCGCACAGAATAATTGAGAAAAGAGAAGAACAAATGATCATACTATTTACACAGATATTTGCCCTAAATGGGATTTCAATTCATAACGTTTTATATATCCATAACAACATAGAGTTTGACAAATTTACTTATTTATTTATTTATTTATAACTTTATGCACAAATACATGCATCGGCGGACTTAATGCCTAAGGCATTTTCTGCCAGTCAACCGATTGGGTGATGCAGAGAAGATATGAGATAGGTGCACTTAAGGATAAGAAGTAATTGCCAGAGAAGTATATATAGACCAGATAGACTATAAATAAGTAAATATACTTACATAAACACATAAATATATAACACATACAATCATACATACATACATATATAATACAGATACACACAACTCATATACATACGTGCATACATATTACCACTATAAGATATAATAATACCAGGTGGTGAACTAAGATTTCGCCATTTCAGCCAGCAAAAGCTTCTTCACCCGAACCCTAAACGAGTCGCGACTTTTAGCCATCCTGACTTCGAGGGGAAGCGTGTTCCAAGAAAGGATAGCCTGCACGAAGAACGAAGAACCGACAAACTCAGTGGAGTGAGAAGGACAGAGTAGAAGGAGATTATTAGCCGAACGTAGATTTCTGTTATGGTTGTTGCTCAATAATTGAATTTGTGATGTTAAATAAGTGGGAGGGGATGGGGAATTGAGAAAAGAATATAGTAATGAGATTGCACGCAATTTTCTGCGTTGACGAATAGGTAGCCATGTGAGCTGGGTCCGGCAACTGGAGATATGATCATACTTACGAAAGTTAAAGGTGAATCGAATGCAGTTATTGAGAAGACGTTCTAGCTTGTTGAGGAGATCTGCATTCAGGTCGTAATAGCACACGTCACCATAGTCGATCAGAGGGAAGATTAGAGATTGCACGAGCGTTGCTTTAGTTTTTACGGGAAGGAAGTTTTTCAGGCGGTATAGTGTTCTCAGGACTCCAGTAACCTGTATACTTTGAACAAATCTATATACTTTGAACAAAATAACCTATAATTTAAATAACAATCAAACATCATCTTTGTTTTTGGACTAATTAATTATTTTTTGTCATTAAGGCATCACAAATTCTTTTAACAAAAAACGAATGCCTATAGAGACGCAGTTTTTAAAGTAAAAACTTGTTATACGTATAATTGTCTTACAGCAGGTTGTATTTTTTCTAATATACGCCTTAGTTTTTGCCAGGCTTATGTCACACTAGCCGACCCGTGCAACTTCGTCTAGATCACTCAGAAGCAATATTTTTTCCACCTTTGCAAAATTTTTCTTGATTCTGGACTGTTTTGCTGCTGGTACCGTGATGTTCCACAGCCTTCTTCGGTAAATGGTCTATCAAAAACTAAAATATTTTTTCAATTCGAAAAAGTAGTTCTTGTGATAAGCACGTACAATTAAACATGTGATCTATCCAGCCTTATAAGAAACGGATATTGCCCCTAGGTTTGTTTATATTATTCTTAAAGGTTTACAGTAGATTGGCAGCAATTCGACTTACGAGTGTGGGGATAATTAACCAATCCTAACTTTAATATTAAATTATTACTAACACATACAGATAATGTTGTTCAGTTCAGCATAAATATACATAATACTGAATAAATGAACAAAATTTCATGAAACTTATTAAAGAATGGTGGAAGTAGGTCGCTAGCACTGTTCGTGTATTACATCCTGTTGCAACTCCGACCACAATATTGTACAGGTAATACAATAGCCATTTCTTCTTCTATAAATATATAGCTTGTTATTGGTTACTTGAGCTGTTTTGGAAAGTAATATTACCAAGATTAGTACACACATCCACGTTATTCATTGTGCGTAAAGAACTCACGTAGAAACTAAAGGTTTTTTCTGATAATTCATAGGCTATTGTTTAGTGTTAATTTAAGTTATTATTTTCTCATGGTAAAACATCTCAAAAAAATAGTTTTATAGTAAAGAAAACTGCTAAATGATTTCGTCTCACGTTTTCGTTTGAAAATTAAAACATCGAATAATGATTTTCAATTCATTACAAAAAGAAAAAAATTGAGAGAAGGGAATAAAGGAGAGAGATATAAGAGGAAGTTGAGAAACGAAAAATGTAATGTTCCATTTTTGTAATATCGTTCGTAAAAAAATTGTTGGTAGAGTTCGTAGAGTTACAGTGAAAAAAGAGGTTATTATAATTTGTTATTTGGCAACCTGGAGTCGCGTAGGCTGTTTTTTTAAATATTTGTTATCGATTCATTTGTGTAGAACTACAGTACTGAAACAAACGGAAACTTAGGCTTGATGTTAACAAACAAAATGTAGATTGCTATTTTCTTGTACCCATGTCTACACTACAAACGGTATTAAGGTACCTCTTGGCGCTTAGAAATATGTAAGTATTTTTTTTAAACTTGGCACCTATACATCGGTTCTACATAGGTGGACGTTATATGTTACCATGGGCTTATGCTTGAGACCATAGAGGCCGAATATACTAGAGTTACAAAAGCTTTAAAAGTAACTCTACTCTGCCTGATGAAAAGCATGAATGGAATCCAAGAGTTATGGTCACCATACGCATTGCGAATGCAGACAATGTTATACGGCGACATACATTATGGTGCCCTAGTGAGAACCTCCTTCACACCACGCTTGGTGACGTGAAAGGTATGACAGTCATCGTAGCATAATAATACTCACACAGTTACCACGACAACTGTTACCCCTGCATCAAGGGGCTTCGTTCTCGCACTCACCAACGAAACACGACAGCACGGATGTTGTCGCTTCAGTTTTGCTCGTCTGTGGTAGGGTAGTACTGCCCCGTTCGTGCTGAAATCAGTGTGGCTCTACTACCTAGATTAACTGATATAATAGAATACTTATATATTTTTTTTCGTAAACTACATACATATTTTACACAGAAAACACCCAAACGCCGAAATAAATATTTGCAGATCATATAAACATTTACAGACCTTAATGTAGTAGTCACATACGCTACCACTGCACCAAGGAGGTAGCGTGCGAGCGAGTGAGGTTCAATAACTTCCCTTTCTTCTCCCTGAATCCCCCCTATATCTCTTAAATTGCAGAGTCCAAGCGTGATGGTAGTAACTAACCATCAGACAATCAGTCAGCTCGTTTACCAACTATGCGACTTTGTACGTAAAGTTTAAGACTTATTTATCAGAAGAAATCTTAGACAATCCTCTCGTAAATAAAGATTAAAAGAAGTCAGCTATGATTATTCGAGTAGATGAGAATTGTGCAATCACCAACGGCATTGCCACAGCCTCGTGTTAGCAAATATAATTTATACTATCAGTAATCGTACAACTCATATCCGTTTCGTTACGAGAGTGGTAATCAGAGTGTAGGTAATTTCAGTTGTTACGTTTTTACTTCTTTGGCAATACTGTCTCATGATTTTGTGACAATTGTAATACGTATTTATAGGGTATTGATCTAGTGGACAATGAATCTGACTACTGACCTAGATATCGGAGTTCCAATTTTCACTTTGTAAGAGTGAGAAATGTTTAATAATTACCATTGGCTCTACCTAAATTATGCCTAGGTGGCCATGTGTTAAACTGGCATAAGCAAAGTGATCAACCAGTGCTTGTAGTAAATAAACGAGGCAATTACTGGTTGCCAAAAGATAAATAGACATTGTACCAGATTCAGATGTTTTTCATCCATATTTAAACATCTCTGAAAATGAAACGAAAACGGAACCAATTCAGACTAACATTTGGAGCATCTCATTGTTCGACTGTAAGCATGAATACCGATGCCGAATAATATAAAGATTTTGCTATTGAACTTTTACTTCCATATTTAAATGAACACTGCCAGATTCTCAAGACAGGAAAAGTCAAAGAGAAAAGTTTCTGGCAATAAGCGACTTTCAGTTGTCAATTGTTATAACATTCATAAACAAACAAAAGATTAAATTTTCATTTTTCTTTATAAATGTTGTTGTATTGGAAAGGGACGCAAACAGAAAGATGGCTCAGCGGATGGTAAGTAACTATCACAACCCATAGACATTTACCAATCAAGTACCACAACCCTTTGAGTTCTCCTCTGCACAATCAAGGTGGGGCTCCGATATCCTCATTCTCTTAGTGAAAAGCAGTGACAAAATAATTTAACGCTGGTTTCCTGTGAATCCTGTAATTCTGTGTGGTATCACTCCGATCAATGCGAGTACTCCATGGATGCTAAAACATGGCTCTCTCACGAATAAGACATATTTGGCATGTATATTTATGAAAATTTGTATAATGAAGAAGTATAGTAGTAGAGTACCAGGTAGTGGAGCCACACTGATTTCAGCATGAAAAGTCCGGCTCAACCAGGCCAGTACTACTCTCGCACAGACGATCAACTTAAAGCGACAGCATCCGTGCTGTTGTGTTCCGTTGGTGAGTGCGAAACCGAAGGCCCATTGATGCAGGGGTGATGTTGTCGTGTTAAGTGTGTGCAATACAATGCTACGATGACTGTCATGTTTTTTACGTCCCCAAGTGAGGCGTAAAAAAGCATCATAATAGGCCGCCATAGTGTGGGTCACCATATTGCATTGTCAGCATTCGTAATGAGTATGGCGACTACAACTTTTGGGTTCTATTCATGCTTTCCATCAGGTAGAGTAGAGCCACTTTGACAGGTTCTTAAAATAAAAAAAAAAGTGAAGTTCGGATTATATAAAATTAATAAAAAGTAAATATTTGCCACAACTTTCTTTCTGTCCCTTCTTACACAAATGGGACAAACAGTAAATTGGCTACACTTTATTTATGTCGCTGTATATTTTTAGAAGTTGCACATTGATGCTTAATTCACGCGATAAGTATTTCTAGAGGTTTATTTTTAGATAGAATTTGATGAGATAGCTCAAAGTTGCAGTTAATATTTGTGTGAGTTACTGGTACATCGACTAGCACACTTCTTTGTAATAATAAACATATCAAAAAGTGAATAAACTGGTCTTAGAAATGAACTTAATAAATTATGTCCGACAGTGGACTACCAAACGATGGCTAGCATATATAACTGGCAATCAGAAATCGACCTTGGCAGATCGAATGTTTTACGCAAATAACAAAATCCTGTTGGGAACGGACTCTACATCCGTATCGTAGTAAGTGACTAGGTATATCTACAATTTATTTTTAAATCCATTTAATTTCCTTAAAATATTCTAATTTTGTGACAATGGCGTTCTACTTTCAAGGACTTGTCAATTTTGCACTTAGATTGTGTTTTATTCGCATAACCTTAGAAATGTACACGTAACATACCTTAACCGAGCACTGTCTCATAAAATACATGCCCTAGTCTTGTTTTGGAATAAGTTCGTTCTTTCACAGGTTACTAAATTTTTAGTAAAGTTAAGTTTAGCTTGTAACATAGACAATAAGTTCTAATATTTTTTTAAAGACATCTCTCGACTTTAAAAACATACACGAAAGGGACACAAAGAATACCCAGACTCAGAACAAGAACTTACGGATCACACAAAGAGGTGTCCCAAGTTATGGACTCACCATCCGCAGCAGTAGCAAGCGGTGAGATGAGCGCGTGCAGTCATGCGTGGAAAGACATCTCACTCACCTCAGGTACGCACACCTCTATAAACAGTAGTATTTACCCTAATCTTACTATTATTTTAAGAATTTAAGCAACAATAAAGAACAAAGAAATATCACTTCATTAACATAATTGAACAATTATAATTTTTTTTAATCAGGTTAATTGCAAGATACATCGAACAATATGGAGCCGAATCTTCTGTTGTTACTAAGTCGAATGTCGCTTGCATCCATTCTTTGTCCTACGACGAACAAAGATATGTTTTCAAAAATCAAACATTTGAAGACTTAACAATATGTAGTTGACTAGCTTTTCCTTGTGGCTTTTGGTTACTCTAGAATTGTTGTTTACAGTGTAGGTGACAAGTGATCAGATGAGTTAACTGGAGTAAGTGGAAATTTGCAACTCAAAAGTCACAAGACCTTATTTCATGAATCAACAGGATTTCTATATAAGACTTTTCGTACGACGCCCAGTTTTGATATTTATTAGTAAGGGTTTATAAGTCAAATCCCAAAGATTTTTCATCACATACTTTTATCATGACTGTATGTAGGGGTATGTGTGTGTTTGAGTAATGTCTATGTAGAGATTATACCTACTCTACATAGAATCTTACAGAGTGGTATAGCTAATTACCTAGACTACGTATATTAGTGACGACACGTTCAAGAAAATATAGCTTTAAAATTAAATAATTCAATTCAGCTCTTAATCGATTGAAAAATTAATTTACAATATGTTATTATGTCTTCAAGTAATTTACGCGAAAATGTCAATTGAAATTTCAGCGGTAATTCGATTTACTTATTAACGTGTAAGCAATTTACTCATTTTCGTACCTTTTAATGAAATTTTCTATCGAGGACGGACTTTCTTATCAAATATTTAGCGGAAAATAAAATGTGATAAGTGCCTCTAAACGTCCGTACGCCCCTATTAGTTAATTCTTGGTATGCACAATATTTCTAAAACAAGAAATCAAAATGGCAGTGAAGTTTAGTTCTTTTTCATTTTGCAATCTAAGATTATCAGTTCAATTGTTAACTGAACTATAAAAACAAAATTAAAAAAAAGGTAACCACAAACAAGAATTGATCCATTCGAAAATAGAATTCCATTTCCAATATGGAAGTTCAATATTTTATAGACAATGTTGCATTATTTTTGACTCGGCAAACGTTGGTAGTAGCAACTGCACTCAAAACTTTATCCCCAAAATAGGGCAGTTATTTCCCGAGCCGCTACATCCGCAGTGCGCGGCAACTCCGCCAGAAAGAGGGCACATTGCGAAAGAAAAGGATAGGCACAATGACCGAAATCGATGTTAGAGAGAGCCGGAAACATACACTGCATCTCACTCACCACCGGTGCGGTTGTACTAAAAATGCACTAATGAAAGTGCGTGGTGTACTGAGTTCGTACTCTACAGTCTGATATACCTACTTTAAATAAATAACATTTGAATCATGAAAGAACAGTATTATTTTAACTTTAATAAATGACTCACACATTATTTAGTATTTATAGACTTTAAGGTTTAAAAACATTTGGCAAAGCAATATCTTAAAACAAATCATAAATTACTAATTACAATTAGAAGCCTATGCTTTGATTTGTAGAGATCTTGAAAGATAAATATTACAATTACTATGCATAAAGATAACATGTTACGTCACAATATTACAATTGACAATCGATTGGCAATGTGTCGGGTTCACAAACATTAAACAGCTGTAGAGTTTCGGGCAACATCGCCTTTGTTCGGTGCTAGCCACACACACAACTATACCAATTACGATCGGCCGAGCCGTTCGGTTGCCGCGTTGAGTTCGTTGTCGTGATGAATCAGTATTCAGTTGCTCAGTAGCACATGAACATTCATGGTGAAAAGATGTGTTAACATTGTAACCGCACATAACAATAAAATATTAACTAATTCCTTTGTAGTGCGTAGATATTTTCTTTATTTTTATTTTACACATGTGTGTGAAGGACAAGTGTGAGTTGTGACAGAGTTCTTTATGATCCCTGGATTGGGTTAGCTGATTGCATTTCAGGTAATTTTAGTTTTTTTTTCTCTAATACTTAGTAAAGATGTTGAATGTCATAATGTCGGTTTGGTGTTAAACAGTGACGAGTGAATGGTAATTGTTTGGCGAATTGTCGCTAAATTATGTTATTGTTAATTGATATTTTTGACGCAATTCCAGTGAAACAGAAATACACTTATTTATGTTTAGTGATTTGTATTAGTTCCATTTCTATCACTGTAATAAAAATGTATAAGTTCGTATAATAAGTAGTGCTGTGGTAAAAGTTTTAGTCTTCGAGAACATGCTATACCTAATTAATCATAATTAATGGACGATGGCAAGTCAAATCGCAAAGGAATTATTCTATGTTTAATTAAAATGTCTATGACCGACATTTTTTTTTTAATAAAACCATTTACTTTATATTGTAATTATTTTATGATAGCACACTTTAAATATGTGTATACATACGCACAACGTGCATCTCTTTGCAAAAAAAAAAATAAGAATGTGTTTTGTCTCTGACTTTTTTACACATTAATCGCGTTAATTTAAATTTAATCAACAATTATTGGACTATATTTTTTTTCTCTTTATTCAATAATTAAATTATGCAATGTTCCTATATTTCTTCTGATATACACTGCTGTTTATATGAAGATAAACTTTCAATTCCAAGGCCGACCATTGACAAGATTAAATTAAATAAGTAGGTAAGTAGGGAAATCGTAAATAAATTACGGTTTTTATAGACTCTAGTAGTGCTAGGTAGCTATAAATCATATAAGTATTATAGTCCTTATAATCTACGTGGATTTATGTGGCAGTTCTCACTAGTATCATTTTAGAACTTACGAGTTACATTTTAGGTACGAATTTTTAAATTTATGATTGCACTTTATTTATGATAAGACTGGCACGTAAAGAATGAAAATACAGGCAATACAAAATAGAATCACTTGTTCAAAGTTGTACTTCCTAGGTTGCACCATATGCTTGTATGATCTGTAAATATTTATTTCGGAGTCTGGGCGTTTTCTATGCATAATACGTATGTGTTCACAGAAAAAAGTACCTATAAAAGTATTTTATCAGTCAATTTAGTTGTCAAAGTACAAGCTCTGTTTAGTGTGAAGATAGACGGCGTTGTGTGTCACATATCCGATTATTTATTTATTATTTTTTAAACAATATATATTTATGTCATTTAATTTTGGGTAAAAACTGTTTTAATGTAGCTTAAAACCATTATAAAGTTTATTGAATCTATAACTTTTGTAACACAAAAAGAGAATTTGTTTAAGGTTGGGTTTCAACCAGAGATGTTCGAAGCTGAGTGTAAAGTACCAAATAGTAACCGTTTACTTTCCTAGCTTCGCTTAGGTTAAGTGAAATGAGGTTGTAAATGTAGAAATAAAAAAAAATAAAGTGGGTTGAGATTGTGTGCTATATCTTGTGCGTTCAGTCAAGGAAGTCTTTGTTACATGCTCTCCGCTTAGCTCGCTCGCTCATCATAGCTCGCTTTCTGGTATAACGCTGGTAAAAATGCAGCCTAAATATGTATGAAAAATGATTTTGATTTTGTGTTGAGCACATAGATACAAACGGACTTAACGATTAAAAAAAAGTTTTTACCACTTTGTGTATTTATTTTATAAAATATATTTAGTGATGTCTGAATGTTAATTATGCATACAGGAATTAAACTGATCAAAAGCACACCTGTCACACTGTCTGACCACGACCCGTGCAACGTGAAGGTCGCTTCTCGTAATAAAAATTCGATCAATTTAGTTCCTATCTACTTTCGATCTCACAAACGTCATAATTGCAGGTAAATTGTCGAGAATTCGGCTCAAAAGTAACAAAGAAATCGTTTTTGAAATGTATTTTTTTAATTTTTTTTTTTTTATTTCTCCTTATTGTATACATAAAACAAAAGAAGAAGAAATGAGTTACAAAATATATAAATGTAACAATCGGCGGTCTTCTCACACACGGCAATTTTTGCCAGACAATCTTATAATAATATATCTAATAATTAAGAATTAAATAATTATTGGGTTAATCCCACATAATATCTACCTGCGAATGTTAAAAAACCGTAAAATTCATAAAAGCATTAAAATTGGTGGAATGAAACCTATTATGTTTACGTAATACGAAGTAAATGTACGTAGATATAGACAGAATATTAGTAACGATTTGACGATAATTAACATTATCAATATTAAGTCGATAAAGAAGGAAAAGATTTTATTTATTACCGTTAAAATAATGTTTGCTTAACATTTATATTTATACATAAAATGTTCTAAAACAATAAAAAAAGAACACTCATAAATTAAACGATAAATTTTAAAACAGTCCAAATGAAGACATAAATTTTGTAAGGGTTTATTCCTATGTACCTATGTACCTACCATCATATGGGTTGATTACAAGGATGGGCGCCAGACAGGCGGCAGTCATAAGAGAAAATTTGGAAGAAGAGTGGGAAAATTATTATAATTATAGAATCAGAGATTGCTATTAATACCCCAATAAAAAGAACATAAGAACAATGAATAAACATCTGATTATTAAAGTGAAGTGAAGTGTGAAATTGTTACTAGAAATTTCTTTGAGCATGCCGTATGTGTTATGCAAGATTACGATCGATCGTAACTTTTTTTTAACAAGTGAAGGAATTATTCTATATCGCCATTATCAATAGCTTTTAACAGTCCACTGCTGGACATAAGTCTCTCCATCGAAAGGTGGTACAACAAGTATTTTTGATCGTAGATTTTTTTTTTCAGTGTCTTAATTAATCTTGAAACAAATACGTATAAAGTTAAGACTTAAAAAAATAACAAAAAATCATAAAAAAATTAAAAAATTAGGCATCGTCACCTACTGGAATTAGGCAATAAATCTTAACCATCCAAAACACGAAGAAAGTTGTCTAAAAGAGAAAGAGGAATTATAAAATCCGAATATTGCGTCACCTCTATGGTTCATTTGTAAATCTAAACCAATTTTGATTTGATTTATTTATTTTTGGTATACAATGAAAATCGTAAAAACATTAAAAAAAATAATATTAAAATTTTTTTATTTATTTAAAAATAAAACATTAAAAAACATACTAATGAACACAAATAATGAAACTTCCTTTCTAAGGAGAAGCCTATGACCAGCAGTTTACTATGAAAGGCAGTGGACATTTATCCAGTGGTTGAGGTTGGATGAGTTTAGTCACATGGTAATTAAAATTATTTTAAATTTTTGTCTATGTTATGTGAACATAACATTACGTAAATAGACGCAAAATTTGATATATTATGTCCATATAACATAGACAAAAAAATAGTACTTATCTTGCTGTACAATATATAATGACTTATATTGAAATAAACATACTATACACACAAAAACAATATTATCTCAAATCAAATAAAAAGTAGTTCTTAGAACTTATTTTTCTCGTATGTAATATAAATATAACCCTATAAAAAAACATATAAAAACTCATGTCTCACGTCGCTACGCAGTTCTTCAGCCGCAAAAAATTCATTATCATCAACAGACTTACAGTCCACTGCTGGACATAGACCGGTACTTAGCAAGGAGATTTTGGCCTACTACACCACATACGCCAGACGGGATTCGGGACGGGACTTCTTTTTGCAGTGATGTTGTCTTAAGCATTTTGTTCTCTTCGTCTTACAACCCTCAAGGGGAGAACGGGGGTGATGATATTATGTTCTTAATACGGCACTACACCGAGAAGTTATTACCTAATAACTAACCCAACAGTTTTTTAGACTATCCTTCATCATCAGCATCATCATCAACAGCCTTATTCCACTGAAGTTTTAACCTATTATGCTGACTAAACCAGTGTGGGGTTTTCTCAAACTTTCCTTTTCCTTGCTGTTGCCTTTTCTTACGACACCCACGTACAAGAGTATCCGTATCAAAAACAAATGTTCACGAACTATGTCCGTAATAGAGAGTTTGGTAGTACCAACTGAACTCCAACAAAATCAAAATGTTCTAAATTTCACTAAATTAGGTACAGCTTTTGCAAGTTAGTCATTATTACAAGCAGATGGTTATATACAGCGTATTTCTCATACCGTCTACAATATGCACACGAACTATTTGGATCACGTCCAAAACTAAATACTGACCTTGCATACTGTTAACGCTTAGAAAACGAATAAGAAAGTCCATCTCATAGCCAATTGCATTATTCTGACGCACACTAGGCTAAAGGTTACAGAGGACAGAGCTTAAAAAAATATCAAACTCAAAAAAAAACTTTTTACAAAGGAGATGTAATATATAGTCTTCCTTATATTTTTTTTTTGTAGAAGCCAACCAAAGTGACTCTACTGCCTGATGGAGGGCATGAATAGAATCCAAGAATGGTGGTTACCATATTCACTGCGAATGCAAACAATGCAGTATGGTGGCCTAGTGAGATGCTTCTTCACTCCCCTCTTAACACACCCTATACATTATATATTACGAATTTTATCACTAAAACTAGATGCGCTAGTGTGGTGGTAGTTTAGACTGTTGGCTGTCGCCTCCATATCTACCACAACTCATGTGTTCTCTTTATATCTCCAACATGGCCATGAATACTTAATAATATTTGCCTTGCCTATAAGCTGTTTTCCCGGAGGAGCAGGCAGAGGCATATTAAAAGCCCACTTTTCACCAGTGTTTTAGTCCCACGTAATGTGTGGCTAGCTTATTACCGCGAATCGTGATGCTTTATTTGCTTGATTAAGTTTAAATCATAATTAAAAAACCATTAACAAACTTCTAACATAACTTGTACCATAAAAATTGTTCTTGGAATTTATCTTATTTGACCGCTCGCAAAAACGTAATGCTTCAAAAAAGGAAACTTAAGTCAAGGGGCGTCCCTTCGATGCCCTTGACCTGCAATCGGGGTTTTTTCTTAAATAAAGGTTTATTATTTACAAGTGCTAACGATGCTAGATTTTGCTTTTAGATAACTTACCAGTACTCGGTAATAGGTACAGCGGACCCTCGGTAATCCGGCCCCTGTCAAATCCGGACCCCCCCGTAATCCGACATCAATCAAACAATTTTCGCTAATGTAGATCGTGCATGATTGAACAGGTTACAACTTGAGTAGGTATTGTTTAAATTCCGATTGCTAAGTTTGAATTTGACTACGTGTGATAGCGGTGCAGCTTAGCGTTTATTCGTTGTGCATTACGTTTACATACTTAGTAGTGTCGTCACAAGCTCAGAAGACAACATATAGAATTTTATGATTTATCTGTAATTTGTCGGCTTACAAGGTACTCTTTTGTAAAAAAATCCGGGCTATAGGGGGTCTTAGGCAGTACTCTATAATCCGACAAATTCGATAGTCCGACACTGCCTTGCAAAACGTTTGACGAATTACCGGGGGTCCATTGTACTAAACATTAAACAAATAAAACTGTTAACAAGCCGACGACTTTAATTTCCATAAAACCAGTTTTACTTTTATTAGTTAGAGAAATCAAGTGTCATCACCTAACCCAAAATCTGTTAAGACGTTTAGACCCTGGAACTCATAATCTTACTTCTGGTGTATTCTGGTTAAAAGTACAGACGTTTAGTTAAGCACATAAAACAAGCATAATCTACAAAAATAATGGAAAATGTAATAACACCATTGTGCAAGCGAAATTACCTTCCATATAATTACTATAGCGAAAATTTTATGATTCAACCATGTTGAAACTTAATTTGTTCAGCAAATGTTCCCCACATAATACCTAAGAGGCCTTAGGTCTCCTCCATTTAGCCGAAGTTTTAGGTGCTGTGCCATCACATGTTTCCAACTTTACATTATAACTTTAATGTGTAAGAGCTTTGTGTGATGTGATGCTTTAGTATACACATATATATGTGTATAGGTATGAAATATGCTATTAACTAACTCATTTGCGTTTCTCAAGAGGAATTTTTCTCGGTTTTTGCAACAATTTTTTTTGATGCTCGACTCTTATTGGTCGTAGCGTGCCTAGACTATAACCTTCTTCGATAAATGGCCTATCTAACATTAAAATAATTTTTCAATTAAACCCATTGGTTCCTGATATTAGAGTGTACAACAAGACAAACGATACATCTTTAAAATATATCATCTCAGGGAACTATATTATTTAATAGGTGCTACTCCAAACTATAATCTATCTCTGTGCCAAATTTCATCCAGATGCGTTCACTCCTTTTTGCGTCTAAGAGTAATAAACATCATAAAAGTTTTTGCCTTAATAACATTAGTGTAGATCTACACAGGTCGACATCTCGCAGCAACATGGCTGTCATGCCAATGTTAACGACCTCAGCCACAATGAATATTACAATGTACCTGATGTAACTAGACTTGAATCATATTTGCAAGACAACTGCTATTAACTGATAATGTGTTGAGCTATGAAGCTAAAGAAATGTTTTGAAATGATTGGATTTCGTAATGGATTATCTAGTGATGAATGCAATAATGTTAAACTGTAGACAGTTTTCGCCAACAGTTTCACTTAGGTTAATGTACATTCGTCATATAATTACTTGAGGTTTCTTTTTTACGGTAAGGGTCCAAAGGACAGCCATACTTTACCAGAGCAGCAACGGCTTGATCGAAGTGACATCACAACCTCACCAAAGAAAATGTTCAGAATCCTTTCGTTGCTTGTCGTAGAGTAAGGTTAACAGGGACCTTCACCCCTTCCCTCTCCTAAACTCTTTAACTACTTGAAAAGTCATTCAAAGTCTGTCAATTTTTCTCTTTTTTCTTTCATCAATTTTTATCCATGAAGTTAAAAATTTTGTAAAAACAGCTTCATAAAACTATAGTAGTCCAATAGTATGTATCTGTCGTAAGTCCATAGATAATAGATCAAGATATGCTGATCATACAAAAAATACATACGGTTGAAATTCGACCACCAAGCGACGTCTATATTCAATGAATATTCAAACGCATTGTTCTTTAAAGAGTTTAAGTTTGAATAAGGAAGGAATAACAAAATATTTAATGAGAATCTAGAACAAAGACAATATTCTATAATAAACCATAGATAAAAGTTTTCTTTGTTAGTTTCATTATTATAAATGTTATAAAACTACTAGTTAGTCATATTTTAAAATCAAAACACGAACGCATTTTTATTTCTATTTTTAAAAATTGTTTCAAAGAATTTTTAGCAGTTGAAAATATCAAATTAATTCTTTTTTAAAAACAGAAGTATTTATTTAAACAGTAGAGATAAACATATAAACGTAATGAAAAACGAATGTGTAGATTAAAAAAATGCATAACTTATTTGAGGTTCTCTAAGCAAAAAAAATGATTAAGAAAAAAACAGAGCTTGTTTAATCTATTAGCTAACTATTAAGTCCGTGTGGTGACAGATTAAGAATACATAGTGTTACCACCCCTATTTATCCCGTGGGTGTCGTAAAAGGCGGCTAAGGTAACAAGTATATAAGACAACATCATTACAAAGAGAAGGAAAACTTGAAACAAACCCTATTCCAACCCGTCTGGCCAGCGTGGTATAGTAGGCCAATACCTCTTTGCTAAGGAGAGGCCTATGTCCAGCAGTGGACTGTAAAAGGCTGTTGATGATGTTTAGTCTATGTCTAAACAATAGCACTTCGTCTTTGCTAAAGAAATTATTAGCTACTAAAAAGTTTCTATACACATACATACTCATATGTATTATAAACTAATCCATCTGGCCAGCGTGGCACAGAAGTCCAAAATCTCCTTTCTAACAACAGGACTATTACTGGCTCTTGATGTGATGTGATGTAAATGAATCTAAATGAGTCCAGTGAAACTTTTTGAGTACCATTAGAATGCGAATTGTGATCGATCGTAACGAGTAACTTCAACAATCAATGTTCATTAATGGACTATTTGAAATTGGAATTAGTTGTTATGTTTAATATGACAATCACAGCAGAATATGACAATGCGTGTTTGTAATTTAAAATTGAATGGAATACGAACATGGAAAGTACACATTCAGAGAAGCGTTCATTATGACAGTTGGTGTAGCAATTGGTGAGCGTAATTTCTTTTTTCTTTTTAGAGACAACGCCCGTAAAGTTTTTAACCATAGTTTTTTGTTGTAATAACTTTCGTAGATAACCCCCAAAGGCCGAATCAAATATTTGAAGATCACACAAACATTTGGTCCATTTCTTAAATCTAACCCGAGACGTATAGCACAACATAATTGACACACTGTGGCATTACATTAATATTATTTATATTATATTATCTTTCCTCCCACTTCTGTGTAATCTGTGGTATTGATTTCGTCATAAAAAGGTACCGAAGTAACAGAAAACTGGGCAGTGTACCTATGGTTTGACAATTATGGGGTATGGAAGAAATGAGCTGACAGATTACAATTTTTTCTTTTTTTTCTAATTATAGTCTGCAATAATGACTCTGTCTGATGGAAAGCATGAAAAGAATCCAAGAGTAGTGGTCACCATACTGATTGCGAATGCAAGCAGTGCAGTATGGTGACCCACATTATGGCAGGCTAATAAGATGTTTTTTCACGCCCCGCTTAAAGTATCCGGGATCGTAGTGGCAGGAAAACACTTGCGCTGGTAGTGAGTTCCAGGTTTTGCCTGATTTCTAAAAGACTAATGAGACGAACCGTTTAGTTTGAGAGTGTATTTCTACTATTCTAAAACGGTGATTCCCAACACGTGTTGTCCTGTAAAGGAAGACGGTGGGATCAGTTGGAAGAGCTCGTCAGAACACTCTCGTTCACTTCTACAACACAGGAGTCACAAGTTGCTTTTTCCGGTTTTGAGTGCTCCTGAACCAAGGGTAGAGTGGAGATGGCTGCCGTGGTTTGACTTTCCACTCCAATACTCGGTGTAAAGCAACGGAAAAGATACTTAACGTCCCTTTTTAATGAGGCGGATGTATCACTTAGGTCTAGAAGGCACATTTGTGCCGACGTGTGGCTTTCCCACAGTATTATTGATTTTTAATCTACCTTGTATCGTATATAACTGTTTATTTAAGATAACTGTATAGTATATAGATAGACAACCCTTTATTAATACCCCTGGGTTCACGTACATGTGTTAGATGAGGAAAAAGAGGCCTCTTTTTAATTAAAAGTTTCAGATAAACAGGATAGCTTAAAGTTTATCTTAATTTGAAAATTGTAGGTGCCAACGAGTATAAAAATATAAGTATTTAACCACTTAATAATAATAACACGTCGTCGGGGCTGAAATTTGAGGGATCCTCTTATCAGGTCCTGGAATAGTGATGATAGGACTACCTCGGCAGTACCCTTTTACCCTTTTTACAATACACATGACGGAGTTATCGAGAACTTTCCCCTTTTTGTTTGAAGTCGGTTAATTACAAGAAATTGTATTGTTTGACATTTCTCATACGTTTGTTGCTAAGCGTTGCGTGGACAAACTTTGGCTTAGTAATAACCGCGTTAAAGCAGGCAGCTTTTCAGCCATGAAAACCTGAAACAAGGTCATGTTATTTGTTAAAAGAATTTGCGTGCCAGCGGCGTATTCTAAAAGTTTATTGATCGAGAAATATAATAGTCTACGTACATTTGTATTGTGACTTATGTAAGCTAACAGGGCATGTTTGAACGTTGTTCACAGAAAGCGAAATGCGAAAGGCATTACGTGAATGGAAGTAGGGGTTTTTTCTTAACCGACCTTTGTACGTTCTTTTTAAATGCTTGAAATAACAGTATGAGGTATTTTAGACGTAGTGTTGGGTCGGTAGTACGTTTGGAGAAGTTTGAACCGGCCGATAACTTATCCATTACCAATATAGTCACTTCTAAGATAATACAGTAGACAAACCATTAGTTAGTAATATTAATAGCAAAAAACTGTAAATTTCTCACAGTTAAGTTTACAGTAAGAAAGAGTAGGTTTCTTATTTGTGTCTCAATGCGTTCCGAAATAATTGATTAGGGGATGATTCCAAAAAAATTAACTACGTCCCTGAGGAGCCGCAGATCCGAAGAGTGTTCCTAGCGTGTCAACAAAAAAAAGGGAATGATGTTCTGGTGATGAACTCGAGGGTTCCAAAAATCTTGTATTTTTCTTTTTTCTTTACACTTAACGTGGCACCGTATCGCAAGCTGGGCACAGTTGGCCTATTTATTAAAATCTGGTATATGAATTATGCAAAGATTGCATTTGTCATGCGAAACTTTAAACAATTATCACATCATATTATAGCAGTAATTTTTTATGGCAGAATAGAATAAACTGAAACCACACTATATTCTGACAGAGATTGGACAATACAGTATAATGACCCAGAAAGAAAGTCTGCGGCTATTCACACGGCATGACTAACGGACTTAGGTCTTTGACTAGACAGGCTTTTGTTTCGTCTCACGAGTCACTCATGAGATAAAGAACCGTCTTGGCGTATTCCCATTTTTTGTTTATTGGGTTGTTTTTTAATTGGGGTTCTATAGGCTAATATAACGTTGTGCCCTTTTAAGGATTTTGATAATAAAAGTGCTTTGATTGACTGACTGATCCATCAACATAGAACCTAAGCTGCTGGAACTTTCACCTTGATCCTTTGATATTTTGATGTAAGTACCCATTAAAAATGGGTTTTTTGGAAATTTCTTCCTTAAGAAAGTACAATAAAAAATGAACGGTTGCATGGAAATTTACCATTTTCAAACTTAGAAGCACGAAATCTGGTTTCAAAGCCGCGGGCACTAGTTAGAATATTTAAAATGAAATATAGTTTGAAAATCTATTATCGTTAACACCTACATTCAATGATAAATCGAACTAGAAGTTTTGTTCAGTATTTTATTCCTATGCTAAGAATTATTTTCCAAGTTTTAGTTCAACTTATCATTAGAGCGTGTCTTTTTATTTTTTTTTTGTACTATGTAATTTTTTTATTTTTCTTTTGACTTATCCTTAAAGCACGTTTTATTATTATTTTTTTAATGATACTTATTTAATTTTTTATTCGACTTATCGTTAAAACTTTAATAATTATTCATTTTTGATTGACTTATTATTATACAAAAACTAAAAAATAAACACTTCAATTATTATTTAGTTTTTTTATTTTTTAGTGTAATTTTTTTTTTCGGTTTTTTTTTTTTATTTTTTGTTATACTGTATGTATATGGAGATGAGAGAGCCTATGTGCAATCTAGGCTTTAATAGTAATTGGAGTTTATGTACAAAGCACACAGACTTGGGCAGACATAATAGATATTACATAATTATTCTCGCCCATATCAACAGCTGGTTATATTTAATGAACAATATAAAATCAATGTATTGTTTAGCTATAGACAATGTAATCGTGGGAGATATGGTTCGGCACACATTGATAGACTACCGTAGTGATACGGCTTCACGGAGAACCGTGATCGAAGTTACCACCAACCCCTCAACTTCCTTGTTTCTTATTTATTATTTACCACCTGGTAACCGCGCTCGTTTGCCACCAATAAAATAAAAATTCAAGGTGACACTTTACTGAAATATTTACTGTTAAATATACCTAGAGACAAAAGTTATGAAGTAACAAAGGCAAACTAAATTGACTTACTAAACAAGTCATGCTATAGATTTCATTCTTGTCTGAAGGTCGTCAGTTTTATCGCTGTTGTTGTTACAGCTCAGAGTATAAAAATAGCCTTATTATCATTAGCCTTTAATAGTCCACTGTTGGACATAGACCCAGTCTTAGAAAGAAGGCTTTGGCCTGCTATACCACGCTGGTAAGGGTCAGTAGTGTTGGTCCGGATAACAACTGTTCCCGGGTTCCTTCTATTTCAGGCGCAGAGTGACACACCGTGTGGTTTTTATCGGTCTGATTCCGACATCTACTCTACCGCAAACCTCGGTGGGGTTTCCACACGTAAAAAAAAAGGATTAGCAGTGTTGTTTTAAAATTTTCCTTGATTTGTAGTACTGTATACTGTTATAACTTTCCATATTTTAAATCCTTCAGCACACTGATTCAAGTGCCTGCTTACGGTCGGTATTTTCTTTGTTTCTAAATTGTTTCTTTCAGTTATTATTAACTGTATCCTTGGCCTTTCAGTGCCTACTCCACAATCGAAAGCAACAAATACCTACAATCAATGCCTACTGTAGTTATTATAGCAATGAAATAGTAATTTGACGTCACGCAATGAGGTATTGTTGTGTGATTGGCTATTCTACTGGGCGGTATATTATTCCTAATATCAGTTTAAGGTATTCTTGTTAAGTAAATATGAACCCAATACGTCAATTATGTTGTAGCGTAATTAGGTAAATGTTATGGGTAATAACAAAGCGTTTAATGTAAATAATCGTTGTCATTAAAGTTGTTTTTTGCTTGCCATATGTAATCATTGTTCATGTTAAGTTTTATTGATATGTAAAACTTTTCCAATCGCTTTCCTGAAATCTGTAAGAGTTTTTAGGAAAGAGATTATAGGAAAATGGATGCAGTTGTGTCACACAAAGTAGAGAAGGAGACAGAGAGGATAGCAGGAGAAGAGTAGAGAGTTAAAGTTGAGAAAATATAAGTCTCTCTCTCTCTCTCTCGGAAGGTATTTTTTTTTGTTTTCTTTTTTCATACGTTATAACAGGCCAATAAAAGCCGAGCACCAATTAAATAAATATTGCTAAAACAGACAAAGTTTATTCCTATTGAGCGACGCAAAGGAAACTGCGCGGGTCAGTGATAGCAAAACATAATTGAACTTTAAGTTAATCTATGGTTGAATTGCCTCTACTACCTAGCATAATAGCAATATAATTCGAAACTCATATGATCAATCCAGGTGAGGCAAATACATGTCATCTGTGTCAACACTTAGCCTAAAAGCGAGGTTACTTGATGTATGAACTATGTACAACTTGAGCAAACAATGAAATTGATCTTGTAAAGGTGTTATAGTAATAGAGATCGTTTTGACTTGAACTATTACTGTATGAACTTTCTTTTTTTGTTTATCAAGAGCCTGCCAAAGTGACTCTACTCTGCCTGATGGAAAGCATGAATAGAATCCAAAGAGTTGTGGTCACCATACTCATTGCAAATGTAGACAATGCAGTATGGTGACCCACACTATGGCGGCCTAGTGAGATGCTTTTTCACACCACGTTTGGGGATGTAAAAGGTATGAGAGTCATCGTGGCAGTGTAAGCCTGATATAGTTATCACGATAAGTGTCACCCCTGCATCAATGGGCCTCCGGTTTCGCACTCACCAACGAAATACGACAGTACGGATGCTGGGGTTTAGGTTGGTCTTCAGTGGGAGGGTAGTACTGCCCCGTGCTGAAATTAGCGTGGCTCTACTACCTTAAAATAATTAAAGTTCTTATCATTATAGTTCATAATATAAACTGGATCCCTATAGTTTCATGTAGCTGTTATATATATATGTATTAACTTTATCGCTAAAATTGTTTGAATAATTAACTGTGAAGACAATTAATTTTTGCAAATAAATATCAAGTATTACAAACATATGCCATAATGTGCTAAACCCAAAAAAATTCTTATACTGTAGTAGCTGACCCGCGAAACCTCGTCTGCGTCCCCTATTGTACGTAGCGTGATTTTATACAATGTAAATGAATTTATTCACTATAAAGAATATAGTGAGCCAATCTTTAAATATATACTATCGCGGTTTTCTTTAAGAGCTTTTAAATACGTACAATTCTTTCCTACATTAGTTTTGTGAACCACTCAAAAGGAATAATTTTACCCCTTTTTTGAAACACCCTTGAGGTTGTAACGTGATAATATATAGTCGGCCTCGATATTTAGGCTATCTAATACTAATAATATTCATTGAATTAGAGGGATTACAGGAAACTCTTCTTGAAATGCGTTCTCACAGCTTCAAAGAAATATAGGTTATACTTGTTGCCAGTCAGAATTACAACATGATGTTTTTTTTAAAAAAAATTTTACGCCCGCTTTAGGAATGAATCCTGTGTCGCGGGAGTCTTTACAAACATACAAGAAACGGATACAAAGAACACACAGACTCAAAACAACAATTTGTGGACCACACAAAGTATTGTCCCATGTAGGGTTTGAACCCACAACACTCAGCGTAGTGGAGAGCGGCGTGGCGACCGCTTAAACCACTAGGATAATCGGGCAGTCAAAAATCGTGCGGTCTGGTAGATATCTGGACATGCGAAACTCTTGTAATGCAAGTGTTACATCGTCTCTATCATTGGTACGCTATTTGATTCTTTTTTGTATTGTTCGTGTTAAAATCAGCAGTTTTCGTAAACCAGGAATCAAATAAAACAGGAAAAAATAATACTCAAGCAGATAATACATTTTTATATTAATAAGAAAGTACAATCGGCCTTAAAAATATGAAAGGACAAAAAATTTGCAACGACTTTTTACTTTCATTAGCTTTGTTATCGGTAAAACTATTCATTATGATCTTCATGGCAGTAATACCGCAAGTCTCCGATAGGAAACAGACCACAATGTCCAGAAGAGATCGGGATCTGGTGTCCGTTCGTCTTGTTACTAAAGGCATTACTGAGTCAATAACAACAAATATGCGTATTTTCAGACCTATACGACGGTACTACAAAGTATATGACTACATACTTTCAATTTTGATTTTCGAGTTACATATATCCAGGTTCAATGGCAGCTGTAGTCACTCAACATCAGAGGACCCCCGCTTACTGATTTGCTACTACATTACTAAAAAAATACTTATTAGTGACCGTAGTGGTATTAGTAAAAACTGCATTATTTTTAAAATATTCGAGAGCATGAATGTCCCTATACAATATACCTACAGTGAGATAAGATAACCCAGGTGTACTGAACCTCATACAATACGTAGATATGTAGTTGTGTTTACAATTAGCACGTGGTAAATAACAGTTGTAAACATTGTTGAAACACTTGTTTACACTTCATTGTGTAAAACAAATTATTAATAAAAATTTCAACAATATAATTAAGGTTCCTCAATGGTGTAGCGGTAACGAGAGTGGTTGCTGTGCTCGAGGTCTCGGGTTCAATTCCCGGGTCGGACCAAATATTTGTATGATCTGTAAATATTTGTTTCGGAGTTTTGGTGTTTTCTATGTATGTATATATGTACAAAAAATAGTATATAAGTATTATCATTCACTCTAGTTATCATAAGCTATGCTTAGTTTGAATCTAGATGGCGTTGTGTGTTAAATGTCCAAAATATTTATTTATTTATTATTGAGCATTTTAGAAAAAGTCTCCACTCACACCAAAGAACCAGACACGGTTCTAAGTTTTTCATTCTTCATCAAAATTTATGTTACAACTCCATATTAAGTACATATGTACGAGTACCTTTAGGTACATACCTAGTCTTGCCATAAATATTGTAATAAAGAAAAAAGAAAATTGTTAACTGCAAATAACATTTATTACTTTTACAGTGTGTCAGTTTAATACATAAATATAAAACAATTAAAAATATAAAAAGCTTATTCGAAGTGGTCTCCATTGGCTGCAATACAGTCCTTTAAACGATGAGGCCAGTTATCAATAGAAGCACGCACTCTTTCCATGGGAAAATTCTTCACTGCCAATCGTATAGATTGTTTTAGGGACTCCAAATTATCATGGCGTTTAGAGCAAGCTGTACTCTCTAAAACTGACCACAAATCATAATCCAGCGGATTAAGATCGGGACTAGACGACGGCCAGTCTTCAGCTCTGATGAAGTCCGAAACGTTCGATTCCAACCAAGACTGCGTGGACCGAGCTTTATGACCCGGCGCCGAGTCTTGCTGGAAGGACCATACTTGGTTATTGAACATGGTGATGTTAAGGGGCTTAACTACCTTCTCAAGAATGGTATCTTGATACACTTGTGCCGATGTTTTGATACCTTTTTCACAAAAATATGGCTCAGTCACTCCTTCATAGCTAACACCCCACCAAACCATCACTGAAGTCGGATAATGTCCACGTTGCACTCTGTCGACTAATTGGGAAGCTTCCTTAGAGCTTTGAGCATAAATACGGTCATTTTGTTTGTTAAAATGTTGCTCAATTGTAAAAATTTTCTCATCCGTAAACAAAATTTTTCTGTGACCTCCCTTTGCGTACCGCTTCAGTAGTTGTTTCGATTTTACCACCCTATTCTTCTTTAAATTATCAGTTAAGAAATGGCCAGTGCGTCTCTTATAGGCTGCAAGTCCTAAGTCATCTTTTAAAATACGCGACATGGTTCTAGGTGCTATCTTCATTTCCCGAGATAAAATCTTTTGCTTTCGGACAGGATTTCTTCGAATTCTTTCCCTTACTGCTTTGACCACCTTTTTCGTACGAACACTACGTGGACGGCCAGATCTTTTTCTGTCACAAACAGAGGAGGTCTCATTGTACCTATTAATAGCCCGGTACACAAACATTTTACTAATACCAAGTGTATGGAGAGTTTTAAAAATTGCATTTGGCTCCATACCTACTTTGTGTAATGCTATCACAGCGATTCGGTTCTCTTTATCACCCCACACCATTTTAATATCGCAAAATATTTTACAATGTATTGGCGCCAAAATGAGAAAACACAATGAACAATCGTATAAAAATGACAGATTCGAAATTCAAATGTAATATTTTTTTATAATTAAGTGTAACAGTATTTATGGCCAGACTAAGTAGAGTTATATCATGTCGCAGTACTTTCCTTTTTTCAGACCACTGAAGCGAATAAAGTTTACTAAAACATTAACTTACATTTACATAAGTTATGTTACGTATATATTTACATCACACACGTATTACTTAAGTAAAGTTTATGTACTGTTTCGAGGCACATAATCTAATATATAAAATTCTCGTGTCACAGTTTTCGTTGCCATACTCCTCCGAAACGGCTTGACCGATTTTGATGAAATTTTTTGTGCTTATCCGGTATCTATGAGAATCGGCTAACATCTATTTTTCACCCCCCTAAATGTTAGGGGTAGTACAACCCAAAATTTTATTTTTTATTTTTTAGACAAAATTTTTAATTTCTATTTTTTTATGATACAACATACAAAAATACATACAATCCTCAATTTTCACCCTTTTACGATCAACCCTTATTTTTTAATAGCCATTTTAGTAAAAATGGCAAAACAACGTTAGCCGGGTCAGCTAGTATATTATATATTTTTGTTACACATTACATAGACTGACGATTTTGAACCTTGAACATGTGGCTGTATCAAAAGGAAATTGTGGGTGAAATAGAAGACAAAGGCCATAACTTCGACACTGGGAGTACAATAATCTTCAAACTACATGAAAAGAATTGCTAAGAACTCATAGTAAAAAAAATATAAGATCAAAGAAAAACACTAAATTTAGATTCCACAATAAAATTTTAGTAGAACATGTATTTACCTTAATCTACACTAATATTAAAAACTTGTGAGTTTGTTTGTTTGACTGTTTGTTTGTTTATTTGATTAAACACGTTTATCTCAGGAAGTACTGAACCGATTTGAAAAATTCTTTTAAGACCTGTTGGATGTTTGTCTTGTCTTTGATTGGAATAAACCTATGATATGTGTAACGTTAATAAATACAGTTTTATGTCAGTTGTACAAGTTTAAAATATACGCAGTGCACCATTCATACAGGCTATTGATGCAGGGGTGACAGTTATCGTGATAACTGTGTGAGTCTTACACTGCCACGATGACTGTCATGCCTTTTACGTCCCCAAGCGTAACGTGAAAAAGTATCTCACTAGGCCGCCATAGTGTGGGTCACCACACTGCATTGTCTGCATTTGCAATGAGTGTGGTGACCACAACTGTTTGGATTCTATTCACGCTTTCCGTCAGGCAGAGTAGAGTCACTTTGACAGGCTCTTCATATAGAAAAAAAAATCATGCTGCTATAAACTAGAAAATAATTTGTTAAGAACCGCTTGAGAAGAAAAACAAGATATGGGGATTGAGAAACTTATGAGTAAACATAAAACATTGTAATCATCAATTCACATCATCAGCTCTGTAGTTCAACTAAAGAATTTTCTAGAATAGGAAATAATATAAAAAGACCCAAAGGACGTCATCACGACATTCTATGATGCTTTGCTAATTTCGCACTGATCTTTTTATCAGATCCGATATAATTCATAGTCCATGCGTTTTAGATAATCTAGTACAGAACACTGATAACGCTACAATGTTGTATTATATGTAAACTGATAAAATTGTCTGATTCCAATTCAAAATGGATAAGGCATAAAAAAAATTATAATCGGGTACAGGTGTGGGATTAAAGATAAAACTGGTACGCACATTACCAACGTTTTTAATTATTATTTCAAGAAATTAGAATAATAACATTGAAAATTGTATTTTTTATGTTCATCATAACATCCGGTCATTGCTAAGTTATGAAATGTCTTTTTTTTGGTTTAGCAATGATTACCTAACTACAAAGTTTACAATATCCCAATATCTATTTTTATCTCTATACCAAAATACAAATGTTGTTATGTATAAATTTTTTTTCATGTTTTTTTTTTAAAAATTGTATCCAAAAATATATAAAATAAATAACTTTACACATCTCGCACATGATATGTAAATATAATACAGTTTTATATTTGTATACATAATATGTCTCTCAAAATGTATTTGGATTGCCGTAACTGTGTTCACTTCATCCATCGACTAAGAGTCTCCATTAGATCTTGTGACTCTAATCTAAACATATTGCAAAATACTTATACCCTGTAACTGTCACTTATTCACAGGATTCTTTTTTTCCTTTTCTATCTTAAGAGCCTGCCAAGGTGACTCTACACTGCCTGATGGAAAGCATGAATAGAATCCAAGAGTTGTTGTTACCATACTAATTGCAAATGCTGACAACGCAGTATGCTGACCCACACTATGGCGGCCTTGTGAGATGCTTTTTCACACCCCACTTGGGGACAAGCATGACAGTCATTGTGACAGTGTAAGGCTTACACAGTTACCACGATAACTGTCATCCCTGCATCAATGGGCCTCCAATCTTGCGCTCATCGACGAAACACGACAACACAGATGTTGGCGCTTTAGGTTCGTTTTCTGTGGAAGGATAGTACTGCCCAGGTCGAGCCGGCCCGCTTGTGCTAGAATCAGCGTGGCTCTACTACCTTATAATTTTTTTTAAATAACACAGTTTAAATAACTTGCTTAACTTTCTTTTGAAACAATTAAAGTGATGCAGTATAGTGAATAGAATAAACAGAATTTTCTTAGCTAATGAATGACAGAAACGTTAATCTAACGGAACCCATGACGTGAAACGACTGCCGCTCGGTAAATATACAATCAATCAAGTAATTAAAGGAATTTATCGAATAAATACATTATGTACCTTCCTAAAATTCCTCTAAACTCAGTTGAACTCTAAATTGGTACATAAAACAAAAACTAAAAGAGGTCACCTGAACTCATTGTCGTTGCGCCGTCGTCTACAAAGACAATTTACTCAATAACTAAGCACAAACTATCAATTGTGGCAATTGAACCAATAGCCTTTGTTACCAAACCATATTTGTAAACTATTCTTTTACAAGATGTGTTAATATATATATATATATATATATATATATATATATATATATATATATATATATATATATATAAATATCTTTGTTTAAATTCAATGTACTACGAAATTATATCATTCAATATCAGTTCGAAGGACTCGGATTTTGGCAATAGCCAATTTGAAGTACCTACAGGAATGCGATACTTTTTTACCTGATCAAGCCTTTACTAGCATTGTCTTTTTATGGTTTCTTTTTAAAAAACACTCGATTTTTCTGCTTAATTTTTTGAAGTATCCGATATCTGAAGTGTATGTGAAGAGACTGGCCTCTCGTTATGTAAATGAGTCGATAATTACAGTTGGTAATTACAGAAATTAAAAATACTGGTGACGTATTTGTATTGTTTTGATATTACAGTACAGCCTATTTTTTTAATCAAATATGATAAAAATGTGATTGGATATCAAGTGTTAATGTTCTAATATTAACAAAAAAATTAAATAACGTCGGCATAAAGAATTTTCATATTCCATAATTATTAATATTATCCCGTCATTGATAAATTGTGAAACATAAATACCCTTTTTAAGTTAACAATGTGTTTAATTCTACCAAGAAATACAAATACAGATAAATAAACAATTAGCAATCTTTGTATTTTGTTAAATATTGACTTGAAATACAAACTTTAAATCAAAGTAAAAAATATATCATCAAAATATTTAATTTTTTGAATGTTGTCGATAAGAAATATTTATAAATAGGCAGTAATTACATTATATAATACTTATTATGTTTTTGCAATACACACACACACACACACACACACACACTTAAATTTATATCACACTACTTTAATATTATTTCATTGGAGACGTTTTTGTCTCGACGGATTCTATCATATTTGGCTCACATTTAACTGTGGTACGTTATTTACATTACTACAATGTTTACATTTATCGTGTTTTACCCAGGAATAAAATAATAATTCTAGTTTAATGTAACTATTCAAGTTTTCTAATATAACCTCTACTATAAGATTAATTTTGCATTCAACGTCAGAAACGTATATTTTAGCTGATAGATTTTAGTACAAATTTCAGCTCTGGTTATTGCTAACCGCACGTAATGCGGTCGCTGTGTTCGGTATTAATAGAATCCACATTTCATTTCGGTGTGACATCACATCGTCTGATGATATGAGTTTATAAATAATATAAACACACCATGTTATATTGTGTCCAAAGGGATAAAAGCAATAATTTCGTAGATTCACAGTTCGAAAGACAATTATATACAAACGCAAAGGTGAGTACATGCCTGTGTCAACACTTGGACTGAAAACGAAGTGAAACTATACACAGCTTGAGCCAGCAATGAATTTGATCCAATCTAATATTGTTTTCATGTTAACATCGATAAGCCAAACGACGCGTAGCATGGTGCTCGACGCACCAAGTACCGAACTCATATTAAAAACTGAAATAATTATTTAATGTTAAAGAATTTATAAACGTCAAAACACTTATGATTACTATTACACACTTATATTATTTTCATTCGTAGTTTAACACAATTCACATCCCACACAATAATTTTAACTTCAAGTGCCGCACATGATTAAACTACATGATACACACATTACCTACACTAGGACTGCATTTGTTTAATTATCTGTTATCAGGATTTCTATTTATCTAAAGCCTTAATATACGTATTATTGTTACCTAAGGCTTCCGATTGTTACCACGCGGGCAATAAGCTTGCTATCAATTGCCCACTGAACCTCATAATTACTGTTATTATCGTAGAGTGTAGTCGTGTTTGGCAATGTTAAATTTGACTGCAACGTGGCTACAGGTATTGTCTTTATTTTATTTATACTTGTTACTAGGGATACATAGAGGATAAATCGATCGAGGTCGTTTTTGGTAAAAACAATTGTTTGGTTTTCAACTAATCGGATGTCCACCAAATTTTTTATAGGTGAAATTTTTTTAATTGAGTTGATCTCTACGTAAAGAAAGGCCCCGTGAATCTCTTATTTTTATTGGTTTAGTATAACATTCTGGTTTTAGTTTATTCCTTAAAAAACTAAATTATCAAACCAAATTTTAAGTGGGTACATTTGTTTTCATGAGAACGTACTTTTGAGTGTTAACCTATATTCGTCTACAGTATTACCGCTCACATAAGATTTACTGTCACTTATATGGCTTCTAAACTAAAAATAACACGTCAGAACTCGTGTGTGGAGAGATTAACTTAAAAATGATAAAGATAAATAAATATAAGTAAATAATAATTATATTATAATTACAGTTTTATTGTCTAAAAACTGCTATTCTACTAAAGCTTTTATCTTGGGCCTAATTTATTTGTCTCTATGATCTAAAACTTAGATAATAGAGAACGAAAACAAAAAAAAGTTTTTTTTTTATTTTAAACCTGTTTTGGATTGGACCTTTTTAATCGATATCTTATCATTATCAATTTGTTATGTTATAGGTATTTAGTTCCAATATATATTACTTTGCTGATTTTCATGAAAGATAATGCTTAGGTTAAATAATTGGTTTAGTATTATTTACTATATATTTCTTATTTCTGAAATATTACTTTATATTTCTGAAATTTATAATTTTATTTTATTTTTACTGTTAAGTTTTTTTTTAATATATACTTTTTTAAAAATTATTCCTATTTGAGGCATTTTAATTTGATTATGTCATGTTTGAATTTTATGTTATTTTTATTATTTTAAAAACGGCGTGGCAACGCAAGTTTTTTTTTTATATATTTTTTATTTTACGAACCTTCCAAAATGAAGTTCACTTGATGAAAAGTATGTGTAGAACTCAAGAGTTGTGGTCATCACACTCATTGCGAATGCAATATGGTGACCCACACTATGGCGGCCTAGTGAGATATGAATGTATTATTTATTTTAAAACATGTTAAAATATGTTTAAGTCATATCAAGTCTTTTATGATTGTGGCGGCCGGCATTCAATAACTCTTAAAATCTAAGTCCGCCACGACGGTATCTTTATGACAATGTAGATAAGGGTTCTTTTAATGTGATTTAGATTTAAAATAATATTTACTTAATTTTTTTTTTTAAGCATTTTCTAAGCTTCACTTGTTTGACCCTAATTTTCACTTGCTTTTAAAAGTCGTATGGAAAAATGACCTTGTAGATATCTAAGTAAACTTAATATATCTAGTAACAGAGTAGATTAATGTTTCTGACTTAATGATGAACAAGGTTTATAATCCACTATACCGATCATCATATGCCCAGGCCATATCAATCCATCACTACTTGGAAACCACAGATTGAGAATATGAGTCGGAGGGTTACCGGAACCTTGCGATCACTGTATCGACTTAAGAACTTCCTACCACCTATCACCAAGTTAATGCTAGTACAGGCTCTGATCTATATTTCCCTAAAATCCTTAAGTTCCTCCGATGTGACTGTACGGATGGCGTAGGGATTTAAGCGGTCAGCACGCCGCTTTCTACTGCGCTGAGTGTTGAGGGCTCAAATCCTACATGGGACAACACTTTGCGTGACCCACAAATTGTTGTTCTGAGTCTGGGTGTTCTTTGTGTCCGTTTCTTGTATGTTTGTAAAGCCCCCGCGACACAGGATTTATTCCTAGCACAAGAGTTGTCTTTTTAATAAGAAGAATGAGAATAAAAATAAGATAATAAGAAGACAAGACGTATCGTAGAACGTATTGTATTCTTTTTAATTCATTGTTACTTTAATAACCCAGGCTTTATCAATTTTTGCTACAGAAAACAGTGCTATAACTCATAATTTTAGTAACAAATAGTCAAACTTCTAGTAACCTGAGCGTATTTGCTCGTATTTATTGTATTGTATTAATAGATAACAATGGTTTCAATCAATAAATTATGTTATTACGAAACAAACCTACTCGTTGACATAAGCCTTTACCAATGACATAGAATCTTAAGGTTATCTAACGTTTTGATTTGATAGGATAATATCCTGTTTTAAGGTAGAGGTTCCATTTTTTTTTTATGTTTAACCTACCAAAGTGACTATTCTGCCTGATGGAAAGCATGAATAGAATCCAAGAGCGGTAGTCGCCGTGCTCACTGCGAATGACGACAGTGTAATATGGCGACCCACGCTATGGCGGTCTAATGAGATGCTTTCTCACGCCCTGCTTAAAGGCACCCGGGATCGTAGTGGGAGGGAAACGCGTGCGCTGGTAATGAACTCACAAAGAAATTAAAAAAGCTATACTCCTGTATTTTTAGGGTTATTTGTCAGAGTCTCGACAATAGCTTGGTATGACGTCATTACTAATTAGTTCAAATTGATTACATGAGTAAATAATATCCTAATTGGTTTTTTTTTGTTTGTTTATTTTGAACGGTGTTTAAATGGACTTTAGCATGTAATGATATGATTGGAAATTATATACTTTTAATATTTGAACTTTAAATATCAAATAAGCTACTTTCAAGTGATCAAATGTTAAGTATCGCCTTGCGTAACGAGATACAATTAACATATAGGCTAAAAAATTGAACTCTAAGAAAATGTGATGACCATTGATGCAGGGGTGACAGTTATAGTGGTAACTGTATAAGCCTTACACTGTCACGATGACGGTCATGCCTTTTACGTCCCCAAGCGGGGTGTGAAAAAGCATCTCACAAGGCTGCCATAGTGTGTGTCACCACATTGCATTGTCTGCATTTGCAATAAGTATGGTGACCACAACTCTTGGATTCTATTCATGCTTTCCATCAGGTAGAGTAGAGTCACTTTGGCAGGCTCTTAATATAAAAAAAAAATGTTTAGTTTGGTCTTCTGTGAGAGGGTAGTAATGCCACGGTCGGGCCGACCCATTTGTGCTGAAATCCGCGTGGTCCTACTACCTAACAGCTGAACTGTAGAAGAGTCATGCTTCGGGATAGTCTGAAACGCTACTAAGCAATTTTTAGTTACTTTTAATAAGGTACCTAACTGGAAAGTAACCCCCACCCCTTGACATTCTTGACAGATGTCACACAAGGGTGACAACGCTCAAGTGACTCGAGTTGCAGTTGTTATGGAACGTGTGACGTTAGTGACTTACCATAATGATATAGTGACTTGTTTACGTGTTACCCTTTAATGTTTACCCCTTAACATATAACAAAATACACGACATTCTGCAGTATCTATCATAACACGATACACTTTAGCATAGCGTATTAAACGCGTATTGTGGTACATGAAAAAGTATCTCACTAGCACTAGACCTCCATAGAGCATTATCTACACTTGCAATGAGTATGGTGACCACCACTCTTGGATTCTATTCGTGCTTTCGGTCAAGCAGAGTACAGTCAGACGGCCCTATATAAAAAAAAAATAGGGATCGTCATTTAAGCTTTTATGTAATTAATTTAATACACGAACTTAATATAATGTTATAAACTGATATTTGTTAGTTATGACAAATTTACTTATATACGCTTCGATCGATTTGTTACTTAGTTGATGAAGTCTAAAGTTCAAAGCCCTGTGTCAATATTAGACGTTTATTTTAATCGGTTGCAAGCGTAACTGCTGATGCTATTTCTGATCGTATACTGTAAATTATTTAAGTCGACATTTACAGGGACTTAGATTGGTTTAAGTCTCAATGCCCGCAATTTTAACTGCTTTAATGGGTACTACTATGCTTTCTGGGGTCATAATTTGATTTTATATTTTCGATAATCTTTCATAATGAGTGCTCTAACACAAAAAAATAATTGTTGGATAATTCCAATAAGATGATATGTTAATGTATGGTTTTTTTTTAAATGGTGGTCATAAAAATAATAAAAACGAAAGTTTTAGGAAATAAGTTTCACGAGGAAGGTATACATCTCAGACACATCAGAGCATGAAACTTGTTAGCTAATCGAAACATATAAAACCAACAGTGTTTCAACAACCCCAAAGTCACGTGTTGGCCTTGGAGTCACCGTTTCAGAATGGTAGTCATACGCTCTCGAACTAAACGGTTCGGCTCTTCCTTCCTGTGCAAATCAATTAAAGTCTGGAACTCATTACCAGCGCACGTGTTGCCCTCCCACTACGATCCAGGGTCCTTTAAGCGGGGCGTGAAGAAGCATCTCACTAGGCCGCCATAGCGTGGGTCGCCATACTGCATTGTCTTCATTCACAGGGAGTATGGCGACCACCGCTCTGGGATTTTGTTCATGCTTTCCATCAGATAGAATAGAGTCACTTTGGTTAGCTTCTATAAAAAAAAGTGTCCAATAACTGAGTACACTATATTTATCTCAAACCCATTTTTTTAACGTGTGGAAACCCCCTCGGGCCGTCATCCCACCGGGGTTTACGGCGGGGTGGTGTGTCGGAATCGGACCGACTAAAACCACACGGTGTGCCACTTTGCGCCTGACATAGGAGGGATCCGGGAACAGCTGCTATTACGACATCCGGATATATTTATCTTAAACCCAACGCCAACTTTTGGTTGCAAGCTACTGGTGAAAAAAGACTTTCTAATCTTAACCCATCCAATCCAGGAACAAACGCGAAACTGTAACTACGAAACTTTTTCGGTGTAACGCACCACGTTTAAGTACAGATCGATTTAGAAAGCAATGAATGATGTCACGCTACCCTAAAGACAGGCTAGTGTTTGTTCAAAGATTGCTCTGATTGTACAGAATATACATGCGAAAAAAATACATTTAGGATTCTGACGTAACAAAATGAGAATAACAAAAGTATGTGTCACTCAAATAATCTTTGTTATGCTCAGTCATAAACTACTTTTGATAAATTCTTGGAATTTACAAGCAGATTTTTCTAGTATTTTCTGGTATTCTAGAGACTTTTAACATAGACAATGTTAAAAGGTGAAATTGAAATTTCAAGTCTCAGGTTTAGTACGTTAATCTGTGTTTACAAGATGGTGTAACATACAGTAAAGAGACGTGATTCAGAATATTTTGAGGCTATTTTTGTAAGATGGTTCTTTGAAATGTAGCTCGGTGTCCTTGATTATATGTCTTCTGAGTTGACGGATTGAGTTCTAACCTTAACTGTACCGAACAATGTTAAATATAGGTACCTAAGTAGAGGTAAAATCACGGACAGGAATGAACACACATGTGATCGCCAATTGAAGTTAACAAAACATGAATGAAGAAACAAAATAGAGATAGAGAGAATAAAACTTACAGGAGATTACTCTAAGCGATAGAGCCACTCTTTACATAATTTTTACTGCATATTTAGGTGTCATAATCTCTGTAAATACCCTACTGAAGAATTAAAGTATTAATTACCTATATTTATTACTCTTTTTATCTGCCTATCGATCCGTTTACTGCAATGGAAATTGTCTTTATATATCACCTATTTTGATACTAATTCAAATATCTGATACGTACCTTCATATTTTCGATATCTAGTTTATTTTTATTAATTGTTACCCTTTTCTGATCATCAACAGCCTTCAACAGTCCACTGCTGGACGTTGGCCTCTCTTTTGCAAGAAGGTTGTGGCCTACTATACCACGCTGGCCAGACTTTTTGGTATCGGGTTTGTTTCAAGTTTTCCTTTTCTTTCCAATGATGCTGTCTCGCGTAGTTGGTTCCCTTAATCGCTTCTTAAGACACCTATAACGAGAATAGGAGTGGAGACAATCTGTATTATTAATCCGTCCGCACACCGATATGTGTGTTCCATGAGGTTATTAAAATTATTTGATTGATATAAAAGAGAACTTCAATAAAAGTTATACATCTGTTTGTGGGCGTTGACTGTCATCCAATTAATGTTGTCACACGTACCATGTTCAAAATAGATAATCCAGTTTTACTGTACTCAGAAGACAGAGGATAAAATGTGGCCATGACATTGTTCTGAGCGTACTATGTTGTTTGTTCCAAAATTGAGTAAGTCAATAATCCTTGGTTAATCCAAGGTCAATATTTTCCTCTGTAGAAAGATTTTTTTCTATTATGTTTGTGAATTTCGAGTAGAAGACATAGATGAGGAAAAGCATGTAGTTATTGAAACTAAAAAATATTAATCAGTTATTGAAAAGCCACGCTACGTAATAGGTAATCTAAATTGTAATCTATCTAATCCAAGCCTTTAGATTGAAATAATGTATATCATAACATTTTAGTTACTTATAATCAATTCATAATTAATTCAAGGTTGTTTTACTGGTATCTTAACCTATATCGTCACACATGTATATGTGTAATTGTTTCAGAACGGTCTAAATTCGACTAATCCTTTTTGTTACGCTTTATTTACGCTATTCTTGAAGTAATCAAGCTGCTCTCTTTTAATTTTAATTAATTAAATTTGAAATTGAGCCATAATTTGAAAAAGTTACATGATGAGAGGTGAAAAACACACACACATACGCGTATATAGATCGGTAGTGACTTTTTTTTAATAATATTTATGAACATTAAGCCTGTCTGACTTTAGCAATGACGACAATAATCATTGTAATACTTACCATGTTACCGTATGCTGAAGTAGCGTGTTACAAATTGATAAAATTGAAAGCATCGGATTGGGTAACAGTTTCTTTCCTGAAGTTGGCGTTACGAGTTTACATGGCACATGTATGCATCTGTAAAAACGTATTATCAGATAGATAAGGCGCTTGTTTTCGCACTTCTCGGGTTGTTACAAATATACATTGTATTTGCAACTGTTAAATGTAATTAGACTGATATATAAGGGTGTCGTTGTGATTGGATAACTCGTAACAGAGTACACCGGAATATAATGTTGCACAAGAACACCTAAATTTCTCCCAATTGTAGTTTTAGTCCCTAGAGACATAAGTCAATAGAATTATAAGTTAATTTCTCAATAGTATGGAAAGAAACGGCTATTATTTCTTTGTATTTAATGTGCTGGTAAGTTCTTATAGTATTATCTCAAGGACATATGTAAATTAAGGCATAATACGTATTTCGACGTGTAGTTGCGTAAAAAACCCAGTATTAACTCAAAAAATAACTTTTCGCTTAACACATTACTAAAACGCAAGAAAAAATACGTAATTGCTAATTTATTAGTTATAAAACTAACTAGTTACCAGTATATTGGTCATATTATATTGGTCCTTTAAGCGGGGCGTGAAAAAGTATCTCACTAGGCCACCATAGCGTGGGTCGCCATACTGCACTGTCTTCACTCGCAGTGAGTACGGCGTCCACCGCTCTTGGATTCTATTCATGCTTTCCATCAGGCAGAATAGAGCCACTTTGGTAGGTTGTAAATAAAAAAAATAAAAAAATATTTTAACTTGAATGAATCAAAGGCATACTTACTTAAATTAAATTCTTTTCGGAGTTATTCGTAATATTTCTATGAATTTGTAATTTAGTAACAGTCTGTTGAATTTAGATAAATAAAAGTTTGATAGTACTGTTGAATGTCTTGTGAATGTCGTAGTATATTAGTTGTCATTTCTCGATTTATTTGTAAATTTTTATTATTTTATTTGTTTTTAGATTTAACTTTATTAATATTTTTGTATTTTTGTTTAAATGTATTTATTACTTTTATTCTATTTTCAAAAATAAAGACATTAAAAAGGTAGCAGTTGAGAAATATTTGTTAGGTAAAATTATGCGAAGTTGGTAAACCATTATCGGAGGTTCAACTCCTTTTTCTTTTCTAATTCTTTTCTCACTGTAAGGCGAGGTGGCGGTAGTCACTTACCATCAGTTGACCCGTCTGTTCATTTGTCCTATATATAGTAAATCAATTTCAGTGTAAATTAACGATCAATTTTATAAATGTACCTAATTATATACACTATTATGCTAGTATGTTATTCGAAAAAACAAATCCATTGTGAATGATTGGAATAATAAATTTATTATACCTACACAAGTCTGATCTATTATCATTACTTCTACTGACACAGTTGATAGTCTGTCTCTTATCAGCCATCCAACCAGATTTTATTATCTGTGCGCCTTTATGAATGCTTAATGTGTTTTATGCTTTGGTTTCGATGGCGTAGTGATTGAAGCGGTCACCTCGCCGCTTTCTACTGCGCAGTGTTGTGGGTTCAAACTCCACATGGGATGACACTTTGTGTGATCCACAAATTGTTGTTCTGAGTCTGGGTGTGCTTTGTGTCCGGTTCGTGTGTTCGTAAAGTCTATTACTCAAATATTCTTAGTGCGTAAGATGTCTTTAAAAAAGTTAAATTGTACTTTGTTCGACTCACCGCCATCGATGGACACCTACAAATCTAAAGTCACAAGGGAAGGCAATAATAAGAAAGGGAAATCACTTATATGGATGACTGCTGATGCTATGATTGTGTGCGATAGCTCAAAGAGGTCACAGTCGCATACCGTAACACTGAAAACCAGTGTTACCAATTCTTTTCTTGCTTTTTACTGAATTAGTGAGGTTCATCATCACATCAACAGCATTTAACAGTACACTGCTGCCCAAAAGCCTCTCCTTAGAAAAGAGGGTTTGGTCTACTATACCACGTTGGCTAGATGGGTTAGTAGTTTTTTCAAATTTTCCTTTCTCTATGCAGTGATATTGTCCCGTGTAGTTTGTTTCCTTGGGCGTCTGTTATGACACCCATTAGATGAATAGGGGTGGTGACAATCTGAGTTCTTAATCCGTCACCACACGAAGAACTTTTATTAGTTGAGGTTACTGGAACCCAAACTCCCATACCCATAATTTTGGGAGACACTTTCAAAGGGTTGTTACACCGCAAAGTCAAAGTCAAAGTCAAAATATTTTATTGTATATCATGATATTTATATCATGATAAATAGGATAGTTAAAATAATATTAATGGAGGGTAGATTAAAATTAGCATAATTCAAAAAATGAATGAATACAAGACAGGAAATGTCACAATAAATCCAAAAATAAAAATAAAAATTAGATAACAAAATTACAAATGAGTCATTATTAAACATTACAAAAATTTTATATAGTACAGCATAGTGTCAGTATTAACAAAATTAGTCTTACAACCTTGCATCAATTGAGTTGCAGGCGTCCATGAGCGGCAGTATACACTTAGTGACGATGCACTTATGATCAGGTGACGTGCCTGCCCATTTACCACCAGAATAAGTACATTATATCAACAAAACTTCAAAGTTTAATTAGTAAATATCATGATAGTTATTTAATTCTGTAATCTTTTTTATTTTATTGTCATATTACTGTTAAACAACGATATCGCTTACCAAAGTACAATAAATTTATGAACCTTTATCGACGAATCTACGTTGATAACTGAATGAGGCTACTGTTTTTATGAGTTGACGATGATATGAAGACTGTACATATTGTAATAAATATAAACAAAAAATTGTTAGAGAACTGGAGTTTAATATTCAAACAAACGTTTGGGGTTTTTTTTATTTTAAGTGCCTGTCAAAGTGACACTACTCTGCCTGATGGAAAGCAAGAATAGAATCTAACAGTTGTCACCATACTCATTGCGAACGCAGACACTATAGCAGCTTAGTAGGATGATTTTTCACACCCCCTTTTGGGGACGTAAAAAGCATGACAGTCATCGTGGCAGTGTAAGGCTCACACACCGCGAGAACTATCACTTCTGTATTACTGGATCTTAGGTGTCGCACTCACCAACGAAAGACGACAGTACGGATGCTGTCGCTTAAGATTGATCTCTCTAAGAAGGTAGTACTGCCCTAGTCGAACTAGCTCATTTGTGCTGAAATCAGCGTAGTTCTAGTGCCTAACACAAAGAAACAATTGATAAAAATTACAAGTGACGGCCTTTCTAATTGCTCAAAAACAATTTCTTGTATGTTCAGTTGTATGGGCGGGTTTTACTATTACATAAGAAATAAAAAATATTACTATACATCAAATATTATGTTAATATTTATGTATATTCATATGTGTATACACATAATATGCATATATACAAGCTAAAAATATACGGTTTACGTAAATCCAACCATTGACCGTTGGTTGCCTAAAAATCTCAATATTTTACCCGGTGACTATGACGCGAAACAATGTTATTTGAGTGTTTTTTTTTTTTATATTAAGAGCCTGCCAAACTGACTCTACTCTGCCTGATGGAAAGCATGAATAGAATCCAAACAGTTGTGGTCACCACACTCATTGCAAATGCAGACAATGCAGTGTGGTGACCCACACTGTGGGGGCCTAGTGAGATGCTTTTTCACGCCACGCTTGGGGACGTAAAAGGCATGACAGTCATCGTGACAGTGTAAGGCTTACACAGTTACCACGATAACTGTCACCCGTGCATTAATAGGCCTTCGGTTTTTAAAAATGTATCAAAGTGACAGTAAGTGCAATCGACCTCGGTTTCAAAATAGTCGCCCCAATTTGTACTATATACATTTAGTTTTTGCTGTATAAACCCCTCTACAAAAATATGCTGTGTAAGTTTACGCTCTGAAAGTTTTATGAAAATTCACGAAATAAATTAAGACTGCGTAACGAAAAATTTTGTTATTAACATTTTTGTGAGATGTTTCATTACATACAGAATGTTGGGCAAACGATCAGGAAAACGAAGACAGCAATGACAAAGTACTGTTTATAACTCAGAAAAGAAATCATCTTGCAATGTTTCTATAGAATTTTTCATACAATATTCTATGTGTATACTTTTAGCTTGGTTGATGCGATCATAGGGCAAAATTTAGATATTATACACATATTAAGTCTCGACTGACACCGACTTGTAGGTTGACTCATATTTTTAATATCTATAAATTACACTGTTATGCAAATTTTTCATTATACTTTTAAATTCATAAATTAAATGATCAGGTCAGCGACGATAAATAAAATTGAAGTGACTCATGTATGTTTACGTATATTTTGAGTTTATTTTGTGTAGATATACATATACCATATGTGTAAGTGTTTGGGATGTTATATATAATTTTTTTTTTATATTAAAAGCCTGCCAAAGTGACTCTACTCTGCCTGATGGAAAGCATGAATAGAATCCAAGAGTTGTGGTCACCATACTCATTGCAAATGCAGGCAATGCAGTATGGTGACCCACACTATGGTGGCCTTGTGAGATACTTTTTCACACAATTATTATTTTGTGGCTAGTTTTATCATGATATAGTATATTATATAATATACTTCGTTTAAAAATATTAGTAGCACTTAGTGCAGGTCAACAACCAATCAATTGTGTTTACTCGTAATATACATGTATGCTGTACCCTGCTGCCTCGTTGGTCTAGGGGTTAACGTATTCGACTGTCAATCAAAAGATCTCGGTTTCCGTTTCTGGGTCGGGCCTGGTAAAAGTTTTGTTAAAAGCTTTGAGTTCAATACTCTTTGTAGGTTTTGTCAATTTGGCGGCGTTTCGTGCACGTGCCTTGGAGAGCACGCTAAACCGTCGGTCCAGGTTCTCATGAACGTCTATGACAATCGTTATTGGGAAGTCAGTGTAATGCCAACTAGTTCAATTTTCGAATTCAGTTCGTTTATAAATAAATAAATATTTCGTAAGGTCGATACACAACGTCATCTAGTTTCAAACTAAGCAGAGCTTGTGCTATGATAACTAGACTGACTGATAGAATACTTATATACTTTTTTTTTGTAAATACATACATATTATACATAGAAAACACCCAAACTTCGATACAAATGTTTACGGATCATTCAAACATTTGATTCAACCCGGGAATCGAACCCGAGACCTCAAGCACAACAGTCACATTCACTACCGCTGCGCTACCGAGGCAGTTAAGTTAGTTTTTATATTGTGGTTACAAAAATTGGAACTTGACCTATGCAGAAATGTAGACTTTGATACGTACACGAACCAATTTAAAATTTTAAATATAAATATTGTAACGAAATTCTGTAGACGGCCTTGACCAATCGCTTCTCAGTGCCGGTTTGTTGTAAACAAAACAGGTTTGGTACGTCATGAACCGCATATCATTTTTATAGCGATAATGCCCGTGAAATGTGCAATAACCCTTAACTCACCCACTGTCATATTTTTAGGACACCAGATTACCAATTTTTATCTTAAACTGGTGTTAATTTTTTAAGCTTTTTTTTTGTAAATAACAAACATTTATAACTATTTTTCCATTAAAAAAAATATTTGGATAAAAATATACAGTGACATTATTTAGATAATTATATAATTTCAAAGTTTATTTATCTTATACCCGTTAAGAGTGCATTGTTGTTTGTTTTATATAGCTAATTATTGCTATATAAATAAAAGTAATTATATATTTCAAATTACCTAATATTGTTGGGAAAACTTTACTAAACGTGAAATAGCCATTAAATTCGTAATAATATATATTTTTCTTAACAAATGATCCTAAGGTCATACATATAGGACAGGCTGATTCAGACCCCAGAATAAATGAATTTTAATTTTTTGCTTCACATTTATTTTTCTTACTGTATTAATAAATGTATTTTGTAACTTGAATAGAAAATTCTAAATTTTTCGATGGTTGGGAAGTAATGAGTTAAGAATTCACTGCTAAACATAGACCTCTCCTTAAAAAGGAGCTTTTGGCCTACTATACCACGCAGGTCAGACGGGTTGGTCTTCCTGTGTAGTTAGTTCCCTTAGTAGCCTCTTGCGACACCCATGAGATGAATAAGGGTGCTGATAATACTACTACTATGCATTAATAACCTGTCACAATACGGATAAAATACTATTAAATGAATTTGTTAATGTGTGTAATAGAATACCTGGACTCTATTTAGTTTACTTAGATGTATGTGGGATGTGTGAAGCTACTTGCATATTTTTTTAGACAGCAATTGTATGTAGAATTTGCTTAAACAACTTACTTGCTGTTGTTGATAAAAATACTAGTTAAGTGTATTTTTTTTGACAAAATACACTCAAACAGAACAAATTATTGTAGGCATCATATAATATTTGACCTCCGTGCGAATTATCAGATCAACAGCTTATTTTACTTCTCTTTATCGATCCCCTCCAGGAGAAAAACGTCAGACTACAGTATCTTTTCTTATAATATAGCTTGATCACTGTATCAGTTGTCAATAGTGTCATTGTAGAACTTACGAGGTACATTTAGGTGCGAATTTTTATATTTATAATATAATGCACTTTATTTTTGACAACGTCAAACGTCAGGAACGTCAGGAATGAAAATAAAGGTGATACAAAAAATTAAATCAGTTGATCAAAGTTACTTCGTCGGATTATCATCATTACTACTAGACTAGACATAATATACTTTGTATGTATGTCAAAATGATGATCAAATTCTAAGCAGGTCAAAGTAGGTGTCGAACTGATATCATCTGACAATAATTAATTATACGTCAGCTTGAGTCGTGATTTGAATAATTATGGCTTTCGGATCTCGTGTCGAGTGTCATTTAAATAGTGACGTGCTTAAGGGGCAACCAAAGTCATGGTTTTTTCCTCTAGCAGGTCCGAGGTTGGCTTCTCAACGTAGCAAGTTTCAATGATCGTTACAGAGATTCTTTAAGATAGGCAGGTATTCTATGTCGGTGCTAACCGCATTTCCGGTTGAAGTAAGTTAAGGAAAATTTGCTTTATTGTGATAATTTACACAAAACAATGGACAAAGATAAATAAATAAATGGAAATTGTAAAAATTTTACGATTATATGCCCAATAAATAAAGTGTAATCGTTAATTAAAGTCCCTGACGCTCACAATTTGTGAGATAAAGGGAATTAGAACTAACACCGCGGATACTGACTACAGAAGTATTGCACGGTTATATTATCTAAATGTTGTACTTTTATTTTGAAATTTTGCTAAAAAATCTTTCAAAGACCTATAACTGACAAAGGACAACAGTAGGCATTTATGGGACTTTTGAACCATCTTGCGTATCTCATGATAAGAATTATTTTGGTATTTATTTGGTTAATAATATCATCAACAATAATACTATTTAAATTCACAAGTTTTTAGAACTTTGCGTTAAAAATTATTTCAGTTTGTAGTTTACAATGTAACATAGTCTACAGACATGACAACTGGCTGTTATCATTCAAACAAATGAGTTGTCATTGTGGTCAACAAGATGGCGTAACCTACCATACTTTAAAATCAGAATTATTCGCTTACGATTTTATTAATATATCAATTAAATGTTACTCCTAAATACACTAGTAAGCTCATTCATAAATATGAAATTCAATATTTTATCGTATTCAGACATCTGACACAATACCATCTAGTTTTTAACTAAGCAGATTTAAGCATGGCAAGCTTAGACAGCGTAGGTAGTAAGCCAAAATCACCTTGCTAAGTAAAGGCTTATGTCCAGCAGTGGACTGGTAAAGACTTTTGATGATGATGACTTTTGTTTAGAAAACGTACAAAAGCGTTTTGTTATAGCATGTACCAAGTTTTTAAGAAGAATTTAAATTCTTTTAGCAACTTCAAAAAATAATAATTATATAGTTAGGATGATTCATTTTAAAAACAGTCTGAATCTCATAAACATTTATTATAATATAGCTGCCGGTACGGAATCTGCCACTCTTCTTTGTAAAAAACTAATGATTTTTTCAATAGTTCCTTTTTTTTTACTATACTCATTGCACATGCAGACAATGGAGTATGGTGACCCACACTATCGCGGCCTTGTGAGATGCTTTTTCATACCATACTTGGGGACATAAAAGACATGGTAGTCATCGTGACATTGTAAGGCTTACACAGCTACCACGATAACTGTCACTCCTGCATCAATGAGCCTCCGGTCTCACACTCACCAACGAAACACGACTACACGGATGCTGGCACTTTAGGTTGGTCTTCTGTGGGAGGGTAGTACTGCCCCGGTCGAGCCGACCCGCTCGTGCTGAAATCAGCGTGGCTCTACTACCTAGTAGACCTACCTACCGAAACGTGATATATTTTTCAATAAGGCTTGTTACAATTTACTTACAAACGTTAGTGGCTTACAAAATAATAATAGTTAAAACAGCAAGATAATCGAAGAACGGAGATGAGATGACCCTGATAACCTCAATGAAAGGTCATAATAGTCACATAAAATTATTCTGTCGCCACCAACGCAGACTACTGTGAATAACTGTAGTCAAAGATAAGCTCAATATAACTAAACGCTTGTAGCGACTTTCACATACAGTGCAAGCAATGACTGCACGGTTGGCCTAGTGGTATAAGCGGTCACCACGCCGCTCACTACTGCGCTGAGTTTTGTGGGTTTAAGTCCCACATGGGACGACATTTTGTGTGATCCATAAATTGTTGTTCTGAGTCTGGGTGTTCTTTGTGTCCGTTTCTTGTATGTTTGTAAAGTCCCCCGCGACACGAGGTTTATTCTTAGAGCGGGCGTTGCCTAAAAAAAAGTACTATTGTAACATCTAAGATACACCGAATTACGAGTTAACTAATCCTATATCACGATATAGACATTCTCGCGCCGATTAGTATATATAAAACTTTCTAACATCATTCGATGGGTCGCGGTCCGCCTGGTCGGAGGATCCATCCTTTGTGTTGGAGGGACATGATATCCGTTCCCCTAAACGCCATTGTTTTCAGAATAGTGTCTTCTAGTTATTCTATCGTATCGTGTTGAATTAATAAGTAGTATTTTTTTTTTATTTCTCAGGTATCTTCAACTTTAGTTTTAAATGTTAAATATGACAGATTTAAGTAAAATAACAACATTACAACTATTGAAATGAGCTCACAAGTAGTGAATACATCGCCTACTTATTCACAAAAAAACCCCTCGAATTAGGAACCTTTTTCAAATTGGATAATTAAGGCCACAGAAATTTTATTTTGGGGATCCATTCGTTCAATGTGTACTCTCACATTAAATAACTAGTGGTCTAATATTGTATTACGAATACATATTTCATATGGATATGTCTGTCTTTCTATAAATTATTAATACATATGTATTTGTCCTGTTATGTATAAGTAATATCTTGTAAAATGTGTCTTTTTAGAAATGGCGCATAAGTATATTGTATAGTATATACATAAGAACAATTTCTCCAATTAGACTGAGGCATGGCGCCATATTTTCACATGCCAGCACTGAAAACGAACATTAAGGCGTGGGTGTTACGTTACAAAATCACTTCGCACACCGCTCTATAAAAACTTGTGACAGAAATAGCAACGAAGGTTAAGTAGACCAAATATTGTAGTTTAACAAAATTTGTTCTGCTCAAAACGGTCTGGAAATTATGGGTTACTATTGAAGATAAAAGTTACTAAGTGGAAAACACTATGGTACGAGTGATTACTAAATACAGTGAGTATTACTGTTACAGTACTGCTGTAGTACTAGCTACACATGTATAAGCAGTAACTCTCTTGATTATAAAGAACTCATAAAAATATTAAATAACTCAGACTACCTGAGTTACTGTAATACACCGTCCTGCCTCGGAGTTGGTTCTGGTCATCCCGGGATATATCTCAGTCGTGGTGCACGACAGGGAGCAGCCGATACGTTCCTGGAGTACCACCCGACTGTTGAAGTAGACTACCATGGGGTTTAGTGGGTAGACTGGTTCTCTGAGATTCCCAGACACGCCTTTCGTTTGCCCTAAGGAGGGTATGGTGCAAAAAGCTACCCTCGCGTAAGAAAGAAAAAGATATAAAATTTTCTTCTACTGTCGAGTCCAAGCCGTGAAATTGAGTAACATCTTCACCGGACACATTATTATCTCCTGATGTAACACTTTAAGGTTATATTGAGTTCTAGTTCCATTATAACTTTTGTCCTACTTGAAGGACATTGTCAATCTGTATTGCAACTTATCTATTCGCAGACAACACCTGTGGTTTGATATCGGGCATACACCTTAACAAAGTCCAAGAACGATTACAGACCGGATTTTATTAATCTTCGGCAACGGTGTCACTACTCAGGTCTTATCTTAAACTCTGGTAAAACTAAACTCCTTGTCATAAAATTACCATAAAACTCTGCTCTATACTCGTATGTCAAATTTATTTACACATTGTGATCATGAACGAAATAGATGAACCGCCATAGTAGATATACCTATAATTATTATTATTGGTTATTGATAATCAACCTGTGGAGGGAACGGGTGTCATGTCCCTCCGACACAAAGGAAGGATCCTTCCACCAGACGAGGTGATCATGACCTGCCGGGCTGCGGCCCAACGGTTGATATTGGGATTCTGTATATATATATGCTAATTGCCACGTGAATCTCTATTTCGTGATACAGGATTAGTAGCCGCTCCGTTAGTCATTATACTCCGTAGTTCGATGTATCTTCGCTAGATGGCGCTGTAGTATGTTTTTCTGTTTTGTAATTATGTGGAAATCGCCACAAATCGTCTTTAAGCGTACATATACATAGCAAACTTATTTACAATATTCACCTAGAACATTTCTGCAACGAATTGAAGCAATTCCTTGCGAATGTAAATAAAAAATCGATTTCTTACAAAATTAAATAAATGTTATACAATCTTATTGTAAGGCTTAGTTCCTATGGATAAATGTCATACATAAAGCCTTAACATAACATACAACTGCCAAAGAAGAATCTTGAAAAATATCGTTACCAAGTACATTTGCAACCAGTAACTTCACGACCGTAGTAGTACCATGGCACGTAATGGCTATCAGATAGATAGCGACTACAGAGTGGCGTAGCAAGTATTACGAGCAAACTGAGTACTGCGTACTGTAGCGAATATTATGTAGCAAAGCAGGTACTGTGTACTGTAGCAAGTACCACGTAGCAAAGTGAGTGCTGTGTACTGTTCCGAGTATCATGTAGCTTAGCAGGTACGACGTAGCGTAGAACCGTATCCTAAAAGGACAGAGAGTAGGATTAACAATACGTAGAAAAACTAAAAACGGATGAGCTTTTGTTTTTGTTTATCAAATTCTGTAAAAAAACACATCAATCTAAGCACTTACTGACTTGAATATATTTCTTAGACTTGAGATTATTAGGTGTTCTTATAACATTTCATTGAGTAAAAATGTCGTAGCAAATAATTAAATGTACTTTATACAGCCATCATATTGAATTAAACACTATCAGGAAAATAAATGAGACTATGTGATTAATTGTAACTGATTTGCCCGATATCACAGATACGTGGCCATTGTATTAAAAAAACCTAAAGACTTCCAGAACCACAAATAACTCATTCTCGGTACTATCTATGTCTACTCGGTATGACGTCATGAGAAAATCGGTATGTCCTCAATGACAAACCTGACGATCAAAGCATCACTTACATCTACGTCTTTACTTATTTTTTCGCTCAAATCATCTTTTATTGAGTTTAGAATCTTTATTTAATTTTAAAAATTGATTTGGGTAAAATATTATAACTCACTGTTCTGTAAATACCACTAAGGTCGACACAATGTGTGGTATTGAAAACGATTTTGTCCGGTTTGCTTACTTTTACAGCCAGTCGGCTGCCTAGCGCCAACTATAAATAAATAAATATTTCGGACATTCAACACAACGCATCTAGTTTTAAACTAAGCAGAGCTTGTACTATGATAACTAGACTGACTGATAGTAAATACATGCATATCATACATAGAAAACTCCCTAAACTCTGAGACAAATATTTGCAGATCATACAAACATTTGAACCGACCCGGGAATCGAACCTCACACACAGCAGTCGCATTCGCTGTGTCACCGCGGTAGTCAGAAGTGACCATTCGTGACTATTGTATTAAAAAATACCTAAATACTGCCGTGGTAGTAGCTATGCTAAGGTACGTTGTCTATTTCAGACACGACAGAAAAAAAAGAGAAATTATGGTAAGGAAAATCAATGAGGTTAGGGCTAGACCTCTTCCAGTATCGCTTGCTTCTATCATCATCATCATTATCATCAACAGTCTTTTGCAGTCCACTGCTTGACATAGGCCTCTTCTTAGCAAGGAGGTTTTGGCCTACTATACCACGCTGGCCAGACGGGTTGGAATAGGGTTTGTTTCAAGTTTTCCTTCTCTTTGTAATGATGTTGTCTTAGATACTTTGTTCCCTTAGTCGCCTTTTACGACACCCACGGTATGAATAGGGGTGGTAACACTATGTATTCTTAATCCGTCACCACACGGACTACTTACTCTGTAAGTTACCTTATCCTCGGATGAAAAAAGTGATTTATTGGAAATGCCACTAAAATAGGGAAATCGAAGAAAAGTAATATGTACGGATTGACCTGTTGTGAGTGACTAATGGTTAAATCCGAGGCCATCGGTTCAATTGTTATCCAGGACAAATACTTGTATCATGATATGATAATCATGGTCATTTCTTTATTCTGTTTAGAAGTTTATGAGTATGTTTATCAGAATTCTGGTTACCAAGGTACAGGCTTTGTCTAGTTTGAGTTTAGATGGCTGTGCGTGACATGTGTCCAATTATTATTTTATACATAAATAAATATATATGTATACTTATGTCACAGGGTCACATATAAAACTTACATTAAATGTTTGTAGTTTGCCGCCTCTTGTAATCAATTTTCGTCACTTTCAAACCCTTTCGAACCCCATTACGCGTCACAAGAGTTTTCAAGTTCGCACTTTGTCTCGTCCTATGATGTTTTTGCTGTTCAGGTAGATAAGACCTTGACCTCACTGTTGAGTTTTTATTGTCGTTGTTCTATGTCTTGAACATAAGTATTTTAATAAGTAGGAGTGACTTTTCATTACATACTTGAGCTAAATTTGAAGAATGTTTATTGAAATGTAACCGACAATTGGTTCATAATAGAGCTCAAAGTTCAACAATTATTTAAATATCAAGAAGTGGTACGTGGTATTGTGGACATGTTTGATATATCACGCTTTGAAACTTGTTTAAATCTCAGTGACGAAGTGACTGATAATTTTTAAAATAAAGATTTTAATAAATCTGGCTGTATACCTATACAGGGCAGGTTGGAGTGAACCTGAGTGGGAAAATAATACTTAATTTGAATTTATAACTTTCTCCTTTTAGAAGTCGGTTTAAAACAATACGATTGAAGGCTGTAGTTTGCCTTGTGTCACGTTTGAATAGTAAACAGAATGATATTTTCCACATTTCCATATATTTATTTCATGATTTTATATTGTTCCAGGCCCCCTTAACACACGATATCAATGCAGCGATGACGTCGGGCCTAAAGATGGAGTCGAAAGGCACCCAAATCCACCTATCGCTGACGGGGCGCGGTAGCCGCGGTGAACTGAACGATAAGGTTATGTTTGCACAAGTCAAGTCCCCACCCTTCGCTGAACAGCTCAACAACGGACAGGTTTTGGGGTAAGTGTTACTACTATGTTTATCTTTAGGTCGTAAGCTACTGCCATTAGGGTAGCAATATTTGAATACACTCTAGGAAAATATTCAACACGGTTCTCTGCTTGATGCCAACTTTTCTTGAGAATGTCTGACACCCGTTTCCCAACAGTAATTGTTTCGTGTTCGGGTAAGGCAGTTAGAGCGAGTGAGTGAGCTATGGTAAAGGATGTACCTAAGTCTAAATAAAACATTACTGTGTCTGCAAGAAACTCAAAAAAATCGAAAAGAATATTATATAGTGTGATAGAATTATGTTCAACTTTTTGACCGGATGTCATATTGCAACTATAGAATTATATATTGAAGCAATTAAAAACCTTGAACAGTTGCTATTTATAACCAACAAATATTTTTAAGTACAGACTGCCGTCAGAATGCACTTAAAAAAATGTATACATAATAAACTTAGTCTTTCTGTTCGTACTGTAGTTCCGGTTCTTCAACAACGTAATGTTTAACAAACTGTAATAAAAACTCTTGTAATATTGAGTTAGAAATCCAACAGCACATTCAAATGTATATACAGACATAGAAGAAGAATATTGAGGTCCTTGAATTCAAATTCTGAGTCGTCTAGAAATTGGGGACCATAAACCAATTTAGGGTTAAGAATAACTTTGTTCCCTTATGAAATGAGAAGGCCAGTATATATTGGGTTTGAAAATAAATTGAACATGGAAAATATGTTATGAATCATATTTGTACAATATTACATTTTGCCGTTTTGATATTAGGTCGAAAGGTTTGGATGCGGAGCAATCTTTGGACTGAAGAATAATCTCTGCAATAGATCGTGTCTGTGTTTTTTGTCTCACAAGTTTTAGTAGGTAATAATTATTACGTCCAGGAATAAAAATTATACTTATGTATTTGATTTTTGTGAAACAAAATGTGCTTTAAAAATAAAAACAAGAACACAAATATGATCAAATAGTTGGAAACCCAACGTAAATACTGATTCAGTTTTTACTCAGGCATCGAAATTAAATGGATCGATTAACAAAAGTACCAGTACTGTACGATCTATCGACGTATCCACGATCTAAGCAGAAACATCAACAGCCTATTGTAGTCCACTACTGAACATAGGCCTCTCCCATTACTCTGATCGATTTTGGACTATTCGCAAAATGAAATGGAATAACTAAACGAATTGTATTTTGCAAGCGAGTTCCGAATGAGTTGAGATAGCCTAGATTTTAATTTCACGCGGAGTTCACGCGAATTCTGTAAGCGCACAGCAGCAATAAATTTCGGCTGTAAAATATAAATCTTGCTTAAACGATGCTTTTGGATATAATATAGGTTAGTTACGAACGCATCGCCTCCAAATATAAACTACCTAACATATTCCAGATCTAAATCCAGGCCTGGGCTTTTTTTTTATTATTATATTAAGAGCCTGCCAAAGTGACTACTCTGCCTGATAGAAAGCATGAATAGAATCCAAGAGTTGTGGTCACCATACTCATTGCAAATACAGACAATGCAGTATGATGACCCACACTATGGCGGCCCTGCGAGATGTCTTTTCACACCCCGCTTGGGGACGTAAAAGAAATGACAGTCATCGTGATAGTGTAAGGCTTACACAATTACCACGATAACTGTCACCCCTGCATCGATGGGCATCCGGTCACACTCACCAACGAAACACGACAACATGGATGCTGGCGCTTTAGGTTAGTTTTCTGTGGGAGGGTAGTACTGCCCCGGTCGAGCCGGCTCGTCCATGCTGAAATCAGCGTGGTTCTACTATCTAAAGAAATATTTTTCACCGTTAGTAATATTTCTTTTCTTATTAAGTATAACTACTGCTGGAATACATATTATATAGACATTTTTCTAAGAAGTTATACTCAGGGTCATCAAACTTCAAAATCAGTCTCTTCACAATCTACTTTTTACTGGTTTCGTTTTTTACGGATGAGCAAAAACATCTCGAGTGTCTTCAAGACTACAAGTTATGTGATCATCTTAATTTAACAGAATATTTTAGGTTTTTCCATCTTCTGTACTTAGAAGAATTACCTGATAATGTTTATATGTTAAGCAACATTTAACACATTAAGTTGTCATACATTGATTGATCGGGTGTAATTTATCTACAATATACATGTGCTTATCAGCAATCTGGTTACCATAGTACAAGTTTTGTCTAGTTTGGAAATAGGCGACCATGTTTTGCCCTACCTTTTTTGGTGTCCCTTTTATTTTAAAGGGGTAGCAAAATCTGAAACACAGGCCTTAGCTTAGTGTGCCAGAAAGGGAAAATGACGCTGAAACGATGAATAAATATCTTAAAATATTGCTGGCTATTGCTCCTAAATCTGCTTACTTTAATATTTTTTTATTTATTACACAAGTTCTGTGTTTTTTTTTAATATAATTGTCATTAGGATGTTGATAACATGTTACATGAAAGTGTGACGATTACTCTGTAAATACTCGACTAATTTATGGTGTGTAAATGTAATAAAAACATGAGTGTTATGCATCATACTCCACTTAGCCTTTCATAAATGTAATGATTATTAAATTGATTTATAAGGGCATAGTTAAAGATAGAAATAAATAGTTCTCGTTATCACGCTTCATTACCATCATGTTAGTGGATAGGAAGAGATTATAGAGTAACAAATGCGTTGTCGCGCTTGGCGGATATTTCGTCACCGCACGGGGGAACCGAGTTGGAGCGTTAGACTCCGATAACCTCGATCATAGGCACTGAAGAGTTTCTTTAAGACCGTGGAAGCACTCTTTTTTTTTTAAAACAGCCCTCCCAAATGGCATTCCTACGATATATGTCTCTTTTTTTAAAACAGCCCTCCCATATGGCTTTACTACGATATATCTCTTTTTTTAAAACAGCCCTCCCAAATGGCTTTCCTACGATATATGTCTCTTTTTTTAAAACAGCCCTCCCAAATGGCTTTTCTACGATATATGTATGTATCTTTTTTTAAAACAGCCCTCCCAAATGGCTTTCCTACGATATATGTATGTCTCTTTTTTTAAAACAGCCCTCTCAAATGGCTTTTCTATACAGTAGATAGATCACATTATGATTAAAAAATATATGATAACTTTGACAGGCAGAGGTACCTGCCTAAGTTTTCATGGAAAAAGTTGTATTGCCCGAGTAATATTTTGTTAATAGATAATTTTAACTAAAGCATAATCAGACATTAAAAATTTGTGTGTAACAAACATCATGGTCGATGCAGCTGAAGTGAGGAACAAATTTGGCTGGATCAATACTTGAGCAGGCGCCAAAAGTATGTACCTATACAGATAACAACATAGGCAAAACAGTTGTATAGCTGAGTACCTTTTTTATTGACGGGGACGAAAATGCCTTCGGATCTCCGGCTCCTCGGTGACGTAGGAGTCAAGAGTATGTGGTGTTGCCACTATATTATATCTATAGTTTCCAATATATTATAGACAGTAGACAGCCTCGATAACGAGACACATTTTACGTATACTGGTTCGTATCATTCTTCCTGTGCAAATTAGTTAAGCCTGGAATTCATTACCAGTGCACATGTTTCCCTCCCACTACGATCCCGGATCCTTTAAGCGGGGCGTGAAAAAGCATCTCATTAGGCCGCCATTGCGTGGGTCGCCGAATTACACTGTCGTCATTCGCAGTGAGTATGATGACCACCGCTCTTGGATTCTATTCATGCTTTCCATCAGGCAGAATAGAGTCACTTTGGTAGGTTGTAAATAAAAAAAAAATGTGTCGTGACAATGAACCTGAATATATACGTGTTATTGTATTAAGAAAACAGATTGTCACCGCCCTATTCATCTCATAGGTGTCGTACGAGCTGACTAAGACAGCAAATTATACAAAAAAACAATACTGCAATGAGAAGAAAAAATTAAACCAACTGGTATAGCGAGCGTAGTATATTAGGTCAAACCTCATTTCAACAACAGTGAACCTTCCTTAGTGTCCAAGAGTGGACTAAATATCTTATAACATTTTGCTACAACATCTGCAATGGTAGTTTATTGCACACCACGAAGTTTAAATACACACACGTACACTCGATATAATTGAAAGAACAGCTGTGAAATATCGTAATATTCAAATTATCTTTTGTTACTACGCTGATGTTAAATTAATATCTTTTAAAATTATCATAAAGCTTCTATTAAAATAAAATATTTTAATTATCGCAAGTACGGCAATCCTACCTACCTGCTGACTGCACTAACCTTCGTAAAACGCAACGCAACTATTATTGAAAGCGTTACTAAGGCGGCCTCGCGGAAGCTGGGTATACTGAACAGAGTGAGACGGTTCTTTACGCCTGAGCATCTGTGTCTTCTTTATAAGGTCCAGGTACGCTCCTGCGTGGAGTACTGTTCTCATCTTTACGATGAATCCGTGTAGTATTTGCTGGACGCTTTGGATCGGTTATAGAGGCGAGCAGTCCGGATTATCAACAACCCGAAAGTCACTGAATCCCTTGAGTCTCTGCAGTTGCGAAGAGATGTCGTCTCTATGGCAGTCCTCTATCGTCTTTACCATGGAGAGTGTTTTGATGAGTTTTTCGAACTGATCCCATCCTCTCTGTTCCTCTATAGTACAACTCGTGCTGGCCTTGAAAGTCACCGTTTCAGAATGGTAGACATACACTCCCGAACTAAACGGTTCGGCTCTTCCTTCCTGTGCCGATCGGTTAAAGCCTGGAATTCATTAGATACATAGAGTTACTTTGGTAGGTTAAATATAAAAAAAAAGAACTAGCCGAAATCGCAAGTTTTGTTATTTAAAACTGGATATATTAACTCATAATAAAGTATTTCTTTGTGTTGAATCACATTATTAACATAAGAAACTGGAATAAATGCCCCACTAGTTCTGCTCCAATGACTCCCAATATAATGTAGTGTACTAAGAACACGTATTTTATCTTTAATTATTAATGGTTTCTAAATTAATCTTCTAAAACTAGATTGTAAAAGAGCAACCTAACAAGTATACTTTATTTAGTCAAAATTTCGTTCGATTAGTATTATGTACTAACATATAAATATAATGAATAAGAGCCTATACAATGATTGATATAACCACACAAATTAACATTTGAAAAAAACCGTATAAAAAACCATTTGACATATTATAAAAATGTTCATTTAAAACAGATAATTAGTTTCAATTTATTTTTTAAAAGTTATATCGTCTAAATGGCCACCGTTTCGACGTTTGCACTCTCCTAAGCGAGTACGGAAATTTTGGAATACTCGTCGGCAAAGAAACTAGATCGCCGACGTCTCTTCGCTGATTTGATCCCGTCTCTTCTTTAGTTAACGTAGTGTATTTAGTTTATTGATGTAGACATTCTTCAAGTAACCCCATAAAAGAAGTCTGATCTAGACTTCTGGGTAGCTATGGAAAGTCGCCTCGTCTGTCTTTGACCCATGTCTGAAACATGTCTTTGACCACAGGCAGGGAATCATTAGATGTGTGACAAGTAGCTCCAACGGTCCCAAGAACTCCTGTAACATGTTTGTGCGTGATGTTAGATTCAAATGTTAACGAATTTTTGGCTCCCCCTTTTTATCTTATCTTCCTATAACGAAGAGTTAATTATAGAGTATTCACTTTTATTTTGTCAAATTTTTATCAAACAAGTTCTGAAAATTTGAAATAGTTCTCTTCTCTGGTGTTAAATTAGATACTTTGAAATATGGACTAAATTGGATTCTGCTGTCATGTGTAAAATCAAGAGTGCCCCTTGGGTATAAAGTTAGAGTTACCCGAAATTTCTAGGACAGCCAGATTTGATTCTTCATTATTTTAGTCGTATGATTAGAAATAAGATTCTTGTTATTATGCCAATATGAAGCAACCATTGTTGACCAATCTGTTTTCCAATTTTTATAACAAATCCTTGCTTTCTTACGACATGTTACATTAAAACTATTTTTTTGAACTCCAAAACCATTCAACATAACATTTTTTACAGTCATAAATACATAAATAGTCTGACCTCAAACCGGCCAGAGTTTTTGCCCACAGCAACAAATAAAGTTATGTCAAAGATTTACATGAATTTAAATTCACCCCATGTAGTAGTACGTGAGCGCATAGTCCTCAAAATTTCGTAGTCCCATTTACACCTAGATATAGCTTTTAGCTAAGTGACGTGAAGATTGGCTTTTAATAACTGCTTCGTGGACTATATTCATAAAATATGAAATGGATGCTAAATTTTATTAGTGATGGCACAACCCAGTAGATTATCGAGCTACTGGAAGGGATTAATTTAAAGAAAAATCAGCTCTGTCTACAATTGAATAAAGTTCAATGAAAATTCGCAAAAATAGATTTACACATGTAGTTTAGTATGTACCTAATCATGTGTTAGATTTTTTTTTCTATATTAAGAATCTGCCATAGTGACTCTGGCCTGGCCTAGTGAGATGCTTTTTCTTTTTCACGTCCCGCTTGGGGACGTAAAAGGCATGACCGTCATCGTTTCGGAGTAAGGCTCATGCGATAACTGTCACCTCTGCATTAATGGGTCTCCGGTCTCGCACTCATCCACGAAACACGATAGTACGAATGCTATCGCTTTAGATTGGTCTTCTGTGAGAGGGTAGTACAACCACGGTCGGACCGGCCCGGTCGTACTGACATTTCGAAGAAGTTCGTTTCCAAGGAAGGGTAGGTCCGAAGTATCTGAAGCTTGTAGGGGCCTATATAAAATATTTAGAGATAGTAGGAGAAGCTTGTGGAGATAGAAGCTTGTAAAGATAGTATGTTGTGATAGACATCTGCTATATCTATTAACTCCGGAGCCGGAGCTTTATGTAAAAAGCAAAAAGCCCGATTGTGCGAAAGTGTATAGGTACTTAAAATTTACAAACTGCCATTTTTAATTTGTGTAATTATCAATACTAATGTTAATGATACTTTCTTAGCCAAAATTAAACATGTCGTTTAGACTATAGAGTATTTAAAAGAAATATACGTACATATGTACTTTCGAAAATATAAATCTCCTTTTGTCGCAGTCAGATAAAAATATAACACTTGGAAAATAAAGTTATTTGAAATAGCCCTAAAATATAACATCAAGTGTAAAAAAAAATGCCTGTTTTATTCTTGTCAATATTTTATTATTCTATTCGCCTGTGACCTAATTCGTAAAACAGCGTCTTGCTAACATATTCACCACATTATAATCAGGTTTTGTCCGAATCCCAAAAATCCCGTTTACAATTTCATGAACAAGGTTTTGGGCCATCGTTGATAAGTTCTGATACATAGAACCGTAGCATGCTGAAGCTGTTTCAAATAATTGCAGGGATCTCAACCAGCGTAAGTATATCGAGAGCGTTACTAAGTCGGCCTCGTGGAGGTTAGGTGTACTGAACAAAGTGAGACGATTCTTCTCGCCCGAGAATCTATCTTCTTTACAAAACTCTGGTTCGCTTTTGGGTGGAGTACTGTTCTCACTTTTCCGATGAATCCGTGCGGTATTTAATTGATTCTCTCGATCTTCTCTTGAGCCTCTGCAGTTGCGAAGAGATAACGTCTTCCGGTTCGGCTCTACCTTCCTGTGCTGAGTAATCAAAATCTGGCACTTACTATCAGCGCACATGTTTCTCTCCCTCTATAATCTCGGGTCCTTTAAGTGGCTGTGATAAAGCATCTCACTAGGCTACCATGCTGCATCGTCCACATTCACCATAACGTGACGACCACCCTTGGCTTCTATTTATGTTTTCCGTCAGGCAGAATGGAGTCATTTTGGCAGTCATTTTGGAAAAATTATATAAATTGTGGTTTTTGTATTCCTGTTCTGTAAATCACAAGCAAAATTGTATCTTTGTCTAGTTTACTGAAAATTCTACACCTCTGATACACAGTAGCGATTTAATCAACTATGGTTTTATTATTTTGGGGAGCGGCTCGATGTTCTAATGGTATTATTTTGTCATTCCATTACGATGTTGGTTAATTTTCTACGTACAGTTTCAAGGACAAAGCTAAAGTTTCTTGTTAAAATATAAGTTATTAATAATACAATTAGTAATATATCTTCAACATCAAGCATACAGCTCTGTAAATATACCTTTATGTATTGCCAAAAATTTCTCACATACACTTAGTTTGGTAAAGAAATTGGAGAAAATTATAAACTTTATAGTTAAATTTGTAAAAGTATTGCTAATAATAATATTTATATTTAAGGTGTTATCATCTGTAATTCAGGAAAAATCGTGAAAATGATATATTATGGTAACTTGTGTTTTTAGGCAGAATTAAACGGTTGTTTTCAAATATACCAACTGGTTTAAAACAAGGTCAATACCACGTGTAACGGTTTTATTACCATATCCAGTATTCTGATGAATTTTTGAACCCATAATCTTATGTTTGACGTCAGAGTCTGTGAAATTAATACTCTGAGAATACGGTTACGTGATGTAGTTTCCTGTTTTTAGGTTAAGTTATGCAATTTGAACCTTAACTTGTTTATATTGTTACCCATTTTAAATACAGATGAAAAAGACTCGAGAAAGCAAGATACATACATTAATAAAATATGCGAACAGTACAAAACTGTAGGCTTTTTATTAACCACCCTTGTTTTAAAACCATATTTTTTTAAAGTAAGAATAATCATGTTCCAGTTTCCATCTCGAACGCAATATAATATTAAAAGCGAACTTGATTTAATAAACGCTTATAGATGGCGATCAGTAGTAAAACAAAAATATTTGAAACAAACTAAAATACAATTTTACAGATTCCAAGCAAGTTACAGAAAAAAAAAACATTTTTGAGGCTTACAACATTCGATAAATGTCAAATGACGTGGCATTGAATCATTAACATTTCTTTCTCTTTAAACGAAAATACGTAGTATAAATTGGTGTCGTTTTATGATGCCCAGCTGAAAATAGTCTTTAAATGGAGACACCCACGTTTCCCTCCCACTTATAATCGATATAGTAGAAAAATGTGGGTAGTGTTTTTAAACTCCGTGGTCACAATCTAAGAAGGTTGTCATTTTTGAAATGTAACTCCCACACATAAAATGTAACACTGTACAAGAAACTTAAATTAAATAAAAGACAAACAGGTAGTAAAAAACCTTAATGGTACCAGAACAGATGCATTTTATTTTTATGTTGGAAGAGTAAAATAATTGAGAAATAAGTACGAAAGTTGACAAAATATCGGACAATTTGAAGACAGGCAAAAATGTGTTACAACGCCCTGGTCTCGATCAAGTTCCTATGATTTCTAGTACGCAAGTAAATTAGAGATTGTCATGTGGCCTGAATACGTAAACAACTCTCAGTTAAAACCTAGATCCACCCCTGATTTAAGAAAGCTTGAATTGTAAATAATAAACGATTGTACTCACCTGTATATTTTAGGAATGCTCGATTATTTTGAGCTCCATGGGAAACAAAACGGGGTTGAATTGACCTTTTCTTTCTCTGTAAGAAATAATTATAATTATTCATAATATATAATTATCCTTATCAGACTTTTTTTAAGGATTGTAAAGGTAAAATATGCTGAAGATTTGGCAACATTTAAACTAAGTCAACAATAGACTATAGTGATAAAAATAATAATTTAAAGTCAAACCTCGTAAAATTATACGTTTGCAACATTAGCCCATATCATGCTACTGGTAAATTTTATCTCACGGATAGTAATACGAATTTCGTTTGACGTCAATTCACTGTTACACAATTAATGTGCTCGAAAGAATAGGCTCACGAATATTTTTCAATACAATTATAAATGTAAGATACATTTAAATACATTCGCTTAAGTACTACATTGTGAACATACATTAGATTAACATTTTATTAGTCTTGATCTCATTATTTTGTTACCAAAAATCGGTTTTTGGTACCAAAAAAACCCCTGCTGTTCATCCCGTGAGTGTCGTAAGAGGCGACTGAGGGAGAAATCACCGCGGGCCGTCTCCCCACCATTGCTTGCGACGGGGCGGTGTGTCGGATTGGGACCGACCAAAACGACACGGTGTGCCACTCTGCGCCTGGTAAAGGAGAGATCCGGGAACTGCTGTTATTAAGCTCACCGGACCCCTCCCAGCGCTAGCCCGCACTGGCTCGGGCACCATCAACGAGTAAATGGGTAATAGAGAATTTAGGCGACGTACGACACACGCGGACGTCGCCTCCTCGCGGCTGGCCACTGTAGCGCGGCAATAGTAAAATAGTTACATAGTGGTTTCTTAATTTGTATTCACGTACTGATTGTGTATGGTAACAAAAAAATCATAATTAGAAGCTTAAAGCTACTGAAAGCTCTGCGTAATAACCATAAGTTTATCTTTAGTAATTCATATTTTTTTCAAAACAGAATAGCTTTGTAAACGTCAGTTCATAAACAATTAGAATTTCAGATTTTGCTATAAATATCTTCTGTGTTTTTGATTAAAGCTCAGTACTGCACGAGCGCTTGTTAAGGTAAGATCTGTGTCAAATTTGACCCATATTGTCTTATGTATTTTGATTGCGGCTTTTTTGTGTGTGTAGAATCTTCATTTATGAACTTATAAAATTAGTTTTTTTATTTGCAACTTTTCGTTAATTCCTATTTAAAGGAATTGTCCAGAAATGGTTCTTGAGTGTATACTTTTGAAATATTCCTAAAAATTATTTTGAGACTTTAGTTCCCAGGCCAAGGATCGATGTTTTTAGTATTTGTAGGTTAAGTTGAATCAGAAACTGTTTGGTAACTTAGTGTTATGAAAAGTCAGACGAGAATGTTTTTACTAATTTTATCATTTATCATACTTCATAATAATTGAGAAAAGTCAATAGTCAGAAAGACCAAGATTTGTGACCAGCAAGATGAATGACTTTACGTAATGTTTTGCATAGACGTAAGTTAACTTTCTGTTCTCTCTCTTGTTTATATTGATGTTAATTAGACACCCACCCAAGTATAAGGGTGGTATACAGTGTCAACTGTATTACTAATCCGGCATTATACTAAAAAGTCTTTATCAATAAATCGCAAAAAACCTTCAGACTTTTTTTAAAGAATTCTACAGGTAAAAATTTTTCATAAGTTGGCAACACTTAAATCAAGTCAACAGTAAGCCGTGGTGATAAAAATAATTTAAAGTTAGACCCCAAATGACATACTACCTTTCGCAATGGTAGTTCATGTCATACATGTACCATCAGTGAAGTTTACCGACAGATTGTAATACGAATTTCGTTTGACGTCAATTCACTGTTACACTATTGATGTGCCGGAATAAATGGATGAATGAATGTTTCTCAATACAATCGAAAATATATCTTATGCACATTCATTTATATATTGCAGTGTAGGCAGATATTACAATAAAATAATATTTAGTTTCTAATAATCTTATTGTTTCTTACTCAACAACTAACCACAAAACGAGATTTAGTCCAAAATCTTAACATATTGCCTCTGAGCTATAAAAATTGACGGATAGAAAATAGCACTTAGTTTCCTTACCAATGGGAATTTACACCACCAAGGTAAATGTTTTTTTTTCTTATTACTCTTACTAACGTTTGTGACTTGTATTTGTAACCGAGAAGACACCCTAAATCAGTTAAATCCTGGAATTCATTACGAGCGCACGTGTTTACCTCCCACTACGATCCCGGGTCCTTTAAGCGGGGCGTGAAGAAGCCTCTCACTAGGTCGCCATAGCGCGGGTCGCCATACTGCATTGTCTTCATTCGCAGTGAGTACGGCGACCACCGCTCTTGGATTCTATTCATGCTTTCCATCAGGCAGAGTAGAGTCAGTTTGGTTGGTTGTTATAAAAAAAAAACAGACGGGGTTATAAGTTTGTACGATCACCTCCCCCTCTTATTTCCTCATAACAACATATTAATCGCACTGTTTATCAAAGAGCGGGTTCGGCTATTTGAAGACGAAAATGTTCAACATTCTGATTGACACTGCGAGTGCTTTAATATTTTTGACTTTAATGAGGTACTAAAACACTTTATGGATCAGAATTGAAGTGATGGACGTTCGTGAAATATAACTAGTACTTACCACGAAATATTTATCATCTGACCTATTTATGATATCATTTTTATGAGAGCTCGTGTATTACGAATAAGTGGGGACATTGTTCCTATTAGGCGTTTGCCGTGAATTAATATTGACACACTATAACGTACAAGCTTTGATGGGCTGGTTTAATTAATTTAATTACTAACAGTGTGTAAATTAAAATTCGTATTTATATTAAATCAACATCAGCCCAATTTCAATTTGATTCGGTGTAATATATTTTGACTTTTTTATGGTGCTGATGATGGTGTACTTCTAGCCGATACCAGCTACAGCCTTTACAGTCCACTGCTGGCCTCTCCTTAGCAAGGAGGTTTTGGCCTACTATACCACGCTGGCCAGACGGGTTGGAATAGGGTTTGTTTCAAGTTTTCTTTCTCTTTGTAATGATGTTGTCTTGGATATTTTGTTCCTTTAGTCGCCTTTTGACGACACCCACGGGATGAATAAGAGTGGTAACACTATGTATTCTTAATCCGTCACCACACGAACCAACTACAGACCACTAACTTTGCAGGAGAAATAATAGTGATCAAGTGTGTGCGTAAATAAAGCTTTTAATTCTTTTTGCAGTGTATTGTAAAGAAACTTCACACAGGCCGCAAAAAGTATGGTCAGCGAAAGAATGATTATCACCTCGTCTCTGTGAGGTCTTGGTATCAGTCTGTGCCGAAGTATGTCTGTCTTTAATCGCCTGTATCGATCGTAGAGAACAAACTTTAATCGGAGATGTCGAAATAATCGGTTGATAACCCACTGCCCGTGTTGTTTACAAAACACGAGAAAAAACAAAGTAGCTAAGATGAGCATTACTTCACCAAATGGTTATTGTGCAATGTAGTTTAGTTTACTTTGAAACGTGATATAAGGAAATAACAACTCTCATTGCGAAACAGTAAAGTATAATCTTGGTTGTACGACGGTACATTTATAAATATGACTGAAGCAGACCGCCATGATATGTGTCAAATCAGCTGATGTTTTTGTTACTGTGCTTTATATTGGTCTGTGTTCTTATCTGTTTAACACTCGATATTGGTAGGTTTTTGTACAACACGGTTAAGTTAATACATGCCAAATAAATTTGACGAATGTACAGCTGTATTTTCTCGGTAATCGTATTAGTCTGTTCCCTATTACGAAAAAAAAACGTGAAACAAAAATAAAAGTTAAATATGCTAAGGATACGTAAAATAAATATGCCTAGGGAGTAATATCTTAATATTTTAACAATATAATAAATGCTAAAGTTTGTGACTGTGGATGTATGAATGTTTGTTACTCTGCCACGCAAAAACTACTGAACGGATTTAAATGAAATTTTACAATAATATAGCTGATGCATCATAATAACATAAGGCTACTATTTGAAACCATAACCGACATATTAGCGGGGCAGTCGCGAGTAAAAACTAGTGAGTGAGTGATAAACTTACATAATCATTATTTATTCTGTGAGTACGACTCATCGTGGTATACGTTCTAATTTAAAAATATCCAACTATGGTAAAGAAACTATGACTTGGTGTACTATTTCTATAATCTGGCGGTTAGTGTATGTGACTACCGGTCAAGAGGTCTTGGGTTCGATTCCCGAAAGATATCGAGGTTTTCAGATCATAGAAACACAGAGTTTGAAAATTGGCATCTTAATTCCCGCGCCTCGGAGAGCACGGCAAGTCGTCAGTCCTGCGCATTTCTCTGGTTGTGTCCGATAGCCGTCCCATCGAATTGTGAAAGTATGAAAACAGAAGTGCATCTGTGTTAGCACACATTTGCGCACTTTGATATCGCCTGCGTAGTTGCTGGGTTCCCGTGGCGACTGGTCGCCGTAGCCGAAATCGGTAGAATAATTTATTGTTTTATTAGTGACACAACAATTTGTACAGAAAGTATTTTGATAAGAAATGTACATAATTATGTACTAGATATATTAATGTTTGGTAAACTAAGGCCAGTAATAAATAGTGATATATCGTGAAACATGCTTTTGCGTCATCTTCATTATCTGGTCTCAAAATGCTGACACAGTTATATGATAATATAATCGATAACATAAATACTAAAAACGGATCCTTTTTTTATATTAAGAACCTGCCAAAGTGATTCTACTCTGCCTGATAGAAAGCATTAGAATCTAAGGGTGTGATCACCATACTCTTTTTAAACGCAGACAATGCAGTAAGGTGAACCACACTATGGCAGCCTAGTGAGATGCTTTTACACGCCCCTTGAGGACGTAAAAGGCATGACAGTCATTGTAGAAGTGTAAAGCTTTTAACCTATTTCAATTATCTTTCACTGGTTGCTTCATTAGCCTCAGCCTGTTACAGTCCACTACTGGTCACAGTCTTCTCCCATTGCACGCCACTCTCATCAATTCAGGGCCTTTCGCGTCCAGCTTAAAAGGAAAAGAGAAAACAGTATCTGTAGTATATGGGTGCTTTTTTTCGCGTAGAAACCTTCGACTTTCTGGCAATGGCATTTCAAGTTACGAGTATGCAACCCTAAGTAGCTCGAGCTATTACCTATATTACTCAATACATTCCTATCACCAATATTGCTTTCATGTAATTGCTTTTTCGTCATATCTACCATTCCTGTAAAACAACCAATAGCTACCACCGCTTAAAGTATCTTATTGACGTCAATACGTTTGCTCTCTATTATATAAGTCTAATAATAATAATTTCACTTCTCTCACACACGGCCATCTAGTCCCAAAGTGTGACTAGAACCTGTACTTTTGTAACCAAACTGCTGCTAAACACAGTTATATATTTCTTAATACATATATACCACAGAAGAATTATACCTAGACACAGAACAAACGATCTCCCTCATCTAATGTAGGCTCGTCGCCGCTTCCCGCGCCGCGGCCTTCGAGTCCAGTTTTCGAGTTTTATTATAACTTATTTTAATTTTAAATCCAATTTGGTCGGAAATTTTCTTTTGTGATTTCCCTTATACTTACAAATACGTGGACAGTGTCGTTTTTAGATTGCGAGGGAGCCCTGGAACCCATAACACAAGTTAAATTTTATCATGGGTGCCAGAGTTCAAATACCAATTACTTGAATGTTTGCTGTTTATTATAAGTAAAATTGTATATAAAATTGTTTTTTTTGAATAAAGAATTTATTATTATATTATAGTTTCATATAAATCTATGTATTAGAACGGTGCGTGTACGCACCGTCGTCGTCACCGCCACACTCCTGCTGACTTCGTGTCTGAGGATTTAGGAATATATGCGTGTATGTATGATTGTTTACTTTGCAGGGCAGTCATTACATTTTCTGAAAATGACCGTTTTGCAACATTTTTCTTTGATATTCAAATCCTGTCGCTGGTAAGGTGCTGTTATATAGCTTTACTTGATAAACTTTATATCCTATCTTAATCTCTATCTCGGGATTTTCACTAAAAGCAATTTTGAATTCGATCCAGCAGTTTCTGAGATTAGCGCAGTCAACCAAAAGAGGATCAAACGGTTCAGATTTATGGTGTAAGTATGGACTTACATATATCTATCAAAGTGTGTCGAAATGAGATATCCATTGAACAAAATCTCATTTGTTATCGGTTGTAAATGCTGTAGAAGTGAGAAGAGTTTTATAACCATACTCCAAAATAGACTAGTTTCTATTTCGACACGAGGTTAAATAAAGAGAGGAAGGATCATGTTTGAATGAAGCCAATTCAGTGCTCTGGTGACCTGATTGTGAAACAATTTCACCCGTTATACATTTACATTAGTGTACATCAGAGTTTTTATAGGGGCTAAATATAGTCTATTTTTGACGTAGTTTAGCTTCGCAGATCATGTTTGCCAGATAGTTTAGTAATATTTTAGACTTACTAATTGGTCTATATTTTAAAACTAAATGTTGGCTTGCAAACTTGATAAATGAATTTTACTAAATAGGTCAGAACACTAAGTTTAGAATTTAACATCAGTTTTAAATGATGGGAAAGTGAGCAGTCGGTACGTGATTATAACCTGCCACTAAAGAGTCACAATTCGTCGTTGAAAGGCAACGTTACTTAATATGGGTTTACTGAAAAGTCTCTAACATCACTCCAGTCCAGTGCATATGTGCCAAAATGTAGTTTTCACTTGATGACAAACGTAAAATCAATACAACTGTTCATCTAAATACAGTTTTCAACTGTGGCCAAAATCCAGTGACACTGCGCTAGATAAACAATAGTGTTACACTTAATTCAAATGTCTAAATGGAAATGATTGGTATAAAGAAGAAATGTTTTACTTTGAGTGAAAATGACGTAAATATGTAAACTTCGGATAGTTTTACAATATGAAATCAGTTGGCAACCGCCCAACTAGTTGTGAATGACAATATAACTGGAATACTGTAACAGAATTTGTCAACTGTTAGGCAAACTGAAATTGAAATAAAAAACGGAACATCCGAGTGATTAATCTAGGTATTCCAAATACAGTGGACCCCCCGGTAATTCGACAAACGTTTTGCAGGGCAGTGTCGAACCATCGAATTTGTCGGATTATAGAGTTACTGCCTAAGACCCCCTATAGCCCGGATTTTTTTACAAAAGAGTACCTTGTAATCCGATAAATTACAGACAAATGATAAAATTCTATATGTTGTCTTTTGGGTTTGTGACGATATTACTAGGTATATATACGTAATGCACAATGAATAAACGCTAAGCTGCATCGCTATCATACGTAGTCAAATTCAAACTATGCAATCGGAATTGAAACAATACTTACGCGTCGAGCACAAGTAAAATCAATACAACCCAATTCTACCCAAGAAGAATAGATGTGATCGATGCATAGATTTATTGCAAACCTCCATAAATCACTAAACGGTACAACACTAGACCGTTGAATGAGTGAGAGAAATGAAACTGGTAAATCGTTTTTTATATATAATATATATAATAAATCGAACTGTTGAGCCACAGACGATGTGTTTCAACTTACCTAACGTAAAAGCATTAAACTTACCTAATGTATTTTCTAATTATAGTTAGAAATGAGTTTCTTCTATACATTTCTTTAGCGTACTTTAAGCTACGTCGACTGGCGTGATATATATTTGCTTTAAACGAAGTTATTGGACTGAGGTCTTACATTTGAATTAGTGTAGTAGGGGACAATTAGCCATAAATACACTTTGGAACATCACGAGACCTCTTCGTATCGATTTCAAATATAGCATTACTTGCCGAATTGGGTGAATACGTGTCATTGTACTTAAGATAACTAAAACCACGTTTTAATTAATATATTCTTATCAATCTTATTTATACGATTAAGGATAAGCTTTACGCAACATTACATCCAATCAATGTTATCTGTAATGTAATGTCATAATGCGTAATCATTATTCTGTAAAACGTATACCTATTAATTAATTGCGAACTTGTTGAGCTAATTAGTAATCCTGACTGTTGAGCTGAGTTTGTGGGTTCGATCTAATCCAGGACAAATCCTTGTGTGATGACAACTACAATTCTTCAGTGTCTGGGTGTAATTTATCTATAATATGTATGTATTTAGAAATGTTTATTATAAGTATTTATATGTATGCAGGCTTTGTTCATTTTGCGATCAAAAGGCCACGTGTGGGATGTGTAAGGATATTTATTTATTATTATTATTAATAAGTATATGTAGAGTTAATTTTCATTATTAAAATAAGCAGAGATTTAGATTCATTCCTTGATAAATTATTAACTTCACAAAGCGTTTCACCTACCAAAGTAACTTTACTCTGCCTGATGGCAAACATGAATAGAATCCAAGAGTCGCCATACTCATTGCGAATGTAGACAACTCAGTATGGTGATCCACATTATGGCGGCCTAGAAATTACGGCGGTTTTAAAATTATTTGCATTAATTCCGATGAGATTTTTAGAAATGAATTGTTAAAGTACAATAGCTGATAATAAAATAAACTCTGAGTATACTAAACACCTACAAGATAATATTTCTGGTTTCAGCTAATAAAAAATAAGTATGTAAATATAATATGTTGTTAATATGTTTGTTTGAACTTGGAGGACAAACCCTAGTAAAATTTAGGACGTCCTAAATTTGTTTGAAATTTCAAAATTGAAACGGCTTGTCACATATACACATAATTTTTTTTTTATTAATTTTATGTATTACTCTTTTTCTAAAGTGTACAATAGTAACACTTTCAAACTACGTTATATTGCATTTGTAATGGGATTCACTAGCGTATTTTTTCTATTGGAAAAAGGTCACAGATGTCGACAAAGAAGCGCTCCTGAGATAAAATTGTATTTGCCCGTTGCAAAAGAAATTTAATAAAGAACTGATTAAAAAAAGCTTCAAAGAAAAACTTAAGAGTTGTAACATAGTAGAAACTTGTACCTAATAGAATTCTCTTTTATTGCAGAGGCTCACAAGTAAATTTATGCAACGGTGGTGCCGGCACTGCAGCTATGACAGCCCTTCCAAAGATACCCAACGGACATGGAGACCAGAAAAAACCCATGGCCACGCTCACACATTTACCCAAACGTCCTCCAGTAGACATCGAGTTCTCAGAATTATCATATTCAGTTAGCGAAGGAAGAAAGAGAGGGTACAAATCTTTGCTCAAAGGCATAAATGGTACATTTAGATCTGGTGAACTTACTGCCATTATGGGACCTTCTGGTGCTGGTAAAAGTACTCTCATGAACATATTAGCTGGATACAAGTAAGTATTAGTTACTATTAAAATAATTTACGGATTAAATTACCCATTACACAAAATCCGTGAGGCATAGTCTAATATTGTTTGCAAATTCCTTTAGTTAACTTGTCTAGTAATGAAAGAGTAAATACATAATTGAGGAATTCTCCAAATTCCAGTCCGTATCATCATTTTTTATTTTCACTTCCAGAACATCAAATGTCAGCGGATCCATCCTCATTAACGGCAAGGAAAGAAATCTGAGACGGTTTAGAAAACTCTCGTGTTACATAATGCAAGATGACTGCCTCCTCCCTCACTTAACCGTCAGAGAAGCCATGCACGTATCAGCTAATCTTAAACTAGGAAAAGACATGACAGTCACTGCCAAAAAGATCGTCATAGATGAAATATTGGAAATGTTAGGCCTCGTAGAAGCTGGGAACACGAGAACAATTAATTTATCAGGCGGCCAGAAGAAACGGCTGTCTATAGCTTTAGAATTAGTAAACAACCCTCCTGTGATGTTCTTTGACGAGCCTACCTCTGGCCTCGACAGTTCGTCTTGTTTCCAATGTATATCGCTGTTGAAATCTTTGGCACGGGGTGGCAGAACTATCATTTGCACCATTCATCAACCGTCGGCGAGGCTCTTCGAGATGTTTGACTTTTTGTACACGTTGGCCGATGGTCAATGTATATACCAGGGAAGAGTAAGTGGACTAGTACCGTTCCTGTCTTCGATGAGTCTTCACTGCCCGAGTTATCACAATCCTGCTGACTATGGTAAGTTTCAATTTATAAATCAAGATATGTGTGCAATAATGTGAGAGATATCTATTTCTGTTCAACATTTATTCCAGATCTTCAAACGACGTATATTAATATGAATATTTTCTTATGTCTGTTAAATTCTGGGCAGTAGGTTGGCAAAACTTTAAGAAGTGTGTTCCAAAAATGTATTTATCAAGCTTTGAATAAAACTGAGTTATACCCACACAGAAAAAGTCATTCTAAGGTTATAAAATTTCGTAACCAATAACAGTTACTGATAGCTAGAAGGCATCTAAACTTAGTGGCTGAAATACGATTATGCTCGAACAAGACAGGTTCTTTTAAACTATATGAAGTGACTAATTTGTACAAAGGTGAAGGTCGCGTGAAACCATTACATACGGCAGCCCAAGACCATTTCTTTTGGAGAGTCTTTTAGAAGGCCTATCTCCAGCAGTGGACGTTTTTCGACTGAAATGATGATGATAATAAAGTAAAGAGAGTTTCACAACAGAAATATATACACACAAATATGCACCATAAATTACCTGTTACTATACGGCGTAGGTTATGTAGAGGTTGCCTTTAAGAGATCGCAGACTGCGATAAGGCAGGCCATTATTCTACTGTTTTATTTTAATGTATTCGTGTACGTATCTTATCTATGGTGTTAAATTCAGATCTATTTCTGTATCTATTGCTAAAATAATTAGGTGTTAAAGTCGAGGGAACCATCTTCTTATTCTTAGCATTTTAATTGACTTCGAGAAAGGAGAAAATTTTCAATTGGACTGCGTATTGTCTTAAGAACTTGGTCATTTAGAAGAACGGTTTTGAGTTCTTGTTCAGAAGAGTATATTCTCTCGCGGTTCCCATTGAAACTGGCAAAAAAAATACCAGATTATGGAATAAAGAACACAGTTTATGCCAATCATACTTGCAGTGTTACTTTTTAAAAATATTAACTGGTTTGAAACATGCTGTTCATCAAAGTAATCAACAACAAGCGAACGCGAAGAGAACGTGAATGTATATCAATTTGAGTGTACATGTTTATTGGCTCAAATGATTCCATGATGGATTGAAGACACAACAAATTGATTGAAGATATATTGATTCATTTTGCTTTGAAATATTTCTGAGCAATGATCACGAACCATTGGAATATGTATTTATAACATATTATATGTTTATGTGAATTGGAATTTCATTGGAAAATGTCAAGAACAAGGTCTTTTAGGATACATATTTCTTCACTTTTTTCTTGTTTTTTTTTTTTATTTATAAGAGTAATATATACAAAATTTCATTCTACAACTAGAATACATTTGCCTTTACTTTTAGTTTTGGTTTAATTTTTTAGTTTTTCGAGTTTATATCATCATCAATCATCAGCAGTCTACTGCTGGATATAGAGGCTCTTCGTAGCAAGGAGGTTCCTTTTTTTTGTTTTTTTTTTTTCTAGTTCTAGCCTACATCACACTGGCCAGACAGGTTGATGTAGAGTCTGTTTCAAGTTCAACTTTCTCTTTCCAGCGAAGTTTTCCTGCGTTGTTTGATCTAGTCGTTTTACGATACCCACAGAATGAATAGGTATGATGACATTAAGCGTTCTTAATCCATCAGGACGCGGGATTAAGTTCATGTATGTGTGCATATTTATTTAAAACACTCTGTAGGCCAAACGGTTTAATGGATTGTGGTTTGAGCGGTCTCGTTACATTCATCTTATTTATGTGAGTGACGGTGGGTATACGGAAATAGGAAGAATTAAAATCACCCTTTTTTAAATTTAAATTATCTGTATATTTTCAGGAAATTGTGTTTTTTTTTCTTTTTCCAAATTAGACACCTAATTCATTATTTGTACATCAGTACATCAGTATAAAAAAATAAAAAGTGATATTTGTTAGTTAGTCTTTTTTTTTTTCTTCAACACTCTCTGTCTGCTTTACGTGATCCTTTTTTTTCTTTTAAAGTAAACTTTCTATAACTAAAATCCCGACTAGCTAAACATTTACAATATTGATTAAAAAACAATATTTTTTTAACGGTAAAGAAAAATATTGTTCACAATGTACGTGAAAATTGTTGAATTTTCACGTAAATTCAAAGGCACATTGAATATACAAAAACTTTTTCCCCAAATAAGTCTTATATAAAAAGAAAGTGCTATTTTGATCGTAATATAAGTATAAGTTGACACGTAAAGAGACTTTCAATTTTGTTATTGTTGATTGAAAGTCAGTCGGCTGTGTACATCAATGATATAACTCCAACGAAGCAAAAATATAATATTCAAGGGTGTTTATTTTTGTCATTTATAGTTTCGCGTCGTTTTTATTCCCAGTTATAAAAACATATATTTTCGTTTGAAGAGATTCTTGAAATACTTCAATAAGAACACATCACGCTATTTTATTGATTGATTGAGGCAAATGAATACATGAATGGCGTAGAGTTTTGGAGGACACCTCATTGCTCCCTACTGCGCTTCGGTAGGTTCAATCCCTACATGGAACAACACTTTGTGTGATCTACCAATTGTTGTTTTATTTTTGGAGTTCTTTGTGTACGTTTCATATATCGTCGAGTTCACTATGACAAAGGACATGACACACAGTCTCCTAATGCGAGAGTACACTAAAAACTAAAGAGAAATTATGAAATTTAATCAAGTTAAACATGCCAACATAAAGTCTTATGTTTTTAAGAACAAATGAAAATTGCAATTAAAGAAAATAACTAAATATTTTACTTAGTGCAAACAATGTGACATTTTGGTTTCTTTAATTCCAGTAATGGAAGTAGCGACCGGAGAACATGGAGACTGGGTACAAAATCTCGTGATAGCTGTGAACAAAGGCAACTGTGGGAGAGGGCAGTCGTCAACATCATCATCATCATCATCAGTGCCACAAAACGTCAACTACAACAACCAAACTAGTAAGAATAACACGGCGAAGGCGGAGGCGCTGGCTATTGTGATAGGTGAGACATCTTTTAACTTATTTATGATGTAATGGTACACTACGTCGCCCTCAAATAAAATCTGGAAGAAGGCAGAAAAATTATGCTAATAGCGATTAAGAATAAAGATTTTTTTTTCAATTAACATCCTGCCAAAATGACTCTACTCTGCCTGATGGAAAGCATGAGTAGAATCCAAGAGTTGTGGTCACCATACTCATTGCAAATGCAGACAATGCAGTGTGATGACTTACACTATGGCGGCCTTGTGAGATGCTTTTTCACACCCCGGTTGGGGACGTAAAAGGCATGACAGTCATCGTGACAGTGTAAGGCTTACACAGTTACCACGATAACTGTCACCCCTGCATCAATGGTCCTCCGGTCTCACACTCACCAACGAAACACGACAACACGTATGCTGTCGCTTTAGGTTGGTCTTCTGTGGGAGGGTAGTACTGCCCCGGTTGAGCCGGTCCGCTCGTGCTGAAATCAGCGTGGCTCTACTACCTAAAATTTTAAATAGTTTTAATCCTACTAATATTAATTAGTAGGATTAAAACTATTTTCTGAGTAACGTTTGTTACTCTTTCAGGAAACTTTACAGTAATATAGGTTATACATTGGAATAACATATAGGATACAATTTGTTCAGATTTTATGTAATTTTGGTCGTAATATGACGATGTCAATTAAGTCGGCAAAAAATCTAATCTCTGAGAATTGCCTTGGCGTACGCTGCCTAAACCATTGAAGTTACACAAAGATGATGTACCGTAGGATTGTCTGTATGTTAAAAAAAATATTTATTTAAAATGATCTCTTACGAAACTTAATGTGGCAGACTAAATTCCACGTGAGCGAAGCCGTGGGCAAAAGCTGTTAAGAAATAAACGTCACAGTGTCGATATGTTACACACACAGTGTAGAATGTTGTCAAGAGAGCTGATTTGCCTTTCTATAATATTTAGGAGATAGTAGGTACTTTGACAAAATGTTATCAAGTTGTCTACTTTGGTTAAGTTAGTTAGGGCCTATTGGCATCTACTAATATCCCTTATAATATCATCAACATCAACAGCCTTTTACAGTCTACTGCTGGACATAGGCCTCTCGTTAGCAAGGAGGTTTTGGCCTACTACTCTACGGTGGCCAGACGAGTGGGAATAGGGTTTGTTTCAAGTTTTCCTTCTCTTTGTAATGATGTTGTCTTGTATACTTGGACCCTTAGTCGCCTTTTACGACACCCACGGGATGAATAGGTGTAGTAACACTATGTATTCTTAATTCGTCACCACACGCACGAGGACCCTTATAGTATACACTTATTTTTCTATTTGTAGTCTTTAAAGATGTTTTTTTATATATTTTTGAACAGATTTATTAATTATGCATTCTTAATTTTCTTTGGCAATAAATTATAAAGTTGTGCACTCTGCTTTTCGAAGTTTTGTTCTAGGCTTTGGTAAAACAAGATAATATGTAATTAGACCAACCAAAGTGCGTTTAGACAATGTTATGTTCATTTTAACAGTACAAATATCATCTCCATGAGGATAGAGTAATTAAAGCACAGGTGTCCAAATCCAAACGTTCCTCTTGCTCAGGAGCTCCGTTGTAGTTTTATATATAATATGATTTCGTTTGATCGTCTCGGTCGAATAGAATTTCTAAAAATGACTAGAATTGTCAATTAGGCAAAGACAACTTCTCCAATAATCCCTATTTATGTTCAAACCTTGTCTTGTATAAAACAAATAGATGAATTATCTCTAAAGATATTCCGTGCATAATTGTTTCAGATAAACCAACTTGTACTGTGATAGACATGTCGGAACCTGTCTTAAACTCAGAGAAACAGGCCGCATTACCGAACTCAACAAACCTGGCGCCAGTTACCTGCACCACGTCGCTCTTAGACTCCAGTGAGAGCTTCACAAAGAAACCAACAAAGACTGGCTTCCCAACATCAGGGTGGAAGCAATTTTGGATCTTATTGAAGAGAACTTTTAGGAGCATATTGCGAGATCAAATGTTGACGCACCTTCGGTTGTGTTCTCATACGGTGGTGGGGTTGCTCATCGGGTTTCTGTATTACGATATTGGACATGACGCTGCTAAGGTTATGAGTAACGCTGGCTGTATATTCTTCACTGTGATGTTCACTATGTTTACTGCTATGATGCCTACTATTTTAACATGTAAGTATTGCCACTACTAAAACTGTATTCAATCTATCTATCTTAAGAGCCTGCCAAAGTGATTCTACTCGGCCTGATGGAAAGCATGAATAGAATCCAAGAGTTGTGGTCACCATACTCAATGCAAACGCTGACAACGCCGTATGGTGACCCACACTATGGCGGCCTTGTGAGATGCTTTTTCACATCCCGCTTGGGGACGTAAAAGGCATGACAGTCATCGTGACAGTGTAAGGCTTACACAGTCACCACGATAACTGTCACCCCTGCACCTGTATTTTAAGAACGAAACTAAACCAGTTTTCCTGTCTTAATCGAATTTCATTAATCGTTGATAACTTATTCTATTCTTATCAAGTCTACACAATTATTATTTTTAATATTAAACAAACGTTTACATAGATATGTTTTATCAAAGTTTTTTATGACTCTATAAAATAATCAATAAATATTTGATAGAAAAATCTCGAAATACTAAACACTGAGGTTTTTAAACACACTAATAAAACCTGATAAATGTTTTTAATATGGCCACGAACATATTATATTGACCATCGGTATAAAAATTTGCTGTGTAAAATATTTTATGACATTTTATTATATAACGATGATTGTATAACCACGATTTTGTATCGGACTAAAATAAACAATTATATACCTCAATTAATGTTTAACCTTGAAACTCGTGGTTTCTCACCACCTCTACTTATCATGTATGTACCGTAAAAGTTGGCTAAAGGAGCTAATTACGCAGAACACAATAACACTGCAAAGAAAAAATAACTTGAAAGCTTTTTTTTTAACTTGTGGCAACCCCCTCGAGCCGTCACCCCACTGGGGTTTGCGGCAGAGTGGTGTGTCGAAATCGGACCAACTAAAACCATCACTCTGCGTCTGAGATAGGAGAGATCCGTGAGCAGCTGTTATTACGATATCCGGACTCCTGCTAGTGCCTGCCCGCTAGCGGTTTTTTTTTAACTTGATACAAAATCTATGCAAACCCATCTGGTCAGCATGGTATAGTAGGTCAAAACCTCTTTATACAGATGCCTATGTCGATAAAATGATCACCGATGATGATAAAACCTTCAATTATTTTATAATTTTTTAGACATTTTTAATAATATATGTTACAAATGATTCATTCATCATCGACACAAACAGCCTTTAACAGTCCACTGGTAGACATAGGCTTCTCTTTAACAAGAAGGTTTTGTTCTACTATACCACGTCCCCAGACGGGTCGGTATCGCGAGGAGGCGACGTCCGTGTGTGGGAGGGATGCGGATGTCGTAATAACGGCTGTAAACCCGCCTATGTCAGGCGCAGAGTGGCACACCGTGTGGTTTTAGTCGGTCCCATTCCAACACACCACGCCTTAAACCCCGGTGGGTGATTACCTGAGGGGTTGCCATACGTTAAAAAAAAGACGGGCTGGTATCGGTTTTGTTTGAAGTTTTCCTTATCTCTACAGTGATATTGTCTTGCATATTATGCGTGTGTTATCTTAGTCGCCTCTTACAACACCCATGGGAAGAGTAAGGGTCGTGACACTGTATTGTTTCATGTTTTTTTAATGGTGTTATTCTTAATTACAGTCCCTACTGAGATGAGTGTGTTTGTGAGAGAACATTTGAATTATTGGTATTCACTCAAGGCATTTTACTTTGCGAAGACTATGGCGGATCTACCATTCCAGGTAAATATTTGTTTATTTATTCATTTAAAACTTTGTGCACAAATACATGCATCGGCGGACTTAATGCCTAAGCCATTTTCTGCCAGTCAACCGATTGGGAGAGAAAATATAAGGTAGGTGCAATTAAGGATAACAAGTAATTGACAGAGGATTTAGTATATATAGACTAGTTTGACCATAAATAAGCAAATATACTTACATAAACTCATAAATATATAACACAAGCATATATAATACACATACATATAACTCATACATATCCGTGCGTACATATTACCACTATAAGATACAGTGGACCCCCGATAATTCGACAAACGTTTTGCAGGGCAGTGTCGGGCTATCGAATTTGTCGGATTATAGAGTACTGCCTAAGACCCCCTATAGCTCGGATTTTTTTTACAAAAGAGTACCTTGTAATCCGACAAATTACAGATAAATCATAAAATTCTATATGTTGTCTTCTGGGCTTGTGACGACATTACTAGGTACGTATACGTAATGCACAATGAATAAATGCTGAGCTACACCGCTATCACACGTAGTCAAATTCAAACTATGCAATCGGAATTGAAACAATACCTACGCGTCGAGCACAAGTTGTAACTTGTTCAATCATGCACGATCTACATTAGCGAAAATTGTTTGATTGATGTCGGATTACGGGGGGGTCCGGATTACCGAGGGTCCACTGTATAATAATATCAGGTGATGAACTAAGACGTCGCCAATTCAGCCAGTAAAAGCTTCTACACTTTTAAACAAGTCGCGACTTATCTGTTAGTAATATTTAGCCACTCTTTAAGGCAGTTTAGATAACATCTTAAGATTTTCGCAAAGAAACTTTAATATTAGCTTATTATGTTGTAAATATCTATGAAGGACATAAAGTGTGTCGTGTGTTCGTCCGATAACCACTGATCTAATCGGGGTCATGCGTAGAACTCTGTAAATCTTCCGCATACAATTAAAATAGACACCGTAGTGCCATCTAGCGAAGACTTGTGGAACTACAGAATAACTACTCATCCTGCATCGCGCAAAAATAGTTCTCGCGCTGATGAGTACCGTACGGCCTGTACAATCGTCTTCTTTTTTATTTTAAGTACAAAGCATCTGTTTCTTCTTGTCCAACTTAAGAAATATTAATTCATGACAGATTGTATTCTATGTGACTAAAATAGCAATTGCTAAATTAACAAATCAATTTCACGTTTGCCTTTCATTCTTCTGCAGATCGTGTTTAGTGGTGTCTACGTGATAATAGTGTACTTCATGACAGGACAGCCCATGGAGACGGACCGCGTACTCATGTTCACCACCATCAATATCCTGACCGCTCTCGTCGCTCAGTCCCTGGGCTTGCTTATCGGCGCTGCTATGAAGATCGAAACTGGAGTATACCTTGGACCTGTTACAACAATCCCTGTCGTGCTTTTCTCCGGATTCTTCGTAAACTTCAACGCAATACCCAGCTATCTTCAATGGTTAACGTACTTGAGTTATGTAAGGTATGGTTTCGAAGGTGCAATGCTGTCAGTCTACGGTTTTGGAAGAGGAAAATTAGATTGTTCCGAGGATTATTGCCATTTCAGACATCCAGATCTTTTCCTGAAGGAAATGACTATGGATAAGGCAAACTTCTGGGTAGATGTTGGAGCCCTTTCTGCTCTTTTTGTCTTCATTAGGGTAGTTTCTTATTTAGTGTTAAGGTTCAAGTTAAAAATGATGCAATAAATATGCGTGCACAAACGATAAGCTTCGTCGGCGAATTTATTTCCAATTTTGTGATTTTGATGGAATCGGAGTTTGGATTAGTTGGGTGCACTTCAGTGAGAGATGTTATGTTACAATCATTCCTAGCGATTTGTTCTGTTTTGTGATGAGCTTTGTGTGTTTGAGGGATATTGAGAGTTTGTTTTTTTATTAAATAATGTTGTCACAGCTAGCTACGCTTTAATATTACGGATGTACTTACGTGGGTTCGAGGCCCTAGTGCGGCGATCTTGAGTCCGATTCTAAATCAAAAAATATTTGATCATCACAGGTTCTGATAGCAAGTTTGTAGTTGTAATAATAATTAATAAAATAGTTTTCGAAATACTTTAGCTTTTTAGTACGCAGATGGAGAATAGATTGTTTATACGTACCCTTAGGGGCTAGTTTAAGGTTTTATAGGAGAACGGTCCCATGACTTAACATTTAAGTTCCTCGATTAGTGTATTTTCGTACGTTAGTTTACGGTTCATTTACATCACGCGTAGTCGATATAAACTTGTATGTACTCAACATTCTTAGGTATTTAATTAGTATTTTAAAGTACCTTTTATTACGCTAAAGATTTTTTCGTAAATCTCTATGTCTATCTTAATTACCAGTATTTATTATTAAATAAACGACTGTGATTTTTATAAATTATATTGTTTTAAATTATATCTACCCTGATTATCTTTATCCATTTTTAAATTGAGTGCTTAAAATAATTTATACGAGATATAGTCGGTGGTTTTTAGTCATCTCAGCCAAAATAAGTCTACTGTTGACATAGGCCCCCAAGGCTCTCGACAACATTCAGTCCCGTGCCACCCCCATCCAACGGCTGCTCGCGACCTTCACCAGGTCGTCAGACTACCTTGTGGGGGGTCTACCAACGCTACGTTTCCCAGTTCCCAAAACTTTATGGCTATACCTTTAGTATTCGATCGTTTTTTTTTCCTTTTCTAAATGGCAAACCGTGTGGTGACGGATTAAGAATACATAGTGTTACCATCCTATTCATCCCGTGGGTGTCGTAAAAGGCGACTAAGGGAACAAAGTATACAAGACAACTTACAAAGAGAAGGAAAACTTAGAACAAACTCTATTCCAACCCGTCTGGCCAGCGTGGTATAGTGGGCCAAAACCTCCTTGCCAAGGAGAGGCCTATGTCCAGCAGTGGACTGTAAAAGACTGTTGATGAAATGGCTTCTAGCGTGGTATTGTAAGCTAAAATCTCCTATCTAAGGAGAGGCCTATTTCCAGAAGCAGCAGTAGACAAGCTGATGATGATGTTCCTAGATCTAATCGAGCATGTAACTATGCAAACAATTGATAAAACAGATAATGAAAGCAGGTGTTTCAGTTTATGATAACAAGATTGTACATGTGTGTATAGATTACATTATATCTCACGGTCACTCAATTAATTATCATAATTAATTACTTAATTTGTTACTCTGACCATTGAGTGGCAGAAAGCGCAATGATAACGATAAGTCTATAGTAAGTACTTAACCTTTGACTGCACGATTGGCCTAGTGGTTTAAGCGGTCACCACGTCGCTCTCCACTACGCTGAGTGTTGTGGGTTCAAATCCCACGTGGAACAACACTTTGTGTGATCCACAAATTGTTGTTCTGAGTCTGGGTGTTCTTTGTGTCCGTCTCTTGCATGTTTGTAAAGTCCCCCGCGACACAGTATTTATTCCTAATGTGGGCGTTGTATTTTAAAAAAAAAAAAAAAAAAACCGGTTCATACATTGTCGCACTCGACACTGCTTCATCGATGTTCAAGTGCTAACATACACGTGTAACACTGCGCGTGATTGTCGTCTCTGTGTTGCACTCCGCGTGTTGACAATACCAGATACTTTCAGGCAACGTAAGAATTCACACTCCCGCGCTACGCTATTTGTAATACATGGCGTTCCCACCAGGAACTTAAGGCCCCAAGTCAATCTCATCTGTGATGGACGAGGTTTTGGCAAACAAAACATCCCCATTAGCGGCAATAGGCTCACCCACCACCTATTACGTGGGATCTAAACACTGGCGAAAGCCGGTGCAATCACCCACATTAGGAATAAGTTTAATATGTCTGTGACTATCCCTCCACGAAAGCAGGCGTGATTTCAAATTGCCAAACATTTCGACTTATTGCACACCGACTAATGATCGGTGTCACAGCCATAGACTGGTTAAAACTGGTTACTACATTTTTGGGCCTCGCTGTGCTAAGAAGGGAAGTGAATTTATTATATTTCCAATTTCAATTAATTGAGATTGATTGGGATTAATCTTGTGGTCAGCTCTAACTAAAAGCTAAGCTTTTTCGATTGTCTTAACTCGATGAATTTGTGAGTTCCTTCTGTTGATCTTCGCTTTTAGGTTAAAAATAAAGAGATAGTTAAAAAAAAACTAGCGTACACTCGTAAGAAGTGAAACTTATGACGTTATTTTTCAAAAAAATAATTTAAACCCGTCCGAAGTCGATGCAATCGCCACATGGATTTCAAAAATGTAACTACTCAAAACGGGCCGCAAAATACATTGGAGACATTTACCAATCCCTACTCCGCTGGAGAAAGTATACTTCGAATCACGCGTGGTAGGGATAAGAAAAAGATGGCGCGTAACGAAAAAATGTGACGCGTAACGAAAAAATGTTACACTAAATTTTTTTCCAACCCCGATAAAGAAGTTTCACTTCAAAAATTAGATTCGTTTTGTTAGATTTGCTGCCTAACTTTTTAACTTACGCCTTAATATACGATGGAAAATTAATAGATACCTACTTTTATAGTGGAATGAATGAATTCATTCCACTATAAAACTCCACGAAAGCAGGCGTGATTTCAAATTGCCAAACATTTCGACTTATTGCACACCGACTAATGATCGGTGTCACAGCCATAGACTGGTTAAAACTGGTTACTACATTTTTGGGCCTCGCTGTGCTAAGAAGGGAAGTGAATTTATTATATTTCCAATTTCAATTAATTGAGATTGATTGGGATTAATCTTGTGGTCAGCTCTAACTAAAAGCTAAGCTTTTTCGATTGTCTTAACTCGATGAATTTGTGAGTTCCTTCTGTTGATCTTCGCTTTTAGGTTAAAAATAAAGAGATAGTTAAAAAAAAACTAGCGTACACTCGTAAGAAGTGAAACTTATGACGTTATTTTTCAAAAAAATAATTTAAACCCGTCCGAAGTCGATGCAATCGCCACATGGATTTCAAAAATGTAACTACTCAAAACGGGCCGCAAAATACATTGGAGACATTTACCAATCCCTACTCCGCTGGAGAAAGTATACTTCGAATCACGCGTGGTAGGGATAAGAAAAAGATGGCGCGTAACGAAAAAATGTGACGCGTAACGAAAAAATGTTACACTAAATTTTTTTCCAACCCCGATAAAGAAGTTTCACTTCAAAAATTAGATTCGTTTTGTTAGATTTGCTGCCTAACTTTTTAACTTACGCCTTAATATACGATGGAAAATTAATAGATACCTACTTTTATAGTGGAATGAATGAATTCATTCATTTTAAAATATTTATTAGCTAGATACACCTTTTGAACTACTTTAAACAATACATAATCATAACATAGAACGTTGTTTGATTCTCGAGAAGTGTTTTGAGATTTCTTTAGTAACTGTTCTATTCAAACTCAGGTTACGATAGAATGGTAAGATTGACGAATTACGCGACAAAACAAAGTGTCTTATTACGGGTCATTTATGACTGACACTGGAATTGACATAGATTATCGAAATGTCAAGGAATAAGGAGATCCGCAGACGAACCAAGGTCACCGATATTGCCAGTAAAATTGCTAAACTTAAGATGGCCGATGGGGCAATAAAGCGAGCGACCACATATTGGGCCACGCAGCGTTGGTAGCCCCCCACAAGGTGGTCCGACGACCTGGTGAAGGTCGCGGGCAGCTGCTAGTTGCGGGCGGCATGGGACCGGCTGCTGAGGAGAACCTTTGGGGAGGCCTATGTTTAGCAGTGGACGTCTTTTGTCTGAGGTGATGATGAAATGATGATTGAAATGTATTTATATTAGATGTAACCTGCCACATTTCATGTAGTAGCGCAATTAAAGTTGTTGCTGTCGTGTATTATATACCATGTATGTGGAGGGACGTGTGTCATATGTCCCTCCGACACAAAGGGAGGATCCTCCGACCAGGCGAGGTGATCATGCCTGGCAGGCCACGGCCCAACGTTGCCTATTGCAATGCAATGCAAATTAGTAATTGCATTGTAGTTCATTACATTCTTACGTTTCGTTCATTATTCGTAGTTAGATGCATCCTCGCTAGATGGCGCTGTTATATATTTTCGTTTGTGCTATAATGTGGAATCGCCACATGTACTTGAGTTCAATCGACGCAGAAACTATTGAGTTTGAAGTGTACATGTAACATTTCTGTATTGATAGTGGCAATCCTGCACTTTTTCCTCAAGTTGCCCTTGTCTTTGACCACAAGCACATCATTTATATCCTCATAGTTCAGGTATATTTAGTTATTCATTAGTATGCACAAGATATCGCTCACATTTTAATTATTTTTCTTTCCCTCAGAAACAGCACGTTTATTTGGATAAAATTTATGCTAACAAGGATCAGAGTAATAGTACAGACGTATAATAATTGCAAGGAAATAAACTCACATCTATAAAATTGTAGTGTTATAAAAACGTATCTTCACCGTAAAACCACAAAAGCAATCAATTCTAATGTTGTAAAATTTGGGTATCGCACACCATCTATGTCACACCAACCAGAACTCAGCTTCATAAAACAAAATGTTCACTAGTTTCAAATTTTTGTACTAGGTGGCGCTTGTATAAATTCTAGTCGTTAAGCCAAATAATGTTAGCTTACGTGTTGCGCTTTGGTGGCTATTTGATAGATGTCACTGTTAATAAAATTAAATTAATAAAGTTGAGTTTGTTTATCGCGATTCGCAAAGAAACTGGACTAATTTTATTCGATGGCCGACCAGAAAGATATACTTGCTCATATATTTTGCCATGAGAATTACCTGGGTTTAAAAAAAACGTTTTCTATTTAGTGGTGTAATTATCAGTTTTAAATAAGAAAGTAACAAGAAGCTTTAAAAACGAATTATAGACTTCAATGTTTGCCCAAATAACAAATCTTTATCTCTTAGTTTCGTTTCAGTAGGATAAATATTGAGTATGTAAAACTAAATTCTAAAGTTAAGAATATCTATTAAGAGAGATTATTCATTTTGAAAGAGCCGTGTTTTAAAATGAAAAGTTTTACACATAAAATTTCACTGTATTTTGTAAACCAGATTAAAACGAGAATGCTTCACGACAATATAAAACACGAAGGTAATATTCAATAGAAATTTCGAGTACTTAAAAGGTTTGTAATTGACAGTACGACTGCTTATTATGAGTTGTTGACTAAAAACAACAACAACAGTTTTTCCAACATTCTCGGCTCCCTCTTGTTGATAGCGTGATGTTATATAGCCTTCCTTGACAAAATTCCTAAAATAGAACGTTACAACTGATATTATAATTGCGAATGTGATTTTGTTTGATTGTTTATTACACATTCACACCTAAACTCCTAAGCCGATTCCAAAAATTCTTTATAAAGGTAAGCTAAATTATCAGCGAGTAACTGACACCGCTGGATGCGCGGACAAAAGTTAATATTAGTATGAAACGGTAGACTGTCACTTCAGCTAATATGATAGACGTTTTAAAAAGCAAAATGTATGCAAAACTTTTGTTCAGGTAATTATTCTTAAGAGAAAGTTGTGTTTTATTTTTTGAGATTTCAATTCTCACCAAATTTTGAAAATACCATCTCAAATCATCAAAAAGCTATCAACCTGAAATGAATCATACACATCGATATTTACACATTGCATGATTTGCCAAAACTAAAGTTAAGATTACGGAAAATAAATACTTCCACGAAAGAGATTATTTTGGAGAGATTCTGTTGTAAAATGTATTTAAGAAAAATACTAAAGTATATAATAAATATTCCGGGAACGGAGTTTACAACAAAATTCACAATTTAGTTAGTTTTAACCGACGCGACTTGAGTACGTAATATCATGGTTGTTAAATTTTTATTTTTTCGTGTTGTGATGGAAGTTAGTCTGATTTTAAAATATATAAATATCGTAGGTCCCATATCTCTCAGAGGATAGGCAGAATGATCATTTTGCAAGTTTACTGTCAGTTAATGTCAATTTAGAAATAAGATAGAAAAATTGGGTGTATATTAAAAAGAAAACCAAACATACCCATCCGTGCTCAACCCAGTGACCCCTTTGTAGTGGCAGGTTGCGTAGCAAACTACCCGGACAAGCCGAAGACCTGGAGAAGTTGCCTCGAGACCCTAGCGTATACGAAAAGAATTACAAGAGATCTTTGTGTGCAAGAAAAGTAGACCCCTTCTTCATGAATCAAAGAGTCTGTGTTCGAGATTTGATTAAGATTAGATCAGTAGTTTAGTCGTCAAAGCGTAACAGATGGACAGCTACTTTCATAGTTACATTTATAACATTACTAGCTTTTGTTTATATGTTGGCTATCGCGGTAAAGAGCCTTTGTCGTTCTTCAAGAATCAAAGTACCTACCTGTATGCCAAGTTTCATTGAAATCGGTGCGGCGGTTCGACAATAAAAGCGTAACATACAGACAGACAGAGTTACTTTCGAATTTGTAATATTAGTATGAATTAGTAAGGTTAATATTTCTTAAAATATTAACGTGGCGTCCGCACGCAAGGAGCTCAAGAATAGATTGCATTTCTAGACGTACTGTCTCATGAATACAAAACTTACCTATATCGTATATCACGTCGTAGATACATTTTTTCATATAATAATATACCTATATTTTTGTATTAATTATAGACGTTAAGATAATTGAGTTTGTAGAAGTCACGTACTAATCACATTCCGAATATATCTTTGTTTTTGGACTGAACACAAATTTTTAATTAAACAAACACACTTCAAAGTTAATTGGTACTAAAGAACAATATCCTTTCCATTAAATCTGATAGTCTTGTATACAAATGTGCATAGGGTTTTAAATAAATAAAATTTTCTACTTTGTAGGTCGATTGTAATGTTTTTTCAACGAAAAGGGTGAATTTACCGACGTGTTGACAAGGGGTTCTTGGTTGTGGAAATTTTCGTTACACGATGAAGATTAGGACTTGTTAGGTAAGTCTCTTACCGAAGAGACACCGAAGAACCTAGTAAGTCCTGGTTTTAAAGTTTGATTGTAATCTTTACTGTTTTTATTACGTTGTAAGTGGAAGATGCCACACTAGGTTTTCTAATAAACCAAGCAACTGAGGTAAGTTACTGAATCTATAACACCACATGCACGTTTACCATTTTTTTAACATTTGGATACCACCTCGAGCCGTCACTCCAACGGGGTTTACAGCGGGGCGGTGTGTCGAAATCGTACCGACTAAAACCACACGGTGTGTCACCCTGCGTCTGACATAGGAGGTATCCGGGAACAGCTGTTATTACGACATTCAGATCACTCCTAGCGCCTGCTAGCTAACGCGGGCACCATCTGCGGATAAACTCTCTATTTAGGCGACGTATGGCACACACGCACGACACCTCCTCGACTGGCCACTATAGCGGATGGAGTAGGAAACTATAGTATACATAACTTGTAATACAGACTTACAGACGCTCGTTACCAGCCACTCTCTTACTATGTCATTGTCTCCTATTATTCGCTTGAGCATTCAAACACTCAAACACTGAAATCAGAGTCAATCGATATACAAATAATCGATACAGTTAAAATAATGATTCCTAATCGAGGAGCCCACACATCTACGTTTCTGAATTACGAATTAATTGGTTTTCACAACTCTATGTGTAAATTTGTGAGCCGATACGAACGTGCATAAAATTTTACAACCAGATATCAAATTAATGTTTTTGGTAGTCAACAGTTTATGTCTCAAACGAATTTGGGTGTGCTAATATTGAGTAAGATAATATCTTTCTGAAGTCATTGTTGAATTATCAATATTAGATTTATACTGAAAGCTGAGAACCTTCGTTCCAAGTTAAGTACAAAAGTATACAATGAACGTTGGAAGTATAAGTTTACGCTTATTCACGATATATTATGCGTTAGTAAATTTCATAATTATCTCATTTTTTTCAAATATTTCTTTAACAAATTGATAGTGGTTAGTAATGTAATTATAACAGTCTTATATAAAAGGAAAAATAGAATACGTGAAGTGTCGGAGCAAGGTGTTTGCTGGCGAGTGACGTGTATGTCAAACTGTCATGGGTCACACACATGACAAATGAATAGAAGCGTCCCTTGCTGTGGGTAACTATTACTTGAAAGAACGGTAAAAAGATATAATTTTAAGACTATTTTGGTAGTAAATTGTAAAATCATACGCAGTTTATCTTTTTTAATAATAATAATAATTCTTTATTTCATTAACCAGTTTTAACAGTTTAAAAAGTGACCACAGTGACGTTTTAAGCAAACAATGCCTGTGTCAAGTCACTGTGCTCTTCCATAGTAGCTGTTTCAATCCCAGAATAGGCCTTACCAACCCAAACATAGTTATTCTTACCAGTGTCTATTTAAACTAAGCTTTGATACATTACTAAATGAAAAGAAAAAGAAATAAAATAAAAAATCAAAAAGAAAAACGAAAGCAATATCTTAATACCTTATATGTTAATATACGTGTCTTATGAGGTATTACACGCACACACACGTGTCATATGTGTGTGCGCGTGTGTGTGTGTCTCTGTCTCTCTCCCTCTCTCTCTCTCTCTCTCTGTGTGTGTGTGTGTGTGTGTGTGCACGCATGTGTGCAATTTTATGATATAGGGTTTTGCATAGGAATTAATTAAACCGAGATTTGTTTGTAAGTTTTTAATATATAAATGGAGTTTGTTAAGATGATTGTTAGTTTCAAGTGATATTATTTTAAATGTCTGTTTCTGTAAAACTGTAACTGTACTATAAAACATGATTTAAAACTTTTAATTAACTGGATATTTCATCAACAACTATTACAAATAGTCCATGACAGGAACTACATCCTATAAAAAACCACTCCGTTACAAAGATAGCCCTACGGCTATTTTTAGAAAGGAGGCTTTGGCCTTAGGAAGGACGTTTTGGCTTTTAATTTGAACTAAAAACAAAAAAAAATATTCCGATAAATATCGCAGATAAAACGAATTTCGTCGTTCGGCTCCCAAAATTAAGAAAGTATAAAATAAGGTACCGTTTTCCTTAACCCAAACTTGAGACGTTAAAAGATAAAAAGATAAGCATCTTTAGATCCCAGGAGCACTGTAGTGTTTACCAACTAAATACAAACTTTGTCACTAAAGATTACATTGTGTTGATAATTTGAAAGACCTTACTTTGCGGAGATGGAGTCTTGTTTGTGTTTGGAAAATCTAGCTTTGATTTTGGATGAGTATAAAAGATGAGTTTTTTTTAAGATCCTGAACGTAGTGTGATGGCTATATTGATGTACTATCACTGTTAGTTTGTGATGTGGAAAAAAAAACTTTTTTGTCTCACTATTTATCTGTCTGCCGGGTTTATTTTTGGCTTATTTCCATCTGTACAACGGTTGAGCAACTGAAGTATTACATAGCGAATATTCCAAGTTAAATTGTGACACAGCTATTTATCAAATACTTAAAATGGACGAAGTCAGAATATAATATCATGGTTTTTTCACCTTTTTATTTTTACAAATTTTGAGGGATATAAAAAAATCAGATTTTTATAATATGTACATATCGTCAAGCCTATATCTAAGGAGTAGGGAGTAGGCTTGGAGGTTTAATTTGACCTAAAAACAAAAAAAATATTCCGATTTTATCCGATGAATTTAATGCCTACTATTTTTGTTCATGCCTCTCTGCTGCATAAAATGAAATGACCACGCCTCCCTTATAGCTTCGATGTGAGGAAGAGAGCTCGGGAAGTTTTAAATACTTATAAGTTATATTTTTAGATTGTAGAATTATAGTTTTAAATATTTAATAATAAAGTATTTATTATATTAATGCAAAAAAGAAAAGTTTCTACACGGAGACAGTTTTTAAAATGAAAAAAAATAGGTATTAATCAAACGTTTTATTTGGTATTATTATTACAAATAATGAAAAAATACAATTCAATGTGATAGATGGGTTTGCATATTTTTAACAAGATTTTCGATTTGGGGTTGAATTGAAGAAAGTGCACAACGTAGATCGCTAGCCATATCAAGTTTGTTTCTGTACTTTGTTTTATAGCTACAACTGCTGAGAATGCCCTTTCACACAAATAAGTACTCGAAAAAGGTAATAACAGCGTCAGAGATTCATCTGCTATATCGGGATAAACTTTGAGATATTTTACCCAGAATAATGAATTATCTATCTTCTCAAAATCGTATTTGGCAGCCGAATCATTTTTGATTTCCAAAGCTTGTTCTTGAAGTATTTCTGGCAGCTTGTCTATATCAACATGAAAAGAGTCTATCGTCAATCGGTAAATATTATCATCACACGAATTGGGAAAGTAGCGCTTGAATTCATCAGTGAGGTGCTGCAAGTGTTTGGAGATCTCTGCCTTAGTGTTGGTTTCAAGTACAAATCAAATCACCAAATACCTCCATAAAGCCCTCTGCCTCTGTAATTTCAGATAATTTAGGAAAACAGGAATAATTACCCGCTGATATTTTACGTTTTCATAATTGTAACTTCTCAGTGAAAGCTGTATTTGTATCTCGGTGATAAATTATGTTTGCATCTCCCCCTTGCAGTTTTAAATTCAACGAGTTTAACGAATAGAATATATCCGATAAATAGGCAAGTGCCAGATGTACCCATAGTTTTTTGAATTGTACTAATAATTCACTTTGTTTTTGATTATCCAAGAACTGAATAACTTCATTGCGGAGCTCATATAACCTTGCCAGCATATTGCCTTTCGAGAGCCAGCGCACCTCAGTATGAAATAACAGTGTTATATGTTCTGTACCCAAATCTTTACAAAGAGCCGTGAAAAATCTTGTATTCAACGCATTTTTTTAACATAGTTGGCAATCTTAATGTATAATTTTATAGCGATGTATAAAACAGTGAATTACACACACATTAAGATTTTTTTCCCACACCAATGTTACAGATTTCTATTTAATAATTATTTAATAATTTAATAACACATGATATACAAGTTAGTGCAATCATAGTAAGATAGACCAAAATACATTAACTTAGATAAATTATCAATAAAAATAAATCTGAAAACACTTTCTAATATACGAATAACATTATCATTCTGAAGTGGGGAGGTCGTTACCTCAAATCAAATGAGCCGCAACGCACTGATTGGTAGACATTGAAGAGCTTCATTATCCATTATTACAGACCTCATGACCTCAACCGCCTAATGGTAACACATTATTTTATTGTCACATAGGGTACAAGTGCCTATGGAAATATTTATAGAACTTTGAGTTTCTACAAAACCAATTCGAAGTAATATGCAAACGATTTTTTGTAAAGGTGGAATTATTAAAGTCACATGGGTGTGTTAAAAGGAAATGTGTTAAGGTTTCTGAATTTTTAAATTAGATAGTTTTTATTTCGATGAGATGTTGAAGTTTGTCCACAACTGCATGTCTTTTTATAGTGGGGATACAAATATATATACATACACACTATCTTGCCTCAAAAGGGCGAGCAGGCATACGACGCCCACATTTATCTGACTGTAAGTAAGTTATACGCAGAGTCTCTCTGAACAGCAAAAGTAAGAATGAAATGATCCGTTATAGAAGCTAAGTGATTGTGATAACAAGAGATTATGTTTGTTGAGTTGATTTTTAAATGATATTTTGAATCTACTTGTTTTATTAAATTTGGAAACAACTCATTAAATAGAAATGGTACCATATAACTTCTTGTTTGTTTGCCAAAGTATGTTAGTCCGTGATTTTCGGCACAATATGTTTTCGTTTTTTGGCTAGGTAGGTTGGATATACGAGTTATGTTCACTTTGAATTTTATGCTCTTGATTGTCTTTTTTTTTTTTTTTAACGTGTGGAAACCCCCTCGGGCCGTCACCCCACCGGGGTTTACGGCGGGGTGGTGTGTCGGAATCGGACCGACTAAAACCACACGGTGTGCCACTCTGCGCCTGAGACAGGAGGGATTCGGGAACCGCTGCTATTACGACATCCAGATCCCTCCTAGCGCCTGCCCGCCAAAGCGGGCACCATCTGCGGATAAACTCTCTACATAGGCGACGTACGGCACACGCGGACGTCGCCTCCTCACGGCTGGCCATTATAGCGGGTGGAGGGGAAAACCCGTCCCGTCCACCCGCGGCCACACTCAAGGCGGCATGAGGCGCTGGTATGCGCGCCTCCGCCGCCCGGCTCGCCGGCGGCGAATCGGGTCCGAGTGGATATCGTCCTCCCGGGCCTTCTCCGCCGCCTCCTTCCGCGAAATTACGTCTTCGCAGAAGGTTGCGACCGCGGTAAAACAACTGTCGCTACCGGCCATGGAGCGTATGACGGCCGGTAGCGAGAGATCTCCTCCAATAACTGCAGTGAGGACCCCACGCTGCGCCGCCCAGGCGGAACAAACCGCTAGCGTGTGCTGAGCCGAGTCCTCACTGCAGTCGCAGTGGTAACAGGCGGGACTCAATTCCCTCCTGGCGACCGAGTGCAGATACTTCCCGAAGCAACCATGCCCGGAAAGGACCTGCGTCAGTCGGAAGGAAAGGGTCCCGTGCTGCCGTCCTGCCCACTCGGTGATGACCGGCTGGAGAGCCTCCACGAGGGCAAAGCCAGCAGGTTGGAGTCTCCAACCGGAATGACCAACGAGCCATCGTGGCTCGACGAGCGGCCTCACGCCACTCGCGTATCTCCTCGGGCGGGGGCCGTATGCCGCTACCCGCCCGGAAGTCAGCCGTCCGCCGATAAACTTCGGCGAGCACTTCCGCCTCCAAATCCCACGGGGGAGTTCCGGCCAGGGCGCACGCCGCCTCCGTCGATACGGTGCGGTAACCGCGTATGGCTCTAACCGCCAATATCCTCTGAGGCCGCCAGAGGCGAGCCCTATTCTGGGCGGTCAGAGCCGCCGCCCACACCGGTGCACCATACAGCGCCATTGACCGAACAACCCCCGTGTATAACCGTCTCGTCGCGACGCTGGCTCCACCCAAATTGGGCAGAAGTCGCCCAAGAGCAGAAGCAGCGCCGACCAGCTTTGGAGTAAGCTGTCGGAAGTGCTCGTCGAAGAGCCACCTGCCGTCGAGGATTAGGCCCAGATACTTCATCTGGGCCTTAATCGGTACGAGGACCGAATTGACAACGATAGAGGCACCGGGGGGTGGACCACGACGGGGCCCATGAAACAAAAGGGCTTCCGTCTTATCTAGGGCCACCCGTAAACCCAGCGCCTCAATGCGCCCGACCACCAAAGAGACTCCCACGGTGGCCAGACGCGCCGCCTCTTGAAAGTTCGCCCCCCGGGCCGTGACCAATGTGTCATCGGCGTAACAAATTACGCCCAGCCCGGGGGGAAGACGACCTCGAAGGGCCCAGTCGTATCCCATATTCCACAGGAGTGGTCCGAGGACGGACCCCTGTGGAACACCGCACGACATGGGCCGCCGCCTCAGAATACCATCTCGGTCCTCGTACACGACGGTACGCTCCTCAAGATAGTCTGCCACAAGCCGCCTCAGGTACTCGGGCACCCCGTGGTAGTGGAGTGCTTCCCTGATGCAGCTAAATGGCAGACTGTTAAATGCGTTGGCGATGTCCAACGACACCGCCAACAGCACGCCGCCACAGCTCACCGCCTCTTCGGTAACGGCCCTCAGGCGCAGCACAGCATCGACCGTCGAACGCCCCGCCCGAAAACCAAATTGGGCGTCCGACAGATCGGGGCCCACCTCGCAGAGGTGCCGGACGATGCGGGCAGAGAGTATCCTCTCAAACAACTTACCCGCCTCGTCCAACAACACGATGGGCCTATAGGCCGCTACCGAATCGGCTGGCCGTCCCGGCTTTCTTAATAGGACCAGCTTCCCGCTTTTCCAGCACTCAGGGAAGCATCCGGACGCCAGGCTAGCGTCCAAGACCTCCCTGAGACGGTCCGACATGTGTTCGAGGGCTCGGGCCAGCACTCGGGCAGGTATCCCGTCTGGCCCGGGGGCGGTGTTCTTAGAGCGGATCCGTAGAACAACCGCCCCTACCTCCGATTCCCTGACGGGCGGAACATTATCCTCGGTCCCCCCGTCTTCTCTGACCATTATGGCCATCGACGGGGGTGTGTGCTCCACCCGCTGCGGGAAAAGGCCCTCGACCACTTCCCGCAGGAAGCTGGGCTGGAGTGTCTCTGTAAGGGGGGGGCCCGACGTGCGGAGCTTTTGTCGCACCGCACGATAAGGGCGACCCCAGGGGTCACGATCGAGACCCTCCAGCATCTCCTTACGCTTAATTTCTTTGGCGCGGCTGATAGCCAGCTTCAGAGTTTTCCGCGCCTCTCGGTACTCCTCATGAAGCTGGTCCTCCCCGCTTTCTTCGCGGTGTCGCCGCCGACTACGGGTGTAGGACCTCCGGGCACGAGTACAGGCCGCGCGGAGGTCCGCCAACTCCTGGGACCACCAGTAAACCTCCTTCCGTGGAGGCCGATAACCTCGGATGCGGGGCATGGCCGCATCGCAGATTTGCGTAATCGCATCACGGAAACGACCAGCCCCCATGTCGACCTCCTCGGTCGGAGCCTGCGGAGACAGCCAAGAGTGAATAATGGCTGCCTCCTCTAGTAGGTCCCTATTCAGTTTGGCTACAGCCCACCGCGGAAAGCGGAAAGAACGCCGCGCCGCGTGACCCCTACTGGGGTCCTGGATCCGGGAGAGCTCAAATCGAATGTAGAGGTGATCCGAGAGCGTCTCAACCTCTTCCAGGACATACCAGTTCCTTACTCGTGCGGCGAGGGCAGGGGTAGCGAACGAAAGGTCCACTATCGACCCTCCCTGCTGTCGCACGCACGTGTTGGTGGAGCCCCTGTTTAATAAACAGAGGCCCACCGAGGCCGCCCACTCCTCTACGGCCTCACCCCTGGCGTCCGTCCTGGGGGAACCCCACGCAATGGACTTTGCGTTGAAGTCCCCCAGCACTAAGACGTGCCCAGACGTTAGACGCCGTATCGAGGTTTCCAAGTTGTTAAGGAAAACCTCGAAGTCGCTCAAACTCCGATTGGGGGAGAAGTAAACACCATATACGGTGATCCTCCCCCACTCAGCAGCTACATATCCAGTACCCTTGTCTCTTAGCGACAAGGGTGGGGAATGAGCCGCCGTGGAGCCGACGACTGCCACGGAGCCGTCCCGGTCACTCAACCAGTTTGGTCGAGGAGGAACGTAATAGGGCTCCGCGGCTACGGCAACACCGATCGACCACTGTGCTATAGTTTGCAAGAAGAGGTCCTGTGCCGCAGCACAGTGGTTCAGGTTCGTCTGGACAAAGAGGTTGGAGACTTGGTCCATTATTGAACCGTCTCTACAACCTCTTCCATGGGCAACGATGCTGACGTGCGGACAACATCGGAGGCAGCCTGGGTCGACTGGCTAGCCCCCGACACTTGTCGAGAATCGCGGGGAGGTTTGCACCCCACCTGCCCAATCTGGTGATTGGCGGGCTTGTTACCCGCCGCACACACCGGGCAGTGAGGGGCGGCAGAACACACTGTCGCCTTGTGCCCCGGTCGACCGCAGCGGAAACATAGTCCGCTGCAGTCAAAACAACTTACGCACTTGGCGCGTGTGTGTCCCGATGCCAGACATTTATAGCATCTCATCGGTCTCGCCGCCAGGACTGTGATCCTAGCGCTCACGAAACCGACGAGCAGTCTGCCGGTACGGGACAGCTAACCCACACTGCGCCAAGCCCTCCTGGACCGGGGCGGATGGTGCCGACCTTGATGTTCTCCACGTTGCAGCCTGTTCTCTCTATAATTGCAGCGCGGACATCCTCAGCCGTTACGGAATCGTCCAGGCCCGAGATACGCAGTTCAGCGCACTTGGTGGGCCTGGCGATCTTAACACCATCAGTGGCTGCAAAAATTCCCCGCAGCTTCTCGGCGAAAGAGTCCGCCGTCTTTGCACCTTCAGCCCCAGGGAACTCGAGGATCCGAGCTCCCGTTTGGGCGAGGCGCATTCTAACACCCACCGTCCCGAAGTCGTGTGCGAGACTGTCCCGGGCCTTCTTGAAGATAGCCGCGTAGGACAGCCCACCATTAGCCGCCTCCGTTGACATGGTGACCACCACCGCCGCAGTTTTGGGCGCTTGCAGTTTGCGCGGCTTCTTTGTGGCGGCCATCGCCACCGATGGCGACTGCGGGGTAGAAGCTACTTTTTGGGCAGCCTCTTTACCCCGCTTTCGGGACTTCTTAGGCCCCCCAACTACCTGCCAACCATCCGTGGACGGAGCAGATGTGGAGGGAGCAGATGTGGTAGTGCCAGGTACAGCGGCTGGAGTGGGGAGCGGAGGGAATTCCGCTCTAGACTTGACCGCCGTTTTGGGCCCTGATCGCTGTGCACCCGTCTTAGGTACTGCTTTAGCCGCCTGTCGTGTACTCGGAGCGGCCGCAGGAATAGCACACACTGACGCTGCAGGAACAGCAGACAGTGACGGCGCAGGAACAGCTGACACCGACGCCGCGGCCACATAGGACACACGACCGCCCACAACGGGAAGCGACTTCAGCGCCGATGCGGCCTTTGGTCTATGTGCCGCGAGCGGCGGCCGGACAACAGGGGCTGGAGGTAGTCTCGCCTCTAGGCCAGCGAGACGTCCGTCCATCATGCGCCACACTGCGTCTGTGATTTGGCGTAGGTGGGCATCAGCGATGGTACCGGCATTGACAGGGGCAAGCGATGGAGACGGGCCTTCTCGCTCAGGGCGAACCACCCGGAATTGGGCAAACTGCGCGCTCAGCTCAGCCACCTCCCGTGTGAGATGGTCGTTGGCCGCTTGGAGACGAGCCACGTCCCCAATAAGGGTCTCAACAACCCCCGCAACTGCAGAAGAGGAGTCCTTAAGGGCCTTTACAAAAGCACCCTTAAGGTTACTCGACTTGGTGGCTACCTTGTGGATGATAGCCACCGCTGCTTTCGCTCTCTCTTGCATGCACAATGGCGTTTGGGGAACGGAATCCCCTACCATCGGCTCCTTGATCTTAAGCAAGAGATCTGCGATCTCCTCCTCTGCAAGTGCTTCGCCGTCCGCCCTAACCCGCCTATAGGCTTCCGCCTTACAGAAGACGGAGCCTGACGGGATCGAGACCGAAGTTCGCGACCTTCCTCTACGGCTGCTGGCGACTTTAGGAGGCAACATCTCCTGAGACGTGTCGCTCTCCTCATCTCTGGAGCGCCCGCGTTTTCGGGAGTCGCACAGCGCCGTTTCCATCAGGTCACCTCCTGTGCCATCTGACGAACATGCAGATCTGGAACGCAATCGTTCCGATGTTCTGCGGCTCCCAGCAGTCGTAATGACTTCTGGGAGCCTCGTTGACATAGGCGTTCCAACTGATGCGTCTTTTAAGTTGGACGAGAAGTCTTGCACTCTTACGCTTAACTCGTTCTTCTCGTTCTTCTCCTTCTTCTCCTTCTCTCCTTCTACATTTAGGTTTTTATTTTTTATTTGAGATTCCATATTAGACCCACGAGTGGGGGAGAACTATAAGTCGACCCGGGCAGAGATCCCCCAATACCCGGGCAAGCGTACATTTATGCCCAACCGAGGGGTCCGCAGGTGCCTCGGCTGGGGGTGCGCTTGCGACTGAACAGCCCATCAGCCATGCATCCCCTGGTCACGCACCAGAACACGGGATTCGGGGTAATTTTTTAAAGAGGTTTTCTTCCTCGCAGTCCGGGCGGCTAAGCCAAGACCCTCGCCCCCGATTTGTGTCGCGAGACATAACCACGACACTCCTTTCGGGATTACGATGTGACAACGGTGGCAGGAAGATTAAATCTTTCAATGCCTGCTCGGCGGCAGTGTGAGTACACACCGAGCCCGTTCTCCTTTCTCCACCATTGAGAGTGGAGAAACGCCGAGCCATGAAAAGGTCCCACCATCATGATTTTTTATCGAGGTTTTCCTCCTCATTGCTCCGAAGAGCGAAGAGCCAACAGAGGAATCGACAAAAATGCCCGCTCTGTTGGACCAAGCCTCAACCGAATGGCCGAAGAAAATGGCCTCCTCTTCTTCGTGCTAGAATATTAGCCGTTGGCGGTGATATCCTCTTCCAAATGGCACAGGAAGAAACAGTGCCGTCGCCAACGTTACCAGGGTGCACCACGTGGAGGTTTTCTAGCCCAGCACCCCATGCTCTTGATTGTTACATCAACCTATCGCCGTCCACTGCTGAATGAAGGTCTCCTCTAAGAAGCGCCAACGATCCTGGTCTTGAGCAATCCGCTGTCAGCCACTGTCTCCAATTGTCGGTCCATCGCGCCGCAGGGCGCCCTACACTACGTTTGCCCAATCGTGGTCTCCACTGTCGCACACTTCAGCTACAACGACCATCGGTTCGTATTCAGACATGACCGACCCACTGCTACGACAGTGTACCGATTCTGCGTACGATGTCAGTTACTCCAGTTATTTGTGTTCGTTTGATTATTACATTGTGTACCTAAAATATTGAAATTAACCTTACCGGAACCAGTGGACCGGCAGTAACTTACATATTCTTAATAATTTAATGCATTCTTTAAGTCTTGTTTCGTTTTAATCAACAAGTAATTTTATTAGTGTTATCTACAAAACATTAATTCTATTTAAATGTGTTGGAAATATAGGTCTATATGTAACTAAACCATATCCGATGCTTGAGACTGCCAAAGTAAAATGCAAAGTATACGTTAGTTTTCTGTTGACAACACACTCCAAATTCTTTAATTTACCTGAGATAGAACGAAGTTTATTACAAACAGGTCCTATGTAAATGTGTCGTCTATCACAAGCCCTAGGTACGACGAGACTCTCTCCAAACTTAAGCATTTACAGTTTTACATTTGGTTATGCATATATTCGTATGTGCAACCTTTTACAGTAATTGAAAGTTCTTTTCGTTTATGATAAGGGAAGTGTATATAATCATGTCCTTAAATTTATTTATATTGAGTATGATACAATTATTATAGCCTCATTGCACTAAACTATAAAAGTCATTTTGCATGGCTTCTTGTATGAAATTGATGTTCTTGCGGCTGTAGACCAAACGTATGTCGTCAGCATACATCATCAACATCATCAACAGCCTTTTATAATCCACTGCTGGACATAGGCCTCTCCTTAGCAAGGAGGTTTTGGCCTACTATACCACGCTGGCTAGACGGGTTGGAATAGGGTTTGTTACAAGTTGCTGGGCTAGAAAACCTCCACGTGGTGCACCCTGGAAACGTTGGCGATGGTGTTGTTCATCACTGCCAACGGCTAATATTCTAGCACGAAGAGGAAGCCATTTTCTTCGGCAATTCGGCCGAGATTTGGTCCAACAGAGCGGGCGTGTCTGTCGGATCCTCTGTTGGTTCTTCGCTCTTCGGAGCAATGAGGAGGAAAACCTCGGTAAAAAATCACGATAGTGGGACCCTTTCTAGGTTCGGAGTTCTTCCGCTCAGCGGTGGAAAAAATAGGACGGGCTCGGTGTGCACTTACACTGCCACCGAGCAGGCATCAGGAGACATCATCTCCCTGCCGCCGTCGACATATCGTAGTCCCGAGTTGGAGTCTCGCGACTCCAATCGGGGGCGAGGGTCTTGGCTTAACCGCCCGGACTGCGAGGAAGAAAACCTCTATAAAAAAAAATTACCCCGAATCCCGTGTTCTGGTGCGTGACCAGGGGATGCATGGCTGATGGGTTGTTCAGTTGCAAGCGCACTCCCAGCCGAGGTACCTGCGGACCCCTCGGTTGGGCACAAATTTACGCTTGCCCGAGTATTGGGGGATCTCTGCCCGGGTCGATCATTATTTCTCCCCCAATCGTGGGTTTAACTATGGAACATGAAATAAAATTATATTACAAAAACAAAGATGTAGAAGGGAAGAAGGAGAAGACGAGTAGGAAGGAGGAAAGCGTAAAGGCGGACGAGCTCTCCAATACAGTGGACGCAGCAATTGGAACCCCTATCTTGATGGGGCTCCCAGAAGCAATTTCAGCTTCTGGGAGCCGAAGAGTATCGGAATGACTGCGTTCCAGATCCACCTTATCATCGGATGGCGCAGACGGTAGCCTCGGTGCGAGGACAGGTTCACTAGACCTAATGGAACTGGAACCGGACAGCCAGAAACGAGGCCGCTCCAGGGACGAGGGGAGTGATACGTCTCAGGAGATGTTGCCTCCCAAGGTTGCAAGCAGCCGTAGAGGGAGGTCACGAACACCGGCCTCGACCCCATCAGGCTCCGTTTTCTGCAAGGCAGGAGCCTACAGAAGAGTCAGGGCGGACGGCAAAGCATTAGCGGAGGAGGAGGTCGCGGATCTCCTGCTTAAAATCAAGGAGCCGATGGTGGGTGATTCAGTTCTCCAAACACCATCGGCCATGCAGGAGAGAGCAAACGCGGCGGTGGCCATCATTCACAAAGTGGCCACCAAGTCTAGCAATCTTAAGGGCTCTTTTGTGAGGGCCCTTAAGGATTCCTCTTCCGCTATTGCGGGGGTCGTAGAGAGCCTTATCGGAGACATGGCTCGTCTCCAGGCAGCCAACGAGCGTCTGACGGGGCAGGTGACTGAGCTTAGTGCTCAGTTTGCTCAATTTCGGGCAGATCGCCCCGAACGAGATGGCTCACGTCCGTCACTACCTACCCCCTCTTCCAACCACGGGGGTATTTCTGATGCCCATCTGCGTCAAATAACGGATGCAGTATGGCGCATGATGGACGGGCGTCTGGCTGGCCTGGAGGCAAGGCTGCCACCGGCCCCTGTTGTCCGGCCGCCGCTCGCGGCGCATAAGCCGAAGGCCGCATTGGCACCGTTTGCGCTTCCCGTTGTGGGCGGTCGCGTGACCTATGCAGCGGCGGCGTCGGTGTCTGCAGCTCCCGCAACAACTCCAGGTTCACGACGGGCAGCGAAGGTAGCTACCAAGACGCCTGCACCGAGGTTAGGCTCCAAAACAGCGGCAAAGGCTGGAGTGGAGTTCCCTCCGCTCCCCACTCCAACCGCTGTACCTGGCACCTCCACCTGTGTTCCCTCAACATCTGCCTCTTCCACCGATGGTTGGCAGGTAGTCGGGAGGGCTAGTAAGTCCCGAAAGCAGGGTAAGAAGGCTGCACAAACAGCAGCCTCTACCCCGCAGACACCGTCGATTGCGGTGGCTAACGCGAAAAAGCCACGCAAACTGCAGGTGCCTAAAAGCACGGCTGTGGTAGTCACTGTGTCGCCGGAGGCGGCTAGCGGCGGACTCTCCTACGCAAACATCTTCCAGAGGGCCCACGCTAGTCTCGCCAATGACTTTGGGACAATAGGAGTCAGGTTGCGCTTCGCTCAAACAGGTGCTCGATTGCTCGAGTTCCCTGGAGCCGAAGGTGCTAAGACGGCGGACACATTTGCCGAGAAGTTGCGGCAAATGTTTACGGCTACGGATGGTGTCAAGATCGCCAGGCCTACCAAGTGCGCAGAGTTGCATATTTTGGGCCTGGATGACTCTGTATCGACAGAGGATGTCCGCGTTGCAATTAGCGAGAAGACAGGCTGCAACGCGGACAATATTAGGGTCGGCACCATCCGCCCCGGTCCGGGAGGGCTTGGCGCAGTGTGGGTCAGTTGTCCCGTAGCGTCGGCTAAAATGTTGGGCAACGCCGGCAGGCTGCTCATCGGTTTCGTGAGCGCTAGGATCACAGTCCTGGCGGCGAGACCGATGAGGTGTTACAAATGCCTGGCATCGGGGCACACACGAACCAAGTGCGTCAGTTGTTTCGACTGCAGCGGATTATGTTTCCGCTGCGGTCGACCGGGGCACAAGGCGGCAAAGTGTTCTGCCGCCCCTCACTGCCCGGTGTGTGCAGCGGACAACAAGCAGGCGTCAGAGGTTAGCCAGTCGGCCCAGGCTGCTTCTGACGTCGTTCGTGCGTCGATATCGTCGCCTATGGAGGAGGTTGTAGAGACGGTCGAGTAATGGCCCAAGTCTCCAACCTCCTGGTCCAGACGAACCTGTACCACTGTGCCGCGGCGCAGGACCTTTTCCTGCAAACCATGGCACAGTGGTCGATCGGTGTTGCCGTAGCCGCGGAACCCTATTATGTTCCTCCCCGTCCAAACTGGTTGGGTGACCGGGACGGTTCCGTGGCAGTCGTCGGCTCCACGGCGGTTCATTCCCCGCCCTTGTAGCTAAGAGACAAGGGCACTGGATATGTTGCTGCCGAGTGGGGGGGAATCACTATATATGGTGTATACTTCTCCCCCAACCGGAGTTTGAACGACTTCGAGGTTTTCCTTAACAACTTGGAAACTTCGATGCGGCGTATAACGTCTGGGTACGTCTTAGTGCTGGGGAACTTCAACGCAAAGTCCATTGCGTGGGGTTCCCCCAAGACGGACGCTAGGGGCGAGGCCGTAGAGGAGTGGGCGGCCTCGGTGGGCCTCTGTTTACTAAACAGGGGCTCCACCAACACGTGCGTGCGACAGCACGGAGGGTCGATAGTGGACCTTTCGTTCGCTACCCCTGCCCTCGCCGCACGAGTAAGGAACTGGCGCGTCCTGGAAGAGGTTGAGACGCTCTCGGATTACCTCTACATCCGATTTGAGCTCTCCCGGACCCAGGACCCCAGTAGTGGTCACGTGGCGCGGCGTTCTTCTCGCTTTCTGCGGTGGGCTTTAGCCAAATTAAATAGGGACCTGCTAGAGGAGGCAGCCATCGTTCACTCTTGGCTGTCTCCGCAGGCCCCGACCGAGGAGGTCGACATGGGGGCTGGTCGCTTCCGCGATGCCATTGTGCAGATCTGTGATGCGGCTATGCCCCGCATCCGAGGTTGCTGGCCTCCACGGAAGGAGGTTTACTGGTGATCCCAGGAGTTGGCGGACCTCCGCGCGGCTTGTACTTCGTGCCCGGAGGTCCTACACCCGTAGTCGGCGGCGACACCGCGAAGAAGGCGAGGAGGACCAGCTTCATGAAGAGTACCGAGAGGCGCGGAAAACTCTGAAGCTGGCCATAAGCCGCGCCAAAGAAATTAAGAGAAAGGAGATGCTGGAGGGTCTCGATCGTGACCCCTGGGGTCGCCCTTATCGTGCGGCGCGGCAAAAGCTCCGCACGTCGGGCCCCCCCCTTACAGAGATACTCCAGCCCAGCTTCCTGCGGGAAGTGGTCGAGGGCCTTTTCCCGCAGCGGGTGGAACACACACCCCCGTCGATGGCCTTCATGGTCGGAGATGACGGGGGGAACGAGGACAATGTTCCGCCCGTCAGGGAATCGAAGGTAGGGGCGGTTGTTCTACGGATCCGCTCTAAGAACATCGCCCCCGGGCCGGACGGGATACCAGCCCGAGTGCTGGCCCGAGCCCTCGAACACATGTCGGACCGCCTCACGGAGGTCCTGGACGCTAGCTTGGCGTCCGGACGCTTCCCTGAGTGCTGGAAAAGCGGGAAGCTGGTCCTATTGAGGAAGCCGGGACGGCCAGCCGAATCGGTAGCGGCCTATAGACCCATCGTGTTGCTGGAGGAGGCGGGTAAACTGTTTGAGAGGATACTCTCTGCCCGCATCGTCCGGCACCTCTGCGAGGTGGGCCTCGATCTGTCGGACGCCCTATTTGGTTTTCGGGCGGGGCGTTCGACGGTCGATGCCGTGTTGCGCCTGAGGGCCGTTACCGAAGAGGCGGTGAGCTATGGCGGCGTGTTGTTGGCGGTGTCGTTGGACATCGCCAACGCATTTAATAGTCTGCCATTTAGCTGCATCAGGGAAGCACTCCACTACCATGGGGTGCCAAAGTACCTGAGGCGGCTTGTGGCAGACTATCTTGAGGAGCGTACCGTCATGTACGAGGACCGAGACGGTGTTCTGAGGCGGCGGCTCATGTCGTGCGGTGTTCCACAGGGGTCCGTCCTCGGACCACTCCTGTGGAACATGGGATACGACTGGGCCCTTCGAGGTCGTCTTCCCCCGGGCTGGGCGTAATTTGCTACGCAGATGACACATTGGTCACGGCCCGGGGAGCAAACTTTCAAGAGGCGGCGCGCCTGGCCACCACGGGTGTCTCTCTGGTGGTCGGGCGAATTGAGGCGCTGGGTTTGCGGGTGGCCCTGGACAAGACGGAGGCCCTTTTGTTCCATGGGCCCCGTCGTGGTCCACCCTCCGGCGCCTCCATCGTGGTCAATTCGGTCCTCGTACCGGTTCAGGCCCAGATGAAATATCTGGGCCTGATCCTCGACGGCAGGTGGCTCTTCGACGAGCACTTCCGACAGCTTTCTCCAAAGCTGGTCGGCGCTGCTTCTGCCCTTGGGCGACTTTTGCCCAATCTGGGTGGAGCTAGCGTCGCGACGAGACGGCTATACACGGGGGTTGTCCGGTCAATGGCACTGTATGGTGCACCGGTGTGGGCGGCGGCTCTGACCGCCCAGAATAGGGCTCGCCTCTGGCGCCCTCAGAGGATAGAGCCATACGCGGTTACCGCACCGTATCGACGGAGGCGGCGTGCGCCTTGGCCGGAACTCCCCCGTGGGATTTGGAGGCGGAAGTGCTCGCCGAAGTTTATCGTCGGACGGTTGACTTCCGGGCGGGTAGCGGCATACGGCCCCCGCCCGAAAAGATACGCGAGTGGCGAGAGGCCGCTCGTCGAGCCAAGATGGCTCGATGGTCGTCCCGGCTGGAGGCTCCACGTGCTGGCTTTGCCCCCGTGGAGGCTCTCCAGCACGGGACCCTTTCCTTCCGACTGACGCAGGTCCTTTCCGGGCACGGTTGCTTCGGGAAGTATCTGCACTCGGTCGCCAGGAGGGAATTGAGTCCCGCCTGTCACCATTGCGACTGCAGTGAGGACTCGGCTCAGCACACGCTAGCGGTTTGTTCCGCCTGGGCGGCGCAGCGTGGGGTCCTTACTGCAGTTATTGGAGGAGATCTCTCGCTACCGGCCGTCATACGCTCCATGGCCGGTAGCGACAGTTGTTTTACCGCGGTTGCAACCTTCTGCGAAGACGTAATTTCGCGGAAGGAGGCGGCGGAGAAGGCCCGGGAGGACAATATTCACTCGGACCCAATTCGCCGCCGGCGAGTCGGGCGGCGGAGGCGCGCATACCAGCCCCTCATGCCGCCTTGAGTGTGGCCGCGGGTGGACGGGACGGGTTTTCCCCTCCATCCGCTACAATGGCCAGCCGCGAGGAGGCGACGTCCGCGTGTGCCATACGTCGCCTAAAATAGAGAGTTTATCCGCAGATGGTGCCCAAGGTAGCGGGCAGGCGCTAGGAGGGATCTGGATGTCGTAATAGCAGCGGTTCCCGGATCCTTCCTATCTCAGGCGCAGAGTGGCACACCGTGTGGTTTTAGTCGGTCCGATTCCGACACACCACCCCGCCGTAAACCCCGGTGAGGTGACGGCCCGTGGGGGTTTCCACACGTTAAAAAAAAAAAAAAAAGGGTTTGTTACAAGTTTTCCTTCTCTTTGTAATCATGTTGTCTCGTATATTTTGTTCCCTTAGTCGCTTCTACGACACCCATGGGATGAATAGGGGTGGTAACGCTATGTATTCTTAATCCGTTACCACACGGACATGAACATGGTCAGCATACATGAACGCCTTAAATTTTTTAAGAACGTTATGTATCCCAACAGACCATAAACTGATCGAGTAGTAACATCAAATTTCATGGCACCTCGCGTACTGCCTGTGGCACGGACACAAACTTTTATCGATCTGTTTTTGAGGTACTTACCAAACCATGAGTTCATTGGTCCGCTAATCCCATATTTGTACATGGCTTGCAATAATCCGTCATGATCCAGGGTATCGAATGCCTTTTTAAAATCTATTTATATAACCACTACTAATTTCCTTTGATCTAGATTTCTATTGACTTCGTCTGTAATTTTTTCTAAGTTAGTGTCAGCCCTTCTATTAAATCTAAACCCGTATTGAACATCATTTAATTAATTATTATTCTCTATAACGTTGAATTTTTGCCGAAATTTTATTAAACATATTAAGAATTGTAATATGTCTGTATTAACTATTATCTTAATGAGATCTTCCTTTATATATTGGTCGAGCCATCGATTTTTTTATAGTTTTGCCGAATATTGAGATCTGTTAAGGTAACTATTAATAAAATAAACTACCCCTGTACTAATTTACAATTGAGCAAACGTAGTGTAGGGCGCCCTGCGGGGCTATGGACCGATGACTTGAAGAAGGTGACTGGTAGCGGATGGATGCGAATTGCTCAAGACCGGGATCGTTAGCGTTCCTTGGGGGAGACCTTCGTTCAGCAGTAGACGGCGATAAGTTGAATAATAGTAGTAGTACTAATTTGATTGATTTTAGATATTGAATTCTGATTCCGACCAATCCTGGCGACTTGTCGCGGTCCAATTTTTCTATGAAAATTAGAACGCCTTTTTGTTGTATTTTTAAATCTAAAGCTAACATTAGAATCCTGAACATAGCTTTGCCTATCTAAAATTTTTATTTTGACATTTTTGTTTTATACTATCAATTTCGGGTGTAAAAGTTTCACAAAATTTATTACAAACATAGACTCATAGCATCAGTTTCTGGATCATTTAAAGTGTTGTCTCATGAGGAAATCAGATCCGCAACATTCAGCGTAGCAGAAGGAGATGTGCTGTCGATGTATGATGTACGAGACAATACAAACAAACGCTTAAACACTTTTAAGTGTCGGAAGTGATAGAGCTTGTACGCTTAGCTTTAACAACATTACAAATAAGTTTCAAAGACTTTTGGGGACAGTGAATAAAATAACTTTCCAAGGCTCGTTTCGAGTACTTCAGCTTTATACTGACTTTTGACCTCAAGGACGATGACGACATAGATAGGGAGCGGAGGGTGATGAGAATGAACATGATATCTAGTAGGTTTGCAAGTTGTTTTATAGAAGTGAAAATCACGCTTTTCATGAGCTGACAGACAGAACAAACATAGGCCCCGCCCAAGGCAAACCATAGAGTCCAGTCGGCCGTTTTATGCCCCTAGCCACAGCCAGCCCATTTACGTATGTCAAGTCAAGTGTCATTACGTTTGTCAAGACGTGGTCTCCACTCCAAAACACGCTTACTCCAGCAGTTATCGGTTCTGCGACACATGTGATCATACAGTTAATCTATTAACTTTCAGAACTATGTCAGATTAAGTTCTGGTTTCTGGTATCTGGTTCTATTAACTTTCAGGTTATCTGATGGATCACTTATTGCAGTTAATACTCGTACATATACCAAAAAAATCTTATTGAAATGACTCTTGTGTTTACCTGTAAGATGTAAAATAATTAAACCATCATATTCTAAAGCTTGCAAAGAGTTTTTAAAGATAGACTATAGGTAGGCAGACTCAGTGAGAGGAGTTGTGAATGCGTATTTGAGTATATTTACTTTTGAAAAGTGGAGATACAGACAGCGATAAAAACGATTTGAAAACTTTAAAATTTAAAAGTGACCCTCGGTTATATTTTATTCTCAACTATGTATTCTTCATTTTCCATTTGAATATAATCCTTGTTTTCAACTTCAAAAAAGAAGAAGTCAATTCTCTAAATTTTCAAATTGTACGGTTTGTGTCAATCGTTTACCCTCTATTTTTCATAGGAAATAATTAATAGTCAGCAATATGTGAACGTTGAATACGTGTCTGCATATCCCTTTATAGGTACAGCCGTGAGTATATTTATACACCTACTCAAATATATATGTGTGTACTATAAAAAAATGTACTATAACTGCTCTAAAAGTCAGTAGCCACTGTTAAGTATCCTTAGCAGATAAAAGTCACTAAATATTCTCTTAAGCGTACCGTAGAAATTAGATTTTAAATTTACAAGTGTCTGCAAATCTACGCTTTTGTTCAAGTGACCGAACTCATTCTAGAATCTATTAAAAATCAAGTTGTGTGTTAATGTTTACTTGGTGAGTAAACGAATCTGGAATATTAAACAGTCTGACCAGTAAACATTGAATGAAACATGTACTAAGTGTGTGTTTTAGTAACATTGTGCCACGTTTGCGTTGATACTGCGCTCAAGAATTTTATCACCACAGTTAGTTCTGACAGATTTTATGACTGGTCCCAGGATAAAACTGCTTTAATGTCGAGTTACGAATAAATTTGAATTTTTATTGGCGACATCAAACGAAGAATTTTTCGTCAGTTCTTTATGGTTTTCTACGTCAATTTTATTAGTCATTTATTTTTTAGCTAGCGCCGTCTGAAAGAAGTTTGTTAGACTGATAAGCAATTATTGTTTCTGCATTGCGTAATTCACTCTCTTACTTTCACTTTTTTGCAAGCAAAAATACCTGGGAAGCGATTATCAGAGCCTATAAGTATTACAAATTAATGCTCTTGGTGTAACTTAAAGAATTAAACTCTGTTTTAGTGCTCCAAAATATTTTTACAAAACCCTAACCGGAATTACAATTTTTTTTTTGTTCTATATTACGAGCCTGCCAAAGTGACTCTACTCTGCCTGATGGAAAGCATGAATAGAATCCAAGAGTTGTGGTCACCATACTCATTGCAAATGCAGACAATGCAGTATGGTGACCCACACTATGGCGGCCTTGTGAGATGCTTTTTCACATTCCGCGTGGGGACGTAAAAGGCATGACAGTCACCGTGACAGTGTAAGGCTTACACAGTTACCATGATAACTGTCACCTCTGCATCAATGGGCCTCCGGTCTCACACTCACTAATGAAACACGACAACACGGATGTTGGCGCTTTAGGTTGTTCCTCTGTGAGAGGGCAGTACTGCCCTGGTCGAGCCGGCCCGCTCGTGCTGAAATCAGCGTGGCTCTACTACCTAGGGTAAGTACCTAAATATATTAGAATATCTAATTAATCATACAACAGGAGCTATAGTACAAATATTATGAGTTGAATGTTTATAATATGCGTGTATTTATTTATTTATAAATCTAATTAACACCTGTCTACTTATGATAGTACAAGATTTGTCTAGAACGCGATCAAATCATAGTGTATCCTTAGCTTGATCCTTAGCCATTATGAACGTTTTATACATCCCTGTTTACTCCGTTTTAAATAAAAGACGTGAATATAAGAATGTTTTATTAAATAGGCATATATAGATAGGTACATACCATAACCAGGAAACATACAACGTACAATACAAACACAGAAAAAACAGTGGTACAATGGGCGGCCTTATCGCAGTCTGCGATCTCTTCCAGGCAACCTTTAAATGGACTATACTATATAGTATTATGTAGTATATTGTTGTGAAATAGAAAAAATGTAAATAGATTTAGTAATGCTTGAGAAACATTTGCGAAACACAAAATCATGGTAACAATTCCTTTGGCAAAACAAGTGATTTACGACTCTAACAATACATAATAGATATTCATTTGGCACAAAATCAAGTTATCTCAAATGGTTACATAACGTAAGTACGAGTATAATAGATCAGAGGCAACCTTGAACTTGCTTCACGGAGCCGAGACCTTCTGGGTAAAGGAACGCTTTAACTTGTGAAGGACGATGTAGGCCGGTTTGGCGAAAGTTGGAAACGGTTGATATTTATCTCAAGTTTTGGGATAAAGGGGCTTACTGTAGTGCGATCCCAAGCCTTAGAGAGCGGCATACGAGGGTGAATAGTGTTTTATTTATTTTTTTACTGTATTTTGTGTGTCTATGGTTTAAAATAGGAAGTAGTAACTTTAGGAACTAGTAGCGAGGACAGGTACTTTAATTTTGTTACTGTAATTGTACGTTGTTCGGTGTTATAATTTAAACACGAAACAAGTCAACTTTTCCATTTTGGAATCGACATGTGCAGCCAGTTGCAAGTACGATTTTAACACTGAATCCTCTGTGTATGTGACATAGTGTGGGCCATGAATTAGTTAATATTTGAAAAAATCGTATAAAAACCATTTGATATATTGTAAAAATGATTTATTTACAATGACCACCGTTTCGACGTTTGCACTCTTCTAAGCGAGTACCGAAATTTTCGAATACTCATCGGCAAAGAGACCACGAGACCGCCGACATCTCTTGTTTGATTTTTCTTTTAGTTGACGTAGTGTATTTGTTTTATTGATGTAGACACGATTCTTCAAACAACCCCTATAAAAAGAGATCTACTGGGGATAGATTTGGACTTCTGGGTGGCCCTAGAATGTCACCTCATTTAAAAATCAGTTTTTCCGGCATGTCTTTGGCTACCGGCAGGGACTCAATGGATATGTGACAAGTGGCTCAACCTAGTCAAAACCATGTGTTACGATTGTAGCCAGCTAATTCCAGTAGTATCGGTCTCAAAAATTCTGGTAACATGTTTGCGCGGGATGTTAGATTCAAATGTTAACAAATTCTCGACCCACCCTACATTTATGTGAACTTAGCTTCTTCCTAATTCTTATTGGTATTTAATTACTTAAAATAAATATTTATAAATCTGTCACTCAAAAATTACAATCTTGTCTGATATTCACTCAAAAACTTACTTGGTTCTTGGGTTCTCTATGCAAAATATTTGCCCTATATGTATCTAACACATCCTTACATTAAAAGTAACATATGTATATACACATACTTTTTAAGCCTACAAATTTTACCATAAATTAACCTTATAATATTGTAAGTGAAAGTTTCAATAGATAGTCGGTTACTTTAGTTGATCAGTCTTCATCTACGCATTTTTTTCCGGTACGGTTCACACAATTGGATACCATCATGAATTCAACTTAACTGTAAACTTACCAACTTATCGCCGTCCACCACTGAACAAGGGTCTTTCTCAAGGAGCGTCAACCATCCCGCTCTTAGGCAATTCGCATCCATCCGCTGACAACCACTTTCTTCAAATCGTCGGTCCATCGTGCCGCAGGGCGCTCTACACTACGTTTGCCCAATCGTGGTATCCACTCTAGCAAACTTATAGTATACAAACTTACACAACTGTATAATATTGAGCATGAATCAGCATGCAACGTGTATTAACACACCAACCATTAACTTTAAAAATATTTTACTTAAAATAAAACTAATTGTGTTTATATAAAATTGGAATTCTTCTTGAATTATATTGGATTGGATTAATACTCTTTATTTTTACCCATTACCTAAAAGTTGCATTTTGATTTAAATCACTTTTACTCTAGCCGTAGTTAAGTCTTTATGCATGTCTGCATGTGCCTCTACAAATGTTAGTAACATAAACCCACGTCGTGGTTGAAACTATTCAAATGTACTTTATACACAACTCAATTGTGCTTGTGACGTGTTCTCTGTTATAAGTTTTGATGTTATCATTGTTTGGTGAACAAGGTTTATTACTTACATGAATTTCCTGCTATTTCTGCCACTCATGTGTTTTGTTGTGGTGTAAGTGTGGGTAGAGTGCTGTGATATTTTGAATGTTTTTTTAACTGTAGGCAATATTAAATAGCCTGTACAAGTAGATACAAACGTGAAGTTTTAAACAGCAATTGAACCTACATGAAACTTTTTAAAAGTATGTCCATTACAAAAAATATATCAAGTGCCAGTAATGTTGTCCAATTTCAACGTCAATGTCCAAGACTATTTGGAAATCCGCTACGAATTTAATCCAGATTTGTTGTGGGAGTTCTAAACTAATTTTTACAAAGATATATTAATGATGCTTCTGATATTTCAAACTAGATCTTGTCATTAATTATATTTTTCAATTATGACTAACCGAGGATATGAGTAAAAACATTTTGAAAGGCAAATAATAGATTGTACAACTTGCAGTAACCTATTAATATAGACTTACAATTAAAATGGTAGGGAATTAGGAGTAAGACATTATCTTACGGGTGCACCGGTATGCTTATTTATTTTTATTTAGGGCCTGCCAAAGAGATTCTACTTCGCCTGATGGAAAACATGATCATAGTGCAGTAGAGGTAGACACCATACTCATTGTGACAATGCAGTATGGTGACTCACTCTATGACGGCCTAGTAGGAGTGAAATATACACTGAGATATACTTAAAAATTATTTTATATCAAGGATCTAAGTAAAATTGTGGCTTTATAACTGTTTTCGAACGTAATACCGTAACTTTGATTTTAAAAACACTGTTACTCTTTATTTGAAAGGAACATACGGACACAATTAAGTATATGATGTTCCAAGTAAATTTGTAAATTTGTTTCAATATTTTGCAAAATTCTTAACTTTTTGGAGTTTAATCCTTAAGAATCGGTTTTTTGATATAAGGCACCCGGTATGAGAAAAATATGAGTAGTAAAATCTACTGAACGAATCACCTCGTTACGTTTTTGGTGCGATTGCACTGGTTTTGTTGCGGCTGCACTGGTTGTGAGTGTATTAAGACGTGTATAGAGTATGCTGCAAAGCGACTATATCTATTTGTTATTTTCATTAATTTGTTAATTTACCCTTTCATACGGTATCAAACTTTTTTCAGTTAATTTCCGTTAAATAAACTTTTTTTTGCGTCTGTTTTGACAATCGTATTTAAGGAGTAAACTCCAGTCGTGCGTCGGAGCTGACACACACGATTTTTATTTTCTTCTTATTAAGATTCTGCCAAAGTGACTCTACTCTGCCTAATCAAAAGTAATCAGTATCCAAGGGTTGTGGTTACCATATTGATTGCGAATACAGACAATGCACTATAATGAGATAGGCCTAGTAAGAAGTTTTTTCACGCCCCGCTTAAAGGACTCGGAAGCATGTGAACTAGGAGAGAGTGCAAGGTTTTAATTGATTTGCACAGGAGGGAATAGTTGAACCAATTAGTTCGAGATCATATGTCTACCATTCTAAAAGAGTGTCTTCCAAGACCACCAAGTATTGTCCTATAGAGGAAGGAAGAAGGTGGGATCAGTTGAAAGAGCTCGTCAGAACACTCTCCAATGTTAAAGGCGATAGAGAACTATCATAGACGCAGCATCTCTTTGTAACTGTAGAGGCTTAAGGAACCAGTGGCTTTGTGGCTCATCAAAAGTACGATGATTTTTTCTGTGTCTGGGTGTAATTTATCCATGATTTTTTTTTTGATATGTATATATTAAACCTTCTTTCTAAGGGGAGGTCTTTGTCCAGCAGTGGATTATTAAAGGCTAGTCAGTCAAGTTATGATAATCTAAGCTCTACCTAGCTTGGAACATGTGTCATATGAGTCAAGTTTAGATACTAACTTTATTCCTTATTTTAATACTACTTGTTAAGCAGAAGTGAAAATAAATATTATAGCCACCCTCCTAAAAGCGTTTGTGTTCACAAGAGAACTTACTATCTCTTAAGTCTTGACGTGTCCACACTCAAGTTTCACCTACTTTTACATGCTTACATAATATATGTTCAGGTGCCTTTACTCTCTAATCGTATAAGGGGCGTAAAAGTTACGACTCGTGTATATTATGGTTAATTAGTGGTTATATGTAATAGGTGACAAAAGGCTACTAAGGTTTTTAATTAGTCTTAACAAGTTCACTGTTGGTTTGACTTATTACTTTTGCTTAATTTTATTACTCTGAGGTATGTTGGAGTCCGTACTCAATTCAGTTGTATTTTTTTTGTTCGATATACCTCTGTTGTTTATGTATCGATTTTGAAGGTTTATTTATACGAGTACAACGATCGTCGGTGGCAATCGTTATTAGTAGTTTGTTGTGAAGAACTGACGGCCGTTACTCCTAGTAAAAATCGAAGTAACCATGTGGTAGTAAGCTGAAGCCGACCCAATCTACTACAATCTACCAGGTGTCTAAGCGCACATTTTTAGGCGATTAATAGCACTGATTGTCGGCAATTGTCTACGTTTAGGGTTTCAAGATGACGATAAGTCAAATGTCATAAATATAAAACAAATCGATATGTTATAAAAACGGTTACAAATTACTAGACACCAGATTACTCGGGTAAATATTCAAGCTTTGTTTTTATACAACATCGTGTTGATACTAATTGATTCAATGCCTGTCTTTTCGTTTGGTGACGAATAAAGAATACGGAGTGCCACCACCTCTCTTCATACCGTGCGTGTAGTAAGAGTAGACTAATAGAGCAAGCAACCCAGGACAACAGAAATAAACTTGAAACAAATCCAATACCAATCCGTCTAGTCCACGTGGTACGGAGGAGAGGCCTCAGCAGTGGACTGTTAAAGGTGTTGATTAAGGAACCTATCATCACATATAACACATTCTAAACAGTAGGATATCAACAGCAAAAATAATTTTATATAAAGGTTGAAGTTTTTCTAATGTTATATTTATCGACTGCCTCAGTGGTATAGTGGTGGTGTATGCGACTGCTGTGTTTGAAGTCTGGAGTTCGATTCCCAGGTCGGACTAATCGTTTGTATGGTCTGCAAATACTTATTTCGAAGTTTGTGTATATGTATTCTATCAGTCAATCTAGCTGTCATTGTAAAGATCTGCTTAATTTGAAGCTAGATGGCGTTGTGTGTCTGATATCCGAAATATTTATTTATTATAATGTGAAGCCCAATACATATTATTGTATCAATAGTGGAATACTTATGTACTTTAAAACTCTAGGACCAAACCTCGAGTACGTCAGAACCTAGCGTAAACAAACCAATATCAATACAGTTTATTTCTACGTACCTTGTTGTATAATGTAGGTAACTCATAATTTGTATTTTACATGTTTGCTACCGATTTATGTACTTGTGCATTTAGTTGTATGGGACCCAATTTGTGGCAGAGCTGAACCCGCTTGCGTCATGATTGAGCTCAAATTGAAAATTGAATGAACCACTCACGTGCCGTACCTTTAGGGGAGGCGGCAGTGCCTTAATTTACTTTATTTCATGAACGAATAAAAAAAATACGCTTCACCAGATTTTTATTTAATCTTGGTGCAGGATTTGTAATTTAATACATACTTACATATGTATATACTTTTTTTATAGAAGTCTGCCAAAATGATTCTATACTCTGCCTGACGGAAAACATGAATAGAATTCAAGAGTGGTGATCGCTATACTCATTGCGAATATCGTCAATGTACGAGTACTTTTTTGTTTTGGATCTGCAGTGGACTAATTTGAAGTGGTGTGTGAAATATGTCACGTTTTAATGTTATTTATGAAGGTTGCCACGGTCGTCAACATCATCATCATCATCAACAGCCTTTTACATTCTATTGCTGGACATAGGCCTCTCCTTAGCAAGGAGGTTTTGGCTTACTATACCTAGCTGGCTAGACGGGTTGGAATAGGATTTGTTTCAAGTTTTCCTTCTCTGATAGTAGTGATATTTTCCTGGTTAGTTCGTTCCCTTAGTCACTTCTTACGACACCCACGGGATGAACAGGGGCGGTACACTATGCATTCTTAATCTGTCACTACACGAACGGTCCTTAGCAGCTTTAATAATCAGTTCCAGAGCAAACTGAGAGTTATCCTTATTTTATAACGGTTGTGGAGGGAACGAGTGTCATGTCCATCCGACACAAAGGCAGGATCCTCCGACCGGGCGAGGTGATCATGCCTAGCGGGCTACGGCCCAACGGTTGACGTTGGGATGTTGTTTAAATGCTAATTGCCACGCGAATTTCTATTTTGCGATACAGGATTAGTAGTTGTTTCGTAGTCCATTGCATTCATACGTTTCGTTCATACTTCGTAGTTCAGTGTATCTTCGCTAGATGACGCTGTTGTAAATTTTTGTTCGTGTTGTAATGTGAAAGTCGCCACAACGGTTTTTATTGTGAATCATGTTATACGATTCATTTTATGATCATTCTTATCATCTTCCTAGCCTTCATTAATCCCAAGATTATTTTGGAGTCGCCTACTAGTTCAACCAGTTGAGGTAGAACCCTGAATGTTGAAGTAGTTGTCAATATATTTGAGCACTGATTTATCAATAACGATCGCCATAGTTCATGACAGCCGTGACCGATGACTTGTGAAATACTGCCAATTTTCATACTCCGGGTTGTTTACTGCAGTTTATTACCTGGCCTATTGGTCTAGTGGCTAGTGGCCCTGACTATTAAGCCGGAGATCGTGAGTTCGGTTCCCACCCAGGACAAATATTTGTGTGATGAGCGCGATTATTTAATCTGTTTCTGGGTGTTCTTTAGCTATAATAAGTATGTATTCAGAATTATTTAAGTATGTTTATCAGCATTCTGGTTACCATAGCACAGGCACTGCCTAGTTTGGAATCAGACAGTCCTGTGTGAGATGTGTGAGGTTATTTATTTATTGAGATGATACAGCGATGATAAAAACTATTTCTTATGTTTATAGCCTCCTCCTTAGTTCTTCGTGTGGTGACAGATTAAGAATACAGAAACTTACAAACCCTATTCTTCTCATGAGTGTTGTAAGAGGCGACTAAGGAGACAAAATATGCACGGCAGCATCACTGCAAGAAAAAGGAAAATACGAAACAAAACTTTTTTCAACCTGTCTGGCCAGCGTGGCATAGTAGGGAAAACCTCCTTGCTAAGGAGAGGCTTATGTACACGAGTAGACTATTAATGGTTGTTGGTGATGATGATGATGATGTTGATGATTATATTTAAATCCGATAAAGTAAAATAGAGTCAGTCAGAACAAACAGCCAACATATAAATTGAAAAAATAAAGAGCAGTACGTAAGATTAAATTGATTCAAGTTCAGCGATCACAGCTTCGATCAATTAGTAAATGAGACTTTCCTCGCTAAGGTATTAGTAGGTATTAGTACATATTTACCGTTTAATCGATGCATGGACATTTCTTTATTTATTTGATAGCTGCAATTTGCGTTAGTACATTTTTTTTTTTTTTTTGTACCACGACGGTGGCAAACAAGCATACGGCCCGCCTGATGGTAAGCGGCTACCGCAGCCTATGGACGCCTGCGACACCAGGGGCATCACGTGCGCGTTGCCGACCCTTCAAAAACCTATTTACCCCCCTCTTGAAGAACCCCATGCTGTAGTTCCCAGGGAAAACCGTGGCAGGGAGCTCATTCCATAACGGGATTGTTCGCGGGAGAAAATTTCTCTGAAACCGCACTGTGCGCGACCATTTAGGTTCCAATGTATGTGGATGAGCTCCCTGACGATGGCGAGCGGTGCGATGGTAGAATGTGGCTGTGGGCATCATATCAAACAATTCTTCAGAACACAACCCATTGTAGAGACGGTAGAGCACACACAGGGAGGCAAAGTCTCTCCTAAGACTTAGTGGCTCGATACCGTCTGTGAGATCAGGATCGTCGACTATTCTCACAGCATGTCTCTGGACTGAATCGAAAGGCTCAAGCTGGTACTTCGGTGCTCCCGCCCAGAGATGATAGCAATACTCCATGTGAGGCCGAACTTGTGCTTTGTACAGTAGTAACCTTTGTGCCGGTGTGAAATATCGCTTCGCTCTATTCAGAACACCAAGCTTTTTTGATGCCAGCCTCACCTTTCCCTCCAAATGAGTCCGAAATTGGACGTCACTGGAGATATCGACACCGAGGATCCCAATACTCTGTGAGATGGTAAGGGGTGTATTCTGGAATTGTGGAACTAGAGTGAACGGGGTTTTTTTAGCAGTAAACGCACAAACTTGTGTCTTAGTTGGGTTAAATTGGACCAGGTTATCCCGACCCCAATCGGAGACTCTGTGTAAAGTGCTCTCGATTTGAGACACAAGTTGTTCGCGACTTTCTACTACAGCGGTACGAGGGATGTTAGCCGGGCCCGTGTAATACGCATCTCCAGTACTGTCATCCGCATAACAATGAATGTCGTCTATGGTCAACATATCATTGATATGCAGCAAGAATAGTGTTGGAGATAGCACGCAGCCTTGCGGGACACCAGCGTTTATGTCCATGCTTTCGGAGCAGCTACCGTCGACGACGGCTTTTATGCGTCTGCCGGACAAAAAGCTAGCCACCCATTTGCACAAACCCTCGGGCAGGCCGTAGGACGGTAACTTCGATATAAGGCCCATGTGCCAGACCCGATCGAACGCCTTTGCTATATCCAGGCTAACTGCCAAAGCCTCACCTTGACTCTCAATGGCTGAAGCCCAACGGTGAGTGAGATACACTAGAAGATCACCAGTCGAGCGACCGCGGCGGAAACCGTACTGGCGGTCGCTGATCAAATCGTGCTCTTCCAGGTAACTGAGGAGCCGTGTGTTGATTACACGCTCCATCACCTTAGAGAGAAGGGAGGTTATAGCTATAGGCCTGTAATTCGATGGGTCCGATCTATCACCCTTTTTTGGCACTGGATGCACATGGGCAGTCTTCCACGAAGACGGCACTTGCCTTTTGCGGTAGGAAATCGCGAAAAGTCGCGTTAGTACAGGGCACAACTCAGGGGCACACTTTTTGAGCACCACTGCAGGTATGCCGTCTGGCCCACTCGACTTATGAACGTCTAGACAGTTTAGTTCCCGCCGCACTTCTCTTTGCGAAATGTGTATTTCCGGCAAAGAGTGTTGGCACGGCGGGTTAATAGGCGGTACCGCACTTCCATCCTCGTTTATGGTCGAGTTCGCGGCAAAGAGTTGCCCAAGTAGGTCGGCTTTCTCTTTAGCACTATGGGCCAAGTTACCATCGGCATTTCGCAATGGTGGTAAAGACGACTGGCAAAAATTTCCTTCGGCAGCCTTAGCAAGAGACCAAAACGCACGACTCCCAGAGGGATAGCTCGTAAGTCGCTCACCAATCCTGCCGATGAAATCGAATTAAACCACGGTCGCTTTTTTTCCCCCGCAGCTACTGATGGGTTGGGAATAAAATACTCCATACCCACCAGGATCGTCTCAGTGACAGCGGCTGCGCAGGAGTCAGGATCTTCTGGCGTGAAGCAAAGCTGCCTCCACGGGTACGATGCGTAGAATTCACGCAATCCATCCCAGTCTGCTGATTTATATTGCCACATGTGGCGCAAATTGGCTGGGCGAGGTGGAATATGCCGCGGGCATGGGACTTCGGTCCGGACGAGGCAGTGGTCGGAGGAGCCGAGAGGTGCGTCCACTGCAATAGTGTAGTCGTCCGGACGCGTCGTCAGCAGAAGGTCCAACAAAGAGTGTGCATAGCTCTCAATATCAGGTATTCTTGTTGGAGAATGTACCAGTTGTGAGAGGCCATGGGCCAGAGCAAATTCATGAGTAGACCTGCCTGCAAAGTCGGTGGATCGAGAATTTAGCCACTCACAGTGGTGGGCATTAAAGTCCCCTAAAATCACCAACTCAGCACGAGGGTACCGCTCAAGAACTTTGTCAGTCGTCACCTGCAGGTGCTCAAAGAGTGCTTTAGTCTCCCTGTCACCGCTATGAGACCTGTATAGGCACGCATAGATTCGAGTCTCACCTCCGTAGTCTACGCGCACCCACATTACTGACAGGTCCTTGTCTTCATAAAATGGAGACGGCGACAGCAGATATCCTCCCGGATGTACATGCATACACCGGCACGTCTCAGAAATTTGTGTTCGAGTTTGTAGCCGGGGTAGTGTAGGTATGATGTATCGGCCGGGCAGGATATCTGCGTCTCCGTAAGAAATAAGAGGGTCGGCTGCGCAATCTCCAGATGAAGGTGGACTGCGTTCAGGTTGGAGTGAAGTCCCCTGATGTTGCAGAAGTCCATATATGTGGAAGAGGATGCCGCTGTAGATACTTTTTTCCTATTTTTCTTCGTCATTTTTTTGGGGGGGGTTCAATTGGTTTGTGAGTATTCACTGTGTTGACAACTAAGGGGGCAATGGGGTGGTGCTAATCTACTCATGGTCGATGCGGGTAGTGCGATTTGTCGGCGCGGCGTACGAAAGGGCCCCCGCTCCCCCCCTGCAGTAGCAGTCGGGTTCCACTCCGGTCTCCTCCTCCGGCACGACTACTACTGCAGGGATTTTTCGCAGGCTGGCGGTTCAACCTCTCAGGGTGGAGGTTGTAGTGATCCCTGGGTTCGGGAACCCATCTATCCTGCGGGCGGCCAGCGGACAACCGTTTTAGCAGGTCTTCCTGACCGCCGCGCCCACATCCCGCGCCCACACTAGCCAGTAGCAGTATTATAAGCACCACTAGTCCCCCGTTGTCAAAACAGCGAATTCTCTAGAGCTCTGGATACCTTACTCACCACAGGAACACAGCACTGCCGAAAATGCAGTGCTATTTGGCTGTGGTCTTCTGTAAGGCGGAGGTCCTTCCCCAGTCAGGCTGCTCCAAGTTTTGAGCGGAAAATATCACGCTATGCCCCACCTCTCTCTGAACATGTACAGAGAGGGGCATTTGATCTTTCGTGGCTTTTGAACGGAGAGTAATTTGTTGTTTTAGAGTGGTGTGTTCGCTGTAGTTTTCCGGGCAATTGATTAATACATGGTTATTGTGATAGACAATTTATTACATATTCGGACGCTTTCCAGATCTTCCGAATATGGGTCGTTTTAACGTCGTTACCCCCATATTGTTTGTGATATTGCCGTACTGCTTTCTAGGTCGACCTACTGAATTGTCAACATTCACAGTGAATATGGCGACCACCACTCTTGAATCCTATTCATGATTTCCATCAGGCAGAGTTGATTCACTTTGGTAGGCTCAGAACTTTAATACTAATTTTTCTTCGAAATTGAATTGATATAAATTTTATTTGCTCATTTTTTTATTAAGCACATAAAATACTATTCTTTTTCTTTTTAAAAAAAGACAACACCAGCACTAGGAATAAATCCTGTGTCGCGGGGGACTTTACAAGCATACAAGAAACGGACCCAAAGAACATCCAGACTCAGAATAACAATTTATGGATCACACAAAGTGTTGTCCCATGTGGAGTTTGAACCCACAACACTCAAAGCAGTATCGAGCGGTGTGGCGACCGCTGAAACCACTATGCCAACCGTGCAATCCAAATTATTTAGTTAAATTTGAAATTAAAATTAAACATATAACTTTAAAGTGCATTCAAGTATAATATTACATGGCTTATAAGGACCCTTTCTATTCAGACAATTCATTTAAGTGTTAAATCCACACTCTCTGCTAAAACCGTCCTGACCTTTACACCGTTGACTCTTGAATATCACAAGGTCATCATGACACTTTAAAAACCTTAGGAGAAATAACATTAAACTAAAATTTTATTGTTTTATCTTAATTAAAATACGACGCATCATCTTCTTAGTCTCTGGTTTTCTCTAGATTATTTGTGATCGGCTATTAGTTCAACTGAATTTAATTGAATATCAGTTTTTAGTCGGTACGACTGGCATCGGATCTCCACAACTCATAAGGTGAACTGAATTCGAAGATTGAGCTAGTTGTCAGTATACTTGACGGCACTCATTTCCCAATAACCATTGCCATAGATGTTCACGACAACCGGGACCAGCGCAATAACGTGCTCGCCGAGTCCCGGGCGAGAAATACCGCTAAACTTCCCTTTTTTTTAATCTGCGGAAACCCCCTCGGGTCGTGACCCCACCGGTGTTTACGGCGGGGTGGTGTGTGTGTGGTGGTGTGTGGAACTGGACCGACTAAAACCACATGGTGGGATACTCTGCGCCTGAGATAGGATGGAGCCAGGAACAGCTGCTATTAAGACATCCAGACCGCTAAACTTCCGTACTCCAGGCTGTTACGAATCCCTTGTAGGACTCAAGAACGCTTTTGGCCCGACCCGGGAATCGAACACGAGACCTCTTGATTGGCAGATGCATACGTAACAGCTAGACCAACGAGGCAACGAACATACAATGTATTAGAGTAATATATCAATATACAAGTTATTTGTTTTATTAACATAATGAATTAATCATCCGTCCAGCTCCACCAGAATAATATCAGGTCTTTACAGAAAACCAGTGCTACGCAATTTCTTCACAACCGACAGCCCAATCTCCCCTCTTGTCCGTCACTCTAAGGAGAGAGGTCACTCGAAATCTATCATCGTAGTTGCAAATGCCAATTGTAGTTCGTAGTAACTTGGCATACCATACCAAGCAATCCGTAAGCTCATTTACCACCTTATTTTTCTTTTTTTTCTTTTAGAGTTTAGGTGTTTTCTATATATAATATGTATGTATTTATAAAAAAAAGTATATAAATATTATATCAGTCAGTCTAGTTATCGTAGTATAAGCTCTGCTTAGTTTGAAACTAGATGGTGTTGTATGTTAAATGTCCGAATACATTTACTATTTGTTATATTAGAACATTGCTCATTTTATCATAAAAGTGCACCTTTTGACATGACAACGTCTTGTAATTCGATGGATTCGGCTGCACGCACCAAAAAACATGACTCATGCGGCGTTACCTCGCTCTGAGGCGTTCCATTTAAGGTTTGAAGTGCAAGCGAGAGAGCGGAATGAGCGACAAAGAGGCACAATCGGCCTCCGCGTTCGGCAGCGTTCGACATCTGTCTCTCTCCTACTTGAGTGAGTGATGCGTCCGCGTGGACAGCTGCTATACAATAATACATTTACATGTTTTCGTCAAGTATGAAGTGCAGTGATATGATGTTGTCACGTTCAACTTCACGACAGTAAACTGACTTTACAGACAATCGATTTTTATAAACTATTTAGATATGTAAAAGTAATTTAAATTATTTGAACCAAAAATTTTGATTACTATTTTCTCTGTACTGTTTAACAATATCATGAAATAAAATATGTTAGACTTAGATAAAAGTTCTTAAACATTATCTTTTGACACAGCATAGTGTCCAAGAATTCAAGTTATGCCGTAGGAAGCATACTGTATTAAGAGAGTCTATGTTGATACGGTATTTCATTCTAACCATTTACATCTTTGGCTAAAAATACTTATCCGGAATTTGCTTGACAATGCATTTTAAACGGTATTTGACTGATTTCATTTATTTATTTAGCCGTTGGAAAGCTTACAAAATCAAATTTTACAGTTTATAGGTATTTGTATCAATAAATACATTTCGACAAACATTTTTGTATTCATACTAGTTTCTTTCGGATAATTGATATAGCTATACATATAACACACTTCCATACTTTTTCTGTAGATTAACTAAGTAATGAGAAGATTTATTTAATTTTTCTTTATTTAAAAAAGACAACGCCCGCACTAGGAATAAAGCCTGTGTCGCGGGGGACTTTACAAACATACAAGAAACGGACACAAAGAACACCCAGACTCAGAACAACAATTTGTGGATCACACAAAGTGTTGTCCCATGTGGTGTTTGAACCCACAACACTCAGCGCAGTAAAGAGCGGTGTGGCGACCGCTTAAACCACTAGGCCAACCGTGCAGTCGCAAGATATGATATGATATTTTTAAATTATGCATATTCATGAAACATTTGTATGCCATACCTCTATTGATTCCAAAGATTCTCTTTTTAGATTTAACTATCTCGGTGGTGCAGCAGTAGTGACTGCGACTGCTGTGCTTGAGGACTCGGGGTCGATTCCCGGGTCGGACCGGGTCGGGTAGATAATACATCTATTATCTACAAATATTTGTTTCGAAGTTTGAAGGTTTTGTATGTTTAATTTGTATGTATTTACAAAAAAAAGGTATATAAGTATTCTATCAGTCAGTCTAGTTATTATAGCACAAGCTCTTCTTAGTTGGAATCTAGATGACGCTGAGTGTCAAATATCCGAAATATTTATTTTATTTATTTATTTAGATTAAATCTTAACGTTTCCGTTTGGTATAGCAATAATAATTTCATTTACTAAACATCTCAATTTCTGAAAGCAAAGTAGCATCTGAAAGATCTGTTTATTCAAACATGCTTCATCGAAAGCCATCATATCCGTATATCATGGCCTATACATAGTCTGGCAGTAAATTGGATTCGTCGATACACTCTGTATATCCTCTATATGATGTTAGGTGCACTCGGTAGGAGTAACGCGACGCAAATTACGAGTATATCTCCCAGTTGCAATTGAATGCAGACGCGTCCGATGTAGAAATACAATTTTTGATATGATTTATAGACGGGGCTAAATTTTGTTACGAATTTTTTCGATTTGCCTAACAGAAATTTAATTTAAACTTAATACGGTTATAGGTAAAGTGTAATGTCGTATAAAAAAAGGTGTTTGATATGTTACCTTGTGTCTCAAAAATGTTTGTACTTAAACGTCGTTGTAAACTTAAGTCTTACCTACCTACCTACTATCTAAGAACTGTAGAATTACTATTAAATTGATAAGTTATCAAATTACGTCAAAAACATATAAGCTTAATTAAGTTTTAATGGCATTATAATTAAAATAACAAGTAATAATATTTTTATTTTATTATTAAGAAGAAAGTCATGTTCCTGTAAATGTGATCAATTTAAAACCCAGATTCATATAGCTTCCAACAGAAACACTCAAATAAGAAAAGGCATTTAATATTTAAATCACAATATACGACCAAAATTGCTTGTATTAGTATTTTTGTGTATACATGTACATACACTAGTCGAACATAATGCTGTTTAACACATCCACCTATAAAACCAGGGCCAGGTCTGACCGGAGTGATACCAGTAAGGAAAAAAACTGTTAAGCAATTCTTATTTCTACTTCTTTGTTAATCTCCTTATTAAGGAGGGGTCTATTTCCAGTCGTGGGCTATTAAAGGCTGTTGATGATGATGATGATAATAATGAATCAGTTTTTTCATTGCTTTTCGCAGTAAGGTTAGCGGGACCAACCATCTCCTTTCCTCCTGAGTCTGAGAGTGATTTGTCTTCAAAGCACTTTTATAGGCGGTGTCTGTCGCTTACTATTAGATAATGGGTATGCTTGTTTATCCCCCATAAGACAAAAAATACTGAGAATACAAAAACCGCAACCACGGTGCCATAAATTAGTAAAAAATAGACTGCATTAGTGGCAACGTGGTTATGGATGCGACTGTTGTGCTTGAGGTCTTGGGTTCCATTTCCGAGTCTGACTAAATGTTTGTGTGTTCTGTAAATATTTGTTTCGGAGTTTGGGTGTTTTCTATGTGTAATATGTATATATTTACAAAAATAAGTATATTTATACTCATCTAGCTTGGCTTAGATTGGGACTGTATGGTGTTGTGTCCGAAATACTACTATTATAGTATTACCAGTAGATATAACATGTTAATACGGAGTAATCCATTTTCATGGCGGCGGGTGTACTTTGTGCTAACTGTATAATATCCGCTAGCACTACCAACTGGAGTGTCTAGCGCTAGAAACTTACGAGTGTAGAACTTTGAAGTTAAAGCTTGAATGTCTGTGCTCATCTTCATTTAGAATAGTATCTCAGACTTCCCGTCTTATTACTTTGCTTCCAATTGTGTGGGTGAATGAGCATATGTTTGAAACTACCAGTACCTCCGTGAAGTTTTAAGTTTAATAAGGAAGTGGATCAGTTGAATTAAATAACAAGGTATTGAAAACTCTTGAGTGGCTTCGAAAAAAGTATAATTGGCAGAAACAAAGTACTACCTCAATTTAATAAGAATATACCCTCATTTAATTGTGGAAGACAGCTCCTGCATTAGAAATATATCCCGTATTCTGTAGGGGATATTAGTATTAATTAATATTGACTTTATTAATGTCAATATTTCGGTCATTTCATTCAACTTTATCTAGTCCCAAACTAAGCGGAGCTTGTACTATGGGTATTAGACAACAGATTTTTTGTAAATACACATATTGTACATAGAAAACACGCAAACGTAGAAATAAATATTTATTCTGACACGACAATTGAACCTGAAACCTAAGCAAAACAGTCGCACACTAACACTACACTACCGAGGCAGTCAAGCTGGGCTTTATAAACATACATGAAACGGACACAAAGAATACCCAGACTCAGTATAAAGATTTGTGAATCATACAAAACGTTGTCTCAAGTCGGCAACAAACACTACGCTACTACTACACTCAACTTGACACGGACTAATAATAATAATAAATAGTAAATAAATATTTCGGATATTTGACACACAACGTCATCTAGTTTCAAACTAAGCAGAGCTTGTGCTATGATAACTAGATTGACTGATAGAATACTTATATACATAGAAAAGAAGTGGCGAGATGATGCAAAATATGACTATGATTATAGTGATAATAAATAAACAGATAATAAAATAAAAGTTATTTTACAATGACAAGGATGTCAATAAAGCCACTTAGATCGTCAGCAAAGAATATTGTTTTTGTTCTGTTGCATAAAATTAAAAAAAAAAAGAAAATGTAACTTAAACCTAAGTCCCTCGTTTTAAGGCGCAAATTTGATCTTAAAGTACTTTTGACAATTTTAGTTTTTTTTTAAATATAATAAGGAAAAACTTGCTATTATTCCACCACAAATGATAGGTGAATAGCAATTGGTTGGACAGTATAATTAAAAAAGCAGAAAGCCTAAACCAAGTCTCGAATTTCTCAAAATATCTACTTAATCCATTTAAAGGTTCATTTTAAAATTCAAACATTCCTACAATACAAACAAAACTGTTAAAAGACTTGCTCGGGGTCAAAATCTCCATTTGTTGCTTACACAACCAAATCAAACGAATTTTCCCTTGAACTCGTCCGAATGGGTCCCCGGCCGGCGCTAAACACTACAGGGGCTACTGGCGTGTCTCATTGTTACGGGCCACTCGTCCCAAATTCGTTTTATTGCTAACATAACATACGTTGCATTGGATGTATTAGGACGAATCTCTCCTGAATATAAGTCGTAAATGTTACACTAAGTTATTTAGTAAATAAAACACAGGCACGTGTCTATTTGACTTAAGAAAGTATGGCACAATAGGTCATTTGACGGTGAGTGATTGACCAACAGCCATTGCTTGGTTAGTGATCCTGACTGCTAAGCTAAAATCTTTGCGTTTGACCATTTCTTCCATACCTGGTTGTGATCTAGCTGTATATGTATGAATGTATTTAGAAATAATCTCTCCTAATCTTTACGTAGCTATGTCAGATAGCTGTTCCATTGGATTGTGAGAGTGATTGAACACAGAGTGCACCTGTACACTTGTATACTATAATATCTCCTCTGTAGTTAGTTGATCTCCTTTGAGATTGGTCGCCGTAGCCGAAATCAAGCAGGCAAAAATTTCATCCACACATTGTTGACATACCCAAAAGTCGAACTAAACGGTTTGACAGCTCTTTTTTGGTGAGAGTCCCCAAGATTTAGAACGACCTGCCTGGATCTATTTTTCCTGATGACTTGAACTCTGGAGTCTTTAAGAGTAAAGTGAACAGGTTTCTTTTAGATGAGTGTGTACCATCTTCGTCTTCATCTACACTTTCCGTCAGGTGAGATGGAGGACAAACGCCTATTCCATTACAAATGTAAAAAAAAAATTAAAAATAAAAAAAAAAATCGTCTAGAAAAACATATGTTTACCAGCAATCTGGTTACCATAATATAGGCTTTGCCAAGTTTGAGATCAGATAGCCTTGTGTAAAATGTGTGAGATTATGGACGTATTTAATTCGAGAACCTCAAATGTTTACGTACTGTATAAAAAACAATGAAATAATTATTCAGTTTCGGTTTCCTGTGTAGTGGTCGTATCTTTCTGATGGAGCCGGCGTGTATGAAGCACTCCTACGGTAAAACCAAATATATTCGTACTCATAATCATCACCATCATCATCAGCCGGAAGACATCCACTGCTGAACATAGGCCTCCCCCCTAGAACGCCACACCGTACGACTGGACGCCAACTGCATTCATCGGCTTCCCGCGACTCGGACTACGTTGTCGGTCTATCTAGTAGGGGGCCTACCTACGCTTCGTGTTCCGCCACTTGAGAACCTTCCTTCCCCAACGGTTGTCGGTCCTACTCGTATATCTTCAATTGTCAATGTATATCCTACTCTACGTTTTCCGGTTTGAGGTGTCCAATCAAGATGTTTTCAGACCATTAAGCAAACGTTCCACGTGATGTGTCCTCTATTTAGTGCTATTTATACATTCAGCAACCTTTGTGATTGAACACTGTCTACTATTCGTGCAGAAACACTGAGTACAAACCTATTTATAGAACCATTTAGCACGTTTTATCATCCCCGTAGTGTTAGAATACATACCGTAAATAGATATTTGTATTTTACCGGAGAGTTAACACACAACACAGTATGTTTGTTTAATGAGCTTGCCAAAGTGACTTTACTCTGTCTGATAGAAAGCTTTAAAATCATTCAAGACTTCGGTCACCATACTTATGGCGAATGCACACAATGCTGTATGGTGACCCACACTATGGCGGCCTAGTAAGATGTTTTTTTACGCCTCGCTTGGGGACGTAAAAGGCGTGACTCATCGTAGCAATGTATTGTACATACCACGACAACCGTCACTCCTGCAACAATGGGCCTCAGGTCTCGTACTTACTAACGAAACACGACAGCACAGATGCTGTTGATGATGCAGATGATGCTGCTGATCTATTCCCAGTTGTTGCTACTGACTTTGTAGCCATTGGGGATAAATGGGCAAATATTATCTCACCTATCGACAGTGCGAACATATAACACCTACTTCTCGTGTGGATGTACGACACCAGTATGGTCTGTTGTCTACTAAGCATGACATTATACAAAACAAAAGTCGAGTTAGACCTGATCAATTTTACATCAGTACCAAGGTCTATACCATTTGTCTACACCACTAGATGTGAAAATTGCTTGTAAGAATTTTTTTCCACGTATATGTAATGATTATTTTAAAAAAATAGGTACAAACAATTCTAGTTGGGAACTAGTTTGGGGTTATACGGTCCGTGTGTAAGATCTATGATGTTATTATTAGATACCAGTGTGTTTTCGCTTCATCCATGTTATTTTGTAACTTCAAACTGTAAACATAGAGTTTATAATAACAAGAGAATAGAGTTTAATAGAACATTCCTACTTAGTACCTGAAGGGGCAGTCAGAGGTATGTTAACGCCCACTTTTCGCTAGTATTTTAGTTTCACGTAGTAGGTGGCAAGTTTATTACTGCTAACACGGATGTTTTGTTAACTAAAGCGTCCATCGATAACAGTTGCACCACTTGCAGGTAAGGTTGGCTTGGGACTCTAAGTTCTTCTGGATGTCGTAATAACAGCTGTTACGGGATCCCTCCTATGTCATCAGATCTCTAGGTAGTAGAGCCACGCTGATTTCAGCACGAGTGGGCCGGCTCGACCGAGGCAGTACTACCCTCCCACAGAAGACCAACCTAAAGCGCCAGCATCCGTGTTGACGTGTTTCGTTTGTGAGTGTGAGACCGGAGGCCCATTGATGCAGGGGTGACAGTTATCGTGGTAACTGTGTAAGTCTTACACTGTCACGATGGCTGTCATGCCTTTTACTTCCCCAAGCGGGGTGTGAAAAAGCATCTCACAAGGCCGCCATAGTGTGAGTGTGGGTCACCATACAGCGTTGTCAGCATTTGCAATGAGTATGGTGACCACAACTCTTGGATTCTATTCATGCTTTCCATCAGGCAGAGTAGAGTCACTTTGGCAGGCTTTTAATAAGAGAAGAAAGAGAAAAAAAATACAAGGCGCAGAGTGGTGGTACATCGTGTGGTTTTAGTCGGTCCAATTCCGACACACCACGCCACCGTAAACCCCGGTGGGGTGACGGCCCGAGGGGGCTTCCACAGGTTAAAAAAAGGACTCTAAGCTGTTTGTGGGAACCCTATGCAGCCTCTTAGTGGGAGCCCTATGCACAGTTACATAAAATTTAGTCAAGTTAGATAAAACAAAAAATGAAATAAAGTGTATTGGGAGCATCGTACTTTCTCGAGTTAGCAATTCCAATTACCGTTTGATTTCAACACACATACTCGTAGGATAAAAAAAAGTGTATAACGATTCCAGAACCTTGATATGTTTATACTCAGTATCCTTGAGCTTCAACGTTAAGATTATGTTATAGTCGAGATGTTCTTTGATATCGGTAATAAATGGTTTATGTACTTATTTTTTACTTTTGCACATTTGTAGAGGTTTTCCTTAAGAAATTGTATTGGTTTTTATTAGCTGTGGAACGATGTAAAGTAATTTGAACCAGTAGGAAAAAGCTAAACACAATTTACAGTAGCTGTATATTTTTATTTCTTTGTAAAAGTTCCTTTGAAGATTTATTTAATGACTTATATCATTATAACTCATACGGTAAGTATTTCGTTTTGGGTTCTTCATAGTTATACAATTGACTAGGTGTTTTATAGCCGAAGCTGAAAAATAATTGGCTCCTAACAAAGACTTTTCTTTTATAATGTGGCGATTCCACATCATAGCACAATCAAAAATATATAACAGCGCCATCTAGAGAAGATACATCGAACTACGAAGTATGAACGAAACTTATGAATGTAATGAACGACAATGCAACTACTGATCCTGTATCGCGATGTAGAGATTCGCGCGGAGGGACATTACACCCGTTCCCTCCACAATAATTTAAGCATAGCAATATTTTAGAAATAGCATATGTCAATTAAAAGTCCAGTTTTTTTATTCTTAAAATATAACAGCCGCTCTAGGAATTTTTTGGTGTCGTGGCAGACTTTACAAATAGACACAAAGAATACTTAGACCCAGAACAACAATTTGTGGATCACATATCGGTTTCGAACCCACAACACTCAGTGCGGTAGAAAGTAGTGACATAAACAACTTGAATCACTGCGTTATCCTTACAGTGAAACCTTAAGTAACCCCTCAAGGTTTCATCCAACTTTCTACCAAAACTCTGGACAATGTAACAAAATAAGAAACAGATTCACTTTCGGTTTTGTGGTATTAATATAGAGTTCTGAAAATTTAATTTATTCTAGAAATCTTGAAAGTAATCTACTTTTTTTTTTCATGAAGGCATGAAGAGAATCTTAGAGTGGTAGTTAGAATACTCATTGCGAATGCAGATAATATAGTATGATGACACACACTATGGCGGTCTAGTGAGATGCTTTTTCACGCCCCGCTTGGGGACCCAAAAGGCATGACAGTCACCGTAGCAGTGTAAGACTCACGCACTGACCATGCTAACTTTCACCGTTGCAGTATGGTGACCCAAGCTATGGTGGCCTAGTAACTAGTCTTAAACTAAAAATATAAAAAAATAGATGGTATGAAGAAGTTGGGATATAATTTAAATATATTAATATAATTAATAAGTTAATATCTTCATTAGTGTACACTCTCGAACAGATCACTATCAGTTAAAGACAAGGGAAACTGGATTAAGACAGCAGTAGCTCGGAGCGTATGAGAAATATCATTTCCACGATGCTCTGTTAAAGAGCTGATGGTATTTTATTGTATTTTGCGGAGTGGAAATTATGTAGACGAATAAATTAATATACTCCTGGCCGATTTCAGTCACGGTGGCCAGTCGCAACAGAGGCTAGATAACTGCACAGAAGATATTTGTAATATCAATTTTTTTGTGAATCTTTTTAAGGTACACCCGTATTAGGAATAAATACAATGTTGCAGAGAACTTTATTAACACACATGAAATAAAAAAAGACATCCAGACTCTGAACATCAATTTGTGAATCAAACAAAGTGTTGTTCGATGCGAGCATCGGAGCCACAACACTTTGACACAGTAGGAAACGGTGAAGCAAGTAAACCACTACACACAAGCACAAGTGTGTGAGTCCACACAGGTATACTCTCTGTTCCCTCACTTTCACCTTCAACATCCAGTAGTACGGCGATCCGACATGACCGGGAAGAGATCAAGCGTAAGACGGACAATCCTACATTACGTAAATACATATACGGTTTTTAATAAGTTTTAGTTATTCAAATTCAATTCACAATGTCTATTTTCAAGCGCAATTCGTTTGTGGTCATGGCATTTGAAACAGTACCGAAATATCGAAAACTAAACTTGGTAAATATCCTTCTTTTTATAACTAATCAAGTGAAAATGATCACGGTAGTTTGAATTAATATGTACTTAAATGAATTTTTCAAATTGCTAAAATTAGGTATATGAATAACACGATTTTCACATTTTTTTCACAAATAATATTTGTGCACTTGCTTTTAGTTACAAAGATGTGTTAATTTAAAATTTAAAAATATATTGAGTATTCCATTGAGGATAGGTGTGTAATCCATACGTTTTTATGATCCTACTCGGTTTATTTGTAAAGAGAATCTGATGAAACAAATAACGATCTGAACGGCTAATACGAGAGAGTACCTGGCACATGAGGGTTGGGTGTAATCATTACTAAAAGTTATTTTACGAGCTCTATAAAAGATTGCCCCCATATTATCTTTCTTTTAAAGGAATTCTTTCGGAAACTGATTACGTGTAAGTACGAAGTATTTCAGTATTTCTCGAAACAATTTTGACGAGAAATTTCGGTGGTTGGATTTAAAAAAATGTTTGGCGTCTCGATTTTTAAGATGGAAATAATTAATGAACCAATAATTAAACTTTCTCGTATTCCAATAAAAACGGTCAGAGGTTAGGCTGATGGAAAATTACAAGTTTCAAATACTAAAAGTTTTTAAGTTGTAACTTAACAGATGATTCCAGGGATCTGGGCAATTGAATAACAACTAAATACATTTGGTGCATAAAACTAAATGCCTAAGATATTCTCTATCAGTCAACTATTATTTAATAGCTATGAATGTCAATGCAACATCATCATCATCAATCTATTACCACTCACTGCTGCACAGTCTTCCTTCAAAGAACGTCAACCATATCGGTCAGTCTGTATCCATCCGCTGTCAGTCATTTCCTGAAGTCGTTTTAAAACATCACCAATATAACAGAACCATGCTAAGTATAACATCAAAAATATAATGCATCTTATTGCTAGTTCTATAATCTAATACTACTCTAATATACATTTAAATAAGAGTCAGATTGAATTTGACACGCATTTTGAAAAATGTCTAGAAATTTGGTGAGGCGAGATCTCATTCGATGTCTGGGTCAGACCAAATGTTGGTGTGATCTGCAAATTTTTCTTTCGGAGTTTGACTTTTTCTATGTATAATATGTATGTATTTACAAAAAAAAAGTATACAAGTATTCTATCAGTCAGTCTAGTTATCATAGTACAAGTTCTGATTCGTTTGAAAGTAGACGGCGTTGTGTGTTAAATGTTCGAAGTATTTATTTATTTGTTATATTAGATGTAACGTGATTATTCACTTACTTTACTTAAGACGACTATTTACGTGATCTCGTTTGTACTGAAACGTTCAATGTACGAGTGCGACACACTATATGTGTATACAATGCCACAAAATAATGAAAGCGATAATTTATATTGACTTCTTCTCATACTTTAAAAATATTAAATGGCTAGTGTGTTTCATAAAAGAGTTACAAGCAAATAAGAGCGCGTAAATCTTCTAGTTGCCCTATTGAAAACCATCCTATTGACCATCATTTTGCAAAGAAAACATGATTCTTCTAAAGGAATGATATACAAGGCCATTGTATACTATACGTGTGTCAGTATCAACTGTTACACAAGATTCTGTTCAAAAATTAGCAATAAGCGTCACCTTTCATGTGTGTGTGTTAGAAAAATATTAAATAAATGACCGCACATATCTCACACAAGGCTATTGATTCCTATATTCTACGAATATTTCTCCTCTACGTACTACATTTTTTCGAACAAATACCTGTGTGTTATATACAACAGAATGTATCCCGTCCCAAGAAAATTCAAAGGCGAAATGCCAAATTGGGATTGATGATATTGAAGATTTTTTCTGTTTTGTTCAAAGCCTAGGTTTTTGGTATTTGGTATTTGATTTAGTGTCAACATTTGCAATTTTCCTCTCGATGTTAATCAAGATGAATGACATGTATTTACATTTTGTTTTGTTCTATATTTTCTGAGGCGATAATATTGTTTACACTTTGGTAGAGGTGTAGTGTGTAAGTGCATAACCCATGTAATCCATGTTAATTATTTCATCATTTATAATGTACACGTGTAACCCCATTATCCTAACTATATTTAAGCAATGTTTAATATGAATAAATGTTCAGTCTTAATTATGATTTCGGTGTTTTAATTCGTCTCCTAATACACTCCGTACAGAGGATATTAGTTTTAAACCATCTTTCCTTGATTTCAATGTTAGTAGAAGGAAACAAGAGTTTTTTAAGTTCTATTCTGTTTTAACTGTACGAATGGCGTAGTGGTTTTCGTGGTCACCAAGTCGCTCTTTACTGCGCTGAGTGTTGTGGGTTCAAAGCAAAACACTGTGTGATCCATAAATTATTGTTCTGAATTTGGGTGTTCTTTGTATCCGTTTCATGAATGTTTGTAAAATCCTCTGCGACAAAGAGTGTTAATAATTATTTTTTTTTTAAAAAGATAATGCGGGCGTTATCTTTTTTAAAAAAAAATCTTTCACTAATTATGAGTTTGGTGTTACGTATAGAGGTACGCTATTAGTCTGTTCTATAAGGTAGTCAGGTACTTTCTGATTGCATTAATAAATTATCACAGTAGTTTTCTGCAAGAACCTACCTAACCTACTTGGGTATTGCTATAGCCGTGTTGCTCTCTGCCAACAATGGGTGGGTAGAGTGGTATATAGGGAGAGCAAGAAAGTTCCTAGTGGGTCGTAATCGTGATTTAGAAACCACAGGTCGTGAGTTCTGTTCTCATCCAGGACAAATAATTGTTTGATGAGAACATTTTTCTATGTCTGGGTGTAATTTATGTATGAACTGTCACGACAGTTGTCATGGTAAGTGTGTGAGCATTTCAATGTCAACATGACTGTCATGCCTTTTACATCCCCAAGCTCGTAGCAGGCTAGCTAAAGAAGCATTTCACTAAGGCCCTTACTGTGTGTCACCATATTGCGTTGTCTGCTTTCGCAATGAGTATGACCGCAACTCTTCCTAATTCTATACACCTTCCATCACGCAGAGTAGAGTCACTTTGACAGGCACTTAAAATAAAAATAAAAATGTAAAAAAATATGTTGTTATGAATGTAAAAATCGTCGACAAAAGACTTAATCACTGTTATGTAATTTGCACTTTGCCACTTCGAAATTAAATGAGTCAGCATTTATTATATTTATTTTATCTCTGAGTTTCTGCTTTTTTAACAGAATCTGGTCAATTTTGCAACTTTCTACTTTTTTTTTATAATTACACTATAAAACGGATTAACTTTACTTGAATAGAGTTTCTCGTGCGTTTCATTCTTAAATCAATACAGGTAAACAAAATATAATCATAATGACGTAATAAGATTGTGTCCGTCGGCAAAACAAATACCTCCCGTAACGGTAGGCTGTCTCATTTGATTAATTTACACATTTATATATTGAAATTGTCGATTCCATTTGAAAAGTTTTAGAGAATTCATTTTTAGTGAACCTTTGAATTTAGTGGTCATTAGCGATTTGGATTTAAAACGATGTGAAGTGAAGTGTATACCCGAGCTTTTAATGTTATACAAAGAAAACAATTATTTTTGTACAATTGATTTTGTACATTTTTTACATTTAAATTAATTTGGTTTGTACTTTAATTACGTTGTGTATTACTCTCTAAGGTACATTAAGATATAGATAAAATATTATGATGTATATAAGGATTATTGTTTGGTACCAAGCGTGGTATCATCGGACTGGGCGTGTGACACTAGTAGGGATTCAAATAAAACCTCTGTGCACTGTACTATGGGTTCGTAAGACTCCACGGTTTAACTGGTTGTCGCCTTGTACTAAACTACAGGTTTGTTCTCCTCATACTAGATGCTTGTAGGCCTTATAAACTAACGCGTGTAACACAACGATAGCGTGATCTAAGGTTGTAACAGCTCCCTCTAGGGAACGTAACGGTAACTAATATTTTGGTTTTGATTTTGATCGCACTATGCTGTTATTGGTCTCGAACAATCATTTTGCAAGAACTATAAGCATCACTGTAGTGACTCTGTCACTTTATTCCTGTTTTATATTTTAAAAACATTTAAACCAGTAAGAGAGAAACGATTTTTATTGACAATAAACAGTTAAGCTTAGCCTAGATAGGTATATTTCATTAGAACACAAGTTTTTAATACATAGAGTGGGTCATGAATTCGTGAACATTTGAATCTAACATCCCACGCAAACATGTTACGGAAGTTCTTGGGACCGATGCTACTGGAATTTGCTAGCTACAATCGAAACACATCGTTTCAAAAGGATGGAACCAGTTGTCACTCAACTAATGAGTCCCTGCTGGTGGTCAAAGACATGTTTCACATTCTATGGCCACCCAGAAGTCCAGATCTATCCTCAGCACACTTCTTTTTATGGGTTTATTTCAAGAATCGTGCCTACATCAATAATCCAAATACACTACGTCGACTAAAAGAAAAATCAGCGCAGAGATGACGGCGTTCTCGCGATCTATTTGCAGACAAGTATTCGAAAATTTCGGTGCTCGCTTAGAAGAGTGCAAACGTCAAAACGGTGATCAATTAGACGATGTAATTTTTGAAAAATAAACTACAATTAATTAGGTTTCTTGTAAATAAATAATTTTATACTATATCAAGTGATTTTTTCAAACGATTTTTTCAACTGTTAACTACTTCATGGCCCAAACTATATATATTTTAAGACAACTTCCACACTAGGAATATTTTTGTATTGCGGGAGGTTTTACAAATATACATGAAACGAATATAAAAAATCATCCAGACTCAGAACAACCATTTGTGGATCACACAAATTGTTATCCCTTGTGAGGTTTGAACGTACAATATACAGCGCACCAGAAAACGGTGAGGCGGCCGCCCAAGCCAACACATCATCCGCGCAGTAAATTGTTACCGGTAACAAGGTAGTTCTAACTGAAAATGATATGCATACTGAATTCTGTGGTTTTCGCCTATAGCAACGTTTCATCATTAGTTAATGGTACAGAAAATCTTTCGTTGGAGTTGATGCTTCTTACCGTAATTTAAAGCAAGACTTCGTAGGATACCGCTCATTTTGTGGACAGACCATAGAAGAGGTAACGAAAAGAGTATGTGAGTGACCTAGCATTGTCTTGTAGAAGACATATTAGAGGAAGGAGAGTATTGTCAACCTCTGGCCTCCATAAGAATACATCCAAAAACTGACGAGCGTGTGTAAAAAGCCTAATGAAATTGAATCAGAAACAAAATGTACGTCTGGATTCTGACAAATGGCATTCTGTTGTCTACCGAAACTGCTTAAATGTTTAATAACTATCGGGATCAAAATAAATAACAAAGGTAAATATAGATTCAACAGAAATTTATGTATCAATGAATCTCAAAGCGTAGAGTACAAATACGCTAGTCAGAATTATATTCTAAACTCTACAAACGGAACTTTCTTCGTTTACTTTGTTCAAATCAAACATCTTTGAGATGTCTCCACAAAGTAACCTCTCTTTGGCGTCCATTATCGAACTGTCTATCCATTAGGTCCTTTCTTTAACATATAATCGAATTACATTCAGTATTCTTCTCTAATTTCTGCTGCTGACAAAGCCATTACATCTAAGTGCTATCTTTCGGAATTCATTCACGTCAAGCCGTTACACCTTAACAATGGTCTACTTGCAAACAACTGCTTTATTGTATCTACTGGTGGTAAACTACTGACTAATTGGTAAGAGATTTAAAATAATAATGATATGGTGAAATAAATAATTAAATCATCACTTTGAGTTAATTTATTTATTTTTTTTTAACACTTTTAAAAGTGAATTCGGGTTACTCCTCAGACATTATATTAGACTAATTGATAGCTTATTTTCTACAAAGTATTAAATGCATTTGTTCCAAGTCATTCGTGGTAATCTTTTTATAAATTTAGATTGCTAAAACCAAGTTAAAAGTTCTAAGAATTTTTGAAATATTAATTCTTTCAAGCATAAGAGCTTGTAGAGCTTTCCTCGTTAATGTACACATTTGATTTAATAATACAGTGTATTTCTTGGTATTGTAATAATATTAAAATATTTCTTAAAGTTTTTCACGGCACATGATAGTTTCAAAAAGGCTATCAATAAACTTTTAATGTACAGGACACCTGTTTTAAAGTAGTTCGAAGAATGTAATTTTTCACGATTTTGATTTGTTTTGCTTCTATTATATAATATAAAAGTAAAAAAAAACAAGCACTTTGTTTAATCTATGATTACAGTAGTTAAGTAATAAACACAGATCACAGTATTTAGAAAAATCAACCATGTAGCGAAATGTCCATTATTTTCGACGGAATAAGAAAAAATATAGGCTAATGCATCTTTTGTTCGTATTTGTGATACACGGCCGAATCGGTGATTTTTGTGGCCCAGGTGAAACCCGACTGTCCTTTAGTGATTTTTTTCTCTATGTTAAGAGCCTGCCAAAGTGACTCTACTCTACCTGATGGATGGAATAGAATCCAAGAGTTGTGGTCACCATACTCATTGCAAATGCAGTCAATGCAGTTAGTGACCCACACTATGGCGGCTTTGTGAGATGCTTTTTCACACCCCGCTTGGGGACGTAAAAGGCATGATAGTCATCGTGACAGTGTAAGGCATACACAGTTACCACGATAACTATCACCCCTGCATCAATGGGCTTCCGGTCTCATAGTCACCAACGAAACACGACAACACTGATGCTGGTGCTTTAGGTTGGTCTTCTGTGGGGGGGTAGTACTGCTCCGGTCGAGCCGGCCCGCTCGTGCTGAAATCAGCGTGGCTCTACTACCTAGAGAGTGTTGGATAAATATGAAGCAATATGGTGGAGTTGGAGCCAGGTGAAATAAAATGCAGTGCTTGTTGAAACCACTGAGTAAAATGAAATAATTTATGAAAATATGAGTAGTTGGCAAATATAAAATATATTATAGTCAAAGTTTGATGCAGTCTCTAGGTTTGGCCAAAGCCTTCAGGCAACCCTGAAGTATATATATAGAGAAAAACACTCCGCTAGTTTCGTAGTTTTCTTTAGTTAAACTTGTCGGATTATCCATAGAGGTTACAAATCTTTACCAGAGATGTCATAGCTCTAGGCTATCTTTGGTGGTGTCAGGCGGTGATTTTTGACAGAATGAGAGGAAATAACTAATTATTGTATTAATAAGAAATTTTATTTTGTAATATTGATTCACCTGAAATAAAGGCTTTAAATGTAGTTTATTTTTTTACAGGTGAGTGAATAATTTGTTAGTAAGATAATGTAATTTTAAGATTAAATGTTCTAAGAACTTATTGTAAACAAACTTTTTGTTGTTACAGAGAAACACAATTGTGTCTTTATTTTAAGAACCAATAAAACATAAATCCATTAAATGTGTATTTCAATTTCACCCTTAGATTGAAGTATTTTTAATCAAACGTAACCTAACAAAATTTGTCTGATCTAGGCTTAGCGAAAATTCTTTAGTTAAAGGCCAAAAAACGTAACTTATTTGAGCTTTAACTATGTCATTAAGTCAGAGTTGAGGATTGACCAGTCCAAGCTCGGAGTGCTGGAGTTTCGGAGTTAACCTATAACTTTTAAACCTAGTTTTAACTGTTAAATGTTACTTTATAATTGTCAATAATATATGTAATATAGAAATAATTCAGTATCGGATTATTAATATCTTAGATATATTAATAATTATAAAGTCAACGTCGACAGAGTAGTCGAAAGTTCGGAAAGTGCATGTCGTGTAATTATTATTGTAAATAAATAAATATAATAAATAAATATTTCGGTAAGTTGACACACAACTTCACCAAATTTCAATCTAAGCAGAGCTTGAGCTATGATAACTAGACTGACTGATAGAATACTTATATACTTTTTTTTGTTGTAAATACATACGTATTATACAAAGAAAACACCCAAAATTCGAAACAAATATTTGCAGATCATACAAACATTTGGTCCGGGGATCGAACCCGGGAATCGAACCCGAGGCCTCAAGCTCAGCAGTCGAATTCACTACTGCTGCATCACCGAGGCAGTTTATTGTGACCCAGACACAAATATTACTAAGTATATATTTCTTACAGTATTAAAATTAAGATATTAAACAGCTATATGAGCCTCTTTCTAAGATTGTAACAGTCATCCAGTAACGGACTGAGGCTGTTGTGTGAAACACGTATATTCGATCTTATTTACTGTAACCCATTTTAGAAACGTGCAAGTCAATTGAATAACATTTTATAGAATTAAATTTAAAAACAAGCATGTAGGAAAACCTTTTGGTGAGCGACTATTTTACATGCAGACATAAAACAATGACTAGAAATAAAAATATTTTTTCACAACATTTTAAGAGACCAATAACTTATGGAATAGTCTGATATGTCTCTTCTCTCGTCTTAAAGTCATACGACTTTCATTTACATACTCAAAGGATGAGTACGTAGTTGTGTCTGTTGAGTTGGGTGCGGTAGTCACCTACAATCAGACGAGTATACTCGTTGCTCCTTATACACAAAAAATCCAAAAGATTTTGATATTATGAATACTAATTAATCCTAAAAGTGAAGTGAAGTGTGAAGTGCATACTACATGTTTTTAGCTAGTAGTAATAGTTAAGTGACATTATTGCAAATGGCAACTATTATTACGAATAAAAAATCTGGATTTGTAAGTGTATAATCACAGTTCTCTCTAGACGCTTTAAGTAATGTTTTTTAGTTAAGAATTCTCCAAGTTCACTTAAATGGTGATACATTGCTCAACTAAGATTTACGCTAGTTTACTTTTAGGTAAAGTTCTCCGTTCATTACCCAGTTGTAAGTTTTGGGGTCAAAAGTTTAAGGATATTAAGTAAATAAAATAATGTTCGCAAAGTTAGTCTGACTTTGCACAAATTCTAAAGTACATGTTCGAAACGTACGTTGGAGAGACTTCGATCTATCGATTTTAAGTTATCGGAGTATAGGCGTACTTAAGTTTTAAAAATATTAATTTACTTTGTTCAAATGATTTTTATATTTATTTATTTATTAGACTTTATGCAATTTGTACATCGGCAGACTTAATGCCCAAGGCATTCTCTTCCAGTCAAACTTAGGCTGGTGTTGAAATATTATTTTTCACCTTCTGGGTTGAATAGGTTTAGACTTCCACGAAATATTCTTTTTATTTCGTTGTAATATATATGAATTACATGTTTAAATACATCAACATGCATATAAAACAAAATATATTTAAAAATATAAAAAATAATAAACCACGGACATCGGGACACTGGTGGTTAGGGCTGCAAAGACAAGGTTATACTCCAACCTCTACACTATGCGTGCTATGTCAAGACTGATCAAAATCAGACCCTTGAACCAGTCTTCTAACGTGAGCCTCTTAAGGTGTCGGTAGAGGCTCTTGATTACCAAACCATGAGCAGATACGATTATTGGAACAATGATCACCGAAGTCACATTCCACATATCGACAATCTCGTGAGATAGATTCTCGTCATGAGGAAAGGCGATATCGGCAATCATTGCGTGGCGTTTTAATCGATCTATCACCACAATATCAGGCTTATTGGCAACAATAGTCCTATCTGTGATAATAAATCAATTCCAATATAACGTAGCTACTGAGAACTGGGTCTAGCACATACCTGTAGTATGGTACCTCTAAATTGACAAGTTGGTATTTAAAGGCAAGTTGTTGGTGTACGATCCTGACTACTAGATTGTGTCTGTGCATATACTGACCGTTAGCAAGACGAGAACAACCAGAAATAATATGTCTAGTAGATATCCCAGGACGGTGACATAATCATTCTCGATCTTTATTATTACATATAAATGAATCGAGAGCCTTCTCTTATTTTCGAAGTCCATAAAAAAGAAGTAAATAGGAAATCTTAAGACTTTTAATACCTTGTGGCTAATTAATTCACTTGCGAAGAAACGTCTTTCAAGAACATTTACGTAAAGGAAAATATTCCAAAACAAATGACTGTCGATAATTTCTGTTTGAATTATATATTCTCAGAAATAAGGGGTCGGGGCAAATCAATACCTAGCCAAGCTGGTCTAAAAGTAGGACGAACCGAACAGTGTACATTTTGTCATTGTCTTCGAAGCACAATTCGCCAAGCTATTTGAATATTAGCACATATTCAGGTCGTTCAAAACCGAAGGCATAAGAGAACAATCCAAATACCTACGACGAAATATGGCTCTGAAATGTGAATGTTTTTATTATCAGATGGCATTTTTGTACGTTAAAATGCGATATGGGTTGGTATAAAGTTTTTTTTTATTTATGGAGTGAACCTGATGCTCCGTTCATTTTGTTTAATCTTTATAATAGTACTAGAGTACGCATCCTATCTATCCTATCCAAGGTACATTTATGGTTCTACAAGAAGAAACATTAAAAATATTGAGGCAATTCACATATTTTTTAAATGAAAATTTTAACTCCCAGTCATACCTATTTAAAGAGGAAATGTTCGTGTTATTTCCCAAATATTTTTTTTAAGATTCAACATAACGTAATTATATTTACTTCTTAAATATTCCTTGATTTTGTTTCACTCATATATCAGATAAAAAAATAATTAATGGTAAGAATCAGACCTCGAGTTCCTTTATCCTGAAAGGTGAAACCGAAAAATAAATATTGAACCGTAACGTCCAAAGGTACGGTTGTATTTTGTGTGTTAACATTTAAGATGTACCACCATCATGTTATATAATTTAATTGAATGTTCATTTTCTTTATTTGATAGCTAATATTTCACACTCGGAGGAAAATGGTAGATAGTTATGGCATTTGTTTAATGCAGGCTCGCAACTGAGCTTTCCCCATTTTGTTCCCCGCTTTAACTAGTTTTTTGAATAATGCCTAAGTATATTGCGGGGCACTCTGGTTTTAATACTTTTAAAAGTAATAAATTATTGTAATTTATGAATAATTGGAATAATATAATAATTTAATGAGAATTTTTATGTGAATTTGTTATAAAATGTTAATGCGGAACGAAAAGTTATCATTATGGCAAGTGTGAATCTATCAACAAAAATCCTGACATAAAAATTCATGTAAGAACGATATACGATTTGTGTTGAAGTTCTTTCATAAAATATTTCTTTAATTTTTTTTTTTTTTTTTTTAATAATATTGTATTTATTTCAAAAAGAATTCAATACTAGATTACAACATTACAAGTAAATTGACAATATTTTTACAAATCAGTGAATTTAGCATCTGCAATCGAACTAGGCAACGCCTGTATTTCGATTGTCAGTCTCAATTCGCTCTAATTATTTTACTACAACAATATCTTATGATTCTTTCTTTGATAGTTGTACTGTTTCAATATCAATACAATTCGATATCCATCCAGAATTGAATGTAAATGAATATTTGTTTCTTTTTCTTTTGTGCAATAAAAAGTTGTGAAAGTGTGAGAATGTCCCCTTTTTTGAGTAATGTAAGTGATGAATTATGTAAGTGTTGTGAGGCTGATGTAGTGGTGTGTAAAGAGGGTGTGTATATGTGTAATGTTTATATAGATGGGTGATATAATACGTGTGATTTTAATTACTGTGTTATTGCTATTAGTATTTCTGTTTCTTCGTAGTCAAGTCCCTGCAAGTATTGACTCACCTTTACTTTGCATTGTTTTTTTGTCAGAGGATAAATGTTTAATGTTTTGTTTATTTTGTTATATAAATATGGTCCGAGAAATCCAATAAACCTTCTGCTAAATTTTGTTTTCCAACTGATCTGTGTCGTACATACTCTATATTTTTGGCGTTTCTCAAATAACTTTGGGTTGTAAGTTAGACCAGTGTGTTGTTTTAGGATGATATTCAGGATAAACAATTGCCTGACTGTCAAAATCTCGCACGAGTGCTAAAGTGTCGTGGTGGGAAAATAGATGGGCCTGAAATTACTTATCTTTAGAATTGCTCGCTGCGCGACCTCAATGCGCTTCATGGTGGTTTTGCATGCACCTCCCCACGAAGATATACAGTAAGTAAGTATGGACTGACAGAGGGCGTAGTATATACACTTCATTAACTCAGGCTCAGCTACGTGCCGTAAGGTTTTGAATACATAAATGAGTTTGCGTACTCTAGCACATAGTAGTTTGATATGTTCTTTAAAGTTGAGGGCACTATCAATAGTAACACCTAAGTATCTGACAAACTGTACGCGTTCCAATGGTAAACATTCACAGACGACATCAGGGGAGCACTCATGTGATATAATTCTGTGATTGCTACTAAGCACAGTTACCCGCCTAATGCTGAAACAGATGTACTTAGTTTTTTCGACGTTTAGTGTTAATTTATTTCTCTGAAGCCATTCACTTGTGACATTGAATTCGCTCTGGGCAGCATCAAAGACCCCGTTCCATGTATCAGCAGCAAACATCAAGGCTGTATCATCCGCGAAGGAGATAATCTCACCAAGAGTGAGTTTAACATTCGAGAGCTCGCTGTAAACAAGAAACAGAGTAGGTCCAAGGATACTTCCCTGTGGAACACCATGTGTCACAGGAAGAAAAGTACTTTTATATTGTCCCATCCTCACACATTGAACACGCCCGGATAAATAACTTTTGAAGAGTTCTAGTTCAGTGCCTCGAATTCCCAGTCCCTCAAGCTTATTCAATAAGATGGAAACAGAAACCGTATCAAATGCCTTTCCTAGATCCAAAAAGATACAGAGACATTTTTTTCCTTTATCCAAATTTGCACTGATAAAGTTTGTGAGCTTATTTACAGCTTGTTCAGTTGACCTTCCATGCCTGAAACCATACTGATTTGTAGATAATATATTATTTTTTTCAAGATAATCGATTAGTCGAATATTTATTATCTTTTCTAAAATTTTTGAGAGTGCAGGTAGGATAGATATTGGTCGGTAGTTGTTGATAAGATTTCTGTCTCCGCTCTTAAAGATTGGACAAACTTCTGACACTTTTAAAGAGTCGGGAAATATTCCTGACCTTAGGCTGTCATTAAATATTTTTGTTAGGGGTGGCACAAGAACACCTTTGTGTTCTTTTAAGAATCTACAGCTAATTTTATCGTATCCCGTGGCACAATCAATCTTCAGGCTCATTACAATTTTTTCCACCTCTTCTTCGTCGGTGGCAAATAATGCCAATGAATTCAGCTTCTTATTTTTATTAATATATTTTTGTGTAGTGGTGTTCGATGTATGAGATTTTTTTTCGTTAATTTTATCCGCCAATGAGCTGCCCATTTTTATGAAATAGTTATTTACTTCGTTGAGCGATTGGTCAGCAGAAGTGGAAGATGTAAGTAGTTCTTTGGGGTGTTTTGTTATTTTTGTTGTGTTGGTGATTGTCTTTATTACTTTCCATAGTCTTTTGTTATCGTTTTTTGCAGTTTGTATTTGGTCTCTTTCATATGCTCTCTTTACTTTTCGTAACAAATCATTGCAAAAATTTCTATAGCGCTTGTAACTAATTTTTAAGATTTCATTATCTGGTTTCAAGTTTGACTTTTTATGCAATTTATCCCTATTCTGCATACACCTTAACAATCCGGGAGTTATCCAAGGTTTTATAATTTTTTTACGTCTTGGTAGAGATATTGTTAGTGTATTTTGCTCGATAACGGTCTGAAGGCATTGCGTTAGATAGTTTAGGTTAGCAGTTGGATTTCCTGATTGATAAATTGGATCAAAGTTCATGTTCAGCATATCATTACCCAATCCTAAGTTGTTAATTTTAGTCATCGTGGTAGTAGTATATTCCCGTGGCTTTAATAGATTAATGCAAGTCAAAACCGGATAGTGGTCTGTTATCGTTACACATGGGACTATTGTAATGGATCTACTTTTTGTTTTTAATAGTGCGTGGTCAAGGCAGGTCTCGCTATCGACGCGAGTTATTAATTGGTGTGCTGGTAAAAGGCCATGTGTGGCAACTAGAGTTAAATATTTTTCCCCGTTGATATCTATTTTATTAGCATTTATTGCTATGTTTATATCACCCATGACCACGATGTGTTCAAATGATGAGACCGTTTGCAGAATGTTATCCAAAGAAGAAAGGAATCGGTCTATCTTTACATAGGATGGCGATCGGTACAACGCAATGATGGCAGTGCGATTGTTAATGGTTGCCACCAGACAGTTACAATCTTGGAAGTCAGGTTCTATCACATTGAAACCGTCAATTGAGTAAAGGGGTCGACGCTTGCTTTTATTTACTCTAAGTAACAATACATTAAACCAAAAAACCTATAGCGTAAATAACAAAATAAATATTTGAAATACTAAGTTGAGTATTATTTTTTGCTCTAATAAAATAAAGTGCAAATAAGATTTTGATTTTTGTGTCATAGGAATGAGTGACGAGAATATCGTGGCCACATTTCAATTTCAAATTTTGCTGTACTTTCAGATTTGTGGCTGCTGTAATAATGTCTCTTTACAGATTAAAATCGTTTTGGATTTTGTGTTGTGATTGGCTAAAGTTCAGAGACAATAGTTACAAAACTGTGACCCATATCTTTTTGGCGAATGATTAAAATATCTATGCGTCCATTTTGGATGTGGAGGCACAATTTTATTACTCACATGTGCAAAAATATATCAGTTTTGGCTTACAATGTAATCTAATTTACTTAAAAATAACAAGTGTTCTTATTTTAGTTTCAGTTTTCTTTAAATTCAGAATTGATCTGTCGTCAAACTTGAGATAATGGAAAAGCGTTGCATATTGTGATAAAGAGAGTTACATAAAATATGTTGTAAATAATGTAATATATATATGACATTTCTATATATGTCAGAAATGTCATGAGTATGGGACAGCAGTTGACAAGAAACGCAAGCCTGTGAAGTTGACGCGCATCGACAGAGTCGAACATGAAGTTAGCCCGAGTCGATAAGTAGAGGGAATGCGGGTTGACGCTTCACTTCACTGCGAATATACGAACTATCAAATGTTTCGAAACAGTCTTACATTTCTGTGTAATACTGTACCTACCTGTACTTAATGTATTATTCCCTCAATAGTGTTATTTACAAGTATTCTGTCCCAAATCCTATTTTCTACGATTAAATATGCCTGATGGTGAAGAACGTTGCTACGGTCCGCCACTGTCTCCGACATATACTCGTAGGTGTGTGAAGTGATGCTTTTACTCATTTTACATATATACACCGCAGGTTCACTATTTATACTTTCGCGAACTACAGCAAACTTCTTTTTATTTGGAGAATCTTGTCTACATCAGCAAACCAAATATACTACGTCAACTAAAAGAAAAAATCAGCGAAGAGTCTCACGATCTCCGTGCCGACGACTATTCGAAAATTTCGGTACCCACTTAGAAGAGTGCAAACGTCGAAACGACGGTCATTTAGACGATGTAATTTTAAAAAAATAAATTCCAACAAATTAACTTTTTGTAAATAAACATTTTTTTTTGGGTAGTAGGTAGTTTTTTTATGGGATTTTTTCAAATGTTAACTCATTCAACCCACCCTATATCTGGTCTATTAACATGAGTTCGTACATTAACTAGTTAAATTTTATAGTCGTCTATTTTTGAGGATAAATTGACGTTAATGATATTATCAAGATTTATAATTCCAAGAAAACTTGTTCACATTCTGTTTTCTTACAAACCCGTAACGAAAATATATTTTCATGTTTACTTCGTATGTAAGACTTCAGCACTCCATAGCGCTAAGTTCCGACCCTCTTTCAGACCGCTTTGACTTTCATAGTAGGTATTCTTCCTACCAGTTCCTAACTACTTGAGACTTGTTCTACACTTTTCCGATAATGGCCCGGACACTCTAGCTATGTTATTGTTTCGATAGTAGAAGTATTTTGTAATGTTTTAATCTAGATAAAACGAAGTCGTGTGGATCGATTATAGTAGAGTTTGGTGACCAAATTGCAATAAAAATATTTGATATTCAAACTATATGCGATCACATATGTTCATTCACTTTATTTAGTTTTTTTTCCGATAAAGGGGACTTATTCAGAGATGATGGGTCCCCTTGTTTGATACCAAGCGTGGTATCGTTCGACAGGGTGTGTGACACTAGTAGCGATTTAAATAAAACCACCGTGCACTGTACTATGGGTTCGTAAGACTCCATGGTTTAATTGGCTGTCGCCTTGTACTAAACTCCAGGTTTGTTCTCGTCGTACAAAATGTTTGTAGGCCTTATACACTAACGCGTGTAACACAACGATAGCGCGATCTAAGTTTATAATAGCTCCCTCTAGGGAACGTAACGGTAACTAATATTTCGATATCGACTTTGATCGCACTATGCTGATATTGGTCTCGAACACCCTTGTTGGCTTAATTATTCATTCTTCAAAGCTTACTTTTTATATTTATATTTGATTGCCTCGGTGGCGCAGTAGCGTATGCGAATGCTGTGCTCGAGGTCTCAGGTTCGATACCCGGGGCGCACCAAATGTTTGTATGATCTGCAAATATTCGTTTCGAGTTTGAGTGTTTCCTGTCTATAATATGTATGTGTTTACAAACAAAAAGTACATATGTATTTATATCAATTGTCTAGTAGCCATAGTACAAGTACAAGATGTAGAGTATTTTAATAAATTTATATTATAACGAAATAATTTATGCAACACATACACATAAAGACAAGAACTTGAAAGGAACGTTCCTTTTACAATATACGGATATTGTACGGCTAATTAATAATTTTGTAGATTATACAATTTCTTTTTGTATACAATAAAGTTGCCTTATTTATTTTCGTTTTTTAAATTTATTTTTGATTTAGAAGTCTGACAAAGTGATACTACTGTGTTTAATGGAAAGACTAAATCGAATCGAAGATTTATTGCCCAAAGCTGACTCGTAGTTATATCGTAATACAAGTATTTTATTAGTGAAATCATTTCGTAAGCTACTCTAAACCATTATCAAGTTAGAATGACCGAGAGGTTCCTCTAGTTTCATAATCCCCACTACTTTTAACATGGATACTGTTCACAAATCCTCGTTAAGCCAGTGAGAGCACCCTCAACAAATACTTAGGTTCGGAACTAGATTTCTTTCGTCGTCGAATTTTGTTGACAAATGAGGATGGATGACGTAGCTACTAATTAAATAATGATTTCGTACTGAAGGTTACGCAGTTACGAAAGATTTGAGAAGCTGATATTTTTGTAATGTGTTTTTCTCATGGAAAAGGGGGCCAAATAAGTAAGCAAGGCACTTGATCTTAAGTTACTATCATCATCGTTCAGAATTAATTGTAAAAGTGTAAAAGAATATTGACATTCTGGCAATAAGTCTTGTCAAGTAGTCACAAGACACCATACTCGTATAGTTTTAACTATTCATGTATGTATGGCGACTTCCACATACATCACGAAAACAAAATTATACTACAGCGCCATCTATCAAATATACGCCAAACTACGGTATAACAAACTATAGAGTAAGTTCTAATCCTGTATCATGATATAGAAATTCTCCCACCGATTAGCAGATATACAACTTTCCAACATTAGCCATTCGGCCGCGGACCACCAGGCATGATCACCTTGCGTTGTCGGTGTGTTCTCCCTTTATGTTTGAGGGACATGACACCCGTTCCTCCACATATGTGTGTATTATTTATTTCTTTTTACTTATATTCGTGATATGATATGATGCTGATACAGCAGCTTTAATGCCTACGGCATTCTCTGTCAGTCACCCAATTGGGCGATGCAGTGAAAAGATAAGGTAGGTGCCCTTAAGGGGAAATATTAAATTATATTGACTTTATTTATAGTGGTTTTACTTATAGTATGTGTTTTGATTTTAAAGTAGATAAATGTATGCAGTAATACATATATAAAAACACATAAATATTTATTATAATGGAACATAACAAGGTTACGTGATGAAGTAAGATTATTTTTTACCGCCAATTTACCCAGGAAAACTCCTTCACCTTCATCTTAAAAGCGTACCGATTTCTAGTCGTATGTAATGAAAAAACTAAGTGGTGACGGGGTTTCTATGAGTAAAAATATTTATTTTTGCAATAAATAACTTCCTAAGTAGTTTTATTAATTACATCTAATGAAATAAAGGACTTCTTCTTTTTCTTTACTTTAAGGAATCATTCTGGATACAAATTATTTTTCCAAATTCTAAATTTTCGGGAAAATTGGGCCCATAATCATTTAATTACATCGTTAGGTCAATTTTATCGTATAATTTCCCCCACGCTTTATCGTTCAATTACAGAAGCACCCTGGTTAAGCTAGTTATTTACTCAACCAGCATTAAGTGAATCAAAATTCATGCAATACCATTGTGATAAAGTGTCCATGAGGCTGGCTTCGTAGATCCGTGTCGGAGATCCATTCATTCATTATTTATAATTAGCTGCTCGCCTGCGTTCGTCCGCAAAGAAGGCATTAATCATTTCAATTAGATGACAACAGATGGATTGGTGACAAAAAGCTGACACTTTAAAATATACTTTGGAAATTAGACTGAGCTTGTAGCGTTGTTGATTTTGTATTAAATACCAACTGTATCGAGCCATACTTGACACATGATTACATTGATGATGAGTGAAGAATAAAAATGATTCGATTAATTAAATAAAAACAATCCTTGAAGCTATTAACATTTTGTGTTAGTTACTTAGTGTCAGTACATTGTGCTAGTTAGTTGTATTAGTATATTGTGTTAGTTAGTTAGTTAATGTTAGTACATTTTGCTAGTTAGTTAGTATTAGTATATTGTGTTAGTTAGTTAGTGTCCAGAACTTTCTAAATGTTTGATACGAATACAAACCAATTTAAACATTTTTATAAATTTAAAGTTTTTTTCTTATTAAGTAAAGTGGAATGATTTACGATAATGCCGAAATATTTAACTTTGTTTCGGGTTGATGAGAATTCACTTTTATTTGACATTGAACCAACTGTGCACTAGTTTAGTATGCTTTTAGCAAAATTAGAATTAATCAAATTTGTATCCACCAGACATCACTGATGAATATACGACTACATGATGAAATAAAAACAATTTCGTTTATCGACCTCGATTTGTTTTGTGCGCTTATTTCTTGAAGAGTGCACTGCTCTAAGACAAATTGGTTTTATCTGTTTATGTATGAAAGGGTGGTTATAAGTTTAATGTTTATTTGTGAATTGGTAAATTGATTTCAAAGCAGTTTTATTGGCTGATTATGTTAGCTGTAAATCTTAGTTGCTTTGGGTTCTAACTGCGATTTTATAAGTTAAATTTTTCGTACTAAAAATATTCTATAAAAATAGGTAGTAGAGCCACGCTGATTTGAGCACAAGCGGGCCGGCTCGACCGGGCCCGTACTACCCTCCCACAGAAGACCAACCTAAAGCGCCAGCACCCGTGTTGTCGTGTTTCGTTGGTGAGTGTGAGGCTAGAGGCCTATTGAATCAAGGGTGACAGTTATCGTGGTAACTGTGTAAGCCTTACACTGTCACGATGACTGTCATGCCTTTTACGTCCCCAAGCGGGGTGTGAAAAAGCATCTCACAAGGCCGCCATAGTGTGGGTTACCATACTGCATTGTCTGCATTTGCAATTAGTATAGTGACCACAACTCTTAAATTCTACTCATGCTTTCCGTCAGGCAGGGTATAGTCACTTTGGCAGGCTCTTAATTTAGAAAAAAAAAATAGAGTTCATCTGGTAGTTCAATTATATAAATCCTAAGTTTCATTCTTTATTAGGCTATTTTTTTGTTTAATGTACTAGACGACAAAGGGTCGTGTCACTTAATATCATGTGGCTACCACCACCAAGAGTTACAAGTATACAAAACGTAAAAATATGTTAATATAGTAAGTCAGCTTTCTGTACTTTTCTATTATTTAATATTGAAATATTCTTATACCTTCCAAAGATTTTACATTTTAGTTTAAGCAGTCGCCACACCGTTCAGTACTACGCCGAGTATCGTGGGTTCAAATACCACATGGGACTATTTGGCTTTTACTTTGTATGATGCACAAATTGTAGTTCTGGGTTTTCTTTGTCTCCGTTTCATGTTTGTTTGTAAAGTCCGCTGCGACACAAGATTTATACCTAATGGGGTTGCCAATTTTTAAACAAAAATTAATACCGGACATCTTATTCCACGGTATTGCTAATTAATATCATTAGTTTTCATCTCCAAAATGCCTTTAAAGATTTTACTTTTATATTCTATCTTAAATTGTATTCCAACTTTTAGAACCTTGGCCTTAATTTGAAATTAAGAAATGAGATTTTAAAAACCCTCAGACTTTTAAATGAAAACTGAAAACTTATTCAAACAAATTCTTAATCAATGTATAGAAAAAATTCTTTGAAAACCTTAATTGAAAACGAACTTTGATACCCTATATCTCATTTTTGTGGTAAAAACCCTGGTTGAATAACTTCTAACAAAGAAGTTTATTCAAAATGCTAATTTAGGACTATATTTTGCACCAATCGGCTGACTATTACGATGAGTCTTCTGACGTAAGTGTACAGTGTTAAAGGCGTTAAATAACTGCAAATTGATACATTTGTTCTTAAGCAGGAAGCGAATTCACTACCTATTGCCCAGGATTACCAACTATTAGATCAAATATAAACAGTATAATCGGTCTCACTTGAGGTCAAACCAAGTATGAATTGGTTATTGTATCTCCTTGTTACTGAAACATCAGAAAATAATTGTAGATGCATCTTTTGAATGTGCTAAAAATAATGTATCGTTTCATAAAATCACAGGCAAATTTATCTATGGAAAATACAACTTCTAGCTTATTTTGGCCACAGCAACCAGTTTAAAAAGAGACCAGGCAACAATTAGAAAATATTCCAGTGCATAAATGTCCGCAAATATAAGTGCAATCTCTGTTCCCTCGCTCTCATAATCCAACGGGACGGTTATCCAACACTACCTTGGTCAGATCAGCCGTAAGACCGATAGCTTTCTGCGCCCTATGAGACACAAGGTTAAAAACCAAACTTCTAAAACATAGGCTGAAGTATTTCTATAAGTAGACAAACCAATTCCCCGCTTTCATTTTGATTCAAAAGCATTGAAATGTGGAAATTTGTGTTCATTCTTAAAATAAAAGTCGTATATAAATAGATGTTATTTTAAGACTTTATCAAAGTTTTAGTGTTTTTATTTAGGAAATTAAGGTGGTAAGGTGGTAAGGTTTTCGTCGACAGTTTTTGAACGCTTTTTTGTTTGAAGTTCACGATTCTTTTTAAATATTTTTCATTCAAAATTAAATCTATTTATAGGGTGGGCTAAGAATTTTTTAACATTTGAATTTAACATCCCACGCAAACATGTTATGGGAGTTGTTGGAACTTATCCGACTGGAATTTTCTGGCTACAATCGTAACACATAGTTTCCACAAGGTGGAGCCAATTGTCACACATTGAATGAGTCCCTGCCCGTGTTCAAAGACATGTTTTCGGAAAAGCTGATTTGCAGACGAGGCGAAATTCCATGGCCACACAGAAGTCCAGATCTAACACCAGCAGACTTTTTTTTATGGGGTTATTTGAAGAATCGTGTCTACATCAATAAACCAAACACACTATGTCAACAAAAAGAAAAAAAGTCAGCGAAAAGATATCTTCGATCTATCGCTCTTTGCCGACGAGGATTCGAAAATTTCGATGCTCACTTAGAAGAGTGCAAACGTCGAAACGGTGGTCATTTAGGCGACGTCATTTTAAAAAATAAATTTCAGCTAATTAGCTATCTTGTAAATTAATACTTTTATAATATATCAAATAGTTTTTTTTTATGATTTTTTCAAATGCCAACTATATCGTGGCCCACTATATATAGCAAAATTTAGACAAGTGTATTACTTATAAATAAAATGATTTAATGAGGTGTGACAATGATATGATTTAACTTTAAATTTATGTATTCACAAATGGATTGAATAGGAATGTGGATGGAGTGGATTAATGCCAAAACAGTTAACGCCAATACAACTACAGTAATAACAACAACACTATGATATGTGCAAGTGTAGTAAACTCCGTTTTTCTGCTCTATGGATTATTTATTTACCCAATGAAATTTTAACTGCCAAAGTGGCCTGACCGTGAGCTTTTTGAAGGTCACCAAAAAAACCGAGTTGCTCCAAGTTAATTATGCAAACGTTCTGACAATAAACATGACTAAAACTAACACAGTGTGCGTATTTAATTGAATATTTAATATTAATTAACCGAAAGCGCGAATGTCAACGACAGGCGCGAAAGCGGGTGTTGTCTGAATTTTGAGAAATGGTTCCTTGTACCCTATTTGTAAGTGGGCAACTGTTATTAATAAGCCTCCCTCTCCTTTGGATTTACGCGTTACAGATTTAAATATGAACAGCATTTTGGAATGAAATAAATTCACCTTGAACTCGTGTAAATTATAACTTTAAATTATCAATGTGTTTTTTACAGTTCTGGAAGAATTTCTTTTAATAATAATTACCTTTTTCGAAATTTAGACTATCATAGTAGAATATCTAGTAGTAGACTATCATAGTACAGATAAATATTTGTATAGATTTAATATAAATCAATTAGATCCAGGTACAAAAAGGTCGTGTTGACACACAAATATTTGTTTTGGGTGAGAATTAAAACCGTGATCACTGTTTCAGCGAAGGGGCAGGTAGGTAATAAATATTTACAGTAGCAGTAAATTATTTGTTTCTAATTGTACTGAAATTCTGTTTGTTACCCAATTACCATATATTTTGTCAATAATCTTACACTGAGCAATGAAATCGTATTCTACATTAACTCCACTTTCTGTATATTCTCTGCTTTCTTACGATTTTCAAAGATGACATATATGTAGGAGAAAAAATCTTCAAAAATAGGTACCAACAACTAGGAAATAGGATGAACTGCACAGTAATGATATACTCACTCACTCACTCAACGGAGACCGACGAACTACGCAAGAGATATTATGGTACAGTTTTCAGATAGCCTATCTACCATATAACAATATTTAACAGATAATGGTTACTGATATGTATATGATAAAGTTGATGATGTACTTCTAGCTGATTTCGGCCACGACGACCAGTCTCAAGCATGGAGATATAGTGCACAAGTGTGTGTGTGCACAGGTACACTCTCTGTTCCCTCATTCTCATAATCCGACAGAACGGTTATCCAACACGATCAGGCGACATGATCGGGTTCAGGACGGTCGGCTTTGTGTTCTCCAAGGCGCTGGGTTAAGACTCTTACTTCCTAACTACGGGCTGGTATTAAGTATTTTTGTAGTTCGAAAAATTCAATAACACTTTTTGACCCGTCTATAGAGTCGAACCTGAGACGTCTTGATCGGCAGTCGCATACGCCAACCACTAGAGACCAATGAGGCAGCTGATCTATAATATTAATTTACACAATGCTATAAAACTACCAAAGTACTATAAAATTTACCAAAGTAATTTACACAAACATGAAAAAAAAAAAAATATTTTTACATTTGACACACAACATCATCCAGTTTTGAACTAAGCAGAACTTGTGCATAACTGAAGTAAGTTTAAATCTTTCGTTATTCGTCTAGCATTTAAATATAAATAAATATGTATATGTGTATGTCTGTGTGTGCTTGTATATGTGTCGGTGTGTATGTATGTGTATGTGACTGCCACTGGCCTACGTTTGTTTAATTAATTGATGTCTTTTTTTTTTACTTTTTTTTTGTGTTTTATTAGTTAATTTGTTTCCTTTACCTACATAAACCCTTGTAATCATTGTTTGTATACTTTTTTTAATTCTTTTTGTAATAAGCATGTTGTGGTCTCCCATAATTGAGGAAGCATATGACACACAATCTTAGTTGTATTTTATCTGATAGCATGTAAAGTGTATTCCTTGTCGGAGATCCATTATAAATAAATAAAAAAATAAATAAATAAACTAAACTGATAGAATACTTACATACTTTTTTTTGTAAATACATACATATTATACATAGAAAACACCCAAACTTCGAAACAGATATCTGCCGATCATACAAACATTTGACCCAACCTGGGAATCGAACTCGAGACCTTAGGCACAGCAGTCGTTTTCACTACCACTACGCCAGTGAGGCAGTCGAGCAGTCTGAGCAGTCGGAAAAAATAATGTTGAAATAGGACACACTATTTTTACGTAAGTAAAGGCGGCCAATAGGCATTTATCGAACCCCGCACCGCTACCCACACCATCTTTGTTCTACATCCAAAGTATATGTTTTTGATACCAACCTGGTCACTAGTGAGGTTTTTTACTTCGGTTATTTTTTTTGTTGTATTTATAGTTCTTATAGTAATGTGGTTTTTAGGGTATTTCAACATTAGTATTAAGTTTTTTTTTCTATAGCAAGAGCCTGCCAAAGTGACTCTACTCTGCCTGATGGAAAGCATGAATGGAATCCAAGAGTTGTGGTCACCATACTCATTGCAAATGCAGACAATGCAGTATGGTGACCCATACTATGGCGTCCTTGTGAGATGCTTTTTCACACCCCGCATGGGGACGTAAAAGGCATGACAGCCATCGTGACAGTGTAAGGCTTACACATTTACCACGATAACTGTCACCCCTGCATCAATGGGCCTCCGGTCTCACACTCACCAATGAAACACGACAACACGGATGCTGGCGCTTTAGGTTGTTCTTCTGTGGGAGGGTACTACTGCCCCGGTTGAGCCGGCCCGCTCGTGCTGAAATCTACGTGGCTCTTCTACCTAAGTAAGAAGAACCTTCTAAATGTATCTGAAAACTGTATAAACTTAAATCGAATGGAGCCTGCCCTTTCCTAACATTTTATAGGAACCGTTAACAGTCTATCAGCAATATCGTATGTCGGGTCTCGGTATTCACGTCACTCTGCGAGTGTGTCGGATGTGACAAGTACTACCTGTTGCCGCTTTGCACTTTAAAATCCGTTTGCCTGCATTTCAACGTTTAAACGTACGTAATATCAAAGACTGCCAATGCAATGTTTTTGTGATGTGACACTTTAGTCGCGTAATTTCTTTTCGATGGAAAAACAGCGCACATTTTTGTAATAGTAATGTGATTTTATTTTTAACTTTAACTTGTGCTTTAACATAACATTTTCATAGAAATGTTTTATGGAGTATGGAATAGGATTATTGTCGAGCTGTGCTATATTTATACAATCTTTAACTCTCAGTCTGGGATTTTAATAAGTGTGGTTTCATTTCCTTCAGTACCCTTCATGCGTGTATACGGTAAGTGGTTTCTGCACTAGGCACTGATCCTTTTCTGTAACATCCATCATAAATGTGAAACGTAGTTCGTCACATCAATGTCTGACTGCAAAAAGACAGTATATTTCAAGCATGCTTAATAGTTTTAACCATGATTGGAGACGTTTATTAAGAGGCCACCTTTCTTTTGGTGTTACGTACTGCACTGCATGTGTTCAGCGGTGTATATACGCGGCGCGCTTAAGTCAATTACGATATCCAAGTTTGTGGCGCTACACTAGACACCTAACTGCTTGCAAATATTCAATATAAAGTTCAGATAATGATGATATAATACAGTGAACAAAAGTTTTGCATGGCAGTGTCGGACTATCGAATTTGTCGGATTATACAGTACTGCCTAAGACCCCCTATAGACCGAATTTTTTTACAAAAGAGTACCTTGTAATCCGACAAATTACAGACAAATGATAAAATTCTATATGTTGTCTTCTGGGCTTGTGATGGCATTACTAGGTATGTATACGCAATACACAACGAATAAACGTTAAGCTGCACCGCTATCACACGTAGTCAAATTCAAACTAAGCAATCGGAATTGAAACAATACCTACGCGTCGAGCACAAGTTGTAACCTCTTCAATCATGCACGATCTACATTAGCGAAAATTATTTGATTGATGTCGGATTACAAGGGGGTCCGGATTAGACAGGGGTCAGATTACCGAGGGTCCACTGTATATGATACACATTTTTTTTTCAAGACAACTTCCTCCCTAGTAATAGTTACATCAGGAATATTCCTGTGTTGCGAGGGACTTTACAAACATACAAAAAACGGTCACAAAGAACACTCGGACTTGGCACAACAATTTATGGATGACACAAAGTGTTGTCACATGCGGAGTTGAACCTGTAACACTTATAACAGTAGAAAGTGTCGAGGTGGCCACTAAACCATCATGCAATCAATTGGTTTAGGAGATCGGGTGTTTTGTATGTATAACATGTATTTAAAAAAAACGTAAGCAATTATACTATCAGTCAACGTAATTGTGCAAGCTGTATTTAATTTGAAACTAGATGGCGTTATGTGTCAGATGCCCGATGAGCAATATTAGTATTATTTGACACTCGCTCACACACACATTCATATACACAACTATCACTTACTGACTGCCTTATAAGTAACTGCTATGCTGAGGTCTCGGTTTTATTTCCCGGGTCAGATCAATTGATTGTATGGTCTGTAAGTATTTGTTTCTAATTTTGGGTGTTTTCTATGTATAATATGTATGTATTAACAAAAAAAAGGATTCTTCTAGCTAATCTAGCTTTCATAGTATTATGCTCTGCTTAGTTTGAAACTAGATAACGTTGGATATCAGAGGTTCAAAATATTTTTTATTATTATTATTTTATCAACAACCTTTAACAGTCCACTACTGGACATAGACCTCTCCTTAGCAAGGAGGTTTTGGTCACGGTGGCCGTATAGGTTTTGATTGAAATTTTCCTTCTCTCTACAGTGATATTGTCTTGCATATTTTATTTGTGATATCTTAGTCGCCTCTTACAACACCTAGGAGTAGGGCTTGTGACATTGTATTGTTTTATTGTTTCATTGTACAGTTCAGTAGGGTAAATACCTTTTTACCGTGGGAGATCATTTCTTCAGAATAAATGGAAGAAAACCGGTGTTAAGCACTTCGTTGCTTCACACCAAGTTAGTAACGTCAATAGAACTTTAACTTCTACCCACCCCCTAATTTTAGGCGTTATAACTTGAAAGCGTCATAGGCGGCGGTAGATATTCACTGTCAGGTATATCGTTGGTTTATGTGTCCCCTATAACTCTTGATGAAAAATTACACAAATCTAATCTTTGTATAAATGTAAAGTCATTCTTGCATTCAGCGAAAATTTGGTTACGATACGAATCAATCGAATGGATGGCGTTGTGATATACAGCGCTGTCTACAGCGTTGAATGTAGTGAGAAACGGGATAACACTTCATGTGATCCACAAATTATTGTTCTCGGTCTGGGTGTTTTTTTGTGTCCGTAAAAGTCCCCTCGATACAAAAATGGTGAGGACGGGTGTTGTCCTTGAAAAAAGAACAAAGAAAGTTTAAGCAAGTAAAAAGTTGCATTAACTTTTAAGAAACGATATCGACGGCCATTTTGCAATAAGGTCAAATACACTAATGTTCAACTCAAAGTTTTATTACGATCGTAACATTTTTACAGACTTTTTATTGATTTTTACTTAGGTACTTGAAAACGTGGTGTTTTTGTGGTAAATTGTGGTCATGTTATTTTTATGAGATAGTTAAGGAGATCGTTCAGTGCATCGTGAAAATTAACGAAAGATAAAGGAACTATTTTGATGAGTTAAAAACTATTAAGTACTAATACGTCTTTATTATGGAAACTTTCTTGTCATTCTCTTGTAAGTCTCTTGTAAGTCATGTTTGAAGAGATAAGATAAACTTTAAAGTCTAGTAGAATGTCGATTACACATTCGTATTAAAATACGGCAGAAATATGTAATTTAGTAAAAATTTTTAATGGTATAGGGGGTAAAGCAGCAGAAAATTTACCTAACGGTAAGTGGTTACACAAAAGTGCGTCGTCACCCCTTAAGTGCATTCTTCAGAACTGTTACAACTGCCCACCGACTACCACACTCACTCGGTGACAGCTTGAAACGCTATAAATTCCTTCCGAAACCAACAAACTGTAGTTTGTGTATGTGAGGTCTCTAGTAACCGCACGGAAGATCTCAAAAAACTAGGATGTCAAGTGCCGTCATCAGTTGTCCTAAGTGTCTTTCCAAGTCCTTCGTATTTCCTACAATCACCCGTTCACAGACTAGTTTGATTAGGCTTGTTCAATTTTGTAACGTTAACCTATTTGGTTACTAGTAAACCTCTAGAACCTTTAAAATAATACAATATTTTCTACAGTAAAATTATTTTGGACTAAAAATTAAACAAACACTTTCGTGTTGTTGAGAATTGTTGAGAATAATTACGTCAATAAAATAGTTAAATGTTAGTAAGTTTCAGAGTGTTATATAAAAGCTTCTTAGTTTATTTAAGTACTATAGTTTAATGTTATTGAACGTTTGAACAATGTAGTTTTGTTTAAGAGAAATATTAATTGTGTGTTGTTGTAGATCTTATTTCAACCTTTCAAGAGGGCTTATAGTTCTTCACGACTTGTATTTTTGGTTAAAACATGTTTTACTGACATATTATCTAAAAGGTTTTAATTATTAACAAATAATATGAAATTTAAATCTACTGGACAAGTACATAAGGTTTTCTTGCAACTTGTGGGGCAGATTTCACCGGTTTTTTGTTGTATATTTTTTATCTGTAACCTAATAATACTACCTTCTGGGTTCAAAGTACTCTTTATTTTAAGATTTCTATGATAGTGACTGAATACGTAGTTAAGATGGGAATAGGTAAAAAAAGAATTGGCGTTTAATTCTATATATATATAATATATATATATATATTATATATTAAGAAAGTGGCAAAGTGACCCTACTCTGCCCGATGGAAAGTATCTAAGAGTTGTGGTCACCATACTCATTATAAATGCAGACAATGCAGTGTGGTGACCCACACTATGGCGGTTTAGTGAGATGCTTTGTCACGCCCACTAAGGGACGTTAAAGGAATGACAGTCATCGTGACAGCGTAAGGCTCACACAGTTATCACGATAACTGTCACCCCTGCATCAATGGCCCTCCGGGCTCACACTCACCAACGAAACACGACAGCACGGATGCTGGCGCTTTAGGTTGGTCTTCTATGGGAGGGTAATACTGCCCCAGTCGAGCCGGCCCGCTTGTGCTAAAATCAGCGTGGCTCCACTACCTGCCGTTCTTTAGGACTTCTATGATAGTGACTGAGTACGTAGTTAAAATGGGAATAGGTAAAAAAGAATTGGCGTTTAATTTTCTAAAATAGCTTTTTATAGGAACTTTTAAATTCAAAAACTGCCAGTCTGGTCCAAACTTTTCAAAAAGTCTCTGTAATGTCTAAAATTTTATCATCCAATTAAACTATCGCCGTCCACTGCTGAACGCACATCTCCCCCAAGAAGCGCCAACCATCCTGATCTTGAGTAGACCGTATCCATTCGTTGCCAGCCACCTTCTTCAAGTCGTCGGTCCATCATGCCGCAGGGCGCCCTTCACTACGTTTACCCAATCTGAAATTACATACTTCGTTCAAATTCATTTACTCACAAAAACAACCATTCTTATTTTTCTAGCACATGAAACTTTGACGTTAAAACACAATTGAAAGTTTTACCTTCCTTCCTTAATTCCATCATAACAGAGTTTGCACACCACAATTTTGACTTAATGTTCTTTACTGTCACTTAATATCTTTGTGGTATGTTATTTTCTAATATCATCGTCTTACATTTCCTAAATCCATTTGAGGTCGGTGTAATAACATTTCTTATTCATTTCTCATCTATCACTGAACAAAACGGCACTTCCTCATCTTGTAGCCATATTCTCTTTCTCACAGTCCTTCATATCATGGTAAAATTATTAAGATATTTTTGTTCATGTATGCTACGTTTAGATATTGCTCCTTATAAAATGTGCACAATTGTTAAATCACAAACAAAGTATTTCTTGTTGCAAGACACAAAAAAAATATGTCTATTCTAGAAGTATAATGTTAAAGCTGGATCTCAATCATCAACAGCCTTTTACAATCCACTTCTGGAGATAGGCCTCTCCTTAGCAAGTAGGTTTTGGCCTACTATACCACGGTGACCAGAAGGGTTGGAATAGGGTATGTTTCAATTTTACGGGTGGCCCTCGACAAGACGGAGGCCCTTTTGTTCCATGGGCCCCGTCGTGGTCCGCCCTCCGGCGCCTCCATCGTAGTCAATTCGGTCCTCGTACCGGTTCACGCCCAGATGAAGTATCTGGGCTTGATCCTTGACGGCAGGTGGCTCTTCGACGAGCACTTCCGACAGCTTTCTCCAAAGCTGGTCGGCGCTGCTTCTGCCCTTGGGCGACTTTTGCCCAATTTGGGTGGAGCCAGCGTCGCCACGAGACGGCTATACGCGGGGGTTGTCCGTTCAATGGCGCTTTATGATGCACCGGTGTGGGCGGCGGCCCTGACCGCCCAGAATAGGGTTCGCCTCTGGCGTCCTCAGAGGATATTGGCGGTTAGAGCCATACGCGGTTACCGCACTATATCGACGGAGGCGGCGTGCGCGTTAGCTGGAACTCCCCCGTGGGATTTGGAGGCGGAAGTGCTCGCTGAAGTTTATCGGCGAACGGCAGACTTTCGGGTGGGTAGCGGCATTCGGCCCCCGCCCGAAGAGATACGCGAGTGGCGAGAGGCCGCTCGTGGAGCCACGATGGCTCGTTGGTCGTCCCGGCTGGAGGCTCCACGTGCTGGCTTTGCCGCCGTGGAGGCTCTCCAGCTGGTCATCGCCGAGTGGACAGGGCGGCAGCACGGGACCCTTTCCTTCCGACTGACGCAGGTTCTTTCCGGGCACGGTTGTTTCGGGAAGTATCTGCACTCGGTCGCCAGGAGGGAATTGAGTCCCGCCTGTCACCACTGCGACTGCAGTGAGGACTCGGCTCAGCACACGCTGGCGGTTTGTTCCGCCTGGGCGGCGCAGCGTGGGGTCCTCACTGCAGTTATTGGAGGAGATCTTTCGCTACCGGCCGTCATACGCTCCATGGCCGGTAGCGACAGTTGTTTTACCGCGGTCGCAACCTTCTGCGAAGACGTAATTTCGCGGAAGGAGGCGGCGGAGAAGGCCCGGGAGGACGATCTCCACTCGGACCCAATTCGCCGCCGGTAGCGACAGTTGTTTTACCGCGGTCGCAACCTTCTGCGAAGACGTAATTTCGCGGAAGGAGGCGGCGGAGAAGACCCGGGAGGACGATCTCCACTCGGACCCAATTCGCCGCCGGCGAGCCGGGCGGCGGAGGCGCGCATACCAGCGCTTCATGCCGTCGTGAGGAGGGAATTGAGTCCCGCCTGTCACCACTGCGACTGCAGTGAGGATTCAGCTCAGCATACGCTAGCAGTTTGTTCCGCCTGGGCGGCGAAGCGTGGGGTCCTCACTGCAGTTATTGGAGGAGATCTTTCGCTACCGGCCGTCATACGCTCCATGGCCGGTAGCGACAGTTGTTTTACCGCGGTCGCAACCTTCTGCGAAGACGTAATTTCGCGGAAGGAGGCGGCGGAGAAGGCCCGGGAGGACGATCTCCACTCGGACCCAATTCGCCGCCGGCGAGCCGGGCGGCGGAGGCGCGCATACCAGCGCTTCATGCCGCCTTGAGTGTGGCCGCGGGTGGACGGGACGGGTTTTCCCCTCCATCCGCTATAGTGGCCAGCCGCGAGGAGGTGACGTGCGCGTGTGCCGTACGTCGCCTAAATAGAGAGTTTATCCGCAGATGGTGCCCGCTTTAACGGGCAGGTGCTAGGAGGGATCTGGATGTCGTAATAGCAGCGATTCCCGGATCCCTCCTATGTTAGGCGCAGAGTGGCACACCATGTGGTTTTAGTCGGTCCGATTCCGACACACCGCCTCGCCGTAAACCCCAGTGGGGTGACGGCCCGAGGGGGTTTCCACACGTTAAAAAAAAAAAAGGGTATGTTTCAATTCCGGCGAGCCGAGCGGCGGAGGCGCGCATACCAGCGCCTCATGCCGCCTTGAGTGTGGCCGCGGGTGGGCGGGACGGGTTTTTCCCCTCCATCGGCTACAATGGCCAGCCGCGAGGAGCCGACGACCGCGTGTGCCGTACGTCGTCTGAAATAGAGAGTTTATCCACAGATGGTGCCCCAGGTAGCGGGCAGGTGCTAGAAGGGATCTGGATGTCGTAACAGCAGCGGTTCTCGGATCCCTCCTATCTCAGGCGCAGAGTGGCACACCGTGTGGTTTTAGTCGATCCGATTCCGACACACCACCCCGCCGTAAACCCCGGTGGGGTGACGGCTCGAGGGGGTTTCCACACGTTAAAAAAAGGGTATGTTTCAAGTTTTCCTTCTCTTTGTAATGATGTTGTCTTGTATACTTTGTTTCTTTAGTCACCTCTTGCGACACCCACGGGATGAATAGGGGTGGTAACACTGTATTCTTAACACGTCACCACACGGACAGAATGTAATACTTCGGTACATTAGAATATAATACTTCTCTACAATATATTTACATTTACATATATTTTTTATAGAAATATTATATAAATACTTTGTACCATATAATGTAGTACTCAACTATTATTGCTCAATATTGTTTTAAATTACCATTTGAATGATAACAACTTTAAAATTTGGCTGCAAGAATCACAAGGCTCCTTTACCAGTTAAATGAAATCTTGTTAAATAAGAAGTGACTTTCATATCAAACTTTTCATTTTCTATGTACATATTTATGAATATGACTTAACTAGGTATTGAATCGATTCCATAACAGACCATGGCTTAACAGGACCACTAGCCACAGTGTAATATATAATGTCCAGACTGATTTATAGTGAAACAGTGACACGACATCTATCTTAAGACGCTGGGAAGTGTCTATTGTCAATTTAAGGCTTTAAAATAAATAGTAAATATAATATTATGAAGATAGTACGTTTACTTATTCACATAAAGGCATGTAACAAGTACTTTAAGGCTTTCACGTAAGAGTATAAATAAATAGTTTCACTGTGTAAATAAGCATTCGGGTCATGTGATCGTGTCCGCTGACATTTGTAGACTTGCAACACAAGTAAGTGCGTTGAACACTTTGAGCGCGTGATATCTACCTTTAGCCCCCATGAAATTAAATCAGACGTAGATTTGACAAACATACTAACTCTATCTACAGCATTGATAGAATTGCTTAAAACATCGCCTAAAACATGAACATTATTAATTTTTAGAGAAAAAAACTAAGGACAATTTACACGGTTCACTGGCTTACATAAAAAACCCGTGCAAAATAAATCACCGCACTGTTGATAAAAGAAATAAAAGAAAACACTTTCTGTCTAATAATAATAAGTACATTATGTTCATCCAGATTCTGCCTCACGGAGACATAGTTACCGCATTTTATCGTAAAAATATACGCAGCTCTCGCGGGATCCCGCCATATTTCATGCACACGAGCTAAACCACTTACGAATTCATCATTCTTGTATGTACGTGTTTATTATGGAGCTGAATTTCATAATACGTGGAAAAAATGTGTTACTTCCGAGGTATACATGTGCAGGCACTTTTAAGTCACTAATGGTACACGTGTACTTTATGTTTGCACGTGTTTATAAGGTTTGGAAAAAAATGTTATTATCAGGCATAGGCGAACGAGCAGACGGATGATCTGATGATATGCGGCTACTGTTACCTAATAACACTTACAGCATTGCCGCCTTTTGAGTGACCCCCTTCCAGAATTAGACGGGGCGGTCATCACTCACTCTTTGAGAAGTAAGAAAACTGTTAGAACGAAGGACTCTTCAGTACAAAAATGTATTTTAACGCGTTACTTTTTGTGGTGAATCTTCTGACCAGGTGAGATGATCATGCCTGGCGGGCCACGACCCATCAGTTGATGTTGGAAAATTGTATATAAGTTAATAGGCACGAGAATTTCTATATCGTGATACTTAGTTATAGTTCGGTGTGTCCTCAGTAGGTGGTGATGTATTACACTCGTTGAGTGGGCGGCGGGACTGAACCTCGGTATTGTGAACCGGGGCTCAGTGAGCACCTGCGTGCGATGGCAAGGGGAGTCAATTGTCGACCTGACGTGGGCGACTCCCCTTGGTATCGAGCAAGTGTCAGGATGGAGGGTGGCAGAAGAGGTGGTCACTTTGTCGGACCACCGCCACATCGTCTTCGATGTGGCCATCTGCCGCCCGGCCGCAGGCCTAGACCACCGCTGTAGCTGCCCTCCGCGACGATGGTCCCTCAAGCGGATGAACCGAGATATGCTCGTCGCCGCAGCCATCGTCGCAGATTGGCCAGGGGAAGAAGAACGGGTCTCGTCTGATCCAGAAGCGCAGGCGGCCTGGTTCCGTGGCGTTATGACTGACGTCTGTGACGCGTCGATGCCACGGGTCAGACCGGGAGGCAGGAGGGGTTCTGTGTACTGGTGGACAGCGGAACTCGAGCAACTTCGCACAGCGTGCTCGAGAGCCCGTCGCCGGTTTCAAAGAACCCGAAGAAGACGGCGAGCCACAGCCGAGGAGATTGCCGAAGTGAGGCGGGAGTATGGCGCCGCAGCAAAAGCTGTAAGCCTTGCAATCGCGGAAGCCAAGGCTCGGTCTAGGAAGGAGCTCATACAGGGACTAGACAGGGACCCATGGGGGCGCCCTTATAAACTTGTATTGGGCAAGCTCAGACCGTGGGTCCCACCACTGACTCAGACCCTGGATCCTGTATTCGTGGGCAGAGTTGTAGATACTCTCTTCCCCAGGGACCAGGGTAGTCCCTCATGGCCTCCATTGCTGTCGGATTCCACTATGTGGTCCGACGACTTTGAGGTGACGGAGGATGAGCTGGACCGAGCCATGAAGCGACTCGCCGCCCGCAACACCGCTCCTGGCCCGGATGGGATTCCAGGTCGAGCATGGGTGTGCGCTTCGGTGATCCTAGGGAATAGGTTGAGGCAACTGTTTACCAGCTGCCTCCGTAACAGCGTATTCCCTTCCGGCTGGAAGGAAGCCAGGCTGGTACTCATCCAGAAACCTGGCAGGGCTGCAGATACTCCCTCGGCGTTCCGACCTATATGCCTGTTGGACGAGGCGGCGAAACTCTTTGAAAGAGTTATCGCCGCCCGTATCAGCCGACACCTGTCGCTAGTGGGCCCTGACTTATCAGACAACCAATTTGGCTTTCGAGAGGGACATTCAACGCTCGACGCGATCGAACGCGTCCGCTCCTTATCGGAAGAGGTTGTCTGTCGGGGGGGAGTGACGTTGGCCGTCAGTCTTGATATAGTCAACGCCTTTAACTCCCTGCCGTGGTGGGTAATTAGAGAGGCACTGGTATATCACCAGTTGCCCCTCTACTTGCAGCACATCATCGGGGCCTATCTTCGCCGTAGGTCCATATCCTATGTAGGTCGGGACGGTGAAGTACTTCAAAGGGAGGTCACATGTGGGGTTCCCCAGGGGTCGGTCTTAGGACCCCTTTTGTGGAACCTCGCGTATGATGCGGTCCTGAGAATCAGTCTACCCCTTGGAGTGAGTGTCGTCTGCTACGCGGACGAAACTCTAGTACTGGCTAGGGGGTATGGCTTCCAAGAAGTCCTGGAGCTCGCCGAGTTAGGGGTGACCTGTGTCGTCCAAAAGATCAGCGATTTGGGTCTACGGGTTGCACCTCATAAGACGGAAGCCCTGTGGTTCCACAGGAAACGCGGAGGTGTCGTTCCTACCAGCTCGTTTATAAGAGTGGAAGGAGCGGAGGTCGAGGTCGGTCGACACATTAAGTACCTCGGCCTAACCTTGGACAGTCGCTGGAGCTTCGAGGAGCATTTCGAGCGGATGATCCCACGAGTTCGGGGGGTGGCGGGCTCCCTACAAAGGCTGTTGCCTAACATAGGGGGCCCGCGAGAAGAAGTGCGCCGCCTCTACTGTGCGGTGCTACGATCCATGGCCCTCTACGGAGCGCCGATATGGGCCAAGCGCATATCGGCCTCCTCCCGCTGCAGAGCTAAGCTCAATCGAGCGCAGCGGGTAGAGGCCATTCGGATCGTATGAGGATACCGCACCATCTCGTCTGAGGCGGCAACAGTCCTGGCACGTTTTCTGCCCTTTGATATCCTGGCCGATATGGACGCGAGGATCTATGACTGTATTCGCGCTATCCGCCGGGATGAGAGTGGGGAAGACCAGGACGAGCTCGAAATGCGGCAGAGCGCCCACCGACAGGCATTGACACAATGGCGCGCGCGGCTAGAACAGCCACAAAATGCGCGCCAACGTGCTGTCGGTGCCGTTCTGCCCAACCTCGAAGCTTGGGTAGATAGGGAGGGAGGTCGCGTCACCTACCGACTGACGCAGATACTCACCGGGCATGGTTGCTTCGGTGAGTATCTGAATAAGATCGGACGCGAGGAGACGACACACTGTCACCACTGCGCAGCCGACTGGGACTCCGCCCAGCATACGCTGGAAGACTGCCCCGCGTGGGCATCTGAACGCGGAGCCCTAGTCGATGAAATAGGACGAGACCTATCGCCGCCAGCAATCGTTGCTGTCAATCTGGCGGGTGAGGAAAGCTGGGCCGCAGTGGTCTCTTTCTGCGAAACTGTTATGCTCCAGAAAGAGACCGCTGAACGGGATCGGGAGAGGGCCGATCCCGAACGAAGAAGACGCCGGCGGCGTTATGAGCCGTCGACGGGACCGCGAGTCGCCAGAGAGTGGGGTCCTCTGGTGGCGGATTAGTTGCTGCGGTCTGGGTAGCAAAAATGCGATCGGGTCGCAACAAATTATAACAACCGGACTGATAGGTGGGGTTGCCTTTATGGCGTCCCCAGGATAGGGTCTGACTAGACGCGGCGTTGATTCTGGAGGGGACCTGAAATAACATGATCCGGGTCCCCTTCAGAGAAGGACGCCTGAGACCGGCCGCCGGGGTGGTTTTTAGTGGAAACACCACATACTCCTGGCTCCTGCGCCCCAAGGAGTCGGAGATCCGAAGGGATTTTCCACCCCGACAACAAAAAAAAAAAAAAAAAAAAAAAAAAAAAAAAAAAAAAAGTGGTGATGTATTGTGTCTTTATTTACGCTGTATGTGGAAGCCACCACGTCTTTCTGTATTATTTTAAACGAATTTTTACATATTTGTCTACACCAAAAGGAAGTGAAGCCATTTCTATACAATTTGACGGATTTAAAAAATAAATAAATAAATAACTTCACACATCTCACACATAGCTGTATGTTTCCAAATTAGGCAAAACATATGCTATGGGAACTGGACAGCTGATAAACATATTTAAATATTTCTAAATATTATTTATAAATAAATTATTGTCCGTATAGTGACAGATTAAAAATACATAGTGTTACCACCCCTATTCATCCCGTGGGTGTCGTAAAAGGCGACTAAGGGACCAAGTATGCAAGACAACATCATTACAAAGAGAAGGAAAACTTGAAACAAACCCTATTCCAACCCGTCTGGCCAGCGTGGTATAGTAGGCCAAAACCTCCTTGCTAAGGAGAGGCCTACGTCCAGCAGTGGACTGTAAAAGGCTGTTGATGATATAAATTATTATTTATATATGTATAAATTACACCCAGACATAGAAAAAATACTCGTGCTCATCATACAAATATTTGTTCCTAACCCCTGAACCAACGAGCCCGTTCATCAGTCGCCATAAATACGTCAATAAATAGCGCTAGGCGTAATAATACGAGAACAATTGCTCCATATCAGTTTTCTCTGGGGCCATGGTCACTCCGGTCCAGCCAGCTAACATATACATCGAAATATGGCTCTCCCACGCCTCGCCTTTTACGTCTTGTAGGTTTAATTATTATTAAATTCGACTGTAGATTCAAGAATTCTTATTATTCGTCTCTACGAAAAAGGCTTAAAATTATATTACGGTGATTATAAGCAAGTTATAAGAAACAATGCAACAAAATATGCTTTTACACTTAAGTACAATATATTGGTATCAATTCAATTACATTTCAAGAATTTATTTTATCTACGGATCGATTATTCCAATTCGAGTTCAAAAATGTTCTGTGAGAGTAAAAAAATGTTCTGTTTTATTTAAATAAACTACTTTGCGTGCTTATAATATATCTATTTATATTTAGAAAAATCGTAAAAAAATAGGCGTGAACGGCTTCGTAAACTACTTTATCGTTTAATTACAGGCTTATAGCAATCAATAACTTGCATTGCCGCCTTTTGAATGACCCCCTTCCAGAATTAGACAAGGGGTCATCATTCACTCTTTGGAAAGCAAAATAACTGTTAGAGCAGTTTTTATCTGAATTACATAAACATACGTGGAGGTAAAATTATTTGTCACCCATTATCGTCCACAGTTGAAAATCGACCCGATAATTAAATGTTACGTAGCAATCCCACCGCTTTGTAAGCTTAGACTAGTTGCACCTCTCGGAGCCAGACCACAATTGGGTTTGACTAAAACACCTGTTCAATGACAAGTATTTAACAGACATTTATCATTGTTGTCTGGAATTCAACTTTACTACTGGGTCATTCTATCTAGAGGTTATTGTTTTTGTATTTATACTTTAATAATCTGTACTTGACAGACCTCTTGCTCTAGTAGACAGTAATTCTGGCTTTAAAGCCTCTAGACTTGACTCACATCTAGGATACACGCGATCATTTGTTCTAAAATTAGAAGTATTTAGATATGTTAATCAGTGGTCCTGGTGACCATAGTACAGGCTCTGTCTAGATTGGAATCAGACTGCTGTGTGTGGGATGTGGGAGGTTATTATTATTATTATTACATTATGTTGTGCTTAACAATTAAATACAGTTATTTTCTATAAAGATCGACTCGCATTTATTGTTAAAAAATCAGTTTATCAAGCTATAAACGAAATGCCACATTATACAGGTACATTGAGTAAAGCTGTGACAAAATTGGAACACGGATAAATGTGTTTGGTACAAAACTGTGCTCGTTTATATCCGGGTGGCACTAAGGGCGAAATTGTTCGATAAAGATTTTTTTACGCGTCATAAAAATGGCCGCCTCTCGATTTATGTATGAAATAGTTTTTGCTTACGAACTCACTCGTACTAAAATGTATTTCCCTTGTTTTTTCTCTAACTTGTTTTGCTTGTAATAAATCAAGATAAAAACAGAGAAGAATTATTAATCGTACGTTTTATTTTTATGTACGTATAGTGCAGCTCTAATACTCTAATACTAGCGTACATTATAAATAAGTAAATAAATATTTTGGATATTTGTCACACAACGTCATCTTGTTTCAAACTGAGCAGAGCTTCTGCTATGATAACTAGACCGACTGATAGAATACTTATATACTTTTTTTGTAAATACATACAAATTATACATAGAAAGCATTCAAACTTTGAAACAAATATTTTCAGGTTCATACAAACATTGGACCCGACCCGGGCATCGAATCCGAAGCCTCAAGCACAGCAGTCGCATTGTCTACCGCTGTACCACTTAGGCATTCATTCATATTGAGGTAACAAACAAGTTTAAAGAAGAATCCGTATGGTGGCTGATTAGAAATACGGAGTCACCATCATTCCCCTTATACCGTGAGTATCGTAAGAGCCGACTAAACTTGACTCAAACCTTATACCAACGCCTCTGACCAGTATGGTGGTAAGGACTATGTCCAGCAGTGGACTGTTAGAGTCTGTTCATAATAATGCTGATGTTTAAAGGAGGCTCAATATGATTAATTGTTAAAAAAACCAACTATATTGATGATTGATTTACTTACTATATTAATCTCTACGATTGTCACAAACACAACTTTGAAAGTAATATGACGACAAGACGTCAAAATTCAAAGTTATAACGTGTAGTGATAATTAATGTGTAATATTGAAAATTGAATATCTAATAAAGACATACTGAGGTGATAGGAACGTTAGATCTAATTGACAAACTTTGTAAATGTAAAGTCACTGATTACAAACTTTACGAGTGACTAAACATTTTCTTTTGTTTTTATACATCCCTACTAACACTCTTATTATAAATGCGAATGTAAGTTTGTTTGTTGTGGTTTACGCGAAAACTACTCAATCGATCATCATGAAATTTTGTACACATGTTCAGGGAGGTAGTAGAAGTAACATGGATTTTTTATTAAAAATAAATAAATACATATTTATTTAAAATGATCTGTTACGAAACTTAATGTGGCTGACTAAATTTCACGTGAGCGAAGCCGCAGGCAAAAGCTATTAAATTATAAATAGAAAATATTAATACCAGATAGAGCAGTTTGTAATTAGTGTTAACTGCCTTGTATTTGTAAAATATTCCTTTTATGGGCTCAGTGTATTCTGTTCTATCTATCAATATAAATAAAAATTAAAGGCTACTAAGCTGTCATCGCCTTTTTACAATTTTTTTGAAATCATTAAAATATATATTAAATGTTCTTTTGATAACGATGTTATAAATTAATTTCAAACATACTTTAAATGTTAATTGAAATTCTCCAACGATTGGAACAAGTCGGATCACTTTGAACAAGATGTTATTTGCCTTTTAATTAGTAAACGACTGATCATGCATTATAAAACAATTAATTGAGAAGGTCAAAAAGAGCCGTAATATTAAGATAAAAGAGAAGAGTCAAAGTAGGCAAATTACGTACCCACATTTCGACAACTAACATTTTACATCCACTTACGTAATAAAAAACTAGTATATCATTGTCATCGGACACGTTCGGTTGTCGGGACCGTGTATATTTAAAATAAAATTAAGGTAATAAGGGAAAGTGATTGTAGAAATAGAATATTACTAACAAGAATGACTTTTGACTTAGTGCGAGACCGGAGGCCCATTGGTGCAGGGGTGACAGTTATCGTGATAACTGTGTGAGCCTTACACTGCCACGATGACTGTCATGCCTTTAACGTTCCTAAGTGGAGTGTGACAAAGCATCTCACTAGGCCGCCATAGTATGGGTCACCACACTGCATTGTCTGCATTTACAATGAGTATGGTGACCACAACTCTTGGATTCTATTCATGCTTTCCATCAGGCAGAGTAGAGTCACTTTGGCAGGTTCTTAATATAAAAAAAAATGTGAAAGATATTATTTTTGTCGTCGGACTTTATAAGGCGCCGGCATGTCCTGAGACTCATTATAGGAAGAAATGCCGAAACCACAGATGTCTTTTTTGTTTTTTTTTTGAGTCCTTTTTTGAACATTAATTCAAAAAAAGTTCGTACAGTATGGGATCTGGGTTTGTCTTTTACAAAAGAATCATATTTTTCAGTCAACCTGTCCATACGGATGGTATACGAGCCTCAGTTATTGCATGACCTAACTAATATTAGTCACGATCAATAACCCAAAGCGTGACACTACCGCCTCCAGAACACTTGTATTGGTCGTGGAAAGACTTAAAATCACTGAAAAAATACTAAATATGAACTAATATTACACAAGCCTAGACTATACTTACATTGACACATACAAACAATTCAACTTTAATGTAAGAAAAGAGAAGAAAAAAAACAAATTCGAAATACGAAATACAACAAAAAAGTAATCTACGTTACTTTCAAACACAACAATCTAAATGTAGGAGTGAGTAGCATCAATCCTTAGAAAATTTGTCATAAATAATCTAAAACTGAGTAGAAAATATGTTCACATAATCGTTGTTTTATTGAGGACTTAAATGTTTTTGTAAAATGATACATCCTGAATTTGAAAATACTTTCTTTCCTTTTGTATTCTTGTCTTTTACAACACGAGTTTATTTTTATATCTAGTGTTGATATGATTTGTGAACGAATGAATATTTTTCTTTACATACATTAAATTTTCATTAATACATTAAGATTGTGAGTGTTCTGATACCAATTTCTTTAAACTTATCCCTCACTACCAATAACTGATATTGAAAATTGCGCGAATAGCTCTCTTTAGCTGCACAAAAACACTTTGAATGTCAGCAGCATTACTTCATAATAAAACACTGTAGGGCATTACACTATGCCAACGATTAAAATACAGAAATCTAGCTGTTTCTAGATCGGTTTAAATCTTATAAAGTGCGTATATTACTGAGCTGTGTCTATTTGACAAACCATAAATGCGTGGGCCTCGCTGCAATTTAGAGTTTAGGGTAATCCTCAAAAACTTAGTGATTTCCACAAGATTAAACACAACACTGGTTTTTACTTGTTAGATATTAGGTCCAAAAATCTAATATATTTAGTTTTTTCTCCTTAAATAGTAAATTATTGACATTGATCAAGTTCAAACCATTATAGAGGCCACTATTCCCGTCATCAGTAACTGATTGTTGTCATATAAGTTTTAAAGTGAAGTGTCATCCGCAGACAACACTATTTCCTCGTTATCCTTTATCAAATTACTTGGGTCATTGATATAAACGAGAAACAAAAATGGGTCGAGAATTGAGCCTTGCTGACCCGAGAGGAACTACATTCGTCCATCTACACTAAATTTATCCATCCAAAGGTAAAAAAAGCGATAAGGTCTCCATTTGTACATGGTCATTAATGTACGCTTAATGTAATATATTAACTGATGTACCATAAAGTTTATTCTACCCTACATTATTAAAAACAAAATTGTCTGATCAAAGGTTTAACACATGAAATTTAAATATACAAAACGCTACACAACAAGAGTATTTTCCAAGAGAAGAAATTAGCCTAGAAATTAAGAATTAGCATTCGCACCGAGAACATTAAGGGAGCTACTTCTAATTTTCGTATTACATTTATCGTAAATAGGTCGTACTCGCTGTCCTTCTTCAAAATCTTATCAGTTTCGAACCCTTTAAAATTAATTAAACTTGGTATAAGAGTATTATTTTTATCTCGCAATTTGATGGCGATATCGAAAAACAAACGGTACTGTGATAATGCCCGGTGACAGTAACAAGTAGTCCTAATTTAACTTTTGCGAATCTTTACGAGTTGCCAACATTATAGAATGAATCTCAATGAGGGTGATGACCGCCGGATTAGAGTTCTCACTGTACGTTCGTTTTTACGTTGTGGGGAATGGATAATGACCTAATCGGAAAAACAGCTTACAGAAAGTGAATACTAGCATAAATAGTGTTTTGTTTACTTTGACAGTCTTGATTATATTTATATATATATATATATAAACATATATACATGTATAAATGAATATATACTAAAACTATTGAATTTTAGCTAGTATTTACAAATATTATTGCCTGCCTAATAAACTGCGTTGGTGGCGCAGCAGTAGCGAATGCGATTGCTGTGCTTGAGGTCTCGGGTTCGATTTCCGGGTCGGATCAAATGTTTGTATGATCTGCAAACATTTGTTTCGAAATTTGGGTGTTTTCTATGTATAATGTGTATGTATTTACAAAAAAAGTATATAAGTATTATATCAGTCAGTGTAGTTATCATAGCACAAGCTCTGCTTAGTTTGAAACCAGATAAGGTGGTGTGTTAAATGTGTAAAATATTATTATTTTTTTACTGGAAAAATTACAACTTTAGAAGAACTATAATTATTTTTAGATAACGATGGTTTCACCATTAAGGCAATGAGCTTAAACTGATCTTTTATATTGTGTTTCTTTTTATATACCGCTAAGGTAGCTTAAATTTGATAAAGTTTGACAACCCTATAAATACGTAAGATACAAACATATCTTCTTTGTAAGTCTCTGTGTTTTTATGTCAAGGTAGTAGAGCTACACTGATTTCAGCACGAGCGGGCCGGCTCGACCGGGACAGTACTAACGTCCTACAGAAGACCTGCCTAAAGCGCCAGCATCTGTATTGTCGTGTTTCGTTGGTGAGTGCGAAACCAGAGGCCCATTGATGCAGGGGTGACAGTTATCGTGGTAACTGCCTTACACTATCACGATGACTGTCATGCCTTTTACGTCCTCAAGCGGAGTGTGAAAAAGCATCTCGTAAGGCCGCCATAGTGTGGGTCACCATACTGCATTGCCTGCATTTGCAATGAGTATGGTGACCACAACTCTTGGATTCTATTCATGCTTTCCATCAGGCAGAGTAGAGTCACTTTGGCAGGCTCTTAACAGAAAAAAAAATTGAACGTTTCATACTTTACATAAAAACTACAAAATGAACGTACGCTAGTATACGTCATCGATATCACGTCATTTGACATTATAAATTGTCAGTATAGTATCACATAGTAGAAAACTGTATAGTTGCTTGTCAATGCCAAGAGTTAACATTTTTCCTATCAACTATTATTTACTTTAACTATGATGACGGTCTCTTATTTATATCAGAAATACTTTCTGTTCATGATAATTTTAATATTACAACTTGGAAAGCTTACAAGAGAGGATTATAATAAAATGTATACGACATGTCCTGTTTACGACCCAAAGTTGTAAAACAAATAAATGACACGGCTTAACACATGCCCTATAAAAACCAAACAATTACTTCAACATCGAGTATTTTTTTTATTTTAACTGGAATAACTGGCAACCAGTGACAGTCCATTAGACCAAATCGGCTTACTCGTTTGTCGCGAAACCATTAATTTTGGTTTCCACAGCGCTTCGGCTTTGGGTTAGACTATTTATTTAGATTGTTTCGAATACAGTCATGCCCAAAACTTTGTTATGACTTATCAGAACTGTTGATTGAATATACTACAACAAGAAATACGCTATATTCTTAAAAAGCTTAATAGCGATATGGGTCGGTAATAGGAATAAAATTGCTAGTATATTTCCTATCACTGCCACATTTTAACATCGAATTTTAGGCAAATTAAAGCTGTATGTCGAAAAACTTAGTTACCATTTGTGTTTACGAAAGTATTAAAAAGCCATCGATATAATAAGAAAGTTAATTAGAATGGTATAGGATTGTATTTGCTCCAAAGACAGAAATGAGTAAGAAATAAATTACTTTTTACGTAGCCGCCACCGTTTCACTTTAAAAAAATATATTTTCTTCGAAATCCAACAACAAATTGTTCAATTATTCTTCAAACTCTTGTTGCACGTAATATTTACAAAACTAATTCTCCTATATTTTCTATAAAACAACCACTTGTCTAACATTAATACAACATTTTTAAATAATCATTTTACGACACGGACGGTCATTGGTGGTGATTCTAAGGGGTCCTTATTAGGTGTGTCTAAGTTACAATCATTATAAAGCCTAAAAAACCCTATTAACAACTGCCAAAAATTCAAAGGAAAATATTTCTAGCATACGCTGGCAGCAATTTCATTGTATAATCTGTGCAATTATATAATTTTCTTTTGTTACCTCAACTGGAAACTGATTTCGTAAAGAGAAGTATTGATGTTTTAAAACATCAAAAGAACAATTGTGAGCACTTTAACTTAGAAATGTTTTTATTTCAGAACGAAAATCAAAGTCATTAAATATTTGAGTAAAGCTCTTTGGATAAAGTTGCTTTCTATTTTGATTAAAATTAAATGTTGTAAATTGATTAACATTTCTTTGAGAATTCTTAGCTAAAAGGTAATCAGGATTAAGCAATTAAGTTACCTTAAATAACAAAACTTAGACGTAAAATAGTAAATTCTTTAGATCATGTAATACAAGTTAATAAGGTTCAGTAATTATGAAATGTTATGCGTACTTGACTGTACGGATGGCGTAGTGATTTACGCAGTCACCACGCCACTTTCAACTGTACTGAGTTTTGTGAGCTCATGGACATGGATTTGTAGACACTTTGTGGATCATATAGAGTTGTCCACTTTATGTAATTCATAAATTTTTGTTCTGAGTCTTGTTTTGAGTGTTCTATATGTCTATGTCACATGTGTTTGTAAAATTTCAGCACAGGTCCATTCTTAGTGCGAAAGTTATCTGCGAAAGAAAAAAAGGAAAGAAAAAGCAATTAAGAATTAAAATCTATCTATGGAAATATTTTAACTGTTACGGTGTATAAAAATGAGTTGGGTTATAACATACACTGTAGCAGAAATTCATTTAACAGTAATCACCTGAAAACTGAAGACCAATTATCATAACAAAAGTTCGCTCAAATTCATTTTCGGTCAATTCTCGATCTCGCAACTGTTGTAAAAGGTATTTGTCACAGAAACAATTGTAAGCAACTCTTTCGTTACATTGTGATCTTATTTATGAGTCTATACAGGCCTCCGTCATCATCGTCTATTAATTTTCAAATTTTTTAAATCAAATCTTGCAGAAAGTATGTCAAACAAACAGAAGTGTAATTGTGCGTGGTGACTTTAATCTAAATATTCTCCAAGAAGACACAGTCTTGAGTTTAAGATTTAAAAACCGATTTGGGACATAAACTTGACTTGATAACATCATTTCGGAGCTTATTAGCACTAGGTTCACTGCCACCACTGCCAGGTATGTAGATAACAAAGCTGTGGTTATGCTCTTAGGCTTTTTCTATCTTTAATTATTAATCGTTCTATTTAAGATGGTTTTTTTCTTGACGAATGGAAAAAACTTGTATAATGCCCATATTTATGAAAGGTGAACAAAATATTGCATGAAATTATCGTCCAATTTCTACCTTGTCTTGTCTTTCTAAATTATGCAAGTCTCTTATATGTCCCTTCGTTATACATCACGCAATTAATACAGTCACGGTTGACACTAATTAGATTTAATTTGTATCTGCACTATCTGCAGACATTGAAGGATGTAAATAAGTACAGTAGAATCCCGATTATCCGAATCCCGATTATTCGAACATCCGATTATCCGGACTCGCGTCACGGCTCTAGCTGCTGCTTGAAAAATTTTATACCGCGCAACTAGACACGTAACGACAAGTTTAAACGCGCCTTAAAGACAGGAAGAATCGGATTCCTTACAGCCGTTACAACTAAAGCGCATCAGGGACTTGGCTGCAATGAAAATATGTGATTCATTACGTCAAAGATCAATAACAAGTTATTTTCAACCAAAATCGTAAATAACATTGGTACATATTACAATATCATTCATTACATTTGAACCACATATATAACTGATTTTTAAATCGTTTTGTCTAATCGACGTAGGTACATATGTCAAACTCATTACATAATTATAACATTTCAATTTCAAATATGTATTGTTTGATTTGACTATGAAATCGATTATCCAGATTTTCGATTATCCGAATTAACACTGGTTTTAATTGATTCGGATAATCGGGATTCTACTGTAGATGCAATATATACAGATTTTTTCAGTGCTTTTCACAAAGTTAATCACAGTTTGCTATTAAGAAAACTCGAAACTCACGGAATAAATGGTAACATCTTGAATTGATATCGATCATATCTTTCAAATAGACCATTAACTGTGTCTGTCAAGGGATATGATTCTCAAGTGTATTATGCTGCATCAGGCGTACCACAGGGATCCCACCTTGGTCCTCTATTACTTTCCATCTTCGATATATCTCACGAAATACTAAACTCAAGATTCTTCTTATTTGCTGATGATCTCAAAGTTTATCAAACAGTTGCATCCCAATAAGACGTAGCTTTAATGCAGAGTGATCTTGACCAAATTCAAGCCTGATGTCACGCTAATTATATGATACTCAACGCTGCAAGAAAAACAACATTTTGAAAAGCGTATTTAGTGCCTAAGAAGATAAATAAATAAATAAATATTTCAGACATTTGACACACAACGTCATCTAGTTTCAAACTACGCAGAGCTTGTGCTATGATAGCTAGACTGACTGATAAAATACTGTAACACCCAAACACCCAAGGAAACACCCAAACTTTGAAACAAATATTTCTAAATCATACAAACATTTGGTCCAACCCGGGAATCAAGTCCAAGACCTTAAGCACAGCAGTCGCATTCACTACTGCTGCGCCACCGAGGCAGTAAAACTAAATATGTTTTTTTTGTGACTTGTCAAAGGCATTCGATTGCGTTTTTCGTAAAACATTAGTCAGGCAATTCTATTACTATGGAATTAGAAATACTGCTTTGAGTTTTTTTATCTCTTATTTGGCTGATAGGACCTGGAAAGTGAAAATTAATGGTCGTTACACCAGTTAATATACTATACATACAAGAGAACATCAAATTAATACCATATACAAAGGGCAATGGATAGATGAATTGAGCGTAGATAGACGAATCCTCCTTTTCAACAATTGTATATTTACTATGATGATTGTAATATATATTCCAATTGTATTCACAGACTTCATTTTTAGATGAAAGTATATTAAGCTTAATAGAATCGAAAAAATAAAGATTTATCTCTTAGAAGGGTGTGGCATCTTCTCAAAGATAGGCTCCTCAGGAATACGAGTAGACAATAACAATGTATGCAACATATAATATTAAATTGATTAAGAGGGTAACAATAGAGCAGTTGCCGAGGATCTCGCTACTTTTATAAGAAAGCAGCCGTTCAATAATTTTGAAATGATTGTATTCAATGCTTATTTATGATACAAAATTTACAATTAGATTTCTTATCATTATGTTTTGCGTGTCATAAAGCAATCCAGTTAAAAATGACTGTTTTTGGGTAAAACTACTTCAATATGGTCAGATAATATCAAATAAGCGCTTTGAGCACTTACGAATTCTAGATTGTTCTACTTAAAATGAGGTTGTGTAAAAAAACTTAATATTTTTACCCACAAACTTTAAGATGGATCGATTTAAATCCATCTGTGTAATCTGTGAAACTGCAGAATGTATCGAGAAGTCTAACTCGATATGTTTGATAAATTGGTTGCGGAATTGTTTGATGAATGTTTACTTTGATGTCAGTTTCAGACACAATAAGGATTAATTAATAATAATTTATCAAATGAACGCAGACTTTATTTTTGAGTACACTTTACATTAAAAAGCGTGGTTAAAATACCTTGATGTGTGGTGGTATTTGTAATAAGTTTGGACTATAATGATAATGTACTCCTACTCGATTTCGACTATGAAGGCCAATCTATATATATATGTATAAGTACATACTGTATAGTACATAAGTGTGCTCGCAAACACAGGTGTAATCTTTCCTACCTAACTCTCACAATCCGATGGGATGGTTACCCGACACGACCAGAGAAAAATTACGCACAGGACAGACGGCTTTACGTGCTCTCCGAGACACGGGGAATAAGGATTCTAACTTCTAAACTCTAGGCTATTACTAAGCACTTCTGTAACCAGAAAAACTAATAGTTTTCTGACCCGACCCGGGAATAGAACCTGACACTTCTTGATCACCAGTCCAACATGCTGACCGTTAGACCAACAAGGCAGTTATATACTATATAAACTGCCTTTTTGATACTATAAGTGATTCCTAAAGTAACAAAACTGACACTTTGCTGATCAAATGATTACCAAAAGAAGCAGCCTCTATATATGTACTTGTAGTATTGACTACAGGATGAGCCGCACCCCTATAGGAAATCAGTTTTTCATCCGCTCGTGGTAACTCTTCAAACGTAGACTTTTATATATACGTAGTTATAAGAAAATACTCTTCTATTTGTATCACTATAATGATTTTTTTTAAGTTGTTAAATTTATGCGTCACTGTTATAAAGAAAAATTAGTACCTAAGAAAAATTCTTACGCACAAAGCTGTATTGGCCAGAATATTCTTACGAAGTAGAATTATGCTTAAGCGTTCTTGGTATGAATGGTATATCTTGGTGTGCTCATGCATACTTTTGACACCAAGAAGACTGTCACAATGATGTCTACAAGCACACAAACAGTAGACAAACCGTCCTCTGGGTGTTTTTGTTACCATATCACATTAAAACCTTCAAAAGTTTCTAAAATACCGCCTCGGTGGCACAACGGTAGTGAACGCGACTGCTGTGCTTGAGGTCTCGGGCTTGATTCCCGGGTTGGACCAAATGTTTGTATTATCTGAAAATATTCGTTTCGAAGTTTGGGTGTTTTTATGTATAATATTTATGTATTTATAAAAAAAAAATATGTAAGTCTTCTATCAGTCAGTCTAGTCTGGCACAAGCTCTGCTTAGTTTGAAACTAAATGACGTTGTGTGTCAAATGTTCGAAATATTTATTAATATTTATTTATAAATTATATATTTATCTAAGAATAAGTTAATGCTAGCAACCACCTTCATAACTTCATCCTTCCTCAGGAATGCCATTGTATTCTGATGAGCAAAGGAAGAAATACTCTAACTAGTATATAAGAAATCACATCGTTTGGATCATTCTAGGAGTAGTGGGGTGGGTGGGTTTTAGTAGTCATACCACATGCTCATGACTCTTTTTCTGCACAGATTAAAAAATTCGAAGAGATTTTACAACTCATCCCTAAAATAAATGCAACCGAATAGAAAGTTTAAGAGTCATTGACACAGGGGTGACAGTTAACGTGGTAACTGTGTAAGTCTTGCACTGTCACGATAACTGTCATGCCTTTTACGTCCCCAAGCGGGGTGTGAAAAAGCATCTCACTACGTCGCTGTAGTGTGAGTCACCATACTGCATTGTCTGCATTTTTAATGAGTACAGTGACCACAACTCTTGGATTCTATTCATGCTTTCCGTCAGGCAGAGTGCAGTCACTTTGGCAGGCTCTTAACATAGAAAAAAAGTCTTTTATTGTTGCAAAAATAATACAAGTTTCAATAACCATGAATAATATAATAGCTAAAGAATAAAAAGAACACACCCATTTTGGACAGTTTAGGATTCATGTTGCCATATATCTGATAACTATCTTCCATAGAAAAATGTGGATATAATTACTATAGTACCCCGACCTCTTTTTTGATAAGACATTATTGTCGGTTTAAGTATAATGTCATATCATATTTTAACAGATCGTAACAAGGATGTATAAATTATATTAAGTGGTATTCCTCAAATTCACCCTTCGTTCTGTCAACACCAAGTATATTTATGGCACCTAAAGCGATCCTTCTAACATTAAAACCTCACACCATACACAAGATTTTTGTTTTCCCTCAAAATTATGTTTTGATAGGGGATGAATAAACATGTGTTGGCACTTTATCTTCAAAGTCGTAAAATCGGTGGTAGAAGGGTTATATGGAGATAAGCCTGCGATCTGTCACTGGAATATTATCATATCTTTAACCCAACACCGCCGAATTTACGACATTCAGTTAAGATGGTCCCGAAATAATACTTTTTATTTTTTATTTCGATGGTATGAAATTGGTAATGGTTTAACTACTTAGACTGTATTGCTATTGATTTATATGGACTCATTCAATGAGATATTATGCAGAATTCAAACAAACTGACTCTTATTACTTGCCTCTTTTCTTCAGATCACAAAATTGTGAAGTGTACAATAAAGTTGTTAAAATTGAGGTCGAATGAAGCTTATTTGAAATCAAATTACAACTTATCATCAGGATATGAATATTGTGGCGACTTCAACATACAGCGCAACAAAGGATTAAACTACAGCGCCATCTACCGAAGACACACCGAACTATGGAGTAACTACTAATCCTATATCACGATATAGAAATTCTCACGCTTATTAGTATACATATTTACAACTTCATATATAATCACTACCAGCAACCGTCTACCAGCGTACACGGAACGACTACAAGTTACGACTTGCTACGAACATCAACCCAACATACAACCCAACCCAACATACTTTTTTTTTTTTTTTTTTTTTTTTTTTAACGTGTGGAAACCCCCTCGGGCCGTCACCCCACCGGGGTTTACGGCGGGGTGGTGTGTCGGAATCGGACCGACTAAAACCACACGGTGTGCCACTCTGCGCCTGAGACAGGAGGGATCCGGGAACCGCTGCTATTACGACATCCAGATCCCTCCTAGCGCCTGCCCGCCAAAGCGGGCACCATCTGCGGATAAACTCTCTACATAGGCGACGTACGGCACACGCGGACGTCGCCTCCTCGCGGCTGGCCATTATAGCGGGTGGAGGGGAAAATCCGTCCCGTCCACCCGCGGCCACACTCAAGGCGGCATGAGGCGCTGGTATGCGCGCCTCCGCCGCCCGGCTCGCCGGCGGCGAATTGGGTCCGAGTGGATATCGTCCTCCCGGGCCTTCTCCGCCGCCTCCTTCCGCGAAATTACGTCTTCGCAGAAGGTTGCGACCGCGATAAAACAACTGTCGCTACCGGCCATGGAGCGTATGACGGCCGGTAGCGAGAGATCTCCTCCAATAACTGCAGTGAGGACCCCACGCTGCGCCGCCCAGGCGGAACAAACCGCTAGCGTGTGCTGAGCCGAGTCCTCACTGCAGTCGCAGTGGTAACAGGCGGGACTTAATTCCCTCCTGGCGACCGAGTGCAGATACTTCCCGAAGCAACCATGCCCGGAAAGGACCTGCGTCAGTCGGAAGGAAAGGGTCCCGTGCTGCCGTCCTGCCCACTCGGTGATGACCGGCTGGAGAGCCTCCACAAGGGCAAAGCCAGCAGGTGGAGTCTCCAACCGGAATGACCAACGAGCCATCGTGGCTCGACGAGCGGCCTCACGCCACTCGCGTATCTCCTCGGGCGGGGGCCGTATGCCGCTACCCGCCCGGAAGTCAGCCGTCCACCGATAAACTTCGGCGAGCACTTCCGCCTCCAAATCCCACGGGGGAGTTCCGGCCAGGGCGCACGCCGCCTCCGTCGATACGGTGCGGTAACCGCGTATGGCTCTAACCGCCAATATCCTCTGAGGGCGCCAGAGGCGAGCCCTATTCTGGGCGGTCAGAGCCGCCTCCCACACCGGTGCACCATACAGCGCCATTGACCGAACAACCCCCGTGTATAACCGTCTCGTCGCGACGCTGGCTCCACCCAAATTGGGCAGAAGTCGCCCAAGAGCAGAAGCAGCGCCGACCAGCTTTGGAGTAAGCTGTCGGAAGTGCTCGTCGAAGAGCCACCTGCCGTCGAGGATTAGGCCCAGATACTTCATCTGGGCCTTAATCGGTACGAGGACCGAATTGACAACGATAGAGGCACCGGGGGGTGGACCACGACGGGGCCCATGAAACAAAAGGGCTTCCGTCTTATCTAGGGCCACCTGTAAACCCAGCGCCTCAATGCGCCCGACCACCAAAGAGACTCCCACGGTGGCCAGACGCGCCGCCTCTTGAAAGTTTGCCCCCCGGGCCGTGACCAATGTGTCATCGGCGTAACAAATTACGCCCAGCCCGGGGGGAAGACGACCTCGAAGGGCCCAGTCGTATCCCATATTCCACAGGAGTGGTCCGAGGACGGACCCCTGTGGAACACCGCACGACATGGGACGCCGCCTCAGAATACCATCTCGGTCCTCGTACACGACGGTACGCTCCTCAAGATAGTCTGCCACAAGCCGCCTCAGGTACTCGGGCACCCCGTGGTAGTGGAGTGCTTCCCTGATGCAGCTAAATGGCAGACTATTAAATGCGTTGGCGATGTCCAACGACACCGCCAACAGCACGCCGCCACAGCTCACCGCCTCTTCGGTAACGGCCCTCAGGCGCAGCACAGCATCGACCGTCGAACGCCCGGCCCGAAAACCAAATTGGGCGTCCGACAGATCGGGGCCCACCTCGCAGAGGTGCCGGACGATGCGGGCAGAGAGTATCCTCTCAAACAGTTTACCCGCCTCGTCCAGCAACACAATGGGCCTATAGGCCGCCACCGAATCGGTAAGCCGTCCCGGCTTCCTTAATAGGACCAGCTTCCCGCTTTTCCAGCACTCAGGGAAGCGTCCGGACGACAAGCTAGCGTCCAAGACCTCCCTGAGGCGGTCCGTCATGTGGTCGAGGGATCGTGCCAATACTCGGGCAGGTATCCCATCTGGCCCAGGGGCGGTGTTCTTAGAGCGAATCCGTAGAACAACCGCCCCGACCTCCGATTCCCTAACGGGCGGAACATTGTCCTCGTTCCTCCCGTCGTCTCTGGCCATGAAGACCATCGACGGGGGTGTGTGATCCACCCGCTGCGGGAAAAGGCCCTCGACCACATCCCGCAGGAAGCTGGGCTGGAGAGTCTCTGTAAGGGGGGGGCCCGACGTGCTGAGCTTTTGTCGCACCGCACGATAAGGGCGACCCCAGGGGTCACGATCGAGACCCTCCAGCATCTCCTTACGCTTAATTTCCTTGGCGCGGCTGATGGCCAGCTTCAGAGTTTTCCGCGCCTCTCGGTACTCCTCATGAAGCTGGTCTTCCCCGCCCTCTTCGCGGTGTCGCCGCCGACCACGGGTGTAGGACCTCCGGGCACGAGTACAGGCCGCGCGGAGGTCCGCCAACTCCTGGGACCACCAGTAAACTTCCTTCCGTGGAGGCCGACAACCTCGTATGCGGGGCATGGCCGCATCGCAGATTTGCGTAATCGCATCGCGGAAACGACCAGCCCCCATGTCGACCTCCTCGATTGGAGCCTGCGGAGACAGCCAAGAGTGAATAATGGCTGCCTCCTCCAGTAGGTCCCTATTCAGTTTGGCTGTAGCCCACCGCGGAAAGCGAGAAGAACGCCGCGCCGCGTGACCCCTACTGGGGCCCTGGGAGCGGGAGAGCTCAAATCGGATATAGAGATGATCCGAGAGCGTCTCAACCTCTTCCAGGACACGCCAGTTCCTTACTCGTGCGGCGAGGGCAGGGGTAGCGAACGAAAGGTCCACTATCGACCCTCCCTGCTGTCGCACGCACGTGTTGGTGGAGCCCCTGTTTAGTAAACAGAGGCCCACCGAGGCCGCCCACTCCTCTACGGCCTCGCCCCTAGCGTCCGTCCTGGGGGAACCCCACGCAATGGACTTTGCGTTGAAGTCCCCCAGCACTAAGACGTGCCCAGACGTTAGACGCCGCATCGAGGTTTCCAAGTTGTTAAGGAAAACCTTGAAGTCGTTCAAACTCCGGTTGGGGGAGAAGTATACACCATATACAGTGATCCCCCCCCACTCGGCAGCAACATATCCAGTGCCCTTGTCTCTTAGCGACAAGGGCGGGGAATGAGCCGCCGTGGAGCCGAAGACTGCCACGGAACCGTCCCGATCACCCAACCAGTTTGGACGGGGAGGAACATAATAGGGTTCCGCGGCTACGGCAACACCGATCGACCACTGTGCCATGGTTTGCAGAAAAAGATCCTGCGCCGCGGCACAGTGGTTCAGGTTAGTCTGGACAAGGAGGTTGGAGACTTGGGCCATTACTCGACCGTCTCTACAGCCTCCTCCATGGGCGACGGTATAGACGCACGAACGACGTCAGAAGCAGCCTGGGCCGACTGGCTAGCCCCTGACGCCTGCCGAGAACTGCGGGGAGGTTTACAACCCCCCTGCCCAATCTGGTGATTGGCGGGTTTGTTACCCGCCGCACACGCGGGGCAGTGAGGGGCAGCAGAACAATCTGCCGCCTTGTGCCCCGGTCGACCGCAGCGGAAACATAATCCGCTGCAGTCGAAACAACTGACGCACTTGGCGCGTGTGTGCCCCGATGCCAGGCATTTGTAACACCTCATCGGTCTCGCCGCCAGGACTGTGATCCTAGCGCTCACGAAACCGATGAGCAGCCTGCCGGCGTCGCCCAACATTTTGGCCGACGCTACGGGACAGCTGACCCACACTGCGCCAAGTCCTCCTGGACCGGGGCGGATGGTGCCGACCCTAATGTTGTCCGTGTTGCAACCCGTCTTCTCTCTTACTGCAACACGGACATCCTCGGCCGTTATGGAGTCGTCCAGGCCCGAAATGCGCAATTCTGCGCACTTGGTGGGCCTGGCGATCTTGACACCATCCGTAGCCGTAAACATACTTCGCAACTTCTCGGCAATTGTGTCCGCCGTCTTAGCACCTTCAGCCCCAGGGAACTCGAGGACTCGAGCTCCCGTTTGGGCGAGGCGCATTCTGACACCTACTGTCCCGAAATCGCGTGCGAGACTGTCCCGGGCCCTTTTGAAAATGGCCGCGTAGGACAGCCCGCCGCTAGCTGCCTCTGGCGAAACGGTGACTACCACAGCCGCGCTTTTAGGTGCCTGTAGTTTGCGCGGCGTCTTTGTGGCAGCCACCGCAGCCGATGGCGCCTGCGGGGTAGAGGCTGCTTTTTGTGCAGACTTCTTACCCCGTTTTCGGGACTTTTTAGCCCCCCCGACTACCTGCCAACCATCCGTGGAAGGGGCAGATGTGGAGGGAGCACTTGTGGAGGTGCCAGATACAGCGGTTGGAGTGGGGAGCGGAGGGAACTCCGCCCCAGCCCTTGCCGCTGCTTTGGTCCCTGACCTCAGTGCAGGCGTCCGGGCTGTTGCCCTGGCCGCCTGCCGTGCCCTCGTAGGAATTGCAGGAGCAGCAGAGACCGCCGCCGCCGCCGCGTAGGACACGCGGCCGGTCGCAACGGGAAGCGATGCTGATACCGATGCAACCTTCGCTTTATGGGCCGCGAGCGGCGGCCAGACAACAGGGGCTGGTGGCAGCCTTGCCTCCAGACCAGCCAGACGCCCGTCCATCATGCGCCATACTGCATCTGTTATTTGGCGCAGATGGACATCAGGAATGCCACCGAGGTTGGAAGAGGGGGCAGGCTGAGACGGGGACGTGACCGGATCCTCTGTCGGGCGATGCGCCCGGAATTGGGCGAACTGAGCGCTGAGCTCAGCCACTTGTCCCGTCAGACGATCGTTGGCGGCTTGGAGACGAGCCACGTCCCCGATGAGGGTATCCACGACCCCCGCGATAGCGGAAGAGGAGTCCTTAAGGGCTTTCACAAAAGAGCCCTTAAGGTTACTCGACTTGGTGGCCACTTTGTGAATAATGGCCACCGCCGCATTCGCTCTCTCCTGCATGAACGATGGTGTTTGAGGAACTGAATCCCCCACCATCGGTTCCTTTATTTTTAGCAGGAGATCAGCGATCTCCTCCTCCGCTAAAACTTCGCCGTCCGCCCTGACCCGTCTATAGGCTTCCGCCTTACAGAAGACGGAGCCTGACGGGGCCGAGATCGGGGTTCGCGACCTCCCTCTGCGGCTGCTTGCTACCTTAGGAGGTAGCATCTCCTGGGATGTATCGCTCTCCTCATCCCTGGAGCGTCCGCGTTTTCGGCTGTCACTCGGCTCCGTCTCCATGTAGTCCAGCATGTCCGTCCTCGCATTGGAGCTTCCGCCCGCGGTAGATCTGGAGCGTAATCGCTCCGATGTTCTTCGGCTCCCAGCAGTCATAATAACTTCTGGGAGCCCCACCGAGGTAGGCATCCCAACCAATGCTTCCTCGTCGTTGGAACAGAAGTCCGCCCTTGCACTTTTCTGCTTCCTACCATCTATCTCCTTCTTTCCTTCCTTAGTTTTTGTATTTTTAATTTGAATTTCCATAATTGAACCCACGAGATGGGAAGAAGAAAGGTCGACCCGGGCAGAGATCCCCAATACCCGGGCAAGCGTAAATTTGTGCCCAACCGAGGGGTCCGCAGGTGCCCCGGCTGGGAGTGCGCTTACGACTGAACTACCCATCAGCCATGCATCCCCTGGTCACGCACCAGAACACGGGATTCGGGGTAATTTTTTAGAGAGGTTTTCTTCCTCGCAGTCCGGGCGGCTAAGCCAAGACCCTCGACCCCGATTGGAGTCGCGAGACTCCAACTCGGGATTACGATATGCCGACGGAGGCAGGGAGACTACGTCTCCTTATGCCTGCTCGGTGGCAGTGTAAGTGCACACCGAGCCCGTCCTACCTTTTCCACCGCTGAGCGGAGGAACTCCGACCCTAGAAAGGGTCCCACCATTGTGATTTTTTACCGAGGTTTTCCTCCTCAATGCTCCGAAGAGCGAAGAACCAACAGAGGATCCGACGAACACGCCCGCTCTGTTGGACCAAGTCTCGGCCGAATTGCCGAAGAAATGGTTTCCTCTTCGTGCTAGAATATTAGCCGTTGGCAGTGATGAACACCATCGCCAACGTTACCAGGGTGCACCACGTGGAGGTTTTCTAGCCAAGCACCCCAACCCAACATACTGTGCTAGCATCTTAGCTACGTGTGTATATGGAAATATATCAATCGCTCATGGTATATTTTAAATACAATAAAATACTGCCAAATCCACAATCCGGCGTTTTAAAAGTACCATGCGAGTTTCTTACTTAATTACGGAATTAGCAACATAACCTTAACACGATTAAAATACCAGACTAGGTGATACTCAGAAGTCAAGCGATGAAATGATACCATCTATGATTTTCGTAAATAATCAATAAAAAGATATCAGATTGAGTCCGGAATATTTACAAAAGGATCACTTGCAAGCCTAGCAGCGGCAATGTCTAAATAATCTAGTAGCGGAAACTAAAGTGGTCTAAAAGTCACGCTGATTTGAGTATGAACGGGCAGACTCGACCGGTACAGTACTACACTCACACAGAAGACCAACTTAAAGAGACAGTAAGTGTGCTGTCGTCTTTTGTAGGTGAGTGTGAGATCGGAGACGATCATTGATGCAGACGTGACAGTTTTCTTGGTAATTTTTTTTTCATTCTGGTCTACCGAAGTGATTCAACTTTGGCTGATGGTAAGCATAAATATAATCCAAAATCAGACCACCACGGTCGCTATACTCATAGCGAATGCAGACAATGCAGTGTGATGAACCATATTGAGCCGGCCTAGCAAGATGCTTTATCACGCTCCGCTTGAGGACGTAAAAGGCATGACAGTCATTGTGGCCGTGTAAGGTTCACACACTTACCACGATAACTGGGTCAATGTGCCTTGCGTTAATGGGCCTCCGGTCTCGTACTGACCAACAAAACACGACAGCTCAGATGCTGTTGCTTTAGGTTGATCTTCTGAAAGAAGATATTACTACCCTAGTCGAGCTGGCCCGTTCGTGCTGAAATCAACTCCACTACCTTATGTCAATTAGTCCTTTTTCCAGTTATTATTGTCAGTCATGCAGTTTTCTACTCTATAAGCAAAACTATATATTTTTAAAAATCAGCAGAATCGAATTGTAATTTGAACTATTCTGGAGCAACTTGTGATGGACTTTTGTATCATGACAGTCAAAACATGTTAATGTATTGCAGCTTCATAAATCTGTGGCCATTTTCTTTCATTTTCATCAAACAAAGTTAATCCATTATCCCTTAAACCTTAAACGTAATTTAACTTTCTTTTTATTGAATAATGAAAAAAATAATTTGCAAAGAAATCTTGTTAAAGTTCTAGTACTCGATACGAAATTACGAGTTTCAAGTGTCTAAGAAACAATTTCTTTGCAAAATGGAAATAACATGGCATCCCTCAGTTACATTCGCCCGAGGAATTATTTCGAAACTGCCTCGAAGATACAAAATTTGTGAACATTTTAGTTTGTTGTAGAAATATCTTAACTGTTTTTAATAATTCTTTGGTTGTGTTGGAAATTTTATTTTAAAGATAATATGCTTCCTTTATATAATATAATAATTAGCTCAAACTTATTTCGGGTGGATGCAATGAATTTTAGGAAATTTTCTTTTTCAATTGTCCTCTATTGCTCGGCAAATCAATGGTTAGTCGGTTTTTAGTCATGTTTTAAATATATATTTATGTGTACATTTTTCAAGGACAACTCCCGTTCTAGGAATAAATGTTGTGTCGCGGGAGACTTTACGAACATGAAATTGACACAAAGGACCCCTAGACTTATAACAATTATTTATTGATCACAGTGTTGTCCCATGTGGAGATCGGACCCATAGCACTTGGTGCAGTAGGAAGCGGTGAAGTGACAGCTTAAACAGCATCTACAGCATCTGTGCAGTCTCTTTCATCAGCCCTTCATTTCATTATAAAATGCTTTAGGCCTTTTTATGTTTATGGCCAGCTGCCTGCCTGACATTCATCCTTCTTGGGAATGTAAGCATTCTTCCTGCATAGTATAAAACAAATATGAGATGAGAACTCCAATAGATTCAGGTCATATATCCGTATATCTGTACTGTGATTCAAGAGATAACGAGTATAGACGCACCTCCTACAATTAAATAATACGTATAATACAGAAGAATATCTCTAAAACCGATTTGAACTTAAAACAACTCGCATTAAAAACTTCATATTAACAAATTTCTACCTACAAACAATGTTAAAGAAACGTTTGCGTCATCAGTAATGCTTTTTTTTTCAGTTCGTCGGTACAATAGAACTTTGTTTTGTGAGTCAGTGGTTTAATGTTGTGTGTTTATCGCCAAAGTCTATTGTTTCGAACAAGGGTGATATCGAGCGAGGAACGGAACTGCGGACGAATTGACTTAACGTTATGCATCGTGTTAAATAGAAATATATTGAATATACACAGAGCTATACTCTCTTCGATAAGATATTGAAGAATAAATAAATATTATCAAACTTTTTGGAGTTTACTCCTTAAGAATCGGATTTTTGATATGAGGCGCCCGGTATTAGAAAAATGTGAGGAGTAAAATCTACTGAACGAATGACCTCGTTACCTTTTTGGTGCGGCTGCACTGGTTTTGGTGCGACTGCACTGGTTTTGGTGCGGCTGCGTTGGTTGTGAGTGTATTAAGACGTGTATAGAGTGTGCTGCAAGGCGACTATATCTATATGTTATTTTCATTAATTTGTTAATTTACCCTTTCATACGGTATCAATCTCTTTTCAGTTAATTTCAGTTAAATAAGCTTTTTTTGCGTCTGTTTTGACAATCGTACTTAAGAAGTAAACTCCAGTCGTAAATCGGAGCTGACACACACAATTTTTCTTTTTCGAGTGGACACTTCGATGGGTCATTCATTTACCACTCGTCGTCGTCGTGGCTAGTGGTGTACTGATATTTTGAAAATGACATGTCTAAAACCACTTGGTTGTTCATGCCCCATTGGAGTCTATTTTGGGAAAACTTAGTCAGTTAAATTCGTGTTCAATCTATGAAGGTAATTATCGAGACCTTTGGCTGTCTCTAAGATTGAAAAAGCCACACAGTGCCTCGCTGCATCATGTGAATAGTCTAACCCTCTTGTGATTCATTAGCACTTGTATTCCTGTGATCTTGTTTTTATTGTAGTTTTTTAAAATTAAAATAATGTTTTTAATTAGATGTACATGCATGCATGTAGTATATGTTCATATTGTTGATACAGTCATTCAATTGACTAAAAATTTTCTGTCCTAAATGTGAAGTTAATCTATGACATTTGAAAGCCTAAAGAATTAAACTAATTCTGATGTATTTATAGTTTAGCAATATGTGGGAGTTTGGAGACTTTATATTGGTGATAATTTAATATTATTTATCGCACTCTTTTACTCATGACAAGGCTTCAATTATATCTTTAAAAATATGTAGGTATCTCTAACATGTGTTGCGAATTTTGTGCTATCTTTCATTATCTTTTGTTTATTGACTGTCTCGGTAGTGTTGTGGTAGCGTATGCGACTACTGTCCTTCAGGGATCTATTCATGGGTCGAACCAAATATCAATATGATCAGTAAACATTTGTTTTGAAGTTTAGATGTTTTCTATGTATATCATAACATAAGTCTGACCTAGATCAGGTACGTCACTAAGTTGTAGTGTTGGCCTAACTTAACACTTGTACTGTAATTTGGTAGTAAGATACAAATATTTAGTTCTAATCATAAGTTTAATATTAACAATGTGTTACTATTTAGTTACGCGTACTCTTAGAAAATGCAAGTAAATTTTGTACAGTGAATATTAATTACACACAAGAATATATTTACATATATACAAGAAACGAACATAAAGTCAACTCAACACCCAGACTCAGAACAACAATTTGTGGATCACATAAAATGTTAGCCCACGTGGGATTTGAACCCACAACACTCAGCGTAGTAGAGAGACCCGTCACTAGGCCAACCGCGTAATCATTTATAATTCAGCTTATGAAAAGTGGGCTCAAAATTTTTTTTTTGTATTTTTGTGAATAATATTAAAAAAACTGATGTTAAAGCCGTAGTCGTTTGCACATCAGTTTTCTTAAGAACTCAATATATTATTCCGTAACTGATACGTTAAAAGTACACAAAATTTAATTTATTGCATATTAAATTCAACAGGTTTTAATAAAATGCACTTCATCCATTTTATATTTTCAAGCACCATTTAAATCGTCACTTGTATCATAAATAGAATAACCAAGAATCTGAAATAGTGTGGACATCATTTGTGGGATGTATTTTATATTTGATATACATTTATATCTCCACAACAGCCGGTCCCGTACCGCCCGCATCCAGTGAATTCCCACGACCTTCACCAGGTCGTTGGACCACCTTGTAAAGGCCTACCAGCGCTGCATTTCCCAGTACGCGGTCGCTACTACAGAACTTTATGACATCATCGGCTATCGTTTCTGTGTGTAACTTGTCCCGCCCACTGCTGCTTAAGAAATTAAGGTTGTTGTGGAGAACCTTGGGTTTGGCCTATGTCTGCAGTGAACGTCTTTTGTCTGAGATGAGATGATACACTTATATAAAATTTTGGATTAACGTTTAATATCAAAGTAAGTACCTATAGTGGAATATCATTCAATAGCAATGATGAAAGATGGTGTTTTATTTGGCATGTTGTAGAAAGTACACAGAATGACTGTTTAAGTTTCCATGACTTAAAATAGCATGATTGAAAAATATAACTATAATCAAAACTTGAGCACTAAGTGATTCTTAGATAATATTTAAAGTAAAATTTGTGTTCAGAATGATTGATTTTTCGTTTTAATGGTAAGTACTGAACATGCATCGTGAGTGCGTTAATTCCTAGAAACATAATTAAATATAACAATGACTGTATAGAATGCAACTGTTTTTACACAAGGAGAGTAATAAATATTATATCGACCAAAAGTAGCTGTCAGTTATTTAATTAATAATTAAAAATGTTCTCTTGACAATAGGCGAGGCATTCACAAACATTTAAAGTGGTGTGCGATACTGTTATCTAAGTAACCTCATTAATCAATAGTCTATGTAAGTGATAGACTGACTTTCCTTGAATTTTCTCAAATTTAAAAGTTAAAGGACAAATCAGTTTTTCGGCTATCATGGATATTAAGCACATCAGGAATGTTGAAGTAAAATTGAGTACGCGTAATCATTTATTTGCGTTAGATATCAATGCACAGTGCATTTCATAATGTACTGATATTGTAATTGAGTATTTCTTTAATTTCTGAAAGCTGAACTCTAGTCTAAGTTCATCTATTAAAAATAAAGAAAAAAAAATGACACAGAAAAGTGATAAATTTAAATTCCATTAAGAAACATAAAAGTATATTTTACACTTTTGAATCATTCTTAAATATTGTGCTGCTAATGTGAATCTTTATATTTCTATTCGTTATTTTTTCTTTTCTTGCTTTTACTTCTCCAAATTCCAAATTATATAAAACTAAAAGTTGTCTTAGAAAATTTAATTCTTTGAAAACATGAATTCAAATGTCCGTGATTTTTAGTTAAGCGTGGTAGCCATAAACGCAAACCAACGAGCAATAAATATTCTTGTTTTTACAATAGTTAACCAACAGTTGGTCCAGATTTGGCCATTTTTAATGGCTTTATCATTCATTTTATTACAGTTTTTATATCTTTTTTAAAAAGGAAATGTTCTATTGATCTATTGTTTAGCTGGACTGTTGACGACCACTTAAACATCTACGTCTTACGTGCTTTGTTACTAAAATACCAATTGTTACAATAATTGGTCAGGTAGTAGAGCCACGCTGATTTCAGCACAAGCGGGCCGGCTCGACCGGGGCAGTACTACTCTCCCACAGAAGACCAACCTAAAGCGCCAGCATTCGTGTTGTCGTGTTTCATTGGTGAGTGTGAGACCGGAGGCCCATTGATGCAGGGGTGACAGTCATCGTGGTAATTGTGTAAGCCTTACACAGTCACGATGACTGTCATGCCTTTTACTTCCCCAAGCGGGGTGTGAAAAAGGATCTCACTAGGCCGCCATAGTGTGGGTCACCATACTGCATTGTCTGCATTTGCAATGAGTATGGTGACCACAACTTTTGGATTCTATTCATGCTTTCCATCAGGCAGAGTAGAGTCACTTTGGCAGGCCCTTAACTTAAAAAAAAAAACCATCAGTTTGGAGGTTTTATAGAACTCCATAAGAACAACTTGTTTTATTATATAGGTGAATAAACGAGAAGTTGAGTCACATGAGGATAACTGACGACAGACTGTCATGGTCACCTGAAACTGAACAGACATAAGTGCATTTAGCTCTTTGAGTTCAAGCTCGATTCATCAATGGTATTAAAATGGTGTTATTTGTTACTTTTCACCGCGTAACTGACAGATATCCTTAAATACTAAAACTTACTTTTTTATACATACGCTCTCGAAGTAAACGATTCGGTTTTTCCTTTCTGTGCAAGTCAGTCAAAACCTGAAACTAATTACCATTGGCATGTGTCCCTCATACTATGATCCGAGATCCTTTAAGCGGGGCGTGAAAAAGCATGTTACTAGACCACCATAGTGTAGGTCACCATACTGTATTGTATGTATTCGTAACTAGTATGGTAACCACAATCTTTGGCTGTTCATGCTTTTATCAGGCAGAATATAATCACTTTCGCTCTTAACATAAAGAAAAAAAATACAAAAATTCATATATTTAATGAATTTACTTGAAACACATTTACTTAATTGTGTCTATTTATTCCGATCCACTTTTCAAATAAGGAATAACAGTGTTTTTAAAATCAAAGGTACCATATAAGAAAATAGTTTACTCCTAAAACTACCATAAGTAATCTTAGTAGGATTACTTATGGTAGTTTTTTTCCTTAGTACAAACTAACTTTTAAGTAAATCTGTGTATTGCCAAGTTAAAAAAAATATTACAAATAAAAAGTTAAAAAGAATGCGACACACGTTCGCTCAGATAACACACATAATTCTAATATTAATCCAAAAATATTTTCTTTTACCTTACGACTCAATTTCATAGAACGATACTCCGAGATCTCCATGCGCAGAAAAACGGTTTTATTGCAGTATCTTTACATAAAGCCGACATAAAACTAATTTATGAGTGTAAGATATAACTGCTTGTGTGAAATTCTGCTGTGTAATTGTTGATCTGGGCCTTGGTGGGACACAAATAAATGGAAGATGTTATTTTTCCTGAAGATCAATATCAAGATTGTTTTACGACTGAAGTTGTAACTTAAGAAGTCAAATGTAACGGAATATAAATAAAAACGCACAACGTCATCTAGTTTCAAACTAAGCAGAGTTTGTGCTATGATAACTAAACAGACTGATAGAATACTTACATACTTTTTTTTTGTAAATATATTCATATTAAACATAGAAAACAGCCAAATTTCGAAACAAATATTTACAGATCATACAAACATTTCCTCCAAGTCGGGAATCGAACTCGAGACCTCCAGCACAGCAGTCGTATCCAATACCGCTGCGCCACCGAGGCATTTAATGTGTAATGTTTATGCAGTGCAATAAATATTTATTTCATTGGAAGGACGGTAACTTGAAAATTCATTAACACACAGTCCGCACTGCAGCTAGCATTGTTTGCATCGGACTATAAGTAAAGCTGGCAATCTGATAAGTGTTATATTCTTAACTTGTTTTACACTCTCTCTGTACAAAAGCTTCATCGTTATTTTGTTAATTTTAAACGTGGCTATGTATGAAATTCGTCAATATTCTCAGAAAATCAAATTCTGTAAATCGTGTAGTTCATTGTTTAAACCTTTAATATTTTCTGAGAATTTCGTGGTATCACATTTGAGGACATTTTTAATCACATATGGTTGTACATTTATTATTCTAGGGCAGATTTTGGCGAGTTATGCTAACATTTATCACAGCTAAGAGGATTGTCTCGTTGTGACGTAATTGGAGCTGAGATCAACCTAGATGTATTTAGGGTTTAGACTATTACTGCTTCCATAGTTTATGTATATTCAGCATCTATTCAAAGTTATATTTGCTCACATTCTATTACACATTCTGATTTTACTTATGCAAAGTCTAAAAGAAATACGTCTCTATATTTTGAGGTCATGTATCCTAAATACAAACAAGCAAGCAACCTTTAAAAATTGCTTTCAATGTAACACTTTTTAAAATCAAAATTCAGTTTTCAACCACTGCTGGACTTAGCGAGGAGGTTGTGGCTATAATACGCTGGCCAGACGGATTGATTTAGGATTTGTTTCATAATTTCTTTCTTTTTGCAGTGATGTTGTCTTGAATATTTTGTTCCCATTGTCGCTTCTTACAACACCCATGAGAAGAATGGGGGTAGTGATACTCTGCATTCTTAATCCGTCACCACATATTAAATATTTATAATTAAGCACATACCATCGCTTACACAAAGCCCTTTCTTCGACATAGTGTACATGTTTTTTCTTAAGGAAGAATTAACAACGGCTGTTGATGTAGTGAATACAGATTCTTCATGAAGAAGCTTCGTGTTTAAATTGCCAAGTAAAAAAATAAAAATTATTATCTTACGCATTGGCCTCTCCTTTGAAAGGAAGTTTTGGCTTACTATGCCACGCTGGCTAGACTGGTTGTTATAGGGTTACTTTTCAACAGTCGTCGGCTCCACGGCGGCTCATTCTCCACCCTTGTCGCTAAGAGAAAAGGGCACTGGATATGTTGCTGACGAGTGGGGGGGGATCACTGTATATGGTGTATACTTCTCCCCCAACCGGAGTTTGAACGACTTCGAGGTTTTCCTTAACAACTTGGAAACCTCGATGCGGCGTCTAACGTCTGGGCACGTCTTAGTGCTGGGGGACTTCAACGCAAAGTCCATTGCGTGGGGTTCCCCCAGGACGGACGCTAGGGCCCATGGAGGAGGTTGCAGAGACGATCGAGTAATGGCCCAAGTCTCCAACCTCCTAGTCCAGACGAACCTAAACCACTGTGCTGCGGCGCAGGACCTTTTCCTGCAAACCATGGCACAGTGGTCGATCGGTGTTGCCGTAGCCGCGGAACCCTATTACGTTCCTCCCCGTCCAAACTGGTTGGGTGACCGGGACGGTTCCGTGGCAGTCGTCGGCTCCACGGCGGCTCATTCCCCGCCCTTGTCGCTAAGGGACAAGGGTACTGGATATTTTGCTGCCGAGTGTGGGGGGATCACCGTATATGGTGTTTACTTCTCCCCCAACCGGAGTTTGAGCGACTTCGAGGTTTTCCTTAACAACTTGGAAACCTCGATGCGGCGTCTAACGTCTGGGCACGTCTTAGTGCTGGGGGACTTCAACGCAAAGTCCATTGCGTGGGGTTCCCCCAGGACGGACGCTAGAGTCGAGGCCGTAGAGAGGTGGGCGGCCTCGGTGGGCCTCTGTTTACTAAACAGGGGCTCCACCAACACGTGTGTGCGACAGCAGGGAGGGTCGATAATGGACCTTTCGTTCGCTACCCCTGCCCTCGCCGCACGAGTAAGGAACTGGCGCGTCCTGGAAGAGGTTGAGACGCTCTTGGATCACCTCTACATCCGATTTGAGCTCTCCCGGACCCAGGACCCCAGTAGGGGTCACGTGGCGCGGCGTTCTTCTCGCTTTCCGCGGTGGGCTTTAGCCAAATTAAATAGGGACCTACTAGAGGAGGCAGCCATCGTTCACTCTTGGCTGTCTCCGCAGGCCCCGACCGAGGAGGTCGACATGGGGGCTGGTCGCTTCCGCGATGCCATTGCGCAGATCTGTGATGCGGCCATGCCCCGCATCCGAGGTTGCCGGCCTCCACGGAAGGAGGGCTACTGGTGGTCCCAGGAGTTGGCGGACCTCCGCGCGGCCTGTACTCGTGCCCGGAGGTCCTACACCCGTAGTCGGCGGCGACACCGCGAAGAAGGCAGGGAGGACCAGCTTCATGAAGAGTACCGAGAGGCACGGAAAACTCTGAAGCTGGCCATAAGCCGCGCCAAAGAAATTAAGAGAAAGGAGATGCTGGAGGGTCTCGATCGTGACCCCTGGGGTCGCCCTTATCATGCGGCGCGGCAAAAGCTCCGCACGTCGGGCCCCCCCCTTACAGAGACATTCCAGCCCAGCTTCCTGCGGGAAGTGGTCGAGGGCCTTTTCCCGCAACGGGTGGAACACACACCCCCGTCGATGGCCTTCATGGTCGGAGACCACGGGGGGAACGAGGAAGATGTTCCACCCGTCAGGGAATCGAAGGTAGGGGCGGTTGTTCTACGGATCCGCTCTAAGAACACCGCCCCCGGGCCGGACGGGATACCTGCCCGAGTTCTGGCCCGAGCCCTCGAACACATGTCGGACCGTCTCAGGGAGGTTCTGGATGCTAGCTTGGCGTCCGGACGCTTGCCTGAGTGCTGGAAAAGCGGGAAGCTGGTGCTATTGAGGAAGCCGAGACGGCCCGCCGAATCGGTAGCGGCCTATAGGCCCATCGTGTTGCTGGACGAGGCGGGTAAACTGTTTGAGAGCATACTCTCTGCCCGCATCGTCCGGCACCTCTGCGAGGTGGGCCCCGATCTGTCGGACGCCCAATTTGGTTTTTGGGCGGGGCGTTCGACGGTCGATGCCGTGTTGCGCCTGAGGGTCGTTACCGAAGAGGCGGTGAGCTGTGGCGGCGTGCTGTTGGCGGTGTCGTTGGACATCGCCAACGCATTTAATAGTCTGCCATTTGGCTGCATCAAGGAAGCACTCCACTACCATGGGGTGCCAAAGTACCTGAGGCGGCTTGTGGCAGACTATATTGAGGAGCGTACCGTCATGTACGAGGACCGAGACGGTGTTCTGAGGCGGCGGCTCATGTCGTGCGGTGTTCCACAGGGATCTGTCCTCGGACCACTCCTGTGGAACATGGGATACGACTGGGTCCTTCGGGGTCGTCTTCCCCCCGGGCTGGGCGTAATTTGTTACGCAGATGACACATTGGTCACGGCCCGGGGAGCAAACTTTCAAGAGGCGGCGCGCCTGGCCACCACGGGTGTCTCTCTGGTGGTCGGGCGAATTGAGGCGCTGGGTTTACGGGTGGCCCTGGATAAGACGGAGGCCCTTTTGTTCCATGGGCCCCGTCGTGGTCCACCCTCTGGCGCCTCCATCGTGGTTAATTCGGTCCTCGTACCGGTTCAGGCCCAGATGAAGTATCTGGGCCTGACCCTCGACGGCAGGTGGCTCTTCGACGAGCACTTCCGACAGCTTTCTCCAAAGCTGGTCGGCGCTGCTTCTACCCTTGGGCGACTATTGCCCAATCTGGGTGGAGCTAGCGTCGCGACGAGACGGCTATACACGGGGGTTGTCCGGTCAATGGCGCTGTATGGTGCACCGGTGTGGGCGGCGGCTCTGACCGCCCAGAATAGGGCTCGCCTCTGGCGCCCTCAGAGGATATTGGCGGTTAAAGCCATACGCGGTTACCGCACCGTATCGACGGAGGCGGCGTGCGCCTTGGCCGGAACTCCCCCGTGGGATTTGGAGGCAGAAGTGCTCGCCGAAGTTTATAGGCGGACGGTTGACTTCCGGGCGGGTAGCGGCATACGGTCCCCGCCCGAAGAGATACGCGAGTGGCGAGAGGCCACTCGTCGAGCCACAATGGCTCGTTGGTCGTCCCGGCTGGAGGCTCCACGTGCTGGCTTTGCCCCCGTGGAGGCTCTCCAGCCGGTCATCGCTGAGTGGGCAGGGCGGCAGCACGGGACCCTTTCCTTCCGACTGACGCAGGTCCTTTCCGGGCACGGTTGCTTCGGTAAGTATCTGTACTCGGTCGCCAGGAGGGAATTGAGTCCCGTCTGTCACCACTGCGACTGCAGTGAGGACTCGGCTCAGCACACGCTGGCGGTTTGTTCCACCTGGGCGGCGCAGCGTGGAGTCCTCATTGCAGTTGCAGGAGGAGATCTCTCGCTACCGGCCGTCATACGCTCCATGGCCGGTAGCGACAGTTGTTTTACCGCGGTCGCAACCTTCTGCGAAGACGTAATTTCGCGGAAGGAGGCGACGGAGAAGGCCCGGGAGGACGATATCCACTCGGACCCAATTCGCCGCCGGCGAGCCGGGCGGCGGAAGCGCGCATACCAGCGCCTCATGCCGCCTTGAGTGTGGCCGCGGGTGGACGGGACGGGTTTCCCCTCCATCCGCTATAGTGGCCAGCCGCGAGGAGGTGACGTGCGCGTGTGCCGTACGTCGCCTATATAGAGAGTTTATCCGCAGATGGTGCCCGCTTTGGCGGGCAGGCGCTAGGAGGGATCTGGATGTCGTAATAACAGCTGTTCCCGGATCCCTCCTATGTCAGGCGCAGAGTGGCACACCGTGTGGTTTTAGTCGGTCCGATTCCGACACACCACCCCGCCGTAAACCCCGGTGTGGTGACGGCCCGAGGGGGTTTCCACACGTTAAAAAAAAAAAGGATTACTTTTCAAGTTTTCCTTTCTCTTTGCAGAGATGTTGTCTTTAGTGGTTTGCTTCCTTAGTGGGCTCTTACGACATTCATGAGATAAATATAAGTGGTGACAATTCGTATTCTTAATCCGTCACCACACGAAGACTCAATAATTGCTCAATAATTAGCATTAACGGGCCGGCTCGAGCAGGATAGTACTACCCTTTCACAGGTCAACCTAATGCATTAGCGTATGTCGTTGGTAAGTGTGAGTTGGCCCATTGGTACAGGGATAACAGTTATCGTGGTAACTGTGTGTGCCTTACAGTGCCACGATGACTGTCATGCCTGACAAGTCCGCAAGCAGAGCGTGGAAAGTTTCTCGCTAGGCCGCCATAGTGTGGGTCACCATACAGCATTGTTTGCATCTGTAAAATGAATATGGTGACCATAACTCTTGGATTCTATTTATACTTTCCATCAGGCGCAGTAGTGTCACTTTGACAGGTTCTTGATATAAAAAAAAACATGATCTGAATAGTTATTCATGTTCCTAAGTTTTTATGAGTTAGACCAACAGACAAGTGATTATCAGTATGTGTATTCATGAAATTTATTTACTTTTAAATGTTATACAATAAGTTGATTATTAATTGAATACTATAATTAATTTAACTTCGACTTCGAATAACTTTTGACTGAGTTCATTTATCGAAAAATGCCATCAAACCTTGTAGATAGTTCAATTCTCTACAAAATATTTGAAGAGTATTATAGCGCGAAGTGTACTAGAGTGGATACCACGGTTGGGTAAGCGTAGTGTAGGGCGCCCTGCGCCGCGATGGACCGACGACTTGAAGAAGGTGGCTGGCAGCGGATGGATGCGAATTGCCGAAGACCGGGATGGTTGACGTTCCTTTGGGGAGAGCTTCGTTCAGCTGTGGATGGCGATAGGTTGATTGATGATTGATGTAGCGCGATTTATAAATATTAAAACGTTTTTTCCCCTGTATTATTCTAATGGAAAATCATAAAGTGCAATGCAGACAACCTAAATATTAATACTAAGGGGTCATATTTTAAGACGTCTATTTTGAAACTAAATCTAAATGAAACTTTTGAGCATGGTACCGAGAAAAACAAAAGTTTTTTTAAACACCCTAATTAACATAAATATTTAATATACTAAATTTAAGGCTTAAACGAGCATAATTGTCACCTAACAGTAAGAGTCCGGGCAGTGGGATGTGATTATTGGTATCACTTATTTGGTGAAAAGAAGTGAGAGAATAGGAAATTGCTTGCCAACTTTCAGCATTCATTGTCCCGTTCAAACCTGAGCATGGCTTCGTAAATAAGCACATATAAGTACATGATTAAATACAATGTGTGTGCAAAAAAGTATGATAAATTCACACACAGATATAATTAATCGCGTCGGTATTTTAAATTTTCTGAATAGGCTCCGAATTTCCTTGAGCAAACTACGCTATAACTCAACGAACCGTAATCGCCTGTCGTGACAATCTCTCGTCTTACTCAGAATCCCGATTGTCATTAACTAATCCACTCTGAAGATATCTTTAGTTTCAGAAACAGATTCTAAGCAAATTTGATACAGTTTATAATCTTGTAAATTAATTGACTAAAGTGCTGTCATTAGTTGTAAATAAGGGAATTATGTAACGTACTTGTAACGTAATATTTGTGCTCGGTTTCTTTAATTTTTATTCATCATCAATCATCATCAACAGCCTTTAACAGTCCACTGCTGGACATAAGCAAAGGCCTAAGCCCAGGCCAAAGTCTAGGAGGAGGACCTAAGAACTTAGGAGGGCCTTAGCAAGGTGGTTTTGGCCTACTATACCACGTTAGCCAAACGGGTTGGTATCTCTTTATAGCGACATTTTTCTGAATACTTTGTTCCTTTAGTCACCTCTTATGACACCCGTGGGATGAATAGGGCCGGAAACACATATTCTTAATCTATTACCATGGACAGCTAATTTTTAGTAAGAGTGTATTATTACAGTTAACTATGTAGAACATTCAACCACGTTGGGATTTCAGATTCGATAACCCTTCAGTGCAAATATATTTCTTTTTGCGAATCATTGAAAACGTCTATAAAATGAAATAATTAACAAGTGCTTAAATTTACTAACTAAATATATAAACATTCTATATAGATATTAACTTAAATAACAGCTCAGACTATTTTTAGTCTTTCACTTTTTTTACATATACATACAGTTTTGCTGTACAGCGAGACTTACTCACAAAAATAAGTCCCCAAAGTCTCAGTTAAGCAATAAATTGTAATAAGTTCTATATTTTAACCTTTTATGTTTTACATTTAAAGGTGACATTGAGAAAAATATCTTTACCTCAAAAATTTATCCACAAACGATTTTTGAAACTCAATTAAGATGCTTAAAAAAACCAGTCGAGTTAAGAACTCGACCTTTTCTTCTCCAAACACTGCTTTGTTTGTCGCTCAACTATGAACATAACCATTTATTCACTAGACTTAACCAAGTCATAAAATAAACACTTAAATGTCTGTAACAAGTATCTAAATTACAAAAACTTATATTTTATAGCCTGTTGCGGTCCTAACAAGTGGATATCTTAAGATAAATTCTTCAAAAACAGACTGAATACTGGTTTCATTTCCAAATATAATGAAAACTTTCAGGTACCAGTTTCTTAGTCTTTTATAGCTTTAAATCCTCTTAAGTGTCTGAAGTTTTTTAGATATTTCTTAATTAACAATAGGAGTTCAGATTTTGATGGAAGTTTCAAATATTACTGTGCTGAGATTATATGTTTGATTTACGAGTATACTATGACTAATGTGTCAGTTGAATGTAGCTCTCTGTGTTATGAATTCGACTCCTACACGACATGACACTTTGTTTGATCCACAAACTGTTGTTCTGAGTCTGGGTGTTTTTTGTGTGTTACGCAAATGTTTTTAAGTGCGTGAGTTGTCTTAAAAATATTACACAGTCCAGTTCTAGTTTGGTCTCGTCTGAGATCATATTACCTCTAACAATGGTTAGTGTAAAATGGGTCATCGTCTTTTGCTAGCGTACCTGTGATTGGTGAACACAGGTACCAATCACAGGTACGCTAGCAAAAGACGATGACCCATTTTACAAATTGCTGAAATCAGCGTGACTCTACCATATACACCATACCTACCTTTGGTTTAAAATGAAAATAATAATAATTTGATATATAAAGAAACGTAGAAAAGACTAAAACCTCTTTTCTATGCCCAACAGTGGACTACTAAAAGCTGTTTTAATAATTAACACGCTTACGATAAGTTTTAAGTTCATACATTTAAAAAGCCTGACTTGACTGAGTACATTCATTCTCGCAAACATAATTATCTATGTATTTTGGAACGTGATGGATAATATATACTCGTATATTATACACAGACATAAGGCAAAATGATAGTAATTATCACACAATCAAATCAACTTATTTCCTCGGTGGTATAGTGGTAGTGTATACGACTACTGTGCTGAGGTATCGAGTTCTATTCCAAGCTCGGGCAAAATGTTTGCATGATCTGCAGTTATATATTTCGAGCCTGGAGTGTTTTCTATGTATAATTTGTATTAGAAAAAAAGTGTTGAAGTATTCTACAGTGATTTTAACTTTCAAAATACAAGCTCTTCTTAGCTTGAAATTGGATGGCGTTTTGTGTGAAATATCTTAAATATTATATGTTCTGAGTAGAGATCGAACTATTTGATGAGTATGTCACAAAAATTGATTTCAATAAATTGAATTGATTTAAATGTAACCTTCTACTGAAACGTACAATAGAAACCGAAGGATGTGTCGTTTCTCACATAGATTCCTTACTTTCTTGTTTCGGTCAAAGCGTATTCCTCTAAGTTACCTCTTCTTTTGTCCCATTAAAATCACTATACTCTATATTTGGGTGGTACATTTTATTGTAATTTTGGTATATAAATTTATGTTAAGTGTGCACGTATTTACTAAAAAACTCAGCAGACTTCATTTCTGTAGATTTTCGGGTCGCACAAACAAACACTAACTGTTAATGATAGAAATAATATTATTTTGTCAGGCAATCACTTCACTAAACTGATAATGGACATTTTAATCGAATTCGGCCTAACTGATTTCGGTCATGGCCGCGAGTCTCAACGGAGACCAGACAACTAGATATTAGATTGTATAGTGTACAATTATGTGGACAAACACAGATGCACTCTCTGTTCCCTCACTTTCACAGTTCGATGGGACGGTTAGCTGACTAGGCCGGGGAGAAACTAAACACAAGACCGACTACTTCGCATGTTCGCCGAGGCACGGAGATTAAGGCCCCAAGTTCCAAAGGCTGGGTTGTTATGTACTTAATATTTTTTTTTGACTCGATCGACAATATAGATATTAGAATTATATAGATATAGTAATTTGTATACTCGGTATCAAACTAAACATCCTTGAAACAATATATCAATCTAAAACTTGTATCATCAGATTTAGTGAAACTTTACAAAAACGTCGGGCATTCCAAAAATAAGTAATTCATTCACACAAAACAATTCAACATCATATAAGAAAGGTTAGGTTCGTATCTGTTCGTTCCGTAATCGTATATGATCTGAGTCAGTCCAAAAAATGGGATTCAATTAATAACATTCACTTTGTGAATCTTCGACATTGATTCTTTCCCGTAGCCTAAACCAACACTCACACTACATCATGTCAACAAAATCTAGTGGGTATTACGCCGAGAACTTATCTTTTCTAACAAAGATTTTATTCACAATGATACAATGACAAAACGTTCCGCTGCATTGTTACAGGCTCAACATGATATGACCTACATACTTGGATGCAATTTGGAGCCTTTTCCGTGTAGCACTGAGTTTTATAGTTTTTTAAAATGAAAATGCACACAGTTTTTAACAAATTAAGATGAAAAAAGTGTTAAAATACAAATGTCTTGCTTTAAATGCATGTAAGTGTATATTTTAATTATTACTTTTAAGTATATTTTAGTAGAGGTTTGAAAGAGGAAAAGTAATTTTACATTACATTTTAGACATATACTCCCTGTATGTGTTATGTAGGTACGTAAGAGATTATACTTATTTGGCGTAACAAGATAAAAATCTTTCTAAATTTTAATACATTGAAAGAAAGTTTTATTACAACACATTATCTAGTTAAATAAATTTTGCGGCAAAAGTAGTACATATAACTTCAAAAGAAAAATGTTAAATAGCTAATTTTATGGAGTTAGTTTTTCGTGACGTTGTGTGTGTGCATTGTAAAAATTTACTTAACAATTTGTCCCTAACGCGTCAAAAGAGATGTTACTTCAAAAAAAACTGATTTAGAAAAAAAAACAAACGCAATCTCTCTACCTGGAAACACTAAAAAGTGAAAAACAAACTAAATTGTTCATTTGTTCAAAAATTTACGAATTTTTCTCACAGCTTGTATTAAAATTTTACTTAGTAAATAAAATTGTAAATACTCTCTGACAATGTTTGTCTTTGTCTAATTATACATCAATTTAAATAAAATATTATTATAATACGTGCCAGGTGATTAAAATCTGTTTGAAATCGGTGCTACGCCAAAATTAATAAGAACAATATTAGAAGTGGATATGAACCATATGTTACACCGTTGCAGAGCCATGTTCCACGACCTTACAGAAAACAGGCACTAAACAGTGCCTTTCTTATTTCTCACCGGGAGAGTAAGACAACGTGCCCAAACTCTTCTTTTCCCTGAAGAGAACTGACTGTAAGAGCGGTAAGAAACACTGTTTTCATTTATTCATTTATTTACTTATTGGACTTAATGCACTTTGTATGTTTTTTTGCGAGATGGAATCAGAATGATGCGTGATGGAGGCAGTGGACGGGCCACATTACACGCAAAAACGATGGCCGATGCGGCCTTAAAGTTCTGGAATGGCGACCGCGTACTGAGAAACGCAGCGTTGGTAGGCTCCCCACAAGGTGATCCGACGACCTGGTGAAGGTCATGTGTAGCTGTTGGATGTGGGCGGCACGAGACCGGCCTTTGTAGAGAACCTTCGGGGAGGTCCATGTCCAGCAGGGGTGCTGGGCTAGAAATGATGGACGGGCGTCTCGCTGGCCTGGAGGCGAAGCTGCCGCCGGCCCCTGTTATCTGACCGCCACTCGCGGCAAATAGACCGAAGACCGTATCGGTGCCATCAACGCTGCCCGTTGCGGGCGGTCGTGTGTCCTATGCGGCGGTGGTGTCTGTGTCAGTCGCTCCTGCGATTGCTCCGAGGGCACGACAGGCGGCTAAAGCAACAGCCAAGACAGGTGCACCGAGGTCAGGGCCCAAAACGGTGGCCAAGTCTGGAGCGGAATTCCCTCCGCTCTCCACTCCAGCCGCTGTACCTGGCACCTCTATGTCTGCTCCCCCCATATCTGCCCCTTCCACGGATGGTTGGCAGGTAGTCGGGGGGACTAAGAAGTCCCGAAAGCGGGGTAAAAAGCGCGCAAGCTGCAGGTGCCCAAAACCGCGGCGGCGGTGATCACTATGTCACCGGAGGCGGCTAGCAGCGGACTGTCTTACGCGGCCATCTTTCAGAGGGTCCGGGCTGGTCTCGCCAATGACATCGGGACGGAAGGAGTCAGGCTGCGCCTCGCTCAGACGGGAGCTCGTGTCCTCGAGTTCCCTGGAGCCGAAGGTGCAAAGACGGCTGATACGTTTGCCGAGAAGTTGCGGGGCATGTTTGCGACAACGGATGGTGTTAAGATCACCAGGCCTATTAAGTGTGCAGAGTTGCGCGTCTCGGGCCTGGACGACTCCATAACGGCCGAGGATGTCCGCGTTGCAGTAAGAGAGAAGACAGGGTGCAACGCGGACAACATTAGGGTTGGTACCATCCGCCCCGGTCCAGGAGGGCTTGGCGCAGTGTGGGTCAGCTGTCCCGTAGCGTCGGCCAAAATTTCGGGAGATGCCGGTAGGCTGCTCATCGGTTTCGTGAGCGCTAGGATCACAGTCCTGGCGGTGAGACCGATGAGATGTTTCAAATGTCTGGCATCGGGACACACACGTGCCAAGTGCGTCAGCTGCTTTGACTGCAGCGGATTATGTTTCCGCTGCGGTCGACTGGGGCACAAGGCGGCCGAATGCTCTGCCGCCCCTCACTGCCCGGCGTGTGTGGCGGGTAACAAGCCCGCCAATCACCAAATTGGGCAGAGAGGCTGTAAACCTCCCTACAATTCTCGGCAAGCGTCGGGGGCTAGCCAATCGACCCAGGCTGCTTCTGACGTCGTTCGCGCGTCGACATCGTCGCCCATGGAGGAGGCTGTAGAGACGATCCAGTAATGGACCAAGTCTAAAGCCTCCTAGTCCAGACGAACCTTAACCACTGTGCCGCAGCGCAGGACCTTTTCCTGCAAACCATGGCACAGTGGTCGATCGGTGTTGCCGTAGCCGCGGAACCCTATTACGTTCCTCCCCGTCCAAACTGGTTGGGTGACCGGGACGGTTCCGTGGCAGTCTTCATGGATCACGGCGGCTTCACGGCGGCTCATTCCCCGCCCTTGTCGCTAAGAGACAAGGGTACTGGATATGTTTTCTGCCGAGTGGGGGGGGATCACCGTATATGGTGTTTACTTCTCCCCCAACCGGAGTTTGAGCGACTTCGAGGTTTTCCTTAACAACTTGGAAACCTCGATGCGGCGTCTAACGTCTGGGCACGTCTTAGTGCTGGGGGACTTCAACGCGAAGTCCATTGCGTGGGGTTCCCCCAGGACGGACGCCAGGGGCGAGGCCGTAGAGGAGTGGGCGGCCTCGGTGGGCCTCTGTTTATTGAACAGGGGCTCCACCAACACGTGCGTGCGACAGCAGGGAGGGTCGATAGTGGACCTTTCGTTCGCTACCCCTGCCCTCGCCGCACGAGTAAGGAACTGGTGTGTCCTGGAAGAGGTTGAGACGCTCTCGGATCACCTCTACATTGGATTTGAGCTCTCCCGGACCCTGGACCCCAGTAGGGGTCACGCGGCGCGGCGTTCTTCTCGCTTGCCGCGGTGGGCTGTAGCCAAACTGAATAGGGACCTACTAGAGGAGGCAGCCATTATTTACTCCTGGCTGTCTTTTTTTTTTTTTTTTTAACGTGTGGACACCCCCTCGGGCCGTCACCCCACCGGGGTTTACGGCGAGGTGGTGTGTCGGAATCGGACCGACTAAAACCATACGGTGTGCCACTCTGCGCCTGAGATAGGAGGGATCCGGGAACCGCTGCTATTACGACATCCAGATCCCTCCTAGCGCCTGCACGCTACCTCGGGCACCATCTGCGGATAAATTCTCTATTTTAGGCGACGTACGGCACACACGGACGTCGCCTCCTCGCGGCTGACCATTGTAGCGGATGGAGGGGAAAACCCGTCCCGTCCACCCGCGGCCACACTCAAGGCGGCATGAGGCGCTGGTATGCGCGCCTCCGCCGCCCGGCTCGACGGCGGCGAATTGGGTCCGAGTGGATATTGTCCTCCCGGGCCTTCTCCGCCGCCTCCTTCCGCGAAATTACGTCTTCGCAGAAGGTTGGGACTGCGGTAAAACAACTGTCGCTACCGACCATGGAGCGTATTACGGCCGGTAGCGAGAGATCTCCTCCAATAACTGCAGTGAGGACCCCACGCTGCGCCGCCCAGGCGGAACAAACCGCCAGCGTGTGCTGAGCCGAGTCCTCACTGCAGTCGCAGTGGTGACAGGCAGGACTCAATTCCCTCCTGGCGACCGAGTGCAGATACTTCCCGAAGCAACCGTGCCCGGAAAGAATCTGCGTCAGTCGGAAGGAAAGGGTCCCGTGCTGCCGCCCTGTCCACTCGGCGATGACCGGCTGGAGAGCCTCCACGGCGGCAAAGCCAGCACGTGGAGCCTCCAGCCGGGACGACCAACGAGCCATCGTGGCTCGACGAGCGGCCTCTCGCCACTCGCGTATCTCTTCGGGCGGGTGCCAAATCATTAATCATTTTTGTATTCTCATTATCAAAGTTAATTTCCAACTCAACAACTTAGAAGATTTAAAACTATAAAGTTTTTCAAAATTACAATTGGTTCTTATAATAAACACCGTTATAATTAATATCCAGAGTTATCCAAACCGTAAAAAAAAAGATCTTAAATCTGTCTGTTTTATAAAGTTAAAACATACAAAAAAACCTACTGAAAATGACTCATCATTAATTAAAGCACGTTAATTTAAAATCTCTTTTACTTACAAGCGCAATTTAATGGCGGCCATTTTTCTTTAGTGTACGAATGCGCCGACCAATTCATTACATTGGCACAACAATGCGTCAGAATACATGTAATATAAAAATTAATGAATGTTCATAGATTTATTGCACAATAATTTCATCTAGTATGTCTCTGAATAATAGAAATGAGCTTATCTAAACCTCAATTGTTAATGCAATTGACCAATAAATGTCCTTGCTTTGACGGTACATTTTTTTTATTTTTTTTAAAAAGACGACGCCCGCACTAGGTATAAATCCTGTGTCACGGGAACTTTACAAACACATAAGACATGGACACAAAGAACATCCAAACTCAGAACTACAATTTGTAGATCACACAAAGTGTTGTCCCATGTGGGGTTTGAACACACAACATGTAAAAATGTACTAGTTGTTTTTACAATCACATAAAGGGCATACGTGCACTGACCTGGCATCTTCAAGCTGCAATAGTTCCATTTTATTTCTCCATAATAGTTATTCATATTTTTTTGTCTATATTAAGAGCTTGCCAAAGTGACTCTGCTCTGCCTGATGGAAAGCATGAATAGAATTCAAGAGTTGTGGTCATCATACTCATTGCAAATGCAGACAATGCAGAATGGTGACCCACACTATGGCGGTCTAGTGAGATGCTTTCTCACGCCCCGCTTGATGACGTAAAAGGCATGAGAGTTATCGTGGCAGTGTAAGACTTACACAGTTACCACGATAACTGTCACTTCTGCTTCAATGGGCCTCAGGTCTCGCACTCACCAACGAAACACGACAGCACGGATGCTGTCGCATTAGTTTGACCTGTGAGAGGGTAGTACTACCCTGGTCGAGCCGGCCTGTTAATGCTGATTATTGAGCAATTATTGAGTCTTCATTTGGTGACGGATTAAGAATACGAATTGTCACCACTTCTATTTATGACAGCACAGATGCTGTCGCTTTAGGTTGGTCTTCTGTGACAGGCTAGTACTGCCCAGGTCGAGCCGGCCCGTTCGTGCTGCAATCAGTGTGATTCTACTATCTTAAGTAGTAATATTATTAGTAGCAGTAGTTGGTATTAGTTTATTCTTACCTAAATCTTGTAACGTTATTGTTTAATGTATTGGACAAGTATAGACGTTTAGTCATAATAAGTAATTGTAAATCAACAAATCATTTCATTTTAGAATAACTGTGATTAAACTTAAATTAGACGTAAAGTGTAGAATTATCATCAACAGCCAGAATAGGATTTGTTTCAAGTTTTCCTTCTCTTTGTAATGATGTTGTTTTGAATACTTAGTCCCTTACTCACCTTTTACGACACCCACAGGATGAATAGGGGTGGTAACACTATGTATTCTTAATCTGTCACCATACGGACAAGAAGTATAGAATTAAATATAATCATACCAAAGTACATTATTAAACGATAAATCTACTGTTCAATCAAAAGGAAAATCTGTGTCCCGCATACCCCCTGTAGTGTTTGATATCCTGCAGCGATACAAACGATGTAATACATTGGCTATTGCAAATTAACACAGTTTGGTTCAAATGTGTACATTAATGTTTTGTCGAGTCGACTGTGGTTTACGAGCCTCATAATGTTTATCATTGTAGCTTATTTGCTTATTTAGGGTCGTTTCTTTTTTTTTTACGCGAGGAATGCTTTTCGCACCATACCCTTCGGAGGGACGAAGGGCATGTGTGCGACTCCCGGAAAACCGGTTTACCCACTAAACTCCGCGGCGGCCTACCTCGGCAGCTGGGGGGATCTTCAGCAACGCGTTAGCGGCTTCTAGAGTCCTCCCTGCCGTACCTCACAAGTGAGGTATATCCCGAGAACCTCATGCCCCAGGGGCAAGACGCTATCGCACCTCTTATCGCCCTGCGCAGTAAGAAGCAGAACAGCGTCCCGCCCCAGACGACACTCTCCGGCTGCACCGGAGTGTCACCTGTATCGGATCGTTTGCAGCAGTCACATCGCCCCAAGATGTGACCGCAGCTACCCTTAGGCGGCTCTTTGAGAGCTAGCGATCTCTGTCGCGTCCCCTTCACCGATTTCTTCGAGCGGGATCGGCCCTTTCCCGATCTCGCCTTGTGGTTTCTTTCCGGAGCCTAACATGCTCACAGAAGGAGACCGCGGCTTCCCATCCCTTACGAGTCGCCAGCATTGCCGTGATCAGTGCTGACGGTGAAAGATTTTGTCCGATCCGTCCGACTAGGACTCGACGCTTAAGGGTCGCTGCGGTCACATCTTGGGGCGTTGTGACTGCTGCAAACGACCCGAGTCAGGTGACACTCCGGTGCGGCCGGGGAGTGTCGTCTGGGGCGGGGCGCTGTTCTGCCTCTTACTGCGCAGGGCGATGGGAGTGCGATAGCGTCCTGATCCTGGGGCATGAGGTGCCCGAGATGTACCTCACTTGTGAGGTACGGCAGGGAGGACTCTAGAAGCCGCTAATGCATTCCTAGAGCACCTCCCAACTGCCGAGGTAGGCCGCCGCGGGGTTTAGTGGGTAGACCGGTTTGTCGGGAGTCCCACACACGCCCTTCGTCCCTCCGGAGGGTATGGTGCGAAAAGCATTCCCCGCGTTAAAAAAAAAAAAAAAAGGACTCGACGCTTAGACTCCCAAGCAGGGCAGTCCTCCAGCGTGTGCTGGACGGAGTCCCGTTCGGACTCGCAGTGGTGTCATTGTGCCGTAGCCTCCCGTCCTATTCGATTCAGACACTCACCGAAGCAGCCGTGCCCGGTGAGTATCTGAGTCAATCGATAGGTGACACAGTCGGTACTCTCTATCCACGCTTCGAAGTACGGCAGAACGGTTCCGACGGCGCGTTAGTTAGCACAGCCCTGAGTTTCAAGCCGTGCCTGCCAACAGACTAGAGCTTGCTTATGTGCGTTCTGCCGTAGTATTTCGGACTCATGATCTGGCGCTGCCTCTTCAGCATTCCGACCGACAGAACAAATTTGGTCGTAGACCATCGCATCCATGTCGATCAGAATGTCAAAGGGTAGAGATCGCGCCAGGATCACCGCCGCCTCATAGGAGATTCTGCGGTAGCCCCGCAAGATCCGTATGGCTATCAAGCTGCAGGCTCCTGAGTAGGGCCCGGCAGCGAAAGGCACCCGCCAGATCATTAAACCAGACGGGTGCCCCATAGAGGACCATGGATCTAACAACCCCCATGTAGAGACGGCGAACTTCTTCCCGTGGTCCCCCGAGATTGGTCAGCAAACGATGCAGCGCACCTGCTACCCGTCGCATTCAGGGTATCAATCGCTCGAAATGCTCTTCGAAGCTCCACCGACTGTTCAGGATGAGACCTAGGTACTTCATGTACTGGCCTACCTGGACTTCAGCGTCACCTACCCGGAGACATGAGCTGGGTGGGTCCTGGCGCTTACGGAGGCCATGGAACGATATCGCTTCAGTTTTCTGAGGCACCACTCTCAGGTCCAGCTCACGTATCTTTTCCACGACACTAGCCACACCCTGCTCGGCGAGCCTAAGCACTACCTCGGCGTGTAACCCTCTAGCCAGTATTAATTGTCTAGACACTTAGGGCAGAGGGCAGACTATTGCGAAGGACGGCATCGTATGCAAGGTTCTAAAATAAGGGGCCCAACACCGAGCCCTGGGAAACCCCGCAACATACTTCCCTTCGATTCTCCACTCCGTTCCCACCGATAAACTTCACCATCCTGTCGCGCAGATAGGCCTCAATTACGGTCCGCAGATAGAGTGGGACCTCGTGATATTCGAGGGCCGCCCTAATTGCCCGTCAGGGGAGGGTGCCGAAAGCGTTGACTATATCAAGGCTAACCGCCAACGCCACCCCCCGATCGGACTGTCGACTCCGACAGGGATCGAACGCACCTAACAGCATCTCCTGTCGAACGTCCCTGTCGGAATCCAAACTGACAGTCCGATAGATCAGGGTCCACTCGCGACAGAGACCCGCTAATCCGGTCGGAGATTATCCTCTCAAAGAGTTTCCCTGACTCGTTCAGCAGGCGAATCGGTCGGAACACAGAGGAAGAATCTATAGACCTTTCTTTCTTTTTAAGAGCTCCAGTCTTGCTTCTTTCCAGCTGAGGGAGAAGATACCGAAGCGGAAACAATCTGTGAAAATCCACCTCATTTTGTCCCCCAGTATCGACAAAGTGGACTAGGAATGCCATCAGGTCCAGTCGCGGTGTTGTGGGAAACGAGCCGCCGCGTGACTCGGTCAAGTTCACCCTCCATTACCTCATACTCGTCAGACTAGATTTGGTGAACCGATTGGGACGAAGGAATCGCAAGACTGTCCTGGACCCTTGGGAAGAGTGTGTCCAATACTCTGCCCAGAAACTCCAGGTCCATAGTTTCTGTCAACGGTGGGACCCATGGCTTGAGCTTGCCCAGTACCAATTTGTATGTGCACGCTGAGATTCTTTACTGCAGCTCCATATTACCACCATGTTTCGTCGAACTCCTCGACTGTGGCTCGCCGTCTTCTCCGAGCTCGAAGGTACGGGTGGCGCAATCTTGCGACTGTCGTTCTCAGCCGCGAGATCTCCGCGCTCCACCGAACCCATTCTGGCCACCATGACTCGGGGCATTGAGGCATCACATATGGACGCCATAATGTTCCCAAACCAGGCAGCTAGTGCCTCTGGATCGGACGAAACTCTTTCCTCTGACCAATCTGTGACGTGGGATGCGGTTACGACCATATCCCGGTCGAGCCGCTTAAGGGACCATCGTCGCGGGGGTTCTTTTTCCTGGCGTAGGCGGCCAGGGTGACGGAGTGAAACATCGAATACGATGTGCTGGTGGTCAGAGAGGCTAACCACTTCCTTTCCTTCCTTCCTTTTCCCACCCACCATCCCGATACCATGTGCACTGCAGAGGGAGTAACCCATGACAGGTCGACAATTGACTCGCCTTGCCACCGCACACATGTGCTGACTGAACCCCGATTGAGAAGTCGGAGGTCCAGTCCAGCCGCCCATTCCAGGATAGCCTCTCCCCTCGCGTCGTCTCGGGTGTCTCCCCACTTCCTTGAGTGGGCGTTGAAGTCACCCAAGATGAATACAGGATTAAGACAAATACAGGATTATTTAGGGTCCTAAGTTATATAAAAAACGTGTAAAATATATCGTAACTCAATACGAATGTATTAAATAAAAGAGAATTAGAAATAAAATGTACCAAATGAAGAAACATGATATCACAATAAATTGTATAACCATAAGTCGAACCACAAATGGAGCAGAAATCGCGTAACAGACATAGAGAGCAATTAAGACATCGTACAAGCGGCTATTTGATACCAAACTAATCAGTTTACTAAGGAAACCAAACTGTTGATAAACATATATTCCATTCACGTCCATTAATAGTCCACTGCTGGACATAGGCCTTTCTTCAGAAATAGAAACTGTAACTTATATTTTGTACTCGTACATGTAATGAAACAATTCGACAGAGAACGGGAGTAACCGATATTGCATGGAGAATCAGCACGCTGAAGAAGAGGGTCAGTCATGTCTCTAGTCTGACTGACACTCACTGGAGACGACATGTATTAGAGTAGAGACCGTGACTAGGCAAACGTAATGTAGGACACCCTGCAGTGCAATGAACCAACGACTAGAGAAAAATGGCATGAATGCAGATTGCCCAAGACCCAAACACGGTATATCGGTTCATCCCATAACTATTAGTACTGGATGAGAGTAAATAACGACTATAACACTAACCATGAGAATACCAGATACACAGTACTCGTAAAATAAAGTACTTCCATTTATATGTAGGTCAAAAACTTGAAAAGTAAGTACGTAATAGATAAGTTTCAGTGCCGCCTGGATACTACTTTTACCATCCATTATGTTGCAACATTTAAAATCACAAAATATAAACCTAGATGTTTTCACTACAAATAAAGAACAAAGATTGTCTGCAACTACGCTTTGTTTTGTTCAATTTAACGTGGCACGGAATGCATTTGTTGTTATGTTGTTGTTTGTATGGCAACAACAACAAAGCAATTCTTACTGATATGTTATTGTATTGTTTTTAAACTTTCGAGGCTATCTTGTGACTGTGCTTGATATGTTTCTTTAAGGCAGCACAACTAATTACTACTATTATAAACAAAAATTGTTAATTATGTTATGTTTTTTTTTTCTGGGCCTGCTAAAGTGACTCTACTCTGCCTCATGGAAAGCACGAATAGAATCCAATAGTACTGGTCGCCATACTTATACTCGTACTCATTATGCAGACAATGCAGTATGGTGATCCACGCGGCCTAGTTGTTTTGGCACACATGGATCAGCTCGCCTGGAGTGATATCACGTCAACAATGAAACCTGATGTAAAGCAACTCTTTCGTATCTTTCTTTAGCCGAGCCTGTCGATTTATTGGTTAGTGAAACTTTCTGTTAAACTGAAAGTTTTGGGTTCTATTCTTACCCAGGACTATTATTTGGGTGATGAACACGAGCATTTGCTCTGCGTATGCTTATCAGCAGACTTGTTACCATAGTACAACTTGTAACTAGTTTTTAATCACACAACCGTGTGAAGAAAATGTGAAGTTAATATTATAATTTTTATTAATTGAGTGAGGATTATAGAGGACATTCATAGATATTCTAAGGCAGCAACACTCCAGTGTTTCTTGTGTTACAAAAGTCCATAGGTATGAAGTGACGTATGTGAAGTCCTCATAGCATTAGATTTCCTCTCATCCTCAATTTGACTGCCTCGGTGGCGCAGTGATAGTGAATGTGACTGCTGTGCTTGAGGTCTCAGGTTCGATTCCCGGGTCGGACCAAATGTTTTTATAATCTGCAAATATTTGTTTCGAAGTTTGGGTGTTTTCAATGTAAAATATGTATGTTTTTACAAAAAAAATATATAAGTATCATATCAGTCAATCTAGTTATCATTGCACAAGCTCTGCTTAGTTTGAAACTAGATGACGCTGTCTGTCAAATGTCCGATATATTTATATTTATACACTCCTACTCCCAGGAAAATTACTACTGCCACGACTGTCATGCCTTTTACGTCCGAAAACGCGACACGAAAAAGCATCAAACTAGGCCGCCATAGTGTGGGTCACTAAACTGCGTTGTCTGTATTTACAATGAGTATGGTCATCACAACTCCTAGATTCATGTTTTCCATTTTAAATGACAATGGCTATCACGAAAATTAATTTGTTATAATAAACCCACAACTACAGAGTATTATTAGTTTCTAAAGTGAACTTTATCTAGAAGCTAAAGAGAATAAAAGTTCAGTAACAAAACCAAATAATGTTTTTAAACTTTGTACAAATGGGTTGGTTGTGGCAAGTATCGCCCGGGGAGATAGCTAGACACTTTATTGCTGCTGTAAAGCCATCAATGGTTTTACAAATGGTTTTTTATTTATGCTCAATATCTTTGTATAGAATGTGGATGTGAAATGTGAATTTATGGTGTGTTTTTAATGTCGTGTTAAAGAGAATGATATGATAATAACTGTAATAGTAGATAATGAAAGTATATTAGTTATTATAAATGTGTCTTTTTTTTACTTTATTTAAACATGGCACTCAATAAATAGTGTTCGTTGATTACGAATCAACGAACACTAAAGATTTTTTTTTATTATAAAAAGAAAACGACCGCCCGGGGACTTTACAAACATACAAAAGCAAACAGAAAGAACACCAGAATCATAACAATAATTTGTGAATCACACAAAGTGTTGTCCCATGTAGGTTTTAAAGTCATAACACTCAGCGAAGTAGTGAGCGGCGTGGTGACCTCTTAAACCACTTTTTTTTTAACGTGTGGAAACCTCTTCGGGCCGTCACCCCACCGGGGTTTAGGGCGGGGTGGTGTGTCGGAATTGGACCGACTAAAACCACACGGTGTGCCACTCTGCGTCTGACGAAGGAGGGATCTGGGCATAGCTGTTATTACGACATCCAGATCCCTCGTAGTGCCTGCCCGCTATAGCGGTCACCAGCTGCGGATAAACTCTCTATTTAGGTGACATACGGCACGGCACACGCTGATGTCACGTCCTCGCAGCTGGCCACTATAGCGGATGGAGGGGAAAATCCGTCCCATGCACCCGTGGCCACACTCAAGGCGGCATGAGGCGATTGTACGCGCGCCTCCGCCGCCCGGTTCACCGGTGGCGAATTAGGTCCGAGTGAAGATCGTTCTCCAGGGCCTTCTCCGCCACCTCCTTCCGTGAAATTATGTCTTCGCAGAAGGTTGTGACAGCGGGAAAACAACTGTCGCTACCGACCATGGAGCGTATGACGGCCAGTAGCGAGATATCTCTTCCAATAACTGCAGTGACCCCACGCTGCGCCGCCCAGGAGGAACAAACCTCTAACGTGTGCTGAGTCGACTCCTCACTGCAGTGGTGACGGGCGGGACTCAATTCCCTCCTGGCGACCGAATGCAGATACTTCCCGAAGCAACCGTGCCCGGAAAGGATCTGCGTCAGTCGGAAGGAAAGAGTCCCGTGCTGTCGCCCTGGCCACTCGGCGATGACCGGCTGGAGAGCCTCCACGGCGGCATAGCCAGCACGTAGAGCCTCCAGCCGGGACGACCAACGAGCCATCGTGGCTCGACGAACAGCCTCTCGCCACTCGCGTATCTCTTCGGGCGGGGGCCGTATGCCGCTATTCGCTCGGAAGTCAGCCGTTCGCCGATAAACTTCGGCGAGCGCTTCCGCCTCCAAATCCCACGGAAGAGTTCCGGCCAAGGCGCACACCGCCTCCGTCGATACGGTGCGGTAACCGCGTATGGCTCTAACCGCCAATATCCCTCCACGGCGGCAAAGCCAGCACGTGGAGCCTCCAGCCAGGGCGACCAACGAGCCATCATGATTAAAGTTTCTTTCGACAAAAAATATGAGTAAGTCTCTTACTAAAAATAATTGCAAAGACAATCGGCCAAGTGCGTGTCGAACTACGACTAATGTAAGATTCTGGGGTAAGGGCATTTTCTTACTTCATATTTTAAGCATTTTACATGAACAGGAATTAGTTGGTGGACTATTAGTCACTCACAAGTTAATTAATTCTACTTACGAGTAGCTGTGACAGTTTTCCTTTTAAATTCGTTACATTTGTATGCTCTTAATTTTTCAAATTTCCAAATACTACCATTTTTTATTCTGGTCCTATCCAAGCGCCCCTACTCCGCCTGAAGGAAAGCAAGAACAGAATCCAAGAGTGGTGGTCGTCGTTACGAATGCAGACAATTCAGTATGGCAACTTACTTGGAACCGGAGTCATAGTGGGAGCGAAACACGTGCGCTGGTAGTGAGTACTCGATTTAACTGATTTACACAGGAAGAAAGAGCCGAACCGTTTAGATCGAGAGTGTATGTTTACCATTGTTAAACGGTAACTTCCAAGTCCAGCACGTATTGTCCTATAAATAAAGGGAGATGGTGGGACCAGTTGGAAGAGTTCGTCAGAACACTCTCCATGATAAAGATGATACTCATAGAGGACTGCTATAGACGCATCTCACATCTCCTTACAACTGCAGAAACTCAAGGGATTCAGTGGCTTCGGAACTGTTGATAATGGTAACTGCTCGACGCTGCAACCAATCTAGAGTGTTCATTTGGCTAGGAAGATGAGAGGGGAAAAAATCTATTATTGCAGGTTTAGTCATGGGATACAAATAACATCCTCAGTTTAAAGGTATTATAGTTATTCAAAATGAGTTTGAGTTCCCAACTCTGTCGGCGTGATTACTATGTTCGTTCATGATTGGATTTTAGCAATAATGGTCTGTGTATAGTGTTTACAGCCGGACGGATATTACGAAACTATTTTTTTTTCGTTTTTGGCATTTTAACAATGAAAATGGTGTAGTATTGTAAAAAGTGTTTTTTTTTAACTTATTACTATCGAACGTAAAAAACAACATTGGCAAAAAAAGTGCTTTTATTCATAGTTTTTATTCTTTTCAATCAGTATTATGTTTAATTACTTACATATTATGTGTTTTTAAAGCTATCTTGTTTTAATTAATTTATTTTTTTTTTGCTCCTTTGTTTTTCATACTATAAGTATACAAAATAAATTACTTCAAAACTGATATAAAAACTTAAACACAAGTTTTTCAAACAGGATAAAAGCATTTCCTCACAAAGTTTTGATTGACAGGTTCACGACTCGTTGCAGTGCTGAACTATCCGTGAAATTAAAAAAAAACCTTCCGAGGAAGTGGGGCATCTAACTATGGTAAACTTGAAACTAGCTGTCAGTCAAGTTGACCTAGTGGGAACCTTCTTATACGATAGAATCACTATGAGACTCTATGATTTTTTTTTATTAGTGCCACTTTCAGCATAGTTTAGTAGGAGTATTAATGTTGTGAATAATTAGGCACATTTACGTAATATGTAAATGTGGCTAATAATTAGTCATAATTTTGCATTTGTTTATTTCACCCTTGGCTCCACTTCCAAATGAAAGTCTGAATCAAATCACTGGTATTAGATTTAGGTTCTTTCTTCAATTGTGTAACCAAAGAGTATGAATATAAGTATTACTGGCCAGACTCACAGAATTTTTCATACTTAATAAAAAGTCAAAGTAATTCATTAAAGTCGGTCTCGGTGCAAGCAGTTAGACTTTGGAGTAATTTAGCTGAGACAATTAGAGAAGCTCTGTAAACTTTCATGAAAAAAGTCTTAAGAGAAAAAAGAAAACGTCTTAAGAAAAGATAGTAATTATTACTGGACAATTTAAAGGCTGCTGAAGTAATATTTACTGTTTTTAATGTATGGTACGTCATGGGTTAGTCTCGATCTACACTAACAGAAAAATTAAGGGATCAAAAAAAAAATCCTAATTTTTGGGCAGTTTTCAACAGGCCATAACTCCGAGAGAAATGGTCGTACAGAAAATCAAAAAAAAGGAAATGATAGCTCCAAGTATTTAGTTTTTAGGTTTGAATTTCAAAATTTTATAGCCTCCGCAGTTTTTGAGTGATCGGAGAAAAACCAGCAACAAAAAATTTTCAAAATTTTTTAGTTTTTTTTTTGGTCTACGGACGTGGAAAAATTTTTTTTACCTTAACCACTATAAAGACCAGATACATTGTTTATTCAGCTTTACGTTTATTCAGCTCAAACAAAAATCTCTCTGGAAAACCTAAACCTGGAAAACGTTTGGCCAGCCTGGTAAAGTTGACCAAAGCCTCCTTTCTGAGGAGAGGCTTGTGTCTAACAGTAGACTGTTAAGACTGTTGATGATGATGAATAAGCAGATAATTTGATGGCAAATGATAATTGCTGCCAATGGATACCTACAACTCAAGTGTCGCAAGTGTTTTTTCACTCTTTGAGCCGGCTTCGGTAAACCCACTTTCTTAGAGAGAAACCACAATATTATTTTATCACTAACTACAACTTTGAATCTTACACTAGAGACTCCTAACCGACCTGATACACCGGTTTGTCTTAACAGGGACCAACCAACTATACATACGATGTGGAAATATTATAGGGCACAAGTATACGCGGATACAGGTATACTGTAAATACAGGTGCACTATCTGTTCCTTCACTTTTAGAATCTGATGTGACGGCTATCCGACATGACGAGGGGAGATCAGGCATGAAATTGGGCTCTACTTGCTTTCCGAAGGTTAAAATTCCATCTTCCGAATACCGGATTGTTATTAAAAATTTTTGTAATCAGAAAAACACAATGAATAATGGCGGAGTAGTCACTTTGGCAGGCTACTAAAATAAAAAAAAATATCACAATAACAATAATACTTTTTGGGCCACCGGGAATCGACTTTGAAACCTCTTGATCGGCAGTCGCTAGACCAGCGAGATAGTCTTCAGCGAGAACCTTACAAACAAATAAATAATACATTTTAGTAAATTCGTGTACAATCTTATGTGGTATATGTGTATGTCTGACGAGTCTTATTTAAAGAAACATTATATAACCAAGCATCAGTAGAAATTTAAACAAAATATTATCATTCCATTTGTTCATACCAGTGCCTTATATTATTATCGAAGGTTATAATTACGATATGTATTTATTAGAGGAACTGATAGCCCGCCCATTGCCCTCAGGACAACGCTCAATTACATTGAAGAGATGTTAACAGGGCATCATAACATTATGTAAATATGAATCACACAGCTCAAATTTTTGGATGTGTGTTTGCCTGTAATATTACTAACACCTAAACACATGTTGGATTAAAATGAATATACTTACAAGTATTTACATCAATGTTAGTTTTGATGGACTATCATATAATTCTTGACTGTTGTTGTTGATAGATCTAGTAGGCTTTTGTTTTTTAATTCACTAGAACAAAGAGACGAAAATGAGACACACTCCACTCGCAGACGTTTCAGGATTGTAATTGTAGAGTATAATTAAATAGAAGTGCATACTTATTTCCAGATTTTGACAGAAATTAACTTTTTGATGTGACGGTAAAATTAAACATGAGAACATCTGTAATGATAAACAAACTGTATTCTTCATATATTAAGTTTCCTACTAGGTGGTGCTTTTCAAATTTTAAAGAGCCAAGACAAGGTAAGCCTGATCAAATAAACAAAACTAATTTTACGTATCGGTATATAAATTATAGGCTTAAGGTTACACACTTAAAACAAAACACAAACTGAATTGAGAATCCCCTTTTTAAGTCTGCTCAAAATAGAGCATCTATATCCAACGTTATTTACGAAATTGTTCATCTCAAACATGGCAGACTATTATATTTATCTATAACCCACAGTGGTATAATTACAGCAATTGCGTCGTAAAAAGTACATCTAAATGTTGCAATTAAGTGCCTACGTGGAGTTAACGGTTGTCGCAAAACTCGCGAAGGGCTTGTCTATCAACACGCTCGTAAAACTTGAAACCGTAGATTGTAAAAAATACGAGTTACGTGTGAGGTATCAAATGAGGTAGGTGAAAGAAAATGCTAATGTATTCCTGAAGAATACTGTCAAAAAGATTTATTCGTGGCTTATAAAACTTCAATGTTTTTTCACAGTATATGGAGTCAAATGAGTAGATAGACCTGATTAGTAGTGACTACCGGTCTCATAAACACCTGCAATTAAATCAACCCATCACGATCCACTGTTGAACGAAGATCTCCTCAAAGAGCGTCAACTATTCTGATCTTGGGCAGTCTGCATCGATCCTTTGCCAGCAATTTTCTTCAAATCAATAGTCTACCGTGCCACAGGGCAATACTATCCGCTTGCCTAATCGCGGTCTTCACTCTAACACATTTCGGTTCTAGGAATTATCAGTTCATCTGGAGCCATGACCGGCTCACTTCCACTTCAGCGTACTGATTTTCCAACCGATGGCGATTACTCTAGTTCTCTGTCGAATAATTTCGTTATGAGTTTTATCGGCCTGAGAGACATCCAGCATCGCACGCTCCATCGTACGCTAAGTTGGTAATTCAATGGTAAGTGTCCACGTCTCGATTGCACATGTCATTACAGGTAGGACGCACTGGTTGTATACTTTGCATATAACTTAACTTCCCATATCAGTCTATACGAATCCTTTTACTGATTGATAGATTTGGCGAACTTGTGCCGGCTAAGTTGGATAGTTGCAACTCAAGAGTTACAAAAGCGTTGTCAAACTTTGAATCTCCTACATTAGCATCACAAGCAAGTGAGCGTGCAGTACAACGAATAAATTGCTAGATCCCGGTATTCTATGAGGTTGTAATATCACTCCGGTCAAGCACGTTTATGGATTCCAAAGTGCTTTTTCTTAGAAATGTAATCACATCAATAGTAGTAAAACAATATTTCTCACAGTTTTCACAAATTGGCAACTTGGTGCTGTTTCGATGATGCAATCCGGAGCAGGATACAATAACCGTTCATTAGTTACTAGTATTTCCCTTAATTTTCAGTTCATTGACGATTTAGATTGATGAATTCAGGAGACTTAGCTTTATAAGATATTGATATAAAGACGAGTCTGAAGATGATAATTAATTTAAAAATGGAACTTTTTGCTATTTACCGTAGCACGTAGTCATCCTATTATAACGCGATGTCTACATTGCGGAAATATTTATTCCGCAACCATTGTGAGCACTTATCCTTATTTCTCTGTGAATTTTGTACGCAGCTGAAACGAGTACGCTCGACGCGTTATATAGGTATATACAGTATATATACATATGTATATTGCGTATCAAAATCCGGTTATTTTTTAAATTAAATTAGCAAGCCTAAATTTTTGCTATCTGAATGTTGCAGTGTACATACTCGTATGCCCAAATAACATCTATACAAATAAAAATTACATACCTTGGCTGACCAATTAATCCATGCCGAGTCTAAGCAGCTGAGGCTGTAAATTTAAAATTTATATATGATAAATTGTATTATGTTGCAAGCCCTCGTTAAAAAGGATTTCAAAGTTTACCCCTAAATAGGTAAAATAATAGATGAATAGTTGTATGGAATTGCGTCATTTTAAAAGTTAGACACAATTATGAGAGTGAAACTGACCCGCGGCGGTTTACGCTCTATGTTGATGAATGAGGCAGTTAGGGCAAGTTTCTTTATTTGATTGTGTACTGTATATTTATCACTTTAACGGGGTTATATGTGGGCGAAGTCGTCTGAGTACAAAAAGTGTACGCGTGAGAAGTTAAATGTGTTAAATTTCAGAATCTTGTCATGTAGCCAATGTATGTAAATGTAGTTTTCTCTAAAGCTCCACCAGCCTCTTTTTAGGAGTACGGAACTTTTTTCTAGAAACAACCGTTTTTTTCGGATTCAACTTGTGCCGTAGAAATAGCACTCCTGTCAAATTGTATGAATTATTCAGTGAGGGACTTAATTTGAATGAGTGGTTTTTTACAAACGTATTCATGGTTCGGCCTCTCTGTGTCATGTACAGTTAAAAATCCACTACTTTATTTTGAATTTGCATTAGCTTGAATAAGAATGTTCTGAGCAGAAATTTTAACAAGGATAATTTTTTTTTTGTATTTTCGTAGATCCTTTCCTCAATTTATTGTTAAGATATTTATTAACTTACTCCTGTGAGGTTAGAATTAAGAATCGTAACCACTCGTTTTAACAGAAAAATACAAACAATATTTTCTTAAATAATAAAACCACATATTTAAATTATATTTCATCCTAATGAATAATACGGATTCTTCACTTCTTGTGTGTTTTCATGCTCTGTGCCTCAATCATAACGTTCTGAAATCTATTGCATACGTTAGACGCATGAACTTCATTCGAGAAAACAAACGCTGAGACTGTATGTCTGGCCTGCTATATTGAATGCAGCGTCGAAATTGATTCGGTGGCTGAGGCTGGCAATTTACTTTTTTAGCTTCCCCTGGTAAGTTTGGACAGTGGCCAAAAACGGTCACTATTGTATCCAAAGTAAAATATTTATGAACACATCTTGTCCGCATAGTCCTGTCCACTAGATTCATTTTGTTAACACTAGGCATCTGGTTCCAGTTAAAAAGCTAGCTACGCTTTATTGGGAATTTGTCGTCGTAATTTGATATCTATTTAATTAATTTTTTTATAATCTGCGGCGCGATGGACCGACGACTTGAAGAAGGTGGCTGGCAGCGGATGGATGCGAGTTGCCCAAGACCGGGATCGTTGGCGTTCCTTGTGGGAGACCTTCGTTCAGCAGTGGACGGCGATAAGTTGATTGATGATTTATAATTTATGAGAATGTTGAATGAATAAGCTTTAATTAAGTAAATATTCTTATCTCACATCTCATATACGGCTGTCTGATTCCAAATTAGCTAGAACCTGTACTATGGTAACCAGACTACTGATAAACGTATTTAAATACTCATACAAATCAGAAATACATTACACCCAGATACAGAACAAATCATCGTGATCATCACGCAAATATCTGTCCTGGGTTTGAATTGAACTCATGACCTCTAGCTTAGCCGTCAGGGTCACAAACTACCAGACCAACAGACCCATCACGTTGACTTTAATTTGGGAATAGGTCTCACTAAATAAGGCCCTTTCTATGATTGTAAATTCAAGCTTCTAGTTTTATTTCACTTAAAGGTATAGGAGAATCCAAAACATCATACACATAGAAGAAGGAATTCTGTGGCTGTGTATTTTTCTTGATGTTGGCACTGCTATATATAACTTTTTTCTTCTGTATTAAGAGTCTGCCAAAGTGATTCTACTCCACCTGATAGAAAACATGAATAGAATTCAAGAGTTGTGGTTACCATACTCATTGCAAATGCAGACAATACAGTATGGTGACCTACACTATGGTGGCCTAGTGAGATACTTTTCCACGCAGCGCTTGAGGACGTAAAAGGCCTAACAGTCATCGTGGACACACAGTTTCCACTATAAATGTCACCCCTGTGTCAATGGGCCTCCGGTTTCGTACTCATCAACGAAACACGACAGCATGGATGCTGTCGCTTTATGTTGGTCTTCTGCGGGAGGGTACTACTGCCCCGGTCGAGGTGGCCCGGGCATGCTGAAATAAGCGTGGCTCTACTTCCTAATAAGTAGACAGCCTAGCTAGTAGATATATTACCAAAAATGTATTATAATACTTTGAACATATACAAATCCAATTACAGTTAATCAACTATTAGACAGTTCATAGTTCTGTAGCATTATATTGTAGAAACAGTTGCTAAAATAAGTCTAGTGTCAATTCTCAAATTGTCTACTTTTCAAGTAGCATATACACTACACAAGTATCTAACTCTAAATTAATCGAAATGAGTCCTTCAAGCAAAAGAAAACCCTGTTTAAAACAAATAGACTTCATATTTGACTATCACCTACTAACCTATTTACCGAAAACAGTGAATACTAAAACAAAACTTGTAGCCAACTTAACTGTATAAATTATATATAACAAGTGTAAGTGACAGTTACTCGAGTTAACAAGTCAACTGTTCTTTAAAGTGTTTAGAAGCGAACTAAGGATAAACTTTGTACTGGTAATAATTAAGTCGAAGAAATAATTTGAAGCTGTACTACACTATTTTAAAATTAGATCAATATTTGGAAAAAAACTTGTGACAGGGGACACATGTCGAAGTATCTGAACTGAAGATTTCAGGTATAAATTATGAAGCCGTTCTTTATAAGAAAGAGGCTGCGGCTTGAAGAAAATTTTATAAGTCTGCCAATAACAACATAGAAATTAAAACAGTTACCTCGTTAACATACCTCAAAATTGCTAAACAGATTAATTGCAGTTAAATTAACGAACGTGCATATCACTCTGGCACAGCACCATCTCAGCTGAAAGACGTCCGCTGTTGGAATTAAGCGTCCTCCAAGGTTCACTTCAACAACTGATTCTGTCGTCCTAGGCAGAGCCTGTACCCCGGTAACCATACTACTGACTAACACACTTATGATGATGTTTTCCCAGCCAATTTCAGCCAACTACGAAGGAGATGTTACAGTGTACAAGTGAGTGCGTGAACACAAGGGCACTCTCTGGTCCCTTATTCTCACAATCTGGGGGGACGGGTGGACGGCTATCTGCAATTAGGAAGAGATCAGGAGTACGACCGACGGCTTCACGTGCTCTGTGTTCTCCCAAGCACGGGAGTGAAAACCCCTGCTTCCAAATTTTGGGCTGTAATTACTTATTTCTATAAACTCAATAGCTCTTTTGTGCTCCGACCTGGACATCGCTGAGACCTCTTCATAGGCAGCCGCATACGTTAACTACTAGAATAACAACCGATCCTATCGTTCTACTCAGAGCCTGTATGATACACAGACTCCTGATTAACATACTTATGAAAACAAACTTACTATAGATAACTTCACCTTAAGTAATAACTTGTCTTGTTTTGTGTGGGAATTGACACTATCAACCCGGTTATCGTCCACCAGCCTATTAGTTAGTTTCACTAATTATTAGACCGACGGCCCCGTACAATGTTTTCGTATTACAACAGTGTTAACTGGCTAGGTCAGCGGTTCTCAATCTTTTTTGGTGACGGAACCCTTTTGGAAAGCGAAATACTTGACGGAACCCTATAATAAAACAATAGTTTTTAAAAGTGTATTCTTTATTAATAAGCATAATAAAAGTACAATGTAACAGTTAGTTATTACTTACTTACATAACAAGTATAATAATAGAAGTTATTAAAAAAGAAAAAAAATCTAATGGGAGGTATGAAACTGTTTTTTATTTTTCATCAATTGGTTGATATCAGGTTTGATAGAGGACAGTTGAAGTCTCATATCAGGTTCGGCGTCCAGTCTATTGCGGTATTTTGTTTTCGTAGCTGCATAGGTTGAGAATCCTGTTTCGCACAAATATGTTGTTGGGAACGGGAGAAGAATATTCAGAGCCATTTTGGCAAGCATTGGAGATTCATCACGAATTCTGCACCAAAAATCGTTGAGAGGCGTCGTTTTGAACAGTACCTCCATACTTGTGTCTGATGACATATCTAAAAGAGATTCATATATCTCGTTTGATATACTTTCGGGCTTTTGTAAGTTGGGTAAAAAAGGATTATGAATCCATGAATTCAGTTTCATTTTTGTATTTTGTTCTTCGGGAAAATACTTCTCAAAAGATGCGCGCATCGAAGTGAGATATTTGACCAATTCCTCAAATACATCATCTTGAAACATTTCTGAATCGTTATCGCTAACAAACTCATTGAGTGAGGTAAAGCTTTCTATTTCTCTCTTTCCAACGCAAATAATCCAAAAATCTAATTTTCTTTTGAAGGCAGTTATTTTATCACAGGCCTGGAACACTGTTGTCTGTTTACCTTGCAATGATACATTTAATTCGTTCAGTTTTTGAAAGATATCCGCCATAAAAGACAGTCGGAACAACCAAGTTTTATCATACAAACGGTCTTTCAAATTAAAAGCAGTATCTGAAAGAAACATTTGTAACTCGGCTCTAAGTTCAAATAGCCTTGTTAAAGTTTTACCCCTAGACAGCCATCGCACTTCTGTATGGAGCAGCAGTGTTTTATGTTTGCTGCCATAATCTTCACACAATAATGAGAACAATCGGGATTGTAGTGGTCGTGTTTTGATAAAATTAATTATTTTTACCGCTTCTTCCATAACTAATTTTAGATTTGACGGCATTTGCTTCATCGCAAGTGCTTGTCTATGCAGGATACAATGGCTGGAACTACAATTAGGCGCTTTATTTTTTATTCGTGACACTAGTCCTGCTGTAATACCCGTCATCGCCTTGGCCCCATCTGTACAAATGTCAATGCAATTGTTTCAACTGAGATTATTTTCCCCAAAAAATATATTTATTTTATTAAAAATTTCTTCTCCGGTAGTTTTTGTGGGCAGCGGTGAACACATAAGCATATCTTCTTCCAAAGAACTTTCATATGGATATCTCACGATAACCAGCAAGATAGCCAGACCAGCGACATCAGTAGACTCATCTATTTGCAAGACGAATCGTGTTTCTTGTAGACGTGTAACTAATTCTTGTTTGACGTAGCTTGCCAGATCATGAATTCGCCGTGAAACAGTATCGTTTGATAGCGGCACAGTAGAAACATGCTTTGCAGATTTTTCATCGAGCATACATTTTGTTATGTCTAACACACATGGTTTTATTAAATTCTCAGCGATAGTGTGCGCTTCACCTGCTTGTGCAATGCGATAGCTAACTAAATATGATGCCTCTGTGGCCTTTTCATTGATAGTTTGGGTTACATGCATCATAGTTTTTTGACTTTCCAATAACTGTTCTTTTTTACGTACAAAAAATTCTTTATTTTTGTCTTTAGACTCGGGGTGTACAGTTTCTAAATGCCGGCGCAACTTGGCAGGTGCCATGGAACTATTAGGAAGCAGTTTACTACATAACATGCAGAGAGGTGAGCCGTTGGAATCAACAAATCCGAAATTGATATATGATTCATCATACTTCCTTTTTTTCGCCTTTGAAACCGTGGAACTTGACGTCGTTGCATAATCGTCTGGATCGGTAATTGCTGTATACTCCGCGCGATCTGATTTTGAACATTCGGCTTCGTTAGAAGATGTTGTTGCAACACGTTTAACGCCTGTAAGCCAACGTTCCATTCTTCTTTATTAATAATGTTACATGTCAGGATGGTGGGGTCAAAATAACGCACGATCGTTACTGCGTAAAAGAGTTTAGTCCAAAGAAGAAATGTACAATCAGAATACAGCAGTAGAACACTAAACACTTTGTTTCTAGCAAGTAGGTACTAATCACTCCGAACACTAATCGTCGACTAACTAAGCGTCGAGGCGCGATCGCCGCTTTTATAGTCCTAGCCAGATCTCGAACATTCTCAAAAATACTCGAGTCGGCGCCTTTGATAAATAACAAGCCGAAATAAAAATAGAAATACAAAAAATGCTGTGTAAACAATTTCGACTTTACGTTTTAAAATTAGAGCCGAAAGTAGCTTGTTTACAATTATTGTTAATCTCAGGGGCGGCTTTTATCAAAGGGACTCGCGCGCTTTTATCAAAGGGACTCGCGCTCACAAGTAGATATCCGCGGTGGCGGCATAGTAAAATTGTACGAGGTGACTAAGGTCGGCTGCGCCTCGTGAATCGTGATACGCCGCGTCAGAACGGTCGACCAGAGAGAGGTGTTTGGAATTTTTTCTAAATTCTTGCGGAACCCCTACAGGGATGTCGCGGAACCCTAGGGTTCCGCGGAACACACTTAGAGAATGGCGGGGCTAGGTAGTCATATTTTAGAAAAAAGAGGAAATAAACTATTACTATTTTCGTAATACCCTTTTTTTTCTATTTTTCGTACAGTGTGGAAATCCTCACGGATACCACCGAAGGGTGGTTATGTTGGTAATACCCTATTCCTATCAATGTTATTTTGGTATCTGTCTCAGACTTTATCCTTTCAAGACTAGTTTAATATCTTATTTGAATTATTTCTGTGCTTCTTGATAATTTCAAGTACAGTTTAATTGTTACTAATGTAAGAATTAGCATTGCCTTTTGTGTTTGAATAGCATGTAACTATAAAGCTTTAGGAGATTTAAGAAATACTTTAAGACATAAATTGTATGTTTACAATATTTCTACTAATATTATAAATGCGAAAATTATTCCATATATCTGTTATGCTGTCACGATTAAAGCTTCAAATATAGACAAAATATGACTAGAGTTATTTTAGAATTTTTCTAATTATTGTATCTATCAATTAGACACTAGTTTAGCGTGTTACCTGACATTTACCTCTGCTATAAATTAGAAATATATATTTTCGCGCACAAACAGAGAGACCAATATAAAGATATGATTAGGTCATAAAGATTTCGTGTTGAGTGATCACTGGCTATTGCTTGCTACTGTACACACAAACTTCCATGCAACCGTTCATTTCGTATTTTATCACCCTAGGCGTGGCATTTTAATGTTTCTTCTTTAAAATGATTTTACAACATAAAAAGCGTAAGCCCATTGAGGCAGGGGTGATAGTTTTAATGGTAAGTGTGTGAAAATAAAAAAAAAACGAGGACTGTCATGCGTTTTACGTCTCCAAGCGGGGCGTGAAAAGGCATATCACTATGCCACTATAGTGTGGGGCACTATACTGCATTGTTTGCATTCGCAATGAGTATAGTGACCTCAACTCACGTATTCTATTTATGCTTCCCATCAGACAGAGTAGAGCCACTTTAGCACTTAAATTATAAAAAAAATGTAGCCAGAATTTCAAGTTTTTTACCCTAGTAGTGTAGGTTTTGCGTTTATAAACATGTCGGTCAGGGTGATTAATGTTATATACATAGATGAGTTGACATGAACCTAAAAACAGATTTGCAAAACATATTCTCTCACACGTAACGCTGACCTTTCCATCATCTTCAATCTTACATCAACCATTTTGTTTCCCTCCCTTTCCAGGTGTGTACAGATTATGTCAACAACGTAAACCTTAAACTTCGCAGGTAGTAGGCGGGCTATTAGTTTATTAGGCTGAACTTGCTTAAGTATTAACAAGTTTAATCCCGGCCTTAATGGAGGTTGTATTGCAGAGTCTTAGTATCGGTTTGTTTACTTTCAAGGGTTTTAAACTTTCTTTGAAATGTTCTTGAATAACATTAAATTTATTGGAAGAAAATTATTTATCATTTTATCGGATGTTTAAATAAAGAAATCGTATTTTTTTTAAGAACACCACCCGCATTAGGAGTAAAACCTGTGTCGCAGGGGACTTTACAACAATAATTTATGGATCGCACAAAGTATTGTCCCATGTGGGGTTTGGACCCACAACACTCGGCGTGGCAACCGCTTAAACCAACAGGCCTATCGTGCCGTCAATGTTAAAAAAAAAATAGTTTTCTATTATTAATCACTTCATTTGTTTCCATCATTATCTTTCTTAGCTTCCAAATTTACGTGAACAGTGGAGTAGCATGCTAGAACTTGCATGAACCCTGATATCTATAATTGTTATAGAGTACTGAAACTAATTAGTATTGTACACCTGTTACAGCTGTAATTTTCCTTTGAAGGGTATTTAATATAAGTTATTCTAATCAATGATTTCAATCTCAAATAAGTGCTACATTTGATTTCTTTGTTATACTCGTATCAATCGCGATACAAAAGAAAGTTTACCAAACAGATAATGGAACTTCCTATTAATGAATGAAATTTCAAAGTAAGATATACACCTACGGATATTGCTCTTGCTTGATAGACTTATAACATATTTAATATTACAGTTCGCTATCTTTATAATACATTTTCTGAAATATTCAATAGATATGGGTTACTTCGAAACATTATGTTAAAATATAGCTTGATTTCTGTGACAGCTGTCACTAGTATCGTTTTAGAACTTACGAGGCACCGTTTAGGTATGAATTTTGCATCATTCTGATAAAATTGGCATGTAATGATATAAAATAAAACTGTGTGTTCAAAGATACTTCGTTGGCTTCGTAGCTATATGTCACAGAGTCAAATTATATTTTAAGGGCTGTAGCTATTACTGTTACCACTGACTCAAAAAAGTGGAATTTAAAAGATGGTCATAAACTTGTAACTCTTAAGTAGTAGGTAACTACCTCGACACACGATTACTTCAATCATCATCATCAACAGCCTTTTACAGTCCACTGCTGGACATAAGCCTCTCCTTAGCGAGGTTCTAACCTACTATACCACGCTGGCCAGACGGGTTGGAATAGGGTTTGTTTCAAGTTTTTCTTCTCTTTGTAATGATGTTGTCTTGGATATTTGGTTACCTTAGTCGCCTTTTACGACACCCACGGGATGAATAAGGGTGGTAACACTATGTATTCTTAATCCGTCCCCACACGGACACGATTATTTGCAACCACTTTCTTAAATCAGTGGTAACTGCAGTAGTCTATGTCTTACTTCGTACTCTTTTCATATTTATCATTATACCAACTGTTCTGCGCTTTTGTTAAGGAACATCCATCTATCCGAATAATATATTTATAAATTTATAACGATAAATATAAGTATTGTAATCAATTTAGTCTCTATTAAAAGCAGTTATTTTGAATGAGGTTATAAATAAAATGTGTAACAAATTTTCCCAAAATGTCCTTATAAGGACTTTACGATGGCGATATTATAATATCGCCATCGTAAAAATGTCTAGAAGCGATAATACACAATGTCAGCGGAAATAAAAATGACAAAGCCTTGAAATTCATTTCGTGCCTACCCTCGCTCTCGGTGTCAGCCGTGACTGTCTTATAATTTGGCAAATAGGAACCAAAATCTCTTTAAGTTAAAAAATGAAGACAATTTTACTAAAACTGGCTAAAAGAGCTAGCATGAACAGATATAAGGTAGCTCCAAGAGGTCTATGAGCAGATTATGCTCCTATGGAATAGAATGAAATAGAGTTTTCAAGTAGCCACTTGCTCTAGTTCTTGTGTTCTTGTATTTAATATAGAAGGATTGCAAAATTTCTACTCACATTTATGATGAATACACTAAAATAATAATTAGTTTTATTTTATTAAAGTGTAAAGAGGGGACTAAAAAATCTTGTACATCCCTTATTTTCTTTTTGAAGTGAAAACTTCTTTAGGCGCGTTGAGCGTTTTGGTAGAGGGTAAAATCCTCGGCTCGCGTCACCGACATGCTAATGATAATAGTATATCTATAGCTATGGAGAATATGATATTATATATTATATATGAAATTTATTATTATTATATATTATATATGATATTATATATTATATATAGCTATATATGAAACATAAAAAATTTCATATAATTTTTGCATATAGTTTTAATCACTCTCAACTTAATAGTTCCGTTTTCACTTCTATCGGCAGTCCCACGACTGCTACTGTTTTTTTTTCTATATTGAGAGCCTGGCTAAATGACTTTACTCTGCCTGATGGAAAGCACAAACAGAATTCAAGAGTTGTGGTCACCATACTCACTGCAAATGCAGACAATGCAGTATGGTGACCTATACTATGGCGGCCTTGTGAGATGCTTTTTCACATCCCGCTTGGGGACGTAAAAGACATGACAGTCATCGTGACAGTATAAGACTTACACAGTTACCACGATAACTGTCACCCCTGCATCAATGGGCCTCCGGCCTCACAAGAGATAGGTGAATAACGAAGGGTGACAATAATTATGATTACACATCGGGCCAAATACAGTTTACTACGTTGAGTAGAAATTTTCTTGAATCTAAGCCGTTTCAGGAATTCCTATTTTATACCAATATAATAGGAAAAAATAGGCAGTATTCAAAAGTAAGCAACGTACTTATGTTTCTTTAAATGCAGATGTTCATGCCTGGTAATAGTCTCAGGTGATCTTTCTTGAGGAAAATATTTTAATCAGTTATATCATAAATGCAAATGGTAAGCAAATAAGCTACTGAAATATTTTAGTCTTACAACGAGACTAATCGAATAATTACGATAAGCTCTTATAATCCTTCATTTAAATAGACTACCTTTATTTAACCACAATCCAGAGGAAATTGGGACATTTCTCTAAAGCTATTGTAACCAAAGCTGTCACGACCAGACAACCGATTATAATAATTGGCTGTTGGTATAAACTCGGTTTTATAATCCTCAAGCCGGAAATCTTCTAAGAGATTATTGTCAGTTTATAGAACTTTACAACCGAGAAGTTTTGGGATGTTGGTTTCTAAGATTATGTAATGTGATTGACACAAATATCTTCACTGAGGTGGCTTTAAAGTTTCCTGTTCCACACTTGTTCGGTTTAGTCACAATCTGCAATTCGGGTCGAATGTTGGAAAGTTCAAATTGGTGGTATTCAGTCCTATGTATATAATTTCTTCATCAAGACAGTATATATCGATGGCAGAAAGTGGAAAAGTATCTTGAAAATATAACAAAACAACTTTTTAATATAAAATTGATCAGAAGAAAAAGTCACTTCGAACAGTCTGTGTCTCGTCTGCCCACTACGATATTAAAAACAATACAGCATGGATGTTTCTTATATTTTTCATATTATTTATTAAACAAAATTGCTGTAGCTAGAGATAATGGCCTAATTTTTAAAAATAAAATAAATACGATAATACTAAGAGATACAGCATTTCTGTCGTTGCAAAATTGCATTATATATATATATGTATATATACGATAAGTTTTCAGAAGTGGCGTGTGTATATCGAATAGTTACTAAATATAGTAACTACAATTTCACTATTATATTCAAAATTTGAATATAATAGTGAAATTGTAGTTTACGCCACAAGAATAGAGTATTATTTTATCTGCAACGGCCAATACGTCACTCTAACCATATCCACCGCCTTTCATGCTCTTGGGCGTATTTCACAACTGAGTGCCAATAGCGAGAAATCTTAATTGGAATGAAGAAAAAAAAAACCTAAAAACTGGATAACGTATAGTGTCTCTACATGTTTAACGGGATTTAGCTCATGGGATTAAGACATCGGCAGTGGTCACCAACTTATTTTTTTTTGTTTTACGTGGAAACCTACCAAAGTGACTATTCTGCCTGATGGGAAGCATGAGTAAAAGTCAAGAATGGTTATTTGAGGTTATCTGAATATCTACTTTAAGGCTCAATGGGTCTGGGATAAGTCGTTGCTTCTCAGCCGCGTCATTTCGGCAGCACAAAGCTTCTATGACTTAATCCCGAAAATTAGGACTGCAGAACTACATCAACATACAATTATATAGAAGTATACGAAGAATAGTATAATCATCGCTTATGTCTAGCATTTGTGAATTATGAGAAGACCTTTGACTTGATCGAGACCTTATCTTTTTCACAGCCCCTGCAACATTGTCAAGTGGACTGCCGATATACGAGTATTCTACGTCAGTGTTGAGATCTCTCCACGAAGCCACCGCTATGTCCGTCCAAGTACAGAATCAGCAAAGAAAGACTACGATTGCATCTGGAAGTGAAACGAGAGGACATGATTTACCCGAAATTATAAGCGTAATCATAATCGTAATATCAAAACGAATCTAGAACCAGGTACAACTAATTGTACCTAAATTGGTTTAGATTATTTTTGAATTTAGTAAGTAAAGTTTCAATTTGATAAAAGAGTGTGTAATAGTTAACATAAACATGCTTAGTCCAAACAAGTTTAAATTAGAATAGAATAAACTGAGAGCTAAGCTTTAAAGCCTATTGCTCAACAGTGGACTATTATAGGGATAAAACTCTTCGTACAAAAATTATTTGACGGTGATTTTGTTTTCATCTGTTTTAAAGAATTTCTTCTAAGTCGGATGTCTAATTTAAGTTCATTTACTTTAACCTTTTAAATATAATAATTATCGTTGTACTTACCATCTAGAGTTTTATAAGAGAGTTTATGCTTTAACCTGCCAAAGTAACTCTATAGTACAGTGAAGCTGATGGAAAGCATGAATAGAATCCAAAAGTTGTAGTCACCATAATCATTGTGAATGCTGAAAATGCAGTATGGTGACCCACGCTATGGCGGCCTATTATGATTTTTTACGCCTCACTTGGGGACGTGAAAGACATGACAGTCATCGTAGCATTGTATTGCACACATTTACCACGACAACTGTCACCCCTGCATCAATGAGCCTCCGATTTCGCACTCACCAACGAAACACAACAGCATGGATGCTGTCGCTTTAGGTTATCGATTTGTTTAAACAAGGCTCTACAGTTGGTGACAAGCTCTTATAGTTTTAAACAGGTAGGTACATCTTTAGCGATTTGTTACGGGTGGTGCAGCGTAGGGTCCTCACTGCAGTTATTAGAAATCTCTCGCTACCGGACTTCATATCCTCCATGGTCGGTAGCGACATTTGTTTTATCGCGGTTACTACCTGCTACGAAGTCGTGATTTCGCAGAAGGAGGTGGCGGAGAAGGCCCACGAGGACCGATTCCACTGGGACCCATTTCCCCGCCCTGAGTGTGGCCGCAGGTGGACGGGACGGGTTTTCCCTTCCATCCGTTACAGAGGCCAGCCGCGAAGAGGCGACATCCGCGTGTGCCTTAAGCATGCAAGGCAAGCGCCAGCAGGCAGGTGCTAGGAGGGTTCCGGATGACGTAACAACAACTGTTTTCGGATCCCTCCTGTTTCAGGCGTAAAGTGGCACACCGTGTGGTTTTAGTAGGTCCGATTCCGACATACCAGCCCGCCGCAAACCGCGGTGTGGTGACGGTCCGAGGAGGTTTCTAAACGTTGAAAAAAGGCAGATACATATCGTCCATTTGTTATTTTAATAGTCTTAATTTTAAAAAGTTACCTCACTTTGTGTTACATCACACAAATAATTATTAATTTAACAAAAAAACAATAAACATTTTCGAACAATAAGAAAGTTAATGGCGGTAAGCAAAGAGCAATGACAGCTGTGGCAGATGGTTATGCAACCAACCGAGAAACTTTAAACAAGTAATTTTAATTAGTATCTCTTAATTAAAGTAATAAAGATGACATTCGTGGTGCGACTCATCTAGGTCAGCTGATTTCCAATTTGGCAATGAACGGACTGCACAACCTATGTTATCTTTATCAATAGTTATGGGTTCCATAGCTGTTATAGACTCACGCGTTTGACATCCCGCAACCAATCATCTTCTGGATGGCTGACAGACACTGACCAGATGTTACGCCAACATGTATTAATGGTAATTTCAACTGAAAAATGCCCATCACTAACATATAGACACCACTTTTCATTTCTCATTTATTTGGAACATTTGATTCTGATTATACTAATTTACACGTTTCCTATCCTATTTGCCTAAGCATAAGCTTTTTGTTTTAGAAAGTCTATGTCCTCGGCGACACATGAAATGTACTGTTGAGGACCAATAGTAGTCGCTAAGAATGCCTATTTCACAAAGCGCATTACTTTCGGTCGCGTATTACCTAATTGCAAGCTAATTACTACCAATAAGTGTCCTGTTCTCAGCAATACGACGTTAATTTCTATGCTGTTAAGCTTGCACGGTATTTTTGAGTCGAACACAAGTCATGTGTTCTACAAATTAACATCAACTACTCGATGAACTGCGATTGCCGCAGTGTAGAATAGAATGTGTATCACAATAATCATCACTAAAAATTGAGCGCGACGCTTCCGTAAAAGCGAAAACTACTATTATTGTTTCCGGGGATAATAATTAATTATGCTATTAATCTAATACTTATTAACATATTTGCTGCAATTTCTCGAGTATAACATTTTGACATGACGTTTAAACGTCGTGTTTCACGTTACAGATATTTTATTTAAACAATATTATTATATTAGTATTATTTTAAATGTATTCAACTTGCTGATGTTGATTTTTACTATTCTGAACAGAAAAAAATACATATTTTAAAAATATTTTTGAGAAATTCTAAGTGTTTTTAGTGTTGCTAGTTTATTAGTATTATTGATACCTATGTACGTATTATAATTACAATCCATCGCATTGTTATCCTATTTCGTAACATAATATAAAAACCTCCCTCAAACTTATAGCGTTGAACCCTTGTTTTAATATCTTTTTAGCGAAAGACGCCAGACGATTCGACCCAAAAAATAATGACACTGCAAATTTTCACATAACAAAAAGGCAACATACTTAGGCGAGCGAAATAAGAAAATATTTGGAGCAAAATAAAAGAATTGAAACAAAAAAAAAACGGGATCGTTACGGCAAGTTGGAAAGAATAGCATTTTGGACGGACGTTCAATTGTTGATCCGTCGTTATGCACTCACTGTTGCCTGGCAACGCCCTTGTTTCAGCACTTTGTTAGATTCTTAAAAATGGAATCACATCGCAAGTTCTGCGAGCCCTTGAGTTTTTATCCGTCTGTGATCGTATTATACAGATGGATAGTGTTATTGTAAGGGCGTCTGCTAGACATTGCTATTAGCGATAGGACTACCCATTGTTCTCGTGTTTTAATGTTAAGTATCTATCCATGTTATTTTCACTGTTGATGTACAATAAAGAATATCTATCTAATTTATCTGTATTTTATAGCTTATACGTTGAAAACAAGTAAGAAAACAAATGTTGAATAATGGTAAGTATTCTTACTGCATTCGATTGGTCTTACTTTACCTTATTATTTTTTTTTATATTATGAGATTACGGTTCAGTAATTTAATGTTGTAAAATGTTTTGAAATAATATTAGATACCGTATCATACCTTAGCTATCTTACCGATCATCATGGTACCGTATACTCGACGACAGTGTTTGCCGACTTGTTTGAGGTTATCGACTTTAAGACTGAACGGGTCCTTGGGAAGTCGTTGCTTCTCAGCTGGCAGTCGTTGCAGAAGCATAAAGTTCCTATGACCTAATCTCGAAAATTAGGACTACATTGACATACAACTATACGGAAGATTATGAAGAATAGTATAATCGGTGTTTACGTCTAGCATATACGATAGCATAGCAATAATGATGTAGCAAAACGACGTAGGAAAAAAACAATTAAATTTAATCATAAATCATAAACTTTAAACTTATAATTCTCTACCTTACATATTATTTTACAACGTTCCAACCTACTCAAATGACTACCATAATACCCAATGAACTCTCATCACCAATGCACTTTTATGTTTCTGTAATATTCGGAAATACGATCTCATAAAATTACTTAATTCGTTCTCTCGTTACCACAGCAGGGAGCGCAAAGGGTGCCATGTGATCAAGCGTAGCGCTCCCCAAACAAAATTGTTAAAATAAAAATGAGCAAGTCACTTACATAATTATATTTCTGCCAAAACCCCTTGGGACGCCTCCGGATGATTCTACATCTCAATATAATTACTTAGAGTCATGTTACAGCTGTGGAGGAACGGATGTCATGTTCGATCAACACAAAAGAAGGATCCTACGACCAGGCAAGGTGCCTGGTAGGCTACGACCCAACAATTGATATTGGCAAATTATATATGTATATGCTAATCGGCGCGAGAATTTCTATACCATGACACAGAATTGATTAGCAGTTACTCCGTAGTTCGGTGTGTCTTTGGTAGATGGCGCTGTAGTTTAATCGTTTGTTGCGCTGTATGTTAAAGTCGCCTCAATATTCATATCCTGGTGATAAGTTGTAGTTTGATTCAAACAAGCTTCATTCGACTTCAATATTAACAGCTTTATTGTACACTTCACAATCTTGTGATCTAAAGAAAAGAGACAATTAATAAAAGTCATCACATTACACGTCTCCAAGACCAGAGTTCGATATATGATGAGACAGCTATCTATACTCTGCTGTATGGAAGTCGTCAGTGCAAGGAGTGAGTAGTTCCAGGGTGTTGGTACTATCATATTCGCATTAGTTGCAAATTTTGGTTTTGTTTAGTGAGTCATGTTCCTCAGTTCAAGGAGGATCTTTCGACCAGATGAAGAGTTCATGCCTGGTGGGTCGTGGCTCAATGTCTGATGTTGGGAAGATGTATACATGCTAATTGGTACGAGAATTTCTATATTGTGATACAGGATTAGTAGCTACTTTGTAGTTATTTGTTGTAGTATTTTCGGTAGATGGCATTGTAGTATGATTTTGTTACGCTATACGTCGAAGTTGCCACATCACTCCCCTCCACGACTGGAGGTTGATATATGATGAGTAAGCTAAATGTGCACATTTCTGGATACTGCTACTGCTGATCACTTCCTTTGAAAACTACTTTCAATCTCGTCGGGGTCACCACCGGATATTGTCAATCCAATTTAAGTCTTATACTATTTGAATATTACTTCTTTTACGAGATACGGAAGATTAGATAGAACGGACAAATTAGAAGCTAGTTACAGAAGTAGTACAAGAAAACAGGACAGATTTGAAGTGCGAAAGTAAAGAATAGCACTTATACCTAACAAAGAAAATAATACGTGAAATCAAAGCTGTCTGCTGGTTATAGTGAGCGGAATTAAAGTGACGCGTGTATGCTTTGCGCGGTAGGTATTCTAAGTAACATCTATTCTTATCATTCATCAACAGCCTTTTACAGTCCACTGCGTGACATAGGCCTCTTCTTAGCAAGGAGGTTTTGGCCTACTATAATACGCTGGCCAGACGAATTGGAATAGGGTTTGTTTCAAGTGTTCCTTCTTTTTGCAATGATGTTGTCTTGCATACTTTGTTGCCTTAGTCGGTTTTTACGACACCCACGGATGAACAGGGGTGGTTACACTATGTATTCTTAATCCGTCAACACACAGACATCCTCTTATCTTTGATCATCCTCCGCTTATCATGCTTTTAACTTTATTTCTGCACTCTGAAAGTGAAGATGAAGACCGTATATTGACATGAAAACTACTTATTCCTCTGCAATATCGAGCATCAAAAATTTGTTTGTAAGTGATTGCAGAAAGTGAAGATCGCCCATCGTACTACTTTTTTATTGTGTTTGTAAAGGGTCTACATTGTAATCGAACCGTCTAAGATCACATTGCATTACACATTGTATCCTAACCACAATAAACAATAAGCGTCCCTGTATGTATCAATCTAAATAAATTTTGGGTAAGCACCAAATGTTTTATGTATTTTCTGGAAAACTGAAATATTTCAGCAACGGTTGTTGTTTTCGGCATCGTAAAAGCGGAAACAATCTGCTAAGCACGGGAATACATTAACCGATATGTGTATATGCTATGAATACTTGAGTAGATCAGAATAGGCGCGGATTTGTGTCACATTATTTACGGCAAAGCAAATAGTTGCTTTTATTGGTTTTGTGTTAGTCGAATGCGGGGATTATTTTAAGACAACATTGTAATATTTTTAACATAGCGTTTTATAGAGACGAGAGTGATGTGTTAGAAGAAAAATCAGACCCATTTACTTCAATTTTTTTTTTATATACTCGTTTTTATATGTTAACAAATTTAATTCAAAGTCATATACAACAGATACATTAAATATGAACTTGACTTGAATACTTTATTATATTTTATTTTGAAGTCTTTCATGTCGAATTTGTAATTAAAATCAAATTTTAAAGCTAATGGTAGTCAAAAGTAAATTATATGTTAGTTTTTTAATTATTTTCAATGTAGTACGATAAGAAATAAAAGACTTTTAAAAGAAATTAGATCTTCAAAAAGATATTAATAATACAGCTACAACAAAGTTACCTGAAAAGTGTAAAACTTTCTTCGATCAATACTTAAAAATATATTAAAAAAACTTCACTACTTGTCTCCTTCACTCTTGAGCTATCCTGATTCCGTGAAATTCCAACGTTACCGATTAAAACGTCTTCAGAACGCCTGTATGTTATTTACTTTGAATTAATGTTAGTATATATATAATGTATTTATATATATGTGTATATATAATGGGTTTTTGACGTGACAACGTCTTATAATTCGATGGAGCCGGCTATGCGCACCAAAAAACATGACTCATGCGGCGTTACCTCGCTTTGAGGCGTTCCATTTAAGGCTTGAAGTTCAAGCGAGAGCGCGGAACGAGTGACAAAGAGGCACAATTGGCCTCCGCGTTCGTCAGCGTTCGACATCTCTCTCTTAATCTTTGAAATCTTTAATATCTCCTCTAGAGTACTCACGAAGTTGAAGGATGTTAGACGAATACACAATAGTGTAGTGAGGCACTTCGGCTTACCTCGTCAAACTTTACATCGCCTCGAGCGACTTTCTAGAGTACTTCGCCAAGGAACTTCGTCCAACTTCGCGAGTAGTGTGGAGGAGGCACATAAAAGGTACTCGGAAAGGGAAAATATTCCCTTTTTTAGTCTGTCCTGTATGAGGGTAGCGTTGGTTAAATCTTTTAAATGTATTAAGACTATATGAGATGAAACGATTGTTCGATGGAGGATAAGTTAACATAATATGAAGCCTGTAGAGTTTTATCTGTCACACTCTTATAAACTGTCTAGCAGTCTTTCTACTCTAAACTTTAACTGTAAGTTACACACATACACATATACGTACACACTCACAACATTTTCATCTATTTTCTTATTTGTTACTCTCAATTGCGTCACGGCCAAAAATTGTGAAAGCGTATTAAACTCCGAGAGGGGGCGCCAGGAATCCAGAGCACAGGGTGTATCCTACTTTGGATTCCTGACTCTCACAAATACGTAATACGTAAACTTAGTGTCATTTATTTTCTGGAAGAAAATAAAAAAAATCATATTTTAGCAAAAAACATCACAGCAATTCAAACAACACTTAAATTACGCATATAGCGTCATTCGTGTACTACTAGCTTGTCTGAGCTAGAGCAATACTATCGCTTGAACATAAGACAGCTATAAAATAATCGCTACTTTGTATTGTATACGACCAACATTAATTTGTTGGCGTTTTATTTCTTTCTGCAATTGCAGTTGACTATTACAAAGTTTTGTACTGCATAGGATCAACATTAGTTAGTCCAGAGGAGCTTTATCTTTTGCCATTTATTACACACAGGAAATTATCTAGCGTTTCTAAGACAGAAGAAGTGTCGTGGAATATTATACGAAGGAAGTTTCTGTTATTCAAACATTTAGTTAGACTAATTAAACATAAGTGATAAGTGATGAAAACATAAACTCTGATCATGATAAGTTTATATTTAAAGTATAGAAGCGTTTCCCAAAATATGTTTATTACGAGCTAAAATAAACTTTATAAATTTCTATTATTAGGTTCAAAATAAAATACATGAATACACAAGTTGATAATATATTACGTATATATTATTAATACTTCGGCACTCTATTGTTTATCGATTAGGAAAATTCTTTAATTTGTCGAAGTGTGCTTGTCGTTTGGTCTTATTTAATTTTGACACTAAATGCCAAAATCAAGAGTGAGAAATGAAGAATAAAGTTACTTCAAGTACCTGATGGAAGGCACGTTCAAGTCATAAAGTCGGTAAAACTTTTTTTATAGGTTATTAATTGACTTGTTTGTTTACAAGGCCGGAATACAAATAGGAAATAATCAACCTGTAAAGGAATTAATACAAAGACAATGTAGAATTTCACAATTTATCAAAATGATCAGCATCAAGATTAATTATAGCCTTTTTTTAATTAAAATACTATACATCAGGTCATTCTTACGAACTTATTAATTTTAAGTTAATAGTTCAGCGTTAGGTTTCAGGAATTCATAATATTTAAGATGTTATCTATGAGGTACAGTACGACTTTTTTTTTATTTTGGATCTTCCAAAGTGACTCCACTCTGCCTGATGGAAAACAAGAATAGAATCTAAGAGTGGTATTCACAATACTCTTTATGAATGCAGACAATTCAGTATGGTGACCTATGTTGGCCTAGTGAGATGCATTTTCACGCCCCACTTAAAGGATCTGGGGTCATAGTGGGAAAGAAACACGTACACTAGTAGTGAGTTCCTGGTTTTAACTAATTTGTACGGAAGGAAGAGCCGAATCACTTAGTTCGGGAGGAGGGAGAAGGTGGGAATAATAATGGGGTAACTGACTTTAGAAATCTCAAACAAAAATCCAAGTTAAATGGAATTAAAAGCACAAAATAAACAAAAAATCATCTTAAACACAACGTAATGAGTACATTTTATTAATATAACACAAATACGTCACTACCTCGACTGCATAACAGCGCTTCAGACGAAGACAGTGTCATTATATGTGGCGTAACGGCGTCACAGATTATGTAAATAAAGTATATACATGATTCACTGAAGTGAACGTTATATGTACGTTGTTAGGGCTGCCACCATCAAGTATCAAGAATATGTGTGGAAGACGTCGCTAAGAATTGAAAAGAGAACTCGAAGCTGTCAGATAAAAATTCCAAGTTGAGTGTGCGTTGAATTTAACACCGTGTTGGGGAACTATTATTGTTATCTGATATTCGTGTTCCGATATTCAATATTGGAAAAATGAATACGTTTAATCGGTGAGTTGTAAATAAATTGGACTTATATTAAAATTGAGACTTGCTGTTAATATAAAGATTTTGTTAATAGATGTATTCTAATGACTTTTTTTCTGAATATTACTTTTTTTATTTATTTTTACCTAATAACATTAACTGCTTGTTGTATTAATATACATTATGAGAATTAAAAATGATTTAAACTAATTAATGTAATATAATATTTCAATAGAGTTTTTTTGAAATAATATTTCACATGATGTTGTTTTATTTTGTTTTTTTATATTTTTCACGTCAGCTTTGTTCCTCATTTCTCATTAATGCAATCAGAATATGGTACAGTGAAGCGTGGCAGAGTAGTTCCAAATAAAAAAAAATTGAGTACTTCCATAAATAATAACTTATCGATGCGTGACAGCCCTACGTGTGAAGGGACGCATATAATTAGAGCATGTGTGTTAATACTTTAAAAAGTAGGATTAAATTTTACTATGCAAAGACAGGGTCCCTGATAAAAGCAGCTTCATTTAACATCTAATCATGGTAGCCTAGAAGTGTGAGTACCCTCTTGGAAAACTGCATACATAACTTACATACGAGTATATAACATACTTATATGAGATTTTATTTTTAGTCATGAACCTGGTAATGAAGTAGGAAAGAAACGAGAGAAGCTTGTAGTACTTGCATAATGATGTCTAACATAATTTGACATCTCATCTACTACCTGAGGGCCGACTCTAGGCTACCGAAGCGCTCATTACTCAAATTAAATAAAAAAAATGTAGGGGAGCAAGAGTAAAGATATAATATACATAAAAAAAAATACATTTTATCTAAACTTCTACACTTTTTTTACAATAATAATTATTCATGAAGTAGTTACACTTGATTTTATTCACACTAAACGTTCTTTGGTAGAGAACTCTAAGTTTGTCTTAAGTTCGCCTTTGAGCACATAATTTCTTAGTCTAAGTGACACAATATGTTTTTTTTGTTTTTTTTCTATATTAAGAGCCAACCAAAGTCACTCTACTCTGCTTGGTGGAAAGCATGAACAGAATCCAAGAGTTGTGATCACCATATTCGTTGTAAATGCAGACAATGCAGTATGGTGACTCACACTATGGCGGCCTAGTGAGATGTTTTTTCACACCCCGCTATACGTATAAATTCTCCACCATCCACTATACTGAGTAATTCTCAAATGATATCCGATAGTTGGGCACTTTTTATACTGTTTAAATCCGCTGACATACTGAAATTGACGGTTCAAAAAGTTAACAACATTTGCTAGAATTACTATTTTGACGCAAACGTGGGATTGTGTGACACAAATGAGTATGACACTATGAATATTCTTAGTCTTAGTATAAATTGATCATTTACATCATCTTTATAACCTTCGTTATGCTGGGTGACATATATTTCGTCAAGTTAATCTTTGACAGAGATTTTTACACGTCGAACTTTGTAGCTAGAGGTATACTTTTGGATTAGCCTTTTGAAGAAAGAATTATAGTTTTAAGTCAGCCTGCTCATAAAGACGGCACTATTCATACAGACCGCAAAAATTATTCAGAATCAACTTCTAGTTCTACGACTTTACTTAAATTACCTTTACCTTTTTCTACGCAGCGACTGGCATTGGTCCTCCGCAACGCAAAAGAGTAAACTTACTTCGAATGCCGAACTAGTTGTCAGTATATTTGAGGGAAGTGACTTCCCAATAACGGTTGCCCTAGATGCTCATGACAACCAGGACTGATGCTTTAACGTACTTTCCAACGCACGGGCGTGAAACCCTACCGAACTTCCATACTTCGGGCTATTCAGAATTTCTTCTAAGAAAAACTCAACAACAATTTTGGCCCAAATACGAAGTCGAACCCGAGATCTTTTGTTTGGTAGTTGCATATACTAAACGACAAGACCAATGAGGCAGTATTTCATTATTTACATTTTGTTAAAAAAATTCTGGCAATGGACTTGTTAAAGGTGACCGTAGACGGCGATGTTCACTTACCATCAACCATTTTCCCCAATCATATCACAAAAATGTTATTTCTTTTTCAGTTGATAATAATAACTCAATGGAATATAAGTATTTGCAGATGAGAATTATTTTACGGGTCTCTATAAAAATAAAGAGAACGACATATATAAGTCTTAAAAATATTTTGATCTTGTTTTAATAAATACGCAATGATGCAATACTTTCAGTGCTGAGTAATGTTACAAGGATATTATTTAAACACCTTGTTGGTTTACTTACATCATTTAATTGTTATTTTGAAAATTAAGAAGCAATGTTTCCTGAACCCTTCATAATTAAATCCACCAAGACTTGTTAATTTTTGTAATACATATCTCTCGTCTTTAGTTCCAAAGGGACAGACAGAGCCGTATTAAAACGTCCTAATTTGCGACAACGACTCTCTTTAATGTGTTCACAGGTAGCGGTGGTCACTTACCGCGTTCCATGATCCGTACGCTCGTACGCCCTTATATCATAAGACACGTGGTACTATACGTATTTAGGGATGCCACGAATTACGTGCTCTTCGAAAACAATAAATTATCGATAATTTTTAGCGGATTTTCCTATATTACGCATGAGCAACAAGGTGTAAACGGTTTGGACCGTATTTGAAATATAACTTGATACTGCCGAAGTACATGTTAGGTGTGATTTTTTATATATGTAATGTATTACACTTCATTAACTGGTTCGTAAAAAATGAAAATATAGGTGATACGAAACAAAATTACTTGTTTGAAGTTACTTTATCGGTTCCGTAACAATCTGTCACAGAGGTTCAGCTATACTCGTATTTTAAGGATTGTAAAAACACTAACAACTGACACAAAAAGTACTTACTAGAGAATTGTGTGGCAATCGCACAGTAATTTACGTATATTTATTACTGTCTCTATTACGTGGCCAATTTACGTGTCAGTTAAGGCAGGATTCATAGCTCATTTGCAAAGAAAAACATAACATTTCAGTGACTCTTAAGGCTTTACTTACTTGGCTGTCATAAATTATATCGCAAAAAACTGTGAGTTTCTTGTTGTAACATAATTATTGTGTTCGTAACCTGCTTTGAAGAAGTCAGTTTTTATTTTATTTGGTGAGAATTATGATGAAGCTACTAATTTGTCGCATTTTGTTTTGTGTAGGGGAGCAAACGAGCAAGCGGGCCACCTGATGGCAAGTATTTTAGACCTTGCGAGTAATTTATTTTAAATATATTTTTGTATGACTTTATTTACTAGGAACTACATTTTAGCCAGTTGTTTCTAAAGCGACAGCATCTGTGCTGTCGTGTTTCGTTGGTGAGTGCAAGACCGGAGGCCCATTGATGTGTGCAATACAATGCTACGATGGCTGTCATGTCTTTTATGTCCCCAAGTGAGGCGTAAAACAACGTAATAGGCCGCGATAATGTGGGTCACCATACTGCATTGTCAGCATTTGCAATGAGTATGGTGACCACAACTTTTGGATTTTATTCATGCTTTCCATCAAGCAGAGTAGAGTCACTTTGGCAGGCTATTAAAATAAAATAAAAAAAATACAAAAGGTGAAATTCTTTTATGAAAAATATATGTTTCATATTCATTAGGTTAATAAGTTTGGTTGTTTGCTGTTGGATTTAGTCATCGATTTCGATTGTTTCAGTTTTGCAATAATTTTTATTACTTCTAGACAGGGTTTTTTTACATGTGTATTTCATATTATTACTCAATATTCTTATCAACGTATCTGCAAACATTCATAATGATTGAATGTATAATATACAATTCTTGATGGATAAATATGAACACACATGAAAGCGGGGCGTGAAAAAACATCTCACTAGACCGGCAAAATGTGGGTCATATTTCATTGTCTGCATTCAAAATAAGTATGGTGACCTCAACTTTTAGATTCCATTCATGCTTTCTATCAGGCAAGCTAGAGTTACTTTGCTCAGCTCTTAATATAAAAGAAAAAATAGAAAGTCCACAATTTTATTTAATGTAGGAAGTATATAAAATAAATGTTGTGGTGTTTGTTGGTTTTGCATCTAAACAAGAGCCAAACTCTTTCATTTTTTAAATGAAAACAAATTTTGTTTTAAATGCAAATATTTTTTTAATGTTTTCTCATTATATATTATACAATATAATTACAAACTTGAAACAGGAGAAGTAATGATCTCATAACGTTATACCATTATCGCACCCCTAATACGTTCTTAATAATTTAATGGAAGCAAGCCTTCAGAGTATGATTCAATCATCAAAACGGCTTTATTCATGGTTCTTCATTTAAGAAAATACATCGAAAAGCTCATTGCCTCTGTCTCAGTGAATTCAAAGGAACTCAGAAATCTTAAAAGCCTTTTTGATTTTCTTTTGGCTCTTTCATTTAAATCCACATATTTAACATTAAGCGTGACGTGCATTCAAAAAGTACGAGAACATAGAAATCAAGTTAATAAATGTAAAAATCTTACCCTTAGAGTTCGTGACTTTATTCAATGAGCTAATTCATTTATATTTAGAACCCTTATTCAGGTTGGATTTTTTTTATATTAATAGCCTGCCAAAGTGACTCTACTCTGCCTGATGGAAAGCATGCATAGAATCCAAGAGTTGTGGTCGCCATACTCATTGTAAATGGAGACAATGTAGTGTGATGACCCACAGTATGGCGGCCTAGTGAGATGCTTTTTCACACCCCGCTTGGGGACGTAAAAGGCAGGACAGTCATCGTGTGTGGCAGTGTAATTGTAAGGCTTATACAGTTACCATGATAACTGTCACCCCTGCATCAATGGGCCTCCGGTCTCACACTCACCAACGAAACACGACAACACGGATACTGCTGTCGCTTTAGGTTGGTCTTCTGTGGGAGGATAGTACTGCCACGGTCGAGCCGGCCCGCTTGTGCTGAAATCAGCGTGGCTCTACTACCTTACAAATACTCATTTTGTAATGTATAGAAATCAGTCAATGAATTCATGTTTGTTAAATAATTTAGAATTCTTCTAGTTTAGGTCTCGTAAAACAATTGTGCCTTCCATACTCACATTACAAAATACATTACTTTATTGCACGTCAATTTCTTTGTAAGTTTTCATATATTTTTTCTTGTAAATATTTAATTAATTTATAAACATTAAAATTTGATAATCATAATAAAAAAATGTATATATTTTGGTATGTCCTTATTAAGAAAAAAATGAAGGCGGTAAAATAAAACATTGTAAAATTATTACATTATTGATTGATGTGATGCCGAAATCCGGTGATGTTGCTTTTGACAGGTTATTTTGCCGTTTAAAAATATAACGATACGAAGCAGTAGAAAAAAGTTAAATATGCCTTTAATAAACAAGTTATAGGATAAATAAGAAGAGCATATACTCAAATTTACAAATTTGAGTACATTTTATATCTACTACAGCATTTCTCGTTATGATAATTTTATTTTGTTGGACATTTATGACTCCCTTTATTTTGGCACCTCACTCGATAGATTTGGAAGAAAAAAAATGCTTTAAAACATTATTTTACACACAATATCTATATTTCTATTATGTTCATTTATCTATATCATTGTTAATCCAAACTTAATAACACTTGAAATAACAAAATTTATGAAGCTATTTAGGTCGTAGAACGTACCGAAGAAACTCGAGAAGCAATACTATTCTTCTGACACAGTCGGGTCATAAAATTTTAAATACTTTATACGGAATAAATTCATTATAAATACTGTTCTTAACTATATAATTGTACTCTAATATTTTAATGTTTTTTCTAACTTCATACCTGTATTTTTTTTAATAGCCTGCCATAGTGACTCTACTCTGCCTGATAGAAAGCATGAAGAGAATCCAAGAGTTGTGGTCACCATACTCATTGTAAATATAGACAATGCAGTGTGGTGACCCACGCTATGGCGGCCAAGTGAGGTGCTTTTTCACACCCCGCTTGGTGACGTAAAAGGCATGACAGTCATCGTGGCAGTGTAAGGGTCACACAGTATCACAATAAATGTCACCTCTGCATCAATGGGCCTCCGGTCTCGCATTAACCAACGAAACATGACAGCACGAATGCTATCGTTTTAGGTTGGTCTTTTGTGGGAGGGTAGTATTACCCCGGTCGAGCCGACCCATTCGTACTGAAATCAGCGTGGCTCTACTAACTAATAAACGTATCGTTATCTGGTAGCCTGCACCTATTTAAGATCGTTTAAAATAGTTGTGGCCTTTGTATTTCATGTGGCATTATTACCTAACTTCTTAAGGCAAAGAATCTTAAAGTCCATAGATTGTCTTGTCATAATCCTTCAGCGTACATAACAAACCACTTCACATAAAATAGGACGTCTCAGAAAGTTAAGGGCCATAACAGTTACTACGTCCATTATACGTTGGCAAAGTGCTTTGTGAAATCGCAAAGGTATCGAACTCCATACCTGTTATGTCTTTGTAACTTCGTGGTACTTTATAGTCAATACAAGTTTAGTGTTGTTTTCAAACATCATTGTAATACCACTATATATGCTGTTACGTATGCAAATAACTTGAAAGTTTGGAAGCTAGAGACTGTTGCTATTGTGTCGGAGTGTTGTCGTTAAGTTGTTCAATACGATGTTCTTTTTGATTCAAATTGATTAAGGTTTCATATGTGACGTAAAAGATAGATTAGTCAGTATAACACATTAAAGATTATTTATGAAGGAATGCATAAGTGGGCTTTCAAAGTTTTTTAAACTATCAGACGGGTAAATGACCACTGTCGTTCGTATTTCTGACTCAAGTCAAGAGGCACATGTTATGTTAGCAACCTAAAGAAGATAAAAATATCCCCCTGGAATCAAGGAGAGTGTGGTTAATCTTTCGCTAGCGTAACAATCTTTGTGAAAAACTACGAAACAACTGATTAACATGGTTTTTCTGGTTCATATATTTCATCAGAGCATTAGTTTCAGGATTGGTCCACCAATAATCTTATTTACTCGATGAAAAGTAACGTAATATGCGGATGACTTAGTGGCGTAAGCGGTTACCTTACCGCTTTCTAATGCCCCGAGTGTTTCGAGTTCAAACTCCATATGGGACAACACACAATTGTTGTTCTGAGTCTGGATGTTCTTTGTGTCCATTTCACGTATGTTCGTGTTGAAGTTGCGTTCTTTAAAAAAAAATAACATTCTTATTCTATGAGAGCGTGCTATTAATGCAGTCGGGACATGGCTCTTCAAGGTTAATCACTTCAAACGCATCAGACATGGTAATCTATCTTTAACATTTAGAATAGTTTCAGAGTTGTCAATATGGAAATTAATTTATATCATAACATAACATGAACACAATTTCCTGAGCCCATCAGATAGAAACATCACGTAGAAGAGATCCCGGATTTTGAATTCAATTTAAACCTTAACTGAAGTTATCGGATAAGTAGATTGGGAGACATCAAACCGATGTATTACAAGCAGTAGTGATGATATAATTTTGAAATAATATTATATGTTCATATTATATGTTACAGGTCTACAGTATTAGATGTTATTTTCTGAAAACACTTATAATACCGCACTTATTATAGAATAAATGAATTTCTGTTTTCTGATGATGGTGATCTTATCCTTATTAAATAATAAATACATACAACGACATCTAGTTTCAACCTAAGCAGAGCTTGTGCTATGATAACTAGACTGACTGATATAATACTTATATACTTTTTTTATGTAAATATTTTATGTTATACATAGAAAAAACCCAAACTTCGAAACAAATATTTGCAGATAATACAAACATTTGGTCCGACTTGGAAATCTGGTTCGATGCCCGGGTCCTCAGACGTCAAGCACGGCAGTCGTCGTATTCACTACCGCTGCGCCACCGAGGTAGCTATAGTACGAGGGGGCGTTTTTAAGTTCGCGGAATGGAGGGTATTGAGTAATAATAAAAACACAAAATTATTTTTCTTTTTCTATATATTCCCCTGCAACACGAATACATTTTTCAGATCTTTCAATTAGTTTTTTTATTCCCTCGTAAAAAAAAGTTTTATCTTTGTCTGAAAAATACGCCGAAACCGCCTCCTTAACCTCCTCATCAGTTGAAAATTTCTTACCACGTAATTCTTTTTTCATTTTTGGAAAGAGATAATAATCACTCGGAGCCAAATCTGGACTGTAGGGTGGGTGATTCAAAATATCGAAGCCCACCTTATGCAGGGCAGCCAGTGCGACTCGGCTCTTGTGAACGGGAGCATTGTCATGCAATAGCAGGACACCTTTCGTTAATTTTCCCCGTCTTTTTTCTTTGATGGCTTCTTTTAACTGTTCTAAGATTGAAGCGTAGTATTCCCCCGTTATAGAAATACCTTTATCTTTATAATCTATCAATAATATTCCTTCTGAGTCCCAAAAAATCGTTGCCATGAGTTTCCCAGCCGACTGTGAAACCTTAAATTTCTTGGGTGGTGCTGTGCCCTTTTTGTGCCACTGCATGGAGTCTTGTTTGGACTCGGGTTCATAATGATGAACCCAAGTTTCATCCCCAGTAACAATTTGATTCAATACGCCATCCTTGTCTTCATTGCAGAGGTCCAAAAACGCACGTGAACATTCCACGCGCTGTTGTTTTTGCAATGGCGTGAGCATTCTCGGCACCCACCGTGCGCTAACCTTAGTCATGCCAAGATGATCGTGTAAAATTTTAAAAATTGTTGTATCCGATACTCCAACCATTTCTGCGAGTTGTTTCTTTTTTAGTCGAGCATCTTCCAATACAATTTTTTCTACTTTTGCAATAACTTCTGGCGTAGTCACCTCAACGGAGCGCCCCGGCCTCGGGTCGTCTTCAAGTGATTCCCTGCCTTGTTTAAATAAACTATGCCACTTGTAGACCATTGTTTTTCCTGGGCAAGAATCCCCGTAAACCGATGACATCTTATTGAGTATGGTTTGAACAGACTTTCCTTGCTTAGTAAGGAACTTTATCACCGCACGGAATTCAATTTTCTCCATTTTTTTTACTTCGTTCCCGATTAAAATACTTGGTCAACGATAGTTTAATAACTAATGATCCAATCACAACAAATTTTACTATGCAGACTAATTATGAGTCACTGAATACGGTAGGCATCAAAAGAGCGCGTTTACCCGCCTTTTTCACTGTCATTCCGCGAACTTAAAAACTTACCCTCGTAGTAATATATTACCATGACGGACTGTAATGCCCAATAAAAAGAAATAATTTTCCAAATTTCATCGTAAATGACGAAGTTCTTGGATAACAAACATAAATCAAAAACTACCACCCAATAGTGAACCCCTTTGTTTTTTTGCCCCTTTTTTATTTGTTGTAATGGTGGAGAATTCTCTTAGGTCTTCTGCTTCTAGGTGTACAGAGGTTATGACTATGTGGTGTTACCGCTAAAAGCCACCCCGATGGCCAGTTTCTGGCACTCTACTCTGAGAGAACCCGGACTATACGATTTCATATCCTCCCGCATCGACGCCGTGCCTTAACAGGCCCAGGGATCTTTTTTAGCCCCTAATAACTTTATACAAATATTTTTACATAATTCTACACTTTAAAATAAGTAAATATTGTTGAAAAACTTCAACCTCCCACTCTACCTCCACCTAAAAACTTGGAATATCAGAAATTTTCGAAAAGATGAATTATTAAGTTTGTTTAAAAATGTTGAAAAGGAATTATTTTTTGCTCCTTACGTATTTTCACACATAACTGCTACGTTAGTCAAACGCTTAACGTATGCGGTTGTGAATCAAAAGGGTTCGAATCACGAATAGTACAATTTTTTTTTATTGAGTTTTCTGATTATAGAAATGTTTAATAACAGCGTGGAGTTTTGATGTTGGGGTTATAACCCCCATACCTTAGAGAGCATGTAAAGCGGTCGGTCCTTCGCGTGGTCTCTCCCCGGCCGTGTCAGATAGTTGACCCATAGTCACCCCGTGGGTGTAAGGGTACAGAGAGTGCACCTGCGTTTGCGCACACACTTGTGCACTATCATTTCTCTTGTGTAGTTAACTGGTCTCTGTTAAAAGTGGCCATCGTGGTCAAAATACGATTTAGGAGTACATTATCTACACAAACAATTATTTGTATGAAAATGTATGTAAATATGTAAGTCAATGAGCGTGTCAATACATTTTAAACATTGTATTTTACTTCCAGACTCAAAAAATTACTACTTCGATCGATAAAATCTGTAACACTGCGTATGTAACATCCATTCAAAGTCGAACAGCAAATAACTGGTGTATTCTATCAGTACTGTTTGCAGAAACAATAGCATTACGTACAGAGATCTACAACAATTGCTGTCGTATGTTACTAAGTGTAAAATTGAATAGACTGGACAGCTCAAATTGTTTTAGGTTTAAGGATTTGCATTCATATGAACGTCGTATAAAATGATTACCTGACAAGCGCAATCTCGTCTGTATCTCTCAAAAGATTTTTTTTCCATTCTTAGAATATTTCTATTATAAATAATTTTAAGTATTTCTATTATAAATAATTTTAAGTAAGAGGAAAATCAAAGATATATATATATATATATATATCTATATATATCTATATATATATATATATACGATCTTCCTCGAGAAATAGGCTATCCAACAGAAAATGGGATTAGTTAAATTCAAAATCCTTGAAAGTATTTTTTTTTGCAAGTATTTAAATTTTATTATGTTTCTTCTGACTGCATTTGCAAGGCAACAGATGTTATAATATAAATATTACAAATTGGACACTGTGTTGCATTAGGTGTACCTGTAATTGTGGTAGTAAAACTGATAAAATAAATAAAAATTACAGATAGAGAGAAATTACAGAGAGAAAATACCAGAGTTTTGAGGCTTCATTTATGATGATCAAGGTTGGCGTACTTATGTAAGTATATATCACCAGCAAGTTCTATTGTATTTCATCCTTCGTATATATTTTGCAACTCGCATCCATCTGCTACCAGCCACCTTCTTTAAGCTGTCAGTCCATCACGCCGCAGGGAGGATGCGAGTTGCCCAGGACCGGGATGGTTGGCGTTGCTTGGAGAGACCTTCGTTCAGCAGTGGACGGCGATAACTTGAATAGATATATTTTGCCGTTGACCGACGAATTCATGGTTGCTGGCTACATAGTTGTATGTATTTTCTTCTCAATCTTTTCTCAGGATGGTTGTAATTCAAACATCATTTGAATTCCCTTTGTCTAACAAACTAAATACTATAGCGCCAATCCTCTTTCAGTTTAAATTCACTAATGTTGCTTATTACAAATTCAAAGTAGCTAAAGAAACAATTAAATTGTTACTGTATAATTACCGTATTCCGTTGGAATTTAGAAGATACAATGTTCTCGGAAAAGTTGCCTTTAATCTGAGAAAACAGAACATTTTAATACGCCAATGTTTGTTTAGTCAAAATTAACGCTAAAACAAATCTAGTTCGTTAATTAAGTTTTAATCAAATTTTACTGTTTAAGTACAAAATGGACAAACGCTCGCAACATACTGTGATGGTACACCCTAGAAACCTAGTGCGAGTATAGCAATTTTTCGGCTATTTAATGAGGTATTATTATACAAGCCAGCACCCTCCAATGTGGAGGGAGGTCTAACGCTCCTCCAGAATCCGCGTTAGACTGTAGAACTCGACACCAGACTGGACATTCTCCCACTGGCTTATAACGATTCAAATAAATGATAAGAAACCGCGATAAGAGGGAATCAAAATGAGAGATTATGAAACAATTAAATACATTTCTGTTGGTTGTGCTTATCACTCTTCCATCCGTTGTGCACTTAAGATTTAGGTGAATTAACTGACTTTAACTCGAGGGGGTCAGGAACGCTAAGTCCAAACCTATAACTCGCTTTGACAGGTGTATTCAGCTGTATACGACCGAAGCTAAACGCTTTCGCGCCTCCGCCCCGACGTGGGAATCCAACCCATCGGTTTCCTGTGTACTCAACCCGCTATATGAGTTAACCCGCCTACTGACCCCCGTGCATCCGCCCCTTAAGACCCCTATCTCCCAAGCACACGGCATACACCCATACACGCTGTAACTACAATATAAATACACCACAGGGACAGATCACCCAGATATAATCGTGTAACGGAACCGCTCCGACGATCAACCAAATGGCTCCGTTCGATCGTAAATGGACTCCCCACACCGCAGCGACTTATAAAGAGTTCTACTCATTATCTCTATCAAAGGTACCGATAAACCAACAGTAATGCTCAGCGAGAAATAATAGAGAGATATCATCTAATTATTCAACGATTATTACTATACTCAGACCGGCATATAAATACATATAAATCATTATTCTACGAAATAATAGGCAACAAGGACTTACCTAGCTACTGCAGCGTTATATATGCTAACTTACTCAACGTCATGGTAACCCACACGACCGGCTATGCCCAGCTTTCACGAACGTCCTGCCTTCACCCTGCACCCTCACTGACTATCCCGACTCTCTCAAACCCTGTCGTTTTCTCTCAGCCCGCGCCCCGCTACCTATCGCCTTTTTTGTTTACAATTATTACTCTCACAGATGTCTTGGAACCGATATCCAAAGGTCTGCTAAGAGTCCTTTCCAAAGAATTCGTTTTAAAAGTGCAATAAATATTGTGTTTTTACTTGTCCGTTAAGTGACGGTCCTTTTCTGTTGTCTAGACCCTTTTTTTACACATGCACGTGTTGCCAACGGCTAAGAATATATTTTTGCATAACCATAACAATAATTGTAAATTCTAAATTACGTAATATGATAATACTATCACAATACCAGGATTAATTATTTGTGTTTATATAGTAACAAACTGTTTACTTAATTATTATGTATTAAGAAGGATATCTTCTATGAAATATATCCTAAAAATTTGGAAACCACAAGCATGGTGATCGCCATTTTTTTTCCGGGGATGCATCTACATTCATATACATATACAATTAACCAATATAAACGATAGAATTATACTAGGTCTTTACCTATAAAACCTACTTTTTTTGTGAAATAAGTTAAAAATATGAGTTTTCCTATGTATTTTCTTTTCTGCCAGGGGGGTGCAAGTGTACCTCCTTGTTGCTCCCTCCCAATGTCCGTGTGGAGGGCACGAGTGTCATGTCCCTCCGACAGAAAGGGAGGATCCTCCAACCAGGCGAGGTGATCATGTTGATGTTGGGATGTTGTATATATGCTAGTCCTCGTATCTGAACAAAGCAGAGGTATTCTAGTAGCTACAATTATCATACAGTGTCACGAGAATCAATAAGAGAGATAATTTATAAGCTTTAGTGGTAAGGGTGTGTATCAGTGCTTGTGTCCGTGCATGTGTGAGTGCGTGAGTGTGTGTGCGTGTGTATGTGTGTGTGTATGTGTGTGTGTATGTGTTCATATGTTATAAGTGATGCAAAATAATCACAAGCAATCCATACCTATCGTCCATCTATTGTGCCAATTATACTTTGAACACCATCGTAGTCTAATTCACACATTAGAAATTATACTCAGACTTTTAACAAATATTTGTGGATCCCTTTTGAATCAATATGGTACACAGTACCCAAACCTGAAAAAATTATAAAAAGTTTTATCTTCCATGCATCTTTATGTATCGCACTATCTCTGAAATAGTTTAATTTAAGACGTTGCATCTCGATATTGCATGGCGCACCGGCTGTGCTTAGTCTGTTAGGTACGCACAAGACATTAGAGCCATGGTTCCGCAGCTTTATATTAAAACCTGTGTCGTTCACTTAAATCAATTTATATTAATCAGTATCATTATGCAATCGATAACAGATATGTATCTAATGAAAAATATATTTTTCATTGATTTGAATTCCCAAACGGTTTATAGTTCTACATTTGAGTCTAATCTGTGGTAAGGAGAACTTTGGGATGATCTATGGACCTCACCAAAAAGCCCACGTCATTGTGGATAGAATTGCCATTGATCTTTTATTGTGATTAAATTAAGAAACGACACAATTATAAACATTAAATTTTGTTTCTTTATTTACAGGTACGATCTTGAGTTAGTACTAAATGTGAAATTGTTAATCATGTACCTATGTAAACTAATTGCAATAAAACCTTTATTTACAGAGAAACTCAATTGTGTTTTGTGTCGCCTAAAACTTAGGAAAATACCTCATAAAATAGGTACCATAGATAATAAATAAACTGTAATTCCATTTTCAACGGAATATAAAAAACAACACGTGTTTTCTTCTTATGAGTTGTCAGAGAACCAGAATCTAACATCACGAGTGGTTATTGCTCGATATAAATACGTTTTCCTGCTTCCTGTTACACACGTACGTTCTTTTCTATACAATTATTTTTATAGAATGCAGAAAAGTTACAAGAAATGTTTTGCCTAAATATGGATATAATTAAAAGTGTCTTTTTAACCTACATTAACACTGAAAAATAAACCTTATATCCACTGTCATAATGGTAAAAATTATTTAATTTAATACGTACACTTATGCACTTTTAAAACTTGAGAGCTAAATAAACTTATATAAACTTACTTTAATTAAGTACGCATATAAATATATAATAGAAAATTCATTAGATTCCCCTACTTTCAAATTACAGTCTAAAAAAAGCATGAGTAAATTTTTTGAATGTAGATGCGAATTATAAAAGAATACAAAAAAAAATCGATTTCTCGAGGCTTCTTATCAGTCAGGCGGCAGGTGGAAGCCTCAAAAAAAGTACATCAAAGACAAATCGAAATAATTACTTTGTCGTTTTTATGGTTTGTTTTGTATTTTTGTATATTACGTATAATATTTCTACAACTGAACTCTTGCCATTAAAACTGTGAATACTATAGGATAAAAATATTAAAGTAAGGCGTTGAACATTTAAGGGGACACATTGTAAATTTACTGAACCCCAAAACCTAGGCTATAACATCATAGAGTAGACGCTAATAAAATATTATCTCGTCGCGCTACGATTTACTTTTTTTTTGCATTAAAGACTGCTTATATTTTTAGATTTTCATATTTTTCTCATACTTTCGTCTCTCACTAATATAATTTTTGCTATGAGGCACTTTAAATGGAATATTTTACAATACTAAATTAGTATAAACGATTCTATGTTAAACACAATTTAATGACAAAGTTCATTAAGAATTTATGTTTTACCATCGTAGTGAAATTATATAAATAATTCATTTCTGGTTAAAGGTTTTTGATTCAACTAATACAAAAAGAAAACTCATATACGAGTATTAAGAAAAACTGACAAAAAAATCCGACTTCAAACAGAAAATGTAAGTCGGTTTATAAAAGGGAGCTGAAACCGATTAAAAGTCTTTTCATTTTTTGAATAAAATAAGGTTAGTTATGATCGGTTGCAGTATATTGTAAATCTTCTTAATCTTTTAATTAAGTGTAATTTATAATAATTCGATAAGCTTTACAATTTTTTTTGCATTAAATATAATAATAAATGAGGCATTCTAAGTATTAGTAAAAAAAATTCCAAGCATCATAAAATAATACTTATAAATATCATAATTCTATATTGATATGGACTGTACAAAAATAGCCCTTTGGACTATAAATTAATCCTGACTGCTCAACTGCTACTACGATTATATAAAGTAGGAATGCAAAAATACAGAGACAAGTAACTGAAGAAAGTCACTTGATTACCGGACAAATGTGATTTAAAACAAAAATTTCTCAAATTAAAATAACGTAGGATTTCATAGACCTCTTTGAAAACTATAGTTGTTGGGTATTTTTGCAAAAAGAATTCGGATATTTCTTATATTTCAGACTACAGAAGGTCAATGAACCAAATCTATAGTCATAATAAATATATGGTAGGCTAAAATTTGATAATTTTAAAACAATTTATGGTAAAGAATCAGTGGAACAATTAATGTCCCGTCCCGTTTATAAAAAGCGATGAGTAGCTAACTTCGGGGTGCTGTAACTTCGATAAATTTTATCTCTACAAATGAAAAGCTAGAAAACAAACAATTCAGATTAATTAATTAATATTACTTGGAAAGAAGAAATACGAGTACTTGACTCAAGCCTCATACCAACTCCTTTGGCCAGCATTCTATAGTAGGCTAAAACCTTCTTGCTTTAGAGAAGTCCGAGTCCTGAAGTAAATTATAAAGGCGTGATGATGATGATCATGTATTATGATTTTTGATAATTTTAACAAATATACACTCACACCTAAATCCGGAGCGGTGGACACAGCAGTATAGAAAAAATTAGAATTTCGCTCTCTTGTAATACATAGAGTTCGTGAGGTCACGGATTAAGTGTATCGACTATCACCACTATTTATTATCCTGTGGGTGTCGTTGAAACGACTAAGGCAGCAAATTATATAGGGTAACATTATTGTAAAGGGAAGAAAAACTTGAAATAAACCCCATTCTAAGCCGTCTGGCCAGCGTGGTTTAATAAACCAAACCTCCTAGCTAAAAAAAAGCCCATGTCCAGAAATGGACTGTTAAAGGCTGTTGATTGACCTTTCATTCATTCATTGACCATTCTATTAGTTGAAAGATCATTGCTGGACAACATCACAATGCTTTTATTTCTCTTAGTAGTAACTCTTTGAGTAACTTGTTATCGCTGAATTAAGTGCTTTGAACGCAACGCGAGATGAAAAATACATCTATTTAATAATAAAATTATATGAGTTAGCAGAATCTACAATGTATGAGGTATCTCTGTCCGTTTGTAAAGTATGATGGTGTTTTGGACGATAATTCGTGTCAAGCATGTAAATGAAGAAAAGGAGGGTATAGGAATAAAAAAGTTAAACATGGCGTTATATTATGTTCGGCGTAATTGGATTTTGGTATAACGTGAACTCGTTTTCCAGGAAACTCGATAAAGCCACAAGGAGAATGTACGTTTCAGTTAAATTTTTGGCTTTTTAAAATAATAAATAAATCCTTTGATCTACTGAAATATTGCCGCTGGGAAATTCAGTTACATTGGTTCTTTAAAATGTAATGTGATCATTCTAAATAAAAACTTTAAATAATATTAATAACAAAATATACTAAATTATACTAACAACAATCTAAATGATAATAACAACAAAAAATATTAATAAAAGAATATAAAATACACGACAGGCAAAATAAAAACCTTCTTGACTAAAGAAGGCAACTAAATTTTCCTTGCCTGCTTCTTCGAGAATCAGTAGCCAGAGTAGTTTTGGTGTTTCCACTAAAAACCATCCTGATGACTGACCTCTGACGATTTGCTCTAGGTGGACCCGGACCATATGATTTTAGGTCCTTCTTGAATCAACGTCATGCCTTATCAGGTCCTCTCCCGGGGGAAAAAACACTTCTCCCTCTCACTTCCACTGTGGCTCCCGATTGCACCTTTGTGCAATAAGGCTACTACTCCCCTAACACAGAAATCAATCAGCCACCAGAGGTCACCTCTCCAGTAGCCCGTGGTCCCGTCGACGGTTCTTATAGCCACTGACATCTTTTTCTCTCGGAATTGGCCCTCATTCCATCCCATTCAGTGATCTTTTTCTAGAGCATAATAGCTTTACTGAAAGAGACCACCATGCCCGAGTCTATGAACCTACCAGTATGGTAGTAATGATTGCTGGAGGAGACATGTCTCGTCCAAATTGGTCAATCAGACCAGGAGGCTTAGTCGGTTGCGCAGTGGCGGTATTGTGCCGTCTTTTAAATCTGAACCGATTCAGATACTCAGTGTAGCCAAGCCTGGTAAGTATCTATGTCAGTCGGTAGGTGACAGGACCTCCTACCTTACCTGTTCAAGTTTCGGTTAGGTAGAACGGCACCGACACCAACGGCAAGCACCACTGTGTCTGTCAGTTAGCGTTTCGCCACACTTTGAGCTCGTCCTGGTCTTTCCCACTCTCAACCTGGTGGATGTCAGACACCCTCTCGTTCATACCCGTCAGGATATAATAGGACGGTAAATGTACTAGAACCGTTGCCGCCCCGACGAGATGGTGCAGATCCGAATGACAGCTACCTTCTGCGTTTAGTTGAGTGTATTTCGGTAGCGGGGGTAGGCCGATAGGTATATACTGACGCTCCGTGGAGGGCCATATATGTATGACCTATAAAATTTCACCTTAGAATTGATTTATCCAAGTGAACTTTTTGAACTAGTTTGTGTAGGTTTATCACCCACATAAAGCATTATTATAAAAATATTGAAATTTACTTAATACAGGGTGGAATGATACCCAAACAAGGTGGAACTATGGCAATTAAGTTGTTGATAAACATACTTATATATTTTTAAATAGGTACATACATATCCACGATTTAATACATATCGATATTTTCCACACCACATATCAGCACGAGCATAGAATCTTTGTAAATTTTGTCATAAATATGACAAAAAAACGTTAATAAAATCCACGAGCGGTGCCGAACGAAACCGATGTTTGTGAGAAAATAAATTGTGGGATATCCCACCGGCTCGGGCGATACTGTCTATTTTAAAAGCTAAAGGATTATTCCCTGGCGACATATTTTGAATTTGATTTCAGTTTTATCCTTTTACGAGATTTAACCGTTATGATAAGATGCCTTTGTTTCAAGAAAATGCTTTTACATACTAGAAAATTCATTTAATTGTACTGTCGCTTTAATATAAGCACTTTGTTTTATTGTGTGGTAAATCTCAGAGAGTGTAGGGATAATGTATGTAATGAAAACGTCTAATTGTTGAGTTGTGAACAATGATCACTGATGTGTGAATGAACACACAATAGAAACGATATGTAGTATTACGAATGCGAATTATTATGATAAAGAAATCAGTGGAATGAGTTCATAGGTATGTAACAGTGATATTTCTGGAATACTGTTTTGTTTTGTTAGTGTTTTAACATCTAGTTACACTGAATAGTGCGACTAGTGCGACGACTTTCACTAGATTTCAAGTTAGATTGCGGATGGTTACGCTCAAGAGGCGAAAAGTTACTGAGTAGATTGGTTAGCATGCATTACATACCCGAAACCAGTTGGGCGTGCTTGGGACGAGCTTGGAAGATACTTGAGACAACAAAACCTTTAAAAGACCAATTGACGGTTCAAAATTGTTTACTAAGAGGAATGACAGTTTATAAACATCATAACACTTGGTGAACTCATGGGAACTTGGTGAATATCATGCCAACCTGCATAATCGCAGGAACGGCATCGTGAATATAACACTGATAGAGAAATTTGAGATTTTTTTTGTCCATATTAAGAGCCTGTGAAAGTGACTCTACTCTGCCTGATGGAAAGCATGAATAAAATACAAGAGTTGTGGTCACCGTACTCATTACAAATGCAGACAATGGAGTATGGTGACCTGCACTATGGCGGCCTTGTGAGATTCTTTTTCACACCCCGCTTGGGGACGTAAAAGGCATGACAGTCATCGTGACAGTGTAAGGCTACATAGTTACCACGATAACTGTCACCCCTGCATCAATGGGCCTCCGGTCTCACACTCACCAATGAAACACGACAACACGTATACTGGCGCTTTAGGTTGGTCTGTGGGAGGGTAGTACTGCCCCGGTCGAGCCGGTCCGCTTGTGCTGAAATCAGCGTGGCTCTACTACCTACCAGATAGACTTGCAGGATCATGCGGCACTTTTTTATTTTTTTTTACTACAGGATTGGATATTAATAGGCAATCGTTGCAGTTACTGGGTATAGAACTTCGATATCACCTAGTGTGTGTGTTTGGTGGGAGGTTGTTGCGCTGTTGTATTACGTAAATCACCGAAGTTATGCCGTGTCCTGGTAATCTGAAAATCGATCTCCATCTAATTTACGCAAAGAATACGAAAATGATGATGATTTAATATTTTATTATTTTATATAATTACATCTTCAACATATATGCTGACGTAAGTACAAGATTAACTATTCGAATGTTTCTTATCATCATAAATGGTCTTTAGTAGACATGTATCTCTCTGTAGAGAGTAGATTTTGAACGTATATACCATCATGGCCAGATACGTCGGTATAGACCTTGTTTGAAGTATTTCTTCTCTTTGTAGTTCTGTGATTCTGCTGAGTTTGCTCCCTTAGTGCCTACTAAGAGAGAATAAGAGTCTTCCTACGAGACCTACAGGGTAAATTGGGTGATGCCGCTCCATATTCTTAATCCGTCGCCACACGTTAAAATATAAATAAACAAAAGACTTGTAAGTTTTACAAAAGCCAATCGTCATATATGTTTTTTGCTAAAGTTTTACGTCATAAATAAATTTACTCCAGAACACAAACATTATTTGAATATCCCAACCGGCAAATCGACCATTTCATACATTTGAGTATTTTTCATTTTTTCTTCTCACATTTTTCGCACAAAGATAATTTGAATATACCAACGAGAAAATGTTGTTGCTACGTACTATAAAAATGTCTTCTAATATTTTTTTCTATTGTATTGTAATTTGTGTACTTAAATGTTCTTGTTGTTGAGCGCGCATACCTTAAGACTGCCTAAGTCATTGACTGCGTCACTGATGAAAGCAAAAGTAGTCACCCAATTAAGATGAGTACGATTGTCGTTTAAACTAAAGATAGCGTAGACCATTTTATACTATGAAGAGCGAGTAATCGAATTTTTACACGTTTATTTATACTCACAAATTTTTGCTTTTAGTCAAATCTGGTGTTTCGGGGATGCTTTATTAGTTTCGGATCCAATGGGGCTCGTATTTTTAGGTGGAAAGCGTCGTGCCTCGACAGTGTTAAACCATATACGTTTAATGGATAGGAATACAACTTAGGACAATATTAATTCTGCTATGATTTTAACTGCTATGCAACGTGTAACGATGTAACACGTGAAGACTATTGTCATTTTTTTTATATGACTATTTAGAGAGTGGAATAAATTGTGAGTGTTTTTTTTATTAACGTTATAATAGGCCAAAAGAGCAAAACGGGTCATCTGAAAAGAAGAAAATATCACAGCATATAGATGTCACATACTCAAAGGTCACGGAACACATTGCTGTTCTTTGAATCTTTCACCAAAAATCTGAAGAAGGAGGACAGGGGTTTAGGTTCTGGCAACCTCACTCACTTGGTGATTTACTCTTATACTTGAACTCACTCATTCCTTCCTAGATTTGTCTTAGTTTTGGGAACAATATAAAGATAATACGCATTTTCTTTAAGTAATCACAATAAGGGTTCTGTTTCATTTAAAAAGTGATTTTCAATTAAAGTGTTTTTTATACTTATCTTGTCTTCTATATTTTAATTACATAATGCAATATTTCAGTTCACATTAATGTATCATTTCTTTGCTCAAATATGCTAACATAGAGCTGCTTTTGTGTTCAAGATCCGTAACGGCAGACCTACAAGTCTTGTATTTATTAGATTGCTACAGCGAATACAAAAAAAGGTACACAAAATAGCTCTGATCCAATAATCCAGGCTGGGAGCAACTATTGAGACGTACAATAAGGCAAGTGTCCCACTTTATCTGATTTAAATATCACAGAACGCCTTGAGGGTATTTGTGGACCGCGGGCGGCGTGAAACCGAATAGAAGTATTGTAATAAATTTACATTGCGAACACCTCAATTTCGAAAGATAAATGCCTCTGTGTTTCTCTAGTGATATTTCCCTTTTTTATTAGACTAGGGATAACGAGTAAGGTTCATCAATAAGGTAACTATATATCTAGTACCAGTACTCGGTTCGTGACAGTTTTTGCAACTAAAAGTAAGTTGCACACGTCCATGGATGAGTGGGGTCTCTTACCATTCGGTGATTCTTCTCTTCGTTAACTTTCTGCTACAAAAAAAAATACAGATAAATGCACATCTATTTATTATTATTAATATTTGAATGTCTATGGTATTTTTTGATTTCGAAGTTTCTGATTTCTCATGAGACAGTACACGGTTTTTAAAAAAACAAAAGCTAAACTACATATTAAATTGCCATCATTTTTGAGTGTATAAAAATAAAGTCTGATCCGCTTTCTCAAATGCGTCAAAAAAAATATAGCTTCCAAATTTTCTACTGTATTTTCCTTATGCTGCTCAGTGAAAAAAAAAACAGTTACCCGTGTAAGTACTACAGCTTGCGGCAGCCCCATGATTGTATTTCGCTTATAAAATCAAGCGGAGGACAATACAATGCCAAAATAATGAAGTAACAGTAAAATTCTAACGAAATAATTCAAAAGAAATGAGATGTTATGCTTTCACTGTGAACGTTGTCCGTAGAATTAAATTTTCATAGCTGTAGTCACTTTTTGTTTTGCCTTTTAATAACATAATTTTCTCGCCTTTCAAACGATAAACTGGATTTTATCTGTTTGAATGCTACTTATTTTACAAGTGTTCCAGTTTTGATGAATAAGTGTTTATGAAATGAATAAATATGTTCAAAGTTTAGTAAAAAATGTGGCGTCTTTATGCTTTTGCTGGAATGATTTATTGAATGCTGCTAAATAATTGATTAAATTTTATGGTTACAATTTTTATGATAAATATCTCTTTTTCTAGTTAATGTATTTTATATTATAATAGTATCTTGTGATATTTGTAATCATGTTGTGATAAATCTGTAACCAGTAAATAATAATCATGTATGTAAGAATTTCTTTGGTTGAACTCGCTAATCTCAGGAATTACTAGTTTATATTGTATTCTTTTTTAGTGTTGAAGAGTCCATTTACTAAGGGAGGCTATAGGTTATATAACATAAGGTTTTGGTCAATAGGAACCAATTGTCCGTGAAAAATGTTTCAAAAATGGGATTTTTTCCTTTTCAGAGCCGCAGACAAAGTTGCCTTGACCAGGAACTGAAGTAAGCAGGAAAATGAAATAAAATGTAATGCATAATTGAATGCGACCAAAAGCATATGAGCTACTGATTCAAATAATAAAAAAACTGAGAGAACGTTGACTATTGTCGCAAAAAAAATTGTGATATAGGATACGTAATATGTATACATTTAAATTCATTTAATTTATAATACATTTAATTTATAACTTCAAATAGGTAGCTTCTATTTACACCGAAATCTGGTATAACTTATTTGTAAATCTCTCATACTTTCTATCAGATAACATACTCCGTATTTTATTTCGTAGCAGGACTATGGCTCCCTTTCGGGGGGGGGGGGGGGGGGCAGTAAAGGAACCATGAGGCCATCTACAGCCGTAGGTGGCCCGAGGTACGTCGAAGTTGAGGTACGTCGTGCACCCTAGTAAGGAAATCCCTGGGGATCTACAGCCGTAGGTGGCCCGAGGTACGTCGAAGTTGAGGTACGTCGTGCACCCTAGTAAGGAAATCCCTGGGGATTTCCTTGCTAGGGTGCACTTGGTTCCCCGGCTACAGGTACCTGAGTCTTAGTCGGTTCGAGTGCGACATAACCACCTTTCGGTGGTATCCGTAGGGGTCTCCGCACAGTAAAAAAGGAGAACTTGAGTGATGACTGCACAATTGGCCTAGTGGTTTAAGTGGTCGCCACACCGCACTCCACTTCGCTGAGTGTTGTGGGTTCAAATCCCACACGGGACAACACTTTGTGTGATCCACAAATTGTTGTTCTGAGTCTGGGTGTTCTTTGTGTTCGTTTCTTGTATGTTTGTAAAGTCCTCCGCGACACAAGATTTATTTATAATGCGGGTGTTGTATTTTTAATACGTATAATACGAACTGTGGCTCACAGGAAACTGTTGCCAAGCAATTTTTTTTTGGTGGGTGGCTTTACTCTCCATTCATATATCATTCAAAAATATTGTAACAAGTTAACATATTAAGTTGGTTACATCACTTAAAATGAATTCATTTCAAAATTGTATAACATTGTCATAACCTTGGTTTCTGTAGACTTAAATACTGTCTTAATTCAAGGACCTGTTCAAGTCAAGCAATACCGGTAAGTAAACGAGGAATAATCTGCCTCTAATGCCGTAATAACTCACAGAAGTTAACCTTCAAACTTACTAGATTATCCAGGGATTAACCGAATATATAACAAGAGTTCTAGTCTTAGCGAAATACAGACAAGTTTAGTTTATACTTAAGTGACATTTAATTTATATATTACACTCTTGGTTCATGGAAGTGTCTCTCATGTAACATTTGACTACAGTATCAAATTTTGCGCAAATTTGAGAAAGGATGTCTCTATTTAGTATTGCATTAGATTATATTATTACATCAGATCAGATTTTTTTGTTGACCGGGTGTAAAATCTCCTTGGGTCTCGCAGGAGCCTGGAGATTTTCTTGTTTTCAGTAAAAAGTAGCCTCAGACACCCGGCTATTTTGTAAACCTACTACATCATGTGATTTTAAGTTCCTCCCAAATTGATGAAGTGCTTAATTGGGCCCTATTCCGATAGTCACCTTAATTATGCCTATTAGTCTAACCAATTAAAATTGTCAATCGTTACTATGCATTATTATGCTTACTTTTTATGTAATTGATTAGATACTACTAAATTATGTGATATCCAATTTTGTTTTTTAATTCAGTACAATTTTAAGATTTTATTACCTTAACGTTAAGGATATAAAGAAACAAGCCTTACAGCAGTAACTATCTAAAATTCTTATATGCCATCTGACATTTTATCTTGATAGATAGATTATTTCTTATCTATCTTAAAACACACGCTCATTGATCCAATCTAAATGTGCTAATTTTCAGATCTTCATTGGATGTTTTTCTTTTATTTATTTTTTTAATATACTTTCACCAAAGTAACTTTACTCTCCTTGATAGAAAGTATAAGTGAAATACAAGAGTGGTGGTAGACATACTCATTGCTACAACAATACACTATGGTGTCCTACTATGAGAGCCTAGTGAGATACTTTTTCATACTACACTTAAAGGACCCAGGATCATTAAGGGAGGAAAACAGGTAGTAAGTTCCAGGTTTTGATTAACTGATACAGAAAGAAAGACACTCTGAAATGAAGCCTTCTATGACCAGTACCTAACGTCTTGTAGAGGAAGGGAGAAGGTGGTACCAGTTGGAAGAACCCGTCGGAAAACTCTCTATGATAAAGGTGATAGATGACTGCTCTAGAGGCGACATACGTCTCAACTGCAGACCCCCAAGAGACTTAGTTCTTTCAAGACTATCGATAACGCGGATTGCTCGCGACTGCAACCTATCGAGACCGTCCCACAAGTGCTACATGGATCCATTGCAAAAGGTGAGAACAGTACTGGACACAAGACCAAATCTGAATCTAATAAGGAAGACTCAGCTGAGAAAAATATATTAAAGAAAATCTTCTAAGTATTTGAACTGTTTATTTTATTTTATTTATTTGGCTCACCAACAATTGTATACACTGTTTCATGGTTAAAAGACATTTAAAAGTATGAGATGACATAGTGTTACAATTACTTATAGGTAAGCACCACGTGCACTATCAACAAAAAATTAGTGTATGCTTATGCTAAAAATACAATACAAACTTGGGTGAGAACAGATAAGAAGCAAATAAAGTATTTTTTATTTAATATTTTGTATGGTATTGCGGAGTTTGGTAAGTGAGTCAGTGTGTATATCGACCAGGGAGCTGCAACCATTAAGCAGCTTGCAAAGTCGTGGAATGGTAGAGTTAGCATCGAGGACACTTCTGCGAAGCGGGGGATGCAGGGGGGTGATAGGAGAACGAGGATATCTAGTTGGAGCATGGAACTTTATTTTGCTTAAAAAGAGAATTTGCTTTGCTTTTATAGAAGAGCAACCTCCCGTCGAAGATCAAATAAAATAATTTATATATTTCTCAACAGTTACGTGGATCAAATTGACTATAATTGAGACGGCGGGGATGGTCCGCGACGGGGACCATTAAACAAAATAATCTCTTTCTCATCCAGGGTTACTCGTAAGCCCATTATCTAGATTCGTCTAACCAACAGAAAGATTCTCACAGTATGTAACTGGAAGCGCTACTTCTAACTTTGTAGTGACCTAAGGCTAACAAACAAACTTAATTTCCTCTGCATCAATGGACATGTATCGTGCTTACTTGAACACAAAATTGATGTTCTAATTATAGCGACCAGCTCAATTCACTTTTTACAGAGTATTCTTACATTGTGTGCTTAATGTTTTAATTTACGCTTTGATTTTCATTTCAGTCTTCGCTTTATATTACGGGGAAAAAATTGTGTATTGAATTATGAGTAAGTCAATATCGTGGCTAATAATAATTTCATAAAAAAAAATAATTTACTTAAGAAATTGAAATAAGTCAGCTTCCAAAAGACCACCAGGGGTAGCGTTATAATTTGATAGTCATTAAGCTACCATTTAAAACACACTCTAATCAGAGTTTTAATTCAATAATAAGAAGGTACATTATCAGAAAGAATATAAATTTAAACGAAACTCAAACAAATTAGCTTACATTTAAAAGAACAAAGCAAAAAATAAATGGAAACCTTCGAGAACATTCTGTAGGTAACTGTAAAACTTTCATAAAATCTTTTTTGCTAACGACTTTTATAAGTTCAATCGTTTTGCTAATACGTTCAGTTGGCGTGCTTAATATCTACATTAAGGGAATTTTCTTAAATGATTGACCTCGTTTGAGGGAAATTTATTTATAACTCATATAATTGGGCTAAAGAGTTCATTTGTTTTAGCATGCTGATATCTAGATCTATCAAAATGAATGAAATAGCTGTTCTGGCTTATATTTTAGGTATGTATGTACATATTAGCTTTTACCTGTGAATTTTGTTCGTTTATCGATAGCGTTATTCTATTTTTGCCTTGATTAAAAGTATGTATGCTATCTTCTCATCTTTAGCTCCTTTGGTCTTGGATCGTAGAATAGCCTGACCTGTACCCTTTTAGTTACACGACTATATTTTATTACTTACTTAATGAAATATTTTTTACTTTTCACTTTAACGATGTATCTACATGCATTTGTTTTATTTTCTTTTTTATATCACCATCTCTCTATCTAACCGTTCTGACCTGACTAAGTGTAAATTCTCTTCTATGAGGCTCTCTTCTCTTCTATGAGAAAACCAGCTCTCTCTTATACATTGCATCCTAAATGAGGTCACTAGAGGTTCAACTCTCCCTTTTTCATTATTCAATTGTCACTGACCAGCGGATTGTCTACTAATATGTCCCTCTGTACCAAAAAAATACACGAATTAAATTTTTAAAATACCCAAACACATCTATTTTCCTACTTAGATGTCATTCTTAGTTTGAGTCCAGAAATGTAATTATAAATGCATATTTAAAATTAAAACGATACCAATATTGACTTTATATCCAAACAAATTGCTTTTTACACTAGAACATTTTTTCCTGTTGAACTAAATAGAAGTACATACGAAACATTGAACTGCTGAATTGCAAAAAATACAAAGTGGTATTATTATCACAGAAATAATACAGAATTTTTAATCGTAAATTTATTTTATTTTATTCTTCGTTTGTACATCAAGATTTCACAAATATTCAAAGTAATAATAATATGTCCGTATGGTGACATGTTTAGAATTCAGAGTGTTACTACTCCTATTCATATAGGTATCGTAAGAGGCTACTAAAAGAACAAACCAGGCAAGACAGTATGTCCGTGAAAAGAAGGAAAACGGCACCAAATCCTCAAAAAAACTATCTAGCCATCATGGTATAAAAATGTCTAAAATCTTCTTTCGAAGAAAAAGTTTATGTCTAAGAGCAGATTGTTAATAGCTATTGATGGGATTTAATGTGAAAAAGTAATAAAATGTACAATAAACGTAATATACCTAAGGTCTCCTAATTGCTTAGAGAAATTTCTTCAAGGCAGCCTTTCGATGGACTGAATTTATTTTAAACAGGTGCTATGAAATAATTCTTTTTTTTAAATTTTACAAATATCAATATTAAAAATACATAAATAAAACACAATACATCCATACAATAATACATACATAAATATACAAAGTCTTTAGGTATTTTCTGTAAAAACTTTGACTTATTTTAATAAATTACAATGTCTGAAAATGAAAGTGAGTAGTCTAAAAAGCTAATTCCTAACAATTGACAAAGACCACAAGAGACGACGATAACGACGATAACGAGTCGTAATCTAGTAGTTTTTAGGTACAATGAAATTATTTTAGAGAAATCGATCCATATCACATAATCCTTTGATCGTTTCAATTTGATTGTTAGAAAGTAATAAAGCAATTTGAATTTTTTTGTGATCCACATTATAAAAAACCATAACCCCTACTCTCACATGGGCAGTATTGATTATGAAACCAAAATGGACTTCAAATAGAATATTAGCAAGCCATAATTTATATACTGTATTGATAATACTGGGCAACATGACAGAACTACAAAATTAGACAGTGATCTAGAAAATTGTAGCATTTAAAGTGATTACTTTTGATTTTGATAAAGCCTACAAGAACTATTATTTTAACTAATAATTCTACCAGTTGCTGCCATTTTATCTGTTTCCAACGCCTTACTGTGAAATTTTTTAGTGAGTGTTTGATGTCGTAACGTGGTCAAAAATTTTCGTTGCCGATATTAAATGTTAAACTTATGTTTGTGCGAGTGTTTTAAGCGCTCTAATCTTTTCCTTACCAATAAGGTTCAAATGATCTCTCCTTTGAAAGGAAGTTTTGGTCTTTTATACCACGCTGGCCAAACAGAGAGTTAAGAAAAACTTATTGTCCCTAATTAGGCGTAATTTTTTGTTCTTCTATTCTTCTAGATTACTCGACAACTTCTTTCACTCACTCTTTTATTAAGTACAAAGAAGCTTAACTTTTTCCTTTTATGGCCATCACCTATTCGCTGAGAATCTTTTTTTGGGGATTTAATCTTTCTTCGCACATACTATGAAGTGAAAGATATTAAGAAACGCTAAACTTTACCTCCATATTGTCAAATGAAAACCGCGCTCTGTAACACAAAATTGTAACTAGAATTTGGACCTTATTTTTATTCAACGTTTCTTGTTCAGTCCGTAAACTCATTAACAAGTGTTATATTTAATTTCATGATTTGATTGATCTACCTTAACTTGATATCAATTTATTCGAACTATGAATTTATTCCACTATAATTCCACTGCATTCCACAATACATATAATTATAGTGGAATAAATTTATCCAACTTATAAAAGCTAACCTAGGAGACAGGGATATATTTTTATTCAGTATAAGAAGAAAGTACAAAACAAATGTGATAGAGCCAATGACATACAAAACATAAATTTATTTTGTAGTATGTCTATACACATACATAATCTAGCACTTTCAAAACTTTGCTAAACCAAACGTAAAACTAACATTAACTGAACTAAACGCTCGTAAATATAGTTAGATACAATAATAAATGGCGAATAACTTCTCAAAGAGAGGGGACTTGAAGATGTAAAGACAAAAGAAAACTCATAAAATTCAGTCCCTAAACTTCAGATTGAAGATTTAAGGAAACAATTGGCTTGGGACCCCTTGAACTCACTACGATTTTGGACATTCGTCTATGTGACTGCTTAATATTGAGTGATCATTCATTTGGCTTCAGTTCCAAATGCTAAAGATCCTGATAAATTGATATTAAACGGTGCCTAGTAAAATAGAATTGTTGGATGTGAGGTTCGATGTGCCGAGGTATTTTGTGAAGAAGATATTTTCCGATCAATTGATCAGTAAAAATGGGCTTGTCGTTTTGTTGCGAGGAACGTAATATTTGAAAGAATAATAATTCTGGAAATATTACGAAACAGGTACTCACATGATAGTGAATAAGTATTTAATGCTTTGGTTTTCTTTTTTTAAATAGACAACTCTCGCATTGGGAATGTATTCTTTATCGCGGGGGCTTTACAAACATATATGAAACGGGCATAAAGAACAACCAGAGTTAGAACAACAATTTGGGGTTGTTCCATGTGGGATTTGGACCAACAACTCTCAGCGTAATTTACTCAACCGCTACGGTATCATCAGTTTCATTAAATAGACATAGTTATGAAGATAACGGATGTTAATCACTTGTTTTTTAAACTATGTATGAAACGAAACAACTATGTATTACGGGAACTGAAGTGGCCACTGACCTAATAGTCAACCTGTGACCACAGCCAGTGCAACCTGATTGAAAAGTAAATAATTTAAACACAAATCTTGACATTTAATTCTGTAATACGTTGTACAAATATGAAACAGTTTCAGCAGACAAATGTCGATTCTTGATATCAATGTTTCGATGAACTTCGACCAATGGTAGCAAATCTTTTCAGCCAGGCACATCTAATTAAAATAGTGTTAAAATTTGTTTCATTATATTGTTTAGAAATTCTATAGCTTTATGATGTTTCTTTCCTTTGTCGTTTATTTATTGTTCCAAGTAGGCAGGTGTTACTGAATTATTTATACCATCTAAAAGATTTAGTAAAGAAGTAAGCAAGCCAACTGTGTTTCAATATACTAATGTTTTATACTCGACTTACAGAATTAGGTGACACTGAAATCTCAGAAGTTAGGTATTTATGAATTGATTTGGAAGTTTTTTCGTTATTTGATTCATGCATACACTTTTTTTTTATGTGCACAAATCCCCACCGACCAAACGAACCGACCAAAAAAAAACCAGTAGTCGGGGAACCAGGTACACCCTAGTAAATAAATAAATAATAAATAAATATTTCAGACATTTGATGCACAACGTCATCTAGTTTAAAGCTAAGCAGAAATTGTATTATGATAACTAGACTGACTGATAAAATACTTATATACTTCTTCTTTTGTAGGTGCATACATATAATACATAGGAAACATCTAGACTTCGAAACAAATATTTGCAGATTATATAAACATTTGGTCCGACCCGGGAATCGAACCCGAGACCTCAAGCACAGCAGTCACATTCACTACCGCTGTAAAGAAATCCCTGGAACCCCGACGTATTTCAGGCCACCTATGGCTTGTTGATGACACACTCTTTTTTCTTTTTTTTTTACCCTAAGTATACCCCCTCGGGCCGTCACCCCACCGGGGTTTACCGCAGGGTGGTGTATCGGAATCGGACCGACTAAAACCACACGGTGTGCCACCCTGCACCCGACATAGGAGGGATCTGGGAACAGCTGTTATTAGGACATCGAGATTCCTCCTAGCGCCTGCCCGCTAACACGAGCACTATCTGCGGATAAACTCTCTATTTAGGTGACGTACGGCACACGTGCACGTCACCTCCTCGCGGTTGGCCACTATAGCAGATGGAGGGGACAGCCCGTCCCGTCCACCCGCGGTCACACTCAAGGTGGCATGAGGCATGTTCGGTGGCGGCAAATTGAGTCCGAGTGGAGGTCGTCCTCTCGGGCCTTCTCTGCCGCCTACTTCCACGAAATTACGTCTTCGCAGAAGGTTGCGACCGCGGTAAAACAACTGTCGCTACCGACCACGGAGCGTATAACGGCCGGTAGCGAGAGATCTCCTCCAATAACTACAGTGAGGACGCCGGAGGGTGGTCCACGAGGGGGCCCGTGAAACAAAATGGCTTCCGTCTCATCTAGAGTTCTAAACCTCTCCTGTGAAACAGCGCATGATATTTCTCGGCTCATGTATACACGTGATGATAGAAAATACCTAAATATAGGAAAAAAATCGGTTTCAGCCCATTGTATTTAAAAAAAAGAAAATTAAAGAGTAAAAAATACAGTTTTCCATATTTAATTGAAAAACTTTGTCATAGTATAGGCAAATTTAAGCTTAATCTTACATACGAGTAATTTACATAATTATTCCCCACCTAATACACAAAATACTTTAAACAAATAGTCGTATACCAGTAATTACTGACCTACTACGATTGCAATAATCACCACTAAGTAAAATAAATAAATACAAATAAATTTATAAATGTGTACATATATTTTTTTTTAAACAACTTCTGTGCCAGGAATGCATCCTGGGTCGCGGGGGACTTTGCAAGCATACAACAAACAAACACAAAGAATACCCAGACTTAGAACAACAATTTGTAGATCACATAAAATCTTATCTAATTTTTTTTTATATGAAGAGCCTGCCAAAATGATTCTACTCTGCCTGATGGAAAGCATGAATAGAATCCAAAGAGTTGTAGTCACCATACTCATTGCAAATGCTGACAATGCAGTATTGTAACCCATACTATGGCGGCCTAGTAAGATGCTTTTTCATGCCTCGCTTGGGGACGTAAAAGGCATGACAGTCATCGCGGCAGTATAGGCCTCACATAGCTATCACTACAACTGTCACTCCGGCATCAATGGGCATATGAGGTTTAAACTCAAAACACAGCGTAGTAGAGAGCGGTGTGGCGACCGCTTACACCCCATATAAATACGTATATGTATGTATATGATTTAAATCTAATAATAAGACTAACGTATCATAAACATCATAGTTATTTTTAAGAGACTACTGCAGTGTTATAAGCCACCATTCGATGATGTTATCGATATCTGTGAAGTGCATTAAAAAGGTATTTATAATTACTACATTTCATTATAGCTACAAGTTAAAATACAATTATAAATCTGACTGTTGACCTTAACTGAGGTCAGGTTTGTTTCTCCAATTTATCAAGTTTTGGCAACCAATTTTGCCGGTACAAATATTTCTAAGACAGTTTCTGGAAGAGTGTTTATTTCTGTATCAGCTTTGTTCTGTGCTTGATCAAACTTGATGATTTAGTGGAAATTTATACATTTATGAAATACTTATCTACATGACAATAAAGTTAAAATGAATATAGGTGTAAAGTGAAAAGTGTATAATTTAATATGGTTACATTAATTTGATAAAGAGATATTGAACGATTACGAGTTTATTAATTTACCCTGACTGCAAAACTAGGGTTTTTTCGTTGAATTCTTAATGACAAAGTTTGTTATCATTGAGAATAATCACTCTATTTCTATACTTTAGCTTCTTATCTCAAATAAGATCTAGTCAGATATTTAAAGAACCGTTTCACATCATGAGAAAGACAAAATTATAGAGACAGTGAACCCTCTTAAAGACTTCATTTTTGTAGATTGAAAAGGGGACATGAATTACCTTCGTGACAAAAGGCTAACTCCAGACCCTTTATGAAACACACTGGAGATATCTATTACTTAGAAGCATTAAAAGAAACTACAATAAAATTTACAGTGAACACTAAGGCTTTTCATTTGTTGAAATCAGATTAATTAGAACTAAATAAAGACGATGAATGGAGGAAGTTTTCCCATCCACTACATGTTTAATTGAACAAAACGATAATTATTTCAGAATTCTAATTAGAATCTGTAACAGTTTCCTTTTTCTTGAATTTTGTTAATACATTATTAGTTGTAGTACAGTTCTTAATTTCAAAAGAATTATGAATAAATTAGACTTTATATTATCGCAGGAAACGTTGTAATTTCGAAAGAATTTTCCATTAAAAATATTTACTGCACAATTATGTAGATACGAGTTTATCAACAATTTTGTTATTGTTAGTGTTGAAAGTTTTTCTTACTGAAGAATTTTGAGGTAGACGTGTAGGTTGAATTTGTGTTTAAATCAAGGGTTGTTTCTGCTATAGGTAATTTTTCGTTATCTGAAAACTTAAATTACCTTTCTCCCTGACTCTTACTCAGAGGGTTTCAATATGTTCCTAACTACTAAAGGTCCATCGGTAGTGATAGTTATTTATAAACAATGTGAAATGTTTGTTCGTTTGTCTCATAAGCTAGACATACATTAAAAAAATATGAAAGTCACGAAGGTTTTTATGTAAGGGTAATATTTTCACAAAACAATATTAATAGGTAAGTGAAATTATCGGTTTAGTTTGACCTGATTTTCCGCAACGACGGAGCAATAGATTACGTCATTTCTTGCGAAGGAATTGTTTTCGGTTTAGAGAGCTAGAAAACCTACTCTTATTCGTGGAAATACACGGGTTCTTAAACGATATCGTCTTAGAAATAAGAACAAGATTTGGAGGGGAAATTATTGGATTTTTGACAATTTTTTTTCTGAATTTGGCCTGTTTTGTGTTTATGTTACGAAATATCTCACTATGTGTGAAACGTACATACATAAAATTACTTTCACTTTTCGCTAGAATTTTGGTCCCACGTAATAGGTAACGAGCCTATTGCCGCTATTCTGGATCTTTTCCTTGCGAAAGCCTCTTCCGTCGATCACTAGGTGTACCACTTGCGGGTGAGGTTGAGTTGGCACCCTAACTTTTTAGGTGGGAACCCTACGTATTCGTGAAATATATTCAGTAATTGTTTTTTTTTATGCTGAAGTCGTTACAGTCAAGATTGGTCCCATAAAATATTCCATTTTTAACGACAGAGGAATTAAAAACTTTAGAATACAATCTATTATAGTTTATAAGACTGTGAGTACATAGAAGTAAGTGATTCTTTTTTAAAGTGAGTTACTTAATACCAAATCTATCGTGTAACACGGTAGTGACCTTTGAGGTTGAAATCAATATTTTGTTCCGGTACGCACGTGTGAACGTTTAAAAATAGTTTCTATTCAGAAACACCTTTACAACCAAGAATGACGGTCAGAAGAAATTGATGAAAGGATAATCTGTCTTCCAGATATTTCTCTGTCCTTTTCGCTTTATGTCAAAAGGAGGTAACCTCAACACCGGCAAATTTTCTGATTCAATATGCGTTATATTCACCTTTCGCATCCATTCCTTCCTTTGAAAAATATGTCAGTGAATACGTCTCTATATTTTTTTTGTTATATTTTAGGTTTACCATCAAAATTTATAAACTTTGTTTTAAAATAACAAGAACATCAAAGGAAGAATAATCTTTTGATCGTTCATTAATGTACGCTGACCCGTTGGTATAGTTATCTCAAAGGGTCTGACTATTGAATGGACGTTGTGGATTCGATTCTCATACGAGATACACCTTAATCATCAATTAGCAACTTCACTATTTTATTTGAAATATATATTTACACATTTTTTTTGTTTAAAAGAGCGACGCCCGCATTAGATATCCTGAACATACATGAAATGAACACAAATAACTCCCAGACTCAGAACAACAATTCGTAGATCATACAAAGAGTTGTTGTGAGGTTTAAACCCACAACACTCAGCGCAATAGCGAGCGGCTGTGTGGCGACCGCTTAAACTACTACGCAATCCATGCAGTCAATTCCAAACTCGATTAAAGTTCATGAACATAGACTAATAAAGTCTATAATATCTTCAGCGAAGAATCCTGTTTATTATGCATCGGTCGTGAGAAGTGGACATCGGTTTTGAATGTTCATACATATGTATGAGATAAGAAGCCCAAAGTATTGTTGACGGTATAAGGAAAATATTGTAGGAGATTGTGATGTAAGGATTTTGATTGTGTCCCCCAATTTGTTTTAACCAACAATTTATGTAGACGAAAATTGGAGGCCATTTTAGGAATTTGATATTTCTTTTCGTAGAAGCTAAGAATTTTTATGCTTTATTATTTAGGTCCAGAAGTGTTTGGGGTTTATTTTTTGCGTGATTTTACAACAGTACTTAAGTTATTGTTTCTCAGAAGGACCTAAGTTAAAATATTGTTTTCGTCGACAGATTTATTTATCTAAATATCTATCTCTGGGAGCCTTCGGCAAGACTCAGAGTTTTTTTTGATATTAATCAGTTTAATCGATTATTAACTATTTCATTTACTTTCAGTTATATTTCTGATGTAATTATATTGATCATTAAATATTTATTATTATTCAAAACTGTAATCATTTAAAAATTAACTTGTTGTATTTAATTTTTAATAATTATATATTGTATCAGGATAAGGTATATCTTGTTAACATTGCTATTGTCTGTACCTAAAATCAACATAAATAAAGTAAACCTGACTCACTCTGTGAAAAACAACGAAATAATTGCAAAACTTCGGTTTTCTGTGAGTTTATAGGATATCACGACTTCCCAGAAAACTATTGTTACACATACGATGACACAAACTTGACATGAATATTAATTGCTGTAAATAATTAAAGTGATGTTGAAATGATATAGATGTATCTTCTTTAAGAGATCATCGCTAGTAAAAGAATTAGATGTTAAAAATATTCACCATCCACAGAAAGTATCGTGAATTGAATAAGACTACATCAAATATCACGACTTTCAATCAATTCTTAAAGAGACTTCCGTCCCTCGGGCCTGTAGGCACTGACCTTTAAAAGATTTTTAATATATTCACTTTCAAACCGAAAAGTTTAAGTAGAGCCGCTGTTTAAATTCTTTTTGAGTGAATGTAAATTTGAAATACCTGTGACACTTATGATTTAATGGAAACAGTTGTTACATAACTTTGAAAACTGGTGTATATAGATGAAATATTGAGTTTGTTATCAAGACTTCATAAGATTCAAATTTCTTTACTTTTTGTGTAGATGTATAAGCCGCGTTAAAACAGAGTGTCACCGTTCCTACTCGTCCCATGGGTTTCGTAAAAGCTGATTAAGGTGTAAAATATGCAGGTTAACAGCACAGCAAATAGATGGAAAACCTAACACAAACCCTATTCACACACGTCTGGCCAGCGCGGTATAGCAGACCAAAACCTGTTTTCTAATCAGAGGCTTATATCCAGCAGTGGACCCTTAAGAGGCTTTGATGACGCTGATGGATGTAACAGAGCTGACTGGCTGGCGAATGATAATTGCCACCCGTGTAGGTGTGTGCAATTCTGAAGTCACAAGTATTACATGAGTACGTATTATTACTCTGGTTGAGTCTTTATTGATTAATTTTACAAGCTAGGGAGTTACAGAAATAATAATATTTGAGTACTCTTCATGATCATAATGGGAAATATTTTTCATAAACAAAGTGATGGAGTAAAGTATACGTTTTAATATGCAATAATATTCGTGCTTCTCTATACATTACAACGTGTAAAGATCTCGCAGCCTCTTAAGATTCCTCGCATTGAACGATATTACGAACACAAACAACCCATTCCTCGCCAAAATATCTCACAACAAACAAACATTACAACCACATGGGCTTTGAGCACACATTTTCCCTTGTACTACACCATTTAACTCGTCAAAGTTTCAAGTATCAAACTAACTTCATCTCTTTGTACACTTTCTGCTTCATCATTCCCAAGTAGTTTGTTTCCTGGATTAATTTTAACCACACGACACCAACACACTGTACTCCACTGTACCGATAGCATAAACTTTTACGAGTGCTCCTTAAGTAGCCGAAATCGCGGTGTCGGCGTAATTCGGTGGTCGTAACAGTAATGTTCCCGCTACATTGCTCACTACATGGTATGAATCACTGTCTTTATGGCTGTCAGAACTGGTAATGGCTCATGTAATTTATGACACTTTAATTAAAACTTTTTATAGGTTGTTTGTGAGGAAAGTGATTAGGTGACTTTCGTTAAGTTGATGAGTGTTGTGATGTGGGAAATTTGGAAAGGATCTAACTATTTTGTTTATATGTGTGTTAGTAAATCAAAGAACTCGGCTGTTGGGTTTCAGGTTCACTTACTGTGTCTTATAATTGTTTGTTACTAAAAGTGTCAAAAGACATAATAATCAAAGTATAGGTATACATTCTATGTATTAAAGAAAATCCTTTTATCTACAAATACCAATTTTGATTTTTTTTGTGAAGTGCCGTATCAATTTTCTGGTCAGTTGAACCTAAGTAAAGAAATAAAGTAAAACTTAATTGCTCTCAAAAGAGTTCTGGCACTTTTGAATTATTTATTTCCTATTCTTTATTCTCTTTCTGCAACTATAAACAAGTCACATATTTGATCAAACATTAATCGTTAATTTTAAAAATGTACGGTGTTAAAATACATTATAACCTTTATTAACTAAATGTTTTCACTAATGATAATATATTACTTCGTACATCTGACACACAATGCCATCTAGTCCCAAACTAAGCAGAGCTTGTACTGTGCGTACTAGACAACTGATATGAGATATTTTCCCAAGTTTTAGGCGACACAAAACACAATTGAGTTTCTCTGTAAAGTTTTTATTGCAATTAGTTTACATAGGTACATGATTTACAATTTCACATTTAGTACCAACATAAGATCGTACCTGTAAATGAAGAAACAACATTTAATGTTTATAATTGTGTCGTTTCTTAATTAAATCACAATAAAGGATCAATAGTTATTTTATCCACAATGACGAGTCCTTTTTGGTGAGATAGATTACCTTAAAGTTTTTGAAGTGAAACTTCTTTATCGGGGTTGGAAAAAAATTTAGTGTAACATTTTTTCGTTACGCGTCACATTTTTTCGTTACGCGCCATCTTTTTCTTATCCCTACCACACGTGATTCGAAGTATACTTTCTCCAGCGGAGTAGGGATTGGTAAATGACTCCAATGTATTTTGCGGCCTGTTTTGAGTAGTCACATTTTTGAAATCCAGGTGGCGATTGCATCGACTTCGGACGGGTTTAAATTATTTTTTTGAAAAATAACGTCATAAAGAAGTTTCACTTCTTACGAGTGTACGCTAGTATACGCACACATTTTTTTTTTTACCACAGATTAGACTTAAACGTAGAACTTTAAACTGTTTTGATGTTGCGGTCAGCTCAAGAACCATTATTGCGCGGGAATTCAAATTAATGAAAAATATATTTTTCATTACATAGATATATACTTTTTTCTCGTAAATATATACATACATATTATACATAGGATACGCCCAAACTCTGAAATAAATATTTGCAGATTATACAAACATTTGGTCCGATTTACAAAGTAAACCCTAACCTAAATTCAAGTTCAGCAGTCACATATGGTACCACGGCACCATCGAGGTAGTTACGACTTGGTAGTAGACAGATGTAAATATATATTCTAGAAGTGGGAGTTGAAAGCAGCCCGATATTATCCTTATCTTCTCGACTTTACTTGCTTCACACATTAGTAATGAACTGTCGCAGTTCCCTCGGAACTAAGCCAAGAATCACACTGTGAACAACTTATTTTGGCAGGTGTAGTACTTCACTTTTATATTACAATCTTATAAATACAATTACACAGTAGTACATTGTTTCTTAGGTGCACAGTTCCTACCAAGAACTTAGGACCCCCTAGCATGTACCTGGTGATAGATGGAAGAGGCAGAATATGACAAACTAAGCTTCTCAATTAGCGGTAATAGGCTCGCCTGTTACCTAAAACCAAAACTGGTGAAAAGCGAGCGTTTAATATCCCTCTGCTTACCCTTCAGGGGAAACAGGAGTGATTTTTGTACGTATGTATGCGTGCGTATGTATGTACATTGTTTCTTTATTCTTTTAGCATGAGATGATGCATTTTTACTCGTACATAGGATTGTTGAGCAAATTTAATTATTATTGTTATAACTTACCTTTGTTTATTCTTACGTTTCAATACGTTGATATTGGAAAGTATACATTTTTTTATCTTGATTATTAGATTATTGTGTGAAACAGTAAAAAATCTATTCCTTTTAGATCAGCTGCATAAAATGTTGGAGCAGTAGCGAATATTTGATGGGGTGCTGGGCTAGAAAACCTCCACGTGGTGCACCCTGGAAACGTTGGCGGTGGTGGTGTTCATCACTGCCAACGGCTAATATTCTAGCACGAAGAGGAAGCCATTTTCTTCGGCAATTCGGCCGAAACTTGGTCCAACAGAGCGGGCGTTTCTGTCGGATCCTCTGTTGGTTCTTCGCTCTTCGGAGCAATGAGGAGGAAAACCTCGGTAAAAAATCACGATGGTGGGACCCTTTCTAGGGTCGGAGTTCCTCCGCTTTCAGCGGTGGAAAAGAAGGACGGGCTCGGTGTGTACTCACACTACCACCGAGCAGGCATCAGGAGACGCTGTCTCCCTGCCGCCGTCGGCATATCGTAGTCCCGAAAAGAGTGTCGTGGTTATGCCTCGCGACTCCGATCGGGGACGAGGGTCTTGGCTTAGCCGCCCGGACTGCGAGGAAGAAAACCTCTATAAAAAATTACCCCGAATCCCGTGTTCTGGTGCGTGACCAGGGGATGCATGGCTGATGGGTAGTTCAGTCGCAAGCGCACCCCCAGCCGAGGCACCTGCGGACCCCTCGGTTGGGCACAAATTTACGCTTGCCCGGGTATTGGGGGATCTCTGCCCGGGTCGACCTTTAGTTCTCCCCCACGCGTGGGAACAATTATGGATATATCTACAACTTTCAATAAAAGAAACGAAGAAAAGAAGGAGATGGAGAAGAAAAAGGAGAAGAATAGGAAGGGGAACGAAACAGCAAAAGAACGTGAGACGCCAATCTCATTGGGGCTCACTGAAGTTAGTCTTGCTTCCGGAAGCCTGAGGAGATCGAATCGGTTACGTTCGAAATCCGCCGTTCCGACAGACAGAGGTGACTCCAGTGCAACAACTGAAGCATTGGATCTAATGGAGGTAGAAATCCGCGATAATCGGAAACGCGGACGCTCCACAGACGAAGAAGGTGAAAATTGTCAGGAGTGGTTGCCGACCAAGGTGGCTACTAGCCGCAGAGGAAGGTCACGCACTCCAGTCTCAGTTCCCTCAGGCTCCCTTTTCTCTAAGGCGGCAGCCTATAGGAGAGTCAGGGTGGAGGGTGAATGTGTAGTGGAGGAGGAGATCGCAGATCTGCTCCACAAAATTCGGGAACCAACGGTAGAGGGTTCTGAAGCCCAGGACCCGGTGTCCCTGCAGGAGAGGGCGAACGTAGCTGTGGCCATTATCAACAAAGTGGCCACAAAATCTACAAACCTTAAGGGCCCATTCGTTAGGGCCCTTAAGGACTCCTCCTCCGCTATCGCAGAGGTTGTCACAACCCTCATTGGTGATGTGGCTCGCCTTCAGGCGGCTAACGACCGCCTGACAGGACAGGTGTCTGAGCTCAGCAGTCAGTTTGCACATTTTAGAGCACAAACGGAACACCCTGAGCGGCGGGGCCCAGCTTCAGAACGGTTGGCGACTAATCACGGTCCTGATGACGTCTCTGATGCCCACCTGCGCCAAATACTTGACGCAGTGGGACATATGTTGGACGGACGTCTCGCGGGACTGGAGGCGAGGCTGCCTCCGGCCCCTGTAGTTCGCCCATCACTAGCAGCGGATAGGGCGAAGACTAAGTCGCAGCCGGCTCCACTTCCCGTTGCAGATGGTCGAGTGTCATATGCGGCGGCAACACTTGCGTCCACCTCGAAATCAGGTCGAGCAACAAAAGCGGCAACAAAGAAGGCTGTATCAAAAATAGCTGCATCTGAAACCCGCCCTAAGATCGCCGCAAAAACGAGGGCAGAGTTCCCGCCGCTTCCCACTCCGACACCTGCATCTGACCCCTCCACGTCTGCCCCGTCCACCGATGGATGGAAGGTAGTCGGGGGGACTAAAAAGTCCCGAAAGCGCGATAGGAGGGCTGCCAAGGACGCAGCATCGACTCCGCAGTCGCCACCGGTGGTAGTGGTTAAGAAGACGAAGCCACGGAAACTACAGCCGCCTAAAACTGCGGCTGTAGTAATTACAGTATCGCCGGAGGCGGCTAATGGGGGGCTGTCCTATGCTGCTGTTTTCAAGAGGGCCCGGGACAGTCTCGCCATGAATAATTTTGGGACAGTAGGAGTCAGAATGCGCCTCGCCCAGACAGGAGCTCGAGTCCTCGAGTTCCCTGGTGCCGAAGGCGCAAAGAGTGCGGACACGTTTGCCGATAAGCTGCGGGGTATATTTGAGGCCACGGATGGAGTAAAGATCGCCAGGCCTACCAAGTGCGCGGAGCTGCGCGTTTCGGGCCTGGACGATTCGATAACGGCCGAAGATGTCCGCGTTGCAATAAGAGAGAAGACGGGATGCAACGCGGACAACATTAGAGTCGGCACCATCCGCCCCGGTCCAGGAGGACTTGGCGCAGTGTGGGTGAGCTGTCCCGTAGCGTCGGCCAAAATTTTGGGCGACGCTGGCAGACTTCTCGTCGGTTTCGTGAGCGCTAGGATCACAATCCTGGCGGCGAGACCGATGAGATGTTACAAATGTCTGGCATCGGGGCACACACGCGCCAAGTGTGTAAGTCGTATTGATTGCAGCGGACTATGTTTCCGTTGCGGTCGACCGGGGCACAAGGCGGCAGATTGTTCTGCCGCCCCTCACTGCCCCGCGTGTGCGGCGGGTAACAAACCCGCCAATCACCAGATTGGGCAGGGGGGTTGCAAACCTCCCCGCAATTCTCGACAAGCGTCGGGGGCTAGCCAGTCGACCCAGGCTGCCCCCGATGTCGTTCGCACGCCGGCATCGTCGCCCATGGAGGAGGTTGTAGAGACGGTCGAGTAATGGCCCAAGTCTCCAACCTCTTGGTCCAGACGAACCTGAACCACTGTGCCGCGGCGCAGGACCTTTTCCTGCAAACCATGACACAGTGGTCGATCGGTGTTGCCGTAGCCGCGGAACCCTATTACGTTCCTCCCCGTCCAAACTGGTTGGGTGACCGGGACGGTTCCGTGGCAGTCGTCGGCTCCACGGCGGCTCATTCCCCGCCCTTGTCGCTAAGAGACAAGGGCACTGGATATGTTGCTGCCGAGTGGGGGGGAATCACCGTATATGGTGTTTACTTCTCCCCCAACCGGAGTTTGAGCGACTTCGAGGTTTTCCTTAACAACTTGGAAACCTCGATGCGGCGTCTAACGTCTGGGCACGTCTTAGTGCTGGGGGACTTCAACGCAAAGTCCATTGCGTGGGGTTCCCCCAGGACGGACGCTAGGGGCGAAGCCGTAGAGGAGTGGGCGGCCTCGGTGGGCCTCTGTTTACTAAACAGGGGCTCCACCAACACGTGCGTGCGACAGCAGGGAGGGTCGATAGTGGACCTTTCGTTCGCTACCCCTGCCCTCGCCGCACGAGTAAGGAACTGGCGTGTCCTGGAAGAGGTTGAGACGCTCTCGGACCATCTCTATATCCGATTTGAGCTCTCCCGGTCCCAGGACCCCAGAAGGGGTCACATGGCGCGGCGTCCTTCTCGCTTTCCGCGGTGGGCTGTAGCTAAATTGAACAGGGACCTACTAGAGGAGGCAGCCATCATTCACTCTTGGCTGTCTCCGCAGGCTCCGACCGAGGAGGTCGATATGGGGGCTGGTCGCTTTCGCGATGTAATTACGCAAATCTGCGATGCGGCCATGCCCCGCATCCGAGGTTGTCGGCCTCCAAGGAAGGAGGTTTACTGGTGGTCCCAGGAGTTGGCGGACCTCCGCGCGGCCTGTACTCGTGCCCGGAGGTCCTACACTCGTAGTAGGCGGCGACACCGCGAAGAAGGCGGGGAGGACCAGCTTCATGAGGAGTACCGAGAGGCGCGGAAAACTCTGAAGCTGGCCATCAGCCGCGCCAAAGAAGTTAAGAGAAAGGAGATGCTGGAGAGTCTCGATTGTGACCCCTGGGGTCGCCCTTATCGTGCGGCGCGACAAAAGCTCCGCACGTCGGGCCCCCCCCTTACAGAGACACTCCAGCCCAGCTTCCTGCAGGAAGTAGTCGAGGGCCTTTTCCCGCAGCGGGTGGAGCACACACCCCCGTCGATGGCCTTCATGGTCGCAGACGGCGGGGGACACGAGGACAATGTTCCGCCCGTTGGGGAATCGGAGATAGGGGCGGTTGTTCTACGGATTCGCTCTAAGAACACCGCCCCTGGGCCAGATGGGATACCTGCCCGAGTATTGGCACGAACCCTCGACCACATGTCGGATCGCCTCAGGGAGGTCCTGAACGCCAGCTTGGCGTCCGGACGCTTCCCTGAGTGCTGGAAAAGCGGGAAGCTGGTCCTATTAAGGAAGCCAGGACGGCCAGCCGAATCGGTAGCGGCCTATAGGCCCATCGTGTTGCTGGACGAGGCGGGTAAACTGTTTGAGAGGATACTCTCTGCCCGCATCGTCCGGCACCTCTGCGAGGTGGGCCCCGATCTGTCGGACGCCCAATTCGGTTTTCGAGCGGGGCGTTCGACAGTCGATGCTGTGTTGCGCCTGAGGACCATTACCGAAGAGGCGGTGGGCTGTGGCGGCGTGCTGTTGGCGGTGTCATTGGACATAGCCAACGCATTTAATAGTCTGCCATTTAGCTGCATCAGGGAGGCCCTCCACTACCACGGGGTGCCAGAGTACCTGAGGCGGCTTGTGGCAGACTATCTACAGGAGCGTACCGTCATGTACGAGGACCGAAGCGGTGTTCTGAAGCGACGGCTCATGTCGTGCGGTGTTCCGCAGGGGTCTGTCCTAGGACCACTCCTGTGGAATGTGGGGTATGACTGGGCCCTTCGAGGTCGCCTCCCCCCCGGGCTGGGCGTAATTTGTTACGCCGATGACACATTGGTCACGGCCCGGGGAGTGAACTTTCAAGAGGCGGCACGCCTGGCCACCACGGGAGTTTCTCTGGTGGTCGGGCGTATTGAGGCGCTGGGTTTGCGGGTGGCCCTGGATAAGACGGAGGCCCTTTTGTTCCATGGGCCCCGTCGTGGTCCACCTTCCGGCGCCTCCATCGTAGTCAATTCGGTCCTCGTACCGGTTCAGGCCCAGATGAAGTATCTGGGCCTGATCCTTGACGGCAGGTGGCTTTTCGACGAGCACTTCCGGCAGCTTTCTCCAAAGCTGGTCGGCGCTGCTTCTGCCCTTGGGCGACTTTTGCCTAATTTGGGTGGAGCCAGCGTCGCGACGAGACGGCTATACACGGGGGTTGTCCGGTCAATGGCGCTGTATGGTGCGCCGGTATGGGCAGCGGCTCTGACCGCCCAGAATAGGGCTCGCCTCTGGCGCCCTCAGAGGATATTGGCGGTTAGAGCCATACGCGGTTACCGCACCGTATCGACGGAGGCGGCGTGCGCCTTGGCAGGAACACCCCCGTGGGATTTGGAGGCGGAGGTGCTCGCCGAAGTTTATCGGCGAACGGCTGACTTCCGGGCGGGTAGCGGCATACGGCCCCCGCCCGAAGAGATACGCGAGTGGCGAGAGGCCGCTCGTCTAGCCACGATGGCTCGTTGGTCGTCCCGGCTGGAGACTCCACGTGCTGGCTTTGCCGCCGTGGAGGCTCTCCAGCCAGTCATCGCCGAGTGGGCGGGGCGACAGCACGGGACCCTTTCCTTCCGACTGACGCAGGTCCTTTCCGGGCACGGTTGCTTCGGGAAGTATCTGCACTCGGTCGCCAGGAGGGAATTGAGTCCCGCCTGTCACCACTGCGACTGCAGTGAGGACTCGGCTCAGCACACGCTGGCGGTTTGTTCCGCTTGGGCGGCGCAGCGTGGGGTCCTTACTGCAGTTATTGGAGGAGATCTCTCGCTACCGGCCGTCATACGCTTCATGGCCGGTAGCGACAGTTGTTTTACCGCGGTCGCAACCTTCTGCGAAGACGTAATTTCGCGGAAGGAGGCGGCGGAGAAGGCCCGGGAGGACGACCTCCACTCGGACCCAATTCGCCGCCGGCGTACCGGGCGGCGGAGACGCACGTACCAGCGTCTCATGCCGCCTTGAGTGTGGCCGCGGATGGACGGGACGGGTTTGCCCCTCCATCCGCTATAGTGGCCAGCCGCGAGGAGGTGACGTCCGCGTGTGCCGTACGTCGCCTAAAAGGAGAGTTTTATCCGCAGATGGTGCCCGTGTGAGCGGGCAGGCGCTAGGAGGGATTTGGATGTCGTAATAACAGCTGTTCCCGGTCCCTCCTATGTCAGGCGCAGAGTGGCACACCGTGTGGTTTTAGTCGGTCCGATTCCGACACACCACCCCGCCCTAAACCCCGGTGGGGTGACGGCCCGAGGGGGTTTCCACACGTTAAAAAAAAAAAAAAAAGTAGCGAATATTTGATACAAAATAATGGTCAAACTATCGCGGCCCATCGGTTGTATGTAGTTTTATAGCTACACCGGTCATTTATTTCCATTCTCATATTCATCTATTGGCATTTGAAATATTTTACTTTTTATAACACTAACAGAAAAAGTATAGACACGCTTATTTTTTTTATATATCTGGCGAAGGATCAAACGGATTACCTTTTTGAATCAGAGTTTCTCTAAAATATTTCTTGAAGATACTATCACACTGGCACAGATATTGTACATAACATTTATTTCAAGGCTGCTAAGTCTCTCAAACACACTAACTTTCAATCGCAAGATATACGACAAAAGCCACTTAAAGTCTTCGTAACGTAAACGTTAGCTAGTCTCTTTATGAATAGTCTTTTAATTTGAATAGTTATTTTATTATTCACTTTAAGACTTATTTTAAACGACCACAAGGGATTTAAATGTTATATATTTTTATTACAAAATACGAAGCCACCAAAAAGTATAAACTATTAAATTAACTAGGATGAAATCATCATCCATCATTTTATTCTTTCAACAAATATAGCTGATAATTTTCCCGTAAAAGCATACTATATGCATACCACAAATTAAATGAAGACCAAGTTAAATGTTGTAAGATATATATTTCCTTTTTATATTTTGGCAACACTGTCTTTTCTTAAATAAAAACTCGTCTTTATTATGTGTGTCCCATTCAACCCCTTTCATGGCACTTTCTTCGTACCCAATCGCACGGTTCCGAGCCCTGTTTCCCCTTCTCTTAATACAATGTTATGGGTACATTCATTTTGTTTTCACTTGGATTGTTTCCTCACTACAGATTGTTTGAACAGAAATGTTTGTGGCGAGACGCATTTTCCTTTAAACCTTTTGTGCTGAGTCAAATTTTTAGTTGTAGAAAACAAAAAGTGATGAACTTTGTTTATCGTATGTAATACTATATTTGTATATTTTTGGTCTGTTGAAGACGGATGAACTCATTTATCAGACATCAAAAGTCCTTTTCATTTTTTTTTTGTAATATATTGTCGAAGAAAATAAATGTATTTATCACTGTCTTTTGTTTTAAAGTTCACTTGTAAGTAAAGGATTTTCTACCTTATCAACCCCCCCTGTCAACTGTTTACCATCAATCATTATTCATCAGTCATCTTGTATAACGGAGGTAGTAACATAACCAGAGTATTCGAATTCAAACACATATATATCATGCCAAATCTGCCAATATCTCATATCCTTGCTTGCTATAATATGTAGCAAACAATATAAAAAATGCAGGAGCATCTGGCCATATTCATGAGAGGCTTATTTCACGAGATATGTAGGTTATGTAGTACTAACCTCAATAGAATCTGGTCCTAATTGCCATGCTTGGCAACCGTTCATCTACTGTTATTGTTAGTGCCAAGGTAAACGTACGAATTACAGCAACGAGATACAGCGGCAGTAATCTTCAGTGTAATCCTTTAGTTGCCATATGACACCAAGAGGGATTAAAGTTACCCTTAATTGTGAGTGTGAGTAGTAAGATAGCAGTTTCCTGTTTGGGTTAAATGTTTATCAATTTTGAAGAGGTTATTGTCAAGGCAAGATATATGAAACTTTGCTAGACTTTGAGGCAAATATTGATACAATTATGTTGATATGAATTTAAATAACCATCTTGTAAATGAAATTAGTTTTAAATGAGTATGATGCCCTTTTAATTGGAAGACTATCTACTATTACCTTAAGAGCCTGCCAAAATGACTCTACTCTACTTACCACACTCATTGCAAATGCTGACAACGCAGTATGGTGACCCACACTATGGCGGCCTTATGAGAAACTTTTTCACACCCCGCTTGGGGACGTAAAAGGCATGACAGTCATTGTGACAGTGTAAAGCTTACACAGCTACCACGATAACTGTCACCGTATCAATGGACCAAGACAAGACAATAGTACTCCTTGGGTGCTGAAATTCAGGAAGTAGAACTTATAATTTAATATGTCTTAACTGGTCTCTAAATCCAAATATTACTTCTGTCTCGTTCAATGATAGAAAAATTAGGTCTAGATTAAGTGCTTACCCTAAATTCATTCAACGTTTCTATTTTCGCCAGTGATACATTATTGAGAGCGGTCGTGTTTTTGGTTGCATTTGGATATTATTAAATGTGTAATAAGCAATTGTAAGCATTCGGTTAAAGGTTAAGGGTGCATAATTCAGTATCTAGTGCTGCACTGTTGTGTCGAGGTTAGTTTACCACGCCCCCGTGCAAGAAAAAGACAGTGTCCATAATTGCCCTCTCACTCACGCGTGCTACCGCTGCTTCGCTCAACCGGCCGGCCTTTGTGACGTGTGCGCAGCCCTCGCGGTGCAGGGACTTTCACCGATAAACACAGGCAGCTACGGTTTATATTTCTAATATTTTCCCTCATCATGTCGCGCGTTCAGAGGACTCCACCAGCTATGACCTCAACAAACACTAAGACTACCCATGTAACGTCTGACTCGGACAACCTGTTACCAGTTTCTGACAACCCGAAAGACAATGTCAATATTAATAATACACGCTCTAAGCGCCGCCGACCGGAGTCTTCTCCAACCAAGAATGAATTTGAGGAATTCAAGCAGGATATATTGCAGTTGTTAAAGACCTGGAAAAATGAACAAGAAATGAACTTAACAACGTTTATGAAAGAACAAAAGTCATCATTAACAAAACTTGTATCTGAAATCGCGGAATTAAAACAACAAAACATTGAAATTCAAAGGTCTAACTTGGAGATTGAAAAAAGTATTACTTTTATCAATAACCAATATGATGATATGGTCAGACAAATCAAGGAGATACAGAGGGATAAACGAGTATGCATTGAAAACTTACAAACTTTAGAGACAAAAACCCAAGATATAAAGCAATTGTCGCGTTCATCTTCAATCGAAATACGCAATGTCCCACAAAGTGGAGAAGGTGAGACGGCGACGGACCTAACAAATATTATTGTCAATGTGGGAACAGCAATTGACATGCCTGTTTCACCATCTTATATACGGGACATATATCGGTTCCCAGGAAAACCAGGCATAAACAGGCCGATAGTCACGGAGTTCACTAGTGTCCAAACTAAACTCCGCTTCCTAGCCCAAGCGAGAAACTTCAACAAGAAACATTCGAAGGACGACCGACTAAGCACTCTGAACATCGGATTGGGTGGTAATTACTGCCCTATATATGTAGCTGAATATTTAGCTTTAGCTGCCAGCTCGAGGAAGCTCTTTTACGCAACTAGAGAATACGCGAAACTTCACAGTTTTAAATTCTGTTGGACCTCTAACAGAAACGTGTTCCTTCGAAAAAGTGAAGGAGATAAACAATTATTAATCAGGACCGAGCAGTGCCTGCGTGATATTGATGCGAAACAATGACTCTTAACTACAAAATTGCACCATTTTCATTTGTTTTATAATATATTTTTATACCCAACACAAACTATACTACACACTCACTTTAACACACGTAATCCTACACTTTACTATTATACACTAGTGCGCCACTGCTTTTCAAATATAAATAATTATAAGCTGTATACGAAAATTTATTATATAAACTACATATATTATCGTCACAAGAATTGCAACGAGCGACTTTTAATTGTACGAAAATTTACTGACAATTGTCATATAATTGGTTATAGCGGGAGTTTCTTTATCTCTTGTTGTATGATTGTATCATGGTTGCGTACACACTATTATTACTTGGTGTGGGTTGTTTCGGTCGCACTTTTTGCGCTATTCGACATTATTACCTCTTCTACCGTTACATCATCGAATTATGGAACGTATTCAACCCCCTAAAACTATATGAGCCAAAATACGTTTATAGTAATAAGTATTCCTTAAACAAATCAATTAATAACTTGAACATAGTAAATGTAAGACCTGTGATAACAATACATAACAGTTTACTCGTAGGATGTACCCTACTACCTACTTTTATAAATCGCTTCAATATCGACAGTGCAAACACGAGTTGCAAACTACCCGACATTATTTTCAATAGTGTCTCATTATTCTATAATAAACAAAATTCAATTCGATAAATACTACAATAACGGATGACATCGATGTAGAAGGTATTGAGTGCAGAAAATTGAGTGATCCTTTTGACTGTTCACAACTAATAATGTGTTCCAAGAATGACTCCCTTTTAGTTTTAACGGTTAATATTCGAAGTATTAAAGCTAACTTTGATATTTTTCTAATGTTTCTCTTAAAATTTACTAAACCTGTAGATGTAATAATAAGGCTTTTACTTGCTTTCAATTTAACTAAACCTGCCATAAAGCGTAACAACTCACGCTTGTCCTGCTTATCGACCTTGAAATTTATATATAGTACAATTAACTACATTTTTCGCCTAAAAATAATTAATAAAAAGTATCACATAAAATTATTCCTATGTTCAACGTTGACTTGTTTGAACTGTATGATAAAATCTCTCTGCGATTTACTGTTGTGGCTATATTACTTGTGTACAACTTACGACTTGCTAAGATAACGCGGTACGCCAAATTAGACTTAAATGATGTGTACCGTCAATGTAGAAAAAACAAATATAATTTCAAATTATCAAAATCTCGTATCATTTATTCATTTATGTTTATTATAACATCACTCGTATTTGGCAGTGTGCAATGTATTTGCAAACTTAGCAGTTTCTTAATGAAATATTCTTTTGGGAACATGATGATCATGTACTTATTACTTTATTTAAAGAATCCTAATGGATAGTAAACAGGTTTTTGACGATATTGATAGTACTACTCTAATTTCTTACTTTGAAGTGGATAGTCCAGAGCTTTGTAAACAACATCTCGATACCAGTGAGGGCAGACTCACAGTAGTCTCGCAAAACATACGTAGCATCCATAAAAATTATGACTCATTGTAAGTTTTTTTGTCACGTTTAAATTTTAAACCACATATGATTATTTTGACAGAATGCTGGATTGATGACTCGTTTAACGTTATTCAATTAGATGAGTATATATGTAACTACTCAAAGATATATTTTAACAAGAGTGACGGCATAATTGTATATTGTAGGTCAGACTTGGACGTATCGGTGAAAGAACCAAATTTTCAGGAGGCAAACTGTTTGCTTATCCAGATTGCACAGATCTACACCATAATAGCAATCTATCGGTCACCGTCCTTTTATAACATAAATAATTTTCTTTTGTCATTAGAGCAAATTCTTGGTACCTGTAGCAGTCCTCACTGTGCGATAATAGGTGATATAAATCTAGATATTAAAGATACCAGTCTAGACCAAAGAGCCCACGAGTATCTTAATCTTACAACTCATTTTGGATATATTCCCGGACATACTATACCAACTAGAGGTTCAAACTGCTTAGATCACTGTTTGATAAAGTCGAACTTGGCTTCATCAATAGTCATATGCCACTCGGATATTACTGATCATAGTGCTGTATTGTGTAGTATGGGTTGTCTACCGGCTAAAAAGAAAATCAATACAACATATACCAAAATTGATATAGAAGCCTTAACTAATACCCTAAAAAATTACGAATGGTCTGATTTATACAGAATTAATGATATTAATTTAGCTACAGACTTTTTTCTTGATAAGTTTAATAATGCTATTGGATGTTGTAAAACTACTCATAAGCTGCAAAGTTCTCAGATTATCACACAAAAATGGCTTACACCTGGACTTTTAAAATGTATTCGACGTAGGGATAAACTGCACACTAAAGCTAGAAAAAATCCAAACGATCTACAAATTCAACAACAATATAAGACATACAGAAACAATTGTGTAAATATTCTACATAAACAAAAAATTTACTATAGACAGCAACAATTAATTAACAATAAAAATAATACAAAAAAAACTTGGGATACTATTAAAGACATTAATATGTCCATAACCTAAACACCACAAAGCAAAAGTGTAACAATTTACTGACATATGATACTGAGTCAAAGGTTTCACTGAATCGAGTTAATGAGTATTTTGGTACTGTAGGTGAACAATTAGCCCGAAATACTTTAAATTATTTGGAAATGACTGAATCTGCGTTAGCGACTAACTTGAAGTCTGTGAAAACTAACGATTCACCCAATGCTCTTTTTCTTGCCCCAACGGACGAGGTTGAGATTATTAAACTTATATCTATGCTTAAATCCAGTTCTGCCATCGGTCATGATAACATAAGCAATAATTTAATGCGAAGTGTGAAGTTTTCTATAGTAGGTCCTGTTACTTACATTTGCAACCTCAGCATGTCTACTGGTATAGTTCCAGATGCTTTAAAAATTGCCAATGTAACGCCCTTACTAAAATCTGGTGACCCACGTGAGCCGACTAATTACAGACCAATTTCACTTCTTAGTCCTTTGTCTAAGGTGTTGGAGAAAGTTGTTAATGTTAGATTCCTCAAGTACCTTGAGAAATACAGTTTATTGGCCGGAAACCAGTACGGCTTCCGTTGCAACCGGTCCACGGAGGATGCAGTTACTGGACTTGTTGACTTTGTTATAGACAAGATCAACGAGGGTAAGAAGTGTCTCGGTGTCTTTTTGGACCTTGCAAAGGCGTTTGACACGGTGTCCCGGCCAATACTGCTCAAGAAATTGGAGCTGCTAGGAATCAGAGGCCTGGTTTTGAAATGGTTCCAGTCGTACTTATGCAACCGCAAACAGCGCGTACGGATAGATAATTGTTTCAGTGATTACACCGATATAAATTTCGGCGTGCCACAGGGCAGTATATTGGGACCATCACTTTTTTTGGTATATATAAACGACTTCTGTTCCATTAATCTGCTAAATGCAAACATATTTACTTTTGCTGATGACACTGCAATTATTTTTTTATGGGAACACCTGGACTGATGTTGTTTGTATAGCCCAGAAGGGTCTCACAGGAGTTAGTAGCTGGTTAGAAAATAATCTCCTGACGCTAAATATCAACAAAACAAAATATATAGCCTTTAGAATATCTGAGCGTACTGCACCTAATTGGCCAATTCAAATTAAATTGCATACATGTAACAACACAACTGAAACATGTGAATGCTCGGATTTGGAACAAGTTCAAACCGTCAAATACTTAGGTATCATAATTGATCAACATCTGGACTGGGCAGCTCAGGTAGACGCTCTATGCAAACGGCTGAAGAAGTTATCACACATTTTTAAAAAACTGAGCTCCGTCGCCGATACCAGTGTCTTGAGATTTGTGTATTTGAGTGTTTGCCAATCAGTATTAAATTATTGCATAGTGGTGTGGGGAGCCACGTATAAATCTAACTTGATTAAATTAGAACGGGCTCAACGGGCTATATTAAAAATAACATACAAAAAACCATGGCGTTATTCAACTATATTACTGTATAAAGAGTGTAATTTCCTGAGAATAAGGCAGCTGTACATTGCCTCGATTGTTCTAAGGTTCCACAAAAGTGCTAAAGAAAAGGCTCGTGCCTCATACCGATCGATAAAGTGGGACAGATTGAAGGTACGTTCTTCGTTCTCGCGCAAAAGTTCCAAATTTATGGGTCCGTACCTATACACGAAATTGCATACCTTGAATAATAAGGTGGTTGACATGAATAGGAGAGCCTGTAAGAAAGTAGTATACCTGTGGCTACAGAACAAAAACTACAACGACACTGAGAGTATGGTACAAGTCTTGCAATAGTTGCCAGTACACACAGACATAAACATGCATACGAACACGCACACTCAGACGCAGACGCAGACACACACACACACACACCCACCCACACACACCCACACACGCACACACACACACCCACACCCACACACACACATACACACACCCACACACACGTTTTTCTTTTCTTTTTTTATATAAGTTACAAGGAAGTTACTAATCTCCACGACACAGGGAATCCTAGTGTGGGGCCTAGTGTATATACAATTGTAAATGTGTATTAAGTAAACAATAAATTATTATTATTATTTTGGTAAATTTATATTTTCTCAGCTTTCACTGGTAGTGTTTTAGTGACACTTACGGACTCGGTCAAGTAAGTGCCACGGTTTTTTTTGTGATAGATCAATTAAGTCTGTACTTCTATTGCATTGTGTGAGTGTTCATCTATTTGCAGAAACTTTCGGACAATTCTGCAAGTGTTCAGTATAGCAGCTTTTTGAAGGAGTATGTAGGTATTGGGTTTCAAATCAAGGAGTTTCAGGCTGTGGTGTATGTGTTTCGGAATTACACCAGTGGTGGACAATACTATAGGGACAATGTAAACCTTTTGTTGTTTCCAGATTTTCAGAATTTCGTCCTTAAGATCTGTGTACTTATGTACTTTCTCTGCTATTGTCTTCTGTAAGTTGTGAGTGTTTGGTATAGATATATCTATTAGGTAAGTGGTTTTATTGAATTTATCTTGAACGGTTATATCAGGGCGGTTGTAGTGTATAGTCCTATCGGTCAGTATTGCACGGTCATAGTAAATTTTATGGTTATTGCTTTCTAACACTGCTTTAGGGGTATATTGATAGTATGGAGTGTGTGTATCCTGGATAAGCTTATATTTGAGAGCTAGTCTTTGGTGTATGATATTTGCAATTTGATTGTGTCTATGTGTGTAGTCGGTTTGTGCAAGGTTAGGGCATGCACCTGTGATATGTTGTATGGTTTCTGACATGTTACGACATTTTCTACATCTATCGTCTGTTACTGTAGGGTCCTTGATAATGTGCTTTCTGTGATTTTTTGTATTTATGATTTGATCTTGGATTGCTATGATGAAGCCTTCAGTTTCCGGAAATAAGGATCCTACCGTGAGCCATTTATTTGAAGCTAATTTGTCTACATGTGGTTGTTCAAGATCTTGGGGATGTCGACCGTGGAGTGCTTTCTTTTTCCATTGTTCTATTTTACATATTTCAAAGTTATTTTCTATGCTGTCTATTTCTATCTCTTGGTTTAGGTTTAGTGGTGTGTAGTTGAGATCATTTTTAACTACTGCTTTATGAATTTGACTACTGTTAGATTTTTTGAAGAAAAAGGATTTTAACTTAGAGATTTGTGTAGTCCATAGGGCAAATATGTCGATAAGGCCCCTACCTCCATCCTGCCTCTTGATTGTTACTCTTTCTACTGCAGATTTTGGGTGTAGACAATTATGTTTAGTGAGAATCGTTCTGGTTGCTATTTGTATATTATTGATATCTGTTTTAGTCCATTTTATAATACCAAAGGAGTAGGTTAATACAGGTATAGCATAAGTGTTTATTGCTTTAATTAGGTTTTTGCCAGCTAAATTACTTTTACTTAAAATATTTACCCTATGTTTATACTCATCTTTTAAAGTTATTTTCAATTTACTATGGTCTATTCCTTTCGATTGCTGGTATCCTAAATATTTGTACAATTCATTTGGTTCCATGGCTTTGATTGTTTCATCACAAGATACTACATAATCACCTGGCTTGATTTTACCTTTTAATATATGAATAGTTTTACATTTATCTAATCCAAATTGCATGCTGATATCTTTGCTAAATTTTGATGTAGCGTCTATTAGTGCTTTCATTTCATTTGCTGTTTTTGAATATAACTTTATGTCATCCATGTAAATTAAATGTGATATACTAGTTTCAATTCTGTTACACTTTAATCGATATCCAGCTTTGCAATTCTGCAGTATCTGTGATATAGGATTTAGAGCGAGACAAAACCATAGAGGACTCAGGGAGTCACCTTGGTATATACCTTTTTTAATTGCTATTTCTCTACTAGTGATGTTGTTTAGATGAAGTGTAGTTTTCCAGAGGGACATTATGTTTCTTAAAAAATCTATTAGAACGGGACTGATTTTGTATATCTTTAAAATGTGTAATAACCAGGAATGTGGAATGCTATCAAATGCTTTTTTGTAGTCTATGTATGTACAGTGTAAATTTCTTTTATTGGTAGTTGCCTGTCTATGAATTAAAGAGTCTATAATAAGTTGTTCCTTACATCCCATATGACCTCTTCTACATCCCTTCTGTTCCTCGGCAAGAATATTGTAGTGTTCTATGTGAGTAGTGAGTTTTTGTGTTATAGCTGATGTGAGAATTTTGTATATAGTGGGCAAGCAAGTTATAGGTCTGTATTGTGATGATTCTGATGTGTATTGGCCTTTAGGCAGCATGTATGTTATACCTTTAGCTATGAATGGTGGTATGCTTTGTTGTCCGCGAATAATGCTAGTAAAGTTTTTTGCTATGATTTTGTGAAGGGTAGTAAATTTTTTGTACCAATAATTGTGTATCTTATCTACTCCTGGTGCTTTCCAGTTATGTAGCCTACTAGTGACGAGTTTTATATCTGATTCAGTTATATCTGTGAATTGCATTTCATCTACGTCTTTCCATTTTCTCTCCTCTTCTTGTATCCATTGTGTTTCCCTGTTATGATGAACTTCTGTCTCCCAAATACCTGCCCAGAATTTTTCTAAGTCGTGTACTGCTGGGGTTTCTATGCTAGTGTTTGTAGATTTTTCTTTATTTGAATTTAGGTTTCTGTAGAATATTTTTTCATTAGTATGAAAGAGTTTATTGTCGTTTTTTCTTTGAAGTGCTTTTTTATATCTAGCTAGTCTATTTGATTTTAGTGCCAACTTTTGTTTTAGTGTATCCAGAACGTCTTCAGGTCTTTTATTACTATTTCCATAACTACTGTGTATTCTATTGTTAGATATAATTTTGTTTACCGTATTAACTATCTTCTTCGACCTATTATTTTTTAAAAATTGTGTTAGTCTACCGATGTTAGATCTAAGTTGTGTTATATCTCTCTCTAATCTATCTTGCCAGGCTGGTTTTCTATTAATGCGTTGGGGTCTGGATTGTGGTTCAGTGTTATATCCAAGCTCTCGTGATATTACTAAGGCACTACAATATGTGAGTGTATGAATATCGGTTAGTTGTGACTCATTAGAGAAGAACTCATGCAGTAAGGTATTATTAAAGAGATTTGTTAATTTGATAAGATGCAAGCTATATTTCAGTTTAGGGAGTCGAGGCCTGAGTGTAGGATCTAAACCTGCAAATTCAATTATGGCTGTCTGTAAATGTTCTTTCAGTTGTTTTGCGGATGAATCTAACAGTACAGTAGACTGCACTGTTTCTATTTCAGTTTCCATAAATAGTGTCGTAGTTTCAGTTTGTGTTGACACATGAGTGCTAAGCGGTGTTTGTATATTGTATGTGGTAAATTCAGTTGCATTTAGGTAGCTATGGGATGATTGTGTACTTGTTAGGTCTGTTTGATGTGGGGTTAGACCTGTACTGTTAGTTCCTTGTCTCACGGCTAGGAATGGTTGTGATTGTGGAGAAATATCTTCTTGTTCTAATTTTAATCTTACTTCTTCTTTAATTTGCTCTAATTTTTCATTAGTTAACATTCTATTTCTAATAATGACTCGTCTTTGGTCGGAAACTCTTTGTTCTGAAACTGCAACATGAGGGTACTGTTTTAGAAAGTGTTCATGTAGTAATTTTCTGTATATTGTCATGTCTGTTTCTAGTTTAGTGATGTGGTAGTAGGTACGCATGATGAATACGTTTACATCTTCTGTCCATCTCATGCGTACACGTGGTTTACCAGTCTTAGTGGACGCAGGTAAAAGGGTATTCACCCCCTGCGCAACATCTAAAGCTGGTGTAGCTGTGGGTGTTTGTGTTCTTGTAGAAAGTTCTGATGAAGTATGTGATGAAGTTGATGGACTATATGGTTCGTCTGTTGATGAATATGGTGAGCTAATCCTGTCTATGTCGTCAGTCTGTTGGTCAAAAGTCAAGTTGGCTGTAGCATTTTCGGCTAACCCGGAGGGAGCCCGCCTATTCAACTCCACTCCGCCGACGGTTCGCATGCTGTCACACCCAGCGTCAGCTCCAGGTGTGCCCCGGCGATCGCCCCCGGGCAGCGGCCCTATACGTTAACTTTTCAAGCGCGTCTCCATATTTAATGGGTTGCCAAGGCCATGTTAGCCGTGCCAGTAATTTTGTATCACGTGTCCGCCCCCCACGTGAATCAGATGGTCGATTCGGACGTATGGTTGGACTTTGGAGGGCTTATTATTATTATTATTCTCTTTATTACGTTTAAATATACATATTGATTACATTTTTAAATATATAAAAAATAAAAAATACATATTTAAAAATATAAAAAATAGTAGACCACCGACATCGGGTACAGGGACCAAGATACCGGTGGTTAGGGCTCCAGAGACAGGAACCTCCTCACAATACGGGCCGTGTCAAGGAGGACTGCCTTCTGCATCAGACCCTTGATCCAACCTTCTAACGTGAGCCTCTTAAGGTGTTGGTCGAGGCTCTTTGCTATCAATCCATGAGCAGATATGATTATCGGAACAATAATCACCGAATCCACATTCCACATGTCGGCAATCTCGTGAGACAGATCCAAATACTTCAATTGTTTTTCTTTTTCAACTTTCACGAGATTCTCGTCATGAGGAACGGCAATATCGACAATCATTGCGCGGCGCTCTAATCGATCTACTACTACAATATCAGGCTTATTGGCAACAATAGTCCTATCTGTGATAATAGATCGATCCAAATATAACGTAGCACGACCGTTCTCGAGAACTGGGTCGGGCACATACCTGTAGTAAGGTACTTCGAAATTGATAAGTTGGTATTTAAGGGCAAGTTGTTGGTGTACGATCCTGGCTACTTGGTTGTGCCTGTGCAAATACTCACCGTTAGCAAGACGAGAACAACCGGAAATAATATGCCTAATAGATTCTCCAGGACGGTGGCACGCCCGACAGATGTCAGCCGTACTATCTTTCAGGATATATTTCCGATAGTTATTCGTCATGATAACTTCGTCCATAATTGCACAAACAAAACCTTCAGTTTCTCCGAAGAGGTCACCAAACCGTAGCCAAGACGTCGACGCTTTAAAGTCTATATCAGACCCGTGTAGGGCCCGATAAAATCGACCATGAAGTTCTTTACCCTTCCATACTTCCTTGCGATCAGTAGTACTAAGTACTACAGGTTTGCGCCAATTCTCTTTAGCCAGAGCGAGCGGGGTAAAACCAGTATCTACTGCAACTACATTGCGATGCACTCCCACATTAGTCTGTAGAAAATATTCTCTGAGATTGTATATCTCGCGATTGTGTAGAGTCTTGATATTTAATAGACCACGACCTCCAAACTTTCGCGGAATATACAATCTCATAACCGATGAACGTGGGTGGTGCATGCGGAATGCAGTCAGCAATGTACGGACTCTCCTGTCAAGGGCATCTAATTCGGTCTGAGTCCATCTAAGTACACCAAAGGAATACATCAGAACCGGCATGACCCAACTGTTACAGGCTCGCACCTTGTTACCGCCTGATAAAAGACTTTTAAGTACTTTTTTTAGGCGGCCAAAGAAGCGTTCCTGTAACATTTGTTTCACACCAGGTTCTGGTATTCCCAAAGACTGTGAAAAACCTAGATACTTGTAAGTTTCGGTGGCAGACAGAGATCTGAGTTTTGTTGAATTTGAAAGTTCTATTCCTTCAGATTCTACAATCACGCCCTTCTTTACATACATGACTGCACACTTGTCTACACCAAATTCCATTTTGATAGAATTACTAAAGTTTTCAGTGACCCTTAATAACGCCGTCAATTGTAATTTTGTGGAGGCCAGTAATTTCAAATCATCCATATAAAGAAGGTGAGATATAACTTGATCATCTTTCTGCAACCGATAGCCTAACCCTGAACCCTCTAACAGAGTGCTGAGAGGGTTCAAAGCTAGACAAAACCACAAGGGACTCAGACTGTCACCTTGAAATATACCTCGCTCGATCTTTATAAGTATGTCGTTTATCGCAGTCTGCCGACATCCTGGATAGCGAAGTGTTGTTCTCCATTGACTCATACACGACTTTAAGAAAGTGCACAGAGTTGCATCAATTTTGTACAACTCTAGCACTTTCAAAAGCCATGTATGTGGAACTGAGTCATAAGCCTTCTTATAATCTATCCAACATGTCGCCAGACTCTTACGATTACGACGTACCTGTTGGCTAATGGTCCTGTCTATGATAAGGAGCTCTTTAGTGCCACGGGCCCCACTTCTACATCCATTTTGAGAAATAGAGAGTACCGAATTATTAATTATATGTGTAGTAATTTTGAGTCTCAAAATAGATGTTAGAAGTTTATATGTAGTTGGTAAACAAGTAATAGGTCTAAAATTTTTGGGATCCATGGCACCACCAGATTTGTAGAGTAAATGGGTTACACCAGTGGTTAAAAATTGTGGTAATGAACCAGAATCCAAAGCTGCTTGGAATTGTGATGCCAAACACGCATGTGAGCTTCGGAACCACTTAAGCCAAAAGTTGTGCAGTCCGTCTGGACCAGGTGATTTCCAATTCGGTAATGAACGGACTGCACAACTTACATCATCTTTATTAATAACAATGGGTTCCATAGCTGTTATAGACTCACACGAACGTTTGACATCCTCCAACCAATCACCCTCTGTATGAGTGACAGGCACTGACCAGATGTTACGCCAAAATGAATTAGTGGTATTTTCATCTGGAAAATGCCCATCACTCACACATGGATTCGGTTCCTCCCACTTCCGGTAAACCCATTTCTCATTCCTTTGGAACATTCGATTCTGATTATACCGGTCAACTCGTTTTCTATAACGTCTTATCCTGTTTGCCCATGCATAAACTTTCTGCTTTAGAAAGTCTATGCGCTCTGTGACACAGGACATGTATTGTTGAGGACTAATGGTAGTCCCCAAGAATGCCTGTTTCACAAAGCGCATGACTCTCGGCCGTGTATTACCACTTTGAAAACAAGTTAATTTAGCGATGAGTGTCCTAGTCTCAGCAATACGACGTTCGATTCTACACTGCCAAGCTGGTACAGCATTTTTGTTGCGAGTAGCACTTACGCGTTCAATAAATTTAACACCAGCTACTCTACAAACTGCAACAGCTGCACAGTACAGAATGGAATGTGTATCACTAAGATCTTCGCTATTATCAAAGTAGTCTGATAGTAACGAATCCAGGGCACCCACAAGCGCTAAATTACGTTTATGAATGGGCAAACGGCATAACCGTGGTCTACTATTATTATTTACGAATCGGTATTTTTGAATCGCATCCTCCAAAGCACTCCTTATCTTATCGTTACATTGGGTACTTACGGAAATAACTTCACTCTCCACTAGTTCATCAACATCTTCATTTGATAATGCCAACAGAGGTGTGCTGTTGGCTACCATAGTGCGTGACGAAGAAGGGATAGTAAGGTTTCTCCGTATGTCAGAGCGTATCCTCTCAAGTACTGCATCATCCAGCAGGTGACAGCGCTGTATAGCTCGTACTTGATCCGACAATCTTTGTGCTGATACGTTAACGGCTGGTTCAAGCTCCTGAAACAGAGAGACTAGTCTAACACGGTACGCAGTAAGGTTTGTTCCCAACTCTGTAGCCCGAAAATATGCCCGCATGACATTCTCATTTATAGATTTTGTCCACTTCATGCGGCGCACATCACCACCGGTAGCGGGGACCCTGTTTGAGGTCAGTGGTCCTCGTGATCCCAAGCTGGTCGGCGGCCGGGTACTCTCCTGTCGACGTACAGGTGTTGGCGACGTCGGCGGAGAGAAAAACTCGTCGCTAGAACTAGAGCTCGACGCCTCTGCAGCAGCCGGAACTTCCATTATTGCTGCCGGGGATGGCAAGGCGGAGCGGAGCGACGAGTCCGAAGATGTTAATTGTGCTTTTTTTCTAGCTCTCGTAAGCATATTGGCAATTTCTTGAAAATAATTGTATTGACATGACGTTTAAACGTCATGTCTTCGGTAACATATTTTTATTGAAAATGCATTTTGATTGTAGTTTTATTCAAATAATTTCTTGTATACATGTTCATTTTTGTTTCGCTTGATACTTTATACTTTTTGATGATGAATTTGGTAAGTTTGTAGTAATATATTATGTATTTTTAAAATGCGTATGAAAAATGCCAACTGCTTCTGGTGTTGCTAGTTTATTATTATTATTATTATTATTATTTTAGACCAACATTAACATTTATCCAGTAATCTTGAACGGATTGTCAACCGCGGGTAGACCGTTCATTGCTGCGTCTAGTGACTCGTTCAACATGCCCGCAGGCGGACGTGCACGTATATTGGAAAATATTGTTTTTTACTTTCGACTGTCAATATATCAGCCAATTACTTCGTGTTTCGTCATAGCAGCGGAGTCTATTGTCTTGTATGTAGTGTAATTACAGCTGCTCGGAAGTTTTACGGCTTGTTACACCAAGACGTTTTAGACTATTCTAGGGAAGTCGAGGTTCTGGGAAATTCACTCAGGCTAGATCATCGTGTACGTGTTGACATGACGTTTCAAACACCTACGTACATTCAAATAACATCAACACTTTACAAATACCAAACTACAAGAAGAATAATCTGACAAGCTACAAAAAAAAAACACACAAGATCTTTGAACCGACTAGTTTAAATGTCGAAATTTCGATACGAATCTCGTCGGGTCAGTCAGAATAAAGAACAAAAATGATGATGGATTTAATTAGTTAAATTAAAAGTTTTTGTCTGAATGGGTTCGGGGAAACTTGAGACTGAAAAAATTGCCCTCTTACCCAACAAATTTAAAGAAAAATCTTTTGTGAACACAAAAAATATTTCAGTGTTCATGCCCTTTCTCGTAGAAACGAAAATTTAAAGTTCAGGAACCAAGTCTAATATAATAACTATTAAGATTTTTTAAATTTTGTGGTATTATTTTACTGAATATTTTATTATTTCATATTTCTATGAGTTTAACAAATGACAGGAAATCGTTAAAGTGGAAAGCAAGTCAATTTATGTTCTACTAAAACACATACCGACTCCTTAAAAGACCAAGTAATCCTTAAGTGACAAAGTAAAGGGATCTCAAAAAGTAATGTTACGTGATAGGATATATTGAAGATGTTCTTAAAAGAGGTGGGTATATTGTATAAGAAAGAAAGTAAAGTATTTCTAGGCTCATCATCGAATCCGTTTTATATGCACACATACATTATTTTTGTTAACTCAAAAGTGTACAATGATTACGATTTAGTAACAGTAACTTGAAGTAGAAAAGGCATACTTCAAAAGAATAAATTGTGAATTTTAAACTACCAAAGACCTGGATTTATGACTATTTTCTACTTAGAAACATAACAGAACATTCAAAAGGGGTCTAATGTTTGTTTTTAACAAGCCTTACAATGATTAATATTTATACTAATTCGCAACATATATACCTTTTTGTTCCACTCCGTTATATACGACCACTCCTATTGACTTAAAAATATCTTTCTAAGTTTAAGAAACTAACTCACAACACCGTTTAAAGCTTTAGGACTTCCAAAAACCAATTGAGGCTGGATGGAGTACACAATCCCAAAATGTAAATATATTTTCATGTTAAAATGGTTTCCAAATAGCTATTTTGCAATATAACACACGTTTATATGATAAACGGAAGTTGAAAAACTATTTTTACAGGGATGCTCTGTGGGCAAGCACTGTCATAAGTGTCACAAAATAATTACTCTTATATTATTAATGGTTTCGGTGCCATAAAATTTAATATGGTGCCGTTAGAGTATGGTTCGAAGAAACACTTTTAAAATATTAACCATTTTGAAGATGTTGCTATTGATTGGATATTTATTTACAAAAGTACTTTTCCAGTTATGGGATATTATTTATTTTGCGGAAGTGTCGTAAATATTTTCATTATATATGCAATAAAGCAATACGTACATTTTGTACCATGTGACTGCAGCCGCTAACGAAAAATTTATTAACAATATTAATTTTAATATTATAAAGAGTAAAATAACCAAAAAAAGTTTTGATGTAGTAGTACAACGCTGATACCAGCACGAATAGACCGGCTCGGCCAGGACAGTATTACCCTCTCACAGAAAATCAACCTACAACGACCGATTCCGACACACCACCCTGCTGTAAACCTCGGTGGGGTGACAACCCGAGGGGGTTTTCCACAGGTCAAAAAAAAAATGGGTGACAGTTGTCATGGTCAGTGGATGTACTTTACACTGCCCCGATGACTGTCATGCCTATTACGTCACCATACTGCATTGTCTGCACATGAAATAAGTACCACAACTCTTGGAATCTATTCATGATTTCCACCAGGCAGAGTAGAGTCGCTTCGGTAGGCTCAGAAATTAGAAAAAAAAGTTTCCGAAGTTAAAAATTTACCTCATTTCCCTACTTTATAGCACCCAGTCCTTACATTTTGTAGGAAATTAGAATTCATAAAAATGAGAGATGCTAAGGATGTTACTTTATTCGTTACAAGTACAAATAACATTCAGAAATGTTCATAAATAAGATGAGAGTTTGAATAACACCCTTAAAATGTGATTTCTCAAAGTAGATGATCCAGATCGGTGTCGTATACAATTTGTGTAGGTAACACAAAATTGAATTTGTTATGAATGAATTTCAGACTTTATTTAAGGCCATAGTTAGTAAGGTAAATATTGTCGTCAAGAAAACTCGGGTTTTGAAATAAATTATTTCGCTAACAATTTTGTCAGTTTCTCTCCTTGTGATGACGGATTAAGAAATCGGAAATGTCACCACTCCTGTTCGTTCCAAGGGTGTCGTAAGAGACGACTTAGCGCAACTACGCAAAGAGAATTGAGTTTTGTAGGTTTTTTTATAGTAACCTACCAAAGTGACTCTACTCTGCCTGAATAGAATCCAAGAGCGGTGGTCGCCGTACTCACTGCCAATGAAGACAGTGCAGTATGGTGACCCACGCTATGGCGGCCTAGTAAGATGTTTTTTGGATGTTTGATCCACGGGAACATTTTTCACAATCCAAAATTTGAAATCCTGAATCTGGGTGTTCTTTGTATCTGTTTCATACACATATGTCTATAAAGTCCCCACGACAGGACATATTATTAGTCTAGGAAATGTCTGTTTAAATTAAAATTATTTTAACCAAAAACAAACCTTGTCGGTTTACTGTATTCTATGAACAAAACACAAAACGCTTCCGCATTATTACAATGTCGTATATAAGAATTGCAAAGTTTCTTTATTGCAATTTGGCGTGTAGTGGAGTCTATGGTTTCATTTTCGTTTGATTGAGTAAATTATCATTTAAATTCACGTTTATCTTTTGTTTCAAGTTTGTTGGTTTCTAAATAATATAATATTTTATCATATATCACACAACGACATCTAGTTCTAAAGTAAGCAGAGCTTGTATTATGGGAAATAGACAACTGATGTAGGTACATATACCGTATTAGTAAACATAAACAAACAATTTTGTTTTGTTTTCATTGCTTTTTTATGACCAGTTTTTTTGTCAAGCGAGCGTTTGATATTTGGATTTGCTGTTTTTTAAATGTCTTTGTTATGTATTTGTACAAAAGAAAAATTAAATTATATTATTTAGTTAAATAATATTGTCAGTGATTGTGTCATGTTAATGTTTTTATGACTTAGAAACAAACATAAATAATTATGGAACTTGAGACCAATATTAAGTTGTAAAAACTTATGCTTTATGGAAACTTGTTTTAAGCAGTCTCTAGAAGAGATATGGATATCTTAACATTTATTTGGACCCTGTCTGATTTAGGGACAGAATAGCATACATTTTTGTTTTATTTGTTTAGATTCCTACGCATTCCTGGCATGATGCCATGTCACTAAAAAGCTTAGTTTTGGTGTCGGCCCGAGAAGTCTACAATATATAAGATTTTAGTTTTTATCGTGTTTTATGAACGAATCAATAAAATAAAACATACGTTTATTCGCAGAGCAATCTGCACTACATTCCAATTTACTCAACATTAACACGGTGCGTTACTTATTTGGTAAAACAATGATTTTGTATAATGTAATAATAATAAATTTGTATTACGCTTGAGTGCCTCAGAATTTTGACTTAAGTAATAACAATACGTTCTGGATTTATTGCCCTTTTATAATACTTAAAAGTACACTTTTGTTTATTTAGGACGCAGTCACATTGGACATTCTGTTTGTAGGACGAATTGAAATTACTAATCATTATGTATGACGTAAGTGAATGATCGTTTTAAATTATCCTTTCTGTTGTTTTTATATATGATGATAATTTATGATGATGATGATGATAAATTAGTTAACATTTGAAAAATCATATAAAAACTATTGGATATACGATTATTATATAAATTGCTTATTTAAACGAGCACCGAAATGTTCGAATAGTCGTCGGCAAGAACTCCGTAACATGAACTCCGAACTCCGCGGGGGATGTTAGATTCAAATGTTAACGAATTCTTGGCCCACCCCATATTAGTCATTTTCGTGTGGACGTGAAACCGTTCGACCAGAGTTACACCACGGCGTCATAGACAACCGGCGATAAGTAATTTTTTACTTTCCTTTTACCGACTGGATGAAATTCACGGGGACCAAAAGCCCTTCTCTAAATTTGGCGGGCCTGACACTTTGATATGGTTGTTGATAACCTCACTCACTTTGTTACAAAGAACAAAGTACTCTGTGAGGCTACCCTATTCTAAGGAGTGGGACGTTTAGAGCATTGCAACGTTCATCAGGGTTCAACTTACCAATAGGTGATCTGTACACAACATACAAGTGATATACTTCTAACCGATTTCGGCCACGAGCACAAGTGTCAACGGAGACCAGTCAACTGCACAGAAATTATTATACTGCACAATTGTGTGCATTCACGGATGCACTTTCTATTCCCTTGCACTCACAATCTGACGGGACGGCTATCCGACATGACCAGGGAACGATCAGGCGTAGGACTGATGGCTCTACGTACACCCTGAGGCACAGGGGTTAGGACCTCAACTTTCAAACTCTGCTCTTTTAATAAGCTTTTCTATAACCAGATAAACTCAATAACACTTTTCTGGCCAGACCAGGGAATTGAACCCGAGACCAGTAGTTACATAGGCTGTTAGACCAACGAGGCAGTATAAACAAGCATATAAATACCAAAGCTATATAGCACTGTTTTCTTATTCTTATACATTTAATACAAATTCATGACCACAGACTTAGAGTTAGCTTTTTTTTTTATATTAAGAGCCTGTCAAAGTGACTCTACTCTGCCTGGTGGAAAGCATGAATAGTATCCAAGAGTTGTGGTCACCATACTTATTACAAATGCAGACAATGCAGTATGGTGACCCACACTATGGCGGCCTTGTGAGATGCTTTTTCACACTTCGTTTGGGGACGTAAAAGGCATGACAGTTATCGTGACAGTGTTAGGCTTACACAGTTACCACGATAACTGTCACCCCTGCATCAATGGGCCTCCGGCTAAGCTTGAAATTATTAGAGAGCATTAAGCGTTGTGTGTTTCTATGTCAAGTTGGCCTCAATTTGTTGATAAATATCTGCTTAACATATTCGAGTCCTGATTCTGTTGGAATTTTGAAAACTGGATTTAAGTGTCTGCCGAGCCTACTTAGACAAACCCTATTAAGTTCTATGAAAACGTACAAAAGAGTAAGAGCTTATGTTAATAGAATTTATTTGTACTTCACGGCAAGAAAATTGAAAGGTGATGGAATTATTTTAATGCGTTTGCTTCCAAATTTTAATGAATACTTAATGTTACTTGTGTTTGTTTATTGAATCGGTGGAGACATCTTATTTTATTACCGAAAATTTTAGATAAATAATTATTGTAAGGTTCTTAAATATGACCGACATATAAGCTTCTAGTATCTTTTTAATAATGTATTATAACATTACTGCCAAGATTTTTGTGGCATAAGGAGTAAACCAATAGTTGGATCTATGAAGACCTTTTTTTTTTCGTTGTCGGGGTGGAAAATCCCTTCAGATCTCCGGCTCCTCGGGGACGCAGGAGCCAGGATTATGTGGTGTTTCCTCTAAAAACCACCCCGGCGGCCGGTCTCAGACGGCCTTCTCTGAAGGGGATCCGGACCATATTATTTCAGGTCCCCTCCAGAATCAACGCCGCGCGTAGTCAGACCCTATTCTATGGAGGTCACAAAGGCTTCCCCACCTATCAGTCCGGGATCCATGAACACCTACGACTCAAGCATAACAAGTACCTATTGGACTTCGAATACATCCAGAATTAGGTGTAAGAGAGGGATCCGCTTGTTCATTCGATATATTGTATTATTTAAGTGTACGTTTCATTATACCATTATATATGTACCTATACCATGTTAACCAAAGTCCAATTTAAGCAGGTCTGCGGCTTGGCAGGAATGTTCTTTATATTATAATTCGAGATAGAACTTTTCTTGCGCGATACAGAATTATTTGAAATTCAAAACGGGTAGGTCTAGTTTCAAGTTAATTTGAAAAGTTACAGGCAACGGTCAATGGCAGCTCTAAAATTATAATTAAATTCAAATTTTCATATGCATTTTATAATTTACTGTGATTTATTTCTATTAAGTTAACGAATTTACAAATAACACAAAAATCATAAAATATGATAAGTAATTTGTTCAAAAAGTAAGTAAGTACTAAGTAAGGAACATTGAACTGAAGAAATCTATGTTAATTAATTTTTGGAACGAAGTTCCTTACGGCAGGCTTGGAGGGGATAGGGATTTCGCTGCGGGACCGAACTGAAAAAAATGTGATAGTAAAACCGTAAGAAAAAATCCGTGGAAAAAGTGCGTGGAATAAATCTGTGGAATAAATCTGTGGAAAAAAGTGCGTGGAATAAAACCGTTAAATGAGACGTGCGCAGGCGCGAAAGCGCGTCATGTGTGCTACGTTTCATACTATCTATCGCGTACTTAACATTCGTACTATTTCTACCTCTTTTTTCTATTTTTCTATTTCTATGTAATTTTTAATTAATAATAATGTTGACAAAAAAAAATAAAGATACATATTTTTTTGTTATTTCAGTTGAAATTTGAATTACGATGTTTTTTTTATTTTAAAGAATTTATTATTTTATTATTTTAAGGAATTTATTATTTTATTTCCTAAAATACTGAATTTCCTAAATACTTTCTTGTACTTAAATAAAAACTAATCAGCAAAATTTAAGAGAAAAATCAAGAAAACCTACATAAAATTGAGCACGATTTTTTTTGCAAATTGTGTCGATTCCACATTATCCGAAGGAACTTCGTTCCTACCTGGTGTACCACGACACCATTCATTTTTTATTTTTTTTTGTCTGTATAAAGTTTTATACTACAAAACAACTGAAACAAATGGATCAACTTTTTTATATTGGTGTGCGTGACAACTACGTTTTACATTCGCAAAATATTCACACAACGTCACTGTTCTTTACTAGTGTGTGTGTACATAGAGTTTCACAATTGGCTATATTTTTTCATTTCTTCCATTGCTTCCATAGCTTGTCTAGACATTATTATGGTTCGTGGTATAGCACTTCAGATTAATATTGTTAAGGTGAAATTGTGTGAGTGTACGTTTGTGTGCCTTATGTTACTTCATTACGGCTGGACTTATTTTGATAATAATTAGTAATGAGGTAAGATTAATACATAGGCTGCATTTTACATGAAAAATATGTTATTCTCATGGGATGAGCCAAGAATTGTAATGTATTTGTTAATCTTTCAAAATGAAATGGCTTGACCTATGAAAATATGTATAGTTTTCTCACCGTTTAAGTAACACGGGTAACACCACCGAGTGCAGGTAGTTTAATAAAATTAAAATACAAACTTGAACCATTGAGTTATAATGTACTAGTGAAACTATTTGAAACAAGAGTTAACACACAACTTAATGATATAAGGGCACCCATAGGTAAAAAGAGGGAAAGTTGTGTTCTCATAGATTACAAAGTAATGACTGCACGATTGGCCTAGTGGTTTAAGCGGTCGCCACGCCGCTCTCCACTTCACTGAGTGTTGTGGGTTCAAATACTACATGGGACAACACTTTGTGTAATCCACAAATTGTTGTTCTGAATCTGAGTGTTCTTTGTCTCCATTTCTTGTACGTTTGTAAAGTCCCCCGCGACACAGGATTTATTCATAATGCGGGCGTTGTCTTTAAAAAAAAAGAAAAAAAAGAGTAATGCATGCAGATGCGACATTTTTTATTATTCTTTCGATTTAGAAAATAAATATCTTATATAACATATTGTAATAATAATATATTTTGTAAGCATTTTTAATTATTTTAGTTAACGGTTGGTCTTCAGACAAATAATTATTAACTTAATCACTGCTAGCTTCATTTTTTAAGTGAATTGTCGTCTATTTGATAATAACAAACTGTATCATATGTGTAAATATCTCTTATGTAAGTACATACATACATCACAATCTTATACTATCAGTGAAAATTAAGTGGAAAATAACAAAATTAATTTAGCGAGTTTCAGATAATCAAACAATTAAAATCAATATCTTTAGCTTCGTGGTATTACGCGTCGATATATGTATAGTTATTTAATATTGCGATGACTGTCACCCCTGGGTGACAGTCATCGTGGTAACCGTGTGAGCCTTACACTGCCACAATGACTGTCATGCCTTTCACGTGCCGAAGCGGGCCGTGAAAAAGCATCTCACTAGGCCGCCATAGTGTTTATCACCATACTACATTGTCTGCATTTGCAATGAGTACGGTGACCACAACTTTTGAATTCTATCAATGCTTGCCATAAGGCAGAGTAGAATCAATTTGGCAAGCTCTTAAAATAGAAAAAAAACTCCTATTAAAACGAAATTATTCAGATTTTTTTCAACATAAATCAGTATCATCTTTAATAGTCCACTGCTGGACATAGAAAAAAAAACATTCATCTCATTATAAACGACGAACGAATACGATAGCTTGAAACATAAAGCTAACACTGATCAGTAATCAGGTTAATTGTTATTTATCTAAACGGTAATAAAAATATGATTATTAGTTTAATATATATTTATATCAATTTAATACCGTATATTCAATATTACTGCATGGACAGCGTAGTGGTTTCAGCGGTCGCCACGCCGCTCTCTACTGCGCTGAGTGTTGTGGGCAGAAACTCCACGCGTGATAACACCTTATGTGAACCACAAATTGTTCTGAGTCTGGGTGTTCTTTGCGACCGTTTCGTGTATGTTTGGTAAGTTCCCCGACACGGTATATAATCTTAATGCGGATGTTGTCATTTTAGAAAAAAAACAAAAGCGCTTTCGTGCTTAGCGTAACGTCGCCATACCACATTACGTATTACGTGTATCACATAGCCGATTTGAACTCCCGCATCATGCCTTACACCAAAAACCCTACATCATTACCCAGTAAAGATTTAGTTAACGTAATGTTTTGTTTATTTACTTATAATAAATTACACCATTATATTGTCGTGGTAGAGCCAAGCTACAACAACACCAGTAGCTCAAAAGGGCTAGGCTCGAATCGGGTAATTACCACGCTTTCACAGAATACCGTCGTTAAACAGGAGCATAATAATGCTGCTGTGTTTCGTCAAGTGAGTGAGAGTTTCGAATGCCCATAAAGGGGAATAGGTCTGGGTGTTTGTGCTATATTGGACGGCCTTTTCTGCTCGCAAGCTATCGGTGCATTGGGTCACTTGTTCTGGAGGTCAGCGGGATCCGAAGAAACGGTGCTCCGCTAACCGCCCGTGGTTCGTAGGGGGCCCAACTAGCGTGCTAGCTTCACGTGAAAGGCTGCCCCGCCGGCCACGAATAATCCCGGAGTTGCTCCATCGTGCCGGTTGGTGACCGGATGGAGAGGACCCGATGGCGATTCCCGGGGGGGGTTCAGGCGTCCCCGCGCTCTCCATACAAGTTCCCCATCGGTGTATTGTTCCTTGCGGGCTTCTTGACTCCTGGTGTGGTACTTTTTCCCATCTTCTTTCCCCTTCCCCTATTCACTCTAGTTATGAAAAGAACCAAAAAGAAAACTAAGTTTAACCAGCGGTTGCACTTCCTCTCTCTTAAAGTGCATTTCTCTAATATCCGAGGATTGCACTAAAATCTCATTGATGTCCATCACCATCTCGAAACTGAGAAACTGCACTTGCTCTTTCTAACGGAGACGCAGATCTGTAACCCGTCCGATCCAACATATCTGGACTATCCAGGGTATATACTGGAGACCCAATTCCGTGCCCACGCAGGTGTGTGCGTATACATCAGGGACGTGATCTGCTGTCAGCGTCTTCGTAACTTGGAGGTTCTAGACCCTTCTGTTTTGTGGGTTCTTGTGAATACTGGCCTTGATCAAATAGTTTACGCCAGTGTCTACCGTTCGCATAGCGGAGACCAGGAGACGACAAGGCTATTGAATCATCTAAGTGAAACTGCAGATTCGGTCCATCGACGCTTTCCATCTGCGCAGTTGGTGTGTCTTGGGGACTTCAATGCACACCATGAAGAGCGGCTGTACCCGTATGGTGACACTGACCACGCTGGAAGAGAGGTCTACAAATTTGCATTATCTTGTGGCCTCTCTCAGCTCGTCCACGAACCCATTCGCATTCCTGACGTCGTGGGCCACACTGCGTATTGCCTGGACCTTCTGCTGACAACCGATCCTGACAGATATTCGGTTTCCGTTTCACCACCACTCGGGACATCGGATCATTGTGTGGTGAAATCTGTGTCTACCTACTCGCCTCCTGACAACAGCCCTAAAGACACTAGGTGAGTGTGGCGATACAAGTCAACGGATTGGGATGACATGCGTCACTTTTTCGAATCTTATTCTTGGAGGCAGGTCTGTTTTTCTTCTAGAGATCCATCGTGCTGCGCGGATGCTGTCTCGAGTGTGATCTATCAAGCTATGGAGTACTTTATTGCTTTTGCTGAAGTATCCCTTGAGACCAAAGCTCGCTCGTGGTTTAATGCTGAATGCCTCTTAGCTGAAAAGCGTAAGCGTGAAGCCTATTTATCTTGGGTTGACGCTCGTAAAAGCAGGACCTTAGATCTCCAGGCTAAGAAGAAACTATACAAAGCAGCTGCTAAAAACTGTAAAAAAGCGATAAGAAAAGCTCGTTTTGATCACATTGGCCGTATAGGTGAAAAGTTAGCTTCCTTTCCCTCACGAAGCAAAGCTTTCTAGAGCCTTGCCAAATCTGTCGAGAAAAACTTCTGTCGCATTTCGCTGCCCCCTCTGCATAAACCTGACGGATCCCTGGCCCACAGCGCTGAGGAGAAGGCTTATTTGTCAATCTCTTCGCAGAGTATTCTCGTCTAGACAGCAACGGCAGGTGTCCACCTCAGTTACCTCCGTTTGGCCCCAAAATAAGCGCCGTTAAAATCCACCAAAAAGAGGTACCCAAATGTTTGCTAAACCTGGACGTTAATAAGGCCAGCGGTCCCATTTCAGCAGTGGTACTGAAGTGTTGTGCACCCGAGTTGTCTCCGGTTCTGACTCGTCTATACCAACTCTCTTTGGACACTGGCAAAGTGCCGAGATCCTGGAAGCTTGCTAATGTTCAACCTATACCCAAAAAAGGAAGCCGTGCAGACCCAGGCGGTCTGTCGGTACAGACCTATCGCGATCACCTCTATAATCTGTAATATTATGGAGCGTATCTTAAATAATCGTCTCCTGACATATCTTGAAGCAAACGAACTCCTCAGCGATAACCAATATGGTTTACGCAGGAGACGCTCGACCGGAGATATGCTAATATATGCCACCCACCTTTGGAACGAGGCCTTGGAGGGTCACGGTGAAGCAATAGCCGTTTCATTAGACATCTCAAAGGCCTTTGACCGGGTCTGGCACGAGGCACTACTTAGTAAGCTTCCAGCATACGGCATACCTACTGAGTTCTGCGACTGGTTACGTGACTTCCTGAGGGAACGGTCGATTCGAGTTGTCTTGGATGGCTGCTCTTCCGACCTAATGGCAATCAATGTTGGTGTACCTCAGGGATCTGTTCTCTCTGCAACCTTGTTTCTGCTGCACATAAACGATCTTTTAACACCCGGTATTATTAGCTACGCCGATGACAGCATCGTAATTGAGAGGTACATGTCCAACCCGCGAGCTAGTCCAGAGGAAATACGGTCCTTGAGAGAGTCCATGATTGAACGGGTGAACGTGACATTACAGTTGGTGTCCGATTGTTGTGACGCCAATCTTGTTCAGTTCAACCCTTCCAAAACACAGGCGTGTCTTTTCTCCGCGAGAAAGAGTACCTTCGATTTAACACCCACTTTCGAAAGTGTATCCTTACTGATTACTAACCATCTAGGGCTTTTAGGTATTACCATTACCTCTAACCTCAACTTTTGGCCAACAAATTGAGTCTATGGTACAAGCGGCGTCAAAGAAATTGTCAATTCTTTCAAAGGTTCGGCGGTACTTCAGCTCTAAACAGCTGCTTAATCTTCATACAGCCCAAGTTCGATCCTGCATGGAGTACTGTAGTCACCTCTTGGATGGTGCAGCCAAATATCACCTGGAAGCCTTGGACTCAGTTGACCGAAGAGCCTTTAGGTTAATTAACAACGAAAAGCTCTAAAATAGTAGACTGTACACCCTTGAGCATCGTCGTCGTGTTGCTAGCTTGTCGGTTTTTTATAGGATACACTTTGGAGAGTGCTCGAAGGCTCTCTTCGAACTGATTGAGCCATCTCCATTCCTTTATCGGACTACTAGGCACAGGCAAAAATTTCATCCACATGTTGTTGACATACCCAAAAGTCGAACTAAACGGTTTGACTGCTCTTTTTTGGTGAGAGTCGCCAAGACTTGGAACGACCTGCCTGGGTCTATTTTTCCTGGTGACATGAACTCTGCAGCCTTTAAGAGTAGAGTGAACAGGTATCTTTTGGATGGGCGTGTACTACCTTCGTCTTCTTCTGCACTTTCCATCAGGTGAGATAGAGAACAAACGCCTATTCCATTACAGACGTAAAAAAAAAATTATTTTTCTTCCCAATAGGCTGATATTTACAATTTTTTTACACAAGGTAGCATTCTTGAATGTAAATCTTAGTCACAATTTTAGTATTTGATCCTACTTAACACCTCAAAATCAATTACTTTTAATCCGACACCGACATTGCCTAACGTGCAACGAAAAACCTATGTGGGTAATATAAAAAAATGTTATGTTATAATTGGCATGTTCGGCGGCATACACCTACATGTTTGGGATTGTCCCACGACCGCAAACTGTCAAAGTACAGCAGAGTGAAAACAAAAAATAATTTAACCACTTACTACTGAGGTCTTCTGTGTCGTTTATGATTATATCAATAAAATACTTTAACAGTGTAATTTCAACCACTTTACCCCAATCAGGACCGAGTGCAGAGGACTTAGACTGCACAGTTAACCTAGTGGTTTAAGCAGTCGCCACGTCGCTCTCTACTGCGCTGCGAGTTTTGGATTCAAACCTCACACCTGGGTGTTCCTTGTGTATGTTTCTTGTATTTTTGTTAAATTCCTTGTAAAGTTAATTTATATCTGGTGCGGGCGTTGTCTCTTTTTAAAAAAAAAAGTGCTTCACTAGTTAAGGTCGTATTCTCTCGTCTCATACGTCTAATACTATAACAACAACAAAGATGTTACAAAACACTATTTTAATTTCCTTATTTTTGATTTACGATACCATGTCTAAATAATAATATCCGACTCGTGCAACTATCTACTTTTTTATATGTCAAGAGGTCCCATTGATATAGGGGTGACAGTTATCGTGGTAACTGTGTAAGCCTTACACTGTCACGATGTCTGTCATGCCTTTTACGTCTCCAAGCCGGGTGTGAAAAAGCATCTCACAAGGTCGCCATAGTGTGGATCACCATACTGCATTGTCTGCATTTGTAATGAGTATGGTGACCACTACTCTTGGATTCTATTCATGCTTTTCATCAGGCAGAGTAGAGTCACTTTGGCAGGCTCTTAATACAGAATATAGAAAGGGTGGTCCACTGCGTGTACATACACTATCAATTGAGTGACTACAGACGGGGTACTATGCACGAGTGTAGTATTCTGTAACTAATATGCGCATACTGTGTTATACATGTATATTATCATTTTAAGCAGGAGCTATAGCTCTGCAGTTACTAATTTCCTCTACAATTGCAAGCCTCATTGACATAAGAATAGTCCTACCTTTAATAAAAACTTGCCAGGGGCTTAGACCTTCGTAATTCGTAACCTTCTCCTCTTAAGCTACTACATTTCAAAATAGTCACGTCTCTATTACAAAAAACCACGGTACTGTCATGTAAACTTGTGAAATCCTTTAGATCTCCTTAATCCGGGTCTGTCGTAAAACCCAGTCTTAGTCTACGTGACTTCCTTATATACTAACTACCTGCTAAAGTTCACTGTAAAAAACTAGGCTTTAACATAAATTAACTAGAGCCCTTAGATTTCCTAGCTGACGTCTGCGACTGTTAAACTACTTTTCTGTTATATTTTGTCTTTTGTCCATGAGTAAGCGAGTATTCGCTTTTATATTATACTAGCTTACTGCGCGAACTCTGTTCAGCCTTAGAGGCAATAAATGAGCAGATTGTTGATTTTGGACTGAAACGCTGTCGAACGGGATAAAAATCCTATGTTTGTCTCCTGGTTTCAAGCTACCTTCCCACCAATTTTCAGCTAAATCCGTTCAGCCGTTCTTGAGTTACAAGTAGTGTAACTAACACCACTTTCTTTTATATTTATAGATGATGATGATGATGATGATGGTGATATACTCCTCACCGATACTGGCCATGGTAGCCAGTTTGTTCTAATTACACTGGAGATATAGTGCACGCGTGTATGCTAAAATTAAAAATCATTTGGTTTCAAACTTTACTCACCTTTTTTATTAACCAACGAATAATACCAAGAAGTCTAACTCTCTCAGGTATTGATGAATGATTATAATTAAATTGTTAAAGAAATGTGTGTATAGTTTTGGTTTCGTAGAACCAGGTGTAAAATAATATTAATAGCCTTCAATACGCCTTTCCTTGAAAAGTATGTTTTGGTCCACTGTATTAGGTTTGGCCTGAAGATTGGTATTAGCTTGACTGCGTAGCTGCTACTTAACATGTTTATATCTGTCTAAACACACACATCTTATTGGTAGATGACCCTCAGTTCCGAAACAAATAATCACATTGCATAGTTACCTACGAATTCTGATTGGTTATCGAACTTACATGCTCTGACAAAGTTACTAAAATAATAAACCACTAGAAAAACAGATCAGTCATATAATAAACTAATTTTCATTTATTATGTACATAAATAGCTTCACGCTTATTTCCCAGACGTAGGCAAAGACAATTGATTTCCATTTACTACGATCCTGAGACATCTTTTTTGTTTTCTAAACATTCATCAATCGCTGCATGCAAGCTCGTCGGTTCCTGGTACTTCTTACACAGTCTTTGTTTCCAACATCGCATATTTGTTCGGTAAATATACGCTGTGAATGACATTTCTACACACATCTGCTCCATAAGTTCCTTTCGTGAGTATTCTCTCATCCAACTGCCAGGTGTAGCCAAAAATTGTTACTACATCTTCTTTCAGTCCATAATGTTCTTTCATCACATTTTTGACTCTGTCGTTAACACTCACACCACATATACTTTTTAGGCAACGTATTTCCACCTTATTACTCTTGCTTTCGTGCCTTTTCTACCATACTCAAGATTCTCTACTATGCATAAGGGTTGGGACCAGCACGCCATTATGCATAGTTAAACGCGCCACGTTTCTGCTGGTCTCAAAGGAATGCAGGGCACCATTTATCTTATTTACCGCTTTCATTCTTTCTATATCGTTTTTGTATACTACATAACTTGTATACATAGAATCTAAATATATAAACTTCCACACATATTCTACTTTCTTATCCTCAATCATAATATTCAGATCAGTAAAGTATTCATTTTCATTTCTTTCATTTTAATTCCTTCATTCATAATTGTTACCATCTACTGTAACTTCTTTACTGACGCCACTAGTACTTGTTCAACGGCATAGAGATATCATTTGATGGATAGTTCACCCATTCTCAATCCCAATTTAAAATCTTTCAAATCCGTCAAACAACTGTTTATGAATAAGTTGAACAGCTAAAGAGATGCTAAACAGCCCTGTCTGACACCTCTCGAAATGTCAAACTAATTTATGTAGGATTTATTGTGACGCATACAGGCTCTGGGGTTCTCATATAAAAATTTAAGAGTCCACCCTATACGCAGACAGTGTTAACCATATCTCGTCCTTCACCACTCGGTCATAATCAGATCAACGAACGCGCAGAAAATTTTCAGACGTTTGGCGACAAGTTTTTCATACATATAATAAAATCGTAGGAAAGTCAAAACATTGTACATTGTACACATTTACATATATAATATATTTTTTAAAAGAATGCTTAGGGCGTGATCTACAATCGATATCAAAGCCAAAAATATAGTTTTTAGAATTTTTGTCTGTTTGTCTGTATGTATGTCCGGGCTAAATTCAAAAAGTACTCCATGGATTTACTTCAAACTTTTGCATGAACATTACTAACAGGTCGAGTCAACATATAGGCTACATACTATCACGCTATCGCCTACGGGGGAGGAGCTGTGAATCCTTATTTTTCTTATGCATTCTGTGACAGCGTGTAATCTAACGACGCATATTTTGTAAGGTATGATACCTTTGTACGTATTTTTACTCTTTTGTGTCCTGGAATATATTCCTGTATTATTTTCTTTATTTTCTTCAGTTATATCTTATGACTGAACTCAGTAGGATGCCCATATATCTCTTTTCACTTGCTTCACTTGTAAAAAAAACGTATACTTATATTTTAATGCTACTTTAAAAGCTCTTTAATTGTAATACTTTAGTGACATTGGTGTCTTAGGTATGTTTGGTGCTGTAGAGCATTCACGCAGACGACGTAGCGGGCAGTAGCTAGTTCTTATATAAAAATTTAAGAGTCCACCCTACACACAGAGAGTGTTAACCACATGTCGTCCTTCACCATTCGGTCATAATCAGATCAACAAACGAGCAGAACATTTACAGCCATTTGGCGACGAATTTTGTCGACGATTGGTCGAAATGGATGACAATGATTGATCAAAATGAAAAGACATAACCCATATATCCTATTCGCTTTTAAACCTATCTTGCACATTTCACATTTTTTGAGCTTGAGCAGTTCCGTCGTATCTCCTTTAAACAGCAGAATAACTTTATTCTTGGAAGATAAGTTATCGGCGTCAGAACTCCTTGCCGCCAATGCTTGAATAGACCACATACGAATATATTGTAAAAACGAACAAATGATCGATCTCGAAGCCGATGGTGATGATGCCACGAAATTCTCTCGCATCTGTAGCTAAACTTCACTTTCTAATCTTTCATCTACAATAACTAATAAATCTAATGTTTCTCCTGTTCCTGTCACATGAACTTGTGAATCTCTTTGTGAGCGAATGCTGGGTTGCTCGCAAAGTGATAATTCTTTATACTTATTGACAATAAACTTTTACCATTATCATTTACTCTAGTATCTGTAAACATATCTAAACCAAATTCCCGTCACGCATGACACCTACCCATGAATTAACATCACAAAACAAAATAATTAATTAATTTTATTTTCTTTTCGTGACCAATTCATTTAACTCTTCTCAGATTTTTTTCCCGCACGGTGACCGGCTTTGAGTTGTCTAGAGCTTACACTCCAACTTCAGACAGGCTCTTATAAAATTAGCCTATGTAGAGAAATCGGGTACTCATGCAGTAATATCCATTTACACATCTAGTATTCTTTCAGAGAGCATAATGCCAACTCCTGGCTCAGCTCTTTCTGTTTCTGATCCACCTGCCTAGAAAACTGTCTTATCACTGTATGATATTATGCCTTTCTCCTCGTTTCATCATTCATTAAAATACACACTTCATACATCTTATCAGTCCTTACTATGCGTACATTTAGCGTTGCATAGCGCCTTTTAAGAATTTTTGTTTGCTCCTCTAAGAAGCATGATATGAGGAGTGATGAGTTTTGTCGTTAACTTGTTTCTCTCTAAGCATTCGAATTACCAAACCCACAGCAAACTGGGGGATTCTTATATCTATGTAACTTACACATTAGGAACGTACCTGACGTGAGCACTTCTTGAGGGAAGGTCTCATTTATGTAATTGTAAAATGAAGATGAGTCAATAATGTAATGCAACGTCATGTGATAAGCTTACATATGATGAAACTGAATAAGTTATTCGTATCCTACTACATATAATGCTTATGGTAAGATGATGCACCATATAAGCAAAACACACACTCATACAGACACTTACACACACACAAACAGCATGTGTTTTTACACACACACGATGAGATGAATTATAATTAAATAAGAATTATGTACGTAATTTAGGATTGGTTTATTCATGTATGTTTTGGGTTTATTTTACTTTATGCAGTGGCTTTTACCAATGCTTAGTAGCGCATTCCTATATCACTGGAAAGTTGATGATGCTTAGAGCACAGGTTATCCTTATTTAAACTTCAGTCGTTCAATATTTTGTAAATAAATTTACGTGTAACAGTGTCGCTCACCACATTTGTTGTATTAGTTTTTGAAATAATAAATTTTATTATTATCATAATGTAGAAATTATGACGTCAATTTAATTATTCAGTGTGTATTATTCTGTATTTAGGTTCTCGTATATTTCAAAGAAGTAATGATTTAGTTATTAAACTCTGTTATTAATGATTCACAGAGCACGCTACTTTGTGTTGCGGTTAAGAGCAACGTTATTGCTTTTTAACCGATTTTAAAACGAATTATAATCGAGAATCTGTCGTGTGTGTGAGAATTTTCTGAGTGTATTTAATTGACTTTTAAAGAGGATACATAATTAAAGCGTTTAACAATAATAATTATTTTGTTTAATAATGATCTGCCACTGTTGTTGCTAATAAGCTTGATGTATGCCGACTATACGGGTGCTGCCACGGTGACTATACCATGCTGACTATACGGGTTAGTATAGGATTTGTTTCAAGTTTTCTTACTCTTTGCAATATTGTTGCCATGCGAAATTTGCTCCCTCAGTCTGTTTTTTCGACACTCACCGTATGAATAGGGATAGACACTCTATATTCTTAGTCCGTCACCACACAGACGTTGTTTCTAATAAATCTAACTGCTCAAAACCTTTACGTCTAAAGGTTCTTGACTTGTGCAGTGTATTTAGTCTCTAGACTAGGCAGTCTCTAGACTAGACAGTCTAGAGACTAAAGAGACGTAGACGTAGAGGTTCTTAGCAGTGAGATTTACAGTCGTATTGCAGTACTCGACCGATGTAAACAATTAAATTATACATTTTGAAGTAATTTTTCTTGACTAATTCTTTTTCATTTAACAAATTTGTGTATTTAAATAAAGTAAGTATGGTGATCATTATATTCGACAGACTACTAAGGTCTTTTTAAATACTTTTTCTAAAGTAACTTAGTGCTACATAAGTTTTAAGAGCCCAAATAGTAGGTTTTCAAATTCCTACAAAACTACAAGATAATAGGAACATAATACTCTTTGTTATTCTTAACTTCATTAATTTTGAAGTATTCTTCTTCTAGTTATACTATCTCTAAATGGTCTTCTCTTAATTATGAACATAAAAGTTTAGATGTTATTTTACTAAACCCAAACACTCTAGTAGGTACCTTGTTAGATTTGACTAGATTGAATGAAAAATTTTACTCTGAAATATGAATATTTTGAAAGTATTACTTTTATGTAAACATAATAAACTTAACCACTTAAGTGACTTACAATATATAATTTTGCAGTAAATAACTCTTGAAACAATTTGCAAATTTCAGACAATTTATAATGAACACTTGACTAGGCGAACCTTAGTACGTCCACAGCCTTTAATAGTCCACTGTTGGACATACATCTCTCCTTAGAAAGGAAGTTTTGGCGTACGATACTATACTGGTCAGACGGGTTGGTTTAGGGTTTGAATCACGTTTTCCTCCTCTTTGCCGTGAAGTTTTCTTTCAAAATTTGCTTCCTTAGTCGCCTCTTACGACACGCATGGGATGAATATGAGTGGTGATATTCTGTATTCTTAATTAGTCACTACATGGATGAAATTCAATTCAAGTTAGAAGATTACAATTTTTTTAACAAGTTTTGCCCACGTTTATGTGCCGATTTAAATAGAAAATAACAAGGACCAGATACAAATACAAATCAGAAATATCATAGCAGTGCTCATGCTATCACAAATGTAAAAACAAACTTTTGCTTGTCTACGGCAAGTGAAAATCAAAACAGAAAACTCATCTCTACCATAAATACATGTGTGGATATTTAAGGTTCAATAAATCGATACAAAGGTTTGCGTCTTTACACGTGCTCGTCATTGGCGAGACGGTCGGTCAACCTTTGGTTAGAGATGGCTTTTATATCGGAATTTGAGTTCAATTATTTGTTTTCAGGTCCTGTCCATTGCTTGAAGTAAGATATTACGTCACTAAACATATATATTTAAAAACCAAATATTTAGCATAAGATTTTACTTATTTTGCAATATTTGTTTGCGTGTGTATTAGACATGGATCTTCAAAGCTAAATTAGAAGAGTTTTCTGATGACCTATTGGGCTCTTATTTACTGTACATATATATCTTCAATGACAATTCTGTTTTGTAAATGAAACCTAGAAACGGACTTAAGAATTTCTAAACTAACTAAAACAAGTTTATTAATTTTTGACACTTGTGCTACATGATATCCTGGGCTACATGGCCGCAGTAAAACAGCCATCGTTACCAGCGATGGAGTATATGACAGTCGGCAGCGAGATATCTCCTCAATAACTGCAGTGAGGGCCCCACATTACGCCGCTCAGGAAAAGAAACCGCCCTCGTGTGCTGAGCCGAGTCGAGTTTACTGCAGTCGCAGTGGTGACTGGCGGTACTCAATTCCCTCCTAGCGACTGAGTGCAGATACTTCCTAAAGCAACCGTGCCTGAAAGGACCTGTGTCATTCGGAAGGAAAAGGTATCGTGCTGCCACCCTGCTTGCTCGACGATGACCGGTTCGAGAATCTCTAAGGTAGCAAAGCCAGCACTTAGAGTCTCCAGCCGGGATGATCAACGAGTTATCGTAGCTCATGCCCTAAGCTGTTCGGTCAGAGGCCGTATGCCACTACTCGCCTGGAATTCAGCCGTCCACCGATAACTTCTGCGAGCGCTTCTACATCCAAGTACCAGGTCCAGGGGAGTTCCAGCCAAGGTGCATGCCGTCTCCGTCGATACAGTGCGGTAACCGCGTATGATTCTAATCGCCAATATCCTCTGAGGACACCAGAAGCGAGCCGTATTCTAGGCAGTCAGAGCCGTGACACACACCACTGCATCATACAGTGCCATTGACCGGACAACTCGCGTGTACAGCCGCCTTGGCGCTGCTTAACTTAAAACCTATAACAAACCCGTCTGGCTAGTGTGGTATAGTAGGCCAAAACCTCCTTTCTAAGGAGGGGCGTATGTCCAGTAGTGGACTATTAAAAGCTGTTGATGTGGCGTTTGTGATGGAAGAGAATTCCACACATTTATATATAAATTTCAAAGACTTGATTTACATTCAAAAATAGGTAGATAAATCTTTTCAGAAGTTTATAGACCCAAAAGAATTATGTGAAGCTTAATAAAAAGCTGGATAGAGAAAAAAAATGTTATGATAAAAATTATTATAATCCTGAGTTTACTTGATTCAATAACATTTATTCACTCCATATACTCTTGGATTCATTTCATTTCCCTCTGAATCTCGCGTGAAAAACGTCGTGATTTATGTGCCCGGCCGCGGCTATCTGAGATAATATATCGCCGTCGCAAATGCACATACGTGAATATGTGAGTAATGTGTAAGAACAAGTAGTAGTAACAAGGATCCCATATTAAGAATCTAAGCTAAGTTAGGGTACTCCAACTTTTATTATGTTTTTTCCGTGTAAGTAATTGTACGTGTATTGATATTCAATATGAGAATGTGAGTATTTTTATTACGTTTTCACGACTAAATCCTACGGTCGATTTTATTTAAATTTGACATGAAGATACTTTGAATCTTGTGAAAGAATATAGGTTACTTTTTGCCGCCTTAATCGACGTGCTCATAGGCGAAACAGCGGGCAAAAGTTAGTTTAAAACGGTGCTAAAAGCATAAAAACATGTGTTACGATAGTCGATCATAAAGAATATTATGATATACTAACATGTTAAGACTGTTTGAACGACGTAATGTTTGAAGTGGTGGCTCTATCACTTGTAACCCGTGTTTACAAGAAAAACATGTAGGTATTTACATTATTAAGCTATGACTTTCAGGGTCATAACATCGTAAATGTCCCTGTAAAATAAGTGTAAGTTGCTGCCTCTGATTACACCCGCTAAAGTAATAAAAAGTATATAGTGAATAAAAACTGATGTTTTACGACAAATATTAACAAATCGAATGACTGAATCACAGAGTTTTACAGACTACTTTACCCATCCCATTTACGGACTTTTCTCGCAAAATCTCAGTCAAGACTTGTTCCTAAATAAATAACTTTACCCTTTCATGATTTTTATCAAAATTCACGCATTAAACTTAAATTGCTTCGCTTGTTATTTTAAAATTTACACGTGATATTGTTTTCTTTAGAATAAAAGGGTTAGAGGTTAAGTTAAAATGGAAAACCTTTGCGGATTTTACTTGACATGTATAGCAGTCTGTTGTGTCAAGCTATGAAGCCGTGGGCAAGGCACAGCAGTTATTAACTGACACTGTCAACAGCAACCATGAGTTTTGTCAACTTCAAATAATGGAGTGAGTGGTCTTCGGTGTGAAACCAAATACAAGTAACCTAATTTGTATTTCTTTTAAATTTTATTGTTAACCTTTTTAAAACTAGTACCTATTTCAAAGTTTTAGTTATCTTTGGCGATCACAAAAATATACTTGAATATTTGAGCACAGCAGTGTCACAATAACTTTATTTGTTATTTTCAGGACAGACGGCATAGTAGTATTTTGCCCCCTATCCCAGAATTAAGAGGTAGGTTATTTAGCTCCGATAACCATCGATCAACGGTAGAATTGTTTAACACCAGTTTTCTCATCTTTGGCTATGTCCAATTGGTATCTGTCCGATGGTGCCAGCCAATTTAATGTCTTCCACGGTTGATGTTAATAAACTTGGATAGGTTTGTTGAGGCTGATATTTAAAATCAAACCTTTCACATGTTACGAGTTTAGCGTACATTTACGAACTTCTAAAACAAAATTACTTGGCAAAATTAATCTTTTAATTTGTGGCAACTATCGGTATTTGGCTATTAATTCGAACTCTGTTTTAACTCGAAACTTTGTTCAAAATACAACTCAAAACTATTTTGATTAGATTAATCTAATTCAGTAGTTTACAATAAGTATGCCGTGTGGTTGCATGTTGGAAACAAACTGTGTGTGTTCGTTGGCTAATTGGCAAATTGGAAATGCTTTCGTATATTGTAAACCTTCACTGCTTAGTAAGTGCAGTCTCTAGTGCATTTATACAGCTTTGTATTATTTGCCAGAGTGATTTCTAAGTAATATTTTATAGTTTATTCCACGATCTATATCTTGTGAATGTGGTTTTAGTTTCACATTTCTTAAAATGTTCTTTTGTTCCATTTGTAATTTTCCTACTGCACTCGGTTACTTTCTGGTGTGATAAGAATGTTGATTATATTTGTAGATACAGTTACGAGCATCAACATTACTCATTACTGGCCGCCATGGCCGATATTGGTAATGAAGCCAATTTTGGCCATGGCGGCCAGTCTCAAGAGTGATCAACCAACTGTTTAGGAGATATTATAATGTACAAGTGTGTGCGCGAACACAAGTACATTCTCTGTTTTATTACTCCCACAATCCGATGGCACAGCTATCCGACACGACCTGGGATGGATCAGGCGCAGGATCGATGAACGTGGGTGATGTATACGAAATACAGTCAGCAATATAGACTCTTCTATCAAGAAGACTATTCATCTAAGTATGTCAAAGGAATACATTAGAACCGGCATGTCTTAACAACTGTGGACTCGTAACTTATCCCTAATAAGAGACTTTTAGAACTTACTTAAGAAATATTTCTACAATTCACGTTTGTTTCACGCCAGATCCTGGTATTCACAGGGTGTGTGGAAAACCTTGCTACTTGTAGATTTTGGAGGTAGACAGATATGGGTTTTGTTGAATCTAAAAGTTTAATAACTTCAGATTTTACAATCATGCCCTTCTTTACATACACGACTGCACACTTGTCTACACCAAACTCCATCTTGATAGTTACTAAAATTTTCAGTGACCTTTAGTAACACTGTAGTAGTTTCAAATCATTCACATAAAGACAGTGAGATATAACTTGGTTATATTTCAGCAACCTATAGGCGAAACCTGAACCCTCTAATAGAGTTCTAAGACAGTTCAAGTCAGAAAAAAATAAGTGATTGAGTCCCTCTAGAGTTTCACCTTGATGAGACTATCACTTTGAAATAGACCTCGTTCGATCTTTATTAAAACATGGTTTATTACAATCTGCCTACATTCGGATAGCGAAGTGTTGTTTTACATACGTAATTTCAAGAAAAATACGCAGAGTTTTATCAATTTTACATAACTCTAGCATCTTCAAAAGCCATGAACAAGAAACCGAGTCGCAAGGCTTCTTATAATCTACCCCACATGTCACCAAAGTCATTTCACTCAGTACATCTAGCATTTCGAAATCAATCATCTTCTGTATGACTGCCAGATACTGACCAAATATTACGCAAAAATATATTTGTGGTATTTTCATCTGGGAAATGCTCATCACTCACACATGGACTCGGTTTCTTCCGTTTCTGGTACATCCACCCCTCATTTATTTAGAACACATGATTCTGATTATACTGACGAAAACATAGTTCGTAGTTGGTACGACAATAGTTGTGCTGATACATTGATGGCTGGCTCCAGCTCCTGATACAGGGAGACTAGTCGAACACGGTACGCAGTAAGGTTCGTTCCCAACTTTATAGATAGGTCACCATGACGTTCTCATTTATGGAATATATCCACTTTAAGAGTTGCACTTCACCACCGGTAGCGTGGATTCCGTTCGAGGTCAACTCCTCAGCAGTTCTTCAGGATCCCAAATTGATCAGTGATAATCCAGACCCAGCCCTTCTAAGGAGATGCTTGATAAGGTGCCATGCAATCACTCGTCCAAAGAGTTTACATGCTTCGAGCAACACTGTAAGCTAGTAGGCAGACAAGGAGTCCACCGGGCGATCTTCCTTTCGGATAAGGACAACTTTTCCTGTTTTCTACAATTTCTGAGTCTGACCGTTCGCGAACTAAACGGTTCGGCTCTTCCTTCCTGTGTAAATCGGTTAAAGCCTGGAATTCATTACTAGCGCACGTGTTTCCCTCCCACTAAGATCCCGGGTCCTTTAAGCGGGATGTGAAAAAGTATCTCACTAGGCTGCCATAGCGTGGGTCGCCATACTGCACTGTCTTCATTCGCAGTAAGTACGGCGACCATTGCTCTTGTATTCTATTCATACTTTCCATCAGGCAGAGTAGAGTCACTTTTGTAGGTTTCTTATTAAAAAAAAAATAATAAAAAATGAAAAACCTTGATGTATTGTTTCCCTTAATTTTTCGATCATCGATTTTCATATTTTTCGATCAATTTTTGCGTCTCTTTAGATCCCTACTGATTATCAAGTCAATTTTATATTACTAAATCTTATATTTCTGAGGCTCTGCGATATATGTGGATACTCCGTAATGCAAAGATTTAAACAAAAATCAGCCAGTTAATAAGAATATTATCATTAAAACCACAAGAATCCAATTAAGAATTTGTTCCCACCACAAACTTTATGTATAACGGTTTGAGTTTAATTGCAGGTACTGCTTGCTATTAAAGCAGAGATTTCCCTGTCCTATCCCAAATTGGATTCGCTCGACTGCGAAAACATTCCAGCTCTATAAGCATAGCAATGAAAACAACTTTGATTTGTGTTCTAACGGATAGATTGTAAGCGATATAACAAATGGTACACTATATGGACTTAATATCAATGGCAGTTAATATGTTAAGGACTTGTAGTTAGTGTAGTAATAATGGGAATAGCTGATGATGAAATATTGATAACTTTATATTCTCACGATTAATGAACCTGGGTTTGTTCTGCTATGTTTGATGTGAAATAAATATGCTTTAAACATTTATTAAGAAAATTGAAAAAGTTAGTTTAGGAACTTTAACTGATGAGTACTCTTGTAGTATAAAAATAAAGGAACAGTTCAAAATTCAAACTTTTTATGATTTTTGTATCTAATCTGTTACATATGAGGGATAACAAAATCATTGAGGATAGGTAGAGCCAATGTGTTTTTACAAGACCCATATGTTTATATTTATCAACTATATACCAAATTGCCTCGGAAGAAGCAATCCAAGCGAATGGATTGTGAGTTTCGTTTATTCCCAAAACGACCTGCGAATGGTCCGAAATTGGAGAGAGGGCATTAACTTTTAGATGCTAGTTGGATGTAAAATTGAAATGACTTCATTCATATTCATAAAGGAGACATAGGGGAGAATAAAAAAGGCATAAAACAACCTAGTATAAAAGTAACCTAGCTGTATACTCATTTATGGTATTGTTATGAAACAAACTAAAATGAACTTCGAGTTGTTGCCACATACATTTCTTATAAATGGTGAATGAAAAAATAATAATAATCTGAACTACTTGTGGTCGTCTGATTCTATACTAGATAGAGACTGCTTCGTTGGCTTAGCGTTTAGTGTTTGCGATTATCGACCAAGAGGTCTTAAATTCGATTTTCGGGTAGTGCCAAAAAGTGTCTGATTATAGAAATATTTATTCCCGTGCCTCGGAGAGCAGTAAAGCTGTCAGCCCTGCGCTTAATCCCTCCCTGATCGTATCCAATAGCCGTTCCATCGGATTGTGAAAGTGATGGAATAGATCTGTGTTAAGTACACACTCGTGCACTATAATATCTCTTTCGCTGTTGGCTGGACGCCGTTGAGGCTGGTCGTCGCTAGCAAAAATCGGCTAAGAGTACATCATCATCATCGGATAGAGCCTTTGCTATAGTATTGAGACTGCTAATGAATTTACTTATATATTTCTGAGGCCGTACAACACAGGCACAATCTGTGTGTTTCTTACACAATTATAGTGAGTGGGCACATCTGGTGGTAGAGTAGGGACTGCAGTAGGGGATAGGGTGGCGGTCTAAATACATCAAAATGACATCAAGCCAAATGTCCCTAGGGCTAAGGCCAGGCTCCCTCTTAAATATGACCTGGAGGGACGCAGTATTAACTTTTTTTAAAAAAAGACAACACCCGCACTAGGAATAAATCCTGTGTCACGGAGGACTTTACAAACATACAAGAAACGTCCACCACGTCCATTTGTGTCCACACAAAGAACACACAAACTCAGAACAACAATTTGTGGATCACACAAAGTGTTGTCCCATATGGGATTTGAATCCACAACACTCAGCGCAGTAGAAAGCGGCGTGGCGACCGCTTAAACCACTAGGCCAACCGTGCAGTGTGCAGCAATTTTGTGGGTACTTTGAAATCACATATCAAGAGTGCCCCCTAGAGTTGAGTGAGGTTGCCCGTTTGTGTTGTTTTCACTAGAAATATCACATACTCGTATTTTTAGCTTCTGCATTGCCATATTGACGTACTCGTACTCCAGGAACCGACAGGAGGTCAGTCAAGATTTTCCACCACGTTGAAAAAAAGAGGTGAAGTATGATTTTTACCCGCTATTCTTAAGTCTACTTTACCTTTTTAAGCAATACATTTAACAACAACTGAAATATATATCAAACAACATGCTACAAATTAGTAGGTAAAAATTACCTACAATTTTACTTACTGAATGAGTCGTATTTAAAACACATTTCATTCTCTAAATAAAATTAAAATGTTCTCTTGTGCACTAGTTTATAGTCGTATATTACCTGAACTCGAATTCTCCATGGTTTCAAAAATCAAATAATGTTGCAAATATCTGCCAAAGGAGACAGACATAGCTGAAAACGAAGTGGGAAGAAAAGCTGAACGGCGGAAAGAACAAGTGAAGTAAAATGAAACTTGTGTTAGATTTGTCACAATTCGATTCGCGACCCTGTCAATCACAGATAAAACCCTTTGAGCAACTACCACAAAAATGAAAAGTAATTTTTATTTTTCGTTTAATCATAATCTCAGGAAAAGTAAATTGATAAAACGCGATGAAATTTGAATTTATGAACTTTTAAGAGTGGACCGTTTATTTAATTAAATAAAGTATAGAAGTATTAATATATAATTTTTATTTTTCCTGTGCCTACTAAAGTGACACTAGTCTGCCTGATGGAAAGCATGAATAGAATCTAAGAGTGGAAGCCACCATACTCGTTGTGAATGCAGATAATACAGTATGGCGACCCACACTAAAGCAGCCTCGTGAAATATTTTTCACACCCCGCTTAAAGGGCCGGGGGTAATTGTGGGAGGGAAACCAGTATTACCCAACTTCCATCATTTTAACTTGTAACATTTGTAGATTTCTATCACCAATACGGGACTAAACTTATGCACTCTCTACAAGAATAAGCTCCGTTTGTGGTCATGAAAAGTAGCAATGAGAAGAACGCCATGGAAAAGGCATGTTTTGGTTTTGTATTTGAATTTCATCTTAATATTTTTTTACATATAGTAGAAATATCATTTTGTATTAAATATTAACATCAGTTATTATTACGATCCCTGGATTGGGAAGGTCTACAGCAGTGACCGTCTTTCGGCTGTAGTGATGTCAAAGACAATGATCATAATTTTGGGAAATTGGTACTGTATTGTGTCCACTAGTTCGCATTCTTTATAACTATACGAGGGTATATTCATATTTACGTTTCTGGTCGTAAATAATTTGACTACTCACATATGAAGCCTCATTCTCTAGGTAGTAGAGTCATGCTGATTTCAGCACAAGCGAGCCGGCTCGACCGGGGCAGTACTACACTCCCACAGAAGACCAACCTAAAGCGACAGCATCCGTGTTGTCGTGTTTCGTTGGTGAATGTGTGACCGGAGGCCCATTGATGCAGTTATCGTGATAGCTGTGTAAGCCTTACACTGTCACGATGACTGTCATGCCTTTTACGTCCTCAAGCAGGGTGTAAAAAAGCATCTCACAAGGCCGCCATTGTGTGAGTCACCATACGGTATTGCAATGAGTATGGTGACCACAACTCTTGGATTCTATTTCATGCTTTCCATCAGGCAGAGTAGAGTCACTTTGGCAGGCTATTAATATTTAAAAAAAAAGAAGTCGGTCAATATTAAATCGTTAAAGTAAGCATCAAAATTGTATTTTTTTTGACAAAATATTGTATTATTTAAATGTTTGAGTACTGATATGTTTACACTGTGTATCAAGTTGACAATTGCCATTTAAGTTAAATATTTCTAATAGTTCTATTTATCGATAAAAGACTCGTATTCACAAATCAATAAACGAAGATAAGTTGTACAGTAAAATATTAATTGAAGTACTTTTATTCTGCAACACAACATAATCTCAATGGAACATATCGTGGGTTGTGAATTACGAGAAGATTTATTTATTACGGCACATTGACAGTATTTATAGACTTGTTTGGATGACGTATTTATTTACTCGCTGTATCTTGTATGACAATATTTATGATAGTTTTGCCCTTGCCGCTTTAGCCTTAAGGTTAAGGCATAAGTTAGCGATAAACGTAGTAAGTTCTAGGCGGACCTATTATTTGAGTAGTTATTAAATATGTTTATTTAATGTGTGAAAATATACATGTGTATATACACACACATACACGTACTTTTGTTGTGTGCTACTATCGGATACCAAGTTTTCAGATGCATTCTATAGTGTTCCATTCGTATGAAGTTAACGAAAGATTCTTCGCTAGGATTTTTTTTAAAACAAATGAATGATATCGTAGGCTTTTACTTTACTTCTCTATTCAATTTATGTAAATATCCCTTATATTAAAAACAGAAAAATAAATTCATATTCTGCAATGTTCACCACATAATTATTTGTCCTGGGCGAGAATGAAACTACGATCTTTAGCTTAGTAGACCAAATCACTAGTCTAGAACACTAACTAGATTAACAGATTTTTTTTAATTTTCAGTCGCTTTGATTTTGTAATCAATATTTCACGAACACACGTATTATCGGTATATACTTATCTCTCTTTTACTCTCAATATCTTCCGGTTTGAGGAATACAATTTTTTAAGACAAAATAAACCATTCATCATCTTTATTTTTAATTACTCTCACAAAAATGACAAGTAAAAAAGAATAAACTGAATTCCAATTAATTTTATTATCCATAACACTAATTCCATGACAACAAGGAAACCACCGCCAACATAACAGAACACTTCCCAACTTTGCGATGACTACCAAACTTCGGCACTTCATAGTTTTCGTATAAAAATGACAAGTATACATCTCTGAGGGTAGTTGTAGAACACATTATGTGTGTCAAAGTTGTTAGGATATATCGAGGACGGTTAAACTTTGGCGGTAAATGTATTCATAGAGAGGTAATATTTGGGTGATCTTTTGTGACAGGGAGAAATGGCGATTATAGTTCGATAACATGGACTTCAGAAGTCTGATTTGTTGGATAAAAATTGTCGGTAATAAAATAAATGTAACAAAAAAACGATGCAGTTAAATCTACTAACTTTTACTTTATTCCTTTACATTCTTTACAGATATTTTACAGAGAGTAACCACCCGTATTCTTCCCATGATGTTATAAGAGATGACCAAGGGAACGAAATAACATCATAGCAAAGAGAAGGAAAACTTGAAACAAACACTATATCAGCCTTTCTGGCTAGCGTAGTATAGTAGGCCAAAACCTCTTTGCTAAGAAGAGGCCTATGTCCAGAAGTAGACTGTTCAAGACTGTTGGTAGTTGATGACACATACTTTAGACCAAGCATGCTTAATGCTGTATGTTACTAGTCTTTAGATTTTATATGTTAGATTATGTTGTTAATGCTGTTTTTACAAATATTATAACCGCGTTTAAGGGTTTTAATATTGTTGTAAAGTAGTGCATTTTTATTATCTGTTATACTACTACACTTAGAATTTTGATGGTTTCTCAAGCTCACTATTTAGCGAAAACACACGAAGCGTTTAACTGCACAAAAATTAAACTGGTATTCTTGAGAAATATCATTATTTTTCACCAGCCCGTACCATGTGTCACAGAGTGAATAAACTTTGTAGAGCAGAAAATTTATGTATGAGCAAAAAGGATAAGACGGTATGAAAAAAGAAATAGATTGGTGTAATTAGAATCGCATGTTTTATAGGTTTGGTATAAAATCTGGTCATTGCCTGTCACGCATATGGAAGGTGACTAGTTTTGAATGTCAAATGCTCACTTAAATCCATAACAGCTATGGAACTCATTACTATTGCCAAAAGTTTTGTAAGTTGTGCAGTCTGTTCATTTCCGAATTGGTCCTTTCATCTGGCCCTGGCGGAACGCACAAATTTTGGCTTAAGTGGTTCTGAAGTTCACATGCATGTTTCGCATGTCAATTTGAAGTAGCATTAGATTCGAGTTTCATTACCACCATTTTTAACCACTGGTATGCCAGTGGTTGCCCCTTACTCCATAAATCAAAAAGTGTCATGAATTTTAAAAAGTTGAGGCCTACTATTTCCTTACCATTTTTAATAAAAACTTCTAACATCTATTTTGAGACTCAAAATTACTTCACACATCAATAACAATTTAATACTTGCCGTTTCTCAAAAACTAGAAATGGAATCAGTGGTACCAACGAGCTCCTTGTCATAGACATAACTATTGATAAACAAGTACGTTGTAATCGTAAGAATTTGGCTACATGTTGGATAGATTATGAAACGGCTTATGACTCGAATCCACATGTGTAGCTTTTGAAGGTGCATATATATCTAATGGCATTCTACGATTAACGATATACTAATAAAAATCGAGCGAGGTATATTTGAAGGCGACAGTCTGAGTCTGTTGTGGTTTTATCTAGCATTGATCTTCTCAGCACCCAGGCTATAGGTTGCAGAAAGATGGTCAAGTTATATCTCACCTTCTTTATATGGATGATTTGAATTCACAGTTCTAGGAATACTATATTAGAAGCTGGCGTGAAACAAATTTTACAGAAACACTTTTTTGCCCGTAACTACTTAAAGGTTTTGCCCGTAACGACTACTACTAAAAAGTACTTAAAGGTTTTTTTCAGGGTGTTACAAGGTGCGAGCTTATAATGGTGAGAACATTAGATGGACTCAGAACGAATTATGTTGCCCTTGACAGGAGAGACCATGATACATCTACGTATTGGCTACGGTATTGTGATTTCTGTGGAGGAATCGAAGGTTTTGCTTGTATAATTATAGATAAAGTTATCATGATGAATCTATCGAAATTGAAAATATATCCTGAAAAATGGTACGGTCGACATCTGTCGGCTACGCTACCGACCAGGGAAATCTATCAGGCATATTATTTCTGGTTGTTCTCGTCTTACTAGCGATGAATATTTGCACAGGCACAACCAAATAGCCAGAATCATACACAAACGACTTGCCGTTAAATACCACTTTGTGAATTTAAAAGCGCCATGCTATAGGTATGTGCATGATCCAGTTCTCGAGAATGGTCGTGCTATGTTAAATTGGAATCAATCTTTTATTACAGATAAGACTATTGTTACAAACAAATCTGATATTGTAGTGTGTGTGAGGTTGTAGTCGATGTTAGAAAGCTGGATCAAGGAGCTGATGCAGAAGGTGGACTCCTTTCTACCTTGACACGGCCCATATAGTGAGGAGGTTCCTGTCTTTAGACCCCTAACCACTAGTTTCTTGGTCCCTGTACCTGAAGTCGGAGGTCTACTATTTTTCATATTTTTAAATATGTATATTTGTTTTCATAAACATAATCAATATATATATCAGTGTAATGAAGAGAAAAATGATAATGTTCATATCAAGTACATACATACTTATATATATATGTACATACATAAATGTCTATACAAATAAATCTTGTGGTTTCAAGTGCCAAAAATGTTTCCATCCTTACAAAAGATCTTTTTAAAACTCTACGATAAAAGGTCTGAAATCTGGACTCTACGAGTATAAAGTCTAAGTAGGCATTTTGTTCAGTTTCCTGAGAGGTTTTCTCTTCGCAGGAAATTGTCCAAATTGGGGTAAAATGGTAATCGGTTGGGATTGACGGATGACAAATGGTTTCTAACTGCACGTCCTTTACTGTTAAATATGTATGAGGTATTGCGTCATCATGAAGTAGAGCTGAACGATTCACAAACGTGGCCTTTGTGAAGGTTTTGCTGTTATTATTCGACACAAAATGCGTGTATTACACTTGTCTGCAAGTAATTTCATTGTATTATTTCTTTTAACGTATACCATCTTGCAATCTGTGGCAGTGATTCAGTAAAAGTGACGAAAATGTGTAACAAGAAGTCTAGAAAACGTTTGTTATTTGAGATCAATAATAAGTGAGGATTGGTATTTGAGATGCCAGAGGTTACACTCACATGCATGTTTTTTTTTAAACAAAATAAATAAATTAACCATTTATTCGGAATAAGGTCACAATTACATACATGAATCCACAAACCTGCAAAACATAACAAGTTCCTCAAATTATTAAATATGTACTTTTTACAAAATATCGTTTGGCAAATAGTTATTTTTATTATAAATTATTTATTTGTGTAATTTACTAGAACCCAAACCACTTTCTTCCCCCTAGTTAAAGGGTTGCATTTGTGACTCTGACTCTTGATTAGAATTGTCTCTTGGCGGTAGAAGTCACTGTTGTCGATTTTTTTAGGCCCCCAAATACCTGTAATGGTTACTACATGTTCTTATGGCCACCAGGAGCAGTGACTTAATGTGGAGAGCAAGAGAGAAGTATAGACTCTCGACATGTCAAGAACCCATCCCTAGGCTCACCTGCTCGGTTGCCACTTAACCATGAGCTCCGCCCTACATAATGTATTTTTGGAAATTTCCAAAAGGAAATGTTTCCAATTTCTTGTAATCCCCCTTACTCAAAGTGAGGACTTACAGAAGAGTTCGTTGAGAAATTTAATTCTATAATTAATGAATTTCATCGAAATTTATAATTATCATGAGCTAAATTGTATCAAAACAAAAATATTAAATATTATTCCGAAGTACCTTAAAGTTGGAATAATACTTGATTAAACAAATTATACAATTAAAAGGAAAATAAATTAAAAATTAATGTATGATTTTCTTATAATAAATGATTTTAATAGACAAGCCCTTTAATTATTACCCATATTGAAGTAGTTGTGAAGTAATGTATAATCTGCCATTATGTAGCATTCTATATCATTGTAAAACTAAGATGGCCGCCGCAGCTGTCATCTTGGGTTAATAATTATACAGAATGTATTAGATTATATTGTCATCAGATCTGTATTGAATATCAGATTTACCTATCAATTGGTAAGGGTGAAATTTCAATAATTATATTCATTAATCAATCATGATACTAATTTGTTTTTTTTTTATTTTTGTTCACTCGCAGTACCGCAGAACTAAAATGAGTCTACGCCTGACATTCCTCTCAGGTTGATCTTGTTAACATAGAAAAATTTAAAACTTTTTTTTCCAAGAGCATCATGATAATCCAACTGGCTCGTTACTCCTCTGGAAACTTTTACGACAATGTTAACCATTCCAGAGTAAAATAAATGAAATAAATAAATATTTCAGACAATTGACACACAATGCCGTGAAGTCTCAAACTAAGCAGAGTTAGCACTATGAGTACTAGACAACTGGTATAAATACATACATATTATAATATATGTACATAGACAACACCCAGACTCCGTAACAAATATTCGCAGATCATGCAAACATTTGGTCAGACCCGGGAATCGAACCCGTGACCTCAAGTACAGCAGTCGCATTCGCTACCTCTGTGCCACCGAGGCAGTCAAAAACAGTGTTCGAACTTTGCTGGAAGATTCCATAATTTCCATATGTATAAACTTAAGAGAACCGTAACAATATACATACAACTAATCAATACAATCAAAACATCAAACAACTAGTTCAAAAGACACGCCCAATTATATTAATAATGATCAATACACTGAAGTTTAGCAGTGATCCTATTTGAAAGTCATTAAACAACAAGTAAAACTTCGTTTACACAAATGTTTTGGAGGGGTGTCAACATTCCTATACCCAAAAATAACAAATCTACATTCCTTTATTAGATGTAGATGTATCATAGAACACGAAAAGTATTTAATTCATTATCAAAACGAATGTAAGAGAGATGAACGTAGCTTCATTGTCTTTTTTCGGATCCTTTTAAAACTAATTGCAAATTAAAACCTATATGTTTACGAAGATGAGAATTAAAGAGATGAAATGCTCTTCCAAGAAATCAAGATGGTTCCCAGTCATTGTCGGTCACTCGTTCTCTTCACACGCAGTATCACAGGGTCATCACAACACATATTTCACAACACAAAATTGGAGTGTCTATTTGTAATATTGAAATAATCGCTTTTTAGTACATGCATATGAATATACATACGATACATACACCAAAATAATATCTTTTACAATTTTTGTCTGTCTGTCTGTTTGTTCTGGTTAGTCTCTGAAATAGCTGGACCGATTTTGACTGGACTTTTATTGGCAGGTTGGTGATGTAAGGAGTAACTTGAGCTACTTTTATTTAAAAAAAAATTAGAAAAATAAAGTAATGTTGCAATGTTCAAATACTGTCCAGTACTGCGTGCAGCTCACGCGCATGGCACCATTGCGCCGTCACGTCGGGCGCCTCCCACCCACCACAGGTATTTTCATTTATTGTTTTTGTTGTTCGAGTGCTTTATGGGCTAGTGACCAGCGTATGCGACTACCGATCCTAGGCCAGGTCAAAAAGTAATATTGAGTTTTTTTAATCATAGAAATGCTTTACAACAGCCCGGAGTTTGGCAGTTGGGACCTTAACTTCCATCCCACTGAGAGCACATCAAGCCGTCCGCCCTGCGCCTGATCTCTCCTCGATCGTGTCGGATTGCCGTCTCATCAGGCTGTGGAAGTGAGGAAATAGGGGGGCACCTATGTTTGCACACACAATTGTGCACGACAATATCTCCTGCGTGGTTGGTCGGTCTCCGTAGAGACTTTACCGTCCACTGCTGGACATAGACCTCTCCTTAGCAAGGAGATTTTGGCCGACTATATCACACTGGCCAGACGGGTTGGAATAGGGTTTGTTTAAAGTTGGGGTGCTTGGCTAGAAAACCTCCACGTGGGGCACCCTGGTAACGTTGGCGATGGTGTTCATCACTGGCAACGGCTAATGTTCTAGCACGAAGAGGAAGCCATTTTCTTCGGCAATTCGGCCGAGACTTGGTCCAACAGAGCGGGCGGGTTTGTCGGATCCTCTGTTGGTTCTTCGCTCTTCGGAGCAATGAGGAGGAAAACCTCGGTAAAAAATCACGATGGTGGGACCCTTTCTAGGGTCAGAGTTCCTCCGCTCAGCGGTGGAAAAGTTAGGACGGGCTCGGTGTGCACTTACACTGCCGCCGTGCAGGCATCAGGAGACATAGTCTCCCTGCCGCCGTCGACATATCGTAGTCCCGAGTTGGAGTCTCGCGACTCCAATCGGGGACGAGGGTCTTGGTTTAACCGCCCGGACTGCGAGGAAGAAAACCTCTATAAAAAATTACCCGAATCCCGTGTTCTGGTGCGTGGCCAGGGGATGCATGGCTGATGGGCAGTTCAGTCGTAAGCGCACTCCCAGCCGAGGCACCTGCGGACTCCTCGGTTGGGCATAAATATACGCTTGCCCGGGTATTGGGGATCTCTGCCCGGGTCGACCTTTGTTCTCCCCATCTCGTGGGTTCAAATATGAAATCAATCATAAATATAAACAAAAATACAGACGAAAAGAAGGAGAAGAAAAACAGAGGGGAAAAGAGTGCAAGAACGGACGACTTCTCTTCCAACGAAGAGGAGACATTGGTTAGCACGCCTATCTCGATGGGGCTCCCAGAAGTCATTATGGCTGCTGGGAGCCGTAGAACATCGGAACGATTACGTTCCAAATCCGCCGCGGGTGGTAACTCTAGTGCGAAGGAGGACACACTGGAGTTTATGGAAACGGAACTTTGTGACAGCCGGAAACGCATACGCTCCAGAGATGACGGCAGCAATACGTCTCAGGAGATGTTGCCTCCCAAGGTTGCAAGCAGTCGTAGGGGGAGATTCGTGATCACGAACTCTGGCCTCGGTTCTGTCAGGCTCCGTTTTCTGCAAGGCAGGAGCCTACAGAAGAGTCAGGGCCGACGGCGAAGCATTAGCGGAAGAGGAGGTCGCAGATCTCCTGCTTAAAATTAAGGAGCCGATGGAAGGGAGTTCTGTTCTCCAAACACCATCGTCCATGCAGGAGAGAGCAAATGCGGCGGTAGCCATCATCCACAAAATGGCCACCAAGTCTAGCAATCTTAAGGGCTGTTTTGTGAAGGCCCTTAAGGACTCCTCTGCCGCTATTGCGGGGGTCGTGGAGAGCCTTATCGGAGACATGGCTCGTCTCCAGGCAGCCAACGAGCGTCTGACGGGGCAGGTGACTGAGCTCAGTGCTCAGTTTGCTCAATTTCGGGCAGATCGCCCCGAACGAGAGGGCTCGCCTCCGTCATAACTTACCCCCTCTTCCAACCTGGGGGGTATTCCTGATGCCCAACTGCGCTAAATCACGGACGCAGTGTGGCGCATGATGGACGGGCGTCTCGCTGGCCTAGAGGCGAGGCTGCCTCCGGCTCCTGTTGTCCGACCGCCGCTCGCGGTAAATAGACTGAAGACCATATCGGTGCCATCAACGCCTCCCGTTGCGGGCGGTCGTGTGTCCTATGCGGCGGTGGCGTCTGTGTCTGCCGCTCCTGCGGTTGCTCCGAGGGCACGACAGGTGGCTAAAGCAACAGCCAAGACAGGTGCACCGAGGTCAGGGCCCAAAACGGCGGCCAAGCCTAGAGCGGAATTCCCTCCGCTCTCCACTCCAGCCGCTGTACCTGGCACCTCTACGCCTGCTCCCCCCATATCTGCCCCTTCCACGGATGGTTGGCAGATAGTCGGGGGGACTAAGAAGTCCCGAAAGCGGGGTAAAAAGGCTGCTCAAAAAGCAGCCTCTACCCCGCAGTCGCTGTCGGTGGCAGTGGCCACTACGAAGAGGCCGCGCAAGCTGCAGGTACCCAAAACAGCGGCGGTAGTGGTCACCGTGTCACCGGAAGCGGTTAACGGCGGACTGTCTTACGCGGCCATATTCCAGAGGGCCCGGGCTAGTCTCGCCAATGACATCGGGACGGATGGAGTCAGGTTGCGCCTCGCTCAGACGGGAGCTCGAGTCCTCGAGTTCCCGGTAGCCGAAGGCGCAAAGACTGCAGATGCCTTTGCCGAGAAGTTGCGGGGCATGTTTGCGGCCACGGATGGTGTTAAGATCGCCGGGCCTACTAAGTGTGCAGAGTTGCGCATCTCGGGCCTGGACGACTCTATAACGGCCGAAGATGTCCGCGTTGCAGTAAGAGAGAAGACAGAGTGCAACGTGGACAACATTAGGGTCGGCACCATCCGCCCCGGTCCAGGAGGGCTTGGCGCGGTGTGGGTCAGCTGTCCCGTAGCGTCAGCCAAAATTTTAGGCGACGCCGGTAGACTGCTCATCGGTCTCGTCAGCGCTAGGATCACAGTCCTGGCGGCGAGACCGATGAGGTGTTTCAAGTGTCTGGCATCGGGATAAGCCAAGTGTGTTAGCTGTTTCGACTGTAGCGCACTATGTTTCCGCTGCGGTCGACCGGGGCACAAGGCGGCAGAGTGCTCTGCCGCCCCACACTGCCCAGCGTGTGCGGCGGGTAACAAGCCCGCCGATCATCAGATTGGGCAGGGGGGTTGCAAGCCACCACGCAAATCTTGGCAAGTGTCGGGGGCTAGCCAGTCGACCCAGGCTGCCTCTGACGTCATTTCTGCGTCGATATCGTCGCCCATGAAGGAGGTTGTAGAGACGGTCAAGTAATGGACCAAGTCTCCAACCTCCTCGTCCAGACGAACCTGAACCACTGTGCCGCAGCGCAGGACCTTTTCCTGCAAACCATGGCGCAGTAGTCCATCGGTGTTGCCGTAGCCGCGGAGCCCTATTATGTTCCTCCCCGTCCAAACTGGTTGGGTGACCGGGACGGTTCCGTGGTAGTCGTCGGCTCCACGGCAGCTCATTCCCCACCCTTGTCGCTAAGAGACAAGGGCACTGGATATGTTGCTGCCGAGTGGGGGGGGATCACCGTATATGGTGTTTACTTCTCCCCCAACCGGAGTTTGAGCGACTTCGAGGTTTTCCTTAACAACTTGGAAACCTCGATGCGGCGTCTAACGTCTGGGCACGTCTTAGTGCTGGGGGACTTCAACGCAAAGTCCATTGCGTGGGGTTCCCCCAGGACGGACGCTAGGGGCGAGGCCGTAGAGGAGTGGGCGGCCTCGGTGGGCCTCTGTTTACTAAACAGGGGCTCCACCAACAGGTGCGTGCGACAGCAGGGAGGGTCGATAGTGGACCTTTCGTTCGCTACCCCTGCCCTCGCCGCACGAGTAAGGAACTGGCGTGTCCTGGAAGAGGTTGAGACGCTCTCGGATCATCTCTATATCCGATTTGAGCTCTCCCGCTCCCAGGAACCCAGAAGGGGTCACGTGGCGCGGCGTTCTTCTCGCTTGCCGCGGTGGGCTTTAGCCAAATTAAATAGGGACCTACTAGAGGAGGCGGCCATCGTTCACTCTTGGCTGTCTCCACAGGTCCCGACTGAGGAGGTCGACATGGGGGCTGGTCGCTTCCGCGATGCCATTGTGCAGATCTGTGATGCGGCCATGCCCCGCATCCGAGGTTGCCGGCCTCCACGGAAGGAGGTTTACTGGTGGTCCCAGGAGTTGGCGGACCTCTGCGCGGCCTGTACTCGTGCCCGGAGGTCCTACACCCGTAGTCGGCGGCGACACCGCAAAGAAGGCGGGGAGGACCAGCTTCATGAAGAGTACCGAGAAGCGCGGAAAACTCTGAAGCTGGCCATAAGCCGCGCCAAAGAAATTAAGAGAAAGGAGATGCTGGAGGGTCTCGATCGTGACCCTGGGGTCGCCCTTATCGTGCGGCGCGACAAAAGCTTCGCACGTTGGGCCCCCCCCCTTACAGATACACGCCAGCCTAGCTTCCTGCAGGAAGTGGTCGAGGGCCTTTTCCCGCAGCGGGTGGAACACACACCCCCGTCGATGGCCTTCATGGTCGGAGACGACGGGAAGAACGAGGACGATGTTCCGCCCGACAGGGAATCGGAGGTAGGGGCGGTTGTTCTACGGATACGCTCTAAGAACACCGCCCCCGGGCCGGACGGGATACCTGCCCGAGTGCTGGCCCGAGCCCTTGAACACACGTCGGACCGCCTCAGGGAGGTCCTGGACGCTAGCTTGGCGTCCGAACGCTTCCCTGAGTGTTGGAAAAGCGGGAAGCTGGTCCTATTGCGGAAGCCGGAACGGCCAGCCGAATCGGTGGCGGCCTATATGCCCATTGTGTTGCTGGACGATGTGGGTAAGTTGTTTGAGAGGATACACTCTGCCCGCATCGTCCGGCACCTAAGTGAGGTGGGCCCCGATTTGTCGGACGCCCAATTCGATTGCCGAGCAGGGCGTCCGACAGTCGATGCTGTGTTGCGCCTGAGGGCCGTTACCGAAGAGGCGGTGGGCTGTGGCGGCGTGCTGTTGGCGGTGTCGTTGGACATCGCCAACGCATTTAATAGTCTGCCATTTAGCTGCATCAGGGAAGCACTCCACTACCACGGGGTACCAGAGTACCTGAGGCGGCTTGTGGCAGACTATCTTGAGGAGCGTACCGTCGTGTACGAGGACTGAGATGGTATTCTGAGGCGGCGGCCCATGTCGTGCGGTGTTCCACAGGGGTCCGTCCTCGGACCACTCCTGTGGAATATGGGATACGACTGGGCCCTTCGAGGTCGTCTTTCCCCCGGGCTGGGCGTAAATTGTTACACCGATGACACATTGGTCACGGCCTAGGGGGCGAACTTTCAAGAGGCGGCGCGCCTGGCCACCATGGGAGTCTCTTTGGTGGTCGGGCGCATTGAGGCGCTGGGTTTACGGGTGGCCCTAGATAAGACGGAAGCCCTTTTGTTTCATGGGCCCCGTCGTGGTCCACCCCCCGGTGCCTCTATCGTAGTCAATTCGGTCCTCGTACCGATTAAGGCCCAGATGATGTATCTGGGCCTGATCCTCGACGGCAGGTGGCTCTTCGACGAGCACTTCCGACAGCTTACTCCAAAGCTGGTCGGCGCTGCTTCTGCTCTTGGGCGACTTTTGCCCAATTTGGGTGGAGCCAGCGTCGCGACGAGACGGCTATACACGGGGGTTGTTCGGTCATGGCACTGTATGGTGCACCGGTGTGGGCGGCGGCTCTGACCGCCCAGAATAGGGCTCGCCTCTGGCGCCCTCAGAGGATATTAGCGGTTAGAGCCATACGCGGTTACCGCACCGTATCGACGGAGGCGGCGTGCGCCTTGGCCGGAACTCCCCCGTGGGATTTGGAGGCGGAAGTGCTCGCCGAAGTTTATCGGCGGACGGCTGACTTCCGGGCGGGTAGCGGCATACGGCCCCTGCCCGAGGAGATACGCGAGTGGCGTGAGGCCGCTCGTCGAGCCACGATGGCTCGTTGGTAGTTGCGGTTGGAGACTCCACGTGCTGGCTTTGCCCTCGTGGAGGCTCTCCAGCTGGTCATCACCGAGTGGGCGGGGCGGCAGCACGGGACCCTTTCCTTTCGACTGACGCAGTTCCTTTCCGGGCATGGTTGCTTCGGGAAGTATCTGCACTCGGTCGCCAGGAGGGAATTGAGTCCCGCCTGTTACCACTGCGACTGCGGTGAGGACTCGGCTCAGCACACGCTAGCGGTTTGTTCCGCCTAGGCGACGCAGCGTGGGGTCCTCACTGCAGTTATTGGAGGAGATCTCTCGCTACCGGCCGTCATACGCTCCATGGCCGGTAGCGACAGTTGTTTTACCGCGGTCGCAACCTTCTGCGAAGACGTAATTTCGCGGAAGGAGGCGGCGGAGAAGGCCCGGGAGGACGATATCCACTCGGACCCAATTGGCTGCCGGCCAGCCGGGCGGCGGAGGCGCGCATACCAGCGCCTCATGCCGCCTTGAGTGTGGCCGCGGGTGGACGGAATGGGTTTTCCCCTACATCCGCTACAATGGCCAGCCGCGAGGAGGCGACATCCGCGTGTGCCGTAGGTCGCCTAAAATAGAGAGTTTATCCGCAGATGGGGCCCGAGGTAGCGGGCAGGCGCTAGGAGGGATCTGTTTGTCGTAATAGCAGCGGTTCCCGGATCCCTCCTATGTTAGGCGCAGAGTGGCACACCGTGTGGTTTTAGTCGGTCCGATTCCAACACACCACCCCGCCGTAAACCCCAGTGGGGTGACGGCCCGAGGGGGTTTCCACAGGTTAAAAAAAAAAAAAGGGTTTGTTTATAAAGATGTAATAATGTTGTCTTGCATACTTTTATGGAGGGACGAGGTGTCATGTCCCTCCGACACAAAAGAAGGATCCTCTGACGAGGCGAGGTGATCATGCCTGGTGAGCCACAGCCCATACTAGCTAGGTGACCGTGATATCAATTTGGTACAGCCGGCCCATACGTGTTGAAGTATAACTCTCTTTTTAGTTTTCTTTCTACTCTTCTTCGTAGAAGTAAGATTATCCAGGATACTGTCCTGTAAAACGAAGTTCTTCAAGCTTTTTATTTTAAAAGTATAATTTTTCTTAATAAATATGTATCAAACAAAGTCTCGCCAAGTTATTATAATTGTCATGAATTTTACAATAATGTAAATAATCTGTATGTATGAAATTTATTTATATTCGTAATTTTTTGTAAATAATTATTTAGCTTCGAACTATGGTTTCATAAATTTATCAGGAAAAATAAGGGAAGAACGTAATTTATACAGTAAAAAGTAAATTACAGTAATTAAAGAGAGCAAGACAGAAGTATATAAGCTGCCACAATTTCCTGAGAAAAAACCTACATATCATGCATACGCAGTTTGCCCTCCTAAAGCACAATAAATATCATTACGATATCTGCAATTACACGTTAACACGCGCGCCAACTGCATTTCAGCCATTTGTCAGGATTTACATTAGCGTGACTACAGGAAGTTCCCTTCGAGGCACGGAAGGGTGCTCAACTCGTGTGCAACTGTATCTTATCCGAGGCAATTACCGAGGCTGATGGGTTCGAGGAGCTACACTGCTCACTTTATAGCAACAGATCCACGACTTGCGCTATAATTAATACTGAATGTTATTTACCTTATATGTTTCTTAGTAATTATTTGAAGCAAAGAACTACATTCGCTCAGTGACAGCCGCAAAGTAAGAGGTATAGGTGGGTAGCTATACTTACTTCGAACCAAACCATGAAAAAATTGCTTATCACTAGTTGTCTGTGAGGCCGAAGCCGTTGTTGTTGGTTGAGCAACCCTTATTTGACCAAATACATGGTTCTCGAACTGTTCTGTTATACTATTCTTCTTTGTTTAGTTATTATGTTTATTTATTTCAATTTACGAATCCCTTGAACTAACAACAGCTTCAAAAATAATTTTAACAATGCATAAAACGTTCATTTAGGAGTGTTAATGGATTTTATATGATCACGCTTGTTACCGGAGCGAGCAGTAACTAAAAAATGATTGTATACTTACAAGAAATGCTTAGTAATTAATAAGAATTATGGCAACGACAGCGTTCACTTATTATAAGTAACACGTTATCCGACAAAGTTGAATAGTCGCGGCTAATATTGTGAGTTTTATTAATAACAACAACATCTAAGGAACAGGTGTTCCTTGGCGGACAGATGTTGATCCAACGCTTAGTAATCCTAGCTGCTAAGCCAAGGTTTGATTCCAGTTTGATGAACGAAGAGTAAGCATATTAAATTCTCCTGTGTCTGGATGCAATTTATCTATAATATTTGAGTATGTACGTTTATCAGCAGTCCGGTTACCAAGCACTGAGTCTATAATAAGCGATATATTGCTCTATTCCTGTCTAGGATCATTCTACAGTCCCTATGTTCCTAAACGACCGAAAATGTTTGAACGATTCAATATTCCTCAAAGGGTTTCTTACATTATTCAATATACGAGTATGTATAGATAATAAATTTTGTTTGAACTACCATCCACTCTATGAAGAACCCTCTCATCAAAATATGTAACAGAATATAATGGGACTACAAATATCTTACAAGACCTTATCGCTTACAAACGAAGTATCGTAAACCTCTACTAAAAGCACACCAGTATAATTTACTTCATAATATCAGAGGTATCATATAAAAAACTGCTTTGTCCCGAGCATGAACGGTCAAAATCGTGAACCCTTTTACAGAACCTCTTAATTTGGCTGATATATAAAGGGCTGTACGATCTCCCCTCACATACGCACTATAAATTTCTCGATGTACGTGATTTTACCAAAGTAATCTATAACCCGTTCAAATAGAAATCGCCTTATCGTTGTCACATTACATAATATATTCTTGGGAAGGTATAAGTAAGATATTGTCATATAGACACAATTTTCGGGTGACAAGAGTATTAAATGTTGCGACTAAATACCTCTGAAATAGGATTGGGTAAGTTAAAATGATATTAGTAGAATAATAATATGTATATTATAAGTTATGTTGTCATTTTCAATTAAGTGCCACTATCAATATACAGGCAGGGTAACTCAATATATTAATATTGAGCCTTTAATATTATAAGTATTTTGCAAATAAATTCAACCTGACTCTGCAAAACGAAGATTAGGTCATTATTGAAAATACTAACCAATACAAATGTGTCGCTTTTACAGGTCTTTCTGACATATAACTGGTGTGGATAGATAATTGGTTTGTTGGTCTAGCGGATAGTAAGTGACCTTGACAGTTAGACCTGTTGTTTGCTTACCTGACTCATTTAGTAAAAAGTTTTGCGTTCCAAAGTTTTTTGTGGCATCCAAATAGTAATATTTCGGACATCTAATGCCATCTAGTCTCAAACTAAGCAGAACTTGTACTACGGGTACTAATCAACTGACATAAATACATATACTCATATATCCCTTTTTTTGTAAATACTTACATATTAATCATAGAAAACATCGAAACTTCGAAACAAATATTTACAGATCATTTGAAAATTAGATCTGACTAAGGTATCGAACCCAATATCTTAACACAGCAGTCGCATACGCTGCCACTGCGTTACCAAGGCAACTAAACATGCCGTAACAGTTCAAATGTGTAGAGTTCAGTATCCAGATCCTACAAAGCAAGTAATTGCAAGTAAACAAAACATTTTATTGTATCAACAAATTTACTAAACACACTTCCTGTTTGAGACAAGAACTAACAAATCATTGGTAAGCTCAACAAAACAAGTAATTATCCCTTTGTTCTTATTTCTTGTTTGGTTTTCATCCGATATGATCAAAGTAGACCACAGCTACTTAAATAACCAATCATTGGTTAGACTCGTGATCTTTGTGTTACAAGGAGGCATCCGGTGTTCTAGCCACATTTATATCCGTCAGTTGATCCGATAGCCTGAAGACATGATTGTATACAATATTATAATAGCATGTATTTCGGAGCGTAAACTGTTTTGTGGTTAATTTGTAGAGTGGGTTTTCAAATGGAAATTTAATCAAGTTATAGTTGTTAGACTATGGCAGTGAAGTTTTTGATGTTGTAGAAAAACGACGTATTTTTTTCATGGAGAGTTCTTTAAAAGTTACAACATATTGGAAATTAATTTTGTGTAGTATTTTAAATAAACTCTTACATACAGTCACGTTTCGAAATTTGAAAGAAATCGAAAGAACCATTACAAAAGATGCCAGAAAATATCATTTGTAAACTTTGCTATTAAAAATGTCTTGATCTATCTCACACTCGGTCGTTTATTCTTAAAGTAGACAGAGAAAAGAATGTTCATTCATCATTGTTATATATACTTGTCTCGTCGTGTATTACTAAACGGATACTTAATATAGGATAGGCTAAGTTCTAGCCTAGTTTGGGAACCAGTATAATCACGCAATTGTAAGCCGCAATGTATAATCACTTTAAGATTTTGTTTGTAAACAGTTTTCTAAGACCGATGAACATTTATTTGATTTTCTTATTTTATAGTCGATAAATTACACTCAGCAAAAGAATAAATAATCGTCATTATCATGCAGTGTGTTGTGTTGGGTGGGAATAACCAGGGAATTGACCTTCGACAGATAGTAGTATTGCGTGCTTCTAACATTCCAAAATCAGTACTAAATGAGTGATCTAGACACATATTTATTTAAAGAAAATCTTCAACCATTTTAATCGATACTGTATTTATTGTTTGGTTATACGCGTTAATCTGCAAAATTTCTGGTTCAATCAAAAATTTTAGTATAGTATAACCTATTTATAGTGGAAGGCTACAACATCACGCGCAATAGAAGCCGAGTATTAGTAAAAATATTCCAAAAGCGTGGCATATTTATTCCTTTTGAGAGATGTAGATGAAATTGCGCGGTTCTGTTAGTTAATAATATTGTTCTTATGATATCACCAAAAACATACATGTGTAAAATAAAAGGTAGGTATGCATTGAACTCTGTTACCCAAATAAGATGGAACTTGTATTATTGGGAAACGACGTTTCTTATAAACTTGCTATAAAATATGAAAAAATATATTTGTTACAAGAAAGGAAGAGGAGGAAGTGCTTTTATCTTAACGAATATTATAAATGTGTAAGTGATTTAGGTTTATTTACTTGGATTGTCTCTAAACTTTGCATAGGCTCCGAGAGATATATTAATTGATGTAGGGGTGAGAGTTATCGTGGTAACTGTGTAAGCCTTATATTTTCACGATGACTGTCATGTCTTTTGCGTCCCCAAGCGGAGTGTGAAAAGGTATACTTTCCTGATGGCAGAATAGAGTCACTTTGGTTTTAATACAGAAAAAAAGAAATAATAATAAGTTCTATGCAATGTCGTAGACAAGTTATTAATAATGTAGCTCAGTACAAAATTAATTATGAAATATGTATATCCATATATTATAGAATATATCTTTATTTAGATAAATAATCTTTTTGTTTTACGATAATTGAATTTCAGTGCGATTAAACGATGATATCACTCAACTTTGAGAGCCTTTCTGGTCAACCATTGGATAGAAAGAAAGATTTTAAATGAATATTGAGGTAAGTGCAGAATTTAAATGGCAAATTTATCTACAATACCAAACTATGTTATAAGTGAGTGTTGTTAATGCTGAACTCGTTATAAGTGAGTGTTGTTAATGCTGAACTCGTTATAAATGAGTGTTGTTAATGCTGAACTCGTTAATTTTCTTAAAAATATTTAAGTTTTATCTGCCTGGTTACAAGTAACATATTCAATTTATCACCACCAAAGAACCAAGCTTCGGTTCGATTGCTCGATGGTAGTTCATTGAGCGAATAAAGTTACTGGAGTCCAAATCCCCTCTACCCCTCCCCTATTCTTAAAGGAGGGACTTGTGAATCATTTGCTTGCTTACAGATGTCCATAAGAGACGGTAGTTGCTTGCTATTATGTAATCTGTCGTCCCATTTGACCTTTTTTGTTATAAAAATTAAAGTCACGGTGATAATGTCCTCGTATAAAGGTAATTGTTATGTGTGAATAGTTAACTGTAACTATCTCCGTGGTGCAGCGGTAGTGAAAGCGACTGCCGTGCTTGGAGTCTTGGGTTCGATTCACGGGTCGGACCAAATGTTTCTATGATCTGCTTAGTTTGAAACTAAATGACATTGTGTGTCAAATGTCCGAAATATTTATGTATTTTATTTATTTATTTGTTATGCATGAAATTTTGCATTCATTTTATGTTCGTCAATTGTTTCATAAACTGAATGCATTGCAGCTGAAACCAACGTTTGTTATGTCAAAGAGAGTAGTAGGACTTCCTAGTTGCAATTAATTTTGAATCTCGACGTTTGAGAACAGTAGATGCTATCTGTTGTTCTAGTTCTTTGCAGGTAAATTGAAGAAGTGGACTGTAAGGCTGGTTATAATGAATGTCTAAAATTTATGTTTGAATAGATTCTACAAAAATGAATTCTTCTGTAAAAATAAAGATAGTGAGAGAAATGGGGTAATTTATGTGATAGCTCAAACGAGTCGGCTGGCCTGCTATTTGAATATAAAAGATACGTAAAAATTTATTGTTTTAAATGACAGAAAAAAAATAATAGGTCTAAAACTGATAAGGTGGTTATTTGTACTTAATTGTCTATGCAAGAGACATTGGCAGGGATATATGGGACTTTTGTACCACTTTGCATATCTCATGGTAGAAATTATTTTTGTATTAAATTGACTAGTAAGATATTGATAATAACTTTTTAAAAAAAAAGACGACGTCCGCACTAGGAATAAATCCTATGTCGCGGGGGACATTACAAACATACAAGAAACGGACATAAAGAACACCCAGACTCATAACAACAATTTGTGGATCACACAAAGTGTTGTCCCATGTGGGGTTTCAACCCACAACACTCAGCGTAGTAGAGAGCGGCGTGGCGACCGCTTATACCACTAGGTCAACCGTACCGTCAAAATGAAATGCCCAGATTTTTAGAACTTTGCGTTAAAAAGTCATTTCAGTTTGTAGTTTATAATATAATAACATAAGCTGTTCTAAGGTCAACAGACACATGACAGCTAGTTATCTTTACTCATACAAATGAGTTGTCATTGTCGTTAACAAGATGGCATAGCATCATGTTTTGAAAATTAAAATCATTTGTTTATTATTTGCTTGATCCGTCAATAAAATGTTACTCTGTTGCTAATTACACTAGTAAACTCATTAATAATTATCGATTTAAATATTTTATCATTTTGACCGAATTTATTTAGAGCATGGATAACGTTTTGTTATTGTAGTTGTTAAAATTTTTTGAGAAGAATTTTAATTCTTTTAATTAGCATCAAAAGAACATAAATACACGAAAATTCAACAAATTTTTTTTTAATAGCCTGCTAAAGTGACTCTACTCTGTTTGATGGAAAGTATATAAAGAATCCAAAAGTTATAGTCACCATACTCATTGCGAATGCTGACAATGCAGTATGGTGACCTACACTATGGCGGCCTATTACGACTTTTTACGCCTTACTTGGGGACGTAAAAGACATGACAGTCATCACAGCTTTGTATTGCACATACTTACCACTACAACTGTCACCCTTGCATCAATAGGTTTCCGGTCTCGCACTCGAAACACGACAGCATGGACGCTGTCGCTTTAGGTTGTTCTCCTGTGGGAGGGTAGTACTGCCCGGCCGAGCCGGTCCGTTCATGCTGAAATCAACGTGGCTCTACTACCACTTTATAAACTGCATAAATCTCATAACTATCCATTACTTATTGCTAGCGATACAGGATCTGCCATTTTCCTTTATCGTCTAACTCTAATCCAATAAATGTTAAATAATGCCAAAGTTAATACTTTTTGAATTCTTACATTTCCTAGTTTCACTTGGAATCCAACAGTTGGAGTACAAAGACCGAAGCAATACCCAGTCTTTTATTAAACTTCTCAATGTCGAGAACAATGGATAATTATCGAAAAGGGTACCGTTGTTTAAACAATTTTAATAATTACTTGTTTAACGGTAGACAACTTATTTACAAAACAGAAAATATAACAGAAGTAACAAATTTAAATGAATTAGGTGTACCTTTTTTTTTTAAAGTAAGAAAACCCCTGCGGGCCGTCACCCCACCGGGATTTACGGCGGGGTGGTGTGTCGGAATCGGACCGACTAAAACTACACTCTGCGCCTGACACAGGAGGGATCCAGGAACAGCTGTTATTATGACGCCCGGAAATTTGGTGTACCTTTGTACCAACCTAAAGCGACAGTAGTCATGCTGTCGCGTTTCATTGTTGAGTACGAGACCGGAGGCCCATTGATATAGGGGTGATAGTTAGTGTGGTAAGTGTGTGAGTTTTACATTGCCACGATGACTGTCATATCTTTTAAGTCCCCAAGCGAGGCATGAAATAGTATCTCGCCAGGCTGCCGTAGTGTCTATTCTCTGCCTGATGGAAAACAAGAATAGAATCCAAGAGTGGTAGTCGCCATACTCATTGCGAATGAAGATAATGCAGTATGGTGACTCACGCTATGGCAGCGTATGTGTGTCACCATACTGCATTGTCTGCATTCGTAATGCGTATGGTGACCTTAAGTCGTGGAGTAGAGCAGACTAAACTTGGTAGGCTCCGAAAATAAATAAAATAATACCTACAGCGCTTTCAGCGGCTGACACTAAAAGGAACCTGAAAATTTTTCGTAAAAGCTAGTTTCAGATTCCAGATATCTTAGACGCAGTCTGGTACATCCTAGATAACTTTTGTTCACTCGACGATCCAAATTGTATCGAGGCTACCGACATTAGAAAACGCCATTCTCTTTAGTTCTATGCCAGTTTAGATCAATCGAGCACTTTGAACTCTTGTTCCACAGTTAAATGATGTTACCTTCTAGAGGGAAATCTTTATAGACGTCAGTTACACTCCATGTTACTGATCATGACATGTTCACAAGATAATAACACTCTCATACATGATAAATACGGTCATCTGATCTCAAGCTAGGCATCGCAACAATGGTATTGGTGGTGGTAACCAAGCTGCTGATAAACATGTTTATATATTTCTAAATGTATATCTAAATACATAAATATTGTAGATAAATTAAACCTATACATATAACGAATGATCGTGCTCATCACACAAAGATTTCTCCTGCATGAGAGTCAATCTTTGGTTTAGCAGTCAGGCTCACTAACAACTAGACCAACAGGCCTGTGAATGGCCAGAGTTACGTTCGGAAATTTTGAAATACACGCGCATTGTGGTATAGTGATACTATAACACGGTAACAATTTAAAATGAACTTAGATTTAAGTACTTTAGGTGTGAAGAACGTTGTACTTGTATATAGAGCATTACGAAAGCTTTGGTAACTTTTGTAGCATTATGTAATGCAGATAAAAATTAGATTTAGCTTTAAATTATAAACGAAAATGCTTTCACTGATATAGCTGTGTACAATTTCATTTACAACTTTTAATCTTCTATGTAGAAATAATTAGCAAAACCTGTCATGGACATTCTATTACTGCAGTGGTTCCCGATTAGTTTTTTCTACGTATCACTTCAAGAAAGACCTCGAACTTGGGTACCCCTTAGTCAAAGTCAAAGTTAAATGCGTTTATTGAAAATAGGTTTCTAAGAACACTTATGTAAAAAGTGTCATTTAATTTAACATTAAGAAAATGACTCGACCACAAATAACTTTGAGGAGTCGGGAGAGAAGGATTAAATAATCATTAAGTATTGATTTTAAGGATTTAATATTTTAATTAAGAGATTGCTCGCGTACCCTTTGATGCAATCTCACGTACCCCTGGGGGTACGCGTACCACTAAATGGGTAACAGTAGCATTAAATGCTAACTCCGTTAAACAGTTTTTATATCTTGAACTATTTATCAGACTAAAAATAAGATGCCTATATTAAAAAAAACGAATTTCTTAATATTACTAATGCATATATTTAAAAAATAATACATACTTAAATTATGATCACATTTTCAGTGAACATTTTAAAGTACCTCTTGAATTTAAAATATGTTAAAACATTTTTATTATGCTTTACTGAAATTCTTACAGAATAAGAATAACCATATAGAGCTAAAATTAATGTCTTTATAAAATAAAATGGAACTTCGAAATATAACATAACTTTATGTTATTGGAATAAAGCCTATTTTATCGTAGTCTAATCTAAAAGCACGTAAAATTTCCGAAGTTCAATATCTTATACAAAAACAATACATCAATTATCTTTAGAATACAAATTGAACATATTTGAAGAATATTATCGTTGTATTTCTTACATATCATTACTATCATTATCATTATTAGCATTACCATTAACAGCCTTTAGTGGTCCACTGCTGGACATAGACCTCTCTTTAGAAAGAAGATTTTGACTTACTATACCACTTTGACCAGACGCAATGGCGTACGTTTTAAGACGTAAGTCGACTCTTACGACATCTCTGATGCCACTCCGTGTTCTCAATCCTCCACAATACAGAGAACAATGTACACTAGACGTCCATATAAAAATCTAAATAAAAATACCTCATTTTAATTAAAAACAAGAAGGGATCAAAGAAACTTAAAGTTGGTGTAATGAAAATATCAGAAAAGCAGTACCATTAACAGACTTTTATCTCCGCGGAGGGAAACTTTCGTGACAAATTATGGAAGAGGGTGATATCACAGATGAAGGGGGGGAGAACGGAAATGCGTTCTGCTTTGAGATAAAAAGTTTACAAGTTCTCGTTCCGGTGAACGTGCTCTCTGCCTCGGACTCAATGAATGGAGTTACTCGATTTATTTAATGTGTTTTTATTAACTCTGTTTTAAGAGATTTCAGGGGTGATATGACCTATGCTTAATAATGACAAGGAAAGTTCCTTCATTTATTGAATATGGTTGCTGGTTGGATACGGTCTGTCACACGTGTGAAAATCTTTTATTTACGCAAATAAAAAGATTAAGGGGCCAGCTATAGAGCATAGTTGAATTCTTTTATTTTATACTAGCTTTTGCCCGCGGCTTGGCTCGCCACATTAAGTTTCGTAACAGATCATTTTAAATATTTTTTTTAACATATAAACAATCCTATAGTACATCATCTTTGTGTAACTTCAATGGTTTAGGCAGATTTTTTTTCGACTTAATTGACATGTACCTTTATATTACGACCAAAATTACTTCAAATCGTCACAAATTCTAGCCTATATGTTATTCCGATGTATAACCTATATTACTGTAAAGTTTCATCCAAATCTGTCCAGTAGTTTTTTTCGTGAAAGAGTAACAAACATCCATACTTACAAACTTTCGCATTTATAATATTAGTAGAATATGTTTCTCATTAGAAAATTACGAAACACAAAATCTACAAAAACGTGTTTGTAACATTTTATGATCATTAGTGTTGTGTGAAATACGTAAAAACTTCAATGTAATGTGTAGGATTCAGGGATTCGGTCTAATTACTTACCATTCACACCTATGTTTGTATATCTAACTTTACTAAAAACTCAAACATTAGAAAAATCATTTAAGTCAAAAGCTGTATAAACTCGTAATTTTTTTTTTTAAAAGACCACGTCCGCATCAGTAATAAATCCTGTGTCGCGGGGGACTTTACTAACATACAAGAAACGGACACAAAGAACACTCCTGAGTCTGGGTGAACAATAATTTGTGGATTTGTCCTATGTGGGATTTGAACTTATAACACTCAAGGCAGTAGAGAGAGGCGTGGCGACCGCTTAAACTACTTTTTTTTCCTCTAGCTTAACCGTGCAGTCCAGTCCCGTCAATATACCATTACGACACCACCACATACTCAACAGTTTTATAAAGATTTTAGATCGATTAAATTTAATGTGAGATGAGACCCATTGATGTGTTCCACAATTCAGGAGTACATTTTTACTATGCTGAAATTTATGTTTGACCAAATGTTTGGCAGTGTGGGTTCTACACCGTCATCACAACTCTTGGATCCTTAATACTGGGCATACTTTTTTTTGTAACTACACAAATATTGTACATAGAAAACACCCAAACATCGAAACAAATATTTGTAGATCTTAAAAATATTTGGTTAGACCCGGCAATCGAAACCTCATGCACAGCGGTAGCATTCACTACCGTTAGTAGTCAGTAGGTAGTTAAACTGTATGTATATATATATGTATTACAAAAGAGTATATGTATTTTTACCAGTTGTCTGGTATCCATAGTACAAGCCGCGCTTAGTTTACATGTGTCAGACATCCGAAAATAGAATTATTGTAATTAGAGGGGAAGTACCTAAGTCGTTTATCTTAACTTTTTCTCTCTTTAGATGGTTTGATTCTCGTCTAAGACGTTATCCTGACCAAATTGAGTTACCTGAGATCCTGATACGGTGATGTATGTGTATTTAAGAAAGTTCGAAGAGTGTGGGTAGAGCACGTTGTTAAATTTACTACACTATACTGAAAAGTTCGTTCATTCATAATGTTTTATTTAATACTAGCTGCACCAGCGATTTCGTCCACGCGGATTTTTTTTATAAGTCCAAAATTCTAAAATGTAAGTAACCTAAGTTTTTCCCTATAACTATATATATACCATCGGAATCGGTCCAACTGTTTCAGAGATAATCCAGAACAAACAGACAGACAGACAAAAATTGTGAAAAATGTTGTTTTAGTGTATGTATCGTATGTATATTCATATGCATGTAGTAAGAACTGGTTATTTCAATATTACAAACAGACTCTCCAATTTTCTTTCTATGTATAGATATATATAGATATAAGAGGTACCAGTAAAAAGGTCTACTACGATTTTTATACTGGAGCAGTGCAATTTTACTGTTAAATTAAAAAAGGATTACAAATCATTTTATAAAGTTAAGTTTTTTCGTCCATGTGGTAACAGATTAAGAATACATAGGGTTACCACCCCTATTCATCCCGTGGGTGTCGTAAAAGACGACTAAGGGAAACTATGCAAAACAACATCATTACAAAGAGAAGGAAAACTTGGAACAAACCCTATTCCAACCCTCCTGGGAGCGTGGTATAGTAGGCCAGGACCTCCTTGCTAAGGAGAGGCCTATGTCCAATAGCGGACTGTAAAAGGCTGTTGATGATGATGTTGATGAAGTTTTTATTTAAAAATCAAACAAATACAGATTTCAAAACCTAGAGTCTAACTTATAGTTTTAAAAATATTATAATTTATATACGTATAGCAACAAAACCGTGTTTTTAATTATTTCAGTTAGTCATTTGATCCGAGACGTCCGTGTGGTGTCGGATTAAAAATATGTAGTATCAACACCCCTATGCATCCCGTAGGTGGCGTAAGAGGCGACTAAGGGAACAAACTATCCAGGCGAATATCACTACAAAGAAAAGGAAAACTTGAAAAAAATCCTATTCCAATACGTCTGGGACAACGTCTGGCTAGCGTAGTGACAACAAACTCCCTGCTAAGGAGAGTCCTATGTCCAGCAGTGGACTGTTAAAGGCTATTGATAATGATAATTTGTTTCGAGAAATACGTTTTACGATTTATTTATCATTCAGTTCTATACCTACTCCATATTACAAACCTTTTTCTTTGAAACTCGCCTGCTCGTCATAAATTCGACTGCCTCTTTATTACTACTTGTACATTCGCCTTCTAAATCCCTTTCCTAATCGCCTTACATTCGTCCTTTCACATGACCGGATCAGCAAAATGTATTTGTACGTTTACCTTACATTTTTTAAAGAACTCTCGAACCCAAATAACAAGTGGGAACTTTTTTGTAAAATTCTATTTATTTGTGAACATATTTGAGTAAGGTAAGTATTAAATTCAATAGTTTACGTAAAATTACTTGAGTATTAGGTTTCGAAAAAATACTAAAGCACTTAAAAGTATTAATATTATTAAACGTTATGATTTTTTTTTAAGTCCTGTACTGATAATAGCCATAATTGTAGTCGGTACTTAAAATGTGGAGTCGGTTCATTTTGCATTGCTAAAAGGCACATTAATTAATTTAATAATTACACAATGATACGTTAGCTATGATAAAAATACTTATATATTAATAAATTTACATTATAAATCACCAAGCCATAGAACAATTACTCATCAATCAGTTCACAAGGTAGTAGAGCAACGCTGATATCAGAACGAACGGGCCGGCTCGACCGTGTCAGTACTACCCTCTTACAGAAGATCAACCAAAAGTGATAGCATCCGTGTTGTCGTGTTTCGTTGGTGAGTCTGGAGGCCCATTAATGCAGGGGTGACAGTTATTGTGGTAAATATGTGAACACTACACTGCTACGATGACTGCCATGAGTTTTACATCTCCAAGCGGGACGTGAAGAAACATCTCACTAGGCTGCCAGTGTCATATAAATAAATAAAATCATATAAATGTTAATAATAAATATTTCGGACATTTGACACAATGTCATCTTGCTATGATAATTAGATAGACTGATAGAATACTTACATATATACTATTTTTTTTGGTAAATACATCAAATTATACATAGAAAGCACCCAAACTGCGAAACAAATATTTGCAGATCATACAAACATTTGGTCGGACCCGGGAATCGAACCCGAGACCTCAAGCACAGCAGTCACATTCACTACCGCTGCACCACAGAGGCAGTTAAAGGCACAAAGACAGTGTGGGTTCTACGCCGTCATCACAACTCTTGGATCCTATTCATACTGGGCAGGGTAAAGTTATTTTCGCAAGCTCCTAAAATAGAAAAAAAAGTTAAGATCATGTTTACTCATTTGTTCTGAGTGGAAGTCAAACGTACGATCTCTAGCCCGGCAGTAAGAATCAGTAGCAAATAATAATACTCCGTTAATTTGTGTGATAAAATAATTATAGACTCATTAATTTGAAATTAAAGATTGACTGCTAAGGATTACCCTGAACATTAAGGCGACCGATGTATAAAAGTTTTTAAAGTTTAAAATAAATAAATAAAAGATGTACCCAATTGGAGGAGATATTTCCAACACAAAAATCTATATTTATAAGCCAAACAGCCGAACAGGTAAAGAATTCTCGAAATGTAACTGCGGCCTATCTATTTGGGACCTCGTAAATCTAACCAAAAGCAAACCACAAGTCTCCGCCGGATTACAGACAAAGCCGAATGTATCCGAAATTACACGAAGCTTAGGAACATCGATCGTAAATTCGGCATTGACATTTATCAGAATGGCCCCCAAGGCCACCTGGTACCGTATTTACATGACTACCCTCACCATCAAGATATCGGGTTCGAATTTTTGTATGTCGTAAAATGATATATGAGCCCACAAACCCTTTTATAATACGAGTATTAACTTCATTCTAATATAACGAGAATTCTATTATTTTACTTCATGTGGCTGTAGTATTGTGATTGCTTCACATTTATTTTTGTTTAGTGGAATTTTTTGAAGAAAATTATGCTTTGAACTGTGCTGTGCTGTCATAGTTTACAGAAATCCTCAATGCGTTGAGCATTACTAACACTTATAAAATTATGAGAAAATTTATAATCTAACGTAGGGAAGTCATTCTTCCACATATTCTTGGAGTAAATCCGTGTGGTGATAAATTAAAAATGTGGAGTGACACTACCCCTATTCATCGCATGGGTGTCGGGACGACTAAAGGAGTATACGAGAGAAGAACAAAGAGAAGGAAAACTTGACACAAACCCCATTCCAAACCGTCTGATCAGCGTGGTATAGTAAACCAAAACCTTCTTTCTAAGGAGCTGCCTGTGTCCAGTAGTGGACTGTTAGAGTTATTCTTCAGATGTTAAGTAATTATTTTTCTATTTTGACCGCGTGAGGGAGTTATTATAAGTAATCATTTATCTATACCTCACCTCTTTGTTTAGCCCCTTTACGATATAAAGTGGTTCTGTCATAAGTTATTTATTGCGAGTAAAGAATTTATTTTCTCGAAAAGACATTTCACTCACATGAGAATATGTTTCGTACTTGATACAGCACTCAAATGTTAAACAATGCAACAAGCAACAATCAGCTAAGGATTTAAGTAAATTAAGTGACTTTAAATTTAGAATCACCTTTGTGAAAAGGTTTTAAAAATATTGAATTTAAATGTTTGAGCTCTAAAAATATTTGATGAATTTGTACACTTCATAGATACATGAATAACTTGTATTACTGTAACATTATTTTTTTGTACCACAAATATGTAAAACACAGTTCATTTTATGTTAATCAGTTATCTTTAATCTGTCACACGTGTTTAAGTTTTAATGAAAGAGTTTTCAACATAAATCCGTTTCGATTACGCATTTACTCTCTTTTTAAAAATATTAGGGAAGCTATAAAACGATTTTAAATTCCCCAGTGGAAGTTTCTATCCAATCACGCAAACGTTATGGTTTTAAAATGTAACAATGTAAAAGTTTCAACATTTTCCATTGAACTTCGTTGCAAATGTAGCTGTAACAGTAAACGTTTCTAATATAAAACTTGGAAAGAAAAAGTTTCTTTGAAAATAGCTGGACTTCTTTATATTTGAGTTTTGAAAGAAATGACAGCAGTGGGAGGAAGAATTAGCGAGTATAAGTGAGATTAGATTAGCGAGTATTAGTGGAAGAGAAAAAAGCTGGCAAAGATGATGAAAAAGACTATATGACATGCTATTGTTGTTTGAGAATTGAAAATGAAAATATAAAGAAAATCAAAAATATTTTTACAAAACACTTAGATACTGCAGCAATAATAAAATCTATTACTACTAACATCACATTCAAATACCGCCTCAGTCCGAGTAGATTGTCAATAAGTCAAAATTTTGTCAAACATGATACCGCCGTTCCAAACCAGCGTAAGTGACGAAAAATTAACTCGACATTATTAACAAAAGCTACAATGTCGCTTAAGCTTTTACTCTAATGTGTAAGTTCTTGGGCATGTTGAGCTATTGGTTTCAAATGTATTTCGCCGAATTTCATGAATGGGTAAAGGCCCTATTACTTAGCAACGTTCGCAAGCTTTTTACCACTTTTCAATTTGACAAAAACTCTCTGCTGATGGATTGATTGATATCCTGCTTTTCGAAAATATTGTAAAGCATATAGAAATTGTGAGCATTGATATGCAAAGTACCTTTTCATTAAATAGTTTCTGATACATTTGAAATATTGAAAACATATTTTTTAGGTCAAAGAGGTGGATTTACACGAATCGTCTCGAAATCATTAATTCTCGTATATATACTGTACATGTCGTAATTAAATCACATAAATACGGCAAGAATATAACTTAAGTTGACGTTGAAATGAAACAGGTAGAGATCTGTCTACAAACAAAAATATAACCTCGTCCACTGTTGAATATAAACCTCTTCTTCAAAGCAAGTTTTGGTCTACTAAACTACACTAGTCAGACAAGTTGGTCTTTGTGGAGAGAACGGATCTCATGCCCCTCCGACACAAAGGAAGGATCCTCTGACCAGGCGAGGTGATCATGCCTGGCGGGCCACGGCCCAACGGTTGATGTCGGGATGTTGTATATATGTTAATTGCCACGTGAATCTCTGTTTCGCGATACAGGATAGTAGTTGCTTAGTAGTTCATCATACCACGTAGTTCAATGTATCGTCGCTAGATGGTGCTGTTGTATATTTTTATTTGTGTCCTAATGTAGAAATCGCTACAGCTTTGTTTCGAGTTTGCCTTCTTTTTGCAGTGGTGCTGTCCTCCGTGGTTTGTTCTCTTAGTCGCCTCTTACAAAAATCATGAGATGAGCGGGGGTGGTTACACTCTATATTCTTAATCCGTCATCACACGAATAACCAACGGATGTTATAGACAGGTAGGTATAACTGAGTGTACCTATCAATCTTAAGACAATTGTATGTGTAAAAAAGATATTTTATATACAATAAAGTACCTCTTCTATAATCGATTTTGTTTAGTTACGTTGATGGTTTACAACATTACATATTTGCACTTCAAAATACCTCTAGTTGCCAGACTAATGGTCTTACATATTTTAAATCACGTCTCACCTTTTTACTGTTACGTGCAACGCGAATTCACATCCATTTGATTCAGACGTCGCATTTCTCCACCTTGTAAAAATTGAGGAGAGTAACTTTTCTGAAATGTTCGAGAATTTCTTGTCCTCATCTTTATCAAACGATGTGTTGACAAGTACTGTAAGCCTATTTAAGGTTTCGTTCGTCATTGAAAAACATCTCCTAGGATCGCTTTGTTAAACTTCTACCTGTCCGTCTATTTAGTTCATTTGAACACTTTGCATCATCACAGTTGCCAAGTGAATTTAGCATGAAATATTTAGGTACTTTTAAGCTACAAATCAATTCTTTAAATTCAACACAATTAAAAGATACCCTATATCAAACAAATAATCTAACTGCTACGATGTGTTACAGAGCATTTATGCAACTGCATCTTTTTATGTTTCAGGAGTAGAAAAGTGCTTCAAGCGCATCATGCATCTATGTATGCATGAAGGCGTCCTGCACGTCAATTTTGAGTCATAAAGCTTAAGGCGCCAAGCTGACTACCACCTAGGGGTACAGTTAATAAAAAAGAGGCACATCGCTTAACATTTCTTATTAAGAGATGTCCTTCTTTTTTACTACGAAGATGCGGATTACTTTTATAATCATTATCGAATAAAAGTGTGAAAAGAGAATTAAATAAAAATATAAGAAACTTAAAAAAAAGCTGTTTGTCACAAAACAGGGTCGAAAGTAGTAAATAATTAAAAAAATGTTAAGTCGGCCAGTTATGAAAGAAGTCGGAAGAAAATTGCACCGACATCAAACAGAATTGCGAAATTGTATTAATAACAATCTTGAAGTATCTTTTCTCACAGATTCTATGCTAAGTATTAGTTATATTTTCCAAGACCGGGATGATTGGCACTCTTTTGAGGAAGCCTTCATCTAGCTGTGGATGGCAATAGGCTGAAAAGACAGATGGTTTTATATTTGTCTTTAAATGAGTCTATCGGTTCTTAAAAAGGTAAAAAAATTAAAGGCGAGATATAAAATACACTTTTATTCCAATGTTCATGCACATCTACAATTTGTTTTCACTAAGGAGTAACATCGTGATATCATTTGTGCTATTCAACTTGTGATCTATCCAGTCTGCCAGTTTGAAGCTGGTTTATACATATCTTTGTGGAAGTAGGTATCTAGGTGGGGCTGTTGTGATGTGAATAATATAAAATTCAATGTTGAAAACCTTTGTTATATTTTTAGTAATGAAAGTTGTAACTAAAAAAAATATTGTATATAAAACTGAGTCTGAATTTGAAACTGTGATTACAAATTGAGACCTCTGATTAAAACAGAACAAAGGCAGATTACATTGCGTAAATTATTAAGTGTCACATTCAATTCATAAAATTATACATTCTATTTTCAGTGTTTTCAAGGAGACAGTATACAATTTCAAAGTTAAAGTTGTAAAATATAATACAATACAGTTTATTGTGGCGAGACTCTGAAATATTCAAATAATTTATGCATAATTTTGAGTCTAGTTTGTTATCAGTATAAGAGACAAAATAAATATTTTTTTATTTTAGTAGTTTAAAAAAAAATCATGAAATATCAGTCCTTATCCTTCAAAAGTTCTTAGAAAATAATACGAGTGAAGTTGTACACGCATTAACCTTCAAATGTAGAGGCAATCACTTCACAACAGTCAAGTTTACGGGATTCATGTTACAAGTTCAACTTATCATTATCTATATGAATTATAGATAGAATCCATAGATTTATTTATTACTATTATTACCCCAATTAAAAAGAAACATTTTAATTATTCGTCTTACAAAAGATAGTGTTACACTTTTATGTCCCTATTGTTGGTGTTTCTTTGACTATGTTTTATGTTTTCATACTAAGTAATGTTTTTTTCATAATCATATGTAAGCATTAAGTTTTATATAGGCAACGATTGAAAGACGAAAATAAGTAATAATTCTTAATTTACTAACTGCGTGAGATTTTAGGTTTCAGTAATACATTTTTCTTGATTAATACTTTAAACAATTAACCGAAAGCATAATTAATAAAGTTTATTCCTGATAAAGCTTCAACATAATTAATAAACTGAGTTGCAATAGAATCCATAGTCCCCCAGCATGCGAAGGTACATAGAACAATTTATCACCGTCACCTGAACAGCACGTTCATACTTCTTTGCTTCACTAAACTTCCTAATTTCCTTAAGATCTTCTTTAATATCGGCGTCTAACCAGACCTGACATTGACTAATAGACCCTCTAGTTATCTCCCTAAGTTCCTGCCATATCCCACAGTAACAGTAATCACTCGTCATTATCAAAGGCCAGCTGCTGTTTGCCCTAATGTAACTTTTCTAACTCAATTTTTCATACACCTGTCACTTTTCCTGCTTCCAAAGTTCTTTATTATCTAACTCATATCCGAAGTGTCAAATTAATATAAAACTTGTGATCCGGGCATTAAGATTGTTAGTCTATTAATTTATTAATTAATTTGTTTGAAGTCTCTTTAATAGTTACAGTTATTAATGAATTTGGATACTATCCAAACCTCGGTATAATTACTCAAGGTTGTACTGTAAGTTTATGTTGGCATAAATATCGTTTAATATCTCAGCGAACGCAGACTTCAGTCGACTATTCCTAAGCTTATGTTACGGCTCTCCGCTTATGCTTTACTATCAGTAAAATATTATACAATGCCTTTTAACTTGAAGACCTGTTTTCCTTTATAAACATAAAAACATTTAAAATAACATTCTATTTGCAATCTGTCAATCGATTTTTCTAATAAAATAAGCATTTTTGCTCATCATAGCATTTTATTTTCACGTGTTATGTGATAAATTATTCAGTTTTACGTTCAGTTTAAAATTTACACAAAATAACACGTATAAATGTTATTACACGAGTCTTTTTACTTCGGTAATAAGTACATGTAAAACAATTTATTACTTTCACAAGTCATTAGTTTCAAATTCATGATTACAGGCGCAAACAAATATCGCGCATATCCTCAATGGCGTTATTCGAACAATAAATCATCCAACAAATAAAATAATTTAAATTTTAACGTACTCAATGATCCGTTCTTTATGTATTTCGACTACAATGTTCTTAAAAAAATTATTTCAATGATATTATATCACTGAATGTATGTAATTCATAAAAAGTTTAAAATTTTATTGTATTATCCTGCAATGAATTCTAATTATGGGTAAATATAAAATTCATAAAACAAAAGTCATCGAAACACCACATCTATTTTTAGGGGATACCCTGATATCAATTTAATTCTTAACATCAGCTACTTATGCCGTTACAGAAAGTAAGTATTCACTAATATTTACAAACTATATACAATCTTATATCTTATATAGGGTGGGCCACGAATTAGGTAACATTTGAAAAAATCGTGTTAAAACAATCATTTGATATATTATAAAAATTGTTTATTTACAAGAAAACTTATTAGTTCAATTTATTGCTCAAAATTTACATCGTCTAAATGACCACCGTTTCGACTTTCGCTGATTTTTCTTTTAGTTAACTTACTGAATTTGGTTTATTGATGTAGACATGATTTTTGAAAAAACTCCATAAAAAAGTCTGCTGGAAATAGATCTCTACTTCTGGGTAGCCATGGAATGTCACTTCGTCTGGTAATCAGCTTATCCAGAAACATGTCTTTGACAAGACCAAACCGGCAGGGACTCATTGCATATGTGACAAGTGGCTCCATCTTGTTGAACTATGTATTACGATTGAAGCCAGCAAATTCCAGTAGCATCGATCCCAATAACTCCCGGTATCATGTTTGCATGGGATGTTAGATTCAAATGTTAACGAATTCTTGGCTCACTCTATATTATGATAATGTAAATTGAAGACACATTCCTGAGTGATAATATATATTAATAACTACACGCCGCAATGTGAAAAGAATTTACATTATTGCATTGTCGGGAATTTCAAGATGAAATGTATTTTTATTTGAATTTGTCAAAGTGGCTTTTAGCAAGAGAAATTTGATCACTTTCACGTAATAATCGTTTTTATTAATCAATTTTCGTATCACCGACACTTGAAATTGCATCGGCTCTTGGATAAATTCAATTTTATTTCTTTGTATCTCGATTTTGAAATTCTAATATTCATTTTATTTCTTTAGTACTCTATGTAATAAGATTTCACATTTAAATGAGCATTTCGTTCAAAGTTTCTTCTTCAAATGTTTACATAATCACAAAGAGGGTACGCAGTTACACATTGCAATAACCTAACCAAAGTATTAAGGTACGCGTGTACATCGCCATGCGGAGTTTTGACACGGCGCTCATGAATATTAACACCGAGCCCAGAGGGCTGTTTAATTATTAATCAAGTAAAATACTTGTATCTTGCGCCTGAAACCTTCCTGATTGTCAATGTGCCATGTTATTAATATTGTGTAATGCTCATAATTGTAATGTAATGTTAAACAATGCGAGTGTTTAGAAAGTAATTGTGTTGTTTTCTCTTGTCGTCTCAGTAATTTCTTTACCTTTTGAATGAAAATTTATCAATTGTAATTAAAATGACGTCTATAAAACAGTGTATATTAATATGGTCGTCATCGATATCCTCTTACTACCAAAATTATCTGGTTGCATTAAATTGTTATTTTTAATAGAAAATAAGAGAAAATTGTGGAACAGAATGGTCAAAGAAATATATTTAGTCAAAGAATAAACGTAAACTAATACTATAGTTGTAATAATGAGTTAGAACACCTTTCATTTTAAATTTTAAAATGCGTAGTGCATTAAGGAAGTGAAAACTATGTGTGATTAATAAGACAATATAAGTTATTTATGAACACTTTTGACAATTCATATAGAGAACTATTCAAAGAAAAACCCTTTCAACATAACTTATTAGTTAACACGTATAATTCTAAACAGAGGTTACAGAAATTGTTCAATGACCTGTAAGTTCTTGATTAAAAGCAAATTATTTTTTTAAATATGTTTACCAGTACATTTTCATTAATAAAGAACTATTATTAAAAAAGTTATTAAATATTAAGTTTGCTACAGGTCGGTATTTATAAATGTGCGTTTTTCGTACCTAATTGGAGAACACTGTTTTCCTACGAATATTGCCTAGAAAATGTTCGAAGTGATATTTGATTAATCTTTGCCGACGTCGATGTCGAACAAAGGCGGTTCCCAACGGACTATATTATAAAGAATACAAAATTGCAAAACAGGGATCAAACGGGATCGTACTCTAAGTAATGGAATCTCCGCCTTTATTCCACGTCGCCGCAGGCTCGTATATTTACAAAACTACTTATACTCAGTCGCTTTATCACTTTGTTAGCGTCCCTGTTTAAGCGCTATCGATCTGGCGTCGTCGTCAGATATCGTTAGCGTCACCCACGTAACCCTCATCAGGGCTCTCGGAACATATGTCAGCCGCACACTTCGCGTTTGACACTTGCGGTAAGGGTTTCAGCACACTTTCGGTGCCTTCACCAGGCATTCGAGCGTCCGTGGTCTGAGTATCGACACACCGCGTTTCAACTTGGTAACACCTACCGGGCCCTTCCGCTACACTCATCGGCACTATCACTGCACAGGTCCCTTTAGGGCTCACCCAGGATGGACAAGCCTCCTGAGGTGCACAACACTGAGTGGGTTCTGTTTTATAACCTTCGGGCGGTGACGGTACAAATTCTTCATTATAATATACTGTTCCATTCCCTACAAACGCTATTTGCCTGTTTCTTGGTACTGGGTAACCGTCTAAAGTACGTCGCACGTTTCCCGGCCCGAGCACTTCAAAATTAGGGCAAGTGGGAGGTGTCGCGTTAAACTCGGTGTCTTTCGCAAATTTACAAACGAGTTTCTGCCCTTTCGGTCGATTGTGAGGAAGCGTCTGATAAAAAGGCCCCACCACGGAATAGTTGGACATCAACGGTGGTCGACAAGGATGTTTTGGCAAGCCATAGTCATAAGGGTAGCCTTCGTTATCTAAAAAGCATCCCGGGTTCAGATGTACATCCGCTGAGTGCTGGTACATGTTGTTAAGAGTGCCTTGCGTCGCATTCATAGTCTGCTGATCTTGCCACGTCACCTGTCTGGGTATTGTCGGTGCGGTAAAAGCGATTTCCTCCTGGAAAACATCACTGCTCGCGGTTTGAGTTTTGTACACTGATAACGTTGTGTTCTCGTTTTGCGCATTGTTAGCTACAGTTTCCGCATCACTAATTAGGTCGGGGTTTCTGTCGACAAAGCCTTTCATATTATTGCTTTGATACATGTTACTCGACTCGTAATCACGGTTTGTTTGTACCGTGTAGTGCAACGCGTGATGAGAGTGCGCGTTTACAATTAGGCTTCCGTTATTTTTAGGCATCCCATTACTCCGACTCGATGGTAGGATTTGGTTACATAACGCTACTTCTTTGCCACTTTCTTTTTTCTTTCTACTTCGTGTGTCTGTTTTATACTTTAATAATACTACTGCTATAATGGCTATAAGCAAGATGATAATGAGAAATATAACTGTTACAATGACTACCAAATGTCTTTGAGGAAATGTGACAATAACAACTACAGGCTCCTCTTTCATTAATATTTTTATAGTAAAGTTGACACGAGACCTGCCTGCAGGATTGTTCGCTAAGCATGAATAGGTACCATTGTTCTCATTGCCAACATTAAACAGGTACAATTCACTCTTTTTGTCGATATTACCGGTCTCGACGAAACACAGGTCGCGCGCCTCGGGTATGTCGCTTGAACAATTATGAATGATCTGACCCTGATATAACCAGGTTATTTTCGCTTCAGGTGTCGCTTTCACTAAGCATTCTAAAGTCACGTTGCTCCCGATGTTCGTCTCTAAAAACATAGTTGTAGGGTTTATTTTCGGTAAGCACGCCAAATCATTTTGAGCCACGTTCGTGATCGTCCGTTTCCTCAAACGTTCGGGAAGGGAACAAATTGGTTCGACGGCGTGCGGCATATTGAAATTCAACAACCAACTGTGTAAATCCCTTAGATGGCAATCGCAATTCCAATTATTATTTTGCAAGTTGATCCCTCGCAGCGTATCGGGGAATAAATTTTCACCTTGAATGTTTGATAGTTTGTTACCGTTCAAGCGCAGCCATTCAAGGTGATGCAGCCCAGAAAAGGCATCCTTTTCTATCATTTCAATTTTACAATCAGTAAGTTCTAATGTGTTTAAAAAGGATAAACTTCGGAAACAATTGCTTTTAATGCTGGTAATCGGATTGTTGTTTAATGAGAGTCTCATTAAATTTTGAAAATATTCAAAGTTAGCAGATGGTATGATTGTTAAGTAATTGTTAGAAAGATCCAACTCAACAAGATTGCGAAGGCCGAGGAACGCCTGGCTGTCGACTTTTTGCAATCTACATCTTTGAAGATAAATCTTTTGAAGGTTCACCAAATTAAGTTTGTGAAAAGTTTCTTTTTGGAGCACTTGGAGATCGTTACCAGGGAAGTCTAACACTTGAGTTTCAGGATCGAAATCACTTGGAATGACCTTGAGGCCTTTTTCTGTACACTCCACGTGACGTTTACCGTTCTTCCACTTGCATATACACTGCGACGGACAGGCTATGGCTGGGAGGAGGAGGCAGGTGGTGCATAAGGCGATCAGCCTCACGTCCAAACGTTTTCTGACGTTCATATTGCCTCAAGGCATCTGATTGATCTGTAACATTACCTGGAACAAAAGAAAATCTATATTTAGTAGAGTTTCATTTACTTAATTTTTAAAATAAAGTTTAAAAATAAGTATGTGTTATACTAAAAATACATTTTTACCCTGTTTTATAAAATATTGGTTTACATGTTAAGATTCAACTTATGTTATTGGTACCAGAGTATTTACCCAACGATAATAATAAACACATAAACTGCTACCTTCTTATCCAAAATATAGTAGAATATTCACAAATTTAATACTTCATTAATTGTGGTATGTGTATGTATCATATATAATTATATGTGTGCGTATTTTTATATGTATATATGTGTTCTTGTATAAATACATAGATATATTATGTTTCATTATATTTTTTTGTTATTTATTTCATAACATTTAGTTCGTACATTCGTACATTCGTACGTAACATTCTGTATGGTGATCACTGCCTAGAGAAGGAAACCTTGAAATAAATAAACTTGAAATATGATTACATCTATCCGGCGTGGTATAGTAAGTCAAAACCTTCTTACTGGGGACTGCTAAAGGCTATTGATGAATATTTAGTTTGTTCTAGATTGTTTTACAAGTTAACACTTGCGGTAAGGGTTTCAGTACACTTTCGGTACCTTCACAAGACATTCGAGCCACTTCATGACTGTATGTTCTTCTTGTAAGTGATCTCCCTCTGGTATAAACAAGTTCTGCTGCTTTTAGTTTTTAAATGACATTCTATGTACGTGACTCGATGTATCGAGTATACATGGCAGGACTCAATAGTAGAAAAGTTTAACTGCCAGTTATATTTACAGCACATCGAGCACGTAAAGTCATCAATCCTGCACCTGGTCTCTTCCCGGTTGTGTAGGATAACCATCCGTTCGGATTATGAGGATGAGGGAACAGAAAGTGCACCTATGTTTGCGTACACACTTGTGAACTATAATATCTCTTGTGTAGTACTCTGGTCTCTGTTGAGGCTGGTCGTCGTGGCCAAAATCAGCTTGGAGTCATCATTATCATATTTATAGCATTGTACATCAAGATCAATGGTTTCCACCGGGATATAATGGAATATGATTGACTTTTATGCTCGGAGTTTCTTTGCGTAATCGAATCAGGAATGCAGAGATACGCAGATGAACCAAGGTCACCGATTTTGCCAGTAAAATGACTAAACTTAAGTAGCAGTGGGTGGTGCACATTACACACAGAGACAATGGCCGATGGGGCTATAAAGTTCTGGAGTGGTGATCGCGTACTGGGCAACGCGGCGTTGGCAGGCCCCCCACAAGGTGGTCCCACGACCTGGTGAATGTCGCGGGAAGCTGCTGGATGCAGGCGGCACGGGACCGGCTGTTGTAGAGAGCCTTGAGGGAGGCCTATGTCCAGCAGTGGACGTCGTTTGGCTGAGATGATGTCAAGTTCAAGTCAAGTGATATTCAGTGATATGAATATCACTTGAATCAAGTTGTCAGAAAATTACTTAGCTATGTTAGCATTTTCAATTTCTAAATATAGTGGACTAACATAATTATTGTACATAAGAGCAGTATAGGAAGTTTCAACTTCAAGACAAGACTAGTGGTAGAACATTTGACTGCCAGAGCGTAAGTTCAATCGTTGGACGTTTTATCGAATGTTATTCAGAGATGTGAGAGTAAATTTAGTTATCGTTTATCTCCTAGCCTCGGAGAGCACGTTAAGCCGTAGGTCCTAGCTGTCTTGAACATCTATGGCAGTAGTTATTGAAAAGTTATGTAACAACCAGTAGAACCATATGAATATCGGTATACCATTGGGTTTCAGAAATCAGATGGCAACCGTTCCTTGGCAAACTGATATTGTTCCGTGGATCTTAATGACTATAATCTTCTAATAGACAATTAGACTAGCGACTGACCTTACAAACTGTAAGGTTAATAAAGGTTAGAAAAAAGAAAAGAAATCATAAACAAAAACTATAAAAAAAATAAAATTTAGGTTTTCTTAAGTAGAAACATTATCTCTCATCCTATTGACCCCAAGGGTGTCGTAAGAGGCAACTAAGGGACGAAATTACTCTGGACAAGATTACCGCAAAGACACTGGAAAACTTGAAACAAACTCTATGCTAGCCCGTCTTGCCAGCATAATAAAGTAGACAAGAACCTCCTTTCAAGGAGAAGCCTATTTCCAGCAATGGACTGTAAAAGCCTTTTATATTCTCCTTATGAATTCAACTAAGTCTTACAAAGATCTTTTAAGTGTTAATGTTTATTTTGGTAAAAAGAAATAGGTACCTGAATAGCTAAAGAAAAGCTATATCAATATCCAACTCTCTTTGATTTCGAGTACCTCTACACAATCTATTCACTTCTCTGTCATCTTCTTATAAAACACCTTAAAAACATAAACTAAGCTGCAATCACCTTGTATCGATGTCTGCTATTGTCATGCCCCACATAAACTGTTACGATGTTATTTGGATCAGCATACAAAGTATGATTTTAATTGATGATGAAATTGATTTCTTATAAGTGAAATTATTTTTTCTTTATATTAAGAGCCTGCCAAAGTGACTCTACTATGCCTGATGGAAAGCACGAATAGAATCTAAGAGTTGTGACCACCATACTCATCGCAAATGACAATGCAGTATGATGACCCACACTATGGTGGCCTTGTGAGATGCTTCTTCACACTCCGCTTAGGGACGTAAAAGGCATGACAGTCATCGTGACAATATAAGGCTTACACAGTTACGGCGATAACTGTCACCCCTGCTTCAATGGGCCTCCGGTCTCACACTCACCAACGAAACACGGATGCTGGCGCTTTAGCTTGGTTTGGTTTCTTGGTAATTACTGGATTTTTTTAACACTTACATTAAGATTCTGGTTTATTATCTCTTTTCATGTAAAAGTAAGAAAATTCTTTTTTTTATTAGATGGCTCAGTATATTCAGGAGGTATTGATATGAAATATAATTTGATTACAAATTTAACTGATACTATTACATAATAACCTTAAGTTTTATTTTCTGTTGTATTAGTTACATTATTTAATTATCTAAATTAATATGTTCAAGGCATTGATTATTTTAATTTATAACAGAGAACATATAATAAAACCTAATAATTAATTAAACTGGGGTAGTTGTCATTTTTTCATATGTACTTAATCTTAAAATAATTGCAATATCATTAATCATGCAATACGCTATATTAATATGGCGACACATTTTTACCTGATGATTATTGATAATATCTATAACGTGTCAGAAATTAATGTTGCAAAAAAAAGTATTTCAAGCCAAAAATCATTAAAACTTTTCAAACCTTTATCGTCTTAGTATTAATACGAATATTGATATCGTTATGTATACAGAGTGACTATTTGCTTTTTAGTGGTTGCTGCACGCTTAGTCTTTGTCTGGTGGTCTTTGGGACTACGATACGCGGCTTGAGAACTTCGTTCAGCTCGATTAAGGACATGACACGATGACGCACCTCATCTAGGCTTAAGGTGTAAATAGAGCCTTCGCAACACTTCGTAAATCCTAACTTTTCGCGAGCTGTCATCAATAGGTCATTCCTAGGCTTGTTCAGGAACTCTGACAACATAAACCTTTAAGCTTCGTTTTGCTGTATCAAGTATTGTCGAGAACAGTCACATTAGAAAACTTAACGAGTATGGGTTCTGGTTTATTGCTGGAAGTGACCTCATCTTGCTTTTGACGGCTTATGAAATCACCAGTTGTGAGGTCCTGATGATTGAAGCGCTGTGAACTCATTTTTATAACGGTGTCAACAACACTTTTATCAGTTTTCTCTATGATACCATACAACAGCAGGATCATCTCGCGCAATTAACTTCACATGCCTATTTATTATTTTTAATAATGCCTACCTTATCAAAAAAAATATTAGCGATATGGTAAGAACATTTCACATTCACACTGATATTAATTCTTTATTTTTTTCAATAGATGGCGCTACTAGTATACTACATTTTACTTTATGTTTATATATAAATATTATGTATAGATCTAGAAATTAATTTAAAATATCATGTTAAATGCAAAATCTAGCGATTGTTTAGTTTTTCGTAAACGGTGTTAACGGTGTTTACGCTCGCTTCGCTCGCTTCAATTATAGACAAACCTTATGTTTACAATACACATACTACATAGTTATTGATAAATGCAGACAAGATTTTTATAAGGTATTTTCATTGGCTATTTGAAATATACCAGCGATTCAGTGACGTACAAAATATTCTGTAAACGTACGAAATATCTATCAATTGTTTTAATGGAAATATTTAAAAAATAGTTAAGATTAACTTTGAATGATTTTACTTTGTATTTTTTTTTATTTACTACCTACCAAGGTGATTCTATTCTGCCTGATAGAAAGCATGAATAGAATCCAAGAGCGGTGGTCATCATACTCACTGCGAATGACGACAGTGTAATATGGGGACCCACGCTATGGTGGCCTAATGAGATGCTTTTTCACACCCCGCTTAAAGGACCCGGGATCGTAGTGGGAGGGAAACACGTACGCTGGTAATAATTGTATTGTATGAGCCTCTTTCATGCAGTTTTGTAAAAAAACACCAGAAATATTCTTTATTACATAAATTTCAATCAAGATTACGAACAAAATTTTATAGTTAACTACTTAATGTTTATTATAGGTGTTAACATCTCGTGTTAGGAATGGGAATGACAGATTAATTTATACTGGAAATTAATAGTTCAGCTTATGTCACCATATGCTAATGAAATACAACAGTAAGTTTTGATTAGTGAAGACATAGGTGTGCTTTAATGTTAAAAGGAACAAGTGATATGAAAAACTTAAATCACTGAGGAATGCTTGAGGACTTTGGAGGTTTGGAGGAGACCGAAGAATTTTGGTGAGGTCCTGTTCTAGTTAATGTCGATTTAAAACCTCATTTATTGCTTTTCGTAAATAATGATTGTCGTGTTACCGTTACTGTCTCGTCTCCGATTCATCAACACGGAATTCTTTGCGACAAATGAATGAAAATGTTTTATTTAATCCCTAAGCTTGTATAAAATAAAATGAATACGTGTTGAACTTTGAATGAACGGAGCTACCGAGGTAGCTTATTGTATTGTATTGAAGTTAATAGGTATTCGGTAGTCGTTCTTGACTCTGAACAACATTTTGTGAATCACACAAAAATGTAAATGTAAACATTTAAGATATTAAACATACAAATCTATCTAGTTTCAAACAAAAATGAAGCTTGTACTATGACAACTAGATAGATAATAGAATACTAGTTCACTTTCCTTTTGTAAATAACAAATATTTGCAGATCATGCAAACATTTGATCCAACTTCGAAATCGAACTCGAGATCTCAAGCACAGCATACGCAAACATTGCGCGTTCTAGGCATACCACAAAGTTTTATGAGGATTTGCACAGTAGGAAGTCATGAGGTGGCTATTTAACCACTATGTTATCAGTGCAGACAAGTCAGTCAAACAAGTCGATATTTGGTTGTAGGTTTCGAATGCTAGCAGTGTTATTTGAACGAGGAGATATATCTACATAAATAACAGTTATCTTCAATGAGAAATTCTCATTTTCGCGTTGTCATTCTCTAGTAGGTCTGATACTAAAGACCTTGTATGGTTTAAGCAGTTAATTGCATTAAATTTGACCAAAAGAAGAAAAACCTAGTGTTATTTTTAAATTTGTAAATAATCTCTCTCATATTAACATTGCTTAGTTACAGTTCATTCATTTAGCGTCTTTTATACGAATAGATTTATATCTAACAGTGGACCTTTAAAAGCTATTGACAAATCTAAAATTTTCATGCAATAAAGTCTACATTTCCTTGTCAAAAAATTAATTCTTTGAACAAATAAACGTGTGCTACTCGCAGTAGAGAAAACAAGAAGTAATACCTTAAAATCATTTTCCTAATTTTGCTTGATAAATTTAGAAAAGGGTACACCAATACGTTTTATTTCCTAAAGCGAAATGAATGAATGTTTGTAAATGTTTCTTTCTTTCACTGTAAAAAAATAAAGAAAGCGTCGGTAGTAAATGTTTGTCACAGTGATAAGGTTGTAAATGTCGTAAATATTTTTTTATGTACGTAAATTTGTGTATTTTATGATCGTCATGAACGGTACAGTTGCTTATGAAATCTTAACATTGTTCACATGCTACAAATATAGTGTATTCAAGTATAATCCGATAATTATAAGTTTAATTTGACACTAGATTATATAATACATATAGAAAAAGACGTCGGTTCTTAAATTTATTTAAAGTATACTTATTTTAATTGCGAACGAGAGGTATGGGGTAATTTATATGAATTAACTGAAGTCTTGGGTATGTGATACCTGATAATCATCAATCACCAACAGCCTTTTACAGCCCACTGCTGGACATAGGCCTCTCCTTAGCAAGGAGGTTTTGGCCTACTATACCACGCTGGCCAGACGGGTTGGAATAGGGTTTCTTTCAAATTTACCTTCTCTTTGTAATGATATTTTCCTGATAAGTTTCTTCCCTTAGTCGCCTCTTACGACACTCACGGGATGAATAGGGGTGGTAATACTATGTATTCTTAATCCGTCACCACACGGAAAATCTGATAATCATATTGAAAACATTAGTAAGTAACAATTATGATAATATATTCCTCCAGATACGTTTTACTTAATTTATCTTTACAAAAAAGTGTTAAGTTTGTGTACTCTTCCAAGAATAAAAACTGCATACCAGTTGAGCTCATTTCTTTTTTGTTACTCGCAGCTCATTTATTTAATCAATTTTGATACTGTATAAACATTGCTTCAAAGATATTTGCTATCTTTTTTTTCACATTAGTTTTGTTCTTCGCTTCTCATCAACACGAAAATAATGCGCTACAGCATAGCGTTTCAGGATTCAACTATTTAACATAAAAAATACGATTGAAATATTCCAAGTTTCTCGGTCGTACAAACTGAAATCGAGCCTTCCCATTACAGAACTGTGACAACGCGAATTTAACGTAGCAGCAAATTAAAAGTAGGCATCACTTGGACGTTGACGAGGGTACCAATGTTTGTTTTTACGTTGTTTCTCGTTGATAGCACCAATTATTGGTGGAATGGGAGAAGCTTTACTTTACAAGTTTTAATTTAATTTTTTTGACAGCTCCTCGATAAGGAAGGGTTGGTATTATATGTTTTTCAGCTACCGCAGTAAAGGTAAAACACCTATGAGTAAGCTAGTTCATTTTTTGTAACATAAAGTATTTGGACTTATTCGACTTTGAGGAAATTAATGTGGGTTCTGTCCAATGACTTGATTGACAGCCAAGATTGGACCAACATAAAATACCTGGAAATTTAACTGAAAATGAACGAAAGGATTATTTAAGTATGTTAACCTAGAAGAGCCATTCGTGCTATAGGAGATTTATTCTTTACCAAAGGACATGTGATTTCGAATGAGCACTACTGTCTTACTAGAAATCGGTGTCAATCAATTCCTTTGAGCTAAGATTACCAGAGTCCAAACCCCCTTCTCCCCTACTCTTGGCTTCCCCCAAGGTGACCTAAAAGATGAAAATGCATCTTTGACTCTACAGACACAGGTATTCATGAGCGACGGTAGTCACTTGTCGTCAAGTGGTCAATCTATTCGTATGGACCTATGCCAATTTTTTTCTATGATGAATATTTGTTATGTAAAGCCTCGTAATTTCCAATATTTAAAATAGCGTTGTACGTAAATCATTTTTTATTTTTCTTAAATAAAAAATAAATTATGGCGTACAGTTATTGGCACGCAATTTGTTACAGCTCCAAGGCTTTAAGGAAAACATCAGTACACAAACCTGCCATTATTCACGCTCGTGTATATTAGAATCGATTTTCGTAAGCCCTGGAAGTAGGCGTACAAGTAGTTTTGTGTTTAGAAGATAATCTACAACTTTGTATAGTTTGGCGGTTTTGGTTAAAAAGTACTACTTGTGAAATTGTTCATATGTAAAACTCACAACTCAGTTGAAAAATAAAAAAATGTATAGTAGTATGAAATATCTTTGAAATATATTAGCTTTTCACGAGAGTAGTTCTCTTTGAAATTTAATTTTAAAAGACTTTAAAAAAAATTATTTCAAAAATTATGACCGCTTCAATTCCCAGTTCTCAACCTTGTTTCTTATAAAACACTGGTCAAATAATAAAATAAATTTTGAATCGAACTCAGTATTTAAATTTGGAATTATTCAATCAAATGTCAAATAAAAAAAAAACATGATTACTTGATATACACCCCATTAGAGATTTTATCAAATGTTTTGCTTGTTTTTATACCGATAAATATCCATATATACTATTTACAAAAAAAAAACTCAATGCAAAAATCAAAGAAATCAAATGTTTTAGGAAACAGTTAATATCAAAGTTTGTTGTTTAGAAATAAATCTTCTGTTTATCAGCATTTCGTAAATCAATAAAATAGTTTGGAAGAGCTGAAATTGAAAACGGGAAAGTAAAATAAAAGATAATTTTGTATGTTATACACCGGAGTATTTTTAATTCTTTCAGTTTTATAAATAATTACAAAGATTTTTTACAAATTATCAAAGATTTTTGTTCACAATAAAAATTTTTAAAATTGTTCGAATTGTTACAAATTTTTCAATGCCTTTCTAGAACAGAATATAAAGTTTAGGCTTCAAAATTTAATACTTTACTATAATATACCGTATACTACACTATAATATACGAGTATAATTACTTGTGCGAAGATATTAAGTTTATGCTAATTACTTATAGTAAATGAATCTGAATTATTAAAAATCAGCAAGTTTCGAAGTAACTTAACCGACAATCTGAATAAATATTCTTATTTACATATGTATACAAGGTGGGCCACGAGTTAGTTAACATTTAAAAATTTGTATACAGAAAATTGTTTATTTATAAGAAAATTAATTATTGGATATTAATCTTTTAAAAATGATATAGTCTAAATAACCACCGTTTCGACGTTTGCACTCTTCTAAGCGAGCACCGCAATTTTCGAATACTCATCGGCAAAGAGACCACGAAACTGCCAACATCTCCTATCTGTTTTGTTTAGTTGACGTAGTGTTTTTAGTTTATTGGTACAGACATGATTCTTCAAATAACCCCATAAAAAGAAGTCTGCTGGGAAGAATTCTGGACTTCTGGGTGGCCAAGGAATGTCGCCTCGTTTGGAAATCAGTTTTGCCGGAAACATGTGTTTGACCACCGGCAAGTACTCATTGGATGCGTGATAAGTGGCTCCATGTTGTTTTCACACATGATTTCATGTGTTACAAAACTGTCGAGAAACGAGCTAATGGTCACGTCGCACCCCACGCGGCTTTGTTTTGCATGGCATATTAGATTCAAATGTTAACGAATTCTTGTCCCACTATTCGATTTCATTGACCGATTTCAAATAACACAATTTAGTGATATTCGAGTTAAATTTGTGTTTATTTTGTGTCATGAACATGTTTATTATAACATAGACATAGTAGGCAGTAGAGCCACGCCGATTTAAGCACCAACGGGTTTGCTCGACTGGGGCAGTACTATTCTTTCACAGAAGACCAACCTAAAGTGATAATATCCGTGCTGTCGTTTTTCGTTGAAGAGTACAAGACCGGAGGCCCATTGATGTGGGAGTCACAGTTATCATGGTAACTGCATGAGCTTTATACTGCCACGATGATGGGGCGGGATGAAAAAGCATCTCGCTAGACCACCATAGTGTGTGCCACCAGGCTGCATTGGCTGCATTCGCTATAAGTATGGTGACCACAACCCTTGAAATTTGTTCTTACTTTTTTTTTTAATGCAGAGTAGAGTCATTTTGGCTAACTCCTAAAATAAATAAAAAAAAATTTTCATCCCATTCTATGCTACCCAACCTTCAATTTCACTTGATTTGATGATTAATATTTTGTAGTATATTTTGTTTGTTCTTCCACTCACTCATACAAACATATACATACATAGTTCTTTACTTGCCCAACCAATATATAGTTAATGATCTTGACTGCAAACCTAGCAATTGAATCCACATTCAATTCACATCCTAGAAAATTATTACCTGATGAGGACGATTATTTATTCTGTGTCTGGATATAAGTTAGCCCCCGATATGTATGTATTTAGAAATGTGCAAATATTTCTACCAGCAGTCTGGTTACCACACTACAGGCTCGCTTAATTTTGGATCAGATGGCAGCGTGTGAGATGAGTGAGGTTATGATTATTATTTAAGTTAAACTAAAACTTAAGCCTATCATAATCGTAAGTATTCTCACTACATTTATAAAAAGAAGAAATAATTTATTTAAGTTCAATACAATCCCCAATATAAAACCTAATCGACTGGAGCATTAAAGTCTTCCTTTGTCATGCTGATTTTCGTTACACAACACTATTTGCAGTACACTATAGTATGCACGAGGCTACATTATTTATTCCAAACGATCACCCCTGCAGTGAATTGAAGGTATTACAGCAAATCGACAACATGTCAAAAGAATGAATGGAGATAAAATGATGTTTCTGTTAACGAGATTTACTAGAATCTCGTTAAGAGGAACATAAGAATGTTGGGATAAAATAGAGCCTCCAAAAAGTGTTTGCAATAAATACGGCGTTAGATTTCGTTGGTTGTACTACTACTTAATCAGTAATCTGATGTCAAAAATAATTTAATAATCAGATTGTAATTTGAGGTTAGATTTTCGTTCAGCAGTGGACGGCGATAGGTTCATTTGTTGTTTGTTGTTAGGTTAGAGGTGTATGAAGTGACAGGCGTTAAAAGCGTGATTTGAAAACGCGTTTGCTTGTGTCAAGAAACACACGCGTTTTGTTCAAGCCGTTTTCATTAGACTCTTGACACGGTGCCTTTTGTCATTAAGGATTTGTCAATTTAAATAAAAGATTACATCCATTTTGTAGACTACATGAGTATATGACTACAAAAGATATGAAATCTAATAAATCAACCAAAATTAATAGTTTAATAAATGTTTACTTAAGTTTTCTGTTTCAGTTAACAGTTAATTTTTTTTTTCATGTATGCAGTATGGTGACCCACACTATGGCGGCCTTGTGAGATTCTTTTTCACACCCCGCTTGTGGACGTAAAAGGCATGACAGTCATCGTGATAGTGTTAGATTTACACAGTTACCACGATAGCTTTCACCCCTGCATCAATGGGCCTCCGGTCTCACACTCACCAACGAAACACGTCAACACGGATGCTGGCGTTTCAGGTTGGTCTTCTGTGGGAGGGTAGTACTGTCCTGGTTGAGCCGATCCGCTCGTGCTGAAATCGGCGTGGCTCTACTACCTAAATATAAATATAAATGACAAACATTTCACTTGTGAATACTGAAAGAAATCGAGCACGTGTTCGACGTGCGATGAAAGTCTATCATTTTAACATAATCTATGTTTTAAGAGCATAAATTTTTTTTCGTTATTACAACAAAGATATGGCGTAACACAGCTACCTAAGTGTCAAACTACGACACTTGGTAATAAATGACTCAAGATAGAAGCACTACAGAAAAGAACCAAGAAAAATTGTCAAGAAACCAATGAATGAACGGCGGAATAATTATGATTAATGGAGGAGCGAATTATTGTTTGTTGTGGCCAACAGAATTAGGTGTTACCGGGGAAAATCGGTAATTAAGGAAAAGAAATATACTCTTTTCATCTATCGCACCGAGAAAAATATCTACTGATGGAGCTTAAAGTGAGTAATAAACAAATTATTTTTATTTAGGAAAGAAATGTACGTAATAAGTAACTTTGTACGACTTTAAAGTACCGTTGAAGTAACAGTGTTGAAGAGACATCATGGTGACATTATAGTGTGCGATAAAGTACAATATATTACAAATTTCTAATTAATTTAATGAATCAGTGAATTCTATAAAATAAGAAAATTCACAAAGATTGTGTGTCTATTATGTTATTAATACAAGCAAACAGATTACCTGATGGCAAGCGGCTTTTGTTACAAGATAAACGTACGTTGAAACCCTTAAAGTCTACCTCAAAATTATGAGTTTGGACTCCGGTAACCTCACTCACTTGTTGGAAAAAAAAAAGAGACAATTGCTTAACGCTTTCTTTTGTGGTTATAATACCAGCTGACCCATGTCGAAGTACGGTTCTGTCATCATAACCAGTCATTCAATATGATATTTCATTTTATTTTTATATTATTGAGGAGAGTGGTATCATAACTTCGGTCGAACTCATCTCATGCACGAGTATGTGTTCGGTTGATTTCATTAGTATGATTACTATTGATAAACTTCATTATTGTGTTTCACATTTACGTATGCAACGTTGAACTAGCTTGACAATCTCATTATTGAAATGATTGCCACGTATTACGTTCTGAATAATAATTATGCTATTAACTAGAGGTGATTTGACTTAGAACTTAATAGACATCTAGTGAACACGTAATTTTGCATCACTGTCTGGTTAATTAAAATGGTTCCTTGCTAACCTTAATTATTGAGTTCATGACACATTTGGATTTTAAATTAATTTAAATTCAAGAATTTCTCATCAATCGTATCAAATGATATTAAGAACTGGATCTGCCCAAGCAACAACAAAAGAGATATAAAAAATCTAACTTCTGTGATATTTACGGGTAAGGAAAAGCAACATTTTGTACTCATTTACTTTAGCTACATTTTTTTAATCCTTAATAATAGGAGCTCGACTTTTGTAAGTATCGTTTTTAGGTTTAGCGTCCAAGAACAACATTCCATACATAAAAACCCAATAAAACATCATGATCTGAAAAATCGGTTGAACTAGTAGCTGATCCCAAGTAATCTTGGGAAAAAAGGCTAGGAAGAAAATTTAGCGGCAAAACGAATATACGGTTCACCTGATGGTAAGTGACTGTGACCATCCATGAACAACTGTTACTCAAAAGTTACAAGCGCGTTGTCATCTTTTGATGATAATGGATAAGAAGCTAAAGCTAGAGTAAGGAATATTATAAGTCTTGGATGGTAAATCTGGATAAGTACTGAAGTTTTTTGAATACACCAATTTCTCGTACTCGTGTTATATCCACTCACAGACCGAGTGGTCATATTTTTTTTCTCTTTTCCTTCTTATATTTCTTTTTTAAAAGACAAAGCCCGCTCTAGGAATAAATCCTGTGTCGCGGGGGACTTTACATACATATAAGAAACGGACACAAAGAACACTCAGAGTCAGAACAACAATTTATGGATCACACAAAGTGTTGTCCTATGTGGGATTTGAACCCACAACACTCAACGCATTAGTGAGCGGCATGGTGACCGCTTAAACGTCGATCGAGTCATGTTAATCCATTAGAATAAGCTTGCTATTTCCTAAGCATTAAGGTCATTGTATCTAACGCAATCTATGTTCATGGCAGTGCGCCAATTACTCTGCTGGCGTTATCAATAACTAAACATATTATACTTGAGCATCAGGTCATGTAGATACAGTAATACTACGGTAATAATGGTGATTAGGTAACGTTCCAAAAACAATATGTAATTAGGGATTTCGTACTTGTTATACTAGTGGAATATTATCTAGATATTGTTTATGCTACTAGTTAGAATAAATGAGTGCTTCAATGAAATGGAGCAAAATCCTATTTTAATAATATTAAGTTTACGATCGATCTCAAACTAGGCAGATCCTGTGCTATGGTTGCCTTTCAAACGTGAAAAAAATTGGACCATATTTGTTGGTAAACATAATGGATATGGTTCTCATGTAAAAACTTGTGTAGACGAAAACAAATGTCCCACATTTTTAATTCGGCATACACTACTTCAAATTAATAAAATATTACCTGTCACATAATTTTAACCGCAAAACGTGGCCAACACCGGTCCACAGTTTTAAATATGAGTTGAATGTTCACACGTTACTTCCCATTCGCTATGAAAAGCTAGGAAAAATTAGAATGATAGTGTAGTATTTCTAAAAAAAAACTCTTACAAAAATACAGATGAATATAGTTATAACATTATAATTTTCAATGAAGCTACCTTTTTTATCATCTATTTTTTCAACAGCGCAGACGAGCGAGAGAATTTACGGGAATATCATAAAAAGAATGAATAAAACACATTGCTTTGAAAACCAGTTGAAATATTAAATAGGTACATTTCTAGCCGGGTCGCCTGTTTGTGGTTTTGTAATGAGTTGTTTGATGCAAACGTGTGATTCGGTTTTGACTGGTGGTCAACATACTATATTTATGTTTGTATATATGTAGTACTTTTCCTAATAAGGATTTAATAAATAAAATATCATATTATATATATTGGCCATGTCTCCAGGCGGACTGATGGTCACCGGAGACGACATGTGTTAGAGTGGAGATCACGACTAGACAAACGTAGGCGTTTTGCGGTGCGATGGATCGACGACATGAGAAAAGTGGCAGGCAGCGAATGGAAGTGGATTGCCCAAAATCGGGACGCTTGGCGTTTGTTGGGAGAGAGTTTCGTTTAGGATTGGACGATAATAGGCAGAAGCAATAAAGTTCTGTAGTCTAGAAATAAAATAATAATATTGACTGTTTAATAGAAACTACACGCGACTGTCAGATATATTAGGTAGTCTCCATATTTATACATTTCCTAACACATATTTATTAGAGATAAAATGTACCCAGATACAGTAGCCTGTATTTGGCTCTGACTGATTTTGTAATTAAGGAAATGCTAAAAGGATTGGGAGGCCTATGTCCACAGCAGTGGAGGTCTTTTGGCTGAGATGATGATGATAAAAGAATTGATACTAATTGACTGCACGATTGGCCTAGTGGTTTAAGCGATCGCCACGCCACTCTTCAGTTTGCTGAGTATTGTGGGTACAAATCCCACATGAAAAAATACTTTGTGTGATCCACAAATTGTTGTTTTGAGTCTGGGTGATCTTCGTTGATATCTTAAAAAAAAAATATTACAATTTTGATATGTGATCCTTAATTTTTATTTAATTTTTTTTTTGAAAGTGAGTTGATAATTTGAGATTTTTCTAATCCACTTCTTAAATAAGAAGATTTTTTATTCAAATGTATGTATTTTTGAATATATGTAACTATAAAATTTTTACTATTGATAACTAAAAAGATCGTAAAAGTAAAAAGTTAAATAATGAAGCAAACGATTTATTTGAATTTTATAAGCACATTGAAGTTGATTATGTTCAGATATCTGTTATTATACGGCTTCAAAGCTAAAATGTACGCACATAATCTCTTTGCTAATTGATAATAAAATTAATATTTCATTTCGCTGCATGAAACAATTTCGCCTTAGGTAGTCACAAACGTTACATTACAAATTCATTTCTATTATAGAAATGTTAACAACATTTTTATTACAAGTTGAAAGAGAGTAAAACAAACCCGCTCCTGTTTTAAACACAAAAATGTTTGCTTCAAAGTATTCCTAGAATTTGTTTTCAAATTTGTATGAAGAACCGAATTGCACTTGTCTAAATTTACAACGTAAAATGAAAAATATCTTCAAGTGAGTTGGCCTCTGTTGCTGACGGATACATAATGTTGTAGAAAATATGTTATTTAAGAAAAATATTTATGTACAAAGGTAGATCTCCATAATCTAGAATAATTTATGTATATTTAAATAGAATACTGAACAAGTGAAGTGACTTTGAGTTAGACTTGTCTCCTAGATATGAGTTAGGTATTGAACACCGAGACAGCAATGAGCTTTGAACTTGTAATATTTGAGCTCTTCGGATAAGTTGTACGGTGTAGATCAATTTTCAGTTCTATTACATGAGTCTTTTGGTCAAAGCACAGGTTATTGCTCGTTACAATTATGGTACGAACATTATCATTTCGTCTGGATCTGATTGTAATTTATTTAAATAATATGTAGACTGGGCCAAGAATTCGATAAAACTTGAAAAAATCGTATTAAAAACCATAAGATATATTATAAATATTGTTTATTTAAAAGAAAACTAATTGGTTGGAATTTATATTTTAAAAACAACACCTCTAAATGAGCACCGTTTCGACATTTGCACTCTTCTAAGCGAGCACCGAAATTTTCTAGTCCTCGACGTCAAAGAGACCGCGAGACCACCGACATCTCTTCGTGGAATTTTTTGTTCGTTGACGTAGTGTATTTGGTCTATTGATGTAAACATGATTCTTCAAATAACTCCATAAAAGGAAGTGTGCTAGGGATAGATCTGGACTTCTGGGTGACTATGGAGTCTCGCCTCGTCTGGAAAGCAACTTTTCCGGAAACATGTCTTTGACCACCAGCAGGGACTCATTGGATGTATGACAAGTAACTCCATTTTGTTGAAACTATGTGTTATGATTGTAGCTAACATATTCCAGTAGCATCGGTCTCAAGAACTCACACAACAGGTTTGCATGCGGTGTTAGATTCGAATTCTTGATCCACCCTATATTAGTCAATTTGACTATCATAACGCTTACTCATTTTATGATTCTCAGAGGTATGGCGTCAGGCAGTAGCAATCAAGTATAAAAAACCCAGCGAAAGCTCTTTGTAATGGGAAGGCAGAGCCTAAATTAAATTGGCTAAAAGTAGGCAAGTGATAATAATGATAAAATAAGTATGTATGCTAAGGTTTTGTTCTTTCGAGAGTATGTCGATTATCGTAGTAAAGAGTAGCTTATGTCTCTCCATAAGAATCAAAGTATCTCCAAGGCAAAATTTCATCGTAATCTGTACAGCGGTTTAGCCTTGTAAGTATAATAGACAGAGTTAATTTCGAATTTATGATATTGTAATTATTTTATTAATAATTAATAATAATAGTTTAATATATTTGTATTGAATTAAAACTTTTATGAATATAATTATGATCGCACGGTAATAAAACACAAAAAAAATCAATCTTATATTTTTACGTAAATTAATTAATAAAGTAATCAATCAATAAAAAGATATAAAAAAGAATAAAAAAGAAACATTAGTACGTTAAGTACTAGTAAGATAGATTTTAACTAGGTACTAGAGCCACGCTGATTGCAGCACAAGCGGGCCGGCTCGACCGGGGCAGTACTACCCTCTCACAGAAGACCAACCTAAAGCGTCAGCATCCGTGTTGTCATGTTCCGTTGGTGAGTGTGAGACCGGAGGCCAATAGATGCAGTTGTAACCGTTACTGTGGTAACTGTGTAAGCCTTACAATGTCACGATGACTGTCATGTCTTTTGCGTCCCCAACCGGATATGAAAGGGTGTCTCACAGGGCCGCCATAGTGTGAGTCGACATACTGCGTTGTCTGCATTTGCAATGAGTATGGTGACCACAACTCTTGGATTCTATTCACGCTTTCTATTAGGCAGAGTAGAGTCAGTTTGGCAAGCTCTTAATATAGAAAAAAAAAGGTGGAACATGACGTGATAAGATACGTTAACAAAAACACTTAATGACTTCAAGCATAAACAGTCCTCTAGATTTCATAATTACCAGTGTAAGTTAAACAGTTACGTAATATTCAGACATTATTATACCCTCGGCTTCATAAGAAATGGCTGTCTCTATGCAGTGACCCAATTTCCCTCAAGTTATCTCATGCTACATTCATAGTTAATTATTTTCTCATAACTACGCCTGTATCGTTTAAACTATAAACATTATTTATACAACTTAGCTGACATACTTAGCTGTGAATACGAATTTGAGAAACATATATCCTAGTCAATCAAATAAATACCCGGTTTTGATGACATATTATTTCCTAAATTTGACATTACCATCATGAAATACTGGTTAGTCTTTCGAATATCATTGTTCTTAATTCGGGGTTATTTTATTGGCTTGTTCCATTTGAGATCTTTTTGTATCTTTCGTATCTGATGTTTCTTGATTAAAAAATGAAAAGAGATGTTAGGGACCCTTTGCCGTCCATGATAATCATTACCTAATGATTCAATGAGTTCAGGCATGGTCGTACAAGTGCTTTCAACGAGGAGCATTAGCAAGCCAGGACGCTCGTTAGATTCAGTTATCGAAGAAATCGTTGAAAAGTTCCATGTTATCGATATTAGTATATTAGTATATTAGTATATTATCGATATCACTAAGCACCGAAGAAAAGTGTACGAAGTAGCTAAGGTCGTAAGCATTTCGTATGGAACAGCAATCAAAATTTTAAATGATAATATAGATGTGAGAAAATCGTCAGTGCAATAAAAGCCGCAGTTGCTAACGCAGGGCAACAAGCGGCTACGAGTTTAGACCGTTTTAAACAAAATCTACAGAGATTTCCACTAGGACCTCGTTGATGAAATTTGGATATATTACTATACAACAGAGATCAGAAAACTATTTAAGCGATGAATTTTACCGGGTGAATCTGCTCCGAACTAGACAAAGATAGCACTTTCAGCTGGAGAAGTTATGACCACGCTTTTTTTGGGATTCTAAAGGAAAAATCCTTATCAACTATTTACGAAAAGGAAGAGCCATTAGAAAACAGTACTACAGTGAGTTATTAGACAGATTCGATAAAAAATTAAAGCAGACACGGCTCCATTCATCCACGAAGAAGGTGTTATTTCACCATGACAATATATCAACGCATTCATCTCTAGTTATGGTGGGAAAATTACAGGGCTTGCGCTACAAATTATTCCCGTAGCTTCTTTACTAGCCCAACTTGTCACCCTTTTTCTATTGCCCAATATGAAAATTTAGTAAAGAGTAAAAGATTCACATTAAATGAAGAGATTATCACGGAAACAGAAGTCTATTTTGCAGAGTATAATAAAAAATATTTTTGGAAGAAGTTAAGCGTGTGGGAGAAACTTCGCGAAAATGTATAAGTGTACAACAAGATGACGTTGAAAAAAATAATTAAGAAAATTGCGACTTCAGACTTCATTTGGAACATGGGTACTTATTGCTCGGCACACGTATTTGGTAAAGGTTTTTAAATGTTGTTTATATATTTTCATCTTCTTTTCTCACATGAGTTTGTGGAGGGAACGGGTGTCATGTCCCTCTGACGCAAAGGTAGAATCCTCCAACCAGGTGAGGTGATCATGCCTGACGGGCCGTAGCCCAACGGTTGATGTTGGGTTGATCTTCGCTAGATGGCGCTGTTGTATATTTTTGTTTGTATGTGGAAGTCGCCACAAGTTACCTTTTTCAAAAACATTCTTCCTCATATAACAATTATTAAGTTTTATTTGTAACATATTGCCCTTGATTTATCTAATAGTAGCAATACGGTTGTAGTTCTCGGATTGTGACTGTCTATGAGTAGTAATAGGTACCTATCATTAGATGACCCATCTGGTGGATTGTCCCTTATGCACAAAAAATAATAAAACGCAAGTAAAAGAAACAACCGTGAATAATATTTTGGAATAATAAAACTCGTAGATGACAGTTTACCGCAGCGGAATCTGAGGCACCACTCCGAAGTTTTTCTAGATTAAAATGAGTTATAAGTTGAATGCTTTCCGACTGAAAATCTGAAAGGAAGCTTTTGCAGCGTGCATCACGACGTAGTTTTGTAAGCGCATAGGTATAAAATTTTAGAGTTGTTAATAAAACTTAGTTTATAGTCCAACTTAAATTTAACTTTCTAAATGTTTCTGACAAACTGGAATTTCGAATTATATAAAAGAGCAAAAAGTTTTTACAGCTAGAGTAAAATTGTAGATGAGTAAGCGGTCAGTAAAACTTATTGAAAATGTACTATGTGAAAGGATAACATTGGAGCGCTGCCAACTCTTACAAACCATTGATTCATTAATTTATAAGACGCTTGGTACATTCCCTTAGTAACAAAATATGCTTCAGAAATAAAATCTGACAGGGAGTTATTCGATGACGTGGCATAATGTACCTAGCTCTCTGTAAGAGAACAGCGCTTGCACGAAGGATAAATAGAATTTGTTTTCTAATAATCAGTCATGCCATTAATCATCATCATCTTTTACCGTTTTCTCTCCAACCAGGCCCTTTTTGAAGCAGTTATTCACTTCAGCTCTTCTTTATTTTCTTTTCCAAGTATTTTAGGCATACAAAATAAAAATATACCGGAGAAGCCTCTTGTAAGTAATCAAGCGTAATCTGGTAATAAGTTTGAGTTTTGTTTTAGGTAGAGATATTTAGTTTTTCTGTAAAATAAACGTTAAATAACGAACATGGTGTTTATATATTTTTTGTATGAAAAAGGTAAGTTTAAACTTCTGAAAACAAAAGCATTAATTCTTTATAAAATTCAATTTAGATGAATGTCTCAAAAACAGGGAATAATTAAAATGCATTTTAATTGTAATATTATGTGAAAGTTCAAATATAACGAAGTTATACTTTTGCTCTTTTTGGCAACGTCTTTGACTTTCCCTTGCCATGGTTCTATTTAAATATAATTTATGACGTAGTTTATTATGAACAATTTCCATTAAAAATTATTTTCATAAGACTTCCTTCCTTTAAAACTTACCCATTTCATAACTAAACGATAACAATATGGCTTTCTCAATTGTCTGAATTTGTAACGAATTAATGAATCTTCTGACTTAGTTCTAGTTAAAAACAACATATATGAGCCAAATATACGAGAATATTTTTCATATAATACATGATATATGGGCGTGGAAAATGGCCGTTTGTCGCGTTGATATTGGTGAAACGTTTTTAAGTATATATATGTTTATGATTCATTTTTCGTACGGCATCTTTGAACATAGAAAAACTACAAGCAGTTACTAATACAAACCATATCTAAACAACTAAAATTAGCCAAATTTGTAATCCTCTATTCATTATGCAAAGATACTAATTCGATCGAGTAGTTCCCCTCATATATTATGTTGTGATGTCCCAAAGTTAACGTCATAAATATGTCAAGACAAATGTTTTACTAAGCTCATTTACACATTTGTAAGTTTAATTTGATAGGACTTTACTTTACTAAGAGTATGGATTAGATAATCTTGGAACATACTTCAAATATTTCACTATACTATACGTGTGTATAATCAAACAAACCTAAAAGGCTGTTGGAGATACGTTTAAAAATCTATTTGGAAATTGCATAAGTATATTTTTATTTCTTGTATTTTTTTCTCTTCGCAAATGCAAATTTTATAAAGTACAGGAGAAATGGAACGTTTGCGCCTCATCCAAAGATGAGCGTTTGTGACTGTGGCACAGTGTTTCACTGATGCTGTCATTCTCGAACACACCTATAAGCTTTATTTCGCTCCACGAGTGACTCTAAACGATTAAACTACGCGCTTGTTACATTAAGTAAAGTTATGGCCCTGCATATGTAACCTTAACTTTAGATTGAATATTAAAATAACACAAAGCCAAAATACATGCCCCCACTTCTTTACGACCTATATTATAAAGGCGGTAGCAGTAAGGTCCGTAAACAAAAATATCTTCAGGGTTGACTGACTTTAATGAAAATTGGGTTGAAGTTTAATTGCACTCTATTGCATGCGACGTTATGTGCTGACGATTTCAATACTTCCGCCATTACAGAGTGTAGATGTCAGTTATATACCTGGTGAATGTTTATAATGACAGAAAAAATATACACATATAAAACCAGGCATATAACTCTGAAGGGGTACGTTGAGGGGTATTAAACGTCCACAGTTTGTCTACTTTTATTTCAGTTCCACTTACGTAACGATAAAGCCACCTTCGATAAAGCTTTTTAGGGTTTATATGGATAAATTGGGACTTTCTTGAAACGAAAAGTATATACGAAGATAGGACAGTGGTAGGTACGGGATGTTGCGTATACGTATCGATCGTTGAATGTAAACAATAGCTCAAATAGATCAAGGTAGCACATACGTACTGCTTTTACAAAGTAGAAGAGCCATGCTGATTTGAGCACGAATGCGCCACCTCGACGGGGCAGTACCATCCTTTTACAGAAGATCAACCTAAAACAACAACATCCGTGCTGTCGTCTTTCGTTACTAAGTGCGAGACCGGAGGCCCATAAGCGCAAGTCTGGGGGTGAGGCCATCCATCACCCGAGCAGAAGCAGGCCAGGATGGCAGCGGGACGTGCTACGGAGCACACGCTCTTTAGGAGCAGAAAAGGGGTCATCTGCAAGCCGTAGGTAGATGGCCCGAGGTACGTCGGAGTTTCAGGAATTTCCTTTCTAGGGTACACCTGGTTCCCCGGCTACTGGTACCTGAGACGGTGTGCGGTTTTTGGTCGGTTCGAGTCCGACATAACCACCAGTAGGTGGTATCTGGGGGGATTTCCGCACAGAAAAAAAAAAAAAGAAAAGGGTGACAATTATAGAGGTAAGTGTGTAAACCTTATACTATCACACCTTTTATATCCCAAAACAGCGCGTGGAAAAGCATTTCACTAGGCCGCCATAATGTGAATCACCATACTGCATTGTCTGCATTCACAATGAGTATCGTGATCACAACTCTTAGGTTCTATTCATGCTTTCCATCAGTCAGTATGCAGGTAGGTATGTACCACAATTGGCTATTTCCGATAGCCCAAGCCCTCTAACCGTGTAAATGTGATTTAGAGTAATAATTTAGTTTTTTAATTTGTGATAAGTACTTTTAATTCTGAATGGCATAATTATTTCTGTTTTATGTTCGAGAGCATTAGTTTTTAGTTTCTTAATAAATATATATAAAAAATAGTATTAATCGGCTATTATTATTAGCCGATTAATACTATTTTTCATATATATTTATTTTAATATATTTTTAATACGTATATAATTTTATTTAAAAATATAATTTATAAGTATTTTAATGAAATAAAGAGTATAATAATAATAAATCGTTTTATTGTGCACTAGTTATTGAAAAAATACTTGATTCTAGATCCGTGTAAGTGGTGGTATTATCGTTCAGAGGCAATCTCTTACTGGCAATCATGGGATGAAAATAAAAACGAAGTTGGTTAAAGTATAGGGTGGTATCTGGCGTGTTAAAGAGTAGATTATAAAAGGAAATTAAATCTAATATATAAAATTCTCGTGTCACAGTTTTCGTTGCCATACTCCTCCGAAACGGCTTGACCGATTTTGATGAAATTTTTTGTGCTTATCCGGTATCTACGAGAATCGGCCAACATCTATTTTTATCCCCCTAAATGTTAGGGGTAGTACAACCCTAAATTTTTTTTTTAATTTTTTAGACAAAATTTTTAATTTCTATTTATTTATGATACAACATACCAAAATACATACAATCCTCAATTTTCACCCTTCTACAATCAACCCTTATTTTTTAATAGCCATTTTAGTAATTTAATCATTTTTCCTCTCCGGTCGAAAACTGATCAATCGTCATTTTAATATGGCAAAACAACGTTTGCCGGGTCAGCTAGTCACTGTATAAAAATTTCTATATCATATAGAGTGGTAACACATAGTGTGTATGATAAAATAAATATGTATTAAAAAAATATAGAAATAATAATTACAATTGAAATTTATAGATATTATTCATACTGTGCCCTTATTGATTGTAATAGAAAGTTGATAATGGAATATTGATATCTGCGAAGAAATGTTCCTTTAGCTGTCTTTGATAGGTAATTAGTGTTTGCGTGCGTCTTATTGCGACTGACAGGGTGTTCACTATCGTACTGATTAAGTTATTCTTAGGTGTAATAATAAAAGGCTTAAGCTTTAATTGCGGAAAACTTAAACTTATTGACCACTTAAAGCTTGAATTATAAAATAAAATGTCGAAAGGCATTTCACGTTTAATGTACAAGTGCAGTCAAGAGCATCTAAACTGTTTGAGACTTCGTTTCGTACGCATTCTTATTAATAGATATTAATACCTAAAGGTATTTCCTCTTCAATAAATATTAATGGGCTACACTTCAAAGAAATAATGAACGAAATTTTATAATGTTATTATTTGGTCTCTAATGGCTGTGATATCATGATCGATGATTGAATTTTTTTGCGCAAATCTATACTTTTCATTAACCAGTCAATCTCAAAGCAAAATATTAGATATTTTATCTACATTACAGTATGGTGTAATAAACAGAAATGCTGTAGTAACTTTTCACATACTATCTCGTTTGTAATTTTGCGTAACACATTTCATGTAGTATGTGCATATTGGTGTTTCAAACAACATTTTTAAATCAATTGCTGCATTATGCTATGGAGAGAGTCCATTTTTGCTTGAAACGCATCCTATGTTTCTCTTAGACGTATAGCTAGACACGTGTTTACAATGTGTGTTGAGTATTTAACGCCTAGGTTTACAAATGTTTCATTGTGTAGTAAGATTTTTATCAGTATTAAATTCGTTTTACCACTTTACCGACTGATCAGTAGTCACCACGTTGATACATACATATGTACATGCTCACTCTAAACTAAGCAATGCTAACCAGGTCAATCCTACGATGGGTGGCCATTTTGGACGTATCAAGACCCTTTTGTGCCTCGGAGAGCACAATGAACCGTCAGTCAGTTTATAGTTAGATTTTTATCAATGTTAAATTTGTTTCACCACTTTACCGAGAGGTTCGAGGGTAATCTTAACCAGGTCAGTGCTACGATGAGTGACCACTCTTGACACATTGACACCCCTCTGTGCCTCAGAGAGCATGTTAATCAGCTAATCCCTGTTGTCATAAGAATAACTTTGTCTATCATTACGGCTAATCGGAGTATTGAAAAGTCCAACAGTGTTTCTATAGATTTTTGATTTCGTCTAGTACTCAGATTGTAAAGCTCTGTTGGCATTCGTTCCGCGTAAAAAATCGAAGGTCACTCGTATTAGAGCAGATTCAAAGCTGCTCTCAACCTAATTTGGGAAAAGAAACTCTGAGGAAAAGACGTTTATAACAAGTTGCAAAGGCAGATAATGTCAAATCACTAGAAATAACGTATTGAATATAAAGTCGAACAAAACTCTTGTTCAAACTATAACAACAATGTCATTGTGATTAATGAGTATGACTAAGGTTAACATAACACTTTGAATAATTCGTTGTTCAGCTGTCAAATATTAACTCACTTTGTTTTCGACCTTGTATGTTTTGGTTTTACATAAATAATTCTGACTGTACATTGTTGTTATCTAAATTTCATCCATCATTTACACAACTCATTATCGCAATTGGGGCCCACGACATAACCTATTGCCAGATTACATAGTATAAATGTAAAATTCACAAAATTGAAATATAAATTTAATTAATCAAATTAATTTAGACCACTACACCATATTGGGATGCTTAAATCACGGGTCCATAGACGGTGGTAGTATGTTACCCGCCTAAACGTTTGCTGTCCCTCTCTCTTCTCTACGTCATAAAAAGTTACTAAACTGTAGTTTTATAAAATTGTCTGCCTCGGTGGCATAGTAGGGTAGTTTCTGCGACTGTTATGCCTGAGGTTTCAGGGTTGATTTCTGGGTCGGATCAAATATTTATATCATCATCATCATCAAGAGCATTTTACAGTCCACTGCTGGACATAGACTTCTCCTTAGCAAGGAGGTTTTGGCCTACTATACCACGCTAGCCAGACGGGTTGGAATAGGGTTTGTTTCAAGTTTCTGCCCTATCCAAAGATGGTTGGCAGGTAGTCGGCGGGGCCAAGTCCCGAAAGCGGGGTAAAAAGGCAGCTCAAAAAGCAGCCTCTACCCCGGAGTCGCCATCGGTGGTAGTGGCCACTACGAAGAAGCCACGCAAGCTGCAAGTACCCAAAACCGCGGCGGTGGTGGTCACTGTGTCACCGGAAGCGGCTAGCAGCGGACTGTCCTACGCGGCCATATTCCAGAGGGCTCGGGCTGGTCTCGCCAGTGACATCGGGACGGTAGGAGTCAGGCTGCGCCTTGCTCAGACAGGAGCTCGAGTGCTCGAGTTCCCTGGAGCTGAAGGTACAAAAACGGCAGATGCCTTTGCCGAGAAATTGCGAGGCATGTTTGCGGCCAAGGATGGTGTGAAGATCGCCAGACCTACCAAGTGTGCAGAGTTGCGCATTTCGGGTCTGGACGACTCTATAACGACCGAGGATGTCCGCGTTGCAGTAAGAGAGAAGACGGGGTGCAACGCGGAAAACATTAGGGTCGGCACCATCCGCCCCGGTCCAGGAGGGCTTGGCGCAGTGTGGGTCAGCTGTCCCGTAGCGTCAGCCAAAATTTTAGGCGACGCCGGTAGACTGCTCATCGGTTTCATAAGCGCTAGGATCACAGTCCTGGCGGCGAGACCGATGAGATGTTTTAAATGTCTGGCATCGGGGTACACCAGTGCCAAGTGCGCCAGCTGTTTTGACTGCAGCGGATTATGTTTCTGCTGCGGTCGACCGGGGCACAAGGCGGCTGAATGCTCTGCCGCCGCTCACTGCCCGGCGTGTGCGGCGGGTAACAAGCCCGCCAATCACCAAATTGGGCAGGGAGGCTGCAAACCTCCCTACAATTCTTGGCAAGCGTCGGGGGCTAGCCGCTGCCTCTGATGTCGTTCACATGTCGGCATCGTTGCCCATGGAGGAGGTTGTAGAGACGGTCGAGTAATGGCACAAGTCTCCAACCTCCTGGTCCAGACGAACCTGAATCACTGTGCCGCGGCGCAGGACCTTTTCCTGCAAACCATGACACAGTGGTCGATCGGTGTTGCCGTAGCCACGGAACCCTATTATGTTCCTCCCCGTCCAAACTGGCTGGGTGACCGGGACGGTTCCGTGGCAGTCGTTGGCTCCACGGCGGCTCATTCCCCGCCCTTGTCGCTAAGAGACAAGGGCACTGGATATGTTGCTGCCGAGTGGGGGGGGATCACTGTATATGGTGTATACTTCTCCCCCAACCGGAGTTTGAACGACTTCGAGGTTTTCCTTAACAACTTGGAAACCTCGATGCGGCGTCTAACGTCTGGGCACGTCTTAGTGCTGGGGGACTTCAACGCAAAGTCCATTGCGTGGGGTTCCCCCAGGACGGACGCTAGGGGCGAGGCTGTAGAGGAGTAGGCGGCCTCGGTGGGCCTCTGTTTACTAAACAGGGGCTCCACCAACACGTGCGTGCGACAGCAGGGAGGGTCGATAGTGGACCTTTCGTTCGCTACCCCTGCCCTCGCCGCACGAGTAAGGAACTGGCGTGTCCTGGAAGAGGTTGAGACGCTCTCGGACCATCGCTATATCCGATTTGAGCTCTCCCGGTCCCAGGACGCCAGTAGGGGTCACGCGGCGCGGCGTTCTTCTCGCTTTCCGCGGTGGGCTGTAGCCAAATTAAATAGGGCCCTACTAGAGGAGGCGGCCATTATTCACTCTTGGCTGTCTCCGCAGGCCCCGACCGAGGAGGTCGACATGGGGGCTGGTCGCTTCTGCGAAGCGATTGCACAAATCTGTGATGCGGCCATGCTCCGCATCCGAGGTTGCCGGCCTCCACGGAAGGAAGTTTACTGGTGGTCCCAGGAGTTGGCGGACCTCCGTGCGGCCTGTACTCGTGCCCGGAGGTCCTACACCCGTAGTCGGCGGCGACACCGCGAAGAAGGCGAGGAGGACCAGCTTTATGAGGAGTACCGAGAGGCGCGGAAAACTCTGAAGCTGGCCATCAGCCGCGCCAAAAAAATTAAGAGAAAGGAAATGCTGGAGGGTCTCGATCGTGACCCCTGGGGTCACCCCTATCGTGCGGCGCGACAAAGGCTCCGCACGTCGGGCCCCCCCCTTACAGAGACACTCCAGCCCAGCTTCCTGCGGGAAGTGGTCGAGGGCCTTTTCCCGCAGCGGGCGGAGCACACGCCCCCGTCGATGGCCTTCATGGTCGAAGATGACGGGGTGAACGAAGACAATGTTCCGCCCGTCAGGGAATCGGAGGTAGGGGCGGTTGTTCTACGGATCCGCTCTAAGAACACCGCCCCCGGGCCGGACGGGATACCTGCCCGAGTGCTAGCCCGAGCCCTCGAACACATGTCGGACCGCCTCAGGGAGGTCCTGGACGCTAGCTTGGCGTCCGGACGCTTTCCTGAGTGCTGGAAAAGCGGGAAGCTAGTCCTATTGAGGAAGCCGGGACGGCCAGCCGAATCGGTAGCGGCCTATAGGCCCATTGTGTTGCTGGACGAGGCAGGTAAACTGTTTGAGAGGATACTCTCTGCCTGCATTGTCCAGCACCTCTGCGAGGTGGGCCCCGATCTGTCGGACGCCCAATTTGGTTTTCGGGCGGGGCGTTCGACGATCGATGCTGTGCTGCGCCTGAGGGCCGTTACCGAAGAGGCGGTGAGCTGTGGCGGCGTGCTGTTGGCGGTGTCGTTAGACATCGCCAACGCATTTAATAGTCTGCCATTTAGCTGCATCAGGGAAGCTCTCCACTACCACGGGGTGCCAGAGTACCTGAGGCGGCTTGTGGCAGACTATCTTGAGGAGCGTCCCGTCATGTACGAGGACCGAGACGGTGTTCTGAGGCGGTGGCTCATGTCGTGCGGTGTTCCACAGGGGTCTGTCCTCGGACCACTCCTGTGGAACATGAGATACGACTGGGCCCTTCGGGGTAGTCTTCCCCCCGGGCTGGGCGTAATTTATTACGCAGATGACACATTGGTCACGGCCCGGGGAGCAAACTTTCAAGAGGTGGCGCGCCTGGCCACCACGGGTGTCTCTCTGGTGGTCGGGCGAATTGTGGCGCTGGGTTTACGGGTGGCCCTGGACAAGACGGAGGCCCGTTTGTTTCATGGGCCCCATCGTGGTCCACCCTCCGGCGCATCCATCGTGGTTAATTCGGTCCTCGTACCGGTTCAGGCCCAGATAAAGTATCTGGGCCTGATCCTCGACGGCAGGTGGCTCTTCGACGAGCACTTCTGACAGCTTTCTCCAAAGCTGGTCGGTGCTGCTTCTGCCCTTGGGCGACTTTTGTCCAATCTGGGTGGAGCTAGCGTGGCGACGAGACGGCTATACACGGGGGTTGTCCGGTCAATGGCGCTGTATGGTGCACCGGTGTGGGCGGCGGCTCTGACCGCCCAGAATAGGGCTCGCCTCTGGCGCCCTCAGAGGATATTGGCCGTTAGAGCCATACGCGGTTACCGCACCGTATCGACGGAGGCGGCGTGCGCCTTGGCCGGAACTCCTCCGTGGGATTTGGAGGCGGAAGTGCTCGCTGAAGTTTATCGGCGGACGGCTGACTTCCGGGCGGGTAGCGGCATACGGTCCCCGCCCGAAGAGATACGCGAGTGGCGAGAGGCCGCTCGGCGAGCCACGATGGCTCGTTGGTCGTCCCGGCTGGAGGCTCCACGTGCTGGCTTTGCCGCCGTGGAAGCTCTCCAGCCGGTCATCGCCGAGTGGGCAGGGCGGCAGCACGGGACCCTTTCCTTCCGACTGACGCAGGTCCTTTCCGGGCACGGTTGCTTCGAGAAGTATCTGCATTCGGTCGCCAGGAGGGAATTGAGTCCCGCCTGTCACCACTGCGACTGCAGTGAGGACTCGGTTCAGCACACGCTGGCGGCTTGTTCCGCCTGGGCGGCGCAGCGTGGGGTCCTCACTTAGGAGTTATTGGAGGAGATCTCTCGCTACCGGCCGTCATACGCTCCAAGGCCGGTAGCAACAGTTGTTTTACCGCGGTCGCAACCTTCTGCGAAGACGTAATTTCGCGGAAGGAGGCAGCGGAGAAGGCCCGGGAGGACGATATCCACTCGGACTCAATTCGCCGCCGGCGAGCCGGGCGGCGGAGGTGCGCATATCAGCGCCTCATGCCGCCTTGAGTGTGGCCGCGGGTGGACGGGACGGGTTTTCCCCTCCATCCGCTACAATGGCCAGCCGCGAGGAGGCGACGTCCGCGTGTGCCGTACGTCACCTAAAATAGAGAATTTACCCATAGATGCTGCCCGCATTAGCGGGCAGGCGCTAGGAGGGATCTGGATGTCGTAATAGCAGCGGTTCCCGGATCCCTCCTATCTCAGGCGCAGAGTGGCACACCGTGTGGTTTTAGTCGGTCCGATTCCGACACGCCACCCCGCCGTAAACCCCGGTGGGGTGACGGCCCGAGGGGGTTTCCATACGTTAAAAAAAAAAAAAAAAGAAAGGGTTTGTTTCAAGTTTTCCTTCTCTTTGTAATGATGTTGTCTTGCATATTTTTATGGAGGGACGAGGTATCATGTCCCTCCGACACAAAGGAAGAATCCTCCAACCAGGTGAGGTGATTATGCCTGGTGGGCCACGTCCCATATTTATATGTATACATAAATATTTATGTGATCTGCTTATATTTGTTCCAGACTTTAGGTGTTTTTTATGTATAAAATTTATCAAACACCCATGCTACAAACTCTGTTTAGTTTCGGATTAGATGGCATGTGTTGATTTGTCTGAAAAATTTGTCCGATGATTATTATTGTACGTAAAATCAGTCCATCTTTTCTAATCATTGATCTAAGAGTCTAAGAGTTTGACTTAAATCAAACCTCGAACTTTTGTTTGAAAATCTCAAAGTCATCTTGACCTTAAAAATCATTATCTCTTATTTAAATAAGTTAGTTTAAAGTAATTCTTCATCAGTTAATTAGATACCAGAAGACTTAATCAAATCGATATTTGTTTTCCTTTCTCTTTACTTAAAAGTTCAAAAGTTTGCAGTTCATTTAAAAGATTATTTCCAGAAGTAAAGCTTCGACATTTCACTGTCGAAGGATGTCTTAAGAGAGTTAACTTCTTCGCTAGATTATTCCCAGTTGTATATCTAAGAGGAACCTCGCGAGGCTATTGGGGAAGATATAAGTGTTTCAATGTTGCGCCTAAGTGCTATATAAATAAACGAGCACTCGTTTTATGTGTTTTTAAATGCACATTGGGCTCAATTTGTACATCCGTCTCATTTAAAATTTTTATGTTGCCTCTTAAGGTGTTTATTCCGCAGTCTGTAAAGTGGAGGTGTAAGTGACATAACGTGTTCTTACAAAATTGTTCACAATTCATACTGTTTCCATGTTTACAATTCATACTGGTTATATGGGTGTTTACAAGATGTCATATATTTGTGTGCCAATTCCTTTTTCATTAATACTCATAAAAACTTTTACAGTTTTTGATAGAACATCACTATTGTAGGTTTGTAGCTGAAGTGCTTAAAAAATTAGTAAATTATTCAGTTATTTATTGTGAAGGAACAAAAGGTAAGCGGAGTTTGTTTATTATTAATAGAAATTTATAACACAATACAGCCTAAATATGACCATCACCGCAACATATAGATACTTAATAGCTATTAACTATAGGAGGGGCCAAGACTTCGTTAACATTTGAATCCCGCGCAAACCTGTTACGGGAGTTCCTGGGACCTGGACCTACGGGAGTTGCTGGCTACAATTATAACACACGGTTTCAACAAGATGGAACCACTTATCACACATTCAATGACTCTTTGCACGTGGTCAAATAGATGTTTCCGGAAAAGCTGATTTTCAAGATTCCATGGCCACTCAGAAGTTTAGATCTATCCACAACAGACTTCTTTTTATGGGATTATTTAAAGAATTGTGTCTACATCAATAAATCAAGTATACTGCGTCAACTAAAAAAAAAAATCAGCGAAGGTATGTCGCCAATCTCACGGTCTCTTTGCCGACAAGTATTCGAAAATGTCAATTCTCGCTTCGAAGAGTGTAAACGTCAAAACAGTGATAGTATAGACGATGTAATTTTAAAAAAATAAATGCCGACTAACTAGCTTTCTTGTAAATAAACAATTTTTGTAATGTATCAAATGGTTTTTATACCTTTTTTTTAAAATGTTAACTAATTCATGGCTCATCCTTATAAAACTTTGTAATGTTTGAAATTTCAAACAGGCTGAAAAGAACTAAAAAAAGTTGAAAAAAAAGAAAACATCAACCTTTCAAGACAGTAGCGGTCTGCCCTCGATGTAATCCACCTTCCCGTCGCTAAGTCCACCTGATCCTTTGAAGACAAGACGTGACTGTGTTCTTAATGCGATTGTGAATCGTACACCATCAAATTGGATGCTTGTTTACAAAGCTCGATGAAAAATCATTGTGATAATTATAACTTGGAAATTGGGTTGCTAAAGGATATTCAGTGTTATGATTATTTCTAATAAAGTATTCAAAAAAGTGTTTTATGACGTTCTGGATGAACCTTTGTACAAAATTTTAATATTGTAGCTATATTTTTTGTAGCAGCTACTTTTGTTTTATTAATAAAGCTGTAAAATTATTTAATAAAGAAAATTTATGCTGTAGAAATTTCTGTTCGTATTTACATTTGTATATTAAAGGTCTACATGGCTGGCCATTCATTATATCCTTCTTAGGGTTACGTACCTTTAAGGGTACGAATGGAACATATATTTTACAAATTTAATTGGTAAACAATACGCGTAACACGAGTGTATCAGACTATAAACTTAGTATACAGCTTGAGTTCGTGTAACATTATTAGCTGTACAAAAAAACAGTCACACCTAACGAAATTAAATTCTATATCAGTTAAACTTTATATAATATAACTGCGGTTTATTTCAAAGCGACAATGGTGCTAATTTTGTTGTAACGGCATTAAGATTTAGTTTTTATTCTCTATTTTATTGAAGCGTAACATTAATCAATCTTTGATATTTAAGACGTCATTTGTCACGACCAAAACTCAGTATTAACCATATTTGATGTGGTTTGTAGAGTTTTTGAATAACGGAATTAGCACTAATGTTTGAATCTTTGTATTCAAAAAGTCGTCTTCGTTGCCACGACAGGAGCCACGATCTCAGTGCAGAAACCGTCATTAAGTTCCATTTTGTAATTTATTTTTCAGTAAATAAGATTGAAAAGCAACTGAACTCTATTTACTAAATGATATACAAACCCCAGCCTTTGTACTTCGGAGTAGTTGAATAGTCTGCCATTTACTTCTAACCTCATATATCTCAAAAACTGTCGTAAAACCGTATTTGAGTTGTTCGTTTCGAGCTAATTTTCATCAGTTACCTAAAATATTATCCGTTTAAATAAAAGATGTCATAGTTTCTTCAATCATACTGATATTTAATATACATTCATAAATATAAGTGTAGGAGTAACCTTTCCATACGCCAACTACTGTTACTCTCACATGTCTGGTTTAATAGTATTGACTCACAAACACACCAAGTGGGTAGAAACAGAATATATTTTGTAAACTATAATTTCAGCCTCATTAGCTGGACTGCTAACTTATTGTCGTCAATTGATTTAAGGAGAGGAAGATTAGAATTGTAGGCAATAGCTGGAAATAAATATGGGTTATGAATATGGTAAAAATATTATTGGTAATGGTCGGGACATTAGATCTCTTTGACTGTTGTGTTTCTCAATAAAGCAACTAAATGCCTATGGAAAAAGTAAAATTTGTTTATGTTCATAACCAAAAACTTCTGAACATAAGATAATAAGTGTTGTGTTGATTATTATTGGAGATTATTATAATACCTAACGGATGAGGCTCGTAAATATAGCCTATCTCCAATCAGAAGAGAGTATAACGTTTTTTATTAGAAATAATGAAGGGTTGTGTTTATAGGTTCGCTGATAAGTAACCGAATTTTGAGATCTAAATATAACCGATATTCAGGACTCTTTCCATATTTCTCATTCCTTTGATTTGATAGAATACTAAGGTATTAAAAAAGGAGGATTTTTTTCTATTTCTCTATTAATTGTGGTTTTTACGGCGTTAATGTGGCATTTTAAAATAACATCAAGCACCCCTGTGGTAGATTTTTTGGGATAAAATATTTTCCACCTTTTTTTTAAGAGCCTCTCTGCCTGATGGAAAGAATGAAATCGAGAGTTGTATTCACTATACTCATTGTGAATGTAGACAATACTGGTTGTTGACTGTGGCGGCCTAGTGAGATGCTTTTACACGTACCGTTTGGGCACGTAAAAAGCATGGTAGTCATCGTGGCAGTGTAAGACTCACACGTTTACCACGATAGCTATCACCTCTACATCAATCGGCCTCCGATCTTATATTCACCAATGAAGTATAATAGCACGGATGCTGTCACTTTAGGTCTTCTATGAAAAGGTAGTACTGCCCCGGTTGAGCCGTAAAAACTTCACAAATAAATAAACTCACACTTTTATTAATATTAAGGTCAAAATTTATAAATAATTCCAACAATATTTCAATCCACTATCTTCTCTTTCAAACTAGTACTATTAGAAACTAGAGTTTCATTTTAATAATTAAGTGTTGATAATTATTATTTTACTCTATCTTAGCCAATATTCTACTAAAGCTTTTATTTATAATATCATTCTCTTTCTAATGGAAACTTGTATCTTAGCGATTTGTCAACGATTGTAAAATATGTAAGAGATGAAGTGCAATAACAAAATATTATATAGCAATGTGGATTAGTATCCATAATTATATCGTACGAAAGTGTTGATAACTTCCTACGAGTCCACTTTCTGTAAAGATTGATGTATTTTAATCACAGTATACGTTTCCTAGCTATTTCATTAACATACAATGAGTTAAATTTAGAATGAGACGACTATCTCTAAGGCGTCTCAATATAAACAAACCTATAAAGTCAATGGGCTTAACCAATCTTACCATTTATATGTCAGCTACTTAATATTTCCCCTAGAGACGATATCATACACGTTTTCCGGGAGGCCGAAGTATTGGTGAAACTTATAAATCCCAGGTGGAAATATTGAGCGTAAGGCTTCAAAGTTCTCGACTTCAAACGCCTGGGAGGCTCAAAGGTAGGACAAAAAGGTCAGAGGACGTCCTCAGAGATTAATTTATGACGATCACTTTGATGCTGTAATTAATGTAATTTTATACTTTTTTAACAAGTTATTTAATAAAGTTGCTGGTAGGTGGCGTTTTCGGCAAAAAGCTTTAATGAGTTTCAACTTTTTGTGTTTGACGCTTCTGGTTCTGAAGGTTTGTAATAGAGTTTTATTTCTTTATAATAGATTGCCTTATAGTAATATTGTATTGGCAGGTTAGTGAAATATATTATTTATACGTTATTAATCTACAGGCGACAAAAATTACTTGTAATTACGTTTGTTATATGTGTATTTGTATTACTTGTAATAGATAAAGACATCTTCATTTAACAAGTCGTAACGTACAGCATTGTAAATGAACTTTTAAATGAATTAACTCTTTAGTTCTTAGATGTAACTTTGTCGGCAGCAAATGAAGTCACACTTCGAACATAGGAGTTGTAATATTTCTCATGCATTCTAAAGGCTTAACTGAAATAAGTTAGTTGCTCTAACAACTTCGAAATTCACTAACTTTTAGAGAACAGAATTGTTTAAATGAAATTTGTCTATTCAATAAGGCGTAATATGTGACTTTTGTTCTTAGACGAATCATGTTTCGGTACACATACGCCGGCTCGTATATAAAACTGCTTCGTACAAAACTGGTGCATACGAGTTTCTAAGCCGCCGTAGCTTTGGTCGCCATATTGATTTGATTGCATTCGCAATGAGCACGACTACTACTACTCTCGGATTCTATTCTTGCTTTTCATCAAGCAGAGTAGAGTTAGTTTGGTGGGCTAAGGATATAAAAAATGTTTCATAAGTTTCCATCAAGAGTTACTCAAGGTCAGAGCCTAATTAATCCTCCTATTTCTGGTTTCGAGTGGAAAGTTTTAACAGGAAGTTAAAACTTTCCACAGAATCAGGGGTCACTTTTGGAAGCGGCAACACACTTGTGACGACGGGGTGTTAGTTGTTCATGAGCAACGGTATACAGTTGCCACCAGGTAACCTATTCCCTAGTTTTTCCTTTATATAATGTATAAAAATATAACGAGATCTTTTTTTTTATATTTCGGACATTTAACACCAACATCATCTAGTTTCAAACTAAGCAGAGCTTGTGCTATAATAACTAGACTGCCTGATAGAATACTTATTTACTTTTTTTGTAAATACATACATATTATACATAGAAAACACCTAAACTTCGAAACAAATATTTGAAGATCATACAAATATTTGGTCCGACACGGGAATCGAACCCGAAACCTCAAGCATAGCAGTCGCAGTCATTACCGCTGCACCACCGAGGCATTAACATACTTTAAATTTATATATCTATACAAATAGAATTTTTTTTTGATCATATCTGTCTTCTTTATAGTTGACGACGATAGGTTGATCGAGATATCCTTATTAGTTCATTTCAATGTTTTTTTTTTCTTTTATAATTTATTTTTCTCAGCAGATGTTCAAACCTAGTACTCGTTTACTTTTAATTACATCGCTCACCACTTTGAAGGCTTTAAGAGATTACAGAAGACCGGATATTGAACCTTAAGTTTCGTACAATCTTAACCCTTACAGGGTATAAAGTTCGTGATGGATCGCGGTGCTACGTGACAGTACTACCTGCAAGGAGGAGGAGATTCTGTGATGAAGTGTGAGAGGGAAGGAGGAAGGTTGGGAGGTATGGAGAAAAATTTTAGGGATATTTTACGGAGGGCGTTTGATAAAGTGATAAAAGTAAAATTTATGTTCATAGCTTATTGATTTATAGAGGCTCTTGTAATGAGGTTATCGTGTTTTAATGTTAATGTATGTAGAAATGTGGGTACTGAATATTTTAATAAATTACACTTGAAATTTTTAATCAGAAGCTTTCAAAAAGATATAATCTTAAATTAGTTTTATGAGGTGTTTTAATATTTTTTTGTTTTTTTTTTTAACATTTCAATGTCTAAACACTAATCTACTGATCATGATGATAATATAAAATATAATAGAACACAGAAACTACCGTTACTTGTTTTAGTTGCGTGGCAGGCTATATATAAAACGAGAGCTCCAATTAATATTAGAGAAAGGACAGATTGTGGCCATCGGTGGATTCATTCACTCGGTAAAGTACATCAAAAGAATTGCTTATTACAGGTTTTGGTATTTCGCTTTAATACAGATTTAAATTATTGTTTTTAACCTGTGGAAGCTCCCTCGGGCCGTCACTCTATCGGAGTTTGCGGCGGGGTGTTGTGTCGGAATCGGATCAACTAAAACCACACGTTGTGGTGCCTAAGATAGGAGGCATGCGGGAACTGCTAGATTTTAATTGTCATAGATTAAAAAAAAACCATTTTAAAACTTTCAACTGTATTGGTTCTAGTCATCTCCACACCTTAATATTTTACCAGAGTGGTCTAGCGCTAGAGTGGTTCCCTTGAAAAAGAAAGAAAGAAAAACCAGTTTATTTAGTAGGTCACATTAATTCTGAATAAAGCAAGAAATACTAACTACTTCATAATTCCTAAGTGCGACACCAAATTTATTACTTGGAGTACTGTGGCTTCTGACTATGTGTAATATAAATTCTCAAGTGGAAACCCAAATTATATAATAACTTATGCGAAATTCTCTTGTCTAGACTACATGTTTCTTCAGAAAACCTTTTAACAGCTTACTATATTATTTTTTCACACGTTTGTAGGCTTACGGCAAAGTTTTCTTGCCACCATAGTTATAACATATCCATAGTACACTTCGACACTTATTATGCCAGTATGAAAAATCAGCTAGAAATTATTATTCAACTAAACAGCATTTATTCATCATCATCTACAAACTTTTACAACCCACAGCTGGACGTAGACCTCATCACATCTTTTAATACAAACTGTAATTACTTACGCTACAGACTTGCTACGAAGCTACGCTGTAGACGTTAAGTACACCCACAAAACCTATATAAGCAATTTTATCGCATGACACGCAGAAACCTAAATCAAATTTGATGCCAGCACAAAAAGTAAATACTTTTTTAACCCTAAATGGATAACACGGGCCCCAATTATAATAATTAAATCATTTTATACAACATAATCAGATCAAGCTAATGAAATGAGCATTGGACGTTCGCTTCACAGAATACCCTTTTTTTAATAATAAACAAAATTTCAGCCAGTTTTTCACCGGTGAAAAATTACTCGGATGTGAAAAACGGACTGGTAATTTAAAGCTATGCCCAGGGATCCGTTTTATTTGTTGGTTGATTGGCTGTACACAATAAACAGGCCGTATGTGGAGTAACTATCATACCTACGTCTGAATAAAATAAAAATTTTGCGGTTTATTTGTCCAATAATAATTGATAAATATTTATATTTCAATGGTTTTATTGTACAATTAAATCAAAAGGTAGTTGCACAGGGCATTTTGATGGCTGAGGCCAACTGTAAAAAAAAAGAAAAAGGGTATTCTATTAATGTTAATAGCATTGATATTTAAAGTACCCAGCTTGTATGGCAATGCAGCCAGTTTTGGGGAACCACCCCCAGTAGGTGATTTTGCTAAGGAATTTCATATCATTTACATGTAAATGTTGTATTTTTAAATACTATTTATTATCTTAAATTTCTTAAAGTAAATTAAAATACTTTTTAGCATTTATTTACATTATTTGTTAGTACATTTGTATTATATATTTGAAGTATATAATAATTGAAAGATGATAAAAAAATAAAAACAAAAAATGAATAAGAATACAGAGTGTCGCCACCCCTATACTTCCCATGGGTATCGTAAGAGGTGACTAAGGGAACAAAATGTGTAAGACGTCATCACTGCAAAGAGAAGGAAAACTTGAAAAAAAATCTATACCAACCCGTCTGGCCAGCGTGGTATAGTAGACCAAAGCCTCCTTTTTAAGGAGGAGCCTATGTCTAACCGTGGACTGTTAAATTTTGCTGATGATAATGATAATGATGATGAAAAATATGAAAAATAGTCCAGACAATATTCAGTTCGTTATTTCGGCAATTTTAGATTTTGTTTTACTTTTCTTTTTGTTGAGATAGTTGACGTTTCTAAACGAAAACCGTTATTCAGCAGTGGATGACAAAATGCTTAGGGAGTTTTTTAAAAATAGAAAACTGTCAAGAATAAGTAATTGTGTGTCAAGGTCTTTATATACCTCAAATCTTTTATTACCAGATTATGGAATGTTGCCACATTGATGTAGGAAGTATTAATCTATCTCAATAATCCATTAGAACGGTAATAGCTCATTTTAAATGTCACTATTGACATGACGTCATAACTAATGAGCATAATGGCGCGTTGCCTTTATATCAATTTACGTGCGTAAATTTATAATGCAATCTACTGTTACGTATCGATTATATTAAATTTGAGCAAAATAATTAAGATTAAGTATTTCAGAAGGTTGTATATAATACCATTTTATCATCGTAAAAAAGTCTTTATTTGTTTGTTCTTAAAACCTCACGTCATCTTCATATTTTTTGTATTTGTAAATTGTATGAAAGCTTTCAAGTTCTTTTCTACATCTCCAAAAACATTCCTCATTATTTATGCCTCTCATCCAAGCCTCAATTTGAGATTTTCAGATAATCCATATCATCCCGCACAAGGCTCGGCAACGCTGCGACAAAACGCAAATACATTAACTGTCTTCGGATTATGATTGATCGTTTCTTTTTGGCACGATAAAAAAGAAAAATACGTCACAGTTTCTTGCAATCTCACAGTTTTATGACGGTCACCTTATATAATCGGTATTTGTTAGATTTTACGGCGCTGTTCTGTCGCGCTACAAACTGCTGCCAGCTGTTGATAAAGCCTGAACATCACTATTTATGAACCTTCTTATAACGTGCTTGTAGTCAATTTCGGCTACAGTGGACAAATTCAATAGAACCTAATCAAATAAGTAGAAGATATTAAAGTGAACAAATGCGTACACAAGGACAGGTGTACTCTTTGTTCCCCCATCCTCATAATCCGTTGTGGAAACTATGCAACAGAACTGGAAAGAGATCAGGTGCAGATCAAATGGCTTAAATGGTTTTACTACAATGACTTCCAAACTCCAGACTGTTATTGAAAAGCTCAAGAACACTATTTTGATCTGACCTGGAAATCGACCTGAGAGAGAATCTTCTTATAATGAACTCTCGTCATTATGATTAGTGCTTTATTTATATAGTATAGGCTCAAAAAATCATACTAATCACTTGACTGATGATACCCGCTCGCTTGCCCCGCTCGAAAACGCGCACCCCGTCAAATGCCCGGGCTCCCCGCGCAATGGCAGCTCAGAATGTCCGTAAATAAATACTTAACACCCATGAAGTGCCCCACTGTTGTTTAAGTTATCAGCGCGCGGGTCGTATTACACATAATCTATTCTTGTGACTCATTTTGTTTTGAAAGGTTGTCAAGTGTTGTATTTTTTTAGTTTACTATGAAACTAGCTATACAATGTTATCTTTAAGTTATCAGATTATTTCTCTGGTGTCGAGTTATATTGTGTTGAAATTGAGATAACGGCTTTGTAAGCTCGTGTTGCACTTAAAAGCTCATACCTGAAAAATTAAAGCGATGACCTATAGTTTTTAATGTTTAATTATGTTATTTAGATAGTAGTTAATATGATAAGAAATAATATATATATTAAAATATATTATATATAATAAAAACATACACTCGTCCATATAAATTTATTATTTTACAGGCCTCTGAATCCATACCATTATCTGCCGCCGCGCGGCGTAATTTATGTCAAACTTAACATGGCATATCGTACACAAACTGGGACGAACTCGACTGGGATTAATACGATAGACAATATATCATATAATCGAAAAAATAATACAAACTAAGCTCTATTTCAATAAATATAGGGTATATTTACATTTTTCTGTGGCAGGGTACATGTGGACTCCTAGTCACCACGGGCAATGTATGCTTTTTTTTTTGTTGACTACTAGTCTACACGGGCATTTTAGAGTGAAATTCGATGTGGACTCCTAGTCAGCACGGGCAATGTATGCTTTTTTTTTGTGGACTACTAGTCCACACGGGCAAGCGAGCGGATACGTTACTAACGGTGCCATTGATACATGCAACTCTAGCGACATAAGTGCAGTATCGATATCGAACATAAGGTAATCCAATTCTCACTCACTCGCTAAAATATAATGAAAGAAATGTGCTCACCAGTTTTCTGTGCACTATCACGCGAATTAAATCGGTCCGTATGAGAACTTAAAAGATTATTCTGCACTATACATGTCCAATTAACGTATATAACAGTGGATTTTTTTCTTATAAAAGACATTTTTAGATTATATTCTTTTATTTGTAGAATTTCTTTTTTACTTCTTTCTCTCAATGTGTATTTCTTTTGTAATTAACTCTTCACTTTGCGGGTTGGATTGTTAATAAGTAAGTGAGTTCACATTTTTCTTGACAGAGAGTAGCTTATTTACACATTCTGATACTGTATTTTAAGATTTTCTAATAATTATTTTTTAAAAAAGACAAGGCTCGAGTTATGAATATATCCTGTGTTACAGGGGCCTTTACAAGCATACAAAAAAAGACACAAAGAACACCCATTGATTATATATTTACAAGTAATACGATGGTAAAATTGCTATCTGTTACTTTTCTAACAGTCACAAGCAAATCTTTTTAAAATATTCATCAATTTGGTGTTTCAATTTCTATACTTTTTTAATACATTTTTTATATTTGTCATTAGTGAGTATAAATTGAACTATCATTGTACAAATATCTATCTCTAACTTTAACTTTTACTTTAAATAAATCAATATTTTCATACTCAAGTTTTGCAGCTGAAAGAGCTGCTTTCGTCTGTAATTTAATGTTTTAAAGTTAAAGTTTTATTGCATTCCTGTGAACATAAGGTGTTGAATTTAAGTTTGGTTCTCCAAAACATGAAACTCTGCTTGTGCACAGCAATTTTTTTGATGTTAAAACATTTCAAAAATAAATTAACGACTAATTATGTCTCTGATAGACAATAATATTATCGTAATATTATTGCATATTAATTATAAATGTAATATATGTTAATGGTTGGAATAAAAAGTTGTGATTTAATAACCTTTTTGCAATGAATCCAATATAAATAGTATTAATGAATATTCAATAACTTCAAAAATCTGTTGTTTAGAATAGTACGTTTCTTGTGTTATTACCAACAGTTTTTAAATGTTTTGATGTCTTTTTAGTCTAAAAATTATATTAATTTTTAAAATTCATTCAACTTTGTTTATTAAAACCTTTAGAAACAACAATACATTGTCTTTGACCTTTGACCTCACGTTAGGAGGTTAGACACTTCTCAAAAATACGTTCTCATGATAGTTTATTTAGAAATAAAACTTTACATTGCCCTTAAATTTTCAGTTAGTATTTTACTTTTTACCTGACGTAAATGGAAAAGGAGTTTTTCTATGCTCGCAACCTCAAATCCGTGTTTCATAAAAGGATTTAAACAATTCTGTGTGGCCATACTTCATAAACATATAATTCATACTTTTTTTGTCCATGGCGTAAACTCGTTAAGATGATACTTTTTTTAATTATTTTGAAAACGGAATGTCACAAGCAGTACCTAAATAATCAAAACATCACAGTGTAACATCGTACATATTTTATATAGCCTGGTTGAGGTAATTTAGAGTTGATCGTGACGGAGTGCCGTAAATAGCCTCGTGTGCGTGTCCGATGTATTTGAGCTGCAAACACGACGCAATAAAACCAGGTTTTATTTCAGTGATTACTTTTTTGAGGTAGTCACAGTGGAGATTTTATTTTTTATTTAAATAAACATTGTTTAGGTATTTTAATTTTTAGGTTAGGTTAGATGAGTTGAGTAGTTTGTCAAAATTACACTTTTTAGTTGTGAAAGTAATAAAATTCAGATTATTTACTATTGTTAGAAATAGCGTGTTTATTTATAATTCAGCAAATAGTATTCAACTACCACACATTTGAAATTTCAAATTGAATAACTTAAAAATTCGAAGAGAGTAGACCAAGTGTATGTATGTATATGTCGCGTAAATGTCGGTTATCGCAGTGCTTTTTAGCGCTGATATAACTTTTTTTATTTGTTAAGTAATTGAAATAAAACAAAAAGTAAATATTAAGTGAAATGTATCACAATACATAAAAGAAAATAACATCCAAATCGGTTAAACTACTTCTGAAATTAGCGCCCTCAAACACACAGACAAACATAATTAATTCTAATATCTGTTGTTTTGAGTTCTTTCTCTTTATTAACGTCTCGCTTCATTTGTTTTTCTTAAACATATTTAATACACAGGCAACGACCTCTTATGATTTTATTATACATACATAAAGCAATTGATTTAATATTAATAATTGTTTAATGGAAATAAATTACTTAAGTGTTCAATATTTTGCTGTATCATTACATTATCTAAGAATCAGAAATTATTTCATTTCAAATAAAGTATCAACTTCTTTGCTAAGGAGAGGCCAATATCCAGCAATGGGATGCTCTAGGCTGTAGATGATGAAAATGAAAGTATTACAATTGTTACTAAGTGTAAATAGTTGCATACATAAGTAAATTAACAAAATTTTGATGAAGTATGCTAATTTTAATATATATAAAGATTTCTCGTTAAATCTACGAATTCCTAAACACATTTATTTTATATTATTCGTTATACGTATAAAATCCTACCAAAAGAGGTATCACCTTAAACCGACCAAAAACTGCACTGCGCCTCAGGTACCAGTAGCCGGGGAACCAGGTGTACCCTAGAAAGGAAATCCTTGAAACCCCGACGTACCCCGAGCCACTTACCTACGGCTTGCAAATGACCCCTTTTCTACCCCCAAAAGAGCGTGCGTGCCCCCTAGCACGTGGCGCTCTTACCCTGGCTTGCTTCTACTAGGGTGACAGATGGCCTAACATGTCACCCCCAGGCTTGCGCTTATAGAGGACGGTGATCGTTCTGCAATCTCCGGTACTCAAGTCGCCTGCGTTACCGGGCCCTGTCCCGGGCCTGGCGGTCTGGGAGAGGTATCACCGTAACCTTAGTTTGTTTAATTCTTTAATAAAGTTACAATTTTCACGTGGTAACCGAATTTATATAAAATATGTATTGTCATAACAAGAATCACTGAAAATGAAAATATTCATACATATCTTCTCTGTCATGAAGAATTAGATTTGTATTCAATTTCTTATTTGGTTATATATGAGATACTTTCCATTTTAATAACAAATTTGTACCTGTATCTATACACATATTTATTTATTAATATTTTCTTCTAGTCAACCTTTAGATGGAGCTATATTTGCCACTTATATATATCGTCATCAACAGGTTGTAACAGTCCACTGCTGGACATAAACTGCTCCTATGAAACGAGATGTAAGCCTCCTTATATATAAGATAAAAACATTATATACCAGATTTATAAAGATAATTGTGTTTTTAAATACAACTTCCGCACTAGAAATGTTCCTATTTTGCGGTGTACTTTACAAACAGACTTAAATTGAACAAACAGAACATCAAGACTCAGATAAACAATTTGCGGACACAAAGTATTGTGCTACGTGGAGTTTAAACCCACAACACTCAGCGCAGTAGGACGTTTTGAACAATATAGAATTTCTTGACAATCATCACAGTTATAACCTAATCTAACCGGTAGGATTACATAGCAGTAGGTGATATATGACGTAGCAATCAAACGCCCAAGGCTGGTATAAATACTCTGGACCAGCTATGAATGTAACGTAAAAATATATATTTAACACAATAAAAAATATTTATCAGTTAAAGATAAAGATTAGTGAAGACACTCTGTGCGTGACGAGTTGTAGGAGTTGTCCCGTAAGTGTGGTAGGAGGCGACTAACGTAGGATATATAATAATAACATCACTACACTGAAAAGGAAAACTTGAAACAAAGCTTATACTATCCCGTCAGGCCATGGTAGGCCAAAACCCCTATGGCCAGCCGCGAGGAGGCGACGCCGTACGTCGCCTAAATAGAGAGTTTATCCGCAGATGGTGCCCGCGGTAGCGGACAGGCGCTAGGGGAGATCTGGATGTCGTAATAACAGCTGTTCACGGATCCCTCCTATCTCAGGCGCAGAGTGGCACATCGTGTGGTTTTAGTAGGTACGATTCCGACACCCCGTAAACCCCGGTGGGATGACGGCCCGAAGGGGGTTTTCAAACGTTAAAAAAAAGGTCATAACCTCCATGCTAGAAGACGCCTATTTTCAGCCGTCGTCAGCTTTAGTTGTTGTGGATGGCACTTCGAAGGTAGATAATTAAACTTCTAAATTCACTTGGTTATACGATTCTAAATTCGTTCCAATTTAACAACATTATTCCTGAGCCACTCGGTCCCGAATTATAATTCCAATCCTGTCGCAAATAAACTAGGACAATAACAAACCGTATCGCTAACTAGAAATATGTTGATTCGTACAATTTTCGTGGAAATGAGAACAATTGTTTATATTGAACGTTTTGTTAACGTAATAAATAAATAAACTATTCAAAATAAATACGGGTTTCTCTTTGATGACCAAGAAATAACTTTAAACGCTACCGGAATAATTAAGATGAAATTATTTAGAATGTTTAGTGGCATGACCTCTCAAACAAGAGTTTGTCTTCGTAGGAATGTAATTCAATACAGTTTATGAACTCTTGTAAACTTTTATTCTCTTTTTATGGAGTCTTTTTTTTGGAACTGTTTTTTTTAAGATGTGGTATTTAACTTAAAAAAAGAACCTGAATTTGTTATTTTTTGTCACGTTTGAATTAAATTTGCAATAATTATTAAGTAATTTAGTTATCATAGTATAAGCTCTGCTTAGTTTGAAACTAGATAGCGCTAGACAAACTAGATTAACTTAAATTTCAAGTAATTAGTACGAAATTTAGTTATTTTAAATTTGAGCAAAATGTGAGATTAGTACTAAGTGTGGATTTCTATTAACTTTCAATATCGATCGGTCCTCTAACTATCGTTAGAATAACACAACTTATAATACAATACGAGAGATAATGACATAAACTTGCCATTGCCTTAACATGAAAACGATTCTAGGTTTCCACTCCAAGTATAATTCACCTCGATAATCGTACACAAGAAAAGTTTATCTAACGGTCGTAAAATTTACATAATGTAACACCAGAATCTCTTCAATTTCACTTTACTAAATAATTTAACTAATATTATATATTAATAAACGTCTACTGTTCTAAATATTAAATTTATAGGTCAATTTTTTTTAACTTCCATTAAAGTAAAGACAAGGAAAAGCTTACTTTACGAGTACATGAAAGGACTACCTTTGAAGAAACAAAAATAGATTTAAACAAAGATATACGGGCATATTAAAGAGCCTATTTATTTTATCAAAAAAGCTGTTTTGCAAAGATAATTGCCGGCTTTCTCGGTCGTTCATGAAAATCCCGTATTATGTGAGATATTTCTAGGCATTTCATTGTCTCGATGTTTGTTTCACTTTGACATTAAATCTTAAGGTGGAAATAAGATTTATTTGGAAAGAAATATTTAGATTAGTGTATGGGAACTTGTTTTCAGTAAGGGTCTGTGGACTATTTAGCATAATGTAGTTTTTAAAAAAGTGTTTGAATGGATAGATATTTTTATGCAACCGCAACTTTAACTGCCATAGTGGCGCAGTGATAGTGAGTGCGATTGCTGTGCTTGAGGTCTCAGGTTCGATGTACGGGTCGAATCAAATATTTTTATAATCTGCAGATATTTGTTTTGAAGTTTGGGTGTTTTTTTTTTGTTTGGCCTATATATCGACTCGACATTTGATTGGTGTGCACAAGTTACACACGTGAGCCAAAAAGTTACCACGTGCCTTCGCGCTTTGTATCGTTTGAAAAATTTTCTCCCTATTAAAACCAAGGCTACGCTTATGCAGTCCCTAATTATTCCTTTGATCGATTACGGTGATGTGTGCTATTTTGACCTGAATGCAGACCTCCTCAACAAATTAGATCGCCTTCTCAATGACTGCATTCGATTCGTTTACAATCTTCGCAAGTATGATCATGTGTCTGCTTTACGTTCCCAGCTACAATGGCACCCAATTCGACAACACCGTAGCTTGCGTGCACGCACTTCCCTTTTTTCTTTCCTCAACTCTTCATCGCTACTTGAATATCTTGTTCCCCACTTCCGCCTCTTATGTTCCACCCATGAACGAAACCTTCGGTCAAAAATCAACATGCTTCTTCAATGCCCCCCTCACACCTCCAACTTTATCAATTCCTCCTTCTTTGTGCAGTCAGTTCTTCTGTGGAATGCACTTCCCGCCGATGTCAGGATGTCCACAGATCGCCACACCTTTAAGGCAAAAGTACGTGATCTACTTCGTGATAATTTGGTAGAATCGTCGTAACGAGTACCCGAGTGAGCATTTATATGGAATATTGTGTTAATTTTATATACATGTATGTTTATATATTGTTTATGTATTGTTTATATAAAATAATATTTTATTAGTAATGTATGTCAACTTGATTATTTTACCTTTGCACCTACCGCATCATGTTTCTACATCACCTAAAGGTTGACTGGGAGAGAATGCCCCATGGCATTAATTCCGCCTTTGTACAACATGTGCATTAAGTATAAATAAATAAATATGTATGTATTGTATGTACAAAAAAAGGTGTATAAGTATTCTATTAGTTTGGAACTAGATGATGTTGTGTGTCAAATTGTCGAAATATTTAGTTATTATTTATTTATTATTTATCTACTCATTTCACTATTTATTAGTAGATATTTCACAAATAGAACTGCAAAAACAACTATACTAGTCATAGTAAGATTGTAATATAATGCCGGGCGCGTACAGTTACCAATCACATACATCGAGTGCTCTATTCGAGGCCTCCCGACCCGGCTGCCAATAAAACCTCCGTATATTGGATAACGAACCGTACTATAACAAAATACAATGAGCAAGCACTTCACGTGTGCTCCCAAGTAAAACAACTTAACGGCTACAATTTGATCTACCTTGCCTTTATGATACACTTTCGTGAGCCCTTACGTTTAACTTCTCGTGTTTATCTTCGTGGATAAATTGTAATATCAGCGTCTTACTTACAGTGGTAAAATTGTTTACGAGAAAATTATATTTTTATATACATTTATGTGTATAATTTAGGCCCGGCTAAGCCTGTGTAAAGTATCGTAAAGTAACCCATTTCGAGGCCTTGTTTTTGTTTACTAAAATTGATAGAATTTACTTTATGTGCAATATAGATATACTACTAACTTTTTAACCTGTTTTTAAGGAGTTTATTGAGATGTTTTCGGACGGTTACATGATCATCATTACTAGTCTATAGTTCACTACTGCATAGGCCTACTTCAGAAAAAGGGTTTTAATTGTAATAATAACACTACTATACGTCTACTAACAACTAACTAACTAAACTAACACTAACTAATATCCACTAAGTAAACTAACAGTTATAAACTTTCTTGTATTTTTTATACAAAAAAAGAAAAAGGAGAAATAATCTTTTTGTTCTCATAACCTAACGTCCTCATACTAACATAAAATTAACTAGATTATGATAAAAAAGTTTTAAATACATTTAAATTCATGTAAATTTATATTTTGGTGTCCATTATCAGTGTTGTAATTGCAGATAATGGTATGGAAGCAAATATAGCAGGATATGATGATTAACTGCTGTGATTGTAGGCGTGTATATCTCTACATGAATTACAGCAGTGTATTTTAATACTATATCAATTTATACGTTATACTCTTATGAGTGAGGTAGATAAATATACATATATAACATCATCATCATCTCAACCAAAAGCCGTCGACTGGTAGACGTAGGCCTTCCCCAAGGTTATAATGGAGGGTTTTGCCATAATCACCACGCTTGGCATGCGGGTTGGTGATCGCAGTGAGATGGTGTACTCAGTAGGACGCTGATGCCCATCCTCTAGTTTCTTATCCCTTAGTTGACTTTTACGACACCCACAGGAGGAGATGGGGTGGTGCTATTCTTAGCCGGTACCACACGGTTGCATATTTACCATAACTTAGCGGGAAATTGGTGCTAAGCAATTCTTTCATTGATTTTTTCTGATTAAGGTTGGTTATCGGGTTGACCCACCTTTACCTACTTACTACTCACGTCTAGCTGTGTGGTGACGGATTAAAAATAGGAAATCAGCCCAATTCATTCAGTGGATATCGTAAAAATGGACTATGGTGCAAACGTTGAATAACAGCAGTGCAAAGGCAAACTTAAAACAAACGCTATGCTACTAAAACTGTTGAGAACTGCTAAAGATTGTAGTTGATAATTATGACCAACCTTCACCCTAAATCTCAAGAGTGACCCTAAAGGGGCAACTGTGAGTCTTGACCTGCAAGTGTCCAAGAGCAGTAGTCTTCATCAGGTGACTCGTCTGCTCGTGTGTCCCGTCACATCACAAAGAAGAGTCTATTGCCGTCTCTCCAAAAAGAAGACTTACACACAGGTATGTGACCGTATCCTCCACAAACTTTTACAATCATAACCTAGTCTATAGATATACCTATAACCTTCTGAGAATTCCGTCAATCGTCTAAATCGATTACTGTTGAAATGGAATCGATTGCACGTAGGTGTGTGGAAATTGCCTACTAATCTTACTGTGAAATATAAAATACATATATAAGCCGAATATGTATTATGTACGCTCTCAATAAAAAGACGAAAATACATTCCTTTTTGGGAGAAGTTGACACAAGAGAATTATTTTACTTATTACCATACTGTGCAAAAGAAACAAAACGAATATTGATGGCAATAGTAATCCTTTGATATATCGCAAATCTATTATTTATAACAGACGTAGAAGAAATTTCGTGTCTGTATTCGTAAAGAAATAAAGAGATTTCTTTCTTTTACTCTTGTAATCTATCTTTTGTTGTAATCAGCTTACATACAGCCGTTGCTGAGCATAAAGTTTTCTGTCTTTCAGCTTTTTTCGCGACCTATATAACAGAAAATTCATGTTCTTATTTTTATCCGTACCGATAGAGTTTGAACAGCTTTAAGAGTAATGAGTTGTAATGTAATAATTATAAAATTTATTTTTAGACGGTCATATGTTAGATATGTGAGATTATTTTTTATTGTTATTATCTTTATTACATTTAAATATACATATTGATTACATTTTTAAATATATAAAAAATAAAAAAATACATATTTAAAAATATAAAAAATAGTAAACCACCGACATCGGGTACAGGGACCAAGATACCGGTGGTTAGGGCTCCAGAGACAGGAACCTCCTCACAATACGGGCCGTGTCAAGGAGGACTGCCTTCTGCATCAGACCCTTGATCCAACCTTCTAACGTGAGCCTCTTAAGGTGTTGGTCGAGGCTCTTGGCTATCAATCCGTGAACAGGTATGATTATCGGAACAATGATCACCGAATCCACATTCCACATGTCGGCAATCTCATGAGACAGATCCAAATACTTCTTATTGTTATTATTATAAGAAAGCAAATTTGCACAACTTTCTACAAGAATATTTCTTTATCTGTTAACTTGTAATTAAAAATAATTCTTTGAAGTTTATCGTGTCTTTTATACTTTCTTGAAGTTTATAGCAATAACTCTGAACAATAATTAAGAAATAAACATAAATAAACTAAACACTTTAGCTTAGTTTGTCACGGCAATTAATAAATAACAAAATTATTTACCTGAAGAATGTCAACAATGCAAATGTTTATACTTTATTTTCACTCTCATAAAATATATACAGCTCGTTAAACTAAACAGTTTTTGCTCGTTAAATGTTATGTTTACGGGATTTTTTTAATGACAAACATATACCATTGCGTGATCAGAGGTAATATGCGTGTGTTTTAACTAACACGTTCTGATTAGTTAACACGCATGGTAACTAAAATTTAGACGAAGTTAATCGCGTGTTAAACTAAACTTTAATGCGTATGGACTCATACTTATCGTTAGACCTCAATTACTATAATTTGTTGTAGACGTTAATGTGAAATAAAAATGTCTATTTGTTTAATTAACTGATCATGAATAAGAATCGTTTTCTCGTTAACAAGCAATGGCAGGCAAGTGCTGAGCACAGAGCTATTCCCCTGGGGTTTGTGACGTAATTAATCCATAATGGAACAGAGCACTACTCCAACTTAACGAGAAATATGTATAGATTCTGTGACTATAATACATACTAAAGACTGTTATTTACTACGAAAATAGCAGAATAATGCTGTATAATGAAATCAAATGTCGCAAAGAAAAAATAAAGTTACTTTATAATACAAATACACGACAGTGAATGTTCTTTGGAAATAAATATGATTCTCGAATCAATTAAAACACACAGTATTCAATTATAAATTCCTCTGTCTGCGGGCCGGGTATATAGGAAGTAAATCAGTGAAAATTCTGGCAGACTTCGGCCGCGCATCGAACAGCAGGGGGTCTGGTTGCAAGGCGTGGGGGCTTTCCGCCCCCAGGTTTAGATCTGTGCTTACGGAATGAGTCGCGCCGCGCTGTCTGGACTCACTTTTATTCTACTATATACTGTACAGTGTGCAGGATTAATTAGAACTCGTTGCACAGATGTCGTAATTTACCATACTTCAATTTAAGTTAGGTAAAAAATATATTGATTTTCTTTATTGTCTTCTTGTTTTTATACCAAAGCTCGTAGTAAATTCAATTGCTAAAAGTAGCAGGGGAGTGTTTATGTGTTGTATGTTATAATGTTTTTCTTCTTTCTAGTGGGTAGGTGTCAACAAGTCAGTTTAGAAGCTTCGTAGTAGAATTTTGGTAAAAACTCTGGTAAGTTACTCTCTGTTTAAATGTTTAACCAAGTGTTTAAAGCTAGATAGCTTACCACTGCCCTACAGCATGTCTATTCCCACAGAAAACTCTTTATCCCTAGGATTTTGTCATCACGATTTGATCTTCCTTTCTTATTGTCTGAAACCTCCAAAATTTCGACATATCCACATTACACGTAGATGTTGACAAATCACATGCCGAAGCTGTTAAGGTAGATTGAGCGGATATGACAGCTGCTACTGATGTCGACAACAAAGTCGACATATTCAATTATGTCATTGTAAAATTTTATAGAAAAATGCTCCTATTAGAAGAGTAAAATTAAAACGTGCTCCGGTATCTCGGATGAGAGAGTAGGTCCAGACTACTATGAGACAAGGGGACCTTCCTTTTTTTTGTTTCAAGGAAGATCGCTACGAAGAAAATTAAACCTATGTAAGGCCGCAAGGGATGGGTGAAATTGGTGTAATAAATGACAACATATACTCTAAAGCATAAAGTCTTCTACTTCGTTCAATATCCGAAAGTTTTTTTAATATTCTAGGACTAGCTAAATATCAATATCCGGTGCTTAATAATAAAATTGTTATTAATATTATCAACCGTCATTTCTCATCCATAGCTATATTGAGGTGTCAAACGCTACATTACATATAAATATATGGTCTTACCAGTCTCACTATTTTTCACTAATTTTCTGTGATGGCTCCTGATCCTCAGAAAGATCATTAAGAAGATTATTGTATTTATTCGTTCTAATGCCGTGGGATATGATGGCATTAGCTATCTTATGATTGTCGTCACCCTAGACTATATTCTCCCATTAGTTACTGACATAGTAAACTTCCTTCTCGACTCCAGTACTTACCGCTCTTTAGAGCGCAAGGTTTCCTGAACACTTTCGATCTATTTCTATTCTTCCCTTCCTATCTAAAGCACTGTAGGTCTATGTATATAAACAACTCTCACAGTTATTATGCAGAAATAGACTTTGAGAACCCCTTTAATTAGGCTTCTGGACCGGTCTCAGTACAGTCACAGCTCTTCTTAAAATGACTGGCGACGTAAGTTTAATATCATCAACATGGGATTTCATCTTACCCTTTTAATGGAGCGAGGAAATTATTTTAATTTCTCTATCACTATCCCTAGCTTTACTTGCTTAGTATTTTCATAATCTATGCTTTAGTCCAGATAGGAATCATCGTTCAATTAACAATCTGCTTCTCTCATATCCTTCTCACAACTCTGACTTCACTGAACTGTTCGTTTTTTGTTCAAGTAACGCTCTGGAATGTGCTTTCGATATCAGGATGTCTACCAAACGATTTACATTCATTAAGAAAATACACGATCTCTTGCCCAACGAATTGGCAAATCTATCAAATCCATAGCACACTATATATTTCGGTATTCGTAGTGCATAAAAATTCGTATACATTTATATATTCTGTATTTATGATATGTTCTGTTTTAGATATATCATGAACTGTACACATTTCAATTGACTACACAATATGTAGTTTTATAACATTTATACACCATTTGAAAGTTTACTGAAAAAGAAACTTGAGTCTGCTGATGTCCAAATTTAGTGCACAAAGTAAAGACTTTAAAAAAATAAGTATCATTATTCTCATTTTATTTAATGAAGAAAAAACTAAAAATATGTTTTTCTAAGCAGTGAGTTTACTTATAATTTCTGTGATCTTCTAAAGACATAAAACGTAATACTTAGTTTGATTTACCAACTATATGGCCCGGCTCTTCGTACCCTGTTTACGAATTCATGTGAACTAATTATTGTCTGACAAAAGCTATGTTCTACCATTTATTTTCCCCTCTTTACGTATAAAAGGAGCTTTGAAAGTTAGATGGTTAACATCGAGAATATTAATGAGAGGTGATGTTAGCAAAATACTAATTACGTCAGTAGGACTAATCGAAGTTTTAAAATTGATATAATGGCTGTAAAAAATAGTTAATCATGATTTGATTATGATTTTTTTGGATATTATTCGGTCACTTATCTATAAATGTCTTAAGTACAACGAAAAGGCACAGAATGGAATAAAATTAATAGAATGATCCCTATTTTTCGAATATTTCGAACATTTTTAAAAATCTGACACATAACGCCATCTAGTCCCAAACTACGCAGTGTTTGTACTGTAGATACTAAAAACTCATTTAAATATTTATGTACTTTTTTATTGTAAATACGTACATAATGCAGATCATGCAAACATTTCGACCGACCCGGGAAGGAATTTGATATCTTAAGCACAGCAGTCGCATACACAACCACCATATCACCGAGGCACTATGAAGTGAAAATACATGATTTAAAATAAACACGTAAAGTGGACTTCATTTCTAAATTATTAAAATTTAAATAGAAAGAATTGACAATATAAAAAGGAGTTATTTCAGATTTTTTCAAACAAAAGTTTTAATGCAAATACAACAAGCCTGATTAAGTTTTAAAAACAATCATGACTATACCTAAAAAAAAATAATCTTAGGTATAGAAGGAAACGAGGCGTACCTGACGAGAGTGGCTAATAATCGTGACCTCCACAACTATAGAGTCACAAGTATCAACTTTTGAGGTGGGCTTACGCTTAATCTTTACAGCTTTAAAGGCAGTGACAATATTCAAAGAACAAATGTAAAAGAAAAAGTAATCAAAAAAGTTAGATGTCAAAGCCTTATTAATGCTATCAGAGTGACAGTTCAATATTTGCTAAAGTTCAAAGTTCAATATCCGTTCAAATGCCTACAGAGAAAGTCATTTTTTGTCTACACACGTTCCCTCCCTTTATTGATCTAAATATGTTGAATAGCAAAACATTAGTCACAAAGAAAAGAAAAGAAGCATCAATATTGTGGTTCCGCAGTTCTAACAAAAAAATATTTTAATATCACCATGGCCTTTGATTTGTGGTGTAGGGACTGTTGTTACTAGAACACAGCAACAATTTATGTCAGAATCATGTTGATAAAAAAATAAATATATTTAAAATTTACTTGACTTTTGTGCAAGATACGAATATAAAAGAAAAATGGGGACTAGTTGCCTCGTTTTGTTTTCTGAAACAAACAGTCATACGACTGTTCCTTTCAGAACCTACCTTTCCTGACACACACTCGAGCCTTGAGTTTACTTCAGAGCTTCTTAATTTCAAGTGATTCTCACTATTGTAATAAAAATAACTTTTCTTGATTTATTTACCTTTACTGTATGTATGTATTTAAGTAGATACTGCACGATTAGCCTAGTGGTTTAAGCGAAATCCTACATGGGACAACACTTTGTGTGATCCACAAATTGTTGTTCTGATTCTGGGTGTTCTTTGTGTCTGTTTCTTGTATGTTTGTTAAGTCCCCTGCAACACAGGATTTATTCCTAACGTGGGTGTTGTCTTTAAAAAAAAGAAAAGAAAAAAAAGATATTCTTTAATTTCATGCCGCCTCTTTTTTAAAACATTGGAAGAATCTTTAGGCAAAACTTTGTATTTAAAACTACTGTCCTTGTTGAGCTATCTGCACGCTGATGTAACGAATTGGATAGATGACTGTATCGTAAATAAATACCAATGTCCACCTTATTAAAACTAATATCGCGAAACATTTCGTAAAATACAATTAACGTAGCTTTTTATTATTATTACGAATTTCAATCAAATATACTGTGAAATATATTGTTCAATTGAGTAGTCTAAAACGATGACGTCACAATTTGGTATTTAGTACATTTTTCATACAAAATTGTCGTTTTGACAGATGATAAAAAGTAACTAATTTGACTAAGGTGTCATCTGGCCTATTATGCTTGTCAAAACGCATATTTAATTATTTAGTTGTTTGGTAGAGGATTGTTGTCAGCGTATTTTGTAATTTGCGATTTTATGTTTTCGTAATTGACTTGCGTAATTTTCATAGAATGGATATTTTTTTCTATTTTTGTTACATTTTTCATTAATTCGAAACGTAATCTTGTAAAGTCAATAGTTTTTCTCACTAAATGGTCTATCATCAAAAAATATTTATTAGGATATCAAGACATTGGTCCTCACGCAGATATAATGTTATAATCTTTAATTTTCACTGCTAATTTGTTAAAGTGCTAGTATTTCTGAGTAACTGAGCTGGTTTTGTTAAATTTGGTCGATCGTTTAAAGACAAACATGGAACTACTAGGTTGTATATAACGAATATTTTCAATATTAATTTATTTCAACTTTCTTCCTACATAAAAACGTACATTAAATCACACCTGTTTCTCGGGAGGGACAGGCTGAGGCATATTGAACGTGCACTTTTTTGCCAGTGTTTTGGTCTCATGTAATAGGTGGTGAGCCTATTGACGCTAATCTAGACGTTTTGTTTGCCAGGTGCACCACTTGTACGGTGGGGACCTTAGTTCTTGGTTGGGGCCCTAAGGTCTTGGTACCCTATACAATTTCTTCCTAACTTTTAGGATTTCAGTTTCAAAAGTATAAACTAGATGATCTTTTCACTTTACCTCATAAAACAAAATTTTGTATATATAATAATAATTTTGTTATCCAAAATATTGTGAACCGAAGTTTAGGTTTTTCTTTCCCCATAATAAAACAAGAACTTTTAAAAGATCCATATTCTTCCCGACTTACAAGTGAAAATCAACATTAATTTCAAAGAAATGTTTGTTACACTTTCACGAACTTTCAACTCCAATCCGCGGTGCCTAAACACTGTTTTATATTCTCTTCACATTGAGCTGCGGTAGAAACATTTTCCTTATCCTATTGTTCAGTAGATACAATGTTTTTTCTTTTGTTTAAATGTTGTTCTATGTTGCCTGAAAAACACAGGAAAGATAGTGAAAGAATAAAATTTTAAAGACACTATCCAGTTTAGAGTTGTCTCGTTTATTTGTTAATATAATGTACCATTTGCTACAGGGCTCGGTGGTATTTTTATAGAATAACCTTGTTAAACTATCGATTTACAGTCCCATTTCTAATAATATTTGATCGTCAGCGTTATTTAAATCGCTTGATCTAAGTAATTGATTGAGAATTAGGTCAGTAAACAAATTTTTTATAGTGAAGAGCTCTGCTGAAAATTTTAATCAGAGAATACGGAACAAATATACCTCCTAAGTCACTAGACAAATACTCCACTCAAGTTTATGAATAATATACCACAATAATAAGTAGTGTATCAAAGTCTGTGATCGAGGGTTAACTGTAAGCAGTATAATCCTCTAAAAACTTAAATATAAATATGAGTTTCAGATCATTAGCAATCTTATTTTTCAAGCAGTTAAAGGCAAGCCAAAATCATGTATTTCTTTTTATTTTAATTGCCTATGAAAGTGACTCTACTCTACCTGACGGAAAACATGAACAAAATCCAAAACATGTGATCACCATATTCATTCCGAATGCACATAATGCATTATAGTATTTCACACTATGTCAGCCTAGTGAGATACTGTTTCACACCTCGCTTGAAGACGTAAAAGGCATGACAGTCATCGTGGCAGTGTAAAGCCCACTAGTTTAAAAAGACAACTATCACTCCTACATCAATGAGCCTCCTGTCTCGCACTCAGAAACGAGATATGACAGTACGGATGCTGTTGCTTTACATTGGTCTTCCGTGAGAGAGTAGTACTGCCCTGACTAAGTCGGTCCGTTCAAGTTCAATTTCGTGTGGCTCTACTACTGTGGAAAAAAAATTGAATGAAACACAACATTTATCAAGGTTATGAAGACCACTGTTGTCTCTGCGAATTTCATCAACTAATTGCGAGGAAAAACGTAATTTATTTATCAGAAAACGTAACATTATAATTATTTCTTATGATGAAAATACGTAAAACTAAGTTTCAGATTTATTTATAATAATAGTGAAGTTTAAGTTATATTGACAAAGCAATGCTTAAATGCAGTAAACAACGAAGATACAACCCAAGAAACTTACAGCTATTTTTACTTTTTTTTTTGTCTCACTAAAACAACAGTAAATAAAACAAAAAAGAATAAAAACCCGGGCTAGTTAACAGAAACTGTTAACGCGAAACAATTGGAGCCATTTTCTAATCTGGCAGTACGTTCCTTGCATTTTTAAAGAGCACTAAGTAAGTCTATTTGTACAATAATTTACCTAAATGAGTTTCACAAGCAGAATACCTAAAAGTATATTACCTTACTAAGTACCAACTTGTATTTAATGAAGTATTCTTTTAATTTGGAACATTGTTTAGTTTTGGATATATAGAGTGGGTCAATAATTCGCTAACATTTGAATCTCACATCCCGTGCCAACACGTTACGGGAGTTCTTGGGACCGATGCTACTGGAATTTGCTGGCTACAATCATTATACGTTGATTAAATAAGATGGAGCCACTTATCACACAGCCAATGAGTCCCTGCCGGTTATTAAAGATATGTTTCACACAGAAAAGCTGATTTCCAGACCAGGCGACATTCCATGGCCACCTAGGTGTCCAGATCTATCCCCAGCTGACTTCTTTTTATGGGGTTACTTGAAGAATCGTGTCTACATCAATAAACTAAATACACAATTTCAACTAAAATAAAAAAAAATCAGTGAAGAGATGTCGGCGATCTCACGGTCTCTGCCGACGAGTATTCGAAAATTTCAGTGTTCGCTTAGCAGAGTGCAAACGTCAAAACGGTAGTAATTTAGACAATGTAATTTAAAAAAAATGATTCCAACTACTTATCTTTCTTGTAAATAAACAATTTTTGTAATACACCAAATGGTTTTTTATACGATTTATTCAAATGTTTACTAATTCGTAACCCACCCTATATTATTTACATAACACGGGGAAACTTACATTTTACCACAAATAGATAAGTTATTATTCAAATTATCACTACAAAAGCTTTTGAAAAAAGCTTACAAGTAAAAGTTTAGGTTCTCTTTATCTAAAGATAATTATTTTATTCGTGTTTTCAGTTACTGTGACACAAAGACCTTTGTGTAAATTAGATATTTTATTACATCAGTTTTACTTAATGTGATAAATTAACAAACAAACCTTTGGCCCGCATTTCGGTGAACGGTAGCCTTTATTTATAATCACAGCTAAAGTGGAAAATGGAATGAGAATAAAAAATGCTTGATTACATTCTGTCTTTTGCAGAGTGGGTTCATTCCCTACTAGTTTTTATTTTATACCATTTATTTTATGTTGTATAAATACGAACCCTCAAAACCGTGGGTTTTTAAGAGTACTAGGAAACAAAAGTAACAACTTTTTGCTGACATTTTTCACAAAACTTATGATATATACCCGTTTCCATTTACGTCCAGATATCCAGAAGATTTATTTACGCTTGTCACTTAACAAAAAAGCAAAACGTACCTAGAATGTTGAAAAATGGTTCCCTGAAATAAAAAACATGAATCTTAGCATATGATACATATAACAGTTGCAGGAAACGATAGACCTGAAGTTGATAGATTAGCTTAAGCATTTTGAGCCCAAGATATAACCCGGCCATATTTCAGAGACAGATAGCGAAACGCTATTTTTCAAGGGCTGAATAATATTATTGTCTGTATGTTAAGTTGCCAACCATTTGGTATTATTTGAATGGTTTATATACGTTGTATAAGAAATTTAGCAGTTAGCGTATGTGATTGCCGATTAAGAGGTCTCAGATTTGATGCCATGTCGAGTAAGAAAAGCGTTATTGAGTTTTTTTGATTATATAAATGCTTAACACCCCGAAGTTTGAAGTCTTCGCCCCCGTGCCTCAGAGAGGACGTAAAACCATCGGTGTTGCGCCTTATCTCTCCCCGGTCGTTTCAGTAACCGTCCCATCGGATTGTGGCAGTAAAGGAACAGAGATAGCTCCTATGTTTGTGCCCTATAATGTCTTCTGGGTAGTAGGCTGGCCTCCATTGAGACTAGCCGCCGTGGCTCAAAACAGCTGACAATACATCATCATCATAAGAATTCAAGTTACTCAAACATGGTGGCATATTGGTGTAGTCTACGTTAACTGTACTGTAATTACAACTTTATCACTTTTGATTGCCTCATTATCATCTCACTATCCTACCTCTTTCATCTGTTCTATCTTACACATATGTTGAGGTTTGAATAATATATAACATTACGGAAGGGTCTAGTAATTTTGGTATGGGATTGGTCGCATGCGTGATACTAAAATATCTTAGAATACGTTTGCAAGTAGCACGCACGAGAAGGATAAATAAAATTCAGAAAAATGAATAGGGCGAGTAGCTTGAATGAGGTGAGGTCCCTATCAGTGTATACAGAAAAGCTTAAAAATAGATTTATCATTCAAAACCTTTAAAAAAGAAATCACTACCACTACTATACCACATAACGCATGTATTATAAGTTTCAAACTAAGCTGTCCATATATATGCATGATATGAGAATTCAAATAACCCTTCAATATCATACTATCAACTGACAATTTTTGCTAAAACAGTATCGCACGATCGCAGTACCATTACTATCGTAATGGGCTATTACGTCCACGCGTTTCATTTCATTTCTTTACGCCTAAACTGTCTCAGAGTGGCGAACTGCTGAATTGCTAACAGTATGGATGTAAAAATGGATATGGAAGCTGAATTTTGCAGAGTATATAAAGAAGTTGCTGTTTTAAATAAATGGGCTCGATTTATCTATTTTAAATTTTGACATTGATAGTTATCTGTATGCGTCTTTATCTGCACAATGAAGCTTTTTTTTCTATATTAAAAGCCTGCCAAAGTGATTCTACTCTACCTGATGGAAAGCATGAATAGAATCCAAGAGTTGTGATCACCATACTCATTGCAAATGCAGACAATGCAGTATGGCAACCCATATTATGGCGGCCTAGTAAGGTGCTTTTTCACACCCCACTTGGGGTCGTAAAAGGCTTGACAGTCATCGGAGCAGTGTAAGGCTCACACAGTTACCATGATGAACTGTCACCCCTGCATCAATGGTCTTCCGATCTCGCGATCTCAACAAAACACGACAGCACGGATGCTGGTACTTTAGGTTGGTCTTCTATGGGAGAATAGAACTGCCCCGGTCGAGCCGGCGCGTTCGAGCTGAAATCAGCGTGACTCTTCCACCTAATGAATGATGTTTCTTTGACGGGATACTTTGAAATGAGACGGCAACAGTTCTGAATGAACTTTATACAACAGTAAAAATTTAAATGAAATATGTGTGTGCCGATTATTAGATATTTATCGTGTTATTACATCATCATCATCATCATCATCAGCCAGAAGACGTCCACTGCTGAACATAGGCCTCCCCCCTAGAACGCCACGGAGTGGGGCTGGACGCCAACTGCATCCATCGGCTCCCCGCGACTCGGACTATGTCGTCGGTCCACCTAGTGGGGGGCCTGCCTACGTTATTACATGTTATTGAATAATAGTACGTCACATAGAGCGTGGAATTAAAGTAAATCTTATAGAAGATTAAAGATCGAAGTATGTTTGAGATATCGTAATCGAACTTCTTAAAAGATATTTATGAAGTGTCGGAATTTTAACTGTTTCAAAGGCAATTAAATACTTTTAAAATATTCTCGGTTAGGCTTAGTAACTGAAAGTCATCTAGTCTTTTTTTTTCTTTTTTTTTTGTTGTCGGGGTGGAAAATGCCTTCGGATCTCCGGCTCCTCGGGGCCGCAGGAGATAGGAGTATGTGGCGATTCCATTAAAAACCACCCCGGTGGCTGATCTCAGGTGTCCTGAAGGGGACCCGGACCATATTATTTCAGGTCCCCTCCCTACCCTATCACATCTAGTCTACCGTATTCTTTTATAAATTACAAATTAATGAGTTCTTTTAGAGATCTTTACTTTCTCACAATTGTGGTCACTAATGGAAAGACTAAAGGCCTGACACCTTCAATCTTTCCGTCTATTGCAAATGTTACAATGTAGGCAATATTAGACTATTGCACAGTCCTACACCTTTAAAAAATACATCAATAAAACAGTGGTTTATAAAGTACTGTAATAATTAACATAAAATACAATGAAATAAAAAGGTGGACTTTACAGCTGAAATATGTGCAAATAAAAGCCTACCTTTCAGAGGGCTTTGAGAACCACATTGCGACAAATGCGACAGGTATTGCCATTTATCTGTCGCTTCTAATCTTAGTTTTAGCCGCTGTATTGTGAAAGTGGATTTAGCTCTTTACCGACGTGAGTCACATTGATTTGAGATATTTAAATGTCAACAAGCTTTTTCGTTCTCGGGGAATGATCAAAAAATAACTTATATCATTTTCTTAAGACTTGACAAATAAATATCCGTCACTAAAATATATTTAAGGCATTGAGTTATTGTAACGTTGATTATAAAATGAGGGGGTTATTAAAAACTGTAAATAAAATAACGGGTTACTTTAAAAACTTATTCTAAAACTAGTTTTCCACTTTACAACAACTATATATCATAATATTTTTTTTCCCTATAATATCCATTCAGGATTAATCATAGTAAAATAATAATCCGTTAATTACATGTACATACAACAGAGTTATTAGACCAAGGATTAGTAAAATGTACATATTATTTTGACAAAGACAATTAAAACTGAAGTTATAACTCCAAAGTTTGAATATTAATTTGTGTTTCATAATGTAAATATTTGAATATTATTGAAATTTATTTTCAATACAAAGCAGAAATTGCCGACAAATTATAAATTTACCTTTAGATATTTAATTTATAGTGTAACAATGGATTAGTTCATTTTAATATTTAACTTTTATTTCGTAGAGTTTTATTTTTACACTTATGCTTCTGTTGGATTTCAACTTTCAAGTAAACTTACTCATCAATCATCAACAGCCTTTTACAGTCCACTGCTGGACATAGGCAATAGACTCCTTAGCAAGGAGGTTTTGGCCTACTATACCACGCTGGCCAGACGGGTTGGAATAGGTTTTGTTTCAAGTTTTCCTTCTCTTTGTAATGATGTTGTCTTGTATACTTGGTCCCTTAGTCGCCTTTTACGACACCCACGGGATGAATAGGGATGGTAACATTATGTATTCCTAATCTGGCACCACACGGATTTACTTCTTAACTATAATATTTCATGAAGTATAAATTACGTTCAAAAAAAGTAGTATAATAGTCCAAATATGTATATTATATACACACTTGAATTATTTAATATGACGTTAAAATGACATGTTTAAAATTCAAGAAGAAGTTCAACTCTCTCCTTCGTTGTCCCTCCCCTATGTTTGAGTTTGTTGGCTCATATGTTTTTGTGCAGTCCGTTCTTCTTTGGAATGAGCTTCCCCGTTAAGTCAGGATGACTCCCAATGCTTTTTCAATTAAGGAGAAAGTGAAGCAGTATCTACTGAAGCTGCTGGCAGAAGGAACCAATACATAATTGTCACTTTATACTTGTTATCGTATTTTTATAGATTTATATCTACTTGAGTATGAGTATATGTATGTATTTACTCGTATGTATAATTTGTATAAATTTTAGTATATGACAAGTTGCCATATGTGTACTTCATTTATTACATCTGGAACGCACCTACTTCTTATTTTCTCTGCATCACCCAAAGGTTGACTGGTAGAGAATGCCTCAGGCGTTAAGTCCGCCTATGTACCTAAAGTGCATGATGTACAAATAAATAAATAAATAAATGAAATATGATTTGACTGACTGTCATTAAATTATTTCTACAAAAGAACACTTTGATCACCCAGTTCTTCAACATAAAATTTTGTGTTCAGCACCTTTTACTTAGTGAAAACAGTTGCGTCCTCTTAATGCAAATATCATAAATCAAATAAATCAGTTTACTAGTGCTAGTTAAAACTAAAATAAAATCTTCCCAAAAGCTCTTTGAGCTCCTTATTCCAAATTTCTCCAATAAATATACCGTCCTTTGTAACTAACATCGCCAAGGCATGTTTTGTTTATAACTTTAATTGAATTCTGAATGGGAGAAGTTTGTTCATAAAAGTATGGTCGATTTATGTTGGTCCGCCATCTTTGCTAAGATATTAACCAGGAGCCCGAATTGTGAATAATTTAGGGGTAAGATGGGTTCGTAGCAACACCCATTCTTCCCTTATATTTTAAAAGCCTGCCAAAATGACTCTACTCTGCTTGATGTAAAGCATGAATAGAATCCTAGATTCGTGGTCACCATACTCATGGCAAATAAAGTATGGTGATCCACACTGTTCCGGGCTAGTGAGATGCTTCTTCACGCCCTGTTTTGACACGTAAAAGTTATGGCAGTCATCGTGGCAAGGTAATGCTCACACACTTACCACGGCAATTGTCACATCTGCACCAATGGGCCGCCGGTCTGAAACTCACCAACGAAACACGACAGCACCTTTGCTGTCGCTTTAGGTTGGTCTTCTTTTTCTACTATTTTGTAAATGCTACCCATTATATTATATTAGTAAAGGAATTTAGGACTTCAATTTTCAAATTACTATTCTGGAATAGTCGTATTGCGGTAAAAGTATACTGCATAATTAAAATGTTATGATAGCTAATCTGGTATCTAGAATTTCATTTTTAGGTAACATATAATTTATCTGATGGTGCGCAGTAGTTATAGACTGACTGGTTTAATGTTGAAAGTTGTAGTGGTGTTAGGGTAATTTGTTAGCTCTTGAAGTATGTAAACACAATCAAACTTACACAAATTACTGGTATTTCTGCAGTTTAACATTTTTACAAATCAATCAATCGATATAACAATCAAGTAACTATCCAGTCTTATTCCTGCTATAATTAATTATATTCTCGTATCACCACTTAATTAGATACCTAACTGTTTAACCTTTATATCATAATTATGTAATATTAGAATGAGGTTGAAATAATTAAATCCTACCAAACTACGAGTATGTACGAAGTTAGCGTAGCATTGCTTGATTTAATTGATTCAAAATAGAAATGCTTCTTCTCTTCATCTTTATATTCAATCTTTACGGTTGATATTCAAACATTTTTGGCAATCATTATGGGTAGTTGGAGCTTTAAAAAATCTAACAGTAGTCTTTCTAAAGAATTTTGCTGTCATCTAGTATTTGAGTTATGGAGATCTGAAAATAGTTATTCTACGTAAAAATTGAAGATCAGTCGTATCAAAGCAGAAAAAAAGCGACTCCAATTCGGTTCGGTAAAAAGGTTAGCAGCAAAACACATTATAAACTCAAGAACTTTTTGATGGATTATTTTCAGTTTCAGAACAAAGACTCTAAGTTGTTTGTATTAAGAATAATACAAACACTTGAATTTCTATTCTGTCTATTTGTATTTCCGGGACAAAATTCATTCATCCTTTACAAACTCACCATTGAAAGTAGCAAGTTAATGAGGAAAATTATACCAAAAATATCAAATCTCGAAAATACAATTGTACACCAGTTCTTCAGATAATGTATTTTCACACCGGGTAAGTACAATCGTCTACGCAGGCGCTTTTTGTGACATTGTTCCTTCCTTTTGCTTGAAAGCTTGTTGCCCTACTTACTGTAGTACTTATGCAAGGTCAAGAGTATCTGACGTATTCAAGTTCTTATAGCTTGCATTTTATTCACGTGCGTTGTTATTATAACTTATTAGTCTTGTTAGTCTTCAGTGTCAGAATTTTCAAATAACGAAGAAATCATCTATACAGGAAACAATTAAATATAAGTCGTAAAATTACAACACGAGTAATGACACTGGGTCATAATGATCCGTTTCAAATTAACTCTCGTGTATTTCCCTGTGTAAGCACCGTCACATAGTATTCTAAACAGATGGGCACAGAAGGGTTGTACTTTCAGCTACTCAAACATTCGAACCATACGACTGACGCAAAAAAATGACCGCTTAAAACTGCGTCGGCTCCATGTGACGGAGCGTTAAGGACGCCAAGTTAAATAGGACACCCAACTGTACTGTAAAAATAGTACAATTAACTATAAAATCCTTAACAAACACACAACTAATAGAGGTGCAATACATCAATCAGTACATAAAATAATTAAAATACTAATTTGTCTCTGTCTTTTTTGGCATTGAAATAGTATCACTTGAAACTCGCTCAGGCAGGTATGTGACGAGGCCTATCAATAATACATTTTCCACCCATGTTGCACAAATAAAAACGAGTCTTTAAAACACAAAACACAAATAGAAGAAATGTAGTATCACAATAAAACTATCGGAAATGGCATTTTTAGGCATTACAGATATTCGATATTATTCACGTCTTCATAAATGAAATATCTGAATAATTTCAGACGCATTAGGGATTCTTTATTCAGATGTAAAGTATCCGCGTCACATTATCACATCACATCATATCATATCGACATCAATTTTAGAACATCAAATTTAAAGAGATGTTGGCCAACCATACCACCGTGTCAAATGGGTTATAGGGTTTGTTTCAGTTTGCCTTCTCCTTCCAATGATGACCTCCTGCATAGTTTCAGGTTAAATTATGACACTAAATAGCGCCATTTTCTATAATTTTGTAAAATAATATCAATTAATCTGAGTACTTTTGTTCCAAAAACACGTAAACGTAAATTTTATTTCTTGTAATACTTATAAACATTCGCATTTAAAGGAGTTCAATGCTTCGAGTCGAAAGGACGACCGCGGTACAAGTCCTTTCGTCATTTTTCTTCCTCTCTATTTCGTACTGTATCCGAAATCAGAGATAAAAACATGACTCATTATGTATCAAAATTACTTAGTAACATTCGAATGTAGCAACTCGAATTATTGGCCTAATTTATTGAGAGCGAACATGAAAATGGTCGGCAAATTCTCAAATATTTAGGCTCGAATGGACGACTTTATCACTGTAATTGAATTTTAGTTTACTAGATTGTAGTTGATATAAAAATTTATTTTTCGCTAATAGATCTATAACAATAAGCCTGTTATAAGATGAATATTCTACAAATTTCGTTAAGACATTCGTTTTCGTTTCGAAATTGGTTTTATAAAAACTTAATTTCCTGACAATAATATCTGGATGTTGGAAAACAAAACGTTTCAGCTAAATATTGACTGATAAAATTTTCTTCTAAATTGACAATACGTTGACAAATAATTGATAAAAGATAGTCAATCACTGATAGCCAGAGTCTAGATTAGTTAAAGTGTCATTAACTTTGTGAGTTGTATAGGATGAGCGTGATATATCCGTGTGGTGACGGATTAAGAATGCAGAGTGTCTCCACTCCAGTGTAAGAAGCTACTAAGAAAGCAAATTACGTAGAACAACATCAACGAGAAGATATGGAAAACTTAAAACAACCAACTCATCTCGTCAGCATGGTATAGTAAACCAAATCCTCCTTTCTAAGGTGAGATTTATGATCAGCAGTGGACTGTTAGAATACCTCAAGTAACCCAAGTACTCAGTAATGGGTTCACATTCACCATTACCTCACATTTCAGACAGTTTCGGAGATCTGACACGGAACGCCAAGTTTCAAACTAAGTAGAGTTTGTACTATGAAAAAGTAGATTGACTGATAAAACAGACATGTTAAATAGAGAACATCCTCAATTTCTGAAACTAAAATTTACAGATCGTATTAATATTTATTTTAAACTGAGAGTCGAATCTGAGACCTTCAACCAGATAGATTACATACATTGAATATATATTAAACACAACACCAACCACTGTACAACAAATCTGTGTAGTGATGGATTAAGAATACATAGTGTTACCATACCTATTCATACCGTGGATGTCGTAAAAGGCGACTAAAGGAACAAAGTATGCAAGACAACATCATTACAAAGAGAAAGAAAACTTGGAACAAACCCTATTCCAACCCGTCTGGCCAGCTTGGTATAGTAGGCGAAAACTTCCTTGCTAAGGAGAGGCATATGTCCAGCAGTGGACTGTAAAGACTGTTGATGACCAACCAACGTTATTTAATTCTACAAATGAAACTAAGAAATCCAAAACTGGTAAGAATAGAGACTGTAATCACCCCTATCCTTCCCATGGATCAACATCACTGTAAAGAGAAGGAAAAATTGAATGACTTGCTTTGAATGGAGGAAATTACGCAGAAAAACCTTACTGAAAAGTGAGGCAAACTTGATACAAACTCAACCCAACCCGTCTGGTCAGTGCGGTATGGTAGGCCAGAACCTCTTTGTTAAACAGAGGTCTATATTCAACAGTAGGCTATTAAAAACTGTTGATGACGACTGATGAAGTACGACAAATATTCAGTATGAGATATTTTTAATGCACATATCAAAGATGTATAATGTTCTATGTAGTATTATATTCTTAGAAAAGCCAATACCCTATTGCCGTCTTCAAAACAACAAAAGCGTATCTAAATAACTATGAAATAAAACTTAGATTTGTAAGCTAAAATAAACTTTCTGAACAGTATAAATCATTGCTTGAAATGCTTATACAGCTATTCATGTATGTATTTCGGGAAAGTTTTGGACCCTTTTAGTGGAATTAGTACGATGGAAATCCAACCACTAAAGAAGTTAGTATTCTTTACGAATCAAATTATGGTTGTGAATTTTGTATTATCTTACTTATTTTATAAATAGCATTGTGATTTTCCTGTTACAGTATAATGTATTAAATACTCAAATATTGTCGTGAAACTTTCAGTGAGTACCGAAAAAGCTTAAGGTGAAGAAGACGACAATGATGTGTAAAATATGACAACACCTAAACCAGTCACTTAGATATTCTAATATCTATGTATTCTTTATGTCAATACGGACTAAAATCTTACATAATTGTAGTTTTATTACTTTTAATTCTAATCTTAACTTGCATAATATTACAGGTGAGAAAGTCTGTTTGGTAATCTTTCAGTTTAAAACTACTCAAGCTGTCATTATATTTTTTTATATATACTCACCTCAAGCTTATGTAAACCTTTCTATCAATAATATAATTCTCACTGACTCAGTACGTCAAATTGAAAAAAAATACTTGGTTTTTGCAACGTTTTTCGTTGATCGTCTAATCCTATTGGAGGTAGCGTAAAGTTATGTAGTCCATAGTCTTTTAGATTCATAGATACAGTACACAAAATATTGTAGATTAATAAGCTATCACATCACTAGATAATTTTTCAATTTAGTCCTGTTTTTTCCGAGTTAAAAGCGCTCCAGCAAATCAACAAATAAACTCTTTAATTATATTACATCGGTATTTGAAACCCATGGAACTGTCCCTCAAGCTTGCAGCTCGAACTGCCGACCTACATTCCCGCTACGATTGGAGGGTGCCTGTTGAATTTCTTAAGAAATTCCATTAATGACAGAAATATTTCGCTCATTTTAATTTGAAAATAATAACGTATGGATAATACTGCTTCTTATAGAAATAAACTAGACCTTATTTCACTTGCGTGTGACCATAATATTTTGGGTTGCAAGTCTTATAGTTGTAAATAATATAAAAAAGACTTTCAAAAATAATTTTCTTTTGTGACCCTTAAAACTGCTTAAATCTGGTCACTGGAGTTGTGTCATATTGCAAAAATACAATAAAAGCGCACTATTTTGAAACTCGCTCTATTAAACGTGTTAGATTTCATTTTCATCTAACATTAACTATTCAAATTCATCAGTGCCACGTTTACTTTGGTGTTTGGCGGAAGGTTGATGATACATCTTCTTTTTCTTCACTTCAACAGCATTTAAAAGTCTACTACTGGACAAATGCTTGTCTTAAAAAAAGATTTTGGCTTACTATACTACGTTGGCCAGACGAGTTGGCATAGGAGTTTGAATCAATTAGTGCCCGTGGAAGCGGGCAGGCGCTAGGACGGATTTGGATGTCGTAATAACAGCTGTACCCGGATCCTTCCTATGTCAGGCGCAGAGTGGCACACCGTGTGGTTTTAGTCGCTCCGATTCCGACACACCACCCCGCCGTAAACCCCGGGGGGGTGACGGCCCGTTGGGGGTTTGAACAGGTTAAAAAAAATGACACAGGAGTTTCTTTTCAGTGACGTTGTACTGCATAGTTTGCTCCTTAGTCACCTCTTACGGCACCCATCGGATAAATAAGGGTGACAACACTCTATATTCTTAATCAGTCACCTCACAGTTTACGATATATGTTACATCATATCTAAATGCATGTTTATAAAATCAGCAATAGTTTATTCAAAAAATATGATTTAAAACCTTTCTTACCACTCAACACAAGAAGAATGTATCAAATCCGGATAGTACTTCAAGTATTATTTCAGTCTTCAGTTTTATTAAAATAATACTTAGTACAGATGTAAAACTTTATATTGAGTAACGGCACACAAAGTTACCAAAACAATATCTATACAAAAGTAGGTATTTATAGGTAAACCGACGTGCATTGTCAAGTCTCGAAGTGTATACGGGACGTCTCCAATATCTGGGTCAAGTCGTCGGCATTCGACCGCACCTTAATAAAGTCCCAGGAACTAGTTTAATGTACAATATTTGCTATGTGAGGTACATTGTCAGCTCGTAAAAGATGTTTGGGGATAAAATGAAGAGGGACACTTTACTTACTTTCCTTTTTTGAAGAGGGTTTTTCGGAATTAATTAGAATTTTGGTTTGCGGTGTTTAGAAATATATTTATTAATGACCGTTTAGCTGAGTATGATTTTAATATACTTTTATCAATAGAATTAAAGATTTACTACTACATTTAAGATTGAAGAAATTGTGTAATGAAAAAACTATCATCATTCATCATCAACAGCCTTTTACAATCCACTGCTAGACATAGAACTCTCCTTAGCTAGGAGGTTTTGGCCTACGATACCTCGCTGGCCAAATGGGTTGAAATAGGGTTTGTTCCAAGTTTTCCTTCTCTTTGTAATGATGTTGTCTTGTTTACTTTGTTCCATTAGTCGCCTTTTACGACACATACGTGATGAATAGGGGTGGTAACACTATGTATTCTTAATCTGTCACCACACGAACGAAACTATGAAAACTATGAAATTCATTAAATACTCGTAAGTACTTAATATTATTAATATTGCGAGTGTGTTGTAATATGCATTTTGACAATCGTTACAATAAATAAAATATTTTTCATACAAAAATACATAAAAAATATTTGTCGAAATACAAGAACATTCTTGTAGCGCCACCTCCAAGAATTCCCAACGTCTTCTAAGTTTCAAGGACATGAAACGATAGTGACATAAAAAGCGTGATTCCTTACTAATGCACACTAAATCACAGTATTTTCCGATATATGAGAGGTAACTTAGTCATTAAATTATCACAGAGTATTGCTTCTACTCGACCTTCGTTACAACAAAAGCTATAAACTCCCATATAACAAACAAATGACCGTTAATAAGCAATTTATAATCTTTACACTTCAACCTTCAGAATAACTCGGGTTATTGTATATAAGACGTACAAAGTTTACTTCAACAAAAAAGTTTACAGCCCTTCATTTTTTTGGCATACAAATAAGCTGTCAAACAAAAATCATTGCTAATTATGCTCAATGTTGTACAAACAACAAAGTTCTTTGGGTACAATGCGAAAAAATTAATTATACTAGTAATTAGAAAATTTCGTTCACAACTTATGGGAAAAGTACGGCAAAATTTTATTAAAGCATGTTAAGATCACATGAACGGTATTTTATGGATTTCAGAAAATCTGTTTTAATGTGGTAAATATATTTAATATGTGTTATATAACTTACATATCACCAAGGTTTGGATACAAACACAAACATTTTGTGTTTGAGTTGAGATGGTAAACGTTATCAGCCGCACTAGTATGAACTGTGTGACAGCTTTCAGCGCTTTTCATTACATAGCAAAGTAATTAAGACTACACTGTGTTTTAAAATACAGTTATAAAAACACAGTGATTATACGATTCATAGAAAAAAAAAGATAATAAAAATTTAACAAATATGTATGTGTTTGTATTTGTCTATACAGGTGCGTGCATGCACGTGTGTGTATGTACGTGCATGTGTGTGCGTGTGTATGTGTGTGTATACGAGCACATATATACGTGTGTGTTTAATTGTGTATAATGATTTCATAAATATAAATAATTATGGACAAATGACGTGACGCTTTTATATAACACCAATAATGATGTTGTATAACAATTATCTATGCAATACAACGATGGCCAATGGAACTGTAAAGTTCTGAAGTGGCGGCCGCGTATTACAAAACGCAGCGTTGGTAGGCCTCTCATAAGGTTGTCCAACGACTTGGTGAAGATCGCCTAAGTCGTTGGGTGCGAGCGGCATGGGACCGACTGTTGTGTGTCTGTGTGTCTAGCTGTGGAATCATAGATCCTAAGTAATCGGACCGATTTGGATGTGATTTTTCTATTTGAATAAGGATAAAAGTTGGACGTTTTGCTGTTTTAGACTTTATTAAATTTTAAATTGGAGCTTGGAATTAATTCTAAAGTGTCACAACTTTCTTGCTGTATTCTGAGTACCTCCTTGCTAGGGAGAGACCTATGTCCAGCAATGGACGTCTTTTACCTGAAGTGATGATGATGATACATAACAATTTAATAAGGATTATTTGTGATTAAATTGTCCATTTAATTATTCAAAGTATGGAATCAGCTACATTACTACAAGTAAATTTTTTTTTCACAGATGTATTTAAATAAGATTTGAAACTTAATTCAAAATATTAAATAGAAATAACTCGAGTTTAAATTTAGTTAAGGAGCTTAATCTAATAAGTAAGCAAACCTCCATTCGTATTTTAATATTTCATGATAATATCGATAATGATCACCGATTAGGTTTAAAGGAAACAAAACAGATTATCATCATTTCATTTAACATCGAAATATGTGAGACAAAAATATATTTAGAATAAGGCTATAATAATATCAAATTGTAATTAAAATAAAATCCTAAAACCATAATCTTACGCTACACGAGCGAAAATTATTCACATTGTACACACGTACCTTTCTACCCTTGACATAACCTAGGCCTAAGAACACAATACCCTGTGTACCCTCCAGGGTTCGTCTATTGTTATACTAAGCAAGTTCAGGGATCGGGTCATATTTATTTTACATTATCAATTGGGACCCTATCTCCTTCTATTGGAATTTATGTTCAACCACTGATTAAATGACGACTTCTAGCCGACGGCTCGTTCACCGTACTGCTTTACTACACCGTACTGCTACATAACAACACAGCATTCTGATCCTCAGTTTACACTACCACGATGACTGTCATGCGTTTTTACGTCCCTATGAAGGACGTGAAAAAACATCCCACTACTTTACTTTATTGTCTGCATTCGCAAAGAGTATGGTGAGAAACACTCCTAGATTCTATTCATGCTTTCGTGTCTCAGTGGCACAGCGGTAGTGAATGCGACTGCTGTCCTTGAGGTCTCGGGTTCGGTGCCCGGGTCGGACCAAATGTTTATATGATCTGTCATTTTTTTTTTGTTTTCTTTATATAGGATAGGATGTTTTCTTCATATAGTATGTATGTATTTCCAAAAAAAAATATAAGTGTTCTATCAGTCAGCCTAGTTATTAAAGTACAAGGTCTACTTAGTTTGAAACTAGATAGCGTTGTGTGTGAAATATCCGAATTAATGTTCGATATTTTTATTATTATATTATTATTGCCATCATTCAAAGTAGAGCCACTTTGGCAGTTTCTAAGCAAAATAAATTGAAGATAGATTTTGTTATCAACATTTCTTTATATTAGTATTACATTTTTAGCTATAAAAGTATGGGGGTAAACGAGTCTGAGAATCACCTTATAGAAAACGACTATATATGCCTATGGATACTTACATCTGTCTCTCAATTAATGATTATTCAACCAAAGAAAGAAACCACACACTTTGTTTAGACACATAGTGTCAGTGTCTTAAACAAAATGGTGACAAGGGTTGAAACATAATGTAATACAAATGTAATGTAAAAAAGTATAAATAATTTTACATTTAGATTAATACAATTTGCAGCACCTTTAATGCAATCAACAGAAAGCTGTTTTTCCTGTACTAATAATTAAGAGTTTGGATTTAAATTACATTCAGTTGAAACTTTGCATTTGGAAATTATAGTCTACAAAATGGTAACAGCGTAACGAATTTTTCTATTTGCTTGCGATGTAGGTATACGTGTATGCAGCTGGGAAGTTAAGTGAATTAAATGCATCATTTTACTTTGAAAACTGAGGATGTTACTTCCATATATTCGTATTTAACATTCGAGATTAAATGAACTGCCTTCAACAAATATAAGTGGAACATAATGGTAAATATATTTAAAAATGATACATATATACTATACCAGCGTGGTATAGTAGGCCAAAACCTCCTTGCTAAGGAGAGGCCTATGTTCAGCAGTGGACTGTAAAAGGTTGTGGATGAACGAGTTTATATATCTATTTTTCAGTTTGTTGCTAGTGTTGACATGTACTAGATTCGTTTGTGGCCAGTATCTTTGCTAAACAATATCTTGATAATTAGTAACACAAAAAAACAGTTTCGGTTTAAGAAATCTGAAAATATGACTGGATATTTTTGACCCTATCGAAATACCAATTTATTTAAATATGAAACTAAATGACAGTTCTATTTCTACGTTAGTACGCTCTAAGTAATAGCAGTTTATTAGATACTAGCTTTTGTTCGCGGCTTTACTCGCGTGGAATTTTGTCTGACGCATTAAATTTCGTAAGAGATAATTTTAAATAAATACATATTTTTTGTTTTTAATAAAAAGTTACTCCTAATACCTCCAAAAATACGTGTACAAAATTTCATGATGATCGGTTGAGTAGTTTTCGTGTAAAACCGTAACAAATAAAGTTACATTGACATTTATAATATTAGTAAGGAAGAATCGCTTATCTAATAAATTAAAAAATGTTATTATTGTATCTAAGATATAAAGAATAATTTATAAAAATCAGGAAAACACTGTCACATTTTAAATTCATTCCACCATGAAATAACTGATTAATATTTTTACTCAAAACACAACTACAAAAAAATTAATTACGCATAGAGACAACATCTTATTCAAAACTCTTCGCTCCGTTGTGCCCAGAATACAATTCATTTAAGGGGAAGATATAATATATTACGATCAATAAACCTGCCTCCGGGGCTCTGTAATAACAACAGACGTGTCCATGTTACTTTTTGTGCATATTCCTAATCCCAAGAGTGACATTCACAAATGGTGAGAAGGCAAAATAATCTATCTTCTATGGTACGGTAATTAATACGAGCTCAGAGGGGAAGTGATGCAAGAATCTTTTAATTTTTATCTTGCAAAAATGTTAATGACACACTTTTAATGTTTAAGATTTGAAACACGGTAATTTTGAGCGTTGAAAAATATGATTTATTGCAGATTTACTTTTATGGGGCGTCTGCATTTGCATTGATATTAAATTTTGGAACCAAAATGCGTTTCTCAGTGTCGTTTAAGTGAAAATAATTTTTATTAAGGGTTTATGTTCGTGTGGTGTCGGATTAAGAATACATAGTGTTACTACCTCTATTCATCCCGTGGGTGTCGTAAAAGGCGACTAAGGGACCGAGTATACAAGACAACATCATTACATGGAGAAGGAAAACTTGACACAAACCCTATTCCAACCCGTCTGGCCAGCGGGGAATAGTAGGCCAAAACCTCCTTGGTAAGGAGAGGCCTATGTCCAGCAGTGGACTGTAAAAAGCTGTTGACGATGATTATGATATTTACTCATAAAGATGCATAAGTGATTATAATAAGCAAGCAAATGAAATACATAAATATTTTGGACACACGACACAACATCATCTAACCTCAAATTTAGTAGAACTAGTACTATGAAGACGAGATTGACTGATAGGATGCTACTATATTTTTTATAAATGCACACATATTACAAATAGAAAACACCCCAAACTAAGTAAAAAATATTTACAGGTCGTATAAATATTTTATCCGACCTGGGAATCGAGCAATAGACCTTAGCACAGCCGTCACAAACGCTACTATTGCGCCACCGAAGTGAGATTCCATACCTGAGAAATACATGACTCAGCGCAAAAAATGTTTCCCTCTATTTAGGATCAGAATGGATTCGAAAAGGAGAGTAAAATTCCTGTTTAAAATAGTCGTTCCGACCCAGACATTAAACAAACACGATTTCAGCAAAATGCTTTGTAAAGCTGCACTCGAAAATTATCGAAATATCTCAGATAACAAGGTTTGTTTTTGCTTGTGTGATTAATTTTTTGAATCACGAACGGAAAGAAAATAGAAAAATCTGGCGAGGACATAATAACGTTTGGCTTATAGTATGTAGCACGTGGAAAAAACTACGTTCGGGACTCTCAATTCTTTTGTTTGATGTATAAGCCCCGATTTATTCGCTGTAATATTAAAAAGGTACCTGCGATCAACCGTGACCAGGGCCAGTGTAAATCGATTGACCTATCTTGTAAATGCTTGTTTGTTCCTAATTCGATCAATTTTGAAGATAGATTTAGATTATCACTTAAATTTCTGAAGGTATCGTAATCTTTTAATGTTTACACATTATAAAAAACATGCCAATTTAAGAGTACTGGTAAAAAATATCTTTTATTTTTTAAGTAATTCAATTTAATAATGAGTAACACTATTCGATGTGACATCAAAAGTCGACCCTTCCATGAAGAATTTATAAAAAAAGCTAATCAAGTGAAAATTTTGTTAAATATTTAGTAAATCTAAAAACTATTTTTAGTCCTAATAAAAATATAGCTTTCGCGTTGAAATTCTCGATATTATCACGGCTAATCACTTTATTCTTAGAATTTGTTACATCGATACTTATATAAATCAAAATACTTACCCAATCCTGTAAATCGATCTTTCTACACAATACCGCGTTATTAATCCCTTTGAAACGTAATTTCTCAAATAAATACTAATAAAGAAAGTTTTCTTATTATTTCATAGTATTCAAAATAAATTTATTCTTAAAGCTTGATAGCTTTAAGTAACAGTAATTATTAAGAAATATATGTATACTGACACATACATACATTTCTTAATGATTACTGTTACTCATTATATAATAACCACAGTAATACATTTCAACAAATTAACAAAACGACACACATGTGTTACTCAGCACACTCATGTCTAATTAATTAGAACTGCAAAATTTAAGTCATCGTGCTGAGATAATCTTAAGTAGGGAAATTGTATTATTTAACACGTTTACGTGTTCGCGTTAAAATATTTAGACAAATACTGGTAGTAAAGCTCTTTGGGGTGGCTTCCGACGTTGTTGTGGAGGTAGCGAAGGGATTTTTCATCCCTCACGCACCCCGCGTCTGAAAACCTCATGTTTCGCTGCAATCTACACTGATTTCACATTCTAATCCAATTCGACCTTTTTGCAACTTTGTTAGTAAATTTCTGAAGCTTAAACAGAAAGTTTTTGTATATTTTCGAATTGAAGAAACTTACGCACTTATCTTTATCTTTTTTCTTTCTTTTTGATATCATGTCATGTATATTTATGAGATATTATCATAGCGAATACTTTTGAGATTAGTTAGATGTCATATTTATTGTAAAAAAATATTATTGCCTCCAAATATTATGTAAAATTAATATCGCTGTATATTTTTAGACAAAGCAAAAATTATTTTAAAATCTCTGCCTTAGAAAATAAATTGGAGTACAGATGCACTTAGACAAAAAAAAATTAGACGGAGACTAGTATTTCGAATAGGTTGAAGTATTTTTTTTATGATACTGGGGGTTTTGCAGAAGGAAAGTGACTACCGCCTATCATGAATGCTCAACTCAGGAGTAACGAAGAGCTTACCCACTATGTCGATCACAAGGCAGATCATCATCATTATCAACTAATCGTAGTCCACTACTGGATATAGGTCTCTCCTATTACATGCTGTACAAACAATAGATAATTTTTCAGTAATTTATGGAAGATGTTTCATGTGGTGGGACGACCACACCGCCTTTGACATAGAAATCACAGCGGGAATTTAATCAGTGCAATTAAGAACGTTGGTTGGTATACTGCTATTTTTCTCTTTGAGAGCAAGTGCTACCTAATTTGTCTCTTCTTGTGTTTCAGTTGCCCGCGTTAGAGTGATAAAGCCGTACGTCATTATTGGTGGTTACGTGTGAAGCGGTTATCAGAAATTTGAGGTGGTAGGATGAGGCCCCTTGGTGCAGGGGTGACAGTTATCGTGGTAAGTATGTGCAATACAATGCTATGATGACTGTCATGTCTTTTACGTCCCCAAGTGAGGCGTAAAATAGCATCTTAATAGGCCACCATAGTCTGGGTCGCTATACTACATTGTCAGCATTCGCAATGACTATGGCGACTACAACTTTTGGATTCTATTCATGCTTTCCATCAGGTAGAGCAGAGTCACTTTAGCAGGCTCTTAAAATAAAAAAGAAAAAAAAATCTAGTTCTGGTAGTTTATCCCCACTATAATAATCGTGTACTTACTCTTCCACACATTTATATATATTCAAATACCACTTATACTCTAGAATCGTCGATTTAAAACAGAATGTTCAGGTAAATATATGAACTAGTGCACGAACCTCGTGGAGTTCAACATAAAGTCTGGCAGTATCGTTTTTACCCATCAATTTGCTGATAGCAAAGCGTTTAGTCTACAATAGTTATAACTATAAATGGATCAAAAGAAGTAAAAAAATCTCTATCTAGCATTTCAATACTTAAAATGGCAAAATAATTACATTAAATTAATCTTTAGATAAACCTATTATTTTCGTATTACTTTCAAAGCTTTTTATTTAATATCTTAGTGTAAAGAAGGCTTTCTTTTCAAGACCTTTTTAGTTGAGGCAGACAGCCGGCGGGACTGCGACGCGGCCATAAGCGATTAAAGTGTACCGCTTAGAGCTGGGTGCTACACTATAGTTGTCTTGGGCCGAATCACCGTGCCGTTCAGTCCGCTTTCTGCCTCAGCCTTAAATATAAGAGTATCAGGTTTCAAAGTGGCAGTAATCTGCTTATTTGAGAAGCTTTAGTCTATTTACACTGTAATGAGTGTCTTAAGTTTTAATTTCATTAAAGAAATTAGCAAATAACGAATTCGAATAATACGTGAACTTTTTTGTCGTTAAGCGATTGTATAGCAAAGTTCGTGAGATTCTGGATACTGAAAGTTTAAATGTAGAAGAAATATAATACACTACAATTGTAAATGATGTTTTACAAACCACGTAAAAATTAATACAAAAACTTAAAGTCGATTTGGTATACATTGACTGAAAAGTCTATTCTGGATAACGACAGTTCCAATTTTATTAGTCATCAATTTAAAACAACACATTGGAATCAGAAAAAACACTATACACTCATAAATTGTACTATATACCTCCAGTGTAGCACGAGAAAACAGTCCACCAAACATTTCACTCCTCATATTTCTCAAAAACTTCATCTAACTTCAATAAACTATTATGAAACTTATCCGTAGAATCTATAGATTTCGTAGCCTGTACGGTCTACGATTACGTAAAACAACTACGTTCTTCGAATTCAATTTATTATAATTATAGAACTATCGGTGGTAATGTAGCCGATATTCAAAGTAATTTATCGGTGTTTAAAAATGCTATTCAAACACTTTATCTCAGTCTTTGCTAACATAGTAATCTATAGATATATTGGTTTCAACGTGATAATCTCAGGAATCATCAGTCAGTTTTGAATCTCTTGTTAACAAGAAGATCAGTTTGGGAATATTTTTCTGTCATCCTTTAAAGTAAAGTAACAATCACTTTTAGAAAGATAAACGTCACCTGGCACGCTTGAAACCTTAAGAGATACAAATTCGTTTAGGTTGCTATTCCCAGGATCAGGGGAATAATATTTTTGAGTCTGGTAATTTTATTCCTTTCATAATAAGGAACCATTGCGATTAATTACTTTGCATTCTCAATAATCACAGTACATCCATGCCAAAATCCATTAGAATCCGTAAAAGTATCTTACTTTTGCTAAAAAAATATTAGCGGGAATTGATGTTTAATGAAAGAAACAGTAGATGGCATTTTATCATCTCTATTTCTTTACCTAACAGAGTTATCGTGAGTTTGCCAGACAAACTCGTCTGGAGTGGAGCCACGACCTTATTTATAGAAAATCAGTGTTAAGTAAGCAGATACTTCGTTGCTTTTGTGTTCAAACGAGTGGCGATATCAGAATTCAACCTCCTCCCCCTTTACTGATGGTTCCGAATATAGCACGTATTTTTTTTGTGGACACAATATCCGTTTATCGGTAAGGCAGTATTTCTCACCCCCTAAAACCATACAGATTGCCGTCGTCAGAGCTTTCGTTGAGGTATCAGGACCCTAGGAAAGAAATATCCCTGAACTTTTTCTCCAATAGAATCCTGTCTTAAAAAATACTTTTACTTTAAACAAAAAAAAGTTGAATTAGACTAGTAATGCACCTTCTAATATACAAGTAAACTAAGATATTTTTATCGAGATAATATATCTCAAAATTTGCTCCAAAGGGAGTCATCTATAACGCACACTATTAGTTACACTTACCCCCGAGATATATATGTATACATAAAGGGTGTCTTGGAGACCGTAATCGTACGTAAACTTGGGTGGAAAGTTATCGATCAGACTTGCCTCCCCTAACGGCAGTAACATAACAATCCAAATTCTATAAAGCAACTGAATTTATTTTTTAATTGCTTTCTGCGCTGTTTACAGAGGTGTATGAGTACAGTTACGAAGACGTAGTAGGCTATTTACATAAGTCCCCCACGAGATTGCATGTTGTTGATGAGTTCGTAACATCATTAGAAAAATACTAAATGAGATGTACAACAATGTCAACATATCCGCCGTTTCAAGATGTGCTTCTAACACACGTTTCGACCTTAAAAATTTGCGCCTGGACCTCCGCTCAAAAAGACAGGAAATAATCATTTTGTTTTAAACACTAAAAGTCACAACAAGATGACAGCAAAATATTCCTCCTATCTGTGACTGTGCCATTGCGCGGTTGTAGATGTTTGATTACCTAGTTCTGCAAATGTGATTTGATAACAAACCTATAAAAATATTCACCATTCATATACCATAAGACAATGAAATAAAACAAACGTTTAATGTTTGTAAACAACAGACATGTCCGTGTTATAATAATGTGCTCATTGCAAAGGAGTATAGTTTACATTAGTAAGGAATGTCGGAGAGCAGTACAATGAACAAAGAAAATACCACCGTGTATATTAACAATAATATTTTTATTTACTTTCACTAAATAATATCCAGGTAATACTATTATTGAATTTATCTTGGATTTTCATTTTAGATAAACTTATCTACATACATAAAACTATACATTTAATATTTATTTTGTCTATTATATTTTGTATTCGTTTTAGTTTTGACCGAGACTACATTTACATTGTGACACAGAGTCAACTATTGATACCTGACCTCTGTTGTCAAAAGTTAAAAGTGTGTTGCCAAACTTTGATATGAGATACGCTTTTTTTTTTAATTTTGAAAGTCATATCGATTCGGAAATAATATATAATTGAAAATACAAAATAAAAAGAATCCTAATAGCGCCATAGACTATATTATACGAGTATTTTGGAAGATTGCACATGAATATTTCGTCACGTTTGAGTTCAGTGTAATTATTGATATAATATATTTTCATTATAATGTAATTAAGCTACAGTTCGATAACATCGATCAATACTATTCATATGAACACTAAAATAAATAAATATTTTTTTTATATTCATCAGAATACAATACCTAAACCTTTTAAATTATAAGATGTCAATGTCACTGTGCGGCATAATGTAATATTGACCCTTCTCATTCTTTCAAGACATACCCCTCGGCTGGAACACGATAACACATCCTAACACCCTCACGCACACGTAATCCGCAGGGGAGCGAGCTTATGCCGCGGGTCGTTCCCTTCCCCCTGACTTCGCAGGGGGAAAGATGCTTAGTAATTACTATTAGACTTTCTTATCTTGGACTTATGAAGTTATGTCATTTAATTTTTTGATAAAACGGTTTATTGCTATGTGTAAAAGTATGATTAAATTAGTAATACAATATAATTATTTTTAAGAAAGGTTAAAAGTCTAAAAAGAAAAAAGAATATGATGTTAGACTTCAATATTCATAACTAGTCTATTTTACAGTAAACATGGTTATAGTTTTAAACTAATGTACAGTATCCTAAAGTTATACAGTTTTAGTATAACTTAGACCAACTATAAACAACCGGAAAGTAAAAAAATATTAATTTAAATCATTAAGAACATGAAACCCTAATCTTTTTTGTTGTTCTGCTCTTATTCTGAAACTCAATATCATATCTCTGTGTGCTAAAAAATACGTATTTATAGTACACGATTCTAAAGAACAAAATTACCGTGGAATATTTTACAAAACAATTTACAATGGTTCATATTACAGGAACTTTTTACCTTTGGCACTAAACTTCATTTGTAATCCGTGGTAATTAGTAACTTGGAATGTTTTGAAAAAGTTATAAATAAAATTATTGGTAATTAGTTTAAATATTTATTATGTTAAAGTTTTAATGTATAAAACAAATCAAGTTGGTTGCATCACTTATCTCAAGAACTGCTGAGCATATTTTCATAATCATTGAGATCTTTATTTTTTTTAGATTACTTTAACGCCCGTTATTTAGCAAACGCAATACATACATTATACAAGTAAATTTAAGTAGTAAGTGTCAGGGCTGTCCCACAGGTACATCTGTATATTATATTTAAAAAAATTATTTTTGGAAACAAATCAAATTTATTTCAATATTTTAATCATATGATGTATAAACATATATATACATGTACTCCATATCGTGACTTATAATAGGATGTGGGGAACCTAAAACGTACGTCACCCCAAAAGCCCGTAAGCAGCCTGTAAGACGCTTCAATCGCGTGTCAATTCGCAGTGACGCGTGAATATTGTAATTGTTTTTCAACTTTCACGACTTTTGTACATAAAAGTTGAAATGTCGGGACATAAAAATATCACGGCTTTTTATTATTACCGTGATTAAGTTCTGATTTATGTAAAAAAAAATAATGCTAATAATAGTACGCAGTATATAGTTAACTTTCTATAATTTTATATTATGTTAAATTTAATTTTATGGTAAAATGGAATTAATTAAACATACTTCATGAAATTAAACAAAATGAATAGCCCAGTTTTTTACATAGAAATACTTTCTAATATTGATCTAGATTTTGTTTACGATTACGTATTTATCATATAACTATCGTATTAAAATTTCAGACACATTGATGACACAGAACGGATAAACATATTAGGGATAAAACAATGTAGACTAATTCAAACAACATATTAATGAATACACATATTTGTATCGAATAGAAACTAAAGCCGCGACCTTAGTCGCATCATATTAACCACCAAACAGAAGTCTTAACCTCGACACTATAAAATTTATAATTTGTTAACGTATCACATAAAACCTTTAGTTAATGTTAAATTTACTCCAATTACTTTTACTACGTACAATATAACAACGCCCAACATTACTTACAGACGCTATCTAACAATTTCGGGCGGTATTATAAGCTTTGTAAGTAGTGACAGCCCTACTAGATTGACCCACACATGTACACGTATACACACGTCTACATATTAGTAAACTTATATATACGTGCAATATATAGTCTGTAGTGTGTCAAATGCAACACAAAAAGAAGAGTTCTATATGTTTTAGAACGTACGTGTGTTATGAAAATAAATCTGAAACCATCGGATTATTCATAATATGTTGTTATAACTAAAACATATTTTTCAATCGCAGGCGTCAAGTATTTATATAAATAGTTTAGGATATTTATTTTATTAAGTTTTTTTTAGAAGCCTACGCATGTGACTCTACTTTGTCTGATGGAAAGCTTGAAAAGAATCTAACATTGGTGGTCACCATACTCATTGCGAATGCCGACAATGCAGTGCAGTATGGCGACCCACGCTATGGTAGCCAAGTGAGATGCTTTTTCACACCTCGCTTAAAGCGCCGGGATTATGTTCCCATGTACTATGTTACCGGTGATTATTTTGACAAAGTTGTAAAAATTTTGACTAACTTCAGGAAAAAGAATTATCCGCTTGACAATACCCATCATATCTAAGGTTACCTAATTCGGAATAATGTACATTAGAATTGTACATCAATAAACCACGAGATTTTTTCGAAATAATTTTGACTACGTAAAATGAAGAAAAGTGTTGGAAATAATTTTGACTACATACTATTAAAAGTGTAGTCAAAATAATTCCCAGTTGTTTTTATCATTTCATTCCTTCTTAATCTTTTACGTACCTTAGTAACAATATTATTTTTATGTTTAACCTTAATTAATTTTAAATTAATCTACCTGTAAAGAAACAGTTCTGTCAACAAATAGTAACTGTAATAAAATTACAAGGTACTTGGGTATTATTACCCCATTTCGTTTACGAGAGCCAATTGAAACAAGGCAATAGCCGGCCAAACTGCGGAAGTTCACTATAGAACTAGTGCGGCGTGGCTGGGGCTAGGAGCTCATACAGAAATTAATTGTATACTTGTTTAAAAAGGAATGTTCGTTCTATTGTCGTCAGCATTTTAGGGTTAGGGTTTAATATGGAGTATTTAAAAGTATTTTGTACTTTTATTGTGGAAGAGATGTCGTAATACCGATTCCAAAAAAGGACGACTGCTAAAAAGTTAAAATATTTGATCAATCTCTTATTAAAATATTGTAATAGAATTTACTAATCAGGTTATTGCATAATTTTTAACTGCATAAACCGTAAACTTTAACAAATGTACCCATGCTGAACAAATGTATTCATTTAACACCATTTTTTCTATGTGAATACTGAATATTTTTTCCTAATTACTGACCTTTCATAATAACTAAATCACTACTAATATTTTGAAGCCGAAGTTTGGTTATCTGACTGGATCCTGACTGCCAGAAACCCACACCGTGGGTCAACTAGGCTACGAACCGGTAGTTTCCGAGTTAATTTCCACCCAAGTCAAATATTATTTGTATAGTTAACCACAAATGTGGATATAGCCGTAGGGAACGGCTAAGCATATAACTGGTTAAGCTCACCATAACTGTTATGTAGTAGCAATAATTTACAAAAAATAATTCTGATTCTTTGAAACAGGAGTTATGATACAACTTCTACATACATTAGACGCATAGGCGTAATTTAATGTAACAATAGATTTCTGAATGAAATTGTCTGTGTATTATTTATCTGTGGAAAAATCTCATTACCTTTCATTGTCTTTTAGAGCAGATAACCTTCACGAATTTCTATTATTTCGGTTTGACGCACCGGCTTTGGAATCTACAACCGTACAAGTAAACTTTCGTTTACATTTCCAATTGTTAAAGGTGTAAAATAATTATAGAAATTGCTTCCATACATTTTAAAGATTCAGTTTCTAGACTAACTATTACGTGACATGATTGGTGGTATTATTTCATTTTCTATTAATCGGTATAAATTTTTAGTTAGATGATAGCTAGATATAGATCATCATCGTCATCATCAACATCAACAGCCTTTTGCAGTCTACTGCTGGACATAGACCTCTCCTTAGCAAGGAGGTTTTGGCCTACTATACCACGCTAGTCAGACGGATTGGAATAGGGTTTGTTTCAAGTTTTCCTTGTCTTTGTAATGATGTTGTCTTGCAGATTTTGTTCCCTTAGTCACCTTTTACGACACCCACGGGATAAATATGTGTGGTAACTATGTATTCTTAATTCGTCACCACACAGATATAGATAGAGAAGAATATATCTTCTCCACATACTAAGCGTGGTGCATGTTGATGTAGGAACGAGAAGTGCTTCACTCGCGCTTCTTAATCTAGAGAAGGGACTGTAGTCACGTAAGTTCCAGGCAGCCTAACTTTGCAGAGGTTCCCGGTAGCTTCCTTGTTAAAGTATTCTGGGTCCCCTGTAATACAAAATTTGTAATGGAAAACAGTTTGGTTTAGTTGGATCGATTCTGATCATCACCATCATCATCATCAACCGGAAGATGTCCACTACTGAACATAGGCCTCACTCAACATAGGCCTCCCCCTAGAACGCCACGCCATACGACTGGACGCCAACTGCATCCATCGGCTTCACGCGACTCAGACTATGTCGTCGGTCCATCTAGTGGGGGTCTACCTACGTTTCGTCTTCCGGTACGCGGTCGCCACTCGAGAACCTTTTTTCTCCAACGGTTGTCGGTTCTATGAGCGAATCTGATCAGTTTAAGTTAATTTTAGACGACTTTATCCTCAGTTCTGTATAAGTGTTAACCCGTGAAAATTTCCACTTACAAAAAAACTTTTGCTTAGTTACACTGATGAGTGCGTACATTACAGTATTCACGTCTGACTTACACTAATCAACTTCTATGTGATAAGCAAATATTTTATTACCTAAGTTAAACTATTGTCGCAAATCCTTTCAAAATAAATAACACAGCTAGGGAAATGGGAAATCATTTTGATAACGGTATGGATTTAGACAGCAAAAGGTTTTCATACTTATCTTTCGAAGTCCCTAATGGCGCTTGCGTTATTAATTTAAGATTAAAACCCGAATATTGTGATAGAAATATTTGTTGTCAATAAATAGATGTATTTATTTTGTTAAAATTCTATGATTAATTTAGCATAGCGTTTATTAAACGGTTCCAAAGCTCTTTGATTACTTCACTGTTTATTTGCCAACTCAATTTTTGGGTTTTGTTTGTTTTTGTTCAGGATATAGGGCAAACGAGCAGATGGTTGATCTGATAATAAGTGATTATCACCTCTTTTGGATACCTACAATTCAAGAGTAACTCAGTGAACAACAAAAGAGTTGCTTAAGATCGTGTATTAAGTAAACTGATGTAATATCTCACGACTGGTAGAAAAAAGTATTTATTAAAAATAAAAATACTACTTTTTTTTATTAAGATATATAATAGACCTATAATTCCAAAGTCATTCAAGAACCTGAACTGTTTTCAAACTCATTTTTTTGTTTAGTTATACCCAATGATCTTCCAATTTCACTTTGAATAAAAAGCCCACTTCTAAAGTTGAGAAATGGAGAGATAACAAATTTAACTAATTATTTTCTTTATTAATCAGGATCAGAAGTGAGGGTAAGAGAACAGGGTTGGGTCTTCGTTAATCTAAACAGTAATAAAAGCGTTCCTTAACACCGATTTGCCGTGATACCATGATACTTTCCATGGTCGACCCGGACCGTCATACTGATTCTCCTAAGTCATAAATAAACACAATAATTGTAAAACGGTACCGCAAAAATTATTACTGAAGATTCCAGCAGACTTTTGTACATTTTTTTTTCTGTCTCAAGAGTTTGCCAAAGTGACTCTACTCTGCCTAATGAAAAGCATGAATAGAATTCAAGAGTTGTTGTCACCATACTCATTGCAAATGCCGACAACGCAGTATGGTGACCCACACTATGGCGATCTTGTGAGATACTTTTTCACACCCGGCTTGGGGATGTAAAAGGCATGACAGTCATTGTGACAGTGTAAAGCTTATATAGTTATCACGATAACTGTCACTGCTGCATCAATGGGCCTCCGGTCTCACACTCACCAACGAAACATGACAACACGGAAGCTGGCGCTTTAGGTTGGTCTTCTGTGGGAGGGTAGTACTGCCCCGGTCGAGCCGACCCGCTCGTGCTGAAATCAGCGTAGCTCTACTACCTAGTACATATTTACATATATGTAAGAACAGGCGCACATTATTTGTGGTGCAGGGATAATACTGATTGTAAGCGAACCCCGATAATTAATATCATCACAATCAACAGGTACACACAAAACAGTTTAAATAACTGGTGTGACGCAAACACACGTGATATTTAATATTTTAAGTCCATAATTTACTGCAAAGAACACAGAAGTGTAAACACTCAAAAAATTCTCAAATAAATGAAATAATTTCATACAATTTCTATAGTATTTTTTTTTACAAATAAAAAGATTCTTTTTATCGTTTATCTCCGGAAGTAGCTGCTTTGATACTATTGCACTTTTACAATTAGTAAACTATTTATTTACCAGCTGTATGGGTTATTTTATCAATATTGAGTAATAGTTCGGTTTTCGAGTTTCTAAAATTAGAAGACATTGGTACTGGATATACTATCCTGGCCTCTGAGGTATTACAGTTAGGGCCGTGGATTTATAAAAAGAATGAGATTCTTCTTATAAATCCACGGCCCTAACTCTCACCTTTTTATCCTTAAACACTTTCTCATTTTGTTTCTTCTTACAAATATTATAACGGATTGAAATGAGTTAAACACATAACTTAATATTGAAATTTTGAGACTCCCTAGGAAGTCACTACCCTAGAAAATTATTATCCAAATACGCTCCTTATATCTACTTTCTTGCCATGAGATATTTTTCACTCAGGTCTCGGTGTTACAAAAGGATTCCAATAAAAAGTAGTAGTAACAGTAGTAAACGGCACGGCGACTGCTTACGCCGAGTCGCCATGACGTTTTCTACATCCACACTCAGTCTACAAAGACTGCATGGATACTTCAGTATCCAGTCTATAAATAACGTAGCAGAACTATTGAACAGTTATTCAATTCACGCATCGCATCCACAAAAATAAAATGTTTGAAAATAATCTAATCAACAGCGTATAACCCAGTTTTTGTATATTTTATAATTCGCTCAACTGTATGTGTCGAAGTGAAACAGAGTAATAGCATTTTATTGACAGTTTTGCGTTCGGCAATCCATAACTGTACAAATAAATGATTGTGTATATATATATTTTATTAATCATAACATGGTAACACACTTCTAAAAAGTTTTTGTTCATATATTTAAACAAACTAAGTCAGATTTAGTGACCGGTTTGTCCATGTGGTGACGTATTAAGAATACGCAATATCACTACCTCTAAAAATTCTGTGAGTATTATAAGAGGCGATTAAGGGAGTAAGCTGGATAATATCAATGAAAAGAGAAGAAAATCTTGAAACAAACCTTATACCAACCCGTAGGCCCAAACCTCCTTACTAAAGAAAGGCCCACGCCCATCAGTGGACTGTTAAAGGCTGTTTATGATGATGATGACAAATTTTAATGTTTATATGTTCTCTAGAATATTTGCTGATAAATAACATTGTCTATAAAATACCACGCTATGCTCCTAAAGGCGGAGCAGTGATCATAAACTCAGATGAAACTATAAGGACTGGCCAGAGTGCTATAAAACTGTACAGTAGAAATTTTACTATAAGGTTCAGTAAATATATTTACTAGGTAGCAGAGCCACGCTGATTTCAGCACGAGCGGGCCGGCTCGACCGGGGAAGTACCACCCTCCCACAGAAGACCAACCTAAAGCGCCAGCATCCGTGTTGTCGTGTTTCGTTGGTGAGTGTGAGACCGGAGGCCCATTGATGTACGGGTGACAGCTATCGTGGTAACTGTGTAAGACTTACACTGTCACGATGATTGTCATGCCTTTTACGTCCCCAAGCGGGGTGTCAAAAAGCATCTCACAAGGCCACCATAGTGTGGGTCACCATACTGCATTGTCTGCATTTGCAATGAGTATGGTGACCATAACTCTTGGATTCTATTCAAGCTTTCCATCAGGCAGAGTGGAGTCACTTTGGCAGGTTCTTAATGCAGAAAAAAAAAATATTAAAAATAATCGGCATCTCTATCTCATTGATAAATTGAAAAATTAACAAAGTAAAATACGTAATATTATCTTAAAACATTAGAAAATAACCTAATCTAATTTACATAAAAACTTAGAGCAAAATATAATAAATAAACTACTCAGTTAACTGGAACCAAATGTATTCAATTGTCTTCAAACTACACTGGAATAAAACCCCGTCGTATTTCAGTAACACAATACAATTCAATTACCGATAGTGATGTAACCACGATTAGGCTAACACATCGCATCCCTAGAGTGTCGTCACGCCGATGGATTATACTATAGAACAGGGAAAAGGTTTCCACTGTACCATAATGTGATGCTGTGGACATCAATTCTTGTCGAGCGCGTTAATTAAGATAAATATAGTACTCTCGAGACTTGCATAGACCTAAAAGTGCTAAAACTCATTTTGAATTTCAAGTATCAAATATTGACTATTTTAGCCATCTGTGATTTTTATTATGAGAGAATTATGCTTTCCGTCAGGCAAAGGAATCACTTTGTCTGAAGGTCAACTTGATTAGAGTGATAATCTTATAGAAAACCATTGTTAAGTAATTTTTAAGTTCTTTTCTATCCTGAATGAATGATGTTATCAAAATTCCATACCCTTCCCTTTGATTCTGAGGGGCTGAAAGAGCGGCTGTAGTTTTAGGACTTTTTAGAGGCAAATAATCATGTCGGTAGTAACTTACTGTCAAGTGATCTTATGCTTATTTGTGTACTGTTCTATAAAAATAATAATAATGAAACATTCCCTAAAGCATTTACTTACATACAAACACATAGAAAATCACGTCTGTTTCCTCGGAGGGGTAGGCGGAGGTATATTAATCGCTCACTTCTCTCCTGTATTTTGATCCCACGCAATACGTGGCGAGCCCATCGCCAGTATAACACAATATACTTTTATAAGTAAAAAATAATCTTTAAATTTGTATTATATTATGTATATCTGTGTGGTGACGGATTAAGAATACATAGTGTTACCACCCCTATTCATCCCGTGGGTGTCGTAAAAGGCGACTAAGAGAACAAAGTACATAAGACAATATCATTATAAAGAGAAGGAAAACTTGGAACAAACCCTGTTCCAACCCGTCTGGCCAGCGTGGAATAGTAGACCGAAACCTCCTTGCTAAGGAGAGGCCTATGTCCAGCAGTGGACTGTAAAAGGCTGTTGATGATGGACAATACAAGTATGTAAATTATTTTATATATACCCAATTTTTAAACAAATATTGCATACGTAAGCATACTATAAATTTTGAATGCTTAATCTTCAAAAATGTAGAACCCTAAAGCTCTTATACAAAACGAGATAAAAAAGTTAAAAATGTGATTATAATGATGATAATTAATATAATGATAGAATTATAGTGATGTTAAGTTATTGAATGTAGCGGACATAAAACTCCAGCCCCGAGATCCAGTACAAATTTTGATCTATCATGATACAAAAGGCTAGAAATAGTGTGACCAACCGTCCGTCGAAATATAAATAAAATAAAATATTAAAAACAGTCCTAATTCTAGCATCTTATGATATTTTAGCATTGTTGCCGCAATAAAAAAATTAAGGAACCACCAAGACTTTAGTCATTTCACTCTATTTAGTGAAAACACAAAATTCTTACTGAAAATAAATTTTTATATGAAAATTATTTTATAATTAAAACATTGTTTTAATTTATAAATGTATCAATTCGATTATTGTCATCATAATTACGTTTGATTGCGTAAATCTTAATGCAAAAATTATCAACTGTATAACTTCAGAAATAAATAATTATTTTTGTGCAAAAATAAATATCCATTCTTAAATAAGTTTCATTTCTTTCATATAATTTAATAACCTTTTCGTCAATTCTTTTTCCTCCATCGATACGCACCCCATTTTGTACAAACAGTTAACCCGTGGCGGAGTTTTTTTTTATTTATTATATTTTATGATTAAGTTATTTCGCTTAAGAAGAGAGTTCTATAATTGGAATATTTTTTAAAAAGGTTATATTTTTTAATATTACTTAATACATAAATAATTAAGAAATAAATTTGTCAATTTAATACACAACTGCCTGATATATTCATTTTTTATAAATTTTAAGTTTGATTAAATCAAAAGAGAAGCAAAACATGTGAATAATAAACTTGTGACTGACAAAATTGATAGGAAATGTAGTTTAAAACAAAATCGTTCAAAATTCGTATTTGCTCACTTATCACATTATACAGATATTTTTCTACAAACAATATCATACTTTTACTAATACTATAATTAAAAAATATATAAATCAAGAACAATAAATACATACGTGAAAAGCATCACAGCTTTCGAATCCACACCAACTGATTATATTTGTTTTTAAGTGCATTCATGTATGAAACTTATTCACAATCACGCACACAACACTCCAGACACTTAAGACATCTGACACTTATCGCACTAGATGATATACAGTCGACATGTTTAGACTAGCCCGTATGTTTTATAGCACTTTGGGGGTTATGATTAACGTCGGCGAGAAACGACGTTACCATTCAAGGGTTGGATTTGACTGAAGCCGGGGGTGTGAGCGGGGCGAGGGGAACCGCGGCGCCGCGCAGGCGGACCCTGCCTCCTTCGTCAAGTCCCCTCGCCAACTATCGAGACCAACTTTATTTTTCTGTTTCCAGATCGCCGCTTATCTTTGCTGCTACCGATTGATACAAAAAAGCAATTATAATGTCTACGTTTCCGGCTGTTGCCATATTATTTTTATTTTTTGTGATATCTTAATTAATTATTTTTCTTTAATTCGTTTTTATATAATTTACGATTTCAATAAACTCTATGTTTTTGGCCGACTATCTCAGAGGGGGATTATGTTTATCCAGTGTATAATAATATGTGTGTGTATGTATAATTCTTTGGCACGCATGATAGTCTAAGCGGCTTAATGGATTTAGGCTAGGGAGGTGCCGTTTCAACTTGTCGTTAGATTCCTCTTCATTGAGAGAATAAAACTAGATGCATAAAAATTTTAATTTTTTTTATTTATTGCAGTTTGTGTTCAATGTATGTTAAAAAAGTCAAAATATTTGGAATTCATATGTATGTATGTATTGCTTAAAAATACAACAATAAATTCGATATACACACACAGACAAGAGCAATCAGCTCTGACTATCGTCTGAGAATATTTTGAAGATAAACAAATTGATCCCCTGACGTGTGTTCAGAATATCTCAATACAATATCTGATTAGTTTATATCTTATTTAGATATAGAATATAACCGGGAATTTACAAGAGATTTGATCTTGTGGTGATCTTGATAATAATAAGGCAGGCCCTGTGCTACGGTGCTACGATAACTAGTCTGACAAATAACCTTGACAACATACCCTTAGATACACATTATGTATTTAAATATGTTGTTATTATAGACAAATTATAGTCTATGGTTTCTAACTTTGGTAATATCGAACTGCCATACATCTGTTCGTGGTTTACGAGTACATCCCCTCGGAGAGGAAATATCCCGGCAAATCTTTTCTCAGTGCTTACTTGCTTCATAAAAAATATAAGCTGTCAAAATTTTAAACTTTGAAGTCCAACGGTTTGGGATTTGTGTTGATGAATCTGTGAGTCGAGGCAATTAATTTTATATGTATAGATAAACTACTCTCTGTTGTAGGACATACATAAAGCTAGTACTAAATTAGAATCAATATTAGCTTTGCCTGCTACTTGGAACACGGGCAATTTGGCTTTTCTTGTCATTGCCAATACCATAATTAGGTTTTTCTTTCATTTTTTGCACTGTTAAAACTTTTCCTGGAAAAAGGACTTTTCGGGTTGGACTGATTTAGATTTTATTATTAAAATATTTGTCTTTCAATTCAATTTTAAAACCAAAATTTCCTAAATCAATTCCATTAGTGTCGAGTTTTTGTAATATTAACGCACAGTAATTTATTTTACGTACTTAAATTTCATCATCTCGTCTCAGCCAAAAGAGGTCCACTGCTGCACATAGGCCTCCCTCAAGGTTCTTTATAACAGCCAGTTCGGTGCCACCTGCATCTACTGACTTCCTGTGACTTTCAACAGGTCGTCGGAGCGCTTTGTGGGTGGGGTGCCTACCAACGCTGCGTTTCCCAACACGCGGTCACCACTCCAGAACTTTATGACCCCATCGGTCATCGTTTCTGAGTGTAATGTGACCTCCTTTAGCAATTTTACTGGCAACATAACATATATATTTTAATTTACTTATTTGAAATTCTTTTGCTAGTGCAAGTGTTAATAAACGAGTAAAAACATTAAGTCAACGTAGTTAATTTATTTAACACGACAGAAACATTTAAGATTAATATTAGTCACCTCGGAGATTTGTAATTGTAACTGGTTTTTATCTAATTCGTGAGTCTACCGCAATAATTAACTTAAAATTATTTTATTTTTATCAAAATAATCTGGTCTGTAATAACAATTAAACTTTTTAGTTTAATATTGAAATTATCCTGTTACAAATTTCGATAGCGTCTTACTACTGTAAAGTTCCTGCCACTATAGAATAACATGTGAACATGAACACCTAGTGATTATAGTTGATTTAATTTTGCGATATCATTTCGCCGTGAGCTGCGATAAAATTACAACTCATGGAACTCACAATTACATAAAGATATAACGCGTTAAAATAGTCTGTGTAAGTCTGAACTATGATAAAAATATCACCATTATGAGTTTCAAAATCAAAACTAAATGCTTATTTCAGTTATCTAAAAACTGTTTTTGTTTTTTAAACTTCTTAGTTTCATGGAAACTCGTGTTCCTTTTTAATTTTCAGTAGCTTTAGCGTACCGCATTTCAACGGTTTCAAAATAATGTTTTGAATCCGCAGTGCAACAAAACCTTCATCATATTTAAATTTTTCTAGATCAGGGGTCCTACATGTGTAAAGCAATTTGGAAAACGAAAATATGCAGTAAGTGTATCGTGGATGGTCAACTTCTGCATTCGTATACAAGACCCAAATTACATAATTTTCAAAATCCCATGATCTGCCATTTTTCATGCCCCTTGCCTCGCGTCTATAACATATCGAAGTATAATCCAAAACAAATTGTTTTTCTCCACATCACCGCCTTCTGTGAATCAGATCTTAAGCGCAATCTTAACAAGAACTTAGTTTACAAGTTTAGCAAGATTCTCCTATCATCTACTACAAGACGGTGTTCAGATCAATCAAATAATTGATGTTAAAGCGTTTCCTAAATAAGTTTCTCAAATGTAGTTGTAAGTTGCTAATTTGTGTTAGTCGGGACTTAATACTACATCTTCAAACTTGAGGTGATTCGAAGAGCTACAAGTGTTAAAACGATTTCAAATTAGTATATTTTGAATTAGATCAATCTCAAGGTATGATTATATCAACTCATAAAATAAAATGTTAAAAGAAACTATTTACCCGTCTTTTTTTTTAAATTTGCAAATTATTCCAAATGCAGCGTTGTCCACACTATGAATCTTAATAGGTATTTATATAAATTAAGAACACATAGTTCTAACATTAATTTAATAAAAACAACTAATTTGAGTTTACGGGAAACTATCCTATTTTTTTCTCTTTTTAGTCTTTTTCGTTCTTTTTGAACAGAAAACTCCAGCACTAGTGAAATATTTTGTTTCGCGGGTGACTTTGTACACATCCATTCAAATGAGCACAAGGAACACCTAAACTCAAAACAATAATTTATGTTGTCCCATGTGGGAATCGAACCTACAATATTACGCATCCGTGCATGAAAACTAGAGCTTATTTTTCACCGAGTGACTGAGTTAAAGTTGAGGCTTACACTTTTCTTCTCATCCCCTGACCAGGCGGACACTTAAAGATGGTGACGCACTATTATCTCTGGAATTGCAGATGTCCACGGACGGTAGTAATTATTTGTCACCAGGAGGTCCGTTTGCTCATTTTCTTGTCTTTTTTTCTTTTTATGTATTTAAAGAGGGCTTAGGCACAAAATGATGATGCCGCCTTCATAGAAGAATATCATGTAAGGTCTATTCAACATACAAGTTTTAGCTATATTGCGCAGTATTCTCGTTTTTTTTTCCGACAATGGAGCGTGAGAATGTTATTACATATAGCAACATTAAAATTCAGTTTAGAAAAGAACTGTATTCCATCAAAATCTGATATGCATCCTACGATGTGCATCATACCTTGTTACATATTAAGCAGCTGTAGGCACCGGCTTTAGTAATTAAATATGCAAAGCTGTTTAACCAGACACATCTACGTGTCTGGAACAAAGTCTGAGAGCCATTTCTCTTCTTTTTGATCTTTCGAGCCTTTTTCTCAAACTAGTTTGAGTCGGATTTAGGTTTACGATGTGGTTAAACTTATTTTTGAACAAACCACCAGTAACGGTTGCCAAAGATGTTCACATAACAATCGTGACTGATGGCTTAACGTACTCTTCGGTGCGCGGGATTTCGATTTGTTAAGAAATGGTCACCCAAACTGAGCTCATTAGGATAGCTTAACTAGTCAAAGCCTTAACCTGTGTGATCATAACTGAGCCACAATCCCGCCTCTGGTTACTCTGTATTTCATACAAAATATATAGGAAATGTATATAATTTTGTTATTACCTTTAGAATGTAATAAGAAGGGTACTATATAAGGGTATATGAAACAATTAGTTTTTTGGTTACTAGGGAGTTTTCTAGACCGCAAACTTTGAGACTATTAAGTAAGTTGATTTAACATACACCCTCAAAGTTCACCAATTTCTTTAAAGGTTATTAAAAGCCCGTTCGATATAAATTGCTTATAATACCCTAGGGCCACGTTACGTGAAGAATGTAAAAGTTTCTAGACGAAGATGGCCCCCATTTTTCTTCGTATAATACTGTAATTTTAAAAGTTGTTCGGAATATTATATATGGGTGGCTGGTATGGAAAAATTTTAAAATTTTGTATATTATTATATTAGAATAGAAAAGAATAAAAGTTTATTGATTTCAGTATTACAGCAATCTGCCCAATCATACACAAAACTATAATACCGAGAGCAAAAGGTTTGAACGTCAGCTTGTGTTTGTGAAGTTATGATGACGTAAATAAGTAAGTGGATAACGTGAACGTTAAAGTAAATAACCTCAGATACCTAAAATCGATATTTATTCGTTGCTTTTCAAAGATGTAATAACTATTCTCTCTCCCCTCGTTTGGGGGAAGACAGCTCACTAAGGGCATCGCCCTTGTATGTCTCTGCAGGTGTCCTGGGGGTCTGCTAATTCACCCCCTATCACAATGATTAAAATATCTATCCAGTGTCGGATGCGACACAAGTGAATTCTTGTTAACTATGAAAACTAACTTTTGTTACAAAAAAAAATACAGTTTCTCAGTCTCTTTCTCAATTTGTATATAAACTGACTTATGTGACAACTCCTACATCCTACTTCAGAGAAGCTAAAAACTTGTTTCACACCTCAGTAACCTCAATCCGGCTCATGCAAATTAATTCTATAATATATTTTTGACTAACGGTACAATTTCAACCGTACACACAAAAATATACAAAACACACATACGTATTAACAAATACAAAGTAATGCATAAAAATAAATACAATAAATAAATATTGTATTGTTACAATTGAATTAATAACTGTTGATTATAGTATGAACAAGTTGCGCTATTTATCAACATGGATCAAACAGAAACAATGTTGAGTTTAATTGAATGACTAATGTTTTATGTAGCACGGTTTTGTATTATTCATCTGAAACAATGTTAGAAGTCATTGTATCATACGGTTATTTTTTGTAACTACAATGAGATAACTATGTATAGAGTGATGGTAATTGTCTTAAGTGTAGATTCAAGCTCTTAATGAAATATAGTATACCATTGGTGATTCTTGTTTTTCGTACTGAGTCCAGGAGTAAGTCATTTAATTGTAAGGGAATACCAACACTCAAGGACTCCTTCAAAATAAGAGATACAAGTGTGTTACCCCATGCAAGTGCGCGCCATGGAAGTGCCATGACGAAAATGGCAGGTTGAACTTCCAATAAACTCGTTCGCTCATTAAAAACCAATGTAAAAATTACTTTGAATCATTTTGATGGTGTCTCATGTATATGTCTGTTTTTGCCGAAATAATTACAACCATTTTATATTTCATTTTTAGAGTAGGTAATAATGTAATCCTCGTGACAAAGGCTTTATAATAATTTTATATTAATATCATTTAGTCCTTAAGATAAGCTGGTTGACAAGATGGTAATGTGTTTGTGACTCATGACGAAAACGTTAAAAAATGTATATAAAAACTCGATATAAGATAAAATTGGATACTTTTATATAGTTGGCCCTTTATCATATTTATATGAACTATAAAATTTGTCTTAGTTTGCTAAATGAACTGTATAACCTGCATGAGCAATACATTTAAAATCAATAGACAAATTATCCAGCTAAAAACCTTTGGGCTAGTTTACCAGTAAAAGTATTAATTCACTTGTTCTATTTTACATTGCTTTGATTATTTAAGTATACTATGACAACTGTTGTAGTTGTCATAATATTATAATAATAAATTTAATATAATATAATATTCCACCACTTTCACACAACGCCATCTAGTTCTTTTTTTTTAACGTGTGGAAACCCCCTCGGGCCGTCACCCCACCGGGGCTTACGGCGGGGTGGTGTGTTGAAATGGGACCGGCTAAAACCACACGGTGTGCCACTCTGCGCCTGAGATAGGAGGGATCCGGGAACCGCTGCTATTACGACATCCAGATCCCTCCTAGCGCCTGCCCGCTACTGCGGGCACCATCTATGAACGCCATCTAGTCCTGAACTAAGCATAGTTTGTACTACGGGTACTAGACTACGGCTACTTATATGGGTACCCTTTTTTTGTAAATGCAAAAGCAACAAAACACCCAAACTTCGTAACAAATATTTACAGATCATATAAATATTTTGTCCGACCCTGGAATCCAATCCAAGACAGAGCAGCAGTTGCATACGTTACCACTGCTTTACAGGCAGCCAATAATTTGATAAGCCGCAAGGCATAACCGGTCGGTTACTTTTATAAATATATTGGAATAAGTGACTTAATTCAAGTAGTATTTTTCAATTTAATTTTTAAAGCCTACCAAAGTGACCCTACTCTGCTTGATGGAAAGCATGAATAGAATCGAAGAGATGTGGTCACCATACGCAATGTGAATGCAGGAAATGTAGTTTGATGACCTACATTATCACGGTCACACCGCGCTTGAGGACGTAAAAGGCATGACAGTCATTGTGGCTGTGTAATGCTCATACACTTACCACAACAACTGTCACTTCTGCAGCAATGGGTCTTCCGGTCTCGCACTCACTAACAAATCATGGCAGTGCAGATGCTGTCGCTTTAGGTTGGTATTCTATGGGAGCGTAGTACGACCCCGGTCGAGCTGGTCCGTTCCTGCTGAAATAAGCGTGACTCTACTACCTTAAAAGTGGCATCAATTGTCAGACTGGACGCAGAAATTTTCTCTAGACATTTAGCAACTTATATAGATATAAGATAATATAGAAATGATTACACAATTTCATTGACACTTCTGACCAAATAATACTTTTGCTTACCCAGGTTGCTAAGTAAAGTAGCAGAATAATATTCTATAGTTTTATATAAGAAGAGACTCAATAACATTGTTGTTCCAGAACTAGATTATGGCATCATGTCAGTAATATCCTACTTATAAGTTTAATAAGGCTTTGCAGGCGGAAAGCTGGGAGTAGTGATGTGACTAAATTAATTTAATTTAAGACTACGTGTTCTTGTTAAACATAAATTAATTGCTTACAATACGAAATGTAGTAGCCGGGTAATATGGTTTTAGAGATTTGGTAAAGTTCTCAATTTTATTTTAAGAATCTTTTAGTGGAAAATAGATCATTCTTTTGTATTAATAAATAAATAGCCAGTGATAACTACTTACCATCAGGTAACTCGGCTGTTCGTTTGCCATCCTGTATCAATAAAAAAAAGTTTAAAAGACTTTTACCTATCTACATAAACACTTTTCATAAAATTAGTAAAGCTTGTGTCACCCGGGTCTACAAATCTATTGACACCTCAATTATTAAAATCACTTCAGTAGTGTAGGCGCTACAAGCAAACATAGATTACCAAAACTATTCACCATTTCTATTAGTTTTGCCGTAGTCGAGTAAAAAGGTCACTTTGTCGTGTATGTAAACTATTATAAACACCCAACTAGTATAAGAAATAGTGAAAACTTTAAGTTTTTACTTTTCACCATTTTGTATACTCATAAATATTAACTTGTTTTATCATTATTACCTGTAATTAGTTTTCGTCGCTACCTCAAAATTTATATACCACACATAATTCACAAAGACGACTACGACCCTGATCTGAAACGACTTTATTCTACTGAAATAATTTCTACTTGAAATAATTCAAATCACATTAAACTATTTTATGATCTTAGAGAAAATAAACGATCATTTTTCACGTGAGATCAGAACCCAATCAACTTTATAATTTGGTTATACTACAAGCAATTTCAGATTGAAGAGAATTTACAAAGTGTAGCTCAAAAATATATATAAATTCAATGGCGACTCGCTAAACCTAAAGCAAACAAATGAATCGTCGGAACAAAACATGTTTTTTTTATTACCTTTTCGTTTTTTTTCGATGTTTGATTATAACAGCGTGACTTTTTGAGTGCGCCCTTGTGGCGGGTACAGTACAACAACTTTGTTGTCATTGTTTCGATTTTTATTTGCAGCCATGAAAATGTTTAATTATAAAATGATCAAAATTAAGTAACTTTTGAATTTACATAAATATGTTAAAGAATAAAAAAGTAAAGGTTAGATAAATTGGAAAGCAACGAATTTAGGTTACATAAAGATACCCAAAATTTCAAGAATTAGAAAATTATTATTATGAAAATGAAAACTCGTTCGCTTAAAAGTAATGAACTGAAAGAGAAAAAGGAGTACGATAACATTTCTATAAAAAATTCTATTGACTTATGCATTGTTTTGTAAGCTTACTTAATATGTACTTTATGGTGCTGCTGGAGTGGACAAACGATATTTTGTTACCTACGGGCAAAGAAAGACCTACTAGACTATGACATTTCAATGCTAGAAATTATCCAGGATCCCAGCATTCATCATCATCATCATCATCATCATCTCAGCCAAAAGACATTCACTGCTGGACATAGGCCACCCCCAAGGTTCTCCACAACAGCCGGTCCCGTGTCGCACGCATCCAGCAGCTGCGCGTGACCTTCACCAGGTCGACGGACCACCTTGTGGGGGGCCTACCAACGCTGCGTTTCAAAGTACACGTTCTCCAGAACGTTATGGTCCCATTGGCCATCGTTTCTGCGTGTAATGTACCCCGCCCACTGCCACTAGGTTTAGCAATTTTACTGGCAATGTTGGTGACCTTGGTTCGTCTGTCGTCATCATTACAAATTATATGTCTTTACGATTAATATACTCTTAATATAATGTCATATCATATCATCAACAGTCCACTTCTGGCTTCTCCTTAGCAAGGAGGTTTCGGCCTACTATACCACGCTGGCAAGATGGGTTGACAAAGGGTTTGTTCAAGTTTTTTTTTTCTTCGCAGTGATGCTGTCTTGCATATTTTGTTCTCTTATTTGCCTTACAATACCCATGGTGGTGATGGCACTCTAAATTCTTAATCCATCACCACACGTAGTGTGATAAATAAACTTTATGAAATTCACCGTTGGAAATACTTGGTTATCGATTAAACTTTTATCCGTACTTGATAAAATCTTCATTTATATTTACATAACTTGTCTTTATTACATTCAAGGGTAACTTTTTAATTTCTTTCCTGTCACGTTATAGTTACAAATTTATACTTTTATTTCAAAATTGTAAAATTGTAAAAATTTTCATTTATTTTTTTCATTTTATATGCGGTTGTTGACTTACTGTTGTCATGTTGTGGTGCAAATAAATTCAATCATCCGTCCCGCAGTGCGAGTCGACCTGAAACTTTATTTCCTATATCAGTATAGCATTACGACATACTCGTATTGATTAGGTACTTTGTATTTATTTTCGGCAGCTACAACAAAAGATGAAAAGTACAAATGAAGTTTATGCAACATATTTGTGGATCAAATCAGTGGTTAGTGTGTGTTATGTTAGATACTTGTCTGAACATCCTTGTCGTAGACCATTGGTTGTAAAATATTGGTGCTAGTTGAATGTATTTAAGTGTGTGAAAGGGTGAGCATACGATGATTGCGCAGCGGTGAACTGTCGAACTCCAACCTCATTCGAGTCCAGTCCAAACTTTCTGTAACAACTTTTCGTTTAGCCTCCAATTCTGATAGGAGCCAAGTTAGTCAGACTAGAAACGACATAGGAAGAAAAATAAATTAGCTACCATGAAAGTAGTGAGAAAAAATAGGTACTGTATTCCAATGTGGATACTCGATCACAATACGCAAAAAGGAATCTTCCGTTATTCTGACACGGGCCACCGAATGACGCTAGAAGAAAAACACGAGCGCGCTCAGGCACAGTAACGACTCACCTTTCGTTAATTACCGAATAATAATTATGTTCTTTTTAATATATTGTAGAACGTTTTCTAGACCTAAACAAAAATCAACTTGTAAAACTATAAAAATAATAAGCTCATACATTTTGCTATATCATATATATAAAATATCTTCGACTTCAGGTTCAAAATTAGTAAAGAGAACACAATGCAGAGGGTCTTAAACAGCTTACACAAAACCGTCAAAGCTCAGACAAATTGCGAGTACCATAAGTCTCAAAGGACCAATTACAATGACTCTTGTGAAAAAGCATGAAAATGAATCTACATTATGTCGTTTAACTTCACTATTTACCTAAATAAAAAATACGTTTCCAACAAAAGTATACCTTTGATTCTTCCAATTTGAGATAAAAGTAAACAGTGGATTGTGTTGTCTCTCTCTAAACGAAAGGAGCCCTTAGACGAATAAATAGTATAAAATACTCTCATGAAATATGTAACAGTTAACCTAAATTTTTGGCTGCTTCAGTTTCTATGGTGAACAGAGGATGGGAAGCTTACTGTGAAGTATGGAGCAGGTAGAATTAGGTTAATGTAATGCTTTTAAACTCAAGTTTCATCCGGCATGTCTCGTTATGAATACAATATTTTTTACTCTCTGATATTGCACGGGATTATCCGGGAATCGGTACATTTATCCACGGATTTTTTCGTATTATTGAGGTAGCTTTATGTTGGAGGTCTAGTGGTCTGGTAAGTTATTGCATATTAGGTGATTTAAGATTTACATGTAGAAGCAGTAAATCTCTGTAACATCGCTTAGTTTATTTTTATTTCTCAGGTACTGTTCTGTTTTTCTGGAATGTAATGAACACTATATTTTTTGTATTTTGTAGTTTGTATATTGCTGATATAGTTAAATAAGTCGTTGCATTCATGATAATAGATACCTTTTATATAAAACACGAGGTTCATCAATTGTTACCAACTCAATGTTGTATGTTAAGACGAGTAAATTAGTTCGATTATCCAAGTACTAACTTTTTTTTTCACTTGATGAATGATAAATGAAATCTATTTTTGGAAGTAATTTTTTGCAGATATTTTAACATGTTGGACTTTACAGTTAGAAGGCACTATCATTTCGTAAGATTCACTTTGGTAAGGGATATCACAAATAAGCATAGAGGTGTCCTTTTTTAAGTCCGTGGATGATAATTTAATAAAAATTAAGCGAGTACTGTACAAGATCTGGGTTCATCTTTTGAAGAAAAGATCAGAGTTTTGAGACAGCCTATCCATACAGACGGTATACGAGCCCCAGCCATCGTATAACCTAACCAATATTAGCCAAGATTATCAGTAGGACATTTGGGTATGCAGTAAAAACACCAAAACCAAAATAAATATTAACAAATTTGAATTTATATTACAAATCTACACTAGTTCAGCTTTCCCTTAAGAAAAAAACAGATAATAATGTAAATAATTGAAAAACGAAATGCGAAATACAAGGCTAAATTAAATGTCCATCAGTTTCAAACACAAGAAACGTAAATACCGGAGTCAATAGTATCAATCCCAAACTTGTCGTTTAAATAATCTAAAACTGTGTTGTAAGCTTTGAAGCAAGGTCACAAAGTGGTAACATAACGGAACATGGTCCCTCAATTTGGGCCTGACAAATAACTTCTCAGTTGCTCCACGAGCTATGGGAAAAGTTTCTTTGCAAAATCAAATTAGAAATTAAAAGATCGAATATGATGAAGAAACATATAAGACGTATCAGCAATTTATTATGCTTATATTGACGCTGCAATAATCAGTTCGTCTGGAGACATGGCCGGCCCACTTCCACTTCAGCATACTCATTCTCTGTGCGATGTCAGTTACTCTAGTTCTCTGTCGAATAACCTCGTTACGAATTTTGTCAGCCGAAGTGTACTAGAATGGATACCACGATTGGGCAAATGTAGTGTAGAGCGCCCTGTGGCAAGATGGACCGACGACATGAAGAAGGTGAATGGCTGCGAATGGATGCCAATTGCCCGAGAGCGGGATGGTTGGCGCTCCTTGGGGGAGATTTTCGTTCTCCTACACCCGTAGTCGGCGGCGACACCGCGAAGAAGGCGGGGAGGACCAGCTTCATGAAGAGTACCGAGAGGCGCGGAAAACTCTGAAGCTGGCCATAAGCCGCGCCAAAGAAATTAAGAGAAAGGAGATGCTGGAGGGTCTCGATCGTGACCCCTGGGGTCGCCCTTATCGTGCGGCGCGGCAAAAGCTCCGCACGTCGGGCCCCCCCCTTACAGAGATACTCCAGCCCAGCTTCCTGCGGGAAGTGGTCGAGGGCCTTTTCCCGCAGCGGGTGGAACACACACCCCCATCAATGACCTTCATGGTCGGAGACGACGGGGGGAACGAGGACGATGTTCCGCCCGTTAGGGAATCGGAGGTAGGGGCGGTTGTTCTACGGATCCGCTCTAAGAACACCGCCCCCGGGCCGGACGGGATACCTGCCCGAGTGCTGGCCCGAGCCCTCGAACACATGTCGGACTGCCTCAGGGAGGTCCTGGACGCTAGTTTGGCGTCCGGACGCTTCCCTGAGTGCTGGAAAAGCGGGAAGCTGGTCCTATTGAGGAAGCCGGGACGGCCAGCCGAATCGGTAGCGGCCTATAGGCCCATCGTGTTGCTGGACGAGGCGGGTAAACTGTTTGAGAGGATACTCTCTGCCCGCATCGTCCGGCACCTCTGCGAGGTGGGCCCCGATCTGTCGGACGCCCAATTTGGTTTTCGGGCGGGGCGTTCGACGGTCGATGCCGTGTTGCGCCTGAGGGCCGTTACCGAAGAGGCGGTGAGCTGTGGCGGCGTGCTGTTGGCGGTGTCGTTGGACATCGCCAACGCATTTAATAGTCTGCCATTTAGCTGCATCAGGGAAGCACTCCACTACCATGGGGTGCCAAAGTACCTGAGGCGGCTTGTGGCAGACTATCTTGAGGAGCGTACCGTCATGTACGAGGACCGAGACGGTGTTCTAAGGCGGCGGCTCATGTCGTGCGGTGTTCCACAGGGGTCTGTCCTCGGACCACTCCTGTGGAACATGGGTTACGACTGGGCCCTTCGAGGTCGTCTTCCCCCCGGGCTGGGCGTAATTTGTTACGCAGATGACACATTGGTCACGGCCCGGGGCATGAACTTTCAAGAGGCGGCGCGCCTGGCCACCACGGGTGTCTCTCTGGTGGTCGGGCGAATTGAGGCGCTGGGTTTGCGGGTGGCCCTGGACAAGACGGAGGCCCTTTTGTTCCATGGGCCCCGTCGTGGTCCACCCTCCGGCGCCTCCATCGTGGTCAATTCGGTCCTCGTACCGGTTCAGGCCCAGATGAAGTATCTGGGCCTGATCCTCGACGGCAGGTGGCTCTTCGACGAGCACTTCCGACAGCTTTCTCCAAAGCTGGTCGGCGCTGCTTCTGCCCTTGGGCGACTTTTGCCCAATCTGGGTGGAGCTAGCGTCGCGACGAGACGGCTATACACGGGGGTTGTCCGGTCAATGGCGCTGTATGGTGCACCGGCGTGGGCGGCGGCTCTGACCGCCCAGAATAGGGCTCGCCTCTGGCGCCCTCAGAGGATATTGGCGGTTAGAGCCATACGCGGTTACCGCACCGTATCGACGGAGGCGGCGTGCGCCTTGGCCGGAACTCCCCCGTGGGATTTGGAGGCGGAAGTGCTCGCCGAAGTTTATAGGCGGACGGTTGACTTCCGGGCGGGTAGCGGCATACGGCCCCCGCCCGAGGAGATACGCGAGTGGCGAGAAGCCGCTCGTCGAGCCACAATGGCTCGTTGGTCGTCCCGGCTGGAGGCTCCACGTGCTGGCTTTGCTGCCGTGGAGGCTCTCCAGCCGGTCATCGCCGAGTGGGCAGGGCGGCAGCACGGGACCCTTTCCTTCCGACTGACGCAGGTCCTTTCCGGGCACGGTTGCTTCGGGAAGTATCTGCACTCGGTCGCCAGGAGGGAATTGAGTCCCGCCTGTCACCACTGCGACTGCAGTGAGGACTCGGCTCAGCACACGCTAGCGGTTTGTTCCGCCTGGGCGGCGCAGCGTGGGGTCCTCACTGCAGTTATTGGAGGAGATCTCTCGCTACCGGCCGTCATACGCTCCATGGCCGGTAGCGACAATTGTTTTACCGCGGTCGCAACCTTCTGCGAAGATGTAATTTCGCGGAAGGAGGCGGCGGAGAGGGCCCGGGAGGACGATTTCCATTCGGACCCAATTCGCCGCCGGCGAACCGGGCGGCGGAGGCGCGCATATCAGCGCCTCATGCCGCCTTGAGTGTGGCCGCGGGTGGACGGGATGTGTTTTCCCCTCCATCCGCTACAATGGCCAGCCGCGAGGAGGCGACGTGCGTGTGTGCCGTACGTCGCCTGAATAGAGAGTTTGTCCGCAGATGGTGCTCGCGTTGGCGGGCAGACCCTAGGAGGGATCTGGATGTCGTAATAGCAGCGGTTCCCGGATCCCTCCTATCTCAGGGGCAGAGTGGCACACCGTGTGGTTTTAGTCGGTCCGATTCCGACACACCACCTCGCCGTAAACCCCGGTGGGGTGACGGCTCGAGGGGGTTTCCACACGTTAAAAAAAAAAAAAAAAAAAAAAAAAAAAGATTTTCGTTCAGCAGTGAACGGTGATAGGTTGATTGATTGATTGATATTGACGCTGTGGTGTGTAACAAATGATACTGGTGATAATAGTGATCAACATTTATCTTACATATGTACTTTTTTATTACACTCTTAAGGAAAAATGTAAGCCCAAGCCCGAACTTTAATTTCCACTTTTTTAATCTTACCTCAACATTTGTAGCACAGTGTACAAACAATTTGAAATGTTATCATTTTGTAACAAAAGCAAACCTAATTAAAGAGGACAAACAATGAGGAATTTAATAAAAACAGCTCACGCTTATATTCTTTTTATTCAAGTACAAAATAAAAATACAATTTCTATAAAATATTTCGGTTGTATTAAAGTCGTGGAGGCTCTAGAAGTTTTGTGTATTTTGGGTGTCTTAATATAACATCGTTGTAGTGAGAGTGACAATAACTTCATAATACAAAAGTAATAAATGTTGCTTTAATGAGAAAATAGAGCAAAGTAAACGTTCTTTCAAAGACTATTGTTAGCTACAATTGGAGTACTTGAGTGTTTAAAAAAAACATTACGAAATATTTTTTAACATAACAATAAAACTAAAAACTGTGCCATGATTGCTAATATATTCAAGCTTTTGCAACACCCAGGTCTTTATCTAATATTATAAGCATAAAGAATTGGTTTGTTTGATTGACTGCACTGACTTCAAAAACTACTCTTTGGTATTGATTGAAAAATTGAAAAATTATTCTAATATTGGAAAGTCCTATTACTGAGAAAAGCTTCGCATAATTTAAGACTAATAGAAGCCAAAATCGACTGCACGATTGGTCAAGTGATCTAAGCGATTTCTCTACTACACCAGCGCCTCATACCGCTTTGAATGTGGCCGCGGGTGGACGGGACGGGCTTTCCCCTCCATCCGCTACAATAGCCAGCGGTAGGAGGCGACGTCCGCGTGTGCCGTACGTCGTCTAAAATAGAGAGTTTACCAGTAGATGGTGCCCGCTACACAGGTGCTAAGAGGGATCTGGATGTCGTAATATCAGCTGTTCCCGGATTCCTTCTATATTAGGCGCAGAGTGGCAAACCGTGTGGTCTTTCTACTGTGCTGAGTGTTGTAAGTTCAAACACCACAAGCGACAACACTTTGTGTGATCTACAAATTGTTGTTCTTTGTGTCTGGGTGTTCTTTGTTTCCGTTTCTTGTATGTTTGTAAAGTCCCCCGTGACCCAAGATTTGTTTCTAGATCAGACGTTGTCTTTTAAAACAAACAAAAAAATAGTAATGAGAATTGTTACAAAAATTGGCCTGAACTTAATCCTTTTGAGAGATGTGGATAAAATTGCGCTGGTTATTTTATAAGTAACATTTGAAATGGTCTATTGGTCTAATGGTTAACGTTACTAAATGATTTACTCAGTGCAAATGAGCATGTTTTATAGCATGGTGTATAAGATTAAAAAATCAAATCTTATAAAAAATTTAAGTATTATCAGAGACCACAGAAGTAGAACTTATTTTGAAGCGTTTTTCAAAAGATACTCAAGTTTTCTCTATAGGAGAACGAGTGAAAATCTACACGAGTTTCAATTATGACAATAAAATAAAATAACATGGGAAGCTACCAGAGATGAAAAACCAAGAACACTTAACTGTGTAAGCTTTACACTGTCACGATGACTGTCATGCCTTTTAGTTCCCCAAGCGTTACGTGAAAAAGCATCTCGCTAAGCCGCTATAGTGTGGGTCACCACACTGCATTGTCTGCATTTGCAATGAGTATGGTGACCACAACTGTTTGGATTCTATTCATGCTTTTCATCAGATAAAGTGTAGTCACTTTGGCACGCTCTTCGGATAGAAACAAAAAGATTAAGGCTGTATGTTACACAATGTAGCTTACAATCAGCATTAGGTACTTTCTTCCAAAACAAGTCTTTATTCATAACGCGTAAGGCAGGAAAATTTCTGGAATAAAATAGTTCAGTTGGATCTAGTTCATCAATACAGACATTAACTGTTACAATAAGTGTAGACTTATTTCAAAAGTCTAATACTGCGTATACGACAAAATAAGCTTCAATTTAATGTGAGTAAAACGTCTCTGAAGGGTTTGTCATAATTTATTTCTCAGAAAAGATATTCGTAATTTTTTATTGGCTCTAAGTGTCCTTTGTCTTCTGTAATATACTCGTATATTTTAATCGTGATACTTTTCCTATTTGAAATAACAAATTTCAACTGTGACATATTTTTTTTTTTCTTACAGTAATTTTTTTACTTCAATTTAATGAATTGTTAAGTTAAATAGCATGTACATTGAAGTTAATTATAAATACCAATTATCAAGCTTAAAACTCACATGTGTGTTTCGGGAATAACCAACTATTTCTGACCCGACTCTCGAAAAAGACGCCATTTTGTGTTTTTTGTAAAAAGTAAAACTTCTAACCACGACGATGATTGTGACCATTAAAAAAGTTTTAATTCTGCGTATAATTGCCTACAAAATTAATACTATCATATTTCTGTAACTAGGCAACTCAGAAAACATCGCATTAAACAAATAACAAGTTATTAAATTCTATTCATAGTGTAGTGACCGTACAAGTTTTGATTAAAACGAATCAAAGCTGACAAGTTTGGACAACAATAGAAGCGGGGTGATGAGGATAGAGAACGGTAGGTGTGGGTAATTACTGGTGCAGAAGGCTCAGGCCTGATACTGAACACAACAGCACATATATAATCAATATGTGAAATAACAATCTTGAGTTAACTTGATTCATATTAGAATATAAGTAATGATGTGTATATACATACAATACATATATAGGTACATACATAAAATAATGCCTGTTTCCCCGAATGGGGTAGGCAGAGACATAATGAACGCAAACTTTAGTGTTTTGGTTCCACGTTATAGATGGCGGACCTATTGCCGTCAATCGGTATGTTTTATTTACCAGAACCTCGGCCATCGATCAGCTGGTGCACCACTCGCAGGTAAGATTGACTTGGGCCTCTAAGTTCTTGGTGGGAGCCCTATGCACTTATGTACACAATAACGATGTAAATGTGAAAATATCTTTAATTACTTTAATTTGACAGCACGGATGGTGTGAAAAAGTTTAAGCGCTCACCTCGCCGCTTCTTATTGCGCTGAGTGCTGTAGATATAAACCCCATGTGGGATAACATTTTGTGTCATCCAAAATTGTTGTTTGCAGCTTGAGTGTCCTTTATATTCTTTCGTCTAAGTTTGTATAGTCCTCTGCGACACACACAGAATATTCTGTTATATTCATGTGTCACGTGTGAATATATAAGCTTTTTGGCGCTATACAGATCCACAGATCGACAGGTGGATAATACAGTGATACCATCAACCGTAAAGAAACTAAAACTCATAAAATTTCGTTAACTGTCTGTCGAAGAAATACGTGGTTCATTTTTCCCTTTACCGCATAAGTAGAGCTCTTGTATTGTACAAAAATACACGTAGATTTATGTCCGCCTTTCTTCTACTTCCCTCTGTCTGCGGTAGTCTTGTCGGAAACTTACAAATTGCCGGAAGCTATATATTCATACGAGCGTTAAGGAAGCGTTACGTCGAATGACAAAAAAAAAACACAAATATAGTACAGTTATTCTGTCACTGTCACGAGATATTTGTATGTATGTGTTATAAGCGTTCATCTATTTCTAATACATGCCTTACTTTGAACTTTTTGCAAATTGCACAGTGTAGACAAATAAATTAAATCTGCCCAGAGTTGAGCACCCACCACCAGCTACTCCCGCGCATGAAATGAATGTACAATTTATTTTTTCAACTCTGGGGGCATACCAAAACAGGAATGAGCGTGAAATGCCAAATGTTACTTTACCAACAAAGAGCTTATGACCTGATTTCTCCCTGGAATGTGAATTGAAATCCTTCGAGGAAAAGGTAATGAAGATGCTTACCTTGTGGAAGAATGGGTAAGATTTTCTACTTGAGAAATTATCATCGGAAATATATACAATTAATTTTTAAGCGGCAATTACGAGTCTCTTAAGAAATCAATACAAAATCTAGAGAAGAAAAATAGCGAATAACACAAAGCCATACCATAATTGACCTGGCAAAGAGAGTCATGGAATTACAACTCAACTCGTGTTCATCCTCTATAGGAATTAGAAATGTCCCGACAAATGACAAGGAATCGGGCAGTGACCCAATATCTATAGTCCATGTAACATATGCTTTTATCCCTACGCAGTGTGTACTGTCTGCCTGGCTAAAAAGGCTCAAAGCACAATAATTGCTGAGTTCCTTACTATCCCCTCAAAATTCAAGTTAACTACTTCTTTAAAATTCAGTACAGGACGTATTGGTGGTCCGTTTGAAGTAAAACCAATTTATGTTGTTGAATGCATGCCATGCTCCTTACGGCAGCTATTTTTTGAAACTAGCACTTTTACGAAAAAAAAGCAAATATAATTTTTGTTGGACTCAAAATGGAGAAACATTTCTACATGAACGAGAGGGTGCGGACTCTCTCATCTTTGAATCAACTTCTTGTCTGAATAAACTACTTGTATTACTTGTTTATTGATTTCTGTTTGGTATGTAAACATAAAGTTTAACTGTTATACTCAGAAACACTTTCAATACTGGGTAATGGTAAGCAGTAACTATACTATTAATTTGTTTTATAACAAAAGTATTTCTTTTAACTTGCTTATCACACGCTATACGATGGGCTATATGACATGATTAGAAGTCGTTTTTTGACATTATTGTTACGGTTGTTAATGTACAAAAAGGTTAAGTCTTTGTCTGTATCTAAATGTGCACGTAAAGTTGTTGATTACTCAATTGTCATAAGCGACTTATTGTCATGACTTTGGGAGGCCTATGCAATGGACGTCTGCTGGCTGATAATGATGATGATGACGATGATGAGGTACTTAGAATGCTAATATTGCTACAGTCTTTAATTTCAACTATGAGCTCCATTATAGTCAGAGATACTAAATCAGTGCACACACCTTCTCAACGAGGAATCTTTAAGCCTTGAATCACTAATTTATTTATGAATTGTATCCGAAATAAGGATAATATGGCACATATTCTGAAAAACGACATGTTGATAGTATAATTAGTAATATCTACGTATGCATATATATATTTATACGTAAGCATAGTTTATCTGTAACTCCAGGAAGTTTATTTTTTTTCTGTTTTCTTCATCTTTTTTAACAGTTGAAAAGAAAATGGAAAAGGGATTTAATTGTCTTATAACAATAACTATAAAGTAAACATTGACACAAAATGAACGAAAAACCCCTCTTTACAAAAATATCTCCATTTTCAACTCGTTAATTCTCGTAATAATGACTTAACATTTGAATATTTAAATTTTGATCTTCTAATCATTGGGCAAATTAATCTACTTTCTTTAAGAGTAATGTCAAAAGGTTCTGTAGAAGGTAACGAATTCTTTACACAATTCATCTCTTATACAGTTACAAAGTTAATTTCCATTTATTTTAAAAGGCACATTTAATCTAAAATGTTAAATAACAATTGTATGGATTTTTTTCCGAGAGCCTATTTAGCCGAATATCACATGAATTTCTTAACAGACTTCACTTTACAAACGGATTGTCTACTTTATTTGTTTTAATAGAACGATTAAAGTCGCATGAGAAGGAAGACGGAACAAAATCAATGAAAGGTTGACGAACGAAAGGTGCTGCTAGGAGAGTAGATACAAAGTTGTTTCTGTTCAGCAGCATGCATTATAAAATTATATTTATTTACTTAGCAACATAGAAGCTATAGAACAATTTGTGATTATTTTGATAGCTTCCCTTGTTACTAACTTAGTAAGTAACTGTCAAACATTCAAGTAGCGACTTAATTGTCTAGAGTTAGGAGACCTTAACGGCTAAGGCTAGACCTTAAAAGCTACCAGAGGTGATGGACTCGACTCTCGCCAACTAATACGAGTATATAATTTTATGATGGGCATAACTATTTCTTCTGCATCTGTAAGTTATTTAGAACATACACACACGTTTGTATATTACGGTCTAAGGTTGAAGTATGTGTAGTTATTATCAGGGGTGCTTAGCTAGAAAACCTCCACGTGGTGCACCCTGGTAACGTTGGCGATGGCGCTGTTCATCACCGCCGACGGCTAATTTTCTAGCACGAAGAGGAGGCCAATTTTTTCGGCCATTCGGTTGAGGTTTGGTCCAACAGAGCGGGCGTGTCTGTCGATTCCTCTGTTGGCTCTTCGCTCTTCGGAGCAATGAGGAGGAAAACCTCGTTAAAAAATCATGAAGATGGGACCCTTTCATGGGTCGGAGTTTCTCCACTGTCAATGGTGGAGAAAGGAGAACGGGCTCGGTGTGTACTCACACTGCCGCCGAGCAGGCATTGGTAGATTTAATCTTCCTGCCACCGTTGTCATATCGTAATCTCGAGAGGAGTGTCGTGGTTATGTCTCACAACTCCGATCGGGGGCGAGGGTCTTGGCTTAGCCGCCCGGACTGCGAGGAAGAACACCTCTATAAAAAATTACCCCGAATCCCGTGTTCTGGTGCGTGACCTGGGGATGCATGGCTGATGGGTAGTTCAGTCGCAAGCGCACTCCCAGCCGAGGCACCTGCGGACCCCTCGGTTGGGCACAAATTTACGCTTGCCCGGGTATTGGGGGATCTCTGCCCGGGTCGACTTTTATTTCTCCCCCACGCGTGGGAATAATTATGGATACGTTAACAAAAAATTATAATAACAAAGACGACGAAAAGGAGGAGAAGAATCGGAAGGGAAAGCCTAGGAAGACGGAGGACTTCTCGACTAATGAGAAGGAACGTGTGACGCCTATATCGCTCTCAGAAGCTAATCTTGCTTCAGGGCGCCGAAGAAGATCAGATCGGCTACGTTCAAAATCCGCTATGCCGTCAGATAGGGGTGACCCTAGTGTAGTAACTGAGGCGCTAGATGTAATGGAGGTGGAGGTTCGCGATAACCGAAAACGCGGACGCTCCACAGACGAAGAAGAAGAAACTTCTCAGGAGTGGTTGCCTCCCAAAGTGGCTAGTAGCCGCAGAGGGAGGTCACGCACTCCAGTTTCGGTTCCCTCAGGCTCCGTGTTCTCTAAGGCGGCAGCCTACAGGCGCGTCAGAGTGGAAGGCGAATCTATAGTGGAGGAGGAAATTGCGGATCTCCTGCAAAAAATTCGGGCACCGGTAGTGGAGGATTTGGCAGCCCAGGCACCGGTGTCCCTGCAGGAGAGGGCGAATGTAGCTGTGGCCATCATTAACAAGGTGGCCACGAAATCTACAAACCTTAAGGGTCCATTTGTCAGGGCCCTTAAGGACTCCTCCTCCGCCATTGCAGGAGTGGTTACTACCCTCATCGGGGACGTAGCTCGCCTGGAGGCGGCTAATGACCGCCTGACGAGGCAGGTGGCTGAGCTGAGCACCCAATTTGCTCAGTTTCGGGCGCAGACGGAAAACCCTGAACGACAAGGCCAGGTTTCAGAACGGTCTGCCCCCAGTCACGGTTCTGGGGACGTTTTTGATGCCCATCTGCGCCAAGTACTTGACGCAGTGGGGCGTCTGTTGGAAGGACGTCTCGCGGGCCTCGAGGCGAGGCTACCTCCAGCCCCCGTAACTCGGCCGCCACTTGCAGCGGATAGGGCGAAGATCAGCCGATCGAAGACGTCGCCGCCGGCTTCGGTTCCCAGTGCAGGTGGTCGTGTGTCGTATGCGGCGGCAACAGTTACGTCCGCCCCTGTGGCTGCTGCGAAGACGACTAGAGCAGCAAAAGTGGCCTCAAATACGACTGTGGCAAAGACGGCGGCTCCAAAAGCTGGCCTAAGGACTACGGCAAAGGCGAGGGCTGAATTCCCTCCGCTTCCCACTCCGGCACCTATATCTGGCCCTTCTATTTCTGCTCCGTCAAAGGATGGGTGGCAGGTAGTCGGGTCGGCCAAGAAGTCCCGAAAATTGGGTAAGAAGGCTACCCAAAACGTAGCCTCTACCCCGCAGTTGCCATCGGTGGCAGTGGCCACCCAGAAGAAGCCGCGTAAACTACAGACGCCAAAGACTGCGGCTGTAGTGATCACTGTATCACCGGAGGCGGCAAACGGCGGGCTATCCTATGCGGCCGTATTCAAGAAGGCCCGGTATAGTCTCGCCAATCAATTTGGGAATGTAGGTGTCAAGATGCGCCTCGCCCAAACGGGAGCTAGAGTACTGGAGTTCCCTGGGGCTGATGGCACAAAGACGGCGGATACTTTTGCCGAAAAGCTGCGGAATATATTTTCTGTTACGGATGGTGTAAAGATCGCCAGGCCTACCAAATGTGCAGAATTGCGAATCTCAGGCCTGGACGATTCCGTGACGGTTGAGGATGTCCGCGTTGCGATTCAGGAGAAAACCGGGTGCAACGCGGACAACATCAGGGTTGGCACCATCCGTCCCGGTCCAGGAGGCCTTGGTGCGACGTGGATAAGTTGTCCTGTAGCGTCAGCTAAGATTTTAGGCGATGCCGGCAGAATCCTCGTCGGTTTCGTGAACGCCAGAGTCACAGTTCTGGCCGCGAGACCGATGAGGTGCTTCAAATGCCTGGCCACGGGACACACTCGCATCAAGTGCGATAGTTGTTTCGACTGCAGCGGCTTGTGTTTCCGTTGCGGTCGACCGGGACACAAGGCAGCAGAGTGCTCTGCCGTCCCTTACTGCCCAAAGTGTGCGGCGGGCAATAGGCCTGCCAATCATCAGATGGGACAGGGGAGCTGCAAGTCTTTCCACAGTTCTCGGCAAGCGTCGGAGGCTAACCAGTCGACCCAGGCTGCCTCTGATGTAGTTAGTGCGTCAACGTCGTCGCCTATGGAGGGGGCTGTAGAAACGATCCAGTGATGGATCGAGTCTCCAGCCTCCTTGTCCAGACGAACCTGAACCACTGTGCTGCGGCGCAGGACCTCTTTCTGCAAACCATGGCACAGTGGTCGATTGGTGTTGCCGTAGCCGCAGAGCCCTATTATGTTCCTCCCCGTCCAAACTGGTTGGGTGACCGGGACGGCTCTGTAGCAGTCGTCGGCTCCACGGCGGCTCATTCCCCACCCTTGTCGCTAAGAGACAAGGGCACTGGATATGTTGCTGCTGAGTGGGGGGGGATCACCATTTACGGTATATACTTCTCCCCCAATCGGAGTTTGAGCGACTTCGAGGTTTTCCTCAACAGCTTGGAGACCTCGATGCGGCGACTAACGTCTGGGCACGTCCTTGTGCTGGGGGACTTCAACGCAAAGTCCATTGCTTGGGGTTCCCCCAGGACGGACGCAAGGGGTGAGGCCGTAGAGGAGTGGGCGGCCTCAGTGGGCCTCTGCTTATTAAACAGAGGCTCCACTAACACGTGCGTGCGACAGCAGGGGGGGTCGATAGTGGACCTTTCATTTGCTACCCCTGCTCTCGCCGCGCGGGTAAGGAACTGGCGTGTCCTGGAAGAGGTTGAGACGCTCTCGGATCACCTTTACATCCGATTTGAGCTCTCCCGGACCCAGGACCCCAGAAGGGGTCACGCGGCGCGGCGTTCTTCTCGCTTTCCGCGGTGGGCTGTAACCAAACTGAATAGGGACCTACTAGAAGAGGCAGCCATTATTCACTCCTGGCTGTCTCCGCAGGCTCCGACCCAGGAGGTCGACATGGGGGCTGGTCGCTTCCTCGATGCGATTACGCAGATCTGTGATGCGGCCATGCCCCGCATCCGAGGCTGTCGGCCTCCACGGAAGGAGGTTTACTGGTGGTCCCAGGAGTTGGCGGACCTCCGCGCGGCCTGTACTCGTGCCCGGAGGTCCTATACCCGTAGTCGGCGGCGACACCGCGTAGAAGGCGAGGGGGACCAGCTTCATGAGGAGTACCGAGAGGCGCGGAAAACTCTGAAGCTGGCCATCGGCCGCGCCAAAGAAATTAAGCGTAAGGAGATGCTGGAGGGTCTCGATCGTGACCCCTGGGGTCGCCCTTATCGTGCGGCGCGACAAAAGCTCCGCACGTCGGGCCCCCCCCTTACAGAGACCCTCCAGCCCAGCTTCCTGCAGGAAGTGGTCGAGGGCCTTTTCCCTCAGCGGGCGGAGCACACACCTCCATCGATGGCCTTCTTGTTCGGAGACGGCGAGGAGAACGAAGGCAATGTGCCACCCGTTAGGGAATCGGAGGTAGGGGCGGTTGTTCTACGTATCCGCTCTAGGAACACCGCCCCTGGGCCAGACGGGATACCTGCCCGAGCACTGGCCCGAGCCCTCGAGCACATGTCGGACCGCCTCAGGGAAGTCCTGGACTCTAGCTTGGCGTCCGGACGCTTCCCTGAGTGCTGGAAAAGTGGGAAGCTGGTATTGTTAAGGAAGCCGGGACGGCCTGCCGATTCGGTGGCGGCCTATAGGCCCATCGTGTTGCTGGACGAGGCGGGTAAACTTTTTTGAGAGGATACTCTCTGCTCGCATCGTCCGGCACCTCTGCGAGGTGGGCCCCGATCTGTCGGACGCCCAATTCGGTTTTCGAGCGGGGCGTTCGACGGTCGATGCTTTGTTGCGCCTGAGGGCCGTTACCGAAGAGGCGGTGAGCTGTGGCGGCGTGCTGTTGGCGGTGTTGTTGGACATCGCCAACGCATTTAATAGTCTGCCATTTAGCTGCATCAGGGAAGCACTACACTACCACGGGGTGCCAGAGTACCTGAGGCGGCTTGTGGCAGACTACCTTGAGGAGCGTACCGTCATGTACGAGGACCGAGATGGTATTCTGAGGCGGCGGTCCATGTCGTGCGGTGTTCCACAGGGGTCTGTCCTCGGACCACTCCTGTGGAATATGGGATACGACTGGGCCCTTCGAGGTCGTCTTCCCCCCGGGCTGGGCGTAATTTGCTACGCAGATGACACATTGGTTACAGCCCGGGGGATGAACTTTCAAGAGGCGGCGCGCCTGGCCACCACGGGTGTCTCTCTGGTGGTGGGGCGTATTGAGGCGTTGGGTTTACGGGTGGCCCTAGACAAGACGGAGGCCCTTTTGTTCCATGGGCCCCGTCGTGGTCCACCCTCTGGCGCCTCCATAGTAGTCAATTCGGTCCTCGTACCGGTTCAGGCCCAGATGAAGTATCTGGGCCTGATCCTCGACGGCAGGTGGCTCTTCGACGAGCACTTCCGACAGCTTTCTCCAAAGCTGGTCGGCGCTGCTTCTGCCCTTGGGCGACTTTTGCCCAATTTGGGTGGAGCCAGCGTTGCGACGAGACGGCTATACACGGGGGTTGTCCGGTCAATGGCACTGTATGGTGCACCAGTGTGGGCGGCGGCTCTGACCGCCCAGAATAGGGCTCGCCTCTGGCGCCCTCAGAGAATATTGGCGGTTAGAGCTATACGCGGTTACCGCACCATATCGACGGAGGCGGCGTGCGCCTTGGCCGGAACTCCCCCGTGGGATTTGGAGGCGGAAGTGCTCGCCGAAGTTTATCGGCGAACGGCTGACTTCCGGGCAGGTAGCGGCATACGGCCCCCGCCCGAAGAGATACGCGAGTGGCGAGAGGCCGCTCGTCGAACCACGATGGCTCGTTGGTCGTCCCGGCTGGTGGCTCCACGTGCTGGCTTTGCCGCCGTGGAGGCTCTCCAGCCGGTCATCGCCGAGTGGGCGGGGCGACAGCATGGGACCCTTTCCTTCCGGCTGACGCAGATTCTTTCCGGGCACGGTTGCTTCGGGAAGTATCTGCACTCGGTCGCCAGGAGAGAATTGAGTCCCGCCTGTCACCACTGCGACTGCAGTGAGGACTCGGCTCAGCACACGCTAGCGATTTGTTCCGCCTGGGCGGCGCAGCGTGGGGTCCTCACTGCAGTTATTGGAGGAGATCTCTCGCTACCGGCCGTCATACGCTCCATGGTCGGTAGCGACAGTTGTTTTACCGCGGTCGCAACCTTCTGCGAAGACGTAATTTCGCGGAAGGAGGCGGCGGAGAAGGCCCGGGAGGACGATCTCCACTCGGACCCAGTTCGCCGCCGGCGAACCGGGCGGCGGAGGCGCGCGTACCAGCGCCTCATGCCGCCTTGAGTGTGGCCGCGGGTGGACGGGACGGGTTTTCCCCTCCATCCGCTACAATGGCCAGCCGCGAGGGGGCGACGTCCGCGTGTGCCGTACGTCGCCTAAAATAGAGAGTTCATCCGCAGATGGTGCCCGAGGTAGCGGGCAGGCGCTAGGAGGGATCTGGATGTCGTAATAGCAGCTGTCCCCGGATCCCTCCCATGTCAGGCGCAGAGTGGCACACCGTGTGGTTTTAGTCGGTCCGATTCCGACACACCACCCCGCCGTAAACCCCGGTGGGGTGACGGCCCGAGGGGGTTTCCACACGTTAAAAAAAAAAAGTGTAGTTATTATCAAGTTAATTATAGCATTTGTTGTGTGTTGTTGTAGTACGTAACTCGGTTTGTATCACAATTATTATAGTAGGTATCTTGAAGCTGATATAATGATGGAGCCCACACATGGATTGTGGAACTCTACAGTGACTATTAACGTGTGTGATGAACCCAATAGATGGAGCTTCAAAAAATACAACTGATTTCAATGGGCGTAGTTCAATAACCTAGTTAGTTTTGAACAAGTACAAAATTAACGATTTTTTTTCTATATTAAGAGCCTGCCAAAGTGACTGACTCTATTCTACCTGATGGAAAGCATGAATAGAATCCAAGAGTTGTGGTCACCATACTCATTGCAAATGCAGACAATGCAGTATGGTGACCCACACTATGGCAGCCTTGTGAGATGCTTTTTCACACTCCAGTTGGGGACGTAAAAGGCATGACAGTCATCGTGACAGTGAAATAAACAAATAATTTACCGAATCAGCTCATAAATTCTGTAGTTGAGGGTCCTCTTAGAGAGCTAAGGAACTCGAATTAAAATTTTGTCTCCATCGCCGGCTGTACAGCCACTTGCACCGTACAGCCGGAGCCATCTTGTTTGCATGAGTTCACCAAGTGGCAGATATCACGCAATGGCAGAAATTATGTTAGAGAGCAGTTATTGTACATCTAGTACATAGATATCAAAGAAAAATCAAATGATTTTAAAAAAGTATCAAGTAACTGTAAGATAGAGTAAATTAATAATGATTCATAACAATCTCGTAGATATGGAAATACAATAAAACTAATATTACAGAAGAGTTTCGATGCATACTAGTTCTACGGTTTTACTTAAAAATGATATTATTTTTGAATATGTTCATTTCTAAATATAGGTGCAAAGTCCTTTCATAAAGACATCCTATCACAACATTTGTATAACTATTCCTAGGTGGACGGTAGAGACTGATTCAATCACTGATGATCATCATATTCTGTTTTTAAACAGTTTTTATACATATCCTGCGATTTGCCTGATTTATTTAGAACGGTTTCCGAAATTTAGAAACATTATTTTACATCAATTTTATTACAACATATTTAATTTTACGATTTATTTAAATATAGTAATAAATTTTGTGAATTCATTAAGAAAAATAGAAAAATAAAATAAAATACACATTTCACCTTTGCAACAGGAAAATGAAACCCGAGATTGTCTGAAAATTTTTAATGACCTGTAATTAAAAGTGGGAGTGGGAGCTGATGAAACTCAATTTACGGTTGAAAAGCAGCCTTCGAAGTTAGAATTAAAAGAATATTGTTTGATTTCCTTCAAATTATCAAAATAAAAAAGCCTGATAAATGGGTGTCCCATGATATAATAATCGTCAAGGTTATTCAGTGTCAAACTTCCATCCGTCTGCCAGCCCCTTAAAAGTTGCAATTGCTGCGATAAAAACTATCCTGGTCTATAATAGTATAGTTTTTATCGTAGAAGTCTTTACCTGGAACTCAAACTATCTCTGCAGCCAATTTCTTCAAAATTTGTTCAGCGTTTAAAAGTGGCACACTAACACAGACTGATACATTTTTCTATTTAAAGAACTTAGAATGGATTAGATTAATGTAAGTTTACGGTCATTATTTCTCTTATGCTAAAATACCATAGCCGGCAATTCTTAGTCTTAATTGTATATGTCTTTATTTATGTCTTTATTGGTACACCACAGAATTTAAGTCCATTTTTTGTAGGTAAATTAAAAAAAATTTTGGTCACTTTTTAAACAATTGTAACTTGACACTTTTTTAAAGCTACACCCTTAATTGTAGAAGATCTGTATGAACTGGTATGTTTAAATTAACTAACTGTATTAAAACAAAATACTGTGTTTATCAGACGTGGCTATGCGACTATATCGTTGCTAGCTAACGTTTATATCGACCACTGAGTTTCATTATAATATTATGCATGAAGGTAGTAAAATAAAACTAAATAATAACAAAAGTTAACAATTGCTCTAATTAAACACAAAATTTGTTTGTGCAGCACAGAATTAATACTAAAACTTACCATTAAGCGCCGCACGCATTATTTTTTTTGATCTTTAATAATGGATATACCACACATTGCTAAGTCGTATCACAACTTTTGGCTGATGAGGTAAGATAACTGCTTCAAACAGTTTAGTGTTTATTGAAAATTATTTAAAATGCATAAAATATACCTTTCATTTATGTAACGCCCACCAAGAGGTCGTGAAACCGGCGCAGCTACCCTATATTTTCTTAGGTACATTTGTGATGGCTAGGCATAAGATCGAGAGTTGCAGGTTCCGCGTATGAGCACTGGAGTGCGATTGGTTTTTGCGGCTGACACGGGTCGCCCGCACGAAATATTTCAGAATTTAATTTTTAAAAACAAAAATTAATATAATTTTAAATTCAGATGACATAGCACATTTATTGTACGATGTTGTGTTTTTTACAAAGTTTAGTTAGTATTGAGAAAAAATTTATTGACGGTTTATTTATAAATATCAGAGGGAAGTTTGTGATTGACATTTTTTTAGTAATTTTTTTTCACGTCATATATGAATGAGTGTATATATATATATATCTCGTATGTTGTTTTCGTATATCTCATTATACAACATTTTTTTCAATATGATTGATTCAATACTTTCATTTTTATGCAGTATCAAAAGTATGGAGTAGTTTTGAGATAGTATAAGCCTTTAAAGTATAAAAATGTAGTCGAAGACAGAACCATTTCCAGTCTTTATAAAAATAATCATAAATTATGCATGCTACATGATTTTTTAGGTCAGGAATATGTTGTTACTTGAGACATCCCAGAGGTTTTCATATAAAATGCATCTCTCGACGCTTCAGAACACTTTTTCCACCATAAAGTACATGCCTCAAGGCGCGGACGTCCAGAACGCGAGATGAAACCATAAAAAATGCATTAGAAGAACTTTCCTAAGCTTTTTTCGAAATTATTACGACTTAATCTCCGTTTTGTATAGTTTAAATTTACAACGTATACAGATAATGCAAAATGGTGACCTACACTATGGTGGCACAGTGAGATGCTTTTTACGCCCCGCTTGGGGACTTAAAAGATATATGAAAGTCATCGTGGCAGTGTAAATCTCACATACTTAAAACGATAACTGTCACCCCTGCATCAATGCACCTCTGGTCTCATACTCACCAACGAAACACGACAACATAGATGCTGTCACTTTAAGTTGGTCGTCCGTGAAAAGGTAGTACTGTCACGGTCGAACCGACCCGTTCGTGCTGAAATCAGTGTAGCTCTAATACATTGAAACGTATTAAAACAATAAACTACCGACTGTGAAAGTTAAAGTTTGACAAATAAGATTTTTTTTTATATCTAGAAACATACCAAAGTGACTCCATTTTGCCTGACGGAAAACATAAATAGAGTCCAAGAACGGTGGTCGCCATACTCACTGCGAATGAAGACAGTGTAGTATGGCGTCCCACGCTATGGTGGCCTAGTGAGATGCTTTTTCACGCCCACTTAAAGGATCCGAGATCGTAGTGGGAGCGAAACACGTGCGCTGGTAATGAGTTCCAGGTTTTAACTGATTTGCACAGGAAGGAAGAGCCGAACCGCTTAGTTCTGGGATGTATGTATGTCTACCGTTCTGAAACGGTGTCTTGCAAGGCCAGCACGACGGTCTGTGTCTACTATCTGTAAACATGTAAACGTTTAGTTGTCTCGTGTACACTTCAAAAATACTGCAAGTTCTTCTCCGATTTAGCTCAAATTCTCTTATTTCTTTGCATCAGTTTTGTTCCTCATTTGTCATTAATGCAACCATAACGTGCCGTAGTGTAGCTTGGGAAAATACACTTATTTTATCATATGAATGGGTATTATTTATGTCTGTTTCTTGTAAGTTTTGTAAAATTCTCCCTAACACAGAATATATTCTTAATGCGGGCGTGATAAAAATAATTTAAAAAAAAACAAATCTAATTATCTATTTATTTGTTAAGTCTGACTATTTTACTGATATTGTGAATTTTTTTTTTGTTTCCTATAACTTTTTAAACCAAACTCTTCTAGTACACGTGTAAATTTATCGTACAATTCAGTGGCAGCTGAGTAAGTAATTATTTATCAATTCCTATATAAGCCAAGGATTATTGATATGTATGTCTCCAAGAACTGCTTCGCATCATCAACTATTGGTAGTGTTTAAAAATTCATTTATTATAATACTATATACTATCCGTATTATGACAGATTAGGAATACAGAGTGTTACCACCCCTATTCATCCCGTGGCTGTCGTAAAAGGCGACTAAGGGACTAAGTATTCACAACAACATCATTACAAAGGAAAGGAAAACTTGAAACAAACCCTATTCCAACCCGTTTGGCCAGCGTGGTATAGTAGGCCAAAACTTCCTTGCTAAGGAAAGGCCTATGTCCAGCAGTCGACTGCATTAGGCTGTTAATTATGATATACTATCATTACAGACTACATTCACTATAATAGTATAGAACTAAAATTAACAATACACGCACAATAAACAGTACACTAATAGTACAGAAACTAAACAGCTACATTAAATATACACGTACAACACAACACAACTTATTCAATAAAAAAAAATGATAAAGAAATCCATTCAACTAATCTGTTCTCAGAAAACTGGCAGCATTGTCACATTGAATGGCTACGCTAATTACCTATGCAAATTAATAAATACATCCACATGTATTCTGCATGTTTATAAAGTCTCTTCGCATTAACTACTAAATCTCTAACGTACCAAATCAAAACAATTTCTTTTTATGTATAATTTAAATGAAATTATTCCACGCTCTACCTGCTGCACGAAAACTATTTATCGAACTGTATATATAAAAACCTTTGGTTTTTGGTGTACGTTTTAAAAATTCAAAAAATTCTGTATCTATTGAGCTCAAAGTTTGACACGACATAAAATACGTATCAGAGATGGGTTTAATATTTTTTTGCAATACAACGTGTCACAGAAACGTGTGGTAAAATACAGCTAGTCATTTCTATAGGAGGTCTGGTCACCCCCGTGTTATTTTTGTAAGTAAAACTGATCATCGATCTTATTGACCTAATTCTATTTAGTGTGTCATGTTCTTGTTTCTGTGAGTAAAAACAAAGGTATATGATACTTCGTTTGTTGTTAGTTGATATCAATACGATTCACGAAGGTTTCTCAACAAATGTGACTCTGAATTACTATTTTCTTTACTACCTGATCTTAGATTTAGAAAAAATTTCAAAGTTGTGCAAGATACTTTACATACTTTTCAAATGCTGAAATTTTATTTTACTGTGACGACTTCCACATTATAGCACAAACAAAAATATGCAACAGCGCCATCTAGCGAGGATACATCGGACTACGAAGTATGAACGAAACGTATGAATGTAATGAAGTACGAAGCAACTACTAATCCTGTATCGCGAAATAGAGATTCGCGTGGCAATTAGCATCCCAACATCAACCGTTGGGCCGTGGTCTACCAGGCATGATCACCTCACCTGGTCGGAGGATCCTCGCTTTGTGTCGGAGGGTCATGATACCCGTTCCCTCCACATTACCAAGAATAAAAACGTAACATAATAACAATTCCGAGAAACATAATACGACGTAAGAATTTCTCAGTAAAATCACAATTACACTTCGGCAGAGATCTTACCAAGGATACAAGAAACGTTAGTATTCTGTAGTGGTACTTATACGTTTAGTTACAGCAATAGCAGATATAGATGACTATATTAGATAGTGCGATTTCCCATCAAAATCACGAAAATCAAATATGTTTAACAGTAAATACTAAACTACGAATACTCCAGCAGCAAAACAACAGATACTTTACATGAATCTCTGTTAAAAAATTCAACGTCTTCTGAAAAAAAATCATAATTTATTTGATACAAGTAATTGTAACAGTAATTGACATTAATACCATCTTGGATGTAAACATAAAGTAAGGTTTAAGAACTTTAATATTCCAGCAATTTCTAATGCAAAATGCGACAGTGGATAAATGCAGATATATGAGACCCTGCTTTCTATCTTAGCATCCTTCTTCATTGCTTTCAATATCATTTGAATTTGTTCACCTAGTCCTTGAATCTGGTACACGGTACCTGGTGGATAAGTTTACACAAGTGTGGTAAGAAAAATCAGGGGTGAGGGTGAGGATTAAACGCATTTTTATTGAAGTGAAAACTTCTTTAGGCGCGTTGAGCGTTTTGGTAGAGGGTAAAATCCTCGGTTCGCGTCACCGACATGCTAATGATAATAGTATATCTATAGCTATGGAGAATATGATATTATATATTATATATGAAATTTATTATTATTATATATTATATATGATATTATATATTATATATAGCTATATTTGAAACATAAAAAATTTCATATAATTTTTGCATATAGTTTTAATTACTCTCAACTTAATAATTCCGTTTTCACTTCTATCAGCAGTCCCACGACTGCTACTGTTTTTTTTTATGAGTGTTTGTATTATTACCGGTAATTTGTACATGTGTTGAGGAAGGTCTTTTCTCCATCAAGTCCTCAACCATTAATCGTAACACACAAATAATGCAATCTACCTTCTCAATTTCAAGTTTAATTTTCCACTTGACATTTTCTTTATGAATATTGAGATTTTGATTCGTAACCAGAAATAAATATATCCGCAACTACTGAAGGTCGTCGTACGTAATGACATAGAAATTCAATTTTCGCTCTCATCGAGGAATGAAATAATAATATCTCCATCTATAACGATTCAATGAAACGGATTGCCGATTTTTCTTTTGGTTAAATTTCTGTTTTGAGGCAAATTTCAATAAAAAGACTCTAGCTCACTGAAGTCGTGCGTTATGTAGGCGTTAAAAAGTCCATTTTTAAAATCAAATTATATTTCTTTTTTTTTTATAGTAACCTACCAAAGTGACTTTGTTCTGCTTGATGGAAAGCATGAATAGCCAATAATAGTCCAAGAGCGGTGATCACCGTAGTCACTACGAATGGAGACAGTGCAGTATGGCGACCGACGCTATGGCGGCCTAGTGAGATACTTTTTCACACCCCGCTTAAAGGACCCGAGATTGTAGTGGGAGGGAAACACGTGCGCTGGTAATGAGGCTTTAACTGATTTGCACAATAAGGAAGAGCCGAACTGTTTATTTCGGGAGCGTATGTCTACCATTCTGAAACGGTGAGTTCCAAGGCCAGCACGAGGTGTCCTGTAGAGGAACGGAGAGGATGGAATTAGTTGGAAGAGTTCGTACGAACACTCTCCATGATTTTGACATTAGTATAATTATTCTGTTATTTTCTGTACGTTTCAAAAACTCAAAAAAATGTTGAAACCTTACATTTTGAAACGCTTGAATAATTACTTTTAAATATTCATGTCCATTTTGATTCTAATATCTCATCAATGCAATTAGCTGAATCTTGCCAACGTTTGGCAAGTACTACCACGGCAAATGTGACAGAGTTCAGCTAATTATGTATGTACATATTTAATCTACTCGTATTTGGTAATGGACTACAATACTGTGGAAGAATCTTCATGCAAAGGAAAATGATGAAAGCTATGGACATCTGAACATACATTTGTTATATTGTGAACAAAAGTTAAAGACTGCGTGCAAGCCAACCCACTGTAAAGTGAGTTCTAAATCTAGATTGCATGCATCTTTCGAGCTTATCTACCATCGATCTGGTATAGTTTCAACCGTGGCTTTATAAGGCAAGCAAAACAAATTTGAATTAAGTTCTTTGATAGCATGAGCGTGTTTAATGGGTTACTTGATTTCAAAAATGATAAGATCTTTTTTATTAACACGAATACGTTTTCAATTAAACTGTTCAGCTTTGAAATCTATTGAATACATCGGGGAGATCTTATCGTAGATTTTGGAAGAATATTATTACCTCTCCTTACAAATTCGATTTTGTTTTTCTGCTCTTTCTAGTGCAGTTTTGCTGCGTAGCTGCTCTTTTATTCAGCTGTTACGACATCCACGGGATGAACAGGGGTGGTGGCACTCCATTTTTAACCGACTTAAAAAAAGGGGAAGCTCTATGATCCACTTTATGTATTTTTTTGTATATTCATCGATTACTTCGTCAGTTGTGGAACGATTCTGAAATTTCTTTTTCTCAATCTGTAATCACGTGGCATAACTCTATGTAATTTAGTTATATTCACTATCGGCACTTTTTTGAAACTGTTCTTGTCTTTTAAAATCACGTTCAAAAACCATTTAAATATTTCATTTGGCAGTTTTCAGATTTTTTTTTAGTATTCTGTTAGATATATTATCCATATTTTACGCCGTGATGTAAAATATTAATTTTCAAATTTTATATTTTCTCTATGTCCTGTTACAGTCACATATATGTGCGATAAGTATATGTTTAAATAGATATATTTTTAAAAACATGATTAAAGAAAGACTTACGTACATACATATTAACAAATATTTACTTAGTTTGTATAGGTAATAAGTATAGCCTGTTAACTAATGGTAAGTGGTTATCGATTTGCTTGTATTTATTAGAAACACACGAAGATAATATCGTTTAATTACACCTCTACATAGGTTATCCTAAATACGAGTACAGTTTACGAACTATCGCAGGATTAAAGGTTCCAGACAGCCTTAATACTAGTTTAAAGTTGTGTGAAGTCAATATCATGGTGATTGCATAATTGGTAGCAGCATCGTTCCAGGTGGCTCGTTTACTGATGTAGTTTCAGGTAATACAGGTGCTGCATTTTATTACTTTTCCCTAGGGATAACACTTTAAAATTGCTTTTACTTTACAAATTACTACAACATGTTAGTACATGTTTTATGAAATATTTTAGTGTTTTGAATTAGTAAATTGTTGTAGAAGTGATTTATGAACTGATGTAATGTATTTGTAAAAAAAAATGTTTATGTGGAAGTGTTATTACTTACAAAAAAATACATTTTTAGGAAAAAAAAAAATACTTTATTCTCTAGAGAAATCGATGTCATGTCCCTCCTATAAAAAAAGAAGGATCATCCGACCAGGCGAGGTGATCCTGTCTGGCGGACGCCAGCCCAACGGTTCATGTTAAGAAATTATCGATATATGATGAGTCAGCTGTCTATGCTCCTTACCTTGGGAGAATGAAGTTGCCTCTCGTGTTTAGCTTTGGTATTTTCACTTCTCCAATACCTGTAATTCTCTTTGTTTACATGTTCGCTGAACTGAAAGTAGGCTTCGTCAGAAAATAAGATGTTGCCAAAATTATTGAATCGTTCTAACATTGTGTCGGTATACAACTTGTGGAAATTTGAATCATTTGGTTTTATTTCCTGCACTATCTGGATCTTATTTGGATGTAATTTCAAATCTTAATTCAGCCGAACGCTTGCGCGTCGATAAATCTAGATTACGTCGAACAGAAGCAGAAACTTGCTGCACGTTCTCTTCGGGTTGAGATGTCCATGCGTCCACATTTAGCGTAAATCTCGTCTCTTCGAACTTTTTTACCTATTTATTTATTAAAGCACTCTGCCACTGATTTAAATCGTTTAAATGGTATTCAACGTGAAATAAGTATCTCACAGTAACAAGCAAAGTGCTGTTTAAATAAAACTGTTTCACACAGTAGAGGCGTTGCGGCCCCGTGAAGCGATCCATTGCGATAAAATTTCCGAGAAACGAGCTAGTAAGACCCCTATCTACACTCCGCGTCGTATTTATTTGCGCAAGATGTTAAATTCAAATGTTAACGAATTCTTGGCCCACTTGGAACATAAACCCAACTATTTTTTCTACTGCTAATAGGCATGTTTTCTTTGTAAAAGCCTCGTCCATTGATCAGCAGATGCGCCACTTGTAAATGAGGCTGGCTTGAGACCTTAAGTTCTTTTTACGAATCCTATGCACTCTCATTTCTTGAAGTTTTACTTTAATATTATTTAATGTGCTCTTTTGATCTCGTAAGTGTGTAACTTTTGAATTTGTTTTAATTGAAGTTGCTATTTTCTACTATATTGAATAAATACTGAATTCAATAAATAAATACTGAATATTTTACATTAGGGTAGCATGTGCACTAAGTCATAAGTAATTAATGTATGCAAATGTTTGTATTGACTCCGTAATAACGCATTAATAAGTAAATATGTATGTACAATCAGTAGCTCTGCTATTCCAGTAATTATTTGTCTCGTTATTTTTTTATACAAAACAAAAGTTTCTGAATAATTACTATACAAATGTTAATTGTACTAAATAAGTGTTAATGAAAATTTAACAAACTTAGAACATTATTAGTATGCTAAGTAGGTAGTGCAAGTTTTTTCGACAGGCTTGATGCAATAACTCTCCGAAATGGAAGAAGAAATTACACGTTTAGTACCAAAAAAATGTTTTTAAGAACCTGCCGCAGTAGTTGCTCTGCCTGACGGAAAATACTAATAGAACCCAAGAGTTGTACTCACCATACGCATTGTAAATGCAGACAATGCAGTATGGTGTCCCACACTTTGGCGACCAAGCGAGATATTTTTTCACAACGTAAAAGATACGACAGTAATTGTGGCAGAGGAAATCTTACAAACTTACCATGATAACTATCACCTTCATCTACGAATTTTCAGTCTCGCACTTAGCAACGACGACAGTACGGATGCTGTCGCTTTAGGCTGGTCTTCTTTCGTTTGTACTGAATCTCGTAATCGTTACAAATTATACTAACTTTAATATTATTACAAACTGACTATCTTCATTGCTTTCTATAACGATGTATAAGGTCTTACAAGCTAGGTGTGGTGACGATTAAGGAGTCTGTCTTTAAAGGCAAATGTAGGAGCCAGGACGGCAAATTATCTTCATACAATGTTACTATATTTACAATATTACTGATATACCACCCAGAATAAACGGAGTGTGCGATTAGACGATATTACTATGTCTGTATGTTACTTTTTATTATGACTCGACTGCCTCGGTGAGTTGTAACCAATGTGACTGCTGTGCGATCTCGGGTTCGATTCCGAGTCGGGCAAAATTTTTTCATGATCTGCAAATATTTGTTTCGGAGTTTGTGTGTTATATATAAAATGTATGTAAAAGTATATATGTATTTATATCAGTTGTCTAGTACCCATAGTATAAGTTCTGCTTAGTTTGGGACTAGATGGCGTTGTGTTAGATGCCTGAAATATTTATTTAAATATTTTTTTTTATAATATAAGTGTATTTAGAAACATTGACGTACGTTTATCAGCAGGGTAACCATAGAGTAAGTTCTAGCCTAGTGTGTAATATCATTATGAATATAAAAAAGGAATAAATCTTATAATATTTATAAAAAAATAGACAAATTGAAATGTCTTCAATAAATAAACATTTAATAAACAGAAAATTAAAAAACTGAAAAAACATTTAACGAAAATACGTTAACGTCGATGTAATTAGTAATTACTATAATGAAGGTTCTAATTCCTGGTAACTTTATTACGTATAGTACTGCAGAAGCAGTTATGTTCGCAATTAGATAAGAAAACTAAGAAAGTTTACAGTTTGTCGTGGGCTGGTAATTTATCATGATTTGAACTCTAATAATCTTGTTTCATTTGCTCTCTGCTAGAACCTAACACAAAGCTTGATTTATTAGCTTTATTTACAACTTTTATTACGTTATAATATATAGAAATATATATGCCAATACAGTTATTATAAATTGTCAGTAATATTCATTTATTACCATGTTTCATATTGGTTTATTTTTCATAAATAAAAATAAATAAATATTTTAAACATTCAACACCTAACGCCATCTAGTCTCAAACTTAGCAGAGCTTGTACTATGATAACTAGATTGCCGTATGAAATATTTATAAATATTCGGTCCAACCTGTGAATCGAACCCGAGACTTCAAGCACATCAGTCGCTGGCACTACCGCTGCGCCACCAAGGCAGTTAATGATGTTATACTCCTAACCGATTTCGGCCACGGTGACTAATCTCAATGGAGACCAGCCTACTTTATAGTGCATAAATGTGTGGGCAAACACAGATGATTATCTGTTCCCTCACTCTCATAATCTGATGAGACGGGTATCCGACATGACCGGGGAGAGATCAGACTTTATGAGCTCAATTTTCATTAATGCTTATGGGTAAACATAAAGTTGGTGACCACGACTCTTGGAGTCTATTCATGTTTTCCATCAGACAGAGTAGAGTCACTTTGGCAGGCTCTTAAAATAAAAAAAAACGTATTTAAGATCATAGCACAGTTAGATAGAAGTGAAATACTGACATGTGTAAATAATCAATACATACAACCAGTATATATATAATAAGTGAAACATCGACATCGCCACAATCGATTATTTTTCGATTTTTAATATCATGAGACCTATTAAATTAGACCGTGTGAAAAGTAAAAAGAGATTAGTTAAAATAACCAATGGCTGTCAGTATTGCTTACTCCTTAGAATGCACAGACGTTTAGTTCTATATCAAAGTCGCGAAGATATTGATTCAGCCAGCGAAGGACTTTGGCGTTCCAAAAGTCCAAGAGGCATTCAAAGAAGACAGAAGAGATGTGTATATGAAAAAAAATATGTTAAGCACTGAAAATTTGTTTCAATTATTTATCACCGTCATTTGACAAGTGAAAAATATTCTATCAGTCTTCTGTTGATCTGATAAAATCTTAATGTAGAGAGTTGAACGTAGCACAGAAGCTGAGGCAGAAGTTTCCTTCTGCTGGTAATAGTTAAAGAATAAAATACACTCGGAATTTAAAAATTTACTCTATAATACTGATTTTGCTAAGAATTTACTTTAACTTTACAAACTTAAAACGGAACTACCTTACTAAGTAACAACTTGTAACTTACATACCTGCTCTACTATTTATTTTTACACTTAAAATCTATCAACTGTTTAAGTGTCAATGTGTAACCATTTCTTAAACAAAATAGGAAAAAATTAACTAAATTTGTACTCCGAAAGGTACATTATCATATCTAGTAACATTTTTTTTTAAAGACAACGCCCGCTCTAGAAATAAATCCCGTGTCGCAGGGAACTTTACAAACATACAAGAAACGGATACAAAGAAAACCCAGACTCAGAACAACAATTCGTTGAACACAAAAAGTGTTGTCCCATGTGGGGTTTGAACCCACAACATTCAGTGCTGTAGAAAGCGGCGTGGCGACTGCTTAAACATCTAAGCCAACCGTGCAGTCCAAAACTACTAAATTAGTAGCAATGCCGGTAGGTTGAAGTGCTTGATAAATATATAAAATTCAAACTCCGGTCTAAAATAGAAAATGTTATTTATGGTGGTTCATTTACATGCCACTCAGAATATATATCGCGCATAAAATGTAATAATTCTCGCTTCATATTTTTAAATGGCGTGATGAATGACAGTTGTTTCATATGTGTTACGGAATATAAAAAAAATGTTTTTTTTTTTCATGAATTATTTATATGTTATAGAATCAAATATTATTCGGGTGTTGAGAGTACCAAGAAATGTGTCAAGAAAGTCAATTGTCTAACAAGTTTTATGTATGAAATGTTTATATTTGTCATATTTTCATTTACTATATTTTGTAATTTATTTGGTACTATTCGTAGCTGTGTCTACGATTTCATTTCGGTAGAATTTAAATTTGGACCTTAGAGACGCGGTATTTGTTTTATTGTAAAAAGTAGCCTATTTGTTGTCCAGTAACCGTCTCCTAGTGAAAATCGTATTAAAATCGGTGGAGCGGTTCCAAAGGTTAGCTTGAACAGACGGACAGACAAAAATGTTAAAAAAGTAGTTTAAATTTATACTTATTGTTTGAATTAAGGGGTGCATAGATGTAGCTAAAACCGATACAGCTAGTGAGCCGGTCTAAGTAACTGTCTTTTTTGGTTCATTCAATAAAAGAGAGAGTCTAAACTTGCAAAAATTTCTTAAAGACTTACAAAAAGAAACATTTTATTCAAATTATCACACCTATTTATATCTTTTATGTATATTTATATATATATTTACAAGTTTTATTCATCTTAACTTGATATAAAAAATATTAAAAGAACTCTGCGAAGGTGAACTCATGAGTAATTTGAAATTAAATGTAGCTGCGAAAAGAAAGTAATATCAGAAAACTAACCCCTTGTGAACTGTTGAAAGAACACAATAATTTAGGAAGGCTAGGATCACATACCCATGAAGCTATATTAATTATTAGCTATATTAATGAATGATATAGTCTATAAGCTAATTATTAAACGAACATTCATCATTAATAACTGGCAGTTACCCCCAGTATTATCGGGAAATTTAGTCACAGTTCTTGATTGATTTTGAAATATCGTCAGACAGCTATAGTAAACATTATGAAAATTGGTTCTGTCTTTCTTGAGTTGTAAATAGTGTTACTGACCTGCCTTTGTTTTATATAGTAACATTAAAATGATCTCTAATTGAACAAGGTTTTAATTCGTTGAAAATATGAAGACACGCCGAGGTCACTTATAACGATTTTGTGTTAGTAAACGTATAGGTAAAAGATTTTCAGTTCACGTACGTTCTTGTTTAATTAATGAAAGTTGAAGAAGAAAGCCTCAGGCACGCGTGTAGCAAAATTACTATATTGCAGTACAGAAAGTTGGATAGGATAACAGTTTTTACGAAATATCAGAGTATCAGATATTTATGTAATTAAAGGAGAAGATTTAGAGATTTTCTCTTAATATTAGCCTTAGTGAGGTTCATAGTAATGATTATTAGTTAACTAATATTTAGAGAGTATAATGAATATTTTACTCAAATTTGTAAATTTACTATAACATATTTTGTATTTCTTTAAAGAAGGAATCTTACTGATTTCAATCTCATGTTGTAAATATCGCTCCTATTTATAGTGTAGGTATATTTATTTGATTTATTGAGAAATAAAAAGAAATAAAATAATGTCGGTTTCAGGCAACTTTATGTGTTTTTTATACAGGTTCATAAAAATAACATTCTTATTTTTATATTATGGAATATAAAAGTATACACTCTATTCATCATTATCATCAAAGCTCTTCTTCAATAGTTGGTTTTGGTCTACTATACTATACTGCCAGGCGGGTTGGTATAGAGTTTGTATCAAGTTTTGTTTCTCTTTGTAGCGATGTTGACAAGCATAATTTGCTCCCTTAGTCACTCTGGCCTATGGGCTCTAAAAACATAAAAATTTTGGTATCTATAATGATAAAATCCCAAATAATATGCAAATTATAATACTAAATCTACAGCAAATAACAACACATGAGCTCTAACAAAACAAAAAGCTTATTAGTTTTAGTTTTCTATAAATCCCGCTCTTGGAACAGTCCTAAGTCACGGGAGACTTCACAAAAATACATGAAATGGACACAAAGGGCACCAATTTTCAGAGTAAAAATTTCAGATCACCCAAATTATTGACCCGTGTGAGGATTGAACTCACAACCCTGAGTGCAGAAGAAAGTGATGGGGTGACCGCTTAACCTACTACACTATTCGTACAGTCAATGTTTCATTTTGCAGTATATTCAGAATATAAATTTTTTAAAAGAAATGAAAGTCACTAATCGTAAAAGCCCGGTCACACAACTGTTTCTCTTGAATTAACATGAGCAACAGTAGACAGCGGTAGTCACGTAGCTCCGTCTCGTCTCTTGGTTAGTCGTCTTAAAGATAAAAAATATAGTATTTGTTTCAATTTCAACAGAGTTATATATTGCACTGGTAACATTGTTTTCACTTTTATGATTTAATTTAAAAAAAAAACAAAATGATTTGAATAAATGTAAAAAGAAACACTTTGAACGAGTAAAATACAGAGTAGAGTCACTTTAGATGACTCTCTAAATAAGCATAAATAAATATATACCTTGGTTTTGTTTTCAAAAAAGTGTTACAATATTTAAAAACATTACATGCTTAAATAATGACATAAAATGTTCATTTTGAAAGTTCTAGAATATATTCATGGTTAAAACTTTCCGAGGTATAGTACTTAGCGAAGTTTAAAAACATTCTAGGTCTGAAGCGTCAAACATAGTGAATAATATTCACGAGATTTGCATCTAGTTTAATTTTGAATGATAGCTCACTAACTTTAGAGCACTTTATTTCAAAAAAACAACGAAATAAAATAGCCAGTCCATGTTAGGTAAATATTTCCTTTGCCAGACAAATATTCTGATGTATTGATGATGTTTGATCTTTGTATGTCCCATTCTCAGTAAATACATTAAAGAATTTGATATTCACGTCACTTTTAGTCACCAAAATAAACAATGTACCCAATATTGATTTATTTTAGTAAACTATTTAACTTAAAAAAAAAGCAATCAGAAGCGGTAAATAAATATTAAAAAATTAAAAGAGTCTATTCAAACCTCTTGAAATATTTAACTATAATGACGTCAGTTTAATAAAATTTTGCTTTAAAAAGTTGGAGCGTCAGGTAAAAAGAAATTCATCTCTGGGAAGAATTTCTCACCATTTCTATAAAATTAATTTTAAAATAGTGTCTATATCGCTTTGAACTGGCGATAGTATTATTAAAAAGTGCTTTTGGGGGACAGTTAAGAAGCGAGACTTTTATGATATTATACAAATAAGATAAACCTGTAATATAATATGAAAAGTGGTTTTTTGACCTGGGCATTTTTTTTTGTTTTTGCAAGATAATCTACTAAAAATCTATCTCTTTCTTAACATTTAAAGTGAAGCAAGTAATATTTGAGTTTGAAAGATAATAGTGCCACACTAACTTTATTACGAACGGCCCGGCTCGACCGGGGCAGTAAAGCGACAGCTTCCGTGCTGTCGTGTATCGTTGGTGAGTGTGAGACCGGAGGCCCATTGATGTAAGAGTGACACTTATCGTGATAAGTGTGTAGCCTTACACAGCCACGACGACTGTCATGCCTTTTACGTCTCCAAGTGGTACGTGAAAAAGCGTCTCACTAGGTCGTCATAGTGTGGTTTTCTATACCGCATTGTTTACATTCGCAATGAGTATGGTGAGTCAACTTTTGGATTCTATTTGTGCTTTCCATCAGGCAGAGTACAATCCCTTTCGCGGGCTCTCAAAATAAAAAATGAAAGTATGTGAAGAACAAAACGAACACAAGTGGACGAAATTAGAATAAAATAAATATTATCACAAGCAAAGTCAACAGTTAAATTTGGTGGTAAATTTGGTACAATAAAATATTTTCAATAATAGAATGGATAGAAAACCCACTTCAGATTTTAAAAGGAAACTCACCCCTTTGTTTTAACCCCGTACTACAAAATCACCCTGGTTGCCATATACTTTTCATTTTACTTAGGTTTTGAGTCAATGAATATTCCTGACATGTATCAAATTGTCATCATTTCAAATATTTCCTACTATTATTTTGGTAAATGCATAATCGTTCAATATTATCTTTTGAATAATAATTAAATAGATACGCTGGTCGATTTCTATGAATCTAGACGTCGTTATTGGGTTGTACTAGTATGTAAATTGTTCAAATACTTAAGGTTTCCGCGTGTTACCAAGAATAATTGATATGTCGTTAGAGGTAATTAAGGCTAAATGTCAGGAGGTACGTTCCTACATTAGCAACCTGCTGCCTCAGAGGCTATCAAAGACTTATCGTTATCTGTAAGTTACATTAACGAGCAAACATTTTAATGTTTATTTGTATATTTTGTACTTTGAGATAATGACTTAATGCCTAAGGTGTTTGTTAATAGTCGACCAATGGGGAATACGCATGCATTTTTCTTATTTTTTACGTTTCTACTATTATTACACGTATTACATTATACACGTATTACAATACCAAATATAAATATAATACATCGAAAATATAAATTCCCGACTTAACTATAATATTTCTAAAAAGTAAATAATAAATACATGTTAACTCTTACAGTTAGTTTGTAAATTAGTAAATATTATCCAGGTATCCTAGTCGCGTCGGAAGGGCGGTGGACGGAACTGCCTACACTCTCGCACCTCATCCCCACTCCCACGCAGTGCTTTAAACTAATACAGCCTTGTACCCGAACGCAGGCAGAAGCATGAGTGCAAACGTCGTTGTCGGTCGTCTTCCGAATGTATTTCTTTTGGCTAATTTCGCAATCTGATTGTGAATTTAAACATCATTCATATTGTATAGGCTGATACGTAAGTATTTGCTTTTTTCTTAACAGATTGTACTATAGATATAGGTTAGATATTTTAAGACCACCAAGTAGTTATAGATTTATAATATTTTGTATGCTGCTTATTGCAGCAAAAAGGAATTAGTAGGTGTTTGTTTAATTTTTGTAGTGTAAATTACTTTATAAAATTGTTATTATATCATATTCTTTAACATATGTTTTAGTTTAAGATTACACAGCTAGTAGCTGTCTACAAGGTGTGCTGGTACTCTTCATAATATATTTTTTGTTTATTTTAATAGCCTGCCAAAGTGAATCTACTCTCCAAAAGTTGTAGTCATCATACTCGTTGCTAATGCTGTCAAAGCAGTATGGTGACCCACACTATGACGGCCTATTACGATTCTGTACGCCTCACTTGGGGACGTAAAAGACAGACAGACTCATCGTAAAAGTCATCGTAGCATTGTAATGCACACACTTACTACGACAACTGTCATTCTTGCATCAATGGGCCTCCGGTCCCGCACTCACCAACGAAACACGACAGCACGGATGCTGTTGCTTTGGTTGGTCTTCTGTGGTAGTACTACCATGGACGAGCCGGCCCGTTTATGCTGAAATAAGCGTAGCTCTACTACCTGGTGCATATTTGCGTATATTTGATAGGCATACTACTAATTTACTGAATTCTCTATCATTATTATACTTAGACAAGCCTAAGTTACTGTTGACTTGCTATTTACTGCGGTCTCCCCCCATCATGTCGGAAAAGAGCTGATGATCTTCTAATGGCTGCACAGGTTTGCATATAATATAGCTAAGAATACTCTCGATTAAGTCACCTTACCAACAAAAAAGAATTATCCAAATCGATTCACCCGTTCAGGAGTTATGATGCCACAGATAGAATGACACACACTCACACTTCAAACTTATAACACCCCTCTTCTTGTGTCGGGGTTAAATATCACTATAATTTTCGGACGATTCAAACGCGGTCATTTTTTCGCGCTTATTCTGTGACGACAGACTACATTCACGTCAACATCGAAGTATTTGGTTCATAAATACTCCAAGTTATTTTTTTATAATCAACTTATGATCGTGGTAAACTAAAGAAATATAATGAAAAGTAAATAATATAGGAATTGCGAAGATTATTAAACATAAGTAAAGATATTAAAAAAGTGATAAAATAAATATAACAATATTTTTTACTTAGTTAACTACACATACTGTTTTGTTTACTAAATTCGATGGAAATATAGCTTGTTTTACGAAAAGATCCGAGGGCAAATTAAAGTCAAATTTTGTTCCACCGATAGCGTTGTAAATAATTTAGAAATTTAGGAGGGAATTTGAAAAAAGTCAATTTCAATAATAATTAAATCGAAATGTTTTTTTTGGTAAAGTTTACAAATAAAAATTTTTTATTCATTTTGGAGTCTCGTGCATTTACCCTATTAGGCGATGCAGAGGAAAGATGAGATAGGTGTACGTATGGGAAGGTGATAAAAGATTGGAGAGGTTTTAGTAAATACAAACTACTATTATCTTTATATTTACCTTTTTCTATGTGTGTTTGAGAATACGAAGCGTCTGTCGTAAAAGGTAACTAAGGGAGCAAGATATTCAGAACAACAACACTGAAACGATGGGAAAACAAAATCTTATTTCTAAGAAGAAATCTAAATCCAACAGAGGACTGTTAAAAGCTATTAATATGATGATGATGATTATATTATTATGATCTTTGATTAGATTAATATCTACAAAAATACATAAACATACAGTACATACCTGCACCTATGTAAGTAACGATATAATACTTCGTGTGGTGACGGATTAAGAATACGGAGTGCCACCACCGTAAGAAGAGACTAAGGGAATTAAATATGCAAGAAAACATCGTTGCAAGGAGAAGTAAAACTTGAAACATACCCCTTTTTTTAATGTGTGGGAACTACCTCGGGCCGTCACCCCACCTGGGAGGAAAACCCAGGAAGGTTTACCGACTAAAACCACACGGTGTGCCACTGCGCACCTGAGATAGTAGGGATTCGGGAGCTGTTATTACGACATAACCCTAAGAATAAATACGCATACGCCATACGAAAGAACATCACATACCAACCCGTCTGGCTAGCGTGGTATAGCGTGGTAAACTAAACCTCCTCGCTAAGGGTCCTATGTCCAGCAGTGGACTGAGGAACAAAACAATTGCTTATAACGAAATAGATACACGAATATGTAACCTCGGCTTATTGTAACTACTGTATCTCTTAATCCTATTAATGTTTCTTCGTTAATTGACCTCCTATCTTTTTCTCGTCTGAATATAATAATCAGCAATAAGAACAACTAACAAAAACTAGGTTGATCGCAGGGCCGGTTGGTCTCATAGCTAGGCACTGACTACTAAGCCGGAGGTAGTGGGTTCGGTTCCCACCCAGGATAAACATTTGTGTGATGATCACGATTATTTTTCTGTGTCTAGGTGTAATTCATCTATAAAATGTGTATAATTAGAACTACGAGTATGTACCAACATAACGGCACTAAAAAATTGAAATTTGAATATACGTAACCCGCGAAAATGCCAAATTCGCGATACTTTTTGAACCCACCTCGTATTTAAGTATGTTGATCAACAGTCTGGTTACAATAGCACAGGTACTGTCTAATTTGATGTTGGTCAGCCGTTTGTGAAATCTGTGGAGCTATTTATTTATTTATACATAATTTTGTATATTATTTGAGTAAAATTCGAAAAAGGGCAAAAAGTAAATGTTGATAAACTTTTTTATACTCCTACACGTAAGCCAAACAATGGTTCCCTGTATGTAATATTTAGACTTGCAATACAGTAGAGAGTATTATAACAATCTTAAAAACATATGAAAAAGAATTCCAAATTATAACAAAGAATAACATACGTCAAATAAATAAAACAAATGCAAGTTTTGACAAACGTCTTACACTTTCAGAAAACCGTCAAAGGCTCACGTGAATGTAAAAATGAATCTATGAATGTTTAAAACAAGTTCCACGTCAGCGACTGTCTGGATGTAACGTCGGAGGCACAACAACATTTGATATTATTCAGCTCCATTGTCTTTAAAATTGTAAACATATTGGTATATAAGACCAGCGTATATTCTGTGGCGCAAATACTGACACAGTAGATCGCTTCTTCTTGTTGAATGGTCCCTCACTGCTGAGGATCGCGACTCTTTTGCATCCTTTCAACAATCGATCTCTATCGGTTCGGTAGATCAACCATACTTTACTGATTAGTACTGACTTAACTATTTGGAGAAGTTTCATGTTGCTTTTTTCACTTCGAACAGTATCAAATCAGAAAATAATAATTTCTTGACTGTTTGATGTACAATGATTTGAGACATTTACGTACCTATGTAAATTAGTCAAAGTACATCAGCCAAAAAATTTTTATATTTTCTTAATGTAAAAGACAACGCCCGCATTAGGTATAAATCCTGTGTGTGACTTTACAAACACACAAGAAACGGACACAAAGAACACCTCGAATTTATTAGCGAAGGAGCGAATTTATTTATCACACAAAGTGTTGTCTAATGTGGGGTTTGAACCCATAACACTCAAGGCAGTAGAAACCGGCATGACAACCGCTTGAACCACTAGGCCAACCGTGCATTCAAAGTGGTTTCGATTTGCTAGCTAAGTACTAAAGTTAAGGAAAATAGATCAGTGTAATAGTGCGAAATAACTACGAAATTTCCGTCTAATATATTCTGCTAATGACTTGTTACGAAGATTATAATCGAACAAACAGTATAAATTAAATTTAGTTTCGTTACTTTGTTGTAAAAGATGTATAATATACAGTGATATAGACTGTGGTGATAGGTTACGAATCGTCACCGCTCCTATTCATCCCATGGGTGTCGTCAGAGACGACTAAGAGATCAAACTATTCAGGAAAATATCACTACAAAGAGAAGGAAAACTTGAAACATATCCTATTCCAACCCGTTTGGTCAGCGTGGTATAGTAGGCCAAAATTTCCTTGCAGTAGTGGACTGTTAAAGGCTGTTGACCATGATGATACAGAATATACGTAGTATGATGGGTAATCAGGGCGCATCATGATTACTTAGATGTATAATCAGTGTAATAAACTCAAGTAAAATTTTCTACGTAGTACTTTGTTGTTTCATGTCCACAATTTAGTAGAAAAACAGACCTTTTTATCATATGCCTTTTTATATATCGTACTGAAATTCTGAGTACCCAATAGTTTTGTAATTCAAAATGTTATAGTTTATATTTTCGGTATTTGTTTTGTAATTGGACTATTTACGCTCAAAGTTTTAAAAACAAACAAAATAGTCAACCTATCTCCGTTCGTTCTTCAAGTCGTCGGTCCATCGCGCCACAGGGCGCCCTATACTACGTTTGCCTAATCGTGTCATCCATTCTAGTACACTTCGGCTCCAGCGACCATCGGTTCGTCTGGAGACATGGCCAGCCCACTTTCACTCTCCGTGCGATGTCAGTTACTCTAGCTCTCTGTTGAATAACCTCGTTACGAATTTTATCAGCCAGAGACACACCCAGCATCGCACGCTGAGCTACTTTAAACTTATGGACCAGTCCAATGGTGAGTGTCCACGTCTCGGCTCCGTATGTCATTAAAGGTGGAACGCACTGGTCAAATACTATGGTCTTTAATGATTGTGGGATCGGCGACTCGAAGATGTGACGAAACTTTCCGAACGCCGCCCAGCCCAGACGAATCCTCCTATCGGCCTCCCGATCGAAGTTTAAAGTTTTAAATTAAAGGATTATTGTTAAAAACAAAAATCAGTTCGCGATTTGATTATGGTCACTAATTTTTTTTTGCAGGATTTACAAGTAGTAGTAGACGATCAACCCACGAATTAATAGTACACTAAGTAAAAAAGATTTATTAAAACAAATGTTATTTTAGCAAGAACTATTGTTTCTTACCGCAATCAACATACGGTTACCGATTTATTTTACTAATGAATCTCTTAAACAAACGACTTTGAGAGCTGTTATATTGTCTTTATTTTCATATTTCGTCAAGATCTTACTTATTTTAGGCAATTCCTTATGTTATAAGAGTATACTGTAGTTTTGATAACTGATATAAGGAGTATAACATTGATTCTTCTGCCAGGAAGCAGCTAGGATGTAGGGATTTAAGTTTTGAGTTTTTAGAGATAAACACCAGGGCAGATAATCTGGTTATGGCCATCCTTGAAAATCAATAAGTCAACAAGTCAAAAGACACGAGCGTATTGTAGATTAAGACCTCATTTCAAGGAATACCCTCGCCGAAATAGAGGGCAAAAGGGACATCCGACATAACTACCAATAGGTGGTATCCGGGCGAATTTCCGGAGAGAAAAAAAAAGGAGGTGAAAAGGAAGGGGCGTTTGACCTCCAGTATAGAATATAATTTCAAATAAAAATATATAATGACAGTTACAAGATTTTGAACTTAGTATTCATTGTATCAAAATAAAACGTCAAAAATAATCTCGACGAGGGTGAATCAATAAGGAGCGGGTAGGTAAACCTTTATATAACCTAGACCGTTTCGGATTAAGAGATATTTGTTTCTAGTCTGGAATAACGAGAAAATTAGAATCTGTAAATTATTTCATTCTTGCTTTTGCAATTTTTAATTGTAAAAAAATTTACAAAAGAAATTAAAAATGCTCTTAATAGTTTTTAAAGCAAATCGGTACAGTTTGATTGAAATTTCGGATAAATAAAAAGGTTGTTACACGTGAATATATATATCTCTATGATATAATTCTTAATCATACATGTCTAATAGATATATGAGTCAAAAAGATTGAAATACACTCGTAGCATATGGACTAATTGATTTATAGAGATACTGAGGCTTCCATATGCTAAGAAATCTTGAAAAAGAAAAAAGTATTGCTTTATAATCAACGAGACAGAATTAAAGAATAGATTTAGTTGCCGACGGGCTTCAGTAGTAGTGTACCATCAAGATAACCCGTTTGTTTATTTGCCTACTATTTCACAACGAGAGACTACAAAAGTTCTAGAAGTTAATTTTTAAATATATCAAGCATGTAAATTTCCCATATATAAACTTTGCCATTATCGGGAGCTAATGAATTTTCAATGTGTAAATTAACGTCGAAAATAGAAACACTCACGCCAGTGGTCGACCGCTCGGTTCACAATGCGAACTAGATTACGGATCAAAGTTAGGGATAAAACTCACTCTATTTAACATAACTGAAAACCCTCATCAAACTTCGGGAGTCAACACGCACTGTGTTGATTCGTAAAGTTTAAACTGAAAACTGTTTCTACGTCAATGTGTTCAAATTACGATTTATGCGAATTTGTGAGAATGAACATAATTCTGATGAATTTAATAAACATTAATGGGTTTAATAATTATACTCCTTATTTTGACATAAATAGTGAGACTTCTTATGTCTGCAAACACCTGGAAGGAATATTCATCTTAATATTTGTACAGACATCAAATTAGTAAACAAATAGAACCTTTCGCTATTTGTATTAAGTAAAGCCACGTTGATTTCAGCACGAACAGGCCGGCTCGACCGGGCCAGTACTACTCTTCCATAGAAGATCAACCCAAAGCGACAGCATCCGTGCTGTCGTGTTTCGAAACGGATGCTGTCGCTTTAGGCTGGTCTTCTGTGAGGGGATAGTACTGCACCAGTCTAACCAGTCCGTTTGTGCTGAATCTCGAAATCGATACAAATTATACTAAATTTAACATTATCTATATAAACAGGTTATATTTATTGCCTTCTATAACGAGAAATAAGGTCTTGCAAGCCAGATGTGGTGACAATTATAAAGTCTATCTTCAAAGGCAAACAGGAGCCAGGACAGACAACTATCATCATACATTGTTACTATATTTACAATATTACTGATATACCACCCAGAATAACCGGAAGGTCATTGATGCAGGAGTGATTGTTGTCATGGTAAGTGTGTGCAATACAATGCCACGATGACTGTCATGCCTTTTACATCCCTAAACGACGTGTGAAGAAGCATCTTACTAGGTCGCCGTAGTGTAGGTCACCATACTGCATTGTCTGCATTCGCAATGAGTATGGTGACCACAACTCTTGGATTCTATTCATGCTTGCCATTAGGTAGAGTAGAGTTACTTTGGAAGGCTCGTAAAATTAAATAAGATTTTTTAATAAATTATAGTTAATGATAATATAAATAAATTTTTCAAATCAGGTTTTTAATAAGGCAAAATTGGATAAATTGATTTTATATACTTAGTTAGTGATACTAAGAAACTTGCATCTCTAAAAAGATGAAACTGTTTTATCGTTTCATATGTGCACTAATACCATGTTATTTTATAAAACTGGTTCACCCCCTCTAACACTCGATAAGGGAATTGCTCGCTCCAGTCTTGCAATAGTTGAAATGGAGAAATTATATCGGAATAACTGTTGAGCAAACTTTGATTGTGCAGTGTGGCACTTCGACATGTTATCATATGTTTGGCATTTACTTATGAGTACAACACTTAACGTCTACTGTGACTGAATAAATAAATATAGTGATATATATATATATATATATATATCATATAATATAGATATAATATATTCATGATGTGATATCTCTGATGTGAGTATGATGATCATGATATTATTGAGTTTTTAGCGAAATTCTAGGTATAGGTCTAGGAGGTTTTAATGTTAACCTTTTTCTATTAAAATACTACCAACAGGAGTGTAGTTTGGCCTACATAACGTTGATTTTATAATTTGATATTACATTTATTAAATGTATTTTTTTTTAATAAGAAAATGAAGTATAGAGTAATTTTATCACATAGTTACGTCAATCAGTACATTGTATGAGCACAGAGGGAAATATTTTGGTTTGTCACTCATGGGTTCCGGCTCTGGAATGGGACTCCGTCAGTCTCCAGGGTTCTAAGACCGAAGACCTTCGGTTTAACGACCTTTATTTTCCATTAAGACAATCGCCACTTACGTGAGAACAATATTAAAGAAATAACATAAAATTAATATCTCGGTGCGGGTAGAACAAAAATAAAATTGCTGCCACGATAAGGAGCAAGTACTCTGCATTCTTATGATAAGATGGTGGTTCAAGTGAAAAGATGTTGCTTAAAATGTTTCATTATTACACATGTGAATAAATAATCTATTTTTAAATGTTTTCAAAGAATCCATTTCTTTTAAGAAGGAAGTTTGTTGTAAATCTGTGCTCTCCAAACGTTAAGGTGCGTTTTTTCATAGTTAGTTCTTATGTTGGACAGTATGAGGTGACTGGCGTGACGTGTGACGTATTTATTGACTTTACCTTTTGCTATGAAACTAATTTGTGGATGTATGAGTTTATGATTTGTTTTATAAATTAGTACTTATATGAGTTTTCTATTCAAAAAGTTATTTTATGTTTAGTGTCTCTGTAAATAGTTTTACTTGGTGTACCTTCGTTGTTGAACCCGTGAATCAGAAGATTCTTTATCCACTCGTAGTTTTGGTTGTTTTTGACATTTTCTTTTCTCTGTACACGGTCAGTTCTCGTCTCGTTGATCTACAGATTAGCGTATGCGACAGTCAATCAAGTGGTCTCGTATTTCGTTCCTGGGTTGTGTCAAAAAGTGTTCCTAACAACAACAATGAAAACAGCCTGGAGTTTGAATTTGGGGTTTTAAGTTCTGTGTCTCGGATAGTCCACAAGTTCATCGGTTCTGCGCCTGATCTCTTGCTGATTATGTCGAATAACCGTCCCATTGGATTGTTGACAGTGCACCTTTGATTGTGCACACACTTGTGCACAACAATTCTCTTCCGTTGTTGACTGATCTCCAGTAAGCCTAGTCACCATGGCTGAAATCGACTAGGAGTACATAACCTAGCCGTCAGGATTTTTATTATTTTGTAATCACATTTATTCCCACAATCTTAACAATTTTGACATTTTTATGACTGCATGATTTATATGTCAAATTTTTAAAGGCTGACATCTTGTGAGCGTGTGTTATTCGAGTCGTTATTGGTAACTAAAGGATTTGCGAATAGGTAATATATATTCAGAAATTTAACTATAACAATACATTTACATATCTGTTCTTCTATTTAGCGATGTCTCCACTTTCACATCACCTTTCCTTTGTTTTGGATTATAAGGACGTCAAAATGTTATTCCATTGTTTATCAGCTACCTGGGACGTAAAATATATTGTCCGTAATAGTTTCGTGCAAGTCATAAACTAGAATATCCTCTCTAGCTTGAAAGTTTATCGCTATTCAGACATTTGGAGGCTACAAAACTGACATTGTTATTATCTTTATATACGCTATTTGAAGTAATACACTTTATTGTCTTATTGAGATAAACTTACCACAGACAGTTAATCCAATACATTTTTCTTGTTTCATGTCAAATGATGACGTGTTTTCTTAGTTTCATCTAATTGAGTAGCAGAGTTAAACGTTTCAGAAAAATTTCGACTATTGCAGAATAATTGGAGATGTTACTCAGATTCTGAAAGAATTTTAAATAATGTTCAGAAACCTAGATTAATCGAAAAAGGAGGCCATGACACGACGATGATGCATTCTAATTTTACAAGCAGATATACATAGGTAAGCACTTAATATCAGGTGATCAATCCTTTTTCTTTTATGTTATAGGAGCAAATAAAAACTTAAATACACTTCCCTACTACATATTCCTTCAGCTTTTACATCTTTACATATTATAAAGTGAAGATGTTTTTCGTTAGTGTTCGCTTAAATGCTTTAAACTATACAACGGATTTGAATGTGGTTTTAATATATTTCAAGGAAAGTTTATGTATGTAATACAGTCATGTTATATATTTCAAATACATAAAAACCAAATGTTTCGTAAACATATAGAATTTTTATACACATGCTTATACTGACTAATCTAATTGGAAATGTTATTGAAAATGATGTATAATTGGGAATAGGATGAACTATATCCTTATAGTACTTTTAGGTACGTCGGGTGTACAAATAAAAAATACTCTTGTTGATGAACGACGGTATAATATTTTTTGTTTAGTCACAAAAACACACAGGTACACAAAAGTCTTAACGTACACTATATTAAAAATTACGATCACAAAAGAGAGAAAGGAGAAAGCAGTACACAAGTAATGCGGGGAGCCAAGTATAATTGGAGTCAGATGACATGCGAGTTGTCGCGTCGTGAGGTTACGGACGGACTGTCTCATACCGCGCTAAGGTGCGGCGCCTGCGCTGCCTCCCCACTATGTTTGGCTCCTCCCACACGCTACTCAATATAATATTGTGTTAGCTAGTTTGTTACATCAAATATACAAAATAATTTTAGTGCACATGGTGCAACTACGCTACAGTACTCATAGGACTAAAGTACTCATCAAGACGAATCATTTTTTTACTTTGGTCCTATGACCACCTTCTAACTTCAACATCACACCCTGGTTACCACTTAGGGCTAGGGTATCCGTCTAAAAATCAAACGCATGCAAATTCGATGGGATTATGCCGTTTTAATACGAACGTCTTACGGCCACTTTTAGATCCATTATCAGACCTTGGATAATATTTAGAGACAAATTACACATCAAGACGAATCATACGAGATCAAACTCGATGAGGTTATGTCGTTTTATAATGGAGTTCCTATGGACATTTTCCAGCTACATCACCAGACTCTGGATACCATCCAAAGACAAAGTATTTGTCAAGATGGATTAAACAATTCCAAACTCGCTGGGGTTGCGTTATTACATTACATAGTTCTCATGGTCACCTTTCACCTCTATCATCAGATCATGTTCATTTTTTTTAGAATCTATATATTAATACGTGAAGCAAAGACATTGAGTAATGACATAGACATAGATTACTGTTTTATATGTTTACTGTGGTCATACTGAATGTAGAATAGAAAAGTTTTATTTGCCTCATTTAATATAAAAATATCACGTGAATTACTGCTCGCTTATACAAGTTTATGTAATGTAAGTTGTGTTTTATTATGGTCGAATTTCGACCAGTAGGCGACCACTAGTATTATATTGTTACGCAACATACGAATGAGTGCAAAATTTTAGCTCAATCGGTTAAAGAAATCTTCTTCAAAATTGAGTTGCAAGATTCCACTCGAATAAATATACTTACAATATACACATTGCAAGTTCAATAAAAGTATGTAATGAGTATCTTAGAAGATTTCAAAAGGAAAAAATACATGGTTATAGTGGCCAATACCGCTAATTAGACCCACGTGAAACTGAGGCTGGTTGCTAGTAGTTAGAAAATATCTGCTGTTGTTTATATAAGTTGATATTTTATCTTGAGTTCTAATATTCTGATCCTTCGAGGGTTTTCAACACCGAGCACTTAATCAGTTTGATTTCTTTGATAAAAGTATTTTAATTTGAATGCTAAACAAAGCCGCTTTAATTTAGAATAGAAATTGGATTTCAAGATCAAAGTTTTGATGTAATTTAGAGCTTAAATAAAATCTTGTCGTTATACTTTTGTTGGTTTTTAGGGATCTGTTTTAAAAGTTTTAAATATAATTGTGACGACTTCCATACACAGTGCAGAACAAAGATATATTACAATGCCATCTATCGATAATACACCGAATTACGGAATAGCGAACTACCGAGTAAGTCCGAATTCAGTATCGCAATACAGAAACCCTCACGCCAATTACACATATATAACTACCCAACACCTCGCCCGTTTGCCGGATTCTTAATTTTTGTTAGAATGACATGACACTCGTTCCTCCATAATTGTGACGCTAGGTCTATTGAAGGCAGCCTGTAAAGAAGCAGATCAGCAACAACAGCATTATCGCCACCATAGTGTTCACTCCGAAAATAATGAGTAGTAATCAAGTCTCAACCAGCCAGCAACATAGGTTTCAACAAGGATACCAGGTAGCAACAAATCCGGCCTGATTACCCCTACGTCGTTATTAGCGTCTAGACACAGCATACTTTTTTTTTAATGTGTGTAAACCCAAGACACAGCACACTGCACCAACGGTCTTCGTAAAAAGAGCATTTCTTCCCCGTCTACGCAGCAGCTACCCACTACACAGCAATCGCCCCAACTCTCACCAGCACACTTCAGCTCCGACTCACTGTGACTAATGCAACTCAGCTCCGACTTACTGGAACAAAAAAAGAAAAGGGTTTATGTCAAGTTCCCAGGCGTTGACAAACCTCCACGTGACCTGTACTCGTGCTAGGAGGTTCTACACCCGTAGTCAGTGATTTCACCGCGAAGATGTTAAGTATGATCAGTAACATGAGGTTACTTCACCGCCTTGAGGAGGCTTCATTAGAGTCGAAGGTAACGGAAAGAAAAAGGATAATGCTGTTCCCATCAGGGAATCGAAGATAGGGACGGGTGTTCTACGGATTTATTCCAAGTACACCGCTCCCGAACCAGACGAGATATCAACCTAAGTGCTGGCCCGAGCCCTCGATCATATGCCAGACTGTATAAGGAGGGTGTTGGCCCTTGTTGTAGTTATTGGTGGAGATCTCTCACTATCGGCCATCAAACGTTCCACAGTTGGTAGCGAAAACTGTTTGGTCGTGGTCGCAACCTTCTTTAGACATTATTTTACCAAAACAAGCGGTGGAGAAGTTCAGGGTGAACGATCTCTACGCGTACTCAATTCACGAACGCAGGCGAACCAGGTGGTTTACCCGTTGTTGGTGCACGTGTTAGTAATCCCGGTGGGGTTACGGCCCAAAAGGGTTCCGATACGTTGAATTGCTGTGCTAATGTGTTGTGCTTTGTTTGTGTGTTAGTTAAGTCTGTTCTTATGACACTCAAGATATGAATATAGGTGGTGAAACTCATTATTCTTTTTATGTGATGACAGATTAAAAACAATATTCAGTATAATCATACTGAAGAAGTTTTCCCAAAGAACTTCAACTGAGAAACTCGAATAAAACTCAACTCAATTGTAAACCGAAGTCATTAAAAGTTAATAATGGCGATCATATTTACCAATATGTTCAACAACATTTAATATTTCATTACGTATGATTTCCGCAATTTTCCGCTCTCTTTCATTACGTTTACACTCACCATATTGTATTCCAAACAATAAGTTATTAAAACTTGGACAGAATAACAAACACAGATTTAAAGTAACATTTTTAACATTCAATTTTAAATTCAGATAATGTGTGGTTATTTTTATCAATTAAAATAATGTTCAAGCTTTCTATAACATGAAATGGTCCGTAAAATTTCTCGCTAGTGTTAATAAATACGATTCACATGCACGGGCCACTTTGCTAGCGATACAATATGACTAGTTTTTCTTTATCGGAATATTAATGTTCTCGCACTGATTTGGCAACTGAAAAATATTTAAGAAACTATATTAGATAGTTTAATTGAGTGTTTAAAAAATTTTTTGCAACTTAACTAGAAATCAAATTATTATGAGTTATAAATTTTTTTTTTGTTTTTTTTTTTGTATTGAGAGCCTGCAAAAGTGACTCTACTCTGCTTGATGGAAAGCATGAATAGAATCCAAGAGTTGTGGTCACCATAGTCATTGTAAATGCAGACAATGCAGTATGGTGACCCACACTGTGACGGTCTAGTGAGATGCTTTTTCACACCCTGCTTGGGAACGTAAAAGACATGACAGTCATCATGACAGTGTAAGGCTTACACAGTTACCACAATAACTATCACCTCTACATCAATGGGTCTCCGGTTTCAATATTCCACATGGCCAGAACCATAGAAAAGAATATTTAATTTAGTAGTAGTAATTTGATGTTTGAAGTGAATATTGCAAGAGTTTGCTTCGATAAACGTACGCCGTCTTCTTCTCTTTTATAAAAAGAATACAATTAAATAAGTTTTAATTTTACATTAGACTTTTTTATATTTATAACCTTCCAAAGTGACTCTATACTACCTGATGGAAAGCGTGAACAGAATCCATCATACTCATTGAGGATGCAGATACTGCGGTAGGGAGATGGATTTTCACGCCCTGCTAAAAGGATCTTGACTCTTAGTAGGAAGGAAACACGTGCTCTGTTAGTGAGTTCCAGGGACCTTAACTGCGGACATACTCGTAAATTATGTATTTAATGTAACGATGAATGAGTAAACTTTGTGTTTAAGTAAGTTTGTATACTTAAATTTTGATAACAGAAGTTTTAAATATATAACTATATACACTGTTTAAAGGAATGTTGTTACTAAGCTTTATAGAGCATGCTATGAACTCAGTGTAAATTTTCCAAGTATGAACTACACGTTGCATTTTGCATATTGCGAAAGAAAATAATTTCAACCAGGGCTGGAGTAAGTCTGTGAACATACGAATCTAGCTGTACGAAAACTATTTCAACTAGAAATTAGATGCTTTTGAGGTGGAATGTTGTAAAATGTATATGAATTTAATTTACTCATATTACCATTCCAGGTTTGTGTTTTGAGTAGATTTAATTTGGAAATGTATTAAGTAAGGTTCGTGCTTGTAATATTTTGCAAGTAGAATTTGACTTATGATTAATTAATAAACTACAGGATTGTTGTACGACGTACGATGTGCGACGGTTTTATTTACAATTTATAAGATTTTATTCTGTTATATAATCATACATGCAACAGTAGATAATGAATTATATCAGATGACGTATTATCAAAAACACGGTTTTGTTCTAATATTTAAATTGACATTAAGTTCCATATTCTACTTAATTAATTTCACTAAACGGACTCATTAATGAAAAACACTTAGCAACATGCATAAAACACCTGGTTTTAAAATTAAAACCACTGTCATACAAAAAACTATGGTATGCAATTTTATCTTTTTTAATGCACTGTCTATTCCTTCGGTATGTGTATTTATTTCATGTATCTATATGTGTAAATTGTATTCAAACACAGAACAAACGATGGTCAAAATTACTTATCTATGGTAGAAAAGAAAACCACCACGTCCAGCTGTTAAGATCAATATCCACTAAGGCGACAGCTCAGTCAAATGGATTTGTGATGTCAACACTTTCTTTTTCATAAATTTATTACATTTGTATTTTGAAATACGTTGCTGCGCCACCAACAATTTCTTTTAGACTGACCAATGGTAGAGAGTCATTGTATATCCAAATTTCATGAGATCAGGCTTGTGCATAATGGCATTCATGTTCTCCCAGTCTAATTTTGTATAATATTCATAGTCGAAGGTGGGTCCCTACTTTATACGTGATGAATTATACGAGCAACCGAAAAGTTATGAAATTGAAGGCTTCATGTTCTTTAATAACTGATCAGTTTGAGCTTAGTTTGCCAAGTTTTGGGTGGTTTGATGAGCTCTGATCTTTGGGTACAATGGCTTTTCACAAACAACATTATATTGTATTAATACTTTGGCTCATACTAAAGAGGATTTCGTTATGTTGTACTGTAAGAGACTGAATTGTGAGAGACTTTAGAATACGTTTTAATTTTGTTAAACCTTTATAAAATTAGAGGCAGGGTAAACAAGCTTCGCTCTATGATCTAAAAAGTATAGGTGTAAGTGAAATGGAAGGAAAATCATTTTATCCAGTTAATCATCATTATCATCGCAGCCAAAAGATGTCCATTGCTGGACATAGGCCTCCTCAAAGTTTCTCCAAAACAATAAGTTCCGATTGCCTGCATCCAGCGGCTTCCCGTGACCCGTGGCCTACCAACGCTGCGTTTCGCACTACGCGGTCGTCACTCAAGAACTTTATGGCCCCATCGGCCATCTTTTCTGCATGTAAGGTGCTCCACCCACTGCCACTTTAGTTTAGCAATTTTATTGGCAACATCAGTGACCTTGGTTTGTCTGTGGATCTCCTCATTCCTGATTCGATCACGCAAAGCAACTCCGAGTATTACCCTCTCTATTGCTCTTTGGGTGTCTTTGAGCCTTTATATTAAGCTCATAGTGAGTGACCACGTCTCTGTGCCGTAAGTCATCACCAGCAACACATAGTGGTCAAAGACTTTTGTCTTGAGACACTACGGTATTTGTGATGAGAAAACGTTATGTAGCTTCCCGAACGCTGCCCAGCTTAACTGGATTCGACGATTGACTTCTGTTTCGAAATTGGACTTACGTAACTGGATATTTTGTCCTAGGTACGTCGTAGTCGTCAACAACTTCGAAGGTAGATTATTCAATTTTGACTGGAGTGGGTGTGACATGGATATTCTGCATGATTTTTGTCTTATCCATATTCATTTTTAGACCCACTCGTTTAGAGAATCTACTGAGGTCATCAAGCTTTGTGCTAAGATCTTCCACGGTTTTCGGTTAATAGAATGTAATTGAGCCTAAAGCTATGACAACACGTTACACGTTTACGACATACAATAATTGCTTCGTAAAATATATTATACATTGCAATGTCTACCCACTTATGCAGAGTTTGTAACATAAAGTATTTTCATTTACAGTAGCAAGAATACATTTTAATGTATAAATATATGTGTATGTATGTTTTTACACTGTGTTCTAATCTAATTCGTGGTTGTGATGTAGAAGTCGAATGCACTTCCATCACACAAAAAGGATCAGATCCTTGACATATTATTTATATCACTAAAATACGTATATACTATGTAAATACTAGATAGATAATAGATTACAGGAAACCGAATCTGATAGGTCAACTATTAACCAAAAAGCCATAAGTTAGATGTGCGGTCTTGCTAGAAGGGAATTGAGTTCTGCCTGTCACCACTGCGACTGCAGTAACGATTCAGTTCAGGACACGCTGGCGACTTGTTACGCCTGGGTGACACAGTGTGGGACCCTCACTGCAGTTATTGGTGGAGGTCTCTAGCTAACAACCATCATACATTCCATGGTCGCCAGCGACAACTGTTTTACCGCGGTCACAATCTTCTGTGAAGACTTTATTTCGCAGATGGAGGCGGCGGTGAAAACCCAGGATAATGATTTCCACTCGGATCCATTTCGAAGTTGGGAACCAGGTGATGGAGGCATGCTTACCAGCGACTCATGCCGCCCTGAGTGTGGTCGCAGATCAACAGGATGGGTTTGCCCATTCTGAAGCTATAGCGGCCAGTCGTGAGTAAGCGACTTCCACGTGTGCTGTATGTCACCTAAATAGATAGTTCACGCAAAGATGGTACCGCACTAGCGGGCAGGCACTGGGAGGAATTCAGACTACTTAATAACAGCAGTTACCGGATTCCTCGTATTCCAGGTGCAGAGTGGCATAAAGTAGCCACGTATCGCACCACTATGTTAGACACCCACTCCATCACGTAAAATAGTCTAATAACTGACGAGCCGATGTCGAGTTGCTGAAAATAACCTACAAATATTATGTGCTTATATATTGTTAGCAAAACTATACATACGCCGAATTGTTTGCACTAAAATTGTAATGTCTTCAAAGACATTTAATTACAAATAATATATTACAGTTGTAAATAGATTAAAGAAACTGAAGCTTATACCAAAATATAATTATTAAGGTTATTGACGGCATATAAAAATTATATTTTGAAAAAAAATATAGCTAAAAATATGTAATTATATACTAGAGTGAGTACTACTGAGTGTGTACACTCACATCACAGGATAGGCAGAGACGATAGAAGACGACGATTATAATACCCAACTCGCGACTTAACCACATTCATCAAACCTTTCAATTACTTTGAATTACTTCACGTCATTTCCCACATAATACCTCTTACTAATCGTAAATCTTGATGACGTCAAATTATAATCAATTCTTGATTCAGTTGACTTCAAGTTAACTTTATTAAACTGGGATGGCTTTGTAGTAAACGCCCTATCTCTCTTATTTTAATAGCATCTGTGCCTGGGTGTTTTATGATGGTCGTAAAACATTTAACTAAAACAGATTAAATATCAAGTAAAGTAATTTTAGTATACCTTTGCCAAGCAGTTTGTTGCATGCTTGTTGCGACAGCATTAATGTTAGGCTTATTATCTTGCAGAGGAAGCAAAATGTGTTCAATTAAAATAATGTGGTTAGGAAGAAGTATCAGAAATTCATCTCAGCCAAATAAATGTCTATTACTGGACATAAGACTCTCCCAAGATTTTCTGTAACAAGTGGTCCTGACACCTTTTCGTTGAGCTTACTTGAATATGATTAGACTTAGGAGTGCAGTAGAAATTGTAAATCGAAATATCGTTTTCATGGTATATTCAAGTAGGCAAAACGAGCAGATGAATTACCAGATAGAACGTCATTGCTACTATCCATGGACACCCGCAACTCAAGCGGTACAAATGATTTATCATAAGGTTTACTCCCAGAATCATTCTGTGGCAAGCAACGAAAAAAAATGCTTACCACCAGTTTTATGTAAGGCATCTCTCCGACCAAACCGGTCTATTTATATCGAATGGTTCCTTATTCAATATTCTTAACGAGGACTGTGATGGTTTCCTAGTGCATAAACAGATATTAAAATAAAATGAATATTGTACTTCAAGTTGTGGACTTCAAGATGCTGCGCTTAAACTCTCGGGTTCGATTCGAAGGTTGGATTAAATGTCTGTACAATCTGGGGTGCTGGGCTAGAAAACCTCCACGTGGTGCACCCTGGAAACGTTGGCGATGGTGCTGTTCATCACTGCCAACGGCTAATATTCTAGCACGAAGAGGAAGCCATTTTCTTCGGCAATTCGGCCGAGACTTGGTCCAACAGAGCGGGCATTTTTGTCGATTCCTCTGTTGGCTCTTCGCTCTTCGGAGCAATGAGGAGGAAAACCTCGATAAAAAATCATTATGGTGGGACACTTTCATGGGTCGACGTTTCTCCACTTTCAATGGTGGAGAAAGGAGAACGGGCTCGGTGTGTACTCACACTGCCACCGAGCAGGCATTGGAAGATTTAATCTTCCTGCCACCGTTGTCACATCGTAATCCCGAAAGGAGTGTCGTGGTTATGTCTCGCGACACCAATCGGGGGCGAGGGTCTTGGCTTAGCCGCCCCGACTGCGAGGAAGAAAACCTCTTTAAAAAATTACCCCGAATCCCGTGTTCTGGTGCGTGACCAGGGGATGCATGGCTGATGGGTAGTTCAGTCGTAAGCGCACTCCCAGCCGAGGCACCTGCGGACCCCTCGGTTGGGTACAAACTTACGCTTGCCCGGGTATTGGGGGATCTCTGCCCGGGTCGACTTTTATTTCTCCCCCACGCGTGGGAATAGTTATGAATATGCAAATAAACAAAAATTTAAACAAAAAAGACGAAGAAAAGAAAGACGTAAGTAAGACGGGAAAGTCCAGGAATACGGACGACTTCTCGACCAATGATACGGAACGTGTGACGCCTGTCTCGCTCTCAGAATGTAATCTCGCTTCAGAGAGCCGTAGAAGATCGGATCGACTACGTTCGAGATCCGCTATTCCGACAGACAGAGGTGACTCTAGCACAACAACTGAGACGCTGGGAGCAATGGAGGTGGAGATTCAGGACAGCCGAAAACGCGGACGCTCTACAGACGACGAAGGAGATACTTCTCAGGAGTGGCTGCCTCCCAAAGTGGCTAGTAGCCGCAGAGGGAGATCACGCACTCCAGTTTCGGTTCCCTCAGGCTCCGTATTTACTAAGGCGGCAGCCTACAGACGCGTCAGAGTGGAGGGCGAATATGTTGTGGAGGAGGAAATCGCTGATCTCCTGCAAAGAATTCGGACGCCGGCAGTGGAAGAATTGGCAGCCCAGGAGCCGGTGTCTTTGCAGGAGAGGGCGAATGTAGCTGTGGCCATCATTAACAAGGTGGCCACGAAATCTACAAACCTTAAGGGTTCATTTGTTAGGGCCCTTAAGGACTCCTCCTCCACCATTGCAGGGGTTGTTACTACCCTCATTGGGGATGTAGCTCGCCTGCAGGCAGCTAACGACCGCCTGACGGGCCAGGTGGCTGAGTTGAGCACACAATTTACTCACTTTCGGGCCCAGACGGAACACCCTGAGCGACAGGGCCGGGTTTCAGAACGACCTGCCCACAGTCACGATTCTGGTGACGTCTTTGATGCCCATCTGCGTCAAGTACTTGACGCAGTGGGGCGTCTGTTGGACGGACGTCTCGCGGGCCTTGAGGCGAGGCTACCTCCAGCCCCCGTAATTCGGCCGCCACTCGCAGCGGAGGGGGCGAAGGTCAACCGATTGAAGACGTCGCCTCCGACTCCGCTTCCCGTTGCGGGCGGTCGTGTATCGTATGCGGCGGCAACACTTACGTCCGCCCCTGTTGCTGCTGCGAAGACAGCTAAAGCGACAAAAGTGGCGACAAATGCGGCTGTGGCAAAGACGGCTGCTCCCAAGACTGGCCTAAAGGTTACAGCACAGACGAGAGCTGAGTTCCCTCCGCTTCCCACTCCGACACCTATATCTGGCCCCTCTACTTCTGCCCCCTCAAATGATGGGTGGCAGGTAGTCGGGTCGGTCAAGAAGTCCCGAAGGGGGGTAAGAAGGCTACGCAAAAAGTAGTAGCCTCTTCCCCACAGTCGTCATCGGTGGCAGTGGCCACCCAAAAGAAGCCGCGTAAACTACAGACGCCAAAGACTGCGGCTGTGGTGATCACTGTGTCACCGGAGGCGGCAAATGGCGGGCTATCCTATGCGGCCGTATTCAAGAAGGCTCGGGATAGTCTCGCCAATCAATTTGGGACTGTAGGTGTCAAGATGCGCCTTGCCCAAACAGGAGCTCGAGTTTTAGAGTTCCCTGGGGCTGAAGGTATAAAGACGGCTGATACCTTTGCCGAAAAGCTGCGGACTATATTTTCAGATACGGATGGTGTAAAGATCGCCAGGCCCACCAAGTGTGCGGAATTGCGTATCTCGGGCCTGGACGACTCCGTGACGGTTGAGGATGTCCGCGTTGCGATTCGGGAGAAAACCGGGTGCAGCGTGGACAGCATCAGGGTTGGCACCATCCGTCCCGGTCCAGGAGGCCTTGGTGCGACGTGGATAAGCTGTCCCGTAGCGTCAGCCAAGATTTTGGGCGATGTCGGCAAGATCCTCGTCGGTTTCGTGAACGCCAGAGTCACAGTTCTGGCGGCGAGACCGATGAGGTGTTTCAAATGCCTGGCTGCGGGACACACTCGCATCAAGTGCGATAGTTCTTTCGACTGCAGCGGATTGTGTTTCCGCTGCGGTCGACCGGGGCACAAGGCAGCGGAGTGCTCTGCTGCCCCTCACTGCCCAACGTGTGCGGCGGGCAATAGGCCTGCCAATCACCAGATGGGACAGGGGGGCTGCAAGCCTTGCCGCAGTTTTCGGCAAACGTCGGAGGCTAGCCAGTCGGCCCGGGCTGCCTCCGACGTAGTTCGTGCGTCAACCTCGTCGCCTATGGAGGGGGCTGTAGAGATGATTCTTTAATGGATCAGTTCTCCAGCCTCCTTGTCCAGACGAACCTGAACCACTGTGCCGCGGCGCAGGACCTCTTCCTGCAAACCATGGCGCAGTGGTCGATTGGTGTTGCTGTAGCTGCGGAGCCCTATTATGTTCCTCCCCGTCCAAACTGGTTGGGTGACCGGGACGGCTCCGTGGCAGTCGTCGGCTCCATGGCGGCTCATTCCCCGCCCTTGTCGCTAAGAGACAAGGGCTCTGGATATGTTGCTGCTGAGTGGGGGGGAATTACCATATATGGTATATATTTCTCCCCCAACCGGAGTTTGAGCGACTTCGAGGTTTTCCTCAATAGCTTGGAGACCTCGATGCGGCGACTAGCGTCTGGGCACGTCCTAGTGCTGGGGGACTTCAACGCAAAATCCATTGCGTGGGGTTCCCCCAGGACGGACGCTAGGGGCGAGGCCGTAGAGGAGTGGGCGGCCTCGGTGGGCCTCTGTTTACTAAACAGGGGCTCCACCAACACGTGCGTGCGACAGCAGGGAGGGTCGATAGTGGACCTTTCGTTTGCTACCCCTGCCCTCGCCGCACGAGTAAGGAACTGGCGCGTCCTGGAAGAGGTTGAGACGCTCTCGGATCATCTCTACATCCGATTTGAGCTCTCCCGGACCCAGGACGCCAATAGGGGTCACGCGGCGCGGCGTTCTTCTCGCTTTCCGCGGTGGGCTGTAGCCAAATTAAATAGGGACCTACTAGAGGAGGCGGCCATTATTCACTCTTGGCTGTCTCCGCAGGCCCCGGCCGAGGAGGTTGACATGGGGGCTGGTCGCTTCCGCGATGCGGTTACGCAGATCTGCGATACGGCCATGCCCCGCATACGAGGTTGTCGGCCTCCACGGAAGGAGGTTTACTGGTGGTCCCAGGAGTTGGCGGACCTCCGTACGGCCTGTACTCGTGCCCGGAGGTCCTACACCCGTAGTCGGCGGCGACACCGCGAAGAAGGCGGAGAGGACCAGCTTCATGAGGAGTACCGAGAGGCGCGGAAAACTCTGAAGCTGGCCATCAGCCGCGCCAAAGAAACTAAGCGTAAGGAGATGCTGGAGGGTCTCGATCGTGACCCCTGGGGTCGCCCTTATCGTGCGGCGCGACAAAAGCTCCGCACGTCGGGCCCCCCCCTTACAGAGACTCTCCAGCCCAGCTTCCTGCAGGAAGTGATCGAGGGCCTTTTCCCGCAGCGGGTGGAACACACACCCCCGTCGATGGCTTTCATGGTCGGAGACGACGGGGTGAACGAGGACAGTGTTCCCTCCGTCAGGGAATCGGAGGTAGGGGCGGTTGTTCTACGGATTCGCTCTAAGAACACCGCCCCCGGGCCGGACGGGATACCTGCCCGAGTGCTGGCCCGAGCCCTCGAACACATGTCGGACCGCCTCAGGGAAGTCCTGGACTCTAGTCTGACGTCCGGACGCTTCCCTGAGTGCTGGAAAAGCGGGAAGCTGGTCCTTTTAAGGAAGCCGGGACGGCCTGCCGATTCGATAGCGGCCTATAGGCCCATCGTGTTGCTGGACGAGGCGGGTAAACTTTTTGAGAGGATACTCTCTGCTCGCATCGTCCGGCACCTCTGCGAGGTGGGCCCCGATCTGTCGGACGCCCAATTTGGTTTTCGAGCGGGGCGTTCGACAGTCGATGCTGTGTTGCGCCTGAGGGCCGTTACCGAAGAGGCGGTGAGCTGTGGCGGCGTGTTGTTGGCGGTGTCGTTGGACATTGCCAACGCATTTAATAGTCTGCCATTTAGCTGCATCAGGGAAGCACTCCACTACCACGGGGTGCCAGAGTACCTGAGGCGGCTTGTGGCAGACTATCTTGAGGAGCGTACCGTCATGTACGAGGACCGAGATGGTATTCTGAGGCAGCGGCCCATGTCGTGCGGTGTTCCACAGGGGTCTGTCCTCGGACCACTTCTGTGGAACATGGGATACGACTGGGCCCTTCGAGGTCATCTTCCTCCCGGGCTGGGTGTAATTTGTTACGCTGATGATACGTTAGTTACGGCCCGGGGAGCGAACTATCAAGAGGCGGCGCGCCTGGCTACCACGGGAGTCTCTTTGGTGGTCGGGTGTATTGAGGCGCTGGGTTTACGGGTGGCCCTAAATAAGACGGAGGCCCTTTTATTCCATGGGCCCCGTCGTGGTCCGCCACCCGGCGCCTCTATCGTAGTCAATTCGGTCCTCGTACCGGTTCAGGCCCAGATGAAGTATCTGGGCCTGATCCTCGACGGCAGGTGGCTCTTCGACGAGCACTTCCGACAGCTTTCTCCAAAGCTGGTCGGCGCTGCTTCTGCCCTTGGGCGACTTTTGCCGAATTTGGGTGGAGCTAGCGTCGCGACAAGACGGCTATACACGGGGGTTGTCCGGTCAATGGCGCTGTATGGTGCACCGGTGTGGGCGGCGGCTCTGACCGCCCAGAATAGGGCTCGCCTCTGGCGCCCTCAGAGGATATAGGCGGTTAGAGCCATACGCGGTTACCGCACCGTATCGACGGAGGCGGCGTGCGCCTTAGCCGGTACTCCCCCGTGGGATTTGGAGGCGGAAGTGCTCGCCGAAGTTTATCGGCGAACGGTAGACTTCCAGGTGGGCAGCGGCATTCGGCCCCCACCCGACGAGATACGCGAGTGGCGAGAGGCCGCTCGTCGAGCCACGATGGTTCGTTGGTCGTCCCGGCTGGAGGCTCCACGTGCTGGCTTTGCCGCCGTGGAGGCTCTCCAGCCGGTCATCGCCGAATGGGCGGGGCGGCAGCACGGGACCCTTTCCTTCCGACTGACGCAGATTCTTTCCGGGCATGGTTGCTTCGGGAAGTATCTGCATTCGGTCGCCAGGAGGGAATTGAGTCCCGCCTGTCACCACTGCGACTGCAGTGAGGACTCAGCTCAGCACACGCTGGCGGTTTGTTACGCCTGGGCGGCGCAGCGTGGGGTCCTCACTGCAGTTATTGGAGAAGATCTCTCGCTACCGGCCGTCATACGCTCCATGGTCGGTAGCGACAGTTGTTTTACCGCGGTCGCAACCTTCTGCGAAGACGTAATTTCGCGGAAGGAGGTGGCGGAGAAGGCTCGGGAGGACAACCTCCACTCGGACCCAATTCGCCGCCGGCGAACCGGGCGGCGGAGGCGCGCGTACCAGCGCCTCATGCCGCCTTGAGTGTGGCCGCGGGTGGACGGGATGGGTTTTCCCCTCCATCCGCTATAGTGGCCAGCCGCGAGGAGGTGACGTGTGCGTGTGCCGGACGTCGCCTAAATGGAGAGTTTATCCGCAGATGGCGCCCGCGAAAGCGGGCAGGCGCTAGGAGGGATTAGGATGTCGTAATAACAGCTGTTCCCGGATCCCTCCTCTCTCAGGCGCAGAGTGGCACACCGTGTGGTTTTAGTCGGTCCGATTCCGACACACCGCCCCGCCGTAAACCCCGGTGGGGTGACGGCCCGTGGGGGTTTCCACAAGTTAAAAAAAAAAAAAAATAAAAAAAAAAAAAAAAATGTCTGTACAATCTGCAAATATTTGTTTGGTATTTTCTGTGGTTGATATTTAGGTTTTTCCAAAAAAAAGTATCTAAGCATTGTTGTTGTAGTACACGCACTGCTTAGTTTGAAACTAGGTGGCGCTGTGTGTGAGATTGCCGAAATATTTAGTATTATTTTAACGTATATTATCTTTTAATCCCATCATCACCCTCATCAGTCTATCGTAGTTCACTGCGGGATATAGGAAAAAAATTAAAAATATAACTTTCTTTTTCCTTTTTTATATTAATAGCCTGCCAAAGTGACTACTCTGCCTGACGGGAAGCATGAATAGAATCCAAGAGTTGTGGTCACCATACTCATTGCAAATGGAGACAATGCAGTATGGTGATACTATGGCGGCCTAGTGAGATGCTTTTTCACACCCCGCTTAGGGACGTAAAAGGCATGATAGTCATCGTGACAGTGTAGGGCTTACACAGCTACCACGATAACTGTCACCCCTGCATCAATGGGCCTCCGGTCTCATACCCACCAACGAAACACGACAACACGGATACTGGCGCTTTAAGTTGGTCTTCTGTAGGAGGGTTGTACTCTCCAGTCGAGCCGGCCCGCTTGTGCTGAAATTAGCGTGGCTCTACTAACTACAATCACACAATAATATCTTGTGTATTAATATCATATCCCATAAAGATACTATATTTGTTAAATTCTGATATAAAGCTTTAAAAGACATGTAAGCTCTCAGCTGTTACACCTTCACATAATTATCAAGTGTAGACAGGATACACGTACAGTACGTATTCTCCTGTATCCCATAGTTAATTTACTGTATCAATAATTGGAATATTTCCAGCTATTCTATTTGTGTTTGTAAAGATTCAAAACACATTATTACTGTACAAATTACATATATCCTTAGTACAGGTTCTACCTTCAATTTACTTAAAATTTTTACGTCCATTTCACATAAAAAAAGTCTATTGCGTTTTCAAACATTGTCTGTCATCTCTTGTTACAAGTTACAAAATTGAAAGGTTTCCCATGCGGAAACCGAGTCTATATTCATACTTGCGCGACGTCTATTGTTACGGTACCTCATATCGAGTAGCTAATAAGAAACGTATTTTCTATTATGTGAATGCTATTGTGGCCGTTGTAGCTCTCCCAGTTTAATTAAAAGTTATTGACTAATGAAACATTACAAAAGCTTATTGATAAAGAAAATATTGAAGATTAAATACTGTAGTTTAAAATAACACCTCATAGTTTTCTTTTCTTTTTTTTTAAAGACAAAGCCCGCACTAGGAATAAATCCTGTGTCACGGGGGACTTTATAAACATACAAGAAACGGACACAAAAACACCCAGACTCAGAACAACAATTTGTGGATCACACAAAGTGTTATCAAATGTGAGGTTTGAATCCACAACACTCAGTGAAGTGGAGACCGGTGTCGCGACCGCTTTAACCACTGGGTAGGCCAAGCATGCAGTCAGTTGTATATATAATTGTTGTATTGTTGTTGTCTTCTTGTTTTTTACATATGATTTTTTGTTTATTTAATTTATACTCTCAATTGTTCTTAAAACAAAACGTTTCGTCCAGTCCAATCAGGTCAACTTTAGTTATTTTATTTTATTTGTTTTGGATCACCAACAAATGATACACATATCTAATATAAATGAAAAATACAAACTACATGTTTTGTGCTCATCCAATTATAGGCAATCATAGCTAACACGATTGAAACTTGTACCATTTTAAATAAAAACTAAATTAATAAAATAATTTGTTATATAGAAAAATGTTAAGCATAAATAAAAACACTCCACATTTCCTGTCCTCGCAACAAACATACCCACGAACCACCGAATTAAATGGTGGATTAAAAATTCAAGTGAGTTTTATTTCAGTAATTTGTTTATTAATTAAACTATATTAAATGTATAGTTAGTTTACTGGTTTTTTAGTGTTGTGGGAGAACCATGCCTCTACACATAGGGGTCGGCTTGAGTGGGATGTCTATGTCTGATCCCCTCTTTAGGTATGTGTAAATTATCACTGTAATTGATGGAGAAATTAACTTTTTCATGGAGCAAATGAACGGAACAGAATCAAAGGAAACCTAAAACTTACTTAAAAATTTTATTCCAAAGTAATTTTTAAGATAATAATACTGTTAGAGATGCTTTAATCATTATGCTGCTGCAACAATGTGTCTGAGAGCTTATTTGCTAAATTCTGACGAAATTGTATGTAACCACATACAGTTAATGCTTCTCGTCTACTTAATTTGTCGTCTCATTCTTGTCGTGTGAATCAACTAATTTCGTGAATTAAGTTTCATGTATACATTTTAAATACTCATTGTGATGAGTAACAGTGTCTAACAACCTATTAGTACTTCTAATGTCTACTAATATAAGATCTTTGTAAAAGTTTTTCTTTGACGACTAAAGATAAATAAAAATACATGTTTTTAGTTAAAACTTTTTTATACTTGTTATACTTTGACAAAGTTTAAACAACTTATTAGTATAAGATGCTAATACGTGAAAAATGACTGATGAAAAATAAAAAAGTTTTAACTAGAAACTTCTCTTTTAATTTCGAGACGATAGCACAAAAATTCGTTACTAAAGCTGCAGTATCTGTATTAAAAAATCTATTAAGAAGAAACATTATTATTCTAAATTTTCTACGTCAAACGTAGCGTAACTGACTATGAGGCGATGCAATAAATTCTTCTTCTAGTATGCTAGTTCTAGATTCACGATAAAAGAATTTCAGAAGTTCAAGTTAATATTAACTATAACTTCGTTTCTTCGAACAACAATAAAACAGACGTACGTAAAATGATTCTGTACTCATCATGATTAATGGCGGACTCCCCACCAGGACCGAGTTGCCCACACTACTGATTCCCCTGACCACTTTGCACATTAGGTGTACCTTGGTCGATCAATAAGTACCCGTTTTGGATGACAACGTTTCGCTAACTAACGATAGGTAGTGTTAGTTAGAGAATTTGTCATTGTGCTCGATCGGTTGTTGTTTTATTAGCTTATTTTTTTAAAAGCTTTTTAAATCTTTTGCGCCTGATATTCTTGATAAAATAAAAAAGAGCAATGTAAATTCGTAATTCGTTTTTTTTCTATTTTTGGAAGAAAAACGTGATGAAATAAAAATTGAAGTTGGATACTGTTTATGGACACTTTTCACCGTCCGTGATATTCATTTCATTCTTCAATAGGTTGAACGAATGAATGAACAACTGTTTTCGACGAAGAGTTGCCAGAAGTAGTGTTAGTTTTAAGCAAAAGCCGCATTAGTTTTTACGTCAAGTTGTCAAGGTTGATAAAATTTGCATATATTACACATTACGTTTTACACCAAAGACTAAAGGACAATTTAAGTGGATTTTCTAGTTAAATTCACCCTGAAGAACGCAAAGAAGTATCCTCAACCGGAAAAGTTGTGGCCGCGATGTTATGATGCATTGTTTAATGCTAAAGAAATAAAAGAAATCCTGACCAACTCTTTACGATTAGGAAAAATGATTACCGAACAGTGCTACGGTGAATTATTCGATATATTTGGTAAAAACTGAAAGAGACAAGGCCCCATTTGGTTACTTTCACCATTGCAATGCACCAGCATATTCATCTCTGATTTTGGTGGCAAAATGCAGGCGGCAGGACTTGAGCTTCGCATTATTTATCCACCAATCCTACTAGCCTGACCTTTTTTGTTTTTTTTTTTTTTAACCTGTAGAAACCCCCTCGGGCCGTCACCCCACCGGGGTTTACGGCGGGGTGGTGCGTCGGAATCGGACCGACTAAAACCACACGGTGTGCCACTCTGCGCCTGAAATAGGAGAGATCCGGGAACCGCTGCTATTACGACATCCAGATCCCTCCTAGCGCCTGCCCGCTAATGCGGGCGCCATCTATGGGTGAATTCTCTATTTTAAGCGACGTACGGCACACGCGGACGTCGCCTCCTCGCGGCTGGCCATTGTAGCGGATGGAGGGGAAAACCCGTCCCGTCCACCCGCGGCCACACTCAAGGCGGCATGAGGCGTTGGTATGCGCGCCTCCGCCGCCCGGCTCGCCGGCGGCGAATTGGGTCCGAGTGAATATCGACCTCCCGGGCCTTCTCTGCCGCCTCCTTCCGCGAAATTACGTCTTCGCAGAAGGTTGCGACCGCGGTAAAACAACTGTCGCTACCGGCCATGGAGCGTATGACGGCCGGTAGCGAGAGATCTCCTCCAATAACTGCATTGAGGACCCCACGCTGCGCCGCCCAGGCGGAACAAGCCGCCAGCGTGTGCTGAGCCGAGTCCTCACTGCAGTCGCAGTGGTGACAGGCGGGACTCAATTCCCTCCTGGTGACCGAGTGCAGATACTTCCCGAAGCAACCGTGCCCGGAAAGGACCTGCGTCAGTCGGAAGGAAAGGGTCCCGTGCTGCCGCCCTGCCCACTCGGCGATAACTGGCTGGAGAGCCTCCACGGCGGCAAAGCCAGCACGTGGAGCCTCCAGCCGGGACGACCAACGAGCCATCGTGGCTCGACGAGCGGCCTCTCGCCACTCGCATATCTCTTCGGGCGGGGGCCGTATGCCGCTGCCCGCCCGGAAGTCAGCCGTCCGCCGATAAACCGAAGAGCCACCTGCCGTCGAGGATCAGGCCCAGATACTTTATCTGGGCCTGAACCGGTACGAGGACCGAATTAACCATGATGGAGGCGCCGGAGGGTGGACCACGACGGGGCCCATGGAACAAAAGGGCCTCCGTCTTGTCCAGGGCCACCCGCAAACCCAGCGCCTCAATTCGCCCGACCACCAGAGAGACACCCGTGGTGGCCAGGCGCGCCGCCTCTTGAAAGTTTGCTCCCCGGGCCGTGACCAATGTGTCATCTGCGTAACAAATTACGCCCAGCCCGGGGGGAAGACGACCCGAAGGGCCCAGTCGTATCCCATGTTCCACAGGAGCGGTCCGAGGACAGACCCCTGTGGAACACCGCACGACATGAGCCGCCACCTCAGAACACCGTCTCGGTCCTCGTACATGACGGTACGCTCCTCAAGATAGTCTGCCACAAGCCGCCTCAGGTACTCTGGCACCCCGTGGTAGTGGAGGGCTTCCATGATGCAGCTAAATGGCAGACTATTAAATGCGTTGGCGATGTCTAACGACACCGCCAACAGCACGCCGCCACAGCTCACCGCCTCTTCGGTAACGGCCCTCAGGCGCAGCACAGCATCGACCGTCGAACGCCCCGCCCGAAAACCAAATTGGGCGTCCGACAAGTCGGGGCCCACCTCGCAGAGGTGCCGGACGATGCGGGCAGAGAGTATCCTCTCAAACAGTTTACCCGCCTCGTCCAGCAACACGATGGGCCTATAGGCCGCTACCGATTCGGCTGGCCGTCCCGGCTTCCTCAATAGGACCAGCTTCCCGCTTTTCCAGCACTCAGGAAAGCGTCCGGACGCCAAGCTAGCGTCCAGGACCTCCCTGAGGCGGTCCGACATGTGTTCGAGGGCTCGGACTAGCACTCGGGCAGGTATCCCGTCCGGCCCGGGGGCGGTGTTCTTAGAGCGGATCCGTAGAACAACCGCCCCTACCTCCGATTCCCTGACGGGCGGAACATTGTCTTCGTTCACCCCGTCGTCTTCGACCATGAAGGCCATCGACGGGGGCGTGTGCTCCGCCCGCTGCGGGAAAAGGCCCTCGACCACTTCCCGCAGGAAGCTGGGCTGGAGTGTCTCTGTAAGGGGGGGGCCCGACGTGCGGAGCTTTTGTCGCGCCGCAAGATAGGGGCGACCCCAGGGGTCACGATTGAGACCCTCCAGCATTTTCTTTCTCTTAATTTCGCTTGGCGCGGCTGATGGCCAGCTTCAGAGTTTTCCGTGCCTCTCGGTACTCCTCATGAAGCTGGTCCTCCGCGCCTTCTTCGCGGTGTCACCGCCGACTACGGATGTAGAACCTCCGGGCACGAGTACAGGCCGCACGGAGGTCCGCCAACTCCTGGGACCACCAGTAAACCTCCTTCCGTGCAGGCCGGCAACCTCGGATGCGGGGCATGGCCGCATCACAGATTTGTGCAATCACTTCGCAGAAGCGACCAGCCCCCATGTCGACCTTCTCGGTCGGGGCCTGCGGAGACAGCCAAGAGTGAATAATGGCCGCCTCCTCTAGTAGGTCCCTATTTAATTTGGCTACAGCCCACCGCGGAAAGCGAGAAGAACGCCGTGCCACGTGACCCCTACTGGCGTCCTGGGACCGGGAGAGCTCAAATCGGATATAGAGATGATCCGAGAGCGTCTCAACCTCTTCCAGGACACGCCAGTTCCTTACTCGTGCGGCGAGGGAAGGGGTAGCGAACGAAAGGTCCACTATCGACCCTCCCTGCTGTCGCACGCACGTGTTGGTGGAGCCCCTGTTTAGTAAACAGAGGCCCACCGAGGCCGCCCACTCCTCTACAGCCTCGCCCCTAACGTCCGTCCTGGGGAAACCCCACGCAATGGACTTTGCGTTGAAGTCCCCCAGCACTAAGACGTGCCCAGACGTTAGACGCCGCATCGAGGTTTCCAAGTTGTTAAGGAAAACCTCGAAGTCGTTCAAACTCCGGTTGGGGGAGAAGTATACACCATATACAGTGATCCCCCCCAAACGGCAGCAACATATCCAATGCCCTTGTCTCTTAGCGACAAGGGCGGGGAATGAGCCGCCGTGGAGCCGACGACTGCCACGGAACCGTCCCGGTCACCCAACCAGTTTGGACGGAGAGGAACGTAATAAGGCTCCGCGGCTACGGCAACATCGATCGACCACTGTGCCATGGTTTGCAGGAAGAGGTCCTGCGCCGCAGCACAGTGGTTCAGGTTGGTCTGGACTAGGAAGCTGGAGACTTGGGCCATTACTCGACCGTCTCTACAGCCTCCTCCATGGGCGACGATGTGGACGTGTGAACGGCATTGGAGGGAGCCTGGGTCGACTGGCTAGCCCCCAATACTTGCCGAGAATCACGGGGAGGTTTGCAGCTCCCTGCCCAATCTGATGATTGGCGGGCTTGTTACCCGCCGCACAAACCGGACAGTGAGGGGCGGCAGAGCATTCTGCCGCCTTGTGCCCCGGTCGACCGCAGCGGAACCATAGTCCGCTGCAGTCAAAACAACTCACGCACTTGGCGCGTGTGTGTCCCGATGCCAGACATTTGTAGCATCTCATCGGTCTCGTTGCCAGGACCGTGATCCTAGCGCTAACGAGACCGATCAGTAGTCTGCCGGCGTCGCCCAAAATTTTAGCCGACGACACGGGACAGCTGACCCACACTGCGCCAAGCCCTCCTGGACCGAGGCAGATGGTGCTGACCCTGATATTGTCCACGCTGCAACCCGTCCTCTCTCCAACTGCAGCGCGGACATTTTTGGCCGTCACGGAATCGTCCAGGCCCAAGATACGCAGTTCAGCGCACTTAGTAGGCCTGGCGATCTTTACACCATCCGTGTCTGTGAAAATTCCCCGCAGCTTCTCGGCGAAAGTGGCCGCCGTCTTTGCGCCTTCAGCCCCGGGAAACTCCAGAACTCGGGCAAGGCGCAACCTGACCCCTACCGTCCCGAAATCCTTGGCGAGACTAGCCCGGGCCTTTTTAAATACGGCTGCATAGGACAGCCCGCCATCAGCCGTCGCCGGTGATATGGTGACAACTACGGCCGCAGTTTTTGGGGGCTGCAGTTTCCGTGGCTTTTTGGCAGTGACGATTGCCACCGGCGGCGACTGCGGGGTAGAAGCTGCTCTTTGTGCAGCCTTTTTATCCCGCTTTCGGGACTTCTTTGGCCCTCCGACTACCTGCCAACTATCATTGGAGGGAGTAGACGTGGAGGGTCCAGGTGTTGAGTCAGGTATAGGAGGGGGAGCGGGGTCAATTTTGCTCCAGCCTTTACTGCCGCTTTTGACTTTGCCCTCGTTGTACCTGCTTTAGTTGCTGCCTTGGCTACCTGTTGTACCTTCGGAGCAACCGGAGTAGAAGACACCGACACAGCTGCCGCATATGATATGCGACCACCTGCGACGGACATCGGAGTCGACGTTAATGTGGCCTTTCGCTTATCGGCAGCGAGCGGCGGCCGAACAATGGGGGCTGGAGGCAATCTCGCCTCCAGGCTCGCGAGACGCCCGTCCAGCATATGCCCCACTGCGTCAAGAATTTGTCGCAAGTGGGCATCATGGACGTCACCAGAACCGGGAGTGGGAGCAGGCTGCCTTAGAGCAGGGCCCTGTTTAGTAAGCCTTTCCGTCTGCGCCCGAAACTGGGCGAACTGGGTGCTCAGTTCAGCCACCTGCCCCGTCAGGCGTTCATTAGCAGCCTCCAGGCGAGCTACGTTCCCAATGAGGATTTCGACGACACCGGCAATAGCGGAGGAGGAATCCTTAAGAGCCCTTACAAAGGAACTCTTAAGATTCCTAGATTTGGTGGCCACTTTTTGAATTATAGCCACCCCCACATTTGCTCTCTCCTGCAACGCTACCGGTGTATTGGAGACGGAACCCCCCTCCACCGGTTCTCGGATCTTCTGCAGGAGATCCACAATCTCCCCCTCCGCTGTGCTTTCGCCTTCCGCTCTGACCCTTCTATAGGCTTCTGCTTTCGAAAACACAGAGCCTGATGGGATCGAGATCGGCGTGCGTGATCGCCCTCTTCGACTGCTACCCATTTTTGGAGGCAGCATCTCCTGGGACGTATCACTTTCGTCATCTCTGGAGCGCCCGCGTTTCCTGCTTTCGCAGAACTCCATCGCTGACGACTCCAGTACGTCCATAGTCGTACTGGAGTTACCTCCGTCCGTCGGATTAGCCGATCTGGAACGTAATCGTTCCGATTTTCTTGGGCTCCCAGCAGCCAGAAAGACTTCTGGGACCCTCTCCGAGATAGGTGTCCCGACTAATACGTTCTGTTCATTGGAAGAGATGTCGTCCGTCCTTAAATTTTTCTGCTTTCGCTTACTGCTTCCGCTTACCTTTTCCTCCTTCTTTCTATCCTTATTTTCTTTATTTTGTATTAGTTTATTGTTTTTCATATTTAATCCCACGCGTGGGGGAGAATTAATGGTCGACCCGGGCAGAGATCCCCCAGTACCCGGGCAAGCGTAAATTTATTCCCAACCGAGGGATCCGCAGGTGCCCCGGCTGGGAGTGCGCTTACGACTGAACTACCCATCAGCCATGCATCCCCTGGTCACGCACCAGAACACGGGATTCGGGGTAATTTTTTATAGAGGTTTTCTTCCTCGCGGTCCAGGCGGTTAAGCCAAGATCCTTGTCCCCGAGTAGAGCCGTGAGACGTAACTACGTCACCCATCTCGAGATTACGATATGACGACGGTGGCAGGAAGATTAAATCTCCCAATGCTTACTTGGCGGCAGTGTTAGTGTACGCCAAGTCCGTTCTCCTTTCTCCACCACTAATAGTGGAGAAACTCCGACCCGTGAAAGGGTCCCACCTTCATGATTTTTTAAAAAGGGGTTTTTCTCCTCATTGCTCCGAAGAGCGAAGAGCCAACAGAGGGATCGACAAACATGCCCGCTCTGTTGGAATGGCCGAAGAAAATGGCCTCCTCTTCGTGCTAGAATATTAGCCGTTGGCGGTGATAAACATCACCATCGCCGACATTACCAGGGTGCACCACGTGGAGGTTTTCTAGCCCAACACCCCCCTACTAGCCTGACTTGCTTCAAACAATAGTTTGTGGATCATACAAAATATTGCCCCATGTGGGGTTTGAAACCACAATGCTCAGTGCAGCTTAAACTACTTTTTTTTCTTTTTTTTGGACGTGTGGAAACCCCCTCGGACCGTCACCCCACCGTGGTTTACAGCGCGATGGTGTGTCGGAATCGGACCGACTAAAACCACACGGTGTGCCACTCTGCGCATGACATAGGAGGGATCCGGGAACAGTTGCTATTACGACATCCAGATCCCTCCTAACGCCTGCCCGCTGCCGCGGGCACCATCTACGGTAGACTCTCTATTTTAGGCGACGTACGGCACACGCGGACGTCGCACTAGACCAACCATGTAGTCTAACCGTACTGCATCCTAAATATGATCTCTATCCAACTGGAATGCGCAATCATGAACCGGTGCTGCAAACTTTCTGCTGAAATTGCAGCATAAACATTTATTTTACCAACATAAATGTAAGTCAAATCGTTACTAGTACTATGAGTTATATTACTTGAATAATTAAATTAATACGTTGTGTATAAGGAAAAACAGTGTCTAGTATTTGAGCTATAAGATACTGGATATCATTACCACTTACTTTGAATGTCTATGTTTAGCAGAAATTCATTTTTCAGAGCTATCAACTTCTATCATGATGAGAATCCTCAAAGATAACAATAGGATAAATTTATAATAGACAGTCAGATAATGATAGTCGACCGATACATATTTGTATTAGAATAGCATAATGACATAATCGATATCCATGTTATCGATTACTACGATTTACATAATAATATTAAACACTCCAATGTAGATAGAAAATGGTCTTTACATTAATGTCTCTTATATAGGGGGAAATATTCTACCGCTAAGTTAGGTTAACGAAATTCAAAATATAAGAGTGATATCCTAATCCTAGTGGCCCAGGTATAAGTCCAAGTGGTTCTCGATCCCTTCAATCTATTGCGGTTAGACTTACGTTTCTTTTTCTGTATTTTGCGTCATACCTGTATCACCTATCTGTTTTCCTTATTTCACTTTGTCTTCTTTCTCGTTATCCTTCGAAAATGAAGAATCGGAAACCTCGAGAGGAGAGACTAGAGGTAGGCCTCAGGTAGGTGGCCGGTCATATGAGAAACCAATCAAAATCTTTTCGAACGTATGTTACAATAATCACAAAAGGACCTACAATAACTTAAAACTTACAAAACTTTAGAATGGGAGTAAAAAAACAAGAATTTGTAAATAGCTAGTATTTATATACCTAGCTAAACAGCTAGGTAGTAGAACCACACTAATTTCAGCACGAGCGGTCCGGCTCGACTGGGGCAGTACTACCTTTCCACAGAAGACCAACCTAAAGCGCCAGCATTCGTGTTGTCGTGTTTCGATGGTGAGTGTGAGACCGGAGGTCCATTGATGCAGGGGTGACAGTTATCGTGGTATCTGTGAGAACCTTATACTATCACGATGACTGTCATGCCTTTTACGTCCCCAAGCGAGATGTGAAAAAGCATCTCACAAGGCCACCATAGTGTGGGTCATCATACTACATCGTCTGCATTTGCAATGAGTATGGTGACCACAACTCTTGGATTCTATTCATGCTCTCCATCAGGCAGAGTAGAATTACTTTGGCAGGCTCTTAATATAGAAAAAAAAAATACTAAAACGTTTTATGCATTTGTGATGACAACTGGAAAATAAAATATCAAATTGTTGGAATGCAATGTCTTTCCAACATTATTTTTTTAAATAATTGAACTACTGTTCGTTACCTATATAATATTGTCTCTCGTTGTGACAAACGCGGGATCTCTAGACGTTGATATTGCCCATTGCGAGTGTCGCGCCGCTGTAACCTTTTTTATTATTTCTGACATTCACCTAGGCTTCTCGTCTAGTCAGGCACCAGTGTTTCTTACGCTAAATTACCTTCACAACTATTTGTCTGGAAATAAAGCGTTCATTACATTATGTAGTTATGTGATACTAATGAGAAATGTAACAGATCTACAGATTTATAAGCAAAGGATTGTATTTTGGAGTAGTTTACGTTAGTTACTATTAATTTTCTATAGTGACAAGGATAACTTAAACGTATAAATCGTTATGTATACCAAATAATTCAAAATGATGAAAAATTGAAATATTGTAAATATATTTAATTTAGTTTTGTACGTGGGAACATGTAGGAGACGGCTTGACTAGATCAATAATATGATCTTTCCGATAACCAACGTAAAGCAACCTTTGTGTTATTTTTCAACAAGATTACCGCAGCTCAAAAAAAAAACTTCCATCTCTATGCATATGATGCAGGAGGGGTCAAAATTTGGCAAGGCACTTATAACCAAAGTCAAAGTGACTATGGATGATGGTAGTCTCTTACTAGGTAAAGCATTAACTCGTTGGCTGTGCTATTAAAAATACCTACGTATTAATTATATTTTTTTTTGCCGAAAATGATATTAGACAGATATTGACCTGCTAGCCAACGTACCGATAGTATTACATGGCACCAAATTTAAATTATCAGAAAAAATATTGTTTCAGGCGAATCCCAAAAGCTCACAGCAGAACCAGCAATGTCCACGCAAGTATAAATGAATTTTAATTTCCCCCGGGATTTCTTACAAATTAAACATTCTGCTGATGGATTATACTCTACATAATATTGTTTCAACTTTTTAAGAAACATGAATACATGTACATGTCGAGGACCTTAATACTGATTATGTAAATATATTGGCTATCACGCAAGCTATTTAGTTATAAAATTGAAATAATACAACTCTAGAATAAATGGACGCCCGTAGAGATCCGCGATTTGCTAACTTCTATCTTTTTGTGTGACAGTCCTCACTTATCTACAGAAGCACCTATATTATTTCCTGACTCATAACAATTTTCTATGACAATATATGTAGGTTAACGAAAACACCTACAATGTATTATCGACTTTACTATTATATTAATGTCAATGGTATTATATAATACAAAAATAATTATAGTATACAAAATCAGCGACAATTCATGCCATAACGATTATCCCACCACTATTGGAAGTAGTATGCCAGTTACTTTAGTACCCTGACACAATTAGACAGATTTACAAATGTATATATGAATACAAAAAATTTAGAGTAAATTTTTACATTAAACCATATATTTTGATGAAAGAAACAGTTTCTCAAAAATCACTTAAATACGACTTCCGTTCTACAGCAAACCTAAGGACTAATAACTCACCCATGTATTACATCCAGAGTCTACACATCCTTATAAAGCCATCCAGGATTAAGCCTTCTTTGTCAAGCACACAGCTGAAAGGACCTACTCTAAGATGAAAGGGGTGAACCTTGCAGCGGCTGCAGCAAAAAGCTGCTCATTTAAAGCAGATGGAATATTCTAGATGTGTACGGTAGCGAATGAGGCGTGAATGGGTTTATTGTGACTGGGCGCTGGGTCTGAGTTTATGGTTTTAGGCGATATTGAAAATGGCAGTGGGTGGGTAGTGTCTATTCATATTTAAAATATTTATTGCTGGGTGTAATGTCGATAAAATTATTTAATTAATATTTTACTTAGACCAGTTTATTCTTAATAAATTTACAAGCTGTACCCTACCACACTTCGCCGTGACACACTGTGGTTGCGTTGAAGGGAAATGAGAAGTAAAAGTGATTCGTTCGGTAAAATGGAAAAAAGGAACACTTGTATAATCATTTCATCGTTCATTTATCTGTTAATACCGGTTTTCGTAGAAACGTTCTTTTGAAATTGAAATTACTACTAAATATTTTTTTCTATGGTTCTTTGAAAATATGTTTTTAAGACAACAAATATCAGTAAGTTATTTATTTCAAAACTAAAAAAACCTGTAGTCTACGAGATTACAGGTTTTTATACTTTAAATTCGCTGAAAGTCTTAAATGCAATTAATTGAAAATATTTTTAAAGTAAATTTGCATTAAGCACTCACATATAAGATGTATATGTATTTATGTGAGAAATATGAAAAAGGAAAAAGGAACGGTGGATGGTGGTGGGTGCATGTTTTTGACTAAACATCCAGGACAAAGGACTTATGAAATAATTTCAACTTTTAAGATAGCGAGTTGAAACTAATTAATTGTTTATGCAAAAGTTTTTATTTGTGTCTGGACCACTTTGGTTTTATAATCAGTAAGAATATTTTGTATTTTTGAAATAAATAAATTTACAATTTTGCTAACCAGCAATTTGTTTAAATTTTGTAAATAAAGATTACATGTAATCCTTAGTGTTAAATAGATTACGGGAAAGTAAAAATATATATCGCCGGCGGACACTTTAATACTCTAATCCAGAGCTTCATTGTTATTACTTTCATGATACTAAATTCTAGAATTCTTTGGGCTTATTCTTTATAATGTCCGAAGACAAATAAAGTCGGTATAATTTAAACTTAACTCAAAGATATTTAGGAGGGTTTATTAAGGTTTTATTCCAATTCAAAGAAAAAATAATAAGCATTTTGACTTATTTCACACACGACAATCTTGTCCAAAACTACATAGAGCCTATCCTATGGTTAACACTCTGCTCATGAGCATACTAACATATTTCTAAATATATATACGAGTATATTACATATTATGGAACACACACCACACACAGAAATGATTAAACCGTCATCATCATCACTCAATATAACTCATCAGATGATATTTATACTAGCAGTAGAGTTACTAACCACAAGACTAGCAGGTTCGAATCCTAAAGATGAAAAATTAGAAAATAAAAATGCTTTAAAAACTTAAAAACGTAATAAAAAAGGTAATAGTTAGTATTTTAAGAAAGAGTACTAACATAAGTGATACACAGACAGCAGTTTGGATTCAGAAGAGATAGTTTACAAAGTGATGCTGGTGTTGAAGTTTTGGAAAATAAATTTATTACCAGGGCAGATAAACTGAATGCGTTAGGTATTTTTTGTGAATTGTCTAAAACGTGTAATCGAACGATTGTCGTCTGTGTGGATAAATCAACTAAGAACTATGTTCTTTTCTTCAGAAGATCAAACCAAACCCTTTACTGTCTATTTCAGGCACAGAGTGGCACACCGTACGGTTTTAGTCTGTCCGATTCCAACACCGCAAACTCCGGTGGGGTGACGGCCCGAGCCAACACGTTAAAAAAGGGCCCTACTCGTTTAGTTTATTATTTACTTAATGTTCGTGGTTAAAAAAAAAGAACACCATTTTGCATTATTTTAGCATTTCTTTCCAGAGTGAGTTTTAGGAAATGCCAATGCCTTCTAGCTCTAAAATCTGCAGTGTGAAAAAATCTGTCATAGGTTTACTTGCAGTAATAAATACAATGTATCATGTAACAAAATAGGTTACACATCACATCATTCTTTTTACCCTTTTGGAAAATCTAGATCCAAATACCTACGCTGTAGAAAAAGCTAAAACTAAATATATGGAACTATTAGTCGCATTTGATAGTTCTGTTTTTGATTTTGTATTTTAGGAAAAACCGTTAGATTATAAACCGTCGTACTTCGATTCTTAAAAGCTTAACGGTGTGTTCATGGTATTACACGAAGTTTTATAAATACAAACAGTTTATGCACAGCATACATAACATAACCCCATACTATAACCACGACTACATTTTAAAATTGAGCAGTAATTTATGTATCTGAGATTTTTGTCAAGATATTGACAACTACCCACACATTATATCAAAATTACATGAATTTACCAAACTTTTATTTAATAAGTATGTATTTCTTCTTTATTATAAACTTTCGTTAGTATTGTAAAAATAAAGATTATTTTTATCCCAAAAAGTAAGCAATGATGAAGTAGAAACAAAAAAACACCCCTATAAAATATATGTTTTACATAAAAATAGGGACATTATTGTCATACGTTTGCTGTTTATCGAGTCAATGTACCGGAAACTTCCATAATGTATGCGAATCAACAACCAACAATAAAATAATTCGAACTGAAATTAAAGGTACTGTCTCGAATATAACGTGATTGTGTGTTTCTTTCATAAAAAAAAAATTACGATTATTAATTACAGGTTTAGAACTTTGTGCTATGGAGTGAATATCTTATATATTTATTAGAACCTTGAATAAGTTCTTGCTATTACTTTACACAAAGTAAAAACAATTCATCTTTTGACGTAATTCATGAATCGGCCCATTTTTCAGTTTCTTCGAAAGAATGGAAGTGCTGCTCGCTTAAACCATGCGCCATTGACGAAATAAGTGATAATCGGAAGGAGTTACGTCCGGTAACAATGGAGGCTGGGGTAGAACTTTCCATTGAAGCGTTTCCAAGTAAGTTTTGACTGTTTTTGCCACGTGTGCCCGCGTATTGTCATATAACAGAATCACTTGGTCGCATCTCTGCTCATATAGTGGCCGCTTTTCTTTCAGAGCTCGACTCAAATGCATCAACTAAAGCCGTAATGAATTCCAGTGATAGTTTCATTAGGTTTAAGCAGTTCCTAACAAATAACGCCCTGCTAATCTTACCAAACACAGAGTATAATCGTTTAACCGTTGATATTTGGTTTGGGGACGATGGTAATGCAAGGCCGCATGCACTCCACGGTTTTTTACGCTTGGATTGTTGTAGTGAAACCACTTTTCATCTTCAGTGATAATATGGTGCCGTAAATTTTATTTTCTACCGTTGAAGTACCAATTCACACATGAGAAAACATCGTTCAACGTCATACAACACTTAATGTCCTTGCTTTTGGGTCATTCCTAACGATTTTAAACATTTTGGAATTGATGAAACACATATTTGCAGTGTTTTCCCGAGCTCTATTAACATTTGACATGGATCTAGATCAAGCAATGCCTACAATTCTTCGCCCTTAAACTTTGTTGGTGCTCCAGAACGTTATTTATTTTCAAGGTCCAAGTTATTATTTTAAAACAACCAATCTCTGCATGTCCTATTCGACAGAGTTTTGTCACCATACGTTGCAACAAAAATTCTGTGTGTTTCAGCTGCAGATTCCTTCTGAATAAAGCAGGGCAGTAAAATTCCCCGCAAAAACATTCATCAATCAACAGCCTTTTACAGTCCACTACTGGACATAGGCTTCTCCTTAGCAAGGAGGTTTTAGCCTACTATACCACGCTGACCAGACGGGTTAGAATAGGGTTTGTTTCAAATTTTCCTTCTCTTTGTAATGATGTTGTCTTGTATTCTTGGTCCCTTAGTCGCCTTTTACGACACCCACGGGATGAATAGGGGTGGTAACACTATGTATTCTTGATCCATCACCACACGGACATTATTTGGCACTAAAGTAAACATTTTTACAATAGGCAAATAAACACGTGGTTGACACTGTGTTAAATTATATCTACTAGAATTTGAGATTACATCTAGTACTACTTAGCTGAAATTCCATGTACAAAGTGTTATTACGCCGTTTTTTAAGAAACAGCAAGAATTTTAACGAAGTCCTATTATTATTATTGCATTATACGAAAATTTGAGCTCTATATGTCAAACAATTTGAACAGTTTAAAGGTAATTATGAATCGTTCTTGTTAACATTGAACCATTGTTGACTGTCAAATATTTTATTTTGAGATTGTTATACTGCATTCATAAAATTAAATGTGTTATTTACACACACATATAGATAAATAATGTTATGTTTCTCTAACACAATGTCCAGAATAAAATCAAGGTGTTCGATTCCTGATAATTAGACACGTCCTTACTGATATAGACCGCTTGGTATGTGAGTTATTGGATGTATCTGAAGAAAGAACTTACAAATTATATTTTTCTTGTATAACATCGAGTACAAGAAGTGACAAGATGGAAGGTGGTTTCATATAACTGAGGTGACTGCCTCGTAGTGGTAGCGTATGCGACTGCTGTGCTGGATATCTCGGGTTCGATACCCGGGTACCAATTTTTTGTATGGTCTGCCAAAATTTTTTTCAGAGTTTGAGTATTCTATATATGATATATATATGTATTTATATCAGTTGTTTAGTACCCATAATACGAACTCTGCTTAGACTACATGGCTGTGTATCAGATGTCTGATAATATTTTTATAATTTTATTATTACATAGACTTTATTCAAAATGTATCCAGTGTTTAAAAACACATTACAGCATTTACAATCAGTTGAAGTTCGTCTCTGACAATTTGCATACTGAGTGAACATGTTCTTTTGTTTTATAGACACGAAATATGGAACTATCTTATGAAAATACATAACAAAATTCTATCTTGAAATAGAAAAACCTAAAAGCAATATTTCCCAACCAATTTATTAGCAATGGTGTCAGACATAGACGCTGAAATCGTTTAGATTATCTAAAAGAGCTTTTTAAAAGCTGAACGAATCTTGTTTAGATTCGTCTGACATTTGAAAAATGGTTCTATGGTCAACCTTTTCGAAAGAAGGTTTGATAGAGCAAATATGTGTTAAAGATGATATTTTAGTATTTCATTCATATAGAAACTTATCTTCAATGTTTGGTATAAATTAAATAGTTTTTCGTCAAAACAATAAACCAAAAATAAGTATGTGAAATTGAGTGACATGTCTTATATCTTTAACAAAATCGATATATAGAAATGCTTTCGTTATTTTTCATCGAGTAAGTTAGGTCCCCGCAGCCTGAACCTGTCGTTGAAAGGGAGGGGGAGGGAATATTCTCAAAAGAGTGCTAAGGATCCTTGCGATCCTTTCCTACCACATCCTCCGACAACACGATGGGAGCATGACGGAGCAGTCTTCGTGCCTCTCGTCGTTGCCGACCAAGAAGGCCATCGACAGGGGTACGATTTCACCGGGCTATGGGAAAAGGCTCTAATCAACCATTTTCTGTAGGGTAAGAAAGGGAATTACCATATGATAAGGACGACCCCAGAGGTCACGATCGACCACCTTCAACGTCTCCTTTATTTCACTTCATGGTGCGGTTAATGGTTAAATTCAAAGTTTGCCACGCTACTCATCACTTCTCATGAAGCTGGTTCTGCTCACCGTTTCCGTGATGACGCCGCTGGCTGCGGATGTAGGACCTCCGGGCATGAGTATTCTTATAACAAACCTTACACGAATCCGCCTGGCTAGCGTGGTATAGTTAACCAAAACCTCCTTTGTAAGGATAGGCCTATGTTCAGCAGTTGACTATTAAAGGATGTTGATATGATATAATTTAATTTAAGGCACAAGCAAAATATTGTACAACATGACTGAAACCATCGAACTCACAGTTACCAAATAACATTTGAAACTTTCTCTCACTGAACGAAATCAATTTCTTGATAAATACACAACGTAACTAATAACGAGCAGGAAGCAGTATCACAAAAGGTCTACAGAGTAATAAACAAAGCATAGAGTCAGACAATAGGTGGGGTGTGAGCACAATTGAAAATTGCTGTAGTAACAAATCTATTCGGAGAGAGCAGGTTTGCCTCGTTACTGAATGGTCCACTGTAGTTTCATTTTTACCTGAGTTGTAAGTTATAACATTTAAGGTATTTATCTTTCACATGTAGTCGTAATGATGATTTGATAACAATATGTTAGGGATTTAATTTTAGTTATTTGTTTTATAATTGGTTTTTATTTCTGCTTTGTCTACTCAGTCCCAGATTTATACTTATGAAAGACAAACATGAAAATAAAAAAATGAGTGGAATAGAAATCCCTTTTGAATATATATTTTACATTTTAATTAAGATACTTTAGAAAATAAACTTTGATTATTCATTATTTTACTTTTTTTAATATAGGTTATAAGTATATTTTTCTGATACCTCAAAAAATTGTTACAAGTAGCGTAGTGAAGAAGGCACAACAAATAAAAGACGTAGCCTTCATTGTTCATTGTGCCATAACCGCAAAATAGCGGCGATCACAAAATAAGTAGAATAGTTTCCATCTTCACTTGTCCCACACACCCTCGTGTGAGCTCCGCCGCTAGCGATAGAGGTAATTAATGTCTACAATAATTGTGTTGACCCTCATTACAGTAGCTATTAGGACACCTTTTTAAGAATGCTTTATGGTCCATCTGGAACTTTCTGAGTACTCACCTGTATCCTGGCCATATATTTAGTTAAGTAACATTTCGAAAAGTCGATGTCTTACTCACTACTAGATTTATTTGTATTGTTAACAAATTTGTAATGAGACTCGAGAGAACCCGTCTGACATTAAACGTTGTAAGTTCTATATTTCTGTAATATAAAGTGCACTATCTTCACAAAGTAACTGAATTTTGTGTGTAAACAAAGTAATCACTAAGTAGTGATTATTTTGTATATGTTGTATTGTACTTACAGTACAATATAGTGTATACATTAGTGGTCTATCTAATGCCTTTAAACGAGCAGTTCTTGTATATATACGAGTATAATCTGAATCTCGAAAATGGCTACAACGATTTTCATAAAATTTAGTATGCAGGAGGTTTCGGGGGTGATAAATCGATCATGCTAGGTGTCATTTTTAGAAAACATTGTTTTATCCGTGTTTATAAGCAATGAAATGATTATCTATTAGGTCCATTTTGACACTTATCTATGTGCCAAATTAGGGAAGGGGACAAAAGTTGGTAAATTGTAAATCGACTATCACACAATAATACCAAATAAAGATGGTTTCCAGGTACTACATATTAAAAGAAAAAGTTAAAATTAAAACGATTCAAGCAGAACTAAATAAAACATGAAGCATTTGTATATTAAACGTACAATAGTGTTGTCAAACGAAACTCCAAAGAAGATTCAGATCTGTTTTATATTAAACCAGTCCATCTCATTTCAAATGTCGATACTAGATAATTAATTAGTATTGAAGGGGATATCATTTTGTTATTTTAGATATCTCTGTCAATGTTCAAGACAATTTGTTGTCTCTCTGAAATGTCAGAAGTGATTTATCTTCTTTTAAAATTACTTGTTTAATAATATTACTTATGATCAGAATTACGCAAAAAGTGATAGAAATGTGTGTATTGGTAAGGAAATAATAACAACTACTTATTACGTAATGCATACCTATCTTTGATTTGTCATCAACCTATTGTTGTCCACTACTGAATAAACTTTTCTTTTTGGTTTTAACGTGTGGCAACCCCCTTGGTCTGTCACCCCACCGGGGTTTACGGCGGGGTAGTGTGTCGGAATTGGACCGACTTAAACCACACGCAAACTCCGGTTAGGTGACGACCCGAGAGGGCTACCAAATGTTACAAAAAAAATACCATATATTGACCAGCACGCAGTGTTTATCTTAATCCCATTGAGCATATTTAGAATAATTTAAAAAGTTGTATATGCAAGAAATTCTGTGCTCATGACAGCGGCAGCACTAAGTACATCGGTTTCGGAAGAATAGAAAAATAGCCCGCAATCCTAATCAGATCTGTGTAAAACCGACAAGAATCTGTAATAAAGACATGAGGAAGCAAAATACCTTATTAAAAGGAAAAAGCCTATGTTTCAACTTTTTCTTTAATAGTACAAAAACAATTTTCAATAAACTAGCCATAACCAATTTTTGTCACATTCATCGTTTTTGTTCCAAAAAATTTTAAGGTCCTTTCAAATATTCAAAAATACACTTAAAGATATGATACTACGCTGTTAAGTTAACGAACCAAACTGTAGGTTTCAATTTAAATTTGTTAATATGTAATAATAGGTTTTAATATTTTATTAAAATGTTCATTTCAAGCGCCTTGAACATTGATGCAGCTTATGAACCCGACAGCATATATTTCTTATGTCTAATATTGGTGTAAATGGCGTTTACTGAACCCTGACTCTACCGGTACTTTGTTTGACTGAATCAATACTTAGCCGCAACTAAGAAGTTCTATTAACGATATCAAGTAGATGTCCCTGTCCTTTGTCAAACATTAAGCTTTACATTTGAAGAACAATCGTTGTTTTCGTAAATCATCCATCGTCAATACCAAGCTCTAGCTATACTAAATATGTTATTTATATCAAAATTGAACTCCCAAAATGTCGATAGTCCCGATCATAAAGGAAACATAAAGAAAGATTGCAATACAAAAACAAAACACGGTCCCATATCCAATCGACCCTCATCACAATAGTACGCCATCTGTTACCGATAATATTATATATAAAAGATACACAATTCCACTCAAAGTGGATGCATTTTTACGTTTATCGTCGAGAACTAGGCTTGAGACGACGATGATAATTTTTTTTTCTTTTTTAATTGAAAAGACAATTCTCGCATTAAGAACTTTTACCATTTCTTGAAGAATTACACAAAAATACATGAAATGGACACAAAGAACACCTAGACTCAGAATAATTAATAGTAAATTGCTAAACTTAGATCAATTCGTCTAGACAAGTGGTAAGCCAAAACCTCCTTGCTAAGGGGAGGCCTATATCCAGCAGTGGACTGTTAAAGGCTGTTGATGATTTTTTTTTGATAAAAAGACTTAGGTCTTAGAAAGAAGATTTTGGTCTACTATACCACACAGGCTAAAAGAATTGGTATAGGGTTTGTGTTAATTTCTCTTCGAGATCGTCTCGTCCGGGCAAAGCGTAATTTGATGTCCATAACACACTGGTTACAGCCCAGGGGACAAACTTTTAAGAGCTGGTACACAGCTCCATTGTGGTCAGTTCAATCCTGTCTGATCCCCGTAAGGTGACTTGCCTACCAGCGTCTCATGCCGCCCTGAGTGTGGCCGCAGGTGGTCAGTTACCCCTTCATTCATCCGTATAGTTACTACTCACGAGGAAACGACATCTGCGTGTGTCGTACATACTCTAAGTGGAGAGTTCACCCAAAGATGGTGCCCATGTTAGCAGACAGATGCTAGGAGGGGTCAAGATTAGCAACAGGATTAACACGGTTGTAACACTCCATTTAGAAGAAGTACATTTAATTTTCTGAACTTCTTCTGCACATGAATTTAATTACCCTTAATTATAATAAACACTTCATATTGTTTTCTGAGCGTCATATGAGCCATAGTGTCCTTTTTTATATATTATTTATAAAATCAGATGTTGATAGCCACGGTGATTTAGTTAGAGCAGTAAGAAGAAGACATAGTTAAACGGGAGTGCTTTTATTACAAATGAAATTAAATTCCAAAAGGAATTGAATTTTTAAGTGTCAAATCCTGAAAAAAGTACAAGGCGAGATAGAACAACTTTCGTCTTTATAAAAATTAAATTCTTAAGGGAAAAATATCAAGTTCTGAATAAAAGTCCTTACGCCTCCTCAACTCTCTTGTTTCCAAACACAGTCCTAAAAAATTTTAAGTTCTGTATTGTCTTTTTATAACAAAATTAATATATTAGTGTGCTTAGAATTAAAAGTAGCTCGGATGATGGGAATAGAATTACTCATTATTGCTTAAGGTGGATTACAATTATCGTTGGGAAAACACGGACAGGTTTAATACGCCTTTTTTTCGAAAATAAAAAGTATTTGTGAACATACTCGTATGTTGAATTGTACCAAAGAAATAATAACGAGATAAACAATATATTTTCATACACATTCTTTTTATGGTGTTATTCTCTATAAATTTATTTAATATACTACGATGCATACAATTGCCCTGACGTTCGAACGGGTTGTACGACTCGTGGTCAAGGGCTGTCTGTGGCAGTCCTGCTAAGTCTCACTATATTACAAATACTACGTGTAAAAGTCACGAAAGTCTAAAATTTGTTAAAAGATATTTAGTCTAGTATGATTTTGAATCAACTTCGAAAAGAAGTTACTAATTTCGGCTGGTTTTTTATTATATTTGTTATCATAAAACTTCGTCATTTTTAATACAATTTTAAAATAAATAGCCGTCCTTATCTTTAGTTCCATTCAAACATAAAGAAAAATTCATCAATAAGAGACACAATTATGAAGAAATAATTTAGTGACAAAACACACACACACAAAACTGCCTCGGTGGCACAACGATAGTGAATGTGACTGCTGTGCTTGAGGTTTAGGGTTCGATTCCCGGGTCGGGCTAAATGTTTGTATGATTTGGAAATATTTTTTCGAAGCGTGGGGGTTTTCTATGTGTAATATGTATATGTTTACAAAAAAATATATATAACTATTCCATCCATCAGTCTAGTTATCAGCACAAGCTCTGCTTAGTTTGAAACTAGATGACGTTGTGTGTTAAATGTCCGAAATATTTATTATTTATTAATGTGCTGCAAAATGTTATAATGTGGTGAATAGGGATACCTTACTTTTTTTAAATTATGTTTTTAAACACGGTATAAAAGATTTTCTCTATTCCGTCGATATTAACAATAGTAATATTAGTTTGGACAACAATTTGATGTCAGAATAGTACTTTTAGCATAGTTCATATATTTGCAATGTGTCCCTTTTTATGGGAGTTCATACTCTGAGCTCTATTTACAAGTGAGAATACAGTAGGTGGTGTTATTAAACTAAACTACAAAATTTACTTTGCGAAAGCCAGTCTAATAGTAGTTTTAATGGTTATTGAAAGTTATACAATCCTCATAAGAAGCTGAAATCAAAGTAATTAACTCAGTTAGGCTAGTAGTCAACTAGACAAGGACTGGTAGACTATTCTAATACAAAAATCCTGTAGAGAATAACAAACAGGAAACTCAACTCGTTTTTTTTTTATTTCTAGAGCCTTCCAAAGTGCTTCTACTCTGCCTAATGGAAAGCCTGAATAAATTCAAAAGAGGTAATCACCATACTCATTGCGAATGCTGACAATGCAGTATGGCGACCCACACCATGTCGGCCTATTAAGATGCTTTCCACGCCTCACTTGGGGACGTAAAATTCATGACAGTCATCGTTGCAGTGCATTGCATACACTTACCACGGCAACTGTCACCCCTGCATCTATGGACCTCGTTACATTTACACAACTATTTTTAAAAGTTTCTAATTATATTGTTGGAAAACTCAAAAAGATGTGAAGATATTGTATCATAATTATTGTTCTAAGCTTTAAACAGGACTGTAAATTTTTATCATAGCTATTGAATAACAGTCTTGAGGTAACTAACCCCGAAAATGACTCACGTGTCCAGCTCCTAACACCTAAATTTCTTGGCAAGCAGTTGTACTCTCACTCCCTTTTTAGTTACCAGCAGAAAACAAGATAACAAAAGTAAAAATTTGTTGCGCCCTCCTTAAAAAAACCTTCATCAACAGCCTTCCTTAGTCTACTTCTAGACATACTTTAGAAAGCAGATCTTGGAGTGCTACGTGACAAGTATAACTGTGCATACTATTGTGTCAAGTTCTCCTTCTCTTTGCAGAACTGCTGTCGATACCCACGAGATAAATAGGGTGATGAAATTTTATATTACAGAATTAGTCTAAATTAAATCTTAATGTGAAAGGTTTTCAGTAACCACAGAAGATTTAATAGTTATAATACGTGGAATCAATAATATTTTAGTGTCAAACGTAAAAGGCAATTTCCCGTCAATTCAGATATTAATTGAGAGCGATCTCGTCTGTGTCGACCCGTGAGACCTGAATCTATTTGATTTGTGAGTCCCAATCAACATTGGAATCGATTCTATTCTATACGAATATTATTTATTGACGCTCTAGGACAGACACTTAGGTAGTCTTTAGTTTGACATTATGAAGAATTATTAATACTTTTAACAGAGAAACTAGCAAAAAATGATTACTTCAAAATATTGCCGTTGATAAATAGCTGGAATATAAACGATGGACATACAAGTGTAACGCATTGACCTCTTTGTATATATATTTATATTATTATGTATACATATACATATATCAAAGAGCTTCAAACTAAGCAGTGTTTGTACTACGATAGCTAGACTGACAGAATGTACACCTATATTTTTTTTTTTGTAAATATTTTCATATACATTTCTTGATTTTTTTTTAGTGCAGGAGCCGTCTTTAGAAAATAAAAATGCTTTATAATGTGTTATTTGTTTACAGTTAAATATTTAAAAATGACACTGAAGTTTTCCAGGCAATTTTGTTCGATCGTAATCTCATGATAATATTATGCGTATTGCTCGTGTAATTATATAAACCAGGATTATCGTTTTAAAAGCTTAATGCTATTGGCTTTGTTGTAGTAAATTAAATATTTAACTGAAATAATTTGCTAAAATCAATTACATATGAAAAAGTCTTCAAATAGATTTAAAATCAATTAATTGAATTATTACTAGGAGGGCCGCAGTTCACTATATTTGAGCTAACTCCGTTTCTTTTACAGTCAATTTGCCGTAAGTAATTCTTTTGTGATTTTCAGAGAGTGAATTTAGTTTCAGGAATGCCAAACTTCCTCCATTTCTAAACCTGGGAGATATTCAACTGACAGCAACACACTTGGGTATCTTGAGTTGCAGAAACGTAGAGTCGGTCACAGGCATTCTCTAATCAGGTATTCAGCCTGCTTGCTTGCCCCTTAACCCTTAAAAACAGGTATATTCGCGTACAAATTTATGTATTACACAGACAAAAATGTATACCCGTGCATGTAAATTTAAATTCTTGCTACAAAGAGAAGGAAAATAGTAGTTGGTACAAGAAAGACGTTCGCGGACGTGATTAGACCTACCGCCATGCCTTTGTTCCACCAGACTCATCTCCTTGCGAGATTAAATTGTTACATGCAACCGACGACCGACGTTGTCATAAGGTTCTGTATTTTTATGTGTAACTTACATCGTGAGAACGTGTTCAAAGTATGAAAAGAAAAGTTCGTGTAATAATAAAATTGATAATAACCTTATAAACAAATGTAAAAACTATCAGTTGGATTTGAATGATTCTTCTTGGAGTATCCAAATAATCCAATTAAGTTTATAAATGGTATTCATTAAAGAATATATAGACTATTTAAAACATCACGCTATAACATTGAGAGATAATTGCCATTAAAATATAATAAATAAATATTTCAGACATTTGACACACAACATCATCTAGTTTCAAACTAAGCAGAGCTTGTGCTATGATAACTAGACTGACTGATAGAATACTGATATACTTTCTTTTGTAAATACATACATATTATACATAGAAAACACCCAAACTTCGAAACAAATATTTGTAGATCATACAAACATTTGGTCCGACCCGGGAATCGGACCCGAGACCTCAAGCACAGCAGTCACATTCACTACCGCTGCGCCACTGAGGCAGTTAGTTAATTAGTCTTAGATCAACCCACATGTAGCAGTCCACTGTTGAGTATAAGCCACCGTCAGGAAAAATAGCGATATAATTGTTTCATACCGGCTTACTACGAAGTTGCGCTATCACTCCACTTTAGCTATTAACATATGATGATGTTAACAGCTCTATGAACTTCAAACTCTTGAATCTTCATAATTATTTTTATTAATAGTAATAGTTATAAGCTGTGACATTGATAAACACATTCCTTAACAACATTTAATATATTTTTATAGGATTCTGACTAAGCCGCTTATTCGATTATGTTCAAGACCTGTCTACCTGAGATAGTCGACTATAATTCTATGAAAATATTACCCTTGATGTCGTTGATTTAATAAATAAATATTATAATATTCAGTGGATCTAATTTTTATTTTCTGGAGCTCAGATATTATTTATTTCCAACTTATTTTTCTATGCTACCTCATAAGTCCGACGTTAATAAAGTAATTTGAAAAATGCTTTTTTATCGGGCGGCTATAGTTTTCGTCCGTTGAATGTTTATACCAATGATGTCAGCCAGTGCAATGTGTTTAAAATTTCAGGCAATTTCTTTTTTTAAATACATATATATTATACATAGAAAACATCCAAACTTCGAAACAAATATTTGTAGATCATACAAACCCGCAATAGGAATATATCTTGTGTCGCAAGTTCTTTGCAAACAGTAATTGTGACAACAACTCAGAACAACAATTTGTGAATCACACAAAGTGTTGTCCCGTGTGAGGTTTGAACTCCCAACACTCAGCGCAGTAGAGCAGCTGCTACACCATTCGTGCAGGATTCAAAGGGATATACGAGTACTAAATATCTAGTGTGAGTGTGTTAATTTCAGTAAACGCAATCATATAAATCAATTGATATTTTAAATCAACACTCTCAAGAACGATGCTTTTATCACCGATAAAAATCTTTATGCAGAGTCGAGCCCTTGTCTTCTTAACCATAAAGTTGTGGTACATTAATAATTTGTTACTGTTACGAATTAAACGAGTGTTGTATGCGTCTATTATTGCATTGATTTGTTTTATCTTTATTGTGCTATGGAAAGGACGTGGACTGCTACGGCTGGATTTAGTAACCTTTAACAGTTTAAAGGCTGTTGACATACACACATTAACAGAAACAAATTCTCTAGGTAGTAGAGCCACGCTAATTTTAGCACGAGCGGGTCGGCTCCACCGGGGCAATACTACCCACCTACAAAAGACCAACCTAAAGCGCCAGCATCCGTGTTGTCGTGTTTCGGTGACAGTTATCGTGGTAACTGTGTAAACCTAACACTGTCACAATGACTGTCATGCCTTTTACGTCCCCAAGCGGAGTGTGAAACAGCACCTCACTAGGCTGCCATAGTGTGGGTCACCATACTGCATTGTCTGCATTTACAATGAGTATGGTGACCACGACTCTTGGATTCTATTCATACTTTCCATCAGGTAGAGTAGAGTCACTTTTGGCAGGCTCTTAATATAGAAAAAAAAAAGATGATTTACAATATATACGTGACAATCGGTGGTTTTATTGCTCGTGAATCTGTTACAGATAAGTTTTATATGGATATTATAGTAAGTAATAACGGGTGCACAAGTCAAGAAATTGATTTTTATGCGAGTGTTGAAAGAAAATGTCACAAAAACTTTTGTGTAGTAAGTAATTATGAGTTGTTTGGAAAAACATCTTGTGAGAGGGGTCGCGGTTGCGTACAATTTGTGCGGTACTTCATGAGTGCTGCGGTTTCCCTATGTTGTATACAAATTCATTTTTGATGTGGATTAATTGCAAGAAATTTTATAATTCACTGTTGGAGTTTATTTTGGGGCGAAGTAGTTGTGATGTTTTTTAGTTTTTGTTGTTCTTGTTGTTTATAGGATGACCTAAAATAAAAACAGTGAAAAAAAAATTGGCATGTTTCACACACGGTCATCTGATCACAAATAGGATGGAGTCTGTACTATGTCAGGAAGACTGCTCATAAATATACTTATATAAACCGAAATATAACAGAACAAATGATCGTTCTGTTTACATAATTTAGGTCTTTAAAGGGTCGGCAACGCGCACGTGATGCCCCTGGTGCCGCAGGCGTCCATAGGGTACGGTAACCGCTTACCATTATGCGGGCCGTATGCTTGTTTGCCACCGTCATGGTATAAAAAAAAAAAGAACAATTATTTGTCCTGGCTGAATCCGAACCCACGACCTATGGCTTAACAGTCAGAGTAAACCAACAAGCCATTAAAACAACCAACTGTATTTTCATAAATCTCCCCTAAAGAGCACTATAGTAAAACTTATTGCAGGCTTCTTAAATAAATATTCGGCAAAATACAATAAATAAATGATAAGGCTATGCCAATAGTCATAAATTGAAGACTTAATGGCAGTTTTGGGCATTTATATTTATGACTATTAATACCAGCCAATCGTACGGAACTATATCTGTTTTATAAACTTCTTTTCAAGTGGCTGCCTCATTGGTCTAGCAGTTAGCGTATGCGACTGCTGATCAAGAGATCTGGGATTCGATTCTCGGGTTGGGAAAAAAAAGTTATTGAGATTTTCAGATTATAGATATACTTCATAACCCAGAGTTTGGCAGTCGGTGTCTTAACCTCCGTGCCTTGGGGAACGCGTGAAACTGTCCTACGCCTGATTCCGTCTGTATCCTAACGGATTATGAGAGTGAGAAAACAGAGAGTGTGTTTGTGCATACACTTGTACATAGTAATATCTCCTGCGTAGTCTTCGTTGAGGCTGGCTGCTATGACTGAAAAGAGTACATCATCATCTCTTATGCAGGTCATTAGTTGATATTGTCAATCTTCTCTGAAAGGAAAATCTGTCCTCGTGTTTACATTTAAAGTTTCAAATGAATTTAACTAGCATGTTTTCATGGGCGGTGGTAGTCGCTTTTCATTAAGTGAACCATCTGCTCGTTTCCTCGTTCTGTCATAAAAAAAGTAAAGAAACTTAAATTATAATACCACCATAATCAGTAAGCTGCTGAGTAAAACAGATTTAAAACTAAGTTTGGATATTCATAATTGTATCTAAAAATACAATATCAACAAATTTTTGTTGATATCGACACAAAGTTTTGTGTAACAATAATCTTCAAATAGTTAGATAAAACAGACAGGATTTGAAGTAATTTTTTTAATGAAAATACGAAATTTAAAAATACGTAATACAGACCCACAAAATACTGTACTTCTATCCTAACACACCACACAAACACAAATAACGAAACCAATTTCAAAAACACACACAGCCACGTATAACCCAAATAAACCGCGTCCAGTTCCTCAAGTACTACCGTCCCGGGGTTACTTTGAAAATTTATTTGTCCCCGGGCGCGGTTAAATACTTGCCATACTTCATACTTTGCTGAGGATCATTTAGGCTTTGCCTGGCTTTTGTTCTTTTGTAAAATAAAACATAAAAACGTATGTTTTTTTCTCCCTTCGTTTTTTAACACGATTTTGTGTACCTGAAACGCTAAAACGCTTTGGAGACAATAATCTCCGAAATTCCGAGAATACAATGTGGAATTATTGTTAATACTTTATGTAATAAAATTTTAAATATACTTACTTTTATTTACGGCTTAAGAAGGGTAAACTTTCGTGCCAGACTCCAACAATTATTTAGGGAAATTGCTTCATTTACCTATAACTAATTTAAGGAGACAAGTTTACTTGTATACAGGAAACAGAAGTACAGAGAAGAGCTTCTAAAATATTTATGATCAACCGAACTAATAATTAATTTCTGAGTAAAAATAATTAAATAGTTACTGAAAATTTTGTGGATTAATCAGGTGAGGGATCGGACTTACGACAATTATTATTTCGAGTATTGCTTAATATTTCCAATTCATCTGAATAAATAATATCAAATTTTCGTTTTCTACATACCCCATTTTTCTATCTAACTTCTAAAATATCCGGTTTATGGTAAGTTTTTCTCTTTACTATGTAAGACAAAAATTATAGTTGACGTAATGGGAACTATTAATATTTACATGTCCATTCGAGTATACAACCTTAAATAACTGTGTCTTTCTCTCTTTCGTCTGAAACTGCATATTATACAGTACCCAATATAGGAAAGGACAATTCTATTCATTAAATTAGATATCAAAAAATAGTCCATATATTCAATTTAATATTTACTACAACTAGAAGCTACCAAAATAGCTGTCCGAATCTGACACAACACCTCAACACTAACTCCGATGGGGTGACGCCCCGAGGGGCTTCTACACATGTTAAAAAGAAGAAAAGGCAAAGTTTGCTCCCTTAGTAAGCTCTGACAACACCCATTGGATGAATAGGGCTGGTGACACTCCGTATCCGTCACCAAACGGATGTTCTCTCTGAATTTATGTAATAAATGAGAAATATTCGGAACGAAAATAAAAAATCGATGGCATACAGGCAAAGTTAACCTACCACTGTATTTCTGGGTTTCAAGGTCATCCAGTAATGAATACAGTTCCGCCAAAAACAATGTATACGAGAGAGATAAAACTTTTGATTCGCTTCCAAAGCTAAGAACGGGTACAAAAATATTTATGTGTATTATAAAGCCTTCATATGTGTTGTAACAAATAAATATAATCAGTGACATACATAAAGTTATGTATTGAGATGAACACTTATTTCTATGAGTATCTAGCGACTGCAGCGCAAACAGAAAACATACTACAACGCCATCTAGCGAAGACACATCGAACTACACAGTATAATGAACTACAGAGCGCTAGTAATCCTGCGTCGTGAAATAGAGATTCTCGTGGCGGTTAGCATATACAAGATATCCCAACTTCAACCGTCGGGCCGCAGCTCGAAAGGCATGATCACGTAGCCTGATCGGGGGATTTATTAATCCCAGGAAAGAATTATTTTCTCCTTAATCGATTTCGTACAAATTATTTTCACGTCCGTTGAATGTTCTGGTTTGACAGTGAAATTAAACAAAGGATTGACGTGATGGATACATATTTGACGGTTAACTATTACAGAAGTTGGGGCGCGACTCCTGCGCGGGTTGCAGCGCGACTGAATAATTTATTAATACAACTTATAAAGAAAAGTATGATGCATTCTTATGACCTAGATTTGGGAGTGGTGCCGAGTGCAAAGGTATGATGCAATTATGTGACTCATTACAAGTAGGCACATTATGATATGCGTAAAGTGTATTCTATGTTGTCTTAGCAGCACTACAATCAGGAAGTATTATAAACTTAACATGTATTAAAAAAATAATAATTAAGTTATTTAAAATATGAAAGTTTTTTTTTTGAACAGAGTTTTTACCATGTTCCAAAACTATCGGCAATATTGCGAGCTTAATAGTCACAAGTCAAACAAAGAAACGATAGAAGACGAGTTACATGAATACACACGTGCAGATTTTTGAATTAGAATTTAATTCAAAGTCGTAATTACTTGAAATAAAGTACTCGATAATTTAGAGAAGTACATACTAGAACATTACTAGTTAAAGTCTTAATCTTTTATTAGATTTTGCAAAATCATAGGAATTCCATGAAGCAACGAACTACTTATTTTTACAAGTACACCTAGACGACACCTAAATACATATATATTATTATTTACATTGTACATGAGATTCTTCTTATGATTATCGTTTTATTATTTTGATGTAATATGAATATTTATGAAGGGATCTTGGATATTAAACAGAGTGTGATGGTGCCTAAACGGGATAATTTTCAATCCCTTTAAGGAATTTGTTTGAACTTTATGGTCGATTTACAATTTTTGGTTTTTAAATCAGTTGCTGTAGTTTCAATGAAATCTGATTATTGATTTCATATATTTAGTGATTTGATAATGATAGCGATTTATAAAGTATTTAATAATATCTGAAGACAGTTTCTTAAGATTATTGATATAATATAATCATCTATCAGAAAAACACAAACCTGTTTAAATATCATATTTAAAGAATCATTAGTTTATTATGTAACATTCAAGCGATTATCATCATTGATAGCTTATAAAAGTCCACAGCTGGACAAATACCTATTTTTCTAAAGATCTGACGGGTTGGTATAGAGTTTACTTCAAGTTTGTCGTCACTTTTGCAGTTTTGTTATCCTATTAATATAATTCTCTCCCTAAGTCGGTTCTTGGACACCCTTGAAATGAACAGGGGTGGTAATAATTATACTACTGTTTTCAAAAGGTTGATATTGGATGGTTTTTCGTCCATATGCACAATCACAAGGGCATAAACGAGCTTAAAACAGGCAAACTCTTGTATTTGATTTGTTTGCATTGCCTGCTTATTTCTGAATGCTGTAAAAATCTATTTCTGTGAAGAGAACTCAAAGAAATAGAATATTATGTAATTAAAGTCTTAAGTTTATAGAGCACAATCTGTGTTTAAACAAGCCAGCTTTAGCACGGCATAGCTTGGCTCATCAGCTACAGGAAGACGAAATCGTTTTAAATATTTAGCTTCGCATAGGAACGCTGCCCACTAAATATTTCAAACGTCGACGAGACGCAGACGGAGTTAGAGTTGGTTGTCGAAATTTTACTGCCATTGTAGGCATTTAAAATATTATTTGTAAGTGGATAATGTTATACATAATTATGTAATGTAGTCTAAAACGTTCTTACTTGTATTTTTTTCTTTTTTCTTTCAGAAAAAAAAAATTGACATCTTCGTCTGCTGCCTTTCAAAATAAATATAAAACTATATCTAGATTAAGAAACTTCTACGTAGACTTAAATAATCCATGAGTTCCAAGATTCAAACTTGTTCAAATTATAGTTAATGTGATAATCATATCATTTGTATGTATTGTGAACGCGCTGAAATTATTCATGATCACTACTTTTGAATTGTAGTGTAAAATTATGAAGGCTATAACATTTTCTACCATAACAAGAAAACAGTTTCTTTCATTGTAAAGCCGTTGAGAGTTTCAGCACAAATGACCCAGTTCGACCGGTGTGATACTACAGTTTCACCTAAAATTGGTGTTTAGCTATTCTTTCAGAGGAATCCTCTCCTTTCTTGTTCTCCTGCAAAACTATAAAGACATTCAAAAGATGATAACGTCTTTGTATCTTTTGAGTTTTAAGTGTCCATGGGCGACTGTTGTCACTTGCTAACTACGTTTCGCTTCGGGAAAATCAAAATAAATATATAATATTAAGCTTGAAATATCCAGACTATGAAAAGAATAGCTTTTAACATCTTTCGTTATCACACTGCAATAAAGCTTTTATCTTCATAAAACTCAAAAGTTCTGAAACAGGTCTTAACATTCAACAATAGTAAAGTACGTAAAAGTGTAAATACTTCGCCACTCGAGTGCAAAATAATACTTCAAGTTTAAATACTTACTTGAGTTTGAAGACTACAACGGCTATAAAAGACTAAATATTTTCACTTTGGATGAAATATGAATGAGACTGGAACAATACCATTGTGTTGAAATCTTATAAATTGAAATTATAACAAATGTATTTAAATTTTATTTAAGAGTAAAATGCAGAACTCAACAAAAATAAAGAGAAACAAAACCTCCTTTGCAAGGAGAGGTCTATGTCCAATAGTGACTGTCAAAGGCTACTGTTAACGATGATGATATAGAAAGACAATTTGTTCTGGCGTTACTAAATTAATTTGGCGTATGGTTTGCTAAGTTTTCCACATTGTGTTGAGGAATATTCTCTCATTCCTTTTGTGAGATTAATTTTTTGATCTCAAAGTTTGATCGGGACGGAAATTCGTTCAATCTTCCAAGTTCATCCCAAGTTTACACCATGGTATTGAAATCTATCAGTCACAATTAAACCAGGATTAATCTCACAAAACTTAAAAGTTACATTTTAACAAATTGTCGCGAGAAATTTTGCAAACGTTGAAATTAATTTGTAGAAAAAGGGGTATAAAAGAGAACGTTATGAAAGGAATCCTACTAAAATTATGAATGTGACAGAGAATGGATTTATGAATGTTTTTTTTTGCCTTCACACGAAAACGGCTGGATGAATCTGGATGAAAGGACACCGACCAATGATGACCTAAAGGTGGACAGACGATTTGTTCGCAATGAATTATAAATAATTGTTTTGAAATATTAAAAAAATTATAATCACATTCAAATAGTGTCAAAATAACATGTAACATATTAAAAACAATCATAAGATCTTTATTTAATTTACAGTCCACTTTGTGTTGTCAAATAATTTTTTTTATCTTGCGATCAGTCGTCTGGATCATAAACAGATGTGGTGTAGTCAGAATATGTTTTAGGATGCTAGAGTACTCCCAGTGGGGTCTACCCTTTGTTATATAGTTAACCAGATATTGGTGACTTTACTCGTCAAATATGTGTTGTCGTTTTTTCAATCGACGAGTTGTTTCAAGATTGATGAGCTGATCTGCTAACTGGTTTGAATGCTTTAGAAGTCGTGATTTATAGCGAGAACTATGGCTATTGATCACATCTCTAACCGTGGAAACATTTAGAATTTCGTGTACTTCCTTTGTTGTGATGAACCATGGCGCATTGGTTATTTGTTTCAAGATATAGTTTTGCGCCCTTTGTACAATTGATAAATATTGTGTTGGCATGTAAATAAATAATTAAATGCAATAGGAAAAACTACTTAGGGCCAAAAAATGAAACAAGTATGAAAATTTTTCACATACTTTTCTTGAAAATTCTTAATTGTTTTTACCCAAGAAACATAAAAAAAAATGTACTGTTTGTAAAATAAAAAGACTTAGCGTGTGTAGTAATATACTTTTTCTTATCATAGCAATACTTGACTAATGTCAGTGTGTTATATGTTTTTTGTTGATGTGACTTCGTGTCGGCTTTTCTGTTTTGATCTATTTTGTTTTATAAGTAACTTAACATTAAATTTCATAAAATTATATTTTCCATTGGCTCACTAATCATATTGTCATTTTAGTAATAAATTGTTCTGGTCTATGCCAGAAGCCCAAACAAATTGGTCGATGTCCATTGGCATAGAGATAGATTCTAATATGAAACAGCACATAGACATTTTTATTTCGAACAATGTAGTATTCAAATAGAATGAGTAACAAAAAGCAACCGCAACACGTAACACTACGGAGCACAACTAGTAATAAGTATAGCATATACATAGTGTGGCGACGCATACCGTGGCGACGCGTCGCCAAACTCACAACCAATCTGGTCCACCGCATGAGACGTTTCACATCAAATATCTGTTGAGAATAGTTTTAACATATAATTATACATATTGATGTATAATTATATGTACTATATATATTGATATGTACAAAATTAATAAATTGTATCTATAAGCATAGATTTCAAGTCTTCATTCTGTTCCACATCATCCCTTCGATAAAGGGACGTACGCGGCCTGTCTTTAAGAAGTCTCTAAGTCTTGATAAGCCAAGTTATTCACTTATTCTAGGTCGGCCTTCAGTACCTACATACGTTATTCATGTATTCAAATCTAATCCGTCTTTATATCGCCTTCGCCACATTCGTCTAACTTGGGCGTTGTAAATTCATTGCGTATGACACCTCGCCGTATCGCGTTCACGAACGCCGCCATTACGTTAACTCTGTTATTTTACTCCTCAAATATGATATGAGTATTATTTAGGTGTACGTGCTTGTGAAATATGTATTTCGGATTCTAGATACGAATGTAATAATGACAACATATACTTTTTGTAGAAGTATGTTTAGGATTACATTTCTTTTTTTAATGTTGTAAAAGCAAATTTCTTGACAGGACTCCTGATGGTTCGTCATAAACATCGCTTTTAACGAAAGAAGATTAACATAAAATTACGTATTATACGTGAAAAGAAACATCTACTTTTATGTCTGATCCTGACACTATTGAATCCCTTGAGCCTTTGCAGTTTCGAAAAGTTATCGCATCAATGGCAGTCCTCTAGGGCCTTTATCATGGAGAGTGTTCTGACGAGCTCTTTCAACTGATCCCGTGCTCTGTTTCTCAATAGGACAACTCGTGCTGACTTTAAAAGTCACAGTTTGAGAATGGTAGTCATACGCTCCCGAACTAAACGATTCAGCTCATCCTGCCTGTGCAAATCAGTGAAAGTTTGAAACTTATTACCAGCGCCCGGGCACTGAGATGCTTCTTCACGTGCGTAGCTTAGCGTGGGTCGCCATACTGCATTGTCTACATTCGCAGTAAGTATAGCGACCACTGCTCTTGGATTCTATTCATGTTTTTCATCAAACAGAATAGAGTCAGTTTGGTTGGCATCTATAAAAAAAACCATTACAGTAGAGCCGACCCAAATTTGAAAAGTTATTCCTTACATTTCACATAGATTTGCTTTGTTTTAAAGATTACGTATTCTTATCTTATTAACTAAAATAATAAATTCAAAACTGCCATGATACAAGAACCCAAGGGTGAAATACGTTAATAATGTGTAAACATAAACACGCCTTGGGATGCAAAGTTTAATTTTACACACCAACGCCGTACTCCCGCACATCGATTGCCTCACTCGCCGTATAAAACAATTTTCCCTTTTCCCGTTTCGTAGGAAATAAGAGAATTTCACCCACATAAGTTAAACATTGTAACTTCATCGCACGCCGCGTCTAAATGCAGCCATTCCAGAGAATGAGTAGCCACCTTTATATTAACCTCGTTTGCTGTAATGACGCTGAATTTATTACTGTTAAGGTCCATACACATGAGTAGACTATTATCTATTTGTGTATAATGGAAGTTCACTGGGTTTAGAAAATCTCGTTTGTTTAAATAAATATAGTTATGCTCCAGCTGACACAAAAATGTGTTTCTATGTATTTGTATATTCGCCCTGCGGCGTGATGGACCGACAACTTGAAGAAGAATTGCCCAAGACCGGAATGGTTGGCTTTCCTTGGAGGAGACCTTCGTTCAACAGTGGACGGTGATATGTTGATTGATTGATTGTATTTGATAAGTATGTTTTGAATATATAATGAAACTTAAATAGGAGTATCTGGAAAGTAGAAGACAGATACGAATAAGCATTATCTTAATAATTAAAACATGGAAATAACTGTTTCTCTGAATGAGTGATCCGTCACTGTTTATTCAGATGCTTAGTGTGTCACAGTGCCACTTATTTCAAATGACAGGCTTGCTTAAAATTTTAAAGTTGTATTTTCATAAATATGCAATACCTATTAATTACCAACCTATCAATTAATTACAAGTATTTTATATTATAATACACAAAATAAAATAAAATAAATGTCACTGTCTAAACTGACGTAAAAATATTCTTAGAAATCATTTCAAACATATGTTAGGCTCTGCGCTTATGTCTGAAGGTTATGTTGAAATGAACACTCTTGAATAATACAAACTAGGAACCCTTTTCAACTTTTTTAGACCGAATTTTATGCCCGCATATTTATACAGACAACTGTATTTAAAATATAAAGACCGGAGTAAAATCTCTCTCCTATTATTGGTTCGTAATTCAATGCTCGAAACGGTCGAATGCCGATATCCTAATGTAAAACATCGAACGAAAGACTTGGAACATTGTTAGTTCTGTACCAAAGAGAGTTCTATGAAAGTAAAGCTTTCAAATAACATTTTCAAAGCGTTTCTAAAGAGCTTACATGAGAAAAATAGTTTTAACTGTAGCTTTAAAAGTAATATAGAGTAAAAATTAAGTTTGAGACTTAAAGTGTGAAATTCTTTGTGTGTATCTTTTCAGAAATATAAGTGTATTTAATGTTGTAGTGTCTTTGCCCACTCCTCTGGGATTCAGTGCCGTTATGAATGTATTTGTGTATAAGAGCCCAGTTGACGGCTACAGGTTTGTTACCTATTATGTGTATAGGACTAAAGAAATAATCAGCGAATTATGTACGCTAGGTAATTATCTCTATTTATACATTCGAGATAAAAGACATGATTTTACAGAAATATGTGTAGACTTTTTTTCATTGATACTTTAATGTTTTAACTACACAATTTTCATCAGTATTTTTAAGGTATAAGAGGCATCACCAGATGGTAAGGACCGGCTCATAGTCTTGATCATTATTAGGAGCAAAATAGCAGTTGTAAATTTATAAACAAGAAATCTATTTATCTACAGTTTTAAATAATGTGTATTCTTGTATGAAGGATACTAGAGAATTATGCACGGGTTCGTTCGTGCACCTGTCTGCTCATAATTCTTAACTTTCAACGTTCAGTATAAAATTCTGTACCTGGAAATCGTGCTTTGCTCGGTATTATTGTGTGATAGTATTTTGTCACATGGATAAGTGTTAAAACGGGCCCATTAGACAAACATTTCTTTGCTTGAAAACACGTTTAAAATAAAATCTTCTGAAAATGAAACCTAGCTTGATTATCGATCCCGAAACCCTTGACATACCAAATTTCATGAAAATCGTTGGAGCCGTTTCCGAAATTCAGATTATAAATATGTATATACAAGACTAACAAGCAAGTCTAAAGGTATTAGAAAAAAAACATGGAACATCACATACTACAAAGATCAAAGTTCACGATAGATAGAATACACTAGTTTGAATAAATGTATTTATTTTTAGAAAAAATATTTCGCAGAAGAAATAAAAATATTAAAAAATAGAACAGTGTCAACCATGTGGATGAATGATGAAGAAGTCATATATGTGATATAACTAAATCGAGTTTATGTTTGAAAATTGGGAAAGTAAGTCGACGTAAAAATATTCATAACGAGGTTATTCGACAGAGAATTAGAAGTGGGCTGGCCATGTCTCCAGATGAACCGATGGTCACTGGAGCCGAAGTGTACTAGGGTGGATACCACGATTAGGCAAACGTAGTGTAGGACGTCCTGCGACGCGATGGACCGACGACTTAAAGAAGGTGGCTGGCAGCAGATGAATGAAAATTGCCTAAAACCGGGATGGTCGGCATCCCTTGGGGGAGGCCTTCGTTCAGCAGTGGACGGCGATAGGTTGAATTGAGGTCGACGTCATCAACGGCCGGTAACAGTCCACTGTTGGACATAGGCCTTTTCATAGCAAGGAGATTTTAGCCTACTATATCACACTGGCCAAACGTATTGGTATAGAGTATGTTTCAAGTTTGCCTTCTCTTTGCAGCAAAGTTGACCTGCATAGTTTGCTCCTTCTTGCCTTTTATAACATCCATGGGATGTGGGAGGGGGGACATTCTATATCCATTTTTTTTGTAAAACTACTTTTTGTTATATTTGACATCAGGAACTTTCTCTAAACAATATTTTTATAATACACCAGAAATAATGTTTATGCTATAGGAGTCTTTAACATGACGTTGTGAGAATAAAGTTGTGGGTGTAGTTACGTCACAACATGGCAAACATATGTCTCAAACGTTTCGTATCGCTCGGCTCACAGTTTAATTGTCGTGTCACGTGTACCCTATAATAAGCTGCGCGCTGAACTCTTTTGTACTAAACGCAATTTGTTTCAACGATTGAAAATACGAGTTGCAGATAGGGAGGAAAATGCTGGTTATAATCAAAGAGAAAGGTGGAATTAAATAACTATTGGAAATATTGGACTAATAAATGTAATTTTTGGTGGATCGTCTGAATAAGCCGTACATCAAGTAAACCCAGTTCTTTAGTAATTTCGTCTCGTCTCTCTTTTTTTGTTTTTATAAGAAATGAGATTCTTAGTTTTTTGTCTTGGTCATACCCAAACTAAACCTGTGCCATTGTAACTAGACTTCTGTTAAACGTATTTAAAATTTACTAAAGTCACATACATCTTTTCGTTCTCACACAATAAGGACGAATATGTTCAATGGTCAGAATAACTAATGGCTAGACCAAAGGGCCAAGCAACTCGTTTACCTACTTCTTTTTAAGCCTTCTTCATTTAGCTCTCAAATAACTCTTTTTATTATTTTACTACTTTACTAAATATTAATTACAATGTATCATTAGCAAGTTATGATCATACTCTAAAGTTATCTAATTAAGAATTCGAAGATAGTTGCACAATATCAATAAAAAAAATCCCCAATCATCGCTCCAACTTTAAATACTATCAAAATAATAATGACATGGTGTTACCACAAAATAAAACTCTCAACTAAATTAAATTTTATCAAACAACTACTACATCTCATAAAATATTTAATGATGAAATATTTCCTAAATGAAGATTCATTTAAAGTTTATTAGTAGCATTTCGTAAACTAGTGTATGTTACGTAAAACTAACGAGTCCCCAGATAAACCGTGAACAATAAAATGTTGTTTTATATATGGTTGTAACAACATGACATCATATGTAACAGTATCGTAGTTTTATGACAACACTAAGCTTTGCAATTTTGCCTCAATTTAACACCTCCCATACTCTGTAACTGCCAAAGGCAATAAGATTCTCACTCATCGCTTAGGCTGTTTAGGTCTAGAGTCGCTATTACACATTTAACTTACATAAAAGTAACTATTGGGAATATAATTTATAGTTGAGGTACCTAATACGGATATCGTATATCCGATCCAAGTTGAAGCTAGATGAGTGGAAAGAATTGTTGCGTTAAAATATATACTGAAGACAGAACTTTTGATTTACAGCTCATTTTGGTTCTTCTTTAAGTAAACAAAAAATATTGTTTTGACTCCTCAATACTTACTCATGCAACAACTACTTACTTACACACTTTCTCATGCAACCTTAAAATGTATACGTACACTATCTAGACATATGGAAATGCCTAAACATAATAAGCCTAACTTTAAATATCATATAAGAAAATATCACAGCAAATGGTAAGTAGTTCAATGAATCAACACATCTAAATACTGCATAGACTTTTGCGTACATCTAAATAGACTCTTACAATATTAACTCAAAAATCACGATTTAATTCAAAGTTTTATATACAGATTGAATAATACTAATAAAATTTTGCAAAAATTAACCATTTTGTCAGTATTTCGTTTGACTCCTTGGTACTACCGTCTGTCTACGTATTATTCTTAAAATTTTTTTATTTAAAGAACATGCCAAAGTGATTCTACTTTATCTTATGGAAGACACGAATAGAATCCAAGAGTTGTGGTCACCATACTCATTCCGAAAGCAGATAATTCAGTATGGTGACCCACACTATGGCGACCTAGTGAGATGCTTTCTCACGTTTCGCTTGGGGACGTAAAAGGCATGACAGTCATCGTGGCGATGTAAGGCTTACATTCTTACTATAATAACTATCACCCCTGTAGCAATGGGCCTCGGGTCACGTGCTCACCAACGAAACACGAAAGCACGGAAGCTATCGTTTTCGCTTGATCTTTTGTGAGAGTGTAGTACTGCCCCGACTCGGCGGAGACCGCCCGTTTGTGCTGAAATCAGAGTGGCAAATATATTTTTAGTAATAGATTTTGTAGTAGTTGTAATAGAAATATAATTCCTATAATTTCATAAATTGATTCAAAATAATTCCTTAATAATATTTCATCAGTTTATGTATTAAATTACTTCTTGCAACTGTCATTTTAATTTTTAACATTTATGATCTATTTGTAAAATTGGTTAAAGCAAGTGTTAAGGTAACAAAAAAAAATACATTAAATTGATTAAATCGTACTAGAAAAGTTACTTAAGAATGTAATAAAATTTAGTATACCTATGACATTTTCGATTTGAGAATATTTGAGCAGCATTTTGTCTTTAGAACTCTAATAAAATTTATTATTTTATATTATTATGGGATAGCCATCCTATCAGATTATAAGGATGAGGGAGCAGAGAGTATAGGTGCACTTCTTTTGCAGAAAACCTCACGGATACCACCGAAAGGTGGTTATGTCGAACTCGAACCTCACGCTGTTTCAGGAAATCCCTGGAACCCCGACGTACCTCGGGCCACCTACGGCTTGTAGATGTGTAGAGGTGTGGGAGCCCTCATGTTCACTTTTCTTCCTGCCACCACCAAAAGGGCTGGCGCAGTCCATAGTGCTCGCATCGCCACCCGACCTGCTTCTGCTAGGGTGACAGATTTCCTCACCTGCCACCCCCAGACCTGCGCTTATGGAGGACGGAGATCGTTTAACGATCTCCAGTGCTTGAGTCTGCTGTGGTACATCGCCCGTTCCCGGGCCTGGCAGTTCCCGCTCCGCCATCTCCTTCACAAGCATAACCAGCTTACAGAAGAAGACAGTGTAGTTCCACGCGCTTTCGCTCCGTATCATGGCCAGAATCATGTTACTGAGCGAGGGAATCCTTACTCCGATGGCTACCACGAGATGACACCTGTGCTTCACTCATGTGGGGCAGTCAACCAGCATGTATCCATGGTCCGGCCATCGCAATGATGGCACTCAGCCGTTGGCTCCTTGCGGATCAAACACAGGTGGTCGCCGAAACATCCTTTTCCAGTGATCACTTGCATCAACCGGTATGAGAGAATCTCGTGATACCTCTCAAGCTAATCTTCCATAACGAGTCCTACTTCTGAAAGAACGACGTGACCAGCGCTTGGTTGCCCAAGCCGTTCCTTCCCCAAGTGCATTGTATTTGAGCACACACTTGTCCACCATATCTCTTGTGTAATTGACTGGTCTGCGTTCAGACTGACCACCGTGTCCGAAATCGGCTATCGTACATTATCATCATAATCAAAATATTACTCAAGAAATAGAAATATAAACGTGAGCTACTGTAATGTCACTTTTTGTAGAAAAAATCTAGGAGTGTCTGACTTTATGTTCAAGATGAAAATAATGTTTTTGTCTTGAACATAAAGAAAAATATTAACTTTATCTTTTTCATATACCTTTCACTCGAAGGTTCGTTTGTATGAAAGTTCCTACATTAACATTATTTCTTTTTATGTTTAATCAAGCGAACTCTTTCGCATTTAGAATACACAAGTTAATAGAAATCCATTCAGTAAGGATTGCTTTCACGTCATTGACGTGAATTCAATTTCTTTAAACTCGAAATTTCAAGTAACTAAAAATTTATTTACAGCACTGATAATACAATATTATTAACCTAATAATCATTTTTAATAATTAGTTTTACCCACATCCTCACACACATCAACATCCCTGCTGGACATAGGCTTCTCCTTAGAAAGGAGGTTTTGGCCTACTATACCACGCTGGCCAGACGGGTTAACATAGAGTTTGTATCAAGTTGAGTGCGCAGGGTGGCCGTCCATCCACGTTTGCCGTCCGTCGCCTACGAGTAAATAGAAAGTTTACCCACAGATGGTGCCCGCGGTAGTGGGAAGGCGCTAGGAGGGATTTGGATGTCGTAATAACAACTGCCCTGATCCCTCCTATCTCAGGCGCAGAGTGAAACACGTTATAGTTTTAGTCGGTCTCATTCTTACATACCAACTCACCCAAACCCCGGTGGGATGACGGCCCGCGGGAGTTTCCACACTTAAATAAAAACAGTTTGTACCAAGTTTTTGCACGGAATCCAAAAATCGAAAACTTTAATTAGATTGTTGTACTGAATGCTTACCTACAAAAGCAGTTATTTCTCATAGTATTCTGCCGATTGAAGTCTTGAGCATTATTTGTTTGCAGATTCTACCCTTTTTAGACAAAAACAGCCTTAATAACCCAAATAACTGCATGGACCATCTAGTCAAAGACCTATTGTCTCCCAATTTGCCAATTGTCGTTAGACGAGCTGGACGGAAACTGATTCAGTCCGATCATTCTATTCAGACGCAATCTTATTTGATGCTGACTAAGGTCATTAGTTATGAGGGACGAAACAATTGAACATAAAGAATGTAAATAAATTTATCCATAAAAACGAATTTCGGAAACAACAGATAAAATATGCACTCATTCGTCATTCGTGTCATCAAAAGTAACCTTCCTACAGGTAACATCCAGGTTCCGCACAAATTATCGAGGTCACCGTAGACCGGTTCAGCGGTAAGGATCGCTAACCAAAAGACTAACGGATCAGCCATTATTAAATATGGTAAATTACGTTTCCTATTCACAATTGAAACCTATGTAAATGAATAAAGTTTTATCTCTTACTAAAATGTAAATCAAAACTCAAAACTTTTGTACAAACATCCGTTACAACTCAACCCGTAAATGGAAACAATTGGAACTGACAAATGAAAGCCGTCAAACTAAACTTGAATAAGGTCATCAACACTTTCACACGGAGATCTAACAACACTGAGTATTATTACAAGCCGGCAAGCCACAAAACAAGTCTCCGATTTTACATCAGCTACACAATTAAGATCAGATCTGAAACCCTTTACGTCCATTATGGCCCATTTGGTTTCACCTTTCACGATAAATTGGCCCAATTAAGATTGTAAGCCGAGGTCATTCTATAGCCAAGGCTTATTAAAGAACGCATCTGTTTTGAAACGTTCGATTCATTTTAATGTTTGTTGAGGTTTAATTTCAGAAATTTGTTTAATGTCTGGGGTAAGAGAGTTGTAATATTGATTACGTGGATTACAAGAAATATTTGACTTTGTTTTCATAAAACATTTGTATAAACATCTATAACTATTACAATTTAAATTGAAATTTATAAAAGTTAAATATTATAGGATGTTTTACTTATTTCACTGGACTATTTTTTATTTTGTTATTTATTATTTGATTGTTGTTGATAATTAATATGTGTTAAATAATATAACTTGTTTTGAAATTATTTGTAATAATTAAAAATAACGCTTATTTTCCTCACAAACATGAACCACAAACAATTTTTTCTATGCAATCGGATACGAAAAGTAGGCGATTTTATTTTTAAATATTACTCAATTATAAAAATATCAATAAAAAATTGGGATTAAATCATATATAGTCGTAATAATAGTTAAATAACTAATAAAAATAAGTATTATAATATGTAAATGATTACATACTCTTAATACTAAGTCAAAATTGAATAAATATAGTCCTTGAATGGAAACCACAAAGCACTTGGCATCCTGTTACATCTAATTGGGTATCCCGTCCGCAAAGTGTTCTACCGTTTCCTTGTTACCACATTGTGGTTTCAATTCAATATCGAGAAAAGCGTCAATGTAAATAATTCAATGCTGTGCAGTCTTCTGTCTGCGGCTAGTTTGCAATTGAGTCTATTGCCGTCACTTAGAACGAGAGCACGGAAATGAAGTCCATAATATAAGTTTTAATATAAGATTATATTCTTATCCTTTATTATTCCCAAATTTATTTGGAGGAAGCCACTACTTCAATCGATTTTACCTGAATACCAGTATTTCCACAGAGTAACTAGTATTGGATCTCCGTAACTCGGAGGGTCTACTGAATTCGAAGGTTGACCTAGTTGTAAGTATATTTGGGGTGCTTGGCTAGAAAACCTCCACGTGGTGCACCCTGGTAACGTTGGCGATGGTGTTCATCACTGCCAACGGCTAATGTTCTAGCACGAAGAGGAAGCCATTTTCTTCGGCAGTTCGGCCGAGGCTTGGTCCAACAGAGCGGGCATGTTTGTCGATTCCTCTGTTGGCTCTTCGCTCTTCGGAGCAATGAGGAGGAGAACCTCGATGGGGAGTCGTTATGGTGGGACCCTTTCATGGGTCGACGTTTCTCCGCTTTCAGTGGTGGAGAGGGGAGAGCGGGCTCGGTGTGCGCTTGCGCTGCCGCCGAGCAGGCATCAGGAGACGTGGTCTCCCTGCCGCCGTCGACATATCGTGGTCCCGAGTTGGAGTCACGCGACTCCGATCGGGGGCGGGGGTCTTGGCTTGGCCGCCCGGACTGCGAGGAGGAGAGCCTCTATAAAAAGTTACCCCGAATCCCGTGTTCTGGTGCGTGGCCAGGGGATGCGTGGCTGATGGGTTGTTCGGTCGCGGGCGCACTCCCGGCCGAGGCGCCTGCGGACCCCTCGGTTGGGCGTAGGTTTACGCTTGCCCGGGTATTGGGGGATCTCTGCCCGGGTCGACTTTTAGTTCTCCCCCACTCGTGGGTTTTATTATGGAAGCAAATACTCAAATCAACAAAATTAATAATAGGAAAGAACAAAAGAAGGAGGATAGTACAAAACCAAATACCCCAGAAGTCAATATGACTCCTGGGAGCGTAAGGAGGTCGGAGCGCTTGCGTTCCAGGTCTGTCATACCGTCGGATGGTAGTACCGGGCCAACGACTGACACATTGGAGCAAATGTACATGGAGCTCCGCGATAGTCGTGAGCGCGGACGCTTCATGGACGAAGATAGCGACGTATCCCAGGAGTGGATTCCTACCAAGGTGGCCAGTAGCCGCAGAGGGAGGTCGCGTACTCCAGTGTCTACTCCGTCAGGCTCCGTCTTTTCTAGGGCGGAGGCCTATAGACGGATCGGGGTTGAGGGTGAAAATGTGGTGGAGGAGGAGATCGCCGATCTCCTGCTGAAACTTCAGGAGCCGAACCTGGGCAGTTCTGCCTGCCAAACACCAGTGTCTATGCAGGAGAGGGCGAACGTAGCTGTAGCCATCATAAACAAGGTGGCTACAAAATCTACGAACCTTAAGGGCCAATTCGTAAAAGCCCTTAAGGACTCCTCCTCCACTATTGCTGGAGTAGTTGAGACCCTGATTGGAGATGTAGCTCGCCTCCAAGCTGCCAATGAACGCCTAACAGGACAGGTAGCTGAACTGAGTGCCCAATTCGCCCAGTTTCGGGCGCAGGCGGATGGATCTGAACCTGGCCCGGCTCCGCGGCGGCCTTCGCCCTCTGTCGACTCAAGTGATGCCCACCTTCGCCAAATTCTGGAGGCGGTGGGACATATGCTGGATGGGCGTCTTGCGGGCCTTGAGGCGAGACTGCCTCCAGCCCCCGTTGTTAGGCCGCCGCTCGCTGCGGATAGATCGCGGACCGCATCAGCGCCGACTCTGCCTCCCATTGCGGCTGGTCGCAGATCGTATGCGGCGGCGGTATCGGTATCTGCACCTGTGATCACTCGCAAGTCTGGACGAGCGGTCCATACAGCAACATCGAAGGCTGGGCCTACAGCGAAGGAAACCACGCCAAGGGTATATCCTCGCCTCCCCACTCCAAACCCTGGCGTTTCCGCAACAACTCCCTCTGCGACTGCTCCCTCGAATTGTGAGTGGCAGGTAGTCGGGGGAAGTAAAAAATCCCAAAAGCGTGGTAGGAGGGCTGCCAAGAAGGCAGTCGCGATTCCGCAGTCGCCACCGGCAGCAGTGATCGAAAAGACGAAGCCACGGAAACTACAGCCGCCTAAAACTGCGGCTGTAGTAATTACAGTATCGCCGGAGGCGGCAAATAGGGGGCTGTCTTATGCGGCCGTTTTCAAGAGGGCCCGGGACAGTCTCGCCACAAATAACTTTGGGACAGTAGGAGTCAGAATGCGCCTCGCCCAGACGGGAGCTCGAGTCCTCGAGTTCCCTGGGGCTGAAGGCGCAAAGACGGCAGACACGTTTGCCGAGAAACTGCGAGGCATATTCGAGGCCACGGATGGTGTGAAGATCGCCAGGCCTACCAAGTGCGTAGAACTGCGTATTTCAGGCCTGGACGACTCGGTGACGTCCGAGGATGTCCATGCTGCAATTGAGGAGAAGACGGGATGCAGCGCGGATAGCATCCGGGTCGGCACCATCCGCCCCGGTCCAGGTGGGCTTGGCGCTGTGTGGGTCAAATGTCCAGTAGTGTCGGGCAAAGTCCTGGGCGACGCCGGAAAGCTGCTCATCGGTTTCGTGAACGCTAGGATCACAGTCCTGGCGCCGAGACCGATGAGGTGTTATAAATGTCTGGCGTCGGGACACACACGCGCCAAGTGTGTTAGTTGTTTTGACTGCAGTGGACTATGTTTCCGCTGCGGTCGACCGGGGCACAAGGCGGCAGAGTGCTCTGCCGCCCCTCACTGCCCGGCGTGTGCGGCGGATAACAAGCCCGCCAATCACCAGATTGGGCAGGGGGGTTGCAAATCTCCCCGCAGTTCTCGGCAGGCGTCGGGGGCTAGCCAGTCGACCCAGGCTGCCTCTGACGTCGTTTCTGCTTCGACATCGTCGCCCATGGAGGAGGTTGTAGAGACGGTCGAGTAATGGCCCAAGTCTCCAACCTCCTAGTCCAGACGAACCTAAACCACTGTGCTGCGGCGCAGGACCTTTTCCTGCAAACCATGGCACAGTGGTCGATCGGTGTTGCCGTAGCCGCGGAACCCTATTACGTTCCTCCCCGTCCAAACTGGTTGGGTGACCGGGACGGTTCCGTGGCAGTCGTCGGCTCCGCGGCGGCTCATTCCCCGCCCTTGTCGCTAAGGGACAAGGGTACTGGATATGTTGCTGCCGAGTGGGGGGGGATCACCGTATATGGTGTTTACTTCTCCCCCAACCGGAGTTTGAGCGACTTCGAGGTTTTCCTTAACAACTTGGAAACCTCGATGCGGCGTCTAACGTCTGGGCACGTCTTAGTGCTGGGGGACTTCAACGCAAAGTCCATTGCGTGGGGTTCCCCCAGGACGGACGCTAGGGGCGAGGCCGTAGAGGAGTGGGCGGCCTCGGTGGGCCTCTGTTTACTAAACAGGGGCTCCACCAACACGTGTGTGCGACAGCAGGGAGGGTCGATAGTGGACCTTTCGTTCGCTACCCCTGCCCTCGCCGCACGAGTAAGGAACTGGCGCGTCCTGGAAGAGGTTGAGACGCTCTCGGATCACCTCTACATCCGATTTGAGCTCTCCCGGACCCAGGACCCCAGTAGGGGTCACGTGGCGCGGCGTTCTTCACGCTTTCCGCGGTGGGCTTTAGCCAAATTAAATAAGGACCTACTAGAGGAGGCAGCCATCGTTCACTCTTGGCTGTCTCCGCAGGCCCCGACCGAGGAGGTCGACATGGGGGCTGGTCGCTTCCGCGATGCCATTGCGCAGATCTGTGATGCGGCCATGCCCCGCATCCGAGGTGGCCGGCCTCCACGGAAGGAGGTCTACTGGTGGTCCCAGGAGTTGGCGGACCTCCGCGCGGCCTGTACTCGTGCCCGGAGGTCCTACACCCGTAGTCGGCGGCGACACCGCGAAGAAGGCGGGGAGGACCAGCTTCATGAAGAGTACCGAGAGGCGCGGAAAACTCTGAAGCTGGCCATAAGCCGCGCCAAAGAAATTAAGAGAAAGGAGATGCTGGAGGGTCTCGATCGTGACCCCTGGGGTCGCCCTTATCGTGCGGCGCGGCAAAAGCTCCGCACGTCGGGCCCCCCCCTTACAGAGACACTCCAGCCCAGCTTCCTGCGGGAAGTGGTCGAGGGCCTTTTCCCGCAGCGGGTGGAGCACACACCCCCGTCGATGGCCTTCATGGTCGGGGACGACGGGGGGAACGAGGAAGATGTTCCGCCCGTCAGGGAATCGGAGGTAGGGGCGGTTGTTCTACGGATCCGCTCTAAGAACACCGCCCCCGGGCCAGACGGGATACCTGCCCGAGTGCTGGCCCGAGCCCTCGAACACATGTCGGACCGCCTCAGGGAGGTCCTGGACGCTAGCTTGGCGTCCGGACGCTTCCCTGAGTGCTGGAAAACCGGGAAGCTGGTCCTACTGAGGAAGCCGGGACGGCCCGCCGAATCGGTAGCGGCCTATAGGCCCATCGTGTTGCTGGACGAGGCGGGTAAACTGTTTGAGAGGATACTCTCTGCCCGCATCGTCCGGCACCTCTGCGAGGTGGGCCCCGATCTGTCGGACGCCCAATTTGGTTTTCGGGCGGGGCGTTCGACGGTCGATGCTGTGTTGCGCCTGAGGGCCGTTACCGAAGAGGCGGTGAGCTGTGGCGGCGTGCTGTTGGCGGTGTCGTTGGACATCGCCAACGCATTTAATAGTCTGCCATTTAGCTGCATCAGGGAAGCACTCCACTACCATGGGGTGCCAAAGTACCTGAGGCGGCTTGTGGCAGACTATCTTGAGGAGCGGACCGTCATGTACGAGGACCGAGACGGTGTTCTGAGGCGGCGGTTCATGTCGTGCGGTGTTCCACAGGGGTCTGTCCTCGGACCACTCCTGTGGAACATGGGATACGACTGGGCCCTTCGAGGTCGTCTTCCCCCCGGGCTGGGCGTAATTTGTTACGCAGATGACACATTGGTCACGGCCCGGGGGACGAACTTTCAAGAGGCGGCGCACCTGGCCACCACGGGTGTCTCTCTGGTGGTCGGGCGAATTGAGGCGCTGGGTTTGCGGGTGGCCCTGGACAAGACGGAGGCCCTTTTGTTCCATGGGCCCCGTCGTGGTCCACCCTCCGGCGCCTCCATCGTGGTCAATTCGGTCCTCGTACCGGTTCAGGCCCAGATGAAGTATCTGGGCCTGATCCTCGACGGCAGGTGGCTCTTCGACGAGCACTTCCGACAGCTTTCTCCAAAGCTGGTCGGCGCTGCTTCTGCCCTTGGGCGACTTTTGCCCAATCTGGGTGGAGCTAGCGTCGCGACAAGACGGCTATACACGGGGGTTGTCCGGTCAATGGCGCTGTATGGTGCACCGGTGTGGGTGGCGGCTCTGACCGCCCAGAATAGGGCTCGCCTCTGGCGCCCTCAGAGGATATTGGCGGTTAGAGCCATACGCGGTTACCGCACCGTATCGACGGAGGCGGCGTGCGCCTTGGCCGGAACTCCCCCGTGGGATTTGGAGGCGGAAGTGCTCGCCGAAGTTTATAGGCGGACGGTTAACTTCCGGGCGGGTAGCGGCATACGGCCCCCGCCCGAAGAGATACGCGAGTGGCGAGAGGCCGCTCGTCGAGCCACAATGGCTCGTTGGTCGTCCCGGCTGGAGGCTCCACGTGCTGGCTTTGCCGCCGTGGAGGCTCTCCAGCCGGTCATCGCCGAGTGGGCAGGGCGGCAGCACGGGACCCTTTCCTTCCGACTGACGCAGGTCCTTTCCGGGCACGGTTGCTTCGGTAAGTATCTGCACTCGGTCGCCAGGAGGGAATTGAGTCCCGCCTGTCACCACTGCGACTGCAGTGAGGACTCGGCTCAGCACACGCTGGCGGTTTGTTCCGCCTGGGCGGCGCAGCGTGGGGTCCTCACTGCAGTTATTGGAGGAGATCTCTCGCTACCGGCCGTCATACGCTCCATGGCTGGTAGCGACAGTTGTTTTACCGCGGTCGCAACCTTCTGCGAAGACGTAATTTCGCGGAAGGAGGCGGCGGAGAAGGCCCGGGAGGACGATATCCATTCGGACCCAATTCGCCGCCGGCGAGCCGGGCGGCGGAGGCGCGCATACCAGCGCCTCATGCCGCCTTGAGTGTGGCCGCGGGTGGACGGGACGGGTTTTCCCCTCCATCCGCTATAGTGGCCAGCCGCGAGGAGGTGACGTGCGCGTGTGCCGTACGTCGCCTATATAGAGAGTTTATCCGCAGATGGTGCCCGCTTTGGCGGGCAGGCGCTAGGAGGGATCTGGATGTCGTAATAGCAGCGGTTCCCGGATCCCTCCTATCTCAGGCGCAGAGTGGCACACCGTGTGGTTTTAGTCGGTCCGATTCCGACACACCACCCCGCCGTAAACCCCGGTGGGGTGACGGCCCGAGGGGGTTTCCACACGACAAAAAAAAAAAAAAAAAAAAAAAAAAAAAAAAAAAAAAAAGTTGTAAGTATATTTGAGGGTACTGACTTCCCAATAACGATTGCCATAGTTGTTCATGATAGCCGCGACTAATAGCTTAGCATGCTCTACGAGACACGGACGTGAAACACCACCAAACTTCGACACTTTGAACTATTTTTAAGAATTTCTTGGAAGAAAAATCCAATACCAAAGTACTTTTGACCCGATTAAATCACTTTTTGATCGGCAGTTGCACACGCTGCCAGACCAACGAAGCAGAGACAATGATATTTAACAAAATTGTGTGATAATATCTATTATATGTATGTGTGTATATAATAGTATATATGTATACGACGCTGGCCACAACGGTTGACATAGGGTTTGTTTCAATTTTTCTTCTCTTTTTAGTGCTGTTACCTATATATATTGCTTTGTTAATTTGACTCTTACATACAACACTAATGAGGTAATTGGGGGTGGTGAATACGTAATCTTAATCCATCTCTACATGGTACATCATGTGTGTACAATACGTTTATATTGAAATAATTTTAGGTGATTTTGGCCACAGCGATCAGTCTCAACGAAAGTCAACAAATTACAGAAGAAACATTGTAGTGTCTCTCTGTTCTCTCACTGTCATAATACGATGAGTCGGTCATCCGACACGACCGAAAAGAGATTAGCTGCAGGACCGAGGCTTACGTGTTCTCCGAGGCACGAGAGTTCAGGAAGATGTGAAAATGTTTAGAAATTGTCGTGAGTGAGATGTGTAAAATTATTATTATTATATCTACAAAAAATTGTAAAACCGGCATATTTTAAATCAGCATAGTCATTGTCATTACGCGGTTTTGATCAACACGTATTAGACGTTGGATTTTAAGATACAAGAGTATCTAAAGCAGTCCGAATTTGTCTAAATACAACTACAAATTTATCATTAATCTTTCGGATCTTAGTTTTATGCTAAGTCCATTTTAAAGTAAAATTATAAGTGAAGTTAAATATATTCTTTAGACAGAAATGAAATATTCTTTACAAAGTCCCTAAATATTTAATGTAGACTTATTTAAACTTAAATATTTAACTTAGAAACTATTTTTAACATTATGAGGTATTTTACGATCCATATAATGTATTTTGTTTAACAAACCATCTTTATATGTTAAATTTATACATACATTAATAATTGACTTGAATTTTTTGTACAAATTAATTATTAGAAAGTAAAATACGCAATACTAATCTGATTATATTGTTGAAAACGTGCAGAAAGCTAATAGTTTTAAATAACTTGTAAGAATGGGTATATAGACCTAAAAGTTTTGATTCTGTATTTAAACCAGGTGTAGAACAAAAGTTTATACAGTAACAAGTCAAGCTATACTGGTCACGAAATAGAATAAAACGGTTGAAATTAGTCCACCATGTGAATCTATAGGGTGGGCAACAAATTGGTTAACATTTGAAAAAATCGTATAAAAAAACTATTTGATATATTACAAAAAAATATATTTGCAAGAAACTTTACGATGAAATTTATTTTTTAAGAATTGCATCATCTATTGACCATGAATTTTCGAGTACTCGTCGGCAAAGAGACCGCGAGATCGCCGAAATCTCTTCGCTGAGTTATTCTTTTAGTTGACGTAGTGTATTTGCTTTATTGATGTTGACACCATTCTTCATATAAAAAGAAATGTGCTGGGGATACATCTGGACTTCTGGGTGGCCATGGACTCTCGCCTCGTCTGGAAATCAGTTTTACCGGAAACATATCTTTGACCACCGGCAAGGATTCATTGGATGTGTGACAAGTGGCTCCATCTTGTTGAAACCATGTGTTACGATTGTAGCCAGCAAATTTCACATAGCATCGGTGCCAAGAACTCCCGTAATATGTTTGCGTGGGATGTTAGATTCAAATGTTAACGAATTCTTGGCCCTCCCTTTTGTTTACAAATATTATTTGCGTTACTTTATTGCCGGTATTGATGTTTCGTAGTTTCTGATTAGTTGTGACATGATTCCATGCTTGTAGGCTTTGAAACTGTACTCGAAGTATTATTTACTTTACGTTCAATTTATTTCTCACTATATTTTATTAATTATTACTAACTCTGATCAAGTAAGTGAGGGTTACCGGAGCCAGAAAAACATTTGGGGTAAGATGAAAAGGTGATGAAGAACTTGTACGTAAGAAGGGCAGAGTAAGTCACTTGTAATTAGATGGCCCGTCAGTTAATTTGCCACCACATCGTAAAAGAGCAAAATTTTCATTTTATTTATTTATCAAGCAAAAATTTACAGATATAAAAACCACAACGTTTTCTATAAACATTTTCAGAAGCCATCAATAACAGTTCAAGTTTACCTAAAAACTTTTAACGTAATGTCTACGCAGTAATTCCTTCGAGGATTTTAGACATAAATGTATCTGAGCTCAGAATTATTGAAGGTAGCATTAAAAATACAAAAAATAACTTGTGAGGCAGCAACACAGGTGATACTTATAAATTACATAATAAAATTTAAACTGTTCAGAACGTTCGAGGTCTTACATAACATATGAGTATAATTTATTAAAGCCTAGACCGATTTTAAAATAAATAATTCATATTGCATTAGCGTGCTTAGTTTTTTTTCTAAATCAGTAAAAAATGTACCCTTTATTTTCTTTTTAGTTTATTCCTCTGCGTTGACCTGGGTGAATGAAGTAGACTGTTGTTATCCTCATTTCACCTTGGAAGAGTTTCACCTAGGTGTTATTACCTTGAAATTGATTCACCCAGGTGAACAATGGCAATATTTTTAATCAGCTTGGATAGATTTATCGCCCATTTAAAAAAAAATTAAAAAACTTTCCAATTTACAGATATCTTTATATTTAACGTTTGTTTGATTCATAAGAAATTAAATAATTAAACTAAATTTAATTAAACTAATTAAAATATTAAATTTTTAGAAAGTTTACAAGATAAATAAAAATAATCACCTTTGTACACCCGGGTGGATCACTTTCAAGGTGAATAAAGGCGTATATCAAATTATTTCACCTGGGTGATATTCTTCCAAGTTGAAATAAGAAGAACAAAAACTTTCTACTACTTAAGTGATATCACCTAGGTGAATACAGTGGAGTAAATTTTATTTATAGATCAAAAATGATGTTGTGATCATAAACTCACAATAGTGTCACGTTGAAACAATATCTCTATCCAATGAATTCGAAGTAAAACTATCTAATTGAAACGTAGGTGGATCTCATTCTATGGTAACCAGACTGCTGATATAAGTACTCTTAAAGATATATTTCTAAATACATAATAAAGATAAATTACTCCCAGAGACAGAACTCAATGTACAATTATTTATCTTGTGTGGAAATCGTACACGAGTCGAATATTGCGTCAAGACCACTCACCACTAGACACACACATTTGAAATTGACTGTTGTTGTTTAATAAGCCTGGATACGGCTCTTTGCACTAAGTTCAACAGTTTAAACAAATAACTCATTCAGATGAGCTCAGCATTATACATCTTCTACCAGACTACAATTACACCTTGTAATGCTGTCGTATATTGCTCCCTCCGGGAAAGTAAACTGCAGTTTCTCGTGAACATAGTTGTAAGTACCAAACTAATCCATCCTTGACTGCTTGTTAATCGTTACACTAGTAAATAAGTCTTCTTAATACTATACTAGTTATATGTGTAATTATAGAGCTTTCGCTTAATATTATTTTGAATTCGTTTGAACTTTACAGTATATGGAATTCTGTGTCATCATCATCGACACCTACTGTTAAGATTTGATCGTATAGTCTAGATTTATAACATACTTACAATATCAGACAGGGTTTTTAAGTTCAGTCAATGGTGCTTCGAAGAGCACTTCGGACGATTAGTCTCTCAAGAGTGATGAGTAGCAGGTGCGCTACATCGTCTGCTGCACAATCTCGGGGGAGTGGTCCCCACAGGAAGAAGTTCACTACCTTTACATGGGGATAGTTAGATTCACGGTCCTTTATATGGCGCTCGTCTGGTTTAATGACCTGGCGAGTGCCTTCCGGTGCCAAGTTCTACTCAGGAGCCTACAGCAGTTGATGACCATATGGATCGCGTGGAGCTATCGCACAATCTCTTATGAGGCGACTACTCTTTTGGTACATTCTGTGAAAACATCATGCTTCGAAAGAGTCCAAAGAGTGGGATCGTGAAAGAACCGATTGTGCTCGAAGGAGGTGGCGAAGTGGACGCGGTAAAGCTCATTAGTTCCATCGCTGCCTAAGGGTCATTGCGGCCATATCTTGAGGTGATGTGACCGATGTAAACGACCTTCTCTTATTGTGTAGAATAGTAAGAGGTACGATAGTGTCTTGCTCTAGGGGTGAGTCTGGTCGTCCCGGGATGAACTTTAGTTGTAGGGTTGCTTGTTAGTAGACTGGCTCTCCGGGAGTCTCACACACGCCCTTCGTCTCATATGATACGAAAAGCAACCCCACGTTAAAAAAAAATTTTCAAAATTTTCAAGTTAATATAACTTGACAAATAAATAAGAAGGACTGAGGTACCAGTATTTATAAAGACTAAGATAAAATAATCCATAAATATCACCTCCCTTAAAGAAATGGTTGACTTTCATCCCTAAACCCTCTAACAGATTATCCAATTACCGTTTAATACATAAATAAATAACAGGGAACACTTGTACAACAATGGCGCCATCTGCTTCACGCCGCCTAAAATATGACAAATACAATATTAGCAATTCAGATCGCGGGCTGTCCTTCACAAAAAACAAAGCAGGAATTAATGCAATTATGACGTGACGCAGATGGTTTGTGGTATAACTAACAAGATTTTACACTGAGGATTATATTTACATGGAATGGTGTACTATACATGAGTAAAATAATTTATACTTATAAAAATACTTGCCCTGACTGACTGAATAACTGCTTGGCAGTTGCCACATACAGCGTATACAAAAAGATATGTTACAGCGCCACCTACCAAAGACACATCGAACTACAGAATAACTACTAATCCTGCATCGTGATAATGAAATTCTCGCAGCGATTGTCATATATGTAAAGTCTCAACTTCAGTCAGTCTGTTGGGCCGGGGCCCGCCAGGCATAACCACCTCACCTGGTCGGAGGATCCTTCCTATGTGCTGGAGAGACATGACACCCATCTCTCCACAAGTAGAAATTTTGGTAGCTGTGGTATCTTAAACTCGTAAGTGCCCACTACGAAAGAAGTTTTGGAAATTCAAAAATAGGAAAAAAATACAGAAAGAACGATTGAGTGGTAGTTCATCATTTTCAAAGTTAGAAACACGAAATAAGAAATAATCGCACGACTAAAACCGTGAACAAAAGCCAGTAATAGAAATAATGTAATGTTTAGACCAACAAAAACAAACGAAATTTTAGGTAAAGCATTTAGACGTTACTATTCAGCGATCCAATTCTTTCAGAGCGATTCTGTTTGAAGGATGTAATTACATTAGGCGATAACACGAATGGTAGTACCTCTAAGTATATTTCTAGTAGTAACAATGGGTGGTTTATACGAAAATTACTAAATAAATTTCATCCATCACCGTCAATTATCATTTCGAAACTTGTGTAGTTCGGCCATTAACACTACTGCCGTACTTTGTATGAAATCGTCTATTATTATTGTTTCAGTTTTTTGTTAGACATCCTGTAAGCTATGTGAAAATATGAACGATCACCGTCGTTCATCCACAGCTTTTAAAAGTCCACTGCTGGACATAGGTCTCTCTTTAGCAAGGAGGTTCTGGCTTAGCATACCACGCTAGCTAGAAAGATTGGTATAGGGTTTGTTTCAAGTCATGCCGACTTGAGTGTGGCCGCGGGTGGACGGGACAGGTTTTCCCCTCCATCCGCTATAGTGGCCAGCCACGACGAAGTGATGTACACGTATGCCGTACGTCGCTTAAATAGAGAGTTTATCCACAGATGGTGCCCGCTTTAGCGGGCAGGCGCTGGGAGGGATCTGGATGTCGTAACAGCAGCGGTTCCCGGATCCCTCCTATCTCAGGCGCAGAGTGGCACACCGTGTGGTTTTAGTCAGTCCGATTCCGATACACCACCCCGCCGTAAACCCCGGTGGGGTGACGGCCCGAGGGGGATTCCACACGTTAAAAAAAAAAAAAAAAAAAAAGGGGTTTGTTTCAAGTTTGCTTCTGTTTGTAGTTGTTTGTTTGTTGTTGTTTTGTATTTTTAGCTGATTATTAAGATACCCTTGGAGAAAATAGGAGTGGTGACTGGTGGTGGGATCTGTTACCATACTCTTATTTTAAATAAATAACTTCTGTACTGAAAGCAAGGGTCTGAGGATTTTTTTTAAGCAAACCAGATGCGAAATCACCATAACAGTATAAGGTATATGCCTAATACCACCTGTCTGCAGGTAGCCTCATACCTATACACAATGTTATGCGCTATTGGTTACATTGCGCATAAATTTCTCAATTTACAGGACATTTTAAATATCAAAATAATTATTAAAAGCAATTATAAGATTAACGATACATTCATCAGGAATATTGTGTTTTGCTTTAACTAAAAGATGTCTAAAAGACAACTGTCTTATTATTAAGATTCTTTTGAAGTTTTGGACGAAAACATTGCACTGAATACCTTAGTGGACTTTCAGAGCACTGAATACCTTAGTGGACTTTCAGAGCACTGAATACCTTAGTGGACTTTTAGAGCACTGAATACCTCAGTGGACTTTCAAAGCACTGAATACCTTAGTGGACTTTCAGAACACTGAAAACCTTAGTGCACTTTCAGAACACTGAATACCTTAGTGGACTTTCAGAGCACTGAATACCTTAGTATACTTTCAGAGCACTGAATACTTTAGTGGACTTTCAGCGTGAAGACGACGGAGATCTTAAAGTGGGCTCAAAAATTTTCACTTAGAATCCATGTTATTTTCGTGGTTCTGGGAAAGATTATTCAACGACATTTGATTGGTTTAAAATAAAGGCGTAAATTAATATTACACATAATATCTACAACATATCTATATCTCTTTAAAGATAATGATAGTTGACCTTAAAGTTATTTACGTGGCTATCATATTTTCTCTTTTTTTCCTCATTCCAAATGGTTATTTTTTCTATTTTCATTTTTACCTTACATACTTTTTTTTTCTGTCTTAAGAGCCTGCCAAAGTGACTCTACTCCGCCTGATGGAAAGCATGAACAGAATCCAAGAGTTGTGGTCACCATACTCATTGCAAATGCTGACAACGCAGTATAGCGTCCCACACTATGGTGGCCTTGTGAGATGCTTTGTCCTATTGGAAAAATTTCATAAAATTTTGAAACGTAAACATTATGGTTACCCTACACATAGGTCGTAACTGGGAGGTAGGTAATAGATTAATAATTTGCCGAATGTACGCAATACTCATTGCAATTAGTTCATCCTGTGTGATGTACAGTACGGTACACCGATATTAACAATAAATGGCGTAGCATCATTGCTTGCTGAGTGAATTCATTTGGGCATAGTATTTAATATCTTTTTGCAATCATTGAAAGCAAATGGAATATGTTTACCATATATACATGTAATGTTTATAGAGAAAATTCATCAATCAAATCAATGGTTTCTCTGGTTGATGAAATTCATAACGAGGTTATTCAACAGAGAACTAGAGTAACTGACATCGCACGGAGAATCAGTATGCTGAAGTGGAAGTGGGCTTGCCATGTCTCCAGACGAACCGATGGTCGCTGGAGCCGAAGTGGAGTGGAGTAGAGTGGATATCATGATTGGGCAAACGTAGTGTAGGGCGCCCTGCGGCGCGATGGACCGACGACTTGAAGAAGGTGGCTCGCAGCGGATGGATGCGAATTGCCCAAGACCGAGACGGCTGGCGTTCCTTGAGGGAGACCTTCGTTCAGCAGTGTACCGCGATAGGTTGATTGATTGATTGATTGAAATCAACCTATCGCCTTTCACTGCTGAGGAAAGAAAAATATTATTTAAAATAACTTTGATATCAAGAATCTCCCATTTTGAGTTTTAATGTAGGTATTTATATATATATATATAATACTTACACAATACAGATAAATTCAACGGCAACTCCGTTCAATCACTTAGTAGATATAATTAAACTTTGGTACAGACTTCTTTGTTTATACACTAGGTATATCAGAAAACTTTTTTTTTTGGAAGTTGGAAACATAACAGAAGTCCAACTCCAGACTTTTAATGGTTATGTGAAGGTTTTATTTGTTGCTGTGGTGATGAGTTAAGAGTACAAAGTCAACATCTCTGTTAAAATCATAGATGTCGTAAAATTCAATTAAAGAAACAAACTACGCAAGATAATGCACTGCATAAAGAAGGAAAACGTGAAACAAACCATATACCTGTCTGACCAGTGTGGCATAGCCAAAACCTTCTTTCTAACGATAGAGTTCAGGAGTTGATTATTAAACATGTTGATCGTGAAGATGATAACGAAAGCATGAATGAATTTTAATAGCAGTATATCTTATTCAACGGCAACTGGCATCTGACTCCTTTTGACGTGACAATGTCTTACAATTCGGTGGAACCGGCTGTACGCAGTAAAAAAACATGACTCATGCGGCGTTAACTTACTCTGAGGCGTTCCATTTAATGCTTGAAGTGCAAGCGAGAGCGCGGAACGAGCGACAAAGAGGCACAATCGGTCTCCGCGTTCGGCAGCGTTCGACATCTGTCTCTCTCCTACTTGTGTGAGCGATGCATCCGCGTGGACAGCTGCTATACAATAATATATTTACATGTTTTCGTCAAGTATGAAGTGCAGTGATATGACGTTGTCACGTTCGACTATCGTCAGTAAACCGACTTTACAGACAACCGATTTTTTTTGTTAGTATATGTGAGATAATTTACTTTAAGCGAGACCTCTTTCCTCCAATGGTTTTTCTTATCATGCCGATAATACACCCTCATGACAATATTATGGTAAATTTATCAGAAAGCTTTCACGCTTACATTTTACCTTATCTAAACTGGATTGTGATTTTAAAAACGAAGTCTCATGGTTTTATTTAACGATATTTATGCGGTAATGCTACAACAATGGACAATATGAAATCAACTGATTTCATTTATGACTGCTGAAATAAAAATGAACGACTGTTTAGAGATCAAAAGATAACAAAATGTCCACTGCAACTAATGCATAGTGAAGAAATCTCGAAAATAGAGTCACATGTCAATAGTTGCAAAGATAACGAAATTTCCCTTGCAACTGATGCATAGTGAAGAAATCTCGAAAATACAGTCATATGTCAATAGTTGCAAAGATAACGAAATTTTCCTTGCAACTGATGAATAGTGAAGTAATCTTGAAAATACAGTCATATTACTAGTTGCAAAGATAACGAAATTTCCCATGCAACTGATGAATAGCGAATAAATCTCGAAAATACATTCATATGTCAACTGCATTATTCACCAAATTTTGCACAAACATCGGATTATATGTATTTTCAAATTAACGTTCATTCATGATGTACCTGACTTGATTTTGCAGTGGTTGCAAATTGTTGGTAAATAATTATTTAGCGTTTAAATAATTGAATAAATGCTTTATTCAATGCATCCGATTCGGCTTAATATGTACACAACAGTCAATTAATTGTGTCAATATACTATAAAATGGGTTTTAGATTGGTTTAAAAAAGTTGAAAGTATGATTTTAGCTAAGTTAAAAGTGTAAAATTGAATTATAGGCCAATCTAAAACGTGACGAGATTGGTAAAGAGTCGCAAAAATCCTGCCGTTAAAAACCAATCTAATGGAGCTTTGCAAATCTAATTGTTCAAAATGTAAATTGAATATTTTATAAGCCATTAAAACCCCCAAAAGTCTAAAGTTAATTAATATTCAAAAGTGATGCACTTATCTTGAATATTAAAAATTAACAGTACTTAAATGTAATGTATTCTCTAATTAAAATATCAAATAACTATCTGAAATTCAATTTAAGTGCCCTAAAGTGAACGTTTTAGGCAGTTATTCATTGTCTTTATAAGATGAACCTGAAATTCTGACATCTGACACTCAATGTCATCTAGCTTCAAACAAAGCACAGTTTGTACAATAATAGCTAGATTGACTGATAGAATAAATATACACATTTTTTTGTAATTCAAACTCCGAAACAAATATTTGCAGATCATAAATACATTTGGTCCGACCCGGAAATTGAACCTGAGATCTCAATGCTACCACTGCGCCACCGAGACAGAAAGCAATAACTTTACTATTGATATTTATACTTAATTTACCAACTATTTAACTGCCTCAATGGCGGCGGTAGCGAATGTGACTGCTATGCTTGAGGTATCAGGTTCGATTCCCAGGTCGCACCAAATATTTGTATGATCTGCAAACATGTGTCTCGGAGTTTGGGTGTTTTCTATATACAATATGTATGTGTTTACAAAAAAAGTCTACAACTATTCTATCAGTCACTCTAGTTGTCATGGTAAAATCTATGCTTAGTTTGAAAGTAGATGGCGTTGTGTGTCGGAAATATTTATTATTATTTTTTGCATTTGCATTTGCATCTAGTGCTAATTATTGTTTATCATTGCATTTTAAACTTATAACTTATAGAAACCATTTCCTACTTCATTTGTGCTAATATTGTAAAGCTGGAAAGTTTCTTTATTTGATCAAATGCACTAATATCAGGAACTACTAGTTCGCATTACAGAAATTTCTTACTATTGGATAGCCTATTTATCGAGGAACGTTTCTTTTGTCACTTTGTCATCAGAATGCTAGCTTTGATATGGAATTCTCTTTTTAATATAATAAAATATGGATTCATCATCATCAACAGCCTTTTATAGTCCACTACTGGACATAGGCCTCTCCTTAGCAAGGAGGTCTTGGCCTACTATACCACACTGGTCAGACGGGTTGGAATAGGGTTTGTTTCAAGTAACAACTTGGAAACCTCGATGCGGCGTCTAACGTCTGGGTACGTCTTAGTGCTGGGGGACTTCAACGCAAAGTCCATTGCGTGGGGTTCCCCCAGGACGGACGCTAGGGGCGAGGCCGTAGAGGAGTGGGCGGCCTCGGTGGGCCTCTGTTTACTAAACAGGGGCTCCACCAACACGTGTGTGCGACAGCAGGGAGGGTCGATAGTGGACCTTTCGTTCGCTACCCCTGCCCTCGCCGCACGAGTAAGGAACTGGCGCGTCCTGGAAGAGGTTGAGACGCTCTCGGATCACCTCTACATCCGATTTGAGCTCTCCCGGGCCCAGGACCCCAGTAGGGGTCACGTGGCGCGGCGTTCTTCTCGCTTTCCGCGGTGGGCTTTAGCCAAATTAAATAGGGACCTACTAGAGGAGGCAGCCATCGTTCACTCTTGGCTGTCTCCGCAGGCCCCGACCGAAGAGGTCGACATGGGGGCTGGTCGCTTCCGCGATGCCATAGCGCAGATCTGTGATGCGGCCATGCCCCGCATCTGAGGTTGTCGGCCTCCACGGAAGGAGGTTTACTGGTGGTCCCAGGAGTTGGCGGACCTGCGCGCGGCCTGTACTCGTGCCCGGAGGTCCTACACCCGTAGTCGGCGGCGACACCGCGAAGAAGGCGTGGAGGACCAGCTTCATGAAGAGTACCGAGAGGCGCGGAAAACTCTGAAGCTGGCCATAAGCCGCGCCAAAGAAATTAAGAGAAAGGAGATGCTGGAGGGTCTCGATCGTGACCCCTGGGGTCGCCCTTATCGTGCGGCGCGGCAAAAGCTCCGCACGTCGGGCCCCCCCCTTACAGAGACACTCCAGCCCAGCTTCCTGCGGGAAGTGGTCGAGGGCCTTTTCCTGCAGCAGGTGGAACACACACCCCCGTCGATGACCTTCATGGTCGGAGACGACGGGGGGCACGAGGACGATGTTCCGCCCGTCAGGGAATCGGAGGTAGGGGCGGTTGTTCTACGGATCCGCTCTAAGAACACCGCCCCCGGGCCGGACGGGATACCTGCCCGAGTGTTGGCCCGAGCCCTCGAACACGTGTCGGACCGCCTCAGGGAGGTCTTGGACGCTAGCTTGGCATCCGGACGCTTCCCTGAGTGCTGGGCAAGCGGGAAGCTGGTCCTATTGAGGAAGCCGGGACGGCCAGCCGAATCGGTAGCGGCCTATAGGCCCATCGTGTTACTGGACGAGGCGGGTAAACTACTTGAGAGGATACTCTCTGCCTGCATCGTCCGGCACCTCTGCCAGGTGGGCCCCGATCTGTCGGACGCCCAATTTGGTTTTCGGGTGGGGCGTTCGATGGTCGATGCCGTGTTGCGCCTGAGGGCCGTTACCGAAGAGGCGGTGAGCTGTGGCGGCGTGCTGTTGGCGGTGTCGTTGGACATCGCCAACGCATTTAATAGTCTGCCATTTAGCTGCATCAGGGAAGCACTCCACTACCATGGGGTGGAAAAGTACCTGAGGCGGCTTGTGGCAGACTATCTTGAGGAGCGTACCGTCATGTACGAGGAACGAGACGGTGTTCTAAGGCGGCGGCTCATGTCGTGCGGTGTTCCACAGGGGTCTGTCCTCGGACCACTCCTGTGGAACATTTGATACGACTGGGCCCTTCGAGGTCGTCTTCCCCCCGGGCTGGGCGTAATTTGTTACGCAGATGACACATTGGTCACGGCCCGGGGCATGAACTTTCAAGAGGCGGCGCGCCTGGCCACCACGGGTGTCTCTCTGGTGGTCGGGCGAATTGAGGCGCTGGGTTTGCCCTGGACAAGGCGGAGGCCCTTTTGTTCCATGAGCCCCGTCGTGGTCCACCCTCCGGCACCTCCATCGTGGTCAATTCGGTCCTCGTACCGGTTCAGGCCCAGATGAAGTATCTGGGCCTGATCCTCGACGGCAGGTGGCTCTTCGACGAGCACTTCCGACAGCTTTCTCCAAAGCTGGTCGGCGCTGCTTCTGCCCTTGGGCGACTTTTGCCCAATCTGGGTGGAGCTAGCGTCGCGACGAGACGGCTACACACGGGGGTTGTCCGGTCAATGGCGCTGTATGGTGCACCGGCGTGGGCAGCGGCTCAGACCGCCCAGAATAGGGCACGCCTCTGGCGCCCTCAGAGGATATTGGCGGTTAGAGCCATACGCGGTTACCGTACCATATCGACGGAGGCGGCGTGCGCCTTGGCTGGAACTCCTCCGTGGGATTTGGAGGCGGAAGTGCTCGCCGAAGTATATCGGCATACGGCTCCCGCCCGAAGAGATACGCGAGTGGCGAGAGGCCGCTCGTCGAGCCACAATGGCTCGCTGGTCGTCCCGGCTGGAGGCTCCACATGCTGGCTTTACCGCCGTGGAGGCTCTCCAGCCGGTCATCGCCGAGTGGGCAGGGCGGCAACACGGGACCCTTTCCTTCCGACTGACGCAGGTCCTTTCCGGGCACGGTTGCTTCGGGAAGTATCTGCACTCGGTCGCCAGGAGGGAATTGAGTCCCGCCTGTCACCACTGCGACTGCAGTGAGGACTCGGCTCAGCACACGCTAGTGGTTTGTTCCGCCTGGGCGGCGCAGCGTGGGGTCCTCACTGCAGTTATTGGAGGAGATCTCTCGCTACCGGCCGTCATACGCTCAATGGCCGGTAGCGACAGTTGTTTTACCGCGGTCGCAACCTTCTGCGAAGACGTAATTTCGCGGAAGGAGGCGGCGTAGAGGGCCCGGGAAAACGATTTCCATTCGGACCCAATTCGCCGCCGGCGAACCGGGCGGCGGAGGCGCGCATATTAGCGCCTCATGCCGCCTTGAGTGTGGCCGCGGGTGGACGGGATGGGTTTTCCCCTCCATCCGCTAGAATGGCCAGCCGCGAGGAGGCGACGTCCGCGTGTGCCGTACGTCGCCTAAAATAGAGAGTTTACCCGCAGATGGTGCCTGAAGTAGCGGGCAGGCGCTAGGAGGGATCTGGATGTCGTAATAGCAGCGGTTCCCGGATCCCTCCTATGTTAGGCGCAGAGTGGCACACCGTGTGGTTTTAGTCGGTCCGATTCCGACACACCACCCCGCCGTAAACCCCGGTGGGGTGACGGCCCAAGGGGGTTTCCACACGTTAAAAAAAATAAAAAAGGGTTTGTTTCAAATTTTCCTTCTCTTTGTAATGATGTTGTCTTGTATACTTTGTTCCCTTAGTCGCCTTTTACGACACCCACGGGATGAATAGGGGTGGTAACACTATGTATTCTTAATCTGTTACCACACGGACAGAAATATGAATTAGTTTTTATTATATTGTAGTTTGCCTGATATAACTGTTCAAAGTATTACCATAACTAAAAAGAAAAACATTGTTGAAGCCTTATTTTTTCAAACGAGTAAAAATCTGTGGATATTGATTGAACCAATTAAAGTGTTAAAAAGTAAGGAAACGACGAACAATCCATTGTTTAGTTTTTAATATTCTAATTAGTAGCTTTTACAAGTAATAAGTAGTATTTAAAATGATTCGATTTATTTGTACTATAATACCATATTTATTTAGAGAACCAGTTAACATACATAAAAAACTAATATCAGAATAAAAAAGAAAGAAAAAGAAAGAAATAAAATGTGAAACTTACTACCAGCGCACGTGATTCCCTCCTAATATAAGCCAGAGTCTTTTAAGCGGAGCATGAAGAAGCATCTTACTAGGCCGCCGTAGCGTGGGTGGCCATACTGCCGATAACATGGCGAAAAAATGTACAATGATTTGTGATATATATTTATTGTATAAAATAATGATTTTATTGTTCTCTTTATTTCATGTATATACGTCTTAATTACCTTTTCAAATAATAAAAAAGGAAAACAAAAATATAATACATATTTAAAAATTGAGAGGTGTCAAGGGACACCTGGATGGAACGAAGTTCCTTTCGATTAATTAATGAAGAAATTGTAATATTTTTTTTTATTTATTTGAAGTTATAAGAAAACAAAAATAATCGTCGTAACGCTACTCTGTTCAAAGCAAAATAGAAAGACGAAACGAAAATAATTGGCTTGCTTTCTATGAGAGAGAGAGAGACAGACAGAGAAACAAACGCACGCCGCACGGCTTACTACACTATAGCAAAAAGTGTCGTGACAACTGTTCGTCTGATTTTTTCCGTCTAGCCTCCTTTGTGACATGCAATAAGGAACTTCGTTCCAAAATATAAAAAATAGTAGGCCACCGACATCGGGTACAGTGACCAAGACACCGCTGCTACGGACTTCAAAAATAGGAACCTCCTCACTATACGGGTCGTTTCAAGGAGGGCTGCCTTGATCCAACTTTCTAACGTGAGCCTCTTAAGGTGTTTGTCGAGGCTCTTGGATATCAATCCGTGAACAGATATGATTATCGGAAAAATGATTACTGAATCCACATTCTACATATGGGCAATCTTGCGAGACAGATCCAAATACTGTTAGTAGTAAGTTTTTCTTTTTGAACTTTCACGAGATTCTCGTAATGAGGAACGGTGATATCGACAATCATTGCGTGGCATTCTAATTGTTCTATCACCACAATATCAGGTTTATTGGCAATAATAGTCCTATCTGTGATAATAGATCGATCCCAATATAACGTAGCACGACCGTTCTCGAGAACTGGGCCGAGCACATACATTTTATTATTATTTTTATGATTACTTCGATGACCAATGTATTGTAGTCATGGATAACTCCTTTTTTTATTTTTTTTTATCGTGTGGAAACTCCTTCGGGCCGTCACCCACCGGGGTTTACGGCGGGGTGGCGTGTCGGAATCGGACCGAATAAAACCACACGGTGTGCCACTCTGCGCCTGACATAGGAGGGATCCAGGAACAGCTGCTATTACGACATTCAGATCCCTCCTAGCGCCTGCCTGCGATAGACTCTCCATTTTACGTGGCGTACGACACACGTAGACGTCGCCTCCTCGCGGCTGGCCATTGTTGAGGATGGAGGGAAAAAACACGTCCCGTCCAGTCACGGTCATACTCAAGGCGACGTGAGACACTGGTACACGCGCCTCCGCCGCTAGATCCGTCAGATGCGAATTAGGTCCGAGTGGAGGTCGTCCTCCCGGGCCTTCTCCACTGTCGCTACCAACCATGAAGCGTATAACGGCCGGTAGCCAGAGATCTCCTCCAATAACTGCAGTGAGGACCCCACGCTGTGCCGCCCAGGTGGAACACACCGTTAGCGTGTGCTGAGCCGAGTCCTTACTGCGGTCGCGCTGGTGACAGGCGGGACTCAATTCTCTCCTGGTGACCGAGTGCAGATACTTCCCCAAGCAACCGTGCCCGGAAAGGATCTGCGTCAGTCGGAAGGAAAGGATCCCGTGCTGTCGCCCTGCCCACTTGGCGATGACCGGCTGGAGAGTCATGGATAAATCATACACTATACATAAGAGACTGGTCTGTTTCCTGACTTGTCAGACAGTTCAATAATTTAAATAGTGTTAAGTCAAAAAATATACTTTATTGCAACTAATAATCCTAAAATAGTCTAGGTGCCGCAATGAAAGTGTATGTGGGTTCGATTCCTACTGTATACAATTCTTTGTTAAAGTGTCCCCCATAAATATCTTATAATCTTGAGAATAATACAATTTACTTTTTAGTTGAGACAATATGAAGAAAGAAATCACCAACAGATATTATAAACGAAAATTTTAATGATTAAATTAATGCCACTATGCTCAAGTCAACAGTAACCTGCTCTACGTCACATAAAGCAAACATGTGAAAATCATCCGATGCTACCAGCGCACGTGTTTCCCTCCCACTACGATCCCGGGTCGTGAAAAAGCATCTCACTAGGCCGCCATAGCGTGGGTCACCATACTGCACTGTCTTCAGTGAGTACGGCGACCACCGCTCTCGGATTCTATTCATGCTTTCCATCAGGTAGAATAGAGTCACCTTGGTAGGTTGCTATAAAAAAAAAACAGTAAATCGAACTTTGTTTTGCTCAAAAAGGGAAACCGGTGAGATACAGAATATATGTTTTTACGTGTGTGTATTGGCCGAAGTTTATTCATGTGACAACACTATTCTTTGATAATCCTGTTTATTGAACGTCAACGAAAATTTACTCACAAAATGGATCACATATATTACAAATTTTCTAACTCACAGATAAGTAATTAATTAACGATGATTCATATCTGTTTAAGGGGGCTACAATACATATTAATTATAGATTAAAACCCACTCAAAAATACTTTAGCTACAAAATCTAGCGAAATGTATAAACATTAATGTTCCAAATTTATTTTCAGAATAAAAAACTTTACAATTGAATTACGTTCCCTTGCACGGTGTTTTTAATTGCACTGGAACAATTTAACAACTCACGTACTGAGAACAAACCTCGCAAAACGGACGAAATTATGTTCGAAAAGTGTAACTACTTAACCTAATATAAGCGTTCTAACGAATGGAACACAGTGAGGAATGTAAAGACACCGTTTGTATGCTAATTCTTATTTGCCAAGGGAGACAAAAAACTCGGGAACGATCGCGAGCTTCAAGATAGGCTTAACGCGAAACACATTCTGCGTAATATTAAATTTTTTGTGGGGTAACTGCCTTTTTTCTATAATAATGAGTTTACATTTTTTTAGACTCATAAGCTGGATTTTTAATAGTAAAGTTAAATTAATATTCTAATAACTTCTTCATCTAAACGAATCGATTTCTCTTTAGAAGGGACGGAACACCACACCGCTCTCTACTTCGCTCAGTGCTTAGGGTTCAAACCCACATGGGACAACACTTTGTGTGATCCACAAGTTCTTGTTCTGAGTCTGGGTCCCCCGAGACACAGGATTTCTGCGTAGTGCGGGCGTTGTGTTTTTTTAAACATAATATTAAAAATTCTCTCTAACGTCTGATGTATACACCATCACTAATTTTTAATATAAAACAAAAACGTATCTTTTATAACAATAAACTTTGCCGATAATCAAGACTGCTATTGGCTTAATGAATAATTACAGGCTCCATTACACAATTTTCAATCCTTAATTCTTGCGTAAACGTGATCAGTTTTTGAAGTAGTTTATTTAAATTCCAAACTGAGCCGATTGGAAATCCAAAGTTGTTGAAATTGGAATAGTTAGGGTGCGCTAACAGTTCATGTTGGAAAAGTTCTATTACCATTGCTGTGGCTTACAGAAATGGCGCATTTATTTTAAATATTTTTATTTAAAATAAGTTTGTGTTTAGAACTCATCTCAATCATTATCTATCAGCCTTTAGTAGTCCACTGCTGAACATAGGCCTCTCCATAGTGATAATGTTTTGGCCTACAAAACGTTGATCAGATGGTTTAGTTATAGGGTTCGTTTTTAGTTCCCATGAGCCCAGAGGGCTCCTCCACGCTCCGTCCTCGGCATATAATAATATAATATAATAACCTACGCTTATCGACCTTTCTTACGAAGATTCAGCCGAATTTCCTACTGAAAGTCGTTGAGGATCTTTTCCAGTAACGGGTGGAATACATGGTGCACCGGTGTGCGCTGAGGCTCCGACATCGTCGAGTGCACATGGCAGCAGCACGGAACCCCTCCAGGTACGGTTGCTTCGGAAGGTATCTGCCCTCATCCGCCATGAAGGATTTGAGCCTCATCTGCCATGCCTGCTACTGTAATGAGGACTCGGCTAAAAACAGGCTGGTGGCTTGCTCTGTCTGAGCGACGCAGTCATTGCTTATAGTTGTTTAACCATGATTTTAATCTTTTTGTGAAAAAGTCATTTCACAGAAGAAGGTGATGGAGAAGTCCCAAGAGAACGACTTCCACTTGGGCTCAATGCGCAGCCGGCGAACAGGACGGCGGACGCATCAACGCCTCACGTCACTCTGAGTGTAGTTGCGGGTGGACATCATGAGTTCTTCCCTCCATCCACAACAATGACCAGCCACGAGAAGATAACGACGTTAGCATGAACCGAACGTCGCCGACAACAGAACATTTACTCGAAGGTGGTTTTGAGATTTTCTTCTCTTTAAAGTGATCTTGCATCGTGTGGTTTGGTCCCTTAGGTGTCTCTTTACAACACCCATGGGATTAATGAGGATGGTGACACTGTAATCTATAGCGGTCACCACACAATAAAAGTGTTAACTTGCCATTATTACAGGAGGTAAACAAGTTTAAATTATTAATATAATTACCTACATTCTGCAAATAAGAAAGGGATATGAAGAATAAGGATGAATCTCTTCGGTGATAAAATGAAATCCTCATAGGGAAAGAATTGTTTAACGGTTCTTTGAACTCTAGAACTTTTTGGGTTAGAATCGACATACAATTATTGACATCATTAATATCGAGTTAATTGGCTGTTCTAGTCTATTTTAAACTAAGAGCAGTTAAAAAAAATTGACCAACTGCTTCATAATATTGAAAATACGAAAGCTATGATTACCCTTCGCATACTTTACTTTGTAACCATAATGAATGTTATGTGAATGAATGGCTAACTGAATATGACGTCGATGTGAAGAGGCCTGTCAATAGTATTGATGGCATATTGCGGTTCATTCCTATTGTTATAGCACTCCATGCGCTTACGAGTACAATTTGTACTTTTGCTGCATTCACACTTTTAACTTATTAAGGTCAATTCACATTAGAGTGGCAATTTGGCTGCTTGTTTAAAATATAATATTCATTTATATTGAAGCTCTACTTTACAAGTTATTGGTACATTTGCCAAATCTATATGTCAATTTACATAGTAAAAGATGAATTATCAATCGTAAAATAACAAAGTGTAATGTGGACTGGACCATTATAAGCTTTAAGTTTTATCTACGAGTATTATCAAAGAATAACTAGCAAAACTGGATTCAAAATTTTTCAATTCAAATTTTAAAGTCGACGACTTGCCTTTGTCTGCCGAGTAATGAAATTGAATGAAATGTCTATGGTATTTTATTAAATAATTCTTTGCATTATGATTCTTGACATTATTTTTAAGAAGCCCTGGCATTTTATGACGTAATAACCTCTTTATAATTTACATATATAAGAAATATAATTATTAGAAGCTAACTAAAATACGTCGGTTTGAGATGACAATTTTGCACGGTTCTGAAGTAATTATCGTAATCAATAACTCCAACATCATTAATCAACGTTAAATTAGGAACCAATGTTTGTGTTGAAGGAGTTCCAATAAATATTTTTGAAGTGAAAACTGCTTTAGCAGCGTTGTGCACTTTTGTGATGGGTTAAAAATGTTAAATTCTTGTCAGGATACGTGACCTGATCGAAAATTCGTAAGACGGAGAGTTGATCCTCGGCGCGACGTAGGAGAAAAAGGATCCCGCTCTCTTTCTACCGCACGGTGAAAATGTATGCCTGCGCCTACTGTTTCGTTTAGACGGCGCAGGGCGCTCACGCGAATATGCATGTTAGGGTGTCCCTTATATGACAAAAAAAAAATTTTTTTCGAATTTCGGAATGCATACCCTCTATAATTTTTACTAATGCTATAAGATACTTAAATATAAAATTTTATCAATCTAGCATAATTGCAACCAGTGCCGACCGAGCTTCAAAGTTTAGTAAAAAACGTGTTTCGTCCTAAAATTTCAGTCTGCTATAATTTCACTATAAATGCAATGAATTAAGTGAATAAAATTAAATAATAAATTAGATGAACATTAATCTTTAATTAAAAACATAAAGAAATAAGAATCATTCAGGGTAACTTCTTTTTAGAGTAGTTTTTTTACAGTCTGGATACAATTTTAGATGTTCCTGGACACAGCGCAGCAAGAACTGTTTTTGTTCTTCTTCAGCCGTGATAAGTCCGTTAAAATCTTACATTAATTTAACAGCCCTTTCAGCAGTATCATTTACAACTCTCAAATAACTTATTCTTCTTTTAGCCTCCAGAAAAGCAGCATTGTTATTCCAAGAAGATACATCTTCCTTTAGAAAACTGTCGTCGATCTGCAGTCGTGATAAAAATTGTTTGCTCTTTTCCGATACGAAATCATCCAGTGCTTTGTCTAAAAAAAAAGAAAAATAAGTTAAATAACAAATAAAAATCAACAACAATTTTGAAAATAAATAAATAAGTATTGGACATTGAAATTGAAATCCAACAAAAAGTCAATTTAACTTACCAAACAACTTTTGAGTCAGTTCTTCCTTCGACGGGTCATAGCGTTTGCTAAAATCCGAGATTTTGTCCCTGTTGAAGTTGGCAATCATCTTCTTCTTAGTTTGGTTGTCAACTTCATCATCAAATAGTGATAGAATGACTGTCTCTTCACATAAATACCACAAGTGATGGCTGAACTTGCTTATAGAAGCTTTAGAAATTGTTGCGTCAACTTTTTCATACTCTTTTAACATCTTCAAGAAGCGCAACTGTACATTCGAGCCCAGGTTTAACGTACAATATTACGAGAAATAAGCAAACATCTTGTAGAGCCTTTTTGTCCTTCGCAGTTACTCTGTATTGTGACTGAAGTAAACATATTTTTAAAGAATAGATCGCTCTCGCCATCCAGCGTGCCTGATGTATAGCTCCGGGGGGCCTTAGTTTTAATTTTTCCTCTGTGTCTCCTCCTAAAAATATTACGCACAGTTCGATCAATTCGCGGTAATCATCTCTTACAAAACCTTTATCTAATTCTGCCTTATAAAATAGTAACAACGCTTGAATGTCTGTCTCGGCAACCCGTGCTTTTACGAAATTAAGAGATGGTTCAATTTTAGTACAATCAATGTTTTTCCAATTTTCTTGGAACTTTTTGAACATCGGAATATCTAGGCTACTAGTAATTTGCTTAATCTTGGTTTCAAAGACAGCTTTTAGGACCAATTCATAAACATGATGACGACAGGCGAAAAGCAACAATTCTCTTCCTAAAATTTGCTCCAAAATAGCACAAGCTCCATTGAAACGGCCCATATTGGAAGCTGTTGTGTCGCAGCACATTATTTGCACTTTATCATAAAGGTTCCAGTCAAAGAGAGCTGCTGATACAGCCTTCGCTTGATGTTTTCCAGAAGAACTTTCTAGTTTCAGCACTGCAAGAAGCTGCTCTCTATCGTCAAATGAAGCTATAACTGGCAAGCGTTCTTCTTTTGAACTCCGTACATCCAACCCCGGTAATAGTTTTCCATCCCAATGGACTGTGACTATGTCGGGTACATTGTTTTGGAAGTTAGATTTTATTGCTTCTGCCCTTGATTTTCTAGTTTCAGTACGAATTCGCTGAATCGAGGATTTGTTAATACAGAAATCATCGCTGCTCAGACCAAGCGCTTCTACCACCGCATTAAAAATGTAAACGGTATCTCTAATGCTTAACTGGCATCGATCTAAAGCTGCAACTAGTTTAGGTGTTATAAGATTCTTTCTACCTCTTTTTGAACTTTGTTCATGGCAGGGAACGTCCGGCAAGCTGAGTTCAGAATTCAAGATCTGTTCTTCGTCTGAATCTTCTACACTGTCTAAGTTATTTGTGGTGGAAGTAGATGCAACAGCTAGTGATTCTCTTTGTCTTACAATCCTTTCCTCTTCTTCCAATCGTCGTTGTCTAGATCTTTGTTCTTTTTCCGCCAATTTTTTATCTACACCACCTAAGCATCCCGGTCGACCTGGCTCTCTCTGTTTCATTAAAAATAATTTATCTTCCTCTATTTTCATTCTCTCAAAAGCATCAGCATGTGCAATATCAAACAAATTATCAAGATTAATTATAAAATTGTTCTCACGACTCTTAAACGTAATCTGAGTTTTCTTACAATTTTTTTGCAACTCTCTCCAAACATGATATAAATCAATAAGTTTCTTCACGCAGTTAGGAAATGCCCTTGTTGGAATTCTTGCTTTTTCCCAATATATGATGCACTCCCTAATCACAAGATTTGCACTTTCACTAACAGTCAATTTAACCTCACGAATATTGTAAAATAGGACTGAGAGAACTTGTCGATTAGATGGTAATTTTGCACCATTTATTTGGTAGCTAGTCAATCCGATAAGAAAAATATTTTGTTTATCACTCCGTAATTCCACCGACATGTTTACGCACTAAACAATGAAGCACTAATAGTCTCAAAAATCACGTACGAAATGGCAAATAAAACATGTCGTAACAGGTCACTGGGCAGTACTTAAGCAACTTGTATCGACAAGTTTAAATAGCAAGTCGGCACGGGTTATCGTTTATATATCGAACTAATATTTTTTTCTAGATAATATAGGGTTATTACGAAACTTTAAGAAGATATGGGTGAAAAAATATCGAACTTGAAATTTAAGGGACACCCTAATGCATGTGTATGTATAAATTGTCTTGTGTATGTACGTAGGTAATTAATATATTTTACTACATAATTAATAGTACTATTATACTGATAATTATAAAACCTAACCATTCTAAAACATCAAAACTGCACAACGTTAATATTCAAGTTTTCCCTTCTGCCGACACTCGCGGAGTGCAACCTGTTTTTTTACTACAATTTTTGTATAATCTGTCAAACTCGTAAAAAGTTAACAGTATTACTATTATTGGTGGTTGCATCAATAAATTAATGAATGAATATTGGAAATTGGTGAAATGATAATGGGTACATGGATAGTTTACAATCTGGGTAAGACGAATCAAATAATGTCCCAAGCAGAAAAGTCAGGGAAAAAGGTTAGTTTTTAAGTTAATTATGATAATATCATTTCTTATTCTTGTTAGAGCTGCAATTTTCAAACATTACTTTCGTCTTTATAAATCAAATACACTATTATCGTGTGGTTTATTTTATTTTGATTTTGCTGTTTCTCTGAATGTTATGTTTTGATCTAGATCAAGCTCGAATCTTTCAGTTATGAATTTCTAAGAACAAGAACTGATAACAGAGAACTAAAAGTATTAGAACAAGTAATCATATCTTAAACCATACCCTAATTACAACGTAATAGACAACGAGTCGCGGCGGTGGAGGAATAAAACATCAAATTGAAAAATAATAGTTTGTCTAGTGAGCGTCATAACACATCGAACTCATCAAAATAACCTTGAAATCTTCCTTATGCTTTTGAATAGACGTACGAATAAAAGGATTCTAAATCGAAATGTCATTTGAGATGAAAAGTGGATCGTGCATGATAATCGAAAACGTTGGTCACACTAGTTGGACGGTAGCCAAGGCATGTGACTTACTCAAACATTGTCAAAAGGAACTGCTTTTTTTGGTTGTTCTGTGTTGTTATTCTATCAAAATTCCTTAGGAACTATTGCAAGAGTTGTATCAGATTAAGTTTTAAGTAAAACAATTTCAAATGCATATAGTAGCAGTGTTTACGTATTTAGAAAATGAATTATCATTGCAGACATTTGAAATATAACGCCATCCAGCTTCAAACTAAGCAGAGCTTACAGGCAGCAAAATTGACTGGTGAAATGCTTATGTTATATGGAGTGGGCCAAGAAATCGTTAACATTTGAATCTAACATCACGCGCACAGAAGTTATGGGAGTTTTTGGGATCAATGCTACTAGAATTTGTTGTCTGCAATCGTAACATATAGTTTCAACAAGACTTGTCATACATTCACACACATATCAAAGACATGTTTCCAGAAAAGCTCGTTTCCAGATGGAAGACATACCATAGCCATCCAGAAATCCAGATCTATAACCCCAACAGACTTCTTTTTTTGGGGTTATTAGAAAAATCGTATCTACATCAATAAACCAAACAGGTTATACCTGTGTGTACATGTTTGTGTTCGTGTTCAAGTCGAAAGTAATTAGATACATACATGAACATTAATTGATTATTTTTAAGAACATGCAAGTTGAATCAAATCTGTTTAATAGAAAGCAGAAATAAAATCCAAGAACTCATACAACCATACTCATTGGAAATACAGACAATGTTGTATGGTGACCTATACCATTGCGGCCAAGTGAGATGCTTTTTCACGCCTCGCTTGGGGGCGTAAGAGGCATGACAGTAATCGTGACAACACACAGCATAATTGTCACCCTTGCATTAATGGGCCTCGAGTCTCGCACTTATCAGCGAAACACGACAGCGCGGATGCTGCCACTTTAGGTTGATCTTCTGTGAGAGGATAGTACTAACCCAGTAGAGCCGGCCTGTTCGACTTGAAATCAGCGTGACCTGTGACCAGCGTAGCTGATTTCAGGTACAAGAATAAATAACAACAAAAAATATAAATCGCTAGGCCTACCACTCTTAACCTGTATTTAACAGGACGATCGTTTCTGGGATGATAATCTCTTCCATAGAAACTTCTTAATTGATTGAAGGATTTCTTAACTCTTTATGAAACATTGATGACATTTAGCATGAAAATTATGAATATATCTCTTGACCACATGCTGATTAAGCTATCGATTCCTGTGTCTCTTTCTTAATTTTTTTCCAAACATGTAAAAAACTACAAGCACGACACATTTATTTATTTATTTAAACTTATTGCACTTGTTGTACAAAGGCGGACTTAATGCCATGTGGCATTTTCTCCCAGTCGACGCAGACGCAGAAACAAGATGCGGTAGGTGTAAAGTTACTAAACCTATAACTATACTTTAAATATAAATAATATACATGAACTTACTACTAAGTAAAAATACATGAGTAATACATTATAATAATGTATAATTAAAAAATAAATACTACATGCATAATACATTTGAACATACACATACTTAAATATAATATGATATTGTATGATATACAGTTTGGTACTAGGTAGGTACACATTCATTTGCTTGTGTTACTATTTTTATACAGTGAGAAAGCCGTAAATGGTATCACTCGTTTTTACATCATATTAAATGGAATTAAAAGGATATTTTTGTTCCTCTTTTTAAAATATTACAAAAATGCTCTGCTATTCCTAAAGTATCGTTTTTTTATTTATTCACGTGGAAAATTGTAATAGTACAATAGTATGTTACAAACACATACAACAAGTAACGAAACAATTAAAACTAGTGTACTACTTAGACAGGAATATGCAAGCATGAGTAGTGTATGGACATAACTCATACACACTCAGTTTTGCGTCTCCCTGCCTTGTACTTTTTTATGCCCCGCTAACGCCCAATATTATGTTCTGTACATCAAAACGCACGATGTTCAGAACCGCCATAATATTAGCATCGGACTATACACGAAGGGCTTTATTCAGTGTTATTTTATGATTTGTGTTGTACAAACATTTTCGGTTTAGAGAATGGAGTTGTTGTCGTAAGAATTCTAGTTCTTAACATGAATAGAAAATTTTCTCATTGATATTCGTAGTATTGAGGTCCGTAGTGGAAACAAAACAAATGTTATTGAATTTGATATTTTTGTGTTTGCTTTTGTTCGACAGTTTGAAATAATACTTTACATGTTTACATAATATATTAATAAAGTTAGATATTCTTAGAAATGTTCGAGATCATGGATGTAGTTCAGTATGTAATAGTTATTATATCTATGCAAAAATTATGTCCATTTGTTAACAACGATAGGAACAGAAATTTGAAAAAAATATTTGGAATAAAAAACATTACTTTCTTAATACAATATTGTTCTTCAATAAAAAGATGAATATGAGTATTGTAACTATTGCATTACTAGGTAATTTCTGTTTCCTGCTTCTTTCTTGTTTTGTGTATCTAACTTTGTGTATGTCAACCTGTTACATTCTTTCTCAATATATGAAACATCAACTGCCAAAATTTTAAACTCAAATATCACGAACGCTCATTAATCAAATCAAATATACAGGTTTATCAAAGATTGCAGGAAAATGGGCAAGATGGAACATCACATTAAATAGCTGCACGAATGGCATAGTGGTTTAAGCAGGTCTTGCCTCTCTCTATTACGTTGATGATGTATTAATATACATGCAGGCACTTTCTGCACGCGTTGATGAATTAAAATTAGAATTACATAAATGTTTTTGGAGTAACCAAGATGATAGACTGATTTTAGTGTTAACAAATTGACACTATAATGGTCCGAAGAATGTCCTGAAAGACCAAGCTCTTAGTGCAATTCGTCTACACTGAAAGGCATCTTATTTGACGTGAATAAATCTTTATCAAGTGATGGTAGTACTATTATCATTTCTGTGACTATGCGAATTTTAGAAACTCGTATCTGTTGGAGGTTAAAGTATCCAGACTATACACTGTATACGTGTATTTGCGAATCAACAAATCAACAGAACAACGAACAAACGTGTATCCATATCTTCTGAATTTGGTTGCAAAATAATATTCTTATCCCAATTCTTCATATTAGAATACAACCTAATTAATACTTTGAAGTCTTTTTGAACAAATATATTTTCTAGAAACGTAAACGTATGACTTTCTTTTTAAGAGTTATTTAGAATTGACAAAATGTACAATAAAATAATTTAAACGAACTTAGAGAACTAACGAGTAATTATTATCACGGTGTTTTTTTCTATATTAAGAGCCTACCAAAGTGACTCTAATCTGCCTGATGGAAAGCCTGAATAGAATCCAAGAGTTGTGGTCACCATACTTATTGCAAATGCAGACTATGCAGTATGGTGACCCACACCATGGCGGTCTTGTGAGATGCTTTTTTACACCCCGCTTGGGGACGTAAAAGGCCATCGTGACAGTTTAAAGCTTACACAGTTACTACGATAACTGTCACCCCTGCATCAATGGGCCTCCGGTTTCACACTCACCAACAAAACACGACAACATGGATGCTGTCGCTTTAGGTTGGTCTTCTGTGGGAGGGTAGTACTGCCCCGGTCGAGCCGGCCCATTCGTGGTGAAATTAGCGTGGCTTTAATACCTGTTTTTTACATACATCGCTATCTATCGAAGACTACTACGAAGTAACTCATCCTGTATCGTGATATAGATATCTATCACTGAATAGTATATTTAAAACTGCCCAAGAGCATCTAGTGGTCCACGGCCCGCCAAGCATGATCACCTCGCCTGATTGGGGAATCCTTTCTTTGTATCGGAGAGACGACCCGTTTCTCCACAGTGATGCCTCCGACAAAGAAGCAGATCAGCAGCAGCAGCATCATCATCATCGTCGTAGATTGAGGAAATGTGTCTCTGTAAGTTAAGCTGGATTTGATCTGCATTTTTGTCCGTCATTTGTGCACAGCCAATAAATTGATTGATTGAAAGCTAGATTAACTAGTGTACAATACAATCTATTCTATTTTTACATGAGAAATAAAGAGTATTCCCTATTATCCTCTTTTTGTCATATTTACCATTTCTTATTTGCTTCACAAATTAAATAAATTATATAGAAAACATTCTGCTACGCTATACGTCATTGTAATTTGTGTTCGTAATAAGGTTTGAATTACGCTTGATGCGAAAACATGGCATACGTCCCGTACTCAAAAGACTAAATTTATGAATATTTCTCATATTTACACGTCCTTGAATCTTTCGACGTTATCATATTAGACTATATTTTATTTACGAGCCGACACAACCAGTAATGCGAATTTGTGGCCTCAATCCGAGGCACTCCACTCGATTGGGCAAACTTTTTAATATGATGATTTATACTTTATACTTTTGTTAAGTTCAATATTGTTCGTAAACAAAGATTCGGCATTTTTTCCATAATAAAGTTCAATACACATTTTTATATGAACAATCTTTTGGTTGTACTGGTTTGGTTTCAAGTTTTGTTGATTGTTGATAAAGTACCTAGCAGAGAATGGAAGTGATAGCTATAGGTCGGTAAGTGACAGGATTACATCGCGTGGATTGCGATCTCCTTATTTAGGGAAGGGTAGGGTTGACATTCAATTCTTTCCAGGCCTCCGGAACAATCCTGAGAAAAGTACAGGCAAAGCGTGTCAATATAAGATATAACTCCCGTGCACCAATTTTGAGAATCACCGATGAAATACTGACGGGTTCACTGGCTTTCCGGACGTCGAGAGACCACAACTCCGCACGATGACTTTGTCAGATACAAATATCCCACATTGCAGAGTCGTAGGTCGGAATGGTGATCGAGTGCACATCATGGTCGTTGGTGTGGGTGTTAGTCAAGTAGTAATGAAGTTACTTTTTGCTGCAGTTTATGAACAAGTGATCCGTTAGAATATTTCAGCAGTGGTAGCGAGAGCTGGCATCGGTTAAACTGCACGGCTTTAACCAATCACCAGAACTTATGGTTACCTGTAGGGTATATGAAGAGTTCTTAACTTATCCGCGCAACGCATTGGGCTTTATTGTATCGATCAACGTCAGAATCGCCTTGAGCACGGGCCCTGGCCCATGTGCGATAGACGATGGAACCAGACCCGTCTCTTCATACTGGTGACTTAACTATAAGCAATATAATATTTCGTACCAACAGTGATTTCGTCAGCTACGGCAGTCGCGTTTTGCGACAGATCACCATCTTTAAAGCAGCGTTGAGCCGCACAGAAGAAATGCACAATGATCCTGCATTCCATTCCAGTCTGCGGACGAATAGTGCCATAACCGTCGTGTTACTACCACAGATCGTGACTGCGAAAGAGACATCGCAGTGGCCAACAGTCCCACTGCTTATTGGAAGATGCCAGATTATTTGACATATTGTTAAATGTTTTGTTTCTTTAGCTACATGAGATTCCACATTAGGCTGATTTTACATCTGAGGATTTGTTGACCTTATTCCAACAAATTCGTGTACGTCAGGTCATATGATATGGTCTGGCCCAAAATCGAAATCGACTTGATATATGACCTTTTTTTAGCAATTTAACTTTCAATTAAAAAAAGAAATGCAGTCTTGTTTAAATAAACGCGGTATCTTTCATATATGTGAAAATATTAAATTGATTTGTGTAAACAAGTAACTGATAGTAATATTGGCATTTTATAATATAAATTTTACTCATATGTTTCATTTGTTTAATTTAAAGTAAATTCAGCGTCTCAGAGGAAAGTAAAGTCAATACGTATTAATGAAATTGAAATGAATAATATCTTCTTATTTAAGGTTTGTTAGTAATTTATATACAAATAATGTAACTGGATTAATGTGTTGCGCTAAAATACAAAAAATGAAACTTTTGCATTTATTTTTTTATTTTTTTTGGAAATACTCAAACACTCAGAACTCATTGATATTTTGTATTCGGGAAAACTGAATAAATCCTTTTTTTTTTCTTTTTTTCTTTAAAAAAAGTCAACGCCTGCATTAGGGGACGCGGGGACTTTACACACACACTAGAAACGGACACAAAGAACACCCAGATTCAGAACAACAATTTGTGGATCACACAAAGTGTTGTCCCATGTAGGATTTGAACCCACATTACTCAGCGAAGGGGAGAGGGGCGTGGGGACCGCTTAAAATACTTGACCAATCGTGTAGTCAACTTCTACAATGATTCTACTCTTGTTTTATTAATATCAGTCCTAGAGACGATTAGGTTATAGTTTGATGGTTTACAAATAAATCTTATGTATACTTTAGTAGCCACTAATTTCAATCACTAATTTTTGTGCAAGTACAAGAAGTACTACACGTCTAAAAATCTGATACGTATCTATAACAGTTTACACAAACAAGTATTTAGTAATTTAGGAAAAACGCAAGGCAAATTCTATTAATTCCTTTTTATAGTAAATTTGTCCATTCAAAGATTCTCAATTGGAAATTTCTTTTTAGCAATATTGCTGCCATTTGTAATGATCATTTTTATGTACTATTCAAATGTATGATATACTAAACTGGTGTATAATAAATTCTACTCAATTCGTATGTATTTAATTGTAATTAGTACTCCAAGTTTCTACTCTAAGCTTCTACATTAATCAACTGACATTTAGGCTCTGTACACAGGCGTACTTCGACATACATATTTTTACACAAAGTATTTTACACTCGAGGTATATTAGCTTTCTGATTTAATGATTCAAACAAATAATGATAAGTCTTTAATACTTCATAATTGTTTCCCCCATTAATCAAAGTTTAAAATTTTGCTTAAATTCTAAAAGTTTTACTAAATTAAATAACGTTTAGGTGCGAGATTGAATCGTGAACTCTTCGTTTAAATTTAACTTTCTAAACTTAGGATATTAAATAAGAAGTTATATATTACGAATCAACATGAAGTATCTAATGTCAATTGGTTTCTTTCATAGGGTAGCGAAACAGCTGCTATGTTGAATCAATAAACGTGATGTTCTGAATACACAATATCAGGATAACATTGACAATATTAAGATGACACTACAAAGCTAAAAACAAAAGTTGAAGTTAGAATTAATCAAAGAATATAGCATGGGATGATTCGCTTCAAGTAGACAAACTGTACCAGAGTTAACACCATAGACTTACAGCAAATTGGTCTTAATATTTTTTTCGATATAGAGTTACATTGCTGGAGCAAAAACCTCTCATCCTCTAAGCTTTCGGTGGGCCTATTATTCAGTAATATATTCTTGATTATTTATTTATTTATTACTGAAGCTACTTCCACAAATAGTGAATTCAAAAGATAACATAAATTACAGCACCAACTACTGAAGACACACCGAACTACGGAGTAACTATTAATCCTGAATCGCTATATAGAAATTCTCACACTGATTAGCATTTATACAACTTCCCAATATCTACCGTTGAGCCGCCGTCCACCAGGCGTGATCACCTTGCCTGGTTGGAAGATCCTCTCTTTATATTGGAGGTACATGACATCTGTTTCTCCACATTACCAAAAAGTACAGTTACAAAAAAAGTTGACTACGAGAAAGCCTTCGATACCATCGAGACCTGGGCTGTCCTGAAATCCTTGCAGAGATGCTTGATCGACTGCCGATATGTTCAGGTGATAAGATACCTCTATGAAACTGCAATAATTACCGTCCAAGTACAAGAAAAGGCACAAGACCGATCTAATTGGGTCGTGGGGTAAGACAGGGAGATGTTACATCTCCGAAACTATTTACTAATGCATTGGAAGACGTCTTCAAAAAGCTCGAATGGAACGGACGGGGAATCAATATCAATGGCCGATGCCTCTCTTATCTACGGTTTGCAGACGACATAGTCATCCTGGCGGAATCTCTGCATGATCTGGAAGAAGTGCTGAACAGTCTGGATGATTCTTCAAATCGAGTGGGACTAAGGATGAACATCGAAAAAACGAAAATAATGCATAATAGGCATGTATCTTCGAGTCCCGCAACCGTAAATGGTGCTGCTATCGGGGTTGTGCAAAAATATATCTACCTTGGGCAAACTATTAAACTAGGCCGGCATAACTTTGATCGGGAGGCCGATAGAAGGATTCGTCTGGGCTGGGCGGTGTTCAGAAAGTTTCGTCACATCTTCGAGTCACCGATCCCACAATTATTAAAGACTAAAGTATTTGACCAGTGCGTTCTATCTGTAACGACAAACGTAGCTGAGACGTGGATACTCACCATTGGACTGGTCCATAAGTTTAAAGTAGCTCAGCGTGCCATATCTGTGGCTGATAAAATTCGTAACGAGATTATTCGAAAGAGAACTAGAGTAATTGACATCACACCGAGAATCAGTATGCTGAAGTGGAAGTGGGCCGGTCATGTCTCCAGATGAACAGATGGTCGCTGGAAGCCGAAGTGTACTAGAGTGGATACCACGATGGGTAGGTAAACGTAGTGTAGGGCGTCCTGTGGCGCGGTGGATCGACGACTTGAAGAAGGTTGCTGGCAGCGAATGGATGTGAATTACCCAAGACCGGGATGGTTGGCGTTCCTCGGGGGAGACCTTCGTTCAGCAGTAGATGGCGATAGCTTGATTGATTGACAGTTAGAAAATATAGACCGAGTAGTGCTTATAATTAATTTTACTTCATAACAATTATTAATTTACACTCTAATTACAGCCATATAGAGCGAAATTTAGGTTACAATAGAAAATCGATTCACAAATAACCTAAATACTCGTATGTATATAAACCAATTATATCGAAACATATGCTAGAATGCATTGAATTTGCGCAAATATTCCATGAATCTATCGTTGTTACTCACAAATATATCATCATTTGAACAAACAATAGTATATTGTCTACACGTTCGGAATAGTGGATTATTTTAAGACACATTATTATTGCTTGTTGGTAAACAAAATAATTACACAGTACGCACAGATCGAGCAGGGACTCTAATGAGTAACTGACTCAAGATATTGTTATTGAATGAACCATTTAAGAGTGTAAAAAATGGTCAGACATACTGAGTTTTCAGGTAGTGACGGATTTCCCCTGGCAGGCAATATATTACGAGGTGCCGTTCTATCTATGGACCGTCATTGAGGTCTATCTGCGTGACAGGACGGTGAAGTTTGTCGTTCGGAACGGAGTGGAGAATCGAAGGGAAGTATGTTGCGGTGTTCCCCAGGGCTCGATATTGGGTCCATTATAATGGAACCTCGCATACGATGCTGTCCTTTGCACCAGTCTGCCCTCTCGCCTAAGTATTGTCGGCTATGCGGACCATACGTTAATACTGGCTAGAGGGTTACACTTCGAGGAGGTACTTTGGCTCGCCGAGCAGAGTGTGGCTAGTGTCGTAGAAAAGATACGTGAGCTGGACCTGAGGGTGGCGCCTCAGTAAACTGAGGCGATATGGTTCCATGGCCTGTATAACCGCCACGCAGCTCATGTCTTCGGGTAGGTGACGCTAAAGTCCAGGTAGGCCAGCACACGAAATACCTAGGCCTCATCCTGGAGAGTCGGTGGAGCTTCGAAGAGCATTTCGGGCGATTGATCTCCCGAGTGCGAGGGGTAGCAGGTGCGCTGCATCGTTTGCTGCCCAATCTCGGGGGACCAAGGGAAGAAATTCGCCACTTCTACATGGAGGTTGTTAGACCCATGATCCTCTATGGGGCACCACGCTGGTTTAATGATCTGGCGGGTGCTTTCTGTGCCGATTTCCGCTGCCGGGCCCTGCTCAGGAGCCTGCAGCGGGTGATGGCCATACGGATCGTGCGGGGCTACTCGCTACTCTACCAAATTCGTTCTGTCGGTCAGAATGCTGAGGAGGCCACGCCAGACCATGAGCCTGAAATGCTACGGCGGAACGCAGATAATCAAGCTCTGGTGGCTTGGCAAGCACGGCTTGAAACGCAGGGCTGTGCTAGCCAACGCGCCGTCGGAGCCGTTCTGCCGAACTTCGAAGCGTAGATAGAGAAGACCGACTATGTCATCTATCGATTGACTCAGATACTTACCGGACACTCTGAATCGAAAAGGACAGGAGGCTAACGGCACAATGCCACCAATGTGAGTCCGAACGGGACTCTGCCCAGCACACGTTGGAGGACTGCTCTGCTTGGGAGTCTGAGCGTTGAGTCCTGGTCGAATGGACCGGACGAAACCTTTCACTGTCAGCAATAATCGTGGCAATGCTGGCGAGTCGTGAGGGATAGGAAGCCACGGTCTCCTTCTGTGAGCATGTTATACTCCAGAAGGAGACCGCAGAGCGAGATCGGGAAAGGGTCGATCGCGCTCGAAGGAGGCAGCGAAGGGGACGCGGAAGAGGTCGCTAGCTCCTTAATCGCCGACTAAGGGTTGCTGCGGTGACATCTTAGGGCGATGTGACTGCTGCAAACGACCCGAGATAGGTGACACTCTGGTGCGGTCGGGGAGTGTCGTCTGGGGCGGTGCGATAGCGTCTTGCTCCTGGGGCATGAGGTGCCCGTAATGTACCTCACTTGTGAGGTACGTGAAGGGATTTTAGAAGCCGCTGATGCGTTCCTAGAGCTCCTCCCTACCGCCGAGGTAGGCCGCCGTAGCGTTTAGTGGGTAGACCGGTTTTCCGGGAGTCCCACACAAGCCCTTCGTCTCTCCGAAGGGTATGGTGCGAAAAGCATTCCCCGCGTAAAAAAAAGGGTAGCGGTGGATTAAAAATACGTAGTAACACCACCCTGATTCATTCCATGGGTGTTGTAAGAGGCGACTAAGGGAGCAAGTCACACAGAACAACATCACCGCAAAGAAAAGTAAAACTTGATACAAATTCCATACCAACCCGTCCTTCCAGCGTATTATAGTAGGCTAAAACCTCCTTACTAAGAAGAGTTCTATGTCAAGCAGTAAGCTAAAGTCAAAAGTGAACTCATATGCCCCTTATATGTAACACGCAAAAATATATTTTGAAAATACAATATCAGAGTACAGAGGATACATTATGACATTCACAAAATTTATGGTTGCACCACAAAGTCATTAATCAAACGTTGAAGTAAGGGTAAACAAAAGGATACAGGGTACCTCTAACGCGGAAAAAGTACGAGTATTGAAGGCTTGAGAAAAAACTTAAGTATTTTTATTTATGTAAATTTTTCCTGATTCAACTGAATCCGTAAGAATTGTAATCTTCTTTTTGAAAAAAATAGGAATAATTCCTCTGTCGCGGGGGACTTTACAAGCATACAAGAAACGTACACAAAGAACACCCAAACTCAGAACAACAGTTTGTAGATCACACAAAGTGTTGTCCTATATGGGATTTGAACCCACAACACTCAGCGTAGTAGAGAGCAGCGTGGCGACCGCTTAAACTACCAGGTCAATCGTGCAGTCAATGTTATAAAAACGAAAATAAGCTACCTTTTTTTGTTCGTATCGGATTTCCTGCTCCTTGGGGTACAGGAATCAGGGGAATGTGGAGTTTTCATTAAAAACAACCACGACGGCCGGCTTTTGGCATCCTACTCTGGGAGGGACCCGGACCACATGATTCCAGATCATCCCCGAATCGACGCCATGCCCTATCAGGTGTTAAATATGTAAAAAAAAATACGATGTCCTCTCTTCTCAATTCTTCTCATAATTTCATTATCTATCTAATATATATTTCTTGTCTGACAAAAGGCTTTTCTTTTTAAATTACGAACCAAATCAGAGCACCTGACATCCCTAACCAACTCACACTTCAATAAAATCGCTTACAAAGCATTTCACTTTTAAATTCACTCGGGTGACAGACACCGATTCAAATCGCGACCACTCGACAGAACACCACATTCGAACGCTGACTCGGTTGTTACAGGTTTTCATACAATTTATCTAATAGTACCTATGTTTGACTGTTAGAACATTCTAGATTCTTCACAAATGCTAGCTTTTAAAACTTGAATCTTTGTGTTTGCATTTGTTTCATAGGTGTTGCACTGTAAATCATTTGAGGGCAATGAGATGTATTTTAACGTGTCCACTGTAATGAATCTTGAATCATTATTATGTCTAATTAAACAAAAGGTGACAAAAACTATGCTTGTGCAAACTCTTATCTTCCCCTTAATCGACTATGGTGATGTGTGCTGCTACGACCTGAATGCAGATCTTCTCGATAAATTAGACCGTCTTCTTAATAACTGCATTCGATTTGTTTATAATCTCCGTAAATATGACCATGTATCCTCTTTCCGTTCGCAGCTCAATTGGCTACCAATTCGTCTACGCCGAAAATTACGCGCGCTCACTGTTCTATTCTCTTTACTTAATAACCCATCTTCGCCAACATATTTAAACTCTTATTTCCAACTCTTATGTAGCAATCACGACAGAAAGCTTCGGTCTTCTAAGAATCTTCTCCTTCGTTGCCCCTCCCATACATCTGAGTTTGTTGGCTCATCTTTCTTTGTGCAGTCCGTTCTTCTCTGGAATGAGCTTCCCCTCGAAGTCAGGATGGCTAGCAACGCTTTTACTTTTAAGAAAAAAGTGAAGCAGTATTTACTGAAACAGCTGTTAGAATCAACCAATACATGATTATCATCTTATACTTGTTATGATATTTATTTGTGTATGTATGTATATAGACTTACATCAACTTAAGTATGTATATGTATGTATTTATGTATTTGTATTAATTTTAGTATATGAAAGTTTGTTATGTCTACTTCTTCTTTTCAACACCTGAAACGCACCTACTTCCTATTTTCTCTGCATCACCCAAAGGTTGACTGGTAGAGAATGCCTTAGGCATTAAGTCCGCCTATGTACATAAAGTGCATGATGTATAAATAAATAAATAAATAAATAAATAAATAAACAAAAGAATCAAATTTATAAAATCAAAGTGACAGCGTCCATATTACACTGTCATTGTTCTGTATAAGTGTTTGAGTAGTGACTAACAACTGCAGACTAGCCATTATATTTTCAACGATTTTAGAATTTTGATATTTCATCTTGAAATACAAATATCCTTATATATATGTACTAGCTGACCCGGCAAACGTTGCTTTGCCATATAAATTATTTCTAAGTAATTTGAGCGGGATGAAAAATGATTAAATTACTAAAATGGCTATTAAAAAATAAGGATTGATCGTAGAAGGGTGAAAATTGAGGATTGTATGTATTTTTTTATGTTGTATCATAAAAAAATAGAAATTAAAAATTTTGTCTAAAAAATAAAAAAAAAAATTTAGGTTTGTACTACCCCTAACATTTAGGGGGATGAAAAATAGATGTTGGCCGATTCTCATAGATACCGGATAAGCACAAAAAATTTCTTCAAAATCGGTCAAACCGTTTCGGAGGAGTATGGCAACGAAAACTGTGACACGAGATTTTATATATTAGATAAATCCTTATATAATATAAATTCCTTAGTGAGTGCGAGACCGGAGGCCCATTGAAACAGCAGTGACAGTCATCGTGGTAACCGTGTAGACCTTACACTGCTACAATGACTGTCGTGCCTTTCATGTCCTCAAGCGGGGCGTGAAAAAGTATCTTATTAGTCCACTGAAACGTGGATCAATATACTGTATTGTCTGCATTTGCAATGAGTATGGTGACTACAACTCTTGGATTCTATTCATGCTTTCCATCAAGCAGAGTAGAGTCACTTTTGCAGGTTCTTATTACAGAAAAAAAAGACTGATTGACATTAAATAAGGTAAATATAGCATGATTGTGCACTGCAGATAAAAATGGACTCTTTAATCAGTATAAACTCATTCTCTCCACGATACAGACAAAGAGCTGACAATTAAATTTAAACGGTCTCTCCATACGATAAAGTAATTTATCGAATCCCTAAAGGAATAAACGTACTTATTTAACTACATATTTATGAAACTCAGATGATAAAGGGCTAATTTGAAAATAATATGTTACTGATATAAAATGGTTGTAATGATAATAATATAGGCATCAATTCTTTCGTATTTTACTTCGTTTATATTCATCAATAAGAGATGTGTCAGGACCGTAGTAAGTATAGATCAATTGTCTACTTACCCCTCTGGGAAATGGGCGTGACTTTATACTGTTATGTTATTTCTAATCTCTTACACATGTATAGATACAATAAAAATTTTTGTACGTCGTGTTAGATGTAGATTCCTTGACATTTATTTTTGTAAGTAAGTCTTTTATAGATATTTTTACACGTCGAACTTCACATCTGGTAAGTGCCGGCATTGCTTAAAGGTCACTCAAAAACAAACCACGAAGGCATTTTTTTTAAGTCTGTTAACATTGGTTAAATTATTTTTTATTTTGTTTTATCTATTGGGCTCACCAACAATTGTATACACTGTTTCATGGTTAAGAGATATTTTATATAAAGTATGAAATGTCATAGTGCTACAATTACTTATTGGTAAGCACCACCTTCACTATAAACAAAAAATTAGTGTATGCTTGTGCTAAAAATACAATACAAACTTTGATAAGAACAAATAAGAAGCAAATAAAGTTTTTTTTTAATATTTTGTATAGTATTGCGGAGTTTGGTAAGTGAGCCAGTGTGTATATCGACCAGGGAGCTACAACCGTTAAGCAGCTTGCAAAGTCGTGGAATGGTAGAGTTAGCACCGACGACACTCCTTCGAAGCGGGGGATGCAGGGGGGTGATAGGAAAACGAGGATATCTAGTTGGAGCATGGAACTTTATTTTGTTTAAAAGTTGTGGACAATCTACCTTGTGTCTCAGAAGCTTCTATAAAAATATGGAGTCTGTTACATTCCTTCATTTTTCTAGTGTGGTTAGTTTAAAATGTGTCAATTTCGCTTCATACGATTTCATCCCTTTAGATATCCTAGAGGCATATGCTAGGAGCCAAAGGAACCTCTCCTGTATACGCTCCAATCTTAATAGATGTGTTGTATAATGCAGTCTCCATACGGGACTACAGTACTCTAAGATGGTACGTACAAGGCAGTTATATAAAAAATTTTTAGTTTTATTACGTCGTAACTTAACTGCATTTCTCAAAACGAATCCCAGAATTCTTGATGCCTTTTTTACTACACTTTCTACGTGTGGTACAAATGTGAGCTTACAGTCAAAAATAACACCTAAATCCCTGATTTCCTTCACACTTTGTATAATATTTTAACCAATATAATAAACAGATTTCAGAAAATTTCATGTGATAACATTTATTGATATTTAGGCTCATGTTATTAATATTGTACCATTCTACCAACTCATCAATGTCTTTCTGAAGCAGATTTATGTCGTCGTTCGTTTTTACAATTCTCGAAAATTTAAGGTCGTCTGCGTACATAAAAATTTCGGAGTAATTAAAGCTATGGGAGTACATAATGGGGTCTGGGTTCGCTTTTTAAAAAAAAGGGTAGGTCGGTCTGTCCAGAAGGTATTTCAAGCCCGTCCATCGTTTTACCAGTGTTAGTAACAATCGCTTAACCCATTTAACCAGAAGTATAAAAGTACCACCAGCAAGCCGTGTTGAGTAGACCGTGGAAACATTTAAAACCACCAGAAAGATACTAAATACAAGCTAATATTATAAACCTAGACAATACTCATATTCACATATACTAAAACTTATTGTACAATCCAAACTTCAGTAAAAAAGAAAAAAAATGAAAACACGAGAAACAAAATGCGATAATAAATTAAGTGTCACTTTTAAACACAACAAACATAATTGCAAAAGTGAGCCTCATCAATTCCAAGTAAAGGAGAATGACCATGAATGTATGAACCACGGTACCGTGCTGCTTCAACGCGAAAGCTGTTTAAGAAGCTTTAAAAAATAACCTAATAACATTAACAATACCCATTTTATAAGAAACACTAAGAATTTTTGAGAAATTTACTAGGTAGTAGAACCACGCTGATTTCAGCACGAGCGGGTCGGTTCAACCGCGGCAGTACTATCCTCCCACAAAACACCAACCTAAAGCACCAGCATCCGTGTTATCCTGTTTCTTTGGTGAGTGTGAGACCGGAGGCCCATTGATTCAGGGGTGACAGTTATCGTGGTAACTGTGTAGGCCTTATACTGTCACGATGACTTTACGTACCTTTTACGTCCCCAAGCGGGGTGTGAAAAAGTATCTCACAAGGCCACCATAGTGTGGGTCACCACACTGTATTATCTGCATTTGCAATGAGTATGGTGACTACAACTCTTGGGTTCTATTCATGCTTTCAATCAGACAGAGTAGAGTGACTTTGGCAGGCTCTTAATATAGAAAAAAAAAATAAAAAAAAAGAAATGTAGCACAGCCTCAAAAAAGTCAATATGTAGATTATCATAACCGATAGTAAAAACACTGAATAAATCATCTTCCTTTACATACTGATGTGATTGCGCCCATCATACAATTATTAGACCTCAATGGGAATCAGATCCAAGACTGAGACCCATGGCCCACGACAGAATGGAACTGGAACAGATTTTTTATTTAATCTCGTGCTACTATAAGACTTTAGTATATTGCCGTCTACTGCTGAACGAAGACCTCTGCCAAACAACGCCATCAATCCTAGTCTTGGATAGTCCGCATCTATTCTCGGCATCCTGGCAGTTATCTTCATTAAGTCGTCGTCATTCATATAAGTTGATGTTAGACATTCAGGTTTAAATGGAAAAACTAAAAAAGGAAGTGTTATAGTACAACCAAATAGAATAGTATTGAAAGAGAAAGGTAGTTGGTGCGCTCTCTTTTATTTTTATCTAACTTTCCTTGGTTCAATTGATATCGATCGATATCCAAGGATTGGTAATCGCTTAAAAAATATTTGATGGCAAAGTGAATTAAAAACAGAAAATCATTTCGATATTCTTAATTCGTCATGACACGGAGAAAAAAAAGTATATTACAAGAGAATTACAAAAACATTTAATATTTTTATCTTTAAAAAGCTTGTATCACGATAGTCAAGCAAAATTAAAACCAAAAAATAAATCTTTTATTGTTCATTATCGACAGATACACATACCATAAAAGTAAAATATTACTTTGGTAAATAATATTGGTACAAGCGAACGTCCGATTAAGTAAACATAAAAGTGTATTTCAATGAGTAGTGTATGATACATTCGTAGATGTACATGATGTACATATGATAAACAAAACATCAGGTCATTTTTTTATTTTTTTTCTATATTAAGAGCCTGCCAAAGTGACTCTACTCTGCCTGATGGAAAGCATGAATAGAATCCAAGAGTTGTGGTCACCATACTCATTGCAAATGCAGACAATGCAATATGGTGGCCCACACTTTGGCGGCCTTGTGAGATGCTTTTTCACACCCTGCTTGGGGACGTAAAAGACATGACAGTCATGTTTATGTAAATGAAATACATATTCATCCTGGCAGCAAAAAGACTAAAAGAGCATATTTGTGACTCCAGAGTTGCAGCTACGTTTGGATCGCGGTAGTAACTGACCATCAGATGTCCCGACTGCTCGTTAGTCTTTATTTCACAAAAAATGAACAATTATTTTTCTCACTTACATATTTACATATTATAGTTAATATTTCGCATTAGGTTAACTTCAAATGTTTCAATATACCTTGCTCCTTAAAATCACGTGCATCTTACACTACTGACTCAGTATTTCGTTTACTGTGCGTATAATACTGGTAATAATACTTTCCTTTATGAATGGTTAATGATAATGGCAAAGGAAAAAGGTACGGAACCTCATTTATAAAATGGACGAAGTAAAAAAATTGGACCCGGTCTTTTGAGAGCTATAAAATATATTCGTGCAGCTCTCTTAGCGATAGAATTTCGTTGGCAGAACTTCGAGAAAATGAAATTGAAATCGGTTTAAATGGAAACGTGCTTTATACAGTTTTAAATACTGAATCCTTTTGTTTATCTGTGTAAATATTCTGTTGTATATCTGCCACGGTCACTGCATTATTTTATATATACTGTTTCATCAACTGGTAAAAAAATGTGTTAGAAGAAACTTACTTGTAAACTTAAGCGTTACAGAGTTATGCAAAGGCATAAACAAGCAGCACTGCTGGCAAAGCGACACGACGGCCTCAGAGAAAACCAGTGCTAATCAATTCTTTTATTATTTTTCACTGAAGAGGTATGGTTACCTTAGCCCAACTACCCTTCCCTTCCTCATATTTCTAAGGAGCGTGATCCCTCTTCTCATTTGTTGTCATACAACACGCGAAACGTGGTGTATTTTTCTCTTGTAGGGTTAGGTTTTCTCTTCAAACTTTGGATGAAGTCAAACGGGAATTGTACCCACATATTTACAAAGCAGTTTACGAACGACGCAGTTCTACGGTCACAAATCAAAAAAAAGTAATCGTAATTAGTTTCTACTTTTTTTTGAAGTCTTTGAGTAGGTTGTTTGGTGGTTCTCGCTGTTCCTCCCTGTGTATCCTTAAACCGTCTTAACACAGCAAAAATAAAAAAATCCATATTAGAATCATTTTGTACAAAATCATGAATCAGACATGTGGCTGATTCGTCAGTTACATGTTTCAAAATATTTTTCAGTGACAGTGAAAAATTTATAAAGTCAACTTTTCTGACTTCTTCCATAATTTTATTGAACTGCGAAAATAAACTTAGATAAATGAAAGCTAAAAATACAATATTCACTTAAGATGGGTAAATAAAAATATCTAGTTGATCTTTTATAAAACTCTCATTATTCATGTTAAAATTATTCGAATCTCCGGTTAACGACAGAAAAGTTGAGCGAACCAGTTTTTCAGGCTGTGGCAGGCAGTTATTTTTTTAATTATAACTTTAATAACACAAAAAGATTTTTAGCTTTGCCGTTAATTAGGAACAGAATAAAGCTCTTTCTTATAAATAATCGAATTATAATGTTTCAACTGAAATAAGATAGACCACTCGTAGATATTGTGACACAACACTATCTAAAGCTTAGTTTAATCTAGTTTTTTAATTCTAATTCTAGAATACAGATAAACGTAGAGTCACTTTGGTAGGTCAAGAATAAGAAAAAAAAAATTACTTATACAATATTCTGCAAACAGGCAAATTTTTAATCAAATATAAAAGATTTTGAATTACCACATGACGTAAATGTACCATGATGCCTAGCTAAGTTATTTTGTGTTGAATCTCTTTCTAAAATAGCTGACACTCCTATTCTTCTTTATTATTTTATTTTGAGCACGTGACATAACATTATGTGTGCCGTTTGTAGAATTTCAACTTGGCTAGGGTCTCAAGCATGCTTATTTAATTTTAGACCTGCTAGCTAGCTAGTAAAGCTACGAGTCAAATAGTACGTCGAAACTGTTGAAAGACAAATGTTGGCCTATTCTAACTATTATGTGTTTGTCTTGATCCACTCATAAAAGTATTACTCATATAAATTTAAATGTACCTACATCATGACAGTTATACCAAAGTAAATAGGTTTACATAAAATTAGAGGTGGCCTTCAAAGATATCGAATATATTGTCTTAAGATCACTGATTTTAAGAAAGAACACAAATAAGTAATCAATTTATTGCAAATAAACAAATGGATCACGTCAGTAGAACGCAATTAACACAACAAAGGGACACCAACAATTCAAAAAACACAAATACATCGACGTTCTTTGAGCCCCCTTCACCTTACAAAATTAATTAGGGAGGCTTGGGCTTCCGGTAAGTTCGCTCGATGAAAAGCAACACACAAAATGCCTAGCAATGGTTTTGTTGTGTGGCCATGGTATCATTTAAATTGCACCAATTTTTACTTCTTGATCACTTCCCTCTAAAATTCTCAACACAACGTCAATCTAATGTAAGGAACAATTTTATCATTTACATCTAAACTGATGAAGATGTTAACTAGCTTCAACTAATATTAAATATCGAGAATATTCAACGGTCGCTTATTGTTCAAACATCTCCTGTAAACAAGAACCCCGAAATGGACAGACTCGTTAAAGATACAGGGGGCTCCACAAACGATGGTGAACCAATTAGATAGGATACCTTCTTCTGTTATAGTTACCACTTTACAAGTTATTCATACCCACTAAGAGAGAGATATTATTATATTATTCATACCTAATCAGAATGATTAGTATATTTATTTATACATTATTAGTTTTTACCCACTGTTCCGCCCGTGTTATTTCCGCTATCGTGGTTAATAATAACCTATGCGTTACTCTGATGTATAAACTATTTACCGTAAGGTCTCATTTCAATCCAATTACAGCAGCAAAGAGTAACAATCATGCATACATTCAGAAATCCTTACAAACTTTTGTATTTTTTATATTAAAAGCTAAACAAATGTTATAAAATTTATCGATAAAGTCTAGGTACCTTATTCAGTGTAGCGCCATCTATCGGTATTTATAAAATTGAAAGGATTCAAATATGCTTTATTGTGAATTTTCCCATGGAAATGAGATATATTATTGAGGTAAAAAGTAGCCTATATCACTCTCAGGCCTCATAGCTATATCAAAATACAAAAATAATACAATGAAATCGTTCCATTGCGACGTGAAGGAAAGACAAACACAACACACTTTTGTATTTTTAACTTTAGTAAGAATTTGCTTGTTTTTTAATTTTATTCGTGTCTCTGTAGTTAAAATAAGTAATTTACACGCAATGTGTTGTCCGTGTGGTGACATAAGAATACATCTTGTTCCACCCCTATTTATCCCGTGGGTGCCGTAAAGGCGACTAAGGGAACAAAAGTATTCAAGACAACATCATTATAAAGAGAAGGCAATCTTGGAACATACGCTATTCCAACCCGTCTGGCCAGCGTGGTATAGTAGGCCAAAACCTCCTTGCTAAGGAGAGACCTATGTCCGGCAGTGGATTGTAAAAGGTTGTTGATGATTGATGTATTTATTATTATTTATTTATTTATAATTTATTCCTTTAAACACAATTAAGAATTACACAACGGTGGGTACATATACTCTGTAACAGTTAAGATGGTACGGCATTGTATTCCCTAGTTTACATAATATTTTAAGAAAGATAAAAATATTGAGAATTTAAACAAAACAGGGATCAAATATGTAAACAGACAAATAGTATATATTTTTAATTTTACAATTTTATTTACTGTATTCAATACATCAGATAATCGCATATTTCAGATCGCATTTACACTTAATCGAAGCTAACTTTATAGTGTTTTCTAGAGCATCTTTATATTATAATAGAAAAAAAGCACGAATGTAACTCACGTCTATTGTCCCGTACAAACTCGTATGTGTACTTTCAAGTAATTTAACTATTCCGCAAGTTAAACGTTTACATTTTAAATACATGCAAATAAACTTAAAATCACTTTACGTCTCTATAAATACTGTACTATAGGCCAATTTTTAATCATTCATATGATGGATGGGTCAGATTAAAAATATAAATAAATTGGTTCTCCTAAAAGTATTCGACACACATAGTCAATTATTTGAGCGAAAATGTAATACAGTAATAAAAGTTTGACTGCCTCGATGGCGTAGCGGTAACGAAAGCGAATGCTGAGCTTGAGGACTCGGGTTCGACACCTAGGTCGGACCAAATGTTTGTATGATCTGCAAATATTTGTTTCGGAGTTTGGGTGTTTTCTATGTATGACATGAAAAAAGTATATGTATTCTAGCAGTCAGTCTAGTTATCAAAGTACAAGCTCTGCTTAGTTTGAAACTAGATGGCGTTGTGTGTTAAATGTCTGACATATTTATTTAGTTTTGTTTATTTCGTAATATAATTATTTGTGTTATTTTGAGTTGATTGCTATGCTCCTCATCGATATTTTTGATTCTATAGAATGCATACTATTGATTTTTTTCCTGCTAAATGTTAAAGTTAATAAAAACAAAAGGGTTAATAAAATCATATCTCTTGATTACATTAGATTTAATAATGTTTTTTTTAGATCAAGGGACCGTAAAAATCTAAAGGGTTCTGAGAAGAAGGGTGTGAACCATCTGTGTTATTACTACAAGTATTAACAGGAAACCGCTCGTTCATGTGACTAATTTAAAACCAGAATTCAGACAATTTATCAAGGGCTTAAAACGGTGTCAGGTGTCACAGTATATCTTATTCTTTTAAAGGCATAAAATTAGAAGCGTGATAGAAATTAAAATAGTTCAGTTTTGGACACCTCACACACACGATGCCATCTAGCCTCAAGCTAAGTAGAGCTTTTATTATGAAACCTAAATTGACTGATAGAGTACCTATATACATCTTTTAAAATACATACATATTATATATAGAACCTACTCAACCTTCTAAACAAATATTTAAAGATCATGCAAACATTTTTTTAACAGTCTGCCAAAATGACTCTACTCTGCCTGATAGAAAGTATGGATCTAAGAGTTGTGGTCACCATATTCATTGTGAATGAGCGTGGTGACCCCATTACTGAATCAAACCCGAGTCCTCACGAGGCAGCAAAGTATGTTAATCGTTATAAAGAAGCACGTAGGTAAAATATAAGGCAATCGTCATATATTCTAAGACGTCAATACGAATAATAAACAGCTAAAGGAAACACTACACAACAAGTCGGTTTGATATTCACAACATCTCCTATCAAATAATAGTACTAAACATGGTTCATTTACCACATACTCTTTCAAAAGAACCGCAACGATATTCCATTTGGAATTTTTTCTTTAGCAATAAATTACATTTTTTAATATCTGAGAGACCTATTTATTTCAAAGACCTCTTAATGTAATGGATATTTTTTCTCTAGATAAAAGAAGGCCCTCAAATAGCTAGCAGCAACATTGGTTTAATATAATCGAGGACTGTAACATAAGAAGGGACCGTGGAATGGCAGAGTCACGTTGGTTTGATTTATCTCAGAAAGTTATGACGCAAGAGCTCACGTAACTACTACAAGTACTTTGTTACGTAAAGTGTCATGGTTTTTGATTGCCACGGAAATGTATTTGGAACAGGCATCAACTTCAAAAAAAGTGAAAAGCCTGAAGCCTGGTAAGAAGTAGAGGCGATAAAATATTTTAATAATCTCGTTGTAAGCCGCTTTACTTTTAGATTTTTAATTTTATTATACTCTAATGTTTGATGTGTAAATTCTTTGATTCATTTTAAAATTACATTTCTTAAGTATTTACATAGCAAATGTTTCGTTATATTAAAACAATGTTCTCAAGAATCTAACTTCTTTTGGAAATTGTTACATTTAAGATCAATCTGATTTGAGATCCTATGTTGAAAATGATCATGAACACTGTCGTCCTTGTTTCGATACCATTATATCGTGAGAAAGTCTAATCATTATGGGCGTGCATACGGGTTGGCTCTTTTTTTTTATAGTAACCGACCAAAGTGATTCTACTCTGCCTGATGGAAAGCATGAATAGAATTCAAGAGGTGGTCGCCGTACTCACTGCGAATGAAGACAGTGCAGACCCACGCTATGGCGACCTAGACTGGCGGCTCGACCGGGTTGATACCATGGCCCCGTTAAAACCACTGTTAAATGGCTCTTACTTTATTTCTCCCCAAGTGAGTGAAATATTCCTTTCCATGTTGAGCAACAAACAACTAATATCATTATAGTTACGCATACTAAACTTCCAATTACTTTGAAGATTTATTGTAATTCTATCATATGTACAGTAGTACTACAGTAAAGAGGTATATAGAAAATTACAGTAAATAATTGACACTATGTAATTTGACAAATCTGTATTTTCTGACACAAAAGTGTTTTAAAATGTTGCATTTATTTTCAAAAGAAAGTCTGCCTATGGTTTTATTTATGTTTTTCGACTTAGCCATGCAAAGTTTGACAATAAGAAATAGTTGCTTTTAACGGTATGACAAACATTTGCACTCGTTGGATGCTCAGGCTCTTGCAAAAAAGAAATAATTTTCCTTTTCAAATTCTAGACATAATTCTGCTCCATTCTGTTTTTCTATAATTGTGACTTCAAACTCTATTCAATCAGTTACAGAAAACCTCTCAAGCATTAACAGCAATATACTTTTTATTTTTAAACTTGATCTGCTTCCAAAATATTCATAAAATCAGTCATATCATTAATGTTCGGCTCTCTGCGCATACATCATTATAACGGTATGGCCTGCTTTTCAGCTTTCAATTTTTTTGCCATGTTTTCCTCAGCAACTTGGGAATCGAATCTCCATTAAAATAACAAGTAACAGTAATCGGCTAATCGTCGATTATTGGGTATTAAAGCGTAGATACCACACATCCATTATGACTGGTTTGATAATAGATGTGTTGGGCGACCCTAGCCGGTGATTCATCGTAATTCATCTTCCCTAATCGTTGTTCAGTGTTGCGGATAGGGCTGTTGCGCTTGACAAAATAATTTTCAGATATTTCTTTCTCTGAAAAAAAAAATGTAGTAACCAGGGATATTAATAGGGTACTTTATTTTTTCTAGACTATTAGATAATTTAACAGAAGCCTTCGGATTGTTGTAACGGTCAAGTTACGGCTCTTTAATATAACATTTCTCTGCTCTTTAAATAACTATGTAGTTTTATTTAAGTGTTAATATATGTAATCTCTTTGTAAATTTATTTATTCAGCAAATTTTTAATACAAATGGTTAATTAAAGCCAATATTCATGGCTTAATAATAAATGATACTGAAATAAAAACAGTTTAAAAACTAAATAAAATACAAATGTACAACACACAACAACACTACTAGATTACTGAAATAAAAAAATAAATTATACTTATAAAAATAAATAAATATATAAAATATATTTTTATATAAAATTGTATTCCAATATTGTATTGTACATTTTATGTCGTTTGCATTTTTATTATTGATTAAACTTTATTTTGTTTCTGCTCAATCAAACCCACTTCAGTTTAAAATAACAGTAAAACCCGGTTACAATATAAAAGTATTATGTTAATTTTTTACGATTCTGCTCAAGTTTTTTGATTGAATTCTCCATCTTGGATATCTTTATGACAGAAGTTTGTTATTCGGGTGGCAGTTAAATAGCTCAACTTAAGTAGAGGATTACTCAAAATATTTTAATAATATTATTCGATCACGAACAGTAAGTCTATATGGATTCATATCTCAAGTGCTAATACGTACAAGAACAAAATTATAAATATATTCCACAATATCCAGTCTCAACTATATCAATTAAATAAATAAAGTGACAAATATTGACATTATTTGATGCCAACACGTCCATCTAGCTCTGCTGCCACCGAAATTCGGACTAGTATCGCACGGCTTACCCCTCCAAGTTGTCTTTTCCATGCTATTCTTTAATCTAGAAGGCCAATGACGTCACTCAACCAAGTCCTTCAAAATTAGTCTTGCCGGTTATTTCTGGTTATCATGGAGAATTTTCTAAGAATTTTTACTAAGTCCGAAACATGGCTAAAGTCAAGTGATGTTACAAGATTACATTTGACATTTTCAGTTGTAGATCGCTATTTATAAGCGATACAAAGAAATCTCAATATATTTTTTTGCATCTCACATGTAAATTATACACTTATAATGATTTCTATATCTGTACCATCTATGTATGTCTATCCTGGTACACTCCGGCAATTATAAAAATTATTAAGAATAAACATTTTCATTTGGTAAAGACAGTTTCATTTCGATTTTAACCAAGAAATGTTAAACTATTATAAGCAGCATACGAAAAAATTCATAAAAGTAGTCTATGCCAACTATATCGATCGCGCTGGAGCGAATAACCTAAGACTCTTCGAAATTTGATCAAGTCACAATGTACTTTGAGTCAATCTTGTTGGGTGCTGTTGTAGTCTTGCCCAGCATGAGTCTATAACTCGTAAATCTACCTCAGCTGATCTTATGAACTTTAGTTATTATCGCCACTATAATAAACCCTCGTAAGCAAGAAGACGTAACATATTTTGACGTCAAAAAAGCATTCGACCGTGTCAATAAGGAAGTACTTTTAAAAAAAAAATATTATATTGTAATTAGTATAAAAACGCCACTGCAGTGCAGTCACTGGGCTGAGCTTCAGCTGAACATCAGAATGTTTGCAGACGATTTGAAGCGGTTCTTGGGAATCAGTAACTCATATGACTGTAAATCGCTCTAGCAGGACATCGAATGTGTTGTAACCTGGGGGAATTCAATCGGTTAGCATTTAATGCACCCAAATTTAAAACAGTAAACAATAACTCGACCTCGCGCTCCGTTATAAATTAAAGTGAGTGTCCCGCTAGATTGGAACACAGAAATACGCGACTTAATTTTAACTCTTTTCTTGCGTTTGAACTTTAACACATACATTGTCATAATGTGTAAACAAAGTTTTAAATCACTGGGTTTCGTGATGAGAAAATCGGTTCCTTTCCAATGTAAGAACACTATCGTGGTGTTGTACTTCTCCTTTGTTCGCATTACTATGGAGTATAACTCTACAATCTTCGAGTCATACTAGATGAGGTATAGTACGATGACAGAACATGTTCAATGAAAATTCACACGGGTTTTATATAAAAAATCATATGGGTTCCATAGTTATTTATTTATATCCATCGCTTTTTGTTCTCGTCATAGTAGGTCTAAGTGGACTGGGTGAAAGCGTGTTCTAATGGTACACTATTATTTGTTCTTAAGTAATAAAATTGGTAATTCGAGGACGTTATCCTGTTGTATATTACGATTACTGAACCAGTGTAGTGTGTTCGTGCCGTCTCCTCGCTACGCCACAGCTACGAGCGTATGCAGCACAGTACGCCCCTATTAGTCAGGTAATTAGTTTGCTCAACTCTCTGATTGCTAAGTAACCGGATGTCGACAAATTCTTTACCAAACTCAATACTTTTTTCAATTTTTGTACATTTTCCTAAGTGGAAGATTTTTATGTACATATGTATAGGGTGGGCCACGAATTAGTTAACATTTGGAAAAATAGCATAAAATAATCATTTGATACGATATGATATGATATATAAAATTTATTTTTTAAAAATTACATCGTCTAAATGACCAACGTTTCGACGTTTACACTCTTGTAAGTGAGCGCCACAATTTCCGAATACTGGTCGGCAAAGAGACTGCGAGATTGCCGACATCTCTTCGCTGATTTTTTTTTTTAATTGACGCTGTGTATTTGGTTTATTGATGTAGACACAATTCTTCAAAAAAAACCATAAAAAGAAGTCTACTAGGGATAGATCTGGACTTCAGGGTGGCCAGGGAATGTCGTCTTGTCTAGAAATCAGCTTTTCCAGAAATATGTCTTTGACCACCGGCAGGGACACATCGGATGTGTGACAAGTGGCTCCATCTTGTTGAAACTATATATGTTACGATTGTAGCCAGGATCGGTTACAATGTAATGGCTCGCTGTACATGTTGGGCTAAGTGCAATAAGCAGTTGATTAATAAAATACATAAATCTGTAAACTATGTGACTCATAAAGTTTATTATCTGCTAATCACTAAATATCACATGAATAATACCTTTTCAATTAAATTAGTTTGTTGCCATGAAAAAAAGAATTCTTCCCTAATTTTGCAAGAGGACTAAAAAGAGGCGTCTAGTGTTGCGTCCTCAGTACACTAATTTGTTCTCTTCTCGCGTTTTTCAGGGACTCGCATTGGAATAACGGAAATAGTTGTGTGTCGTGATAGCCACTACGTCGCTATGGGTGACTTGTATGTGAAGTAGACACAGCTGTTAAGACGATTTTAGCTTCTTATACCAAGTAGTTTTGGACTGTTTGAATGAAGTCAGGATCCCGGAGATTCGCCCTAGCTCAATTGTCATGTATATTCCTTCCAAATACTTACATAAATTCAAATAGCACCAACACTTTACAACCGTTGGTCTATGACAATGATAATCACGTAACTACTTACCTACCCCACGATAGCCAATCGTTTTCGATACAATCAATCTTTATCGGATTATATCATACTTAACTGCAAATATATAAATTAAATAATGGTCGACTCGACCCGAGTGGTACGACGACACCACACTGTTGTTCATACGTCAAGTAAATTTGCTTACCCAATAATTCCCATTGCCATTGTCCGTGTGGTAACGGGTTAAGAATACATAGTGTTACTACCCCTATTCATCCCGTGGGTGTCGTAAAAGGCGACTAAGGAAACAAAGTATGCAAGACAACATCATTACAAAGAGAAGGAAAACTTGAAACCCTATTCCAACCCGTCTGGCCAGCGTGGTATTGTAAATCAAAACCTCCTTGCTAAGGAGAGGTCTATGTCCAGTAGTGGCCTGTAAAAGGCTGTTGATGATGATGATAATAAATAATTTCCAATGATTTAAGAGTTTAAAGGACTACAATGTACTGATTACTGATTCCAGGTGGCTATAATGACGTACCATCAGGTATACTTCTATAGCTCTAAGCTCCTTTGGACCCTATTTCTTAAAAGTATACATCGATATGAATAAGAGTAAGTGACAGCCCTACAGTTTTAATACAATCAATTCAAAATAGATCTATTTGAAATGAGAGTTAGATGTCTAGTTTTTGATATCTTTTTGATTAGATGCCTTTATATATGTTTGCGTAAAATATAGTTATTCTTCAGTGTTTAAGAAGACATTTTTCTTTGTTAGTTATGTAATATTCCTCAGTCAATAGTCTAGTAAATTTAGGTTTGCGATTAATGAAGTTTAGTAAATTAACGCTCTTACTAAATAGTATGGAGTCGGCATGTAACTTTTTATCGTCATTATCATTTTTTTATATATTTAGAGCCTGCCAAAGTGAATGTACTCTGACTGATGGAAAGCATGAATAGAATTTAAGAGTAGTGGTCACCTGACTCATTGTGAATGCAGACAAAACAGTATGGTGAACCATACTACGAGAGCCTAGTGAGATGTTATTCTACGCGACCCGTGATCATAGTGGGAGGAAGCACGTTTTGTCAGTGAGTGTACGTCTACCATTCTAAAACTGTGATATTCAAGGCTAGCTAGTATTGTCCTGTATAGGAAGGGAGAAGCAGGGACCAGTTGAAAAAGGTCGTCAAAATATTCTCAATGACAAAGACGATAGAGGACTGCCATAGAAATGACATCTCTTCGCACCTACAGAGGCTCAAGAGATTCAGTGGTTTCGGGACTGTATATACTATGGATTGCTCGCCGCTGCAATCGGTCACGAGTATCCAGCAAAGCAAATACTGCGCTAATCCATCACAATGATAAGAACAGTACTCCACGTAGAAGAAAATATGGGTTTTATAAAGAGGATACAGATACTCAGACGAGAAGAGCTTTCTTACTTTGTTCAGTACAACTAGCTTAGGTAGGTTTTGTATACCTAGATTTAGATTACGGCAAATATCCATACCCAATACTGAGTTTATTCTGCAGTGGCAGTTGAGCGCTCTGAAAAGCGAGAAGAGGAAAAAATGGAGATATTTTAGAAGAGAGCGCACACACCTGTGTTTTCTTGGCATAGAATAGACCAAATTCTCATAATCCCATTGAGAAATATGACCTCGAACTAGGTCAAGCTCAGCGACAAACTTCTATCGTTTTTTCTACAATCCTGAACTGAATGAAACGTGAACTTCTTCAGAGTGAATTGACAGTACAGTTTCAACGTTAGTACCTGACTGTATTTTTATATATTATTAAATTAATGTGTTTATATTTATTATATTTATATTGTATATGTATTGATATTTGTAGAAGTAAATTAATGTTTTATAGTTATATCTGATGTAGATTCATCTCTTATTTACATACATAACTATTACGAACTCTGTAAAATTCAATATTTTATTTGTGCACCCTATCGCATCATGTTTTCGCATCGCCTAAAGGCAAATTGGGATAAAATACCTCATAGCATAAAATCCTCATCGTACCTACTACATATGCAATAAACTTTAAATAAATAAAACAGTAGAACTCATTCTAAGAGACATTTTCTTATTTCTGACTCAAATCGTATTTTTTACAATAACAATGCTCTTTAAATGTTAAGTTTAACATAAAATTGTGCCGAAGAGGAGAATCAAATTGATCTCTATAAAAACCCGCATTTGAGCCGGTGAAGTATTGATTGGTACAGGGCGGGGTGACTGAATCAAACTCCGGCTAATGAGGAGCCGTAGCTACGGTTTTGTATGTAGGGTATTTGGGGACATACGGAGCGGGATTGGACGAATAAGTAACCACGACAAATTATTGTAATAGAAACTAAAAATATTTTTGTAAATTTGAATTCTCTTTGAGATAAACGGATGAAAATGAAGTAAAAGCAGAACGTGACACAATCTTGCTACTTAACAACGCATTTCAAAGAAACGTCAAATTGACTAATTGACGACTAAGTGAGGTTTACAGCGCGGATGGTCTTGTTGCTTAAACTTGACCATCCCGGTCATGACGATAATAACAATCAGAAAAGTATAGTAGTGCGTACATCAAAATAAATTATTTTCACTACTTGATCAAACTGCTGTAAAAACAGTAAAATGTGTTGAGAACTTTTACCAAACTTTTTTACTTGCCAAAATATTTACGAGAATAAATTATTTTTAGCGTGTCGACTCAAATTATGGATGTGTATGTTTTCGCATTACACTATGTAGGTTTGACAACGGGTGAACTACTGACGGGGAGACTTAGATATAACTGTCACCTTCGAGGGAAACGAATAAAAGGATCGTTTATTTAGGCTTACATGAATACCAGTTCGATGCTTCCACGACTTTGCTCTTTGCTTTTACAAGACAATTGTCACTAACTTCAACATTCGGCTAAGTAACTCAAAAGTAGTAGGTAAACGCTTAAACTATGTGATTTTAGACTTGAATACTACAGTTCAAAAAACAACTATTCAAGATTCCTAAAAGGATTCCAGAACTACAACCAATGAAATTCCAAAAACGTTACGTTTGCTGTTGAACCACAACCAAAATTCTGTTATCAATCTTCTGTCAACATCCGAAGCTCAATAAACCCACAACCATTAACTAAAGACCTTCATCAAGATATTCCCTTTCAATCCGACCAATAGGTTGAGTATAATTCATTACATTTGAGAAAGGGGGCGATGCAAAAATGAGCGACAATCTTTCCACCATCCATCAAACTGATTCGCTTGATTAATGAACAGTTCCCCTTCATGCGTCCAAGTTTCTTTCCCTGGTCCTTAGCAATGGTCCAACTTTTGTCGTATTTCTTCCAAAGGTGGGACATTAAATTCTAACGTCTGAATATTAAATTTGGTATTCAACTTATTGGTTTTGTTCGAATTTAGAGATTGTTACTCAAGTTTGTTGTGAGTTTCGAATCCAAAGAGCCATTTTTATTTCTTTGCTTTTTGAATTTCATGTAGATTTTCTTGTCCTGATTTAATTTCGGGTTAAAAACTTTGTCAATGGAATAATTCAGAGTTTTTCTTACTTATTTACATGATCTCAATATGTATTGGACGTATAGGAATTTTTATTTAAAAAAAGGTATCATTTTTAGTAAGCGCTGAATTATTTTACTCACGTGTATATTTAGATGAGGCTCGACTATAGGGACCCTTTAGAACGCAAAAAGTCATGTAATGTATAACCTAGTGTAAACCAAACATAACTACAAAAATAATGTTAGAAATTTATAAGTAAATAATGCAAAAAATGAAAAGAATGAATAAAAATGAACTTAACATTTTAAACACACGGCTGTCTGATTACAAATAAGCCAGTAATGTGATCTTCAACTACGTACTGATAATATTTATATATTTCTAAATACCTAAACATGAAAACATACAAATTATAGATGAATCACACTAAAACATAGAACAAAATGAATTATTTGCCCTGGGTTAGGGTTGGCCGCTTTTTCTCCAGCCGGTCATCGCCAAATGGGCAAGGCGGTAGCACGGGACCCTTTCCTTCCAACTGATGCAGGTTTTATCCGGGTACGGTTGCTTTGCGAAGTATCTGCACTCGGTCGCCAGGAGGGAATTGAGTCCCGCCTGTCACTCACCACTGCGACTGCAGTGAGGACTCAGCTCAGCACACGCTGGCGGTTTGTTTCGCCTGGGCGGCGCAGCGTGGGGTCCGCACTGCAGTTATTGGAGATCTCTCGGTACCAGCCGTCATACGCTGCATGGCCGGTAGCGTCAATTGTTTTACCGCGGTCGCAACCTTCTGCGAAGACGTAATTTTGCGGAAGGAGGCGGCGGAGAATGTCCGGGAGGACGATATCCACTCGGACCCAATTCGCTGCCGGCGAACCGGGCGGTGGAGGCGCACATACTAACGTCTCATGCCGCCTTGAGTGTGGCTGCGGGTGGAGGGGACGGGTTTTCCCCTCCATCCGCTACAATGGCCAGCCACGAGGAAGCGACGTCGACGTGTGCCGTACGTCGCCTAAAATAGAGAATTTACTCATAGATGGCGCCCGCATTAGCGGGCAGGCGCTAGGAGGGATCTGAATGTCGTAATAGCAGCGGTTCCCGAATCCCTTCTATCTCAGGCGCAGAGTGGCACACCGTGTGGTTTTATTCGGACCGATTCCGACACACCACCCCGCCGTAAACCCCAGTGGGGTGACGGCCCGAGGGGATTTCCACACGTTAAAAAAAAAGGGTTGACCGCTTTCTTACCGGTCAGATTCACTAAGCCCTGGACATAAGCCTATATTTATGTCTTTACTACATTTAGGAATATATTTATTTCTAACAGTCGTATTAATCGTACTGCCAGCGGTACCGGTAGCAATAGCTGTCTATTACCATCACAAATCACGTGTACAAATAGAGACATGGAACTAATAGCAGCTAATTTGATACCTACAAATGTCTATCCTAAACAGATCTCATCCACAACTGAGAGGAAGCAGTAGTGTGTCACTTGAACCGGTAGGTAAACTATATTAATACCAGTAAATATAAGCGTAGCAATAATGAGTTGTTAAATAACTGTTGTTTGTTCTATATTCGAATTGTGTTAGATGCCAACATTCTTTTTTATATTTTTTTGGCGCTATTCTAAATACACAAAAAAATTGACAAATATTTGTATTTTATGTAATGTAAACGTGGTCAGGGGTTGAGGATATATTATGCGCTATCGACCAAGTCAACAAAAACTTGGTTTTTACAAAGAACTGGTCGAGGAGGTTTGTCAGTCAATCCATCCAAATGTCAAATGATCGAAGTAGGAAGCGAAAATATGTTAAGTAGGTTGGATATGGTGATCATCTCACCAATTGTCTATAACAACGTGACTATACCTCTGAGTACAGTGGTGAAAAACGTGGGGTTACATATCGACTCGGCTCTTGATTAGCAGGCATATGTTTCACACGTCAGTCAGAAAGTCACCAAGTCGAGTCACAAAGACGCTTATACAGTCGTTAATTTTGCCCCTAATTGATCGTGGTGATATTTGTTATTTCGACCTAAATGCAGACTTTCTCCATAATTGCATTCGAATCGTTTTCAACCTTTGCAAGTATAACTATGTATCTTTACGTTTCCAGTTGCAATAGTTTCCAGTTCGTCGCCGCTGCAGTTTCCGAGTTCTAATTTCTCTTTTTTCTTACCTCAACTTTTCAACTTCTACATTTTCATTTTCTTATGTGCCAGCCTTTATACAACATGTGCAATAAGTTTTAAATAAATTAATGAATAATATTGAACAACAAGAATTTATTATTTACCAAACTTGTATAGTTTATTCCATTCGACATATTAAGTTGTACAAAGATAAATTATTTATATTTTCTACAATCGACTCCGTTGCCTCTGATCCGCTCAATTTGATCCTCACCTTCATCCACGCAGTTAAGTAAAGCCATCCCACGCAACTAGACCCCTCAATTCTAAATCACAAAAACCCGCAGAGCTATCCATAACAATAATCCGAGCGGTAGTGTGTCACCATTCACACTAACTATAAAAGTCACGCACAGAGAGCGGACCGCGAGTTATAGTCGTAGTGATATGCGTTCAACCCGGTGTTTACGACGCCTGACTGTTTTACGTTGAAACTGACTCTGAAATTATCCACTCTTCGTGTAAACCGAGTACCTAATAAAAACGCCATTTTAGGTTGAAGTAGTTTTACCACAGTATTTTTGTAAATGGCAAGCATTTTAACTACTTTTAGAAGTCGTTACACTACTCTTTTTCTAATCGTATATGGGACAAACGAGCAGACTATTGATGGCACTCAACAAAGAAAAGTACGTTGCTACCTTTAAGTGAAGTTGACCCCCTTCGAGTAAGTCCTCAGTGAGTTCACTCATTTTGTCAAAATTAACAAAAGAATGGGACATATACAGGAAACTGTAAAATGAATAAAATATTTTTATTTGTAAACATTCCTACTAAAAAAACATATCTAAGTAAATTTTTGAAATTTGTTACAATTTATTAGTGAAATTTAATAATAAAATAGTGGTTTCTTTGTTCCAAATTTCTTCGTAAATTTCTAAATCATAACGCTATTGGTGGAACAAAATTGGACGTCAATTTACCCTCGGATATTTTCGTAAAGCAGGTTACGTTTTCGTTGAACTTAGTAAACAAAGAATTATATGTAGTTAACTTAGTAGAAAACATTATGTGTATTTAATCACTTTTTTAATATGCTTACTAAAGTTACAATGTCTTCACAACTATTATATTATTTACTTTTCATTATATTTCCTTACTTTTCCATGATAAGTTGATTAAAAAAGAAATAACTCGGTGAATTGTGAACCAAATACTTCGTTGTTAACGTGAGTGTAGTCCGTCATCATGAATAAGCGCGGGAAAATGGCCGCGTTTAAATCGTTCAAAAACTATAATGACTTTTATCTTTTTTTTTAGCTGGTTAGCTTATATTTTGGATGTGTTATATTTATTTTTTGGTATTGTAATATCTATTAGAAACGTTATTCAAAATAAACAAATATACACATATTCCCTATTGTTTCACAGCAGCCTGTGTAACTTTGATGTCACTCCCTGCGAGTCGTATCTGTCGAAATATGAGCAGTCCGTCAGCAACTACTATATTGTGACTAGGATTTTTTTTTTTGGTATAATATGTTCATACGTACATTTGTCAATTAATCAAAATATTTTTAGCTATTAGTGTCAGCTAGTCAGTGAAGGTAGTGCTCGTTCCGCAAATGCGGCACGAGCACTACCTTGACTGTTTGCCGCGCCTGCTCGCCTAATTGCAATACGCCTAATCGCTACGCACGTGTAAATACACATGCGTAGCGATTAAACGACGTGTGTGAGTATGAATTTCTTTTATTGAATGATTCAAGAACAAAGTTATAAGAACACGCCACACATTTATACGAGTATAACATATTACTGCCAAAAATATTGATATATTTTTGATAAACCTATTCTAGATAAATCCTTAGAGATTTACGAATTAATTCGCCAACAAAGCAGCGAGGCACACCAGCTGTGTTTTGTATATAGGTCAATTATTTGTGTATATGGCTCACATGTTTTAATTTTGAAGAAATAAGAAATTTAAGTTCAAATTAAAAGTCGTACTAACTGAATTGAACAACACTGCCCAATAAATTATTTCCTACGGTACTTTTGTGATATTTTGATAGTCGTGTCATCAAACCTTCAAGAAAAGATACAAAACTCTTTATCCACGAGCGATGACTGATGTTCTCATTTAACCACTATGCTATAAAAGAAATCTTTTATATAAATAACCACGGCATAAAGTTACCTGCCAACATCACTGGAACATTAAAGACTCTTTGCTCTTTCATCTATTGTGTAACATTTTTCTCCCACATATTTTGTTAAAATCAAAAAGCGACAATACGGCGTTTACACCACGCGTTGATACGACGTTAAGCTGTGTTATCGAGAAGCTTTATGATGCTTAGAAAAAACTATATTTTGTGGCAAATATCCTCTTACATTAGGTAACATGTGAGAGCGTGTTTTTTAGGTTTATTTTGTATCAAGGCGGCTCATTCCCTGCCCATTGGTTAGAGAGAGCAGTCTCAAGAATCGGAAGATCTCTGTGCAGTGACGTCGCTGTGAAAACGCCGAAGAACATCGGTTTCATGAGGCGTACATTAGCAGCGCCAAAGAAAATAAAATAAAAGATATGCTCGAGGGTCTTGATCGTGATTCTGGGGTCGCCCTGATCGCTCTTGATCGTGACAAAAAGGCTGCTACAGGGATTGTCTGATCAATGTCATTGTGTGGTTCACCGATGAGGGCAGCTGCTTTGACCGCCCAGAATAGGGCACGATTCTAACGTCCTCAGAGAGAATTGGTAATTAAAACCAACCGTCATTGCCGCACCGTTTTGATGGAAGTGGTTTTGCGCAATGGCCTGGACTCTCCCGTGGGATTTGGAGGCGAAAATGACTCCTCTCAAACTTCATAGGTTTCAGGCGCAGCGTGGTATACCGTGCGGTTTTGGTTAGTTCCATTAAAATATATCGTCTCGTTGCAAACTCCGATGTTGTGACGGCCCGAGAGGGTTTCAACATATAAAAAAAATCAGAACGAAAACAGTATCCGGTCCTGAAGTGTTTTCAAGTTTTCTACGTTTCTTACTGTTTCAGCCTTGGAGGAGCAACATTTTACTTAACTTATGTGAAGATTTTTTTAAATTTATATCAAGTAACATGCAACAATTGATATAAGAATTACCGATTGAAAATTGTAATTTCGCCAAACTCAATTTACCACAACTCAGTTTTACGTATTATCTAAAATCTCGAAACGAGCTAGCATGCATTATTATTTTCAGTAAATTATACTTAATAGAAATGCTACGTTAATTATCGCTATATTTATAATTTAAAGTTCATCGTTGACCCACTTTCGGTTAGATTAAAAACGTCACTCAATCTGTCCCGTGTATTGATTGTAATGATGTAGAATTATTTTCAATAATATAACTGAATTAAAATGTAAACGAGATAATTTCAAGCTTTTAAAACTACAAAGGACAAATCTTTTTAACTAACTTAATATAAGGGTTGAGATTCTCAATTCGGTAGTAGTTTTTTGTTACCTCAGAACTCCTTTGTTTGTGAACTAATTTAGAAAATTAACTTGCCGTTTTGTCTTATTCTTAGAGGGCCTGGAATAAATACCCGCTGTTTTTTCTACTTAAATAAATATTACTCGTATACTTTACGTAAAGTATTATCCATGATCAGAGACCACTTTCACACATACTTCTGGCAATAATCGAATCCCCTGTGGAAAACTGATTCATCCTTTGACGCAATCCATTAATCAACCTATTTTTCGGTTTCTTCAAAAGAATGGAAGCGCTGCTCGCTCAAACCATGCGCCATCGATCGAAACCAGTGGTGATCGTAATGGGCTAGAACTTCCCATTGCAGTAATTCCAGATAAATTTTGACTGGTTCTACTACGCGTGTGTGCCATTGTCATCCTACATAATGACTTTGTTCTGTCTCTGTCTCTCCTCTTATAATGGTTGCTTTTCTTTCAGAGCTCGACTCAAACGCATCAACTGAATTCGATAGCGAGTTCCCGCGATACTTTCATTAAATTTAAGCAGCTCATGAAAAATTACGCGCTGTTGACCCCACCAAATACAGAGTAGAAGCCTCGAATCGTGGATATTTTTGATTTTGGAGACGAATTTGAAATGTGACCGGCCATACCCCACGATTTTACATATAGCACTACTTAGCTGATGCGTTACCGTATGAAATTACAGGTAAAGAGTGTCGCTACTTCATCTTTTAAGAAACAGAGAGAACTTATTCTAGATCCTATTGTTTGTTAACCAAATTGAAAAAGTGTCACCCTGCAAAAATCTAAATGGAAAATTAAGAAATTAGGTATACACTTTATCGTGATGAAAAAAAATTAAAGACGGTAATCTTTTGTCAAAATTTATTATGTGCATATTCAAATGAAATTATATTATTTTCTTTTTTTTTGTGAAAAATCTTATTCTCACCTCTTTCAGGCTAAATCTACACCGTTAGTTTTTTTTATACCAATCAAGGTATTTACATCTATTAAGAGGTTTGACTTACCAGACTTTACACTAAGGTTCTCTCAAAAATATTTTCTCAAAAATATTGTTGTGCATATACTCAATTATAACTTCCTGTATTGATTAATCTCATTGACTTTTACGTGCCAATGCTCAACCTACATCAACAGTGATAGTTTAAATTTGTAATCTTGCCTTATTTTTGTAGATGCGTCGTTAGGAGAAAAAACTCCAGCTACAAACTCAAACGACAGGAGCAAAGTGCAAACGTGCGCTTTATGGCAATTCTGAAATGAAATATGAAAGTATATTTGCCTGCAGTCTCATGAAATATTTATATCTTATCAACTTCTTCTTCGTCGGGGACTTCATAAAAGAGCTTCAGCAACATCAATAATTATATGTAAATCTGATGATTGGGGTGAGGAATAGGAGTTATTGTTGATAATAGAGTGTTATTACGTAAGGTGCTAATAAGAAACCTCGTCCTCAATACAATCATAGCTATGGCACTGTCTGCGTGAAACCAAAAAATATTAACCGCGTTCTCTTTTGACAAGTAATACCAATAAAAATATGTCTTATGTTCGTAAAAACTAGTACAGAAAATTTGGAAAAATTGTATGAAATTAATGTCTTTATAAACATTTTTAAATTTTATTATTTTATTGTAGGATATTATATACATACAAAATAAACTTTAATATTAAAAAGGTATTTTAATTATTTATTAAAATATCAAAAAAAGTGAATAAGTCTTTTTCGGTTATGAAATATTTTTACTTTACATAATTTTTTGCGTAAATTTATGAGTAAAATTATAGAAGCTGTGGAAGTAACATAGTCCAAATATATGCTATTTGGTTTTTTAATTCAAAAATATTTCTAGCAGATCAAAGTTCAATTAATACAACTTTCTTTTGTTTAGGGTATTTTGTAAAATCTGAGCACGTCCACGAAGAAATATCAAGTACTTACGAGAAACAGTAGACTCTTCTATGTCATTTAGTTTCTTTTTAGTATTACTGACGATTTTTATTTCAAATCTCATTTACCCGTAGCACTTTATTACTTTTTTGTAAGTCGGAAGCATATTATCTTTTAAGTCACTTGTATGAGCAAATATAGGACTTTTGAAAGTCTTTTGAATATGATTCATGTTTCAAAACCACAGAAATACACCTTCGTTGTAAGCAAACACACTTCAACTAAATGATTGTTGGCTAAAAGAATCATTTTGCGGTTATAACTTTATTCAAACGTAAACAAAAGTTTAATGCGTAAGTACCCACAAATGTTTATGTTTTCGGTATTGTTTGTAACAGAAGATATCACTTTAACATAAACGAAAATAATTTTGAAAGTATAACTGGTGTATATTTATTTTCACGATTTTTTTTTGAAACAACAGTTTTTCTATTAAAAATATCAAAATTTAAAAGAGATTTAGTAATATATACACCTCGTATCTGTATCAAATGATAACTATCACTATTAGAAAGCAATTGTGCGCAAAATTAATGTTGTCTTAGTGTTAGATGGCATATTCGTCAAGGTTATAGTTTACGTTACATCACGTCACCAGCAAAAGGAGTGTGCACCGTCGTGGTGATGGATTAAGAATACAGTGTCATCATCCCTACTCTTCCCGTGGGAGCTGTAAGCGACGAATAAAGGAAAAAAGATGCAATACAACATCAATGCAATGAGAAGGAAGACTTGAAATATACCAACCCGTCAGGTCAGCTCAGTAGAATATATCAAAATCTCCTTGCTAATGAAAAGCCTATGTCTAGCAGTGGACTGTTAAAGACTGTTGATGAAGAGTAAAAGGAGCCAAGCTTCAACGAAAAATAATCCAAAATTGTTGATGACGAAGTTGCAACCGTCTGCTAGTCAATCAGTCAAAGGAAAGGTCAGTCTGAATATTATTGTTTCATGTCTCACATTGATTGTTGTTTAAAGAACTAATTTAGTAACGGTTTGGGCAAATTCACCATTTTTATATATATTTTTATTATCAAATGTGGAAAACCAGTACAAAAGCTTCGATAAATTTCTGATGCATGTAAATGTTAAATTCACACTTGAAAATAATAAGCTAAAGAGAACAGAACAAATGAAACAAACGTATTTGATACAAATTGAATCCTGACCGATAAAAAAATGATTCTTGCAACTGCAAAATACATTCTTTATAGTCAGATAGAACATAATAGTTCCTCTGAACTCACCTCCCACGTCAATACAAACTAATAGGAATTTAATAAGAATTTTTCCCTCCCACTTCATATGTGATAAAATAAAATACCGTCCGATCGATTGGTACAAATGGTGGTGTAATAAAATAGCAAAAAACACGCCTAAGACCAATCTGAGGACGGCCTCGTGAAATTATTCTTTGTCAGTGACTTATGAGGTCTGACCGCCAATAGGAAGATAAATGTGACGCTCATTGATGTGGTCCGTGGCTACAAAAGTTTTAGATATGTGAATAAAGAATATTTTAATGTATTTGTTTTTGGAATATCAAAATATTTCTTATAACCAGGATAATTTTAGTAAGATTAATTTAAATAGTACGTCCCAAAAAAAGTATAATGTCTTGTTTCTCTATGTCATCAGTAGTAAGTTTAATATCTTTAAATGAATCTAACATGAACCAAAGTTAGTGAATTATTGCCTTAAGGTACTTATCCCATAATGAAGTAAATATATGAGAGAAGACAGGATCTTAACTTGGATTCGAAATTTACACAAAATTGAAAAGCCCTCTAAATAATATTTAAGAACACTTACACTTTTAAAACAAGTATTTCTCGTCAAAAAGTCTACTTCTATCAAAAAAATATCTGCTGTAAAAATGTAACGGTATTTATGTCTTTATAATTAAAAAATCAACAATAAGAAAAAGCATCAGATCATTAGGAGTTTTGTAAAGTTTGACAAAAGTACTGAAAAGGCAACGTTAACAAAGCTTGCCGGAGCATCACACAGTTGCGTTTTTATACGATCCCTTTTTCCTCTTTCCCAACAAATAAGCAACGTCAACAGAAAAACCACGTACACCGATATTTACAAAGCTTTAACAAAATAACACACAAGCTTAGATTCGCTTAAGATTACGAAATGATTTATGTTTCACTCTTCCTCATCGAGAATGTCCCTCGAATGTCTTGTAATGGATTCTGAAGACTCCTTGGGGACACATGATAATGTTGAGAGCCGCTGTCAACAAGGATATGCATATCGTGAAATTTCATACTTGAATATATGTGTCATTCCGTTCTTTTTATGTATTTCTTTTAAAAGTCTTTATCTTATGAGTATCTATTTTTTACTGTTGGTATTTCAGCCATTGAATTAAAATATATTTCAAATTTAGTAATTGTTTGAACTACTACAGTTTAGAGAGGTTCATGAATGTTAGCATACAAATAAAATTTAAATAGTATCTTTCACGTTTCAATTCCTTAATTGAGTCAATTCAATTAATTTTTTAATAATTAATAATTTATTAATTCATTCCATGAAAAGAAACAATAATTTAAAAAAATCTCTCATTTTAATAACTATATTTTTTCTTTACTTGCTTCTTCACTATTTAATCACCTACCTTCAATACAACCCACATGCATCACCACTCAATGGAAACACAAACAAATTAAATAATTTTGCCACCCATACAGTTTGAGAACCAATGGCTTCACACACGCGAACTTTGCCAATTAGATCTAGCATCCCTTCCATCTCCATATGTCTTTTTGTTGATTTTCTATTTTGAACATTGCACAATCATTTTTTTCAACGCGTTAAGGCTTTTATTTTCACGATAGAGCGGAAAACAAACAAGTTGACGGATAACCTGATGCTATATGACTAGGAGCTAGAAAATGTCTTAAATGTTGTTTTTTTGTACCCAATCGTTAACTACAGAGGATATTTGAAACTCAAAAGACATAAATGCTACTTTGAGGTCTCCTTCATAGAGTTAGGGGAGAATGGGCCTCCACTAATTTTACTGACTCAGATATTTCACTCACTATATGACATTATCTGCATTCGTGATGGCTATGATGACCACGACTCTTTTTCATAAAGCAGAGCAGAGACTGTTGGCAGGCTCTAAAATAAAAAAAATGGCCAAGTGCGAGTCAGACTCATCCAAGAAGGGTTCCGTAGCAACGAATTATGATGTATTGTCAAATAAATAAATACTAGATCTTGTTCAAACCAATTTCCGGTAGAAGTTTACATTATAATGTATTTCATATTTTGTTTTAGTTTTATCATTCTCTTATCTTAGAAGTTACAAGGGGAAGGGGAGGGGGCAAACATTTTATCACTTTAGAAGTGTCTCTCACGCAAACTATTCAGTTTAGAAATAAATGATATTAGAAACCTCAATATCATCATAAAAAATCTCACGTATCTCTCGCGCAAACTATTCAGTTTAGAAAAAACTGATATTAGACACCTCGATATCATTATACAAAATTTCACGTATCTCTCGTGTAAACTATTCAGTTTAGAAAAAAATGATATTAGACACCTCAATATCATTATACAAAATTTCACGTATCTCTCGCGCAAACTATTCAGCTTATATATATTATATATATCATATGGGTTTGATGAAAAAACCAATTAGTGTCAGTTCTAAGCACGGGAGACCTCAAAATATTTTTTTCTATTTTTGCAAAAATCTTAATGTGGTTCACAGAAGATATCTACTTACCCAGTTTCCACAGTATAGTTCTTTTAGTTTCGGGAAAAGCATCTGTGATATACGGACGGATAGACAGACAGACAAACAGACATGATGAATCTATAAGGGTTCCATTTTTTGTCATTTGGACTACGGAACCCCAAGAAGATAAAAAAAGTTTGAATTCTTTTAAGTATACGTGGTGTAGAGAAGCATGTTAGATTTGAAATAGGTACTTTATGTAGAAGTATATTAAGCAAAAAAATGTTACAAAACACAAAGTTAACAATTTTATGAAATCTGCTACATAACACTTTAAGAGTCTGTCTTCTGATCAGCCATTGTGCAAAATTTCACGTCTCTCTCGCGCAAACTATACCATTTAGAAAAAAAAACGATATTAGACACCTCAATATCATTATACAAAATTTCACTTACCTCTCGCGCAAACTATTCAGCTTAGAAAAAAATGATATTAGAAACCTCAATATCATTATACAAAATGTCACGTATCTCCCGCGCAAACTATTCAATTTAGAAAAAAATGATATTAGACACCTCAATATCATTGTACAAAATTTTACTTATCTCTCGCGCAAACTATTCAGCTTAGAAAAAAATGATATTAGACACATGCTACACAATACTTTAAGTCTGTCTTTTGATCAGCCATTGTGCAAAATTTCACAGTCAAATAGAATTTAACGTCATACTGGAGACGAAATTCTACCGCCATGCAATATTTACTTATACACTATCTATAGACATCTACTCCTAAATTAATTTAAAATTAGAAACGCGCCAAACTTTGCCTTGAGCATCTAATTTAATATAAATAAGAGCATTCAAGAGAATATTTGGCGCATATCAAAGTGTGCAAACATACACAAATTAGTTTTCAAACTATCCGCCAGACAAAATCTTTGTGCTTATTACTTCCAAAGGATTAAAGATCCAGTGGGCAAAGCCCCGGGTCCTTTTATGTAGATGTTCATTCTAGTAGACAACCACACAGGTTGTTATAAATACAGAAGCGTAATGTTGTCTTTAGCTCGCTTTAGTAGGGCACATACAGATTTCATCTAATCTTGAAAAACGTAATCATAGATATTTGACAATAATTATGACTTATTTGTTTTACTATATTCCGAACTACGTTTATAAGTCACTGTTGAAAATTAATACTCATTATTTTTTTATTTATTATTTATTTATTAAAGTTTGGAAAACCAACAGCTACACAAAAGCAATGGGCAGTTTTATACACAACATCAAGACAATTCTAGATTTTCACGAGTAGTGACATTACAAGCTAATAGAGGTTCTGGAACACTAAATAACACAAAACTACAATCACATAAGTGCGATAATGAATAAAAAGAAACAAAAATAATTAATAAAAGCAAAAACATAAAAGAATTACATACCTGTTGAAAAAAAATACGATTCATCAATCTACTAACAGTGCCGCTATTCACTGTGTATGGATCGAATAGTAATTCCCTACATAACTCGTTAAAGGATTTACTCGCTCGTAATACAAACGAATTCGATCTGTAATTCGCACGTGCTACTGGTACAAAGATAGGTGGATTAAACCTAAAATTAATAATAATAATGTTTATTAGTCTCACTCAAAAATACCAGTAAAATAAATATTTAAAAAATAAAACTAAGCAGAATGAAAGTACTAAATAAATAACATTATTATAAATGTTTCGGATATTTGACACAACGTCACCTAGTTTGAAACTAAGCAGAGCTTCTGCTATGATAACTAGACTGACTGATAGAATATATACATAGCAAAAACCCAAACTTCGAAACAAATATTTACAGATCATACAAACATTTGATCCAACCCGAAAGTCGCACCCGAGACCTCAAACACAGCAGTCACATTCACTACCGCTGCGCCATCGAGCACTAAAGGTCATCATCATCAATAACAGCCTTTAACAATCCACTGCCAGGTATGGGTCTCTCCTTAGTAAGGAGCCTTCAGCCAAGTCCTGGCCACTGGCCAGGGTTGGTATAGAGTTAGTTTCAAGTTTTACTTCTCTTTGCAATGATCTTGTCCTGAAGAGGAACACCCACGGGATTAATAAAGGTAGTAATATTTTGTATTCTTAATCCGTCACCAAGCGTGCACTAATTCTGAATAATTATACACTAAAGATACTAACTAACTTTGACTTTAAAACTTGTAAACTCATAAAATACAAAATCTTAAGTTTTAATAAGTATCAAATGTAAAGTAAAATAGGTACGTAGTAGAGCCACGCTGATTTCAGCGCGAGCGGGCCGGCTCGACCGGGGCGGTACTACCCTCCCACAGAAGACCAACCTAAAGCGCCAGCATCCGTGTTGTCGTGTTTCATTGGTGAGTGTTAGACCGGAGGCCCATTGAAGCAGGGGTGACAGTTATCGTGGTAACTGTGTAAGCCTTACACTGTCACGATGACTAGTAGATGAAAGTAGAGAAAGAAAAAAAAATATCATTTAAAAATAAAGAAAACGATTCGTATTTCACTTTTATATAAAATGTGTGATAGTGTTACATTTTTAAAAAGCACCTGACAATATGATTCGTAACAATCTCGACCTGTTCTGTTCGTTTTATTGGGCAGCTCGGAGTTACCAGGGACATTTTTTTCACAATTTGCTCTGTCTGTGCTTGAATCACGAAAATTAAATAGAATAGTATCAACGTTCGACGTTTTTATTTTTCATTTGCTGTTTGAAATTCTGTTCAATAGATATAAAGACGTATTTGTTTTACGTCCACTTTGTTCCCGTCTCTTATTCTTTGATAGCAATTAACTTTTGTATACGGTTATAATCTGAAGTTATATTTCCTTGATATCTATAATGAATTCCTTTAAATATATATGTATATATATTTATATCTATATTCATATCATTGTATACATACGACTGCACGATAGGCCTAGTGATTTAAGTGGTCACCACACCGCTCTCCACTGCACTGAGTGTGGTGGGTTCAAATCCTACATGAAACAACATTTTGTGTGATCCACAAATTGTTGTTCTGAGTCTGGGTGTTGTTTGTGTCCGTTTCTTGTATGTTTGTAAAGTCCCCCGCGACACAGGATTTATTCCTAATGCGGGCGTTGTCTTTTATAAAAAAAAAAACAAATGTGTATTACATAAAATATTTATATGGCAAATGAAAAAATCAACACTACTAGCTCTAATATTACACTTGCTACACATACCTCTGCATCACCCAAAGGTCGACTAGAAGAAAATGCCTTCAGTATTAAGTCCGCCTTATGCAGTGTAACATATTTGCAGAAAATATAAATAAATACTTCACACATCTCACACACGGCTGTCTGATTCCAAATTAGACAGAGCATGTGACGTGGTCACCAGACTGCTGATAAACATACTTATATATTTCTAAATACATACATATTATATAATAGATAAATAAGACCCACATAAGTTATACAGTAATAGTACTCATCACACAAATATTCGTCCTAGCTAGGAATCGAACCCATGACCTCGGGCTTAGCAGTTAGAGCCACTAACTGTTAGACCAACAGGGCCGTCAAATGCTGTGAAAAAGAGTGCATGGCAGGTTCGGTGGACGTTAACACAAAAAAAAATTGCAGCGTTTTAAATACTGCGATCTGATTTAAATCTATTTTTAAATTTTATTAAGTGTGACTAGTGTATTTTTTTATTTTCTATATTAAAAGCCTGCCAAAGTGACTCTACTCTGCCTGATGGAAAGCATGAACAGAATTCAAAAGTTGTGGTTACCATCCTCGTTGTAAATGCAGACAATGCAGTATGGTGACCCACACTATGGCGGCCTAGTGAGATGCTTTTTCAGATCCCACTTGGGGACGTAAAAGGATGACAGTCATCGTGGCAGTGTAAGGCTTACACAGTTACCACGGAAACTGTCACCCCTGCATTAATTTTAATAGTGGAATAATTTTTACTAATTGTAAACTGAAATATTTTTTTGTGCTCGGTGGAAATTGCATTCACGGCCTCCAGCATAGCAGTTAGGCTAAATTTAAGTAAGCGTCATTTAAAAAAAGTATAAAAATGGAAAGTATACGAACGGTGCAAGAAATTGCCAGATATTGAAATGTTTATAAAGTTACTTTGCTGACCGTATGTATTAAGGTTCAAAATTATTTGCTTAATATAACATTGATTCTGAGTTCGATTATTCGTATCTAATATTCTATGTGTTTATGAAACCTTATAAATTATGTATATGAAAGTTCTCTTTTCGAAACAAAACTATTTTAATGTTATTTTCTATATTAATTATTACAGACTACCCGCATTCCGCAGATTTATCCACAGTTGTTTATTATGGACTAGCTACGCGGCAAGGGTTTACCCACGGTTACTGCTGTTTTTATTAATCCCATGGAAATACTACACTTTTCAGAATAAAAATTTACTTATATGCCACACTAGACTACAATGTGCCTCTGTCTACACTGATTCATCCATCCCCATAATTTTTCTTATTTATAATAATAGTCGTAAGTAGAATATAAGATTTTTTTCTTTTATTTCAGGAGCATACCAAAGTGATTCTACACTGCCTGATCGAAAGCATGGATAGAATCCAAAAGTTGTGGTCACCATGCTCATTGCGAATGCTGACAATGCAGTCTGGTGACCCACACTATGGCAGCCTATTGAGATGCTTTTTACGCCTAACTTGAGAACGTAAATAGCCTGATAGTCATCGTAGCATTGTTTTACATACACTTATCACGACAACTGTCACCCCTGCATCAATGGGCAGGGGTGACAGTTGTCGCACTCACACACACACACCTCAGTCTCACACTGCCCAACGAAACAAGACAGCACGGATGCTATCGGAGGCTTTATAGACGTCAGTATTTTTTCGACTTGTATATCGCACTAGAAAAGTCTCCACACTGGACTGATGACATGATGACTTATTTTTGTCTTTTATGTAACGAAATTTTTGTATGTTAGTTATAAAACAGTGTCCTTAACTAAACAGAAAGCCAATGAACAAATGTGTTGCTTATTGATAACCTGTAAGTCTAGAGTGCACAACCGTTTTCAAGAATCTGGCAGAAGAAACGGTTCGAGTAATTTCGTTACAGTAAGACGGAAATAATTTCTACGGAGAACTCCTATAAGTAAATTTGAGAATGGATATTTCATGTTGTTTGCTATTTACATGAGCTTTCAACGAAAACTATTAATTGGCTCTATGAGGGCAAACAATTTGGTTCACAAATTCAACTAAACTTGTGTCTTCTGAATGCACATTCAAAATTGTGGTACTATTGTGTAACGCGTAGTCAGACATTAGCTCTTAGCTTTAATTCGACCATCTGAACCATCGTGTTTGCAGCTTTGTTTTAGAATATTAGGCGTACTTAAATACTTTAAAGTACTTGCAGCTTTGACGCCTACTGATTTTGTTATTAAGTCACCTTTATACTTCAAACTGCCTAGATGACTTCAAGTGGGTTGTCACCTACTGAGTCTAGACAATTTACATTTTACGAACTTAGATATTTTGTATGACTACGGATACATTCATTCACCTAGTAAGAATGAATGCGGAACCGCAAACGCACTGGAAAAATTTTGAGCTTCTGGCCCTATGCAAAGCGACCAGTGAGGTTCTCAGGCGAGGCGAGACCACGTTCGGCATCTTCAGTGATAGCAGAGCCGCTCTCTTAACAATCACTAACCACCACGCTCTCCACCCCCTTGCTGTGGAGGCCAGAGTAGCCATTCAAAAAGGCATGGCCCAGGGTAAGGAAATATCTTTATTCTGGGTCAAGGCCCACGCAGGGCTGAGTGGTAACGAGCGGGCCGACCATCTGGCCAGGGAAGCGGCTCTAAGGCTGAAGAAAGCACCGGACTACGGTCTGTGCCCTGTTTCATTCGTGATGCGAGGTCTTCGACAGGCCTCGCTTGGCGAGTGGAATAGGAGGTACAGAGAGGGCGAGACCGCCTCCGTCACCAGGCTCTTTTTCCCCTGCGCGCTGGCTGCTTACGGTGTCGTTCGAACGATGGAGGTCACCGGCATGACGACTCAATTGTTAACGGGGCATGGTGGGTTCTCCGAATACTTGACACGATTCAAGTGTAAGGAGAACCCATCCTGCATATGCGACCCAAACGCACGTGAATCGGTGATTCATATTGTGGTGGAATGCCCTGCCTTCGGTAGGAAGAGATTTGAAGTTGAACAAGAGCTAAAGATCAAAGTTACTGTAGAAAATCTTAGCCAAATTATAGCCAGTAAGAATAGAAATAGATTTTTAAAATATTGTACAGAAATCATTGGAATAGTGAATAAACGTAATAAGTAGAATAAGATAATGATAACAAAATAATGTAGTATTATTATTGTTTATCATTAAGTAAATAGGTGATAAGTAACTATTTATTATAGTAAGTACAGCTTTCAACAGAAATAGAAATTAAGTTAGATTAAATAGAAATAAGAACCGCTAATATAAGTTGTAGAAATATTGTAAACCCACTCCCTTAAATATAGTAAAACTAGGTTAAGTATCAGTAGTAAGTAGTAATAAGAATAATTTGTATATTATACCCTGTACATTGTAAAATTAATAAAAAATTAAAGATACGACAAGATCCAGTTGGACAAAGGCTCCAAAATATTTACACATTGGAGGTGTTAGGAACAGGCTCAACACCCTGCGATGGCGGGTGCCTTTATTAAAAAAAAAAATCCCACCCATGACAAATAATCCCGTCCTGTACAAGTCTTGTACCTATGTGTAATTTTTTTTTTTTAAATAAGACACCTACCAAAGTGACTCTATTCTGCCCGAAGGAAAGCATGAATAGAATCCAAGAGCGGTGGTTACCGTACTAACTGCGAATGAAGACAGTGCAGTATGGTGACCCACGCTATGGCGGCTTAGTGAGATGCCCTATTCATAAAATATGTGTATTTTGAAAAATATATGTGTGTTATTTATTCAGAAATACTCGTAAATACGCCCGATTAGCTTAAGCATATTGCCAGGCTTATCAATATTTCGTTTACTATAAAAACGCATTCAAATACACCTACAGTCATTACTAGTAAGGAAATATACATTTGAAATTGGCATCTCTGAGTTTGTTAATAACACTTAACAGAGCTAACGGCTAAACTAGACTATCTTTTTTTGAAATATATCAAAACAGGCTGAGATAGAAAAAGAAAAAAAACCTAAATAAATTTTGGGAATTTCCTATGTACGTTGACATCTGTCAAAAAAATAAACAGACGCTCTCAGAAATAATGATAGACGTTATAGACCGTAATAACCTCGACGACATACATCTGTAATAACAGGAAAATCATGAAAATGATGTGAAACTATATCATAACGAATAAGGTAAAAAATATATCCATTTGTAATATGTAATTCATGCTAAACATTGTTCTCCAAGCAATACATGACATGTTTGTCTTTTTCTACCTGGTACAAGCGAGTAGACAATTTACCCAAAGATCAGTGATTACCACCGGCTGCAAGTCAAAAATTACAAGTGATTTACAACTCTATGGATTCTTAATCACACTTCTCCATATCGGGGGAGAAGGGGCTTGGCACTTAGTCATCTCATTTATTCAAACAATTCTTAACACCAGTTTTCCGATCGAGTCAGTATCATATACTGCCTCAATCTCGCTGATTATCTTCAATGGATCAGTTGTACCGTTCAGCTCTGTAGTTAAAGATCTGACCTTACTCATCGACTTGACACTTGATTGGCGAGCTCAAGATACTAATAACAGCTAGAAAGTAATGGGACATCTGCAAACATTACATCGTCTGAAGAACTTCCTGCCTCTTAATACCAAAACTACTCTCATGCAGTCCCTAATAATCGGTGTTATTTCAACCAGAACGCAGACCTCCCTTATAAACTAGACCAACTTCTCAATAACTGCATTCAATACCTTTTTAATCTTCGAAAGTATGACCATGTGCCTGGTTTATGTTCTCAATTAAAATGGTTACCATCAGCGCCGCAATCAGCGAGCACTCACTGCCCTATTTTCATTTATCAACTGGCTATTTTCACCTACATACCCTGCTCCATATCTTCGTTATCTGTCCTCTAATCACGATAGAAACCTTCGCTCAAAAAATAATATGCCTCTCTTATATTTTTCTCACAACTCTGACTTCGGGAACTCTTCGTTCTGTGTTCAGGTAGTACTACTGTGGGATGCGTTCCCGCTAGAAATCAGGATGTCCACAAACTGTTTTACATTTAAAAAGAAGGTACATAATCTTCTTCTTAACTAGATCACAGAATTATCTAATCAATAGTTGGTACACCTTTTATTCAAGTTGTCATAGTATACGAATATAATCTATGAATGAGTGTATGTGCATATATATATATATTAATATACTCGTATGTGTGTATTTAAGATGTATGTTTTGTATATATTTTTATTTATGTATAAGTTTACTTATGTAGTGTATATTTTGATTAAGAATGGAACCTCTATGCACCTCCCTTGCACCACACTAGGCATGACTAGAAGAGAATGCCGTGGGCATTAAGTCCGCCGATTTAAAAAACCGCATTAAAACGGTTTTTTTTCTTTTTCTTTCATGACTTTTTATTCTACCAAAATGACTCTATTCTGTTTGATGGATAGTATGAGTAGTATCCAAAAGTAATAGTCACTATTCTCATTGTGGACAAGCACGGTACAGAATAGTATTTCTCTTTTAATAAATATTTCATCTTCACATTTTTTTAATCAAATACATTTGTCTTAAATTGGAAACTTAGTAAATGGTATGATCTCACAGAACCATAAATAATACTGCAGTACTTTCTTCCTCATATGGCTCAATTTCGTAACAAGATGCCTCTCCGAATTCATCATAACCCAAGAACTCACCCGATACTGCATGCGATGTGCAAAGTTTGAGTTTTAGTACGGAGACGTCATCACCATTTCGGAAAACCTACCACAAGGAATTAACATAACAGTATTCCAAGTACTAACAAAGTCTTAACTTTTTCAAACGTTCCATTCAAGAAAATATACAGTTATTTATGAATATCAAAGAAGAAATAAGACTAAGGTTGCCACAGAGTAAAGTAGGATCAAAGGTGTTGTAGACTTTTGAGTTACCATCCTCGTTTTGGGAGATAGGGCTCTTAGAAAAACGGCAACGCATGTGTGTACCTCGAGCTGTGTGTTTCATAACCAGGTGGTAATCACTTGCTATCAAGCGTCTCGTCAACAAAACTGATCAAAAAATCAAAACTTTACTATTGTCTGGCTAACGTCCCATTATATAATATAACATATTATGTTAAGAATCCTAGTATTTTAGCAAAAGCTGAAACTCGAACGCAAACATTTGTTGAAGACATAAGGTTTAAAGGATTTCCCGTAGTTGGAATACTGTATTTGTAGATCCACAATAACAGGAGCATTAAATATCGTACCTTATCTTCCCACGTGGGCAAAACTTTGTGATATTCACTCCTGAATGTACCTGTAGCTTTTCCTCAATATACACAGCGAACGTGCGACGTACAATACTGAAGCTTTACTCTACATTTGAATGCTCGCTGTATAAACATTTTTGCCTGTTTATATTTCTTTTATTATTATTTTTCTTATATTAAGAGCATGCCAAAATGACTCTACTCAGCCTGATGGAAAGCATGAATAGAATCCAAGAGTTGTGATCACCATACTCATCGCAAATGTAGACAATGCAGTATGGTGACCCATACTATGGTGGCCTTGTTATGATGTTGATGTTGTTATGATGCTTCTTTACACCCCACTTGGGGACGTAAAAGGCATGACAGTCATCGTGACAGTATAAGGCTTACACGGTTACCACGATAACTGTCACCCCTGCATCAATGGACCTCCGGTCTCACACTCACCAACGAAACACGAAAACACGGATACTGGCGCTTTAGGTTGGTTTTCTGTGGGAGGGTAGTACTGCCCCGGTTGAGCTGGCCCGCTCGTGGCTCTACTACCAATCCCTACTTTTTTCTTGCCTAGTTTTAAAGCCATATTTTTAATAAGTATGTAAATTTCAGTCTCCTGTTACTATGTGGTGTTTAGCTACGATTCTTGCTACATATTACTTACCACTAACAATATCTTTACAATATTATTTTACAATCACAATTAAAATTTCAGTTAATTAAGGAGTAAGTAAACTGGTATCAGTAAGCTTTCGTCATATAAAGCTAATACTAACCGGTAATTGGCTATAATGCAATTATGACTTTAAATATGGTATAAGGAAGAGACTCAAATTATAAAAAAACTTTATGTGTCCAATATTTTGTAATCACACTGTTATAGAAAATGTGCCTCAACATATTCAGTGTCGAAATTCATTTTTATGTTTTTATTCGACACCTGCCAAAATGAGTTTATTCTGCCTAATAGAAAGCACGAATGAATATATTAATTCTGAATTTATACTATATAGCATGGTGACTCACACTATGGTGACCCAAGGAAATGCTGTTTCACAACCTACTTGGAGACGTAAAAGGCATGACAGGCATCGTTATAGTGTAATGCTCACACTGTTACCACAATAACTGGCGCCCTTTTATCAATGGGGCGGTCTCACACTCACCAACGTAACACGACAGCACGGATGCTGTGTGCTGTGATGCCCAGGTCAAGCCGACCCGTTCATACTGAAATTATCGTGGCTCTACTCACTCAATTCTACTTATGATAATGGAAACTATGCTGAGTGAAAAAGAATATTAGTACAATTTTACCTAGATTAATTATGTACTCCAAAGGGCTATAAAACAGATCCAAAGGTGCAAGTAAGGTTTATGTTTTCCGTACAACACCCTCTTTTGTGCCGGAAAATCATACACGTAAATCATTGAAAAAGCATTGTTGGCAAACAAAAATAATTTTCCTGTTCAAATACTATCTATTACTTATGAATATTCATAAAAACATGACACGCATATCTACACGAAAACTAAAAGGGAACGGGTAAATATCCATGTTATGCATATTCATGGTTTAATAGCGGCTTTATTTTTATTGCTCATCGTTGTAGATCAAAATCAAAGTTTTCAAACAAAAAAACACTATTTTATTTATAAAAATATCAGACTTCCTTTTTTTTTTCTTATATTGAGAGCCAGCCAAAACGACTCTACTCTGCTTGATAGAAAACATGAATAGAATCCAAGAGTTGTGGTCACCATACTTATTGTAAATGCAGACAACGCAGTATGGTGACCCACAGTATGGCGGCCAAGTGAGATGCTTTTTCACACCCCGTTTGGGGACGTAACAGGCATGACAGTCATCGTGACAGTGTAAGGCTTACACAGTTACCTCTATAACTGTCACCTCTTCATCAATGGGCCTCCGGTCTTACACTCACCAACGAAACACGACAACACGGATGCTGGCGTTTTAGGTTAGTCTTCTGTGTGAGGGTAGTACTGCTCCGATCGAGCCGGCCCGTTCGTGCTGAAATCAGCGTAGCGCTACTACCTAAGTAATTTTTGGCTTATTAATAGCCAAGTTCTTCAATAAATCTAAGAGTTCTTCGTATCAACAGTCAATTAAAAACTGGCTTTACTACCATTTATTTAGAATATCTTACATCTTCAGATAGACTGCACGGATGGCGTAGTAACTTAAGCGGACGCCACGTCACTTTCTACTACCTGATATAACATTGTGTTATTTTACAAATTGTTGTTCTGAGTCTAGGTGTTCTTTGTGTTCATTTTATGTATGTTTCTAAAGCCCCTCGCGACATAGGATTTATTTCTAGTCCGGGAGTTGTGTTTAAAAAAGAAAAGAAAAAAGAAGAGGATACATTTTCAATTCAATATGAAACTTGCTGTGTCTCTTCAATTTGTTATAATACCTACTTTTATACTTATCTATCTAATACTTATAAACGAACAATTCTTGTACATAAATATATAATCTAAATCTCGAAAACGGCTCAACCAATTTTCATAAAATTTAGTGTGCAAGCGGTTTCGGGGGCGATAAATCGATATAGCTAGGTTTCTTTTTTCGAAAATGTTGTTTTATCCGTGTCTTCGAGTGATGAAATGTTTGTCTAATAGGCCCGTTTTGACACTTATCTATGTGATAAAATAAGGGATGAGAACAAAAGAAGTTGCTAAATTGCGAATCGAATATCACAAAATAATATCGGGCCAAGTTCAGTTTACAGGTACTAATTGTTATATGTATATCTGAAATACAACAGTAACAATATTCGCCTTAAAGGCACGAGAGAAAATATTAGAAACAATTCAAGAACTTCTGCTGTTTAAAACTTTAAATAGAATTCAGTATCACGGATAATTAACAACGATTCTTTACCAAAAATTATCCTTGTCCCTATAAAAACCTCTTCATGAAACGAAATGATAAACCACAAAGTATTTATTCGGTGAGCGTAAATAATCGTCGTGTCAGTGTGTGAGTGAGTCAGGGCTCTGCAATAGCGGGTAAATGATGTCTTGTGTCACGGTGCTATAAGGAGACTAAATCTATTTAGGACCCAGTAGACTAGCAACTTTTTAGTCGTGTAGTCATGACAATTTATTACCAAAAATTATCTATCAAATATTCAATTTCATAAAATTACGAAAATAGATAACATTAAGAAGAGTATAATCTCGTCATTATCGTACTTCTTAAAGATAGAATCAACATCACACGTACACAAAAATTTCACTAGAATAAAAGGTGTGATAGAAATTTGGGAATGACGGAACATAAAATAACGTAACGATATGATGTGATACCACATGATATTAAATAATTAGCGCGGCGATTGAGTATCAGCACTAAGACCGTAAAGGTACCACCCGTCCTCATACGATCGGACGCGGTGCAAGTGCGCTAGCGCAATACTATAATAGTACCGTCTCGTCCACTTACCCCGGCTCGTGTGACGTAGCGGGCTCACCGGTCAATGGACAATAGCCGCCTGATAGCTGCGTCGGTCGGCTGGTAATAAATTAACAACGAATAACGAAATATGTTTGTACGTTGAACATTATTTCATTATAATATATTGTAAATAGTTAAGTTGATTTTAGTTTTGTATATAATACTAGATACTATATTAAGATTTTTTTTTCCATATTAACTGCCTGCCAAAGTGAATCTACTCTGCCTGATGGAAAGCATGAATAGAATCCAAGAGTTGTGGTCACCATACTCATTACAAATACAGACAATGCAGTATGGTGACCCACACTAGGGCAGGCCTTGTGAGCTGCTTTTTCACACCTTGCTTGGGGACGTAAAAGGCAATGACAGGCATCGTGACAGTGTAAGGCTTACACGGTTACCACGATAACTGTCACCTCTGCATCAATGGGCCTCCGGTCTCACACTCACCAACGAAACACGACAACACGGATGCTGGTGCTTTTGATTTTAAGATATTATATAATTTAAAAATTTTATAATAATTTCAATTAAAACAATAAATAGGAATAAGTCGTGATGCACCAAAATTACCATAGTTCCAATGAGAAAAAGCAATAGAAGTGTGGAACCGAAACACTGAAGAGTAACAAAAGTGGCAAGTTTATTAAGGCCTGTTTGAAAAAAAAGATTCGCAAACTCGTGTGAAAATAAGACATTTAGTCCCACCACTCTTTTCCAGAAATGGAAGAATGTAATGTATTGGGTGATTATCTCTGGTTAGGTGAGAAAAGTCGCGTAATCTTGTCATTTATCTTTCAAAGTTAGGTAGGTATTGTTGTTTGGGATGGATCACTAAGCAAATTACTGAATTCTGAAACGTATTCTGAATAGGCTTTTTACAAATAAGATCAGGCTTAAATTACTTCTGTACAGTACAATAAATTTGTTATTACTTGGTATCACAAAAGTTTCTGGGCTTTCCGTGTTTAGTATTTATTTTTATATTTTGTACCGTTATTTGTTGGAAATGCCTGATGGAAAGCATAAATAGAATCCAAGAGTTATGGTCACCATACTTAGTGTAAATGCAGTATAGTGACCCATACTATGGCGGTCAAGTGAGATGCTTTTTCACACCCCACTTGGGGACGTAAAAGGCATGACAGTCATTGTGACAGTGTAAGGCTTACATAGTTACCACGATAACTGTCACCCCTGCATCAATGGGCCTCCAGTTTCACACTCGCCAAAGAAACACGACAACACGGATGCTGTCGCTTTAGGTTGGTTTTCTGCTGGAGGGTAGTACTGCCCCGGTCGAGCCGACCCGCTCGTGCTTAAATCAGCGTGGCTCTACTACCTACCGAGTACCGAGTACCTTGTTTTTTTTTGTACCTTTAACCTTGATTGACGTAGAATTCGATCTTGCATTTTTTTATGTTTCCTTTTTACTCTTTTACTAATTACTACGATAGATTAGAGCTAATAGATTTTGCAATAGCCATGTCGAGTTAAGTGTGCGTTCTTAAACTACTCGAGCTATTGCATTTTTACTACCTATAATTAGATTTCCTAGCTTGGCTAAATGAGAATCAAGAATAAATTCTTTTATTTCAAAATAGTCCCAGCTTTTCCACCCAATACACAAAATAGCCGGTTAGAAATATTTTTTTTAACGTATGCATAACCCCAAGGGCCGTCACCCTACAGGGGCCTATGGCGTGGTGGTGTGTCGGAATCGGACCGTCTAAAACCACACGGTGTGCCACTCTGCGCTTGGAATGGGAAGAATCTGGGAACTGATGTTATTACTCCATCTAGACCCCTCCCAGGACCGAATAGGCTGGCTCTCTAACATGTAAATTGCTTAAAATTGTTTGTAGTTAAATGTGGGCTTATACTAAATATCTATATACTGTTTTGAGGATATAGATGTGGTTATATATACTCTTAAACAGTGCTCATTTGGAGCATTTCAAACTTGAGAAACGTGTGACGTCTGTACGTTACAATCAGACACGATTTTAATCAAGAAACCATTTCGTTTGTACTCATTGAACTAATATAAAATTATAACTGTATTTTCACTACCAAGACCACAAATATCCAACATTGTCTGACACACTATGAAACATGCAAATTCATTGTCGTCCAGCGTAAATCCAATCCAGTGTGTTACATTGTGTCGGAACATCTTTCTGAATGTAATAAAATTGTATATAACAGAATTAAAGCCTTCGTGACGATATACACATTCTGTAGTATTTTTACATCGTTATTTTGGTATATGATGTATGTTATCTACTCCAACCGACATTAGTGACCACCTAAGAGAGAATTTTTGGAAAAATCCCTCTGTGGGGAGGTAAAGTAAGAGTGGAACAGTTATCTGAGAGTTCTTTACTTTTAAAATTGACACACGAAATATGACAGACGCTTTACAAATTTTGTCCGGTGACTTTACAAATCTATTAAGTAACACTTGATTGAAATCGATTCAGTTGTTGAAGTGCTACGGTGTAACATACATACAAAGATTGCCAGTCGCACTTCACCGTAGTCAGGTAAAAATGGTAAAAGTTGAACCGTGGTCGCACTCACTGTACACTTACCATGTCTGTTTAAGTTCAAGCACAGAGAAAAACATAGTCGGGTAATTTTTTTTTTTTATTTGTAGTAGCCATGTCAACGTAATCCTAAAATACTTCCAAACTGAGACTAGAACATAATGATATAATCCTAGAGTGCTCATAAATGATTATTTTATTCAGTAGATACTTGTTAAGAAGCCTGCCGAAATCCAAGGTTGTGCCCACCTTTTAATGTTCTTGGTTAAATTTATGCCATTGCCCTTGAATTTTTACTTTTAATTACAGCATCAGAAGTCTTTTTGTTCACGATAATTAAGTGAGACAGGCTTTTAACTAGCCCTTTTGCGTTCAGATTAATGATGAACATAATTTCAATAACTCTTAATTTATTTGATTAATATTGCAATGGTCTTTACGCTCTGATTTGTGATACTGACGTTTGTTAGTGACAAATATACACTGTTTTACAAATTCATACTGTCACTCATATCGACCTATATTGATCTATCTACAACTATACACGCAACAAAAGCGGTCAACTCTACTGTGTTACCTGTAACCGTACATTCAGGACGGAATTTGGTTTTGCCGACACATCCGTGCACATGCCAGGAGACTGCCATAGGGTCGCCGTCAGCAGATACGTCGAAGAGGACATCATCACTCATATTTAATTGTTATTTATATTATATCATACAATATTATTTCAACACACATAGATAAAACATTAACTTGTTACAATTAACAGTTTAGAAAAACGCGGGTAGACGATAAAAGGAAAATTTTCGTTACACCCAATACCAGAGCCAATTTGCTACCATCGTGATTAATATTTTTAGTGCGTTACACTTAACATTGTAATTCAATTACCATTTGTGTACTGTGAACTGTATGCCTGTACTCTTTGTCATATTCTTTGTGCTTCCTATCATTCTTACTTTATTGTGCCTTCTAAACTATAAACTTTGTCTCGTGTATGTAGTTAACATTGAAGTGTATCTGTACAAGAAAAATATTCACTATTCACGCAAATTGTAAGTAATATTACGACCTAAATACCCAAATATTGACTTGAGTTTCGTTGGAACAAAGTTGTTGACGTGTTTTTTTATAATCCTGAAATAATAATATCCACAAAATAAATTTAAATATGTAAAAAATCTATGTGTATCTGTTTCCTTGCTTCAGTCTATTGCCATTCACGGCTGAATGAAGACCTCTCTCAAAGAGCGCCATCCATCCCGGTCCTGGGCAATCCACATCCATCTGCTGTCAGTCATGTTTCTCAGCTCATCCATCCATCGCACCGCAGAGCACTCTACCTTTTTTCCTTACGATTAATTATAAAATAATGTTAAAAAAATAGCTAAATGAGTATCGGACCACATCCAAGATAATGCTTTCCATGTAAATAATCACAAATTACAAAAAAAACTTGAACAAGTCGCGATATAAAGTATTACTAATGACATTTTAGTTCATATATAAAATGTATACGTCGTTATCTATTAGTATCATATGTTTGGTAAAAAGCGACTAAATAGTGATGAATAGATTCTTATATAATCTGTTTTGTATATCTATTTAGCAATTAATGATATATTGAAGATATTGTTCTTTCTAGATACTTCAAGATTATTATCAACTAAAATTGAAATCAAAAACGACACGCTTTAATCATAAAGTACCAACAGTTAGGAAAATCAAGCCCCGAATATGATTACGTACTCAATTTACTTATAACAGAATTTACTCTACAAAACACAAATCAAAATGTTCTAGTTTCAAAACATAATGTAATCTTAAATTCGTAAATCAATCGTAGAATCCCGTTTATTCATCGCTGATTCCCAATGTACCCAAAAGAGGTAGGAGGGGTACTGTGGGGGTGTTATCATGCAAATCACCCGGGTAGAGACAACCCCAGCCACAGATTGTACTCAGGGCTGCTACGTAACGGCTGTTTAGATAAGGTACTCTCTTTTTTACTTGAATGGAATTCTTGAAGAGGAATTTCTGTAAGCCCTGCAGCTATAATAATAAGTAAATATTATTTATTAAAGTAAAAACTTATTTGTATAATATTTATTTACATTTTTACTTTTCATTTTTTATCTAACCATTAGATGCTATCAAAGAAAAGTAGTGATGATTTAGATGCTTTTTATAAATTGTCTAATTTGATGGAATGAAAGTTTCTATAAGTACTAATGAAACTGCAATCTTTTAGATATCTTATACTTTTGTAAATTCACTATAAGATCATATAGACCCAGCTCACATGGCTACCTATTCGTCAACGCAGAAAATTGCGTGCACTCTCATTACTATATTCTTTTCTCAATTCTCCATCCCCTCCCACTTATTTAACGTCACAAATTCAATTATTAAGCAACAACCATAACAGAAATCTACGTTCGGCTAATAATCTCCTTCTACTCTGTCCTTCTCACTCCACTGAGTTTGTCGGTTCTTCGTTCTTCGTGCAGGCTATCCTTTCTTGGAACGCGCTTCCCCTCGAAGTCAGGATGGCTAAAAGTCGCGACTCGTTTAGGGTTCGGGTGAAGAAGCTTTTGCTGGCTGAAATGGCGAAGTCTTAGTTCACCACCTGGTATTAGTATATCTTATAGTGGTAATATGTATATGAGTTGTGTGTATGGCACGTATGTATATGAGTTGTGTGTATGTGTAATATATATGTATGTATGTATGTGTTATATATTTATGTGTTTATGTAAGTATATTTACTTATTTATGGTCTATCTGGTCTATATATACTTCTCTGGCAATTACTTCCTATCCTTAAGTGCACCTATCTCATATCTTCTCTGCATCACCCAATCGGTTGACTGGCAGAAAATGCCTTAGGCATTAAGTCCGCCGATGCATGTATTTGTGCATAAAGTTATAAATAAATAAATAAATAAAATATAATCTCCTAAAGACGTATATTTTAGATATTAAGAGAAAAAAATATAAAAATGGTAGCTTACTGATGCTAAATGTTTATTTTTGTGTCAATGTTTTGTAGTTAATTTGTTAATCATTAAATACTCCTCTAACTCAGATACAAACATCTCATAGTGACCACGATCGTACTACGATAGAAAAGATATTTGTTGTTACAACTTAAAATTGATTATTCCGACGGATTAAGAATACATGGTGACACCATCCCGATTCGTCCCATGGGTGTCGTTAAGACAACTAAGAGAGCAAACTGATGGTGATTGATGCAGGGGTGACAGTTATCGTGGTAACTGTGTAAGCCTTACACTATCACGATGACTGTCATGCCTTTTACGTCCCCAAGCGGGGTGTGAAAAAGTGTCTTGCAGGGCCGCCATGCTGCGTTGTCTGCATTTGCAATGAGTGTAGTGACCACAACTCTTGGATTCTATTCATGCTTTCCATCAAGCAGAGTAGAGTCACTTTGGCAGGCTCTTAATATGGAAAAAAAAGACTACACAGGTCAACTTCACTGTAAAGAGAAGGAAACTCGTTTGGCCAGCGTGGTGCAGTAGGCCAAAACCTTCTTTTTAAGGAGACCCCATGTCCAGGAGTGGGCTATTAGAGGTTGATGGTGATAATGAAAATTGATTAATATCGCATTTTATTATAATGCCTCTCAATGTTACATTAAGGAATAAAATAATGTTCACATTTCTATTTTTATTACGAGCTTTTGTCCGCGGATTCACTTGCGTGGAATTCGGTCTGCTATATAAAATTTCGTAACAGATCATTTTAAATCAATATACATATTTTTTCAAGAACATGTGTACAAAATTTCATGATAATCAGTCGAGTAGTTTTCGCGTGAAACCGTTACAAATAAACTTACATTCACATTTATAATATTATCAGGGATTCTTATTGTAATATACGTCATAGTATCATGTGTGTAAAGGAAGCCAGATTAGGTTCGCGTCTGACACCACTCGCACACTGTAGCTAGTGAGGCTTCACTGAAATACAAACGTGGCTACAACCTATGTCTTAGGTGAATATTTTTGTTTAACTGCAGAGATCCCAGGTTTATGTGTATTCATATAGATCATATCTCTTTAGACGTAACTAATTGTACGCTGTCACGCTGTGGTACATTGTGGTTAAATCTATATATATAAATAAAATTGGAGTGTCTGTTTGTAATATTAAAATAACCACATTTTACTACATGTATATGAATGTACATACGATACATACACAAAAATAACATTTTTACAATTTATGTCTGTCTGTCTGTTTGTTCTTCTTATCTCTGGAACGGCTGGATCGATTTCAACGGGACTTTCACTGACAGATAGCTGATATTATAGAAAAAAACTTAGCTACATTTTAGAATTTTGGAATTATAAAAAAACTCCACGTGGATGAAGTTTAATGAAATTTGAACTGAGCCAGTGGAATCTTTTTGAGTTTTTGAAGTATACACAAACCAACTTAACATTTTTCGGTAAATAGATTGCTAGTGACATTGACTCCTACGTCGTCTTACTGTCGTATAGTAGACGAGAATATTATATCTAAAAAGTCAAATTCAAGTTATTCATTGTTTACTAAGTGTACGTTCTGAACTTAAAATTAATCACATAAGTACTTAGACTGAGTGCTTTTTCTAAACATTGCAATTTTAGTAAAATAATTAGATAAAGGGTGAGTCATATTTAGTAGATATTAATAATTCTCTCATTTTCATATAGTTTTGTCTGAAAGACATTTTTTAACTGCACAGTAACGCTTTTCCCTTATCAATTTTTTTTTAATTTTTCTGTAAAAGTGTACAGGAATTCATTATTTTTTAAAATATTTGGTTATTTATTATATACTCTAATTACCATTTAATATGGGCTTTCACTGTGCCTTTTTTATTCCGGATAGTGAAAGGTCTAATACATATATACTTCGGTTGGTTCTATGGTAGATACCTAGTTTTGAAAATCTTAATATTTTCATTAGAGCAGAGACCTAAGTCCAACAGTGGACTATTTAAGGTACTTGACGATATGTTTGTAAGCAGTCTCAAATTAGCTCATTTCAGATTAACCAACCGTGTGAGAAAGGAAGGCTTATCTACTTATAAATGTATTACAAATAAGAAAGTAGTTTTCAATCTTCATCTTTCCTTATAATCCCAACAGGGTATGAGTACGCATTTTATCCGAACAAACTAGTCCCCAGAGGGTATTGCAAATAGTGAAGGATACAAACTCATAGAAAATAGCCTTTTTTGTATTGAGATGTATAGGGTTGGCAATATAATTCATGTTATATAAATTATTAGTAGTAGGACATTTGTCAGTCAAGTTAAAGTGGATTCGATTTAGAATTTTACGTCAAAGTGTGATATTCTCTTTAAAACTTTATTAGAAACACGTAAGTTGTTTACTTTAAATGAAGGTTTTTAGTAACAAAAAAAAGATATCACGAAATTGTATTTTTTTTAATAATTGTACTTCACAGATTATAAGATATATTTTTCATTTAGCGCTTAATAGTGGTGAAATAGTATTACACGTCTCTACTTAGTCTGGCCATAAATACTGTTACACTTAATTATAAAAAAATATTACATTTGAATTTCGAATCTGTCATTTTTATACGATTGTTCATTGTGTTTTCTCATTTTGGCGCCAATACATTGTAAAATATTTTGCGATATTAAAATGGTGTGGGGTGATAAAGAGAACCGAATCGGTGTGATAGCATTACACAAAGTAGGTATGGAGCCAAATGCAATTTTTAAAACTCTCCATACACTTGGTATTAGTAAAATGTTTGTGTACCGGGCTATTAATAGGTACAATGAGACCTCCTCTGTTTGTGACAGAAAAAGATCTGGCCGTCCACGTAGTGTTCGTACGAAAAAGGTGGTCAAAGCAGTAAGGGAAAGAATTCGAAGAAATCCTGTCCGAAAGCAAAAGATTTTATCTCGGGAAATGAAGATAGCACCTAGAACCATGTCGCGTATTTTAAAAGATGACTTAGGACTTGCAGCCTATAAGAGACGCACTGGCCATTTCTTAACTGATAATTTAAAGAAGAATAGGGTGGTAAAATCGAAACAACTACTGAAGCGGTACGCAAAGGGAGGTCACAGAAAAATTTTGTTTACGGATGAGAAAATTTTTACAATTGAGCAACATTTTAACAAACAAAATGACCGTATTTATGCTCAAAGCTCTAAGGAAGCTTCCCAATTAGTCGACAGAGTGCAACGTGGACATTATCCGACTTCAGTGATGGTTTGGTGGGGTGTTAGCTATGAAGGAGTGACTGAGCCATATTTTTGTGAAAAAGGTATCAAAACATCGGCACAAGTGTATCAAGATACCATTCTTGAGAAGGTAGTTAAGCCCCTTAACATCACCATGTTCAATAACCAAGTATGGTCCTTCCAGCAAGACTCGGCGCCGGGTCATAAAGCTCGGTCCACGCAGTCTTGGTTGGAATCGAACGTTTCGGACTTCATCAGAGCTGAAGACTGGCCGTCGTCTAGTCCCGATCTTAATCCGCTGGATTATGATTTGTGGTCAGTTTTAGAGAGTACAGCTTGCTCTAAACGCCATGATAATTTGGAGTCCCTAAAACAATCTATACGATTGGCAGTGAAGAATTTTCCCATGGAAAGAGTGCGTGCTTCTATTGATAACTGGCCTCATCGTTTAAAGGACTGTATTGCAGCCAATGGAGACCACTTCGAATAAGCTTTTTATATTTTTAATTGTTTTATATTTATGTATTAAACTGACACACTGTAAAAGTAATAAATGTTATTTGCAGTTAACAATTTTCTTTTTTCTTTATTACAATATTTATGGCAAGACTAGGTATATATTAATACGCGATACAAAAACTTTAATTCGCATTTTACGAAAATTGCGCGGACGCAGGAGCATAAAATTTGGCACACTTATAGTTTATGCGTTGGAGAAGTGCAGAACGCTAATATTTTTCAATAATAATGCTTATAAAGTACATTAAATCAATAAATAAAACATTACACACACTACCATACATTTCACACACACATACATACACAAGTATTTGTACACGCATACTTTCATTTTGTCCATAGACATAGAGTACTGACATAGACATATCAAAAAGAAAAGTTTTATTTGCCTCATTTTATATAAAAAAAAAATTAATAATAATGCATAATAAGTACAATAAATAAAACATTACACAAACCAGAATACATTTGACACACGCATACACAAGTATTTGTACACGTATACATACTCTGTGGTCAAATTGTTTCTTTTGTTTATTATAGACATAGTTGAATGTCAAACAGAAAAGATTTATTTGACGAATACTACGTGAAATACTGAGCGCTTATACAAATTTATGTAATTCTTTTTTTTTTTCTTTTTTTTTTAAAAAGACAACGCCCGCCTTAGGAATGAATCCTGTGTCGCGGGGGACTTTACAAACATACAAGAAACGGACACAAAGAACACCCAGACTCAGAACAACAATTTGTGGATCACACAAAGTGTTGTCCCATGTAAGATTTGAACCCACAACACTCAGCGAAGTGGAGAGCGGCGTGGCGACCTCTTAAACCACTAGGCCAATCGTGCAGTCAATAGTAATATATATAAGTTGTGTAGCAGCAACATACATTTAAATGTACACGGACTATCATTATATGCATAAAGAAAGTTCTGTAGCAGTAATCTGCAATAACAACATTCAGGTACAAAAAAAATATAATTTGCTATTGCTGGTTCTTAATGAAAGAACTTTAATTATGCCTCGACATAGAACATTAACGGCTCGGAGTTAGAGACAAAGAAGGAATATTTCTCTAAGAGGAAGGAATAATTCCCCATCAGTAGTATTCGATAGTAATATGAGTTTGAGAGATACATTTTAATGTGCTCTAAATGTCATTTAATGGATTTAGGATTCATTTTTGAATCTGAAGTGACTTTAGGCGACCGAACTGCATTCACTTCATGTTGTCACAAAGGTAAAGCATTATTACCACCCTTAAGTCAAAATGAATATTTTAAATCATTGTATAATGGACTTACTTCAAATGAACCTTCAATAAAAAGTAAATCAAAAAATTATTTTGAAAATATTAGGAAATATAATTCATGTTTAGCTATGGTTAGCTTAGAAGCCATAGTTGCTGAGACAAGGGGAGTGTATCATTTCAAAATACATGATGTTTTTTATCACAGATCTGGCCAAATGGCTGCCGCTTATAATCGCTCAGCATGTTATGCACAATTATATTTTTATGATGTTGACAGTTCTGTAGCAGCAATCTGTAGTAACAACATTCAGGTACAAAAAAAATATAATTTGCTATTGCTGGTTCTTAATGAAAGAACTTTAATAATGCCTCGACATAGAACATTAACGGCTCGGAGTGAGAGACAAAGAAGGAATATTTCTCTAAGAGGAAGGAATAATTCCCCATCAGTAGTATTCAATAGTAATATGATTTTGAGAGATACATTTAAATGTGCTCTAAATGTCATTTAATGGATTTAGGATTCATTTTTAAATCTGAAGTGACTTTAGGCGACCGAACTGCATTCACTTCATGTTGTCACAAAGGTAAAGCATTATTACCACCCTTAAGTCAAAATGAATATTTTAAATCATTGTATAATGGACTTAAAATGAACCTTCAATAAAAAGTAAATCAAAAAATTATTTTCAAAATATTAGGAAATATAATTCATGTTCAGCTATGGTTAGCTTAGAAGCCAAAGTTGCTGAGACAAGGGGAGTGTATCATTTCAAAATACATGATGTTTTTTATCACAGATCTGGCCAAATGGCTGCCGCTTATAGTCGCTCACCATGTTATGCACAATTATATTTTTATGATATTGACACTGACAAAATTATTGCTATTAATTATAGGTTACAAGAACGTATTAATCAAACATGTAACAACAACATAATGCGTAAAATTTCACTGGAATTGGACAAAACATTCCAAATAATTGAAGTTTTATTAAATTGGCCAGTTTTTACACATGGGCAATTGTATGTCGCAGTAAGTAGAGTTCGTTCATTCGATGGTTTAAGGTTTTATATATCCAAATATAACGGCCCAAGACATTTAGCAAACGATGAAAGAGTTTTTACAAAAAACATTGTTTTCAGAGAAGTTTTAAATCATTAATTAAATTATTGCAATATGCGATAAAAAATGCTCTAAATGGATAGTATTTTTAATGCATGATTTTTTTGTTTTGCATCTTCTTATAGCATGTTTTGTTTTAATAAACATTTTTTAAATAGGTATTCTTTATTTTACTTCTTTTTAATCTCATATAATTTGTTCAAAAAAGAGATTGGCAAATAACAGTCTTGGTCAAATCTGTGGTTATAGTAGTTTAGTTTTCGACAGTAGAACCTTAATAATGTTTGAATATTATATTTTAATAATGTATATTAAGTCACTTACAATTTGAATTTCGACCACTGGGCGACCACTAGTATTGATAATTGTTGCTAGGTAGTAGAGCCACGCTGATTTCAGCACGAGCAGGCCGGCTCGACCGGGGCAGTACTACCCTCCCACAGATTTCCAACCTAAAGCGCCAGCATCCGTGTTGTCGTATTTCGTTGGTGAGTGTGAGACCGGCGGCCCGTTGATGCTGGGGAGACAGTTTTCGTGGTAACTGTGTAAACCTTACACTGCCACAATGACTGTCATGCCTTTTACATCCCCAAGCGGAGCGTAAAAAAGCATCTCACTGGGCCGCCATAGTGTGGGTCACCATGCTGCGTTGTCTGTATTTGTAATGGGTATGGTGACCACAACTCTAGGATTCTATTCATGCTTTCCATTAGGACAGAGTGGAGTCATTTAGGCAGGCTGCTAATTTAAAAAAAAATAAGAAAAGTGGTGAAGTGGTTTTATATGTCCCTAATATTGATATTTGGCAACATAAAACTAATATAACCTCTTTATAAAAGTTTGCAACAGTTTAAAAACCTTCAAGAGGGCTTTATATATACATAGAGCAACGTACTTTTATTTAGTAATATTTTTTAAATATAATACTAATTGATAGAGTAAACTTACAATTTGTATTATCATAACGAACAAAGCAATAGTTATCAGTGGTTGACGATAGCTCCTCGTTGAAATAGATTAGACGCGATTTGGAAACAGACATTCGTAATTTTGGATGTTAACCTCTCTTAATAGTTTTGATTAGATGGTTTACCTCACTTGTGGCCTGGAGGGTAATTTATAGTTTGTTTGAGTGTTGAGAGACTTTCTTCTAAATATATCAGGACGTCTTTTGTTATTGTAAATATTTAAAACATATTCTTATTAAATGACTTCAAAAAAGGAGGATGTTCTATGTTCCACTGTATTTTTTTATATACATCGATTATTCCGTCAGTTGTGGACCGATTTTAAAATTTCTTTTTGTATTTGAAAGGGTATACTCTCGCGGTAATCCCATGTTCAATATGTTAGAATCTGGTAATGGAATCCCACAAAAATGGATGGCAATCCTAAAATTTTATGGGCACGTATTATGTTTTGAATATATTTTTGAACTACATATATGCAGTTAAGCTACGTCTTTTACGTTAACCGTGGGTTCATATTAGCTCGTGTTGCTGGACGAGGCGGGTAAATTGTTTGAGAGGATACTCTCTGCCCGCATCGTCCGGCACCTCTGCGAGGTGGGCCCCGATCTGTCGGACGCCCAATACGGGTTTCGAGCCGGGCGTTCGACGGTCGATGCTGTGTTGCGCCTGAGGGCCGTGACCGAAGAGGTGGTGAGCTGTTGCGGCGTGCTGCTGGCGGTGTCGTTGGACATCGCCAACGCATTTAATAGTCTGCCATTTAGCTGCATCAGGGAAGCACTCCACTACCACGGGGTGCCAGAGTACCTGAGGCGGCTTGTGGCAGACTATCTTGAGGAGCATACCGTCATGTACGAGGACCGAGATGGTATTCTGAGGCGGCGGCCCATGTCATGCGGTGTTCCACAGGGGTCTGTCCTCGGACCACTCCTGTGGAATATGGGATACGACTGGGCCCTTCGAGGTCGTCTTCCCCCCGGGCTGGGCGTAATTTGTTACGCCGATGACACATTGGTCACGGCCCGGGGGGAGAACTTTCAAGAGGCGGCGCGCCTGGTCACCGTGGGAGTCGACGGCAGGTGGCTCTTCGACGAGCACTTCCGACAGCTTACTCCAAAGCTGGTCGGCGCTGCTTCTGCCCTTGGGCGACTTTTGCCCAATGTGGGTGGAGCCAGCGTCGCGACGAGACGGCTATACACGGGGATTGTCCGGTCAATGGCGCTGTATGGTGCACCGGTGTGGGCGGCGGCTCAGACCGCCCAGAATAGGGCTCGCCTCTGGCGCCCTCAGAGGATATTGGCGGTTAGAGCCATACGCGGTTACCGCACCATGTCGACGGAGGCGGCGTGCGCCTTGGCCGGAACTCCCCCGTGGGATTTGGAGGCGGACGGCTGACTTCCGGGCGGGTAGCAGCATACGGCCCCCGCCCGAAGAGATACGCGAGTGGCGAGAGGCCGCTCGTCGAACCACGATGGCTCGTTGGTCGTCCCAGCTGGAGGCTCCACGTGCTGGCTTTGCCGCCGTGGAAGCTCTCCAGCCAGTCATCGCCGAGTGGGCAGGGCGGCAGGACGGGACTGACGAAGGTCCTTTCCGGGCACGGTTGCTTCGGGAAGTATCTGCACTCGGTCGTCAGGAGGGAATTGAGTCCCGGCTGTCACCACTGCGACTGCAGTGAGGACTCGGCTCAACACACGCTAGCGGTTTGTTCCGCCTGGGTGGCGCAGCGTGGGGTCCTCACTGCAGTTATTGGAGGAGATCTCTCGCTAGCGGCAGTCATACGCTCCATGGCCGGTAGCGACAGTTGTTTTACCGCGGTCGTAACCTTCTGCGAAGACGTAATTTCGCGGAAGGAGGCGGCGGAGAAGGCCCGGGAGGACGATATCCACTCGGACTCAATTCGCCGCCGGCGAGCCGGGCGGCGGAGGCGCGCATATCAGCGCCTCATGCCGCCTTGAGTATAGCCGCGGGTGGACGGGGCGGGTTTTCCCCTCCACCCGCTATAATGGCCAGCCGCGAGGAGGCAACGTCCGCGTGTGCCGTACGTCGCCTAAAATAGAGAGTTTATCCGCAGATGGTGCCCGCTAAAGCGGGCAGGCGCTAGGAGGGATCTGGATGTCCTAACAGCAGCGGTTCCCGGATCCCTTCTATCTCAGGCGCAGAGTGGCACACCGTGTGGTTTTAGTTGGTCCGATTCCGACACACCACCCCGCCGTAAGCGCCGGTGGGGTGACGGCCCGAGGGGGTCTCCACTCGTTAAAAAAAAAAAAAAAATGGTTTCATATTAGCAGTGTTACGTTGATGGTTAGAATTTAACCCTGTGAGAGCTAAGCTTGGGCATAAATGGGTTGGCAAGACTCTGACAATACCGTCTCATAGGAAAGCGATGTTATGCAATTCATATGTTAATTTTATAGAGTGAGTGAAATTTTTCTAATCTTTGGAGAAATCAAAGAGTGACACCATGAATGTAACACTAAAATTAACGCGAGGCAGCACTCTGCTCGTATGCATTGAAACCCACACATACCTAACCACATAACTCAACAAAAGTTCGACTGGTTTGGAACCGCAAAGAAAAAATCTGAATTGAGTTGAAGGAATTACCTCCTAAGCTTCCATAGCGTGGGTCGCCATACTGGAGTCTTCGTTCGCAGTGAGTGCGGCGACTACCGCTCTTGGATTCTATTTATGCTTTCTATCAGGCAGAATAAAGTGGCTTTGGTAGGTCTCCTATTTAAAAAAAAAATTGGCAATATACTGATAAATGTACCGCCCTAAATACAGGGAGAAAATAGTTGTACACTCTATTAAACAAGATGGCAACGCGAATACAAAAACACTAAGCGTCCCTAAGTCAAAATTAACTTATCCAACTATTAAAAACCCAAACACTTTGAATGTGATTAAGTTACAGACGTATACGTCAAGAAATATCGTATAATATACATTTATCCACAACCTAGAACCACCCTCTATAACAAGCGATAAATATTTATCGTCTTGGGGTGAAGTGTTTTGAATTATGAAATTTAAATACGGAAGCAATGTTGTATAAGACTAATGGGTATTGATATGAAATAAAACGAGTTCGAAGTATGAACTGCTTTGGGTAAAAAATATACTTGTTTTCATCAGGGTTCTTTGTCGCTGTTCTTTAGTAAACTACTTCTGGACATCAGCCTCTCCAAAAGAAGGTTTTGTCTTATATTATCACACTGACCAGACGGGTGACTCTCCTTCAAGTTTTCCTTCTTTTTACGATGCCATTGTTACGCGTAGTTTCCACCTTACTATATAGACACGGCAGATGACACTATATTCTCTTAATTTTAGTCAGGGTATACTAAATAATTGCTCTCAATTGAATTTACAAAAGCTTTCAATCAATCGAGCTAACGAATAACATTTACAAATTGATACACAAAACCCTGTTTCCAATCCGACATTGATAATCTAATTACGGTAGTCATCGTATGCCTAAATTTTGTTCATAGTATTGTAATTCTATATATCGAGTTTTGTTTCATGTCAAATATTTTATGTAGTTATTCAAAGTAGTTAAACAAAAATTGAAAAAGTATTTAATGTTGTTTTCTTTTGTGAATAGCAAGTCAAAACCTACACGGCTTATTTCTAAATTCTCATATTATGTATAAGTTATGTATACAGAAACAAAACAAATGTTTGGTTTTTTATACAAATATTTGTTTAAGGTCGGAACTGAACCTCTGAGTCAACAGTCAGAAGCACTAACCACTAGACCAACTGACTAGTCGTCTAACTGAGCCTTACTCAATATCGAAAAGGTAAAAATTACTGTGTGTGACATTTCTATTTATTATAAATTTTGTTTTTTTTTTCTTGTGTAAATAGAGGTTACATCACTAATTCCTTCAATCATAAAATACTTGTTCAAAAAAAATGTTGTCTATTTTTATCTTATACCTTTTTATCGTCATATCATTTTCCGTGTATATTTTTATAAAATATATTATTGTTAAAGACATCCGACTCGTCGTATCAGGTGAGTTTCAATTGCCGTGTTCACGCCAAGGTGACATTACGGTACGTTTACATTAGGTTACGTAAATACGCCGCTGATTTCGAATATAACCCGTAGGCGTAGACTTTGCCGTTTGATCAGTACGCATGAATACCTACAGAAATCTTATACTCGCTGTTTTTGGAAGAGTTTTATTTGAAAAATAAGAAAAAGTTTCGATATTTTTTTTCCATTGTTTTACTGTTCGGTTTTTTAAGATCGTGGCCGAGGTGTATTTTATCAGTAATATGTTTAGATATATATCAGAAGTCTACTTTACAAATTAGAGGCTGTTTCTTTTCTTGGACGTGGATATTAATGATTATTTTATTTATTTTATTGTAAAATTTTAATTAACATAGTTTTGGGACTAAACTATACTAAATGAGTCATTGAGTACCTTTCTAAGTCAGTCCGTTTATCAAACTTTCTACCGTGAAACTCTTAAAATATTGGTCGAAATCTTGGATCAAATTCTACGGACATTAGAACATTTATTATGGAATCAATATTGCACATCTACATACAATAATTTAGTATATGTAGTTTCTTTAAGTATTCTTTATGTTGGGCATATTTCGAAATTTTAATTTTAAATAAATAAATGTTTCGGACATTGACACACAACGCCATCTAGTTTCATACCAAGCAGTGCTTATATTATGGTAACTAGACTGACTTATAGAATACTTATATACTTTTTCTTGTAAATACATACATATTGACTTGACTGCACAGTTGACCCAGTTGTATAAACAGTCGTCACGCCGCTTTTTACTGAGCTGAGTGTTCAAACCTCACATGGGATAACACTTTGTGTGATCCACAATTTCTTGTTCTGAGTCTGGATGTTCTTTGTGTGAAAAAAAGTATAAATAGAAAATATTCAAACTTCGAAACAAACATTTGAAGATCATACAAACATTTGGCCCAACCCGTTAATTTAATCCGAGACCTCAAGCACAGCAGTTACATTCGCTACCATTGAACCATCGAGGCAGTCAGTTTATGGTCAGAAAGCTCACTCACTCTCTCTCTCTCTCTCACTCAATTTGCGTAAAAATTCGTGTAGTAATTCATCATCATTATCTTTTAAGAGTTTCTTTATTCAAGCAAAATAAAATGACAAACTAGGTTCTTACGCAAAATAAAAAGGCAATTTAGTTCTTCAGACAAAAGAAAATGGCAACCTGAAAATGGTTTTTGTGACGTCAGAAATCATTAATAAAGTTACTGTTTTCAATATTTCCCTTTTACCAAATTTCATCTTTAAAAATTTAACTTTTTTATACAACTTACACTGTTCGAGGGACAGTTGCTATATCAAAAAATTCACACTTTCTCGATGATGTAGTGATAGCGTTTGGGACTGCTGAATTTGGGTCTCAGGTTCGATTCCCGGGTCGAACAAAATACTTGTATAATCAGTAAATACTTCTTTCGAAATTATACACAAGACACACCTAAATGTTTCCAATGCATAATAAGTATGTATTTACAAAAAAAAAGTATGTTTGTATTTATATCAGTTGCTTAGTACAAGCTCTGCTTAGTTTGGGACTTGATGACGTTGTGTGTAAGATGTTTGAAATATTATTTATTATATATTTAAATATTATTCATTCTAATTGCTTAAAGATAAGTCTATGAAAACATGGTAGTTTATTTTAGTTATGTATGTAAATATTAAAAAAAAAATACATTTCTGTATACGACAATTTGCATATAATACTAATAGTCCCAAGTTCACTTACAACGTTCTATCTAGAAAAAAAATCGTTGTAACAATCCGTCAACAATATACAACATACAGTATCTTGATGTATTGTCTTTAAAGGCTAAGATTTACGCAACTAAAACTCATTAATTTGTGACCTCACTCTCAATGAAAGATATTTATTCATCATTTAATGCGAGAGGCATGGCACATTCTATTCACACCTCGCATTCCTACAAGAAAATGCACTTCATTATTGCATACCATCTTTAGCACTCAGATGACATCTTTAAATGTCATTAAAACTTTAAAACCACGATCTAAACATTTATGTCTCCAACACTCACGTGTAAACGAAACCCTTCAATACTTATCGTGCGTGATACTTTCACAAACTGTCATTTACAACCCGCATTCCCTATTTCACTTACCCCAGAGGATATCCGTAAAAGTTAAACTCGAATTTATATTCCCTCATATTCCGTATCACCGCAAAAAGATTTCTAGTTTTCAATATCAATAACCCTAAAATTGTCAAGCGATAAAATGTTATGTGTGCCACTAAGTATTTGCCACTATCGTATAATAACTGTCTCTCCTTTCTTTGGAAGGTAGCGAAATCATTTTTTCGCTAATACACGTACTTGCGGAGGTACTTTAAACACCCTTTCACGTGACGGGAAATCTTCCCCTTTCAATGAAGCCCCGAAAACCTCGTCTACATAATAATATACTTAGTGAAAGTGGAGTCTTCCACACTGGAACGCGTTGCGAATACAAAATGTACAGTTTGATGTGATGTCTCAACTATGTTTTTATTCTTGTATTTTTCTAGTTAAATAAGAAAACTTTAAACTAACATTGCATCGTGTAGGCACAACGTGCGTTGTGAGTGCGTTTGTGTGATTGGGTGCGTTCATACACGTGTGCTAGCATAAGTGTGAGCGAGACGCCACTGCCTTAAATTATTTTAAATACTTTGAACGGAACCTCTAACTTCTGTATGTCATCTACTATCCTTTATCACACCAAACTTCAGAACTAAGTTATTGAGTTATGTAGTTTCATATAATGAATTTATTGTATGGTTTTAGTTTGGGGTCGACAGTAAATAGAGATCGTTAACCCATCTATAACACGTTAATTAACACATCTATATATTTACACGGGTATTTAAAATAATAGTTGTTTTAATGAAAGTTTGCATGAATGAATATTTATTGAAAGTACATTTTTTTTTCTATATTAAGAGCCTGCCAAAGTGGCTCTACTCTGCCTGATAGAAAGCATGAATAGAATCCAAGAGTTGTGGTCACCATACTCATTGCAAATGCAGACAACGCAGTGTGGTAACCCATACTATGGCAGCCTAGTGAGATGCTTTTTCACACCCCGCTTGGCGACGTAAATGGCATGACAGTCATCGTGACAGTGTAAGGGTTACACAGTTACTACGATAACTGCCCCACTCCTGCATCAATGAGCCTTCGGTCTCGCACTCACCAATGAAACACGACAACACAGATGCTGGCGCTTTAGGTTGGTCTTCTGTGGGAGGGTAGTACTGCCCCGGTAGAGCAGGCCCACTCGTGCTGAAATCAGCTTGGCTCTACTACCTAGCAACATATAAATTACGACTTTTGAATGTACATATATTTGCGCAGTTATGCTATGTTTACATTTGTTTAGTGGTGTTTATATTAAGAATAATATCTTTATATATATAATTCTACTACGTGTGTGTGTCACGGAACTCCTCCGAAACGGCTGAACCGATTCGAATGTTTTTTTTTTTTTTGTATGCGTTTGGGTGGCGCCCTGGATGGTTTAGATTCACAAATCGACCCGGCACAAAAGTTAAAAAAATAAATAAAAAATCCCGCAGCACACAGTTTGCCGAGTCAGCTAGTTCATTATAAAAAGTTACAATATAATTACAGTTTATAGGTTATAACAAAAAAAACTATATATATAAAATTGACATGCCCTAAAAAAAAATTAAAAAAACTATGGCTTCTAATTTGGCAATCTATTAACTTTTGAATCTCACTCTCTCACTTTCTTCACAACGAGACTCGATAAATTCCGAGATATTTTGTATTATTTTATTGTCTTTCTCGAAAATTGGTTACTAAAATTTGCACTTTCCATCACAGTCCACAAGAATCTAATTTGATGAAACGACACAATTTATAAGAAAAAACTACGTGTGCTACTAAAATAGTGTTTTGTTTTGTGATTCTAATACCATAGACAAGGTGACATACTCGTAGAATCAGAATGCACTTTGTGATAAGACGGTAAAGGTAGCATGTCTATGGAAGCAGGATCTTCTGGAATAAATTCAATTTACTAAAACAAACTCCAAGCACTAGTAAAACATCAGCAGAAACGTAACACGATGTTACTATCACTTATTTTACTCATGTCGATCTTTCTGCAGGTGTAGGAGGATCAACAGAAACCATGGGGATAGTTCTACCCCAATTTAGTGTTTCAGATTCCAAAAGATACCTCTATTCCCATCCCCTTTTGTTACTAACTAAATTAATTACTAGTAGTAGAGCCACACTGATTTCAGTACGAGCGGATTGGCTCGACCGGTGGCAATACTACCCACCCACAGAAATCCTGTCCCTGGAACTTGTTTGTGCGTATCATCTGTATGCCGACAACCTACAGCTCTATTCACAGAATAAAGTGGAAGATATTTCGATAGCAATACAAATGATCAACCACGATCTGGAAATAATCAACACGTGGTCTAAAAGGCTTGGTTTATCAGTGAACCCCACAAAATGTCAAGCTATCGTAGTGGGAAGTCACCGGTCGATAAGCAGAGTTGACACTAAGACTCTCCCGGCTATTACTTTTGATGGGACTATCATACCTGTGAGTGGATCGGTGAAAAATTTAGGTTTACACCTCGATTGCACACTAACCTGGCGTGAACATGTTGCAAAACAGTGCCGGAGGGTTACTGGGACACTTCGGGCTCTACATCGTCTGAGAAATTTCCTGCCCGTAAAAACCAAGACTATGCTTGTGCAAACTCTTATCTTCCCTTTAATCGACGATATGGTGATGTGTACTGCTACGACCTGAATGTAGATCTTCTCAATAAATTAGACCTTCTTCTTAATAACTGCATTCGATTTGTTTATAATCTCCGTAAATATGACCATGTATCCTCTTTCCATTCGCAGCTCAATGGGCTACCAATTCGTCTTCGCCGAAAATTACGCGCGCTCACTGTTCTATTCTCTATACTTAATAGCCCATCTTCGCCAACATATTTAAACTCTTATTTCCAACTCTTATGTAGCAATCATGACAGAAAGCTTCGGTCCTCTAAGAACCTTCTCCTTCGTTACTCCTCCCATACATCTGAGTTTGTTGGTTCATCTTTCTTTGTGCAGTCCGTTCTTCTCTGGAATGAGCTTCCCCTCGAAGTCAGGATGGCTACTGTTTAGAAGCGGCATAAACAGAGTTTGTCGATCGCTCGATAGATGGCGTTTATCATATTTTCTGAATCGCGATATATTTTGTTTCGCATGGCAGGTTAAATACGCCAGATGTTTAATGTTTAAAAAAAACCTATCAAGGCACATGTGTTGGTTGCTATATTTGTGTGAAATATACAGTATAGTGCGATACGGTGGTTTTAATCGAATCACCCCCAGTGACGCGACAGTGGTGACAATGAGCGCCCTGCGTACATAACTGGTCCTTCGAAGCCGGATCTTGGAGCCTGGCTGAAGAGGGCATTTTCAGCGGGGAAACCTGCTGGCGTCGGAGACGCGCACCTATGGGCAGTGGATCGCTGCTCGGGGCGCCATCATTCCCAGGTTGGGAAGTCATCACAGCGAGGTAGTGCGACGACGAAGCAACTGGGAAGTGAAGGCGAGGTATCACACCGATACCAAACAAGGTGCATCTTCGGTGACGCGGGCCTGAACTAGAACTGGAACATTCTGAAACTAAAGTGAGGTACCATAAAACTGTAAGTGTTTGAACATTTTACTTCTTAGTATCAAAGTGAATAAGACTTAGTAAATTTAAAGTTTGTAGTGTATGAACAGTAAAAAATTACAAGTGTTTAGGACTTAGAATAATTCTCTAAAAAGTGAAGTAACGGCGAAGCTATGCTCGATTTTTGTCAGAGTGTTTAAAATAAAAAGACTTAGAAAAATTTGCACAAAAATCTTCAACACTTAGAAAAGTTTAGCTGAAATTAAAGAAATATTACAAGTGTAAAAGACATAGAATAATTTCATCATGGAAGCATACAACAAAGTTCAAATAAATTCCATGAATAGTATTATACGGAATAGGACGAATCTTAAAAAATCACCTAAGGATAGAATCACTAAAGTCTATGTTACCGTAAGGTTAGAAAATCTGGAAGTGAAGTGGATATCTTTTTGTGAAATTCACAAGAAAATAATTAGTGAAATTGATGAAACGGAATATAATACATCACAATATAGTACTGCGGGAGTTTATGAGAGGACAGAGGATTTGTATTTGGACTATAAAACGGAACTGAACGAAATCTTCGCGACATTAAATAAAGTTGATGCGTCTGAAAATTGTGTATGCTTAAGTGAAGGGTCTAAGTCGACCTCTGATGTCAAGCTTCCAAATATTTCCTTGCCGATGTTTTCGGGTCAATATGTTGATTGGGTCAGCTTCCGAGACTTATTCTTATCGTTAATACACAACAATCAGTCATTGGACGACGTTCAACGTTTGCAGTATTTAAAGAGTCGTTTGACTGGGGAGGCTGAACAGCTTTTGAAAAATGTAGCCATTACCAGTGTAAATTATAAAACGTGTTGGGAGCAATTAAACAATCGATACAATAATAAAAGATTTATGGCCAATTCAGTTTTGAAAAGATTTTTTAGTCAAAAAAATATTACCGTTGAATCAGCCACAGCGCTTAGAGAACTATTAGATTCAAGCAGCGATTGTTTGAATGCTCTCGGAAATTTAGATATTGATGTGGTACTCATGGGACATTATTGTTTTATATATTTTAAGTTTGAAATTAGATGCAGAATCCAGAAAGTTGTGGGAAGCGCGACTTTGCGAATTTTCTGAAGAACTGCACACATGGGATCAGTTCAAAAAATTTCTAGAACAACGTTTTCGCTCCCTTGAATTTCTGGATAATAAAGGTTCAAAAAATAATACTACTAAAGGTGCTTCTGTCAAAACTTTATATGTTGCTACAAGATTGTCTTTATTGTAAATCAGATCACAAAATCTGTCACTGCAAAAAGTTTAGTAATGAAAATGTCACCTCACGTCGTAGCTTCATCCAATCAAACGGGTTATGTTTTAATTGTCTCGGGTCAGGTCACGCGGTTTATGCCTGTCATTTGCCGACAAGATGCCGAATATGTAAACGGAAACATCACTCCTTATTACATACTGGGGATGCGTCAGCAGTTTCAGCTGACTCAAAAGAAGATATTAAGCAATCAGTTGATACTAAAGAAAACCAAACCAGTACAGTAACCAATTGTGCCGCTGCTGGTAGCAGCCAAGATTTATTGCCCACGGCTTTAGTTAAGGTGAAAGGTACAGGAGTTATTTTACGTGTTTTGCTTGACCAATGTTCACAAGCTTCATATATAACGGAATCGGCCGTACAACTCCTTGGGTTGAAGAAACATACCTGCTACAACACCGCACTAAGGTTGGGGGAAAATGAGGAAGGTAAGAATGCATTGACCTCAAAATATATTGTGTACCCTAAATTGCAATCAATGCATGATCCTAACTCAATTGTAACCGTTAAGGCTCATGTTCAAAAACGTATTACATCAGTCTTACCAACACAACCAATAGGTTTTCCACTGTGGCCATACATGGAAAACAAGAAGCTAGCAGAATATAGATAGAAGATATAGAAGAATGTTGTTGGGTTCTTCAGTGTTTAGTAAAATTATAACACAAGGACTTAGCAAAGGACCGTCAGGTTCTTTGATAGCACAAGATACAACCTTAGGGTGGATCCTGTCGGGAGAAGTACCAGGAAATAAAAATTTAGCAAGTAACAAGAGCCATTGTTACTTATCCCTCCAAGAAGACCAAAATTATTTAGAACGATTTTGGAAAATAGAAGAAGCGGTAGTCTCTAAAAAACACTATACAGAGGAAGAAGAAGAATGCGAAGCATTTTACAAGAAGACTACAGTAAGAGACCCTTCTGGTCGTTATATTGTTAGACTGCCTTTCAAAACTACTGAACGAAACTGCATAAATGGTCGAACAAAGGATATTGCATTACGCAGGTTTCTTAGTATAGAGAAAAGGTTGGACCAGAATTTCGAGTTGAAGAAGAAATACTCGGAGGTAATTAACGAATATCTCGAACTCGGTCATATGGAACCTGTACCGGCAGACGTAGTGAATCGAGAGGATGTTGTATATCTTCCTCACCACGCTGTTTTAAGGGAAGACAAAACTACCACCAAGGTTAGGGTAGTATTCGACGCCTCTTGCTTGGGTCGAAATGAAGTGTCACTTAATGGTGAATTGATGACGGGTCCAACCCTACAAGCGGATTTGCGTCACACTGTAATGAGATGGCGTACATACCCGATTTGCCTTGTTTCGGATATAGTGAAAATGTACCGACAAGTACTTGTTTCTAGTGAAGACGTGGATTTTCAACGTTTATTGTGGCGTTCGAACAGTACAGAAGAAATCAAACATTTCCGTCTTCTAAGAGTAACGTTTGGAACTGCAGCGGCTCCGTACCTAGCCGTTAAGACGTTACACCAACTTGATGAAGATGAAGGCGATGCGTACCCTGTCGCGAAGTCCATCGTTACGCAGAATTTTTATATGGATGACATGATGGCTGGCTGTCAAACTATATCTGAAGGTAGAGAAAATTATGAACAAATGACGGCACTATTAGCAAAAGGAGGTTTTGAGTTGCAAAAATGGACAAGCAACAGCGAAGAATTATTGAAATACATCAACTTAGGAAAGCATCAAGAAGAAAGCCATGAACTAAAAATCGATAATGTAATCAAAATTCTGGGACTTACCCGGTGTCGAGAATCAGATGAATTCGCTTACACAGTAAAACTACCTGTTTCAAAAACACCTGAAACAAAGAGAAACGTTATCTCCCACATATCTATGTTGTTTGATCCCTTGGGCTGGCTCGCACCTGTAATCATAAAAGCGAAAATATTAATACAAAAATTGTGGTTGTCCGGTATAGATTGGGATGAAGAATTGCCATGCACATTATTAAACGAATGGCATACTTACCGAGATGAACTTAAAAATCTAGTTCCATTTAGAGTACCTAGATGGCTGCGAACATCACTTGGTGATTCAATAGAATTGCATAGATTCAGTGATGCGTCTAGTCTTATGGTGCAGTAATTTATATCCGTGTCGATGATAGCCAAGGTGGCGTCTATTCTCGTTTGGTAACTGCAAAAACAAAGGTCGCACCCATTAAACAAATTTCTATTCCTCGTCTGGAACTATGTGCTGCAGTTTTGCTAACTAAATTGTTGCGCGAGGTTTCGGAGGTGTTGAATATTGAAAGACATCTCATTTATGCATGGACAGATTCATCAATAGTTCTGGCGTGGTTAAGTAAACATCCATGCAATTGGCAAACCTTTATAGCAAATAGGGTGTCTGAAATATTATCCGTAGTCGGTAGTAGTCAATGGGGTCACGTTAAGTCGGCTGTGAATCCCGCAGATTGTGCATCCCGAGGAATGAATCCAACGGAGTTAATCACAAGTACATTGTGGAAGGAGGGACCCTTGTGGTTGAAGGATAAAGTTATCAACCACGAAAAACGGCAAGAATACAAAACGGAATTAGAACAAAAAACCAAGGTAATTAGTCTAGCAACTACAGACCCAGAAGAGCTGGCAGTATGGTCGAAGTTTTCATCATTAACTAAATTAATTAGAGTCATAGCATACTGTAGACGGTTTTTAAATTTTAAAAGGGTTTCTGTCAAATTCAAGTCGTGGTTATCAACAAAAAAACTAAACGATGCACTTCTTGTATGTGTTAAGCATTGCCAAGGGCAATATTTTGCTGCAGAACTCGACAGTCTGTTGAAAATTAAAACAGTTATTAAGAAAAATATACTTACCTCCTTGAATCCATTTATAGACCACGATGGCATAATGAGAGTTGGTGGACGGTTAGACAGAGCTGCACTCGAGGAAGGTATGAAGCACCCGATAATTCTTTTTTTTTTTTTTTTTTTTTATACCACGACGGTGGCAAACAAGCATACGGTCCGCCTGATGGTAAGCGGTTACCGCAGCCTATGAACGCCTGCGGCACCAGAAGCATCACGTGCGCGTTGCCGACCCTTTAAAAACCTATTTACCCCCTTCTTGAAGAGCCCCATGCTGTAGTTTCCAGGGAAAACCTCGGCAGGGAGCTCATTCCATAACGGGATTGTTCGCAGGAGAAAATTTCTCTGAAACCGCACTGTGCGCGACCATTTAGGTTCCAATGTATGTGGATGAGCTCCCTGACGATGGCGAGCGGTGCGATGGTAGAAAGTGGCTGTGGGCATCATATCAAACAATTCTTCAGAACACAGCCCATTGTAGAGACGATAGAGCACACACAAGGAGGCAAAGTCTCTCCTAAGACTTAGTGACTCGATACCGTCTGTGAGATAAGGATCGTCGACTATTCTCACAGCACGTCTCTGAACTGAATCGAAAGGCTCAAGCTGGTACTTCGGTGCTCCCGCCCAGAGATGACAGCAATACTCCATGTGAGGTCGAACTTGTATTTTGTAAAGTAGTAGCCTTTGTGCCGGTGTGAAGTATCGCTTCGCTCTATTCAGAACACCAAGCTTTTTTGATGCCAGCTTGACCTTCTCTTCCAAATGAGCTCGAAATTGGACGTCACTGGAGATGTAGACACCGAGGATTCCAATACTCTGTGAGATGGTAAGGGGTGTATTCTGAAATTGTGGAACCACAGTGAACGGGGTTTTCTTAGCGGTAAACGCACAGACTTGTGTCTTAGAGGGGCTAAATTGGACCAGGTTATCCCGACCCCAATCGGAGACTCTGTGTAAGGTGCTCTCGATTTGAGACACAAGTTGTTCGCGACTTTCTACTACAACGGTACGAGAGATGTTAGCTCGGCCCGTGTAATACGCATCTCCAGTACTGTCGTCCGCATAACAATGGATACCATCCGTGGACAACATATCATTGATATGCAGCAAGAACAGCGTTGGAGATAGCACGGAGCCTTGCGGGACACCAGCGTCATGTCCATGCTATCGGAACAGCTACCATCGACGACGGAATTATGCGTCTGCCGGACAAAAAGCTAGCCACCCACTTGTACAAACCCTCGGGCAGGCCGTAAGATGGTAACTTCGATAGAAGACCCCTGTGCCAGACCCGATCGAACGCCTTTGCTATATCCAGGCTAACTGCCAAAGCCTCACCTTGACTCTCAATGGCTGAAGCCCACCGGTGAGTGAGATACACTAGAAGATCACCAGTCGAGCGACCGTGGCGGAAACCATACTGGCGGTCGCTGATCAAATCGTGCTCCTCTAGGTAACTGAGGAGCCGTGTGTTGATCACACGCTCCATCACCTTAGAGAGAAGGGAAGTTATAGCTATAGGCCTGTAATTCGATGGGTCCGATCTATCACCCTTTTTTGGCACTGGATGCACATGGGCAGTCTTCCACGAAGACGGCACTTGCCTTTTGCGGTAGGAAAGTGCGAAAAGTCGCGTTAGTACAGGGCACAACTCAGGAGCACACTGCTTGAGCACCACTGCAGGTATGCCGTCTGGCCAACTCGACTTATGAACGTCTAGGCAGTTTAGTTCCCGCCGCACTTCTCTTTGCGAAATGTGTATTTCCGGCAAAGAGTGTTGGCACGGCGGGTTAGTAGGCGGTACCGCACTTCCATCCTCGTTCATGGTCGAGTTTGAGGCAAAGAGTTGCCCAAGTAGGTCGGCTTTCTCTTTGGCACTGTGGGCCAAGTTACCATCAGCATTTCGCAATGGTGGTAAAGACGACTGGCAAAAGTTTCCCTCGGCCGCCTTAGCAAGAGACCAAAAGGCACGACTCCCAGAGGGGTAGCCCGTAAGTCGCTCACCAATCCTGCCGATGAAATCGAATTTGGCTCTGGCAATTGTCTTTTTGCAGGATCTCGAGGCAGCATTTAGTTTGCGTCTCACATCAGAGATGTTCGGATCCTTATTAGCACGGGCCGTGGTCCAAGCCCTGTAGGCAGTCTGCTTGACTAGTCTGGCTTCCTGGCAGAGCCGGTTAAACCACGGTCGCTTTTGTTTTCCCGCAGCTACTGATGAGTTAGGAATAAAATACTCCATACCCACCAGGATCGTCTCAGTGACAGCGGCTGCGCAGGGGTCGGGGTCTTCTGACGCGAAACAAAGCTGCCTCCACGGGTACGATGCGTAGAATTCACGCAATCCATCCCAGTCTGCTGATTTATATTGCCACATGCGGCGCAAATCAGCTGTGCGAGGTGGAATATGCCGCGCGCATGGGACTACGGTCCGGACGAGGCAGTGGTCGGATGAGCCGAGAGGTGCGTCCACTGTGATAGTGTAGTCGTCCGGACGCGTCGTCAGCAGAAGGTCCAGCAAAGAGTGCGCATGGCTCTCAATATCAGGTATTCTTGTTGGGAAATGTACCAGTTGTGAGAGGCCATGGGCCAGAGCAAATTCATGAGTAGACCTTCCCGCAAAGTCGGTGGATCGAGAGTTTAGCCACTCACAGTGGTGGGCATTAAAGTCTCCTAAAATCACCAACTCAGCACGGGGGTACTGCTCAAGAACTTTGTCAGTCGTCACTTGCAGGTGCTCAAAGAGTGCTCTAGTCTCCCTGTCGCCGCTATGAGACCTGTATAGGCACGCATAGATTCGAGTCTGACCTCCGTAGTCTACGCGCACCCACATTACTGACAGGTCCCTGTCTTCATAAAAATGAAGACGGCGACAGCAGATATCCTCCCGGACGTACATGCATACACCGGCACGTCTCAGGAATTTGTGTTCGAGTTTGTAGCCGGGGTAGTGTAGGTATGATGTATCGGCCGGGCAGGATATCTGTGTCTCCGTAAGAAATAAGAGGGTCGGCTGCGCAATCTCCAGATGAAGGTGGACTGCGTTCAGGTTGGAGTGAAGTCCCCTGATATTGCAGAAGTCCATGTACGTGGAAGAGGATGCCGCTGTAGATACTCTTTTTCTACTTTTCTTTGTCATTTTTTTTGGGGGGTTCAATTGGTTTGTGAGGATTTACTGTGTTGACAGCTAAGGGGACAATGGGGCGGTGCCAATCCGCACATGGCTGATGCGGGTAGTGCGATTTGTCGGCGCGGCGTACGAAAGGGCCCCCGCTCCCCTCCTGCAGCAGCAACCGGGTTCCACTCCGGTCTCCTCCTCCGGCACGACTACTACTGCAGGGATTTTTCGCAGGCTGGCGGTTCGGCCTCCCAGGGTGGAGGTTGTAGTGATCCCTGGGTTCGGGAACCCATCTATCCTGCGGGCGGCCAGCGGACAACCGTTTCAGCGGGTCTTCCTGACCGCCGCGCCCACATCCCGCGCCCACACGAGCCAGTAGCAGTATTATAAGCACCACTGGTCCCCCGTTGTCAAAACAGCGAATCCTCTAGAGCTCTGGATACCTTACTCACCACAGGAACACAGCACTGCCGAAAGAGGCTGTGCTATTTGGCCGTGGTCTTCTGTAAGGCGGAGGTCCTTCCCCAGTCGGGCTGCTCTAATGTTTGAGCGGAAAATATCGCGCTATGCCCTACCTCTCCAGGAGCTCTCATTCTACCCGCAAAATCACACTTTACGGAGATGGTTATAGCCGATGCCCATAAAAGAACTTTACACGGGGGACCACAAGTGATGGTTAATTTCCTGCGATCTGGGTATTGGATTCTCGATGTGAAGAATAAGGTTAAGTTCTTTGTTCGCAAGTGTATATCTTGCATTCGTCATGCAGCTAAGGTCCAAGAACAATTTATGGATCAGTTGCCAAAGTCACGCGTTAACCCCAGTCGTGCCTTCCACCAAAGTGGAGTGAATTATGCAGGCCCTATTAATCTTAGATCTGCAAGGGGCAGAGGACATCACGCATACAAAGGTTATATATGCCTGTTTGTATGCATGGCTACCAGAGCTATACATCTCGAAGCGGTGAGTGACTTGAGTACCAAAGGTTTTTTGGCTGCTTTTAAGCGTTTTGTCACCAGACGCGGTCATTGTGCAGACTTATACAGCGACAATGGCACTAACTTTGTCGGGGCAGCCAAGGAGTTGAAGGAGTTAGTAGTAATCGAAAGATCTAATGTAGCTAAGGAGATAGCGGAGTGGTTGGGGGATAATGGTACCAACTGGCACTTTATACCTCCACACACTCCTCAATTTCGGAGGACTGTGGGAGGCCGGTATAAGATCCACAAAGTATCATCTCAAGCGTGTTATTGGAACCAATACCTTAACTTACGAAGAGATGGCTACTGTGTTGGCCCAAATCGAGGCATGCTTAAACTCTCGCCCCATGTCTCGTGCGATTGACAATTGTCAAGATCCAGCTCCGCTAACGCCTGGACATTTTTTAGTAGGAGAGCCTCTGGTAGTTGTACCAGATTTAAACTATGAACAGTCCAACATCAACAGCCTAAAACGATTACAGTTGACTCAACGAATGGTGCAGGATTTCTGGCGACGCTGGTCGCGCGAATATCTAACACAATTTCTAAATCGATACAAGTGGACTCACCAGGTTCCAGAACCTGCAATTGGTGACCTGGTCTTGGTAAAGGAGGATGGCCTGCCACCTGCTCAGTGGCTTTTTGGTATCGTAGAATAAAAATATCCGGGTTTGGACGGAGTTACACGCGTTGTAAGTTTAAGGTGTAAAAACGCTGTAATAAAACGACCCATTGTAAAATTGTGCGTGTTACCTATTAACACAGTACAATAACCTTGTTTTGTAATATGTTATTGTTAAGTAGTTGATAAGTTATTACTAAATATTGTCTATTTTTTTTGTGAAGTGTCATCATTTTAAGATGTAAGCACTAGTTAGTATTAAATATTTCGTATATTGTTAATTAAATTTTACCAAATACTACTTTAATATTCCCATGCGAAGCCATACTTACATAATTGTTATGGACAAATTAGTATTTTCCAATTTTTGTTTCAACTTCATAATTTGTCCATGGAGGGCGGTATGTTTAGAAGCGGCATAAACAGAGTTTGTCGATCGCTCGATAGATGGCGTTTATCATATTTTCTGAATCGCGATATATTTTGTTTCGCATGGCAGGTTAAATACGCCAGATGTTTAATGTTCAAAAAAAACCTTTCAAGGCACATGTGCTGGTTGCTATATTTGTGTGAAATATACAGTATAGTGCGATACGGTGGTTTTAATCGAATCACCCCCAGTGACGCGACAGTGGTGACTAGGGATGTTCATATAAAAAAAATATCGATATTTTTATCGATATAATTTATCATAGTGTTCTATCGATACTTTACGATATATCGTACAAATATATCGATATTTTTCATATATCGTAAATTATTGGTATTACACCACTCGGTAATAATAAATAAAATAAATACTTGCTTTTGCTCGCCCGTCACTAGCCTATGTCACTCGGGAATAACGTAGCTTTAGTGAAAGAATTTTCAAAATCGGTTCAGTGTTTCTGTGATTAACACGTTCCACCAAACAACCTCTTCAGCTTTATATTTATAAGTATAGATTAGATAGAGATCGGGTTAAAATGAGTATAACAGAGTGGAGAAATAAATCATCTTTATTACATATTTATAAATCCCAATACTTTTTATCTAGACCCTGCAAAAACAATATTTTATTTACTCTCTTGGCTTGCAATCTACTTCTTTACTGTGTTACAACCTGTGCGGCTTTTGATAAAAGTCGCTCAGATGGAACAGAGCTAGCCACCATAGTTAAATATTTAAATGCTACATTATATAACTTTGGGAACTGTACTTTCTAATCTACCCACACTTCTAATGGGTTTTCGTTAAATCTACTTACTGGAGCCCTCAAATAAAGCGATAACTCATCTGACAGATTTTCGTCTGTTTTATTTGTTTTCCAGTTCCGCTGGACCAGTTTATGGTGATCGTTCCAGAGACTATAATCCGATGACAGACTAATTTTGTCGGGATTGTCCGAGTCAGATTCCGAGTCCGAGTCAGTAATAGATAATAATTCATACTGCTGAGTTTTTTTTAATTAAGTCTTTAATTTTACCTACGGCATTTGCGCAGGCCAGCGGATCTTCAAAATGAAGTTTTTTGAATCTGGGGTCCAATATTGTAGCAATAGCCAATGACGATACCTGTTCGATGGAGCCCATTCGTTTGTTGATCTCGGTAAATGTGCGTTTTTGTACCTCCTTGATTAAAGGTTCTTCAATTACTAGGTTTTTCAATTTTGATATCAGGCAATGCACTAATGGAATGATCTTGGCACTAGAACAATATTTATCGGCAGATATTTCCTTAGTCGCTGCTTCCAGTGGGCGTAATATACTAAGAAGCGATGTTAAAATTATCAAATCCATACCAGTTAACATGGGCGGTGCTGTTTTATGATGAATCAAAATCTCGCTTACAGGATTTCGTAAATCAAGAAAACGAACAATCATATAGTATGTACTATTCCAACGAGTAGGGACATCCTGAATCAATTTTGTGTCGGCATTAACTGTTTTACGCAACTCGTCACTTGCTATGCAACTTTGTTTAAAAAAAGTTACCACATTTCTTACTTTCGTTATAATTATCTGTAATTCTGGAATTCCCAAAATATTTTGAACAACTAAATTAAGGGTGTGCGCAAAACACGGGATATGCTTTTTTTTCCCAAATGCTATTTCGACAGCCTTTACCATATTTGCAGCATTATCTGTTACTACTGCAGTAACTTTATCACTATTGAATCCCCACTCCTCACATGTTTGAGTGAGCATTCGTGCAATGTATTCCGATGAATGCCTTTCATCTAAGTGGTACACACCCAAAGTTATAGAATGGAATTCAATTCCGATTCCGAAATGTGCAGTTACACCTAGGTAACTTCTCATTTGTAGGTCTGACCAAATGTCACTTGTTAAAGTAAGATTTTCTATACCGTATAATTTGTTCTTCACAACTGTTGATAGAGCATTATACTTATCATCTATCCAGCGTGTCATAGAGGATCTGCTAGGAATCTTGTAGTGGGGTGCCGTGACTTTCAAAAGATTCTTGAATCCTTCATTTTCTACTAATGAAAAAGGTTGTCCTTACATTATTTCCTTACAAATCATATTATTTAAAAGGTTATCCTTACAAATCATGAACATAATGGCATTATTAATTCTTTTGGTTTTGTCACCAGTAGAGGTATATGCGTATATTTCACCAAAACTACTTTCAATTGACCTCTGGCGTTTAAAGGGCAATTCCTTATCATAATCAATCTTTTCATCAGTCGAAGAATTTATCCATTGGCGGCGACGTTATTGTTGAAGGTAACAGTTGATGTTCGTTAACGGTAGATTTCGATATTGTGATACTATCTTGCTTTGAAGAACTAGGGATAGGGTTAGAATACATATCTGAATCTTTTGTACAAGTAGCAGTATTTTTATTTTGGAAAACTTCCAGGTAGACAGCTTTATGAATATTTTTCAGATGTGCCATTGCATTAGAGGTATTGCCAGCAGTTTTAACATTTTTTTGACATAACTTGCATCTGGCAGTCTTCTCGTCATTTTTTTCATAATATTTCCAAACCATACTTTTTTTATGCGGTGCCATGTTGAGAGAAATCGTAATATCTGAAAAAAAGAACAATGTGAGAAAGCGAAGAGAAACAGTCCAAAAATAATGAAATAAAAATAAATTTAAACGACTATGTCCCATCCCTAACTAATACTTTTGAAAATAATAACAATCATAATAAAAATAAAATTACATATTGAGGTATTTCATTACAAGTACTAAGGCATTCCATTATTTATATTTTATAATATTAAATCTTTGACAGCACTTTAAAATCACGATATACTTACTTTATTAATCATAAACTTCAATCAAGGTACCTACTAGTAGAAGACAAAACATATAACAATTATCACAGCTTGCTTCTTATTAACAACTTTAAATATCCTTTTTCACTGTAACTATATTTACATTTCGTAAACTCTAAGAAACAAATCTGTTAACTTTTATTGAAATAATTACGATAATTTTGATCATAGACAGACGCAGAACACAGATACAGATAAAGATATTGTACCACAGATATAGTACGAAACACAGATTATAAAAATATATTACCAGTGCTGCCCTCAAGGAGAGGTTCGTTTTTGCGTTTCGTTAATGCAAACAACTTAAATAGAGGTATAATATCTACTTACAAGAAAAAGAAATGGAAGTTGGTTTTTATTCTGATATTTAATATATCGGATAAAATATATCGATGTAATATATCGACTTCAACGCTTCGATAATATCGAATTGATTCGATATATCAAATAAAAGTATCGATATTTTATCACATATCGAGCACTCCTAGTGGTGACAAGGAGCGCCCTGCGTACAGCTACTAACGCTTTTTCTTTTAAGAAAAAAGTGAAGCAGTATTTACTGAAATAGCTGGCAGAATCAACCAATACATGATTATCATCTTATACTTGTTATGATATTTATTTGTGTATGTATGTATATAGACTTACATCAACTTAAGTATGCATATGTATGTATTTATGTATTTGTATTAATTTTAGTATATGAAAGTTTGTATATGTCTACTTCTTCTATTCAACACCTGAAACGCACCTACTTCCTATTTTCTGTGCATCACCCAAAGGTTGACTGGTAGAGAATGCCTTAGGCATTAAGTCCGTCTATGTACGTAAAGTGCATTATGTATAAATAAATAAATAAATAAAACCGACCTAAAGTGCCAGCATCCGTGTTTTCGTGTTACGATGGTAAGTGTGAGACCGAAGGCCCATTGATGCAGAGGTGACAGTTACCGTGGTAACTGTGTAAGCTTTACACTGTCACGATGACTGTCATGCCTTTTATGTCCACAAGCGGGGTGTGAAAAAGCATCTCACAAGGCCGCCATAGTGTAGGTCATCATACTGCATTGTCTGCATTCGCAATGAGTATGGTGACCACAACTCTTGGATTCTATTCATGCTTTCCATCAGTCAGAGTAGAGTCACTTTGGCAGGCTCTTAATATAGAATTAATTAAATACAGTGTTTCATTTTTTTTAATAAAAGGTTCCTATGTTACTTCTAATACTCGTACCTCCAAGAACATGTGTACAAAATTTCATGATGATCGGTTGAGTAGTTTTCGCGTGAAACCGTAACAAATAAACTTACATGCGTATTTATAATATTAGTAGGAATGCGTAGCGTAATGAAATATTTTCAAAATTCATGACATTAAGTTTCATTACTAAGCCTATTTTTGATCTAATCTAGTTTGTTGCATTTAACTATATTCTGTGTATTATTATTTAATCCAATCAATTTATCAGCGAAACATTCAAGACCTGGTCGTCAGACACCTATATCTTTTACCGTAGAACTTTGTGAAACTAATTTGCGCAGATTCTTTGTGTCTGTAGAGATAAGATTACCTTCTGGATCATTTACAGCAGCCATTTCCGGATACCATGTATCTTTTTTTGCGGGGAATGCTTTTCGCTCCAAGATACCGTGTACCTAGTGAATATCATGCTGCATGCGAATGCAGCCTATTCCTAGCGTCATAAAACAAAAGTAGATATTGTCTTAGATTTTTGAATCAGCCATTCGGTAAATTTGTGTCAAGAGCTATGATCAAATTTTATTATACTTTGTCCTTTTTTTTCCTGTGCGGTAATCCTTCCGGATGCCACCTACTGGTAGTTATGTTGGACTCAAACCGACCAAATACCGCACGCCGTCTCAGGTACCAGTAGCCGGGGGACCAGGTGTAGAACCTAGAAAGGAAATCCCTGGACCCCCGACGTACCTCGGACTATCTACTTACGGCTTGCAGATGACCCCTTTTCTGCTCCAAAAGAGCGCGTGCTCCGTAGCACGTTGCGCTACTATCCTGGCCTGCTTCTGCTAGAGTGACGGATGGCCTCACCTGTCACCCTCATACTCTGTCCTCAGGTTTTCTTTTTCCATAGTAACCTCAGTCAATCAAATCTAATTTAGCACTGATTGTACATCTCATGTAAGTTCAAGTTTTCGGAACATATATTAATATCACATTTACTCTCCTCAAAGTTCTTGGAGAAAATCATAAATCTACTTTTAAAAGTTTCAGCCAATTGGAGTGGAACAACTAGTGTTGGCTGGCATCCAAATCGATTTATCATGCAGCGAAGTTTTAGAAAAAATGTAAGTAAAATTGGTTTAATTTAACAAAGTACTTGAGAAGAACTAAGAGACATTACATTACCTGTAACTTACAATTCAGTAAAAACAGTAGTCATTTAGTTAATGGAAGATAAACTTGTAAAGTGGCTTCAACTCTAGGTACAGTATGTACGGTTGGTAGAAACTATCTATCTTATTGCGCATATGTCGAACGTAACTAATTCAAGTAATATTACGTTATCTAGAAGTTATATTATGACACAGGTTTAAGATAAAATATGAGTTGTTATTATATTGTTTATTACCGAAACCGATAGATGTCGTTGTTAGTTATGTTGGATCACGATATGGTTTACTTCACAGCGACAATATAATTAGTTTAAAGGGATTGTTAGTGTTTGATAACCTTAAAAGCAGTTTCAAAGATTTAAAATAAACATATTTGTTGATAATAACAGTAGTATCATTTCTCCCCTACGGACCCTTGACTTCGTTCAGTTATAGAAGTTGTAAGTCAAATGTGATATTGATTCTAGTATTCATCTGTCAATATTCAGGTAGTACGGCCACACTGATTTCATTATGAACGGGTCGGCTCGTCCGAGACCGTACTACCTTCTCACAGAAAACCAACCTAAAGTGTCAGCATCCGAGCCGTCGTCTTTCGTGGGTGAGTGCGAGACCTCAGGCCAATTAGTGCAAAGGTGATAGTTATCGTAGTAAGTGTGTGAGGTTTATACTGCCACGATGACTGTCGTCCCCAAGTAAGGCGTGAAGTAAGGCATCTGACAAGGCCGCCATAGCGTGAGTCATTCATGCTTTCCATCAGGCAAAGTAGAGTCACTTTACAGGATGTTAAAAAAGGAATTAAAAAAAATTTTAACAACAAAATTCCGTAAGATAAGAAAACTACCTACAGATAGTAATCAACTCTTATATAAGATGGATAATACGTCTAGCAAAATATAAATTCTTAAATAATAGACGTTTATAGTCTGCAGTTAAAGTAAATAACAGTGTTCTCTTAGTCTCTAGACAGGACTTGCTTCAGGAAACTGGCCTACTTTATAGTTTTTGTAATAGTATACTGCTATGTGCACACTTACAAATAAAATAAATAATGTAATTGGTGAATGATTATAAAATTATGTAACTAAATGAAACTACGTAGTTTCATTTAGTTTAATATTAATTTAATGTAGAATCACCAACACTTACAGCATATTTTCATATACATAATTTTATAATCGTAGTGAAGTCTGCTTCCAATTGTTTAACTACTTACAGATGGATACAGCATGCAATTCAGTACAGTTAAAGTGGAGAGAACTACATAATTATATATAATTTGAAATCAAAAAATAAACTCTAACACAAAACCAAATAATATAAAATCAAACCACAATAAATCTAATCACGTTAGGTCTTCTTTCTCATAAAAATTAACAAAAAAAAAATGTGTGCGTGTACTAGCGTACACTCGTAAGAAGTGAAACTTGTTTATGACGTTATTTTTCAAAAAAATTATTTAAACCCGTCCGAAGTCGATGCAATCGCCACCTGGATATAAAAAATTTTACTACTCAAAACGGGCCGCAAAATACATTGGAGACATTTACCAATCCCTACTCCGCTGGAGAAAGTATACTTCGAATCACGCATGGTAGGGATAAGAAAAAGATGGCACGTAGCCGAAAAATGTGACGCGTAACGAAAAAATGTTACACTAAATTTTTTTCCAACCCCGATAAAGAAGTTCCACTTCAATAATCTAATTAAAATTAATTTAAGAATCATCATCACCATCATTATTTCAGCCAAAAGATGTCCACAACCACAAGACATAGCTGCTGGACATAGGCCTTCCCCAAGGTATGCCACAAAAGCCGATCACATTCAAAGGCTTCCCGCGACCTTTCACCACGTCGTCGGACCAGCGAGTGTGAAACCATCAACGCTGCGTTGCCCAGTACGCGGTCGCCACTCCAGAACTTTATGGCTCCATAGGCCACCGTTTCTGCGTGTAATGTGCCTCACCCACTACCACTTAAAATTAACAATTTTACGGGCAATATCGATGACCTTGGTTCTTCTTCAACAACTCCAAACTCGAAAAATTGCTCTCTCCATTGCTCTTTGGGTGACTTCTAGCCCTCTTATCAGGCCTATAGCGAGCGAACACGTTTCTGTGCCGTAAGTCATCACTGGCAGCAGACACTAATCAAAGGTTTTTGTCTTGAGACACTACGATATTTTTGAAAAAACGAGAAAAGGTTACATAGCTTCCCGAACGCTGCTCAACGTAGCTGATTAGAGATGAGCTAATTCGATGATTGACTTATTTTTAGTAGTAAAATTATAAACATTCAAATAAGTTAAAATTAGGATAAAATGAAATATACCAACTTTGTCTGGATCGTATTCAAAGATACAGTTTTTAAAACTTTCCCCAGGAACTATTACATAAATAGGGTATAACCTATATGTATCTACGTCAGCTGAAACTCTGGCTATGTTATAATATTACCTCAATAATCTCGCAATAAGTGAGTACTTGCCTAAGTTTGTGCGATGCCGAAGAATGTTAAACAGGGATGGTGTGGTACATTTTTTTTTTTTTAACGCCGGGAATGCTTTTCGTACCATACCCTCCGAAGGGACGAAGGGCGTGTGTGGGACTCCCGGAAATCCGGTCTACCCACTAAACCCCGCGGCGGCCTACCTCAGCAGTTGGGAGGAGCTCTAGGAACGCATTAGCGGCTTCTAGAGTCCTCCCTGCCGTACCTCACAAGCACAATGAGGTACATCTCGGGCACCTCATGCCCCAGGGGCAAGACGCTATCACACCTCCCATCGCCCTGCGCAGTAAGAGGCAGAACAGCGCCCCGCCCCAGACGACACTCCCCGGCCGCACCGGAGTGTCACCTGACTCGCATCGTTTGTAGCAGTCACAACGCCACAAGATGTGACCGCAGCGACCCTTAGGCGGCGATTAGGGAGCTAGCGACCTCTGCCGCGTCCTCTTCGCCGCCTCCTTCGAGCGGGATCGGCCCTTTCCCGATCTCGCTCTGCGGTCTCCTTCCGAAGCATAACCTGCTCACAGAAGGAGATCGCGGCTTCCCATCCTTCACGACTCGCCAGCATTGCCGCGATCAATGCTGACGGTGAAAGGTTTCGTCCGATCCGTCCGACCAGGACTCGACGTTCAGACTCCCAAGCAGGGCATTCCTCCAGCGTGTGCTGGGCGGAGTCCCGTTCGGACTCGCAGTGGTGGCATTGTGCCGTAGCCTCCCGTCCTATTCGATTCAGATACTCACCGAAGCAGCCGTGGCCGGTGAGTATCTGGGCCAATCGATAGGTGACACAGTCGGTCCTCTCTATCCACGCTTCGAAGTTCGGCAGAACGGCTCCGACGGCGCGTTGGCTAGCACAGCCCTGAGTTTCGAGCCGTGCCTGCCAAGCTACCAAAGCTTGCTTATGCGCGTTCTGCCGTAGCATTCCGGGCTCATGATCTGGCGCGGCCTCTTCAGCATTCCGACCGACAGAACAAATTTGGTCGTAGACCATCGCGTGCATCTCGGCCAGAATATCGAAGGGTGGAGATCGCGCCAGGATCGTCGCCGCCTCATAGGAGATTGTGCGGTAGCCCCGCACGATCCGTATGGCCATCAACCGCTGCAGGCTCCTGAGTAGGGCCCGGCAGGGGGAGGCACCCGCTAGATCATTAAACCAGACGGGTGCCTCATAGAGGACCATGGATCTAACAACCCCCATGTAGAGGCGGCGAACTTCTTCCCGTGGTTCCCCGAGATTGGGCAGCAAACGATGCAGCGCACCTGCTACCCCTCGCACTCGGGGTACCAATCGCCCGAAATGCTCTTCGAAGCTCCGCCGACTGTCCAGGATGAGGCCTAGGTACTTCAGCGTCACCTACCCGGAGACATGAGCTGGATGGCTCCTGGTGCTTACGCAGGCCAGGGAACCATATCGCCTCAGTTTTCCGAGGCGCCACCCTCAGGCCCAGCTCACGTATCTTTTCCACGATACTAGCCACCCCCTGCTTGGCGAGCCAAAGCATCTCCTCGAAGTGTGACCCTCTAGCCAGTATTAATGTATCGTCCACATAGCAGACGACACTTGGGCCAGAGGGCAGACTGCTGCGAAGGACAGCATCGTATGCGAGGTTCCATAATAATGGGCCCAATACCGAGCCCTGGGTAACCCTGCAACATACTTCCTTTCGATTCTCCACTCCGTTCCGACCGATAAACTTCACCGTCCTGTCGCGCAGATAGGCCTTAATAACGGTTCGCAGATAGAGCGGCACCTCGTGATATTCGAGGGCCGCCCTAATTGCCCGCCAGGGGAGGGTGCTGAAAGCGTTGACTATATCAAGGTTAATTGCCAACGTCACCCCCCCCCAATCGGACTGTCGACTCCGACATGTATCGAACGCCCCTAACAGCATCTACTGTCGAACGTCCCCGTCGGAATCCGAACTGACAGTCCGATAGGTCAGGGCCCACCCGCGACAGATGCCCGCTAATCCGGTCAGAGATTATCCTCTCAAAGAGTTTCCCTGACTCGTTCAGCAGGCATATCGGTCGGAACGCAGAGGGAGAATCTGCAGCCCTTCCGTCCTTTTTTAAAAGCACCAGTCTTGCTTCTTTCCAGCCGAGGGGGAAGATACCGAGGCGGAAACAATCTGTGAAAATCAGCCTCAGTTTGTCCCCCAGTTCCGACAGAGCTATCACCAACGCCCGACCCGGAATGCCATCAGGTCCAGGCGCGGTGTTGCGGGAAGCGAGCCGCCGCGTGGCTCGGTCAATGAAAGTTATTTGAAGAATCGTGTGTACATCAATAAACCAAATACATTACATCAACTAAAAGAAGAAATCAGCAAAGACGTGTCGGCGATTTTGCAATCTCTTTGCTGACGAGTATTCGAAAATTTCAGTGCTTGCTTAGAAGAGTGCACACGTCGAAACGGTGGCCATCTATACATTGTAATTTTTAAAAAATCAATTCCAACTGAGTAACTTTCTTGTAAATAAACAATTTTAATAATATATCAAAGGGTTTTTATACATTTTTTTTAACTAAATCGTGGCCCACGTTATAGTATAGTATTCTGTGAACTGTAACTTATTATCCACATATGTAAATGTCCAAATCTTTTTTTTTCATGCTCAAAGTTTCAATCAAATTGTACCAATCTATCAATCACGGGCTGTCGAAAATATACTAATCGTGATCAAAAACAGATCCCATGTCACTTTTAGTTTTATGAACTTTCATTGTTCAGTGTTTGTAGTGAGAACAATTTTGTGGGTGTTCTGAATTGAAATGGACATATTAATTAGTGAAATGAAATGAAATTGAGTAGTTTTGTGTGTAACTTAATCAATTACTGGAATTAACACATGGGCTTACTGGAACTGAAATACATACAATATAAATAAAACTAGAAAGTAAATTTAATATTCATTAAACTTTTAATGTTCAGTATTAATTGTTCTGATGTGCCAGTTACACCTTGATTTAATAAAATATTGTGGTTTAGATTTGATTTAATTGTCTTTACATTAGTGTGGTGGTGAAGAAAACTCTTTGTTTTTTTTAAACAGATATGTTCCACAAATACAAGTTTGAGTACAAGTCATTTGAAATACTTTTTTTTTTAATATTCTTTATATTAACTTTCGTCTTTATCATTATCAACAGCCTTTTACAGTCTACTGCTGGACATAGGCTTTTCCTTAGCAAGGAGGTTTTGGTCTACTATACCACGCTGGCCAGACGAGTTGGAATAAAGTTTGTTTAAAATTTTCCTTCTCTTTGTAATGATATTGCCTTACATACTTTGTTCCCTTAGTGGCCTTTTGCGACACCCACGGGATGAATAGGGGTGGTAACACTATGCATTCTTAATCCGTTACCACACGGACAAATATTAACTTTAAGTATTAGTAATTCGAATTTATCAGTTATTTATTAAATCAGTATACATACATTTATTTATGTACCATATTAGATGATCCTCGTGAAATAGTGGTACTGTATAAAATTAATACAACAAGTTAACTCCCGCTTAAGGGAAGTATATCTTTTTATCGTTAGTTGCCACATTTGAACGCAAGCATCTGATTCAAAACCTGCTTGTATGTTAATTAGATTATTAGAGAAAAACATATAAATAAATCTGTATTATTTATAAATACACCTAAATAAAGAACAAATGAATGTTGCTTATTTATTTATTTATTTACAACTTTATGCACAAATATATGCATCGGCGGGCTTAGTGCCTAAGGTATTTTCTGCCAGTCAATCGATTGGGCGATGCAGAGAAAATATGAAGATTCAGTATATAGAGACTATTTTGATCATAAATACGCAAATATGCTTACATAAACACATAAATATGTAACACATACATGTATAATACACATACATATAACTCATACATATCTATGCGTACATATTACCACTATAAGATATAATGATACCAGGTGATGAACTGAGACGTCGCCAATTCAGCCAGTAAAAGCTTCTTCACTTTAATTTTAAAGAAGTCGCGTTATCACTAAATTATTTGTCGTGTGTGGGAATTGATGCCACGATCTCTAGCTTAGCAATGAGGGTCACTAACTACTTGACCAATCCTAATAATAATACATATGTTCCCGAGTCAAAAAGTAAATTCATATTTTACCCTCAAAATCTTCAATGAGGTTTTCGAGGGTCAGCTTGATTTTTTTTAGATTGGATTTAACATAGAAAGTAGTCTCAGTTTTTACCTCAAAATCCTACTTACGAACAGTTTTACAAATTTGAGGGTAAAATCAGAACTATAGAATCAACATTTGACCCTCAAAAACCTCAAACCATATAAAAATTAACCTATACGGCTTTGAACCTCAAAAACCTCATAGGATGTAACCTCCCAGGATGTATTCCATACCAAATCGGATAGTTCAAAAATTTTTTATTTTTTAATTTTTGGCTTTTGACATTTTTTAGTACTCAAAAACAGCATTTTGGTAAATTTTGAAGTTTTTTTAATTAGTTTGAAAAATTTCAAATTATTAGAAAAACATTTTTTTTTTAATTTAGTCTTCCAAATTATTGTTATAATTTTTATATCATAAAAAAATCGATAAAAGTACTACAAAATGTCGCAGCAGAAAAAAGTCTTAAATAATTTTTTTTAATGACATCCAGTTTTTCAAGGATAAGATATTTATAAATAAATTAGTTGCGTTATCACGCAAAAATATACAATTAATGAGTATAATGTATTCATATTAATAAATGTGATTTTATTAACATTATTGTTAATTTTATAACTAAAAAAATCTAAAATAATTCTCTCCCATTGTAACTTATAACTAAAACTTACATTTTTTTTTCTGAACGATAAATTTTCTAAGTCCCAACTACAACTTTCCAATATACATTGGAAAGTTTTAGTAAGTAGTAAGAGTGTTTTAAGGGTAAAGTTAAGATTTCAAATCTATGGGTAATTCATATTTAAACCTCATAGCCTTCAATGAGGGTTTTGAGTGTTAAAATAGAGTTACTTTTTGTGCGGTAAATAAAAGATCAAAGGAATTGAAGATTTTGAGGTCAAAAATGGAACTTGTTTTTTGACTTGGGTATGCATGAATACGTCTAGATGTTTCTATATATTATATTATCCACGTAACAGAAGCTCTCTTAGAGTGTACAGTATTACGTAACATGTCGCAGGATTTAAAGTGTTATGTATCTATAAAACATTCATTGCGAATATACTGTTATTATTGTTTTAATAATATATACGCCTAATCTCAAAAGGCTTGTTAATAAGTTTTAAAAGACAATGTGAAAAAACAATATATACATTATATGCACAAAGAAATGAATTCACAAAGACTTGTGGATTTGGCATAAAAATATTTTAATTAAATCTCTCTTTGAGTGGGTTCCGTTTCGTGAGGCCTGTTGAAAAGTCTCCTGTCGTGTTCCGACAAACTTTGACAGAATTGAGGAAATGAATCCGATTATTAGCACCGGGGTGGAGCTCTCACACCTACTACCACCCACTTTTTGGGGTACTCGATCCTTCGCATTATGATGTCAGAGTTGTCAGTCATATATATATAAATAAAGTTGAGCTATTTTAGGATACAGAATACACAAGATTGTTTGAATATTTCATAAACAAAGTTATTGGTCGAGTGGAGTGGAAGCAGGTCGGTATGTTTGTATCTAAATTGGTTCGCAAATTGTCGAATATTTGGGTGAAGGATGTTTTTGTTACTATTTGGCATTTTCGATTTCCATAATGGGTTTTAAAAAGTCACAGAAAACAATGAAACAATGCAGCGAATCGTAGATTAAAGCACTCAGATTTTAAGGCTGACGAATCATATCTTTGATTTTTAATGTGATAAATACTTTATAATTAATTTAATGACTACTTTCTACTATTTATTTACTTTTACTCTGAGTCTACGTTTTCTCTATATTATCAAATTTTGTTAGCATGCATACAGTACGGAGATAAACGCATGGTCGTATCTCCTTTGTTATTTACTTTGTTTTTAAGTTTCAGAAGTAATTATTTTTGTTCTAAATACTTTTGTTCTTTAAGACTTTCATCTTAGAAAATCACTCTATGGACATGTTATCAGACGTTGAGGAAAAAGGACTGAATCTTGTCTTTGAGCTCGACCTGTTTCTAGGCTGCATTTCTCAATGGGTCATTATAATTTGGTCAGGTTCAAAGCCAAGAAAACATATGTGTGTGCGCGTTCTACCAAAAAGTCTCCATTTCTTCATCTGTCCACTTTTCAGATCACTCAACTGCAGCAGAATGAGCTCAGTATCCTGAGTTTAGATATTTGGTGGTATCTCAACCCGCGATAATACATTGAGAGCACCACGAAGGTAGCCTCGTGGAGGGTAGATATAATGAGCAAAGTGAGTCAGATCTTCCCTAGCATCTGTGTCTTCTTTATAAGACCCAGGTTTACTCCACCGTGAAGTATTTTTCTTATCTTTGTGATAAATCGCCGCAGTATATGTTGGACATTCTTGATCGGTTGCAGCGGTAAGTAGTCCGCATTACCATTTCAAAATGATAAACATACGCTACCAAACAAAGCGGTTTGGCTCTTCCTCCCAGTGCAGATCAGTTAAAACCTGAAACTCGCTACCAGCGCACGTGTTTACCTCCTAGTATGATCCTTCAGGTGGGGTGTAAAATAGTATCACACCACCACCACCACCACTCTTGGATTCTGTTCATGCCTTCCACAAGGCAGAGTAGAGTCACTTTAGTAGACAACATCAAAAAAAAACAAAGCAAAAAACATTTATACTTTGGTAAGAGGGATTAGACTTCGCAATAACAGTCAATTTTAGTTACAGTTAGAAATTCTAAACTGTTCGTGTTGTCGTTTAAACTTACCAATCCACCTATGTAAACATTTCATAACATTTACATTTATTCCTTAAATTCTTAGTATAAATCACGACTACGTACACCGTTACAAGCCTTCAAATGAATCCACATCTTTTGAGGTACACCTACATTAAATGTATAACAAAGGATGACTACAGTAAATCAAAGGTCTGAGCCCGGTCTAGATTAAAAGGCTAAAGCAAATACCTACCTCAGACCTTGGAGAGACGTGTGTGAGGCATATGTTTAGCATACATTATCATATTGGAGGAGTTGGAGAACTAAGGGGATGAATTCAATTTAAAAGCGACTTTAAAAATTCTTTTCATTAGCGACTTATGTTAAAGATGGTCTAGGGATTGAAGTGATTTGATGGTTGTATGGTCTTAACCGTTCAAGTGACAAAAGAGTCTCAATTCGAGAGAATGTCGAAAACAGATTATAAGTTTAAAAAAGTGACTTTAACTCCTCTGTGCTGACGACGTAGTGCTTTAAATGGTCACCTCGCCGTTTTCTACTGAACTGACTTTTGAGAATTCAATCTTAACATGAGGCAATACTTTTTAATGGTATATTTGTAGCCAAATACGATTTTATACAGTTTTAGAAATAGTTATCAATTGAAAATAATGTATGATAATTATTCTTTACTAAGAAACCATCTTGCTCCATTATCAATCAAAATAAATTATAAAATAAGGTTAAATAAATATCTTGGTAATTAGTTTTAACTTTACTTCAGGTAGATAATATACCATTAACGGATAAATATTAATTTACATATTATAATTAATACAAACAATCCGTCTGAAACATAAAATGTTGTCCCCTTTAGGAATTAGATATTGTTAAGTTTAAAATTTCTTACATATACAGTATATATCCTATTCATCATTTCAGCCGATAAATGTTTACTGCTGAAAATAAGCCTTTCCCAAGACTCTACGTTGAAACTGGTCATGTCCTGCCTGAATCTAACGGTTTTCCTCAACCTTTGCAAGGTTCCTCAATGTTCTAGTACGTGCACGCCATTCCAAAAGTTTATGGCGCCATCGGCCACCTTTTTTTGCAGACAATGTTGCTCATCCACCGCCACTTAGTTTGGCAATTCTCCAGACAATGTCGGTGACCTTTGTACGTCTACGGATGTCCTCATTTCTGATTAGATCGCGCATAGAGAATCCAACCATTGACCGTTCCATTGCTTTTTGGGTGATTTTGAGCCTTATTATGAGGCACATCGTAAGCAATCACATCTCTGTACCATAGGTCAACACGGGTAACACACATTGGTCAACTTTAGTCTTGAGACACCACGATATTTGCGACGAGAAAATTTTGAGTAGCTTCCTGAATGCCACTCAGCTACCAACAAATTTATCTTTGGTATCAATGCAGTTCTCGAGGCATTCGCAGCAGTTTTCAAGTTTGAGCTAAAATTTCTTGGAATTTTGGATGTAAACAGGCAGTGGTCTGAGCGCGGACCTTACCAACCGCAATCTCTCAAGCTTAAAATCAGCACCAGTTAATTTTCAACGTGCCTCTAAGTAGTCGATGATCGCTTTTGGTTTTTACCTTGTCGGTCACAGAAACATCATTGAATATTTGCTTCTTCATCAACATGATGAAATCAATCTCATTTTTAATTGTACCATCGGGCTTACCTAGGTCCGCTTCCTATGTTTTATATAATGAACTCCTTTTCCAGAAGAAGAAGTTCCTCATATGAAGTCCCCTCCTTCTCCATGAAACCGGCCAGTGGCCAGCTGATCTCGGTGGTTACGTTGATCAACTCCAACTTGCTCTTCACCACTTCATTTACTCAACTTTACGTTGAAGTCTCCCATAACAAATAACGACATTCTAAAGAGTGAAAACCATTATTTTCAAATTAAAGTAAACGGAAGCTGCGAAGAATGTTATTGGTTTCAATCCTAATTAGTAAAATAGTCACTAGTTTTGATAGTGTTGCGTCTGTTTCAATACATCCAAAGTTAAATAAGTATAGGACATGCTCCTTTTAAATACAATAAATAAAATATTTGTCTGAAAAAAAATCCTTGATTATTTTTAATTTGCTCTCCTCAAACAATTTTCTCCTTAGTCTTTACGTCATAACCTTTGTCCCAAGTATGTTGTGTAGTAATAAGTTCTTCTCAAGATTAGTGGCGGCGGTTAGTTGACTGAAGACTGTTTACTGAACTACACTTTGAAACAATAGCTGATATATTTTGCTTTCACTAGACGTGTACGTCATGTGACCGGAATAAACAAAGACATACACACGCACGAAAGCAACCGAAACTTTATACGATAAACTCACACTGACCACTTCTAAATACACATCACTTTTGTTTATTCCACCACAATTAATGAATAAACCTCTTCTAAAGTGCGCCATGGCATCAGGTGCTGTGCCTTCCTCTTACAATCTCAGTTATTTTCCTCAGAACGTCCTACCTCCAGTTTAATAACTTGCAGTTGCCACTTTAGGGCCTGTTTGCTCCAAAAATCCTCTGATGTGCTATAAATGTATTATCACTAAATCATTTTTGTTTATCAAGTTTTTATATATGTATTTTATTAAGCGAGTTTTATAACTTTAGTTATTTTTATCAAATTAATCCTCATAGTCAAATTTTCCTTCATAGTTCCGTTCCATTTTACAAATTCGAACTTGTGGAATAGCCGCGTCGTTTGTTTATATGTACACCATATTTTGCCGTTAACATACGACACTTGACATGACATGTTCCACAAATAGACTTAGATTTATGTGTAGATATTAAATGTCAATATTTTAATAACCCTTTAACTCCATTTACATAACAGTGGTAAGCGTATAGCTATTGCTTGGGTGCATATATTTCTAAATAAGTAAGCTAACACGGGGTAAAAATTGAAACTGTAATTCCTGCCTGTCCAGTCAGGATAGTAAACTACCAGACCTACTGACAAGTCTATTACTTAACATTAGTATCGTATTGATTTGAATATTATATGTATTATTGTCATTTTTCTGACATTAGCAATGCTAACGATACAAACCATTATAGTAAAGCGGTCCAACACCGCAACATATTAAACACGCAAACTCTGATACAATTATTTGTGATCATACAAAAAAAATGTCCAATTTAGACATCTACCCGAGACCCCAGCACAGCAGTTGCATAGTCGTAATAATGGACTGGTATATGTGAGTTAGGCAAACACATTTATTCGCGAGCCGCGGCCGTTTCTAACGTGACGGCTGAGCTCTAAACAATGTTGTTACGACCACGTTCGTTGAGAACTGACGTTTATGGGCCATTGCCTTTATTAAATGGGCCGAACGGAATGACACAAGTTATATAGAAATTATTGGTCTATTATTATTTTCAGAGTTTTGGCGGACGATGTTTTATCAATTTGACATTTTGTCATATGATTTATTGTACAAAATTTTGCAGAACAATAACTATTACTTATTGACATTTTATGGTATAAAAAATATAAATTAATGTCAAATAAATAATTCGTTATCTATCACTTTTCAGCCAGTAATTTTTCCAATTTTCTTAATTTGGTTGAGGCGCATTTAATAATAATATTTCAAACATCGGAAACAACAAAATCTAGTCCCCAGCTAAGCAGAGCTTGTATTATGGGTCCTAAACAATTGATATAAATATACATAATTTTTTTGATAAATATATTCATATTATAGACAGATAAGGGCCGCCCAAACTTCGAAATAAATGTTTTACAGATCATACAAACATTTGATCCGAGATTTCTCGAGGCAGTTAAAGTAACTAGAATGGTAACGTACTTGTGATTCTTGAGTTGTAGAAGTTAGAATGAAACTCTTCAATAGTAACGCACATTTTGACACACTACTTTTTTATTATTTTAAACGAATTTTCACTTTGTGTCTAACAGAACAAGCGAGAGGCCATTTCTTGACATCAATGTTTATTGACAAATTCGACTACTGATTTCACTTCTACTAAGATACGGCAATAAATGGCACTAGGGATTATAAAAAAAAGATTAATAGAAGAGTACAATATTTAATAACACAAATTACGATAGCAGGTATTCATTGACAGCTAAAGTTACTGCTATTAGATGACTCGTTTACCCGTCTCCCCTAAATCTTAAAAAAATTGCTTGAAACATTTTATTTGGATTATTAAGGTTATGTAGTGACCAGAGATCCTAACTGTTATCTTGCAGTTAACTTAAAGATCAGAAGTGATACAGGACTACCATACACCAAAGGTCATAAGTTAAACGGTTGAACCGTTTGACTTATGACTTATTTGCTTTTAGGTATACGATAAATCGATTTTACGTGTATTTATGTATATCTATTAGACAAAGAGCCTATCCTAAGATTGTAGTCAACTCATAAACAAGCAGCCTTCGAGTAAATAACATAACGTATGCTTTGTCTTCATGGACGTGTATATATAGAATCGCAAACTGAAGTACAATAACGAAAATAATAGTTGAGTGATTGAAACCAACCTATCGCCGCCCACTGCTGAACGAAGGTCACCTGGAGAAGGTTGCATGATGGTTGGTGATCCTTAGGAAGGAGCACTAGCCATCCTGGTCTTGGACAATTCGCAATTGTCTTGTTGAGTGATTGCTGAGTATTATTAGACACAAAAAATTCAAGAATCAAAAGTGTGTTGCCGCCTTTTACGTCATTCGTTTCACAGATTCAAAGAAAATGGATGTTTAGGTGTGATTCGATTTGGTATAGTGGTAAACGTATGCACCTGTTGTGCTTGAGGGTTTGACTCCCAGGTTGGACCAAACGTTTGTATGATCTGCAAATATTTGTTTCAAAGTGTAGGTTTTTTTATCCATATGGTATATTTCTATTACATTTATAAACTAGTACACCGCCGACTTTGGGTACAGGGACCAGGAAACTCGTAAATCGGGTTCCAAACACAAGAATTTCCTCTCTATACGAGGCGTTTCAAGGAGGACTGCCTTCTACACTAGGTCCTTGATCTAACCTTCTTACGTTAATCTCTCAAGGTGTTGATCGAGGTTCTTGACTATCAATCCGTGAACAGATACGATGACTATAACAAATCGATCCCAACACAACCTAGCACGACCATCTTCGAGAGCTGGGTCAGGTACATACATTTAGTATGGCACAAGCAAGCAAGTTATTATCTAAGGACAAGTTGTTCGTATACAATCTTGGCTACTTGGTTGTCTATTATTATCCCATAAAACATAACAAAATAATAACTAACACAAGTTTTTTGTAAGAGTGAAGGTAATACTATTTTTTTCTGTTTACTCATTACATTTATAAATGTAGAGCTATTATTGAAACCATAGTGTGTTATATAATATATGTCATTAACATTTACGTTGTAATTATAATCCATAAATAACTTATGTCGAAGTTATCCGAGGATGACCTCATTTCTAAAGGTTACGTAATCTATATCTTATAAATGTACTACAGATAAATACACAGAAAACTTAATGCAAGAAAGACAAACAAAGAAAAAGAATTCCTCTGAATAAATCTACCTGGACACAAGTTAATAAAAAATATTTTAAAAATATGTCAAACACACACACATAACATATATCATGCATCTCCTGCTAAACTATCTTTTCAAAAAGATCTATATTAAGAGCCTGCCAAAGTGACTCTACTCTGCCTGATGGAAAGCATGAATAGAATCCAAGAGTTGTGGTCACCATACTCATTGCAAATGCAGACAATGCAGTATGGTGACCCATACTATGGCGGCCTTGTGAGATGCTTTTTCACGTCCCGCTTGGGGACGTAAAAGGTCATCGTGGCAGTGTAAAACTTACACAGTTACCACGATAACTGTCACCCCTGCATCAATGGGCCTCCGGTCTCACAATCACCAACGAAACACGACAACACGGATGCTGGCGCTTTAGGTTGGTCTTCTGTGGGAGAGTAGTACTGCCCCGGTCGAGCCGGCCCGCTCGTGCTGAAATCTGCGTGGCTCTACTACTACCGGCCTGTCTGTAATAAATCTTTAATAATAAAAACAGTATCAAATGTATCTTTAAAAAAAATTACTATTACTTTTGTATTTTTTAATCTTACATTGCCAATTCCAAATGTAAAAACATGAAGAAAAATACAAAATTCTTTTTCTCATTTTCTGCTATAAACTTATTCGATATCCGCTGTACTATACAGAATAATTGTAATAACTTACAAGAAACAGTTTCCGCTTATTTCATCTCACAAAGCTATGATTATTTCTGTTCAGTCGTATCGTTTTTATTTGGTTCGCAAATTAGAAGGTAAAACCATTATTCGTTATGGCATACAAAACATGCTCGATTGAACGATGAATCGATCGAGCGATTAATAGTCTGCTAGGGTTTTAACTTCTTTGAATTTGATCAATCAAAGAGCGAAAACTTAGCTTGAACTTTAAAATAAATGAATAATATTTTCCATTCTTTTGTTTTAATCTGCTTTGTGTTTCAAAATGTTTCTGTTAGGAAGTATTTGACTTACATTAAGAATTAGCGGTTTACATTTTTAGTATATTTTTTGGTTTTGATGTGGTTTTTGTGTGAATTTTAGTTCGATTTTTAATTGTACGATCTGCAATCAAAAGAGTGTAGTTCCGAGGTACTTCTATTACAATCATTAAGATAGGATCCAATGACGAAAATGAAAAAACATTAATCAACACAGATCTTAAACCGATTGAATTAGAAACTTGAATTTTTTTTAGCTATTAAAGGAAGGGCTGTTGTGTGGAAGTTTGTAATTTTTTCATTTAGATATGTGACATTAGAAATGATAACGCAAGTGAAGCCATAGGCAAGTATTTGTAGATATAAATATATTCTTATTCTGACACCGTATTAAAAAAACTATTTTTTACAAGACCACCGTCTTATAAGGCCAATATAAGTTGAACTTCTTTTTTATATTCGTACAATAACCCAGCACCCCTAGTATTGTGAAAGGTCATTTATCTGGAGATTGCGTCTCTACCGCCCTATAAATCACTATTGACGTATCTTATAACGCTAGTCACGAGAATAATATCGCTTTTAAACATATTCGACAACCAAACTTTGCTTATAATTCAAACTGTTAGAATACTGGGGGTGTAGTTGTTGTTTCGAACTGGGTTACACATTACTGGCAAACGCTTTCAGGAAATCGTATTTATATTGTTTAAAAACTGTAACTGAACTATGTAGTTTGGAAATAAAACTGTGTTCGCATTTAAATGGTCTTTTAATTAATTTTTCTTTTAACTACAGTTTTCATATGACGTAATAGGCAAAATAGTTTAAACATGTTGAATGTTGAAAAAACAAAAAATACGTGTGGCACTCGGGGACTACCGCGGTTAAGCTATTGCATAGCATTTTCTATCAACTTATGCAATTACCTAGTCTTGCCATAAATATTGTAATAAAGAAAAAAGAAAATTGTTAACTGCAAATAACATTTATTACTTTTACAGTGTGTCAGTTTAATACATAAATATAAAACAATTAAAAATATAAAAAGCTTATTCGAAGTGGTCTCCATTGGCTGCAATACAGTCCTTTAAACGATGAGGCCAGTTATCAATAGAAGCACGCACTCTTTCCATGGGAAAATTCTTCACTGCCAATCGTATAGATTGTTTTAGGGACTCCAAATTATCATGGCGTTTAGAGCAAGCTGTACTCTCTAAAACTGACCACAAATCATAATCCAGCGGATTAAGATCGGGACTAGACGACGGCCAGTCTTCAGCTCTGATGAAGTCCGAAACGTTCGATTCCAACCAAGACTGCGTGGACCGAGCTTTATGACCCGGCGCCGAGTCTTGCTGGAAGGACCATACTTGGTTATTGAACATGGTGATGTTAAGGGGCTTAACTACCTTCTCAAGAATGGTATCTTGATACACTTGTGCCGATGTTTTGATACCTTTTTCACAAAAATATGGCTCAGTCACTCCTTCATAGCTAACACCCCACCAAACCATCACTGAAGTCGGATAATGTCCACGTTGCACTCTGTCGACTAATTGGGAAGCTTCCTTAGAGCTTTGAGCATAAATACGGTCATTTTGTTTGTTAAAATGTTGCTCAATTGTAAAAATTTTCTCATCCGTAAACAAAATTTTTCTGTGACCTCCCTTTGCGTACCGCTTCAGTAGTTGTTTCGATTTTACCACCCTATTCTTCTTTAAATTATCAGTTAAGAAATGGCCAGTGCGTCTCTTATAGGCTGCAAGTCCTAAGTCATCTTTTAAAATACGCGACATGGTTCTAGGTGCTATCTTCATTTCCCGAGATAAAATCTTTTGCTTTCGGACAGGATTTCTTCGAATTCTTTCCCTTACTGCTTTGACCACCTTTTTCGTACGAACACTACGTGGACGGCCAGATCTTTTTCTGTCACAAACAGAGGAGGTCTCATTGTACCTATTAATAGCCCGGTACACAAACATTTTACTAATACCAAGTGTATGGAGAGTTTTAAAAATTGCATTTGGCTCCATACCTACTTTGTGTAATGCTATCACAGCGATTCGGTTCTCTTTATCACCCCACACCATTTTAATATCGCAAAATATTTTACAATGTATTGGCGCCAAAATGAGAAAACACAATGAACAATCGTATAAAAATGACAGATTCGAAATTCAAATGTAATATTTTTTTATAATTAAGTGTAACAGTATTTATGGCCAGACTAAGTATAATATTTCGGAGCAACTTGTCTCGATCCGTGCGAGTTTCGTACAGTCTACACGCATACGTTTAGTCGCACGCACTTAAACACCGTGCCGAAGTCTGCCGAACTGAAACGGCGTTAGAAGATGCACGGTTTTCAACACCGCACCACAGTGAGGGTCGGAGTGGAGGGTGTTAGGTTTATTTCTTGATTCGGCGCTCGAAGCCCGCGATAAAAGCTATGCAATAGCTTAAAAAACCCAACTGTGTGAGAGTATATTGCTAGTATACATGAATACTTTCAAAATTTATCAATAGATGTTTTTAAATTTTACAATTGTTATACACCTACTTCTGTAACACCTTGAGACTCTTACAATTAAGGCACATCTAACGAGAGCTCAAAATTAAAATTTTTTGCAAAGTAAAAATAATTTTAAGCACTACTCGGTCCATATTTTATAACTCTACCTTTTGGCAATAAAAGGATTGGGTGTTATTCATGTATCTCATATAACAGAAGGAGGATCCTCCGACCAGCAAGGTGATCATGCCTGACGGGCCGTCGCCCAACGATTGACATCGTGATGTTACATGCTAATCGCCGCGAAAATTTCTATATCACGATACAGGATTAGTTGGTGCAAATGTAAAATAAAGAAGTTGACATACGTTACTAATAAAATATTATTTTATATAAACAATAATATATAATAACATACAATACATAAACATACATGTATATAAAATTAATACATTATTCCATATACTCGTAAATGCTCACTCGGGTACTATCGCTACGACGAATCTACCAAATTATCACGAAGTATATTGTTGTTGTCGTATGTAGTAGTCGCTATATCAGTACCCTCTAAAACCGGAATTCGAATAAATTCAGTCAGCTGTCTATGCTTTATTGTTGAGCATGCTAGTGCCAGGAAGTACTACGGTGAAGTAGTCTGTAAATTGAGGTGGTTGCTGCTTTGTGGCTGGCTGCTGCTTAGACCGAGAGGGATGCTCTCCTTATGTGGACCGTAGATGTTTATGCTGTGCCTTGATTACGATGTAAAGTTTGGTGTCTTAGGCAGATGCCGTTATATGTTTTTATTGCCGTATGTGGAAGCCGCCGCACATACATACACTCCTACAGACATACAAATATATAATCTTTTTTCTATCGTAATCGGATAAACATGGGTAGTTTTTATGTTAAGCCGGTTGATATCCCCATTTTAACAAGTTTTTCATTTATAGGATGAATGAACGGATATATGATTCTCCCTTGCTACTACAATCTCAGTCCCCTTTTCTGCACTGGGCTTGCAGTACCCCTGAACTTAGCTCCCTCACCCCATGTTTCTTATATTTGCTTTCTTTCTTGTTTATCTTATAAATGATCAGATTCTCAGGGAGGGTTGCCATTAGTAATAAGAAAATATTAAATTGAAATGAGAATGTCCACTTTTGCTGTTCAAATAGTTTAAAAGTATTATAACACTATTAATCCAAATCAGCATTGTACTTTGCCGACTATTAGTTACCTATAGTCCATGTGATGATGGATGAAGCATTCAGAGTGTCACCACCCTTATACATCCCGTGGGTGTCGTAAAAGGTGTCTGAGAGCGCAAACTACACAGAACGACAGCACTGCAAAGAGAAGGAAAACTTGAAATAAATCCTGTACCAACAAGTTTGGCCAGTGTGGTGTAATAAGCAAAAGCCTCCTTTCAGAATGGTAGACGTACGCTCCCGAACTAAACGGTTCGGCTCTACCTTCCTGTGCAAATCAGTTAAAGCCTGGAATTCATTACCAGCGCACGTGTTTCCCTCCCACTACGATCCCGGGTCCTTTAAGTGGGGCGCGAAAAAGTATCTCACTAGACCACCATAGCGTGGCTTCATTCGCAGTGAGTACGACGACCACCGCTCTTGGATACTATTCATGCTTTCCATCAGGCAGAATAGAGTCACTTTGGTAGGTTTATATAAAAAAAGGAGACTCCTATGTTTAGCAGTGGACTGTTGGAGGCTGTTGATGATGACTTCCATATATTTCGACTCTGTTGTTAGTACAATGATCATATATTCAGTTAATAAGGATGATTAGTTACAGCCGACGTAAAAATTGTGTAGGACTAAAAATATTAACCCATTACTTCCCAATCATCGAAAAATTTAGAATTTTCTGTTCAAACCACACGATATATATGTAATACAATAAGAAAAAAAATGCAAAAAACTAAAATTTATTTATTCTGGGGTCTGAATCAGCCTGTCCTATATGTATGACCTTGGGATCATATGTTAAGAAAAATATATTATTACGACTTTAATGGCTATTTCAAGTTTAGTAAAGGTTGGCCAACAATTTTAGGTAATTTAAAATATATAATTACTTTTATTTATATAGCTATAATTAGCTATATAAAACAAACAACAATGCACGCTTAACGGGTACAAGATATATAAACTTTGAAATTATATATCTAAAAAATGTCACTGTTTTTTTATCAAAATTTCTTTTTTAATGGAAAAATAGTAATAAATGTTTGTCATTTGCAAAAAAATTTACAAAATTAACATCAGTTTAAGATAAAAATTGGTAATTTAGTGTCCTAAAAATATGACAGTGGGAAGTAATGGTTCAAAAATATAATCCTGGCACACGCTAAGTAATTTTCGCTTTACTTATTGAGTGTCGTTGAAGTGTAGTAAAATGATTATAGTATTATGATAAAGGTATATAAAAATATAAAATTTAATATTTAATAAATATAGTTAATCCACTTCATAACCGATAATGACACAATCATTAAAATGTGAATTGTCATCAATTTGATTTTAATTTTGGTCGTTTAACATATTTGATGACGGGGTTTATTATGTTCGGTTAAACAATTTGCCAGTATTATGTTTATGTTTGGAACATTAAACTGATGAATTATTGATACTTTATGAGATGTACTTTTAATACAGGGTGTGCCTTGAATTAGTTAGCACTTGAAAAAATCATATAAAAAACTATTTGATATATTATGAAAATTGTTTATTTACAAGAAACTTAATTAGTTGAAATTAATTTTCTAAAAATTACATCGTCTAAATGACCACCATTCGCCTCACCTGGAAATCAGCTTTTCCGTAAACATGACTTTGACCACCGACAATATGACAAGTGGTTCCATCTTGTTGAAATAATTTGTTACGATTGTAGCCAGGAAATTCAAGTAGCATCGGTCCCAAGAACGTACGTAACATATTTGCACGGTATGTTAGATTCAAATATTAAGGAATTTTTGGCCCACCTATATAACCTTCAACCTGTCTGTGTTTATTCTCATGGCTTATTAAGTCACTCACCTCTTGCTTTGTCACATATCTCACCTTATGGTTCGCCTGTTTTTTACGACTCTTACGATGTATTCAGTTCGCTTCAAGTCAGCGGTCATAGAAGACATTAAATTAATAGCGGCATCATCTATAGGTTAACTAAAAGACACCGAGTGAAAATTCTACGAACGAGTTCGTTACAAGTCACTTTGACTCGCGTCCAAATCCCTGTCGCACCAGAGTATTACAATCAGGTATAACATGACGTCATACGAAATTTCTAAAAGATTTCTGAGAGATGCGTGAAGATACACTGCCTGTAGTTTAATATTACAACTTAGTTATTAATCCTAGTCCAAAAATATAAAAAAGTAGTAATATGTAAGGCAATTCATAAGTATAATACCTATGTATGTAAGATGTCTTTACGGACCAGTGCCTGATTTTATACTACACGTCTTGTGACTCATGAGGCAAATAGTATAAACCAATAATACTTCATAATTCAAAGTAACCGTCAGTGTTAGTAAGTAATAATAATGAAAAAAAGAATATCCAAAAATATACACAGTAACAGGAGTTAGTTGCATTATTAATTTGATTTATTTTATTGATTGTGTGTCTTTGATTGCCTTCCGCAACGAAGGAAACGGAGTGGTTTGTAATAATATTATTTAATAACGTCTCTTGGATCTTCGATTCCATCGGGTTAAGAATTAAGGAGAAGAATGTCACAAATTTATCTAGTCATAAGAGCTAAATAAAATTAGACTAATGGGGATCAGAAAGATTAGAAATTCAAATATAAAACTAGAATAATGGTTTAATATTTAAATTTCTAATCTTCAGTCCTAACAGTCTGGTTTTATCTGGCTCTTATGATCAGATAAATTTGAACAGACCATATAAATTAGGGTTGGTACAAATAACGATGTCGTCATAAGGCCACCTTTTTCTTTCAAATTTATTAGTTTTAATAAATTTTAAACCTACATCGGCAGCCTACATATTTTAGAAATGATAAAACCAGAAAACCAAACTAGCGAAGAAAGGTTTGGAAGAAAAAGAGTCACGGAGAAAGGGAGGTGTGAATATTTAGAGGTGTGAGATTTTTATTATCTATGCTTTTCAAATCTAAAAAGATAAAGTAGAAATTACTCGTACAAGACACATTACGTTAGAAAAAAACAAGAAAAAGAACAATGACCATGCAGCCGCCCGTCCCAGTATTTTCTAAAATATTGGAATGATAGGTTACCGAGATAATTTTAATGATACCTCTATAAATTACCAGCTTTCTAACAGAAAACTGATATTTTCCGCAAATTTTCTAAATAGTCTTAAATTTAGGAGAAAATATATTGAATACAAAATTTTTCGTTCTTGTTCTTCACCTGTATCTATCTCATGTTGTAAAGCGTCATCATCATTATCAACAGCTATTTACAGACCACTACTAGACATAAGCAAATATAATAATATAATAATATCGTTATATCATCATCATCTCAGCCAAAAGTAATTGAAAATAAAATTCTCCACAACAGCCGGTCCCGCTCCGCCCGCATCCAGCAGCTTCTTGCTTAACCTTCACCAGTTAGTCGGATCACCTTGTGAGGGGCCTACCGATTTTCGCCTTTGCAGAACTTCATGGCCCCATCGGCCATCGTTTCTGCGTGCAATGTGCCCTGCTAACTGCCACTTAAGCTTAGTAATTTTACGGGCAATATCGTGTATATATCTATCTCTATGGTTCGTCTATGGATCTCCTCATTCCTGATTCGATCACGCAAAGAAACTCCGAGCATTGTCCTCTCCATTGCTCTTTGGGTGACTCTGAACCTTCTTACCAAGCCCATAGTGAGCGACCACGTCTCTGTGCCGTAAGTCATCACTGGCAACACACACTGGTCAAAAACTTTTGTCTTGAGACACTACTGTATTTGTAGCGAGAACACGTTACGTAGCTTCCCAAACGCTGCCCTACCTGGCTGGATTCGACGATTGACCTCTTACTTGAAGTCGGACCTACCTAACTGCATAGTTTGTCCAAGATACAGGTAGTCGATAACAACTTCGAGGGTAGATTCTCCAATTTTCACTGGAGTGGGTGTGACATGGGAATGCAACATAATTTTTGTTTTATCCATATTCGTTTTGAAACTCACTCGTTTAGAGATTCTTCTGAGGTCATCAAGCATTGTGCTAAGATCAGCCACGGTTTCAGTCATGACAACTATATCATCAGCAAGTCTAAGGTGGATGATATAGTCGCTATTGATGTTTATGCCAAGTCCATTCCAGTCAAGAAGCTTGGAGACGTCTTCCAGTGCTACGGTGAACAGTTTCGGATATATTACATCTCCTTGTCTTACACCTCGCTGTAGTTTAATAGATTTCAAGCTCTCGATCTTGACTACGTTATTTACCAAGGACTTATGTACCAAGCACCCGACACCACCTTGGGGCTGATGATCCCCCTCCCAGAAATAAAGCAAGTTGCCGGATTGCAGTATTATTTAGTCCTTCCCCTATCTATGGACTTCAGATAAACCTAAAATATCCCACTGCAACCCGCTCAATTTCTCCTCCAGTTCGAATATTTACTTGTAGGTCCGCAATGTGCGCGTGTTATATGTTGCCAGGACAAGTCATTGTTTGTGATAGCCCGATTTTACCCGGAGATTCTTGGCACCCGCTACCCTGCTACTTCCTAGACCGCTATCGTAGCCAGGAGTAGCTGGGCAGCCGGGAACTAGGGACCTATTTTTCTTCTGCTTGCCATAATAGGAGGGTTTGCCATAATTGCCACGCTTGGCATGCGGGTTGGCGATCGCAATGAGATGGCGTACTCGGTAGGACGCTGTTGCCCATCCTTTGGTGTACTATCTCTTAGTCGACTTTTACCACACCCACGGGAGATGGGGTGGTGCTATTCTAAGCCGGCACCATACGGTAAATATATGTTATAATATTTATATTATAAGATATATATATATATATATAGCAGTCACAATTTACAAAAAAAGTTGAACTTAAATGAACAACAATAAAAATGAAGCAAAAAAATTAACTCCACAAAAAAATAAAAAGATTAGTGCCAGTAAGATCAAAAATAAGTGCAGCTTCAGACAAATTTTAACAAAATTCAACAGTTCCTAAAATAAAAAAAAATAACAAAAAACCAAAGAGAACACAAATTCAATTCTTTGCCTGAAATTTTGAAAAAAGGAATCCAAATACTTTGCAAAGACGATGGAAATAGCAGATTGCACTCTACGGAAAAAAGAATTAATAGCAAGGAATAAGATATATACACAGAAGCGGTACTAGTTCTACTGTCAGCTATTCAGCATTCTTCAAACTAAGAAATTTTTGGGTTCTACTGACTATATTAGATCTCGAGGCACTTGCTTATGCATAAACCGCTCAAGATCTTATTTCCTTGATAAGTTGCGACGCACAGGATGTAGATTGCTTGCACCGAACGTGCTCAGCATGCAAGAATAAAGTAGTCAGTTATCGAGAGTTCGATATTTCTATAGATATAACTGGAAGACTAAACACTACTAAAAAAGATCAAGATATTTAGCTAGTGACTTCTACCCGTAATGATGTATGGAACCGAGACGTGGACACTCACCATTAGACTAGTCCACAAGTTTAAAGTACCTCAGTGTGCAATGGAGCAAGCGATGTTGGGGGTTTCTCTGTCCTGTAAAACTCGTAACGAAGTTATTTGATAGAGAACTAGAGTAATAGATACGAATAATCATACGGTATGTTGTAGTGGAAGTGGACCGGTCGTGTCTCCAGACGAACTGATGGTTGCTGGAGTCACAAATCAACCGACGTTTTGAAGAAAGTGCCAAGAAATCGATTAATGTGGACTGCTTTAGCCTAAGTTGGTTGGTGTTCCTAGGGGGAGACCTTCGTACAGCAATGGAGGTTGATTGGTTGATTTAATAATTAAAGGTTTTATGGTTTGGGCTTACTATGATTTGGTTTAAAGTAAGCTTACTCAATTATCACAATTACAATTATTAACATACCTGTCAAAGTTAAATTTCTTGCATATTTGTACATGAAATTGGATTATCCACTTATCTACCTCCTCGTATTATGATCGATGTAGTTTTGATCAGTATATACACTATTGTTACTGTGTTGCTTCTCTTTTTCATTAATAAATATTGAGTAATAATAATTTCCTACAATATCCAAACGGGAAAAACATAAGAAAATATTTCAAGCAATAATAAATAAACTACCTATTGCAAATTTACATTAATAGTTAGAACCTAGTTCTCATAGAAATTTTAGTTTTATTAAGAGTTTTTAATATTTTTGTTTTAGCATGATTATTTTCATATTTATCATACATTTCAGAATAAAGTTTATTGAAAGAGTAATAAATAAATAAATATTTCCGGCGTTTGACACACAATGCCATTTAGTTTCAAACTAAGCACTGGATGCAGTAGTTAAATACTTTTTTTTTTGTAAATACATACATAATACATAGAAAACACCCAAACTCCAAAACAAATATTTAAAGATCATACAAACATTTGGTCCGACCCGGACAACGAACCCGAGACCTCAAGCACAGCAGCCGCACTCACTACTACTGCGCCACCGAGGCAGCCATCAATATAATTTGATATTTTTATTCATCTGCATGATTTCAATTGATATGGTGGAAAGTCTCATTTATCTGTCTTCGTCATCATTATTCGCTGATCAATTCATCAACACCAACTAAAACCTATAGTACTAGGTGTAAATCAGTGTATTTGGCACATGTAATGTCCTAGACAAAGTGAAAAAAAGAAAGTCATACCAACAAGCGCAAAGAATCACCCTTTTAGAGCTAACTCTAGGTAACTGTAGACCTTTTTTGCAGCAGTGGTTTGTTAGCCTAACGATGACGGACGGACGACGAGTCCGTGGAATTTTATATTCCATCTTCAATCGATTTACAACATCTGACAGTGGTCCATCTACGTCCTGAATAAATGGGTATGGCATTGCTCAGGTCAGTTTTGCGAAAAAGCAGCGTAAAGGAGACTACATACGATTGTCGGATTCTTAGAAATCCCAACTTTGAATACAGTGAGTTAGTACAATATACTCTTGGGTATCAGTATGGTCGGTCGTATGCAAGTTAAAGAAGTACACGTTGTGCTTTTTCTATTTTTATGATATAGGTTTTATTAGCAGCTTCCCGTGCACTAATATAATAGATAAGAATTGATTGACAGAAAACAAAATCATTTGCAATTTTATCTAAACACTAAAGATCCGCATAAGCATTCTTATTCTTGTATGGACTATGTTGAGATACAAATAATAATAAATAATAATAAATATTTCGGACATTTAACACCAACATCGTCTAATTTCAAACTAAGCAGAGCTTGTGCTTTGATAACTAGACTGACTGATAGAATACTTATACACTTTTTTTTGTAAATACATACATATTATACATAGAAAACGTCCAAACTTCGAAACAAATGTTTACAGATCATACAAGCATTTGTTTCGACCCGGGAATCGAACCCGAGACCTCAAGCATAGCAGTCGCAATCATTACCGCTGCACCACCGAGCCCGAGATGAGTGAAATATGTAAGCTGTGTATCTAAATACATTCCAAGGTATTTTATGAAGTTTATTTGTTCAGTTGCAGCGCATTGGCAGAGTAACGTTAACATGCTAACACACATTTATCTAAATTAGTCTCAAACGAAATGAGCCCCCCTGACTAATTTTTTGTAGGACCTTAAGGCATAAAGCCTACATGAATTGTGTGCTTTCTATCCCTGCAACATTAGGCCTTCGTGATCTTATTGACTTGGTTAAAATTACTTGCTTTACAGATTTGTGTGAGGATGTGGTATCACTCTGTACGAGCTGGTCCAAATGTGGCGAAACATGAATTTCCTCAACATGAAAAACCTCAAAAAAAAAATATTTTTGTTATGTAGCGCTCACGAAACCGAAGAGCAGTCTACCGGCATCGCCTAAAATTTCGGCAGACGCTACGGGACAGCTGACCTATACTGCGCCAAGCCCTCCTGGACCGGAGCGGATGGTGCCGACCCTAATGTCGTCCGCGTTGCACCCTGTCTTCTCTCTTACTGCAACGCGGATATCCTCGGCTGTTATGGAGTCATCCAGGCCCGAGATGCGCAACTCTGCACACTTAGTAGGCCTGGCGATCTTAACACCATCCGTGGCCGCAAACATGCCCCGCAATTTCTCGGCAAACGTATCTGCTGTCTTGGCACCTCCGGCTCCAGGGAACTCGAGGACTCGAGCTCCCGTCTGAGCAAGGCGACGCCTGACTCCTACCGTCCCGATGTCATTGGCGAGACTAGCCCGGGCCCTCTGGAAAATGGCCGCGTAAGATAGTCCGCCTTTAGCCGCCTCTGGTGACACGGTGACCACCACCGCCGCGATTTTAGGTACTTTCAGCTTGCGCGGCTTCTTCGTAGTGGCGACTACCTCCGATGGCGACTGCGGGGCAGAGGCTGCTTTTTGAGCAGCCTTTTTACCCCGCTTTCGGGACTTCTTTGTCCCCCCGACTACCTGCCAACCATCCGTGGAAGGGGTAGATATGAAGGGAGCAGACATGGAGGTGCCAGGTACAGCGGCTGGAGTGGGGAGCGGAGGGAATTTCGCTCTAGACTTGGCCGCCGTTTGGGGCCCTGACCTCTGTGCACCCGTCTTAGCTACTACTACTACTTAGCCGCCTGTCGTGTCCTCGGAGCGGCCACAGGAACAGCAGACACCGACGTCGCAGGAATAGCAAACACTGACGCCGCCACCGCATAGGACACACGACCACTTACAACGGGAAGCGTCGATGTGGCCTTTGGTCTATGTGCCGCGAGCGGCGGTCGGACGACAGGGGCTGGAGGTAGTCTCGCCTCCAAACCAGCGAAACGTCCATCCATCATGTGCCACACTGCGTCTGTGATTTGGCGCAGGTGGGCATCAGCGATGGTACCGGGATTGGCAGGGGCAAGCGACAGAGACGGGCCTTCTCGCTCAGGGCGATCCGCCCGGAATTGGGCAAACTGCGCGCTCAGCTCAGCCACCTGCCCTGTAAGGTGGTCGTTGGCCGCTTGGAGACGAGCCAAGTCCCCAATAAGGGATCGAGACCGAAGTTCGCGACCTTCCTCTACGGCTGCTGGCGACTTTAGGAGGCAAGATCTCCTGGGACGTGTCGCTCTCCTCGTCCCTGGAGCGCCCGCGTTTTCGGACGTCGCACAGCTCCGTTTCCATCGGGTCACCTCTCGTGCCATCCGACGAACATGTGGATCTGGAACGCAGTCGTTTCGATGTTCTGCGGCTCCCAGCAGTCATAATGACTTCTGGGAGCCTCATCGACATAGGCGTCCCAACCGATGCGTCTTTTAAGTTGGACGAGAAGTCGTCCACTCTTATGCTTTTCTCTTTCTTTTTCTTCTCCTTCTCTCCTTCTAAATTTACGTTTTTGTTTTGATCAGATTCCATATCAGACCCACGAATGGGGGAGAACTATAGGTCGACCCGGGCAGAGATCTCCCAATACCCGGGCAAGCGTACATTTGTGCCCAATCGAGGCGTCCGCAGGTGCCTCGGCTGGGGGTTTGCTTGTGACTGAACAACCCATTAGCCATGCATCCCCTGGTCACACACCACAACACGGGATTCGGGGTATTTTTTTATAGAGGTTTGCTTCCTCGCAGTCGGGGCGGCTAAGCCAAGACCGGAGATCTCTCGCTACCGGCCGTTATACGCTCCATGGTCGGTAGCGACAGTTGTTTTACCGCGGTCGCAACCTTCTGCGAAGACGTAATTTCGCAGAAGGAGGCGGCAGAGAAGGCCCGGGAGAACAACCTCCACTCGGACCCAATTCTCCGCGGGCGAACCGGGCGGCGGAGGCGCACGTATCAGCGCCTCATGCCGCCTTGAGTGTGGCCGCGGGTGGACGGGACGGGTTTTCCCCTCCATCCGCTATAGTGGCCAGCCACGAGGAGGCGACGTCCGCGTGTGCCGTACGTCGCCTAAATGGAGAGTATATCCGCAGATGGTGCCCGTGGTAGCGGGCAGGCGCTAGGAGGGATCTGGATGTCGTAATAGCAGCTATTCCCGGATCCTTCCTATGTCAGGTGCAGAGTGGCACATCGTGTGGTTTTAGTCGGTTCGATTCCGACACACCACCTCGCCGTAAACCTCGGTGGGGTGACGGCCCGAGGGGGTTTCCACACTTTAAAAAAAAAAAAGACCCTCGCCCCCGATTGGAGTCGCGAGACGCCAACTCGGGACTACGATATATCGACGGTGGCAGGGAGACTACGTCTCCTAATGCCTGTTCGGCGGCAGTGTAACTGCACACCGAGCCCGTCCTACCTGTTCCACCGCTGAGCGAAGGAACTCCGACCCTAGAAAGGGTCCCACCATCGTGGTTTTTTACCGAGGTTTTCCTCCTCAATGCTCCGAAGAGCGAAGAACAAACAGAGGATCCGACAGACACGCCCGCTCTATTGGACCAAGTTTCGGCCGAATTGCCGAAGAAAATGGCTTCCTCTTCGTGCTAGAATATTAGCCGTTGGCAGTGATGAACAACGCCGTCGCCAACGTTTCCAGGGTGCACCACGTGGAGGTTTTCTAGCCCAGCACCCCAACTTGAAACAGATCCTATTCCAACCCGTCTGACTATATAGTATGGTATGACCATGGTATAGTAGGCCAAAACCTCCTTGCTACGGAGAGGCCTATGTCCAGCAGTTGACTGTAAAAGGCTGTTGATCTTAAAGTGTATAGACCTCTACGTGCCCTTATTACAGATTGTAATCCATTTTGCATTGATCTAACTAGTGTTAATAAACGGTCTTGCAGAATATTGTCCTGTTACTATAAAATCGTTGTTCTGAGAGCTACCACTCTTGTGGACACAGGATTTTTCGAATATTTAACTTTTTCAAACTATCCCAAATACGCTCAACGGGATTAAGATCCGAGCTGTGTGTTAGCCAATTCATGGTACGTTTCCATTGGGATACATTGTTGAACTCTTGCAGCGGCGTGGGGTCCGGCATTACCTTGTATTATAGTGAAACTTTCGCCTATTAATTCCATTTCAGGTGTCACGTGAGTTTCTAAAACCTCTGTTGTATAGTGTTGTGCCGTCAAACCACCTTTTCTACCGTTTTGATGAACCACAAGTTCCGTTTGCACGATCATCGAAATGCCATCCCACACCATATACAAATCGCTTGCAAAAGGAACACGCTCCTCGATGCAATCTTGAGCATATCTTGTCCACGTTGACGATATACTCTTCTGCGACTGTCTACATCGTTTAAACATGTCCTATGCTTCACACACGCCACCCTATTAAGATCTTCACGCGCAAGTCTTACAACGAGCTTGCCTGTAATCTTCAGACAGTTTTAATCCATTTTCTGGTCTGGTCTGGTCAGGGATGATTGCTGTTTCCTTAAACTTCCTTCTTATTGCATATCGTGCACTCACGGTTACTGCACCGCACTTTATTCAGGTTTGTTTTAACATCTACTAACGGGAGGAAACGATTTCGTAGGGAAGTTGAAACAATCAATTGGTCGTCACAACGGGTGATTGCTCGAGTTCTGCCGGTAACAGATCTCCTTTTGTAAGAACCAGTCTCTACAAATCTTTGGTATACTCTAGAAATCGTAGAATAGGTTAAATTTTAATTTCTAGCCATCGTTCGTTGATCTAAACCTGTCCGCTCCAATGCCACTCGCAGTTCAATGCCAATCGCAAATGAAAAAAAAAAACAAAAATAATTAATTTTAAACTTTACTCTAATAATACACAAAGCGGAGGATATTCATAAATATTATATTATTTTTCACTGCAGTTCTATTTTTAAATTTTATTTTTTTTATAATTAATAGAAAGTCTCGACATTTTTATCATTTAGTTTAATCTAAAAAGTTTGTATTCTCATCAAAAATTTTAATTCGAAAATAATTCTTGCTCTAAACTTGAATGTAGTTTATGAGTCTGTCAGTGTAGTTTTAATTTTTTGTGATGCAGTTTAAACAAGTCAATTTGCTAAGTCGTGAGTGATTCACTCCCTTCCGGCACGGAAACTTGGCCAAGTACAAAACGTATGACAACTTCCTTTTTTTTTTCACATAGCTCTACAAATTTTGGCTAATTGTGATCGGAGTCTATCCAGTTAACGTTCCTGATGATTTCTTTTCACATTAAAAGGTTTTTCGGGTTCATAATGAAGTTTATGCAAAAAATCACGTTATCACAAAATTTTACACTAGAGTTAAAAGCACTACGAATTTAAAATTGTTTGATTTTTTGTCGCTTTCTGTCCTTTTTAATAGCGTGTGTTGCCTCCTCTAGCCCTAATGACCGCCTGCATTCGGTCTGGCATACTTTGGATGACGTTCTTGATGTTGACTTGTGATAAGTCGCGCCAGGCAGTAAGTGCAGCATCTCGAAGCTGGTTAAGGGTTTGTGGTGGGTTCGATGATAACTTTATTGCTCGTTTCAGTTTGTCCCATACGTGTTCTATCGGATTTAAGTCCGGGCTGCGAGCTGGCCACTGCAATTTTTGAACACCAACCTCTTGATGGTAATCATTCACGATGTGAGCGACATGTGGACGGGCATTATCATGCATTAAAATGAATTGGTCATAACCAATAAACCCTCCGAAGGGCACAACATGATCTTGAAGAATTTCTTCGACGTATCGAGTTGCATTTAAGGCGTTATTGACGATGACTAATTCCGTACGAGCATCAGAACTCACGCCACCCCATACCATTATAGAGCCTCCGCCAAAACTGACCGTCAGTGTGGTTGTCATCGCCAAATAGCGTTCCCCTTTCCTTCTCCAGACACGTTGTCGACCATCAGGTGCATTTAAAGCGATCCTGCACTCGTCTGTAAACAAAACCCTTGCCCATTGCTCAAAAGTCCAGTTAGCGTGTTCATGGGCGAAGTGAAGTCGAGCTACTCTGTGCTGTGGGAGGAGCTGTGGACCACGGGCTGGTCTTCTTGCTCTCAAATTAACTTCCTCCATACGTCTTCTCACCGTACGCTTGCTAACATTCACACCTCTGGAGATTTGAAGCCGCTGACGGATCTCAACAGCGGTCAGGAAGCGATTTCTTAAAATATCTAACACAATAAAGCGGTCGTCACGAGCTGATGTGCATCTTACACCGCCACTACCTGGTCTTCGGGAGTAGCGGCCAGTCCCTTGATACCGTTTTAGTGCATATTGCATCGAAGAACGCGGCACGTTTAGGACAATAGCCACTTCACGATGGGTCAAACCTTGTTCGACTAATGCCACTGCCTGTGCTATCTGACTTGATGACAAAGGCATTTTTATGGATCCTAAGGGGCCTTTAGATGTTTATTAACCACAATAACAACAAAAGTCTTTGTCAAATTAAAACTTAAAATTTTTAGAACACAATTAAAAACTTCGACTTCGTCGGGTTAATGACACGATTTAACTAAACTTTAAAACGCAGACCAAAATGCATTTCAAATTAGTGAATTACCCTCTTGAGATGAACATAAACATTTTTTCTACCCACTTACACGATAAGAACAAAGTTAGACACCCTTCAAAAAATGTTATCGTATGTTATGAGTTTGGTCAAGATTCCGTGCCGGTGAGTGGAAGCTGCCTGATGGAAAACACGAATTAAATCCAAGAGTTGCGGTCAAAATACTCATAGTAGATGTAGACTCAGACGCATTCTTGTGACCCACACTATTGCGGCCTAGCGAAATATTTTTCACGTCCTGGAATCATAATTCAGTATTTTTTTATTAAATAATAATATTACTAATCAAAGTTTCGAGTGTAAAATACAAAGCTGAAACAATTAATCCTTCAATTATTTGATATAATCAAACCCTATTGCTGGTATAGACTAAAGGCAAGTCTAATTACTGGCGAGCTGATAGCAGCAGAGGCGGGTAACTTTGATCCGCTCCGATAGTACGGCTCAAGTCAGATACATATCTGTGCCCCAGTTTAGGTTATCAGAAAATAACATCAAAACCGACGATGTTGACATTTGTTTTTGATTTTGTAATCCTGTTAAAAGACCGAGAGGATTGTATAGACAACTAATATTAAGCTTCATATTTTTTTTAATCACACCCTTAAAAAGTTTGATATATATTTTTCTATGTTAAAGAAAATGAGTCTATCGAAGTTTACTAAAGATTTTTGTAAATAACTAGAAAAAGAACAAACGTATTTATTTCTTTTTGTTTGTTTAAATGAATGGGCGCTTTATTGAACACAAACAAAGCAAGTTTTCAGAGAACGCATTAAATTTTCAATACACACATATTATAAATGAAAAAACCGTCACGCTCCGAAACAAACATTTGCAGATTGACACAAACATTTGAGTCAACCCGGGAATCGAACTGGAGACCTCCAGCATTCGCATACGCTACCACTGCGCCACCGAGGCAGTCAATTTGTGACAAAATAATTGATATAGTCATAATTCATTTTCTAAATCAACATGCTTATTCACTTATAAACATATTGTAGACTCTGAAAAACAGAAATAATAATCGTGTTTTCACACAATATTCGTATCGAGTGGAAATCGAAGCCACTGACTCTGAGTCAATAGTCAATATTGTTAACCACTAGACTAAGAGCCAAGGCTTATTATGTGTTATTCTTAAATAAATTAGGACGTCAAGAAAAATAGAAGTAAGATCAATAGCTCATCCATTATTTAGAAGTAGGCTCCACATAATTATACTCCATTTATCTCTATTAGTTGCTACAGCGGTGAAGTGTGGCAATTATTGGCACGATATAAGAACCTTTAGTCTTTCGCTACATGTTTACTTATGTAGTTATTACTGAAGTTTATTTCAAATCCGTTAAATATTTATTCTCTTTATTTCATTTATATATACATATTGATTACATTTTTAAATCCATACAAAAGGAATACAAAAATACATGTTTAAAATATAGAAAATAGTAGACCACCGACATAGGCTACAGGGACCAAGACACCGGTGGTTAAGGCTCCAAAGACAGAAACCTTCTCACTATACGGGCCGTGTCAAGGAGGACCGCCTTCTGCATCAGACCCTTATCCAACCTTCTAACGTGAGCCTCTTAAGGTGTTGGTCGAGGCTCTTGGCTATCAATCCGTGAACAAATATGAATGTCGGAACAATGATCACCTAATCCACATTCCACTCGTGAGACAGATCCCAATACTTCAATTGTTTTCCATTTTCAACTTTCACGAGATTCTCGTCATGAGGAACGGCGATATCGACAATCATTGCGCGGCGCTCTAATCGATCTATCACCACAATATCAGGCTTATTGACAACAATAGTCCTATCTGTGATAATAGATCGATCCCAATATAATGTAGCACGACCGTTCTCAAGAACTGGGTCGGGCACATACCTGTAGTATGGTACTTCAAAATTGACAAGTCGGTGTTTAAGAGCAAGTTGTTAGTGTACGATCCTGGCTACTAGGTTATGCCTGTGCATATACTCACCGTTAGCAAGACGAGAACAATCAGAAATACTATGCCTAATAAATTCTTAAAGATTTATTAAAGGTATTTTCTTAAAGATTTATGCCTAGGCCATTTAATTTTAGAGAATTTGAAATCTCTTTTTATTGTTTTATTAAAATGTCTTTCAGCATAATGTCTTGTTAATGTTGTCTATTCTTTATTGTTCCTTTAAACATAAAGAGCAGTCTAGTCGTTGAATTTCAAACAAGATTGATCTTATTTTTCATTTTTCTTACCAGATTCAATTAAAACTGTCTTTGTGCAAACATGGCTACTGTGGCGACTTCCACATTCAGAGCAAACAAAAATACATAGTACAGCACCATCTAGCGAAAACACATCGAACTATAGTAATGAATCATGGAGCAACTACTAATCTTGAATCACAATATAGAAATTCTCACTTGTGCATTATAAAATGTTTTGTTTGGCTGGTCTTTATGTCAGCTAGAAGTACACCCAATACATCCACTATCTATGGACAGAGATGGACATATACTATCAAGTGAACAATCTTATTGGCTGCCTCCTTTAGATACTATAATAAAAACATATTTAGACCTTTTAATATGTTGTTGAGTTTTTCAACCTCAACTTTGATTTCTTCTTATATTACAAATAAAATAGTTTGAAGAATATTCTGTAGAATTGAATAAATATGTAGTGTCGAAAAACATATTTTCTCATACATTATTCTAACTGAAATGAGTACCAGCATAATAAAATAAAGTATAGAAGTAGCTAAAAATGTAAGACACGAAATCTTGAGCCTCTAGAGACTGGGATTAATTGACGTAGAAATTCGTCAATTAGTGAGCCCCAACAAACGAGTTCAGAATACACAAGAGAAGGAATATGAAGGATGTTATGACTTAAAACTTAAGTATGTAATATAATATGCTCCTTTGATATTAAAGCGTAACAATAAAATTAATCTAATAACAGTGTAAAGGTTTTACAAGTAAAAAGAAATATTGAAAATATTTTTTTGTGAAGATATTTAAGTATCTGACACGATATCTTTTAAGATTATCACAAACAATAAATTAGGTTTTGTTTTTCTAAATTTATAAGGCTGTAACATACTTGTGACTCTATAGTCATCTTTTCTTTTTTCCCCTTATACAGGTCGGACTAAATACCTATATGATCTATAAATATTTGTGTCAGAATTTGGATATTTCTTATTTATAAAATGCATCTACATACTTACCGTAAAAATGAAATAGCAGAATTAATAAGTTAAATATTGTCTGTAAGTATGTATTTGCACGGTGCTGACTAGTGACGTAGCTGAGGTAGTTTAAGTGGTCGCCATGCTGTTTTCTACTGCATTGAGTGTTCTGGGTTCAAACTCCCTATAAGACAATACTTTGTGAAATCTGTAAATTGTTGTTCCGAGTCTGGATATTTTTAATATTCGTTACATGTATGTTTGTAAATTTCCCTGAGACAGGAATTTTTCTTTTTTTTTAAGTCAACGCCCGCACTGGGAATAAATCCTGTGTCGTGGAAGACTTTACACACATACAAGAAACGGATACATAGAACACCCAGACTTAGAACAACAATTTGTCGATCACACCAAGTGTTGTCCCATGTGGAATTTGAACCCACTACACTCAGCGTAATAGGGAGCGCCGTGCCGGCTGCTTAAACTACAAGGGCAACTGTGTAGTCTGCATTCCTAATGAAGAGTTGTCTTAAAAGAAATACAAAAAAAAATCGCAACATACTTCTATTAAGCATTTCTTATTCCTTTCTTCACCAACAGCCTTTTACAGTCCACTGCTGGACATAGGCCTCTCCTTAGCAAGGAGATTTTGGCCTACTATACCACCCTGGCCAGACGGGTTGGAATAGGGTTTGTTCCAAGTTTTCTTTCTGTTTGTAATGATGTTGTCTTGTGTACTTTGTTCCCTTAGTCGCCTTTTACGACACCCACGGGATGAATAGGGGTGGTAACACTATGTATTCTTAATCCGTCACCACGCGGACAATTCTATTCTTATTATATTGAAATTTTACAGACAACCTAAGTATGGATATTAAGAGGCAGAAATAGTGATAGATGGTAATAAGGTCGTCCTCTGTCTTGCGAACAATTGAACACGAATAAAGGGTTTCCGTTCAGTTCCTCCGTGAAGCAGGTACACTTTAAACGTCTCGTGCTCTTCAATCCATTGTGAAATGTTACATACATATATCCTCCGTGCACTCAAACCAGGAAATGTAGGTCAATTATGTTGAATCCATTATCTGAGTTTACGAATAAAACCTTGCGAGCTGGTCACTCGTATGAAATTGTATTATCTTTACCTTACGTTACCTTAAAAAGTGAGAGGCATCGGATGTCAAATTATAGATTTCTGCCTAGTTTAGTAAAGTCTCAATACCTTTAGTGACATACATACTGTACGAGTATAGTGACGAGCAATAATGTTAATGTCTTAAAAACAAAAAAGAGGTCCTGAAATTTTTGTTTTTATATGAGGGACCAAAGAGGAAAGGGGTCACACTTGGTGTTAAGCGACTGCTGCGTCCATGTACGATTGTGATTTGAAAGTCAAAAGTGCCCTTGTCCTCCCCAGGAACCAAGACAAGAGAAACAAAGGCCGTGGCATTATCACTCACTCAGTGAATAGGAACGAAAAAACTACTTGATGTAGATTTTCAATGAGCCCGTCGTTGAACAATTCCATTTGTGTCTTTTCATTATCTTTTGTTTAAATGAATAAATTTATCTACTTCACAACAAATGTCTTCAATTTTATTAAACTATTAGGGACATCAAAAAACAAAAAGTTGACTATGAACGCAACGCTTTTCAACTAACACAATTGGAATAGCAGTGCAGCTCTCGTTTTGTTATTTACTTTGTTACTTTAGACGTTTAATTTTAGCTGTAAAATCAGTTATCCAGTTTCTGTTTTGATTGGATACGACACGAGGGAATGCGCATTCTAAAACTATGCGCTATAACGTGCTCAATATACCAAATGATTGTTGTTTTTGATTCTACAGTTCTTACTTTATTTAACAACATTGGCTCTCGTACATAATAAGTCTTACTTATTTTTTTTAGCGTTTATACAATAGTACAACATTATTAAGTGTCAATTGCTAGTAAATTTACAAATACTTGTAAGATACTCCAAGGAATTGTCCGCATTGTACCAGCTCCTGATTCGGGTGTTCGTTTAAGGCGGCAGTTGCTTAACTTTAAGTTTTTGTCTCACGTGATCAATCTATGAACCAAATTGTCGTTTGTGAGAGAAAATGAATGCACAGACTGCACGGATTGCGTTGCAATTTAAGTGATCGCCACACCGCTCTCTACTGCGCTGAGTGTTGAGGGTTCAAACCCCACACGGGATAACATTTTGTGTCCAATCCACAAATTGTTGTTCTGAGTCTGGGTGTTCTTTGTGTCCGTTCCCAGAGAGTGTTGTCCTTAAAAAAATGAACAGATTTGAAAATTTTAGTAATAAAAAATATTGTTTATTGCAATTTATTATTACTTAAGTGCATTAAAACAATTTTTAAACGTTATTAATTTAAAGAAAACATATTTCAAATGTTGCCATTTTCATAAGTTTCTTCAAAGTAGAAGTAAAAAGTCAATTGATAAAGAGTGCCTGTAGGTCTGAGTACAACTAAATAATTAATGTATCAGAAATTATACTCTTTAATTTAAAACACTTTAATAAAACCATGGAACTAAATCAAACAATTAAATCAAACAGATCGTTTAATCAATTTTGAATAGGTTTGAATCTTTTCTCTCTCTAGTTAGTGTGGTGACGGATTAAGAATACATAGTGTTACCACCTCTTTTTATCCCGTGGGTGTCGTAAAAGGCGACTAAGGAAACCAAATATGCAAGACAACATCATTACAAAGAGAAAGAAAATTTGAAACAAACCCTATTCCACCCCTTGTGGCCAACGTGGTATAGTAGGCCAAAACCTCCTTGCTAAGGAGAAGCCTATGTCCAGCAGTGGACTGTAAAAGGCTGTTGATGATGTTCTCTAATATTTTGCATAAAATAGTTATCGATCTCCATTCTGTTACCCATGCGCCATGCGGCCAGCAATGTTGATGAATGCAGGATTTAGTCATTTTAAAGTCAATATACAATCATTAACCGAAATAAACGTTAATGTATATCGTAACTTATCTGAATTTAACTAAATTGTAATAGACTTGCGGCTAATGATACAGAAATACAGCGCATGTAATTGTGTAACATAAAACTCTGTTATGTTTACCTTTCGTTTTTGTTTTATTGAAATATAATTAGAGATGAAAGTTACTATGTTTTTTGAATGATGAACAATTTTATTCATTACAATTATGTTGTGATATATGATATACCCTGATTTATTGGACACTGATGTAGCAGGTCGTTAAACACCTTGAAATTAGACCTATAAGTTTACAGATTTTGATAAAATACATACATAGATATACAGAATAAGTCAATAAATTTAGAGAATATCACATCGTTCAAAAGTCCGCCTCGGTTTTTAACGGTAGCACTGATCCGACTGCTTCAATTTTCAATAACTCTTCCTTATAAATCCGGTTCAATTTGAGCTATGGCCTGCGTATGTTCGCCTAAGTTAAGGTTTATTTGCATAGATCTGTAATTTCAAGAAACCCTACAAGAGAAAGCCTCGGGGGTCAGATTGCCATGACCTTGGTGTACGATACGACTCCACCGGAATGCTCTTATCTCTCCATTGTACTTGTATATAGTATCTCTTTTGCTTCCATAATCGTTGTCCAATCTCAGAAAACGTTCATCCACAATACACATTGCAGCTTCAAAGATCGACGAAAAACATGTATTTGAAAATACCTAGACATACTACAAAATTTACTGATAAATCGTTCTCGGTGCACGCAGTTAGACTGTGAAATGATCTATTTGTGCCCATTAGAAAAGTTAAATCTCTACAACCTTCAAGCAAAGGTCACTAACGATTACTTGACAATGCAAAGGCTACCAAAGTAATGTTTACTAATGTGTGGTATGCGTAACAAACAGTATTTGTAGTATTTACGGAAATCTTTGTGGATACATTTATATATGTTAGTAGTGCGTAACTTTATACATTATTAATTCCTAAGATACTATAAAAGTACACCACCAATTACCTAAAACCAGATTTTATAACATCAACACAAAAGTTGTTTGGAAGAGATCATCGTGTTGTCGCTCACCTTTTGTTACACCAAATGTAGAACTCTGTCTATGTTTGTATAAATTTAAACTCCAGTGGTGTGCAATGAGTTGTATAAATAAATACACAATTAAATTAATAAATAATTCACATCACCCCTTAAATCGTTCATGCGGAATTTCAGTCGTAACGTCCTCTTGGAACCACATATTATCTAAGTCTACATGGTTTAACTTAGGCCATAAAAATGAATATAAACTCTCTGTAGCGCTCACCGTTGACAGTAACCGCCTCATCAACGTCATCTCAAAAAGTACGGATCAATAATGATATTGGATCAAAGTCTACGCTAAGCGGTAACTTTGCGAGGATGCATTGTCACCTGGTGAACCTCGTGTGTGCTGGTGTCGGCGGCAATTTTTTTTTGTGATAACAGCCATTCGTACTTCGTCGCTAAAGATAATCTTTCGGTTAAAATTGGAGTCCTCTTTCCAAATCCCACCAGTGTACCCGCATTAATTGAAAAAGCCTTTATAATTCTGAAAGTGATTTCATCATATTATAAACTATGTACCCATATATTGAAAATATACAGGTAAAAGTGAAAATTTACTATGAAAACAAACGAAGCTTCATTTCAAAAGCAATTTCCCTGTATAACTTATTTAAGTAAAACACAAATAACATCAGAGTAACACAACAGCCCATTATTTATAAACTTCAGATTGTCTCTTTTAGAGCCGCCTAATGAAGAAGCTCTGCTTTAACAAATGACGTCACTCAATCTAAGTGCGCCATCACTGTAAGCTTCCCTCAGGTAATTTATTAAATAATAATATCGCCATATATTAATAAGAAAAAGTTACACTTGCGGCCAGAAACCGCAACAATTCTTTTATCAATTTTGGTGTCAATGGATTCGCATTTTTATAAAATAATAACGAATATAATAATACATTTTTATTGACTCATCGTAATATCATCATCTAATCATAATATATCGCAATAAAGTACACTGGCGGACTTATAAACTGCATCAATATTCAAGACGCCTTTGAAATACACATTTCAGCCAAGTATTCAAACTGTTCACACAAATTTAAATTGAAACCTACAGTTTGGTTTGTTAACCTTCTAACAGCGTAGTATCACATCTTTAAGCGTATGTTTGTATACTTAACACCTTGAAAATTTAACATTTAACTTAACTAAAAAAGATAAATGTAGCAAAAAATAGTTTTCGCTGGTTTAATGAAAAATGGTCTTTACAAAAAAAAAAAATTAAACACAAGTTTTGTTTACTTTAATACTACTACGACTACTGATAAACAAGCTTACATATTTCTAAATATATAAATAGTATAGATAAATTACCACCAACCAGTGTATGGCCGCCGGTAGTACACTATAATTATATCGGAGGGGTACTAACTTATAGTGAATGTGGATGTACATTCACTGCAAAAATCGGTTATGTCAGTCAACTGACAGCTCATCTCTGAAGCTCTCAGTAATGGTGTCAAGTCGCCGTAAATTTACATGACCGTATTTGACCACGGTGGATACATATAAATACACCCAGACATAAAACAAATAATTGTGCACATCACATGAATATTTTTTAACCGCTGTTCTTAGTGCTACCACTGTTGTGAGCATAGAATTTCTTGCGTATACCGCTTTTTTAAACGGGATCAAGATTCAAGCTGTGTGTTGGTCAATTCATGGTAGAACTTGTACAGCGGAGGGATCAGGTATTATCTTGCATTACAATAAAACTTTCATCTATCACTACAATGTAAGGTTCCAAGTGAGTATCTAAAATCTCTGTTATGTAGTGTTGTGCTGTCAAACGACCTCTTCTACCATTTTGACGAACCATATCTATGAACACAAATCCTGTTCGCCCATTAATCGCAATACCACCCCACATTATACATGAACCGTCTCCAAAAGGTACACACTTCTCAATATAACTTTGAGCATATCTTTCCCCACATTGACGATAGACACTTCTGCGACCGTCGGCATTATTTAAACATGATCTGCAGTCATCGGTTAACAACATGGCGGCCCATTACTCTTCAGTCAAATTAAAATATTCACGTGCAATTCTTAAGTGAACTTGTCTATGAGCTGCAGACAACTTTGGTTTATTTGCTGATCTAAAAAGGGTGATGGCCGCTTTCTCTTTACTGTTCGAACACTCACGTTCACTCCAATCACTTCATTCCGCTCTGTTCTGATATTTACTGACGTGAAAATCCAATTTCGTAAATGAGTTGAAACAATAAATCGGTTGTTTCGACGGGTGGTTGCTCTTGTTTCTTACAAACCTTTGAAATACTCCGAAAACCGTAGATTGTTTTAAATTTAAATTTTTAGCAATCGTTGATCCATGCCTTCCCACACCAACGCCGTCCAATGAGTGGCTTCTTTGGACGGAGTATCCTCATTTATAGTACTATACTTTTGTTGAGTTTAAAAGACTAAAAAGCAACAATGTTAGTAACAATAATTAAAATTGCAAATTAAAAAAGAAACAAAGCTAATTAATTTCAAACTTGACTGTTATAACACATAAATTTGGTGTTTTATTTTACCAGCTATAATTTTATCTTTTACTGCAGTTAATTTTTTTTTATGATCAATGTACAGTTTAGACATGTTCAATTTGTGTAAACTTAAAAACATACATACTCATCAAAAATATTAATGTAAAAGTAATCCTGAAATTCAATGTAGTTTATGAGTCGGTCAGTGAATTTTTGCAATTACAACTGCAATTGTGGTCCATAATTCTTACTAATACTATAAATATGGAATGAAACCTGTCTGTCTATTGCAATTTCACGACTAGATCACTGAACCGGATTTAAGGAAATTCGGCATTCAAATACTTTGATTACTAAATAGATCCGTTCCGATCCGGGCAAAAGTTAGTAAACAACATTTCTTATAAAATCAATACATATGCACACGCACGCCGAAACGCTTTCACGTATGAAACTCACACAAGTCCACCTACAAAAGGCACTAACTGTTTATACTTACACATACATACAGTGATCAAAACTTGTATTTCAAGAGTAGAAGAACTAAGTTTAACTAGCCAATAGCCTATCAAACAAAAGTTGGTAAACGTTAACAAGTTTAGGTAACGCGGGATGATACACTATCCGCCTCCAGAATCCTAAGCAGCGACGTCTGAGGCACGTATTATTTGTGAGTTTGTCGCTCGCAAACTTCGTTGTCGCGGCGACAAGGACGCCCGGCAGAATTACTGTACGTGTCGCGTCGCGCGCGCAACGAATAATAACTGGTGCGTGAACAAACTTGTGACGTCAGAGGTTATGGGAATTGGGTAATGTTTCAGGAGTAGTTTAGTTTGGTCGGGCGTATTACAGTGTTGAGGGAGATCTAACTTTGAAACGTTCGTAATATTATTTGGAACTTGGTTTGTGGTAGACTTAACAGTTTTACTTAAGTGTTGGTCTAGTGGTTAGTGATGTTGATTTATAGCTCAGAGGTCGTGAATTTGATTCCAGCTAAGAATAAATAATTGTGTAATGAATACGATTTTTTATTCTACATCTGAGTGTAGTTATCTTAAATATAGGAAATTTATAACAAGTTCAGTTTTGGTCTAGATAGTGTCCTCGTTTTGATTAATTAACTAAGAAAGAAGAGAAAAACATAGAGATAGACACATACAATTTACTAAAACGTGTTGAATATTATTCCAACATTCCAAACGTATAAACTAGCTTCGTTTATACGAATTACAAGTTGAAACTTGTTGGTAAAAACGTCGGTCGTTTCGAGCGGTCGCAATCAGCCGTCGCCGTGATAGTGGCCGGTTGTACTCCCTGTGCATTTGACACGTTGAACGTAGACGCCGAGGTATAGAAGCGATACACGATTGGTTATGCTGACACCTGTGGTTGCTTTGTACAGCGCTACATGGTACATTTAAACACATAGTTGCTGTGTGATGAGAATATGGGTAATGTTTGGTTTATGTAACACAAAAAGCTGCTTCACAATACCAAAATTCTAATTGAAGTTAACTCAATTTTATATCAACATCTTCCAAGCCTTTTTTTTCAGGATTACCTGAGGTCGGCTATTAGTTCAACCGATTTTCCTTGAATACCCATGAACATTCCTGAGCTTCCACGGTGCAACTGGTTTCGGATCTTCGCAACTCGAACTCAATTTTATATATTAAACACAAAAATTGCTGTAAAATGCATAAATTCTGCTAAATATTTTTCAATTGTAGGCTACATTAATATGATTGACTGATTACATTCTTTTACCACACCTTAACGAGTTGACATTATTTTGCTCCTCACCCAAAAAACCCTATACGTACACATAGACGAGATCTCCACATAAGTGTGATATAATGCTTGTAATTGAATATACCGTAAGAGAATATTATTAAATCAAAGTTACGATGGAATGAAAAATTTTAATTGTGTATTCTGAAAGAGAACGAAAGCAGGCTCTTCTATAATATTCTCAAGCCGGTAGATTCAGTAACGAGGTCGAACATCAGTGAGCCATGCAATCTGCTCTCGGCTCCATATTTTTATTTCACATTTTTCATATAACTAACTGACTACCACTGCGTTGCTTGTGACGGCCAATTATTTTACGGTTTGTGCGAGTCGTGTGAAGTGAACGGACTGGTTACATTTTATGTTGTAAGTAATAACACACCAATTTAAGTTATAGTTTAGAAAATATTGAGTAACGACAATCAGTTAAAATATAATTATTATTTTGATCTAGTATCATATGTGCTCCATGATTACACTTATTGAAATATATATCAGGCACATGCTTGAATAAAACTTTGGAATAAAAAAATTGGTCAGAAGAGCTAGCGTACGAAACATTTAAGTTCCGGATTTAAAACGGAATTAATATAGTACATAAGATAGTGAGAGTTAGTAAGATATTCGTGTAATAGTGTATCCAGGTGGCCCCTAAGTCAGGAACACAGAATGACTATACGAGTTTAGAAACACGAAGTAAAGACGAATTTTCAGACTCGGAGTTCTTTCTCCAAGGGATACAGCAAACACGATTCACATTCATTGTATAGGTTCATGCCCCTATTTAATAAACACAATTGATTCATACTCTAGTCACTTCCTGTTACACCATTTTGAGTATTCCAAGATAAACATTTTCGCTTTCTAATATCTTGTGATAATAAACTTTACATGTTTGTACGCCTTCTTCAAATAAGCCGTTAGATTTCCCCGACGCCTCACGTCCTACAGGGACTAGTTTGTCATTTGTGTAAAGACGTACACACTACCTGGCCTCAAGGCGCACGTAACACGGAGCCAAGTTCGCAACAAAAAGAAGAGTCATTGTAAAGCGGCGCGGAAGACGGAATGATCTCATTTTCTATTCCATTCGTTTCACACAAACCACACAAATCACTGTGAGCTTTGAGGCCGTGAGATTTTTACGTGTAAGTTAGGAGAGATGGAGGTTCACCAATGGTTTAAGAATAAATATAATACGTGGATGGTCGAATGTGTGATACATTGGTATCTAACCTATGCACTCGAAGCGGTTCAAAATGCTTTTAATTTCAAAGCTTATTAAAACACGTAGATACTCGTATCTATCCAAATATGAGCTTACAATCAAATAGTTCAATTACCTAAGTTAAGTACAATATATATTTGTCTAATTAGTTTATTATATATTCATACATTTCTGTATATAAAATTAGGACACGATTCTATTTATTTATCATAATCAATATGATGAAGTACTCCTAGTCGATTTCAATCAGTCAGTCAGTGTCAGTCTCAGTCAACTATGCAGAAGATATCATAAGTGTACAAGTGTGTTCACAATCACAAGTGCACTCTTTGTTTCCTCACTCTCGCAACCATATGGGACAGCTATCCGACGCGACCTGGGAGAGATCTGGCGCAGGACTGACTGCTAAAATGTGGGCTATTGTTAAGAATTTCTATAATCAAAAGAACTTATTAACTCTCATCGACCCGGGAATCAAACCCAAGATCTCTTGATCAGCAGTCGCATACGCTTACCGCTACATCAAAAACGTAGTTAAAAATATAATGATACTCATTAATGGAACCAGTGTAAGGCTTACAATTATACAAAACACTTCATTATATCCAATCAAATTCATAACACAATTTAATTTTAAGTTTTTTTAAAAGGAATAAAATGTTAGTAATCTAAACCTTTACCCATAAATAATAAACTACACATAAAATTTCAAGGTTTTGTACAAGAAACCCTACATACTAAAGCAGTTTTAGTTAAAGAAGAAAACATTGTCTCGCTCTCGCTTCTCGATGAGTACACAATGCCATTACCATAGCACACTTTATTCAGTCGTGAAGGGACATACAATCGACTTGATTTAAATAATCAGTTACGACAACGTCTCCCTACCACGCTGTCGCCTTAATTGCCGAAGGACTTGGCGGGCTTTACGCGCGATTAACGTCAATGCTCGGCAATTTTTCATGTTTATTACATAAATTGCTTTTTCCTTCAGCCTTGTTCTAACTTTATGATATGATTAAATGAATTGAAATGGTCAGGTTATATTTCTTTGCTGTGACAAGTAGGTTAAGAAAAACTTAAAATATTTGCCATTGGAGGGATATGCTTTAGTGTACGGACTGGTCTGACCAATATGGCCCCTACTAATCATTTCGTTGCTTTCATTGAGTGCAGTGACTGTAGTAATCACATTCAAATGATCGACGGGTGTCAAGTAAATTACAAAATGCAACACTACGACCACAACTCGTATTTGAAAAATTTAATGAAGAAAAAACAAAATGCATTTAAAAACTGCGTAGTGATATAAAATCTATAAGTGTGTAAAAGAGTACTTCGAGCAGAAAGTTTAGTTTGTCAAACGAGAGAAATCTTTGAGAGCCGTTGAACCCTCAGCATGTAAGTTAGACTTCACTGAATGAAACGTACTCTACATTCACTTCTCAGTCCCTATTTAATGATAACTGCATAGCCCCGTAATATGACACATTGATATTAATGCAAAGCATCATGTATACTCCCATTCTATCCTACGTGATCCCCCACTTCTCGTTATAGGGTTTTATTCGGCAGTTTCAGAATTTCACAGAGTTTGAAAACATCCCTGGTAATATTATATAAAGTTACCCCCTATTACACGGAATTGAAAATATAACTATAGAAGGGTCCGCATGCAATACACTTCTGTCACCATTCCTAAGACAAACCTAAGCAGGACTGATTCAAAAAAGTGTGTAAATTGTGAATGCATATTAAACATAAAATGGACTTGACTGCACGGTTGGCCTAGTGGTTCAAATGGTCACCACACCACTCTCCACTTCCCTGAGTGTTGTGGGTTCAAATCATGGGACAACGCTTTGTGTGGTCCACAAATTGTTGTTCTGAGTCTGGGTGTTCTTTGTGTCCGTTTCTTGTATGTTTGTTAAGTCCCCCGCGACACAGGATTTATTCACAATGCGGGCGTTGTCTTTTTAAAAAATAAATAAAAAAAATATAACAAAAAATTGTATTCATAACATGTGCTGCATACTAATGCCCCATACTAATTTTTCTTTTGTATATCATCATGCAAGTATATCAAATATCTAATAGATAATAATCGTGGGAGAACCATGTACTCCTAGCCAATTTCGGTTACGAAGATTCGTTTTAAAGGCGACCAGCTAATTACGCAAGAGGTATTATAGTATGTGTCCAAACACAGGTGCACTCTCTGTTCCCTCACTCTCACAATCCAAAGGCACGACTATCCGACACGATCGGGGACAGACTGGACCGACGGCTTTATGTACTCTCCAAGGCACGGGGTTATGACCCAACTGACAAACAGCTTAGCCGGTTAATCTAGTGATTAGTGTATACGATTATCGACCAAGAGGTCTTGGGTTCGATACTCAGGTCAAACCAAAAAGTGTTGTTGAATTTTTCCAATAAATAGGGTAGAGTGGGGGAATTGGCACCATGTAAGAAAAAGTAAAAAAGAAACACGGTTTCGGTTACAATCACAGACATTTATAGATATTAATCAGTCTTTTAGTTACCCGTCTTTCAATAACTGCAAAGGAACTTAAAAAAAATATAGCCTTACATAGTTTAAATCACGTTTTTTATAAATATTACTTTCACTCCCATTATCCCACGCATCGGGTAATGAGAACCATGAAACCTTTATATGTGTAATGAAATCCATGAAATAACACTAAACAAAATAAACTCTTACTTTAACTCATTAAAGAGGAATTTAAACAATCCAAAATTTTTGAATAATAAATAACACATGAAATAAAACATCTTCAATAAAAAATAATAACAAAAGGTATTTTAGTGATCTAAACAAAAATTGCAGAGATAGTCTTTAGAGTGGTCGCAACCTGAACACTCAGAATGTGCCCATTTGCCACAAGCTCTGCAACAATACTATAATTCTTCGTCTATACTAAAATCGTTACCAATCATGCTTACAAACCTACATTTTCCTCCTAAGAGTATTCAGAATCATCATCATAAATATTATTTTCATCGATAGATGATTCGTCTGAAATGCTGTCTTGGAATAAATGTTTAGTTTCTCTGTTTTCATTTTTTTGAGATAACTTATTCTTAACCTGTCTCTTATTCTTAGATTTATTTATTTGTATTTTCTTTGATTTATTTTCTTTTATCTTTTATTCTTTTTCTCCTTCTACTCCTTAAAAACTTTCTTCATAGGGGTGCTAGTCAAAATGCCGAATGTTGTTTGTTTCTGTTACCTTTTGTTGATCTTGCTGACATGTGTAGGGGAGGACTTAAAACATTTAAGATATGGGCAAAACTTCTAGAAGGTTGTGGTGAATCTCTTCTTTGCACATCAAGTTGTGATGATTGATCCCTGGCAGACTGTTGAGAGGTGGTTGATGTTTGCAGGGCCTCTTGAGTTGAAGACACTGGTTGTGAAGTATCTGTAGTAATTGTTTCGAAAGGCTAGTTGTGGGTAATGGGAGCTCGAGTAGCTCCCATTACCCAGCAGTAAACCATCTCAAAATACCGACAATAATCTAAAAAACTTCATTAAGTAAGTTTATCTTTCAATGTTACCATAAAATTGAATAAATAATGCATATAACGGAGGCAAAGTACGACCCAATAATAAAAGTTTAGGTACTTACTTTATTTATGAGAGTTCACACTTTTTGTAGCGAGATCACTCCAAACGCACTTCTTCTTGTGACCAATGTGCGCGTGCTACTTGGCCGGCCGGAAGCGATCACGTGACATGAACGAATGTTTTCGAATCCATGCTTGTCAGTTTCGTGCGACTGATGCGTTCCTGTCTGTTTAAATTTTAGTGGCTCCCATTACCCGCTAGCTCCCATTCCCCCACTTTCCCCTAATCCTTAGTAAGAGTTCGGAGTATAGAAGTTTGCTGTGTTTCATAGGGGTGTAAGCGAAGGCTACCTACTCTTTTAGGCCCAATAACGTTAACCTTACCTGCACGCAGTATACTTGACTCGTGGCGGTATGACCACATTGCTGCCGGAAGAATTTCGGTACTAACAACAGGCCACAATGTCACAAAATAATAATTCTCGCCACTGCGGTCACTAGGCCACTCGTCAAGTTCAACTTATCAGATAAGACAAGAAGCATTAAACGTAATATTATCTGAGCGGCAGACACCTAACAAGCAGTTGAAGAGTCTGGTAAGACACGATATTCGTCGATCAAATTCTTGAACGATCGAAGACTTTGCTAAGTAGTAGAACCACGCTGATTTCAACATGAGCGGGCTGGCTCGACTGGCGTAGTACTATCCTCCCACAGAAGACCAACCTAAAGCGCCAGCATCCATGTTGTCGTGTTTTGTTGGCGAGTGTGACACCAGAGGCCGATTGATGTAGGAGTGATGGTTATCGTGGTAACTGTGTAAGCCTTACACTGTCATGATGACTATCATGCCTTTTACGTCCCCAAGCAGAGTGTGAAAAAGCATCTGACTAGGCCGCATTGTGTGGATCACCATACTGCATTATTTGTAATTGCAGTAAGTATGGTGACCACAACTCTTGGATTCTATTCATGCTTTTTATCAGGCAGAGTAGCAGTGGTAGGCTCTGAATAAAAAAAAATCACGTCTTTTTATTTTTTCTATGTTAATAGCTTGCCAAAGTGTCTCTACTCTACCTGATGGAAAGCCTGATAAGAATCCAAAAGTGTTGGGGTACTGTGCAGTACGATAGACCGACGACTTGAGGAAAATGGCTGCTAGTGGATGGACTGCTCAAGACCAGATTGATTCACACGCTTTGGGGTAGGTCTTCTTTCAGCAGTATACAGTAATTGGCTGAACGACTGCGTTTCGCGTCCATACCTCGAATAATACGTTAAACTGTCGATCTCGGTAGTCATGAGTATCTATGGCAATCGTTATCGGGAAATCAGTGTCCTCAAATATGCTCAAAACTAGTTGAACTTTCGAATTCAGTTGGTACTCAGAGTTGTGGAGACCCGATGCCAGCTGCTCAATGGCAAAACTAACATTCAGGTTAAAGCAGTTGAACTGGCAGTGACCCCAAATAATCTTGAGCACTCAAAGAGCAGCAACGCGCTTACGTTATCTATGTATGTAAAAAATATGTAAAATAATAATATTTAAAGTGTTTTGAATTTAATTGTATTATTTCATCACATCAAGTGAGATCACATTTATTCATTAAATACCTTACATGAATCTCAATCATTCATACTGTCTCTGCCCGCTTTCTAAAGAGTAGAGAAGCGTAAAATTACTGAGGAGCGACGAGCTCTAATGAACTTATAACTATTGTCTCTGTAGAAACTACAAGCTGGAAAAGCATACGAGTAACTTTAAGTTGCTCCTACGTTTTGAATGGAAACTAACTAACTGGCTAACTATTTATGAAGTCCACCTGTTTCTTGATTCAGCTTATAAGAAAAATTACGATTGTGTGAACTTAGCTATAGTATCAGTATAATATGATGTAGGCTAGTTTTCGAAGCAATATTGTAAGATGCACACAAAGCTTACAAATGATTTAATATGACCTTAACCTATTGGTTGAGTGGTTAATCGTTTTATATTCTCATATAAAAAATTTCTTTATAAATATCAACATTACTAAAACGGCAATCCTCAAGTAATGATCTCAAAATATAACTTGTCAAGTTTCACTTATAAAAATGGTGATATGATTTTAATATGTTAACTCGCGATATTCTACAAAATGTTGAAAAATATAAACTGTATTGGAATTACTGAGATCGGCTATCAAAAATATTTTGCTCTATGTAAAGCAACAAAGAGTTGCCAGTCTGTAGAGACATAACAAACAAACTTCTTCTCGGAAGATTCACGGCGCGATTTTTTTCTCACAGCTTTGTACGCGAGATATATTGCGTCCATTTTGTGCAACCCCTTTGAACTATGACTGGGGATTAAGCCCTCCTGTATCACAACGATAAAGTTACCCTCCTGTCTCATCCCGTTATCAGACAAAAAATATACTTTTAACTTTTATAATTGCTAAAGTTTAGGGTCAAATAGCTACATTTAATTTTGACTTGCTAAGTAGTAAGTTAGGAGATGCTTTAATTCGTGTTGATGCGATGACAGGTAACAGGTTGCGTTCTGTTGTGGACGACAAACTTTATTTATGGATGACAAGTCACTGTAATGGGGGTGATAAATTTTAGGAGGGATTTATACGTTTAAAGGTGTGATAAAGTCTTTAAGGAAACGTTAGGGTGAATTCTCTTGGCTAAGATAATATTTTGTTATGAATGTTACATGAAGCGTTTAGGGTGGTTTTGACGTGAAATATTCTTCTTATTAGATTACGGTCACACAGAATACACATAGTTGATGGAAAATTTTGTCTAGTTTTTAGTATAGGGTGAGCCAAGAATTCATTAACATTTGGATCTAACACCCTGCGCTAACAAGTTACGGGAGTTCTTGGGACTGTCGTTCTAATCATCGCTACAATCGTAACACATGATTTCAACTAGATGGAAGTACTTGTCAGACATCCAATGGGTTCTTGCCGGTGGTCAAAGACATGTTTCCGGAAAAGCTGATTTGCAGACAGGGCGACATTCCATGGCCACCCAGAAATTCACATCTATCCCAAGCAGACTTCTCTTTATGGAGTTATTTGATATATCGTATGTACATCAATAAACCAAATACACTACGTCAAGTAAAAGAAAAAAATAGCGTAGAGATGTCGGAGTGTAAAACGTTAAAACGGTGGTCATTTAAACGATATAATTTTTCAAAATAAATTCTAACAAACAAATGGTTTTTTACACGATATTTTCAAACGTTCCCTAATATGTGGCCCACCCTATGTTAATACTAATGAATTTCATTGACTCTCTATAGTAAGGAAAAGTAAAAACATAATATATTACCAGTAGTAAATTCATTATATTTTTATAGTTATTAAGATATCAACAACAAAAAAAAAAAAAAAAAAAAAGGGTTTTTTTAAAAAAAAAAAAAAAAAGGGTTTGTTTCAAGTTTTCTTTCTCTTTGTATTAAGATATATACAAGAAATATAGTGACTTTGACTGACAATGTTGATCTTTATTTATAGTTTCGAAAAAGTAAAGAGTTGAGAGGGTATGGTGACCAATATAGTGGTATATCGGAAGTCCTCTAATTAATATAAGGTGTGTTTAAGTTATTGCGCGCGGAGAGAAATGATTACAGATTACAGTACATGAAAGTTTATTTTTTGAGATGTCACTTATATGTAAAATTAACTATATTGGGGGTCTTGATGTGACGTTTGGTTAAACATTCTTAGAAATATACGTCAGCACTTCCACTACAAGAGCATCGAAAGTAACGGATGTCAGGCTTAAAACAGGTATTTTACAAACACAACGTACTGAAATCTCAAAGCGACCCATTTTTTTAAATAGATTGCGTGAAACAGTCACAAAAAAACATCCAGACTCGGAAAAACAATTTGTGGATTGCACAAAGTCTTGTCCTATGTGAAGTTTGAACACACAACACTCGGCGCAGTAGATATTTACTTAATATTTACTAGTAAATATTTAGTAAGAACTTGAGAGGTTTTGCTGCCAGCCCTATATTTTTTCTGTCACCTTTCTGTTATAAAAATGATACCACGCATATACAGGAGTTCGTAGAGCATAACAGGTAGAAAATAAATAAAAATGCTCTCATTTACGACATTAGTAATTGAAGTAATCAAACGCCTAGAGACTTATACCATAAAAACACGTTCCCATTGTAAATATTAGTTCTACTTACGACTAACGTGGTCGTCGCCTCACCGCTTCCTGCTGCACCGAAGTCCTTTAAGCGGGGCGTGAAAAAGCATCTCATTAGGCCGCCATAGCGTGGGTCGCCATATTACACTGTCGTCATTCGCAGTGAGTATGGCGACCACCGCTCTTGGATTCTATTCATACTTTCTATCAGGCAGAATAGAGTCAGTTTGGTAGGTTAGATATCTAAAAAAAAAAAAAAACCGAAGTGCTATGGGTCCAATCCCCACATGGGACAACACTTTGTGTGATCCACAAATAATCGTTCTAAGTCTGGGTGTTCTTTGTGTCTGTTTGTTGTATGTTTGCGAAGTCCCCCCGCGACACAGGATTTATTCCTAGTGGAGGAGTTGTTTTTTCTAACATAAAAAAGGAACTTATTTTTAACTTTTCCAAAACTATATTAAACTGGGATCAGCTTTAAGACTACCATACGTACTAATACGATACTTAACATTCTCTCCGTGACACAGAGGGGTCCAATATATGAGAATGGTCATCCATACATTGATTGCCCTGGTTAAAATTACTTAACCTACTCGGTTATCACTTGCCAATTATACTTTTTGTATGTTGACTGCCTCGGTAGCGTAGCGGTAGTGAATGCGACTGCTGTGCTCGAGGTCTCGAGTTCGATTCCCGGGTCGGCCCAAACGTTTGTATGATCTGCAAATACCTTTTTCTGAATTTTGGTGGTTTCTATGTATAATATGTATGTATTTACAAAAAAAATATAAGTATTCTACTAGTCAGTCTAGTTATCATAGCATAAGCTCTGCTTAGTTGGAAACTAGATGACGTCATGTGTCAAATGTCCGAAATATTTAGTTATTTATTTATTTATTATATATATTTAAAAATAAGATTTGCATAATGTGTATAAATAACTTGCAAAATCTATTCAAACCAACAATAGTATGCAAACGAAAATGTCTGCCACGTTTCACATAACACTAAGAGAATTTATGAAACAGTTTCGTATTATCATACGTTGGTTTGCGATGCTTTAGAAAATTTACATCAATAACATTTCAATATGTTTTGATATCAAACTTTGTTAGCATATAAAAATACGGACATAGCAACACGCATTGAGAGTTAGAGATTTCATATTCTGTGATAAAAATGTTTGTTGAGGAAACATCTGTTTATGCTGGACAGCTTTAAAGTTTGAATGTAACATTTCTCTACAGCAAAAGTCATTTATTAGATTCTAAATAAGTTTAACACCTTCGTAACACACCTAAGACTAAGTTGAATCGTAACTTTTCAAAGTCAAAGAGAAACTGTTTATAAAACAGCAAAAACAATTGACATCAAAATTTATTTACACAAAGAGCTCGGCTATTGTAAGAATACATCTCATGGCAATAAAGAGACATCTTAAGTTACCAAGTTGTACAGTTTACAGCGATAATTTACTATAAAAGCAGTTTCAAAAGTCAAACCCCTGTAAACTGTATGGCACAAATTGAAATTTATTGTTTTCTACCCACGCAACTTACTCGAGACCAGTATATGTGTATATAGACAGCTTTTCAAGTATTAATTAATTGAGCCAACGGGTTGGTGACGTCAAGATCAAGATAATATATCGCCCCAAGGGACTGTGATAAGCTATCAATCAAAATTCTATAGTGATGTGTTCCGTATCACGTGTGTAAGGGCGTCCAAAGTTCATTCTATTTATAATACATATCTACCTATGCATATATAAACGTCAAAGTATGGATAAGTAACGTATGTAAAGACACAAGGACACGCAGGGTGTACGTTCAACTTTTGTTTTACGTTTTAGAGGGGAAGTAAGCTTGTTCGATTTCAAGTAGATGGCTAAAAAAATAGTACTGATATTCATTTCTGTAAACATTCACACAGTCGTATGTTTTGTTATGTTTATGTGGAAATACGAGTGTTAGATTTGAATATACAACCAAGATATTTAACAAGATTTAACTCGTAAAAGCTATGTGTTTGCCTTCTACTCAACTCCTTTAAGAGGGGCAGGAAAAAGTGTCTCGCTAGGACGCCATCGTGTGGGTCACCATACTGTGTTGTCTACATTCTTAATAAGTATGGTGACTATCACCACTCTCGGATTCTACTCATGCTTTCCATCAGTTTGCCTATAGACACTTTAGCTGGCTCTACATTACTAAAAGGACATAAACTTTGTTTTATTCAGCATTTTATGCGTTCCTGAGCTGCAGTAGTCATATTCAGGTCAGGCTGGTCATTTGTTCATGCTGTAAGTACTTTGGTTGCTTCAAACACAGACAATATTACTATAGTAGTACGGTAAACTTATTATTTCTTCTTAGTCGACGAAACATAAAAGCCATCTTAAAATTTAGTCTCCATTTAGTAACAAATACGCCATTCGTATTTCGTTTATCACTCTCATTTCTTCCATATATTTCAACAAAAAGCGTCAACCTAAGGCGTCAGCATCTGTGTTGTCGTGTTTCATTGGTGAGTGTTAGCTGTGTAAGCCTTACACTGTCACGATGACTGTCATGCCTTTTACGTCCCTAAGCGGGGTGTGAAAAAGCATCTTACAAGGCCGCCATAATGTGAGTCACCATACTGCATTGTCTGCATTTGCAATGAGTACGGTGACCACAGCTCTTGGATTCTATTCGTGCTTTCCATCAGGCGGAGTAGAGTCACATTGGCAGGCTCTTTATATAGAAAAAAAAATTCATTCTCGTTTATCAGAAACTACCCCCGTACTCATATACTAATTTCTAATGTGTCTCTGAGAGAGCTAATATATTGAAATAACGTAAAAGTAAAAGCCGGGTGGGCTCATAATAGTTCGATATCCGGTGTGCTCAATAAGCTGAGAGGTCACCAAGAACCTCACAAATCCAATAATAAATTCTTATTTTACACTCTTAGTGGGGTCCAAATTCAGCGTATTATATGTTTAAAATAATTAGCGTTTTTCATAAATTATTTTAGGACCGCTATTGTTTACGTACTAATAAGGCCAATGTTGGATTAGAGGAAACGTCGGAAAAATCGTCGTATTGGAGCTATTTAACATTGTCCATTTCATTCCTCTAAATAAGTCAGTTAAAAATGTAATGTATGTAACACATACATAAGATTATACCTGTTTACCCAACGGGGTAGGCAGGGACATATTTAACGCCCACTTTTCACTAGTGTTTTGGTCTCACATAATAGATGACGAACCTATCGCCCTTAATCGGGACGTTTTGCTTGCTAGAATCAGGTCCGACAATTTTTTTTTTTTATTAGAGAGCCTACCAAAGTGACTCTACTCTGCCTGATGGAAAGCATGAATAGAATCCAAAAGTTGTAGTCACCACAGTCATTGCGAATGCTGACAATGTAGTGTAGTGACTCACACTATGGCGGCCTATTAAGATGCTTTTCTACGCCTCACTTGGGGACGTAAAAGGCATGACAGTCATCATAGCATTGTATTGCACACACTACGACAACTGTCATCCCTGTATCAATGGGCCTCCGGTCTCTAGATGACTTACAACCGGTGAGATTGACATATGGCCCTATATTCTTAGTGGAAATCCTAAACATAAGTCAGTAGTAAAATATATTTTTTATATCTAGGAGAGTGACAGACAACACGACTTCATTCACTGTGTCTTTACTCACTTAGTGTGTGAGTTTCACACCAGGTTTAATATAATCCTCCTTATTTTTGACGGAGAGTGGGGTATTCAAAATGACAATGTTGTACTCTATTTCTTGAGATTCAGGTGTTTAGAAGCAGCAGTATATTAATCGAATACATTTTTATTGTATATCTAACTCGATAACTCTTCAGACACAAAATAGTAATAAAGTGAATTGTGCTAAGCAAATCTGAAAGAATGAGTTATTAAGGGACACCGTAAACAGAAAGAACTAGACAAACTTATCTATTAAGTAAATATTGTAATAAACTCAACGACACAGTTATTTTATGTTCAAAACCATTATTACATGGCAGAAAATGTTTGTTTCCTATATTCTGACACAAACAGTACTCTTTCCGCTCAACTGTTATGTCTTAAGACACCCATGATGGGTTTCGGGTAGGGAAATAAAGTGCTGTACAGCGAGCCGTGGGCCCACGGGTCAACGGATATTAAAATAAGGCAACCTATTTGTGGCACATTCTACTCGTTTTTATTATTTATGCGTTTTGTTCACCGCATCGTTAAGGCACATGTACAACACAGTATATTTCGATTTCTGAACCAGTCTAAACAATATTTATATTAGATTAACTACTCGCTGTTTGTAATACAGATGTTACGACATTTTAAATCGAAATTTATTAAGGTTAAATTTAATTTTATGTAATTAAAGAAGCCCCAGTTGAACTTGCCTAGGCAACCTACACTATGGCGGCCTAAGCGTTTATTTAGAAAATATACAGATTCATTTAAAACTTATAACAATTACATAATGTTTATTAAGAAGAGAACGGAAAGACACAAAAGGTTCTATTTATTGTTTTTTGTTTCTATTGACTCGAACTATCTAGAAATAACTAATTCAAGTTACATATAAGATAGTGACTTGCTCGAGCTATTATTTATAGAGTACAAGCAAAAGCATGTAGTAAACAAATCAAGTTATGCTTTCATTAACTTGCTTATCTTCATTTTTTAGTAAATCCTTTGTTCTTGTTTTTTTCAATAAAATTGTGGGTATTTTTTTACATAATTGCCAATTTTAAGGCATATAAAATACATTGCAAATGCACAACCAGAATTATTGCTGTATCTTCCATTGCGTAGCGTGATGTTATACACTGTAAATTAATTTATTTATCATAAAAAGATTACAGAAAGTCAACTTTCAAGGATAGACATATGCTGCAGTGGATTTCTTTTTTAACTTATAAAGAGAATTAATTATTTCGTACATTACCTTCGCGAAACTTTAACCATCTCATTCATACTATACTCCTATCAGTCGTAGCGTAATGATATATAGCCTATAGGGTTTTTTCCTAATCACTATCTAACACTGAAATATTTTAATTCGGGCCTGTAGTTTCTGAGATATAAATAAAACAACGAACTCTTTAACTTTATCATATTAATATAGACCAATCTTATGCAGTAAATCCAGAAAACCAGTAAATAATATAACAAAAGAAATACCGGTGATTCTGCGTTCACGTGATAAAATAAACTAAGTTAAATTAAGAGCGAACACTTTTCACATGGCACTTACTAATGCAGTGTGGTCAAACGCCAAGTTCTCTTCGACCCGGTCACTCTTTACATTGAACATGCGAGTATATTTAGCTCGTGTAAAAGTGTGTGGGTTTTATTACAATAATTAATTCTGAGGGGTTTATTTCATTTGATTTAATATGGGGAAGAAAAGTAAACTTAAATTTTAAATATTTGTATATAAAACTAAGTAAAGATATGTTTGTCCTAATCATAAAATAATAAATAACAATAATATTTCAGACATCTTACACACAACGCCATCTAGTCTCAAACTAAGCAGACCTTCTTCCTAAGGAGAGGCCTATGTCCAGCAGTGGACTGTAAAAGGCTGTTGATCTAAACCGATATTACAATATATATTCTAATACTTAGCGCGGGGTATCGTATACAGTAATCGCGACGGTGGTGCTACGTAAAATATTACATTCACGTCTACTTGCATTTAATCGCATTATCGAATGTTTTATTTATAAATACAATACAATGCAATACAATAATGTAGTGTGGGTGGGTCTGTTGGTCTAGTGGTTACTGGTCCTAACTACTAAAGTGGAGGTCGTGGGTTCGATTCCCACTCAGGATAAATATTTGTGTACTAAGTATATTTATTTGTTATGTATCTGGGTGCTATTTGAAATATATACATGTTTATCAACAGTCCGGTCACAGTGGGCGAGATGTGTCAGATTATATATTTATTTAGACGGATAAACAAATATCTAGGTGTTGAATTAAGACTTGTAATCTTGCATGATATAAATAAATATATTAAATGTTATAAACAATGTATGTATGTCTGGTAAAGAAATTGCGGTTACATATCGACTCGATACTTGATTGACGGGTATTAGTCACCACATACCTCCGTGCTTTTTACCGTCAAAAAAAATTATTTACCCGCACAAAGTAAGGCTATACAGTCCTTAACTGTTCCCTTAATCGTCTATGGTAAGTCTTATTTTGACCTAAATGCAGACCTCGATAAACTAAATCGATTTCGCAATAACTGCCTTCTCTTTTTTCTTTCCTTAACTCTCAACCGTTATTCAAGTACCTCGTACTTCGCCTTCGTTTCATATATTCCAAACACGATCGAAGTCTTCGGACTTCATACAACTTGTTTTTCTATGCCTCCTTTGCACTTTTGTCTTTATCGATTCTTTTTTCTATATACAGTCAATTGTCCTCTGAAGTGCACTCTCTACCGAAATCAGGCTGTCTACAAACTGTCTCGTATATAAGGTGAAAGTACGTGAAGCTCTGAATGAATTGACAGTGCAGTCACAACCTTAGCATCCGATTGTGTATTACATATGTGTAATATTAAATATATATAGATACATGTTATTTGTATGTATTGTGTATTTGTTAATGTACGGTAGTAAATTTATGTATAGTAGTTATTCTTATATATTATTTATCAAAATAATTATGTACTACGATGAATTAAATATCTTTGCACTTGCCGAAACATAATTTTTGCATCACCTGAAAGTCGAGTGGGAGAGAAGCCCTCGTGACATTAATCCCGCCTTTGTACAACATGTGCTATAAGTAAATATGCATTAAATTAATAAATAGATATTCTTCTAGCAATAATTTACTTAAAATAGAAACGACCTCTTCTGAAAAACAAATGTTACATACACGTACTCACACACACGCATACACGCACACATACACACACCTAGACACCTTCTCACACTGTTGTAATTTGGAAAGTTAAGAACGTATAAGTACACGTAGAAACAGCTTCTAAGCGTACAACCTATTTTATGATTTTTAGCACGATTGAACACTGTTTCCCAAGATACAGGCCTAGTTTGGGAATCAGAATTTTTACCAACAGTGATATAACCATGTAAACGATGTACCCGTAAACAATGTATGTATAGTGTTGTAATTTTAGAACCAAATAAACATTTTTATTTATTTTTTTTATGTTATTAGCTCACACTCATCAATCATCAACAACAGTCTTTAACAGTCCACGGTTGGACATAGACTTCTCCTTAACAAGTAGGTTTCGGGTTACTTTACCACGCTGGTCAGACGTGTTGGTATAGGGTTTATCTAAAGTTTTCCTTCTCTTCAGTGACGTTGTCTTGCATATTTTGTACCCTTAGTCGTCCTTACGACATCCATGAGAAGAATAAGGGTGGTGACACTCTCTATTGACACACGAAGAGCTCACACTTTATCATCTAATTTATAATGAAATTGATTACTTACCGAAGTTAAGTATGTTGAAGTGTATAAAGAATATTAATTGATCTTTTATTGAGTATACACTTTAAGTAAAGTACACCAAAATGGTTTAACTTCGGCCATTATACATTAACTTACGTAAAAAAATAAGCCGAAAAGTGAAACGTCGAATACCACGTTACCGTGTGTTTACTAATACGAAACACTTAATAATGAAAGTAGGCTACCACGGTAAATATGACGTCGTAGCCATGTGATCTCAAATAACCAGATCTCTAAGATTCACCATTTTTAATCACCTCGCTTAACGTACATATTATCTGTAATTTTTTTCAAAATTCTTTAATTCTAAAATTTTGAATGAAAAATGTCTACCCCTTTGTTTGTTTTTTTTTTACGCGGGGAATGCTTTTCGCACCACACCTGCCGGAGGGACGAATGGCGTGTGTGGGACTCCCGCAAAACCAGTCTACCTATTAAACCCCGCGGCGGCCTACCTCGGCAGTCGGGAGGAGCTCCAGGAACGCATTAGTGGCTTCTAGAGTCCTCGATGCCGTACCTCACAAGTGAGGTACATCCCCGGCACCTTATACCCTAGGAGCAAGACGCTGTCACACCTCTCACCGTCCTGCGCAGTAAGAGGCAGAACAGCGCCCCATCCCAGACGACACTCCCCGGCCGCACCAGAAAGCAACTTAATGGTGGAATCTAAGAATTATAAAATTTCGATTCATTACGTGACGTTTGAAAGCGTCTTTCAAGTTTTAGTAAGAAGATCACAGTCTATTTTGTAATCGTGGGTAAGTTATGCTTCAGCACATATGCGTCAGTTTCATCGGAGTGATACCGAACTGGTCATATTGGCCATAACCGTACAAGAATCTTCTGCTAATTATTCTTATATTTTACATTTCAATTAAAAAAAATAAATGTGCCTGAATTCTGGAGTAACAGAAATTTAAAATTAGATAGCAGAGCCACTCTAATTTCACAGTACTACCCTCCCATAGAAGACCAGCCTAAAGCGATAGTATCCGTGCTGTCTTGTTTCGTTGGTGTGCGTGAGACCGGAGGCCCATTGATGAGGGGAGTAATAGTTATCGTGGTAACTGTGTAAGCCTTACTCTGCCACGATGACTGTCATGCCTTTTACGTCCCTAAAGGGTCGTGAAAAGCATCTCATTGGGCCGTCATAGTTTGGGTCTCCATACTGCATTGTATGCATTTGTAATAAGTATAGTGACCACAACTCTTGGATTCTATTCATGCTTTCCATCATTTAGAGTAAGGTCACTTTGGCTGCCTCTTAATAGAGAAAAAAAAAGCAAAAAAACAATTGAATTGTGAACCTCTTCTCGTTTTGAAGTCTATTAAAAATGTAAAAAATAAAATTCAGCCGTGCAGTATTGTGCAGCTAATTTCAAGAGAATTGTATTTACTTTATTTAAACATGCCTTGATTACTTAGAAAACTCTGAATGTATTTCAAACAGAAGTGTAATCAAAACTCAGATTGTTCTCCGTTGCAAATTGCGCTATAGTGATGAAAACAGAATATTTAAACGGAACGAGAAAGGACGAAGAAATATACCAGTGTCTGTCTGCTCATAATGATTGTATTGTATTTAGTGTAAGCTATAATGGCGACTACTGTGGTCACAGGTTCGATTCCCGTGTCGATCCAAATGTTTGTGTGATCTGCTAATATTTTTGTCGGAGATTAGGTGTTTTCTGTGTATAATATGTTTGTATTTACCAAAAAAATGTATATAAGTATTCTAGCAGTCAATGTAGCTGTCGTAGTACAAGCTTTGCTTAGTTTGAAGCTAGATGGCATTGTATATCAAATGCCTGTCCAAAAAAATTATGAGGTTGTGTATATTGATAGCATTTGATTAGCATATTGACGGTTGCTAATCATTATTATTATTATAAAATACTAATCTTTGTTAAAGCATAAAGACAAACGATCTACTTAACACTTACTTGATGGTAAGCGTGTAGCGGCATCCATAGAAAATTATATGTTAAGAGATAGAGTAGTGCGAGCTAGGTTGAAGGGGGGCAGCAGGCTAGAGTACAATTGTATCTAATGACATATTTGAAAGTATAATTTTGATAGGTACACAAAGCTAGTTGAAAAATTCAGCATAATTCCTTCCAATTTTCCCAAGTACTGATTTTCGAATGTTTTCCTATCTACTTTAGTTTCACGTAGACGTTTTGTATGATTTTTATTTGTTCCTGACATTTCTATTACATATTGTATTACCCACACACAAACGCACACAGATTCTGACATATTTACGGCTGGCTCTAACTCTTTAAGGATATTCAAGCCAAGTTCGCTTGCGTTTTATGTCCACAGTGAAACGTGGGTAAGAGAAAAATCCCGTATTCTAAACTTAAATTGTGATATTTTGTGTAAAGTAGAACTATCGACATCCTTAGTCAATGTCCAAGAACCAGGCAGTACGAGCACGAAGTCGCCACAATTAACTCTTACATTTACTGTAACTTCAAGTACATATTTTGCGTTTCAGTGCCAAGTAAGAAATTGAAGGCATACACAGAATACGCGTATATTGAAGTAGAATACGTAGAAATGAATTTGATAAATTTGAGGAAAAAATTTTGGTTCGGCTCTTCCTTCCTGTGCAAATCAGTTAAAGCCTGGAAATAATTACCAGCGCACGTGTTTCCCTCCCACTACGATCCCGGGTCCTTTAAGCGGGGCGTGACAAAGCATCTCACTAGGCCACCATAGCGTGGCACTGTCTCCATTCGCAGTGAGTACGGTGACCACCGCTCTTAGATTCTATTCATGCTTTCCATCAGGCAGAATAGTCACTTTGGTAGGTTACTATAAAAAAAGAAAAAAGCATCTTTTGGTCTCTTTTTTTTATTATTTCTTACACTAATACAATGTATGCAAGTAAATGGAATGTTCGCAAATGGATAGATTTAAATAAATAACAAAATGAATGAATGACTTAAATAATTAATTTTTATTATAACTTAAGACAATCTACTCTACTCTATCTGATGGAAAGCATGAATAGAATCCGTTAGTAGTGGTCGCCATACTACCATATAGGGACCCATGCTATAGCAGCCTTGGTATCTCTGTCAAGCAGGTCTATATTATGATTTAGTTGAGCATTACAGACACATACACATACATTTTGAATAAAAAATAACATTTAAAAGTCCTCTACGAGGACGTGGGTTCGATCCCACTTCTGTTATCAAATTGTTATGCTAGGTTGTGTTTGGAATCAGCAGTGTCATGAACCGACGACGAGACCACGAGCCGCCAGAGAGTGGGGGTCTCTGAGGTCAGAATAGTTGCTGCGGTAGGGGGTAGGATGGCGGCCTGAACGGCATAGCCCTACGGTCGGGCCGCCACGTCAGAGCTGTGGGGGAGAAATATTTTTTTCCCCCACGGTAGGGTCTAACACGGGACATGGTGTCAATTTGAGGAGGGACCTGAAATCAGATGGTCCGGGTCCCCCCCCCCCAGAGTAGGGTGCCAGAGGCCGGCTGTCGGGGCGGTTTTTAGTGGGAACACCACATACTCCTGACTCCTGCACCCTAAGGAGCAGGAGATCCGATGGGAATTTCGCGTCGTCAAAAAAAAAAAATAAAACAAAAGTTTGTGTTTGGAAACTTACATAAACGTAGTCTTCCAGTAGTAACTTTACTATTGTATGTATTTTATAACAGAACAATAACTTTCCAGGATTAGTGCTGAATGATCAATCAATCCAAGTGTGGCCAACTATGACAAGTAGGGATGTGACCCTATCAAGTGCCGAAGACACTTCACAACAATAACATACGTTGCAACGCTCAATAACCTTACTATAGTGTTAACCACACTACATTTACAAATGAAAATACTGTAAAATGATTTGGCATGACCAACGAATACTTACTAAAATACTAACTAAAATAAATGCGGAACGCGTTTCCAATCTCAGTTACAATAGTAGAAAAACGTGCACTAAAGTTCCTAGTGTAAAAAGTGTCATTTTAATTAACACTATTGTGGGGTGGATGTATTTTAAGATTCGTCTACATTAGTTTGAAATTTTTTTTGGTATTCAAATCGCTTCCTGCCAGAGGGACTCTACTCTAGCTGATGGAAAGCATGAATAGAATCCAAGAGTTATAGCTATCATACTCATTGCAAAAGCAGACAATATTGCATAGTGACCCGCACTATAGCTGCCTAGTAAGATATTTCACGTTTCTCTTGGGGATGTAAAAGGCATGACAGTCATCGTGGCAGTGTAAGGCTCCAAACTTATCACGATACCTGTTTCCCCTGTACCAAAGGGCCTCCGGTCTCACACTCACCAATGAAACACGACAACACGAATGCTGTCGCTTTAGGATGGTCTTCTGCGAGGGGGCACTATTGCCACGGTCAAGTTAGTGCTGAAATCAGCGTGGCTCTACTACCTTGAAACAAGTATACTTAAAACTCCTTCCTAAGTGAGGTCAATGTCCAGCAGTGGACTGTAAAAGATTGTTGTAAGTAATAATTATAGGCCCTGGATGTCGTAATAACAGCTGTTTCCGGATCCCTCCTATGTCAGGCGCAGAGTGGCACACCGTGTGGTTTTAGTCGGTCCGATTCCGACACACCACTCCGCCGTAAACCCCGGTGGGGTGATGGCCCGAGGGGGTTTCCACACACACACAAAAAAAAGGTAATAATTATGAGCTCACACACCACACACTTAACCGTCTGATTTCAAACGGAACTTAGCCTGTACCATAACCAGACGTCTCACAAACATACATCTATATTTCTAAATACATAAGTATATTTGTAAAAATCGAACTAATTACAATTGACTTATCAGTTGAAACTACTAATCAATACACCAATAGGTCCATTAAAAGTTCTTAATATGTCGTTTAAAAGTGGAATATCTATCTATATAAGTGTTGTGGTACTTAAAGTGTTTTCTGCGATAGGTATTTGTACAAGGATATAAACTAACAGACAAGCGTGTCTCCGATCAACTATGATTTGATACTAAATGAACATGCATACGTATATTGAAGGTGAGTGACGGTTAAAACTCGATATTTGAAGTATAGAAAAGTGGACTGTAAACAAATCGTATTAAAGTATATAATCCAACAATAAGTTTATTACGAGAGAAACTCGATTATAGTAAGCTAAGTTGAAACTGCATGTGTGTGTTCCAGTTCATCTCCAGAGTGCATTTTGAAAATGTAACAACATTATTTAATATGGAAATTTTTAATATGGTAAAACCATTTTTGATGTAATGTTAAAATAGACAGCAATTTTTGTAGTGTCGCGTGTTATTGCTTTAAAATAATGAGATTTGTTTTCGTAAGTGTAATACGAATTCGTGTTCTGTAAAAGTATTGCCAAGAAACTAACGTAATGTAATCTGTAGTCACTTTCATGTTTGCTACATACGAGACTCGTACATATATTAATGTGTTTTTTTTAAAGACAGCTTTCGTATTAGGATTATAAAGGGTGTGCCACGAATTCCTTAACATTTGAATCTAATATGCCACGCAAACATGTTACGAGAGTTCTTGGGACCGATGCTACTGGAATTTGTTGGCTACAATTGTAACACATGGTTTCAACAAGATGGAGCCACTTATCACACATCCAATGAGACCCTGCCGGTATTCAAAGACATGTTTCTGGAAAAGCTGATTTACAGACGAGGCGACATTCCATGGCCACCCAGAAGTCCAGATCTGTTCTCAGCTCATTTCTTTCTCTGGGCTCATTTAAAGAATCGTATCTACATCAATAAACCACATACACTAAGTCAACTATAAGAAAAAATCAGCAAAGAGATGTCAGTGATCTCGCGGTCACTTTGCCGACGACTATTCTAAAATTTCGGTGCTCACTTAGAAGAGTGCAAACGTCGAAATAGTGGTTATTTAGATGATGTAATTTTTAAAAACTAAATTCCAATAGATTAGCTTTCTTGTAAATATACAATTTTTATAATATATCAAACAGTTCTTTTATTAAATTTTTTCAAATATTAGCTATTTCGTGGCCCACTAAACTTGCTGTGTCGTTGAGGACTTTACAAATATACAAAAAACTAACTCTAAGAACCCTTAGACTCAGAACAACAATTTATGCATCACATAAAGTATTGTCCCATGTGGGGTTTGAACCCATAATACCACAGAAGAGAGGGGAGTGGAGACCGTTTAAACCTCTACTGTGTAGTTAAACAACTACCTAAAATATATCAATTATTATCAGTGTTCTTCAACAACACAATATTTTCCTTCAGTAATTTTATATAGTACGTTATAAAAAAATGTGTGGGGCAACCCACACATTTTTTTGGTACATCCATCAATTAAAAATCTAATCTAAGGTCTTCAAAATAATGCAGACCAAGAAAATATTTGCGTGTTTTCGAAATTTTGATGTTTAAAATAGCGTATTTTCATCCTTATCTCATCAAACACAAGTCGTAATTAACAAAAAACCACATCTCTGCTCAAAGACAACAAAGGACTTTACACTCAAGCACCATTTGGACCATTAATGTGATTTACCGACCAACATTTCGTATAGATTGCAATATTTACAACAGCAGTTGCCACAGCATCTCCAAGGCATTTTATACTTTTTGAGATATTGTGAAGCTGTTTGCTTAAATTCCAGTACGGATCCTTTTGAAATACAATGACACTGAAAGAAATGACGTCAATTTTTAGAATTTGGAATCCATCTGAACTACGAGTACTGTGAAAGGTTAGGTTAAACTTTAGTATGGATAAAGTATATATAAAGAAATGTCCCTCTAACACAACAATAAACTGCCTCATTAAATATTGCAGACATTTCAGACATTTGACACACAACGCCATCTAGTTTCAAACTAAGCAGAGCTTGTGCTTTGATAACTAGACTGACTGATAGAATACTTATATACCTTCTTTTTGTAAATTAATATATATTATACATAGAAAACACCCAAACTCCGAAACAAATATTTGCAGATCATACAAACATTTGGTCCGAACGGGAATCGGAACCCGAGACCTCAAGCTCAGCAGTCGCTTTCGCTAACACTACGCCATCGAGGCAGTCATGACGAGGCATACGCCATCGTTGGTCTTGCGGTTAGTGTATAACACTGCCGATCAAGTGATCTCAGGTTGGATACCCCGGGTCGTGCTAAAAGTGTTATTGAGTTTTTGTAATTATTAAAATGTTTAATAACAGCTCAGAGCTTGGAAATTAGGGTCTTAACCTCCGTACCTCCGAGAGTACTCAAAGCCGTCGGTCATGCACACAATCTCTCCCCAATCGTGTCGAATAACCATCCCATCAGATTGTGAGAGTGAGGGAATGGATAGTGGACCAGTGTTTGTGCATACACTTATGCATTATAACATTTCCTGTGTATTCAGTTGGTCATTGTTGAGACTGGTTGCATGACCGAGGTCGGTTGGAGTACATCATCATCATAATAGAAATGTAGTGTGAATATAGTAATTAGACTTACAATATTTTTTTTACAAAAATATGTAATATGAAAGTAAATGTTAAAATAAGTCGTACTATTAAAATTTTACTTTATAAAACAAATAAGCAAAAGGCTGACTGCACGGTTGGCCTCGGTCGCCACAGCGCTCTCTACTGCGCTGAGTGTTGTGGGTTCAAATCCCACATGGGACAACACTTTGTGTGATCCATAAATTGTTGTACTGAGTCTGGGTGTTCTTTGTGTCCGTTTCTTGTATGTTTGTAAAGTCCCCCGCGACACAGGATTTATTCCTAGTGCGGGCGTTATCTTTAAAAAAAATGAAAAAAAATGTAGAAAAAGAGAAAATATTAATTTGATGGTGTTGCCAAACCGATACGACAGTCAAATTTTACTTTCAAGATATGAGTATAAAAATTATCGTACTCTAACATCAAAGGTGGGTAACTCTGACTCTGGAATTGCAGGCGTTTATGTGCGCTAGTAGTCACTTTCTATCAGGTGAAGCATCTACTTATTTACCCATATATTCCAAAAAACGTGTGTGTATACTTACGTACGCACGTAAGGAAGTTATACTTCTTTAGTTTAACAACATAAAAATGTTTCTAAAAGAATTATCCTTCGCGTTATATTGTGTTTGTAGAGATAACGACAATGATAATAGAAAACAAATTAAAACTTTAAAAGAATTTTTTATAATAACGTATTGTCCAGATAAATTAATTTAATTTAAATATCATAAAATAAACATGTAATATGAAAGTAGCATAATTAAAAAATAAAAAAATAATATATTGAGTATTTAATTTCGTGGAGTCGGTTTACCGTGATGGTGTACGCGCGCATCGTAAAAATTTTCCCTCATTATTTTTCCCTAACGCGCCAAAAGAAGTATTACTTCAAAAAACAAATTCTTCTTTTAAAGAACTGAGTAAAAAAAGAAAGTGGTTCCGCAACTTGAGATTTAAAAAAATTACGTGGTAGGTCTGGTTTAAGATAGTATAGGATATAGGATAATGGTAAAATAATTCTTGTCAGATGATTCAAATGATGCCGTATATAAAAATTATCCACAATCTTTTATATATATAAAAATATTATGCATCTCTAAAATTAAATTGATGCAGTTCCGACAGTTATCGTGATAACTGTGTAAGCCTTACACTGTCACGACGACTGTCATGCCTTTTACGTCAACAAGCGGGGTGTGAAAAAGCATCTCACAAGGACGCCATAGTGTGGGTCACCATTCTGCATTATCTGCATTTACAATGAGATGACCACAACTCTTGGATTCTATTCATGCTTGCCATAAGGCAGAGTAGAGTCACTTTGGTAGGCTCTTAATATGAAAAAAAAACATTTAACGTCAGGTAACATATTGTATAAAAAACACCAAGTAGCCCTTTATTCTATAATCTCCTATCCTTTCCGTGTACGTTGCTACTTATATGCTGTAACCTATGCGATACCTGTATAGAATCGCGCCGAACAACACTTCCTCTAACATGTTTAGATACGTTCACAAGTTGTGATATCGTTTTCCGGTCGTAAGGTAGTATAATAAACCGTTCAGTTTAGGAGGGCTGCAACGGCTTTGTTTATTAAGTTTGGCTTCAGGTCTTACGAATAATGAAGTGAGTTGACATTTTTTAGACAAGTTTTAGAAAGGGTTGTTCATAAGTGGAGTGACCTGAATTATCTCGACATATCGTTTTGTTTGTTCCAAAGTCAACCAGTACCTTTGACACACCTAAGTGTCTTCATAGCAAATTGAATTATAACAAACCAAGCCGGCTTTTAAAGTCACAAACTTAGTTACTTAAAATTGTGTTTATTGTTCATTGTTTTATATTACATTTGAGAGTAATAAACTCAATCTAGGCCACTGTAAGCTGTTTAAAAATCTCGGCCATTCAAATCTTAACGTTGTAAATTTTGTTCAAAAGACAATTACGAGTAAATACACCTCTTCTGTCTTACTCTGGAGTTGGTCCCTTATATTTGACGACCGGGGTCAGTATCCAGGGTTACAGATTCGTTCAATCGCCTACTTTCCAACGCGACTTATCTAACTAAAAGTATAAAAATATTTTTTTTTGCTCATATTTGTTAGTTGTGCATAACGTTTGCATGTTGTACGTAAAAAACATCTGAGAATGGTAATGTCTTTTGATATTTTTTTAACATATAATGATACTAACTTTTACCCACGGCTTCGCTCGCGTGGAATTTGATCTGCCACATTAAGTTTTGTAACAGATCATTTAAATAAATACATTTTTTTTAACACGCAAACTATCCTACGGTACATCATCTTTGTGTAATTTCAATGGTTTAGGCAGCGTACGCCAAGGTAACTCTCAGAGGCCACATTTTTCTTCCGACTTAATTGACATGTATTATATACTTATATTACGACCAAAATTACATAAAATCATTACAAATTGTAGCCTATATGTTATTCCGATGATAACCTATATTACTGTGAAGTTTCATCCAAATTCGTCCAGTAGTTTTTTCGTGACAGAGTAACAAATACTCACAAAGCTTCGCATTTATAACATTATCAGGCTTTTCTCCAACAAACTACAACACGTACAAAAGCCATGTTTTATTTAAAAACACGACGACAGTAATCAGTACTGAAAACTTATCATAGTTTAATATTCAGCGCTTGTCGACTTAGTGGTTTTGGTACTTTCCATCGCTTAGTGAATTTATTTCACGACGCGAAAGATTCACCAACAAATCAATGATTATAATTTAGAAATCACGGCGCGAGCGTGTGAGAGTTAAAAAATTATATATTTCATATAAACTTTAACCCGCTGCTCCACCCGTTTTTATTTTGGTTATCGCGGCAAAAGTTTCCTACATTATTTGCTGATATTGAAACTGAAAAAAAATTTGAAATTGACTAAGTCTAAGCGTGAAAGTGTAATAAAAAACTCACAATTTTTCTGTTTTAAAAGACAACGCCCGCATTAGGAATAACTCCTGTGTCGCGGGGGACTTTACAAACATACAAGAAACGGACACAAAGAACACCTAGACCCAGAACAACAATTTGTGGATCACACAAAGTGTTGTCCCATGTAAGATTAGAACCCACAGCAGTCGGTGAAGTGGAGTGCGGCGTGGCGACCGCTTAAACCACTAAGCGAATCGTGAGGTGCGATATAATAATAATATTTCAGATGTTTGACACACAAGTCCAGCTGGTCCTAAAGCAAGCTGAACTAACTTAGCTTTATTCAGAGTATGAGTAAGAATTATGGGTTCATGTGAAACAATATTGTAAGTTTCTAAAACCAATATATCATAGTTATAATTAATTGTATAAAAACAAAGTTTAAAAGTCTGATCAAGTAAAAACGGAGTCTAAAAAGGATGAAACAAGAAAGTCAAGTCTTAAAATGTATTGGTACCACAATGGTTAAAGTTAGAGCCGTGGTCACACCTATTGCATATCTACCATATCTGTTTAATGTATACGTTGCTGGCACACATCATCTTAGGAGTACAGTGATTTGTTTCTTCTTTTTCAGACCTCTTTACGTAGTCGGGTTATAGTTTTAAACCTTTATTTTTGATTTAATACTTTTGTTTTTTGTGTCCGTGTGGTGACGGATTAAGAACATAGTGTTACCACCCCTATTCATCCCGTGGGTGTCGTAAAAGGTGACTAAGGAACCAAATATACAAGACAACATCATTACAAAGAGAAAGAAAACTTGAAACAAACTCTATTCCAACCCGTCTGGCCAGCGTGGTATAGTAAGCCAGAACCTCCTTGCTAAGGAGAGGCTTATGTCCAGCAGTGGATTATAAAAGGCTGTTGATGACTTTTCCGTTTTCCGATTGGGCGTATACACTAGCCGTAAAATATGTACATCATAAAAAAGGGTAATATCACACATATATTTTGACTCGAACTATATGACATATATATATTTCTAATGTTCATGACCTTTCATTTGCTACCATATAGGTGCTGATTATTTTAGTTTTTTTTTAAGTTTAGAATCCGAGGTCGCTAAAGTTTTGATTAAATATGTACAGTCTATGTTACTTATGCTATTATTACTCTATCTATTGACACCTCATTAATTAAAATTGATTTAGTAGTTTAGGTGCTACGGTGAAACATATAAATACATGCATAGAATGCCATAACTATAACCTTTTGGCTTCGCTTTTGAAAATAGAACACATGTGTTGAAATCCATACAACTCACAGCTATGAGAACTCATTATCTAACCAGGTCACAGACAGGCTTAGAACAAGGGAACCAACTCGCTTGTCGAATAATCCCCCAAGTCCAGATATCAGTTTAGTAACTTTTGCACTTAAGCTTAAACCACCTTAGAGGTGCCACCCGGTTTTATATAAAAAGGAAGAAAACGAGATCATTTCTGATAACGAGTATGATTTGCGAGTCTTTTTAAGTTAACTGCTTAATGACCCGAAATCGACGATTTTGGTTTTACTTTTTCAGATTTAGCATTCAAAATTGATGGCTTTATCGCACTTTGTGGTCCACTGATTCGGCTTACATTTACGGTTGAGATATCTACAATTTTTATTGTGGGAAACCTCCCATACACTTTATATCTTTTGTAAGTCTAACTGGTGCACTCTTTTGCGTTTGGCTTTGAATTATAGAATAGAAATTGCAATTGTTGATAGAAATTTGAAGTTATAAGTATACTGATGATTGCAGTATGTGTCAAGAATCAAGATCAAATAAGGTAAAGCTTTTAAAAGAGACTACACACTCTCTGTAGGGACTTAATTTTTTTTAATGGTGTGAGTGGGTTTATTGTGCCTACCGCTGCCAGTAGATATCTCATTGATGGCCTAGCTACTTATTTAGAGTTACAAGTGCGTTGATTTCCTTGAAACTTTCCTCCTTCCTACCCTAAAATAAGGGTGGAAGGGGCTTTTCTTTTTTTAGGGAGTGGCAACTCCATCGGACCGTCACACCATCGGGGTCTGCGGTGGAGTGATATGTCGGAATCGGACTAACTAAAAGTACACGGTGTGCCACTCTGTACCTGAGATAGGATGGATCTGGGGACGGCTGTTATTACGACACCCAGGCTGGGTGAGGGAGGGCTCCGGGAACCTGGTTGACTCGGTGAATGTTTGTGTATGCGTTCAAATGTTGCTTTGAGGCCGTTGTATCAGTCTGATCGTGCCTGCTTATTTGTGGCAGCATGCCACTTGTGCTATTCTGCCACAAATAAGCAGGCATGATCCACAACATGCATGCACTTATAAAATGGTGTCTAATACAATTTACAGAATAATTTCAAACATGCTAAAATTTTTGTTTGAGAATTTATATATCTGTCTGAGTTTGTGTAAAAGAAATTACGCAATGGTTTGAGCATAATGACGCACGCGCTCTAATAAAGTTTCATAACAACCAAATAATAAGCCTAAAGGCGTGATGTGGTTTCTCAGATTGTATATTTATCAACTGTTTAAGTCTGTATCAACGACCTCTATGACGTGATAGTGCGTTTGACTGCCATTTGGAGGTCGTGGGTTCGTTCCTCGAGCATTGCAAATATTCGTATGCGTAAATAGTTTTGTCTATTTGCATTGGCTTTGCAGTACATATGTTACATAGTATCTATATATAATTTTCTATGTACATTTTTACGCAGTTCAGTGGTTTGTTTCTCTCACGAATTAAAATTTGCTTATTTTGTAATAAACTGCTTATCAAGTTTTTTTCCTGCGATGACAAACCTCATTAACCTAAACAAGAATCAACACTCATCGCAGTTGGTTACATAACAAAAATGTGTAATATGTAAGGTTAAACTCTCCCTTAAATTATGTAATACCTCATTATTCTTGTGTATAACCGTACATAATTACGAATTGTACAAGATGGCAAGCATATTCCCCTAAATAGAGGGTACGAGACCGCTGCGCGTTTAGAACGCAGCAATTTGTGCTCTGAGCTCAATATGTACGCTACGCAGGGCCTCGGTCGAGTCATAAATTGTTCGGAGCTCAGTGCCATGAGTTGATGTGAATTCCACGTCTTCATGAACGAGGCCTAAGTTAGCTAACTAAACCCTTTTTATGAGGAATCTCTTCATATGAGCTTATAAAAAATATTTGCGGCGAGCATAGTAAGTACCTCTTCTTTTTAATCGAGTCAACAAAAGAAGGCGATTGTCAATTCAGCTGTATTTTATTTAAGGTACAGGAGGGCAAATACACAGAAAGACGAGTGTTCTGCTGGTAACGGGCTCTCGCCGCTCAATTTGAGTTACCGCTGAGTTTAAGGTGGATGTGTGGGGTTTGTACTTCGGCAGTCTCAGATGTTCGGTTAAAAACAATGGAGGGATTGCTCGACAGCGGTTTATATTGTAATAGTGAAAAGTTAAGAGATAAAGTTTAATTTTTATTATCATTCATTCTCATTGAAGTCGCTGATATTTTTGATCATAGCCCTTAAAAGTAGGTAGTTAAGTTGACAGAATATTTAGCAGAAACAGAAAAGAAAAATTTTACTCACAGCAACTTTAGAAATATTAAGCGAGCACCTACGACCTATTAACAAAAAAAGATGAGTTTCGATTGATAAAAAACTAATTGTCATTAAATTATGTATATTATCATTGTTTGTAGGAACAAATACTCGTATGTACTTGAATTTCTACTTATATTTTAAAGAGAAGAAGAACCTATGAAAGTGACTCTACTCTACCTGTTGGAAAGCATGAATACTCGTAGAATTCAACACTTGTGACCGCCATACTTATTGTGAATGCAGGCAATGCAGTATGGTAGCCCACACTATGGTGGCACAGTGAGATGCTCCCTTGCGCTCCGCTTGTGGACATAAAAGGCATGACAGTCACCGTCTCAAAGCTGCAACACTTACCGCAATCAATCAGAGCTACAATAAATACAGTTTCTCGATGAATAAATAACGTTGAAAGTGTAAAATTAATATCTATGTATTATGCACGTTACAATCAGTGTCAATGACAGGTGGTTGTATGAATTTTAATTGTGATTTCTTTGGTTCGCTGTCTCTAGAGATACAATTGTTTGGATTGACAGTTTTATGGTGTTTACAAGGTATTAGAGTAACGTTTCCAAAAACCTAAGATATGTGATAGTACTGATAGTGCTTTAGACTGTAAGAAAACAAATGAACAACAGCGTACGCGTTTCTTGTTTGTTTATTTTTTCTGAAATCTGATCGATTCAGGCCGAAACGTTTCCCCAGTTACAACTGAATATAACTGTAGGTGTATAGAGCATTATAAAAATATTCTTCGTCGGGATATGTCCAAGAATCAAACTGCTGAAGTGGAAGTGGGTCGGTCATGTCTCCAGACGAACCGATGGTCGCTGGAGCCGAAGTGTACTACAGTGGATACCACGATTGGGTAAACGTAGTGTAGGGCGCCCTGCGGTGCGATGGACCGACGACTTGAAGAAGATGGCTGGCAGCGGATGGATGCGAATTGCCCAAGACCGGGATGGTTGGCATTCCTTGGGGGAGACCTTCGTTCAACAGTGGACGGCGATAGGTTGATTGATTGATTGATTGATATATGCAAGTGATGGGTATGAATGTTTTGCTACGTGAAACGATATTATTTAACTATGGTCAGTATCAGTCTGATCAATTTATCGCAGTACTTCTTATGATATGATCATTTCTATATAAAACACTACTATTAAATGGATGCCAAACACTGTGCCTTATAGTTTAGAAATTAAAATTCTTTCTAAACGTTCAAGACGTTCAAGCCTAACTTAACAAATAAATTAATGCACTATATGACACATTTGTCAGTAACCCCCAGAGGCAAATAACCTTAATTTCTACAGACTTTACATTACACTAATGTTTGAAATAATTGCGTCGGTATGAACTTACATACACACAAATTAATTAGAGAACTCGCACATTCCACGCATCAAAACAAAGGGATTCATGTTGTATTTGAGTGTTGCGTTATCATCTCTATTATGTGGTTTTACAGGAGGAGAATTGATCACAATTAATTTGATATTCAGTTATGATCGTGAAATTTCTGGTGGATGATGCGATTTTATTACATTTCATAATTAGAATGTTTTGCTTTGAGGATTCAAATGACATACAGTGAAATAAGCATAGATTTTAGACTGTATCGAACCGTCGGTCGTAGGAGAGCCATGGTTTTACTACCACTACTACATAAAAAAAAAGTTGTTACGTATCAAAGGATCAAAATGTCATTCCAATTAATTCCGCGGAAGGAGATTCAAAGAAAGATAACGCGCTCTTGGGTTGTAGGTGTCCACCTGCTATTTTAAAGCAGCTTACCCACTCAATTGCTCCTAGATGTAGAATTTAAGTAACTTATTTAAAATCCATACAAACTATTGTGATATTTGTTATAAAAATTAGCAAGGTCACGTTCCGCTCCAGGCCTTTCATTAACAACACGCGTGACAAGTATTAATGTGCTTTAGATATAATGAAATAACAATTTCGTAAATCTTTACGTGCATTTTCGACACTCGAATCAATTCAAATGATGTGTTGCTTGTTCGATTATTTTAAACTAAATTAACATTTTAAGAAAGTCTTTGAAAATCCTTTTCGATACTGAGGGTTTACAGACTGAGCTAAAAGAGAAGATAAAATAAGAAGAGTATTCTGATAAGCTGTTCCAATTGGTCCCACCTCCTCCTTTCTTCCACACGACAATTCATGCTGGCTTAGGAAATCATCGTTTCAGAGTGGTAGACAGACGCTCTCGAATGAAATGGTTCGATTCTTCCTTCCTGTGCCAGGCAATCAAAACCTGGAACTTATTACCAGCGCTCGAATTTCTCTGCCGCTATGATTCCGATTAGTTTAAACGGGGCGTAAAAAAGCATATCACGCGGCCACCATAGAGTAAATCACCGTACTGCATTGTCTGCATTCGCAATGAGCGTGGTAACCACCGCCCTTGGATTTTGCTTATACAGAGGCAGAGTAGAGAAAGAGCGAGAAATCAAAAAATTATGTGTTAGTTGATCGATTTGTAAGAATAGTTTGAAAGTTTTTGAGCAAAGAGCAGCAACGCATTTTGTTTCTCTTGACTTGTTGACATAAGCGGTGGCACTCATTTAAGATTAAGTGACTCGTGTGCTCGTACACTATATAACAAGTATGTTTATATAAATAAACTAACCTCGTTTTGAATTTATCACAATCTTATTTTAGACGAGTAGAATAACAATTCAATAGTCGTTTACTTTTTTTTTTGTACCTGAACTATCAATGGCGGTGTTCAGGTTTAAAAGTTACCTCTTTCTGCCTTTCATTGCTTTTTTATTAAATTTTGAACTAAAGCACTATGTTCTAGTCGCAAGAAACACCTTATTTTTCATTCAAATCAGTCACAATACACGATAATACTTACGAGATCAATTTCTTACAACTTATTTATTATGATATCAAAATAATCCAATTAGTTCGACTGCACAACTGACGTACTGGGTTAAGTGGCGCTGCGTCCTATTGTGTTGTGGGTTTTAATACCACACGAGACAACACTTTGTGTGTTATTATTCTAAGTTTGAATGTTCTTTGTGTCCTTTATATGTATGTTTGTAACATCCCCCGCGACAAAGGGTATATTCTTTGTACGGGAGACGTTTTAAAAATAAAATGACTAAAAGAAACTGCTTTCATATTGAAATTTAAAACTGACATGTTTTAGCAGTTAACAATAAAACTATTACTTCAATAAAAATCGCTGAGAAAAGAAGCGACCTTTGCTAAATCACTTTGAAAATAATGCCAATTAGACCACCTAAATATTTCACATCTCATTGGAATTTTATACTCTTCACTTCATTTGGATCATCACGACTACTTCTATTAAAAATTCATGCTCATTTGAACGATAATATAGCAGTAGAGCTAATAATTAATATCAAAGGACTCATTAACGCGCTGTCACAACTGTCAGACGTGTGACAAACATCGAACGCACACACCAAAGTCAACGCACTCTCCACATAGGCGTATAACTTACCTAGAAGTATTCATGAGAATTGTAACATTAGGTTATTGTGGCGACTTCCAGATTATAGCACAAAGGTAAATTTACAACAGCGTCATCTAGCGAAGATACATCGAACTACGAAGTATGAACGAAACGTATGAATGTAATAAACTAGAATGCAACTGCGAATCCTGTATCACGATATAGAGATTCGCGTGGCAATTAGCATATATACAACATCCCAACATCAACCGTTGCCCGCCAGGCATGATCACCTCGCCTGGTCGGAGGATCCTCCCTTTGTGTCGGAGGGACATGATCGCCCGTTCCCTCTACAGTTATCCTAGTAACCAGTACTTCTTCTCACAAATTCTTATTTGACTTACAATGACATTGACACAGTTGATGGTTTAGTGAACCTGACACTGGTTTAGTGGTAGGACAAACGATTGTGTAATGAGCACGAACATTTATTCTGTGTCTGGATGTATGTATTTATTTGGAAATATATAATTAGCATATTTATCAGTATCTTAATTACCACAATATAGGCTCTGTCTGATTTCAAAATAGAAAATCGTGTTGTTTCTAGGTTAAATCTAGTTGGGTTCCAGGGACTTCCTTTCTAGGGTACACCTGGTTCCCCGACCACTGGTACCTGAGACGGCGTGCGGTTTTTGGTCGGTTCGAGTCCAACATAATCACCAGTAGGTGATATCCAGGGGGATTGCCGCACAGAAAAAAAAAAGGTTAAATCTAGTTATTGAATTTCTATGCAGTCATCCACAAACGATTATACTTAAATATGATTTTAGTTTCATCAACAATAATAAACAAATATGTAGCTAAAAACTAATACAAATATGCATTTTTTTATAATATAGAGTTTAAACAAAACAAAAGTTTAAACCACGCTTCTAATTTTTTTTTATGAAATTAAATGAAGATTTGGCCTTTTGTCACTAAAATTGACCATTCGATTTTGAAACTACACATTTTATTGTAAATGTATCTTATTTAACAGTTGCCCTATATTAAGTACATACTTACCTGGTCCACGTGACCATAAGAGTCCCAACTCATTACCATGACAGTGCGAGGTCCGAACAGGACAGGACATAAACGTTAAACGTGGTCACTGCGGCCCAATTCAGTTAATGAATGCGAACTGGATCGCGGTGTTCTTGTACGGCTATACAAAAAGCGATTTCATAATACGCGATACTACATCAGATTACATCAACGACCTTTAATACTCCACTGTTGGACATAGACCTCTCCTTATAAAGGAAGTTTTGGTCCACGCTGATGAATAGGGGTGGTGAGACTCCATATTCTTAATCCGTCCGGATATCACAAATACACCGGAATATCACCTTCGTTTAACATGATAATGGCAAATAGTAAGTAGTAGTAGTATAGTAAATCAACATTGAATCTCTTTCTCTCTCATATATGTACTTTAATACCTGACCAACGCAATTTCGTCTGAATTTCTAAAAAGATTTTTTTCCCCCTTTTGTCAACAATTTTCTTTGGTGCTTGGCTCTTATTGACCATTATCGATAATCAACGTTATTGACAAAATTTTTTTCAATTGTAGGTTCCTGAATTTAGCAAATCGAAAAATCTCCAGCTTTATAATATTAATGTAGTTTTATTTACAAATATGACTTAGCTGCTCGAGCTCATTCGTACCGCTGCTTCTTACTGCTAATTACAATCATCCCACTTTATTCCTCAGGTCTCAAGTTGAATGTTTACTTAAGTGAGAGTAAAATTACAAAAAAATGATAAAATATAGGCGTGTGGAGGGACATGTGCCATGCCCCTCCGACACAAAGAGAGGTTCCGCCGACCAGGCGATGCGATCATGCTTGGCGGGTTGCGACCCGACATTTCATGTTGAGATGTTGTATTTGCTAATCGCCGTGAGAATTTCTATATCGCGATTCAGAGTTCTTCATAGGGTCTTCACTATATGGTGCTTTAGTATGTATATTTGTTTACGCTACATATGGAAGTCACCATAGGCGTTTACCTCTTCAGCATCAGGTTCTAATTTACAATAAATAACAGTGCATGTCAATAAGCTGATCGCTATTACTTATACTATTTTTTTTAATATTTAAGTTTCATAATCTTCAGGCGTTTCAGTAGGTTTTTTGGCTCTACCATAAAAGTCACTCAACATTTGCGAGAGGAGGTAAGATAGTCCAGTGGCTAATAGGCTTGAAATGGCATGCCTCGAGTCCCTTAGCTGTGCTATCCTTTACCTGAACGGTGACGATTTCTATTTCTCAACGATACAAAAGGAAATTCAACTGTCCATACGAACCTTCATACGAGCCTCGATTTTATTTAAAAAATAACTTTGAAAAATATTATCAACTTCATTGTGCTCACATTATGCTGAATTAGAATAAACTGTGTTCTTTTTTTCATAATTTTCAGCACTATGAGTGTATTATTTTTCAAGTTTGAATAATAATAAACTAGAAGTATACACTGTCAAATTTATTTCCTCCTTTTTTGAAATTGATTAAAAATAAGTCTCGGTGGGTTGTTAGCGTATATTAGCTGTAAGAAAAAAGTTAATTAAAAAGTAAAAATACTTAATAACTTTTTCTTCAAAACTTTTTGTATCAATTTATAATGTCATTACACAATTTACGATATAAAAGGTTGTCACACGATTTAAGTACTTGTATTTATTTATTTTGAAACATTAAATATTAAAATGAATCAGATCTAATTTATTTTTAAATAAATATTTCGGACACTTGAAACACAATGCCATGTATAGGGCGGGTCTCGTATTAGTTAACACTTGAAAACATCGTATAAATAAAAGCATTTGAAATATTTTAAAAAATATTTATTGACAAAAAAAGCTAATAGTTGGAAATTATTTTTAAAAATTACATCGTCTAAATGACCACCGTTTCGACATTTGCACTCTTCTAAGCGAGCACCGAAATTTTCGAATACTCGTCGGCAAATAGAGCGCGAGATCGCCGATATCTCTTCGCTGATTTCTGCTTTTAGTTGACTTAGTGTATTTGGTTTATTGATGTAGACACGATTCTTCAAATAATCCCATAAAACAAGTCTGCCGGGGATAGATCTGTACTTCTGGTTGGCCATGAAATGCACCTCTTCTGATAATCAGCTTTTCCGGAATCACATCATTGACCACCGGCAGGGACTCATTGGTTGTGTGACAAGTGGTTCCATCAAATCTCAGTAGGTTTTACACAGCAAATTCCAGTAACATCGTTCACAAGAACTCCCGTAACGTTTGTTCCGACCCGGGAATTGAACCCGAGACCTCAAGCACAGCAGTCACATTCGCTGTCGCTATGTCACTGAGACAGTCAATTTAATTTAAATTTAATTTACTTGATTATCTACACCGCTTAATCTCATGTTTTCCATGAAACAGTGATCAGGAAATTGTATCACTGTAGTATTGGGAATACTGCATTGGATCTTCTTATCTCTAATTTTACTAATATGATCCAGACATGGAAGTTAATGGTTAGAAGTCCCTGGAGTCTTTGGTCATTATGGGGGTTTCGCAGGGCTCAATTCTCGGTCCATTTTTGTTTCTCGTTTATATAAGTGACCTACATAACTAATGTGATAAAAGATTATCATTAGATAGTAGTATTTGTGGATGACTCTTCTATTTTATTTTAACTTAAGCGACAGCAAACTGATTATGTGAATAGCACTCTCTTTAATGTCATGAATTGATTTAATGTTAACGGTTTACTCTTAAGCGAGAAAAACTTAAAATGTATTAGATTTTTACACCTAATGTTAAACAGGTAAAAATCAGTGTTCTGATAAATGGAAAGGAGTTGTGGATACTATAAAATTTTTGGGTATAAGTCTAAGCTCTAAGTTGCAATGGCCCCCACACATGAATTCATTGTCTTTATAATTGCAGTTTATAAACTTCGTCAATTAACTGATATAGAAACAGCTAGAATCGGGTATTTTAGCTATTTTCATAGTGTAATGACTTATGGCATTTTGTTGTGGGAGAATGCCGCTGATATTCAAAGTATCTTTGTGTTACAAAGGAGAGAAATTTATACTTTTAGTTATAGGCAGTTACCGAGAGATAAGTTTAAGGAAATTGGTATCACGACCGTCACATCTAAAAGCGTATATGAAAATTTAGTGTACGTGAAGAAAAGTATCCATTTATTCATAAAATTTAGCGATTTAATACTTGAAATAAAGATAAACTCATGTTGTTATCCATGAGACTACAAAGAGTAAGTGAAATTTTCGATGTTAGGGTTTGTGATTCTACGTCGGGGTTCCAGAATTGCCTTACTAGGGTGCACCTGGCCTCCGGCTACAGGTACTCGAGACGGGGTGCAGTTTTTGATCGGTTCGAGTCCAATTACCTACCAGTGGTGGTTGAGCAATCTGAAAAGTAATGAAGAAACAATTAGGCAATTTTTTGGCAGAGGTTTTCTTCATTGTGACATACGGTCTAAAACTAGGTTGAATTTAAAGACAAGCTCCTGTCGTTTTTCCTCAACATCTGGTAACTTTACTGTGGAGTATGTAAATTCAATATCTTGAATGAGTATAGTATAGTATCGTCAATGAACTGTACTGAAGTTTTCATGGCAATGTCAATTGTCAAGGGCTAACATATCAATAATATGCAGAAGACACAATATAGACGATAGTATGGAGCTCTTAGGTGCACCGGCGTTAACCTGCTGTAATTTAGAGGTCTCATAGTCGCAAAGACTCCTAATGCAGCGCTTGTGCAGGAAGGTGGCAATTTGGTTGTGGAGTTTGAGAGCCAGGCTGAATGCCAGAAGTTTGGGAAGATCCTAGTCTGCTGACAATTAGTGCCATAATCATCACCTCCTTGTCATAACTCATGGCAGGTCAACAAGGAGCACCGCAGTTGACACCAGACAATAATCAGAAGATCCCAGACGGGTGAGAACCAATACACTGTACAGCGCCGGGTGACTCTTCAGTAGTAGATCTACCACGAAGGGGACTTGACTCGATATGTCTGGTATCCAGGTGAGCTGGAGTAACAGCTGGGTAAGGTTATGCGTGAGAACGAATACGTAGGTGATTCGACTCGCGTGATTAGTTCTTGGAAGATCCCAACCAGGACAGATTTTAAAATCAGTTCGGCGACTGGAAACAGTGCGTACGCTTTATCCGCGACCTGATTCAAATGATCACAAAATTGACTTGTATCTCTCTGGAATAGGATCGATAAACGCATACGAGATTCAGCTTCTAGATCCGAAAGCTATGTGGAGTCAAAGAATTGAGAAAGAGAAATCCTCAAGATAGCATAGGCGGTAATAACAAAAATCCGGCCTGACGAAATAAATATATATAGATATTTGGGGTACAACATCAATGTGTAAACTGTTCCAATTTTTTATTATATTATTATTAATTTTTATAAATTACCAGTAACATTTTATATTTCTAAAAGCCTAATGACCTCTGCAATGTTACAATCCAGACAATGCATTCATAATTTTTGTCTGTGGCACCGAGACATTAAACTGAACGTTTTGTTTGACTTTAATTTAATCATCCTAATCTTAATTGTTAATCCAAGGTTTCGCTCGTGCGGCCATTTTAACAAGAATCGTTGAAAAGGTTGAAAAAAAGCCTTACTCTTGTAATTTAGACGAAATCGACTTTGGAATTTTGTTTTCATTTAATTTGATGACTTGGTTATTTCGGTTCATTGGATTCATTGATAGGACTAATGATATTTAAATATGGCTTCTGAAGTTCAAATAAATTAATTTAAGCTAATTTTTATTACTAAATTATTATTCATTATCTTTTTGATTTAAATAACGTCTTTAAAATTACTTCCATAGGTACGCAATCCAAAAAAAAACAAATGATAACAAAATAAAGAATCCTTATAGCTAAAGAATCAAAGAATTCATTACGATAAGTAAGGACTGTAACACGTCGCGCACGGGGTAAGACACAGCCCCGCCATTTTGAACGCCATTTTGATGCGTATCGAGATTTCCATTTAGTGTAACTTTGGATTCGATGAAGCTACGACGTTTATTTAAGTTTTAATCTTCAGCTATTATCAAAGTCTATCAATTATATATAATATTAGGAACAAATTGTGACTGTAAATACATATAATATCTATTAAAATAAAAATAAAATTCGGAAAGCCCATTCAAAATACAAGAATCGTATACGGTTGGAAAGAGCATCACAACAGCAATCAAATGGTAGCAATAAAACACGATATGATCAAGTCAAGCAGTGCCGGCAACGGAAAATAATGAATGCGGCTGACAGAATCGACGACGGTGCCAGTATATCGGCATTTATATAAAAACTTTACCCTTTACGAGACGTTATTCACGTACAACAAACGGACGTTTCCATAACACAGCCACACCCCTTTTTTTTACTTTTGCCCAATATTGTTTAAAGTCGTTTTGCTGTCATCATAAATTGCACCGATCTTAAATAAATAAGAAAAAAAGACCAGAAATTAATGATGATAGTAATACAGATGATGATTTGTGAATGAGACAACTTATTAAAAACAAGAATGTAACTTCCCTATAATATAAGCAGAAATTTTAAATCCCCTCGGCAGTTATAAATTATTTGTACACTTCCTAAAGAGAGGTGTTTCCTGAAGCATTCGTGTAACGCCATGCTCAGTTTGTTTCATTTTACTCATTATCATCTTTCCGGTTTGAGCTTTTATGATTTCTCGGGCGGAACAAAGCCACAGCGAGCGTGTGTTTCCAGGAAAAGGGGATAATGTAAGCTAGATTGCCCCGGACTCATTTTTGCAGTAAATCAAAGAGAAAATATCCGAGATAATGATAATTGAATTTATGCAGCAGCATTAAAATTTCGTTTAACACAAATTTTCTATTCAGCAATCAGAGAATCAGAAATGTCAAGAAATTATAGTCAATCTCTCATATGACACAACATTTCATAATGATGATGCTTCTGTCATTCGCAGTGACCTTTCTAAGACTATGACAGCCCAAAAAAGAATTTAGATAATATTTCTATCCCCCTCATTCTACCTCCTTCAAGTGGGTACGTTCAAGTCAAGAATCAAAGAAAAATTTAATCATAAGTCTTTCTTCCCCCTTTAAGAATTACTTTGCACTAGTTTACTGTGAGACCATAGGATCAATCCAATCAAGCCGTCAATTAGTTCCGAACTTGGTTCTCCCAAGGTCAAATAAGCATTTTCATAACGTTATCGACCTAAAAAATATAATACTCTCTTTTTTTCATGAACACTAGGTTTGGGCTATTTTGACTTCTAAAAATCCATTTGGATTTTTCGTCTACAAAGCTCCTTTTATAAGAAATTATATCATTGGGGATTTATTCGGATTTATAGAAATCTCGCGTTGTGTTTGTGTCTAGATTTAGCTGTTCCCTTACGGAATAGTTTTTCATGGCCTTAGTAGAAAAAACTATCATTCGTTTGTTGAAAAATGGGATATGTTAGTACCTATCTCTTCAGATCTTTCTAGAAAAAGAAAATAGCATTGATTGCAATGTGATGTGCTACATAAACAGTTTTTCTTTTACTGGCATATTAATAATAAATATGTTTCAAAGTTTTTACAAGAATATAGTAATGATTGTAAATAAAAAACTTTATTTCAGACACGTACCTATAGTTCTGTCATGAAAAATACATAAGAATTCTCTCGGTAATGTAGCAAGTTAATACGATGTATATTTTGGCTTTGAAGTAAAAATATATTTTAGAATGTGTTTTTAAATAATATATTATATTTATAACGACATTAATATATTGATGTTCATCTCAACGATTTAGCTGTTTTGTTATGATTAATGAATGAAATCATGATTAACTTTTAGAAATCACCTTTCTTTCATTATTCCAAAGTTATGGTGAGGAAAAGCAATGTTCTTCTGTACATTTTAATATTGTAATAGCTTTGTCTATATGTCTGGTTTTCAACAAAAGTGGTTTGTTTTAGTTTGAAAACCACAAATCACTAAAAGAATTAGCCAGTTTATGTCCACCTAAACAGTATGATAGTAGCTACAAAGCAGTTCATAAACATGGTTTTTGGTTTTGAAATACCATATAATTTAATGATATATCATCATAATCATCATTCTTTAACAGTCCACTGCTGGACATAAGTCTCTCCTTAGCAAGGAGGCTTTGGCCTACTATACCACGCTGGCCAAACCGATAAGCATAGGGTTTGTGTCAGGTTTCCCTTCTCTTTACAGTGATGATGTCTTGTATCTTTTATTTTCTTAGTCATACTTACAACATCTATGAAAAGAGCAAGAGTGATGACACTCTGTATTCTTAATTCATCACCACACGAATCGATAATGATACGTCTCCTCTGAATTTAGTATCACACACATTCATCATAATTTTGTTTCAATTTACACAATAGAAGATAATCCTATAAACTAAACGCTATAATCATAATAGGAGAAAAGTTGGCCGGGTACTAAAATGAATAAGTGGTGTAGGTTGCCAGTTCATATATTTGTCTTAGTAAAGTATTCATTTTCGGCATATGTATTATTACCCTAAGATTTCAAACAACTACAAACACAGATCTGTAAGTTGAAATGTGACCCGTCTAAATGAATTATGTTTTCAATTATTTCTTTTTTAATTATAACCTGGAGATGAATTATCATAAATAAGTTGAATGCTAAACATTTATAAATAGTTGCTTTCATAACAAACAAATCGTAATATGTGACCGAGGGTTTTAAACGAGTCATTTGTACGGTGAATACTATCTATCGTGTGTCATTAGTCCGTTTGTACACGTAAACGCCGCATTGTGTGCTTCGGATCAACGATTTATGGGAATGAATCTTTTGTTTCTATTAATTTTATGACGAGAAATAAAGTAAATCGAAAGGTTTGTAAATAATGAAGATAAAAATCAAAGCAAAATCAATATTCAAAGAATTTTATAAAATTTTATGCAAATATGAGGATAGGTGTCACGTATGTAATACGAGATCAAACGATATTTTCTTTAAATTTTGTTTTTAAGCTTCATTGTGTAGGTACCCCGTATTAATTATGAGCGTGCCTGCCTTTCCACTTACTTAGTGACATTTGGGGCAAAAACTAATTAGTAACCTTACCGTAGAAATTGACATTGGGAGAACCTGCTGGACCCAAATGAGCCGGTTTGACCGCAGTGACGCTGTTAAAACTATGAATGAGTGAGAATATTGAACTTTCCTTTAAATTCTTGGCATTTTGAGAGGAGAGGGCTCTTGAAGCCTGCTTAAAATATAGTAAAGCCTCTTTTTACAATATTTAATTTGTTATAAAAGGCAACGGCGAATTAGGAATCTATTCGGCGACGCAGGAGTCTATACGTTTGTAAATTCCTCTGCGTCACAGAATGTTTACACAAGAAACGGAAACAAAGTACACTAACTTGAGGATTAACCAAAGTGTTGTTCAATGTAGGGTTTGATTGATGAACCCACAATAATTAGGATAGCAGAGAACAGTGAGGTGGCTGCTTAAAACAATACGCCATTCGTGCAATCGATATTACATTAAACAGAATTGATAACATCCTCCTTGGCTGCTACCTTTGTTTTTTTTTTATTCTGTGCAGAAATCCCCCTGGATACCACCTACTGGTGGTTATGTCGGACTCGAACCGACCAAAATCCGCACGCCGTCTCAGGTACCAGTACCCTAGAAAGGAAATCCCTGAAACCCCGACGTACCTCGGGCCATCTACCTCCTTGGCTGCTACCTAAACATAAATAAAAAACTTTATCACAGACAAAAGCGTGGTCGAAAGAAAGTATACTCGTAAATATCATTAGTACAAATACATTAGCGTGAAGCAATAATCTCCCATTAATCGGTGCTTTATCGATAAATCGTAATCCGGCTGAGGATTATCAATCTGTAATATGTTTGGACAACTGTGGTGTAAACGTCTTGTCTCGGTCTTGTCCCACACCAGCGGGTGTTTGTGTACGTCACACGGTGTTAATCGGTTTTGTCAGTGTGTCTTTGACGTTATTCGGAGATTTGGTAGCGAAAGGATGCGAATTAATGGGGTGTGTGACGAAGATAAATGATTGAATTACTGTTGATTACATTTGTGGTTATTAGTGATGTAGTAAACCGCTTAAAATAAATCTATGGACTTAGTATTCTCTATTGTATTAAGCCTTTTCTTAGTCAATATCTATAAGCAAGATTGGAAACTATAGCTACTTAATATTCAGAACTAAATCAAATTCAAATTCAAATTATTTACTCATTCACCATTTTGTTATACAATTTTCTCTTAATTTCAATTAAAATTAATAATTTAATGCCTACAGATAATTGATAATAAGAGGTTGTCGATGACGACCGTACTAATATACTTTGTGTTACAGGCGTCAGGTCATTATTTACGTCGTCAAATCACATGACACTGACTGACTTGTATTGCTCGCAATTTTTCGAGTAATTCGATATATTTTAATTCGCGCTACGCTAAATACACATGAAATATAACAAAAAGTCTAAAAATCTTCTTTTTAAATAAAGTGTAAGAATAATTTGTAGCTACTACTTCAAATAATTCAATCTTAAATATCCGTTTGAAATCACCTGAAAGTAACCGATGTATGCGAATATAAATACGCATTCAGATATCCGATACATCACTAGTGTTTACATCTTGTTAGTAAGTGATTTGAATGGATGTGTTAAGTTTCGATTAAATACGAACTTGTCATAGTACAAACAAGTGACTTGATTTATCAGTGAGTATTGCTGTCCTTTAGATAAAGTTGTTAGCGGTTTTAATAATAAAATTTGAAGCCATTGCGGATAGGCTCCGGAAGACTTCTTTCAGGAGTAAGACCTTGTTAATTTGAGGGGATCTTGCAGTTGGTTCATGTCTTCCTCGCAGTAGGGCTTGAGGTAGCAGAGGTCTGCCTCTACTGGATGTCGTAATAGCAGCGGTTCCCGGATCCCTCCTATCTCAGGCGCAGAGTGGCACACCGTGTGGTTTTAGTCGGTCCGATTCCGACACACCACCCTGCCGTAAACCCCGGTGGGGTGACGGCCCGAGGGGGTTTCCACACGTTATAAAAAAAAAAAAAAGCAGAGGTCTGCCTCAAAGTTCATTTTTAGAAAGAAGAATTTGATTTTTTGTAGAAACATCACACACTCTTTAAAGTGTTTCACAACGACGGAATTCTCCAAGAGCTAAAAGTCGCAAAAAAAAATTCACTACAGCATCAAAAAAAAAAAAGAAAAGGTATACTGTCGATCGAGTGTGTTACATAAAATCTTCTTTCTAAGTTTCTTTAGTTATTCTAAAAACCATGTAGATATCGATATCTATATATTTTTTTAAATAAAACTCTGGAAATAAACTATATATCTGTGAACAATCGACTAACGGATATGACGATGCCGCAGTCAAACCATATCAGCATCCAATCGTAAACGCTGTATTTTCGATAAATAAATACACAGGGTGGCGAGCATATTTACTGTCCGCTTGAAAATAATTCTTTTTGACATATTTTGCAGGAGCTATGTTACATTTGTTTTGTTATACCCTTTTTTAATTTATGATGCTCGTATTTAGGCAATCAATAAACACACCCAACATGCAGTATGGCTGCACAGTTGGCCTAGTGGTTTAGGCGGTCGCCACACTGCTCTCGACTTCACTGAGTATTGTGGGTTGAAATTCCACATGGGACAACCCTTTGCGTCAACCACAAATTGTTGTTCTCAATCGGGCTGTTCTTTGTGTCCGTATCTTCTATGTTTGTAAAGTTTTATTACACACAGGATATTAGGATATTACGAAACAGGATTTATTCCTAATGCGGGCATTGTCTTTAAAAAAAGTATTACCGGTAATTAAATTTGGGAGGTAAATATTATACGACGATCGTTGTAAACAGATATTGAAAATTTATACAATAATTTCAGTCATTCGCCACAATCAGCAGCTATACTGGCATGAATATAGCTTGACAATATTGTGAAACGGCTCAACTCATATTAACCTTCAAGCGTTCGCACTATGACATCTGTCATATCTCGCAAAGTAAACTGACATCCTTTAGTTTACTCCACTTAGTGACAATTGTAGTTCTATCTTTATCATACTCTGCGTAACTCATTGCGTATGTCATGTGAATTGTTTGCTTGCTGCACGAATTGTTTGAAATATAATTAAAGCATCTGTATAAATGTACCCATTGTTTAAAGTACCTTAAGCTGTCTGCTTGTAGAAGTTATGATTTGTTCATTTTAAACATTTATGGACCTCTCATAGACAGTTAAATACAAATATAAAAACAGCAGTTTATCAAAAACGTTAAAAAAAGAATTTTAAACACAATGTTTTAAGAAATTTTCTCCTAAAGCATGAAAATAAATATATCTCGAAAATACAAACATATAAGTAAATAGAAAAACTTCCAAAAGAGATAGATGTTGCAAAAACAATTATTGACTTAGTGTAAATTTCATATATAGGATGGGCCAAGAACTCGTTAGCATTTAAATCTAATATCCTGCACAAACATGTTACGGGAATTTGCTGGAACTTTACAATCGTAACATATGGTTTCAACAGATGGAGCCACTTGTTACTCATCCAATGAGTCCCTGCCGGTGGTCAAAACATGTTTCCGGAAAAGCTGATTTCCAGAAAAGGTGACATTCCATTACTATCCAGAAGTCCAGATCTATCCCCAGCAGATTTCTTTTTTTGGGGTTATTTGAAGAGTCATACGTACTACGTCAACTATAAGAAAAAATCAGAGAAGAGATGTCGGTGATCTCGTGGTCTATTTGCCGACGATTATTCAAACATTTCAGTGCTCGCTTAGTAGAATAGAAAACGTCGAAATAGTGATAATCCAGCAAATTTAATTTTTAAAAATAAATTCTAACTAATTAGCTACTTACAACTAAGTTTTCTTGGAAATAAACAGTTTTTATAACACATCAAATGATTTTTTGATACGATTTTTCAAATGTTAACTAATTCGTGGCCCACTCTATATTTATTGAAGTTTTTCTAATACACTTTGTATTATTTAAAATAGGTATATAAATTTCTACAACTATAATAACAAAAGTGAGTAGTTCACCACTGAGACGAAAATAATATCGTACACCCTATCAAATCGTTCACCCCTTGAAAGTGCATCGATGCGGGGCTCCAGCAATTGCAGGTACGGCCCAGCTGTACGTCGCAAAACATTTTTATCTGCTTTCAATTTCCTATAAGATACCTACAAAGATTAGACCTTGTATCGAACTCCGGTAAAGTTCGATTAAAATCGCTCGCTTGGAAGACGGACAAACTTCTCGTAAATATATTTTGCTTTAGGTGCAGAAACTTTCGAGACTAAACGGAAAACGGGTGTAGGGATTGAATAGTGACATTAAAATATATTTATCTCTTCTACCAATGGGATGAAATTGTTTTGCCCTATGTAGGTAAGTTCAGTGAGAAAGAAAGAGATAGCTTCGGAGTAGTAAGAAATGGTGAACTTTAGTTTCAGTTTAGTTCAAACGTTGCTACTAAGAGCACAAGGATATAGATTTTGTCAGGTAGTAAAACCACGCTGATTTCAGCACAAGTGAGCCGGCTCGACCGGGGCAGTACTACCCTCCTACAGAAGACCAATCTAAAGCGCCAGTATCCGTGTTGTGGTGTTTCGTTGGTGAGTGTGAGACCGGAGGCCCATTGATGCAGGGGTGACAGTTATCTTGGTAACTGTGTAAGCCTTACACTATCACGATGACTGTCATGCCTTTTACGTCCCCAAGCAGGGTGTGAAAAAGCATCTCACAAGGCTGCCATAGTGTGAGTCACCATACTGTATTGTCTGCATTTGCAATGAGTATCGTGACCACAACTCTTGGATTCTATTCATGCTTTCCATCAGGCAGAGTAGAGTCACTTTGGCAAGTTCTTAATATGGAAAAAAAAGAAAAAAAGATTGAGTCTCGATCTAAGTGGAGATAATGGACTGTACTATTTCTTGTAGTGTAACGTAAAATATTTACTTTTAGAAGTTCGTGTTCCATGACATCTATAGAACAGATATCTTAATATTATAAACAGAAATAAACTGCTATAATACCGACATTATATAGTGAGATATTGGGCAATCTGATAAGGCTTTCTCGTCAGATGCTTCTATTGATGTATTGATTTTTATCTTCGAGTTGTTTAACAATTCAACCAAGTTGCGTTGCCTTGATTAACGAACGTTGAACGAGTCTGAATCGGTCGAACAAATGAAAGTATGGTATCCCTACATATAATGCATATATATTTTAATATTTAAGTCCTTGATTCACATTTTGTGGCAATTTAGCTATGCGATACAATAAGTGTTATTTGACATTTAAAAGATTATTTATTTAAGTTTAATAAACGCATTTATACCACCATCATTTTAACACGAATCTTGAACTATTCTTCGCAGTGTCTATTTCAATTCATCGGCAAAAATTTCGAACAGTCTTCACTCTAGTGCTGCAAAATTCTACCTCACAGCTATTTCAACCCTTAAAATGTAAAGTGCAGAGCCCATCAGACAGACAATATGAAACATTGAATTTTATCTCAAGAACTTCGTATCGGTCTCACATAATTTTATTTTACGTACGTTCGAACGTGTTTAGACATGGTTACTTATTTAGTTAATGGTTTTATAAACGTTATAAGTTAAGCTTTATCTTGTCATTCAGCTTTTATGGTTAGTGATTATGATGATAAGGTGCTGTAAATTGAGTAGGTAGATATGTTTTGTTATGACAAGTTGAGTAGGTAGATATGTTTTGTTATGACAAGTTGATAATACATTGAATGGTATTACAGACAGGTCGGTTTGAGATTTGACAATTGTAATGGCAATACGTGATACAAAGAGTAAAAAATAGAAATAGAAGTATGTTTAAATAAAAAATATAATAATAAAAATAAAAATATAGACATCAAAGGGATTCAGGTTTACTTCACTCCTCTAAATTAACTTTTATGTTCTGTTTTCTACTCGTAAACGCTTGTGTTATACATGTCAACATCAGGTCCCCAACAAAATTTCCAAACAAACAAGAATTTATTTAACAAATTTGTCCTAATTTTAACCATATTACCGTCGTAACCGAAGCAAATATAAATGAAGGCTATTTACTATGGGAAACTATAAGATGTTTAACCAATTAAGAGAAACAAAAAAAGATGCTGGTATTATAGTGTGCGTACATCGTAGAGTACAGTTAAACAATCTCCCGGTATCAACACATCCTTGTAAATGTATTACGGATGAGAAATACGTAATACTAATAAAATTCAAGATTATATGCAATATACTATTCCCTGAACATGAATAAATGTTATTCACTGATAAAATGACGCATATTACGTCTATTTTTAGACAAATTTAGATTACGTTTTTGTAGGAATCTGCAGTATTAATATGTTAAACTATAGCTTGCGTGCTACTTCTTATCTACCACCTTGGTCTCGTTTGAAAGTACAAGAAGTAGGCAGGACGATATGGCACCTCTCACTGTTCTACACAGTAAGACGCGCAATAGCATCCCACCTTAGATGACCCCTGGTACCAGTGTTACCTGTCTCGCGTCGTTTGCAGCAGTCACATCGTCTGGATGTGAATTACTTATTGTATATTTGGAAACGTTGAAGTATGCTTATCGGTAGTCTGGTAACCATGGCGCATGGCTATAGTTTAGAATCTGGCAGCCGTGTGTGAAACATGTATGATCGTTATGGTGATTCTCTATATTTTATTTATAAGCATATGTATCCATAAAAAAAAAAAAAAAATTTTCATACTTAAAAATATAAAAATAGTAGACCACCGACATCGGATACAGGGATCAAGATACTGGTGGTTTGGGCTCCAAAGACAGGAACCTCCTCACTATACCGATCGTGTCAAGGAGGACTACCATTTACATCAGACTCTTAACTAGTGACTCACATGCACCCTCTCTACAAATCACATTTCGTAGAATAACCGAACAATATAAGAAATTATAATCGACATAAAATAATCAATATTATTCCGTTTTTTCACGACTTAGATCATGTATATAGCAACAAAAATATTTCCTAGCAACATGATACTGACAAGCCTCGATTTTTACATAGATAAGTAGGTATGTGTTCAGAGGAAAATTTTTTGATAGAAATAATTGCCAATTAATGTTGCTTTTCCTGTGATATTTTGCATATCGTAAAAAAATAATAGTATTGTATAATTTACTTATTGTTCTTTTACAAAGGTAAGTAAATTAGATAACACAATACAATAAATTTAAATATAATTCCTTTATGAGAGACTGGTATCGATATTAAAAACCCTGTTTTACGGATCGTCAAGCTCCCAGTTCTTGGACTAGTTTTGTTGATACTTTCCATTAATTTTAGCATATACCTTATCTGAATCTAGCATACCTTTTGTAGTGACAGATTAACAATAGAGAGTATCACCACCACTGTTTATTCCATGGGTATCGTAAGTCGACTAAGGGAGTAAATTACGCAGGACAAAATTACTACAAAGAGAAAGGAAAACTTGAAACAACCCTTTTTTTAACACTTGAAAACCCCGCAGGCCGTTATACCATTGGAGCTTACGGCGGGGTGTGCCACAGTATGCCACTCTGCACCTGGTATAGGAGGGATCCGGGAATAACTGTTATTGCGACATCGGGAAACTTGAAACAACCCTTATGCCAATCCGTCTGGTCAGCTAAAGAGAAGCCTGCAGTGAACTGTTGAAAGCTGTTGATTTATGTTGATAATAATGATACCATTTCCTTTTTTTTACGTGTGGTTTATGGGCCGTCTAACAACCAGGGTTTGCGGCGAGTAGATATGTCGAATACGGACCAACTAAAAGCACACGCTGTGCCACTGGAGGAATCAGGGAGTTGCTGTTATTAAGCTATTCGGACTCCCAACTCCCCTCCCAACTCCTGCTTGCAGTACAGGAATCATCTTCAAGTGAACTTTCTATTCACGGCTCACATGGACGTCATCTCTTTGCGGCTGGCCACTACAGTGAATGAAGGAGAAAATCCGTCCCGTCCATCCACGACCACACTGAGGGTGGCGCTGGTAAGCTCACCTGTACCGTCCAGGTCGCCGCCTTCTTCTACGAAATGAAGTTTCTATAGGCAATGGTAACCACGGAGAAGCATGACCATCATCATCCGGCCATGGAGCGTAGGACAACTAGTATCGAGAGATCTCCTCCAATAGTACAGTGTTAAATTTGTTGTGGTTGATTCTTGTTACTTTAAATAACAAATAAATATTGTATTTTTAAAAATATGTTTGAGAAATTTCAGCTGTTTATTATTATTATTTTACTCAAAATCAGAGTTTCGGTAGAACAATGAAAACGGGTCTAGATCAAGTAGAGTTCATTTAGGAGGTTTTGGACTGAAGTATTGCGTGATTTTGTGTCTTATGAGAACTTTCGGACAGCACCACAAGTGTTCAGCATAGCGGTTTTTCATTGTAATGATAAGTGATGGAAACGTTTTGATAAAGCACCGGTGCTGGAGAGTGCTTATTGATGCAGGGGTGACAGTTGTTATAGTAAGTGTGTGCAATATAATCCCAAGACGACTGTTATGCTTTTTACGTCCCTAAGTGAGGTGTAAAAAGCAGTTTACTAGGTGACCATAGTGTGGCTCACCATACTGCATTGTCTACATTCACAATGCGTATGGTGATCAAATCTCTTGAATTCTATTCATGCTATTACATTCCATCAGGTAGAGTAAAGTCACTTTGGTAGGCTTCTATAAAAAAAGGCATAATATAGACTCATATTATTATTAAATAATACAAACATATATATATATATATATAAAATCACACCTGTTCCCCCGGAGAAGTAAACATATTAAAGGCTCACTTTTCGTCAGTACTTTAGTCCCATGTAATGTTAGCAGCAGTGAAGAGTCTATTGCCGCTAATCTAGATGTTTTACTTGCCAGAACCTCATCCATCAATCAGCAGGTGCACCACCTGCAGGTGAGCATGGTGAATTTGAGCATAGAATTCATAATGTTATCCGTAGTGGCCATTTCAATTCATCCTCATCATTTTTCTAACAGTCTTCACTCTAAATTGCTGCAAAATCCATGCAAAGCCTATCAGATAGACAATATAAAACATTGAATTTTATCTTAAGAAGTTCGTATCGGTCTCATATAATTTTATTTTACGGACGTTTGAACGTGTTTAGACTCGATATCTAATTCCGTTAATGGTTTCTTAAACGTTGCATGTTAAGCTTTATCTTGTCATTCTGCATTTATAGTTAGTGGTTATCATGATAAAATATTGTATTTTATAATATGATCAGGTATTGATAGACGAATCTTAAATTGTTTTGAGTCATATATACGTATACCTGATCGTAAAGAATAGAAATACAAAACAGTATAATTTAAGATGAAGCTATAAAACAACCGATGGTCGCTGGAGCCGAAGTTGATACCACGATTGGGCAAACGTAGTGTAGGGCGCCCTGCGGCGCTATGGACCGACGACTTGAAGAAGGTGGCTGGCAGTGGATAGATGCGAATTGCTTAAGACCGGGATCGTTGGCGTTCCTTGAGGGAGACCTTTGTTCAGCAGTGGACGGCGATGGGTTGATTGATTGATTGAAGCTATAAAAATGAAGTTAAAAAATAAGTCTAGTTTGGTAATTAGTCTGGTTTAGTGTAGACGCTTGTAAGTTTACTTTTTAATCAAGTGTGCCTTTTTTAAGAAGAATCCTGATGTTCTAGCCAAGTAAGGACTCTTTGATAAGAACTACTCTATATATCCTATCCGAAAATCTAAGCTTGACATTTGACACAAGACACAAGATTTGAAATCAGTAGTGTATGTGTATTTAAAAGCTTTCAAGTTAAAACTGCTTCCGTTAGTCTAGCAATTTCAAAAGGTCCCGTCGTCCCTCCCAGCGCTCGCCCGCGCTGACACGAGCATCCCTAACGGGTGAACTCTATATACATGCGACTTATGGCACTCGTGGACATCGTTTTCCTTCCCGTTCAGCCGCGGCTACACTCAGAGCGGCACAACTAGTTCAACCTTCGAATTCAATGCGACCTCAGAGTTGTGAAGGTCCAATGCCAGTTACTCCATGGAAAAACTGATTTTTAGTCGTCCCAAATAATAGAAACTGGGAAGAAGATAACATTTTAAAGTATTTGCGAAAGTTGGGTTTTTACATAATAACAAACAAATTTTTATACATTAATAATACTAGTCACAATAAACCACGCTAATATTTACTGTTCATCTATACAAGAAATTCTGATTGACATCAAATAATTTCTATCATTTTCCCACGGTTCAAATCTGTTAAAAAAATTTATACGTCTCTCACGAACAGAATTTATTTTCTTGATAGAAGATGTCTTATTTTATTGTCTGTATTGCAATGTAAATACTCTCTAACAACGTAGTACTGAGGAGCATTGATTTTTACATATTAGACAAATAAATATGTTTTTGGAGAAAATCTTTCGAGTTATGTAATTGCTAATCAACGTTACGTGTACTGTGTGCTGTGATATTTTGCTTATCATAAAATTCAATGGATATATGACGCACGAATACGACACGAAACACTGTCATATACATTTTTTTTTAATTACTAGTAAACAAAACTCTTACGCTAGAAATATACTTTGTCCAGTGGAAATTTTTTATATAATAGTATGATTAAATACTCCCAGAATCAGAACAAAATTTGGAGTAACGTCTCACGATCGCAACTGGTTACTCGAATCAAACCCAGTGCCCTATTAACGTAAATGCACTCCTAAACATACATTTAACTTCGCTGGAAGTTACTTACCTGCCAATAAAATTACACGGCAAAATAATCCTAAGATGGTTTAATTTTTGGAAAGAAACGAAAATTTATGTAAAATGTATTCTTCAAGATTTCAGATGCAAGTGAATAATTCACACTTTAAAACTAGCTGTATTGTCAAAGTGTTGCTTTAATTGCATCCCTTATCTATTCAGCCGTTTTATCTGATTACAGTGTTAACGCCGGCTTTATTGTTTGCGACAAAAGACTCTGTGGATTCAGTGCAGCGCTCTATTAATTATATTGTGTTCAAAGGATGCGTAGCAAGTTCCACAATAGCATGAACATGTCTTAATTAAAAAACATCTTGATGAAGACAATGTATTAAAAGGTTTTTGATAAAATAACAAATATTATATCCAAAGGAAATTTTTTTCATTCGGGATTTTAAATAGAATAGTTATTTACTATAAAAACAACTTCTAAACTATCTAATCTAAAGTTTTTAAGTTGAACTTGAACTTCAGTTAATCCATTAAATTTATATCATTTAAGTATAACTGAGATTGTGTAGTAATTTAACAGATCTTCATACCAACATGTTAAATTTCAAGATTTTAATAAGCAGCCACCTTGAACATTTGCAAACACGGTTACTATTCAGCAAGCACACAACCTAAATAGGTTATTGTAACAGATAAGGCTCGCAATAATCTGAAGGAGTTTTTCCTACGGGTTCAGTTCTGATAAAGTCATTACTCTAGTTTAAATTTAGCTCTAGTGCAATCAAACCGGTCATATTGTAGCCATAATGCCGGAAATAATATCTGAACACAATTTTTGAAGGTGCTGTTATGTTAGATTGATTGAAATTTCTCATGTGTTTATAAAATAGTCAACTAAGAATATATCTAGGGCGCCATAATGTGGGGCGCCACACTGCACTATCTTCATTCGCATTGAGTATGGCAACCACCGTTCTTGAATTCTATTCATGCTCTCTATCAGGTAGAATAGAGTCACTTTGGTATCCAAACAAAAAAATATCCAAACCAAGGTAAAAGGATATTAACTGTTAAAGTTCAGCTCAACCTATCGCCGTCCACTGCTGGACGAAAGTCTCCCCTAAGAAGCGCCAACCATCCCGGTCTTGGGCAATTCGCATCCATCTGCTGCCGGCTACCTTCTTAAAGTCATCGGTCCATCGCACTGCAGGGCGTCCTACACTACGTTTGCCTAATCAAGGTCTCCACTCTAGCACACTTCAGCTCCAGCGACCATCAGTTCATCCGGAGACATAACCAGCCGACTTACACTTCAGCATACTGATTCTGAGTGCGATGTCAGTTTCTGCCGTTCTCTATCGAATAACCTCGTTACAAATTTTATCAGCTAGAGGAACACCCAGCATCGCACGCTCCATCGCACGCTGAGGTACTTTAAATTTGAGGACCATCCCAATGGTGAGCGTCCACGTCTCGGCTCCGTATGTCATTACGGGTGGGACGCAGAGGTCAAATACCTTGGTCTTTAATGATTGTAGAATGAAGGACTCGAAGATTTGATGCAGCTTCCCGTATGCTGGTATGCTGCCGAGCCCAGACGAATCCTCTTATCACCCTCCCGATCGAGTTATAAAAACTGTTTAAGTTACTTATACATTATTTCGGTTTAAGAACTGCAGTCATTTCTGAACAGTTAAGAATATTATGAAGGTTCCATATTTCTTGCTCATTTAGTAAGCTGTTAATTTATAATATAAAGTCTTATGCTGCATTTTATTTGATCAAAATCAATTATCTTGCGAAAACGGAACCAATTAACAAGGTTTTATTATTCGAAATATCAGATCTTTTGGTAATAATTGTTTCATTTCGAAGAGAAACTGAATTTTACTCACGCTATTATTTTTGCTGCAATTCATTTAATTAACTGTAATTTGAAATCTCCGCTAACAAAGACTTTAACTTGAAAACAAGATTATATATATATGTATTAGTAATATGAGATTTAAGGGTTTTTTATTAATCACTTTATATCAGTGTAAGCCCTTTTCGAAAATCATGGAGTCTAAAAGATGAAAACACCTCGTTATATTCTTTGTGTACCATTTACGCCAATAAAGCGATGGAAGCAAACAAGTTATCACTGAATATACAATAAAAGGTTTCCCTTTATTAGATAAGCCCAATAATGAAGTTTTCTCTAGTTATTTGAACCACGAAAAGAAATATGGACGAATTTTTTCTATATCCAGTCTCCAAAATCGCGTTAACAATTCCGCTCAATAAGTTAAGGGACGTATAGTCGAATAAACATAATAATATCTGAATTCAATTTACAAAGTACTCGATTGCCGCACAGCCCACTGTTTTGCTGTCTTTCCTTCCTCTATTATTTTTATTGTTATTTGTCGTATTAACGTTTGGATTTTTATTTGCCTGGAAATGGGTATTACATGCTTTTATTGGAAAAAAATATTTGAAGAAGATTTTTAGTTCATAGTTATCTGTTTTGCTAACACATGGTTTTTTTTTTCAATGCTATTTTATATATGTCACACATATACTCTCGTCTATATTTCAAAAAAGGTAGACACATTTTTTATATTACACTTGCTAAAATTATTCTTCTCTGCTTGATGAACACCATAAGTGGAATACAAAGACACATGTAATCGTGAAAAGAAAGGGACAAGATCGAACCAATTGCAAGAGCTCATCAGAAGAAAGGTGATAGTGGACTACCATAGAGTCGACATCTCTTCGCAATTGCAGAGGGTTAAGAAACTCGATGGCCTCAGGACTACCGATAATGCTGACAGCTAGCGGTTCCAACCGATCAAACGCATCCAGCAAATACTGCGCACAGCAATCCCAAAGGTGAGAATAGTGTTCCACTGACGAGCGAACCTGTATGTTACGAGTATATAGAAGACACAGATACACGGGTGAGAAGAACCGTCAGACTGTGTTCAGTATATTTAGCTTCCGCAAGGCCAGCTCGGTGGCACTCAATGTAGTCATGCGGATTGTGATCACAGAAAATAAATTTATTTTGATGTTGTTACATAACTATCTGCTTGTTATTATCTATCTTACTTTTTTTACAGTCACCGAAAATAAACCCATCACTCCCTGCAAACTTCGACGTTGAGTTTAGCCTTACTCAAAGATATTAGAGTGAAGCAATAGTTCTAACATTAACTTATGATACACTGTAACTGCAGTTGTTTCTCTTTCTTCTCAGCCGAACAAGTTCACAGCTGTACTTAGACCTTCCCCAAGTATTGCCGCAATAATCTATCCTGTGTTGCCTTCATCATGAATATACAAAATGTTCAAATTAAGTTTGGATAAATATTTAGAAGCGGCAAATCTTGTAAATATATTTCAGAGACTCTACTCTGCCTGATGGAAAGCCTGAATAGAATCCAAGAGGTGTGGTTACAAAATCACTCGCTCTTTAATTAGTAGTAATTCTAGTCAGTAATTATTTTTGGTATTATTCAGCTATTCTCTGTACTAAATCAATACTTCTTCTCAACGTTCACTTAGTACATATCAGATTATGGCGATTTACGTCATCTGTCTATCGATTATACAAAGCCTTTGTTATAAATTTGATTGCTCATATTTGACATTACTGTGAACAGACAACATTGCTTAATAGCTATAATGTTCAGTATTTAAGTCGAGGTTCTCAAGTTGAGCTCCTTCTTAGTATAGTGATTTAAATTTTTCTTTTTTGAGTTCCATGTGTGATATGTGTTACATTTTTGTCATATTTTGTCCTTTTCATAATTTACATATTGCTGTATTTCATATTTGTTTTTCTTTATAAATGATTGTTGGTTTTTTTCTTACATGACAGTCGAATTGTAAAATTATTTTTTTATTCATGTAAGGAAGATTATAGTTCAGGCTTATAACATTATATCATATTTAGTATGTATGTATATTTCAAGTAGTTTTGAGTGTTTTCACAGACAACCCAAATGTCTACTATACTAGTTAGATGACATGTACTCACGTATTCACGTACTTAAAAATATAACATCTCTGTGATTAGTTTCGATATTTCTTGCATATTCTAAAAGATTTACTTACAGAAATAATCACATTTATAAGTAACGATCGTTTTCCACAGCCTTCTGCAACTTAAAAGTTTCAAGTGCGTTACCGCAGCTTGAGTACCTCCAGCTACAGTCAGTGGGGTTTGGGCTCCGGTAATGTCACTCTTTCGTTAAAAAGCAACAAATCAATTAACTCTGGTTACCTTTTTGAGTATGAAAGAAATGTCTACGTTTGGTTCTAGATAATGCTACGTAAACAAATACACTTCTTATTTTTAAGCTGCAGATATCTATGACAGGTGACATCTTTGTTTGATTGTTCCTCTAATCTCATATCATTTATCAATAATATTTGAATACATTTTCAAATCAAAACACTTGGATACATAATGTCTTAACTAAATATAAATTTTCTCCATAAAATACAGTAACTACCTACCTACCTACCAAATAACAACCTACAAAGGTTTTGAAAACATATAATCAATATTTCAATTAAATTTCACAGTACTCAGCTCAGGGCGCCCTTTTGCAATCTTATTAGTGCCTCGTGGAATAAACGATTTAATTTTCTATTTATTCCTGTATTACGCAAGATGAATTCGATTTCTCATAATTATGGCAATCATTGTAATTGCCATTGGTATTAAAGAATCCCGCTGGCTTCTTTTCAATAGCTTATTTCTATCAAAAACTCTGATTCACAGTAAAAGTGGGTTTTAAGCTTGGATATTAATATTTTAGTCAACCAAAAATATTTATTTTTACTTTTGAACTAATAACATTTTAAAGAATAGAATAATGTTGCTTGTGTCTTATGTACAAAGTGGTGATGCTGGTGATGTATCTTCTACTGTGGGAGAGCCATGCTTTTAGAGTCATATCATGGCTTTACAACCGGTGTACTTTAAAAGCGAACAGTAACGGAGTGCTAATTACGTAATTAATGAGGGTGGAAATTTTGTCGCGTCGTGGTGAAAGCTACGATCGAGTTGTAACTCAGAACACCCTCTTCAAGAAAACATGTAATACAGAAATTACAACTTCAATTGTTTTTAAGAAAATTTACACTTAATATACAATCTTCTAAATGACAGACTTCCATCTTAAAATTCTCGAAAAGAGCATAGCATAGCATTTTATACCAAAAATATACTCTGTTCTTTCTATCAATACCGTGAACGTGTCAATTGTCAGCTTCGTAGCAAGGTTACGTGATACGTAGCACCTACGTCGTGCCAATAACGAGACGTTGTTTGCGAGCAAGATAGCGTGACATAAGCAGTATCTAAAATTGATATCACGTAGAACACCGGGTGTGCATATATGCAGAATTGAAGAGTCTGGCGTCGAGTATTATTAAGACACACTTCACTGTTACAGGTTGTTGCATGAAGTCCATACAGGTTAAGGTTTTTCGTTACGGTGTATAATATTAAACACGTGTGTAAAACCATAAAACTTTAATATTAAATAATGTTACTATTCAGCTTTAAATTCCTAATAATATATTCAAATATGTGTATCATCTCTCAACTTTTACGGTATTGAATATAGAACCGACTTTAAATATATTAAATGCAAAAAAAACCTATTGTCTTTACAATAACAAAAAAAAACAAAACCTAAACTAACATTAAGCCTAGTTTAAAAACAGTTTCATAGTTTTTTGTTCCTGTTCCTATGAATTTACTCTGTGGTGTCCAATTTTTATTTTTAATATTTTCGGTGAATTTTGCTGTCCATTATATTATTGTTTTGGTTTTCAGTGTCTATAAAAATGTTTCTGGTAGTTTTTGTTATTTCATTTATATTCAAAGTGAGAGAAAATTCTGAATTAATTAAAAAGCAAAATGGATGGTCCCCTTATCCAAGTTGATCAGCTAATTTCAGCACCAACAGAATTGTATCGATTGAAAGGTTGTACCAGATCAAAGAGCCTGATCAAAGGTTTCGATCAGTAATTAATGGCCTCATTCATCTTATTTCTCTTCGCTGACCAACACTTTAGCGGTATTCATTTAATTGAATTAATTAGACGCTTTGGTTCACTTTGACTAAAAAATTAAACTTGAAATCCCTTTGATGGTGGACCGTTTATCAAAGTAATTGAAGTATACTTTAGTTACATTTAAAATATATTTTATGTTCTCCTTGTGGTGATGAATTAAGAATATGTATGGTACCCCTGTTCATCCGTTGGCGTCATAAGGATATCTTGAAATAAACTCTGTTCCAACTCGTTCGACCAGCTTGGTATGGTACTACAGTTCACTGTTTTAGGTTATTGATAATGGTGATAATGATACCATATTTTCAATTATGTAGGGATGAATGCGTATTTCGAACAATTCACTACCGTATATTTTAAAATTCAAGTGCATCGCTACTCTTTTAGTTTTAAAACATGCTTTTGTTAACTTCACTTGTTCAAATAACATAAAGCCAATCTTAATCTACTTCTTATTGGCGCACCTAAACTGAGCTTAATGATGTTCGAATGATATTCCCATAATGTGGCATCTTAAAGCTGATCTGATAATGAGACCAAGAGATTGATAATAGAACTGCTTAATGACTATTATTAAACACCTTGAGTTTAAGTTGGTAAGAGTTGTTTTGAAGAATTCAATGAAGAAGTAAAATTTATTATTATTATTATTTATTTTTCTATATTAAGAGCCTACCAAAGTGACTCTACTCTGCCTGATGGAAAGCATGAATAGAATCCAAAAGTTGTGGTCACCATACTCACTGCGAATGCAGACAATGCAGAATGGTGACCTACACTATGGCGGCCTAGTGAGATGCTTGTTCACGCCCCGCTTGGGGACGTAAAAAGCATGACACAATAACTATCACCCCTGCATTAATGGGCCTCCGATCTCGGACTACCAAAGAAACACGACATTACGGATACTGTCGCTTTAGTTTGGTCTTCTGTGGGAGAGTAGTACTGTCCCGGTCGAGCCAGCCCGCTCGCGCTGAAATCAGCGTGGCTCTACTACCTAAAAAAATCATATAGAATCATTTTTATTTCAGTTCACAGTCAAACCGTGGTTTATTCGAATTTTGGATCATTTCTTATTTCACTTTATGACTAAATAATTTCAGTTTTACAAGCATTAAGTAATAACCCATTCACAAGTGCCCTGAAGTACCTAAAACTTAAGTTACACTGCTGAAGCAATATCCAAGGAATATCTATTTAACAAGAACTACTCCTGAAACAACTTTGACGGACTAACGTCAACCGCTCAACTTAAACTTAAAGGCACATACTCGTATGTGTAATTTATCTATACGACGCGGTTGCCCATTGTCCAGCCATAGACCAATATAAACTAACAACTGTCCAACACACGACTGTTGTGTTAAGTTTAGACAAAGTTTTAGAAGATTGTGATTTAGGTTAGGGTTGGTTGCATCGTGCAAACGTTCGACGTAGTGTAACGTTCTGAACATTTATTTGTCAACAAGATTTAGTAAAAAGCAAACAATTTTTAAAAAGATAACTCTTACACCATGTTTATATCCTGTGTAATAAGGAAATTTACAAACATATGTGGAGGGACGAGTGTCATGTCCCTCCGACACAAAGGGAGGATCCTCCGACCAGGCGAGATGATCATGCCTAGTGGGCCACGGCCCAACGGTTGATGTTAGAGTGTTGTATATATGCTAATTGCGACGCGAATCTCTATATCCCGATACAGGATTAGTAGTTGCATTGTAGTTTATTACATTCATACGTTTTTCGTTCATACTTCGTAGTTCGATGTATCTTCGCCAGATGGCACTGTTGTATATTTTTCTTTATGCTATAATATGGAATTCGCCACACATATATTAAACGGACGGAACAACACTCAGACTCAGGATAATAATTCATAGATCACACAAAGTTTTGTATTTGAGATCTTTCACTTGTATGAATTGAGATAATCATATAAAATCTTTAAGTCGAATACTGTTCAGTGAACCATTCTTTGCTATTACACCGTATACGTATTTAGAATACGCCATATATATTACTATAAACCTTTTGGCTATTTTAAAAGAGCTATTTTAAAAATAGCCACACTTAGCCCCATAATGTTGTCAACAACCATATTATATGATAAATGTAACCTTCTGAACGTGCGACAGTCATACATTTTCCGTACAATCCTTCTCCAACATCAAATCACTACTAGCTCTAATATTACACCTGTTACACACATCTCTGCATCACCCAAAGGTCGACTGGAAGAAAATGCCTACGGCATTAAGTCCGTTTTATGCAATGTAACTTATTTGCAGAAACTATAAATAAATAAATAAATCACTCTATACAAAAATATTACAAAACGCCGATAGGACAAAACCTGCAAGATTTCAAAATTCCGTACCTTCTTTTCACTCGAATGGCTATTGATCTTTCAATGTGTTACAATTATTCATTTATATTTCCCAACCAGTGATCATGACACAAGAAACTTATATATGCCCCTTGCTTCGGGTGTCTGCGGTAAATAGTAACTGTCTAATATCTAATTGTCTAATTCATTATTAAAGGGAGATGAATTGAATTATTGAACAAGATTTGAATCCTCACTATTATCAAGTTTCACATGGGAGATCTTAAGCAGGCTTTAGTATTTAGGTAAGGAGATTGAACTTTGAATATATTCTGGAATATTTAACTCAACAATTGAGCACACTTATTTATTCAAATCTCAAACATGTGTTATCTCATAACACACATGTGCATATTTTATTTTCTAATATATGGGTCGAACGGTTACGTTACCCAATAGGAAGTAACTGCCGCCGGAAATTGACACCTACACCTGAATAGTCACAAATGTCTTACCGGTTCAACAAGTGGGTATTGTATAAAGGAAAGGCCATACTCCAAATCTATTATTGAGGGTTTGAAGCTGTACATATACACTAATTAATGTAAGAAATTGTAAAGCGTGTGGTAGCGATTTTCTCTAGGATTCTATTTAAGATTTCCATTCTGTAAATTTCGCTTGGTTTTTAATAACAACGTGCCAAAGTAATTGACACTCACTTTGGCATGTTGTTATTAAAAATCAAGCGAAATTTACAGTTGCTTCATAGTTCAGCGTAATCCATTGAATTTTTGCTATAAATGTAATTTACACCATAGTATTTATAAATTTGGTCTTTCATAGTAATAAGGTTTAACAAATCTGCAGTTGGCGCCAGCACTCCCTATCACATCAGAGTAAATATTGATGACTATTTTACCTGATAGTTTTAACTCGTTTAATTTAACTTTTAGTAGTAGAGCCACGGTGATTTCGGCATGAACTACTGAAATCAGCGTAGTACTACCTCCCAACAGAAGATCAATGTAAAGCGACAGCATACGTACTGGCGCGTTTCGTAATTGAGTGTGAGACCGGAAATCCATTGATGCAGAGGTGACAGTTGTGATGGTAAGTGTGTGTAACAATGCCACGATGCGTAAAAAAGCATTTTACTAGGCCACCATAGTGTGGGTCAATATACTGCACTGTCTACATTCACAATAAGTATGGCGACCACAGCATAAACAACTTGTATTCTATTCATGCTCTCCATCAGGCAGAGTAGAGTCACTTTAGCAGGCTCTTAAAGAAAATATATAAATAAAATCAGTATAAATTATCAATATCCAGACCATATTTGTTGAAGCACAGCTCTCCTTGATCTAATTATAATTAATTCATGGTTTCTCGTGCTATATTTTATGAAAAATGTTACTAAGAATGCATCAAGGTCATCATCAATTAAAAATTTTAGAACTTAAATATCGCATTCCGTAATTTTATTACAGATACGAAACTCATATTTATTTCAATGACTTTTGAAAAACAGAAGAATTAAAAATCATCTCAAAAAAGCAAAAGTGACATCCCTAAACTAATGCCTACTTAATACACCCTTTCGTCCTAAATATTTCTGAAAACAGACCAAAGGTAAGAAATTAGGAAAGTTGACGATGATTCGCTACAACGAAGGTAAAACCTTTAAGGGATTACAAGATTACGACCAAAGTATTTAAGTTTTTACTTCATTTCCCTCATAATGACAACTCAATATTTCAACCTTAAGATAATGATTAATAGAAGTATTTTGTAAGTAGTAAATTGTAGTAACTGACTGATTGATTAGACATCTTTTTCAAGTAGATTTCTCAAATCACTTAAGGTCTAGGCGTACGAACTCATTGAAGATTTGTGATTAGAATCGTCACCTAATACTAGAAGCAAAGTTTATACCTAAATATTTGTTAGATGTTGTTCATTTGGTTGGTAGAGGTTACTTTATCGTTTTTATAAAAAACTGTTTTTCCATCACAAGAAATCTATAACAGATGTAGCAATTATTTTCATCATCAAATCGATTTTGTGATCAAAGATTCCGTAGATTGTGTATTCCGATACGGGATAATGATACCAAGAATCGTGCAACATAATTTCGTCATAAAAAATATATAAAATTTCAGTAATATACTCTCAAGAACCGATTAGCATGAATTACTCCTTTGTTTAGGATTATTTTTTATATATGATTACCATACTAAAATTTAAATGTCCTAAAACGTTAACCTAAATACAGATTTTTATATCCATTTTCTAATCACAAAATACAACCTGAAGCCCAATAATTAAAATTCCAGAATTCACAATCGAAAAACCTCTAACCGCAATTGTCAATACGACGATAATGTAATTATAGGAACGACTACTGTACGAGTGAGCAGCATTTATTACCTGAATCACGGGATATAGGCTACTGGCGAAACACAATACATGTGTATAAAATCTTTTGTGAGTGGTTTTCAATAATAATAATGCTTATAAAATATATTCATCGCTTTACTATCGTGCGTTGTGGCAAATATATATGTTATCGAGAGGAGAACAGAGGCATAAGTTGAGTCTCAAGATTTCTTTAAAGATTTGGAGGTATTCAGTAATGTTACTTCATTTTATAATATTTTACACCATACACCATTTGAATATTGGACATATTCATGTGTCGTCATATTCACATTGTTTTTCTATCTGTCCTTACAATCAGTTTGCTTTAACACGCTCTTGTCGGTTGTTTCCATTCCTGTTGTATATTGTTTTATCCCACAAACCATTGCTACACTACTGAGCAATCGCCTTGCTCCATAACCACTGTCCACATTACCAATCGCAAGTTAATTACACCCCGATTATCCACCGCGTACCACTACGCATACAGTAATATATACCAATTATAGCTGTGTACTTGTGGGATGAAAATTATGAATCCAGATGATTAGGTTTCTGATGAGTTTGATATTTAATTTATTCAAGCTTAATTTCATAAGTATATTTTATTTTATAAATCCACATTATACGGTCAATCGACTTGGACTAGTACCTCAATTCTGACTGACAATAAAACTTTGGTTATCTTAATCTATTGTAGATTCTGCAACTCCTGAGGAACTCCAACAGTGGACAGAGGCTTTGATAGTGTCAAAGGCTGTTGATGTGCATTTTTCAGCTTCTTTTTATCCATTTCCTTACTGAATGATACCTTTTTTTCGATTTAAAAATAGTTATATTCCCAAGAAGGATTGACTTTACACAGACAAGTGGCTATAAAAGTAACTGAAGTGAAACATCAACTCCAAATAATATAAAAAAAAGGTCAAGAAATTCTACAAACACATTTGGTAAAATATTGAGTTACAACATCGAATCGATGACATGGGTTTAAAATATGCGGGATCTGTATTACGTCCCACTAGATTGAAACTCTTAATTGATTTATTTTGTATTCAGAAAACTACATTATTAGAATATGCAATTCGTTAAGGTACAAGTAGCACTCTGCTTGGGATTTGATAGTCTTGGGACGGCCAGCTTGAAATTCTAAAGGATAAAAGGATACTCCCATAATTTCCAGGGTCCCGGTGTTAATTCAATCATGCATGTTTTATTTGTAATAATAATACATATAATACGAAGGCTTCACTGAAAATTTTGTGATATTTGGCTTTCCAGGAATGAAGTTACACAGTTGTATGTGAACTTATATAGTAAAAGTGATATTACGTTTTAATCTTGTAGTTTTTTGAGTTTTCTTACGAAATGTTTTGGAATAACTTTGATTATGTAATATTTTTATGCATTGAGTGCAAATAGAGAGCCTCCTTGACATATTTAAGATCTAACACGTTTTTATACCCTGGACAGTCGCTACAGTCGAAAACAGTTATTTTCGATAGTTTTTGTAAATAAAAACATCCGAAATGAACTGTTACTAAATATATACTCGACTCTCATAGCTAAGTAGATATTATGTAAAAAGATACATGTTTAGGTACCTTTGTCACAGATATATATTTTCTCTTCGAAATTAAAAAAAAAAACCGCTCGAAGCTGTGCGAAGCTAACATATATTAAATATTAGTCACATAAACTTACCTTACCTTTATCTTTTAAAGAACGGAAAAGTAAGATAAGCATGATAGAATGCCAAGATATGTATGTTTAAAATATGAACTATTTATTTTCAATAATTGTGATTAAACCAGTCAAACGACACATTACGTAGATTACTCAATAAACCTTAATTGTTGCTACATAAGTCTGGATTTATTCTCTTAGTAGGCTAAAAACCTTACTTGAAGAGGCTGAGACGCACATCACCGAATAACTGATAAAATTATGCCATCATCTAAACCTTTTTTACCAATAGTAAAGTTCACACAGTTAATTTCTCGAAAAGGGAGAGCAAATTCGTTCAACTAGAGATGTCAAAACAGACAGATGTCAGCCGATAATCAGAGTAGTCTGCTGTAGAAAGAATAAAAAAACCTGTTTCTCCATTAGAACAGAACAGACGTGCCTGATGAAGTCAACGCTCAGACCATCTATCCCCCAGGTTGAAGCTGAATGTGAAAACGTTCAGCTGGAACTTCGAAACTGATTCACTTTGTTGGAAACAGTACAGGACGTAAACGACGTCGCCAACAACCTGGCACGTGTTGTCCGTGAGCTGGATTATAATCACTTTCGACCAAACAGCACTTGACGTACATAAGTCGAAGCTCTCCAGCAAGATTCTGGATCTTATAAAGAAACAACGAGAAGCAGTAAACGTCATATCATCTAAGCGACAGAAACTGAACAGGTAGATGAGAACGTCGGTAAAACAAGAGGAATCTGCAACGCAGGTAATCCACATACAAGACTGATACGTCACCTCAGAGATGAGCTTCCTAACATCGATTTGGGTAAGATTAGAATAGCACTGGGACATCTTGAGCTTCCCAATATTGATTTGGGTAGGATTAGAATGGCACTCGGACTCTTAGTCAAGACACAAATCTCTGAGTGAAGACGATGCCATAATAGGGCTCTTAGAAACCAGAGGAGCTCCTTTTTAAGTCGAGTTCTCTAAACTGTTAAGTTTTCTATTATATACTGGCACTACACCAAAGGTATAGAACAGCAGTGTACTAGTATTGTTATTCAAAGAAGGAGACAAAGACCTACTTAAAACTACCACCCCATATTGGATTGTCAATACTGATAGTCATGTCTTTCTTAAACCTTAAAATAAAAAATATTCAGGAATGAATGAGTAATAAAATAAAGCAACTTTAAAAATAAGCTTTGAAAAGCCTCAAAATGTTCTGATTTTTAGGGATATAGTAAAAATTACTAAAACAAAATGTATTATACTCATATGAACACAGTTTTGGGTTCCGGTAAACCTTTTTTGTTGTTTATTTATAGATCATACGATAATGACATAATTATTATTTAAAGACAGGTTATACGACTGTGATATAATTAATTTTAGTTTCTATAGTAACTTAAAGTACAGTAAGAAACTTTCATGAATTCATTTACTTGTCACTAACAGCAATAAGTAAATGAGTCTTTTATTATAATTAAAAATCAGCTAATTTTGTGTCCAAATGAAAACTTTGATAAGTATTTAATTAAATTAACGACAATTGTAATTATTTGCCTAGAGATGTATTACAAGAATTTACGGCCCCAGACATCTTTAGCACTTTACATTGTCTACAATTGTAACCTGCACTCATTTGCATTCTAACTTTCAACTCTTGAGTGTGAAGTCTATACTAATGCTTCAGAAGTTGTCAAATGCAGTTCCACCATGCATACGAGGACATGAAAATATTATTAATAATGAAAACGAAAAACAAACAGGGACAACCACGTGGTGTAAACCAATCAGTAAAGTAAATAAAATCAGTTAAATTAAAACAGTCGAAAGTTTTTCTCAAAGCGTATATAAACTTTATCATACATATATAAACAACAAAATTGTTAAAAACAGTATTTACAAATACGATTTCTGAATCACATAAAAGTGTGCAATGGCTCCAATCAACAAATTCGTTTAATTGTTTTCTTTTTGTCTGTTGCTGCACGACAGACACTATTCTCTTATTTTTTTCTTTTGTTTCTTCTTTTCTTACTGGATTCTGTTTCTCATCAGATTCCTTTATTTTGATTGAGTTGTAACACTTAACTAAAACTTCTGGCGTAAAATAAATTACAAATTTTGTAGTTAGATTTCACCGAATCAAAATTATATACAAAAACTAGCTGACCCGGCCAACGTTGTTTTGCCATATAAAAATGACGATTGATCAGTTTTCGACCGGAGAGGAAAAATGATTAAATTACTAAAATGGCTATTAAAAAATAAGGATTGTTCGTAGATGAGTGAAAATTGAGGATTGTATATATTTTTGTATGTAGTATCATAAAAAAATAGAAATTAAAAACTTTGTCTAAAAAATAAAAATAAAAATTTAGGGTTGTACTACCCCTAACATTTAGGGGGATGAAAAATAGATGTGGGCCGATTCTCATAGATACCGGATAAGCACAAAAAATTTCATCAAAATCGGTCAAGCCGTTTCGGAGGAGTATGGCAACGAAAACTGTGACAGGAGAATTTTATATATAAGATAAACTGTTTTGTGTACGTTTCAAAACTCAAAAACTTCTGCAAAAATTGATTTCAAATTTTTAGGAAATATGTAGGTTGGGCCAAAAATTGGTTAACATTTGAATCTAACATCCTGTCCCATCCCATGTTATGAGAGTTCTTGGGACCTACTGGAATTTGCTGACTACAACCGTAATAGATTGTTTCAACAAGATGGGACCACTATTCACACATCCAATGAGTCCCTGCCGGTGGTTAAAGACATGTTTCCGGAAAAGCTGATTTCCTGACGCGGTGACATTCCATGATCACCCAGAAGTCCAGATCTATCCTCATCAGATTTCTTTTTATGGGGTTATTTGAAGAATCATGTTAACATTAATAAAATAAACATACTACGTTAACTAAAAGAAAAACCAGCGAAGAGATGTCAGCAATCTCGTGGTCTCTGCTGTCGAGTATTCAAAAATTTCGGTGCTCCTATAGGAGAGTGCAAACGTCGAAATAATGGTCATTTAGAGGAATTTTATACAACAAATTCCAACTAATTAGCTTTCTTGTAAATAAACGATTTTTATAATATATCAAATGTCTTTGAAACATTTTTATGCAAATGTTAACTAATTCGTGGCCCGCCCTATACAAGAAGACGTTTTTGCTATTTTTTTTCTATATTAAGAGCCTGCCAAAGTGACTCAGATGGAAAGCATGAATAGAATCCAAGAGTTGTGGTCAACCATACTCATTACAAATGCAGACAATGCAGCGTGGTGACACATACTATAGCGGCCTAGTGAGATGCTTTTTCACACCCCGCTTGGGAATGTAAAAGGCATGACAGTTATCGTGGCAGTGTAAGGCTCACACAGTTATCATGATAACTATCACCCCTGCATCAATGGGCCTATTAAATAAAATTTGCCATGATAAAGCGTAGCAGTATGCCGCTAGTTGCATAAGTATTATGATGTACCATTACTACGTATTACTTAACTCATTTGCCTTTTTATAAATAGATATTATTAAAAATACAAATGAGTGATTCTATGTTCTCTTGTTGTTCTCGTAGACCCCTTTGAGAGGAGTCTCGGGGTGACTTTACCAGGTCTACGGCCTGTCGAAGTGGTTACTTGATTGGGCCCTTGGGCCTGTTGGTATATCCGGGTGTCAGTCCGGAGGGGAGGGGGTCGACCAGCATGTTAGCTGCGCCCGGATCTCGTTCTGTGTTCCCTTCTGTGCTTAGCGAAGTCGAACTCCAGGGGGTGGGGACCCCGAGGAGCGCAGGTCAGCACGGGCTGGCTGCCGATGCAAACCTCTACGCCCAGGGCGTACGCAGACTGCAACGTGGGTACTGGTAGCACTTGATGGACGACCTTCCTCTTGTCTAGGACTTCTAATCCCCTGTAAGCAGTCCCTCTCGGCGAGCGTTGGTCCTCCCGGTAGACATGGTATCCGCTCATTTTAAATTTGTCTACTGATCTGAGGTGAGTTTCACTGAGTAGGGCTATATCCACTTGCTGCTTTGCTAACAGCAGTTTCAAGAGCCTGGTCTTCTGATTCTATGTTGTGTGTGGTGATAGATTAAGAATAAAGTGTCACCATATGAGTATCGTAAGAGGTGACTAAAGGAGCAAACCGTGCAGGGTAACATTACCACAAATAGAAGGCTATTTTGTAATCAATCCTGTAGAAGGTCCAAACTTCCTTTCGAATGGAGACCTACATCCATTAAAGGCTACTGATAAAGCGACCGTATTCATTGAAATATTACTATTGAATTAAGACCTTAAACATATGTATAATATCTAATGTGAACCCTTTTGGGACAATTGAGTGTGACCGTACACACACGCCCATTGTATCCCAATAGTTTGATTTATTATGCTCATTTGTATGAATAACTTCACTGTGTAATCTAAGGATTACAATTTCATACATGAAGCTGTTGAAGCAGTTATATTATTAACATAACGCTTTCGAATTCAAGGTTTAAAGTGATTTGAAAATATGAATTGTTCTGGGTCTGTACATTCAAAAGTTAGAGTATAACCAGTGTGGTAATTTTCTCATAGAGCCCACATATTCAAATACTAAACTAACGAAAGAAGATGCATTTAAGAAACGATACATCGCAACTTATTTGGCTGTGAATTTGATCACATACTCAGTGACGGCTCATAATCACATTTTTGCATTTTAATATTTTTTTAAAAATATGAACAGCGCATTAATTCACATTTCACAGCATTCATTCATCGCACTTCACATTTTTTTAAACTATCATAATTTCTGGCTACATTTATCGTAGTTAAATGTTTTTGTTCAATTATAATACTGAAAAAGATACTCATCAAAAAGAGACCTAAAGATTCAAAAAAATGCGGCATTTTTATTTACACACGCCACAGAAGATGTTTCAGGTTAGTACGAATATATACAAATCCCTTGAGCCTCTGTAAAAGAATCACTCAAAAAAGAACAAAGATATCACCATGCTACATTGTCTGCTTTTACAATGAGTATCATGATCACCATTCTTGGATTTTACTCAAACTTCCAATAAGCCCCGCTTAAAGGGCTTGGGATCATACTGGGAAAGAAGCACGTGCAGAAACATGTGGCACAGGAAGGAAAAGCTGAACCATTTGAATCGAGGTGTATGTCTTTCACTCTAAAAATGTGGTTTAGAATGCCAGCACGTGTTGTCTTATAGAAGGAGGAAGAAGCTGGAACCTGTTGGAACTGCTCGTTAGAGAAAACTCTCCATGATAAAGGCGATAGAAAACTGCCATAGAGGCGACATCTCTTCGTGACTGCAGAATTTGAGTTTCTCGGTAGCTTCGGGTCTGTTAATAATGTGGACTGCTCGCTGTTGCAACCAACCGACAGCGTCAGGCAAATATAGTCTCCATCAAGAATCCGAAAAACGTTATACAAATAATAGAAATCGTCATATCATACCATAAAAACTTAATCTTGTAAAAGAATAGATTTTAAAAATCACAGTCATTATTTTTAAACATGAATATTATTTCTGATCCAACACATATACGGCTGCAATTACCAAAAGTAAATTTTAATACTAATTACTCATTCGAAAATGAGCAAATTCTAAACTAGATCTAAGCTAGCAATGAAACCAAAACTAAATGAAACTAGATTTGAATATGAGAGTGTAGCTTACCGCTTTAACGAATATAATAACTATTTGCATTTTATTGCAGTCTGAATCTTTGTCTTTTAGAGGATACCTAATGATTTTTAATGTGAGTTTGATTTGCCTTGAAATGAATGCAGTTAATTTGGATTTTAAACTTAAATTAGTTATAGTTTGTTGACAAGAGAACCTAAATTAAAGTGTGAATAGTCTGTATCGATTTGAAAAACTATGTAAAGCAATATATCTGTATAGACAATTCTTTTTTCTGTTATTGTCTTTCTTTCTTTCCTACCTTCTTTTAACAACGATATTCTTGCCTCTACGTCAGTGAGTGAAGTACATTAATATATAATCAAAACATGGATGTCCAATACACCTCTACTTACTCTGTCAGTTTTACAAACGGATCCGTACACAATTATAGTTTTGAGAACTCAATTAATGTACAGCTCGTGAACTGAACAAAATCGTCAAATTCTAAACAAATTTAAAGTAACAGTACGGCTAGATGATTGTGATTACAGTTTTAATACAACTACAGAATATAATTAATTTATTCAACCAGTTTAAAATTTCGTAAAGTAATACAAAATTTCTCTGAGAACCCAATACAATGGGGTTAACAACATTTCGTTTATATTTTGTAGTTAACAAATGAAAATTACCATTTTATTACGACACGAGGTTCGTGCAGGCTTCAATGACACCTTCATTTTATAGTATATTATATCCAACTATATTCCAACGATGTGATAATTGATATTATACCGGTATAGGTTGGGATTCTCGGGTTATTTGATGCTCTGTTTATTATACGGCGAAAGTTTTTGTTTATCTGTTTTGTGTTGCTTGTTTTATTAAAGTTTCTAGTGTAATATTATTGATGATGTACACACAACTATAATTAACTATTAAGTATCGATCACTGATTTCTATACAACCACGTTATAATAATTGTATCAAATATATTGTATTTGTTATATGTGTTGTGATTAAATTATATCGTCCAGAATAAAATTAAAAATTCACTAGATTGGGTCATAAATGACGTGGGTCTGAGGACTTTCTGCTTTTAAAAAGTAATGTTTTCACGGTTACATTGGATCCAAAAATGAAAAAGACCAAGTCATAGGCTGTTTTGGTATGAGAACAAAAGGGAAGTTGTAAAAGAATTCAAATGATTGAGATTAAAATAAATTACAAAAGAATTACTGAATAGAGTACACAATAATACATATGTACATACGTAAATAAGTATCTGCACTAAGAAACATAATAAATAAAATATGTTTTACGTAAATAATAAATTAAGATGATAGTATAGATAGGTACATGGATTCTTTGACCACTTTTTTAAATACAGGTAAAGATTTGGTACACTTTATAGCCATTGGCAAAGCATATCATAGTCGGTAGCGTGTACAGTGAACAACTTATCGTAGAACTAAGTACAGCGAGTTGGTACTGCTCGTTCCAGGAATTCAGAAGATCTCAAGGACATTGAATAAATCACTGAGGAAAGAAATCATTCTTTTAAATAAGGTGGAGAACACGGATGAAATAGAATACCATAAAATGTAAAAAGCATATGGCCATTCCATTGAAGATGAATTGAGGATTCAGCAAAGCAGGTTGTGATATGCAGATACATGATCATATTTGCCTAATCCAAATGTGATTCCAATACAATAATTTCGAAGATATTCAAGTTTATCAAGTTGCTCAACCGTGACATTAAGATAACTGCCATCAGCATAGTCGTATATAGGAAGTAGATGAGATTGTTAAAATTTAATTTTAGTGGCTGTTAGTAGAAAATTGCTTAGTTTTCATAAAGATTCTGTCAAAACAAAATGTTTACGACTAACCTCTTGCAATTGGGGCCTCCACGTTAAAGTGTTATCAATATAAAACCTGAGATTTTTGACACAGTGACTCATTGGTAATGGAGGGCCATTATTACAAGCAATCTAAAAAGAACTGCGATGTTTCTATTCTCCATACCTGGAATAATATCGTCTGTAACATTAAAAAAATTTAAAAATAAAATACGAAATATAAAGGTAAATGAAATGGTCGTCATTCTCAAAGTCAACAAACGTAGATGTGGGAATGAGCAGCATCAATGCCAAGCAAAAATATCATTTAAATAATCTAAAACTAAATAGTAAGCCTTTTGACATAGTTTTTGTCTTATTTAGGACTTAATTTTTATATAATTAATTCTTGAAATTTGGTCGGAATTTTATTATGGAATCGTACAGCCTGACATTGAAACTTACTCACTTTTTGTAATCTAGCCGTTGGCAACACGAGTTCATCTTTATTTCTACAATAGATATCATGAATTTTGCTAAATTCTGCGAATAAATGAATACTTGTCTTTATATACGCTACAATTTTATAGATATATTGCGCTACGGCAAACATAATAAAATAAAATTATTGAATTCGAAAAACCTGAATAGAACAGTATAATACACAAGTAATATTTAAAAATAAAAAACCATTTTTAATCGGATTATAAAGATAATAAATACCTGAACTAAAAATATCACAGGTTGAATAAAAACTTGACAAAGTAGTCAAGATACTAAAGAGGGATTTGTAACTCTCAAACGGTTGGTACATTTACTTATGTACCATCTTAGTAGTACAAGAAATATAAAATGAAAATAAAAACACTACTTTCTCCAAAATAACTTGTCACAATAATAGCGTAACAAAAACTCGTAGATAACTAAGCAATTACTTGGAAATACTTGTAATACAAAAAGTGGTCAGAGTGGCATCGAATAAAATAGCCTCCTAAGTTATATGGGTAGAAGGTGGCCGGATAAAAAGGATTTTGCTATACTTCCCGTAAACGCACGTGATCTAAGTACGGATTGTACCGAAAGAGGTGTATTTTTTTTCGAAACACAAGGTTTTATAGCTGCTTTCAGAAAGACATCCTGTACAACTACTGTTTAAGGTCTATTTTATTCTAGTTTTTTCTATGGCTCTAAACGCTAACAAGTAGCCTTTCTCAACAGTCACCTTTCAATTCATCGATTCAGCCATGATATAGCAACAGACAGTAGAGGAACATTCAATACAACACTGGTAGGAATAATTAGGCTACTTGTCTCAGACTTTCTGGCAATTGCTAATTCTTATTATAATTTCAGCTTGCTCACGCCGTTGTTAACATGTCCTAAAAGCAATCTTTTTAATGTCTGCTTATCTACATTTTGTTTTAAAACACTCGATTTTCTGATCGAGACACTAAAGAAACTCGGCCTCTTCTATTTCAGGGAGAGATATTAAAAAATGGCATAACACTGTGACTCTTGAATTGCAAGTGTCTATGGACGACTGTTATCACTGTATCTGCAGTATTATAAAAAATACTCATCACTATAAACGATCATAGTATTAAGATCCTAGATACCTTGCTCACAACACAATAAAGCCTCAACAAATTAGCTTATCTCACTACATGATACGCTTCTATAAATGGACTACTGTGTTAAGCTTAAATTGATGTGAGCATCGAAATTAGGTACGGAATATCGGATTTCAGTTAGAATCAATTCTAGCCTGGTCTTATTAGTTTCTGATAGTCTTAATTGACTTGACTTAAACCAGCCCTCACATAGAAATAACCCATGTGATGGCTGGTTTATGCATTTTCTTTTCTGAATTAATCATTGTCCGATATGGCAGGTACTTGCAGTTTCTTAGCATTAGATCAAAATATAAAATCATGTAAAGCAGTTTAATTTATTCTTCTCTTCTATAGCTGACTGATCCCGACGAGTTTTAGATATCGTTGATGTCTTTGATCATTCAGATATGAATGTCGCTACTACGAATTTGTTGGTGTAATAGTTATGTACTGTTTTTGAATACTAAACCTGAAATTGATGGATTTGTATCTCATACTGGGCAAATAGGTTTGGGTTTAATTTATCTATAAATTATATCTGTTTTGAAATAGATAAGAATGTCTTTAAGACATTGAGAAGGCTGGCAGAAGGTCAATAGGTTTCTCCTTTAATGCTAGGTTGCAAAATTATGCCCCGTATGTCTACAATCCTCAAACCAGAAAGCACTCACAGTGACGGTCACTCATGTGAAATGTTGGGTGCTCATAGCCCGATTGCACTATTCAACCGCTAAGTAACCGCGTGATTTAAAGAACCTATGAAAGGAGCGAACGTGTTCGATAAAATGACCCTCAGATATTAAGGCGTGAGGTTATTATTGGTTCCCATTGTGCCGAATTGATGTGTTGTATTGTGTTGTGCGTGGCGTTAATTTTTTATCTGGCAAAAAACGAAACATTTTTCTTATAAAAATAAGTTTAATAATCGTAATTATTTCTTATTTAATCTTTTTTATTACATAACAGCTTCCTCAGCATATCTCGTTAGGAAACAAATTTTCAAAAAAAAAACAGTAGCAGTCGTGGGACTGCCGATAGAAGTGAAAACGGAACTATTAAGTTGAGAGTAATTAAAACTATATGCAAAAATAATATGAATTTTTTTATGTTTCATATATAGCTATATATAATATATAATATCATATATAATATATAATAATAATAAATTTCATATATAATATATAATATCATATTCTCCATAGCTATAGATATACTATTATCATTAGCATGTCGGTGACGCGAACCGAGGATTTTACCCTCTACCAAAACGCTCAACGCACCTAAAGAAGTTTTCACTTCAAAAAACCTTTAAATTTGTATATTTTTAATACACATTTATATATATATATTTCATAATACATACTTTGTGTAGTGAAAAATAACAGTGACAAAGTTTCAAACTCTACGTTGTAGAAATGGTGTAAGGGTTTAAACGGTCACCTACTCGTATTATGTATGTGACCACTACAGTATTATGACCTGTATGAGTACGTCGTTTGATCTCTTCATGAGACAACACATTATGTGATTCACAAACAGTTCTTTCGAGTCTGGATACTCTTTGTGTCGTTGTATAAATGCTGGTAAAGTCCTTCACAAAACAAGACATATTTTTAGTGCGGTAGTTTTTCTTATTTGCAAGAATAAAACAATGGAGGTGGTTTTCGCATTCCATGCTACATCATTTAAGTCTCCATAATAAACATATATTCAGCAAGAATAAATATGAAATGTGTCAGGTCGTGGACGGGTGTCATGTCCCTCCGACACATAGGGAAGATCCTCTGACCGGCGAGGTGATCATACCTGGCAGACCACGGGCTAACTAATGAAGTTGGGATGTTGTATATATGTATGCTAATTACCACGCAAATCTCTATTTCACGATACAGGATTAGTAGTTCATTACTCCGTAGTTCGATGTGTCTTCGCTAGATGGCGCTGTAGTACGTTTTTCTGTTTACGCTGTATGTGGAAGTCACCACATGAAAACATAGGCAAACTATAAAACACTGAGTTAATTTAGCTACTGTATTTTCCCCTTGAATCTCTTATTTTTGCAACTACTTATTCACAACTCCTTAATTTGTAAATCTAAAACTTCATACTTAACTAATGCATCTTTTGAGTAGATAGTGTTAAGGATCAAGACACCTAAATAAGATCTAGAAACTTCTACATCAATAGCGTGACTTCAAAGTCCCTTCCGAACTTAGAATACCTGATAAGGGTTTAACTGGTACGGAATAATACATCGGTACACCTTGTTACCTTTATATCAAGGGATTGCCAATACAGTCCGGATCTTGGTTTCCATTTATCATTATCGTTCAAGATTTTGATATCGGAGTTGTGTGTCTTATAATTATCATTAAAGTAAGTGAGATTAGAGTAGTTTTCAGTTGCAAACACAGCTTAAGAGCTACCTTAATTTAATTAAAACTAAATGTTTCATATAAATATAAACATAATAATAATTGCGTAGCGGATAGCATACACTTTTATAGGGCAAAAAAATAGCCCAAAAAGTATTGTTGCGTTTTTCTAATTATAGAAATGCTTCTAAGTTAAGACTTTAACCCCGTATTTCAGGGAGCACGAGAAGCGGTCGATCGTGCGTCTGATTTCTCCATGAAAAGGAACAGAGGATGCACCTGTGTTTACGCACACACTTGTGCGCTGTAATGTCTTCACGTAGCTAGCTGGTCGTTATTGAGGCTGGTTGTCGTGGCTGAATTTTGCAGCATTAAGTACACCTAACAACCGTTACCAAAAATCGGTACAAAGTGAAGTTTTACAAGAAACTATTGAAGTAACTTTCAAGATACTTAGGAATTGGAATGAATGAAGTTAACGTACTTTTAATTTTACTCATACACACCATTAGCATACCTCTTTTGGTGCTTTCCACAAATTAATATTAAAATCTAAAAAGAAACGTTTTTTTTATACTAAAATGTAAGTTAGACTCCTCATAAGTCCTAGAAATCTCTATTTAAAGGGAATTTCACTACTCTGTGCCTAGAGTGATCATCAGATTAGCTCTAAGAAGATAAAATTTAAGCATTCACATTTAATTTATATTAAATTAAGGTTACCGTTATGGAATGGGTGCAGCCCGGAGGCCCATTGATGCAGGGGTGACAGTTGTCGTGGTAACTGTGTAAGCCTTACACTGTCACGATGACTGTCATACCTTTTACATCCCCAAGCGGGGTGTGTAAAAGCATCTCACTAGGCCGCCATAGTGTGGGTCACCATATTGCGTTGTTTCCATTTGCAATGAGTATTGTGACCACAACTCTTGGATTCTATTTATACTTTCCATCAGACAGAGTAGAGTCACTTTGGCAGGCTAGTAATATAAAAAAAAAGACGATCAGATAGGTTACCTGATGTTAAATGACTAGACTTCTTAAAGTATAGTTTACTCTATGTGACTGATGACTACGAAACCGACGAAGTGACTTTGAATAAGTGATTTTATTTCACCTGTATTTTCAATCTTTATGTGACAATTTTATCACAAGTGAAATGCAATACGTTATGAATTTAAAAATTTTCACCTAAAAAGCTTGTGGCGACTTCCATATTACATACAAAAATATATATATACAACAGCGCCATCTAGCGAAGATACATCGAACTACGAAGTACGAACGAAAACGTATGAATGTAATAACCTACAATGCAAGTACTAATCCTGTTTCGCGATATAGAGATTCGCGTGACAATTAGCATATATACAACATCCCAACGTCAACCGCTGGGGCGTGACCCACCAGGCATGATCACCTCGCCTGGTCGTAGGATCGTCACTTTGTGTCGGAGGGATATGACACTCGTTCCCTCCACAAGCTTTTCTGCTTTTATTTTAAGAGTTTCTCGAAGTGACTTTACTCTGCCTGATGCAAAGCATGAATAGAAGCCAAGATGCGATCACCATATTCATTATGAATGCAAACAATACAGTATGGTGACCCAGACTATGACGATTTAGTGAGATGCTATTTCACGTTCTGCTTTGGGAAGTGAAATGCATGACGGTTATCGTGGCAGTGTAAGGTTTACATACATATCACGAGCACTGTTACCCCTGCGTTAACAGGCCTCTGGTCTCGTACGGTAAAAATACTGTCACTTTGAGTTGGTCTTCTGTGAGAGGTTGGTACTGCCCTACTCGATCTGGGCTGTTCGTGCTGAAAACAGCTTGGCTGTACTACCTAAACACTTTCTAAGTTCTAAAATAACACAAGTGGAAAAGATCAAATTTTAAGCACTATCCATAAATGACCTGCAAATCAAGAGACTCAAGAGCATTCTTGAACTTCGAGTGCCCCTTTTCCCTACGGCAAGGGAGGAATTGGATCTCCAGTATCGTACTCACTCGACGAAAGATCTGTTTAACACCAATTTTTTGTGAAGTCATAATATTATTCCTGTTGACCATTCCTCTTCGTGCGTCGGACTTAATAAAATTAACTTCAATTTGAAAACAGTCATTTAAAATGTTCTCCATGAGTTGGCTTGACGAAGTTTGCAACAAATCGAAGTGAAGGTAAAAATTCCATAATTTGGAACAGCGTACGTGAAACAAAGTTATTTCAGAACCAAACTTTAATCACAAGGTACCCGTTGTGTATTCGCCAACCGCCAACTTTACTTTGTAATTAAAAACTGGCTAATTAGCGGAACACATATGGGGGTTTAATAATTAACCTGAATTAAAACTTCTATATTCGTTGACGTGCAAATGAAAAAGGTCTATGACGTCCGCAATTTATGCTTTGGGTGTATCATTATTGAATTAATTTATAATTTTCATCGTAACGAAATTTAAGCTCTACGGATGAATTATTTAAATTGACGGGTTTAATGTTACGAGTACAACAGTGAGTTTTTTTTTTAATTTAGCTGTTTAGTTAATTCAAGAAATACATTTTCTCTCATTTATCTCTTTATCTTTTTTCTTATTTAAAACGTAGATGATCATGTAATTAACAGATGGATCGTAACGGACTTTGCGACGGTCAAAAAAATAAGCAAAAGTTTACAAACCACATGTTCTGTTTCAAACTTATTTCATCCAAATATAATTAAATTTATTAAATTATTTTCTAGTAATTGATGTTAAGGTGATGTAATTTAGGCTTTAGATAATAAATATAATCTCTTGTGAATCATTTTTTCTAAATATGGAAAACGTGAGAGTTTTAAAAGGGGTTAAATACAGTTAAAGTGAAATTAAATCTGCTAATCTGATGAAATTGACTTTTATCCTAATCCTTGACACATTGACATAAAGCATTTTAGGCAGATTTACTCAAGATGCCTGTTTTTCACTACTAAACAATCAAATTCCAGTTTATAAATAGCTTAAGTCCAAAAATGTAAAGTCAAGCTAAGTTTTAACTTTTTGGCAGCAAAATTACTATTTTACAACTGTCAAAGTTGGAATACAAACACTGACAGTATTTACTAATAGTAATCATGTGACAAATAATCTTGGCTATCAGATAAAAAGAGTGTCGAACCATCGAGGTAAAAGGTAAGGTAAGGTAATAATGACTGAAAAAAAACTCAAGAACACAACTCGAAGGCGCAGTACTAGAATGTCTGAGAATGAAACATAAGGAACGTTGAAGGACTAAGTGAAATAGGGAAACGGGCATTAGGCTGAGATTCACTCAAATATTAATATTTTCTAATTAGATCTATCTTGTTCTTATTCAGTCACCCATACTTATATCTTTATGTTTATTGGAGCAAAAACTTCTTTAGGCTCGTTGAGTACTTCTTTGAGTGAACAAAAATCATAGAACTCGCATCATCGTCATTGAACACTTTCCATTAGCTAAATATATACTATGTATATTAAACAAAACACGTTATACAGAGCGCTCTCTGTATGGACGCTTGGCTGAGGCGCGTATGCCAGTTGGGCAATGTACGCGATGTTGACTTTACGGTCTCGGAGAGATCAAAAGTTTTGTAGCAGGCGCGGGCGATTGTCAGTATTTACTGAAGTTCTAGTTATCATATAATTCTCAGAATACAGTTTCAAGTTTTTATTCTATCGGCAGTCCTCATAACTACCATTTGACCTTAAATTTTTTTGTTATAATCGCGTAAATATAGCAAATAATACCTTGTTTAAGTGTCGTTACGTGTTCTCTGCGGTAAGAAGTTTTGCACCAATTTCTCGGTGAACATTAGCAGACGGAGAGCTCTTAATACGTGCTGAACGATTCCCCGCGGAATGATTCGGTCTCTATTTCCAAGATTAATAAATTATATGTACTAGATGTGTCTAAAAATAATTTTTAAGGTCAAGTACATCCTTTTCTTATTGATCCTTTTGATGTCTCCAATCCGAGGACAGAAAGAGAAGAAATAGGCAGTGTTGGTAATTCTATTGTTGTTTGACTGCACAGTTGGCCTAGTGGCTTAAGCAGTCGCCACGCAGCTCTCTACTGGGCTGAGTGTTGTGGGTTCAAACCCCACACGGAACACCACTTTGTGTGATCCACAAATTGTTGTTCTGAGTCTGGGTGTTCTTTGTGTCCGTTTCTCGTATGTTTGTAAAGTTCTCCGCGGCACAGGATTTATTCCTAGTGCGGGACTTGATTTAAAGTAAAAAAAAAAATTTTAAAAAAGTTGAGTCATCATACTATAACATCCGTAAAACGATCTTCTATTCTGTCATTTTAGTGAAGGGACTTCCAAAATGCTATTTTTTGTATATATTTAGATAACGTTTATTTTTAGTGTGACATACCTAATGTTGACGTAAATAGGTTTGCCACTAACATCATAAGTGGCAAAGTTATTACCGACCACTGAATACGTATATTTCAAACTATGCATCTTTTTCTTATTTCTTTTATTGCGTTCGGTACAAATATTTCTCTTGGATGAGAATTGAACCTACACAAATAGATTTCTGATACCGGCTCATAACTTTTAGATATAACATTAGTAACAAAACTTTTAAAATTTACACAAAATATTTTGTTTTAAATCGCATCTAGTTTACGAGTATCTCTAAACTAACCTATATCGCCTGCAGCCACAGAGCAATGATTATATCAGAGCCCGCAACGTTGAACTCCCCTGGCATACGCACATCTGTAGCTACACTGTATTTGTGTGTTTGAAACCAAATAAATTGTAATCTTCGTCGAGTATTTACCTTTAATATAGGTGAAGCGGATTTTGTTTCCTCACAATTACCATAAAGGAAGAGACTTGCTTATTGATTTTAAAGTTATTTTTATATGTATAATGTACACGAAGTAACATTATGTAAAGTAAGTATGGTGACCACAACTCTTTGAATTCTATTCATGCTCTCCATCAGGTAGAGTAGAGTTACTTTAGCAGGTTCTTTATATATAAAAAAATGTGTTATTTGTCAAAATCTTTTAACGACGAGTCTGATAGACCATCTCCTATCGATAAAAAGATTGTATTCTGAAGAGACGGGAATGACTGAACTAAAGCGTATTTCCACAAATCTTTGTTCTGATCAATATCATCATCGTCATCAACAACAGTCTTTAATAGTCCACTGCTGGACATAGGCCTCTCCTTAGTAAGAAGGTTTAGACGTCATATAGAAGGTGGAAATCCAAATATATATCGAACGAGGTTTACACTCGGACAGACATTAACCCTAGTCGTAACATTGACAAACACAGACTTCTTTATTATCAAAATTCTTGACATCTTGCTTAGCTGGAATCTACTTTACCCTTTAGACTATACACTACCACTACAAGTAGCTCTTTGACGCGGTGAAGGAAGTATGTTCGCTTGTTGGATCATCTTTATACAGTCTCTTCTCTCTTCTCTTCTTTCCGCCACGGTCGCTCGACTGGTGATTTTCTAGTGTATCTCACTCACCGGTCCGCTTCAGCCATTGAGAGTCAAGGTGAGGCTTTGGCAGTTAGCCTGGATATAGCAAAGGCGTTCGATCGGGTCTGGCACAGGGGTCTTCTATCGAAGTTACCATCCTACGGCCTGCCCGAGGGTTTGTGCAAGTGGGTGGCTAGCTTTTTGTCCGGCAGACGCATAAAAGCCGTCGTCGATGGTAGCTGTTCCGATAGCATGGACATAAACGCTGGTGTCCCGCAAGGCTCCGTGCTATCTCCAACGCTGTTCTTGCTGCATATCAATGATATGCTGTCCACGGATGGTATCCATTGTTATGCGGACGACAGTACTGGAGATGCGTATTACACGGGCCGAGCTAACATCCCTCGTACCGTTGTAGTAGAAAGTCGCGAACAACTTGTGTCTCAAATCGAGAGCACCTTACACAGAGTCTCCGATTGGGGTCGGGATAACCTGGTCCAATTTAACCCCTCTAAGACACAAGTCTGTGCGTTTACCGCTAAGAAAACCCCGTTCACTGTGGTTCCACAATTCCAGAATACACCCCTTACCATCTCACAGAGTATTGGAATCCTCGGTGTCGACATCTCCAGTGACGTCCAATTTCGAGCTGAAGAGCCGAAGAGCTGGAAGAGAAGGTCAAGCTGGCATCAAAAAAGCTTGGTGTTCTGAATAGAGCGAAGCGATACTTCACACCGGCACAAAGGCTACTACTTTACAAAACACAAGTTCGACCTCACATGGAGTATTGCTGTCATCTCTGGGCGGGAGCACCGAAGTACCAGCTTGAGCCTTTCGATTCAGTTCAGAGACGTGCTGTGAGAATAGTCGACGATCCTGATCTCACAGACGGTATCGAGCCACTAAGTCTTAGGAGAGACTTTGCCTCCTTGTGTGTGATCTATCGTCTCTATAATGGGCTGTGTTCTGAAGAATTGTTTGATATGATGCCCACAGCCACTTTCTACCATCGCACTGCTCGCCATCGTCAGGGAGCTCATCCACATACATTGGAACCTAAATGGTCGCGCACAGTGCGGTTTCAGAGAAATTTTCTCCCGCGAACAATCCCGTTATGGAATGAGCTCCCTGCCGAGGTTTTCCCTGGAAACTACAGTATGGGGCTCTTCAAGAAGGGGGTAAATAGGTTTTTAAAGGGTCGGCAACGCGCACGTGATGCTCCTGGTGCCGCAGGCGTTCATAGGCTGCGGTAACCGCTTACCATCAGGCGGGCCGTATGCTTGTTTGCCACCGTCGTGGTATAGAAAAAAAAAAGTCTGGTATTGTATTAACTCTCTACTCTCTCTCAACAGCCTTTCACCGTCCACTGCTGAACATAGGCCTCTCCTTAGCAAGGAGATTTTGGCCAGCAATACCACACTTGCCACACACACACACACTGGCCAGAGGGGTTGGAATAGGGTTGGTTCCAAGTTTTCTTTCTCTTTGTAATGATGTTGTCTTGCATACTTTGTTCCCTTAATCATCTTTTACGACACCCACGGGATAAATAGGGGTGGTAACACTATGTATTCTTAATCCGTCACCACATGTACAGTTGTATTAACAGTCAAACTTCAAAGTTTAGAGAGAAGAAATCGGAGAGCTCGTAATTTTCTCATGTTTACAGAAACGAAGGAAGGTTATTTCAAGAACAATTATGCATCTGATAGGAATACTGTATAAATAATCATTTGTTATACAAACTTGAAAAGTATACCAAAGGAATATGACATGAATAACCTGTTAGTATGGTGCATACATTTTACAACTGGAGCTGAAATCCAAGATATTTATCAAACGTCAAAGAGAAATGAAATCGCATTTCTTTCCCAGCAGCGAAAGGTTATCAGTCGCATCCGCTTTATGCTAGCTACGTAGATATGCTATAGCACTCTCAAATCCAATCTCGTCTCAATATTTCAGTTGAAATTTTATTCAGTAACGAATGTGCTACATCATATTTTCGAGTCGTCGATACTGCAATCATTAAAGACTAAGTTACTTAACCAGTGCGTCCTATCCGTAATACGGAGCTGAGACTTGGACAATCACCGTTGGACTGGTCCACAAGTTCAACGTAGGTGTTTAGCTTGCCAATAAAATTATCACATGGAGAACCAATATGCTGCAGAGGTAGTGGGCCGGTCATGTCTCCAGAAAAACCGATGGTCGCTAGAGTAGAAATCTGCTAGAGTGGAGACTGAGATTAGGCAAACGTAATGTAGGGTGCCCAGCAATACAATGGGCCAACGATTTGAAAAAAGTGAACTGGCTGAGATCGGAGTAATTCTCGCCCCTTGTTAGGAGACAGCGTATTCTTCGTACAGCGGTTTACGGCGATAGATTGATTAAGTAGAGAATGTATACGATAGTCACACACAATTAAAAAAAAATCATAGATACTAGTCTCAAACCGTAACGGCTAGGAGTGCCAAACTGCCGCACAGATATGTACTTGCGATTCTTGACTTGCAAATATCCATAGGTGACGATGGTAACTCATCTATTCGTTTACCTTCTATTTCAGAAGAAAAGGCATACATAGCTAGTAGTATGATAACCAGATAGCTGATGTACAAAATTACATACTTCTAAAAAGAAATTTTTGACTAATAATGTGCTCTTCCTTTGCCTAGTGATTTGTCCTTAAAAACAATACTAACTAAAATCTCCCTATTTTTTTTTTATACCACGACGGTGGCAAACAAGCATACGGCCCGCCTGATGGTAAGCGGCTACCGCAGCCTATGGACGCCTGCGACACCAGGGGCATCACGTGCGCGTTGCCGACCCTTCAAAAACCTATTTACCCCCTTCTTGAAGAAGCTGTAGTTCCCAGGGAAAACCTCGGCAGGGAGCTCATTCCATAACGGGATTGTTCGCGGGAGAAAATTTCTCTGAAACCACACTGTGAAAACTTCCCTATTGCACACCTAATGAGATAAACTATGCTTTTGAGATCATATTTGATGCATTATTATTGTAAATAAGCTAAACCTATTACCATGAAATCAACAAAACCAAATTAAACGTTTTCGATACAAATATGTTATAATACTGAATCCCAGTGATAGTGATCTCTATGCTTATATTTTTTTATGTTAATAGCCTGCCAAAGTGACTCTACTCTGCCTGATGGAAAGCATGAATAAAATCCAAGAGTTGTGGTCACCATACTCATTGCAAATGCAGACAATGCAGTATGGTGACCCACTATGGCAGCCTTGTGAGATGCTTTTACACACCCCGTTTCGGGACGTAAAAAGCATGACAGTCATTGTGACAGTGTAAGTCTTACACAGTTACCACGATAGCTATCACCCTTGCATCAATGGGCCTCCGGTCTATATCTGCTTGCAAATAAGAACAAGCTGATATGAAAGCTGATATGATGAATGATATTACCATTGTCACCCTATTTGTTACTTAAAGGATAATAACAAAGTTCTAATAATTTCAAAAAGAGTTTCAAAAATAGTGATTACTTCACACAATTCACTCACTACAGCCTGATTTAAAATTAGGTTGAACCTGTACTAATTTTGCCAAACTACTGGCTAGAAAATATTCCTAAATAGATAGAGTAAAATACAAAAAAATACAGACTGTTTTAAATGCTATTTTGAAAGTGCATTAGTAAGAAACTTATCTTCCTAAGAGAAATTTTTGTTTCACAAATATGTTATCTTTTAGTCAAGCACTAGACCCTTACAAGTATACAACTATCTTAAAGGCGTTCTAGAAAATAACCAACAGTCATAGATATTACAAATTTAGAACTAGCACCGGCTACTTTTTAAAAACTTGAGAAAAAACTAAAACAAACAGTTTCTGAGTAAAAAGTATTTTTTCTAAAGCATCCTCTTTCCTCTTATCTACACCATCAAACTGTATAAACATCAAACAAAGTGGAAAAAGGATCTTGTACCCACCTTGTTACATTAATCTCCACGTCCTGTTGTGGGTACAAACCCGTATTTTAGTTTGTTGACCCATTCGTGCATAATTTAATCATTCTGCCGGGTCTTGTCTTGACATCCAACCGCACTATACTTTGACCTTGTGACGTCATCATTTGACGTCAACTATATTTAGGGTGTTATAGAAATGTATACGTGCATTTTATAAGAATATGTTTATGGTATTTAGTTTACTTATCTAATTATGCCTGTCGTAGACCGATGGCTACATAGTATTAGTGTTCTTGCCTTTGCTTTCTTTTACTTTTTTTAAGAAACAATTTTCTACACGCGCTCGCGGGCAAATGGTGCAAGCTTCTAATTTTGATGTGGACACTATCACGACACTCGAAAAAGGAGTTGACCGTTTCACCAACGGCCTATGGACTTTGTTAATATTTAATTTGTGTAATTTTACTGTAGAAGCGTACACATCGAAAAGATTTTAATTAATCGAAAAGATTTTAAATAATTAATTTTAATATTGAGAAATAATGAAGTAGTAAAAAAATAAAGCTTAAAACTGTAACCAGACTGTAAAAAAGTTATATAAAGGACGAAACAGAAAAATAATTCATATAAAAATTCAAAAGTAAATAGGTACAAAAATGGTCAAGGTAGATTCGTGGTCACATCTATTATTAAATTTAAACATGGTATTATTAAATGTACATGGGCTTCCATGTACATTAAATAGAAGTATTCCAGATACCTATATAACTATAGATATGTATACATACATAACGCACATAGGTACATACATACATAGACTGTCATAAAAAACTGCAACTGGCGAGCGTATTTAAAAAACTGCTGAAATGAGTTATAAATCAGAATAGCAGCATATGGTTCTATATCGTCTCTGCTTACCCCGAAAAAGAATAAAGCATAAGTTTATGTATTTATATATGTATGATCTACTTGGACCACCTTCGAGAATTCAGCATATTGTATTGTGTACATAAATTAAACGATGTTTATTTTGACAACGTGCAAAACATTTAGCTTCTCATTAATTACGTCACTAAGTTGCATTTTTTTTTCGAATTTGAAACGTGTATGTACATAAAATTAGTCGAAAAATAAAGTGCGCTTTCCTGTAACAAAGTGGTCTAGACAGGCACACGTGATCGTGTATCGTTAGCGCGAAAAAATTTGTCTTGTTCGAACTCATCCATACATTACTAACGCAAATGGTACGCGTTCACTATTTTTCATTTCAAAACAAAATTACACACATTTTAAGAATTCAATTATCTTTTAAACGTGTTTGAACGTACTTAAATCCAACTGAAGTGGACAGTATAATTTCTTTTTTCAGAATATTGAATACATGTAGATAGTTAGGTAGTAGAGCCAAGCTGATTTCAGCACGAGCGGGCCGGCTCGACCGGGGCAGTACTACTCTCCCACAGAAGACCAGGCATCCAGCGCCAGCATCCGTGTTGTCGTGTTTCGTTGGTGAGTGTGATACCAGAGGCCCATTGATACAGGGGTGACAGTTATCGTGGTAACTGTGTAAGCTTTACACTGTCACGATGACTGTCATGCCTTTTACGTCCCAAGCGGGGTGTGAAAAAGCATCTCACAAGGCCGCCATAGTGGGTCACCATACTGCATTGTTTGCATTTGCAATGAGTATCGTGACCACAACTCTTGGATTCTATTCATGCTTTCCATCTGGCAGAGTAGAGTCACTTTGGCAGGCTCTCAATAAAGAAAAAAATTAGATTATCATAATATATCTGTCTGAGCTGTAACAAAATTTATATTTTTGAGATCTCATAAAATATTTCAAACTAATTGCATTTTTTATGTTTTAACTATTGCGATCATTTTCTTGGCTAATAGTAATTTTAATAAAACCTAGTAATAATAATAATTGTTTTGTGATAACAAACACTAGTTAAAGCCTATTTTATCAAAATATTTAATAACTTGCCTGTAGCCTGTACTATGGTGTACATAGTTTAGATAAATTATACCCAAACATATAAAACATAATACTCATCATACAATATTTGTCCTGAGTGGAATTCGTACCCACGACCTCTGACAGTTATCACTAACCATTATATCAACAAACCTATGAAAACAAAGTTATCTACTATCCAGGACCACAATTAGACCATAAACGCTGTGGCATTAACATTAAAAAAATTAAATAATTTCATAAAAGATATTTTTTACAGCTTACAAATACCATTTCATTAAAACCAGAATACCACACTGCTAAACTACATACAACTTTGTTCATAGTAAGTAAAGTATAATCTTATATTTTCATTTGTAATAGATACCAAAAACACGCGACTGATCCATTACCAAGTACTTAGTACCTCACAAATAAATAGCGTAACATTTACGATTCACAAATAGTTGTAATGTAATTTACTTTCAATTTAACATCTGTACAGACAAAAGTAATGGATTCACAACAGAAATTTTGATTACATATCAAAATACGAATGAAATAAAAGAGTAAACACAAATATGGTATAAAGTATTTGAAAATCAATACACATAGATAAAAGAATTTCTCAATTATTGAATGTAGAGAGAAATGGACATAGAAATAGAGATCGGTAAAACATATAATAACTGGAAATATTACTATCCATTAATATCATCAATATTTCTAACTATATAGACATTATAGAGAAATTACACCCAGCCACAGAACAAACAATCGTACTCATCAAATGTTTGTCCTAGGTGGGCATTGAGAGCAAATTCATGAAATGTCACAGAAACAATTACTTGAGTGGAGCGATTTTGAGTGTTTTGTGTGTTCAAGCGGGAAGAAACTTCCACTTGTGCTCAGCTGTTACGCTTTTTATACTGCCTCTTTTTAAAACGCGTCTTAATATATAAATTCTAGGCTATAAAATTGAGCAACACAGTTGCTGTGATATCTGCCAAATGGAATAATGAGGTTTTGTTGACGTGGTAATTTGGTTTGCCTTACTTATCTGTAGAAAATTTATACTCACATTTACTGATGAATCCAAAAATTGTGGTCATAATACTTATTGCGAATGTAGACAATGCAGTATGGTGACCCACACTATGGAGGTCTAGTGAGATGCTCTTTCAAGCCCCGCTTGGGCACGTAAAAGGCATGACAGTCATCGTAGCAGTGTAGGGCTCGATTGGCCTCCGGTCTCGCACTCACCAGCAAAACACGGCAGCACGGATGCTGTCGCTTTAGGTTGGTCTTCTGTCAGAGGGTAGTACTGCGCTAGTCGAACCATTCGTGCTGGCGTTTTCCTACTGTCAATTATGTAGAAATAAATAATATATATATCTATATAAAGTTATAAAAAAAAAACAAAACATTAGGCTTAAATATAATCTTGCACTTATAAACTAACTTGTAATTACATTAATTATATTTTACTCGCACAGACTTTGTCCAAAAATAATTTCATTATGCGAAAATTGTCTAAATTACGAGTATAAGTATATTTCAAATTTGTATTATATTCTAATTACAAAGATGTCCAGTAGTGGACTACTATAGGCTGTTGATGATGATGATAACTTATATTAGGTATGTGTGTTGAGAGACTACACTGCAATGACTATAATTACAAAAACTCGGTTTACACAAGTTCTAAAATAAAAGTTTCATGAAATATTTATAGATTGCCGAGATTGCAAAAGGAAACCAGGAAAATGGCGTACATTCAACAATTTCAAGGTAAGCAGACTTTATTCCTAAATTCAAAGTAGACAATAAAAAAATGTATATAAGGCTAATCCGCTCCGAAATAACTTTCTTTATATTAAAAAGGAAAAAAAACTTTCCAAACTCCGCACAATGTTGGCACAAGTGTTTTAATTTCCCTCGACTCGAAATCAAAACGTTTAGCTATGGAATATTATATCTGTTACTTGAAAAATCATGATCAGAAAGTTTAGCAAATATTGCTTAATAAATTTGTAGGGTTAGTTATGTAGTTCCTTGACGGCAATAATAAGTTATGCGATACACCGTAGTAAAGTATCGCATCATTGAAATTCAAATCTTAATTATCATTTACGTTGCATAATTTCCTTACAGAATAACGTTTGAACGATAATATTATTTTAGATTTGACACAGATTTATACACATACACAATATTCTCTAAATTATTACTCAATATTCAATTTGAAACTAAAATCTAACTTACGTTTTGAACAAACTTATCGGTCAATTAAATTGAGCCTCAAAAATTTGCGCTCATACTTTACATAATGTGTATTCTTAGATTTTAACGTCCTTGTTCTTCTGTTTAAATTGAATTAATATATCTGTGGTAATTGTCTCAAGTTGATATCGTAGTGAATGTTATAGAAACACGGCTTTAAAAAAATCTAATTAAATTAAAACATGTAATTAGGAAAGGCTTTGGTATTGTTTTTTCCAATAAAAACCAAAAATATATTCAAAAAGAACAACAAAATAAAATTTAACTTTATTGAAACAACTTCAGCTTCGTTTTCTGGAATTAACCTTCTTTGAATTATTTTCATTTGCCATTCTTTTAACCCAAAAAATAAAAGTAATATTATTATATTTCCCCCCTTTACTCTACGTAACGGCTCTTCCATTAAATGTGGGAATGAACGAACCACGTCCGATCTCATTCGTGACCGAAAGAATGTATGATTTAGCTCAGTTATTTATGTAATAACGGAATCGTGCTGATTGTAATCGTGGACTAGATTTATATTTATTATTTATTCCGCATATTTGTATATGTTGGCAGCTTAACTTGAAGTGTATTTTTATTTGATCATATTCAGTATTTCTGTTACAAACACAATTTAGTACCAAATAGTACTGTATTCAATTCCGTACAATTGTCATACATGGTAATTTCTTGTCTTGCTTTTTGGCAGTTAGTCTGAGTGTCTATGTCTATGTATTTATCTGCCTCGTCAAAACCTCGCGATTAAGAATTTACATATCTGGTACAAGCTTCTGTAATATATTTTAATCTGTTCGACACTGACTTATTTAGTTCTTTTTTTTTTTAACGTGTGGAAACCCCCTCGGGCCGTCACCCCACCGGGGCTTACGGCGGGGTGGTGTGTCGGAATCGGACCGACTAAAACCACACGGTGTGCCACTCTGCGCCTGAGATAGGAAGGATCCGGGAACCACTGCTATTACGACATCCAGATCCCTCCTAGCGCCTGCCCGCTACCTCGGGCACCATCTGCGGATAAACTCTCTATTTTAGGCAACGTACGGCACATGCGGACGTTGCCTCCTCGCGGCTGGCCATTGTAGCGGATGGAGGGGAAAACCCGTCCCGTCCACCCGCGGCCACACTCAAGGCGGCATGAGGCGCTGGTATGCGCGCCTCCGCCGCCGGCTCACCAGCGGCGAATTGGGTCCGAGTGGATATCGTCCTCCCGGGCCTTCTCCGCCGCCTCCTTCCGCGAAATTACGTCTTCGCAGAAGGTTGCGACCGCGGTAAAACAACTGTCGCTACCGACCATGGAGCGTATTACGGCCGGTAGCGAGAGATCTCCTCCAATAACTGCAGTGAGGACCCCACGCTGCGCCGCCCAAGCGGAACAAACCGCCAGCGTGTGCTGAGCCGAGTCCTCACTGCAGTCGCAGTGGTGACAGGCGGGACTCAATTCCCTCCTGGTGACCGAGTGCAGATACTTCCCGAAGCAACCGTGCCCGGAAAGGACCTGCGTCAGTCGGAAAGAAAGGGTCCCGTGCTGCCGCCCTGCCCACTCGGCGATGACCGGCTGGAGAGCCTCCAGGAGGGCAAAGCCAGCACGAGGAGTCTCCAATCGGAACGACCAAGGAGCCATCGTGGCTCGACGAGCGGCCTCACGCCACTCGCGTATCTCTTCGGGCGGGGGCCGTATGCCGCTATCGATAAACTTCGGCGAGCACTGCCGCCTCCAAATCGCACGGCGGAGTTCCGACCAAGGCGCACGCCGCCTCCGTCGATACGGTGCGGTAACCGCGTATGGCTCTAACCGCCAATATCCTCTGAGGGCGCCAGAGGCAAGCCCTATTCTGGGCGGTCAGAGCCGCCGCCCACACCGGCGCACCATACAGCGCCATTGACCGGACAACCCCCGTGTTTAGCCGTCTCGTCGCGACGCTGGCTCCACCCAAATTCGGGAAAAGTCGCCCGAGGGCAGAAGCAGCGCCGACCAGCTTTGGAGAAAGCTGTCGGAAGTGCTCGTCGAAGAGCAACCTCCCGTCAAGGATCAGGCCCAGGTACTTTATCTGGGCCTGAACCGGTACGAGGACCGAATTGACTAGGATAGAGGCGCCGGGTGGTGGACCACGACGGGGCCCATGGAACAAAAGGGCCTCCGTCTTATCTAGGGCCACCCGTAAACCCAGCGCCTCAATACGCCCGACCACCAAAGAGATTCCCGTGGTAGCCAGGCGCGCCGCCTCTTGAAAGTTCGCTCCCCGGGCTGTGACCAATGTGTCATCTGCGTAACAAATTACGCCCAGCCCGGGGGGAAGACGACCTCGAAGGGCCCAGTCGTATCCCATGTTCCACAGGAGAGGTCCGAGGACAGACCCCTGTGGAACACCGCACGACATGGGCCGCCGCCTCAGAATACCATCTCGGTCCTCGTACATGACGGTACGCTCCTGAAGATAGTCTGCCGCAAGCCGCCTCAGGTACTCTGGCACCCCGTGGTAGTGGAGGGCTTCCCTGATGCAGCTAAATGGCAGACTATTAAATGCATTGGCGATATCTAACGACACCGCCAACAGCACGCCGCCGCATCTCACCGCCTCTTCGGTAACGGCCCTCAGGCGCAGCACGGCATCGACCATCGAACGCCCCGCCCGAAAACCAAATTGGGCGTCCGACAGATCGGGGCCCACCTCACAGAGGTGCCGGACGATGCGGGCAGAGAGTATCCTCTCAAACAGTTTACCCGCCTCGTCCAGCAACACGATAGGCCTATAGGCCGTTACCGATTCGGCTGGCCGTCCCGGCTTCCTTAATAGGACCAGCTTCCCGCTTTTCCAGCACTCAGGGAAGCATCCGGACGCCAAGCTAGCGCCCAGGACCTCCCTCAGGCGGTCCGACATGTGTTTGAGGGCTCGGGCTAGCACTCGGGCAGGTATCCCGTCCGGCCCGGGGGCGGTGTTCTTAGAGCGGATCCGTAGAACAACCGCCCCTACCTCCGATTCCCTGACGGGCGGAACATTGTCTTCGTTCACCCCGTCGTCTTCGACCATGAAGGCCATCGACGGGGGCGTGAGCTCCACCCGCTGCGGGAAAAGGCCCTCGACCACTTCCCGCAGGAAGCTGGGCTGGAGTGTCTCTGTAAGGGGGGGGCCCGACGTGCGGAGCTTTTGTCGCACCGCACGATAAGGGCGACCCCTGGGGTCACGATCGAGACCCTCCAGCATTTCCTTTCTCTTAATTTCTTTGGCGCGGCTGATGGCCAGCTTCAGAGTTTTCCACGCCTCTTGGTACTCCTCATGAAGCCGGTCTTCCCCGCCCTCTTCGCGGTGCCGCCGCCTACTACGGGTGTAGGACCTCCGGGCACGAGTACAGGCCGCACGGAGGTCCGCCAACTCCTGGGACCACCAGTAAACCTCCTTCCGTGGATGCCGGCAACCTCGGATGCGGAGCATGGCCACATCACAGATCTGCGCAATGGCATCGCAGAAGCGACCAGCCCCCATGTCGACCTCCTCGGTTGGGGCCTGCGGAGACAGCCAAGAGTGAATAATGGCCGCCTCCTCTAGTAGGTCCCTATTTAATTTGGCTACAGCCCACCGCGAAATGCGAGAAGAACGCCGCGCCGCGTGACCCCTACTGGCGTCCTGGGACCGGGAGAGCTCAAATCGGATATAGAGATGGTCCGAAAGCGTCTCAACCTCTTCCAGGACACGCCAGTTCCTTACTCGTGCGGCGAGGGCAGGGGTAGCGAACGAAAGGTCCACTATCGACCCTCCCTGCTGTCGTACACACGTGTTGGTGGAGCCCCTGTTTAGTAAACAGAGGCCCACCGAGGCCACCCACTCCTCTACGGCCTCGCCCCTAGCGTCCGTCCTGGGGGATCCCCAAGCAATGGACTTTGCGTTGAAGTCCCCCAGCACTAAGACGTGCCCAGACGTTAGACGCCGCATCGAGGTTTCCAAGTTGTTAAGGAAAACCTCGAAGTCGTTCAAACTCCGGTTGGGGGAGAAGTATACACCATATACAGTGATCCCCCCCTACTCGGCAGCAACATATCCAGTGCCCTTGTCTCTTAGCGACAAGGGCGGGGAATGAGCCGCCGTGGAGGCGACGACTGCCACGGAACCGTCCCGGTCACCCAACCAGTTTGGACGGGGAGGAACATAATAGGGTTCCGCGGCTACGGCAACACCGATCGACCACTGTGCCATGGTTTGCAGGAAGAGGTCCTGCGCCGCGGCACAGTGGTTCAGGTTCGTCTGGACCAGGAGGTTGGAGACTTCGGCCATTACTCGACCGTCTCTACAACCTCCTCCATGGGCGACGATATCGACGCACGAACGACGTCAGAAGCAGCCTGGGCCGAGTGGCTAGCCCCCGACGCCTGCCAAGAGTTGCGGGAAGGTTTACAGCCTCCCTGCCCAATCTGGTGATTGGCAGGCTTGTTGCCCGCCGCACACACCGGGCAGTGAGCAGAGACACAGACCTCCAGAGACGGCAGAGCACTCTGCCGCCTTGTGCCCCGGTCGACCGCAGCGGAAACATAATCCGCTGCAGTCGAAACAACTGACGTACTTGGCACATGTATGCCCCGATGCCAGGCATTTGTAGCACCTCATCGGTCTCGCCGCCAGGACTGTGATCCTAGCGCTCACGAAACCGATGAGCAGCCTGCCGGCGTCGCCCAACATTTTAGCCGACGCTACGGGACAGCTGACCCACACTATGCCAAGTCCTCCCGGGGCGGATGGTGCCGACTCTAATGTTGTCCGCGTTGCAGCCCGTCTTCTCGCTAACTGCAACGCGAACATCCTCTGTCGTTACGGAGTCATCCAGGCCCGAAATGCGCAACTCTGCGCACTTGGTAGGCCTGGCGATCTTGACACCATCCGTAACCGTAAACATTCTTCGTAACTTCTCGGCAAATGTGTCCGCCGTCTTAGCACCTTCGGCTCCAGGGAACTCGAGCACTCGAGCTCCCGTTTGAGCGAGGCGCAACCTGACTCCTAGTGTCCCGAAGTCATTTGCTAGACTAGCGCGGGCCCTCTAGAAGATGGTTGCGTAGGAGAGTCCGCCGCTAGCCGCCTCCGGCGACACGGTGACTACCACAGCCGCGCTTTTAGGCACCTGTAGTTTGCGCGGCTTTTTCTCGATAGCCACCGCAATCGACGGTGTCTGCGGGGTAGAGGCTGCTGTTTGTGCAGCCTTCTTACCCCGCTTTCGGGACTTCCTAGCCCTCCCGACTATCTGCCAACCATCGGTGGAAGGGGCAGATGTTGAGGGAACACAGGTGGAGGTGCCAGGTACAGCGGTTGGAGTGGGGAGCGGAGGGAAGGGTGGCCGGAACTGCCCCGTGGGATTTGGAGGCGGAAGTGCTCGCCGAAGTTTATCGGCGGACGGCTGCCTTCCGGGCGGATAGCGGCATACGATACGATTCGGCCCCCGCCCGAAGAGGTACGCGAGTGGCGTGAGGCCGCTCGTCGAGCCACAATGGCTCGTTGGTCGTCCCGGTTGGAGACTCCACGTGCTGGCTTTGCACTCGTGGAGGCTCTCCAGCCGGTCATCGCCGAGTGGGCAGGGCGGCAGCACGGGACCCTGTCCTTCCGACTGACGCAGGTCCTTTCCGGGCACGGTTGCTTCGGGAAGTATCTGCACTCGGTCGCCAGGAGGGAATTGAGTCCCGCCTGTCACCACTGCGACTGCAGTGAGGACTCGGCTCAGCACACGCTAGCGGTTTGTTCCACCTGGGCGGCGCAGCGTGGGGTCCTCACTGCAGTTATTGGAGGAGATCTCTCGCTACCGGCCGTCATACGCTCCATAGCCGGTAGCGACAGTTGTTTTACCGCGGTCGCAACCTTCTGCGAAGACGTACGCCTACGCCGGCTTGAGTGTGGCCGCGGGTGGACGGGACGGGTTTTCCCCTCCATCCGCTATAGTGGCCAGCCGCGAGGAGGCGACATCCGCGTGTGCCGTACGTCGCCTAAAGGAGAGTTTATCCGCAGATGGTGCCCGCATGAGCGGGCAGGCGCTAGGAGGGATCTGGATGTCGTAATAACAGCTGTTCCCGGATCCCTCCTATGTCAGGCGCAGAGTGGCACACCGTGTGGTTTTAGTCGGTCCGATTCTGACACACCACCCCGCCGTAAACTCCGGTGGGGTGACGGCCCGAGGGGGTTTCCAGACGTTAAAAAAAAAAAAAAAAAAAAAGGGAAGCGGAGGGAACTCCGCTCCAGCCTTGACCGCTGTTTTGGAGCCTAACCTCGGTGCAGGCGTCTTGGTCGCTACCTTCGCTGCCCGTCGTGCCCCTGGAGTTGTTGCGGGAGCTGCAGACACCGACGCCGCCGCTGCATAGGTCACGCGACCGCCCCCAACGGGAAGCGCAGACGGTGCCAATGCGGCCTTCGGCTTATGCGCCGCGAGCGGCGGCCGGACAACAGGGGCCGGTGGCAGCCTTGCCTCCAGGCCAGCCAGTCGCCCGTCCATCATGCGCCATACTGCATCCGTTATTAGACGCAGATGGGCATCAGAAATACCCCCGTGGTTGGAAGAGGGGGTAGGTAGTGACGGACGTCAGCCTTCTCTTTCGGGGCGATCTGCCCGGAATTGAGCAAACTGAGCACTAAGCTCAGTCACCTGCCCCGTCAGACGGTCGTTGGCTGCCTGGAGACGAGCCTTGTCTCCGATAAGGCTCTCTACGACCCCCGCAATAGCGGAAGAGGAATCTTTAAGGGCCCTCACAAAAGAGCCCTTAAGATTATTAGACTTGGTGGCCACTTTGTGAATGATGGCCACCGCCGCGTTTGCCCTCTCCTGTATGGCCGATGGTGTTTGGAGAACTGAATCCCCCACCACCGGTTCCTTTATTTTCAGCAGGAGACCAGCAATCTCCTCCTCCGCTAGTGCTTCACCGTCCGCCCTAACTCGCCTATAGGCTTCCGCCTTACAAAAGACGGAGCCTGACGGGATAAAGACCGGGGTTCGTGATCTCCCTCTACGGCTGCTGGTGATTTTGGGAGGCAGCATCTCCTGGGACGTGTCACTCTCCTCGTCCCTGGAGCGTCCGCGTTTCCTGCTGTCACACAGCTCCGTCTCCATTATGTCCAGTGCATCTGTCCTCGTACTGGAGTTACTGCCCGCGGTGGATTTGGAACGCAACCGTTCTGATGTTCTTCGGCTCCCAGCACCCATTATGGCTGCATAATGGCTTCTGGGAGCCCCACCGAGATAGGCACTCTAACCAATACTTCCTCTTCGTTAGAAGAGAAGTCGTCCGCTCTTGTACTTTTTCCCTTTCTGTTTTTCTTCTCCTTCTGTTCCATAATATTATTGTTTTGTGTTTGTAAAGTTTTCCATTTTTAAACCCACGAGATGGGGATAACTAAATGTCGACCCGGGCAAAGATCCCCAATACCCGGGCAAGCGTAAATTTGTGCCCAACCGAGGGGTCCGCAGGTGCCCCGGCTGGTAGTACGCTTGCGACTGAACTACCCATCAGCCATGCATCCCCTGGTCACGCACCAGAAAACGGGATTCGGGGTAATTTTGTAGAGAGGTTTTCTTCCTCGCAGTCCGGGCGGCTAAACCAAGACCCTCGCCCCCGATTGAAGTCGCGAGACTCCAACTCGGGACTACGATATGTCGACGGTGGCAGGGAAACTATGTCTCCTGATGCCTGCACGGTGGCAGTGTAAGTGCACACCGAGCCCGTCCTACCTTTTCCACCGCTGAGCGGAGGAACTCCGACCCTAGAAAGGGTCCCACCATCGTGATTTTTTACCGAGGTTTTCCTCCTCAAAGCTCCGAAGAGCGAAGAACCAACAGAGGATCCGACAGACACGCCTGCTCTGTTGGATCAAGTCTCAGCTGAATTGCCGAATAAAATGGCTTCCTCTTCTTCGTGCTAGAATATTAACCGTTGGCAGTGATGAACACCATCGCCAACGTTACCAGGGTGCACCACGTGGAAGTTTTCTAGCCAAGCACCCCTGATTTATTTAGTTCTACGTCAACCAATGTCCGTCTTTAGGCTACTTTTGATTGTAATTAAAAATGCCTAAATATACCAACACAAAGAGTAATGTGACTGTTAAAAATCAGAGCAATTAGAACTTTGTAGATTATTTATTATAAAATGTAAGAATGGAAATGATACACATGTTACTATCAAATAGTCAAGATCTCTGTAAACTACATTATTTTGCAAATAAACAAATGGAATTAAATTGAAAAAATGTTTCCCCTTGTATTCCCTGCGGCCACATTAGCAACTGAAATTCGCAACTAGTTGTCAAAGGAGAAAAATGATATTTATTCTCAACCAAAGACAATAAATTTTTTGTTATATTATACTGACTCTTTAAGCGTGATTTTAGCTTTTGGAACAGACGGTAAACATGTTATTAAATCAGTATCGATACTGCTCCCTGTGATATACTATATATAGCAGCTACGATACCGCAAAAAGATGAATGTTGCTGTTGATCCTGAATTGGACATTAACTGTCCACAAAATGTGTAACCGCATATTTTATCATGCAGTCATCTATCGAAGCTCTCGACTGTTTACCAATGGATAAGCTTATGAATCTCTCAGCCGCAGTAGATCTATAGTACAGTATTCGGATAGAAGAACTTGATGGCTCAAAATTGACAGTTAAAATTCTATTTACGATAATGCAACAGATGAATTGGTTAGATTACAAAATGATTAATAAAAATCTGGATAGCCAGTTTTTACATGTAATAACACCATAAACTCGATTATTCATTGATTAATAGTAAAGAAACAATGAAAAATTATAATGCAAACAAAACACGCTTTTAGAGACAACCAAACTAAAAAGTAAAAAAAAAGATAATAATATTAAAAATAAAAAGAACACGCTTTCATAGAATATTAAATTAAAAGATAAAAAAATATTTTTCACAAATTTAAATTCACAATATTGAATAAATTTAGAAAGTGTGGTGGTACTTCTCTAGGCGTTTACAAAATTACGATTATTCATTGATTAATGGTAAAGAAACAATGATAAATAACAATGCAAATAAAACACACTTTTGAAGACCACCAAACTAAAAAATAAGAAATAGATAATAGTATTAAAAACTAAAAGAACATACTTGTATAGAATATCAAACTAAAAGGTAACAAAAAATTTTCAATAAATTAAAATTCGAATTATTCAGTCAATTTAAAACGTGTGGTGGTGATTCTTTAGGCTTTAACAAAGTCACTACTGCTACCAATATTGGTCAACAAAATGTTTATAACAATTGACATTAAGCACCCCACACTTTTTTATCATGATTTTTATTTTTCACACATTATCACACATCACACATCACACTATATTTCATTTCTTTTGAGTCTTTGTTTGCTATTCTATGAAGCAACTATTTTATACTGCACTTAACGTTTATATTACTGTAGAAAGCTGTACTCTGATCATCAGCATCACGCTATGACCCTAAGGAGTAAACAGACCATATACACAATAAAAACTTAACACCTGTTTTGTAAATTAATTTAAAACTTTTTTAAAAGATAAAAGTTTAAAAACTTTTTATTTATTGAAAACTTTGAAGCGATCAAAGTTTTGAATAAATAAAAAGTTATTGAAGTTTTCATTTGATCATTAAACTTCTTTGAAAGTTTATGGTGATTTATTTTAAATTATGTTTTATAATTAATTTTGTATTTTCTCGTAAGTCTAAAAAATATTTCTGTCTCTTTTTTGTCTATAGTATCCTTATCAACAGTCTGGTTCGTATGGTACAGGCTTTGGCTTATTTAGGATCAGATTGCCGCGTGTGACATGTGTTCAATTATTGTTATTATCTATTATTTTAAAATATTTCGTTTGGTAATTGTGAAATTTTGTAATAGTGTATAACCTTTTATACATATTTACCACTACTGAGAGTAAGGCTTACTGAAGATTTAGGGTCGTTAAATGGAGATAATGTGTAATAGTAGTAGGTTAATACATAAAAATGAGGCCCAAATATTCCCCTTTTTTTCTATCTAGAGCCTGCCAAAGTGACTCTACTCTGCCTGTTAGAAAGCATGAACAGAATCCAAGAGTTGTGGTCACCATAGTCATTGCAAATGCAAACAATGCAGTATGGTTACCCACACTATGGCAACCTAGTGAGATGTTTTTTCACGCCTCGTTTGGAGACATAATAGGCATGACAGTCAACAGACAACTGTCACCCCTGCATCAATGGGCCTCCTGTCTCACACTCACCTACGAAACACGACTACACGGATGCTGGCGCTTTAGGTTGATCTTCTGTGGGAGGGTAGTACTGCCCCGGTCGAGCCCCGCTCGTGCTGAAATCAGCATGGCTCTACTACCTACTAGATTCAGATACCCTTCTTGTACTTCGTGATCGAATCACTCACGCAGAGGTATTTAAGATACACGAACGGCAAACCTACTTGCCACTTGTTTATCTTAAGTCACGTGTTCATAGGTCTTCTTGTTTACTCCCTATATTACGAAGAGTAAGCGCCAACATATTCCAACAGATTGTCGACTCATAACTTAAATTTAATGCTTAACAAACGTTTCTAAATTGTATTACAATTTACTCCGAAATATTGATATATTCAATCCCAAGCATTTGATACAATCAACAGTTCAGAACTCCTGGGACGACTGTTGTCGAATTTACAGTACAATAACCTATTTGGGAACACTTCTGGAGTGTAAGGGGACTTGCCAATTAATTTCTGTCTAGAGACTGGCGGTATAAATCTTTTACAATCGGCCATTAGCATTGATCCTTCGGGGTTCCGAGATTAATATTTTATATCCTCCAAATGCGTAATATCAATCGCTCTTATTGGTCAATTGGTACAGTCTAGCAATTTTCTTAGGGTTCAATTTTGAGTGTGTGAGTGTTTAAAAAAAAAAATGGTTTGTTACCCAGCTGCGTCGGAAGGGTTATATTTTGCAAGTGAGTGAGTCTGTAGACAATGGTTTGACAGATTTTGGCTTTTCAGGTGTCGTTCAATACGTTTTAATCATCGGTAAACTTCAAGTAAATCTATATTTTCATTTTTGAAGTTATACTTCTTTTGCCGCGTTAGGGAAAAATGATGAGAGTAAATTTTTTTTTAATCATTTACAAATAATTCTTCTATAATATTTAAATAAAATTTATTTAACTAGATAATGCGTTATAATAAAACTTTCTTACAATGCTTTTTTTCCCTATTATTAGTGTCGTTTTCTCTACAAACAGGATAACGCACAGGATAATTTTTTTAAAAAGATTTTTATCTTGTTACACCAAAAAAGTATTTTCTTTTTTGATAATTATCTTTTACAGATATTTTACGCTTTGTGATAAATGTAAGAATTTTTTTTTCACATCTTTTTTTTTGTGGTGGAAGACAAGGTGTAAGACCGAGAACGATATTGTGATCGTGAGGGAAAAAGTTTTCATGTCATTTGAGGCAAAGGAACAGACACATTTACCGCTATCTACCCACTCTTACCACCTAATTAATTATTTCTGAATGCATACATGTAATAGGCAAATTACACTTAAACTCAGAATAAGTCATCGTGCCTATAACGAAATTAGATGAGAGTCGAAACCACGACTTCAAGCTAAGTAGTCTATCACAACTTTCGTCTAAAAAATCTTTAACGTGTTAACAGGAAAAAAGAAGAGATGAATCTCGAATGGAAAAAAATTAGTAAAAAAAATAATAATAAATTCTCAATCTTACGTTATTTAAAATAATATAAACTCATGAGGTAAGATTTTAGTAAAAAGGCGAGCCCGATGGAACTTCTCGTACTAAACTGGACCGACGTGTATTTTTAATATGTCAGTAGAAACACTATTTATTACGATAGTTTTATTGTTCATTTTGTCCTATCCTACTATCACACCAATATTTTAAATGTGAAAGTTTGTGAGGATGGATTTATGGATGTTTGTTACTCTTTCACACAAAAATCACTGCAAGGCTCCATTTATTATATTTATTTAAAAAGTTACTGCAGATGTTGTACGAAAACGAACTTAATACAGCTGAAGTGACAGTTGGCTGGCCACATTAGCTGCACAAATTCTAGAGTGGAGACCGCGCCTCGGTAAACGTAGGACACCCACAGGTCAGGTGGAGTGACGATTTGTGCATTTGTGCAAGATGGAGGGCAGGACTTGGATGCGCCTAGCCCAAAATTGATTGAAGAGACGTGCAATGCAATGAGGCCTACGTCCAGCATTGGACCGCAATAGGCTAATGATAATGATGATGGTGACGATGTGCTTACCAAGAGGTATTCTCTCCCAGTCGACCTTCACGTGGTGTAGAAATAAGAAGCGGTAGGCGCACGATATAAACTTTTCGCAGATGTAATGATTTGGTAAGTGAGAGTTAAAGCTACATTTAATACAATCATAAATTTCCACACCATAAATTACGGAATAAACACAAAATACATTCATAAATTTTATATTGTATAAGACACACTCAAGCTTGGATGAAACTTCACAGTTAATATAACTCATATGTCTGAATAACAGATTGGCAATAATTTGTAAGGATTTTGTGTAATTTGGAAATAATATAACGATAAGTATCAAATAAGTCGGAAAAATTTCTGCCGTCTGAGAACTATCTTGACGTGTGCTGTCCACACCGTTGGAATTGAATGACAATAATATACGTGGGGGCTGTTTGTCTTAAATAAGCCTAAATAAAAGTTTATATACACTGAATACACTGACTTCTACATAAAAGGTTATATGGAAGTCAGTGTATTCTAAATAGTGAACCATAAAAATAATTAAATTGCATACTTCTTTACAATGTATACTTTAGAGTATTAATCAAATTCTAATCAAAATTAATACATTCCTCACTTTCTGTATTTTATTTAGATGACGTTACGTTATGATTTTGTCGTTAACACACAGTAATAAGGACAAATAGTTTAAAAGTAATCATGATAAGACTAAATTGAATGCGTCTTCTACAAGGGAGCGAGCATAAGTTACTGTTTACCACGATAACCGACATACACGAGAGCTGAATTGATGCCAAAAGCTAGTAATATACAGGTGAAATCAAACTGGCGTGTAATGTTTATATATTTATTTTATAAACATAGAATAATTTACATATCCGTGTGGTGATGGATTAAGAATACAGAGTGTTACCACCCCTATTCATCCCGTGGGTGCAGTAAGAGGCGACTAAGGAAAGAAACTATTCAGGAAAATATCATTACAAAGAGAAGAAAAACTTGAAACAAACCCTATTCAACCCGTCTGGCCAACGTGTTATAGTAGGTCAATACCTCTTCCTAAGGAGAGGCCTATGTCCAGCAGTGGACTGTAAAAGGCTATTGAAGAATAATATAAACAGAAAAACAACTAAAGAGTTTTGCCACAGAATACTATGATACTTTTGTTTTTTTTTTAAATAAAAAACATTTTTCATTTTAATATTGGAGCTATATACATAAGAAATATAGAATATTCGTAAACTAAAAACAACAAAAATGTTATTTACTTAGGGTCCTGTTCTATATTTATAGAACAGATTAAAATAATAAAAACATTACGAACAAAAGTAATTTTTTGATTGCCTAAACTAATATTGAACACTTATAAACTCACGACTACAAATTATTCAATCTTGTGCAAGTAATTTTTATTTTTTTAAAGCTACGAATGTTTTTTTACGACAGTTGAAATAATTGTAAAATGTTTGCATGAACCATTCATATGAGTGAAATATTTAGAGCTTTGTAGCTTGCATTGGGTAACTCTAAAACTCACACAACCATTAAAATCCATCCCGTCTTCAACAAAAATAATTATATTAATCTATATATCAATGGTAACGAATGTCCTAGACTGCTCTCATTTCGACAAGTTCGTACTGGAGTAAACTCCTGGGTAAACCCTTTCGTATAATAAGCAACCTGCGCGAAACGGTAGGTGTACGCAGGGCGCTCCTTGATACCTCTGTCATATCACTTCAGGTGATTCGAATAAAACCACCATATCGTACTATACTGTATATACATATTTACACAAATAAAGAAACCAATACATGTGCCTTGAAAGGTTGATAAACATTAAACATCTGGTGTATTTAACCCGCCATGTGAAAGAAATTATATCACGATTCAGAAAATATGACAAACGCCATCTATGAATCGATCGACGAACTATGTTTATGTCGCTTCTAAATAGAAGGCATAACAAAGATATGCTCTGTAATATTATGAACACAAAGGTGAGTTTATTTGTAATGTTTCTATTATGTTATGCTACATTTTGACACCAGAGCTTTTCAAATAATTAAAATAACGCCCAATTTTAAGTCAAGGCTACAGCAAAAACTAATGTATTTTTTTAAACAAAGTTTGTACTATTGAACGGTTGAGCATAAATTTTAATAAAAATGACTTTAATTTATACTTACTTATTAATACATATATCTGTATGTAAGTGAACATATCTTGATCGATTGTGACTTCAAGAAACGTTACAAAACAAAAGAGAAAACAAAGTAATTAATTCTAAACTTAAAAAAAAAAACAAAATGCATCTTAATTATAATATGGTGAAGAAACAAGTATCATTTCTTTCCAACACTAAAAGATGAGACCGTGCCTAGGGCATCAGAACCCAGTGGTTGACTTTGGAAAGTTGTAAATTTAATACACTAGTCGCAGTAACAAACTTCATTGCGCAATGCAGTATTAGTAAAACTCTTTAGTTCGATACGTCTTCGCAAGATGGCACTTAAGCATAGTTTTATTACACTGTATAAGACATTCTACATCTATATCATATAACTGCTATTAATGTATCAAACCTTTGCACTTACTGGGCGCTTTAGAACAGTTTAGCCTTATCTTAATACCAGTTCCATATCAATAGCCTGGAATTCATTATCAGCGTACGTGCTGCCCACCCACTACGATCTCGGGTCCTTTAAGCAGGGCGTAAAAAGCAACTCACTAGGCCGCCATAGCGTGCATCACCATACTGCACTGTCTTCTTTGCAGTGAGTATGGCGACCACTGTTCTTGGATTCTATTCACGGTTTCCATCAAGCAGAATAGAGTCACTTTGGTAGGTTACGAAATGAAACAAAAAAAAAACAACATAAATTAAAAGAACAAAAACTAAAAGAAAATATAAATAATGACTATTTACACATTAATGATCAAGTTGGTGAATACAAGATGCCATTAGATAAAGCAACAACGCTCACAATCCAGCAGAGAACACTGCGAAATCTCTAAATTACACCATTTATGTCTTCCTTAAAACCTCTTCAAAGGATATTGAGGATATTTGCATGTTAAAAGGTAAATTAAATTCTGTCCTGGAAGAAAGCGGACCACGGGACTTAGACGCCTTGTAATGTCTCTGCAGACTTACACTTTAGGTTTTTTGGAATAAGTAAAGATTATGCCAAAATGGTCAGTGATTTTTAAATGATGGAACGCGGACGATCTGATTTTTGTAATTGAAATGGATCACGCATAAATGGTAGTAACAAAATCTTTAAATTTTGTTTCGCAGAGTACTTGCAATTGTTTTTGGACTAAGTAAATGCATCGTTGTACAAAGTGTTACTTTTAAAAAGCGAATTTACAAGAATTTCAGACATAGTTAATTATTAGTAATGGATTTCAAAAAGGGTTGCCATGTCTATATTTCATTTATCTTAAACAGAAATATCCACAAACAGTCGAATTCTAATCTTAATTTTCTTTTTTGGTAGTAAAATAGAAAATTTCGTCCACTGTTACACGTTCCTAAATTAGTTTTTTTTTGTTTTCAGTTTGTAAGTTCAGAACCTATCCTGTTGAACAATTTTCAAATAAAATGAAACTAACGGCCCATTCTCACGGAAATGTTTGTAACTCTCATTTTTTATGATAATATACATAAATTGTACATATCTTCCTCTTGAATCACTCTTCCTATTGGTAAGACTGCACTAAAATCCTTCGGGCACTTTCGAAGATTTAAGCGTACAAAAACAAAAACTGACTTCATTGTTAATTGCTTTATTTTTTATTTTATGTTTTTTTATAAGAGCCTGCCAAAGTGACTCTAATCTATCTGATGAAAAGCAAGAATGGAATCCAAGAGTCATGGTCACAATATTCATTGCGAATGCAGACAATACTCATAGAGTATGGTGATCCACAATATGGCAGCCTTGTTAGATGTTTTTTCACGCTCCTGCTAGAACCATTAGAGGCTGGCAGTGTAAGGTCCACACATTTACCACGATAACTAATATTTTGTAGAAGATATATCTGTATCATTTTTTCAATTTTTTATGTAAGTCTTACAATGTTAAAAATGCACTTAAAAATCACATATTTATTTATCTACAGAAACCCATGCTTTGCCGGCACATCATTTGTATATACTACGTATCACTGACACTTTTATTTGAACTTAAATATCAGAAAAAAATATGTCACACCCGTCCGTGGTAAATCCGCAAAGGAACTTGATCCGCTACCAAATGGGGACTTGTAACACAAACGAACAAAATTCCCCGACATTTATTTTATCCCAGCCAAAGGCGATTTTTGCAAATATAGCACCTCTTATAAAATGTTGCCAATTCCAGACAAATGCTCAAGAGACGTCACTAGCAGGGATTCGAAACCTTTCCGCCCTTAAAAGTTTCTTCAGAAATTCCTTTAGAAACTTTGACACTTAAAAATATCCTCCAGAGTCGACTCAACAAAAATATCAATAAAATCATTTTGATTTCATTTTGATAGGATACTGGAAAGTTTAGAAATTCAAACATATTCTTATATCACGTATTTACTTGATGATTTTTAATACTTTTTACTTTCACATTAATGTTTACACTCCAAATATACCCAAGTACTGTTCAATATGAGACGTGAGTTACAAAGGTTCATGAATATTTCTTTTGAACAATTGAATATTGAATTTTGAAAAGACTTAAGACTAAAGTTGCAACTAAAATAGAAAATTTTCAATAATTTAATATGTTATCCCTCACAGACTATCTATTACGAGTGTAATGTTATCTAGAATTTAAACAGTAATGACAAATGGCACAAATGAATCAATTTTAGAAGTCCAATGATTCGTTTTAAGTAGAATTAACACCATTTGCTTTATTTGTCGTGAAGTTAAGAAAATAGATTAAAATATAAACTTTCTATTAATTTTCATCTTATATTAAATAATTGACATAATAGAACTAACTTACACGAAGTCATCACGAATATTGCTAAAAAAAGGAACACAGATACAGTTATCATCATTTCAGCCGAAAGACGTCCACTGCTGGATTTAGGTCTCCTCCAAGGCTCTCCACGACAGCTGATTCTGTACTGTTCAGACCCAACGGTTTCTAGCGACTTTAACCAGATGACCGCACCACTATGAAAGGGATCTACCCAGGTATCGTCTTCCAGATACTGTACTCTTGTTTTATTTATTTTCAAATAACTGCCAGTATTTTCATGAGTCTATGGCATAAAAGGACCGCCTCGATCGGATATCACGGCCTCAAAGAAAACCTGTATTAACCAATGTTTTACGTTTATTTTCATTGAATGAGTAAGGTCAATCAAATAACTGGGAAGTTGAAAATGGAAAAAAAAATAATTATGAGAAAGAATATAAATAAGGAATAAAGAAACAGTGGGCGAGCTACGTTTCGCTCGCTATGTGCTGAAATAACATCACATACCTCGCACAAAAATGATGTCAACTAATTTTTGCGTTCCGTTTCACCAAATCACTGTAATTACCGGCAGCCCAAACCCCTCCACTCTGCTTCTCGTAAGTCCTACGTAAGTATCTCATAAATAAGACAAAAATTTATACGAATACTTCGAAACCAAAGTTATCACGAAAACGATTGCAGATTATCTTCAATGGAATTGAATTTATTCAATCTAAGGGTTTAATATTCTAAAAATAACATCAAAGGACAATCCTACACATGTAAAACGAATTCTATCACCTAGATAAAATTGTTCCAATCATCGAGTACTTTCAACTTGCGTTAAGTGGAGAAAGAAATTATGCTTATCCTAATATATATTGCTTCTGCCAAACTACTTTCACAGTTAGAATGTCAACAAAAAAGAGAGCCACAAATTTGTTGGCAGATGTGATTCTCTTTATTTATTCCATATAACCAATATAGTAATATCCATCTGTAACACAATTTAAAGTATACGTTATACTTACTTCTAAGCAAGAATAACAATCTAAAAGTACACTTTTGAATTTTGTAATTTCTATGTGATTAATATTCTTCATATTTATCTTCATATTTTTTATATCATTTACAACAATCGTGTCTCATATATCCCATAGAGAGCATATGAATCACGATAGTTATCTTAAACATTTATGGCAATGGTCATTGGGAAGTAAATTTACATTCTAAATTTATATAAAAGCATCTCACTAGGCCGCCATAGTGTAAGTTGTCATATTTAATTGTCTGCATTCGTAATGAGTATGGCGACCACCACTCTTGATCTTTTCTATTCATGTCTCCTTTTAGAGCAGATGAGTTGGTCTTTTTCTATCTGGACTAACCCAAGCAAAAAAGACGAAACTAAGTCAGAAATGACATTGTCAACGTTTCACTCACTGTGGTGGTTTTATGAAGATACGTTGACGCCGATAACTATTTATCGTTAAGTTCTACTTACTACATAACTTTAGGCCACCATTTGATGATAACAAAATAAAATAATAAAAAAGCTGTATACGTGAACTTATTACCCGAAAGCAATTTTCAGCTGATATTTAAATTTGTGAATTTCCAATTATGTTGCAATATAATGAAAATTATCGTGCGATCGGACAGTTACTCGTAATACCCTGAAGTGAATCTTTTTTGCGTAAATAAATAAGCGAGTGTATCATCATTAACAACCTTTAATAGTGTACTGCTGGACATAGGCCTTCCATTAGAAAGGAAGTCTCAGCCTAGTATATCGCACTGAATAGATAGGTTGGAATAAGCTTTGCGTCAAGCTTTCCTTACTCTTGTAGTGCTGTGATCCAACGTCATCGGCACTTTCGACACCAATGGTGAATAGAGGTGGTGACGCCCCATATTCATAATCCATTGTACCACAGAAAAGTTTTACATTTTTATATTTTTATAACATTATACTCAGGCATATATTGTTGCAGGAAATAATGGGTTACCTAAAACCTAACAACATCAACAAAAAGAAATTCCCGTAAAATCAAATTCTACATTGAATTCTGGAGACAATCTTTATATATTTCTGTGTGAGTGTGCCCATGGGACGATGCTACTTATCGTGTGGGACATATAAAACTTTACCCTGGAGATTTATGCATTCAAATTGACTACCTACTGCGGGCGGAACTCCCCTAAGATGTATATGTACCTAGATAGATAGTTGTTTTAACATTGTAAGCTTTAAATTATCATATACACGGCGGCATAGCAGTCTATATGCATATGCAGTCCAATATGTCATGTCAGACAGAGATTTATTTGCTCGCTAAGTCCAAATAATTTTATGCATCAAGTATTGGATGAATTTTTCTGTTGACACTGTTTTAGTATATATTCATAAAAATATAACAGTATTGTTATCAATCTGGCGGAACTTACACAAAGCTTGTACTAAGTAGTTTAAAGTCCTCATTAAAATTATAAATATGAAAGTTCGCTGTTCATTATAACCTATGTACGTATAGACGTAAGTATTGTTGCACAGGATTTACATCAAAAGGAATGCAGTTCGGGCAAAGCTGTTTTATCAATAACTTCAAAAAACACATTACCTAACTGGTTGACTTAGCGAAGATAATTGCTTACCCTTTCTCGTTTCTGATCAAAATACCAATACAGTAAACTCAAAAAGAAAAGGAAAGAAGAATGTATTCGAATCAAAATTTGTTAAATAAGAATACCATAGTGAGAACAGAAAGTCAACCTTAAGTGGAACCTTTTAAAGACTAATTTTGTATGAAATTTCTGGAATACTACTTAAGTCGTTTCCTAAGTACCCATAATCACGTTTAAGAATAGCGAATCTCCCATGTTACTGATATTAAAAGCATTACAGCACTATTTCAGATATCTCAAGTATGCCAGATAAAAGAATAAAGTATTTTGTAGTGTCTATAAATTTAATATACTACTTTACTACTTCTCACTATAAGAGCTACATCGAAATCATTTTTAGCTAACTGAATTTCTCAGTCCCTTTCAGCCAATATTCGGAATATAATTCGATTTGAAACTTCATGGCGGCACCGATCGTAATAAATTGAAATATCAGCCGTCGATAACGTGGAACTTGTACAATTTTGTACCAGACCAGTGTCACAATGCTGTAGCTTTAGACTGAGTTTTTCAAAAATCCTAGCTTTTTTGGAAAATATTTAAACAAGTTTTTTATATTTGAAAAAGTATGTTAATTAATTTCAGATGTTTTTAGAGGGCAATGGTTTTCCTCCATCCTCTAACACATAAAGAGAACCTTCTTTTATTTGAATCAATTCAAATTTTCAAGCATTTCTACAATGTCTGTCAATTTCCCATACCACGGCTTTGTCCCCAATTACAAATGAGATTGTAAAATTACCAAATTATAGTCATTCTCTCCCATATGACGGATAGATAGCATAAAACTGTTCTGAAAATATATTATCACCACCCATTGAAGTCATTCATCTATTGTTTTATTAAACAGTTAAATTTGAACACCAATACACATGCGTTCATTAAATAATTAGTATGAATGCAACTATAAATGTTCAGTGAAACATATCCACAGTTAATCTGAAACAATACAAGCATTAGCCACAGTGCGGTGGGTATTAATTCCATTAGAAGCTTGTTATAATACAGGCTTTACGTTGTATATAGACATAGTAATAAAATGGATCTTATTTGATTCAGTAGTTACTCAAAAAATCATATGACGTTTATATTTGATTCGATTGATGAAATCAAATACAAGGAAAAATTAATTACTTTCAAAAACCGCTCAAAATATAGTAATATCAGTTCTCTGTTAGACATAGGTTTTTCTCAATGTGCAACCATAAACCAAAGCATAAGCTGAATGTATAAATTATCGATATTTTGTCACGGGGTTCGTTTAGGAAAATTTATTAACAATGCTTTTAATTAAATTTCTCATTCTTCGTTGTCATTGTCAAATTCAAACGGAAAATAAACAACAATCTTTTATTTACAAATAATCTAATACGACTTTTAGCTTTCCCATTAGTTTAACTAAACCTTTAAGCCTTTTTGCTCCATCACTTTTGTATTTTATGGAGTCAGAGGTTTACATTGCTTGTCTTAGTTAATTTTTTTCGTATTTTTAAAAAAAGACATTTTATTTCAACATTTTTGTTATAAACGAAAATATTTGACCAAGTTTTTAATTATATTCTGATAACAGCATTCGAAAATGACATTAAGCACACGTAGATTGTCATTCCACAGCTTGGATATTCGAATATTCGGAAGTCTAATATACGTCAGTGTACGTCCACTTCATTTCAGCGAGCAGAGGTAACGCGCTTACCAATTTATAGTGATTGGCATTGATCGAATATTCATACCCCGAGCGCCGTTCTTCGTGAGTTTGTATGCAGTATATTGAATGTTTGGACATGTTAAACAGACGAGTAACAAATGAATGATAAAAATAATTAGGTAAGATTTGTTGAATGGTGTTATGGTCTAAGTTATTACTTCGTCACTTCCTACTGCGCTAAGTACTTTGTGTGATCATAAAATTATTGTTCTGAGTATGAACGTTCCATGTGTCCGTTTCATATTTTTTTAAGTCTACTGCGATACTAGATATATTTCTAGTGGGAAAGTTACTTTGTAAATTAAAAAAAAATGAGACACCTGTCTATAGGCGAGCTCGTGCGGATAGATCCCGAAAGACGTGTTCTAATCAAATTAGCAGTGTGTTTAAGCAGGTCTTCATCAAAAGCAGCCGTAAGGAGCGAGCGTGTGTTAAAGGCTTAGTGAGGAATAAGTGCTAGCTGGATATCAGGATCATGAAAATTTATGTTTTATCGTCTCTGCCTACCCCGGACGGGATTGACGCGTAAGTATTTGTAAGTGCACATGTAGGAATATTGTGTACCAAGCTTACTTTTACTCGTATGCAAAACATTTTTGGAGATTCATATCAAAATATATATTATATTTGATATTCTGTGTTTTTGTTGATCATACTGTACCTGAACTCCATTAGCTCTTCTTGTTTAATATCCCAGAATTCTCAATAGTATTAGTTTTATTTTAATTAAAACTTCCTACTTTAAATATACCAAAGTTACCTAAAAGTACTTTGCAGCAAGTTCCTGAACAAAGACTAAAGTTAAAACTTCTCAAGATCTATGCTACATATATTAAATATATGTTTCTATGTGTTTTACATAACGAATGATCTTTATTTACCGTTCGTATGAAAATGCCTCAACGTACGTCATATTTTGAGTTATCGTGAAGTTCTGGTGTATTCTCACCTGGTTCAAGAAATTAGAAGTTTAAATATAAAAATAAAAGATAAACTGCAAAATAAAATAGACTATTGAGTGAGTAATCGTAAGGTTATTTATCTATCAGCACAGATAGTGACTGCATTCTTATACTGTTGTAAAATAGCCAGTTTTCTATTTACTTTCTAATACGCCATGGTCTTCTGGTCATCCTTGGAGATAAAATGATATCTATTTACTTAACTACGGTAGTACGGTTGAACGAATAGAAATGAAAATTTGGTACAAATGTTTTGGTACAAAGTTTTTTCATGCTTTAACCACTCAAACGATCATAATAATATTTTGCATTCAGGTTGTCACAAGTCCTCAGAATCAGCAACAATTGATAAAGGGCTCCAGTAATGTTGCTTACTCGGTAAAAAGTTAACAAAAAATTGCAGTTTTCTAACAGACCCTTACTCCAGTCGAACCTGCCCATTTTGACTGAAGCTGACGTCCACAGCTCTCTGACCATCAGGTCAACTATTTATTACTGTGCCGCCTAAACATAAAAAAAAATTGTTTAATAACCTAGCTTTGAAGGTGACAAATTAAGTATGTCTACATGCAGCATGATACAACACCGTACAAACACCGTACAAAACCGTATGTACAGGATTCCTGCAGAACAGAATTTCTGTTTAAATTATGTTTATTCGTGTATATAAAATGGGGGTTTACTATTTTCAGGGTTTATTTATGTGTGTATTTGAGTTTCATTAATCCATAATAATATCTTAGAATAACTGAACAGATTTGGATATACTAACCAGTATCTTTATAATCTTTAGAGTGATTAAGCGACGTTTACAATATTAACGATGCAAAAAAAATTGGCAAACCACATCATTTACTGTTAATCAGTGGAGAATTTGGGTGACGTAATTGTAGCGCTATCTGCCTAATTGTAAACTAAATTAATCCAGTCAGTGATTGACTGAGTCACATACAATGCCATCAAAGCCAGTTTTCAAATACCATAAGGAAATCGTTCGCGAAAAACAATAATGCCACGTTCACGGAATGTTACAGTGAATCAAAAAATTCAAGTTGCCTAACCCACATACAGTTCAAGCACTTGATTGATTAATGAAACGAGTTCATTATACGTTGATAATTAATTAAAATCGGCAACAGTTCGATAAACAAACAAAGCCAAGTTATTAAGAGAACCATTCGCAAGTTCAACTGATTCTGAAGGCACGGCGCCAGCGCCTTTATTGCTCTGCCATTACTCGATAATATAAGGATACATGCATATTGGTTCAATGACTTGAATGAAATGGAATAAACTCATTATTTTACAAATTAACATCATCTACAGCCTTTAATAGCACCTCTCTTTAGTGTGGAGGTTTTGGTCTACTATATTATGCGGGCCAGACGAGTAGGCATAGGATTTATTTCAAGTCATCTGTCGGACGTCTAATTCTGTTCTCGAGCGTGGCGTTCGACGATCGATACCGTGTTGCGCCTAAGGGTCGTGACTCAAGAGGAAGTGAGTTGTGGCGACGTGCTATTGGTGCATTGAACGGTGGTGGTGGTTATTGAACATCACCAACGCATTCAATAGTCTTCCATGTAGTTGTATTAGGGCAGCATTCTATTACCACAGGGTACCAGAGTAACTAAAGGCGGTTTGTGGCAAATTATTTAGAGGAGTGCATCATCATGTGCGAGGACCGAGATCATGTCGTACGATGTTCTACAGGTATCTGCCCTTGGACAAGTCCTATAGAACGTGAGCTATGGCGGGGTCCTTCGAAGTTATGTTCTCCCCGGACTGGGCATACCAGTATCTCTCTGATGGTCAGGCGCATTGGGTTTACGAGTGACCCTAGATAAGATGGAAGCATTTTTGTTCCATGGGCCCCGTTGTGGCCCATCCTTCGGCGCCTTCATCTTGGTCAATTCGGTCCTCATAGCAATTCAGACCCTGATAAAAAATCTGGGCCTGATCCTTGACAGGAGGTGGCTACCAGTGCCTCATACCAATCTGAATGGAACCGCTAGTGATCGGAACGGGTTTTTCCCTCCAGCTGCGCGGAGGCGACGTTCGTGTGTGGCATGCACCGCCTTAATAGAGAGGTCCTTCGACGGTCGTACCACGGACAGGTGCTAGGAGAGGACTGGATGTTGTAATAACAGCAACATTTCAAATTTATACCAATTAACCTACCGTACCTACTTTCGGCACTACTTTCACATTTGCAAATACTATCTTATGTATACTCATTTATATAGTGGATACTTAAAAAAAGTAAAAAGATTTAATTATGTCCACGCAATGTAAACACGACCTTACATTGTTCTGGGTATGCCAACGTCGTAAACAGTGAAAACTCAGAACTTCCAATTGAATTGAAATTTTATTCGTAACGAAACGATTTTAAACATATTTAAAGGTATCAGTGTGCATTGAAAACTCTTACAATACAACGGGACATTCAAGAATATTAATTCGAGTAAAATATCAAGTAATTTTATCAAAATCTAATTCCAAGTTAAGACTCGGGTGCTTTTTTTTTTTTTTTTTTTTTTTTTTTTTTCTTTTTATCTGCCACTTGGCGATCTGTGTTAACACAATGAGCCAATCATCTGGTATTCAATCTAGTAATTGTCTATAGCAGTAAGAGTATCCTTCAGATTCCCCAACCAAATCTTGTAGTCAGTTTAGGCACATCATGCCGCTTTAATCGATCGTGCGATACACTGCCTGTACCTTGCAGTCCTGAGGCCAACTCATTTACGTGAGTGGATATTCTGATTTGATAGCTTCTACTGTACTCAGTGACCTCTTGTTTAACTGTTCTGATATTCAAATCTGTGTGTATATGTTTGTTGCTCACGTAATACGGTATATTTAGCATGGCTCTTAGCGTTTTGCTTTGAAATCTCTCGAGAATCTCGATATTACTATTGCTAGCAGTTCCCCACAATTGAATACCATAAGTCCATATGGGTTTCAGTATGGTCTTATATATTGCTATTTTGCTTTCAGGTGTCAGGCTTGACTTACGACCTATCAGCCAGTACATAGATCTCACTCTCATGTCCAACTGTTTTCGTTTGGTCCATATGTGTTTTCTCCAGGTTAACCGACGATCAAGATGCATCCCGAGGTATTTAGCGTCTTCAGCTTGAGGAATCTCTCTGTTGCAGAGTTTTATAGGCGGACAGGTTGGTTTTCTCAGGGTGAATGTTACATGGATAGATTTACTTTGATTTGCCTTAATGCGCCATTTATCCAGCCACTCCTCTACCCTGCGGACGTGGGCCTGTAGTTTCACTGATGCTATTACTGGGTTCTCACTAACTGATAGTATGGCTGTATCATCTGCGTATGTGGCAGTTATAGTGTCATCTTGTGTCGGTAAATCAGCAGTGTACAGGAGATAAAGGATGGGGCCCAATATGCTTCCTTGTGGTACTCCTGAAAGTATTTTCTTCAAGGGAGCAGTATCATTGTTGTATTTCACCTCAAAGCATCTCCCGCTCAGGTATGATATCAGCAATTGGTAGAAAGAATGAGGTAGCAGTTGTTTGATTTTGAAAAGAAGCCCGTCATGCCACACTCTGTCAAAGGCTTGGCTGATGTCTAAAAATACGGCAGAGCAGAATTGTTTATTCTCCAACGCCAAACTTATGGTGTTTGTTACACGGTGGACCTGTTCAATGGTTCCATGCTTCTCTCGGAAGCCAAACTGGTGAAGAGGTATGACTGCTGGTAAATATGCACGTATCCTATTCAGTAATATTTTCTCTAGTAATTTAGCCAATACACAGAGAAGACTTATCGGTCTGTACGAACTAGCTTCTTGTAGTGGTTTGCTCGGTTTAGGTATCATTATAACTTGTGCTATTTTCCATTGAGCGGGATATACATGAAGTCGTATACAAGCATTAAAAATTGCTGTAATGTGGATTATGCCCTTTTGAGGAAGTTGTTTTATTAGCCGCGCGTCTATTTGATCGTATCCGGGCGCTTTACCTTCCTGTAAATTTAATATCTCTCTCTGAACTTCCCTGGGACTGGCACTTTGCAATGGCAAGCACATTTGCATTGGTGCTTTAAGGTATTCGTTGACCTTTTTGTCATGTTCAGGATACTTACTAGGGAGCGGTTTAAACACAGATTGCAAGTACTCCGCGTACACCTGAGCCTTTTCAAGATCTGTTCTGGCCCACTTACCTTCAGCTGTTTTTATAGGTGGAATATGTGCTATAGGTCTTTTAAGCTTTTTTGTTAATTTCCACAGACAGTAGTTAGTGTCCGCATATGGAGTTAGATTAGCCAGCTGATTTTGCAAGCGTTCGTTGTTTGCCTGGCAAATCATGCGTTTGAGATCGTCTGATGCCTTGTTGAAGGCTTTCTTATCCTGAGGGTATTTTGTGGTATGCCATATTTTCCGCAGTTTTCGTCTTTCGTGTACTTTATTTTTAATTATTTTGGAATAGGATGAATTGCAAGTGATTTTTGGTTTTACTAGTGGTGTTGAGTCCTTGGCTGCTTGGTGTATAAGTTTGTTAAATGATTCAATAGCTGATTCAACGTTGACCACACTATGCAATGGTGAGTTCAGATTAATGGACTTCGTTATTTTAGCCTTATAGTTATCCCAGTTAGTCTTATGGTTGTAAAGTCTCTGGGGATACTCGATCGGCATAGCATTGCATTGGACATTGATTATAACCGGTGTATGATCAGATGAAAGATCAATACATTCCTCGATACTTATGAAACTTTGTGAGATATTTTTTATCATAAAGAAGTCCAGTAAGTCCGGTACTTTATTTGCGTCTGTCGGCCAGTATGTGGGTGCACCGTGTGAAGCACAGTGGAGGTTTAAATCTTTCATAGCTACATATAGCTGTCGGCCTCGTGAAGTCGTTAATCTGGAACCCCAAAACATATGTTTTGCGTTCCAATCACCACCGCAAACATATCTATTACCGAGTGTTTTAAAGAATGTTGTGAAATCATTCGTTGTAGTAGCGTGCTTTGGTGGACAATAGATTGCAGATAGTGTCGTTTCAACTTTATCGTCTTGGATTCTGACTGAAGTAGCCTGTATCTTTTCAGTTTGGTATTCCTCAAAAGGATGATGTTTGAGGTTTTCCTTAATGAGTACAGCTGTTCCTCCATGAGAGTTACCTGACGGGTGATTTGTACTATAAACTTTGTAGTTCTGAAGTCTAAAATTAGTTTTTGTTGTAAACCGTGTTTCTGAGATCAAAGCCACGTCGACTCGTTCAGTCCTTAGGAATAGTTCAAGTTCTTGTCTGCGCTCTGTCAGGCCGTTGGCGTTCCACGTAATTATTCTCAAGTTTAGGGGTGTTTAATAAGACTTGTGACTAGCTGAATCATGCGATCCATCATGTTGTCCAACATAATATTCATTATGTTCTGGAATTTGTCAAACATAACATCTAGTACCTCCACAAAATTGTTTGGATCCTTGATGTCAGTTTTTGTTTTTGTTGCTTGTGCATATGTCAAGTTGTTTTTAGTTAGCGTGTCTTTTTTGTTTTGATTGTCATTTTGTCTAGTTATACCTGAGTAATGGCTGGCTTGCTGTTTAATTTCTCTTTCTGTTTCTTTTTTCCTTTCTGTTTTATTTTTCAGGATTAAGTCCCTATATTGCTTATATTTTGTGCAACCTTTATAGCTTGCTGGATGTTTTTCTTGGCAATTGGCACACGTTGCATCAGTATCCGGTTTTTTTAGGCAGCTTGTTGTAGGATGGTCTTCGCCACACTTAACGCATCTGAAAGGTCTGTTACATTGGTTTTTAGCATGTCCAAATCTCTGGCATCTTTTACACTGCAAGATGTCCATTTTTTTGTATGGTGCCTCAAATAAAATTTTGGTGTGGTTTAAATTTTTTATGTCGAAGATTTCTTTGTTGTTGTGTTTTGGTTCTAAGTCCACGTAAAAAAGTGGCATTGGTTGCTTTGAGCTTCTATGTTTTACATTTGTAATGTGTCTAACTACATGGCCCAGTTCGGCAAGTTCTTTCTTTATTAGTTCAGTGTCTTCCGAACAGTGAAGACCACGTAGGACTACACGATAAGCTCTCTCGCTTTTTAGTTTGTAAGTGTAGTGGCTAATGTCTTTCTCTATAAAATTAGTTCTTATGCTTTTATACGTGTCTACATCCAGTGGCATTAACTTTACTATATGACCGGATCTTAAGGTCGTCATGGTATATTTGTTGGTATCAGTAATTATTGAAAGGAGTTCCTTTAATTTCTTTATGTCCAAGACTCCTGTTACAAATATAGGCTCTGGTTTCGGTGGTTTAGGCTCTATGTTCTGCTTAGAAGGTTCATTATTATCGTCAGTTTCCAATAATTGGAATCTATTTTGTGTTCTAACAGTATATGCTGTTTTCATTAATTTATTTTTGTTCATTGTGCTAGGACTTAATTCAGCTTTCCTTTTAACGGGTATTTGATCGTTTTGCCACGGTTTGTGAGTTTGTTTGTTGTTTTTGTTTAGTGTCATGCTTTCAGCGTTCATTTCAGTATTAGTAGCTGTTAAATTTCCAAGTGAGTGACTCCTTGAATGTTTAAATATACTTTCTTGAAGCGTTTGCTGTACGTAGTTTGGAATTTTGTTTTTTTTAATCTCATTCATTTTGTTCCCACGAGATGGGTCGATATAAAAGGTCTCTTGGGGGGTGACGCCCTTTCCTCCAAGAAGGCAAATTTCAACGACGTTTGCCAGGTCCGCCGAGGTTGGCGCTTGAGACTGATCTCCCATCAGCCATGCATTCCTTTGGCACGTATCCCACCGTGGAATTGAGGTAATTGTTTTATGGAGGTTGTCTTCCTCTTAGTCCAGACAATTAAGCCAAGACTCCCGACTGCTCCTTAGCAGTTGCGAGCGTGGGTATTCATTTCCTAATATCCACATCTGACCGGCTTGTTAAGCCAGAGTTGTCGGGTTATTTAACCGCCGCCCGAGGCTCGGCGTTGGGGTTCGTTTTGCACCACCCGGGGAGCACGTGTAGGGTATTGGTTTGGTAATTTCCTACGGACGCGAACCACTCCACCCCCCAAACTCGGGTGCTCCCGCAATTAAAACGTGGCTATAGAGAAACTTTTATAATTTGGTAAATTATTTTTTTATTGCAGTAAGAAGTTTGGCTTTGTGTATTAAACAAGGACGGACTGTATTGATCTTAGCCATGTTGTGACGTGAGCCGACTTTCGTTCGCCTAAGTGGATTAAATACTAATTAAACTTTCATTATTAAAATGTTTTTTTCCTTATATTTTTTTTATTTATCTCGGAAAGGTAACGTCTCGTAAAGTGGACTTTTTGTTGGTGGTTGAATTTTTTTTTTGTTCGATACTGTGCGGTGTGTGTTTCAAAAACTATTTAATGAACAAAGACCACTCATAGTTTTGAAAAAAATTAATATGAATTTTTCGTTGAGCAGCTGATAATAACCACCTATCGCCGTCCACTGCTGAATGAAGGTCTCCCCCAAGGAACGCCAACCATCTCGGTCTTGGGCAATTCGCATCCATCCGCTGCCAGCCACCTTATTCAAGTCGTCGTTTCATCGTGTCGCAGTGCCGCCTCCACTACATGAGAATCAGTATGCTGAAGTGGAAGTGTTCCGGCCATGTCTCCAGACAAACCGATGGTCGCTGGAGCCGAAGTGTACTAGAGTGGATACCACGATTGGTCAAACGTAGAGTAGCTGATAACCTTTTGATAGCTTTGATTTTCTTTCCTTAAAGTTTCAAAGTATTCAATAATATTTTTTGTAGTTTCCACGTAAATAAACTTACTATACTTTACAAGTTTTAATTAAACTATTAAAGCTGTTCGAATATCAGAACTAGAATAACAGAAATTGAACATCACTGGTGATTCTTTTTATTTTTCATTTTAAGAGCCCGACAAAGTGACTCTACTCTGCCTGACGGAAAGCATGAATAAAATCCAAAAGTTGTAGTCACCATACTCATTGCGAATGCTAACAATGTAGTATGGTGACCCACACTATAGTGGCCTATTAAGATGCTGTTTCACGCCTCACTTGGAAACGTAAAAGGCATGACAGTCATCGTTGCATAGTATATTTATATTATTATACACACTTACCACGACAACTATCACCCCTGCACCAATGGGTCTCTGGTCTTGCACTCACCAACGAAATACGACAACACGGATGCTATCGCTTTAGGTTGACCTGTAGGAGGGTACAACTGCCGCGATCGAGCCGGCCCCTTCATACTGAAATCAGCGTGGCTCTACTACTTAGTGATGTATAGTTTTATTCGTTTAGAAGGTCTTGGAGACCCTTTGAACCTTATAATATAACTCTGGAAACCTTATACAGCTACGTATTTTAATTTAAAGAACTTCTTAACCATACCTTTTTTTGGTTATAGTATGAAAAATCTCTTCAGATCTCCGACTAAGCCTCGTGGTATTTCCAATAACAATCTTCCTAACAGCTGACCTTGATGCCCTTCTCTGGGGAGGACTCGGATCAACATAAATTAAAAAAAATGTACAGAAAATTTCTTTTCATCTTAATATACTCGTACCTACAAAAAAGTAATCGAACATTTCTCACTTAAAATCGTTATATTTGTTTACATATTTCCTACAAAGTCCTACACACGAGAGTAATCACAAAACCATTCCGTATAAAACAAAATAAATATAAAAAAGTGCTAACTGGAATTTCGTGGGCATTGAAAAATATGTAAAAGAGCTTCGTGGGCTTTAGACCATCGAACGGTGCGTAAATTAGGCTCCTATATCCATTTCATTGCGGCCAGAGTCCAGTGGAGGTGGATGATAGATCGGAGGGTCGCGCCCTGTCCCTCCACCCACCATTTGCAAATTGTCGAACTGCGGAGTAGAACAGCCATATCATATGTTTCGATAAACCGACCTAATTCATTTCCCTTAAGGTTTATTTACAATGTTGAGAATCTATTTAAAATGTCTTACGTTACTGTAACAACCAATTTGTATTTCAGTTTCTATTGCGTGTATTTAAAAACAAATCAATAGATGTGTGGTGTGATGATAAATGGCTATATGTAGGGGGTTTTGCGCGAGAAGCAAAATGATTTGCACTCGATTAGGTTCAGTGAAAGAATGTAATAAAATTGTTACGGTACAACATAGGTGTTAAGATTGCATCATTATTACTAATGCAAATCACACGATGTTTTTACAATGAAATTAGGTCGCCGTCAGTGACCGCCATAGATGTAAGCACGATGATCATGTTTCAATGTGACACTCCCTTGTCCCCATGATAGAAGGAAACTCGTTCAGCTACAGGTAACCTCAACACGGGGAAAATACCATCAAAGACCAACGTAACACCGCTTTTCTGCGAGACTGTGGTTTCTTTTTTTTCAAGTTCTTGTGCATGCAGTGATTAAGAATCACTTAAGAAGAGCCACGTTTTAATGTTTTATCTTTCTTCTTCTCATCTTTTATTACCCACCCTGAGAGGTTCTTGCATTGTTTGCACGCGATCACGAGAACATTTATCTAGCTTTGCATATTTACTGGCTGTTACTTTATGAAAAACCCTTCTATTTCGCATTTTCCCCCGATCATTCGTTGCGGTAAATTTTGACAGCCCATAAAATGCAAATCGATTCATCCTCGCCGCTGTGAGCTGTGACCACGGAGGTCGTGATGGACTTCATCAGATATGCCTAAACTTTCGATATTTATTTATTTTTCTTTGACACTTCATTTAAGAATATGTGATTTTGTATTGCGTAGTTTGTTCTGTTAGTCATCTATCCATGGTTTAAACAGAGATGGTGACCCTTTGTATTCTTAATCCGTCAACACACCGAGATATTTTACATTATTACTGAACTTATGATGTCGGTATCTTAGTGATCTCACAGATTACCGGATAGTAGAGGGTTACATCCCTGTCTCTGTCAGCAACATCAAGTAAAGAAAAGAAATTGAATTTCGGCTTAGTTCTGTACCCAGTTTGAAGCTATATTTTGTGAGTTTTACCACATTTTAGTGATTTGTATTCAATGTAATAAACAAAATGTGGATTTATAATTTAAAATACATGCTTATCAAATATATAATACATTTTCTACGGCAATACTCTGGTATTTCTGATTGAATAGGTATAAGAGTACGTTGAAACGTCTTACAATTGAGCTGATCTGATGAAAATAAAAAAAAATAAAAATTTTCAAGTGTTCGTTCTTGAAGAGTGTTCCTACGAGCACTACCAAACGGTGCCATCTCGTCCGTTTCTCTGCAGAACAAAACGTGCTGGTCTTGGAAGGCATACACACAACTAAACAACACACACATAAACACTCACAAACTAAACAGTTAGGTTCTTTCTTCCTGTACAAATCAGTCAAAACCTAGAACTACAAGCACACGTGTTTCCCTTCCACTATGAACCCGAGTCACTTAAACAGGGCGTAAAAAGTATCTCACTGGGCCACAGTAGTGTGAGCCTCCATATTTCATTGTGACACTATTCAGACTTTTCATCAGGCCGAGTAGAGTTAATTTAGCAGACTCTAAATTAAAAAAAGAACCATCCAATTCATAATACTTAATATTTTGAATTTAGAAATACATTTTAATTCAACATGTATGCCTACCTGAGAGTTGATAGCTGAAACCCACCCTAGAGTTAAGTCCACAGTTGTAAGAATTATTTTATGCATGAAACGCATATTAAAATGAGCGGTGATATATTATTCAAATATTCATTTGCATATTTTGCTATAAAGTTATCGATGCGGCAATTAAGTTAAAACCATATGCCGTATTTAGTTAGTGTTTTTACTGTATAAAGTGGTCAACTAGACGGGTCACTTATGGAATATATACACAGTCACCCATGGACAACGGTTGCTCTACTCAAGAGTTTTAACAGTTGGACAGTTTACAGATAACTATACTACACGGTTAACAGATCTGTATGGAGTTTAAGTACAGAGGTATATCATCATCATCATCAACAGCTTTTTACAGTCCACTGCTGGACATAGGCCTTTCCTTAGCAAGGAGGTTTTGGCCTACTATAGCACCTTGGCCAGACGGGTTGGAATAGGATTTGTTTGAGGTTTTCCTTCTCTTTGTAATGATGTTGTCTTGTATACTTTTTTCCTTAGTCGGTTTTTACGACACCCACGGGATGAATAGGGGTGGTAACACTGTGTATTCCTAGTCCGTCACCACACGGACAAGACAGAGGTATATGCTAGAGTGGGATACAACAACAAGATATCTAATTTTTTCTTAAAAGAAAACGAAAAAAGGTCAGTTTCATTTTAAATACAAAAAGTTTTTCATTGGTGAAAAACAGCATTCACTATTTTGTGGCAAGCCTACCCATGTTTTTCATCCTCAAATTGATAGAAAGAACGGGTAGACACATTGCCAAGTGTAATTTAACTTCCACTTAAGTAAGGGAAACCCTATTACTGTTAGCAGATTACTTATATTTCTAAACAAACATACCTGCACGGGCCAACGACTGTACGTGTTGATTTTATAGGCATATGATTTTTATATCTAGTGTAACAAATAGCGTTAAATCAAGTTACGCCTATCACAATAGCAAGTTGTGTACACGACCCGTACGATACCTTTATATTTCTATTTACTCGCATAATAGGCTAGATGACACCTTAGTCAAATTAGTTACTTTTTATCATCTGTCAAAACGACAATTTTGTATGAAAAATGTACTAAATACAAAATTGTGGCGTCACTATTTCTGACTACTCAATTGAACAATATACATATTTCACTGCATGTTTGATTGAAAGTCGTAATAATAATAAAAAGCTATGGTAATTGCATTTTCTAAGATGTTTCACGATATTAGTTTTAATGAAGTGGACATTGGTATTTATTTACGATACAGTCATCTACCTAATTAACTTTGATAATTGTTACACTTAAAATATTGTTTAATAAAATGATATAATAAGTATTTGCATTTATTTGAATAGTACTCTTGCGGACAACGAACTGATTCAGACCAACCACGCTACTTACAACCTAAAGTTATATCGTAAAGTTTGGAAGTTCGAGTTCCAGCTCTTCCAAGGTTATATTATCACTAAGTGGCGCCTAAATGGTCATGAAGATAGTCTCATAGTCTGCGTAGAGATGTCTTATCGCATCTCAACGCAGACCTCAAGTCATACAAAGACTTTTAAATGATAAACACGTTTTAGTTACCAATCCTTTTAACGCTGAAGTTTCTATTCACTTATAATTAGGCTTATCATTTAGAGCGGTATAATTATTTGACAGAGTGTCAGTGGTATTAACGTATTGATACTAACTTCGTACGGTATCTATTGCTACTAGTATATAAAACTATGTTAAATCAATAAGACAGAGATATATAGCAGTTTTTTTTAAGAGCCTGCCACAGTGACTGTCTGATGGAAAGCATGAATAGAATCCAAAGAGTTGTGGTCACCACACTCATTGCAAATGCTGACAATGCAATATGGTGACCCACAAAATGGTGGCCTATTAAGATGCTTTTGTACGCTTCACTTGTGGACGTAAAAGGCATGACAGTCATCATAGCATTGTATTGTACACACTTACCACGACAACTGTCATCCCTGCGTCAATGGGTCTCTGATCTCGCACTCACCACTGAAATATGACAGCACGGATGCTATCGCTTTAGGTTGACCTGTAGGAGGGTACAACTGCCCCGATCGAGCCGGCCCCTTCATACTGAAATCAGCGTGACATTAATATTACTACTTAACATTAAAGAGGATATTGTTTAGATAACTTTTGTGGCTTGAGTGTAATTCATTTAAATCTGCAGGGTTATAGTATAGGATGAGCCAAGAACTCTTTAACATTTGAATCTAACATCCCGCGCAAACATGTTACGAGAGTTCTTGGGACCGATGCTACTGGAATTTGCTGACTACAATCGTAATACATGGTTGCAATAAGATGGAGCCACTTGTCACGCATCGAATGAGTCCCTGCCGGTGGTCAAAGACATGTTTCCGGAAAAGCTGATTTCCAGACGAGGCGACATTCCATGGACACCCACAAGTCCAGATCTATCCCCAGTTGATTTTTTTATGGAGTTATTTAAAGAATCGTGTCTACATCAATAAACCAAATACACTATGTCAACTAAAAATAAAAAATCAGCGGACAGATGTCGACGATCTCGCGGTCTCTTTGCCGACATGTATATGAAAATTGCGGTGCTCGCTTAGAAGAGTGCAAACGTCGAAACGGTAGTCATTTAGACGATGTAATTTTTAAGAAATATACTCCAACTTTCTCATTAATAAACAATTTTTATGATATATCACATGATTTTTTTTGGTACGATTTTTTCAAATGTCAAGTAATTTGTGGCCCAACCTATATTACGTTGGGTATACAATATGAGATAACAATTTGAGATGACATTTATTTTTCTGACACTGGCTACTGATACTAGAGCTTAAGAAAGAAAAAATAAACGAAACAAGAAACAAAACAAAAGAACTAGAAAAAAGAAAACTTGCATTTACACATAGGTTTTCCCAGTGTTATTTAAAATCAAAAGCTTTTGGAACTACATGGAATTCTAAATTCCTGTCTTACGATTTGTCGTTGAAAAAAGAAAAAATATGACGAAATCATTGTTTTCTCTATAAGTTTGTATAACATTGAAATAAAGTTTTATTATAATGTGTTATCTATATACATATTAATACGTGATGCAAAAACTTTGGACCCCTTTTTTCGAAAATTACGCGGACGCAGAAGCATAAAATTTGGCACACTTATAGTTTATGTGTAGGAGAAGTGCAGAACGCTAATATTTTTCAATAATAATGCTTATAAAGTACATTAAATCAATAAATAAAACATTACACACACTACCATGCATTTCACACACACATACATACAGAAGTATTTGTACACGCATACATACTTTGCGGTCAAAGTTTTTCTTTTGTTTTCTATTTTGTCCATAGACACAGAGTACTGACATAGACATATCAAAAAAAAAGTTTTATTTGCCTCATTTAATATAAAAAAAGATTTTAATAATAATGCATAAAAAGTACATTAAATCAATAAATAAAACATTACACAACCAGCATGCATTTGACACACACGTACACAAGTATTTGTACACGTATAAATACTCTGTGGTCAAACTGTTTCTTTTGTTTATTATACACATAGTTGAATGTCAAACAGAAAAGTTTGTTTACTGTGGTTTTATTGAATGTCAAACAGAAAAGTTTTATTTGACGAATACTACATGAAATACTGAGCGCTTATACAAATTTATGTAATATATATAAGTTATGTAGCAGTAATATACATTTAAATGTACACGGACTGTCATTACATGCATAAAGAAAGTTCTGCAGCAGCAATCTGCAACAACATCCAGGTACAAAAAAAAAATAATTTGCTATTGCTGGTTCAAAGCAATTAGTTTACGATTTCAGTAATTGCATATACTTCAGGATAAATAAGTGATTTTGAGAGATACGTACATTTAAATGTGCACGAATTATCAGAATTAACAACATCATCCTGTATGATAAAGTAGAGTAAAAACTTTTTCTCTTCTTGATTTCAGTTTTTTAATGAAAGAACTTTAATTATGCCTCGACATAGAACATTAACGGGTCGGAGTGAGAGACAAAGAAGAAGGAATATTTCTCTAAGAAGAAGGAATAATTCCCCATCAGTAGTATTCGATAGTAATATGATTTTGAGAGATACATTTAAATGTGCTCTAAATGTCATTCCAAATTTGTTTTCAAGTTATGATTGTGGATTAATGGATTTAGAGTGCAGAGTTTGCAATGCAAACATTTTGAATCTAAAGTGACTTTAGGCAACCGAACTGCATTCACTTCATATTGTAACAAGGATAAAGCAATATTACCATCCTTAAGTCAAAATGAATATTTTAAATCATTGTATGATGGACTTACTTCAAATAAACCTTCAATAAAAAGTAAATCAAAAAATTATTTTGAAAATATTAGGCAATATAATTCATGTTTTGCTATGGTTAGCTCAGAAGCCAAAGTTGCTGAGGCAGTTACAAGTGGAGTGTATCATTTCAAAATACATAATGTTTTTATCACAGATCAGGCCCAATCCCTGCCGCATATGGTCACCCACCATGTTATGCACAATTATATTTTTGTGACGTTGACACTGCTATTAATTATAGATTACAAGAACGTATTAATTAAACATGTAACAACGACATAATGCGTGAAATTTCACTGGTATTGGAACGCAGTAATCCTTTTGTGCGGTCATTCATTGCAATGAAAGATCAGAGAGAGAGAAATCAGAGAGTCGAAAATCAAAATAAAGATATTTATATGCTCATTAAAGTAAATCATGATTTAGATCTACGCCAATTCAATGATGCAGTTCGAACTGATGTAGCAGTAATATTTAGTACAGTTGATAGTGAGCCACCTTTTGAACGAAATATGATTTGTTTTTCAAAATTTAATGGTATAATTATGAATATCTCAGTTTTGGACTCATCATTAGACCCTTTAGCGTACCTACTACTTTTTCCAACGGTGATACTGGGTGGCATGTCAATATTGCTCATAATACGCCAACTACATCAAGGACATTTAGCAAACGATGAAAGAGTTTTTACAAAAACCATTATTTTCAGAGAAGTTTTAAATCATTAATTAAATTATTGCAATATGCGATAAAAAATACTCTAAATGGATAGTATTTTTAACGCATTATTTTTTTGTTTTGCATCCTCTTATAGTATTTTTTGTTCTAATAAATATTTTTTAAATAGGTATTCGATATTTTACTTCTTTTTAATTTCATATAATTTGTTCGAAAAAGAAATTGGCAAATAAAATTTTTGGTCAAATCTGTGGTTATAGTAGTTTAGTTTTCGACAGTAGAACCTTAATCATGTTTGAATATTATATTCTAATCATGTATATATATTAAGTCACTTACAATTTAAATTTATTATAGTCGAATTTCGACCACTGGGCGACCACTAATTTTATTTAAATATTTGTACATGATTAATAATAAAAAACTAAAATGTTGGCTAGCTAATTTTATGCTGTTGGTTTTTCATGACGGTGTACGCGCACATTGTAAAAATTTACTCTCATCATTTTTCCCTAACGTGCTAACAGAAGTATAACTTAAAAAAGGTTTTAGTAAAACTATTTGTAATTACAGACCAATATTTATAATATCAAGAGTCGATAAAATAGTGGAGTAACATATAGATAGTGAGTTAAATAAGTCGTAATCTCTCACTTGACTTCTTCTTACCACGGTTTCTTATTATTTAACAACTATTACCGTTTTACAAAAGTCATTAGTACAAGATTTCTGCATAGAAACTGTAACAAAATTGGCCACAGATTCTTAAGTAAGTACCGAAATAATCGTTGCTGATTGGTGGCTAAATGTGAAGTCATGAAATTTTGGACTGCTCGAGTGAGGTCGTGATTTAGAAGTAAATCCCAGCTCAACCATCGTGTACTCACCGTTTCAAACATTTGTACACATTCATATAGCACCAACACTTTACAACCGTTGGTCTACCACAAGATGGATCAGGTAAATACTCCACGGTAGTCAACAAATTAAAATACTCTGTAGATCAATGTAAGTTTTTGTTTACCTAACCGATACATAAACAAAATAATTCTACCTTCTGCAAATTCAGTTCATTGTACCAGCCATTTGCAACGTCATTCCATACCTGAATTCTGCTAGTCTAGGGACCTATAGCATTCTATTACAACGTGCAGCCTCAATAATGGCTCTATATTAAGCAGGTCTCGTGAGACGATCGATTTCTAAGGAGCTCACATTTTCTAAGAACTTTGTTATATTTTTTAAAACCCCTATAATTTTTCTGGTAAATTCTGAACAATATTGAATAGATTTCTCTTAACACTGTGGTATAATTAAAAAACCATTTAAATTTTAAATTATAGCTATAATTTCCTACACAGCCAACTTATTCTAAACTAGACAGAATCTGTATTACGGTAAGCATATTATTGTTAGTTATATTTTATACATATTTTGGATAAATTATGAGAACCATATCCTTAACATATAGCTTAGGATTCACGATCACGAAATGCTAGACGAACAAGCATTTCACGAGTGACCAATAAAAGTTATGCAGTATTTTTAAATAAAGTCTTAACTCACATGTTGTGTACGCTCAGCGAATTTTGTCTGAAACGAATCCAAAGATTTTTCTCTCTTTGTAGAACACGCACTTATATCATTAACATCTACTATCAAAACCATACAACATCCTTAAAACAACAACCAAATAAAAACAAAAATACAGAGCATACCTTTTCAGTATTGAGACTCTCTAATTTTTTCAACATCACTCTATTATTTATTCAAACCGTAATGAAAAGTTTCATTGCGTTCAAAGAGAACGCAATCCTTTCTAACTGGATACCAGCTAGGTTCTTATTTAACTTTAGACTTTGTCTAAATTCAGTTGGAACCAGTTGTGTAAGCATGTCAGCTTTTAGCTAGATTAAAAGACAAGGAAACTTTTACTTCAATATTACTTAGTTGGAGTTAGGTACTACTCTTTTATTTCTAGAATTACTTGGGTCGGCAGATTTACTCGCTTAAATTTGGATTAAAAAAATGTCACCCAAAAAATATGCCTTTCTTTCCGTGAACTTTTTGAATTACGTCTCCTAAGTTGATATAATTATGTTGAAAGGACTTAACGAGAATCCACGGCATTATAAATTGGTGGGTGAGTCTGAATCAAGAATTCGACGACTAGTTTCTAATAAAATACTTCCTGGAGGGTTCATTTTGTAATCTTGGAAATTCTGAGTACGTAAATTAGAGGTTTTCGATACGTAAATCTATTATAATCATTATTGGTCTAAAATTTACGCTATTAATTCTGTCTATACTAACCTACCATGAATTCTGTTTCAATTTCCTCACCAGTAAAAGTAACTTGACGTAATTGCGTCCATCTGTAAATTCCAAAAATACTTCCAAAAGTTGTGACTTAAATGTGTCGGCAATTAACTAGTTTTCCTTTAATAAACTTTTAATAGGTTCATATTTAACTGATCTTATTATATAAATAAATATAGAATAAGAAGATTGAAATTCTCAGTGTAATCTTTTGTGTAATTGTGCATTAATTACTAAACCCCTGGTAAAGTGAAGAGTCATACAAATTTAACAATTTTAGATCTAAAGATCAGAACTCAAACAGTAAAACTTATCATTTACTCTTTGATTACTAAAAGAGGCTGCCTTCTCAGTCGTACTATTGCAACCTTTAACATTGACAGAAGAAAGGAAAACTAGATTGCGGCAGTTACTACTCGTATGTTACAGGAATACCTGTAATACAAAATATATTGAATTGCAAATTGGAAAGGACTATCCAAGTATTATATTTCAAATTCTGAATTTCTGTGAGACAAAGGAGTCTCTTTTAAATCAATATGCATTGCATGAAGATATTACAGGTAGACAAAAGACATCTAGAGAACATATTGGCATCCTTTAATATTGTTAGCCTTCATTTTTTGGATTGAAATCATGTTTGTTACCAAAAATTGAAAAAGCTTGTTAGAGAAAGTAAGTCTAAATTTTTAAAAAGTTAGTGTGTATATCCCTGTCACACGGGTGTCATGTCCCTCCGACACAAAGGGAATATCCTTCGACCACGTGTGGCGACAATGCCTGGTGGGCCACTACCCAACAGTTAATATTGAGAAGTTGTGTATGTGCCAATCGCCGCGGCAATTTCTATATCGCGATTCAAGATTAATAGTTGCTCCGTAGTTCATTACTCTGTAGTTCAATGTATCTTCGCTAGATGGCGCTGTAGCATGTATTTATGTTTGTACCGTATATAAAAGTCCTCACACACATTACTTAACTTAAATTAAAGTTTTTCAGATCATCTTAAGACTGCTAATAATATGGAGATACACAAAAATAGTTTTAAAATTAACTTTTGCGAATTAACTATATGTAGATGTTAGAATTGAATTCATGTACCAGTGTACTAGGAGGGGTTTGCACCTGCAACTAATTAGACATACGCCATTACTTATTTAAATTAGACTATACCTATTAATTTACTTGTTCGTGGCTTTGTTACAAATTCAATAGTAAACTACTTAACTGATCACCGAAATATTTTGTAGGAACTATTCATAATCACTGAACTAGCTAACGATATGATGATTTCAATTCCCACAAGACAACTAATTGTATAGACTGCAAAATTATTATTTCAGTGTATGGGCGTAATTAGTCTATAAATTTATATGTTTTTATATGTTTTTAAGAGTAGTAGAGCCTCGCTGATTTCAGCATTAACGGGCCGGCTCGACCGGGGCAGTACTACCTTCCATAGAAGACCAACCTAAAGCGACAGTATCCGTGCTGTCGTGTTTAGTTGATGAGTATGAGACCGGAGGCCCATTGATGCAGGGGTGACAGTTGCCGTGGTAAGTGTGTGCAACACAATGCCACGATGACTGTCATGCCTTTTACATCACCATAGTGCATTGTCAGCATTCGCAATGAGTATAGCGACTGCCATCAGGTAGAGTAGAGTCACTTTGCAGGCTCATGAAATAAAAAAAAAAGTTATTTCTTTATATGTTTGTACCATAACGCCGGGATTTCTAAATTAGAGTTAGGCGACGACCGTGTGTAAGAATATCTGGAGTTATCGTTATACTATTACGATGATAAACATTTATAGTACTAAGAAATCCTTAACAAACAAAAGAAATTCACCTTTTTCATGAAAAGTCCAATATATTATCATGCGAGTAAATCTAATTATACCTCGTATTTAAGCATTAAATCGTCATATAGCTAGAGCCAAGTTAAATCAAACATTAATTAGCACAAACCACATATGATACGTAATCATTATTAATTGGAATTGTATTATCGCCAATGGCAGACAACACTATACTTTGATTTTAATTTATATCAGACCACATGCTGCAAATGTGATTAAGATCAAATAATATATGTACTTGAGGAGTGTTTTGTTATCAATAATGATTGTATTTTAATATGTGAAGAACAATAATTTATATAACATAAATAGAAAATACTAGCCCTGACTAACTAACCAATTCATCAACGCGAACCTAAATCTAAGTACCAACAAACAAACCCTTTTTTTTAATTTTTACGTGTGGAAACCCCTTCTAACCCCCTAGTGGTGTGTCGGAATCGAACCGACTGAAACCACACGGTGTGGCACTCTGTGCCTGACATAGAAGAGATCAGGGAACAGCATACGTGGACGACGCTTCCTCGCGGCTGGCCACTATAGCAGATGAAGGGGAAAACCCGTCCTGTCCATCCGCGGCCACACTCAGGCGGCATGAGGCGCTGGTATGTACACCTCCGCCAGCGGCGAATTGGATCCGAGTAGACATAGTTCTCTCGAGCCTTCTCCGCCGCCTTTTTACGCGAAGTTATTTCTTCACAGAAGGTTGTGACCGCCGTAAAACAACTGTCAAGAGTTCAGAGTATCCTCTCAAGCAGTTTATCCACCTCGTCGAGCAACACAATGGGCCTATAGGCCGCAATTGAATCGGCAGGCCGTCTCGGCTTCCATAATAGGACTAACTGCCCGCTTTTCCAGCACTCAGTGAAGCATCCGGACGCCAGTCACGATCGAGACCCTCCAGCATCTCCTTTCTCTTAACTCATGAAGCTGACCCTCATTTTTCACGGTAACACCGCCGACAGCGGGTGTAGGACCTCCGGGCACGAGTATAGGCCGTGTGGAGGTCCGCCAACTCCTGGGACCACCAGTAAACTTCCTTTCGTGGAGGTCGACAACCTTGGATGGCCACATAGCAAATCTGCGTAATCATATCGCGAAAGCGACCAGCTCCCATGTCGAACTGTCCGGTCGGGGCCTGCGGAAACAGCCAACAGTGAACGATGGCCGCCTCCTCTAGTAGGTACCTATTCAGTTTGGCTACAGCCCACCGCGGCAAGCGAGAAAAACGTCACAGTGTGTGACCCCTACTGGGGTCTAGGGTACGGAAGACCTCAAATCAGATGTAGAGGTGATCGGAGAGCGATCGTTGGTATAACCACTGTTTAGTGAACAGAGGCCCACCGATGCCACCCACCCCTCTACAGCCTCACCCCTAGCGTCCGCCCTCCTATACCAACCCGTCTAGTGAGCGTGGTGTAGTAGGCCAAAACCTTCTAGACAAAGAGTGATCTATGTCCAGTGGTAGACTGTTAGAGCCTGTTGATGGTGATAAGTCTAAGCCGCTGGCCTACAAAATAAAAATTTTGACAGCTGATGCTTTTAATGTCGTGAATATTCAATTAGAACTGATTATTGTTTTTTTTATTCTTGGCCTACCAAAGTAATTCTACTCTGCCTGGTGGAAAGCCTCAATAAAATCTAAGAGTAGCGGTCACCTTACTCATTCCAAATGCAGACAATTCAGCATGGTGACCCACACTATGGTGGCGAATTTACACCATTAGAGGGTTAAATAAGAAGTAAGCCGTTCTATGGAAGTAAGTCATTTTCAAAGTTAGAGACACAGAACGATATATACTAAGAAATAAAGTCACGGGTAATACAGATTGTTATTTAAAAGCCAACACTGCTTTAAGCCTATTTTACTTGTAAGCAAAAGGTTCTAACACAAGCAAGCAAACGGTAATCAATTCCCCACTAACTATTTTGAGATTATCCGTATATTGAGATATTCTCAGGCATTTTGCCAAGCTTCTGTCGAGGTTTTGGCAGTAATCCTACAAGTAATGTTACTTGTAAAGACCGTGATCAATAATGTGTAGTATCTAAACGTAGAGCTGTAAAATCATGTATACTAGGAGCTTACTTCTTGCGCCGTGTAGATAACACTTAATCATATTTTCAGTCACAATCTACATGATGATTGGCGCAGTAACTAACATGGGCGTCGAATGCATTCAATTTGTGTAATGGGTTTTGTCGGGCAGAAGGTGCCAAGACACAATGCTCAAAACAGGAACAGGTGGCGAGCTCTCACTCACAAAAAGGCTCCAAATAGAGGTCACTACTATCAAAATTGAGGATAATGACGCAAAGAGTAGTAGTAGGTAAATGGAAATAGTGTAATTTACTGTGAGTTATTTTTACATGGCTGTACTCTTGCCAGCTGAAGTTCAGAACACATACATTTTAAATGATTAACTATCTCAAAAAGAGAAACTCTATTGACTATTAAAGACACCAAAAATAATCCTTGTTGTGAAATTTCATGTTCCCGAGACAGAAATAGAAAATCAGCGATAAGAGTGTTCAAGTTAAGTTGCATAGGGTGGGAAAAGAATTCGTTAACATTTGAATCTAACATCTCGCGCAAACACGTTACGGGAGTTCTTGGGATCGATGCTACTAGAATTTGCTGGTTACAATTATAACACATGGTTGCAACAAGATGGAACCACTTGTCACACACATATCTAATGAGTCTCTACCGGTGGTCAAAGACATGTTTCCGGAAAAGCTGATTTACAAACGAGGCGTCATTCCATGGTCACAAAGAAGTACATATCTATCCCCAGCAGACTTCTTTTTATGGGGTTATTTAAAGAATCGTGTCTAAATAAATAAACCAAATACACTACATCAACTAAAAGAAAAGATCAGCGTGGAGATGTCGGCAATCTCGCGGTCTCTTTGCCGATGAGTATTCGAAAATTTCGGTGTTCGCTTAAAAGAGTGCAAACATCGAAACGGTGGTCAGACGAGGTAATTTTTAAAAAATAAATTCCTACTTATTAACTTTCTTATAAAGATACAATTTTTATAGTATATCAAATGGTTTATTTTATACGATTTTTTTAAATGTTAACTAATTTGTAGCCCACCTTATGTAATATAACCCTTTATACCAGAAATTAGAAGTGAAAGTAGTAACATGGTTTGCATTTTATTTGTAAAATATGATTGATTACATATTTTTCTTGTTTCAAGATACGCGATAGATTGTAAACAAAACATTTTGTTACGTTTACTGTTTTTAACTGACTTGATGATTCTAATCTAACTACTTATATACGAGTATTTCGTCGGGTAGTCTTTCATGTAACCATCATGAGTAGAGAAGAAGAGAAAAAGATGAAAAGATAAAATTAAGTTTTTGATATAACTAAATACTAAACTAGAACTGTTGTAGTCATATTAAGAACTTAAAATTTACATTATTAAGTAAAATATGGTAATTATATTGTAGTTTTAAATGTTATCAAAAGGAAAATCAAAATAGTGGAAACATTTATTACGAAATACGTGCACAAGTCGATCACAGCTATTGAAATTTCAAAATTTTACAGACAAAATCCTAACGAATATTTAACAATGTGATTCTTGAAATACTTAATAATTATAAGATTTTTTTTGTATTGAATGACTTAAGATACTCTTCTATGTTAAGTGTACACATTAAAAATACAATATCTCCACCTATCGAATCCAGCTGTCATGGTTACCTACACGTCAGCGCCGTGGCTTGTGGGACATAATAGGCTAGATGAGACTTTAGTCAAATTAGTTACTTTTTATCATCTGTCAAAACGATAATTTTGTATGAAAAATGTACTAAATACAAAATTGTGACGTCACTGTTTTAGACTACTAAATTGAACAATATATTTCACTGCATATTTGATTGAAATTCGTAATAAGAATAAAAAGCTATGTTAATTATAAGTAAGATGTTTCGCGATATTAGTTTTAATGAAGTGGACATTGGTATTTATTTACGATACAGTCATCTACCCAATTAGCCTTCATTCTCTGCTTAATAATCCTACAGCACTCACTTATCGTACTTCACAATTTCAGTAACTATGTTCTAGCCATGAAAGAATCTAACTAATAATCTTCCACTCTTATGGAATGCGCTCCCACTTGAAGTCAGGAAAACAAGTAATTATGATAAATTTAAAGCAAAGGTCAGAAAATATTACAAGAGACAACTGCCAGAGATTTGGGTTTATAGGATGTTTATTATCTTAAGAACAATTAACAGTTTACTTACATGAGATACAATTTTAGAATGAACGTCGTTTACTGTCCTCTTGCGACAAAGCATACATTTAATAATTAAAAACGAACTATATTCAACATAAAAGTCTAATCATGAACAATCATAAAAATATAAAAATTTGCAATACGAACAAACAATAATTAGCTATATTAAGTAGGAACAAATTGTTTTTTTCCTATTCTTAAGCAAATTGAATGTAAACCAATAAAACTTTTAACAATTAACTGCCTCGGTGGTGCAGCGGTAATGAATGCGACTGCTGTGCTTGAGGTCTCGGGTTCGATTCTCAGGTCGGACCAAATGTTTGTATGATCTGTAAATATTTGTTTCGAAGTTTGAGTGTTTTCTATGTATAATATGTATGTATTTACACAAAAAAAAATATATATGTATTCTGTCAATCAGTCTAGTTATCATAGCACAAGCTCCGCTTAGTTTGAAACTAGACGATGTTGGTTTTAAATGTCCGAAATAAAACTGACTAGCCAATATTATCACTAGGATACGCTCTATAATAATAATGTCATCAAATTGTTTTTAAAATGAATTTATTATATTTTATTTATTTTTTATTTTTAACACTTCCTGCATTACATTTGCATGAGGCGGACTTAATGCCATATGGCATATTTAATTATCATATATTTAGTACATTTAGTGTGTGTACTCCGTGTGGTGATGGATTAAGTATACATAGTGTTACCAGCCCTATTCATCCCTTGGGTGTCATAATAGCTGACTCAGGCAACAAATTATTCGGGAAAATATCATTACAAAGAGAAGGAAAACTTGAAACAAACCCTATTCCAACCCGTTTAGTCAGCGTGGTATAGTAGGCCAAAACCTCCTTGCTAGTACTGCACACGGCTTATTCCACAGTAGAGTTGCGATTATGGACAGAACTCCTGTCTCCTGTCCAGGAGAGGCCTTTGTCCAGCAGTGGACTGTAAAAGGCTGTTGATATGATATATATGATATATATTTAGTGTGATCGTAATTATAAATATGTAAGCAGGTGCTCACCCATTCTGTCATTCCGTGATTGCACAAAAGTAATAGATTGTCTTACAGTCTAGTCATTTTACATACTCTATTTTGTTCTGTATATTGTTTAAATATTTATTCGTGTTTTCATCTATATATGTATGTTTTTTAAACCATTGATTGTAATTTTAAATGTATTAATTCATTGATTCTGGTAAATACACACGTGCTCTTGTAATGTCACTTACCGTAACCAACTAAAGGTTGACTGGTACAAAATGCCGAATGACGTTAAGTCACACATGGAAATGTAATGCAAGAAGTATTAAAAACAAAAACAACATATAGAACCACGGCACAATACTCCCAAATTACTTCGGCAAACATTTACATCAATACTTATTGATACGAAAACTTTCTTGTATCGATAACTCACACAAATGATTCAATACAAACTCCTAAGAACATTTTATTTGTGCTGAATGAATAAATGTATCATATTAAAGTATTATATAAAACTTATACAAGTAAAGTGATGAAGTTTTGTTAATCAATCAAAATAAGATGTAAGTTAAGAAAATAAGGGTTCTAAAGTCTACAAAAGAACTAATGATGTAGAAAGACAGCTGGCTTATTTAGGTGTTAATGTAAAAGTCGTTAGGTCTGGAGGTCATTGGTGTTTTAGCATTGAAAGAGACTATCATAATACCGTTTAATGTTTCAAGAACGTACACTGTGGATGTGCTATAATAGTGAATAATAAACCTTAGTTCAAACAAGAGGCTATTTCAGCGTAAGGTATATAACAAAATATTCTAAATAGTATAATATTTTATTAAACTTATGACGTGTGTCATGCAGTGGACACCTTTCGGTTAAGATAATGATATATACGAACACAGTTGAAGCCCTGTTTCCGATCATCTCAATCTTTTTAATATCCTTTACCCAAAGGTATTCACAGTCACCGATTAAATATCTTTGTATAATGATTATTATTATTTGACTGCACGTTTGGCCTAATGGTTTAAGCGGTCGTCATGCCGCTCTCTACTGCGCTGAGTGTTGTGGGTTCAAACACCACATGAGAATAGTCTGTGTGTTCTTTGTGTCCGTTTCTTGTATGTTTGTAAAGTCCCCCGTAAAGTAAAAATACCTTTTGCCATAATAATATATTTTTAACTCTATTGATAAAAGGTTTTTTAAACTAGATTTTAAAGAAACTAAGAGAAAATATTTGCAGAACAAACGGTTTCAATATACGAATTGCCCAAAATTTCATGGCTTATGTAATTTGTATACGAGTATCTTATTGTTAAAGTAGTAACGAATAGATTTTATATCGCTGCAACAATGTCCGCAATGAAACACGTAATACATTAAAATTCAAAAAGAAAAATAACTTTGACAACATTTGTAACAAAGAGAATGGGTAAGAGAAAGTTATAATATTATAAAAGCGAATTGTGACTATGGATGCTTGTTACTCTTTCACGAAAAAACTACCGGACGGATTCGAATAAAACTTAACAATAATATAGGTTACATATAGGAATAACATACAGAATACAACTTGTAATGATTTATGTAATTTTGGTCGTAATATACATGTCAATTAAGTCAGAAAAAAATCGTGCGCTTCCTAAACCATCGAAGTTACACAAAGATGATGTACACTTGGATTGTTTGTTTGTTAAAAAAAATATATAATTTAAAAGGATCTGTTACCAAACTTAATATGGCAGACCAAATTCTACGCAAGCGAAGCCGCAGGCAAAAGCTAGTTTTAACATAAAAGAATAAAACTCCTATATCTAAAGTACATATTTTGAGCATTCTAGTTCAGATAGCACGATATTTGCGAAGATGTATAACAGAATATTGAAAAACTAGTGAATTTTATAGACACTCACATTCCATTGTACAAAATATAATGTTACTACTGCCACATGTTTCATTGTTAAAAGTTCCCAAAAGTCGTCCAACCCTACCGCAACATACACCCGCGGCGCGATGTCGGAGGCGTGTCAAGCGCTTGGCTGTCCGCCAGGAACACCGCTCGATAAGTCCGTGCCCGAGGCGACACTGGAGATGTACCATGGCGAGTCTACTGAGGTTTTATGGAAAAATGTGCTGAGAGTTTCGTGTCAAATTTAGAAGTACGACTGCAATACATTTAAGATTTAAGTTTTTATTTGCAATTGATTTACCACTCTTGTGTTTATTACATATTAATAAATAGTAGTGCCTAGCTGATTTCAGCAGGAACGGGCCGGCTCGACCGGGACAGTACTACCCTTCCACAGAAGATCAACCTAAAGCGACAGTATCCGTGCTGTCGTGTGTCGTTGCGAGACCGGAGGCCCATTGATGCAGGTGATAATTGTCTTGGCAAATCAATGCCACGATGAGTATGTACAAAATGAGACAATTACTCTATCAGTTAGTAAGAATAATAAAGTATCACAAATATATCACATCACGTCCATAGCCTGTTGGACATAGGCTTCTCCTTAGAAAATAAGTTGGCCTAATATACGACACGGTCTAGACTGATTTGTGTTTTTACTTCTCCTTGCAGCACTATTGTCATGTGTAGTTTGTTTTTAGTGGGTTTTTACGCCACTGGATAAATAGGGGTGGCGACACGGACACCCCAAACATCACACATACTTGTGAAAACAGTGAATTATGTAGAATAAAACTTGACCGCTGTCGCCAATCTACTTATCACAGCTCTGACTAAATTAGATCGACAGTCAGACAGAGAATTTAACAGTTTCTATAAGATTAAAAACTTTTTAATTCTGTATTAAGATACACAAAATATGTTTTAATCTATTCTATAATATAATCTATTATCTTAAAGTAGATAAAAGTATAATGTAAAGAAATTTAATGTGTGAATTATTTTATATTAGTACAGAAACAAGGCCAGATGTAGCATACAGTTAATTATTTGAGTAGGTATCAGAATTGTTACAATCAAACACATTACAAATATGCAAGAATTTTGAAATATCGGTATAAGACTAAGGATTTAAAGTTAACATACTAAGACAATGTAGACACTATTAAGTATTAGATTGTTTGGAATTATTTTTCTTTGGAAGACACATAAACAGAATACAGTAACTAAACGTTCAACTTATGCAGAATGTATTGTTATGTCAGAGACAGTGACAGAAGTACATTTCATATGAAATTTTGTGAACTAATTAATTTGTATGAAGATAATTCGGGTGCTGTTTCGATTTCTAAATATGGTAACTTTACAAAAACTTCAAAACACATTGAGGTACAGTATCATTATATAAACGAGAACTATGAAAAGGGGATAATTGGTATCGTAAAAATTGAAACAGATTTGGCAGACATATTAACAAAAAACTTACTTAAGAAACAAGATATGAAAAACTGATTAGAGTTAAGATTAATTTGATATATTATAAGGTGGTGTGTTGTAATGTGTGGCTAAAGTTATAATCATAATCCATCACAGCACCAGCCCACAAGAGTGTGCTCTCCCGATATATCTAGTCCCTATATTTTTATTGCCTGTGGACACACATTTGCATAATAAGAAAATATGGCGTCCTGAATAAAAGTTTATTAATTATTATAACGGATATTCGTTTTCCAATGTAATCTACGGTCTTACTTAACAGAAACGTTGAGCAAAAACTTATAAAATAATTTATTTCCACAACAACTGTTCGTTGTGAAACCATATTTAAAAAAAAAACAAACTACATAAATAAATCGAATGACAAACGTTGTGTGATAAAAAATTGGTACAAAGTATTGCCATTACTGAGAACAAATCGGGCGAAACTTGAAGTTTCTATTTGAAGAAGGAATGTTAAAAATAAAAGAAACACAAAATGAACTCCATCATAAAAAAAGTATAACTATTTAAAAAGAATAGAGTAGCGAAATACTCACACATACAGCAGTTTAGGGATCACAATTACTTTAGCGGAGGTATACTAACGCTTAACCTTAGTTAAACAAACGAGATGACCCGAGAACAAATGTACAAACTATTTAGTGTAAATTGTTTAACGTTTAGTTAGTACTCTAGTTTAACGTTTAATTATTTCATTTGTTTATTGATTCGGTAGAACAAAATTAGTATATCGGTAATTGTTCAAATTAACAGCAAAATGAAACAAGGTAGTGTTTGGATACGTTTTGTTATCGTGTTTTATTTTACTTTCATTCTGTGTTAAGTTTTAAAAGTATTTTTTTATTAAAATATGCTGACAGTTATTTCTCTTTGACGTAAACTTAGAAATAGAATGAACTCACATAATATATAAAAAGATTTTATATCTTTACGAGGTCAGATTAAACAGGTCTAAGAGATTTGTTTATCACACTAGATACCTAAACTTTTTCAGAGAGTTAGCTAACGGGTAGACGAAATTTGAATGATTTGGACAAAGTTTTCACACTTGTGAAAAAGGAAATTCGAGCACACATATAAAATGACGTATGTCACGTTTCAATGTGGTGACAGATTCAAAATACGAAGATACTCTATTTTACAATGTCACAAAATTCCAATAATGAAAAAAAATTGACAAGTTCTCCAAACTCGTACCAGTGTTGCTTATTTGTTGTCGGAGAGAAAATAACAACGAACAATACATGATTCCCACAAGACGTATGTATCACACACTCATTACATTCGTTATACTACATTATATTGAGAGATTTGAAGATTACATCTTAAACCTCAGGCGACACATTTTGTGTCACTACTCTTGATTACATGCTATAAAATAAGGATTTTGGTATTGTAATACATTCCCGATCTAATTTCAACTTTGTTTCATGAGACATAAAGTAACTTTTTGATGACATTTCATTATTTGTAAGCTAGATCGCCCGCAGTTCTAGACGACGTTGAAATTTAAGCTAAGCCACAGATAATAGATGAAGTAAGAGAGCCTTAGGTTTGCATAATGAGAGTGGCTAGCACTATATAATGAGATTTGCAAGCGTTGCGCAATTAACTTGCTTAGGTCATTTTAAGTATATAAATCAATTTAATAAAAACAGGAAATATGTACATTTCACTAAACAAATTTTGGGAATATTGGTGTTTAAAATCATCGGAAAAAGTTAAGCTAAATGCGTAGCATACATTTTTATAAAGCATTAATAAAAAGCGTAAGCTTTACAGCTGTGGAATCCATTGCCAGGATCTACTCGATGAGCTCAGTTTCTGGCTTAGAACTTCATCAAGTATATTAAGTATGGTTATGGCCTACTATACCACGGTGGCCAGACGGGTTGGAATAGGGTTTGTTAAGTGGAGGTTCGCGATAACCGAAAACGTGGACGCTCCACAGACGAAGAAGAAGAAACTTCTCAGGAGTGGCTGCCTCCCAAAGTGGCTAGTAGCCGCAGAGGGAGGTCACGCACTCCAGTTTCGGTTCCCTCAGGCTCCGTGTTCTCTAAGGCGGCAGCCTACAGGCGCGTCAGAGTGGAAGGTGAATCCATAGTGGAGGAGGAAATTGTAGATCTCCTGCAAAAAATTCGGACACCGGCGGTGGAGGATTTGGCAGCCCAGGCGCCGGTGTCCCTGCAGGAGAAAGCGAATGTAGCTGTGGCCATCATTAACAAGGTGGCCACGAAATCTACAAACCTTAAGGGTCCATTTGTCAGGGCCCTTAAGGACTCCTCCTCCGCCATTGCAGGAGTGGTTACTACCCTCATTGGGGACGTAGCTCGCCTGGAGGCGGCTAATGACCGCCTGACGAGGCAGGTGGCTGAGCTGAGCACTCAATTTGCTCAGTTTCGGGCCCAGACGGAAAACCCTGAACGACAAGGCCAGGTTTCAGAACGGTCTGCCCCCAGTCACGGTTCTGGGGACGTCTTTGATGCTCATCTGCGCCAAGTGCTTGACGCAGTGGGGCGTCTGTTGGAAGGACGTCTCGCGGGCCTTGAGGCGAGGCTACCTCCAGCCCCCGTAACTCGGCCGCCACTTGCAGCGGATAGGGCGAAGATCAGCCGATCGAAGACGTCGCCGCCGGCTTCGGTTCCCAGTGCAGGTGGTCGTGTGTCGTATGTGGCGGCAACAGTTACATCCGCCCCTGTGGCTGCTGCGAAGACGGCTAGAGCAGCAAAATTGGCGGCAAATACGACTGTGGCAAAGACGGCGGCTCCTACAGCTGGCCTAAGGATTACGGCAAAGGCGAGGGCTGAGTTCCCTCCACTTCCCACTCCGGCACCTATATCTGGCCCCTCTATTTCTGCTCCGCCAAAGGATGGGTGGCAGGTAGTCGGATTGGCCAAGAAGTTCCGAAAATGGGGTAAGAAGGCTACCCAAAAAGTAGCCTCTACCCCGCAGTCGCCATCGGTGGCAGTGGCCACCCAGAAGAAGCCGCGTAATCTACAGACGCCAAAGACTGCGTCTGTAGTGATCACTGTATCACCGGAGGCGGCAAACGGCGGTCTATCCTATGCCGCCGTATTTAAAAAGGCCCGGGATAGTCTCGCCAATCAATTTGGGACTGTAGGTGTCAAGATGCGCCTCGCCCAAACGGGAGCTAGAGTACTGGAGTTCCCTGGGGCTGAAGGCACAAAGACGGCGGATACTTTTGCCGAAAACTGCGGAGTATATTTTCTGCTACGGATGGTGTAAAGATCGCCAGGCCTACCAAATGTGCAGAATTGCGAATCTCAGGCCTGGACGACTCCGTAACGGTTGAGGATATCCGCGTTGCGATTCAGGAGAAAACTGGGTGCAACGCGGACAACATCAGGGTTGGCACCATCCGTCCCGGTCCAGGAGGCCTTGGTGCGACGTGGATAAGTTGTCCTGTAGCGTCAGCTAAGATTTTAGGCGATGCCGGCAGAATCCTCGTCGGTTTCGTGAATGCCAGAGTCACAGTTCTGGCGGCGAGACCGATGAGGTGCTTCAAGTGTCTGGCTACGGGACACACTCGCATCAAGTGCGATAGTTGTTTCGACTGCAGCGGATTGTGTTTCCGCTGCGGTCGACCGGGACACAAGGCAGCAGAGTGCTCTGCCCTCCCTCACTGCCCAAAGTGTGCGGCGGGCAATAGGCCTGCCAATCATCAGATGGGACAGGGAAGCTGCAAGTCTTTCCGCAGTTTTCGGCAAGCGTCGGAAGCTAGCCAGTCGACCCAGGCTGCCTCCGATGTAGTTAGGGCGTCAACGTCGTCGCCTATGGAGGGGGCTGTAGAAACGATCCAGTAATGGATCGAGTCTCCAGCCTCCTTGTCCAGACGAACCTAAACCACTGTGCTGCGGCGCAGGATCTCTTCTTGCAAACCATGGCACAGTGGTCGATTGGTGTTGCCGTAGCTGCAGAGCCCTATTATGTTCCTCCCCGTCCAAACTGGTTGGGTGACCGGGACGGCTCTGTAGCAGTCGTCGGCTCCACAGCGGCTCATTCCCCGCCCTTGTCGCTAAGAGACAAGGGCACTGGATATGTTGCTGCTGAGTGGGGGGGGATCACCATATACGGTATATACTTCTCCGCCAACCGGAGTCTGAGCGACTTCGAGGTTTTCCTCAACAGTTTGGAGAGCTCGATGCGGCGACTAACGTCTGGGCACGTCCTTGTGCTGGGGGACTTCAACGCAAAGTCCATTGCTTGGGGTTCCCCCAGAACGGACGCAAGGGGTGAGGCCGTAGAGGAGTGGGCGGCCTCAGTGGGCCTCTGTTTATTAAACAGAGGCTCCACCAACACGTGCGTGCGACAGCAGGGGGGGTCGATAGTGGACCTTTCATTCGCTACCCCTGCTCTCGCCGCGCGAGTAAGGAACTGGCGTGTCCTGGAAGAGGTTGAGACGCTCTCGGATCACCTTTACATCCGATTTGAGCTCTCCCGGACCCAGGACCCCAGTAGGGGTCACGCGGCGCGGCCTTCTTCTCGCTTTCCGCAGTGGGCTGTTTCGAAGCTGACTAGGGACCTACTAGAGGAGGCAGCCATAATTCACTCTTGGTTGTCTCCGCAGGCCCCGACCGAGGAGGTCGATATGGGGGCTGGCCGCTTTCGTGATGCGATAACGCTGATCTGCGATGCGGCCATGCCCCGCATAAGAGGTCGTCGACCTCCACGGAAGGAGGTTTACTGGTGGTCCCAAGAGCTGTCGGACCTCCGTGTGGCCTGTACTCGTGCCCGGAGGTCCTACACCCGCAGTCGGCGGCGTCACCGCGAAGATGGCGGGAGGGACCAGCTTCATGAGGAGTACCGAGAGGCGCGGCAAACTCTGAAGCTGGCTATTAGCCGCGCCAAAGATGCGAAACGAAAGGAGATGCTGGAGGGTCTCGATCGTGACCCCTGGGGTCGCCCCTATCGTGCGGCGCGACAGAAGCTCCGTACGTCGGGCCCCCCCCTTACAGAGGCACTTCAGCCCAGCTTCCTGCAGGAAGTGGTCGAGGGTCTTTTCCCGCAGCGGGTAGAGCACACACCCCCGTCGATGGTCTTCATCGTCGGAGACGACGGGGGTAACGAGGACAATGTTCCGCCCGTCAGGGAATCGGAGATTGGGGCGGTTGTTCTACGGATCCGCTCTAAGAACACCGCCCCCGGGCCAGACGGGATACCTGCCCGAGTGCTGGCCCCAGCCCTCGAACACATGTCGAACCACCTCAGGGAGTTCCTGGACGCTAGCCTGGCGTCCGGACGCTTCCCTGAGTGCTGGAAAAGCGGGAAGCTGGTCCTATTAAAGAAGCCGGGACGGCTTGCCGATTCGGTAGCGGCCTATAGGCCCATCGTGTTGCTGGACGAGGCGGGTAAACTGTTTGAGAGGGTACTCTCTGCCCGCATCGTCCGGCACCTCTGCGAAGTGGGCCCCAATCTGTCGGACGCCCAATTCGGTTTTCGAGCGGGGCGTTCGACAGTCGATGCTGTGTTGCGCCTGAGGGCCGTTACCGAAGAGGCAGTGAGCTGTGGCGGCGTGCTGTTGGCGGTGTCGTTGGAAATCGCCAACGCCATTAATAGTCTGCCATTTAGCTGCATCAGGGAAGCACTCCACTACCACGGGGTGCCAGAGTACCTGAGGCGGCTTGTGGCAGACTATCTTGAGGAGCGTACCGTCGTGTACGAGGACCGAGATGATATTCTGAGGCGGCGGCCCATGTCGTGCGGTGTTCCACAGGGGTCCGTCCTCGGACCACTCCTGTGGAATATGGGATACGACTGGGCTCTTCGAGGTCGTCTTCCCCCCGGGCTGGGCGTAATTTGTTACGCCGATGACACATTGGTCACGGCCCGGGGGGCGAACTTTCAAGAGGCGGCGCGCCTGGCCACCGTGGGAGTCTCTTTGGTGGTCGGGCGCATTGAGGCGCTGGGTTTACGGGTGGCCCTAGATAAGACGGACGCCCTTTTGTTTCATGGGCCCCGTCGTGGTCCACCCCGTGATGCCTCTATCGTAGTCAATTCGGTCCTCGTACCGATTAAGGCCCAGATGAAGTATCTGGGCCTGATCCTCGTCGGCAGGTGGCTCTTCGACGAGCACTTCCGACAGCTTAATCCAAAGCTGGTCGGCGCTGCTTCTGCTCTTGGGCGACTTTTGCCCAATTTGGGTGGAGCCAGCGTTGCGACGAGACGGCTATACACGGGGGTTGTTCGGTCAATGGCACTGTATGGTGCACCGGTGTGGGCGGCGGCTCTGACCGCCCAGAATAGGGCGCGCCTCTGGCGCCCTCAGAGGATATTGGCGGTTAGAGCCATACGCGGTTACCGCACCGTATCGACGGAGGCGGCGTGCGCGTTAGCCGGAACTCCCCCGTGGGATTTGGAGGCGGAAGTGCTCGCTGAAGTTTATCGGCGAACGGCAGACTTTCGGGTGGGTAGCGGCAATCGGCCCCCGCCCGAAGAGATACGCGAGTGGCGAGAGGCCGCTCGTCGAGCCACGATGGCTCGTTGGTCGTCCCGGCTGGAGGCTCCACGTGCTGGCTTTGCTGCCGTGGAGGCTCTCCAGCCGGTCATCGCCGAGTGGACAGGGCGGCAGCACGGGACCCTTTCCTTCCGACTGACGCAGATTCTTTCCGGGCACGGTTGCTTCGGGAAGTATCTGCACTCGGTCGCCAGGAGGGAATTGAGTCCCGCCTGTCACCACTGCGACTGCAGTGAGGACTCGGCTCAGCACACGCTGGCGGTTTGTTCCGCCTGGGCGGCGCAGCATGGGGTCCTCACTGCAGTTATTGGAGGAGATCTCTCGCTACCGGCGGTAATACGCTCCATGGTCGGTAGCGACAGATGTTTTACCGCGGTCGCAACCTTCTGCGAAGACGTAATTTTGCGGAAGGAGGCGGCGGAGAAGGCCTGGGAGGACAATATCCACTCGGACCCAATTCGCCGCCGGCGAGCCGGGCGGCGGAGGCGCGCATACCAGCGCCTCATGCCGCCTTGAGTGTGGCCGCGGGTGGACGGGACGGGTTTTCCCCTCCATCCGCTACAATGGTCAGCCACGAGGAGGCGACGTCCGTGTGTGCCATACGTCGCCTAAAATAGAGAGTTTATCCGCAGATGGTGCCCGAGGTAGCGGGCAGGCGCTAGGAGGGATCTGGATGTCGTAATAGCAGCGGTTCCCGGATCCCTCCTATCTCAGGCGCAGAGTGGCACACCGTGTGGTTTTAGTCGGTCTGATTCCGACACACCACCCCGCCGTAAACCCCGGTGGGGTGACGGCCCGAGGGGGTTTCCACACGTTAAAAAAAAAAAAAAAGGGTTTGTTTCAAGTTTTCCTTCTCTTAATATATATAGATATAGGGAGAATAGGGGTGGTAATACTATATATTCTTAATCCGTTACCACACGGACAACGTAACGTAACAACGTAAAATGGATTCCATCTTCGGATATCTCAAGTTGTCCTTCTGTACGTGGTCTGAAGTTGTCCTTCTATTCGTGCTGCATTGTCAATCGCCATTTTATTTCTGATCATAATACCTATCCATCTTTCACTTACTATTTTTGGCTTGGAGTACAGTCCAGTCCAATGTTAAAAATATAAACACTTACTCTCTAATAGCAATAGTAATCAAATAAATTTATACAGAAATCCGAAAACCGCTGAATGAAAAGTACATGAAACACACAAAAGTTTGTAGCAAAGGCACATACGAGTATAGTGATGTTTGCAGTGGCTAGCTGTCGGAAAGTTTTCTAGTCAAACATTGAACGCGAGTCGCATGCGAAGATAAATAGACAAGAATCAGAGTTTAGAGTTTCGCTGTTCTATACAGCTTTGTCAACTGACAATCTTGATATGGCAAATCAAATATTACCACATAAACCTACATATAAAATTTGTAAAAATAATTCGAAGGAGATGCTGATATCCCCGATATATATTGACGTAAGTTACTATAATATTTTGCTGGTATATACATGGAACAAGATTCACATGAATTTAATAAAAGTAGGCAGTACAGTTAACGTAGTGGTCCAAGCGGTGGTCTGGCCACTTCCTACTCCATCGAAGTGCTTTGGGTCCGATTTCTACATGGGACAATACTTTGTGTGATCCACAAATAGTTGTTCTAAGTCTGGGTGTTCTTTGTGTCCTTTTGTGGCATGTTTGTAAAGTCCTCCGGGACAGGATTGATTCCTACGTCACGGGAGTTGTCTTTACAAAAAATATCTGAAATACATGCCGTTGAATAAATGACATACAAATTTATTAAAAATATTCTTGTTTTCAAGTAACTCTAGCTGAATTACTCTGCATATGTTTAAAAATTTCATTTCAAATGTAAACATCATCTTGTGTAGGTATGTATGTATATTAGGGTGTCCCTTATATGACAAAAAAAAATTTTTTTTCGAATTTCGAAATGCATACCCTCTATAATTTTTACTAATGCTATAAGATACTTAAATATAAAATTTTATCAATCTAGCATAATTGCAACCAGTGCCGACCGAGCTTCAAAGTTTAGTGAAAAACGTGTTTTGTCCTAAAATTTCAGTCTGCTATAATTTCACTATAAATGCAATGAATTAAGTGAATAAAATTAAATAATAAATTAGATGAACATTCATCTTTAATTAAAAACATAAAGAAATAAGATTCATTCAGGGTAACTTCTTTTAAGAGTAGTTTTTTTACAGTCTGGATACAATTTTAGATGTTCCTGGACACAGCGCAGCAAGAACTGTTTTTGTTCTTCTTCAGCCGTGATAAGTCCGTTAAAATCTTACATTAATTTAACAGCCCTTTCAGCAGTATCATTTACAACTCTCAAATAACTTATTCTTTTTTTAGCCTCCAGAAAAGCAGCATTGTTATTCCAAGAAGATACATCTTCCTTTAGAAAACTGTCGTCGATCTGCAGTCGTGATAAAAATTGTTTGCTCTTTTCCGATACGAAATCATTCAGTTCTTTGTCTAAAAAAAAGAAAAATAAGTTAAATAACAAATAAAAATCAACAACAATTTTGAAAATAAATAAATAAGTATTGGACATTGAAATTGAAATCCAACAAAAAGTCAATTTAACTTACCAAACAACTTTTGAGTCAGTTCTTCCTTCGACGGGTCATAGCGTTTGCTAAAATCCGAGATTTTGTCCCTGTTGAAGTTGGCAATCATCTTCTTCTTAGTTTGGTTGTCAACTTCATCATCAAATAGTGATAGAATGACTGTCTCTTCACATAAATACCACAAGTGATGGCTGAACTTGCTTATAGAAGCTTTAGAAATTGTTGCGTCAACTTTTTCATACTCTTTTAACATCTTCAAGAAGCGCAAATCTTGATTAGGTGCTTTGGTCGCCACTGTACATTCGAGCCAAGGTTTAACATACAATATTACGAGAAATAAGCAAACATCTTGTAGAGCCTTTTTGTCCTTCGCAGTTACTCTGTATTGTGACTGAAGTAAACATATTTTTAAAGAATAGATCGCTCTCGCCATCCAGCGTGCCTGATGTATAGCTCCGGGGGGCCTTAGTTTTAATTTTTCCCCTGTGTCTCCTCCTAAAAATATTACGCACAGTTCGACCAATTCGCGGTAATCATCTCTTACAAAACCTTTATCTAATTCTGCCTTATAAAATAGTAACAACGCTTGAATGTCTGTCTCGGCAACCCGTGCTTTTACGAAATTAAGAGATGGTTCAATTTTAGTACAATCAATGTTTTTCCAATTTTCTTGGAACTTTTTGAACATCGAAATATCTGGGCTGCTAGTAATTTGCTTAATCTTGGTTTCAAAGACAGCTTTTAGGACCAATTCATAAACATGATGACGACAGGCGAAAAGCAACAATTCTCTTCCTAAAGTTTGCTCCAAAATAGCACAAGCTCCATTGAAACGGCCCATATTGGAAGCTGTTGTGTCGCAGCACATTATTTGCACTTTATCATAAAGGTTCCAGTCAAAGAGAGCTGCTGATACAGCCTTCGCTTGATGTTTTCCAGAAGAACTTTCTAGTTTCGGCACTGCAAGAATCTGCTCTCTATCGTCAAATGAAGCTATAACTGGCAAGCGTTCTTCTTTTGAACTCCGTACATCCAACCCCGGTAATAGTTTTCCATCCCAATGGACTGTGACTATGTCGGGTACATTGTTTTGGAAGTTAGATTTTATTGCTTCTGCCCTTGATTTTCTAGTTTCAGTACGAATTCGCTGAATCGAGGATTTGTTAATACAGAAATCATCGCTGCTCAGACCAAGCGCTTCTACCACCGCATTAAGAATGTAAACGGTATCTCTAATGCTTAACTGGCATCGATCTAAAGCTGCAACTAGTTTAGGTGTAATAAAATCTCATATCAATAAGTTTCTTCACGCAATTAGGAAATGCCCTTGTTGGAATTCTTGCTTTTTCCCAATATATGATGCACTCCCTAATCACAAGATTTGCACTTTCACTAACAGTCAATTTAACCTCACGAATATTGTAAAATAGGACTGAGAGTGAGAGAACTTGTCGATTAGATGGTAATTTTGCACCATTTATTTGGTAGCTAGTCAATCCGATAAGAAAAATATTTTGTTTATCACTCCGTAATTCCACCGACATGTTTACGCACTAAACAATGAAGCACTAATAGTCTCAAAAATCACGTACGAAATGGCAAATAAAACATGTCGTAACAGGTCACTGGGCAGTACTTAAGCAACTTGTATCGACAAGTTTAAATAGCAAGTCGGCACGGGTTATCGTTTATATATCGAACTAATATTTTTTTCTAGACAATATAGGGTTATTACGAAACTTTTAAGAAGGTATGCGTAAAAAAATATCGAATTTGAAATTTAAGGGACACCCTAATGTATATGTAGGCTACATTTATTTAATTTCTTCTGTTCTTATTGTTTGTGAATTTAATTTTTAATAGTATTTAGTTCTTTTATTAATTCCTCAATTCCATGTTCAATCCTTAAGTGTGGTGCTCTTCCCACACCACCTTAGCCCAAAATCGGCATTGTACACTCTCGTATTTATAAAGTGTAATTTAATGTGAAAAAAATAAGATAGTATTTACTGTATTCAAATACTGATTACCTTTTCATAGTAAGGTAAAAAAGTTGTATGACAATATCTATTATAGTAAAGGTAATTAAATATATTTGCCCTCTTTATTTTACCCGATAACTGACGCTTAAAAACTGCCGATAACTTTATAAAGCCCCAGTGAGATGACTGAGAGTTCGGTCGCGGCGTCCATTCACAGCGTCCTTACCACCACTCAATAAAAACTTTTCAAACTTTAATTGAAGTACTAAATCATGCAGATTTTTGCACTAAACGCCCTAATGCGAGTTCTTTCTTATTATTAGTAGACGTAGTTAATATAACTGAGAAACTTGTTTAAACTTGTTCTTTCGCAGCCAGGGTGTACAAGCTTGGCGCAAAAGTGGAGATAAAAAGTGTCAACGAAGTTACAAACAACAGTTGCTTGCTTTTTCAATTGAGCGTCGTAATTAGTTTCTGGCATAAAGTAAAGAGTTATAAGAGTATAAAAACTGTCAAAAATTCGCGCAACTTAGTAGTTTTTTTAACGTATTATTCTCTGACTCGTTGACTTTAACATTGTTGTTACTATTCTGTATTTCTTTCAACGAATGTTTGACAAACACGGAACTGTATCTAATTTAATTTATCGTTTATCTTGTAGCAATAAGACCACATTGTACAAAGAGAATAATCTTTTAAAGAAGACGTATGGTAAGTCATTATCAACTTCCATCTTTTCTTTTCATTAAACATCAAAGAAATAAGTTCTGTCATTACCGTACGATCCTATTTATGTTATATTTCTTTGAAATCGTATAATTAAAACATAATAACGTAGTAACAGAGCTTGGAAATTGAGGTCTTAACCTCTGTTCCGAAACAGAGTGTGCACCTGCGTTTGCGCACACACTTGTGCATTATGATATGTTCTAGGTAGTTGACTGGTCTCCATTGAGACTGGTCGCCGTGGTCAAAATCGGTTAATTGTACATCATTATCAACATTATCATCACCACCATAATATACTTTACTCAACACCAAAGTTAAAGTATTAATCATCCAGTACACTCACTTCCCTAGTTAAAAGTAAAGAAGAAATTGGTTAAACTGGTTTTTTTATGTAGTATCACTCTAACTGGATCGCAATGTTGACCACTCATTTTTTTTGTTGTCGTAGGGTGGAAAACGCCTTCGGATCTTCGGATGCTAGGAGTACGCGAAATTTCCACTGAAAACAACCCCGGCGGTTGGTCTCAGGCGCCGTACTTTGAGGCGGACCCGAACCATATTATTTCATGACTCGAACTGATTACACTGGTAAACAGTATTTTTATTTAAAAAAATCAAAACGGTTTTTTAAACACTACTACCGACCCGCATATAAACCTCATACTTAGTTTTATTCAATCACCCTCAGTTTTCGTTAAACATAAACTAAATTGATTACGCGAATTTTGCTTACCGATGAATGTTTCCGATAAATTAATATTAAATTATTGAAATTAAAACGGTTTTCTTTGTGATTGTCGTTTATGTACATCGTAATAAGATGCCCAGAGTGTATGTAAACCATCCCGATAACTTTTGTTACATTTGCGGTCAACTTAAAAGTTAACGTCGTAATTTGACACCATTAGTTAAAAACTGTTATTTTAATTATTTTGGCTTTCCGGTGCGAAATTTGGACAAAACCTGGACTCCTAGTATTTGTTGTGCACAGTGTGTTAGTTTATTAAAATAATACTAAAACTATAATAAAACTTAATCCGATCGAAAAATCTGCATGGACATGTTTTCGAAATATTGTTTGTAATTTTCTTGGAAACCACAAGGGCGAAACTATGAAGAGTTGGTCAATAACCAAGAGGATATCAGCTTACAAGAATATGGGATGCAATATGTCGCTCAAGATACACTTCTTACACTCTAATTTTGATTTGTTTCTTCAAAATTTGGGAGCCGTTAGTGATGAACACGGCGACTGATTCCATCAGGATATATCCAACATGGAAAAACGGTACCAAGGCAAGTGGAGTCCGAACACGTTGGCTGATTACTGTTAGACACTCAAAAGAGATGTACCTGACGCTAAATATTCCCGAAAATCCTGAATAAAAGTCGAATGTCAATTGTTTTTCTTAATTAAATTAAATTTTCAACCATATTTACTTAAAAAAAAGTACATTGCAGTTCCAAGAAAACTGAGGGTGACTGAAACTTTTTAAAAATGTAGATTATTAACAGGCTAGCTGTAGATACAAAAGATCCCATTCAAATTAATTTAACTTTCATTAAGGTCATTTTTATCTATCAGTGTTATTGCTGAAAAGTCCAAAAATCTTATTGCTTAAAAAATATAAACGAAAATAAAATGTTAAAATTTTTACCTCTAACCTTCCATAGTATTAAGCATAAATTACGGAAGAACAGAAACAGAACATCTTTGAATACATATCCCATTTTCTTTCAAAGTTTCCATCAGTAGTGCAGTTAAAAACACCAGCAACAACAAAATTAATCTCTCTGGGTTGTAAGTAACGTATATAAAGGAGAACGTACACAGACAGTTATATTGAGCAGTAATTTTTTTCAAATAAAAATTGTGTTGAATCTACTTTATCTCAATTACAATTACAAGAACTGTCAAGTAAGACAAAGAAATAGACAAGGGTACAGCCGGCCCACTCTATTCTCGTAACCTAATGCTGTAAATAATATTTAGGTATATCTATAATGAAAATGACTTCTATGTATAAAAGCTTAGTTAGAACTACAGAATACGTTAAATAAACTTTAAAGAAAGGACGATACTAACCTTATCAGCAGGCTCTTTACCCTTCACATCAACAGCTTTTAACAGGCCACACCTGGACACAAACCTCTCTTTACAAATAAGGGTTTGACCTAACATGCCACCCTAGCCACGCGGACCAGGCCAGGCGGACGGCTGAGTTCCGAGCGTACGCAACGTGAAAGTACGCAAGTGGCGTATGGCCGCTTGTTGAGGTACGATGGCTCCTTGATCGTCCTGACTGTCGGCTCCAAGTACAGGCTTTGCCGTTGTGGAAGTTCTCCAACCGGTCATCAACGAAATGACAGGGCAGCAGCACGGGACTCTTTCCTTTTGGCTGATGCAGATCCTTTCTGGACATGGCTGCTTTGAGAAACATATGCTTCTTATTTATTACCTCCTAAAAGTAATTACCTCCTAGTGACAGAGTGCATATGCACTCTATCACTAGGAGGTAATTATCTGTCTATTAGTAATTGAGTCCCACCTGTCACCACTGTGACTGCAATGAGGACTCGACCCTCACTGCAGTTATCGCAAGGGATCTCTCGTTACCGGCCGTCATTTGCTTCATGGCCGGTAGCAACAGCTGTTTTATCGTGATATCAACCTTCTGCAAAGACGTTATTGCCCAGAAGAAAGTGGCAGAGAAAACCCGGGAAGACGATCTCCCCTCGGATCTAATTCGCTGTCTGCGAAGCGGGTGGTGAAGGCGCGCTTACCAGCGCCTCATACAGTCCTAAGTGTGACTGTGCTTGAACGGACGGGTTTTTCCCTCTATCTGCTACAGTGACTAGCCATGAGAAGACGAAGAGTTCACTGAGAGGAGTCCAGATGGCTTAATAACAGCAGTTCCCTGATTCCTGCTATTCCAGGTACAGAATGTTACATGGTGTGATTTTAGTCGGTCCGATCCCGACCCACTACCGATGGGGTGACGCCCGTGGGAGTTTTCAAGCGTATAAAAAAGCGGTTTGTCCAAGTTATCTTTCTTTTTACAGTGATGATGTCCTGCTTAGCTTACTCCTTTAGTCATGTCTTATAACACCCATCGGATGAATAGGTGACGTATCGTGACACTCTGTATTCTTACTCCGTCGTCCGTCTGCAATTTTTACCCTTATGCCCCTTATTTTTTAAAAAATGCACTACAATATTACAAGACTTTTATTGTATTGCACAGTCCAATGCTCGAAACTTTTGTTAACCTCAACGTTAATAGTCACATATAGATTAAGTTGCACCCTACTTTTGAGTTTACAATTGTTGAATATCAATATCTTTATGTAGATTCTTTTTTAGTGTTATTGATGCCTCAAAATACATTAAAGGTTAACACCAAGAAAACTATTACAATGGTGATGATATATTATGGTAACTGATCGGCAGAAATATATCCTCAAAAACAGCTTAACTTTTAGCCTGTCAGTGTGCAGGTGTACCTTTATTTCATGTACAAGTTTATAGCACCGCAAGTGGAGGGAAGTTCACATGTAAGCTGAAACAAATAAAAGTTTTCGCTTCAATGGTCTTACTGGCAGACAATCTTACGAAGTTCGATTATACTCAGACAATTTTAATGTTATGCCGTTATAAATTAGATTTCATCGAAGTGAAAGAAAATTTTGAATCAAGTATGAAAGAGTTTTTATTTTTGTGGAAGAGTCACACATCACTACAAACAGACAGACTTGACTGAAGAAATGGCATGGCCTCACAGAAAACCGGCGTTAAGCAATGTTTCTAGCTTTTCACTGACATAGTGGGGTAACTAGAGCCGCAAATCCATCCACGACTATGGAAGGGAACTTAAGTAGCTTCATGATCATCAATCATCAGCCTTTAACAGTCCACGACTGGATATAGGCCTCATCTTAGCAAGGAAGTTTTGGCCTACTATATCGTATTGGTATAGGGTTTGTATCCAGTTTTCCTTCTCTTGGCATTGATGTTGCTCTGCGAAATTTGTTGCCTTAATCGATTTTAACGACATATTCTTAATCTATCACCGCCCCGAAAGTAAATTAGTTAATAGCATAGTAGGTAGTAATAGTTTACCATAATTTGAAGTTTGCACCTTTGTCTCTTGCTCTCAATATATTTGTTTTACCAGGTTATTGTTTAAAAGACGTTACCAAAATGTTATGTGGTTATTATATTCTATCAGAGTATACAACACCAAATATTCACCTTGTACATTTTACCGTTAGGTAGTAGAGCCACGCTGATTTCAGCACGAATGGGCCGGCTCGACCGGGGCAGTACTACCCTCCCACAAAAGATTAACCTAAACCGACAGCATCCGTGCTGACATGTTTCGTTGGTGAGCATGAGATAGGGGGCCCATTGATGCAGGGGTGACAGTTGTCGTGATAACTATGTGAGGTTTACATTGCCACGATGACTGTCATGCCTTTTACGTCCCCAAGCGTAGCGTGAAAAAGCAACCCACTTGGCCGCCACAGTGTGGGTTACCATGCTGCATTGTCTGCATTCGCAATGAGTATGGTGACCACAACTCTTGAATTCTATTCATACTTTCCATCAGGCAGAGAAAAATAAATCTACTTCATCATAAAATAGTGGACACCCTAGTCGCTAGCTAAGATACTTTACAAAGCTAGTAGTTGTATATAAATACAGTCCTTTATTGTTTGCATTATAATCAGAAATATGTTAGACCGACTATTAACTTATTTTTATTCTGACAATTAAACATTCAAGGTTGGATCACGAGTTTCAAGAGAAAATAGAATCTTTAATAAATGTTTAATATTAACTTTGTATTTGTTTTAGAAAATTATTTACAGTAACGATCTTAAAGTGCTTATATATTGAGGTTTACAATAGCGTAATTACACTGGATCTCAGACTAAGTTAGAACCTACAAACTACTGCAGTCAATACTTTAATAGGTAGTAGAGCCACGCTGATTTCAGCAATAGCGGGCCGCCTCGACCGGGGCAGTACTACCCTCCCACAGAAAACCAACCAAAAGCGACAGCAGCATCCGTGTTGGCGTGTTTCGTTGGTGAGTGTGAGACCGGAGGCCCTTTGATGCAGGGGTGACAGTTATCGTGGTAACTGTGTAGCTTACACTGTCACGATGACTGTCATGCCTTTTACGTCCCTATTACAGCAGAATGTAAAAAAGCATCTCACAAGGCCGCCATAGTGTGGGTCACCATACTGCATTGTCTGCATTTGCAATGAGTATGGTGACCACAACTCTTGGATTCTATTCATGCTTTCCATTAGGCAGAGTAGAGTCACTTTGGCAGGCTCTTAATATAAATAAATGAATGGTGTCGTGGGACACCAGGTAGGAACGAAGTTCCTTCGGATAATGTGGAATCGACACAATTTGCAAAAAAAATCGTGCTCAATTTTATGTAGGTTTTCTTGATTTTTCTCTTAAATTTTGCTGATTAGTTTTTATTTAAGTACAAGAAAGTATTTAGGAAATTCAGTATTTTAGGAAATAAAATAATAAATTCCTTAAAATAATAAAATAATAAATTCCTTAAAATAAAAAAAACATCGTAATTCAAATTTCAACTGAAATAACAAAAAAATATGTATATTTATTTTTTTTTTGTCAGCATTATTATTAATAAAAATTACATAGAAATAGAAAAATAGAAAAAAGAGGTAGAAATAGTACGAATGTTAAGTACGTGATAGATAGTATGAAACGTAGCACACATGACGCGCTTTCGCGCCTGCGCACGTCTCATTTAACGGTTTTATTCCACGCACTTTTTTCCACAGATTTATTCCACGCACTTTTTCCACGGATTTTTTCTTACGGTTTTACTATCACATTTTTTTCAGTTCGGTCCCGCAGCGAAATCCCTATCCCCTCCAAGCCTGCCGTAAGGAACTTCGTTCCAAAAAAAAGAACAATACTGGTATAGTTAACATATCCATGCGTGCGCATAAGTGTTAATACATTAGTTGAATTTTCTTCTGTAACAATTATACTTTACTTATTATGATAATTTTATTATCTTGAATAAAGAAATATGACTTTTCAAAGACGCTGTTGATTACAGAAGGTGTTATAGGAAGGGTCTAGATGAATTTCAATAGCGTTATAGCCTCTCAGAATAGCCCACAAAAGGAAAGCTGTTTCTTTAGTAAATATTAATCTTGTTTCACGCGATATATAAACCTAAAGTAAGTATCTTCGGGTAAATCATGAATTTTTCATTCAATTATTAACATTTTACCTTATACGCAGGGTTTATTCATTATTACATCAAAGTCAAATAGAACTACGTATTTTTAATAAGAGTATGTTTAAAATAAACGGATAACAAGCAAATAACACTAACGTCTAGTCTGACGTCTCATGAACACCCTTTCTCTGATATTTAATAAGTATTTTTCTATTTACGAAGCTAATCTTTGTTGCGATCTGTTTTATTATATATTTTACGATTAACCATGATCGGGCTACAGTACACTACCCGTTGTTCCTAATAACCTTTTATATGTATCATAAAAACATCATAAATTATATATGTGACAGTTATTCCCTTCATAGAGGGAAACAATAACGAAACGTAACGAATTGACAAAACGATATTCCTTTGTTACTGTTCTGTAGACAACGGTTATTTTTGACGTGATGTTGTGTATGGACAGAGTAAATATCTAGTGTTTTGTGATAGTTTTCGTAGTTGTTACTCGACTGCGTCGGAAGAAAGACGTGTAATTGCTTCTATATCTGTACTGTGTATCGCAGAACAAGAACACGTCAATACTGATTGACGTGTTCTGATGACTGCACCTTTTAAAACCTGGTCTAAAGTCTAAACCTGTTTTGTAGTGTTATTATACAAATAATTCGTAAACTTGGCAGAAATATCTTATAACAACGCGACTGACTCTCTTAATAAATCAAAGTTTCTAGAAACGTCTAGAAGCTTCTCAGAATATTTTGGAACGCAAAATTTTTTTCTGAAAAAATTAGTTTGTTTTGCAATTTAAGAACAGACAATATAATAGAAACATGTTATAGTACCAGCCATATATCTCAAATTAATAACTATCATAATATCTATTTCATTACATAATGCTTATTTCATAACTATCGTAAATATCATTTTTATCATAATTATAATTTACATTTTTCTGTTGCTTTAAAAGCTTTCCTTCAAAAGCTTATGATCAAGTTTAAGTGCTAACAGCTCAAGAGTTAATCACTATCAACTTTCAAAGTTAAAATGAGTTTGTATACTTCAATCGTTTGGACTTCTAATAAGTAAGGAAGTTCATAAGTAGGTCGAACTATTCAGATAAGTGTCAAGACTCCTCGGTTGACGCTAAAATATGAACACTGATAATTCAGCATTAGAACTTTTTAATTTTAAAGAGTAAATCTGCATAAAAAGTAGGGTTTGATTGATAGAAAAATTACTTTAAACGTTAACACTGTGAATTATGAATAACATTTAAAGAAATAATCAAATTAGTTAAGTGATTAAATTTAAACTCTGTCTTAGGATATTCGCTTGCAATTAAATTGATCGTTGGTTCTATGCTATATTTAGGTACATAAATACATACATACCTTAAAGCTTAAGTTTCAGTCACTCTAATACAACATGAATAAGAGTGACAGCTGTCATTCTAGTGGAATGTCACTTGGGGCCCGCTTTTGGAGAAAACGAGAATAGGGGGAAACGAAACTAACCTATTTAATAATGTGTTACACACATACACATACATACAAACAGATATATAATAATCTTTACTGATATTATAAATGTGAAAGTGTGTTTCTTTGTTTGTGTATCATTTATCTTTGTCTTTCTTTCGACTTTATGGTATGATTTTAGTGTCTGAAGATAGGAGGCTGAAGATTGGAAGATCGTTTATAATACTTATTTGAATTACTCTAAATTTTACAAATTCCGATAGATAGAGCGTTATTAGATTTTTAGACAAGATTGCATACGCGAAAAAAACCTTTGTCATTAGATTTTACGAAAAATACCCGCGGTTTCTGCGAGATCTTTTGATATTTATTAATAAATGTTAGATATTTTTGTTACTTTAAAAATTATAAATACGATTTGTAAGAGTGTATGGATGTATGAATGTTTGTTGCTATTTTACGTAAAGTTTACAGTCATACAGCTTAAATATCAGAATAACGCATAGGCTACTATTTACAGCAATAACCAACATACACACGGGCGCAGCCGTGGGTAAAAGCCAATAATTTCACATGTACGAATATATCAAAGTTCTGGTTACAACAATACATGCGTTCATATGTTATATGATAGGTACCATTTAATAAACTTACTGCCCCTTTTTTTGTTCGGAAAACCATACGGATACCACCAAAATGTAGTTATGTCGGACTCGAACCAACCATCGTCGGCGCACGCCATCTCAGGTACCAGTAGCCGGCGAACCAGGTGCACCCTGTAAGGAAATCCCTGGAACCTCGACGTGCCTAGAGCCACCTATGGCTTGTAGCTGTCACCAACCCATCCCCTACGCCCCTAGATGTGGGAACCAGCATTTATACTGGACAAAACTAAAGATGCCAATGTAGTTATTTTCATTTGAAGTTGAGATATTACGAAAAATTTGATCTTGAACTAGTGTGGATCAGAGATTCAATGTTTACCAAATACATTGATAATACGCAGACTGACACTGATAGAAAAACGTATAATATTTTTTATGTCTGCAAATATTCTGTATTCTAAGATGACACATGACAGCTATTTATCAATATTACTCATAAGAATATACTACCACAGGACATACACGCTGTTTTTCAGTAAACATTATTGATGAACTGTGTTATGTATTAATCTTGTTATCGAAAATAAGAAAGTATACTTACTGGAGTGGAAACAAATTAAAATTATATTTTTAAAGTTCTCTATTTGAGCTATGTCTTTAATCTAAGAAAATTAATGCTTTATTTCAGGTCTAACTGATATTGATTTTGTACATCTGTGTGTGTGCTCATATGTTATATCGATCAATTTTGATAATGTCATTCAACTAACGCAATGCATGTGGAGAATGATAAGAAGGGACGTGTGCGTGTATGTATGAGCGTATGTATGCATATGTCTGTGTGCGTGTGCATGTGTATGTGTATGTAAACGTGCGTGTAAATATGCATATGTATATGCATGTGCTTATACATTTACGTGTACTTTTGTACCTATTTGTGTTTATAGAAATAAAACCGTACCATTCGATTTTCAAGTACTAATGATAGTTATGTTATAAGAATTATGATTATTTTAGAGAAAATTCTTTCATTCTTTTCTTTTAGAATTTATAACAAACAATTCTTCTGAATATTAAGCCTTTTTTTTTTTTTAACGTGTGGAAACCCCCTCGGGCCGTCTGCCCGCTCACACGGGCACCATCTGCGGATAAAACTCTCCTTTTAGGCGACGTACGGCACACGCGGACGTCACCTCCTCGCGGCTGGCCACTATAGCGGATGGAGGGGCAAACCCGTCCCGTCCATCCGCGGCCACACTCAAGGCGGCATGAGACGCTGGTACGCGCGTCTCCGCCGCCCGGTACGCCGGCGGCGAATTGGGTCCGAGTGGAGGTCGTCCTCCCGGGCCTTCTCCGCCGCCTCCTTCCGCGAAATTACGTCTTCGCAGAAGGTTGCGACCGCGGTAAAACAACTGTCGCTACCGGCCATGGAGCGTATGACGGCCGGTAGCGAGAGATCTCCTCCAATAACTGCAGTAAGGACCCCACGCTGCGCCGCCCAAGCAGAACAAACCGCCAGCGTGTGCTGAGCCGAGTCCTCACTGCAGTCGCAGTGGTGACAGGCGGGACTCAATTTCCTCCTGGCGACCGAGTGCAGATACTTCCCGAAGCAACCGTGCCCGGAAAGGACCTGCGTCAGTCGGAAGGAAAGGGTCCCGTGCTGTCGCCCTGCCCACTCGGCGATGACCGGCTGGAGAGCCTCCACGGCGGCAAAGCCAGCACGTGGAGTCTCCAGCCGGGACGACCAACGAGCCATCGTGGCTAGACGAGCGGCCTCTCGCCACTCGCGTATCTCTTCGGGCGGGGGCCGTATGCCGCTACCCGCCCGGAAGTCAGCCGCTCGCCGATAAACTTCGGCGAGCACTTCCGCCTCCAAATCCCACGGGGGTGTTCCTGCCAAGGCGCACGCCGCCTCCGTCGATACGGTGCGGTAACCGCGTATGGCTCTAACCGCCAATATCCTCTGAGGGCGCCAGAGGCGAGCCCTATTCTGGGCGGTCAGAGCCGCTGCCCATACCGGCGCACCATACAGCGCCATTGACCGGACAACCCCCGTGTATAGCCGTCTCGTCGCGACGCTGGCTCCACCCAAATTAGGCAAAAGTCGCCCAAGGGCAGAAGCAGCGCCGACCAGCTTTGGAGAAAGCTGCCGGAAGTGCTCGTCGAAAAGCCACCTGCCGTCAAGGATCAGGCCCAGATACTTCATCTGGGCCCAGATACTTCATCTGGGCCTGAACCGGTACGAGGACCGAATTGACTACGATGGAGGCGCCGGAAGGTGGACCACGACGGGGCCCATGGAACAACAGGGCCTCCGTCTTATCCAGGGCCACCTGCAAACCCAGCGCCTCAATACGCCCGACCACCAGAGAAACTCCCGTGGTGGCCAGGCGTGCCGCCTCTTGAAAGTTCACTCCCCGGGCCGTGACCAATGTGTCATCGGCGTAACAAATTACGCCCAGCCCGGGGGGGAGGCGACCTCGAAGGGCCCAGTCATACCCCACATTCCACAGGAGTGGTCCTAGGACAGACCCCTGCGGAACACCGCACGACATGAGCCGTCGCTTCAGAACACCGCTTCGGTCCTCGTACATGACGGTACGCTCCTGTAGATAGTCTGCCACAAGCCGCCTCAGGTACTCTGGCACCCCGTGGTAGTGGAGGGCCTCCCTGATGCAGCTAAATGGCAGACTATTAAATGCGTTGGCTATGTCCAATGACACCGCCAACAGCACGCCGCCACAGCCCACCGCCTCTTCGGTAACGGTCCTCAGGCGCAACACAGCATCGACTGTCGAACGCCCCGCTCGAAAACCGAATTGGGCGTCCGACAGATCGGGGCCCACCTCGCGGAGGTGCCGGACGATGCGGGCAGAGAGTATCCTCTCAAACAGTTTACCCGCCTCGTCCAGCAACACGATGGGCCTATAGGCCGCTACCGATTCGGCTGGCCGTCCTGGCTTCCTTAATAGGACCAGCTTCCCGCTTTTCCAGCACTCAGGGAAGCGTCCGGACGCCAAGCTGGCGTTCAGGACCTCCCTGAGGCGATCCGACATGTGGTCGAGGGTTCGTGCCAATACTCGGGCAGGTATCCCATCTGGCCCAGGGGCGGTGTTCTTAGAGCGAATCCGTAGAACAACCGCCCCTATCTCCGATTCCCCAACGGGCGGAACATTGTCCTCGTGTCCCCCGCCGTCTGCGACCATGAAGGCCATCGACGGGGGTGTGTGCTCCACCCGCTGCGGGAAAAGGCCCTCGACCACTTCCTGCAGGAAGCTGGGCTGGAGTGTCTCTGTAAGGGGGGGGCGACGACGTGCGGAGCTTTTGTCGCGCCGCACGATAAGGGCGACCCCAGGGGTCACAATCGAGACTCTCCAGCATCTCCTTTCTCTTAACTTCTTTGGCGCGGCTGATGGCCAGCTTCAGAGTTTTCCGCGCCTCTCGGTACTCCTCATGAAGCTGGTCCTCCCCGCCTTCTTCGCGGTGTCGCCACCTACTACGAGTGTAGGACCTCCGGGCACGAGTACAGGCCGCGCGGAGGTCCGCCAACTCCTGGGACCACCAGTAAACCTCCTTCCGTGGAGGCCGACAACCTCGGATGCGGGGCATGGCCGCATCGCAGATTTGCGTAATTACATCGCGAAAGCGACCAGCCCCCATATCGACCTCCTCGGTCGGAGCCTGCGGAGACAGCCAAGAGTGAATGATGGCTGCCTCCTCTAGTAGGTCCCTGTTCAATTTAGCTACAGCCCACCGCGGAAAGCGAGAAGGACGCCGCGCCATGTGACCCCTTCTGGGGTCCTGGGACCGGGAGAGCTCAAATCGGATATAGAGATGGTCCGAGAGCGTCTCAACCTCTTCCAGGACACGCCAGTTCCTTACTCGTGCGGCGAGGGCAGGGGTAGCGAACGAAAGGTCCACTATCGACCCTCCCTGCTGTCGCACGCACGTGTTGGTGGAGCCCCTGTTTAGTAAACAGAGGCCCACCGAGGCCGCCCACTCCTCTACGGCTTCGCCCCTAGCGTCCGTCCTGGGTGAACCCCACGCAATGGACTTTGCGTTGAAGTCCCCCAGCACTAAGACGTGCCCAGACGTTAGACGCCGCATCGAGGTTTCCAAGTTGTTAAGGAAAACCTCGAAGTCGCTCAAACTCCGGTTGGGGGAGAAGTAAACACCATATACGGTGATTCCCCCCCACTCGGCAGCAACATATCCAGTGCCCTTGTCTCTTAGCGACAAGGGCGGGGAATGAGCCGCCGTGGAGCCGACGACTGCCACGGAACCGTCCCGGTCACCCAACCAGTTTGGACGGGGAGGAACGTAATAGGGTTCCGCGGCTACGGCAACACCGATCGACCACTGTGCCATGGTTTGCAGGAAAAGGTCCTGCGCCGCGGCACAGTGGTTCAGGTTCGTCTGGACCAAGAGGTTGGAGACTTGGGCCATTACTCGACCGTCTCTACAACCTCCTCCATGGGCGACGATGCCGGCGTGCGAACGACATCGGAGGCAGCCTGGGTCGACTGGCTAGCCCCCGACGCTTGTCGAGAATTGCGGGGAGGTTTGCAACCCCCCTGCCCAATCTGGTGATTGGCGGGTTTGTTACCCGCCGCACACGCGGGGCAGTGAAGGGCGGCAGAACAATCTGCCGCCTTGTGCCCCGGTCGACCGCAACGGAAACATAGTCCGCTGCAATCAATACGACTTACACACTTGGCGCGTGTGTGCCCCGATGCCAGACATTTGTAACATCTCATCGGTCTCGCCGCCAGGATTGTGATCCTAGCGCTCACGAAACCGACGAGAACTCCCGCAGCGTCGCCCAAAATTTTGGCCGACGCTACGGGACAGCTCACCCACACTGCGCCAAGTCCTCCTGGACCGGGGCGGATGGTGCCGACTCTAATGTTGTCCGCGTTGCATCCCGTCTTCTCTCTTATTGCAACGCGGACATATTCGGCCGTTATCGAATCGTCCAGGCCCGAAACGCGCAGCTCCGCGCACTTGGTAGGCCTGGCGATCTTTACTCCATCCTTGGCCTCAAATATACCCCGCAGCTTATCGGCAAACGTGTCCGCACTCTTTGCGCCTTCGGCACCAGGGAACTCGAGGACTCGAGCTCCTGTCTGGGCGAGGCGCATTCTGACTCCTACTGTCCCAAAAGTATTCATGGCGAGACTGTCCCGGGCCCTCTTGAAAACAGCAGCATAGGACAGCCCCCCATTAGCCGCCTCCGGCGATACTGTAATTACTACAGCCGCAGTTTTAGGCGGCTGTAGTTTCCGTGGCTTCGTCTTCTTAACCACTACCACCGGTGGCAGCTGCGGAGTCGATGCTGCGTCCTTGGCAGCCCTCCTATCGCGCTTTCGGGACTTTTTAGTCCCCCCGACTACCTTCCATCCATCGGTGGACGGGGCAGACGAAGAGGGGTCAGATGCAGGTGTCGGAGTGGGAAGCGGCGGGAACTCTGTCCTCGTTTTTGCGGCGATCTTAGGGCGGGTTTCAGATGCAGCTATTTTTGATACAGCCTTGTTTGTTGCCGCTTTTGTTGCTCGACCTGATTTCGAGGTGGACGCAAGTGTTGCCGCCGCATATGACACTCGACCATCTGGAACGGGAAGTGGAGCCGGCTGCGACTTAGTCTTCGCCCTATCCGCTGCTAGTGATGGGCGAACTACGGGGGCCGGAGGCAGCCTCGCCTCCAGTCCCGCGAGACGTCCGTCCAACATATGTCCCACTGCGTCAAGTATTTGGCGCAGGTGGGCATCAGAGACGTCATCAGGACCGTGATTAGTCGCCAACCGTTCTGAAGCTGGGCCCCGCCGCTCAGGGTGTTCCGTTTGTGCTCTAAAATGTGCAAACTGACTGCTGAGCTCAGACACCTGTCCTGTCAGGCGGTCGTTAGCCGCCTGAAGGCGAGCCACATCACCAATGAGGGTTGTGACAACCTCTGCGATAGCGGAGGAGGAGTCCTTAAGGGCCCTAACGAATGGGCCCTTAAGGTTTGTAGATTTTGTGGCCACTTTGTTGATAATGGCCACAGCTACGTTCGCCCTCTCCTGCAGGGACACCGGGTCCTGGGCTTCAGAACCCTCTACCGTTGGTTCCCGAATTTTGTGGAGCAGATCTGCGATCTCCTCCTCCACTACACATTCACCCTCCACCCTGACTCTCCTATAGGCTGCCGCCTTAGAGAAAAGGGAGCCTGAGGGAACTGAGACTGGAGTGCGTGACCTTCCTCTGCGGCTAGTAGCCACCTTGGTCGGCAACCACTCCTGACAATTTTCACCTTCTTCGTCTGTGGAGCGTCCGCGTTTCCGATTATCGCGGATTTCTACCTCCATTAGATCCAATGCTTCAGTTGTTGCACTGGAGTCACCTCTGTCTGTCGGAACGGCGGATTTCGAACGTAACCGATTCGATCTCCTCAGGCTTCCGGAAGCAAGACTAACTTCAGTGAGCCCCAATGAGATTGGCGTCTCACGTTCTTTTGCTGTTTCGTTCCCCTTCCTATTCTTCTCCTTTTTCTTCTCCATCTCCTTCTTTTCTTCGTTTCTTTTATTGAAAGTTGTAGATATATCCATAATTGTTCCCACGCGTGGGGGAGAACTAAAGGTCGACCCGGGCAGAGATCCCCCAATACCCGGGCAAGCGTAAATTTGTGCCCAACCGAGGGGTCCGCAGGTGCCTCGGCTGGGGGTGCGCTTGCGACTGAACTACCCATCAGCCATGCATCCCCTGGTCACGCACCAGAACACGGGATTCGGGGTAATTTTTTATAGAGGTTTTCTTCCTCGCAGTCCGGGCGGCTAAGCCAAGACCCTCGTCCCCGATCGGAGTCGCGAGGCATAACCACGACACTCTTTTCGGGACTACGATATGCCGACGGCGGCAGGGAGACAGCGTCTCCTGATGCCTGCTCGGTGGTAGTGTGAGTACACACCGAGCCCGTCCTTCTTTTCCACCGCTGAAAGCGGAGGAACTCCGACCCTAGAAAGGGTCCCACCATCGTGATTTTTTACCGAGGTTTTCCTCCTCATTGCTCCGAAGAGCGAAGAACCAACAGAGGATCCGACAGAAACGCCCGCTCTGTTGGACCAAGTTTCGGCCGAATTGCCGAAGAAAATGGCTTCCTCTTCGTGCTAGAATATTAGCCGTTGGCAGTGATGAACACCACCACCGCCAACGTTTCCAGGGTGCACCACGTGGAGGTTTTCTAGCCCAGCACCCCTCTGAATATTAAGCCTTGTGCCAACCCCAAATAAAACTGCAAAACGAAGGAATTTAAGTTTACTTTCTACTACAGCTATTCCCTAGAATAAATACTTAAATACATTTTGGCCTCCAACAACAAATACGTCAGTAGAACAAACTGTGAGAAAGTCCCCAAAACTTTGAGTTATATAAGTGTCATAGGCGACGTGTGTCGATCATGATTAACAAGTTCGCCCCCAACCATCAATACTTGTTACGGAAAAGAGTACCTACTCCTCATTTGTCAAAGTTTTGTGCAAATAGATTCGTTTTGTCTTAACTTTTCTTTGGTTCTTGTACCTTAAAAGCGAAAATGGACTCTTATACATTGTTCGTTTGTATGTCTGTTGAACCTGTTTACAAACGTTTAATTATTAAATTCTTTTGACCATAAAAATAATCTTTCACAGGCAAATCAAAATCTATTTGGTGTTATTTTTCAAGTATTAATACATGCGTGTGTATAATATGTAACTAATATCTTTTTTTTGTATATTAAGAGCCTGCCAAAGTGACTCTATTCTGACTGATGGAAAGCATGAATGGAATCCAAGAGCTGTGGTCACCATACTCATTGCAAATGATGCAATCAGACAATGCAGTATGGTGACCCACCACACTATGGCGGCCTAGTGAGATGCTTTTTCACACCCCGCTTGGGGACGTAAAAGGCATGACAGTCATCGTGGCCTATCGGCCATCGTGGCGGATAACTGTCACCCCTGCATCAATGGGCCTCCGGTCTCACACTCACCAACGAAACACGACAACACGGATGCTGGCGCTTTAGCTTGGTCTTCTGTAAGAGGGTAGGACTGCCCCGGTCGAGCCGACCCGCTCGTGCTGAAATCAGCGTGGCTCTACTACTTAGAAGTTAATAATATGCTCAATTGTGAGAAATTTATGTATAAACATAACTAAATAGCCGTTTCCTATACAGATTCAGGTAATTCGTGTTCACATTCAAAAACTGTAGTGTCGTTAGGAGATTTTACTAGTTATATTTTTTAAAAAGTGAAGGGTCTACGTTTATAAAGAAAGCTATTCCATAAACAATCTTATTCAATTTAGTCCATCGTTAATAGATCCACAAATTATGTAATATTTCTTAAACATTTTCCTTTACAAGAAAACGATAACAGAGCTTTTAATAATTTCGATAAAATTATATTAGGAAAATCACGTTTATCGGTAGATTAGAACGGGAATAATTAACTACCATGAAATATTCATGTTGAAACAGTAAGCTGATTATAGAATTTCTGAATTATTAATATTATAATTAAAACTTTTTACTCGCCATTTTGAACAGCAAGTCTTTTAAATGCCTAGACTAATATTACTGTAAGTGACTTAGGCCGGGACTCCACCAAAGCGGAGACGAGACGAGCGGAGAGGAGATGTTTTTTAAACAACCAATAGAATTGAGTTTTGACACGTCTCCTCTCCGCTCAGCTTCAGTGGAGATCGCTGTGCGGAGATGTGTAATATTTGTATGTCGCGATGGAAGCGGAGATGTGAGCTGTGCGCGGACGACGCGCAGTGGAGACGACAGATGTGAGCGGCGTGCAGTGAGCGATGTCACCCTCCCCCCTCTCGCCCGCTAGCAACCCGCAGAACCCCGCGCGCGCGCCGGCCGGCCATCTTGCTAGTACCGTGCGCGCGAGCACACGCTTTTATCGTGAATAATTTGTGCAGTTTGTATTTTTCAACGTAAACAATTAGTTAATTTAAATAAAACGTAATGGATGAACAATTTATTGAATCAGTAAAAAAATATCCATGTCTATGGAACACATCAATAGATACCTATAAACTTACTGACGTCAAAGATGCAGCTTGGGAGAACGTTTTGAAAGAAACTCAATTATCTGACGGTAAGTGCAATTTATTATATTAAGTATTTCGTTCAAGTAATGTTGTAATACGAGTGTCTTGCCATGGAACGGCGCCCTCGTTGTTGAAATAACTACAGAATTTTTCTCGAACTTGATAGGCATCCATATTGTCATTCGATAATAGATTTTCCACGTTTGTGTCGTTAAACATAGTCGTGGCCAAACCCGTTTCATTATTATCTAGATAGCCAGGCATCTTGTCAATTAAAAAGTTGTGTAGAACACACGTTGCTTTTATCACTTTTTCCACTGTTTCTATTTTACATTCAAATTCTTTACGGTATACGTACCATTTCCGTGATAATACACCAAATGTAGCTTCCACAATACGACGAGCTCTTGAAAGTCTATAATTGTATGTTCGTTTTTCGTTATTTAAATTATCGCGTGGATATGGTCTCATTAAGTTAGTCATCAAAGGGAAAGCTTCGTCTCCAATAAAAACAAACGGTACAGGTTCTCCATTTTGGTACAAGGGTTGTGGCTGTGGTAGATTTAGTCTGTTTTCTCTCAAACGAATTCCGAATATACTATCAGCAAAAATACCACCATCGCTGAACCTTCCCATTGAACCTATATCTACCATAATTATTCTTCGGGTAGCGTCGGCTACGCACATCATTACAGTTGAAAACCTGTGTTTATAACAGTAATATGAGGACCCAGATTTTGGGGGTGCAAACATGTACACATGCTTGCCATCAATGGCCCCGACGCAGTTTTTGAATTGCCAGATTTCTTCAAATTGCTTTGAAATTTTTTTCCAATCATTTTCATTAAGTTCTGGCATAACCAAAGGTTGTAATACTGTCCACAAGGCATCGCAGACATCTTCTATAATTCTTGGAACAGTCGATTTTCCAATCCTAAAATTTTCAGCTATTTGTGAAAATTTTGAACCACTCGCCAAATACCTGTAATAATTATAATATAGATTTATATTTATGTGTCGTGGTTTCAGTTAGAATAGAAGGGTCATTTCAAAATAATATCTTAATCAGTGTCGTGTTGTTTCCGGAACTATAAAAGATTAGGCATTACTGAAATTATGTATTTACAGAATTTTCACTCGTTCAAAAGTTATAGCCATTTTTAAATAATAGAAAAGAAACAATTAAAAGTCTAAGATTCACACGAGCACAACACATTGAAATCAAACAAATAAATGGATTTATCACTCGTTATTTATTAACATTTCAAATTTCGACGCCGCCGTCTGCCGCGACCACGTACGAGAGATACAATCCGTTTTGTTTGTTTGATTTCAGATATTTTTTTTTATAAATTGGTTTCCCTTGAAACTCTGGTATTTTTTAAATATTTATAATGGTTATAAATTCTGCATGAGCGATAATGCGGTAAGTATATTTTGACTATGGCAATGTCAACATTTAATATTTATAATGATTTCAATTATTTTTATTTCAGTAAAAACGGCTAAATCTAAGTGGAAAAAGTTGAGAGACAGCCACCGGGACGCATTAAAAAGGAAGAATGCCACTAGAAGTGGACAGAGTGGTAAACAAATTCGTGAATGGAAATATGAGAAGGTAATGGAATTTTTGATACCATATATGACGAATAGAAACAGGACTACAAATTATACCTCACAAACAAATATAAATGAACAGGAAACAAATTCATTGGAAAGTAATGTAACCGATGAGTTTTTTGAAACATCAAGCAATCATACAAGAAGCACTCCAGAAGATTGTCCATCTGTACAACATTCGCCGTCACCGACATCAAGCGTCTCAGCCTCGACATGCAGAAATGCAACAAGAAAATCGGATGAAATAAGTAATTTACTTATACAGCACCATGCAAACCGTGAAAGAATACGCCAAGAAAAACTAGAAATACAATCATTGATAGAGAAAAATAATACCCTTGACGAAATGGACACTTTTTTTCTGTCGATATCAAAAAGTGTAAAAAAGCTTTCTCAATATATGCAGCTTCAGGCTAAACGTAAAATTTTCAATGTTCTTTTAGAATTGGAAGAACTTGAGCTACAAAACACATGGTATAACACAAATGAAAATAATTGGTATTCCCCCGGTTACACTTCAGCACCGGGTCCAAGTTCGACACCGGGTCCTAGCTCAACACAGGCACCGGTTCTTACATCAACACAGGCCGGTGGTCCTAACTCAACACAGGCACCGGTTCCTAGCTCAACACAAATACCGGGTCCAAGTTCGACACAGGCACCTGTTCCAAGCTTGGAAGATACGCACATGACCGATGAACAGATAAAAGTATTCAGAAACGAAGAAGACACATATGATAATTTGTAACTATATGGAAAAGAAAGCAATATGTCTCATGTGATTTACTGTTATAATTTTTTTGTACGTTATGTTTCTAATATAACCTTACGTTTTTTTTGCTACTGCCAGAACGGCAGTTGATTTTTTTGTTTTCTTTATGAATAAATAAGATAATATAAAAATATATTTGGTTTTTACATAATATGCATCACTCCAGTCTCCCGGAGGGGTAGAAAGAGACAACGGATCTCGATTTCTCGTAATCCTTACATACCTCAGTTTACATAATATTTTTCATGTATTCTCGTACTTCTTGATTCTCGTTTTGAGTACTTCTCACTTAGCCCTTTTACACAAAAAAAAACAAACACTCAAAAAAGACTGATCACATTCAAACGCAGATAACACACATAAACACAAACACACATTAACAAAAAAATAATTAGGTAGGTACTTACTTCAAACATACTGCTAGCCGCTCTTGGGTACAGATAGATCTCCTGTAGTTAGTATCTTGCTTAAATATATGCGGTTTAATTAAGTTATGTAGTTCGTAGAATATATTCCTCGGTAGTCTGTAGGACTTGGTAAAACTTTCATCATCTAACTCATTAAACAGAGTAAAAAATTCTCCATGACTGGTATGGTAATACAAGTGACTTCTTTTCCAAAACCGATGTTTTCTTTTGTTTAGGTAGTATAAAGCTATCAATTCTGCTTCTTCAGACTGTAGTTCTTCTTCAAGTAAAAGAAGATACTTTTTTTGTAATAATAGCGACATCGTCTACCTTTCGTGTCAGAATGCGTACTGAGCACTCAACGCCCCGCACCCGAGCTGAAAAACATCTCTTCTCGCACAGCACACAGCACACCGCATACATCTCCGCTTTGGTGGAGTCCCGCGAGCTGAAAAACATCTCTTCTTGCACAGCACACAGCACACCGCAGACATCTCTGCTTTGGTGGAGTCCCGGCCTTAGGCTTTGGCTGCGTTTCCATCGGAGATGAGCGAGGTAACTGAACGGTGCGAGGATACATAACGGAGTTATGAAACCGCGTGAGCGATTCCAACAGGAATGTCAGGGGAAGCTGAGCGATGCGAAAATGCCCGATGCCCTAGTGCTATCGTAAATGTGCAGTTGATTCCTGGTGATATGTGTGTGTAACAGTTTACTAAAACGAAGATCATTTTCTATTAAACTTTTTTATCAATCTATAAGTACTATAAGTAGCACTCAATATGCTTACTGCAAAATATAAGATTGAAACAAAGGTAACGTTGGTCTAGCGGTTAGGATATCTGGATGTCGTAATAACAGCTGTTTCTGGATCCCTATCTCCTATCTATCCCCTATCTCAGGCGCAAAGTGCACACCGTGTGGTTTTAGTAGGTTCGATTCCGACACACCACCTCGCCGTAAACCCCAGTGGGGTGACGGCTACAGGGGGTTTCAACACTTAAAAAAAATAAACGGTTAGGATATGCAACTGCCGATCAAAAAATCTTGGATTCGATACCCGTGTCGGACCCAAAAAGTGTTATTTAATTTTTATGATTGTAGTTTGGAAGATTTGAAGCCCGGAGTTTGAAAGTGGAGGCCTTAAAGCCCGTACCTCAGAAAGCTCGTTAAACCGTTGATTCTGCGCCTGAACTCTCCTAGGTCGGGTCTGATAGTCGTCCCATCGAATTGTGAGAGTGAGAGAACAGAGTGTTTCCTGCGAAATTGGCTGGTCTCCATTCAGGCTAGTAGTACATTTCCTTAATTAAAAAATAAAATTAAAAATTAATAAAACCCCCGACACAATATACCTAAAACTTCTAAAAAATAAACAATAAATACATGTTAACCCTTATAGTTTAAATTAGTAAAATTTATATCCAGGTATCCTCGTCGTGTCTCTCGCCAATTATACATAGACAAACCTAAGTTGCTGTTGACTTGCTATTTGCTGCGAACCCCCCCGACGCGACTTTTTAGAAGTGTTATATTGTATCGGGGGTTTCTCAAATATTTATTTCACTCTTTTTAGATTGTATGAGATTATTTTTGCTTCAACATCAAGTCTCTAAGTATCTCGGTCTTTGTCACTAACAGTACGTTTATCCACTCATCGACTCCTTATCAATAAGCCTAAACACTATATATCTCCTATTAGTTGTCGAAGAGTTAGGTACTCTGAAGATTATCTTTACTGCAACTTCAGGTCTCTATGCACCTCTGTCTTTGTCACTAACTGTACGTTTATCCACTCATAGAGCCCTTTCCAATGTAGTTAAACACGATATATCTACTGCTAATTCTCGAGGAGTTAGGTACTCTGCAAACTATCTTTGCTGCAGCATCAGGTCTCTACGTACCTCGGTCTTTATCACTAACAATACGTTTATCCACTCATCGAGCCCTTTTCAATGAGGCTAAACACTATATGTGTGCTGTTAGTTTTCGAGGAGTTAGGTACCCTGTAGACTATCCTGGCTGTAACTGTATTATTGTGTTATATGTAACAAGTTTCAACTCAATCGGTGCAGTAGAAAGGTACTAAGAGTCTGTTAAATGAATATTACCTCTACATTATGTCGGAAAAGAGCTGATGATCATTAAATGGCTGCACAGATTTACATAAAACATAGCTAAGAACACTCTCGATTAAGTCAAGTTTCTTACAAACAAAGAATTATCCAAATCAATTCGTCCGTTTGGGAGCTATGATGCCACAGACAAAATGACACACACACACACGCATGCACGCACGCACGCACACACGCACAGACGCACACAAGCACGCACGTACGCACGCACTCACGCACGCACGTCATTAAAAGAATTATCCAAATCAATTCACCCGTTTGGGAGCTACGATGCCACAGACAGAATGACACACACACACACACACACGCACGCATGCACGCACGCACAAACGCACGCACGCACGCACGCACGTCAAACTTATAATACCTTTCTTTTTGCGTCAGGCGTTAAAAAACTTAGCAGAGCAAAGATCTTTTATTTTCTTTCGTTTCTTGGTAACAGAGCGTAAGATAAGGAACCCTATCAAGTAAAAAATGGTAGTTTAAATACTTAATATTACTTAACGTCCAAAAAAAGCTTATTACAGCCGAAATTAACAGCCGGTCTATTTTTAAGACCTGCTTCTATGGCCCAGATTAGTCTGTTGTTTACGAGTTTTCGTCTTATAGCCTTAAAATCTATTAGCATTAATTAAGAATAATTTTAATAAAAAGTATTTATAGGTGGACTAGTTTTTGGCATAATTATTGTTGCCTATATTGGTCTTAAATTAATTTTAACTAAGGCTCGGCTTAGGCATATTTTTGAACTTTATTAAATGTTATGTAATTCAAAATGAATAACAGTTTTTATATGAACGAATGAAGAAATGCAGTACAGTTATTATTATAATTAATTTACAAATAATGTCACAATTTCAATTCGTTTACACCATAAAATCTTCATGTAAAAATATAAAATATATAATAATAATATAATACTACTACTAATATACTATTTACTAGGTAGTAGAGCCACGCTGATTTCAGCACAAACGTACCGGCTCGATGAGGTCAGTACTATCTTCCCACAGAAGACCAACCTAAAGCACCAGCATCCATGCTGTCGTGTTTCGTTGGTGAGTTCGAGACCGGAGGCCCATTGATGCAGGGGTGATAGTTATTGTAGTAACTGTGTGAACCTTACACTGCCACGATGACTGTCATGCCTTTTACGTCCCCAAGCGGGTCGTGAAAAAGCCACCATAGTGTGAGTCACCATACTGTATTGTCTACATTTGCAATGAGTATGGTGACTGCAACTCTTGAATTCATACAATTCATGCTTTCCATTAGGCAGAGTAGAGTCAATTTGGCAGGTTCATAATACAGAAAAAAAAAGATAATCTAAATTTCCTCAACCCCTTTTTTCAACAACGTGACTAGAAGGTTACACTCTTAAACAAGTGAAATCAGTTTATAAGTAAGAGAGTTCCAAGGTAACAAACAGAAAGGAAAAAATGCAACCGAATGGAAAAATTCTTCTATTTTGGAGCCGGTAAGAAACAGCGATTGATTTACATCGTTATAACAAACGCTTTCGACCATTGTACTCGTAATTAGGGTGCGCTGCCAATTTTTAGATAAATAAAAGTTATTTGCGGGTGCTAGCACACGATCAACATTGAAATCCGTTAAGTTATATTTTTTGAAATTTTGCTCTTTCTTCTTAGTTCTAGTTTGGTATTCTTTTACCTAAATTGTTCTTTAATAAATTCTGTACCAAACACAAAAATAAAACACGATAATATCTAACAATGCTGGTTATTATCATGTTATGAAGCGACATAACTTTAATTTTGTGCATAGATCTCACCCTTCTTCATCCCATAACTGTCTTAAGAGGCAACTAAGGAAGCCAACAATACAGGACCACATTCAAACACACAGATTTGACATATATCCGACATCAAACTGTCTAACCAGCGAAGTATAATAGGTCAAAACTTTCTTTTCGAAGAGAGACTTGATAATGGTGTTAAAGCAATGGACTGTTAAAGGTGATGATGATGATGATGATGATGTACAGAAATGTACATAAGTGCAGTTATTTTTCACGTTTTGTTAACATTTAAATAGTTTACATTTTGATGAGAAACAATTGAACTCATCAATAATGTAAATGTCAAGAATCAAACTAAAAGAAATTAAATGATCAAACAGTTCCACTTGAATTGATTGGATATTGGTTTAGTTCAATGTGTTTTCGCTACACTAACATCGAAACAAGTTCTTAAATTGTATGGTCAGCATATCATATATGAATTGATGTTCCATAAGTTAAGGCCTGATTGTACTAGCATACCCAACTAGGGAAAAAGTTAAAAAGCAATGAAATAAAATGGATGAAACACTAGGTACAAACCCTCTTTTTTTAACGTGTGAAAGCCTCCTCGGGCTCTCACCACACCGGGGTGAGCGGCGGAGTGGTGTGTCGGAATTGGACCGACACAGCATTACGGCAGTGTGCCACTTTGCGCTAAACAAGCTAACTATTGAGTGCCTTCTCTGTGAAGAGCAACGAAAGAATTAAAGTCCTAAAATATAGCTTGATTTCTATGACAGTTGCCACTAGTGTCATTATAAAACTTACGAAGTGTACGTCATAAGTGACACAGCACTCCGGCAGTGTGCCACTTTGCGCTAAGCAAGCTAACTAGTGAGTGCCTTCTCTGTGAAAAGCAACGAAAGAATTAAAATCCTAAAATATTGCTTGATCTCTGTGACAGTTGCCACTAGTGTCATTATAAAACTTACGAAGTGTACGTCATAAGTGACACAGCACTCCGGCAGTGTGCCCCTTTACGCTAAGCAAGCTAACTAGTGAGTGCCTTCTCTGTGAAAAGCAACGAAAGAATTAAAGTCCTAAAATCAGTTGCTACTAGTGTCAGTATAAAACTTACGAACTGTACGTCATAAGTGTATTTTAGATGTCAATTTATATACTTCTGACTTCTACTTATTATATATTGCACTTAATCAATATTATATACATATGTATACATAAATAAATAAAATTTAAGTGACTGCTTGTAATTTCAAAGTAAGAATTATTCACTAAATGCATATGAAAGTACATATATACGGTATTAGCATCAACAAGTCAATTTTAAATTTTTTAGCAATTTGTTCCTTTCCATTTTTTTCATTTCCTGTTCATTTTTTTTGTATTTCAATAGCCTGCCAAGACTCTACTCTGCTTGATGGAAAGCATGGACGTATTCAAAAGTTGTAGTCACCGTACTCATTACGAATACTGATAATGCAGTATGGTGACCCACACTATGGTGGCCTATTACGATTTTTTTTTTAGGGTAGTTTTGCCCCGGACGAGCCGACCCGTTCATGCTGAAATTGGCGTGGCTCTACTACCTGAAAATACTCTGTTATGGCAAGACTATTTTGACGGGACTTTTACTGACAGAAAACTAATATTATAATGAATAACTTAGGCTATTTTAATTTCAGAAAAAAATGAGCAAAATAGCAATGCGTAGTTTGTAATAAAAGTGACACGTTAATAATGAAACCATAGGTGATACGAAAAAACACAAAGCAGTCATGAGGACTGCCGACAGAAAAGAAAACTTAAAAGTGTAAACAAACAGTTGTTATTTTTGGGTATTTAAATTATTTGTTTGATCTTAAATTAGAATTTGAATGGTATTCTCACTCCTATTCATCCCGTGGGTGTCGTAAAAGGCGACTAAGGGAACAAAGTATGCAAGACAACATCATTACAAAGTGAAGGAAAACTTGATACAAACCTTATTCAACCCATCTGGCCAACGTGGTGTAGTAGGCCAAAACCTTCTTGCTAAGGAGAGGCCTATGTCCAGCAGTGGACTGTTGATGAATGGTTGATTATATATATGTATATATATATATATATGTATATATATATATGTATATATATATATGTATATATATATATGTATATATATATATGTATATATATATATATGTATATATATATATACATATTTATACATAGCTGGCTCAAGCGTTAACACGTCACGTGACCATATCGATGCTGACTTACATGAAATTATTCTGCTACTGCTACCAACCAAACCTGCCGAATTTTCACTTCAATAAAGTCGCTTGTTGATAGTTACTGCATCTGTTTCGTAGCCATCTGTCACAGAAATCAAGCTATACTTTAGAGACTGTACTTAATTTCGATTTTTTGTGAAGAAATGGTATCATTAAGGTCGAGCAAGCCCTTATCTGCTAAAGTATGACTCTCCTTTCATGACCTTTCTCCTCGTTTAGACAAAAGGGTTCAAAGACGAGTCTGCAATGTAATAATCTATGATAGTAAGTGTAAGTAATCAATGTGTGCGAAAGGATCCACGCCGAGATATTACCGGCTTCGTTAAGTACAGCGACTTTCCAAAACAACATGTACAACTTTACAACATGTTCTAATTATATCCAATTAATGTTTCACCGACACTTAGATCTAGCTTCGTGTAACTTGACACCCCTTTACTTTAGACGGGTTCGACAGAACTGTACGCTGTACGGTATTTTTGGCTTTTTGAACAAAATATCTTGTGTAAAATAATAACTAATTTTATTTTTATGTTGTTGAAATAAATTTATAAAATAATTTTAATTAAATTGGACATTCAAATTAAAAAAAAATAAATTAATTAAACGTAAATTAAATGTGGTAAATGAAATTATAGACACATATATTTTATGGTAGCTGTATTTTCTTAAAAAATAAATGAAATTGAAATAAATAAATAATATTTTGAACAAATCCTTGAATTAGGACACTCTAACTGTCTCGGTGGCGCAGCGGTAGTGACTGCGACTGCTGTGCTTGAGGTCTCGGGTTCGTTTCCCGGGTCGGACTAAATGTTTGTATGATCTGCAAATATTTGTTTCGAAGTTTGGGTGTTTTCTATGTATAATATGCATGTATTTACAAAAAAAGTATAGAAGTATATATATATTCTATCAGTCAGTCTAGTTATCATAGCACAAACTCTACTTAGTTTGAAACTAGATGACGCTGTGTGTCAAATGTACGAAATATTTAAAAAATATTATTTTAAATGTAATGTATTTACTATTTATTAGAAGACAGAATCAATCCTTCTATTGTTACCTGACAACATTACAGCAGTAATAATCTTGTAACGAGCTTAAACTATGCCGTTACATTACAAAGGCTACCCTAATGTCTTTAAGATTGAGTTCACAATTAGTTTAAACAAACCTGAAGATACTATTAAGGATGTGAAGACAGAGTAAGGTTCCAGACCAGAATGAAACAGCCAGTTTGTCGTACAGCATGATGAATTGGACTACATACTGAATTTATTCTTTGCATAAGGATGTGTACGTATACTAGATTTTAATGGTTTAAAGTGTAATTTTCGGACATTTGACACACGTCATCTAGTTTCAAACTAAGCAGAGCTTGTGCTATGATAACTAGACTGACTGATAGAATACTTGATTATACATAGAAAACACCCAAACTTTGAAACAAATATTTGCAGATTATACAAACATTTGGTCCGACCCGGGAATCGAACCCGAGACCTCAAATACAGCAGTCGCATCCACTACCACTGCGTCACGGAGGCAGTTAAATTAAGTGTAATTTTTTTTTTTTTTAAACTTTACTGTAGTAAGACGTCCGTGAGGTGAAGGATTAAGAACAGACTCGCCACCCCTATACATCTCGTGTCGTAAGAAGTGACTAAGGAAACAAACTATTCAGGCAAATATCATTACAAAGAGAAGGAAAACTTGAAACATACCGTATTTCAACTCTTCTGGCGAGCGTGGTACAGTAGGTCAAAAATTGGTAGGTAGGTAATAGAGCCAAGCCGATTTCAGCACAAGCGGGCCGACCGGGGCAGTACTACCGTCCTACAGTAGACCAACCTAAAACGTCAGCATCCGTGCTGTCGTGTTTTGTTGGTGAGTGTGAGACCGGAAGGCCATTGATGCAGGCCTGACAGTTATCGTAGTAACCATGTAAGCTTTACACTGTCACGATGACTGTCATGCCTTTTACGTCCCCAAGAGGGGTGTGAAAAAGCATATCACTAGGCCACCACAGTCTGGATCACTATACTGCATTGTCTCCATTTGCAATGAGTATGGTTACCACAACTCTTGGATTCTATTCATGCTTTCCATCAGGCAGAGTAGAATCACTTTGGCAGGCTATTAATATATAAAAAAAACAGTAGCAGTCGTGGGACTGCCGATAGAATTGAAAACGGAACTATTAAGTTGAGAGTAATTAAAACTATATGCAAAAATTATATGAAATTTTTTATGTTTCATATATAGCTATATATAATATATAATATCATATATAATATATAATATCATATATAATATATAATAATAATAATTTCATATATAATATATAATATCATATTCTCCATAGCTATAGATATACTATTATCATTAGCATGTCGGTGACGCGAACCGAGTATTTTACCCTCTACCAAAACGCTCAACGCGCCTAAAGAAGTTTTCACTTCAAAAAACGATAACATTCACCTGTAGTAAGATTAAAATTTCATCCTTAAGATATGCTGCTGTAATGTAAGATTAGGAGAGTGCTATGTCCAATAGTGGACTAAGAAAGGCTGTTGATATTTTTTTTAAATAATTTGTATATACGTTATTTTACTCAAAGGGTTGTAACTTGTATGGTTTGAGTTATCGATATCCATAGGTGGTATGACTCACTTACCATAAGGTTATATAAATAAAAGAAAAAGTAAATTTATAATCACATAATTAATTTCGGTTTTAAGAGATGAGAGATAAGAGACTGGGCGATATGGCCCAAGAATCTGATCAGCAAAGAACGAAACTTAAACACTTTGAAGATTAATTATAATGCAATAAATTAACTGGTTGACCCGAATCATTCATGTTACTGAACTCACTCAAATCCCTCACCAATGTGATCGAAGTTCAAAACAGTTCGATGAAGTATTTCGTACTCAAATGCTTTTGATTGAGCAGTTTAATAGACGTCCAATTGTTCATTGTACGGAAAACGATTGACCGCTGAGTGCCTATGAACATCACTCAGTGCTTTTGTACTAGGTTTGAAGAAGCATTGAGAGTTGGCTCACCAGATGAACACACATTAATTTTCTACTATAGTAACTTGAGATTGATTTAGCTTGGTACACTTTTATTTCAACTGATGGAATACACTGATGATGTAGTGATTTAAACGGTCGCCTCGCCGAAATGTAGTGTCCGATTCCCACTTGGGACAATTCTTTGTGTAATCCACGAATAGTGGTTCTAAGTCTGGGTGTTCTTTTTGTCCGTTTAATGTTTGTTCATAAAGTCCCCCTCGACACAGGATTTATTCCTAATCCACACTAGTTTAAAGAAAAATACTGTATGTGCAACTTCATCTGCATTTTTTAAAAAAGGTATGAGTCTAATCGTTTTTGCAACATTTTTATTAATGCTCGGCTCCTAATGATGGTAGCATGATATTATATAACTTATAAAGCCTTCCTCAACCAATAGGCTATCCTACACAAAAATGATTTTTTCGATTCGAGCTAGTGCTTCCTGAGTTTAATGCGTTAAACCAAACAAAAAATCTCTTCAGCTTTATACTATTGATATATACTAAAACCATTCTCTCGCAGTGTTCCTTCAGGTGGCGTAAGAATGAGTAGATGCATTTAAAAGTATACGAATGAGAGTAGATATTAAGAGTAAGAATATATGTGACATACATGCAATATTAAAAATATCATATCACTTTTGGACTTACTAAGTTGGATACTATTTAAAAAAAATTGAGACATAAATAATTTAATTTTGTGCACTATAAAGAATATTCTATTCAATTATTATTATGTTACATAGTAATTGTTAAATGCCTTACTAGCACTTTATGTGTTGTGTACACTAGGAGGTTACTTGCGTTTAAAATAAAACCACTGTGAACTGATCTGCTGATCTGACAAGCTATTTTTATTGTTACATTTATACACTCGCGGTAACTTTTACACTGAGCCCGGTAAACAAATAATATCGCGATTCAGAGAACTGATACAGCGCCATCTAATTGTCAAAGACAACACTTGTACTACTTACTTGTATTGTATTCTGCGTTCATCGTGGACCTAATTGTAGGTTTGTTTTCGTCATAGACAATAATACAACCATATTGAAATACGATCACTGGTCATTGTTTTGTTAGCTTTTCAAACATTTTAACATAATTAGGATACACATCATCACACATTATCAAATATTGTGCTCCAATTTGCTATACAAAATTAGCATAAACATACACATTTACCTTAGTTTGTACATTTAATATTGTGTAATCACATATCGATGAACACTTTAATGTTGTATATTTATTATGTAGGATTACCAGGAAACACTGTGAATTAATATTTCATATTACACGGACATACACCCTTTCATACATTCTTACGCACGCAGTCACGTATGAACTGCCATATAATATACAGTAAGCATAACATATGATTATGTTTACGGGAATGCCTGACGTTTCGAACAGGTTGCACTGTCGTTGTCACTGACAATCAACCAGTGAGTTATTCAGCCCATAGGTTTTTTTTTTAAGAGCCTACCAAAGTCACTCTACTCTGCCTGTTGGAAAGGTAATTATATACTTAGAAAAACCATCTTCTAAAACTTCAAAAGCTAAATCGAAACAAATTTCTATTCTTAAGATAAATATTTTGCATCAAATATCTAACCTAAGAGACAGATGCACAATTCAAGTTATGAATATTGCGCATTTATCATTGGTAATCTTGACGTGACGTATCGTTCGCTACTTGCGATGTTTGTGTTGGAAACCAGCGGAATGTAAAATACTCCTATAGCATAACCTTGTAGTAAGGAGATTAAGCTTAGCCCTATTATGTTCCTCCCCGTCCAAACTGGTTGGGTGACCGGGACGGTTCCGTGGCAGTCGTCGGCTCTACGGCGGCTCATTCCCCGCCCTTGTCGCTAAGAGACAAGGGCACTGGATATGTTGCTGCCAAGTGGGGGGGATCACTGTATATGGTGTATACTTCTCCTCCAACCGGAGTTTGAACGACTTCGAGGTTTTCCTTAACAACTTGGAAACCTCGATGCGGCGTCTAACGTCTGGGCAGGTCTTAGTGCTGGGGGATTTCAACGCAAGGTCCATTGCGTGGGGTTCCCCCAGGACGGACGCCAGGGGCGAGGCCGTAGAGGAGTGGGCGGCCTCGGTGGGCCTCTGTTTACTGAACAGGGGCTCCACCAACACGTGCGTGCGACAGCAGGGAGGGTCGATAGTGGACCTTTCGTTCGCTACCCCTGCCCTCGCCGCACGAGTAAGGAACTGGTGTGTCCTGGAAGAGGTTAAGACGCTCTCGGATCACCTCTACATTCGATTCGAGCTCTCCCGGACCCAGGACCCCAGTAGTAGGGGTCACGCGGCGCGGCGTTCTTCTCGCTTGCCGCGGTGGGCTGTAGCCAAACTGAATAGGGACCTACTAGAGGAGGCAGCCATTATTTACTCCTGGCTGTCTCCGCAGGCTCCGACCGAGGAGGTCGACATGGGGGCTGGTCGTTTCCGCGATGCGATTACGCAGATCTGCGATGCGGCCATGCCCCGCATCCGAGGTTGTCGGCCTCCACGGAAAGAGGTTTACTGGTGGTCCCAGGAGTTGGCGGACCTCCGCGCGGCCTGTACTCGTGCCCGGAGGTCCTACACCCGTAGTCGGCGGCGACACCGCGTAGACGGCGAGGAGGACCAGCTTCATGAGGAGTACCGAGAGGCGCGGAAAACTCTGAAGCTGGCCATTAGCCGCGCCAAAGAAGTGAAGAGGAAGGAGATGTTGGAGGGTCTCGATCGTGACCCCTGGGGTCGCCCTTATCGTGTGGTGCGACAAAAGCTCCGCACGTCGGGCCCCCCCCTTACAGAGACACTCCAGCCCAGCTTCCTGCGGGAAGTGGTCGAGGGTCTTTTCCCGCAGCGGGCGGAGCACACACCCCCGTCGATGGCCTTCATGGTCGAAGACGACGGGGGACGGAACGAGGATAATGTTCCGCCCGTCAGGGAATCGGAGATAGGGGCGGTCGTTCTACGGATTCGCTCTAAGAACACCGCCCCTGGGCCAGACGGGATACCTGCCCGTGTGCTGGCCCGTGCCCTCGAACACATGTCGGACCGCCTCAGGGAGATCTTGGACGCTAGCTTGTTGTCCGGACGCTTCCCTAAGTGCTGGAAAAGCGGGAAGCTGGTCCTATTAAGGAAGCCGGGACGGCCTGCCGATTCGGTGGCGGCCTATAGGCCCATTGTACTGCTGGACGAGGCGGGTAAACTGTTTGAGAGGATACTCTCTGCCCGCATCGTCCGGCAACTCTGCGAGGTGGGCCCCGATCTGTCGGACGCCCAATTTGGTTTTCGGGCGGGGCGTTCGACGGTCGATGCTGTGCTGCGCCTGAGGGCCGTTACCGAAGAGGCAGTGAGCTGTGGCGGCGTGCTGTTGGCGGTGTCGTTGGACATCGCCAACGCATTTAATAGTCTGCCATTTAGTTGCATCAGGGAAGCACTCCACTACCACGGGGTGCCAGAGTACCTGAGGCGACTTGTGGCAGACTATCTTGAGGAGCGTACCGTCGTGTACGAGGACCGAGATGGTATTCTGAGGCGGCGGCCCATGTCGTGCGGTGTTCCACAGGGGTCCGTCCTCGGACCACTCCTGTGGAATATGGGATACGACTGGGCCCTTCGAGGTGTCTTGTCCCCGGGCTGGGCGTAATTTGTTACGCCGATGACACATTGGTCACGGCCCGGGGGGCGAACTTTCAGGAGGCGGCGCGCCTGGCCACCGTGGGAGTCTCTTTGGTGGTCGGGCGCATTGAGGCGCTGGGTTTACGGGTGGCCCTAGATAAGACGGAAGCCCTTTTGTTTCATGGGCCCCGTCGTGGTCCACCCCCCGGTGCATCTATCGTAGTCAATTCGGTCCTCGTACCGATTAAGGCCCAGATGAAGTATCTGGGCCTGATCCTCGACGGCAGGTGGCTCTTCGACGAGCACTTCCGACAGCTTACTCCAAAGCTGGTCGGCGCTGCTTCTGCTCTTGGGCGACTTTTGCCCAATTTGGGTGGAGCCAGCGTCGCGACGAGACGGCTATACACGGGGGTTGTTCGGTCAATGGCACTGTATGGTGCACCGGTGTGGGCGGCGGCTCTGACCGCCCTGAATAGGGCTCGCCTCTGGCGCCCTCAGAGGATATTGGCGGTTAGAGCCATACGCGGTTACCGCACCGTATCGACGGAGGCGGCGTGCGCGTTGGCCGGAACTCCCCCGTGGGATTTGGAGGCGGAGGTGCTCGCTGAAGTTTATCGGCGAACGGCAGATTTTCGGGTGGGTAGCGGCATTCGGCCCCCGCCCGAAGAGATACGCGAGTGGCGAGAGGCCGCTCGTCGAGCCACGATGGCTCGTTGGTCGTCCCGGCTGGAGGCTCCACGTGCTGGCTTTGCCGCCGTGGAGGCTCTCCAGCCGGTCATCGCCGAGTGGGCAGGGCGGCAGCACGGGACCCTTTCCTTCCGACTGACGCAGATTCTTTCCGGGCACGGTTGCTTCGGGAAGTATCTGCACTCGGTCGCCAGGAGGGAATTGAGTCCCGCCTGTCACCACTGCGACTGCAGTGAGGACTCGGCTCAGCACACGCTGGCGGTTTGTTCCGCCTGGGCGGCGCAGCGTGGGGTCCTCACTGCAGTTATTGGAGGAGATCTCTCGCTACCGGCCGTAATACGCTCCATGGTCGGTAGCGACAGTTGTTTTACCGCGGTCGCAATCTTCTGCGAAGACGTAATTTCGCGGAAGGAGGGGGCGGAGAGGGCCCGGGAGGACAATATCCACTCGGACCCAATTCGCCGCCGGCGAGCCGGGCGGCGGAGGCGCGCATACCAGCGCCTCATGCCGCCTTGAGTGTGGCCGCGGGTGGACGGGACGGGTTTTCCCCTCCATCCGCTACAATGGCCAGCCGCGAGGAGGCGACGTCCGTGTGTGCCGTACGTCGCCTAAAATAGAGAGTTTACCCATAGATGGTGCCTGCATTAGCGGGCAGGCGCTGGGAGGGATCTGGATGTCGTAATAACAGCTGTTCCCGGTCCCTCCTATGTCAGGCGCAGAGTGGCACACCGTGTGGTTTTAGTCGGTCCGATTCCGACACACCGCCCCGCCGTAAACCCCGGTGGGGTGACGGCCCGAGGGGGTTTCCACACGTTAAAAAAAAAAAAAAAAAAAAAAAAAAAAAAAAAAAAAAAGGAGATTAAGCTTAATATCGGAATTATTCCGCAAATGATGTGTTGGTATGGAATACAAATTTTAAAACAGATATTTTTATGATAGAAGGTTCATATGGTAGTTAGTGGTTGCCATTGTCGTACGTAGTGTCACCACACTAATTCATCGCATAAGAGACGACTAAGGGAGCAAATAACGCAGAACAACATCACTATACCACTGGCTAGACGAACTCATGCCACTGGCAAGACGAAGCCATCTCGTCACATAAGACGTTCATCTTGCGAGTGGTATAGTAGTGTGGTATACCAAAACTTCTTTACAAGGAGAGACCATGTCCAGCAGTGAACTGATATAGATGTGATGTTGACCATGGACAGCTGTAGCTTAATAGACACAAATAAGTTGCTGTCCGTTGAGCCTCTCCCTCCCTTAGACTCTGGAACCCTCGCATAAAACACGAAAAATACATAACATCGATTTTCTGTGTAGCCATAATAACACTTCGATCGAGCTGACTCATTTGTGTCTCAGGACGACTCTCTTATAGTTTCACAGTAAAAAGTATTCATAGAATAATACTATGTATTTAACTTTTAATTACAAATAGAGAAGTTTGTTTGTATACTAGAAGAAATCATTAATTCTAAAACCGTTTAACACTTCAATGAGAGTGCTTAGTTCTAACTTTAATTGTAACTACAGAGCAACTTGTTATTTTGTTTCAATTACAAGGTAAACTGCGAAGAACCTTTACGGTCAATTAGTTTAGGAGCTGATGAAAGTTTCTGTATAATTATTGTAACTGACGTACTAACTATATAAGTATAGGGTATAAAACCAAACTGTTGAAGCTTAAAATGTAAATGACAATAAATCCTAGTGACTTAGAGCGGGAAACAGCTATCAACTACTACGTGTGAATATCAACACTTGTTTTTATTAGTGTTCAGAAGTTTCAGCATTATAAAACGGACACAGGACCACTTTAATTAAGTTTTCAAAGTATTCACCAAATAATGCATTAATTTAATGATTATTTCATTAACGTTATTGAATTGCAACTAATAATAATCAACCAAATTACATTACAAATATATAAAACTAGCTGACCCAGTGAACTGTGTTCCGCCTTAGAGGTAATAAATAAGCAAATTTTGGATTTTGGACTGAAACGCGTCGTCGTCCGTCGTCGTCGTACGGGATAGAAGGTATGCTATGTCCGTCTTCTGGTTCTAAGCTACCTCCCCACCAATTTTCAGCTAAATCTATTCAGCCGTTCTTGAGTTCTTGAGTGGTGTAACTAACACCACTTTCTTTTATACATACATAAGGAATGTAAAGTGTCATCACTTCTATTAATTCCATAGGTGTCATAAGAGGTGACTAAAAGAGAAAATTATTGAGGACAACATACCTGCAAAGGGAAGGAAAAGTTTTAATTAAGTCGATAGCAAACCATCTAGCGAGCTTGGTATATGTAATACGCCAAAACCTCCTTGCTAAAGAGAGGCCTATGTCCAGCAGCAGACTTAAAGAATACTGAGGTTATGTGATGTGACACACATACAATCACAACCTAGTTCCTGAATTAGTAGGAGAATATAAGCCAGTAGAATATAGTTTCAACCTGACAAAGAAATTCAGAATTAATGTTTATTTTAAGGTAGTAGAACCACGCTGATTTCAGCATGAACGGGCCGGCTCGACCGGGGCAGTACTACCCTCCCACAGAAGACCAACCTAAAGCGCCAGCAGCATGTGAGTGCGAGACCGGAGGACCATTGATGCAGGGCTGATAGTTATTGTGGTAACTATGTGAAGTTTACACTGCCACGATGACTGTCATGCCTTTTACGTTCCCAAGCGTGACGTGCAAAAGCATCTCACTAGGCCGCCATGGTGTGTGTCACCACACTGCATTGTCTGCATTTGCAATGAGTATGGTGACCACAACTCTTTGGATTCTATTCATGCTTTCCATCAGCCAGAGTAAAGTCACTTTGGCAGGTTCTTCATGTAGGAAAAAAAAACAGGCGTGGGTTATTAAATCCACACTTTGTTACTTAGGATAAATAAAGCAACAGGCCAACAGGCCCGTTATAAAAAGAACTAAATCCATCAGTCCATCCGTTTTCATCAATAAACAGACACGCAAAGACATAGATACATAACGCATACTTCTAATATTAGATTTTGTTTCCTCATAGCTGACCTCTGTTCCACCTCTATTCTGTTTTATTTACAAAGGGTCATGATTGATAGCACTTCTCAGGTGACTACCCAAACAAACGTCGTAATTATAGTGACATTTTCCCAAACCACTCAAATTCAGTAAAACACAATAGACTTATATACTTTTAACAGGTTGAAGTTCTGGGCAGCTCCTTATATATAATATGCGTTTATGAGTTTCTTGACATGTGTTTATGTGATGTTTTCCTACCCGATTTCGGCTACGATGGCCAGTCTCAATGGAGTCCAGCTTACTACGCAGGAGATGGATAGTGTACAAGTGTGTACGCAAACACAGATGCACTCTCTGTTCCCTCACTCTCACAATCCAATGAACGAAGTAAGATGAGGTGCAAAACCGACACCTTTACGTGTTCTTCGAAGCACGGGAGTTAAAATACCAAAATTTTAAAGCATTTCTATAATCAAAAAACTAAATAAATTTTTTGGCTCGACTCGAGAGTCGAACCTAAGATCTCTTAAAGGCAATCGTATACGTCCATTTGATTTCAAACTAGGCAGAGTCTATACTATAGTGAAAAGACTGCAGATAAACATACTTATATGTTTCTAAATACATACATATTATAGATAGAAGAAGATTACACCTATACACAGAATAAACCATAGTGCTCGTCACAAAATTATTTGTCGTTTGTAAGAATTGAACTCACTACCTCCAGCCTTAGCAGGTAGGGTCGCTAACCACTTAACCAACTGTCCTGTCCCGAAATAAATATCAAAAAAGGATCATTATTAATATTTCTCTAATTTCAGATTAAAGTAGACTTAGCATACAGTCATTGAAAGCATCTGATTTTCTGATCGAACATCTGCCTGATCCTAAACCTCCTTCTCGTCTTTGACATAGGAGTTACGCGAACAGACTGATCATTTGAGAGCAAGTCACTACTAACCCCGTCAAAGGATACTTGCATCACTAGTTTCAAGTTGCTGACCTTTGATTCTCCCTTCCATCCTGTGTTAGAGAAGAGAAAATCAGGACCCCGGCTACTTCATTGATTTTCTAACGTCAGTTTTCTGTGAAGTAATGATATCACTCTACTAGGTGTAACTGTATGTATGAATTTAATTTGTAAATACAGTCAACTGTGCCTGAAATTGATGAAAAATTACCTACTAACACAAATAGAGTGTAAGCACATACTGGAGTAGATGATTGCTGTTGTTGGTAAGTAAGTGAAGCTTCTCTCATAAAAAAACTTCTGCGGTTTAAGCGAGCGGTTTGTACTAAATAAATATGGATAAGAGATAAATAAAAAAGATAGATAAATAATATAGAGTGGGCCACGAATTAGTTAACATTTGAAAAATTGTATAAAAACCATTTGATGTATTATAAAAATTGCTTATTTACAAGAAAGCTAATTGGTTGGAATTTATTTTTTAATAATTACCTCGTCTAAATGACCACCGTTTCGACGTTTGCACTCTTCTAAGCGTGACCGATAGTTTCGAATATTCGCTGGCAAAAAGACCACGAGATCGACGACATTTCTTCGCTGATTTTTCTTATAGTTGATGTTATGTATTTGGTTTATTAATGTAAACACAATTCTTCAAATAACCCTATAAAAAAAATCTGCTGGGAATACATCTGAACTTCAGGGTGATCCGGGAATGGCACCTCATCTGGAAATCTGCCTTTCCGAAAATATGTTTTTGACCACTGGCAGGAACTTATTGGATATGTGACAAGTGGTTCCATCTTGTTGAAACCATGTATTACGATTGTAACCAGCAAATTTCAGTAACATTGGTCCCAAGAACTCCCGTAAACTGTTTGATGGGACGGAACGGGATGTTAGATTCAAATGTTAACGAATTCTTGCCCCTTGTCCGTGACGAATAATAAATATATATACATATCATGTACTATTAAAATAAACAAATTTTATAAAATATTTACGCTTCAGCTACATTATATGTTCGTAGGTATTTATTCAGTAATTACCTTGTTAAAAATAATTATTCTGTAGTTGTGCTTATTTGACAAGGCTTTTGTGAAATTTGAGACACATTTAGAAGATATAACGAGAATACAATTCAAAATAATGAGCACGCAAATGAGACCCAATAAACTTCAATTATATTACAAATTGTTATAATTATAATAATGTAGCAAAAAAAATTTAATTTAAAATAATAACAATACAAGGGGCGAAAATATCGTATCGTGTGAGACAGGATATTTTTAAGGATATACCTGTTCAATCTGGAATATTTATCTAAGCTTAACCTGTTATTTATTTCAAATAAAATAAGGTGAAAAATCGATCAGAGTGGTATGGGAGAGACCTATGTCCAGCAGTGAACTGTGATTGGCTGATGACGATGATGAAGGTGAAAAAAGAACTAGAAAACCGATGTTAAGAAACTGTTTGGTTACTTTTCTCCGAGTGAGTAGAGTAAGGGACATCTGAAGGGGGGACTCGAAGGGTGGTAATGTACTCGTTATTGAGTAGCAGATTTCCATGACTAGTAAGTTACTACTACTACTACCAGTAACTACCAGTACTCATGGTTAAATAACACGATGGCTGTCGGCCGCATGCCATCTGTATGGGCAGGCTGACTCTAAACTCTGGCCCTTTCATCAAAAAGCCAACCCAGACCCCATAAAGTTCTTGTATATACACTTAAATATCCTTCTGTGGTTGAGGTCACATTCACTCCAGGAAGCAAACTGATCCTCAGAACCGCATCATACGCGAGATTCCACAGAAGGGGTCCTAAGACCGACCCCTGGGGAACCCCGCATGTGACGTCCCTTTGATGCTCTTTACCGTTCCGATCCATATATAAGGTGGTTTTGGTATTTCTTCTCAGAGTGAGTTTCCAAAAAAAGCCAGCACCGTCTAGCTGATAAGTCCGACTTGTAAAAAATCTATAAAAGATTTACTTACAAAAATAAATACCATTTATCATGAACTTACGACTTACCACCAGGTCCTCAGTCTGCATTTTATTCTCCCTTTAGCATAAAATGCGGGTCATAACATCCACTATGTCGATTAATGACACTAGACTTGTACCTAGTTACATAAATCGAAGTAAATTAAATAAGGTAAAATTTTGGCATTTAAACACGCCTTTGTATACCACTTAGGGAATAAAAGACGTAACTGTACTATACTGTACTAACTCAACATTTTGTGTATATCTTGAGTCAGTACAGTACAGTCACGTCTTTAACTGTACTGTACTATCTCAATATACTTTTTTCTTTGTTTTTTTATTTTAATAGCCTGCCAAAGTGACTCTACTCTGCCTGATGGAAAGCATGAATAGAATCCAAAAGTTATAGTCACCATACTCATTGCGAATGCTGACAATGCAGTATGGTGACCCACACTATAGTAACCTATTACGATTTTTTACGCCTCATTTGGGGACGTAAAAGATATGACAGTCATCGTAGCATTGTAATGCACACACTTACTACGACAACTGTCACCCTTGTATCAATGGGCCTCCGGTTTCGCACTCACCAACGAAACACAACAACACGGATGCTGGCGGACGAGCCAGCCCGTTCAGGCTGAAATCAGCGTGGCTCTAGCTGGGTATATGTTGTGCGAGAACGAAAAAAACATTAGCCAAAAATAAAACTGTATCTTTTCCGTGTTACTATAAATTCGTTTTTATAATTAATATCACGTATTTCATTCTCATTACCAGTGCAGTCTACTTAAATTCCTATTACAAATAAACTGTTAACCCTAAGTGGGTTTAATTATATGGGTTTATTTGAATCTCCATGAAAATTTTGATTAAGTGTTAAAAATCCATCGATCGTCAGAATTCAACAAATCAGTCGTACGGAAAACAAACAAGATCGGAATGAATGTTTAAGTTAACCCTGCCGCTAACCCGTGTACGCTTAACTGACTCCAAGCCCTGATTAAAAGCTCGGTCCATCGTTTTATTCAACCCTTCCCTGCGGCAGTCTGCATCCCTGATTACAAAGCTAGAAACTGCCTATGTATATTCGAGTTTGACAAACTTATATGCATATTTGAACGAGTTTTATGGAATCAATAGGGATTTATGGATTGAACGTATAAGCTGCAAACATATTGTTATACTTTATGTGACTTCAATTCTGAGTTAGACAAATCTATGTATTTAAATAGTTTTAATTTATTATTTTATTTTTATTTATTTTTTTTATTTTTTTTTTACAAATAAGCACAGTCTAAGGCCAGTGCAGTGTATTATTTTCTACGTGGTATTATTTTACGATGTGCTATCAAATTTACTTATCAATAAAAAGAAACGTATCTCCAGTTTCAATCAGCATTACCTTACCAATTACCAGTAACAAGCTAAAATCGTAACATGTTGCTTTCAGTTCTTTCAGCTCAAAATCAACACTATATCGCAAAAATAACTACGATGAAATTTTGTCACTAAAAAAAAGGAGATCAAGTATTAAGGAAACCATAAAAAGTCAAGTAAAGCATCATTTAGCTGATCTGTTTCAGGGTTGTGTTCACTCAAACAGTGTTTCCTATCCAGTTATTATCCAATACACAGACACAATAAACTGAAACGTCTGGCGTCTAGACTAAGGCCCTACTAAGGAAATCGTACGGTAAAATGAGTCGAATAGTGATCGTAAGTGAGTCTACTCTGCCTAATGGAAAGCATGAATAGAATCCAAAAGTTGTAGTCACCATAGTCATTGCGAATGCTGACAATGTAGTATGGTGACCCACACTATGGCGGCCTATTAAGATGCTTTTTTGGTAAGTCAACATGACTGGTCTTCTGTCTATTTACCTGTGTTATACCTAAAAATAGATAAATTACCACTGTAACAAACACTTCCACGCAATATAACTAGAATGCGTGGTCGATTTTTAGTAGAACTTAAGGCGTAGACAATATCCAATATTGAAAAACTTCTATTTCTCACCATCTCGGGAGTTTCTTTAATAAGACGTTATGTCAATTAAAGCAATGGGAACTCAAATCATTTAAAACTATATCATATTCTGCCACAAGTGTCTAAAAGCACCGTCGATGCACTGTGGATTAAGACACCGAAAATTCTTATAAACTTTGGCTGCATAATCAATTATTTTCATCCATAGTAACACTAATACAGTAGATTTAGGAGGCCTTACTTGCCTGCAAATAAGGCTAGCTAAACCTAACCTAAATCGAAATTTATTTTGTACCTGTTCTGCAGCAGGCGCTTGTCCTCGTTCAATTATATTCTACCATCTCTTCCATTCGTATTATCTTCGCAAATTACTCTATGTAAAAGTTCTGAGCATTACATACTTCGTCATATTTATTTCCCACTGGGATATACCCAGATATTTGTGTTAACTACTATTATAGTATTACATCTAAACTCATAGTTGTTTAATTTGCTATTCACAGGAATTTTCGTGAGCAAATAGTAACACACATTGGTATATGAAGTTGGTAAAGATAACCAACAGACTGCACTAATTTCAAACAAATAATTAACAATTATCTAACTCTATACTTTCTGAGTTAGCAAACACTTCTGTAGAAATAATATAAAATGCTACTAAGCCAATGTGTTGTAGCAAATTGAATAATAGTGAGCAAACATAAAAGGCATGTTATGTTAACAAATTAAGTTCAGCAATGCATAATATTATGCAGTCTATCTATTTGTATATTATAATCTTGTTATATCTGCATTTTACTAACGTGATTGGTCTGCTAAAGAGACGAAAACAAATCTATGCCCCTCCAAAAATGTTCACAAGTACATGGTGCTAATAAATAAGAAGAAAGAAAAAGAATGAATGAAAGAAAAGAAGAAATACTAAATGCAAATTTCAAACTTACGTATGAAAATTTACTATTTTTGGGATATATATACTCGTATATATGTATTTAACTGTCTTGTTCGTCTAGCAGTTAGCGTATGCAATTGTCAATTAAGAGGTCTTGAATTAGATTCCCAGGTCGGACCAAAAAGAGTTTTTCAGATTATAGAAATTTTTACTAGCAGTCCGAGTTACAAAGTTAGGATTTTAACTGCCATGCCTCAGGGAGCACGTAAAACCGTCGGCCCCGGACCTGATCGCTCCCGGTTGTGTCCGATAACCATCCCTTCTCTTTACGAGGGTAAAAGAATAGAGAATACACCACAGTTGTAGACTATAACATCTCCTATGTAGTTAGCTGCGCAGATCAGCTAAGAGTAGGTACGTTATACGCAGTTAAATGTACAAAAATACATTACATACACAACTGAATTGTACATTTATTGACCGAAGCACCGCGTGCGGAATAAACATCGAAGCACTCTTGGCATTCTTCCTTTTTGAATAAATATACCAAGTGTGCAAACCTATGTGCGTGTCTATTTGAAGATTTTGACTTGTAATTTCTATTTTTGGTTTTGAATTTAAACTATTATCTCATTTATATTGTATAAACTAGCTTACCCCGCGAACTCTGTGCCGCCTTCGAGGCAATAAATCAGCAGATTTTTTTTACTTAAACCCGTTTTAACGAGATAAAAAGTATTCTATGTCCGTCTCCTGGTTCTAAGCTATCTCCCCACCAATTTTCAGCTGAATCCGTTCTTCCGTTCTTGAGTTATAGTGACTAGTTCTTGAGTTAGAGTGGTGTAACTAATACCACTTTCTTTTATATATATAGATAGAGTTTTGTAAAAATGAATGAACACACGTGTTTATACGCTGATAGGTTTCGAAATATTTTAGATAAAATTATCCTTAATATGAAGCTGTTAACACGCTAGTAAAATTAGGAAACTAGATAATTTTACTTTACAAATAAGCTTAGTAATTGCTCCGTTAACTTTGAGTGTTCATTAATGGCAGAATGACTTGTAAATTTAATAAAGTCTAATCTAAATTAGTTTTCAAATATAGCTTTTAAAAGATCCTTCATACATTACGTTAAACAATATTTCTCCCAAGGTATTAAAGTCAAAGTTCAACTATTGTTAGGTACGAAGAAAAACTACGATGCATTTAAACATTACAAGTACGGAGAGCGAGTGTGGAGAGTGTTTGCTCAGCTCCTTCGCGTAATGAATACTAGCAACTGACAACATTATTACACGACACATCTGGACTTTTTAATGTCTGATATTCACTACACGTTTTTATTTTGTTTTTAATTGAGTTTAAAAATGTTAATGAAAATGCTTGTTTATATTGCTACAGAAATCTTTAATGATATAGTTAATAATAATTTGCTTATCATTAGATCAAACTATTACATCATTAGGTTATTACGTCAAACTTGTAATCAGAAAACCCAGTTTATTTTACATCAAGTCTATAGTTACGGTGTTCACATCCGGTGTTGCGATCAGCCCGCATAGAAATCTTCACCAATCACAACGCCGAATATGCTCGCCATTAAGTATATAAACTCACATAAGGCCATTTGAAAACTGCAGGTTCGAACCTTACCACGGAAATAAATTAGTTACGATAAAGCGGTAAGCAGATGATTAATTTATTCGTCGTTTCAACTCCAACATTTGAATCCTTGGCACTTTACGAAATTTATGTACATTATATCAACAACCTTTAATAGTCCACTACTGGACAAAAATCTCTCCTTGGAAAGCAGGTTTTGGCCTACTATACTACGCTAGCCAGACGGGTTGGTATAGCAGCTGTTTCCAGATCCCTTTTGTTGCAAAGATAGACACCGTGTGGTTTTAGTCGGTCCGATTCCGACACACCACTCTGCCGTAAACTCCGGTGGGGTGACGGCATGAGGGAGTTTGCACGCGTTAAAAAAAAAGGTTTATTTCAAGTTTTTCTTCTCTTTACGGTGATGTTGTATTGTATATTTTGTTTCCTTAGTCGCCTCTTATGACACCCGTGGAAAGAATAGAAGTGGTGACTCTCTGTATTCTTAATCCATCACCACACGGCTTTTTAATATAAATTAAATATGAAAATCATGATTTTATGTATAACGTTTTTCAATCTATTGAATTTTATGTACCTCATTTTAATTGATTTCAATTTTTTTAATTTTTTGAATTTGAATGACTTTAATTTTTTGTGGAAACTTATTGTGATAATGGTTCATACCGTCAAGTAAGTACAATGTTAATAAACACAAGTATTTAGGGAAATAAAATGTTTTTAAAACATACACGCTTGTATGTGATTGTAATATTCATTCTCATAATCAAAGAATAGACACGGAAAACGAGTTACGTACACAGCATGCATATCGCAAACCGCAACGAAAACGATTTGTAAACAGCTGCTTTTAGCTTCGCCAAATACAAAATTGTTCAGCGCTCCATTCCCAGACAACGTTCCAACATACGTACACACGTTTCCACTTTTGAAAGCGGCTGTATACCTATGTGTATAGGTAGTGACGCTCCAATCAGCGGCCGAGGCACACATCAACGTTATTGCATTAAACGTGGCGCTATCAGCAATATTTGCTATATTCGGACGGAGTTTTACATGCGCTTCACTTACTGCTAACATGGTTGAGATTATGTTAAAATAGTATTTATCATCAACAGCCTTTTACAATCCACTACTGGACATAGGCCTCTCCTTAGCAAGAAGGTTTTGGCCTACTATACCACGTTGGCCAGACAGGTTGGAATAGGATTTGTTTCAAGTTTTCGTTCCCTTTATGTTGTCTTGCATACTTTCTTCTCTTAGTCGCCTTTTACGACACCCACGGGATGAATAGGGGTCGTAATACTACGTATTCTTAATCCGTCACGGGTAATATGATATTAATATTATCAATTACTGTAGATTGTAAATCGTTATCAAAAACTCACAAAGGATTTGTGTTATCCAAAACGTAGTGTAGGAGGATAAATGAGTAGACAGGTCACTTGATGGTAAGTGATTACCGTCACGCACTTGCCGCTTGAAACTTAAGAGAACCAGAAACATGTTAGTTGAACTGTGCTTCTTTAACTTCAGTTTTAAAAACAATATAGCTTATGGTAGGATAGTCCCAGGGTGATAAAAGTCGTTAGGTTACTCATGATTTATTAAAATTATCTCGTTCCAAACAAAAACAAACAAAAAAAGGAGTCGGATTAATCAAAACTCTTTCGTTATACGTGTCTGCAATATGGCCGTTGTAAACGATGCGGACGGCTGTTAATTTGCGAATAAAGGTTATTATTAATGTTATTTACTCATCTGGGCACTGAGGAGAATATAAATGTACGTGGTTATTAAGTTCCAAAGGAAAATTATCAGATTTGAAAATATTTTTGTTGCTCTGTTAATTCCGGTTGACAATTTTGAGTTACTGAAAATTAAAGAGATCGTTTGCTTACATCATGCAATATATTTCTTTTTGCTTTAAATATTCAACATGGTAAAAAAACATTACGTTAATTTGGGAAGTTGACGGCAGATTTGTTTGACTATAGAATTTTAGAGGACGTGAATACAATGGGGTGGGCACCCCAGACAAGTGTTTGTTTTCATTATGATTTTATGTTTTGTATTTGTAATTTATATATAGTGTGTTTATTTGCAAAATTAGTTACCACAGTTAGCTAGGCTCTGCCTAGATTGGAACCAAGCGGCCGTGCTTGAAATGGTGCGACGCTGTTATTATTACTATTCTGGAGAAACTTTACATAATCACTGTTATTATCAGAGAGAAGACATATACTCTTCATTTGTACATCCTGTTACAGAGTTACTGCTTCCGTGGTAGCGTGTGCGACTGCTGTGATAGAGGTCTCGGGTTCGATTGCCGTATCAAACCAAACGTTTGCATGATCTGCGAATATTTGCTTCGGAGTTGGGGTGTTTTCTATGTATAATATGCATGTACTTGCAAAAAAAAAGTATTTGTGTATTTATATCAGTTAACTAGTACCCATAGTCTGTTATTGTCTATGTTATATTATTGTGCAGTATCTGTAACTATTGTTACACGAAAGATTGATAAATCTTCCTCTGTATAGGGAATACATATGTATCATATCATCCGCGTAATAAGGAATACAAAGTTTTGCCACCCCCATTTATCCCAAGTGTTGTGGTAAGACCTGACTAAGGCAGTAACCTACCTACCTAGGACTACATCTACACTAACACGTCTAACCAGCGCGGTACAATAGAGCAAAACCTTCTTTCTGAGAAGAACCCTATGTACAGCATAGGGTTCTTCTTAGAAAGAAGGTACCAGTGCGATGCCGCACTTTTAATGATTAATTTGCACGTGTCCACAAGCGGGAGTAGATACTAACGTGACCCGTCGACTCATTTGCCTACTAAAATTAAATTTAAAGGGTTATCTATCAAACAGTTTTTATAGAAAGCAAAGTAATGTTATGTAGAAAATTGGCAAAACAAAACAAAAATGGACCCAACACATGACTTCAACACTGAACACTCAGATTCATCATCAATCACATCTAAAACAAAAACAAGCCATCCCAGGTGCCCAAAAAAGATAGTATCGGCGTCCCACCGCCATTACAGAGGGCCGTTCGTTACAAAAAGCTGTGGTTATTTTTCTTAGGTGGCATTTATCGCGAGTTTCCATCCGAGGGCCCAACAAAGCAGTAAGTAGCTGCGCAAAAACACCGGTGTCCGGAGATAGGAGCTTTTTGTTGGCGACGCTTTTGTTAGGCGAATTAGGCCGAAACCGATTGTTGGTATTGCTGAAGTTTACCGTTGATAAAATGGAAAAATAAATCTTAATTATCGAAAGGTCAAACGAAATATTTTAGTTTTTATTTTAAAGAATGCTATGTAGAGCAATTTTAATAGTTTTAAACGAGCAGTTTCCATTTAAGCATTCTTTAACACCTTCTGAAAACATAATTAGTATTTTTAATAAAATGATTTTTAATTTCACATCCAGCTCCGAATGTGACATATGACAATTTTTTTTCTTTTGTTATAACAATGGGTTACCAATTATCAAGAATATGGCTTTAGGTTACATCCAGTTAATACAGGATATTACTTTATTATTCAAATACAGACGTTGTAATATGATATTATAAAATATTGGCATATTATAGTGTTACTAAGGGCGTAACAACATTTTCGTGTAAGTCATAAAACTTGAATATTCAAAGTATGTTATTATTTTTTTGCTGAACCCAAAAGACTTATATTCAAGTGCAGATTCACTGCGCACTGCCCACATGCATAAAGTTAGTTTTTGACAGTTAATCGGTTATAAGAAGTAAAATTAATTCCTATTTATTTTAGTTTGGCTTTAAAGGGGGGACTTTTGGTTTTATAATGTCTGTACATATACAAGGTTATAAAATGTGTAGTTTACATTAATTAAGGATCATATGGCATTCAAACAAATTCTCAATTCATAGCGCCGATTCAATTTTTGTCACACCTAATTTGTCACGCAAATTCAATTATTGAAAGCCGTCGATTGCCATTAACGTTCAAATGAAAAAGGGTTTTAGACTTTAATTTATTCCTTATATTTCAACAGAAAAATTTTCCGTTGAAAATTTAATACCGACCCTGTTTGTGCATTTAAATCTAAATCTTTTATGATTTGAGACCTGATTTCTGTTAATTGTAATCGATTTTAATATTTTTTTAGTCTTTGATTTTGATCAAAAATCCAAGCCTTGACTTAGTTTTTATTTAAACAATGTCAGCGGACTTAAAAGAAAAGCGAACACCTATTGTTTGTTAAAAAAAAAAAAATTCATGTAAAATGTAAAAAAAATATTTACATTCCTTGCCTTTGAATGCACACCCATTGCGTTAAATGTTCCCAACATTTCTCTCTATAGCACGCTGAAACCAATTCCGCATCTCACCACACAGTGGAAATGTTAAAATAAAATCTAAATCCAAAACAGCAGCATTTCGCAATGAATGCCGCAGACGTGCACACTTTACATTGGCGCGCTTAACGGAACTCTAAAAATAAACGTTGGTACTAGTAATTTGAAAAAGGAAACTGCCAGTTTTGCCCCCACCCCCTCCTCTCAAACCCTTCTTTTTGACACCCAGCCACTCAAAGGATAATCGTCTATAAAAACAAATTCGAGCACTTTTCAGTATTTTAAAATTATAATTTAGATTTTTCTCCGTTTTCTATTAGCGAAGGCTCTTTGGCTTGTAGCTTTAACAGTTTGTATATGATTACGCAGTCATTGAATTTTGCTCAAATATTAAACTAAATGAACTCGTAATTTAAATAATAATTTCATATTTCCGTGAAAATGGTACACCGATAAACTTTTCGAGAAACGATCTGTAACGCGTACTAGTGCCGTATAAAAGTCACAAAGGGTTCTTTTGCCAAGTGCTTAGGTAATATAGAATTTATATATACTACATGCTTCCTTTAAAATACGGCTAAGAATTTACGTTCGAGGTCTTATCAACTATTATGACGTTGAAATACTTTCAAGATCGAAGTTCTTCGTACCTTCGTACTACAAAAGTTTGATGAATCAAGAACTGTTCATAAGTACCATAGAGTTGTATACACATAGCATATTACAACTCTATGGTACTACAACTCTGTTACCTTCTTCAATGGTTGTTATAGACGTTCTTAACGAAATAGTTCTTTACCAGCAAACTTAGATCAATGTTGCCTCTGTCAAAAATGTAAACATTCAAATAAAAAAAACAAAGATGCATTATCGCTCTCACTACAAACATTTGATTTGCAGGGTATATTACGTTGGATACATACTCGTAGGATGTATTCCTAGTGAGAAAGTAGAAGAAATAGATATTTCTCGTAAATTGTGTTACTTTCTCTTTTGGTATGTTCAATTCAAGTACATGGGATAAATGAACTTGAAATGTCTGAATACTAAGTAAACCGTTTTAAGTGTATTTATGTACACCGAGTTCCAACTGTGTGTGCCAATAAGATAATATGGGGGAGGTACATTCATATTGGGAAGATAGCATTGACGGTACATGCACGGACTTGGACGAGAATTGTTAGAAAACTTCAATTTGAAATCTTCGAGGCTTAAGGAAAAGCGTAATAGGACTATTTTCCCGTCTGTAAACTTTTGGGTACTAATCTTGGCCTTTTTTTTTGTTGTCAGGGTGGCAAATCCCTTCGGATCTCCGGCTCCTCGGGGACGCAGAAGCCAGGAGTATGTGGCGTTTCCACTAAAAACCACCTCGGTGGCCGGTCTCAGGCGTCCTTCTCAGAAGGGGACCCGCAACTAATCTGGGCCTAGAAAGAGTGTAAGAAAGTGATTCTGTAATACTTCATTATCTCAAAATTAAATTGTCTTGTAGTCCTGCTTTGTATGTTTTCTTTTAATCCTGGGTTTAGGTCACGCTTTGATCTTCCTACAGTTACTGAGATGTCTGTATTATAAACTGTTGAAAGAGTTAGTTGGTCTCAGGTCTTTATCAGATCAAATTCTCTGTCATATCTCATATTTCGCTTATCAAATCAAAAAATTTCTTCACAATACTTACAGGGAAACATCACAATAGAATTATGTTAAATGTAGATTTAAAAGTTTCTACTTGATTAAAATATAATTTATACTGAAATTATGCTACAATCAACTAAAATAATTAAAATTAACAAAAATAAAATAAAGATTTGCTTTAAATACTAAAACAATAAAGATTAAAAATATAATTCCAATTCCGAATTCCGTCCCTGGTCCAAAACACAGTGATGGTTTGTCTCTCCAAAGTAACCTAATCCTCAGAGATACTGCGGGAGTAGGTACGGTGCCTTATCGAACGGATTTGCTATCTCACACTGAAATATACAGAGAATTACCCAATTACTTGACGACTCCACTCGGTTGGCTAAGCTGCCGAAGGACGAATAGATCATCAAAGAAGACTTTAGGTTATAAACAGCCTCTTCAGCCAAGATGCAAGAGTTTTGCAAAGATTCTCTTTCTTCTTGGCTAATATTTTGTTTTGACAACGTGATTTAGCGTTGAGAGACGTCATTTCGTTTGAGAGTTTTCTATTAACGTTTACGTTTGTAGAATGTCACTTAGCAAAGTAGCTGGTTTCGAATTCTTTCGTCGCTTTGTATGTGAAGTACCGAATTTCTCACTTACCTCAATTTCGGATGGTGTGGAGTCAAGGGAAGGGGGATCCATTTGCTTGTATCTCTTGAGTTTTAGGTGTGTCAAGCTGACAATCAAATCAACCGTCTGCTTGTTGGTTGGACTACCAAAAAGTCGTATGTAACGCCAACGTCATTTTTTATTACATAAATTTGTAGAATTATAAACACATTGTAGAATCTTAAGGTTAGACAGCTAGATGATGACAGTTGTATTATTAAATTAAATATTCCTGAGTTTACATACGTGCAGAAAATAACAAAGAACAAAGCAAATTGATAAAATAGGACTTTGGAAATTCAAAAGTAAACATTGTTAATGATCTTATTTACTTTTCAGCTCAATAATAATCATTGAAACGTTCGTTTCAACTGTTTTAACTACTTTTGTCCATTTAACAAACGGTTCGTATTATTTTAATTAGATTGTAACAATAGTATTAGTCAATTATTTAGAACGTCAGATACTAACTAAATGATTGAGTAAACTTAAAATTAACATTATATAGTTATCTTATTTTGTAATATAATTAAAAAATGCACAGTAGGTAAATTCGAGTTTTTGGTAGTCTGACAGTATTTTTTTAACTTAATAATTTGACAAACAAGCAAACATGTGGCCTGGTTGTAAGTCTCACGATAGTTGACATCATGTGAAATCCCCACCGCCTCCTCCCCATACAGAATTAAGATAAACAGGGAATCCGGTACTTCACAGAAAAAACAACAACAGAACTCGACTCCAGCCCCTCCAGCTAAGTTGACGTCCTACAAAAGTAAATGTTATTAGAAAACTAAGATACGTATGAGAATGACTTCTCGGAATACTAAATCACGTTGTAAAAACAATATTAGCCATTAACATGACAGAACAGAGACAAGAGCGACTGTAAAAAGAGAATAAACACTGGCATCTTGGCTAAGAGAGCAGGTGTCGAAGAACGGCATTACTCGCTTACAATCAGGTGAACCACAGCTAGTTTCCAACTCATTCCACAAAAAAATAGGTGAGCTGTTCGAATACTCTTGTCACTCTATCTATACTATCTCTATACTATAGAGGAATTGTGATATATCTATAAAGCGAGTATGCCAATGAGTGGACAGTGTTATGTCACGACAGAACATTCGATATGACAAAATTTTTTGTTTTAAATCCTTCGCATCACAGTTTCGTTGTGAAAGGGTTTGGTGTAAATTTTGCTAGTATTTTTTTGCATTGCCTGTAGTCACAACGACGAGCTTTGAAGAACTGAGTTTTTCTATTTCCATAGCAATCAAATAATAAAGTGACATCAATATCAAATAGTTGCAAGTTGTGTTTTGTTAGTGCTGGTAAAAATGTAGTGACGATCTGCATAAAATTGAAAAACTAGATGTTATGAACTGGTGTTTTAACGCCTTGACGTACATTCATTTAACGTGTTTTTCACGTACATTCGTCTCACGCCTCGACGATTTAACGTGTGGAAACCCCCTCGGGCCGTCACCCCACCGGGGTTCACGGCGGGGTGGTGTGTCGGAATCGGACCGACTAAACCACACGGTGTGCCACTCTGCGCCTGAAATAGGAGGGATCCGGGAACCGCTGCTATTACGACATCCAGATCCCTCCTAGCGCCTGCCCGCTACCACGGGCACCATCTATGGGTAAACTCTCTATTTTAGGCAACGTACGGCACACGCGAACGTCTCCTCCTCGCGGCTGGCCCTTATAGCGGGTGGAGGGGAAAACTCGTCCCGTCCACCCGTGGCCACATTCAAGGCGGCATGAGGCGCTGGTATGCGCGCCTCCGCCGCCCGGTTCGCCGGCGGCGAATTGGATCCGAGTGGATATCGTCCTCCCGGGCCTTCTCCGCCGCCTCCTTCCGCGAAATTACGTCTTCGCAGAAGGTTGCGACCGCGGTAGAACAACTGTCGCTACCGACCATGGGGCGTATGACGGCCGGTAGCGAGAGATCTCCTCCAATAACTCCAGTGAGGACCCCACGCTGCGCCGCCCATGCGGAACAAACCGCCAGCGTGTGCTGAGCCGAGTCCTCACTGCAGTCGCAGTGATGACAGGCGGGACTCAATTCCCTCCTGGCGACCGAGTGCAGATACTTCCCGAAGCAACCGTGCCCGGAAAGGACCTGCGTCAGTCGGAAGGAAAGGGTCCCGTGCTGCCCTGCCCTGCCCACTCGGCGATGACCAGCTCGAGAGCCTCCACGGCGGCAAAACCAGCACGTGGAGCCTCCAGTCGGAACGACCAACGAGCCATTGTGGCTCGACGAGCGGCCTCTCGCCACTTGCGTATCTCTTCGGGCGGGGGCCGTATGCCGCTACGCGCCCGGAAGTCAGCCGTCCGCCGATAAACTTCGGCGAGCACTTCCGCCTCCAAATCCCACGGCGGAGTTCCGGCCAAGGCGCACGCCGCCTCCGTCGATATGGTGCGGTAACCGCGTATGGCTCTAACCGCCAATATCCTCTGAGGGCGCCAGAGGCGAGCCCTATTCTGGGCGGTCAGAACCGCCGCCCACACCGGTGCACCATACAGCGCCATTGACCGAACAACCCCCGTGTACAGCCGTCTCGTTGCGACGCTGGCTCCACCCAAATTGGGCAAAAGTCGCCCAAGAGCAGAAGCAGCGCCGACCAGCTTTGGAGTAAGCTGTCGGAAGTGCTCGTCGAAGAGCCACCTGCCTTCGAGGATCAGGCCCAGATACTTCATCTGGGCCTGAATCGGTACGAGGACCGAATTGACTACGATAGAGGCGCCAGGGGGTGGACCACGACGGGGCCCATGGAACAAAAGGGCCTCCGTCTTATCTAGGGCCACCCGTAAACCCAGCGCCTCAATGCGCCCGACCACCAAAGAGACTCCCACGGTGGCCAGGCGCGCCGTCTCTTGAAAGTTCGCCCCCCGGGCTGTGACCAATGTGTCATCGGCGTAACAAATTACGCCCAGCCCGGGGGGAAGACGACCTCGAAGGGCCCAGTCATATCCCATATTCCACAGGAGTGGTTCGAGGACGGACCCCTGTGGAACATCGCATGACATGGGCCGCCGCCTCAGAATACCGCCTCAGGTACTCCGGCACCCCGTGGTAGTGCAGGTATCCCGTACCACTCGGGCAGGTATCCCGTCCGGCCCGGGGGCGGTGTTCTTAGAGCGGATCCGTAGAACAACCGCCCCTACCTCCGATTCCCTGACGGGCGGAACATTGTCTTCGTTCACCCCGTCGTCTTCGACCATGAAGGCCATCGACGGGGGTGTGTGCTCCGCCCGCTGCGGGAAAAGGCCCTCGACCACTTCCCGCAGGAAGCTGGGCTGAAGTGTCTCTGTAAGGGAGGGGCCCGACGTGCGGAGCTTTTGTCACGCCGCACGATAGGGGCGACCCCAGGGGTCGCGATCGAGACCCTCCAGCATTTCCTTTCGCTTAATTTCTTTGGCGCGGCTGATGGCCAGCTTCAGAGTTTTCCGCGCCTCTCGGTACTCCTCATGAAGCTGATCCTCCCCGCCTTCTTCACGGTGTCGCCGCCGACTACGGGTGTAGGACCTCCGGGCACGAGTACAGGCCGCACGGAGGTTCGCCAACTCCTGGGACCACCAGTCAACCTCCTTCCATACAGGCCGGCAACCTCAGATGCGGGGCATGGCCGCATCACAGATCTGCGCAATGGCATCGCAGAAGCGACCAGCCCCCATGTCGACCTCCTCGGTCGGGGCCTGCGGAGACAGCCAAGAGTGAATAATGGCCGCGTCCTCTAGTAGGTCCCTATTTAATTTGGCTACAGCCCACCGCGGAAAGCGAGAAGAACGCCGCGCCGCGTGACCTCTACTGGCGTCCTGGGACCGGGAGAGCTCAAATCGGATATAGAGATGGTCCGAGAGCGTCTCAACCTCTTCCAGGACACGCCAGTTCCTTACTCGTGCGGCGAGGGCAGGTGTAGCGAACGAAAGGTCCACTATCGACCCTCCCTGCTGTCGCACGCACGTGTTGGTGGAGCCCCTGTTTAGTAAACAGAGGCCCACCGAGGCCACCCACTCCTCTACGGCCTCGCCCCTAGCGTCCGTCCTGGGGGAACCCCACGCAATGGACTTTGCGTTGAAATATCCCAGCACTAAGACGTGCCCAGACGTTAGACGCCGCATCGAGGTTTCCAAGTTCTTAAGGAAAACCTCGAAGTCGTTCAGACTCCGGTTGGGGGAGAAGTATACACCATATACAGTGATCCCCCCTCACTCAGTACGTAGTATAGCAGTATAGCAGCAACATATCCAGTGCCCTTGTCTCTTAGCGACAAGGGCGGGGAATGAGCCGCCGTGGAGCCGACGACTGCCACGGAACCGTCCCGGTCACCCAACCAGTTTGGACGGGGAGGAACGTAATAGGGCTCCGCGGCTACGGCAACACCGATCGACCACTGTGCCATGGTTTGCAGGAAGAGGTCCTGCGCCGCAGCACAGTGGTTCAGGTTCGTCTGGACTAGGAGGCTGGAGACTTGGGCCATTACTGGACTGTCCCTACAGCCTCCTCCATGGGCGATGATGTCGACGTGCGAACGGCATCGGAGGCAGCCTGGGTCGACTGGCTAGCCCCTAACGCTTGTCGAGAATCACGGGGAGGTTTGCAGAGCACTCTGCCGCCTTGTGCCCCGGTCGACCGCAGCGGAAGCATAGTCCGCTGCAGTCAAAACAACTCACGTACTTGGCGCGTGTGTGTCCCGATGCCAGACATTTGTAGCATCTCATCGGTCTCGCCGCCAGGACCGTGATCCTAGCGCTCACGAGACCGACCAGTAGTCTGCCGGCGTCACCCAAAATTTTAGCCGACGACACGGGACAGCTGACCCACACTACGCCAAGCCCTCCTGGACGGGGGCGGATGGTACCGACCCTGATATTGTCCACGCTACAACCCGTCCTCTCTCCAACTGCAGCGCGGACATCTTCGGCCGTCAAGGAATCGTCCAGGCCCGAGATACGCAGTTCAGCGCTCTTAGTAGGCCTGGCGATCTTTACACCATCCGTGTCTGCAGCTCCAGCATTCCCCGCAGCTTCTCGGCGAAAGTGTCCGCCATCTTTGCGCCTTCAGCCCCGGGAAACTCCAGAACTCGAGCTCCCGTCTGGGCAAGGCGCAACCTGACCCCTACCGTCCCGAAATCCTTGGATTCCCACACAGGAGGAAGTCCTCTACAAGCCATAGGTGGTCCGATGTACGTCGGGCCTACAGGAGTTTTCTTTCTAGGGTGCACCTGGTTCCACGGCTACTAGTACCCAAGACGGCGTGCATATTTTAGCCGTGTCGAGTCTGACATGATCACCAGCCAGTAGTATCCGACGAGGTTGCCACACACATTATTACATCACACCAGCAACCTTTAACAGTTCACTGCTGGACATAGGCCTTTCCTTACAAAAGAAGTTTTAGCCTACTACCACGCTGACTAGACGGATTGGTATAGGGTTTATTTCAAATTTACCTTTCTCTGGAAATTCATGTTGTCCTTCACAATTTGCTCCCTTAAACACTTGCTACGACACCTAGTGGATGAATAAGGATGTAACTCTGTATCCATAACCACACAGTAAGCACAAAGAAATATGCTTGTAGGTACAAAGATAATAATGCATTATCACAGTGGTGTGTACGACAAGCAATTTGTTTATCCATCCTAGAAATAAAGTGTACATAATAAGACGTTATTTCATTACACCGGCCGTGAGGGTCGTGGCATAAATAAACACTTGACCGCCCTTTCACTGTAGAAATTGTTATCCGTAAGAATGGGCTATGCATTGTCGGTGATTGATCTCGTCCGGCTAAAGTTAATTACAGCTATTCTTATTCTATAATTTTAGACTTAACGTCCAAAATCAAAAACTCTCTCTCTTTACATAAGCATTTCTATAATATAAATAATTTTTCACACATTTGTCTCTCGGCCGGCTGGTTCCAAACTAAGCAATGAGGTTTTGCTTATAAACATGCAAATATATTTCTAATTATATATCACTGCTAAATTACACCTCAACCCAGAACAAATGATTGTGCTCATCACACTCAAGTGTCCGAGGTGAGAATTGAACTCACGACCGTTGGATTAGTTATCAAGATCACTAACCACTAGACCAGCTACCTATTCAAATGTTTATATTTTGAGGTATTCGAACAGTTTCAGAGGTACCTATCGTTTTCAAAACTGCCATGATTTTAAAAGAAACTGTAATTTAACGCGACTTGTGTAATAGTTGCAAATCTGCATATGACAATTAATAAACTACAATTCGCGCTCTCTATTTACAACTAGTGTCAACTTACCAAGCACTTGTATTTAAAATCTCTAGGATTTGAAAAAAGTGTAGGAAAAATAGTTTAAGAATATTTTAATGCACATAAAAAGACGACCGACGAGCTGGTGAAGGTTGTGGAATGCCGTTGGACCAATTCAATATAAGGTTGGTTAAAGTAGACAATCTAAGAGGGACCTAAGTACAGTAGTGGATGTCTTTCGGCTGAAATGATTGCGATGAATGTATTAGAACTACATTGAAATCACTTATTACGAAACTAAGCCAACGTTACTACACTGTCTTTAGGAGGATATCAAACATGACATAGGTTTTTATATAACTAGGAGGGGTACTTGATATGGAATAAAGTCGGAATATTTGTGATAGTTCCACAAGTACCGTGTAGGGGGATTACAGCGTACGTGGTAGTAATTGGTCCCTAGCTTGTAAAAGTGACTATACTGCTATATAAGCTACACCCTGTGTACGATAGCTGTGCCCACTTATTAGACACAGAAATGTAAGTCTTAGCAATTTTGTTGCACTGGAAATGTTAAATTAAACGAGTAATACAGTGTTTACTTAATTTTAATTTGCGTATCAAATTTTTTAGTTAAATTTTATCAGGTTATTTGTTTCTTACAAATAACTTTTCGTTAATAAATTACTTAAATAATAGATAATTTGAGACACAAATAAGTATTCTCATTACAAACTAAACAGAAATTGTATTGTGATAACCTGACTACTAATAAACATACCATCATCATCAACAGCCTTTTACAGTCCACTACTGGACATAGGGCTCTCCTTAGCAAGGAGATTTTGGCCTACTATACTACGCTGGCCAGACGAGTTGGAATAGGGTTTGTTTCAAGTTTGCCTTCTCTTTGTAATGATGTTGTCATGCATACTTTGTTCCCTTAGTCGCCTTTTACGACACCCACATAATAAACATATATTAAAAATTAATTATAACCAGACACGAATTGACAATCCAGGTAACAATTATGATAATCATAGTCTGAAGCCGAAGAGGTCAGGCTTAGTAGTAAAGATCGCTTGAACCACCAAACTGATCTTAGAAATGCTGAAAATATAAAACGAGGGATAAAGAAGAGTGCTTATTTTTTTTCTATGGGAAAACATTTCACAAATAGCCAAGATAATTCCGCAATAAATATAAGTTACCCGCGTCCAAAACTAAAAGGCCTCCTGGACATTACATCAATATTGATGGGTAGACTTAGATAACTTTAACTCACACCATCCATTATGGAAGGTGACGGATAGACAACATTTTGGCAGAAAAGTATAAAGATAAACTGTCTAGGCTCCAAATTGAACATTCTCCTTCAACTTATAAAGCAGTTTAGTTCAGACTCCAGACAGTTTCTTGAGAAAAGTTCTGAAACAATATTATTGATAGAAAACATTCAAATAACGCTCATAGACAAGTTCTATAAATTCCAATAACGCAGGCTTAACCTCTCAATTTTAAAGTCATCATTATCTACACGCTTCTTTCCCAGTTTCATGTGTCATTGCTAAGAATTTCGGGTGATTTCCTTTATGTCACCGACCGCCGACTTAACCTAACTCTTCTTCAAAATCTAATATTTTCAGATAAGGTAGAAGAAGAAAGATAAGAAAAGGTAAAGATAAGGAATAGATAATCCGTCTTATAAAGCAATTTTTCTTACTTTAAGACAGAATCAGCGTAAGAAATACATTATCTTGCAAAGAACGAACTTGATTATAGATATACATATCTTTTTTGTTTTTGCACCGGCCCTTGACGTCCATATTTCAATTTTAGAATATACATAAATAAGTGTATTTCAATTTTCGGGTACTTTGTCATTGTAAATCTATAGACAAAATTAAAATATCAAATTATCATACAAGATGTCAAAATACTCTTATAGTGATGTAAGTTCGCTCTTCAGATTATATATCGAAAACCTTACTAAGAAAATAGCATCTCAGGGTTCAGTTTTACTTAAAAATAAAACGAGATGAAGCTTCGTATACATATTTTTTGCGCGCTTAAGGCAAAAAATGTGTTCTAAAAAGAGATAAACAATTTGAATTCAGACAGTGTTCAGTATTCTACTCGTATTCCTTGAACAATGTGTTTAGTCATGCAATTTCAGTTGGTTGATGGCTTATATTTTTCAAACAGTTTCAATCATATGGTCTACAACTGAAATTGCTAGCTGGGATATTACAAAGTCCATAGCGCTTATTTGAAATATCTGACATGAGAATTTGCATGTTAACAATCATTATTGGTAATATGCAAGCAGTATTGCTGCAATAGCTTAAGTGTTTTATTTTCTATCCATAGTCTAAAATACTCCATTTTTTGCTCGTAGTCTTTTTCCTAAACTAGATTCGGATTGGCTATATGGCTATGTCAACTACATACAACATGGCTGAACTCAGATTTTTTAAACGCCTTCACAGTTTTGGAGAAAGATTGTTTTTGGACTATTAATTCTCCTAGGCATGAAGGAGTCTCAATGAGAAGAGGTAAGTATGGTCACGCATCCATAGACTGACCTGAGTAGGATTGTTTATTATTATTTGCTGCTGTAGACTTGTACATATAATACTATTGCTCTCTAGATCATACTTTACTAAACTTTCTTTACAATTTTACTTCAACATGTATATATTTAAACCATTTATTCCCTTAAATTGTTTCACTCGAACACAATTCGTACTTCATTTCATTTGAGCACATTCGTCCGTAGGTTCATGAACATCGTCCTCTAGTGAGTGCCCGTCGCATTGCAGACAGTATGTCAAGCCGTTATTACTTAAGAGTTCTCCCCGAATACCGAATGAGGAAGGGTCCCGAGAGCTGTTTACAACACTTTTAGGGAACTTGTTAACCCTTGGATCCGTTTGATTAACTTGTGAGAATGCCCGGGGTTTTTTTCTCATTAATTCTTGTTTAAAAAACTTTTCCGAAGTTTTGAATGCGGCAAAAAAAATACATAAAATAAATGAATATAAATATAATAAAATATATATATATATAAAATATATAAATATAAATATAATAAATATAATAAAATAAAATTATATTAGATACGACTTTTGATGAACATGAATTTATATTCAACTAGTAAAGTAGTAAGATATACGTTCTGGAAGATTTCTGCTTTACTTTAAAAAACAATGTGTACTCTGACACTGAGATATATGTATATATGATAAATATGGATACTACAAGGTAGATAATTATAAAGATATACACAGAATGAAAACTTAACTTCGGAATAGTTGGATTTATTCAATTTGTAATAAAACTTTGACTGACTGGTCCATTCAGACGGAGCATAAACTGTTTTCAGCAGATGTTTTTATACTAAAAGCACCTACTAAGAAAAAATCTGAAAATTTAAGCCTTAAGGGTGTAAATAAGGGGAAGGGGAGAGGAGGAAATATTTTTTAATAATGGAAATTGACGAATTTAACTCAATTGGAGGACGGTCCGTATTTATTATTACTTACAAAATTCAATACCCGAAATAAGAAATAACCGCGCCAGCAGAGCTGCAAGTAAAATTTGAAATTACCTTTGATCATAAAATATTGGCTGAAATTAAAGAATAGAACGTCAAAAACATTCACAACAAACACACACACAAGCCAAAATATAATGTAAAAAAATTAACTATTGGTGTTGTTAATACTTAAAACAGAGAGACGAACCTTAGCAATAAAAAGGGTATAACCATGAGTCAGGTCTTCACGTTATTCCTAACGTGTTCACCTTTCCTCAATATAAACATATTATATTCTCTTTGGTCCGCCAATAAAACTCAACGACAGCTAAAAGAGAAAAGTAACATTCTATTACAAAAAAAGCCAACACTATGTAAACAAAAGGCGAAACGTTATAATGCTTAGGTGTACTGGAGTAATGGAGCATTTGTATTCAGACCTTGGTGTCATAACCACTCGCTGAACTGCTGACAGTTCTAAGTCTGCGGTCTGATTTGCAACGAGTTGAGTTATAAAAAGACAAAGAGCATTACATAAAAATTCCCTATTTAGTTACTTGTTTTATATTCATAGGGCGGTGTAGAACGAGCAGCTGATGACAAGCCTGTGAGATAGACGGAGTTTTTTACAAGATATTTTGTGAGTAAAATTAAAAACAAAGTTTGTTATACTCGTACCTGTATTTAAATGGTGAGTTATTATACCTCAACTTATCAGTGGAGCACATTATTTGAACATTCAACTTTCACTCTTTTCTTTTTTAAACAAATATGATACACAAGACAATTTTTTTTTTTTAACAACGCAAATTGATGAAATTCTCGCTCGATCGGGGTGAAACACAGGGATTATATAGAATCTCCTTGCTCCAACTATTGACATTATCGTAAAGTGATGCAATTAAATTGTTTTCCTTTTAGATATGATTCTAAAGATCTAAACAATTATTATTAAAAAAAAAATATTTACAATATTATGACCAATATATTTTAAATAAAATTGTTATTTCTTCTATTTGATGTAAATTCTATACCAACCCGTCTGGCCAGCGTGGTATAGTATGCCAAAATCGAAGGTGGACAAGGTCTCTTCTTAGAAAAAAAATCCTACCAAAGAGAGACCTTATCCAGCAGTAGCTTGATATACATACATCGACCTATTCTAAAAATGCTTTTTTGATTTTTTTTTATTTTTTCCTGTGCGGCAATCCCCCCGAATAACGAATATTGATGGTTGTATCGGACTGGAACCGACTAAAAGCTGCACGCCGTCTCAGGTACCAGTACCAGGTGTACCCTAAAAAAGAAATCCTTGGAACCCCGACGTACCTTGGGGCATCTGCCTACGATCTGCAGATGACTACTCCTATCCTGCTCCAAAAAAACATGCACACGGCCTATTGCTGCGTACAAAGACATTATACTTTATTATGTAAGTTCACATTCCATAAAGTAATAAAGCAAATGCCTTTGAGGCTTACAGAAGTATTTTTTTTAATTGTTTCATTATCAACAGCCTTTAACAGTCCACTGCTGGACATAGGCCTCTCTTTAGCAAGGAGGTTTTAGCCTACTATACCATGCTGGCCAGACGGGCTGGAATAGGGTTTGTTTCAAGTTTTCCTTCTCTTTGTAATGATATTATCTGGCATATTTGGTTCCCCCAGACGCCTTTTACGACACCTACGGGATGAATAGGGGTGGTAACACTATGTATTCTTAATCCGTCACCAAACGGATTAACTTAATCGTTTAAAAAGCAAATATTTGTTATCTTAAAGACAAAGACTAGAGATTTAAATTACAACGAGTACTAGTAGCACTCAGTACTTCTAATTTCAGTTGTCAATATCTGTAAGAAAAATGTATATAAATTGTTTGAAATACAACTCAACACTCTGAAGCATTAAGAGTTTATCTCACTAATCATATTTTCTTTTGACAGCTACTCCCTAGAGGATTACTGTTTTAAAGTCAATTTAGTAATGTTGTTGAATTAAATATTTCTGCAGAATATTTTATTGTGATAATGATATAAAAAATGAAATCTGAGCAGAATTTAGCAGATTACTAAAAAACTGAGAAAAATTTAGCAGATTATATATTTATTTTAAACTGTCAGAAATATAGGCTGGTTGCCTTTTCCAGTAACGAGATCTAATAGAGAAGTCGAAGTGTGAATATACCCTCAAAAGGTGGTTCAAGAACCTGGTGAAGGTCTTTCGATACAGACAGCACAGAATCAATTGTTGTGGTCAATTTTAGGGAAGATATATGTCCAGAAATGGACGTCTTTCGACTGAAATAATAATGAAGACAAGTATAGGTACCTGATGAGTCTTCAGGTAAACTTGAGCTGCAAGCTGCTCAAGCATCTCACAAGGCCGCCATAGTGTGGGTGATCATAATGCGTTGTCAGTATTTGCAATGAGTGTGGTGACCACAACTCTTGGATTCTATTCATGCTTTCTATCAGGCAGAGTAGAGACGAGTCACTTTGGCAGGCTCTTAAGATAGAAAAAAAAAGCCATGACCTCAACAGCAGATCTCTCGCAACGACTGCCAAAAAGTCAGTTTTACAGTAACTAACTGTAAACTGCACAGAGATGCCAACGAGTAGCAAATAACAAAATTCATATTTTATCAGCTGTCTAAACAGGTGTGAAAACCTGTCAAGTATAACCTACCGTGTAAAGCAACCAGAGTAAGTGCAGAACCATGTCTTTGATATTTTATCGTAAATTATTTAGTACATTCGTAATCAGCGTAAGTTTAATGCGAAGTCAAGATATTTCTTTTCTAGAATGGGCAAACGAGGAGATGTGTTACCTAATGCTAAGTTGCCATCGCCACCCGTGGATAAATGCAACTCAATGGTCACAATTATGATACCACTTTTTATGTTCCGTGCCCAGAATCAAGTGCAATTTATTTATTTATTTTTTGCCTGCGGTTCTGTTCGCGTGTATATCAGTTATCGTGGTGCTTTTTTAAAGTAATATAACTGTTTTATTTATCATTTGATTTAACTTAAACGTACACTAAGTGTTAGTTAAAGTTTATAAAAATGCGTAAGAGACAATTGGAATCAAATTGGTTAAGCAAATTCTGAGTTTAGTTCTCACAAACACACAGACAAACAGGCAAAACTGCTATTTCGAGTTCTGCTATTTTAATACAAACTCTCTTTATTAGTTTTTCTTTAATGTTTTTAATGTACTGACATCGACCTCTTACAGTTTTATTAAATGCATAAATTAAGTCTTTATGCACTAATGTACAAACACAAGCTTAAGGACGTAGACAGCAGAAATTAGAAATGTACACATGTTTTTTAAAACAGTATAAATAGGTACAGAAACTGTCTCGTTGGTGTAGCGGTTAACGATGGCAATCGAGAGATCTTTGGGTTTATTCCCAGGTCGAATCAAAAGTGTTGTTGGATTTTTCTCACAAGAAATTCTTAATAATAGTTCAGTGTGTGAAGTTTGGTGGTTAAAAGGTTATTGAGAAGTCATTACCCTGAAATATATTGACAACTGGTTCAACCTTCGAATTCAGTTCGACCTCAGAGTTACGGAGGTCCAATATCAGTTATTAATTGGTGAAACTGATGTTCAGTTAAAACCAGTTGAAATGTAACTAACCCCTAATAACCTTGGGAATAGTATACGCTAGAAAGATGATGGTGGTGGTGGGTGAATGATGAGGAATTTTAGAAGGTGAGAGTAAAAATTGTCCGTGTGGTGACGGATTAAGAATACATAGTGTTACCACCCCTATTCATCCCGTGGATGTCGTAAAAGGCATCTAAGGGAACAAACAAAGACAACATCATTACAAAGAGAAGGAAAACTTGAAACAAACTCTATTCCAACCCGTCTGGCCAGCGTGGTATAGTAGGCCAAAACCTCCTTGCTAAGGAGAGGCCTATGTCCAGCAGTGGATTGTAAAAGGCTGTTGATGATGTTGATGAGAGTATAAAATTAGGGTGAATCTGATAAAGTATGTACCGCATTATATTGCACTTCATTTGTAATAACCTGGCATGTAAAGAATAAAAATATAGGAGATTCAAAATATTAATATTCTTTAAAGTTGCTTCGTCGGTTTCGTATTCATTTGTCACCGAGATCAAGCTATATTTTAAAGACTGGTTATTACGTGATTCTTTGAATCTTTGAATCCAGCAACTGTTTTCTCAATTTTTTGTATTAAATGAAATTTTCAGATAATATCCGTTTAGTCCTCAAAGACTTTACGAATACGAGTATAAACATCACTAGTTACAAACAGTATTTTCTAGTAATTAATGGTAATATTACGTTGACACGTTCTCGTTTCTACCGAAAATGCTCCATTCAAGCCACGTACAAGCTGTTAAGGGACTCAATCACGTCAATTAAACGATATGTAACGTTAGCTAGAAGTCATAGTGAATCTAGAAATTTCAGAAGTGGAAATATAATTTCTAGGAAAACAAATTCGACGCTAAAAAATCTTAAACACTGAACTCTATTTGTAGACATTTCTGGGAGTTTTTTTTTTAATATTTTCAATTAAATTTTCAGGTTGATATTTAAAGGTCAGAAGGCCAGGACATGACAGTACTATTTCTATACAGTCTTACCTTTGGAAAAGATGGAATCTATTTTAGTCGTCTTCTCTCCTGACTAATGACCTCCTTCTTTATTAAATTATCTAAAAGCATATTTATTTATCAAGAGTACATTTTTCACCCTGGAAGAATATTAAGTAATTATTAGGATTATTTATTCTGTGTCTGTGTAATTTACCTATAATCTAAGATGCGTGTCTTTCGGCATAAATACTTATGTATGTTTATTTAGAAATTTGAAAGGAGTTTAACATTGTAGTTGGGTAGATGTGGGCGTTGAAGACGTCTATTTCAGTTTGGTGATGACATGATAGTGTCTATGACGAGCATGTACTTAATTCGATAGAAACTTTTTTTCAATAGGGTAATGAACTTACTTGACATTCAACTATTTAATGAGACCTTACCTGACCTGTTTCACCTTATGACTTTATCAAAGGTACATAAATGTAAGTGGGTTTGTTTTCATAATGTATTTGACTAAGTGCCGATGATCAACACTATATTTCTTTTTCTTTTGTACTGTTTATGTATTGTTAATTTTATTTCTGCACTATTGTATGTGATGTAACCTGTTATGATAGTGTATGGTATAATAATACATACATAAATAAATAATTTTTTACCCAATTACTAGAAACTTACATTCAAAGAGAAATTTACAAAAGATTTCAATAATAACGACCTATTTCAAGAGAGAAGGAGGAAAAATAAGCGATCGTAGAGTCTGCCTCGGGCAGATGAATTACGGAAACAAGATACCCACGCAGAGGCAAAATGTCTAATATAAAAGTAGTCGTGTGTATCTATAAGATAATGGAGCTCAAAGTTTATACTTAAAAATATTGTATAATATGAATAAATAAAGTTAAAAGTCATTCATGATAAAAATTATACTAAATATTTTATTAAATTAAACATTAAAACTTTATTATTCGTTGACTAATTGGGTTGATGACTGTATTGTAAATAAATACCAATGTCCACTTCATTGAAACTTCAGTGAATATCGCGAAACATCTCGGCAAATACAATTAACATTACTTTTTATTATTATTACAAATTTCAATTAAATATACAGTGAAAAATATTGTTCAATTGAGTAGTCTAAAACAGTGACGTCACAATTTGGTATTTAGTACATTTTTTATACAAAATTGTCGTTTTGACAGATGATAAAAAGTAAATAATTTGACTAAGGTGTCATCTAGCCTATTATCTAATACTTCAGCCCTGCTAATAGATAACCTTAAAGAAACTAGTGTTAAGCAAGTTTTTAGTTGATTTTCACCGAGTGAGTGCTGATATAGGACGTCACCTAGAACTCCTTCATGCCCTTTCCTCCAACTTTTTGAACATCAAGTGTCTATGGACTGCGAAAATTACTTTGCATAAGGTGCGGTAACGTAAAACAACAGTAAAAATCAAAATGGTAGCAATCTGCAGTCACAAATAATATCTGTTTTTATTATATCTGGGGTCATCATATTAGTTATTCTTTGTAATTTAAAACAAATGTAATTTTGATTCCTAGCAGTTTTACATGTAGCCATTATATCGTTAAAACTTAGTCAATACGAGTTGAAAGGTGAGATGATGTTAACTCGTTAAAGGGTACATAAAAGTAGAAACTCGAAGACACTCATTAAAAGTATCTGAAACTATTACTATAGCGGAGAGTCGTAATTAGCTTTCTACTAGTAGTAAAGTTAGAATGAAATGATAGTTTTGAATGCAGAGTTGTATCTAAGATCTATTTTATTATTCAGATAATAACAAATACGTGTATAGATTTAGAATTATAGTAACACCATGTTTCGACACAAGTGAGCCAGCTTGTACCACGGCCTCACAGAAATCAGCAAGGTTACATGATATTTCTATGTTTGGGTATATTGTCATCATCGATAACCTTTATTAGCCCATTACTAGACATAGGCCTCTCATTAGAAATGAGGAGGATAGGTTGGCATAAGGTTTAAAGGCCTTTTCCCATAGTGGACGGAAAATACACCCCAGTCGATGGCCTTCTTGGTCGGAGACGTGGAGAGAAAGATGATGCTTCGCCTGTTCTACGCATCCGCTCCAGGAATATCGCCCTCGGATCAGACGGAATATCTGCTCTAGTGCTGGTGCGAGCCCTAGACCACATTTTAGACGGTCTCAAGAAGACTCTAGGCGCTAGTTTCACGTCCAGACGCTTTTCTTAGTGCTGGAATAGCGGGAAGCTAGTCTTGTTAAAGAAGCCGGTAAGGCCTGACCATGTACGGGGACTGAGATGATATTTTAAGACGTCTGCTCATATAATGCGGTGTTCAGCAGCAGTCTGCTCTCGGACCACTCTTATGACACATGGGACACGACTGGGCCCGTCGAGGTCGTCTCTCCTCCGAGCTGGGCGTAATTTCTTACGCCCAACCCGTAGAGAAGGCGACCGTCACCACACGAAAAGGGTTTGTGTATATCTTATCTATATAATATATATATTTTTACTAGTAGTTTACTATGCTTAGCAGCAGTCAATGTAAATATCATAACATAGACTCTGCCGTAGTTACCAAACAGTTAAATGATCAAAAATTCTCTCTTCAGTGTAGCAAGTTTATACTAAAAAGAATCTCATACGAAACAGTTATATTTGCTGAGCAAAATCCCCATGAGAAATATCTCACTATCTGCGAATGTAAATTCTGATGCATATTTCAACGCGACTCACTTACTTTTTTAACCAAATTACTAGCGGACTATTTCAAACAGCTATAATTTGATGTATGCTATGCAAAGCCGTGGCTTTTACGTTCGAAGCAACTTTCATTTATCTCTTAAACAGAATCCTGGAAACTGTCCTTTGAGAAAATATAAATTATTACTGGTCTATTTGAGTACTGAAAGTTCTCGTTTAACTTAACGAAACAAGTTGTAGATATTTGCCAAGCTCTTAGTCGAATCAGATAGTTCTAAAGACGTGAATCGAACAATACGGGATTCACGCCTTTAGAATAGGGTGTTTGTAACGTTTACTGATTATAATAGCCATTTAGTCTATAAGTACTGTTAGAATAAATTATGTTTTAGTCGATTTCAAATTAAGAAAGCGGGTTTTTTTTTTAAATTTACGGAAATAAGTTATGAGTTGAATTTTTCTATTATAGACACAGGCACAGGTAATCTGATGGTAAAAAACCGAGTCACAAAGGAATATTTTTATGCATTGTCGCCAATTGAGTCTTCCTCCTCCTCCAAATCAGGGGAGAGTACTTAAATACCGATAACATCACTAACTCAGTGAAAAACAATAAAAAAATTGTTTAAAACTTGTCATCTATGAGATTGTGGTATCACTTTGGTCCACTCGGCCCAGTTCTAGTTGAATATGGTTGTCTTGTGTATCCACATCTTACACATATTCATTCAGTCATGTAAAATAATTATTTCAACTATCCATTCTCATAAATTCTTATACCGTGGGCTTCAACATAAATGGGTCAGCTCGGCTAGTGTAGTAATTATAATTATAATATCCTCACACACCTCACACACGGCCGTCTGAGCCTAAACTAGGCAAAACTTGTTCTATGGTAACCAGACTACTTATAAAAATGCTTATATATTTCTAAATATATGTAAACGCTTATATATTCCGTTGCTGAACATTGGCATCTCCTTAGCAAGAAAATTTTGGCTTACTATACCACGCTAGCCAGGCGGGTATAAGGTTTGTTTCAATTTTTCCTTCTTTCGCAGGGATGTTATCTTGCATATTTTGTTCCCTTAGTCGACTTTTACAACACCCATGAGAAAAATAGTGATGGTGACTTTGGGTATTCCTAATCCATCATGAGATATATGAATATGCATAAATATTACAAATAAATTACACCCAAACATAGAACGAAAGCACACAATGATTTGTCCTTTGGTAGGAAACGAAGCCACGACCTCTCGCTTTGTAATCAGAATCACTAACCACTAGGTCAACGGGGCCATTAAACCACGGCGTCGTCCAAAATCAGAGTTAAGCAAATCTTTCGTCGCTTCTCACCAAGTGATTTTAACCCCCTGATTGGAGCGGGAGAGACTCCTAGGACGACAACGAACATGACTCTTAGTTGCACGTGTTCACGATTGGCAGTAATTACTTACCATCAAGTGACTCTTATACTAATTTGCCCGCCTTACCATGAAAGAACAAAGTACAGATATTTAACAAAACGTGGTCTTACCATAAACTATAGTAAACTTTGAGCACCGCAGTAAGTTGTAACAGAGCCAGGTCCAATTGTATCAAGTTCCCTTCCTTTGATTGCGGAAGTACCGCGTGTTACGTAAAAGACGGTCCTTCTTTGTTTTTTTTTTGCTTATTAAATACTACGATTTACTTTGCACCAGAGTACACCTGCTTATCTCAAAATATGTCAGAGTATATATCTTCATATTCTCTTTTTGAAACTTAAGGTTTTGTTATCTATTTTAGAATAAACTAGCGACTCGCCTCGACTTCGCACGGGTGAGTGAGTGAATGCTGATACTAAATATACTACAGAATGTTTTTATATGCAACGTTCACCGATTTTTTTCATTAGACAATATAAATATGTTTTTTAGAGGTTGTGTGACATATAGTGGACCATGTGAAAAACATTCAAAGCTAAAATTTAAGCCTGAAACGTTGTAGGTTAACCCTGCGAGTTCTTAACGATCATTGCAAAAGCTGTATTTACCAGAAACTGTAGACCTTTAAGTAAGAACGGTAAATGCGATGGTATCAGAGGAATTTGGGGGATCAGTTCATCTTCTCCGGAACGACATCCGGTAAATATTGTACACTCTATTATGAAATTTTTTAGTGATTTTACAAGCAAATAAGTTTCTTATAAAAATAACAGGACATCTCACTTTCAACATCATTTTAAGAGGAGAGAATCCAAGATTCAAAGAACTAAGAAATTCTGTAGAAAAATAAACAAGTTCTGCCAAATTGAGCAGTATATTTGCGTCTGCTCATCAATCTTTGAAAGAATTAAGCTATTTACGTTATCTACCTATTTGTTAGATGGTATCGTTTTTTCTTCAAACCAAGTAACAGTCTTACAATTTACGTTAGCAATGTCGGGATAGACGTTGTTGACCAACTCTTGGATATTACCTATCAAAACGCAAAGTTTTTCTAGGTTAATCTTTCCATCATTAAAAAGAAAGTGTAGATATTTATCTAGTACCAATAGTACAAGCTTTGCTTAGTTTAGTACTAGATGACATTATATTTCAGATGACCCAAATATTATTATTATTACTTTGTGTTAACTTTCTATTGTCAACTTTTAGTAACATCCTGGAAAAAAACCTGCTCTCAGGTGAAGACCATGAAACCCTCATGTAAGTTTTGAACTCTAATTTATTAACGTGTGACCAAATGTTGGATCTTTTTAGGGAAGCATTTATTTCATCAGCATGTGTTTCTTGCATCACAACTGGAAGGATTTAACTAAAGTCTCCTGAGAACAGCACTGTGCACCCAACCATAGGTGACTATCTGCACAAATTTTGCATTGTCCTGTCCAGTGTTTCCATATTCCATAAGTCTTATTTACCATGGTAAGTTAGTCCTAGTCACGCATCAATTTTTCTGTATTATGCTGTGTAGAAACTTCTTTTTTGAACTTTTTTAACGTGTGGACACCCCCTCGGGCCGTCACCCCACCGATGTTTACAGCGAGGTGGTGCGTCGGAATTGGACCAACTAATACCACACGGTGTGCCACTCTGCACCTGAAATAGGAGGGATCTGGGAACAGCTGTTATTATAACATCCAGATCCCTCCTAGCACCTGCCCGCTAACGCGGGCACCATCTGTAGGTAATCTCTCTATTTAGGCGATGTACGGCACACGCGAACGTCGTCTCCTCGCGACTAGCCACTGTAGCAGATGGAGGGAAAAACTCATCCAATCTACCCGCGACCACACTCAAGGCGGCAGGAGACGGTATGGTATATACGCCTCCGCCGCCCGGTTCGTCAGCGGCAAATTGAGACCGAGTGGAGATCGTCGTCCCGGGCCTTCTCCACCGCCTCCTTCCGCGAAATTACCTCTTCGAATCAGGTTGCGACCGCGGCAAAACAGCTGTCGCTACCAGCCATAGAGCGTATGATGGCTGATAGCAAGAGATCGTCTCCAATAACTGCAAGGAAGCCAACACGTGGAGCCTCCAGCCGGGACGACTCAACAAGCGGCCTCACGCTACTCGCGTACCTCTTCAGGCAGGTTTTGAACTTAAATACCTTACCTTAAAGTATCATTTTCGATAATTATACTAATATTAAATTGCTTTAACTCTAAATTCAATCCAAGATCGTAATAGAAGAAATGCAATTGGTAAATTATAGTTTTGATTAAATCTTATCTAACCTAGTGTACTTACTATAAGTGTGGTACAAAAATTAACCTTAACACTGACCAAAAGACGAACGTATAATTTCAAATGCGTACTTTATTTAATTTACCAAAATCCGTTGTGTAGTTTTAAAGATCTAAGCATACATAAGGACAGACAGATAACTGAAAGCGCCTTTGTCTTTAAACTAAATAATGATTAGGCAAAAACCACATTAAATTATATTAGAATACAGAAAGAGAGAGAAATTGTCTATACATTATACTCTATGTGATAGGTGATACATACATACATACTCTGGGTGATGCATATCTACAACCTAATCCAATCAGGGTTAGGTTATAGGTATGACACTTAGTGGAATCCCAGAAACGCAGGCTATAAGAATTGAAATAAAATGGACGTGTTGAATGTAATAACAATTTTTTTTTGGTACTGAGAAATCAGAAGAACGGCACAGCCGTGGTGATGGTGATGTTAAAGGCTTCGTTGTCCATTGGTAAGAGCTTCGAACACAAAGTGTACACCACTAGCGTTTAACCTGGCTGTCATGACTGAAATGATGCTCTGCGGTCTCCAGTGGCATAGGCTGGCACTTTGACTATGCCATAAAAGCACTCCAGTTAGAGCGTGTAGGAGCCATTACAAAACAAAAAAACAGGTATATACTTTTCACTAACATCTAATCAAACAAACTTATCATTAATTAGAGTTCAGTTTATTTATATTAAACTCACCTTAAACTCAAGTACATTTTTTTTCTACATTAAGAGCCTGCCAAAGTGACTCTACTCTGCCTGATGGAAAGCATGAATAGAATCCAAGAGTTGTGGTCACCATACTCATTGCAAATGCAGACGATGCAGTATGGTGAACCACACTATGGTGGCCTTGTGAGATGCTTTTTCACACCCCGCTTGGGGACGTAAAAGGTATGACAGTCATCGTGACAGTGTAAGACTTAGACCGTTACCACGATAACTGTCACCCCTGCATCAATGGGCCTCCGGTCTCACACTCAGCAACGAAATAAGACAACACAGATGCTGGCGCTTTAGGTTGGTCATCTGTTGGAGGGTAGTACTACCCCGGTCGAGCCGGCCCACTCGTGCTGATATCAGCGTGGTTCTACTACCTACCAAAAAAAAATAAGATTAAAAAAACTTTTCTCTTCTCTATCTGGAAATAAAAACATGAACATTACATGTAGGTATTTTGAAATTGGAACGTTTCAAGGGCTCTTGACCTTCACCTTGATCTGAACTTAATCTAAAGATTAGAAAAAACTTGATTAATTAACTTCCCAACTTCGGAAATAAGACGAAAAAAGTGCTGGATGATTGCCAAAAAGTATAAAAAGGCTCTCTAATTGCTTTTATTCAATGCCACGGCCATATTTACTGGATATTTATTGACTTAACTGAAGTAAGTTTTGACAAATATGTATGTATGTAGAAATAATGTATCACAATTAGTTAATAATGATACTAATTTCACATAACTCATACACGCAGTCTGATGCAAACTAGATCGAACCCGTTCTATGGTCACCTGGCTGGTAAACATACTTACTTATTTAAAAATGAAAACATATAGAGACTGCACAGATGGCGTCGAGGTTCACGCAGCCACCTCGCCGCTTTCTACTGCATCGAGTGTTGTGGGTCCGATCCCCACAAGGGACTGGGGTAATTCATAAATTGTTGTTCTGAATCTGATTTTTATTTGTGTTGTCCCATGTCCCGAAAGTTTTTAAGGTACAAGAAATATAATCCCAAATAAATTTCCCGTGTGGAGTCATCTTCAAAAAAAGATAATTTATACCCAGACACGGATCAAATGACTGTACTTTTCATACAATTATTTGGGAACTGAACTCTTGACCTTCAGTTTAGCAGTCAGGGTCAATAACCGCTAGAACAACAAACCCGTCAATTCTAAGACCAGTAGGTTAGTAAGGGTTGAATTACCCTTACACAATATGTTTTCTTATTGTATGTACGGGTATGTCACTATAGTGTGTTTTGTTGTTCAAGTCTTTTTAACGAAATATTTTGTTATATGGTTAAAGAATATTTATTTCTCAAAGGAATTTACAAAATTCGCTTTTTGATAGAACAAATACAAATGTAAACAATTCAAATAAGCTTTTTAACCTAATATAAAACAAAAGTTGGTAGTCAAATGACTGCACGATTGGCCTAGTGGTTTAACGTCGCCACGCCGCTCTCCACTTCGCTGAGTGTTGTGGGTTCAAATCCTACATGAGACAACACTTTGTGTGATCCCTAAATTGTTGTTCTGAGTCTGGATGTTCTTTGTGTCCGTTTCTTGTATGTTTGTAAAGTCCCCCGCGACACAGGATTTATAACTAGTGCGGGTGTTGTCTTTCAACAAAAAAAAAAAAAAAAGAAAAAAAAAACAAAAAAAAAAATATATATATTTTGCGCTAGATTATGAACTTACAGATACTCGAACAAAAGTGGGCATGAGGTACTTTAGCAACTGAACCAAAAATAAACGTCGTGGTAAATACAATGCTACGATGGCTGTCATGTCTTTTACCTCCCCAAGTTAGGCGTAAAAAATTGTAATAGGCCGCTATAGCGTGGGTCACCATTCTGCATTGTCAGCATTCACAATGAATATGGTGACTACAACTTTTGGATTCTATTCATGATTTCCATCAAGCAGAGTCACCTTGGCAGGCTGTTAAAATAAAAAAAGAACTGGAAGTGACATTCGTATCGTAAGTACTCTCTTCTATTTTTTATTTCTATGTTACCATCGCTTTTTTCAATGATTGTATACCTATATATGTATAATATTACTAAATATAAGTATATATTAATATATTCATTGTGTATCCGACTCCTTCAAATTCAATAATCTTTTTGCCATAGTTTGTTCTACGTGGATGAGTTACCAGGTGACTTGTGTTTCTTAGTTTTTTGCCGAGCAATTTATTGTAAAAGGTAAATTTGCATGTACATTTCTATTCACTTTTTTATGTATCCAAGTGTAGTACATATACCTCTGCTTTATCGTCATTATTTTGGTTCCGTCATACATTTTTTGTAGCGTGGAGGGAACGAGTGTCATGTCCCTCCGACACAAAGGGAGGATCCTCCGACCAGGCTAGGTGATCATGCCTGGTGGGCCACGGCCCAACGGTTGATGTTGGGATGTTGTACAGTCAAACCCGGATAAGCGAGAGTTCAAGGGAGCACAATCTTCTTCTCGCTTATAGAGGTTTCTCACTAACCCGAGTTTCTCGCTAATGCAGGTATATGGGTAGCGTTACTCTTTTATAGAGGTACGTAGCAACAATAAGTCACAGCAAGTAAGAATGTAGTAAATATGTAATATGATAAAATGTAATTTTATTTTATATAGAACGTTATTTAGTTCCACGAAATAGAATGAGTCATAAAATGCCAGATGTTAAGTTTGTAATTTGTTTTGTCAGTTGTTCCTCCTAAATAATATAAATAAATAAAGTTTGACTGGCGCTTATAGAGGTATAGATAAGTAGCAGTCTCACTTACGGAGGTCCATGAGGGAAAAATGACTCTCTCTTACAGAGGTTTCTGTTTCTCGTTAATAGAGGTTTTGGGAGCTTAAAATGAAGAGTCCTGGCTATTCCTCTCACTAATGGAGTTTTCTCACTTATCCAGTTCTCACTTACCCAGGTTTGATTGTATATATGTATGCTAATAGCCATGCGAATCTCTATATCGCGATGCAGGTTTCGTAGTTGCATAGTAGTTCATTACATTCATACGTTTCGTTCATACTTCATAGTTCGATGTATCTTCGCTAGATGGCGCTGTTGTATATTTTTCTTTGTGCTGTAATGTGGAAGTCGCTACAGTAGAAATACGAAATTTGTAGTTAAAACGAACCTTTATTAATTTATTTTGTGTTCGCTGTAATTCATCTGAAATAGTTTTTACTGTGGTTCCCATATTTCGACAAAATTGTTAATTTGCGGTTTGGCTGTATGTATTACCATAACTTTGTGAAGAATAAATTTAGTTATAGTGAATAGGCAGCCCGTTAGTGAAATTAGTTTATTTTTGTATTTGAGGTTTCCAACTCAAACGACGATCTATAGCGAAGTTAATTTCATATCTATAAATATAGTTAACTATATTTATAGCTCAAGCTAACTAAGTCAAGCTAACTATATTTATAGATATGAAATAGGCCACTAGGCCAACCGTGCAATCAGATAAAGATATATCTTTATCTCGCCTGGTCGGAGGATCCTTCCTTTGTGCCGGAAGGACATGACACCCGTTCCTCCACAATCTTTTATATAAATAAATCTAATTTTAGCAGGTGATGAGACAGGATATCCCTAATAAGATTATTTATGAATGTGACCACTAGTTCTGTTTTCAAACAATGCCTTGCCACGGTCAAATAATTTTAAAGTCACATACTGGTTGACATGTATGTTTTGTAAATATTCCCAATGACTGTTCTTAACTACAGGTAATTGTGTTATCGTAATGTCTCCCTACTAAGATCTACACGCTATTGTTGATGTGTAACTGTAGTAGCGCTCTCTTGAGCGGCATGTATTAATTTAGTACCTGCATTCAAAATACGACCAAATTTTTAAGTATTTTTCCATTTTGTGTATGTATTAGGTATCTGTGTGGTGATGAATTAGAAATCTGGAATGTTACCGCCACTATTCATCCTGATGGTGTAGTAAGAACTAACTATAAAAGATATATCTTTATCTGACTGCACGGTTGGCCTAGTGGCTTAAGCGGTCGCCACACCGCTTTCTACTACGCTAAGTGTTGTGGGTTCAAACCTCACATGAGACAACACTTAAAAAAACATCTAAAATCTTTATTTTTAATTATTTTCCTACATGGATAGTTATTGTTCTGGATTCCACAAATTGTTGTTCTGAGTCTGGGTGTTCTTTGTGTCCATTTCTTGTATGTATGTAAAGTCCCCCGCGACACAGGATTTATTCCTAAAGCGGGCGTATTTGTTTTAAAAAAAATAAATTTCTTATACTTGTTTTTTTCTTGGTTCATAGTATATCAATAATATATTTTTTTTATTTTTGGCTGCAAAAATGACATAGTTTACTTTTTTAGTATTTATAGTAAGTAAATTATGTTGGCATCAATCGTTTAACACATTAAAACTATTATGAATTTGAGGTTTTATTACATCGACAGAATCGCAACAATAAAAAAGGTTATTATCATCTGCATAAAGTGACATACTCATGTCACCCTTAAGTCTAATCTGGGATATGTCATTGATATAAGTTAAGAATAAAAGTGGTCCCTAAATAGAACCTTGAGGAATACCATAAGCAATACACTTTGAAGAGCTGTAATATTCGCCGATTTTTACTATTTGCTCACTGCCATATAGGTAAGGTGGTAATATTCAAAGCACTTTGTCTTAAATACCTATATTGAACAATTTCTGCAATAATATATCGTGGTTTTTTGTATCAAGTGGCTTCTTAAGATCAATAAAAACGCCTAGTACTATTTGTATTTTATCAATTTCAATCTTAATTTCAGTAATCAGATCAATAACAGCTGAAAGACTATTTAAAAGTAGAGGAAACCTATATTGTCTACCATAGAAGAAAATCTTTTGATTCTGAGAAGATTTTCAGTCATATGTACATATACAACTTTTCCAATAACTAAATGTACCGAAATAAGACTATAATTACAAAGGTCAAGCCTATTGCAAGATTTATATGGTATACGGTAGTAACTTTGGCTATCTTTAGGGTGTTAGGAAATTTCAGTTTTCAAATTCATTAATGCACAGCGTCAATTCTTCAATTATTACGTGCTTAATACATTTAGGTAATTTAACAAGGGTAGGAGATTTTCTTCTTCTCCTACTCTACAGCTTAACATTCTTCTTTGAGCCTGCAGCATCACTCCGGTCAAGACTTGCCCATATGTGAAAATATTTTACGATAAAATACCCTCATTTTCACTTTAATACCGACTTGGCTAAATTATACCTACATAAAGAGGCCTACGCCTTCAAAGAATCCTAGTGAAACCAGACTCTCGAGGTCAAATCCCTTTTGAGAACGACGACCCTTTATTCTATTATCTAGATAAAATCATGCTATTGTCTCAGATAATGTAGACATTTGGATTTATTGTGAGACATTTTCAATTAGCCTTGTAGAACTACTTCTTAACTGAAATAGAAACAATCTTGTTTATTATTTACTTTCGTGAAGTTTCGTAATGTTTCTTTAGATTACAATCGCTAGTTTTGAAATATTAGTAACACTAAATGGAAGTACAGAATTTATGTAGTGCTGTGTAATACCTATGTACATTTAGACTTAGGGCTGGCATTTTCATGAAGATAATTTATAGATTTTTATTACAATTTTTGCCATATTTTTCTTCAGGACTACTATTATACTTATATATTACGAGCGAGGAACGATAAGGTAAGAAAATTATATGTGATGAAAGGAGATGTAGTGATAAGAATTGAGAAGATTATATAGCGGCGGTCAGTGCATTTTAAATGGGTGAACGAAACGTAATCAATGAAAAGAGTATTTAATGCTTCTGTAAATAAGCGATAACAATGGATTCCAGGATTAACATAATAATAATAATGGCTACGCACATCTCAAACATGGCCGTCCGACTAATTTCATCCATGGCTAAGTCAGTACTATGGGAACCATATTACTGATAAATTTATATTTCTCAATATATAAATATAAGAACCGAACCCATGATCTCCGGTTCAGCACTTAGGATCGCTAATCACTACACTAAATAGATATAATAATCAAATGATGCTATTTATTTATAATTTATCAAAATAACAATAAGAGATTCGACATCAGAATGATCTAGTGTGCCATTAACACATTCTAAAAAAGTCACATGAATTTCCACGTATATCTAAAATACTTTCGCTTGTCAAACAGTTTACGAACTCTCCTACATATTTCACCCATTAAAATACAAAGAGAATTATAACCATAATTACGGTCGTATAACACATTTAAGTCACAGTTGACAGCCCTACACACAAACATTAGTTTAACTAGGACACGCACCACAAACATTCGTTATTTACAACGAAGCTTGTAAAATTAACAACGGCCACAAATATAAGACTAATTTATTTTAAAAAATTGCCACAACGTTCAATGCTAGTAATTAATACTTTTATAATTTAAGAATAAGCCTCGAGGAATAAAGCCAATTAAGTCGGTTTTGTGTTACCGTTTTTTTCAGCGACGCAGTGGTGTTTTTTAAAATTATGGGCAAACGAGAAGACAGATCTATGGATGTTTAACAATACCGCTGCTCTGTGATACTTTTCAGTGCTGAAATCAGGTAGTACAGCCACGCTGGTTTCAGCACAAATGGACCGGCTCGACCGGAGTAGTACTACCCTCTCACAGAAGACCAAGCTAGAGCATCAGCATCTGTGTTGTCGTGTTTCGTTGATGAGTGCGAGACTAGAAACCCATTAATGCAGGGGTGACAGTCATCGTGGTAACCGTGTGGACCTTACACTGCCATAATGACTGTCATGCCCTTAAAGCATATCACTAGGAAGCCATAGTGTGGATAACCATCCAGCATTGTCTACATTTGCAATGAGTATGGTGACCACAACTCTTGAATTCTATTTACGCTTACCATCAGGCAGAGTAGAGTCAATTTGACAGGTTCTTAACATAGAAAAAAAATAGCTGATGGATCCTAAGTACGCTCCATGCCTTTGTCACATACCTTTATTGTGTAATAAGTTTTATTCACTAACGCCTTTTTCATTAAGAATTAATGTAGCTAGATCAATTGAAAAACTTGATAACTTTTTATATTTCTCAATATATAAATAGTATAAAGTAATCACACTAAGTACTACAATTACTTGGTAAACTGCTCAATGCTCATCACACAATATTCGTCCTGGTTAAGAACCGGACACACGAACTCCGGCTCACCGGCTCCGGCTAACCACTACACTAATAGACGTAATAGTCAAGTGATGCAATTTATTTATTTTTAATTTGTAATTTTTTTTCAACTTGACTGTCTCTAGGCAATTACCTAGGTAGGTACTAGGTAATTACCTAGAGACAGTCAAGTTTTTGTTTTTCTTTTAAAAAATAAAGACCTCTCATATTAAGACGACAGGATGAAATATTTTTAGCTTTTATTCGATAACAATCAGAATCCACCACTTATTACAGTAGAAAAGCTACGTTATCTAACTTTTCTTTAAATATTTCGTATTTTACTTACTTTTGTTTTAACATTATCATCATTATAATCATAGTCAGCCTTCAACAGCCCACTACTGGACATAGGCCTCTCTTTAGAAAGGAAGCTTTGGTTTACCACGCTGGCTAGACGGGTTGGTATAGAATTTGTTTCAAGTTTTTCGTCTCTTTGCTGTGCTCTTGTATATTTTACTCTCTTAGTCGCCTATTACGATACCCACAGGTGGAATAGGGCTGGTGACACTCTATATTTAGAATCTGTTACCACACTGAGAACATTATAACTAAAGATTATGAGCATTCATGTATGTCTATTACCCTTAACTCAAAAATTACTGAACGAATATTCAGTTACACAGTATAATGGCTAGCACATCAGAATAACACAAGCCGTAATTAGATAATCTAGAAATATACCAATAAATAACTGTTTTTAGACTTTCGCTACTTTTACATTTACACCTAAATTTGTTGTACAACGGGACCAGCAATAAAATTAGTTAAAAGGTTACGATACCTTCTATTTCCCGACGTTTCAAACGGGTTTCACTACTCGTGATCACGGGTAGACTCGTGGGAGCTTAACCATACTAAGTAACTTCAAAAAAATAATAACATTTTTTTTCTATATTAAGAGCCTGCCAATGTGACTACTCTGCCTGGTTGAAAGCATGAATAAAATCCAAAAAGTTGTGGTCACCATACTCATTGCAAATGCAGACAATGCGATATGGTGACCCACACTATGGCGGCCCCGTGAGATGTTTTTTCACGCCCTGCTTGGAGACGTAAAAGACATGGCAGTCATCGTGACAGTATTAGGCTCACACAGTTAACACGATAACTGTCACCCCTGCATCAATGGGCCTCCGATCTCGGTCGGTCCGGTTATTAACAGTGATACTAAAGAAACGCCATTTTATAACTGACTTGAAAGCGAACACTTCTTTCTATTATGTTATTCAATCGCAATGATATTGTCAAACAAATTTCATATAGGAATATCATATTCTGCTTCAAGACGGTGACGCAACGATTCTCGCCCAAGTCACTTACTATGTGCATACGTTGAGATCAGGGTATCGGTCAACGTATTCCACACAATGGAGAACGTCGAATATCTTTACTTGGACTTGAAACATACGGGGAAGTATTCGGGATTACATTAAAGCCACACATCTCACACAGAGCCGTCTGATACCAAATTAGCTAGAACCTGTACTATGGTAACTGGTCTGCTATTAAGCATACTCATATATTTGTAAGTACATAGATTTGTTCTATGTCTGGGTGAAATGTAAGGTAGTAGAGCCACGATGTCTTAAGCATGAACGGGCCGCTCGACTGGGACAGTCTCCTCCCACAGAAGACTAACCTCGTGTTGTTGTGTTTCGTTCTTGAGTGCGAGATCGGAATCCCATTGATGTAGGGATGACAGTTATCATGCTAAGTGTGAGCCTTACACTACTACGATGACTGTCATACCTTTTAGATCCCCTGAGAGGGGCATAAATAGCATCTCACTCGGCCACCTTAGTGTGGGTCACCATGCTGTATTATCTACGTTCACAATGCGTGTCGTGACCACAGCTCCTGGACTCTATTTATGCATTTCATCAAACGGAGTAGAGTCACTTTGGCAAGCGTTTAAACTAAAGTAAAAGAATATTATGTTTATAACCTTCAACCCAAAAGTTCAAAAACCATTGAAATAAAACCCTTTGGTTTTATTATTTTGGGATAGACAAACTCGTACATTGTAATAAAGGATGAATACTATAACATAAATTTGAAAATGATTCATAGAAATATTCTGCGAGGCAAGCTACACTAAAATGAGATTAAAAAATTTCAACATTACCATGCCATAAGCAGTCACTTTCATTATTATAAGTGAAATAAGTTCAGTGATCAACTCTGCAAAAAACTATTTGCCGCTTACACGAGAAATAAGAGGATTTATACTAATCCCATTAATCAGGAATTAAAAACTAATGTTTCAATTCAATTTCCTCCAGTATATAAAACCCTGTATGTAAAGTAATTCTTACCATAGAAATGAAATAATGAACAAAAATATAAGTATTATTGTGTCAAAATGGTGGAGTGTTTTATGTCATATCTTTCGTACCATTTTTGGACGTAGTGTTCCGATCAAGTATTTTCGAGAGCTGATTTATCGAGCATCTCTTGCTTTTATCACAGTAATACTAACACTATTTGTTCATCATTTTATTGGCATGTTAAGAATTATTTTTAATTTTGAGTTGATCATTAAATCGTGTCTTTTATTTTCATTAAACTATATTTTTATTTCTTTGCCATGCTCTGCAATAAAGTCATACGCCAAAATATTCGTTAAAACTTTCTCAAGTCTCTTAAATGATTATTAAGTCTATAAGCAACCTCTATACTTTCATAAACTTACCATTACGAATTTCAGTAGAATACTAATTTGCAATATACCCGCAAGTTAACATCGAAACCTCTACTGAATTTAAACAAACTACCGTCGAACAGTCGCCAACTTTAACTTCGAATATTTTTATCTTAATTAAACACAGTTTTGAGTGAATTGGTTCTGGCAATTTCATTTTATATCTTTAAATGGTACTGAAAAGAATTATAAACCTTTCGTGAATTACAAAGAAAATATTAAATACTTATTTTTTGTAATAAGTGTGCCTATGGCTTTGTTTACCTGGCCCTTGTTCAAAATTTATGGAATCAGTCCATCTTTGCGAGAGTGAAGTGAGTACCTCTATGTTGATCCTAAAAGATTTGATCTTAAAAAACTGGATGTTGACGCTTTACGTGTTCTAAAGAACAGGGTTAAGTGTGCAGAAAGATAAACAAAAGTTATAAAAAGTAACACAACAATATATCGACTTTAAGTTAACATTATCTAAGACCCAGTACACGGACGTCTGTAGTGTGAATTACGGAATAAGTGGTTGTCATAGAGCTGTAACTGTTAATAGCACAAAATAAGTCGTCAGCGTTGCACAGACGCGTCTATTATACTTTCCAAAATACTTCTGCCTTATGCCACGATTAGAAATAGGTAATAGGTACAATTTTCAAACTGGCATGTCTAAAACGTATCACTTACAGATCCGTGTGTTTTCTAGTTCATACCGAACGAGACAGGATACAGAATACATTCTTGTTTATGTTTTCTGGCAAGGAGCAAATGACCTGCGTCCGGACGCTATGAAGCCCCTACACTGAACTTTTTATTGGCACTAGATTCCGCTAGCCAATACGAGATAACACATACAAATAAATTTATCGGTTGTATTACATAAACATGCGCTCTAAATAGGGTTTTGCAAATTGACCCGATTGTCTGTGTATTGTGTAGTAGCTGTATATCAAAGACTTTATTCCAATCGGACAAAATATTTTTGGCCTTTTTATGCATGAAACGTTTATATTTTCACTAAAAGCTGGTTTTGCGTAATGCTATGAAATAATTATAAGGCGTAGATTAAATATAGTACTAATAATACTGCTGACATTGCTCCTTGTCCAGTGTTAAATATGATTTTGGTATTTCATCTGAAACACTGAATATTCTGGGTTCTTTCTTTCCAAGTCTCAATTTGTCTAAACTTCTGATAAGATCCACATATGTCAAACAAGGTTACAAGTGCCCCATAAAAACACTTTACTTTGTAAATCACCAAACTGATACTTTATAAATTGAAACTATTATTTGTTAGATTTTAAGGTCGACTAACTGACCCCAAAAACGTTGTTCCATCTAAACTAATTGCTTCTACACATTGTAGTAGGTAAAAATTAAAGAAATTTAATGATTTTTCCGATGTTCTGTGCAATTCTTTTGTTTTTTTTTCTTATACAGCAACCTTTTTCTGGCAAAAACAAACACATCAAAAAAAGAATTAATGAATCAGTCCAGTCGTTCGCGTGTGTTGCCATAACCAAGGGAAACAGGCATTTATTTTTATACAATATCTTTAGAATCTACATTACCTTTTATTAATCGTGATAGAAGGCATTTATTTATATATAGATATTTTACAATCTCGTTGGTACAATAATAGATTATTCAAGTACTGTGCTGAGATCTCGGGTTCGATTCCTGGGTCAGACCACATGCTTTTATAATCTGTAAATATTTTAAATAACACTCAAAAAAAATATATGAGCGTTCTATCACTTAATCTAGCTTTCATACTACAGACTTCCTTTAATTTGAAATTAGATGATGTTGTTTAGGAGATGAAAAAAACATTGTAGACCATAAATAGAGGGACAATATGGCTTTTAACGTGGTAAATACAGACTTGGAGATCATAACCTCGTGGTCGACAAAATTCGGATTGACAGTCAATCCAACCAAGTGTCAGGCGATCATAGTAGGCAGCAAACGCATTATGAGCAGACTCGATATTGCCTCAATCTCACCAATTATCTTTAACGGATCAGTCGTACCGTTCAGCCCCGTAGTCAAAGATATGGGCTTACTCATCGACTCTACCCTTGATTGGCGAGCTCAAGTTACTCATGTCAGCCAGAAAGTAATGAGAAACCTGCGAACATTATATCGTCTGAAGAACTTCCTGCCTACAAATACCAAAATTACTCTCATGCAGTCTTTAATAATCCCAATAATCGACTATGGTGATGTGTGTTATTACGACCTGAATGCAGACCTTCTCAACAAACTCGACCGACTTCTCAATAACTGCATTCGATACATTTTCAATCTTCGAAAGTATGACCACGTGTCTGCTTTACGTTCCCAATTAAAATGGTTACCTATTCGCCAGCGCCGCAACCTGCGAGCACTAACTGCCCTATTTTCATTTCTCAACTCACCGTTTCCACCTACATATCTTACTCCGTACCTCCGTTATCTATCCTCTAATCACGACAGAAACCTTCGCTCAGAAAATAATATGCTCCTCTTATGTCCCTCTCATAACTCTGATTTCGTGAACTCTTCGTTCTTTGTTCAGGCAGTACTACTCTGGAATGCGCTCCCGCTCGAAGTCAGGATGTCCACAAACCGTTTTACATTCAAAAAGAATGTACATAGTCTCCTTCTTAACGAGATTGAAGAATCGTCTCATCATTAGTTGGCTCAGCTTACAGTCAAGTTGTCATAGTGTACGAATATAATTTGAATGTATGTGTATGTGTATGTATATATGTGTGTAATTATATGTGTATTTATGACGTATGTATTGTATGTGTTCATGTATGTATACGCACTCATGTATTATATATTTTAATTGTCAATATAATCTCTGTGCACCTCCCTTACAATATTTCTAAACCACCCTAAGGTTAACTGGAAGAGAATGCCTTGGGCATTAAGTCCGCCGATGTACAAAGTGCATAAAGTGTTAATAAATAAATAAATAAAAACAATATAGTTATCAGTTTCATACAGATCAGCCACGATGCAAGTGCTTCACGTTGATACTCTAGTTATTGGCTAATATTTTGTTTTGACCACTTGACTTAGCGTTGAGAAATGTCATTTCTATATATTTGTTTATTTTTTAATAATATTTGCGTTTGTAGAATATCAATTTGGCTAGGAGAGCTGGTTTGTTTTAATGATATAGAGGCAGACAAGCAGACTGGACACCTAAAGGTAAGATTACTGACGTCCAAAAATGCCTGCAACTCAAACATCAGAAGAATTTTCAGTCGCACAGTGAGGCTCTGGTGTCATTCTCGTTACACCGTCGCATATATGAACAAACTTCCTTAGAATTATAATAATAACAATAGTAATGTTTATTCAAGGAATGGTTTTACAAATTTCTCGTACATCGATGCTACATAAAGATAACATTTGAATAGATAATAATGGAAGGTGAAAAGTTCTAGTGAAAGCAAGTAACGTACTCGAGTAGTTTAGTATCTTTAAAGTTTAACATGAAAAAAGTTCGATTGGTCCATTTAGCCCCGGGTCAGACGGGGGGTGGTCCATTTAACAGAGTGGTCGCATATATTGGCCGCTCACGTCTTCAAAAAAGTTATCAAGGCTCAAGTTACAGCGGGCTAGTACTGTTATTCTTCTCAAGATGAAAAGAAAAGAAACCTGTTCATTTAATTTCTAAACAACACACGAGAGGCGCACTTAAAATTGAAGTTTGGTGTAATATAATTGCCGCTCCTGGATTCCATGCCTAGTCCTAAAATTCTGAAGCTGCTATCCAGTAGATTTTGTTGTAGTATATATTATATATTTTGTGGATGGGTGACTTGAGTTGCTCATCATTCTGAATCCATTACAGAACAACCCATGTGCAATTAAATCCAGAAACACTGGCCTGAAATTAATTCAATGTTACAAAAGATTGATAGAGTTCATTTAATGACTGTATAAACCGGACTGATAAAATAAACTAGATTTCATCGTACCAGCATTCTCAAGCTTGTAAAAATGGCCGCTTCAGTACATACCCTAGAGCGAACCTCACCGCTAACTCGCAGCCGGCATACAAATTCATCAGCTATGTTTGTTACTAACTTTGTTCTCTTGATGGCAATAAATTGTGGGGGCGACGCTGCTTTGGTCCAATCCGCCTGATTGAACGTCCGTTTGACGAATGTTCGACCAAACACGAGGTTGTAACCTCAAGGTCATACGTGAAACATGTGTCTTGAATATTCTAGCTGTAGGGTATATAGCTTCGATTGAAACTATTCAATGTTAGCGGTTTACGTATTATTATTGTGGGGATGTGTTAGAGTCCTGGTTAGAAGAGATGTTGCTCATAAAGTATTCACTGAACTGTGTTGTATTTTCATTGTTCGAAACATGATGGCCTGTACGTTAATTTTTGACGTTAATTAACATGCATAAATGTTATCCTTAGCTGTTAGTTTCAACACAGTGTATTTAATTATTATTAGTTAAAAGAAATTATTGTTATTTATCACTGATTCTAGTTTTCTACTAGAACTAATACTTACTTATTTTCACGAATGTAACATCGCCTGTGCTAATGTGAAGGCCCGTGCGCCATGCACCTCCGACACAAACAAAGGGTTCTCCAACAAACCGAGGCGATTATGCTTAGACCACCTTCTCTTGCTGCATTTTCTTTTCTCATTTTCACATCTGCCTCAAATAGTGCCAAGTAAATGGAAGAAAGCTGTGCTAAATATAGACGTTTTAATAAGTCTTTAATAGCTCGTTAGGGAGTATAGACGTGTTACCTATCAACCGCCTTCCACCACTGAACTAAAGTTTAAAGCCTTGTATGTTACGTAAAGTGTTTTATCTCAATTCAGAGCATCTGAAAAAATATTTAAAAGAACAAACGAATTTCTCGGAATCGAGTTTACAAGGGTCGCTTAAATTATGTATTACATACATCGTCAAATATTACATAAACTATGTTTAAGAGACAAGTATAAGAATTATATCAAAACATTTAAGTCTCGTTTCGTTTGCCACGACAAAAACAAAAAATGTGTGCGTGTACTAGCGTACACTCGTAAGAAGTGAAACTTCTTTATGACGTTATTTTTCAAAAAAATAATTTAAACCCGTCCGAAGTCGATGCAATCGCCACCTGGATTTCAAAAATGTAACTACTCTAAACGGGCCGCAAAATACATTGGAGACATTTACCAATCCCTACTCCGCTGGAGAAAGTATACTTCGAATCACGCGTGGTAGGGATAAGAAAAAGATGGCGCGTAACGAAAAAATGTGACGCGTAACGAAAAAATGTTACACTAAATTTTTTCCAACCCCGATAAAGAAGTTTCACTTCAAAAATAAAAAATCTTCTAAAAAGTTTCATAAGAAAGTAAATAAACACATTTAACCTACTCCGCTGTTCTTATTCAATAAAGACAATATTATGGGCACTTTATGAAGTCATTAGGGTGGTTTTAAACTTTACTGCTTTCTTAGTTACTCATTGCGACCCTCTCGTAAAATGCTGAATAATCATTTTGAATTTGAGGAGTCATAAAATAAGAGTTTTTTGCATTACTTATACTGTTACATGCTTGGCTTGAAATTTGGTTGACCCTCTTTTGTATTGAAACACATCCGTGTATTTAGTTATGTGGGAACTAAAACAAAATCATTACATATGACCATAGTTGTACCACATACGCACAATTAGAGGGGAAACGTTAGTGAAATAGTAACATCCTTAACTCAGCTAAAAGTACCAAACGAATACCTTAACACACATATGTATGCCCAGAACTTTTAAGGACTTCCATTTCTATCATTTTTATGTATATTTTTTTTTTGACAGCTAGCAGAACCAAACTGATTTCAGCACGAACGGGCCGACTCGACCGGGGCAGTACTACTCTCCCACAGAAGATCAACCCAAAGCGACAACATCCGTGCAGTCGTGTTTCGTTGGTGAGTGCGAGACCGGAGGCCCATTGATGCAGGGGTGACAGTTGTCGTGGTAAATGTGTGCAATAGAATGCTACGATGACTGTCATGCCTTTTACATCCCCAAGTGAGGCGTAAAAATAGTAATAGGCCACCATAGTGTGCGTCACCATATTACATTGTCAGCATTCGCAATGACTGTGGTGACTACAACTTTTGGATTCTATTCATGCTTTCCATCAGGTAGAGTAGTGGCACATTGGCAGGCTCTTAAATAAAAAAAAAAATTATTAATTAATGATCAAAAACAATGGGTGTAATTGTTATTATTTTACTATCTCAAATGCACTTATTAATTCACTAAAACAATTGTTTTAACTGTAACATGATATATAAAACGTGTAAATTACATTTCATTGCACTAACTTGAATTATTGTTTGTCAATGAAAAACCGTCAAAAACTGAAACTTGTCTATGTGTACTTCAAAACAGTTTCCTTAACTATTTAGAGGAAGTGTCGTAAATAAAATTCATAAAACAGTACCTACTCGGTCAAAATTCTAATTTTGCACCTTATGACTCTTGCATCGTCTTCGACCTGGACATAAACATCGGTATACACTCGTATGTATATATGGGAGATAAACATCGGTTAAATTATTCATATATCCACAGATTTACATTATTACCATCAACCATCTCCAGTTCATAAGTGCAAACGTCACCCTTACAAAACTAAAGATATGGGAGAATACATGTACATGACATCGTATGCATTCTGAAATACAAATTGCGTTGAAGATTTTATTTCTTGTATAACAGACAAGAGAAGGATATATCCTAAGTCGTGGGGACCTTAATGGTACAGGAAACGGCTACAAAGAATGTCCAGGCTCAGAAAAACAATTTGTGGATCATACAAAGTGAACCCACAAGACACAGTAGAGTAGGAACCGGTGTGGCAACCGCTAAATCCTTACGCATCCTATGATGTTGAAATTTTCAAAAATATGTAATAAAATAAAGAGTAATGTTTCATTTTTACTACCCCTATTTATTTAAACAACAAAGTTGTAAAGTATAACACGTCGAACCCCGAATTGCGATACTTCGAACCTATTACGTGCGGTATAAACTACAAACGTGCCTGGAATCGCGAGCTGAAGCTTTAAACAAAATCCTTGAGTTTTTAAAATTCCACTCAACTCCTTCGAGGTATAATGGTTTTAGTTCACTTTTATTTACACTTTGTAAGCTTAATAATCCTTCTGAATGTTTAATTTTACAAAATCTAAACTCTCGGAGTCATTATATTCATTCTGACTAAATAGAATAACACAGAACAGTTACAGTTAAAAATCTGAATGCGACAAATAAATTTCTAACTTAAAAACAGGAAGGAATTGTTTTGTCTGTAAAAATATTTTTTCAGTTAAATTTTTTTTTTTTATTTAATTTAAATTAATTCAGTTGATATTACAAAACAGCCCAATTTTCTGACGAAACCCATTTTCACCTCAACGGACTTGTAAACAAATAAAATTGCAAGTATTACAGCAGTGAAAATCAAAAAGCTAAACACGAGAGGCCACTTGATTCTCCCAAGGTGAAATGAAAATCTCCCAGAATGAATGATTGGACTCTACTTTTTAAAAATTCTTGTGGCCGTTTAGTTACTGTCAATCCTGCTAAATATATGAAAATGTTACGGGAATTTTTGGGATCGATGCTACTGGAAGTTGCTGACTACAATCGTAACACATGGTTTCAATAAGATGAAGCCACTTGAGCCACAATGAGTCCCTGCCGAAAAGTTGATTTCCAGACGAGGTGACATTTCATGGCCACCCAAAAGTCCAAATCTATCCCCAGCAGACTTCTTTTTATTGGGGTTATTTAAAGAATCATGCCTATAATAATAAACCAAATACACTACATCAACTAAAAGTTAAAAGGAGCGAAGAGATGTCGGCAATCTTGCGGTCTCTTCGCCGACTAGTATTCAAAAATTTCGGTGTTCGCTTAGAAGAGTGCAAACGTCGAAACGGTGATTATTTAGATAATGTAATTTTTAAAAAGTAAATACTAATTAATTAGCTTTCTTGTAAATAAAGTAAATTTTATAATGTATCAAATGGTTCTATCAAACTAATTCATGGCTCTAAAACTATTTAATGTGTTAATAGCAATAGAAGTTATGAGCTGTCAGAAAACTCATGATTTTTGTTTCCAAGTGGTATTTGTCAACTAGTTTACGTTATATAATTCTGTATGTTGATCACTGAAAAAGGATCTTTCGGCGTTCACCTGTGTCTCCACACGCTGGCAGAATGCCTGGCATGAGTTGAACAGAGGCACAACCTCGTAGCGGCCATCGGAGTGGGGATTCACGGACGCTCATTCGGACCATCAGTGCTACCGACTGCGCTCGCCCTTTTGGGGGCAGGAAAGAAAGAGAACATCGAGGTTCCCACACGGGAGGGCATCTACAAATCGTAGGTAGCCCGAGGTACGACCGGGTTCCAGGTATTTATACTTTACATTACAACATAATTGTATACGTTATAATATAAACTATTTAAAACTGACCACGGTTGATTTGTGGTTTAAGTGGTCGTCACGCCGCTCGCTACTGTGGTGTCTAGTATTGTGAAACAACACTTGAAACAACACAACAACACGTGAAACAACACTTTGTGTGATCCACAAATTGTTGCTCTGATTCTGGGTGTTCTTTGTGTCTGTTTCTTGTATGTTTACAAAGTCCCCCGCGACACAGGATTTATTCCTAGTGCGGGCGTTGTCTTATAAAAGAAAAAAAAACAAAACAAAATATTTACTATTGACCAATTAATATTAAAAATGTACAACGTTAATATTCAAGTTTTCACTTCTACCGTTGACAGCACTCCCAAGTGCAACCCGTTTTTATTTTCATACTTATAGAGAAAAATACAACCGAACTATTAATCAGAAATAACAAACATTGCTGAGTAAGAAAGTAAAGATACATTTGAAATTTGAAACCGGGTGTCAGTAAGCACTTAGCCGGAGTCTGACCCTGTCTGAGTGCTCCACTGTTCGTTCGTCCACTGTAGCCCACACTAAGTACTGACATCATATTTCGACTCACTGTTTTCTTTCTATTTTTGTTGGAATGAAAATACTTTTCGAATACATGTATGAGTCAACCAATAATCCTATTAATATTATAAATGCAAATGTAAGTTTGTTTGTTACGGTTTCACGCGAAAACTACTTAACCGATCATCATGAAATTTTGTACACATGTTCTTAGAGGTACTAGAAGTAACATAGGATACTTTTATTTTTTTAAATGATCTGTTGCGAAAGCTAACAACACACATAATCACACAAACACACACACTTAACCTAGTAACGTCTTTGCTAAAGAGAGGCCTATGTTCATTAATTTAAAACAAATCACATTCTTTACACTGTAGATGTTTTAAGGTCTCTTTTTAAGCGTTTTATTATTAGATAAATAATTGATTAATAATAAATAAACTTTTTATTTCTGTCCGTCTGTCATAATATAGTAAGATAGAATAATTGGCAAATATATTTATATATATATATACATGTATATGCATGTATTACTGTATGTATTTGTCTGTTTTAGCTTAAAATAGTTTCCATATCATAAAACATAACATTAAATACACCTACTTCATCTTTTCTCTGTGTCGTTAATACCTTAGTCCTTAAATCCGCCGATATATATTTAAATTATGAAATAAACTAATAACTACATCGTCTCGTCTATTTATCATGACAAAGGTACTAATTGATTACAAATTTATTATAATTTGTAATTTTCTTAAACTTGTAGAAGAGTAATTTATATAATGCATTTCATTTAGTAAGTTTATTGTATTTACATAAATTATGTTTCTTAAAATGATTTATTTGCATACTGTCCTGTTTCTTTATTAGGATTTGCGGTAGGGTGTAGCTTTGATCTGGACGTAAGCAATTTGAAGGTGGCTCTATGGACTCTCTCAAGTTTTATAGGCGAGGTCTTATGTACACCTCCCCAGACTAATACTACATTATAGTTAGTACATTATTGATTATTACAGATTGACACGTTGATTATTTTATATTATGTATATACATGTATATTTGTGTCATTAGTCATTAGTAGTCATTTTTTTTCTTATTCAGTTTGTAAGTAATTAAGATTCTCATCTATCCAAACACCAAGATATTTGATATTTAATACTCTATCTAATTGGATGGATTGACAAAAGCTTTTGATCTGATTTACACAAATATACACAGTGTACACAAGTGTGTACACTCTATTCAATTAATCTGGTAATACCTCTTTGGTTGTTCAAAACAATTATGTATTTTGTTTTACTGCGATTCTGAAGGAGGTTATGGAAAATAGTCAGGATAGAACCTTTTTGAAGCTACTTTTTATGATATCTTCTACTTAATGAAAAAATTTTCATTAGAAAATTATTACTGTATCATTTGCAAGCATTTTAATTTTTGAATTGAGTAAGTTATATTTCCATAGTTAACGTAGTAGTAGAACCACACTGATTTCCAGCATACAGAAGTGTCCACTCCCACAGATGACCAACCTAAAGCGACAGCACCCGTACTGTCGTGTTTCGTTGGTGAGTGCGAGACCGGAGGCCCATTGATGCAAGGGTGACAGTTCTCGTGGTAAATGTGTGCAATACAATGCTACGATGACTGTCATGTCTTTTACGTCCCCATACTGCATTGTCCCCGTGTGGGTCACCATACTGCATTGTCAGTATTCGCAATGAGTATGGTGACTACAACTTTTGGATTCAGGCAGGCTATTAAAATAACTTCATAAGTTACTTGAGCATCTTTATTTCGAGTTCTATCGGTTTAATAATTCTTGAAAATGTTTAATTCTTTACTCCTTGTATGTTTTATATCTTGTCACTAAGACGCGGAACAGAGACAATGTCAAATGCTTTCACAAGGTCTAAAAATACTCCTAAATATTTAGGTTTATTACCAAGATATTGAATCCAACTCGACTATAAATCCAACTTTATTTTTCGGTGGAAGTTCAAAGATTTCTAAAACACTTTGTTAGTCCCTTATTCAACGAAGTCAGTTTATTAATGATTAATATAAAATTTGATAAGTCAATGAAAATAAGTTTTAATAACTATTTCATTTTAACGTCTTAGGGATTTATTGTTAACTTCTGATTCATTCTTACGAGTATACTAAACAGTAATAGGCTCTACAAATGCCTGTTTAGATAAAATAATAAGTTAAATTTTGCAACCCAAAGATTGACTGCAATATGAGGTCAAAGATACCATATTATTGAAATACGGCTAAAGTCAGAGTACGCTAAATTTTAAAGCAATCAGAGTTATATAATTTAAACACTTCACCAACTATGAAATGAGCTGAAGATTTTCATAAATAACAGCCAAAATCAATCTCGATTATATCGGCTTGCAAGCAAACGAAAATCCCATAGTAATCACTCAATTAGTTTAAGAGTTACGATGCCACAGACATTACTGCTAGGCTCAGGCAAAAGTTTCATCCATACGTTGTTGACATACCCAAAAGTCCAACTAAACGGTTTGACAGCTCGTTTTTGGTGAGAGTCGCCAATGTTTGGAACGACTTGTCTGGGTCTATTTTTAATGATAAGTTGAACTCTGGATCCCTTAAGAGAAGAGTGAACAGGTTTCTTTTGAATGGACGTGTACCAACTTCGTCTTCATCTACACTTAACATCAGGTGAGATGGAAGACAAACGCCTATTCCATTATAACTATATAAAAAAAACATACATTATAATAACTCTCTTTTGTATTGTGGGTAAAGAAACTCGAAAGGTCTACTCATTGAAAGTTAAGCTTCACAATAAAATACATCGAACTCCTACAAAGAAACGTAGAGCAATATGTCTCGTTCCGGTTATTCAAACACCCTGCACAAAGATCGTACGAATATGAATAGATCATCCCAACAGCATTTTAGAAGCAAAAATAGTTTGTGAATCCTCACAAAACGGAGGCATCTGTCGTCGGAAAATATCAATTACGGTCTGAAGGTACATATATAAAGGTGTCTCATTCTTTCTTTTACAAATGCTATCTTTTACATTTGTAAAGATGAAAAATTTTCTCGTATTGCAGGGGTGATATGACCTATGCTTAATAATGACAAAGAAAGTTGCTTCATTCATTGAATATGGTCCCCTGTTAGATACGGTCTGTACACACACGTGTGAAAACCTTATATTTTTACAAATAAAAAGATAAAGTGGCAAACTATAGAGCATAGTTTAATTCTTCTATTTTATACTAGCTTTTGTCTGTGGCTTTGCTCGCGTGGAATACGGTCTGCCACATTATATTTCGTAACAGAATATTTTAATTAAATATTTTTTTTATAATCCAAACAATCCTACTGTAGATCACCTTTGTATAACTTCAATAATTTAGGCAGCATACGCCAAGATAACTCTTAGAGGCCAGATTTTCGCCGACTTAATTGACATGTATCATTGTCGATATCACTGTTAAGTTTCATCCAAATCCGTCCAGTAGTTTTTTCATGAAAGACTAACAAACATACTCACAACCTTTCACATTTATAATATTAGTAGGATATCTATAGTAAGACAAAACCTACTTCCTAATGAGAAACTGCGTCCAGAGGTAGATCATTAAAGGCTGAGTATGTGGCATTACAAAAAATGATGAGTACACTTAGTTCAGTATAAATATAATTAATATTTGAAACAATACAGACACAACGTCATCTAGCTTCAAACTAAGCAGAGCTGGTACTCTTATAGGTAGTTAAACTAATAGAATACTCATATACTTTTTTTTTGTAAATACCTACATATCATAGATAACATCCAAACTCCGAAACAAATATTTACAGATCACACAAACATTTGGTCTGACCCGCCAATACAACCAAAGACCTCAAGCACAGTTACCATTACGAATAAATGTCATAAAACTTTTGTTTTATTCGAAATTTAAATGAGACGCGTATTTTTTTATGATAACGCTTAGTTAGTGGCAATTGTTATAAGCGATCTCATTTTGTTTAGGAAAAATTTGATTATAAAATTTTGTTTAACATGTTCAGAGGAAGTTTTTTTTTTACTATAATATTCCCATACCACTTATACATTTGAAGTCCATTTTCAAATGTATAAGTGGTGTGGGAAATGTATAAGTGTTACCGGCCTTGAGACCCATTCCTTCACAAACTACTAAATGATTTTGTTGCTTAGAATTAATTTCTAAAGCAATGTGACTGATTTTACTTAGAAAACCCACTGAGATTACTACTAAGAAACTTTTGTGGTTTTTCTAAGAATATTTTATGAAGAGTTATTCAAATTAAATATGCTAAAACTACCTTTCTAAGGACAGTTCTATGTCCTACAGTGGATTATTAACACCTGTTCATGATTTTGAAGCAATTTAAGGAAAAATATTTGTAACTGATAAAGTTGCAGAGTAGATAAAAGTTGAAATCCCATGTGGATGAGAAACCGCAAAACCATACATTGCGGTTGGAAGGGAAAAAACGTCAAGAATGCCTTACAATTCTTTTTTGTAAGTACAATAGCAAAATTCGCAAGTTATTTCAATACAATATTGTATTCAGTCGATAACAGGTGGTGTATTAACATTATATAATAATTCAAGGAAAATATATACAAACTAACTGACCCTCACGACTTCTTCTGGTATAATGGTCCTTAATAACATAAAACTTTTGAAATAAAAGGGTTTAAAAAAAAATATCACTTGTAAATTGATAATCAACTTGTATACTCTACAATGTTAGTTTTTCTGTCAATTGGTCTTCTCTTAAATAAAAACATCTAAATGCTACACACAAAAACAAAATAAATGTATGAACAGAAAAAACCAAAAAAATATTTAATAATTTCGGGTCTTTCGTACACTGAAAAGTCTCATATAAGCTTCAGGCAATATATTTTCTAATCTAGCTGTGTTACAATTATCATTTCTAATATCAAGAGTTGTGTCTACCAAATCAATCTATCGCCTTCAACTGCTGAATGAAAGTCTTCCCCAAAGAGCAACAACTATCACAGTCTTGGGCAATTCGCATGCATCCACTGCCAAACATCTTCTACAAGTTGTCGGTCCAACGTGCCGCAGGGCGCCCTAAAATACGTTTACCTAATCGTGCTCATAACATATCATCATCATTATCATCAGCCGGACGACGTCCACTGCTGAACATAGGCCTCCCGCCTAGAACGCCACGCCGTACGGCTGGACGCCAACTGCATCCATCGGCTCCCCGCGACTCGGACTATGTCGTCGGTCCATCTAGTGGGGGGCCTACCTACGCTTCATCTTCCGGAACGTGATCGCCACCCGAGAAACTTTTTTCCCCAACGGCTGTCGGTTCTACGAACGATGTGGCCTGCCTATTGCCACATAAATATTAACCGGTAGCTCATAACATGATGTACTTTAATTTCCCTCTGACACAAGATTTGTTTTAAACTCAAGAAGCAGTCTACTTCAATGATAAATCTCAGGTTTCATACATGAAACAGTCAGGGATTTTCATGTCGACTTGTGAAAGCCCTTAAATCGTATTGATCGGTCCTATCGCAATATCCCGCTTTACTTAACTTGTCTTTCCTCTAATCTATTTTTTAACGTCTATAAACCCTCTTTGGACCGCTACCCCACTGGGCATTATGTCGGAGTGGTGTGTCGGAATTGGAACGACCACACGATGTGCCACCTTGTGCTTGAGATATGAGGGATCAGGGTACAGCTATTATTACGACATTCAGAGCCCTCTTAGCACCTGCCCGCCAACGTAGGCACCTTCGAATGAACTCTCGATTTAGGTGACGAACAGCACACATAGATGTCACCTCCTCGCTGATGGTCACTGAAGCAGATGAAAGGAAAATTCACCCTACTCGCCCAACTTCGCAGCCCGGTTTACCTGTAGCGTATTAAGTCCGAGTGGAGATCACTTTCAGTTCTTGAATATAAAGTAAAAATTTTAAGTTTTGATTCTAATATTGGTACACTTCGGAGAACATTTAGAATAGAGAATTCACTTTACCGTATACTCATATGTAGATTAGTCGCACAGATTGAAAATAAAAACATATTAGTGGCAACTAATTTTTTTTTGTTGTTATCAGATGTTTTGTAAACAATTTTATTGGTGATTGACATTTATCTCATCCATTATTTGTAAAAATTCAATATCCTTATGAGGCTTACTATTCAAAAGTAATAATTCTAGGAAAAATTGCAACAAATCTATTAACCTTTATCATTTTCCATACCACAGAGTGGAAACGTATTACAAAGCGGGACTTCCCCGAATATTGATAATAATTAATACTGAAATGTTGTCACATTCAGAAAAGTTAAGTAAATTCTGATACCTGAAGCATTAAGTTACTTTAAACCATCCATAGTCACAATTTCAGAAAAATAAGTTTTACTACCCTTGGCAACCCAAGTTCCATAAAGTTTTATTTAGACTGTCCTTGACAGAAAAAAACTATAAGTTAAAGTGACCCTGACGTGACTTGACTTTAGATCACAAGATTACATGGGTTCAAAAATATATAAAGATATTGATGTAAGATATTTCTTATATACACATATTGATATTGCTTATAAATATAAATATATATACGTTATTTTACCCGACTTAACTCATAGATTGAGGGCAAACGATTGCTGCATTTGGCGCATGCTTATATTTTGGCACATAAATGACTGAATCAGCATTTTATCCCTATCTTCTAAAGCCTTTACTGACTGAGTTCTAAGTGAAAAATCTAAACCACTTTGACAACAAACTGGTAATTATGGCAACTAATGATTTTAACGTTGTAAGTTCTTGTAAAGAAAATATTTTTGGAAATTACCCTCCTAACATATATTTCACTTAAGTAATGAACGATCGTTTACTAGTTCATTATTTTCAACGTTAAAAATACGACATTATCACGTGAAAGCTGTGGGCAATAGTAAATATATTATACAATAAGAAAATTAATTTTAACAACCCATAAAAGACCGATTTCTTGAGTAAATTAGACATCGTCGATACAAAGCACTTTATCTTCGTTCTCCGACCTGGTCGAGACCTTTCATATTTGAACAACGCAAAGCTATTATATCACTGTTACCTGAAAAGGGACATCGGCCTTTGTCTGAAAACCTTATGAAATTACTGACGAAAATGAATTAATCACAAAGTAAATGAGATTATGGATCCTTTGAGCGTTTTTAACTTAAAAAATTGATGATATTGCCATTGTCGTGAACTTTGTTATAAAATCAATAATTTTGTACCCAGACGAGCTTGATGAAAGTAAAAGGTACTTAATTAATTAGCTATTTATTTTAAATACACATACACTTAAAACTCACTGCCAGTGAGCAAAACAGACAGCTGACCAGATGGAAAGTGACTGCAAGTGATAATGAACGCCTGCAACTTATGAACCGCAAGCGCGTTTCGTGCCAGTCCTAGAATATGCTCTTTGTTTCTTCTTTCTCTATTTTCTATTTCTATTATATTCTATTTCTCTATGCTTATTGCTTAAATTATTAATAAAACGCTAACTTATTTAGCAAATGGAACTATTTTTCATACTTTTAAGAAGTCAAACAGAGTCTCACGTAGGTAATCATGTATTGTTCACTTTAGCTTCTTCTGAGCTGTGAGCTGATTTTACTTACTGGCATATGACATAACAACGGATCTGCTTATAAAAAAAATAATATAGTATTTCTGGTGTTCTTTGAAACCGTCAAAAGATAGATACTTCATCCCTCAGTATTTCATAAAAGCCATTAAGAACCCTCTTTACCAACGAAATCAAAAGAATTGATTCAAAAGCAAAACTTGTAAAGTTATAAGTAAAGATTGGCATGTTTTTCTTCACAAGTTCTTAAAGTATTACTAAGTACTCAGATCAATATCGTAATAGGCAAAGTTTGCTGAAAGCTCGAACAATACTACAAATACGAATGCTAATTGTTCAATAAAACAATCTGCAACTCAATTCCAGTACATAAATACTTTATTTGAGTTCCAACATCTAAAAGTTTCTGCAGATTATGATATCATCAACCTTTTGAATTAATCATGTCTAAAAATACTTTTAGCAGAATAGTAGAAGTTTACTTATTATGTACAACTTTTACTTTAGAAGCTTAGATCAAGAGTTATTTTCTATTTCTTTCTTTTATGGCAGAAGATATCAAATGAGTAGACAGGTCAGTTGAGGAAAATTAACTACATTACCACCAGCTCATTACAGCTCACTGCCGTAAGTCATCCATACATACCTGCAATTTACAAGTCCTAAGTGCATATCCGTGTAGTGGAAGTTTAAGAATACGGGATGTCAGCACCCCTATACATCTCGTGGATGTTTTAAGAGCCGGTTAATGGATCAAATCATGTCGAACAATATCACTACATACAGAAGGAAAACTGAAAGGAAACCCTATACCAACCCGTCTGGCCAATTTTGTATAGTAGGCCAAAACCTGCTCTCTAAGAAGAGACCAAGTCCAGGAGTGTTATTAGCAGCAGTATATATAGCTCGCTATGTACAAAATCAAAACTAAAACCCACATTTTACTACATATACGTTTAGTCAAACGCGTAAAATTAACATTCTCAGTGAATTTTCTAACTTCCTTAGAATTGTTAGTGTTCAATGCAATTTATTTAATCTACCATATGACCTCTCCTACCTATGACACCCTATACAGAAGGTATTCTTCTTCTGTTAATTAGAATTATTTAGTTTTTTACTTAATGTAACATAATTGCGGTGCATAGATACTTAGATAAGTAGGTAGGTAAATATCATCAAATAATTCTCTAACGTTAAAGTCTAATACAGTTTCGTTTAAATACACCATCTCACATCGAGTGGTTGGAAATATCCTTCAGATCCCAACTCCGTCGCTATTAAAAGGGGTATCCATCATCTGGACATCGATACCCGCCGCACGATGTTCAACTCGATACAAAATCGACGAATATCCTTCAGATGCCATTCGTTTAGACCCGCCATTCTCTAAGTGTGTTCCGCGGAACCCTAGGGTTCCGCGACATCCCTGTAGGGGTTCCGCAAGAATTTAGAAAAAATTCCAAACACCTCTCTCTGGTCGACCGTTCTGACGCGGCGTATCACGATTCACGAGGCGCAGCCGACCTTAGTCACCTCGTACAATTTTACTATGCCGCCACCGCGGATATCTACTTGTGAGCGCGAGTCCCTTTGATAAAAGCGCGCGAGTCCCTTTGATAAAAGCCGCCCCTGAGATTAACAATAATTGTAAACAAGCTACTTTCGGCTCTAATTTTAAAACGTAAAGTCGAAATTGTTTACACAGCATTTTTTGTATTTCTATTTTTATTTCGGCTTGTTATTTATCAAAGGCGCCGACTCGAGTATTTTTGAGAATGTTCGAGATCTGGCTAGGACTATAAAAGCGGCGATCGCGCCTCGACGCTTAGTTAGTCGACGATTAGTGTTCGGAGTGATTAGTACCTACTTGCTAGAAACAAAGTGTTTAGTGTTCTACTGCTGTATTCTGATTGTACATTTCTTCTTTGGACTAAACTCTTTTACGCAGTAACGATCGTGCGTTATTTTGACCCCACCATCCTGACATGTAACATTATTAATAAAGAAGAATGGAACGTTGGCTTACAGGCGTTAAACGTGTTGCAACAACATCTTCTAACGAAGCCGAATGTTCAAAATCAGATCGCGCGGAGTATACAGCAATTACCGATCCAGACGATTATGCAACGACGTCAAGTTCCACGGTTTCAAAGGCGAAAAAAAGGAAGTATGATGAATCATATATCAATTTCGGATTTGTTGATTCCAACGGCTCACCTCTCTGCATGTTATGTAGTAAACTGCTTCCTAATAGTTCCATGGCACCTGCCAAGTTGCGCCGGCATTTAGAAACTGTACACCCCGAGTCTAAAGACAAAAATAAAGAATTTTTTGTACGTAAAAAAGAACAGTTATTGGAAAGTCAAAAAACTATGATGCATGTAACCCAAACTATCAATGAAAAGGCCACAGAGGCATCATATTTAGTTAGCTATCGCATTGCACAAGCAGGTGAAGCGCACACTATCGCTGAGAATTTAATAAAACCATGTGTGTTAGACATAACAAAATGTATGCTCGATGAAAAATCTGCAAAGCATGTTTCTACTGTGCCGCTATCAAACGATACTGTTTCACGGCGAATTCATGATCTGGCAAGCTACGTCAAACAAGAATTAGTTACACGTCTACAAGAAACACGATTCGTCTTGCAAATAGATGAGTCTACTGATGTCGCTGGTCTGGCTATCTTGCTGGTTATCGTGAGATATCCATATGAAAGTTCTTTGGAAGAAGATATGCTTATGTGTTCACCGCTGCCCACAAAAACTACCGGAGAAGAAATTTTTAATAAAATAAATATATTTTTTGGGGAAAATAATCTCAGTTGGAACAATTGCATTGACATTTGTACAGATGGGGCCAAGGCGATGACGGGTATTACAGCAGGACTAGTGTCACGAATAAAAAATAAAGCGCCTAATTGTAGTTCCAGCCATTGTATCCTGCATAGACAAGCACTTGCGATGAAGCAAATGCCGTCAAATCTAAAATTAGTTATGGAAGAAGCGGTAAAAATAATTAATTTTATCAAAACACGACCACTACAATCCCGATTGTTCTCATTATTGTGTGAAGATTATGGCAGCAAACATAAAACACTGCTGCTCCATACAGAAGTGCGATGGCTGTCTAGGGGTAAAACTTTAACAAGGCTATTTGAACTTAGAGCCGAGTTACAAATGTTTCTTTCAGATACTGCTTTTAATTTGAAAGACCGTTTGTATGATAAAACTTGGTTGTTCCGACTGTCTTTTATGGCGGATATCTTTCAAAAACTGAACGAATTAAATGTATCATTGCAAGGTAAACAGACAACAGTGTTCCAGGCCTGTGATAAAATAACTGCCTTCAAAAGAAAATTAGATTTTTGGATTATTTGCGTTGGAAAGAGAGAAATAGAAAGCTTTACCTCACTCAATGAGTTTGTTAGCGATAACGATTCAGAAATGTTTCAAGATGATGTATTTGAGGAATTGGTCAAATATCTCACTTCGATGCGCGCATCTTTTGAGAAGTATTTTCCCGAAGAACAAAATACAAAAATGAAACTGAATTCATGGATTCATAATCCTTTTTTACCCAACTTACAAAAGCCCGAAAGTATGTCAAACGAGATATATGAATCTCTTTTAGATATGTCATCAGACACAAGTATGGAGGTACTGTTCAAAACGACGCCTCTCAACGATTTTTGGTGCAGAATTCGTGATGAATCTCCAATGCTTGCCAAAATGGCTCTGAATATTCTTCTCCCGTTCCCAACAACATATTTGTGCGAAACAGGATTCTCAACCTATGCAGCTACGAAAACAAAATACCGCAATAGACTGGACGCCGAACCTGATATGAGACTTCAACTGTCCTCTATCAAACCTGATATCAACCAATTGATGAAAAATAAAAAACAGTTTCATACCTCCCATTAGATTTTTTTTCTTTTTTAATAACTTCTATTATTATACTTGTTATGTAAGTAAGTAATAACTAACTGTTACATTGTACTTTTATTATGCTTATTAATAAAGAATACACTTTTAAAAACTATTGTTTTATTATAGGGTTCCGTCAAGTATTTCGCTTTCCAAAAGGGTTCCGTCACCAAAAAAGATTGAGAACCGCTGGTTTAGACGGTTAGACACATTTCCCAGTCATCAATCGTCGATAAAATGGTTTTAGCATTCACGTGTTGAGGAAAAATTGAAATCGAATAAAACTTGAAACAGTATTAAGTCTTTTTGACATAGATATGTCACATGATGGTAAGAAAGATGACTCGGCATGATAAAATTAGGGACTTCTGATAACCCCATACACTTAACAAATTGCTTGAATTATTTTTCTTCTTCTCTCACTAATCAGGTGACTGGTAATCTTGAACCGAAATTCATAATTGTAAATAACAATGATTACTTTACCTATAACTTCTACGAGTGGTAATGAATTAAGAATACAGAGTTCTACCATCGCTATTTATCCTATGGGCGTCGTAAGAGGCGACCATGGGAGCAAATTACGCAGAACGACATAACTGCAAAAGAAGTTAAACTTAAAATAAACCTTATACCAACCAGTCTGGGCCAAAATCTCCTTTCTAAGATGAAACTAAGTTAGTGACTATTGATAATGATGAATTATTACTAAGCAATTAAAATAATAAAACACATATTGTCATTCATGCGTTAAAAAAAAACAACCATTTTCTAAAACGTATCATTTTAAATCTTCAAATTCGTTTATTTCAAATCTGCATTCGAAATCCATTTTATAACGTTCGATTGAAGTAACACGGACGTTATATAGCACGTGTCGAATTGAGCAGAGATAAAACGAACGGTTTAGTATCGAGATATTTGATGTCATCTATTTGTGTGGGTCCGTTGATGCGAATAAATCCTATTTCAAATGCTCCTTCCAGGAACACACGCGAGTGTAGACTCAGTATCTAGTTACACATCTGTAATGTTCACTAAATAAGAGGCTTGGCAGACGCATTATTATTCTCTTTAGTGTCTGCTAGATGAGAAAATGGATTAGACTTCAATATGTATTATAATGTTTTTTCACATGTCCGGTATAGTTTGGTTGGGATGAATCGTTGATAAATTCTTTAGATTTTGAGTCAAACGCTCTTCGTGTGTGGGTCAATTGTAACCAGTACTAATAATCATGCATAGAATTACCACAGCAATTTAGGTCCCCAAGCCTTAGGTGAAGTTACCTCCAAATGGTGCATCTGCTAAACGATGGACAAGGCTTTGTCAAAAAAAATATTTTGATTAGTGGCAATAGGCTCCTGAGACCAAAGCACTGAAGAAAAGTGGTTCTTCTGCCATGATTTTATGTATGTAATCCACACATTGAAAACATGAGAGATGGCTTTGGTAACGAAACGTTGAGGAGTTATGATAAAAGCTCCTAGGTAGTAGAGCCACGCTGATTTCAACACGAGCGGGCAGTACTACCCTCCCACAGAAGACCAATCTAAAGCGACAGCATCCGTGTTGTCCTGTTTCGTTGCTGAGTATTGCTGAGAGTGAGAGACCGGAGGTCTATTGATGCAGGGGTAACAGTTATCGTGTAAGCCTTACACTATCACGATGACAGTCATGCCATTTACGTCCCCAAGCGGGGTGTGAAAAAGCGTCTCGCAAGGCTGCTATAGTGTGGGTCACCATACTGCATTGTCTGCATTTGCAATGGGTATGATGACCACAACTCTTGGATTCTATTCATGCTTTCCATCAGGCAGAGTAAAGTCACATTGACAGGCTCTTAATATAGAAAAAAAAAAAAGCTTAGCATAATGGGGAATATGTACGTGACAGCAAAATGGACAAAACATTTTTATTTGTAAGATTTATTGCTACACAAGCATATCTTTACAATTATTTTTAAAATTTATCATAATTTAATAGTGAAATTTAATCATCTAAAAGTAACCTTTTAAAATTTCTGCGCATATTTCTAAAGCGCATTGCTATTGGTGGGACGAAATGTGACGTCAATTTACAATCGACTTATTCTGTTAATAAGTTAAATATTTCACCTCTAGGTAATATTTAGATTGATAAATACCTACATATTAGATAATGAGAATACTTAAACGAACTTTACATAAACTATTTCATGTATACATCAAAGTTTGTAAACAAAACAAATATGTGTGGGTTACTACATACAAATGATACTTCATTCTTTTTATCACTTTCTTGAAGTCGCTAATTCTAGATCTTAATGATCTTCACCACAGTATAACAAACATATAACACTATATCTTCTCATAGCCTTACACCAGTTATTACTGGCACTAAACACCTTTAGGCATAAAGAAGTATCCCTTACAATATTAATTATAAATATTGCCATTGTAATAAATTAATTCAATCACATAATTTTTGTGAATTTTGTAACTTAAACACTTCATGACTGACTGAGAGTAACCTGACGTCACAGAATAAGCGCGACAAAATGGCAGCGTTTAAAACACCCAAAGATGATAATGATTGTAATATATATTTTTTAGCTTAATGGTTTTTATTTCAGATGCCTTGTTTTTATTTTTAGTAATATAATTACTAATAGAAATGCTTAAAAAAATGTAAAAAATACATGCATATTCCCTATAAATATCAAAAATTTGCAACCTTTATCGACGGCTTGCGTCGGTCATATTATAAAACTGGTAACACTTGCTAGTTTTTCAATAATAACTGTCAATTTTTTTCTATCAGTTTTACGAGTCCAATTAATATTAAATTACATTACTATATGTAATTTGTATACCATTTGTCTGATCTAAATTTTGTTTTTAAATCAGACAAATCGACAGAGAAGTTGTATGGAAATTTGAATAGTTTTTTCAAAGAAAACATTCTTGAAAGACGAATTTTGGTATCATGTTTTTTAATATGATTACCTAAATTGTAGCTCAAATTAAAATAAGGCTAACGAGTAACTCTTGGCTTGTATCTTTTTCACAATTCAAAAAAATAAATCTTCCTTGATCTTCTGTAAGTTAGAATTTACCCAGTAAATGGAACAGACAGAGTAGTTTCCATAAATATGTAACTATCTGTTCCGTGAATCTAAAATTTATTCCGTGGTCAGTTTAGTTATAAAAATATAAACAATTCGTCTACCAGACAGTAGAAGCGTACATGAAAACAACATACTTATTGTACTATTAAAATAATGTTGCCAGTAACTGTTATTGTAATCATATTTCATAGTTACAAATTTATGTTTACAGTACATTAGATGTAATTAAAAGACTTTATTACCATATAACTACAACCGTTATTATATAATTAATGTAATAACACTGGTGAACATGTATGTAGTGTTGCAATGATGGTGGTGTTAAAGGCGCTGTAATGGGCAACATCATGACGGGGTTTCCCGTAATTATCACCGTAGCACGATATGGATACAAACAGTTCACCTTACGGGATCTTTATGTTTAATTCACGAGTAATTTAAGACTTTAAATGAATACAGTTTTATTAAATAAAACTACCTTTAAAAAGCAGTATGGGCAGTTCTTTTAAAATAATCCGAATCAAAGCCTTAATTTCATTATACTGAATTAAAAGTAAATACTTTAAATGATTAAAGTATTTGAGTGTAACACAGCCAAACACCAATTTTAGAGGTAGTAGAGCCATGCTAATTTCAGCACGAACGGGCCGGCTCGACCGGGGCAGTACTACCCTCCCACAGAAGACCAACCTTAGGCGCCAGCATCCGCTCTGTCGTGTTTCATTGGTGAGTGTGAGACCGGAGGCCCATTGATGCAGGCGTGATAACTATGTGAGGCTTACACTATCACGATGACTGTCTGCCTTTTACGTCCCCAAGCGTGACATGAAAAAGCATCTCATTAGGCCGCCAGGATGTGGGTCACCACACTGCATTGTCTGCATTCGCAATGAGTATGGTGACCACAGCTCTTTGGATTCTATTCGTGCTCTCTATCAGGCAGAGTAGAATCACTTTGGCATGTCCTTCATATAGAAAAAAAAATCGAAAACTATTCATTATTGAGAATAAAATTGTAATTTTGATTTAATTTCCAAAAACAGGTAATACTTTAAGCAAAAAAAAATAAACCCTGCACAAATACCAATGCAAATTTGTTATTTTTAAATAATTAACATAATTATACTCTACGCTATCGGTTATCGGTAGAAAATACATAGCGAAGCAGATAAATATGTATGATCTAAAAAGAGTACAACAGTCACTACTGTATGATAAAACAAAAGAAATGAGAGCGTATCTAACTTTACGTCACTCTTCCACGTCAAGACTCTGAAGTGGCGATTTGCCTACGCAATGTTACTAAAAATAATTTCTCGTTTATCAAACAAAGGCAAAGCTGTTCAAAACATACAACGTTTTGAAAAAACAATTTCAAATTTAAAATTCATCCGAATTGGCTCGATAATAGACCATTTATAAATTTTGTTGTCCAACAAATCCTACGTTGGGTGTTGACGTTGAAAAACTGGTTCAGACCCATGTCTCGTTAAAGTTGTAACATTTTTTAACTCACCCTGTCGAGGTTCTGATGAAGTTGTACTCCCAAAATAATTGTATTAATTAAAAATATATAAACGGTACGTACTTTTCAATTTGGAAAGAACTTTATGATTTGTAAACAGATAGATTGGTTAGGTAGATTATAGGCTTAAAATAAGAATTATTTTCTGGTAGATTGTGAGTCACCTCTAACAATACTATGAGGATTTACCATTATAAAATGACGTATTTACATTTTGCCGTCCCATGTTATCAAGATCTTTTGTTGTCAAGGAAATCTGCTGTATTCGTGTATATAGAAGTCTTTGATACTCCACTGCTGGCTTTAGATTTCTTCTTACAAAGGAAATTTTGACGCACTGCACTATGCAGCCAGGCGGAGTAACTTCAGCTGTTGCTTCCCTTAACAGTGCTGGTGTCTTGTGTAGTTGATTCACTTAGTCGGTTCTTATAACACCTACGGAATAAATGGGGGTGACGACAATCTATATTTTTAATCTGTCACCACACGCAGAGTGGTTAAAATAATCTATTGTTTAAAATCATAATTAATATGTATATACAAATGTATAAAAAGATAATAGTTTATAATTGATATAACACTTCATATTTTCTTGTTTGTAAATGTGAAAACAGGTATCTACGAATATATATATAGTATAAAATGCATTAATTTTGGTTGAAAATCTTCTCTTTCACGGAATATTATTTTGTTATTGGTATTCAAATTAATATTTTCAACTTCAAAATAAACTTACTTTATTTATAACATCTAATTATTCTTGGGTTATCATTTACTCACTTATCCGTCCGTGTTCACAAAACATTCAGTTTCCACTCCAAAATATGTATTTTACAAATGCAGGAAAGTTTTATATTTTAAATAAAATATCAAATTTTCCTAAGTGTCATCATATCTGGTGACTCACTTCGTCCGTGTCCAGTACGCAACACATTATCTTCAGATAAACGAGTACGTTTTGTTAAACAAACATGTTTTGTTAAAGGTACACTGCCATGATGACTGTCATGCCTTTAACGTCCCCAAGCGTGGCGTGAAAAAGCATCTCACTAGGCCGCCATAGTGTGACTGCATTGACTACACCACACTGCATTGTCTGCATTTGCAATGAGTATGGTGACCACAACTCTTTGGATTCTATTCATGCCTTCTATCAGGCAGAGTAGAGTCACTTTGGCAGGCTCTTCATAAAAAAAAGCGTCAGTGTAAATCAAGTTTCAAGCTCACATTATACGAAAAATTAATCTTGGTTTTAATGCTACTTAGTATAGAATTGCATACATTAAAATTGATACACATTGTCAGACCTATGCACTATTCACCGTCGACAGAAAATGTATCCTATTACATTCTAGATACACTTTAATTAAGATCACAAATAAATCTCTCGGAAATGCGTCTGGATCGTTATTCTTAGATGTTCATTTATTACTCTATGGCATCACCAAAGCGATTACTCCAAAAGCAATAGCACATAAACAACAGATTTAAGTGTCACCCCTTCTAGGCGTTTAATTTTTATTATTCGTTTAAAGATTATTTTCTAGCCCTCATCTCAGTTTGTGGTGGTCGGTGCAATTTGTGAAATTTCAGAGTTTTAAGTTATTCACTGGTCTCATGCCAGTTATCGTCTTTAATAGGTTTCTAGATAAATTACAGAAAGGTAGGAAAGTGAGCTAAAGGATTCGGATTGGGCGAAGAAGATATAGTAAGAGATACTGAGTCTTGGATAGAATTCAGATTGGATCAGATCGAAGATTCAGGGATCGCGAACTTGTATTCAATTAGTGAAGTTAGTAGGCTAAGAACATTAATGGATATCGAAATAAAAACATTTTGCTGAATATTTGAGGTCTCGGGTTCGATTTCCGGGTCGAACCTTCGAATCTTTGTATGATTTGCAAATATTTGTTTCGGAGTTTGGATGTTTTCTATGTACAACATTTATGTTGTTTATATGTGTTTATATCAGTTGTATAGTATCCATAGTATAAGATCGGCTTAGTTTAGGACAAGATGACGTTACGTAATAGAGAGTTTTACCCGAAGATGGTGCCCGCGGTAGTGGGCAGGTGCTAGGAGGGATCCGGATGTCGTAATAACAGCTGTTCCTGGATCACTTCTGTCTCAGTGTGGTTTTAGTCGGTCCGATTCCGACACACCACCCCGCCGCAAACCCTGGAGGGGAGACGACCCGAGGAGATTTCCACGCGTTAAAAAAAGAGATGACGTTACGTATCAGATGTCTGAAATGCCCCAAATATTGTTAAAAATATAATTAAAGAAGAAGTACAAAGGTACGTACTAGTACAACAGTACACAGTATGAGGCAATTTGCTGGAATTTCACGATCATGCTTCGTAGAGCACGCTAAACCGCCGGTTCTGATTGGCATGAATATCTATGGTAATCATTATAGGAAAGTCAGTGCCCTCAAATATACTGACAGCTAACCCGACTAACAAACTGCTCAACGCGCAAATTCAGTCTGCTCTCTTGGTTGAGATTCGATTCCAGTCGTTCCACGGTAAGACTGATATTCAGGTAAAACAAGTGGAACTAATAGTCTACCCCAAATAATCTTGAGAATAATACAAGCTAATAAAATAACAAGTAATAAAAAAATATAGTAATAATGGGCAGACAGGTCACCTGACAGTGGCCACCCATGAACTCTCGTCTTGCTGCTCAAGAGTCATAAGTGCATTGCCAGACCAAGGGAAGACTTAAAACTCGTCCCTCCTTTAAACCTCAAGATTTAATTCTTCGGTGACCTCACTTATTCACTGATTGAATTAAATATATTCCTTACTCTTAGTCTTTTAATATCTTCAGCAAAAACCCATTAATTATGTTCCAAAATATCGTCACACAGCGTTTTATTTAAACATCAGTTTCCCCACTAACAAAACATTGACCGACAGACACGTCATTTAAAAAAACCAAGAGTCAGTCATCGTTAGTGCGAAAGTGATTAGTAATGCGTGTGATAAAAAGTTATCTACTAAATTTAAAAAAAAAGACGACGACCATAACTTTTTACTCACAAAATTACTCCTTACATGGGTCAAGAAAAGTTTGTTCTCTTCAACGCGGATCCACTGACAAATTTTAATGCACAGGCTAGAAAGATCGTACGATATGGCGAGATGATCAGACCTGGCGAGTCGCAGTCCCGGTGTGATACAAGTTGTGTATTTGTGCGCGTGAGAATTTCTCATATCACGGACACGTACAGGAGAAACATTGCTGAAATCACTACTAACTCTATATGATAGTTCGGTGTGCTTATTTGTGTGAATGTTTCTTATTTTTTTAATTATTGTATGTTAAAAATATAATTAAGACGCACAGTCCTTGAAGCTTAACTATGTATCACTTGGGAGAAAATCTGGAGTCATCATATACATATCGAATCAATTGCAAACTCCAGTTCTCACTAAGGCAGTATATTGTACATCTTATAAAGTATCTCTTCACTTTTTTGCGTTTAATAAACAAGATTGTTACTACTGTTATTAATTTAAATATTTAACAGTCGAACTAAAAGTGCAATCATGTAAGTCTGACTCATTAACATGTCAAATAGTATGGGAATAAGCAATTAAAGGAAACAACGGATTAAATAGGTTTAGTTTAGTTTTACCACATCGGCATTGTTCGCTGAGAACTTCCCGTGGGCGGGACTTGCAGCCGGGGATTTCCAATATATTGAGTTTACTGCACGGATGGCCTAACGGTTTGAACGGTCGCCACGGCGTTTTCTACACCCATTATATGTGGTTCACAAATTGTTGTTCTGAATCTGGGTGTTGTTTGTGCCAACTTCATGTATATTTTTAAAGTGCCTCGCAACACAGAATAATATTTCGAATGTGGGGAGAGAGTAAACATTAGTATTAATAACTATATCGTATCATATTTGTCTAATAATTCTATAGTCGTTTATCTGTTTCTAAATTCGGTTGATCAACTGAAAATCAAAGATAAAGAAACCATTTGTAGAGAGTGTACTTCTTTTAAAAAGGCAAATTAAAGTTTTCTGAAACCCACATGCAATTTCAACAAATGATTGTTAGAGACATTGTCTTAAAAAAATGTTTTTATTCAGTGGTGATTTGCTTCATGTAGCCTCTGATTTGATCTGAGTTGGTTGAGTTAGATACTCCTTTTTTAAATTTGGTATGCGTACGCTTCAGAAGTTGTAAATCGATTGAACTGAAGCGTTGACACAAAACATAACCCGCTTCAAAGATGGCAAATTTGACATTTTTTACACTACTTTAACTCTAAAAATAACAATCGAAAATTGTAAGTTTCATTTGAAGAACGAAATTTAATTCCAATTAGGTATCGTTACAGTAAGGGCTCTCGTGCTAAAATTTAGATTAGAGTACTAAACAAACTTAGATAATAGATAGTGGAGAATTCTGTGCCTAGTTCTAGACAGATACTTCTCAATTTGCTTGTAAATTAACTGTATTCGTTTCTCCTGCGTCTGTCTATGGTTTTTAAATGTAACACGTAAACAAATACTTACCTTTTTAGGCCGTATGGTGACGTATTAAGAATACGGAGTGTCAACCACCAACCTTCTCTGTTCAACCCATGGACAGCCATGGGTTGAACAGTGGTTGGTGACAGAGAACGGAAACTTGAAACTAAACCTATACTTACCCAACTGGCCTGCGTAGTGATATAATAGGCCAAAACCTGCTTGCTTAGGAGAGACCCTACCTATCTCCAGCAGTAGATTATTTAAAGTGCGTTGATGTGATAACGTGATGACTTCTCGTTTTCATGATATAATGGGAAAATAAGCGTCAGCTACGCTACTTGATAAGTAACTTTCACATGACATGGACACATACAAATCATGATCCACAAGTGTCACTCTTAGCGTGCTCACCTTTTGCCAAGGAAAGGTGGCAGTTAGTTTCGTGTACTCGATAAAGGGTATTAAAGTAATTGCTGTTATTAAATGTATTAAAATAATTGCTGAATTTTGTTTCTTTTTATCAATTAGTTTATAAATTTATTGATATAGTCAAAGTTCCTTCCTGATACTGATTCGATACTTAAGTAATAATTTAGTTTATTAAGGAAATCCAATCACATAAATTGTTCAACAAAAATTCCCATCTTTTATAATAAGAGGTAAACCGCAGATAATTTCATTTTCAGTAAATTGTTGTAAGTTGTAAATGCATTTGCACTACCCATGTTCAATTTGTTCCATAAATGTTGGAAGCTACACCAACTTGATTATTTAACCACTCATTGTAGTCAACTAATAAGAAATTCCCACAATTATTATAGATAAATAGACATATTGGCCGCCTTGGGGACGCAAGTTAGACTTGCCGTGAGCAAAGGAAACTGATTTATTTATATACATGCAGAAATTTAACAGCCCCAGTGGTACTGGAATGTGATTGCTGTATTAGAGGTCTCAAGTCCGATTTCTGGTTTGGACCAAATGTTTGGATGGCCTACAAATATTTGCTTCAGAGTTCGAATGTTATCCATATATAATATGTATATAAACACAAAAAAGTACATATGTATTTATATCAGTTGTTTAATACCCATAGTACAAATTCCGTTTAGTTTTGGCGTTGTGTGGTAATTTTATATTTTATAGAAAAGGAGACTATCGAACAGACGGGTTACTTGTCTCTAAGTGGCTCTAACGGAAGAATCAAGCGAAGAGTTTGGGCTCCAATGACCACAGTCACGTGGAAAAACAACAAAAGAACTGTTTAACACCCGTTTTCTGTGAAATTATGGCGTAGTTTGCTAACATACATCTTTTTAGCCTTCATTATTGTCAAAATTACTTGAGTTCGGTTAGTAGTTCAACCGGTGTTACTTGAATATCAGTTTTTGCATGAAGCGACTGACATTGGACCTCCACAACCCTGAGAGCGAACTGAATTCGAAGGTTGAATTAGTTGACTGTATGTTTGAGCGTATTGACTTTCCAATAACGATTGCCATAGATGTTCATGACAACCTAGAACGACGGCTGAACGAGCTCATCTAAATACCTGCGTGAAACTTCCAAACTCGGCTGCTATTAAGAGTTTCTTGTAGGCAAAACCCAATAACACTTTTGCCCCGACCCGGAAATCAAATCTAAGACCTCTTGATTGTTAGTGACATACGCTAACTGCTAGATCAAGTAAGCAGACAACATAGACCTCCTGCAATAATTACCAATTCATATTCAAAATATGCTTTAAATTAACTGTCTTAAGTTTTACTCCAGAGTGTTGCTACATACCCGTAAAGAAAACAACACAATATAACATAAATTTATGAACAAAGACTAATGAGTTTTTAACAAAATAGTACTCAGGAACCATGTTCTGATGTATAACTAACTACAAAAATAGCAAGCTTCTAGAGAAAATAAATAAAACTAATAATATAGCCGAAGTGGAGAAAGACGAAAGTGCCGAAGTATGTGTGCGATTACTATCGGCGCAGCGGCATCAGTCGATTATACAGTAAATGTTGTACACCTATCCCTTCGGCGGTAACAGACGGTAAAGAATGTATATACATTTCAAGTTATCCAAGAACCTTAATAAGGCATAAAGATAAAATAAAAAACCTTTTCAAAAAGTTTATAGGATATACTCTTTCAAATATCTATAAAAAATCCATTGTTATGAAATAATAGCACTGTATTTTATTCCTATCAATGGTTATTATACTGCCTGAGACTATAATATTCCTTCCTGGCAATTTCAATTGTTTTTATTCCAAAATAATCTATTTAATAGGAGGAAAACCGCAAGTCTTATTTTCAGTGAGGTTTATGTGTTTCAAGTCCAACTTTGTAGTACTACATAGAGGTACAAGATACAGTGGTTTCTCAATATTAATGTTATTCTGTGAAAGTCTTAAACTGCAGTCAGTTTTGCATAATGTTTTCCTTATTGGTTAGAAAAGAATAGTACCTAAAGAAATGATGCTTTTGGATCTAGCAACTTGGAACTTATTATTAGCTTATGAGCAGTTGAATCGTTTGAAGGAGAGAGACTAGCGCCACGTATGCTACTTAAAAATCGAATGTAATGAACATTTGACTACCCTTTCCACATAATCAGAGAAAGAAAGCAATTCGGCAACCTCACTTACTCACAACCTGAACAGCAATGATAAAATTACTTAATACAATTTTTCTGTGACACCATGGAATCAATCCCATCGTGCCGTCTTATTCTCGCAAGCATGGCTCTCGCACCTAATATTTATCACATCACCAAATCAATAAAGACTATTTCCTTTATTAAAAATGGATAAATTGCTTAATAGGCAGCGAAATTAGACTTCAGATACATAGCAAGAATGGCTCCGTGGATTGGGTTACAAGCGAAGAGAATGAAATTTCATCCAATATCATAATGGGACGACAATTACAACAATATAACAGCCCGTTATATTTACATAATTATAACCTAAGAGTGACTTAAATGAAAAAAAATAAAGATATTTACAAGGTAGTAGAGCCACGGTGATTTCAGCACGAACTGGTGGGTCCGACCGAGGCAGTACTACCTTCTTACAGAAGACCAAACTAAAGCGATAACATCCATGCTGTCGTGTTTCGTTGGTGAGTGCGACCGGCGGCCCAATGGTACAGGGCTGACAGTTACCGTGGTAAATCTGTGAATCATACACTGCCATGATGAATGTCATGCCTTTTACGTGAAAAAGCATCTCACCATAGTGCGAGTTACTATACTTACTTTGTCTGCAGTAACAATGAATATGGTGATCATAACTCTTGGATTATATTCATGCTTCCTATCAGGCAGAAGATAAAACATGAAAAAATGACATTAATCAGGGGTTTCTGTAAAATGATCAAGAGTTAGGATGAGATTATATAAAAATTAGATACACAATTTTTGCTATACGATTGCTGTGGTGATGGATTAGGAATATAGACTGTTACCATTCCCACGCATTCAATAGGTATCGTATGAGGCGTCGAAGAGGTAAACTATGCAAGACAAAATCATTGCAACGAGAAGGGAAACTTAAACAAACGCTATACCAACTCGTCTAACCTGCGTGGTATAGTAGACCGAAACCTCCTTTCTAAGACCTATGTTCAGCAGTGGACTGCTAAGACTATTTATTGATGATGATCAGTTACACCATTTGATTTTTGTTTAATCTTTTTAAAAATACATAAAGTTTAAAACTAGATGTAAGCTATTAATAGTTACTGTGAAACTGAATATAAAAATGTATAGGCTTCATTTCAATTTTTTTATAGAATTACATTCCCTTATCCTCGTCCTATATTTATGTATTTAAAAAAATAAAATCCTCAAAACAACGTTTACACTGTTGTTTTTGTTACAAAATTGCACGTACATATGGTACAAATAAAAATAAATCATACGGAAAAACCACATGCAAAGCAGTCAACTCGAAGTGAAGACCAAAGTCAGGAAAACCCACCTCTTCAGACGGCTTGAAGGTTACAGATCAAAAATGTACTATGCGCTGCTGCGAACTCTCTAAATGCAACTCTATTATTAACTGCTTTTAAGTCTTAATCTGTTTCTCTACGTTACAAAACAGTATTGGTCTCGCTCCAGTATTCAGCATGTGTTTATTTGTTTATCGTTATCATCATTTCAATATGAAAATAGTGAGTTACATGCAGCCACTGACAAATATTATTTTATCAAGTCATGTCTACTTCATATGTCCGTTAGCTACTTTGTGTACTAACAAACTGAAGAATCACGATACGATACGTCTCTTTGAATTATTTCTAGACAAATTTGTACCTTTTATTAACAATCTTATATAGAAAATATGGGGTAGGATATCCTTTAGATCATCGAAGGCCCTGGATCATTACATTTGACAGAATCAAGACACATCAAGGAGTAATGTCCTCTACACTATGTAAAATAACACCGCAGACCTATATTTGAAAATATGAATTACTAGAAAGCAAAAAACAGTTTTCTTTGAATATTATTACTGAGCACACACACCATCACATCTCATCAACAGGCTTTAATAGTTCACGTAGGCCATACTGCGCAAGCAAGTGAAGAAACTTCTAAAAACCGTAGTTGATTACCCCCTCTTCTGGGTTCACTTCCCTCAGTTGAGCATTTTCTAATTTTTTTTCGTATTTCTATTCTGCGTCATCTATTTTGCAATCATATGACTGGTAGAGCTCTCAGAAATGTATAACCATCTAAGGGAAGTTCATTACTTACATAGGCTTGGTAACCACCTATAATCCAAGACGGCCACATCAAGAACATATATGAAAGAATGTAGATACGTCACATGACGTGTTTCATTCGACTCTTATAAGGCTAAGATGACGTCTATGGACGATTTTGCAGATCCATAAATTTATGCCATTGTTACATTACCTTTTGTTGTGGTAGATTTGCGCAATAATACCAGGTACAGTATCTTAACTTCCGATGCACGTACACAAAAAACTTCTCAGAATTAACTTTGATAGTAATATTGTAGAGAGTCACTTTCCTTCCCTCTTAAAGCAGTGTCAACTTTTGATAAAACAGATCGTCCTTTTTGCTTTTTTCCCAATTTTATTTGGTATCGGTGTTTGCATTTAGGGCTGGACGCCTGTATGGTGCTAACTAGTATTGCTGATATTTGTATATAGTGTCCAAATATGAGCTCAACTTTATAAATCCATTTAAGTTTTGGTATAATAAACAAATGAACTTAACATTTTTAAATATATAAATATATTTATTTTTTTAAAGGCTGCTGAAGTGACCCTACTTTGCTTGATGAAAGGCATCAAAAGTTGTAGTCACCACACTCATTGCGAACGCAAACAATGCAGTATACTCACGCTACGGCGGTCTAGTGAGATGCTTTTTCACGGCCCACTTGAGGGTGTAAAAGGCATGACAGGCATCATGACAGTGTCAGGCCTCTGATGCTCAATGTACCTCCGCTCTTGCACTCCCTAAGGAAACACAACAGCACCTATGCTGTCATTTTGGATTGGTCTTCTGTGTGAGGGTAATACTGCCCCGACCGAGCAGACCCGTTCGTGCTAAAATCAGCGTGGTTCTACTATCTTGTAAATATACAAATGCCTTTAATCAATGATTTCTACTTCTCATCAGTTACATCACACCCATACAAAACATAATTACGTATCCTCCAAAAAATTAGTCCAATGTCATCTAAGCTGTTGGTAACAATACTGATATCAGTTCAGTTTATGTATTAATCACACAGTTAAGGAAACCCCTCACCATAAAACTGATAAGTTTCACACCTAAAATTTGTGTGGGAAAACAGCCCGTTTGGGAAACTAATCGGGGAAACCGGATCATTACAATAAAATCACGTTGGTAACAAAATGTAGGTGTTTAATGAAACATATTAGTATGGAAATATAATAAAGATCAGTGTGGTGGCTACTGTAGTAGATGGATAGGCTTCCGTCCACTTGCGGCATGAGGCAATGGTTGATACAAACTCTTTTCGAACCCGTCTGGCCAGCGAGATATAATAGGCCAAAACTTGAGTGTCATCTCCAGCAGTAGACTGTTATAGGCTAATGATGAATGAGGAAAATTTTACAAAACAAAGAGGTGTAAAATATAAACTTTCCTACTTGACAACAATAGATTAAATGTTATAAAATTCCTACTATGCTAAATGTGGGTATTGCCCGACCTACATTTGTGCGAACCACGTGGTACGGCGCCTCTTTACTTCTATTGTTTATTTCATGTTATATATATGTATTCTATTAAATGTTTGCATAAGTTTGTTGTCTTAGTAATGTTTTGATGAGCAATCAGTTGTGGGTTTTTCTCAAATTACACATTGCAAACAAAGACAAAAGAGAATAAACTTCGGTCGCGCCTACGGCATATTCGAAATATATTTTATCAACGTCATAACTTATATTTAATGAATGTATTTTATATATTCTTCATAGAACAGCTGCAAATTTCACCATCAAACCAATTACGTCACGGTACATAAAAATTATTTAGAAGACCTGGGTTAATTTCCTCTTCACGTGGTTTTTCCGAAAAACCACGATAACCACTTGCTATCAAACAGGCAAATGATTGTATCTAAAAGGGGGAGGTTAAATTTCAATATTTATTTGTATCTATATTGTGCGTAGAACGTACTAGAATACATCAGACGTCACACTATTGATAGTGTCTAAAGTTAATAATGTAGAAGATCCGTAAACCGCTTAAAGATACTGACTATTGACATAGACTAAACTCGATTAACAATTATTTAATAATAAAGTACAAAATGTAATAGAAAAATAGATAAATTATTAGTATTATTTCATGCAAATGTAGACACCATGACCACTTTTGAAATCTTTTTCTTCTGAACCGTTTCAATTATTTTTTCAAACAAATAAATTCATTTAATGTGAACTTTTTAAAAACATTAATTTTCTTTTCTAATTTCTTAAACATATTTTCAATAATTAAGAATGTAAAAAACATCTACTTCATTTTAATTAATTAAAATTATTAAACGAAAAAACAACAGAGTGACGTGCAAGAAATATTTTGATACGGATTTATGTACGTTCTTAAAATTAAAGTATTCGCAATGACGTCTGTGCTCTCGAAATACACTAAAGAAGACCTGTTTTAGTGCAGAAAACGACATCTTTAAAAGGAATATAAAATGAGAAATATTTAAATTATCGACTTGGTTATTTTTGAACTGATAAGACCTTGAAACCTACCAGAAAACAACCTACTCCCGTAAAACAGGCAACTTAATTTGAGTTGTCACCATTTGCTAATGCTGCATAATGCTGGGACTGGGCAATTCTTTTTTTATTCAGAATGTATAATTAAAGAATTAAAAGATTGTAAGTTTATTACAATTCATCATGATGCTTTGGTAAAGTCAATCAGTTTGTTATGCCACTAGCTAAGCTGGTGGCAATAGGTTTTGATATAAACTAATCGAAGCATGCTTGTAAAACGCTTGACTTATAATCAAGTTACAATTGTATGAATTACATTTGACAACCAATGAACAAGGTTCAGTACTTTACGGACCTATTGGCCTAGTAATTAGAGACTGACCGTTAAGCCAGAAATTTGCCAAATAATTGTGTGGTTAGCACGATATTTTGGGCAATTTAGCTATAAAATCTATGTATTTAAAAATAAAGAAGTATGTATATCAGTTGTTTGGTGAGAATATAGTACAGGTTTGCGATCAAACGGGTATCACGATGTTTGAGGGTATTAGTACTACAAATCTCTGTGTGGTGACAGATTTAGAATACAGAATGATAACACTTCCATTTATCCCATGGGTATCGTAACGGGCGACTTAGGAACATAAGAACATTACAGCAAATAGAAGGAAAACTTTAAACAAATCCTACACTAGCCCGTCTGGCCAGCGTGACATAGTAGGCCAAAACTTCTTTTTGAAGGAGAGGTCTACGTCCAGCAGTGGTCTGTTATAGGCTGTTGATGATGATTATCACAAACTTGCGTCAATGAGATGTAATTACTGATATATTTCTACGCTTATTTTAGTTTAGATACACCATTTACTTTGACAAATGTAGCACATTCGGTGGTCGGGGTCTACATTTATCAGTGATGTTTAATAGTGCACTAAGAAAGCTGTTTCATCATAATTCGTGGCGCTCGCTCTTTGGCTAACTTCCAATGTTTGAGATGAAGCGACTGACACAGCAAATTCTGTGACTTAACTAGCTTGCCAACACTTTAATATTTTACTACATTAATCAATAATTAATTTGGTAGGCAGTGTAGTTTGTATTTTAAGGATTAGGCAATACATATATGTAGTTGCAGCCAAACAGAGATCTGCTACTCGATGGTAAGTAATCACCATCGTTTGTTAACACCTGTAACGTAAGTATCTAAATTGATTAACTATTTCCCTCCCTGAAGTTTGAGGTCGGAGGGGTAAATGTCTGGTCAGTTTATACTCTCGGTGAAAAGCAACGAAACAATAACTTAATATCGATTTTCTGCGTGACCGTGGCAGCATTCCGAGTAAGCCGGCCCGTAAATCCGTAAAACATGACTCTGCCAAGTGCATTCAATAAATTTGAACTTATATGTTTAACGATGGCCGACAGGGCCATAAAGTTCTTGAATGACGACCGTGTACTGTAAAACGGCCTCATAAGAAGGCTCAAAGAGCAATGGAGATGGTAGTGCTCGGAACTCCAAAGAAACTTCTTTATGTGCCCGAATCAGTAATAAGGAGATCCGTATACAAACCAAACAAACCGATATTGCTCATAATTGCTTAAGTGGCAGTGGGTGGGGCACATTGCACGCAGAAACGATAGCCAGTGGAGTCATAAAGTTCCGGAGTGGCAACCGCGTACTACAAAACGCAGCGTTGGTAGGTCCCCACAAAACAATAAGACGACCGGGTGACTGTCACGAGAAGCCATTGGATGCGGTCGGCATGGGACCGGCTATTGTAGAGAACCTTGAGGGAGGTACTAAGGTCCAGTAGTAGTAGTATTCATAATTCATTTTTTTTTTTTAATTTAATTTCATTGAACTATATTATAATTTGTGTGGACATAATATGTCACAAACATATTATGTGTATGATATATAATAATTGTACCACACATTTTTGTGCCACAAAATTGTAATTACAACGCTATTCTTGTTACACTAGTCTATATTAAAATGTAATGTCAACTTACGATTAATTATTATTGTTTTTAATATAACTTATAACTATGAATAAAAAACTCTAAAATACAAAACATTGAAGTAATATAATCGTAATAGAAACTGTTTTTTAACATACAGGTATTTATATTTACGAGCTGTGACGTGTTTAGGTGAGTCTATGTATGTGTACGTGTATTGTATGCTTTTTCAGGTGTCTGTGTACGTGTGCACACATAACACATTTGCACGATATGCAACTGAGAATGTAGGTAGTAGGTCTGTATTTCTATTTCTGAAAGCATGGGATAATTTTTTTATCTTAAATGTATCTTATGGAACAGATATTATGGTTCCAAGTAAAACACGGAGTTTGAAAGAGTAGAGGTCGGGTCTTTCGTCGTCAGTTCGAGTTAAAGCGACCCTATCAGCGGATCACTAATAATAAAATACATATGTCAAGTAAATTAGGCTTTATTACACAATATACAATTTTACTGCACAACAAACAAATGGAATTCTTAATTTTTTTATTAGTAAATCACGCGATAATCTTTGACATATGCTACCTCTAGATGAATATTTCGAAGCGTTAAATCTGTCAACCTCTCTTCTAACATGTTTGCTCTCAACCGAGTTTTTACTTTTTTTTTTTTTTTTTTTTATCTTGTGGCAACCCCCTCGAGCCGTCACCCCACCGGGGTTTACGGCGGGGTGGTGTGTCGGAATCGGACCGACTAAAACCACACGGTGTGCCACTCTGCGCCTGACATAGGAGGGATCCGGGAACAGCTGCTATTACGTCATCCAGATCCCTCCTAGCGCCTGCCCGCTAAAGCGGGCACCTTCTACGGATAACCTCTCCATTTAGGCGACGTACGGCACACGCGGACGTCGCCTCCTCGCGGCTGGCCACTATAGCGGATGGAGGGGAAAACCCGTCCCGTCCACCCACGGCCACACTCAAGGCGGCATGAGGCGCTGGTATGCACGCCTCCGCCGCCCGGCTCGCCGGCGGCGAATTGGGTCCGAGTGGATATCGTCCTCCCGGGCCTTCTCCGCCGCCTCCTTCCGCGAAATTACGTCTTCACAGAAGGTTGCGACCGCGGTAAAACAATTGTCGCTACCGGCCATGGAGCGTATGATGGCCGGTAGCGAGAGATCTCCTCCAATAACTCCAGTGAGGACCCCACGCTGCGCCGCCCATGCGGAACAAACCGCCAGCGTGTGCTGAGCCGAGTCCTCACTGCAGTCGCAGTGGTGACAGGCGGGACTCAATTCCCTCCTGGTGACCGAGCGCAGATACTTCCCGAAGCAACCGTGCCCGGAAAGGATCTGCGTCAGTCGGAAGGAAAGGGTCCCGTGCTGCCGCCCTACCCACTCGGCGATGACCGGTCGGAGAGCCTCCACGGTGGCAAAGCCAGCACGTGGAGTCTCCAGCCGGGACGACCAACGAGCCATCGTGGCTCGACGAGCGGCCTCTCGCCACTCGCGTATCTCTTCGGGCGGGGGACGTATGCCGCTACCCGCCCGGAAATCAGCCGTTCGCCGATAAACTTCGGCGAGCACTTCTGCCTCCAAATCCCACGGGGGAGTTCCGGCCAAGGCGCACGCCGCCTCCGTTGATATGGTGCAGTAACCGCGTATGGCTCTAACCGCCAATATCCTCTGAGAGCGCCAGAGACGAGCCCTATTCTGGGCGGTCAGAGCCGCCGCCCACACCGGTGCACCATACAGTGCCATTGACCGGACAACCCCCGTGTATAGCCCTCTCGTCGCGATGCTGGCTCCACCCAAATTGGGCAAAATTCGCCCCAGGGCAGAAGCAGCGCCGACCACTAGAGAGACACCCGTGGCGGCCAGGCGTGCCGCCTCTTGGAAGTTCATCCCCCGGGCTGTAACCAATGTGTCATCTGCGTAACAAATTACGCCCAACCCGGGGGAAGACGGCCTCGAAGGGCCTCGAGGACAGACCCCTGTGGAACACCGCACGACATGGGCCGCTGCCTCAGAACACCGTCTCGGTCCTCGTACATGACGGTACGCTCCTCTAAATAGTCTGCCGACAGAGGGCAGGGGTAGCGAACGAAAGGTCCACTATCGACCCCCTCTGCTGTCGCACGCACGTGTTGGTGGAGCCTCTGTTCAGCAAGCAGAGGCCCACTGAGGCCGCCCACTCCTCTACGGCTTCGCCTCTAGCGTCCGTCCTGGGGGAACCCCACGCAATGGATTTTGCGTTGAAGTCCCCCAGCACTAGGACGTGCCCAGACGTTAGTCGCCGCATCGAGGTCTCCAAGCTGTTGAGGAAACCCTCGAAGTCGCTGAAACTCCGGTTGGGGGAGAAGTATACACCGTATACGGTGATCCCCCCCCCCACTCAGCAGCAACATATCCAGTGCCCTTGTCTCTTAGCGACAAGGGCGGGGAATGAGCCGCTGTGGAGCCGACGACTGCCACAGAGCCGTACCGGTCACCCAACCAGTTTGGACGGGGAGGAACATAATAAGGCTCCGCGGCTACAGCAACGCCGATCGACCACTGTGCCATGGTTTGCAGGAAAAGGTCTTGCGCCGCGGCACAGTGGTTCAGGTTCGTCTGAACAAGGAGGTTGGAGACTTGGTCCATTATTGGACCGTCTCTACAACCCCCTCATATGGGCGACGCCTTCGACGCAGGAACGACGTCAGAGGTAGCCTGGGCCGATTGGCTACACCCCGACGTTAGCCGAGAATTTCGAGGCTTGCAACCTCCCTGCCTCATTTGATGATTGGCGGGCTTGTTACCCGCCGCACATACCGGGCAGTGAGGGGCGGCAGAACATTCTGCCGCTTTGTGCCCCGGTCAACCGCAACGGAAACATAATCCGCTACAGTCAAAACAACTATTGCACTTGATGCGAGTGTGTCCCGTAGCCAGGCATTTGAAACACCTCATCGGTCTCGCCGTCTTCTGGATTTGGTAGCCACCTTCTCGATTATGGCCACCGCTAGCTTTGCTCTCTCCTGCAAAGAAGCCGGTGTTTGGGGGGTTGAAACTTTATCCATCGGCTCCCGGATCTTCTGCAGGAGATCCGCAATCTCTTCTTCTGCTGCACTTTCGCCCTCCGCCCTGACCCGTCTATAGGCTTCTGCCTTCGAGAAGACAGAACCTGAAGGGGTAGAAATGGTCGTGCGTGACCTGCCTCTGCGGCTGCTTCCCACTTTAGGAGGTAGCATCTCTTGACACGTGTCGCTCTCGTCGTCCCTGGAGCGTCCGCGTTTTCTGCTCTCGCAGATCTCACTTCTGTGGACTCCAGTACGTCCATAGTTGTGCTTGGGTTACCGTCATCCGACGGATGGGCGGACTTGGAACGCAATCGCTCCGATTTTCTTCTTTGGCTCCCAGCAGCCAAATTGACTTCTGGGAGCCCTACTGAAATAGGAGCCCCAAGTACGGGTTCCTCCTCGTTCGACGAGAAGTCAGTTCCTGGCTTCCCTTTCTTACTCCTCTCTTTCTTGTCGTCTTTGTTGTTTTTATTTAAAATGGTTTCCATAATTAGACCCACGAGTGGGGGAGAACTAAAAGTCGACCCGGGCAGAGATCCCCCAATACCCGGGCAAGCGTAAATTTGTGCCCAACTGAGGGGTCCGCAGGTGCCTCAGCTGGGAGTGTGCTTACGACTGAACTACCCATCAGCCATGCATCCCCTGGCCACACACCAGAACACGGGATTCGGGGTAATTTTTTAAAGAGGTTTTCTTCCTCGCAGTCCAGGCGGTTAAGCCAAGACCCTCGTCCTCGAGTAGAGTTGCGAGACATAACCACGACACTCTTCTCGAGATTGCGATATGACGACGGTGGCAGGAAGATAAGTCTCTCACTGCCTGCTCGGTGGTAGTGTGAGTACACACCGAGCCCGTTCGCTTTTCTCCACCGCTGACAGTGGAGAAACTCCAACCCGTGAAAGGGCTCCCGCCTCCGTGATTTTTTACCGAGGTTTTCCTCCTCATTGCTCCGAAGAGCGAAGAGCCAACAGAGAAACCGGCTGATACACCCTCTCTGTTGAACCAAACCTCAACCAATGGCCGAAGATATAAGGCCTCCTCTTCGTACTAGAATATTAGCCGTTGGCTGAGACGACCTCCTCCAAATAACAGAGGAAGAAACAACGTCATCGTCAACGTTTCTAGGGTGCACCACGTGGAGGTTTTCTAGCCCAGCACCCCGAGTTTTTACTTGCCTTGACGTAGAAAATGATCTCTGAAAACTCTTTCCATAAGTGGTGATGCCTCACCGCGAGTTTTCAGATTTTTCAGCAGTCCTCATATTTGGGAACAGATTATCGTCGCAATATTTATTTCCATAGCTGATACTCTAGATATTTCCAGATTTTGTCATGAATATAATCCGGACAGGTTCAGGTTCAAAGTCGGTTCTGTATGTGAGTGATTATGCTATCTATCGGTAGAATACAGATTATTCTCCGAACATATTTGAAATGCCTTGGTAATTATCGCTAAAAGTCTGCCGAGGCGCAGTACGAGGCCTGATTATAAGTATACCCAGTTTGTGAGCTAGCTCTGTCTCGACAAATAACTTGTGAAAATTTTCTGTAGCATTTCATTTACATAGCAAAACGTCCATCGTATTTTTAAAAGCGTCTGATGTTATCTTTAAATCGAATGTTGTTTTTTGTAAGAAGCTGCTAAAAAACCATTTACACCTGAAACTTGAACAACAAATTAATAAACACATGAATAAAAAGTGGGGTACAAATAATGATAAAGTCTTCTTTTATCTAGTAAATTGGATAAATATATAGACGCTATTTTAAAATCTATGCTACATAAAGCATATCGTAACACCTACTCGAGTTTTGCTACTTACATTTCACAATCTTTATTAAAAAAAGCTAAATAAATACAACATCACTCTATTCAAGCGTAATGTTTTTAAACAGCTACCAAGGACATGCACATAGCGAGAATTATGTGCTTTACCACAACAATAGCAATTAAACGTCTGACGTCTCTGCCTCATTTATTTACTAACCATGTTTTGATGCAACACGATGCACTGTTTACTAAACATGTGTATATTACTGGCTCATTTATATTTCCAGGCCGTCAGACCTCTTTTCTTTCGTTTTGTTGTCGCATAGAGGGCCAACAAGCAAAAATCACAAATGTGATTAGTGTCTCCGCTCTCCATAAATAGCGGGTAAAAGTTTCCGCCCCCTGATTTTGGCCTCTGATGATCTTACAGTCAGCTATACTAAACTAGCAGAAAATAAAAAACTTACAACTTGTAACGTACGAGGTCGGGTTCTAATACGATCAAAAGGATCCAGTTACGCTAATGTAAAGCCCTCCCACGGCATGTAGTTCTGTTGTTCCTCGCCCTATGCATTTGAATACTTCTATTTACCGGTATCTTTCTTCACATCTAAAAACGATTATATTTCCAAGGAGGATTGACGTCATTCATTCGGAGGGCCGAAATAAAATTTGCCAGCCGACATTATTTTGGAAGTTACACAATATGTTATTCATTTTATTTGGGGTTGGACTGTGAATGATATAGATAAAACAAAGTCATAGTTGTTGTTAAATACATAAACGTAAGAAAATCTAATTAGAACCAGCTTCGTGATGAGATTGTAGCAATCTCGTAATTTGTAACTATTTAACTTAGATATGTTCAAATATTGCTACAGATAACTAAATACAATTGTACGCAATTTAATATTTAAGCAACAATGTAAATTTTAGTACCTGACTTTGAATGCGAATGTGTGTGTTTGTAACGGTTGTACAAAGTACCTATAGATAGATAGAGGTACTCAAAAAGTGGTAATGGTATTATGACTGCAGTTTCAGGTATAAATGTGCGGCGGCACTCACTTGCTATCAGGTGATCCGTTTTTGTTTAAGAATACATAGGTTCGATTCGTTCGAAAGGCAGTCAAATAATGTCTTTAAACTTTAACCATCTCTTAATCCTTTTAACTCACAACGTTATTACTTCGGTCTTCAATTTTAGCAACATTAAGGTACAGTTTCAACGTAAAAGATCTTGAAATTGTAGATACAGATATCCAATAAATTACTACTAATTAATTACTTATAAAAACTTAGTAATTCTCACTTAAAAGCGAACCGGACTGACGTCCAAATGTGCTTCAAAGAAAACTCACCACATTAAGTCACACAGAAATTCAAATAACACATACGTTTCTATTCAAATTGAAATCGAATACCTTTATTTGATAAAATTGATCGTCAATTTGATTTAATCCGGCCATCGTTTGTTTTAAATATGTTAAATTTAAATTAAAGATCAACAAACGAAAAGTTATTGCAATAACAGGTTGTTATGTCGATTGTAAAATTAATTAAAATGCTGATAATATTGTTACCGTTCCCAAATGACCTTGTGCTCAAAATATCTAACTAACAAAGTATGTGTATTATAGTTTATATTTGTATATATAATAGCACATATCTGACGAGTATATTATGTATACAATACTATTGAAAATGGCTAATGAACTACTCATTAGTAAAATTGGTGACGAAATTTTTTTAGATTTTTTCTTGAACAAGTTATTTAACTACCAGCAACTATTCTTAGAATTATAAAAATATTTACAAGTATAGTATTAGAAAAGATATGGTAGAGGAAATGAAAAAGATGTCAACATATGAAATGTATTTTTGTTCAGACTCCTTCCCATATTCCAATGGATATCGTAAAAAGCGACGAAAGAACTAAATTATGCAGGACGACCGCACCGTAAAGCGAAGGAAAACTTGATATAAACCCAATATCAACGCGTCTGGCTAAGACCTCCTTTGTAAAGAGAGGCCTATGACCAGCAGTGGACTGTTAAAGGCTGTTGATGATGATGATATACACACGGTAAACGAAACACCGGGCCCTGCTGTATTGGTAGTCATCTTCATTTACACTATTACAAATTATTGTTTCTACGAAACCATTCCATATGATTACTGTCAATTTCGTTGATAATTCGTAGTCGACTGCTGGATATAACCCTCTCCAACTGCATGCTACTCGGTTTGATCCACAGCTTCTCGCATCCAGCTTTTGTCAACTGCCAACGCAAGATGTGCGTAATTCATCACTTCACCTGGCCTATGGACACTACGATTGCCGAGACCTGGTCTCCAACCAAAAACATCCAACGATTGTCGGTTTTGCGGCAAATTTGGTTACCAATCTTGTGGCTTATGTCGATGACTTTGATTCTATGCCGGATCATCTCATTTCTGAGGTAATTGTTTAATATATTTAAAAATACTTTATAAAACGGCTCAGGTATTTTGTTTACCAAAAAACGTAGTTGGAAAAGTTTTTCTTCTTAGCTTTGGTCAACAAAAACCCTGTTAAGTTTCTAGTACTTAAGTATTATATTTATAGTGATTCGTGGGCAGAGCCGTGGCTTGGTAGTATATCAAATAGCAAACAAATAAATATTTGCTATTGTAACTTTGTCAATATGTACAAGAATAGATATTCCTACAATGTCTACGTGATTCTCTCAATGCTATCACGCATTAATTAAGGGATTGCTTATCTTCGCTTATAAACTTTACTGCTGGCAGTTCATGGACAAGTTGCCGAGCCAAAAGCACTCTACTTACTTATGTTACTAAGTATAAATTGTCGGAGTAACTAACATTATCTTTAGCTCCGAGAGCACTTTAAGCTGTCCTCGGTTTTTTTTTATTACATCTGTAATGGAATAGGCGTTTGTCCTCTCTCTCACCTGATGGAAAGTGCATATGAAGACGAAGGTGGTACACGCCCATCCAGAAGAAACCTGTTCACTCTACTCTTAAAGGCCCCAGAGTTCATGTCATCAGGAAAAATAGACCCAGGCAGGTCGGTCCAAGTCTTGGCGACTCTCACCAAAAAAGAGCTGTCAAACCGTTTAGTTCGACTTTTGGGTATGTCAACAACGCGTGGATGAAATTTTTGCCTGCGCCTAGTAGTCCGATAAAGGAATGGGGATGCCTCAATAAAAAAGTCTCCAAACCTTGTGGGATAGTTGAAGCCCTAGAAATGTCCGACCTACTCCGACCGCCGCTGTTGTCGGATACGTGTAGCAGTAACATTTAGTCATGGTGGTCTGATGATAATCAAACAACCATGGTTAAATCCGCTCCACATAAAAATTCTTAGTTAAATCTTGTCATAGAAGACTGACGAGCGAACCCCACCTATTCTAAAAAGAGGGCCGGACGTTAGTGATCACATGTGTGAAATTATTATGGTTATTGATATTATCTTTAAATTATTATTCTTTCTTCTAAGCCTTGAATAAGGGAAATTGTCAAAGGGCTAGGCCGTTATGATTCTTTAAGCAGTTAAGTGCTATATCATAAAGTTTGGGTAACGAAACAAGTTTCTAATTGTCTCCAATTATGCATGACTTATGACTTCAAGACTTATGACTTCAAGAGTGTGAACTGAGATAACTTCTCAGACAAAAAAAAAGCTGAAATTAGAATAAAAATTCTTAGCCAATTGCGATTTTTCTGCTTTAGTTGAGGTATAAAAATAATAAAATTGAATAATCTAACCTCTAGAAAACTTTGCGTCCGAAATATGTAAAGTATTTCTTTCTTTAAGTGTTTAACATTAATAAAGCAGGGTATTCTAGCAGGCTGATATTCGATAGTCCTATACCATATGTCCTTTTATTATTATTATCACGCTCAGGCCACTATCCATGTGGAAAGTATGGACAACTCATGAAAAATGTTGATACGATTGTGATACTCGCGAATTTCGTGATGATGTCCAACATTTACTAATCTATTGTGTTAAATAGCAGCACCAAGGGAGCTCGTTGATGTGCAAATACAATCTTAATGTGTGCGATATAGGACTTTTCTAAATAATCCTACTTCAAATGCAGTGGTAGACCTATTTGAGATATTTACACGACAACGACCTCCTCTGTCTCCTTAATATTTTAGAACAAACCAAACCAATAAACAAATAAAGATTTAAAAAAAGTATGCGAACTACATCAACAACCATCTCTTTTGACCTAGATTTCTTTTATAAATTAGTTACAAATTAATATAAGTACCGACGGCCTGTCGTAATTTCACGGAACCAATAATTCAGGAAAACCCCATTTTCACCGTTCGAATCAATTATACGACAGATAACTCATCATCCCAAATCTGGGTTGAGCGACTACAGGAAAATAACAAATATTTAACATTCTGGAGTCCCAAGTTATTTCGTGGAAAGTGATTCACTCCACTGACAATCTGCCGTAAATTATGAGTAGTACTCCATCACAATCAATGTTTTGAACAAAAACTTTGGTTTCATATACTATGAGATGCTCGCACGACAAAAAAAAACTCTCAGTCAACGCTCATGTCAGGGGGAGTACCTTAGATAACAAAATAAATGTCTTGAAGGTGGGACCAATGTTGTCCCGTACGAATCTTGAATTCCAGAACATTGTGCAGAACAAAACTTATTTACATAAATAACAAGTTTGTATCGCAACAAAATAATGTTCCTCGTAAGAAATACAATTTCCATCTTATTCTAGTTAGTTCGGCCATTTACACCATCCTGCCATCGACCTTTAGATTTATATGCTTACTTTGACCGGCCCGTTGGTCTAGTCATCCTGATTACTCACCGTAAAGTCGTGGGTTCGATTCCCACTAAGGACAAACAATTTTATGATGATCACGATCATGAATTGTTCAATCTCTGGGTGTAATTAATCAATGTAAGAAAAATATTCGTTGTTCCGATAGTCATAATTGATCACGGATTGACAGCTAAAGGCTATAACCAACACCTTAAGAGGCTCAATTTAAAAGCCTGAATCAAGAGTCCGATGTAGGAGGTAGTCCTCCTTAACATAGCCCGTATAGAGCGTAAGTGTCTTGTCCCTGTACCCGGAGTTGGTGGTCCACCACTTTTGTGCGGTGTACTCCTAGTTAGTTTCAGCCACGGCGGCCACTCTCAACAGAGACCACTATAGAACTACACACGAGACTCGTTCTCTGTTCCCTCACTCTCACAAACCAATGAGACGGTTAACCGACGCGACCGGGGAAAGGTCAGGCGTAGGATCGAAAGTTAAACGAGCGCTCCAAGGCACGAGGGATAAGACATCACCTAACTTTCTTATAGAAAGACTTAATAACATTTTTTGGTCCGACCCTGAAATTGAACCCGAGACCTCTTGATCATCCGCAGTCTTGCATACTATCCGCTATACCAACGAGCAGTTAGGTTTTTGATAGTTAATATTCGTAAATATCTTAACTGTACTCATATACGATAATATATAACGCTATCGGTGACTATTCCTACATACTATATTGCTTCTGACATTCCTTTGACGTTCCAATTTAATTTTACCTGACTGTTGTCGGCGTTAATAATTTGACATCACTTTGATACTATTGAATTTAATATAGAAATATATTATGTTTAACTGATATGTGTAATATTGTGTGCTCTGTACTGTAATAGAAAGGAATATTTACTGTATCAAATGGTATTGATCAATAAATGTTCTTCCTGTATTAAAATAACGATAAATAAATGGGGGGTGAAGGAAGGCGAATAACAAATTCTCAAACTTAATAAATATCGAAAAAAAAAACATTAAAATCGGTGGAGCTGTTTCGGAAGAGTGCGACTCTATGCACTGTAACACAAATTATCTATAAATTAGATTACATATAGACTGTTATCTTTTTTATTATTGACGGGGTGGAAAATTCCTTCGGATCTTCGGCTCCTCAAGAACGCAGGAGCCAGGAGTATGTGGTGTTTCCACTAAAAACCACCGCGGTGGCCCGAGTCAGGCGTCCGGCCTCTGAAGGGGATTCACGCCATGTTATTTCAGGTCCCCCCCAAGATCAACGCCGTGCCTGGTCAGACCCTCTCCTGGGGGACGCTATAAAGGTACGACCGCTGATCTAGTTGCTATAGTTATAGTTGCGGCCCGATCACGTTTTTGCGATCAGGCTGCATTGCTGTCACCGACCGCAACGATTTATTCACCGCCAGAGGTCCCTATCCTCTGGCAGCTTGCGGTCCTGTCGGCGGCTGTTAACGCCACCGACGTCTTCTCCGCTAGGGATCAGCCCTCTCCCGATCCCATTCAGTGGTCTCTTTCTGGAGTATTACAACTTCACTGAAAGAGACCACTGCACACCAGCCAGCATATGGACTATTACCTACAATATATAGTAATTATAAAATATTTACATAGTATTACATCATTGTAAATGACAGACTTGTTCTTTAGCGATCCTGATTGCTAAGCCAAAGCTTATGGATTTGACTCCAACCAAATACAAATACTGGTTGATGAATACCATCATTACGTCTCGTGGTTCTCCTCGTAGACCCCTTTAGGGATCTCGGAGTAACTCACCCGGCCTCGGTCTATATAAGTGTCTTCAGCACCACCTGCGACTACATGTGGGTCACTGGGCGGGGCTCTTGAGCCTGTTGGTATTGCCGGGGTGTCAGTGTCAGTCTAACGGAGTCGAACCTTTGCAGACAACATCCTAGCGACGGCAGGGTCTTGTTCTGTGCCACCTTCTGTGCTTAGCGAGGTCGATTTATTTTGTGCCTAAGTATATGATACTACCTGTCTGCTTAAAATAATAATAAAATAATTTTCAATGATAAACATTTTACAAAATATTGCTATGTTTATCAACTGATCGAGCAAAAGCTATCCTGTTAGAATCATTCGACAATGGTATTTATTCGATGAGGAAGAAAATAGTTTAAACTGTAGTACTACGCCGTAGTGTTTTACTTTGTTTGTGTAAAGTATAGGCCACTGTTTCCCATTTAGTGGTACGCGTACCCCCAGAGGTACGTGAGATTGCATCAAGGGGTACGCGAGCAATCTCTTAATTAAAATATTAAATCCTTAAAATCAACATCTAATGATTATTTAATACTTCTCTCCCGACTCCTTAAAGTTATTTGTGGTCGAGTCATTTTCTTAATGTTAAATTAAATGACACTTTTTACATAAGTGTTCTTAAAAACCTATTTTCAATAAACGCATTTTACTTTGACTTTGACCGAGGGCTACGCAAGTTTGAGGTATTTCTTGAAGTGGTACGTAGAAAAAACTAATCGGGAACCACTGGTCTAGGCTATTGTAACAACGTTAACCTTATAATAACAGCCAACTTTTGTGGTATATATGTGATGCCATAACTTTATCAATGAGGATCGTAAGCTCGTCACTTCCACGTGTAACAAGAAACATAACGCCATCTAGTGAACACACATCAAACTACTCAGTCATTAGTAATCCTGCATCGCATTATGAAAATTCGGTTCCATTCGGTTGGTATATTTTATACATGTAAGTTAACCTTTCAATATCAATCTCTGAGCCACGAGCTCCATGGTTGGAAGTACCTCCTATTTTGTAATAATGATGACAATGATGGTAAGTAACTTATAACGAGTGAGGATATCGGAGTTCTCTAATACTGTTCTGAGAGGAGCGGGCACTCACACACACTTATCTCTTTTGACTTGCATATGTCCATGGGCGACCGTTGTAACTTACCGGCAGGTGAGCCATCTGTACGTTTAAATTTTTCATTATACCTTAAATCTAAGAAATATAGTTGCAAAAGCCTCGTATCACAACTCTACAGTTAAGATATCTATTTACCATAAACTATAGTGGTGTGTATAAAGATGAAACTTTTAAAGATGTACGCTATTCTTGATCGTAAATCACTTAACTGGTCCTAACTTAATAGCACTTTGCTTTTACGATATCTCAGAGCAAACTATGATCAGAAATATAACAGCTTTTCACATATTTATAAGGTTGTAATGTAGTGGAATGTAAGTATGCGTGCATCTTGCTGAACACCATAGAAAGACGATCAGGTCATCTGATAATATCTAAATACGAATTACATACTAACTAATGAATACCTAGAACTCGAGATTTACAAGTGTATTGTCGCCCTTAAACTCCCCAGGATCAGGGAAGCGAGGAACCTAAGTTCTGGTAATTTCTCTTACTAGATAAAAGGAAACAGAAGTGTTACTTAACACAGATTCTGTGTAAAACCGTAATAGCACTTATGAAGAACTTTAAGTGCTTTTATTAAAATTTTAAGCAGTCTTTAATAATAAAGAAATATACAGAAGCTGCTAAAGTAGATTTAAAAACTGCGATGTGACATTATCTACTCTATGCCTCCGCCTTCACTCCTGTTTTCCCATTCGAAACTTGCAAACTCTTTGTTAGAGCTCGCTCGCCATTTTTTTTCTGAAAACAGATCAATTTGGGTAAAAAAATCTACTTTTTTTTTCCAAATATCTTTTGAATTTAAAATATACAGGTAAAAAATTTGCACAGACAACGAGGTAGACGAATTACATTCCTTTTGTCGGGTATTTTTTTTTATTTTCTAAACCATATACGAGTAGTACATAATATAAATGTAAAAAAACAAAGAGTTTTTACAATTTATCAGTTAGTTATTGCAGCTATCTGATCAAATATTTTAGTATGTTATAAGCAATCTTAAGCCAAACTTTTGTACACTTCAGTGCCTACACCTCTGAGTTTTATACCAGTAAGTACTCAATTTTATCAACAGCCTTGAATAATCCACTGCTGGACATATGCCTCTTCTTCGAAAGGAGGTTTTGGCCAACTATATCACGCTGGCCAGACGGGTGGGTATAAGATTTGTTCGAGTTTTCCTTCTTTTCATCAGAGATGTTGTCCTAGTTTGTTCCTTTACTCGCCTCTTACAACACCCATGGGAGGAATAGGGGTGGTGAGACTGTATTCTTAATCCATCACCACAGATGAGTACTAGTACTGAATTTAGTTTTTACAAATTACGGTATATTTCTTAGTACAACGGTCAATCACATCTTGAATAATTTCATTCACATTTCTTACTCGCAGATGTTACCAATGCGGTTAAATTCTAAGTACAGCTAAGTTTCTAAATAACATACCGTGTTACGTTTAACTGCGCTACCAACTAAAGGTTACAAAAAGCTTATTTGGTTTTCCCATGAGGTAAAACTACAGGAAACGTGATAAACGAGAAATGTTTTAGAAACCTGTGCTTCTACAAACGAACTATTTTTGTTATTTACGTTTAAGATAACTTTTATGAGTAAAAAAATTGAAATAAGACAAGGTAACAAATTTAGTAGATTTTGGTCTACTATGCCACACTGGCCAGACGAGTTGGTATATGGTTTATTTAAAATTTTCCTCTTTTGTTTATCTAATAGGTATATAAAATTCTCGTGTCACAGTTTTCGTTGCCATACTCCTCCGAAACGGCTTGATTTTGATGAAATTTTTTGGGCTTATCCGGTGTCTATGAGAATCTGCCAACATCTATTTTTCATCCCCCTAAATGTTAGGGGTAGTATAATCCTAAATTTTTTTTTTTATTTTTTAGACAAAATTTTTAATTTCTATTTTTTTATGATACAACATACAAAAATACATACAATCCTCAATTTTAACCCTTCTACGATCAACCCTTATTTTTTAATAGCCATTTTAGTAATTTAATCATTTTTCATCCCCCTCAAACTACTTAGAAATAATTTATATGGCAAAGCAACGTTTGCCGGGTCAGCTAGTATCTCTATAAATAAGAATATAAATACTTTTATAAATTTTATATTTATAAATTTGCAGCTATCTATCTATCTTAAGAGCCTGCTAAAGTGACTCTACTCTGCCTGATAGAAAACATGAATCCAAGAGTTGTGGTCACCATACACATTGCAAATGCTGATAACGCAGTATGGTAACCCACACTATGGCGGCCTTGTGAGATGCTTTATCACACCCCGCTTGAGAACATAAAAGGCATGACAGTAATTCTGACAGTGTAAGGCTTACGCAGTTACCACGATAACTATCACCCATGCATCAATGGGCCTCCGGTCTCACACTCACCAACGAAACACGACAACAGGGATGCTGGCGCTTTAGGTTGGTCTTCTATGGGAGGGTAGTACTATTCCGGTCGAGCCAGCCTACTCTTGCTGAAATCAGCGTGGCTCTAATCTTTTTTAAATGATATAAAAATAAATGTGTATAATTATGTCGAGATCAAACAAACTTTTGGTCCGACCCGAAAATGAAACCCGAGACCTCACCACAGTACTCCTAGTTGCACAGTCGGTAGCGTCGAATCAAGAAAGACAAGTTCATGACAAGGTTGTCGTGCGAGTTCCTTAAATTGATCTCAATCTATATATCGCATAAGCTTACGATTTTTTATAAAGGTCACATAACAATTCAGCTTTTATAAACATATACCTACATATCTGAACAATTAATAGAGATATGAGTGGATAACACAAGGTAATATTAACGAGAATTACTCACTTCGTTATTCTTGGCTGCCTTTTTTTATTTAAAAGGCTGTACTATACTGTAGATATATTCCTATGTTTTTATTTACAAGCTACCAAAGTGACTCTATTCTGCCTGATGGAAAGCATGAATAGAATGCAAGAGCGGTGGTCGCCATACTCACTGCGAATGACGACAGTGTAATATGGCGACCCACGCTATGGCGGCCTAATGAGATGCTTTTTCACGCCCCGCTTAAAGGATCCGGGATCGTAGTGGGAGGGAAACACGTGCGCTGGTAATGAATTCCAGGCTTTAACCGATCTGCTCAGGATGGAAGACCCGAACTATTTAGTTCGGGAGCGTATGTCTACCATTCTGAAACGGTGACTTCCAAGGCAAGCACGAGTTGTCTTGTAGCAGGGGACTTTACAAATATACAGAAACGAACACAAAGTACACCAATTTGTGGATCACATAAGGTTTGAGCCCACTTGGGTGTTGCACCATAATACCAACGTGGTAAAAAGCGGCGAGGTGGCCGTTTGTACCGCAACGTCATATCTGTAGTCACTTATTTAACTTAGATTTCTGTTATCTTATTTTTCATTGCATAGATTACTAGTTAAGTAAAATAGTCATATCTAGCTACAAAATAAATGACTATACAAGTATTTGAATACGTGAGAACCTATCAACTCTGTTTCTTACTTACAAGAAATACTTTATAGCGGTCCAGAGTATTGGAGTTAGTGGTACTTCACGCTCGTGCCTCGAAGATTACGTGAAGCCATCAGTCTCGATTTTCATGAACATGTATGGTGTTATTAAATGTACTGCTATCTAGTTCAACCTTCGAATTCAGCTCGCCCTCAGGATTGTGGAGGTCCGACGCCAGTCACTCCGCGAAGAAACTGATATTCAGATAAAACCAGTTGATCTAGTAGTAGACCTAAAATAATCTTAAGATTAATAAAAACTAGGAATTAGAGAAGCTACGAACTGAAACTCAGGAGTCAGAGTTATTAACCAACAGACCAAGGGGTGCACCAAATCAGTAACCATCACAAAACATTTAGATCGTAACACTACTATAATAATAGCCTACTTGTTTAGTACGTGTTGTGGACACGTCATAGAGTTAATTTAAAAACTTAGCAAATATGTGTAACAAAATATGTATTCAGTGTCAACTTATACCAGGAAACCCTATTTTCCTGTATAAGCAGACCTGAATGTTCCCGTTCAAGAGCTTACGCTGAGCTACAGTATGTCTTGTTATAAGATGATTAGTTATTTAGAAGAAACTCAATGCAAATATTTATGTTATTTCACTACCCCTTATATGGCAGGTAGTAGAGCCACGCTGATTTCAGCACGAACGAGCCGGCTCGACCGGGGCAGTACTACCCTCCCACAGAAGCGCCAGCATCCGTGTTGTCGTCTTTCGTTGGTGAGTGTGAGACAGGAGGCCCATTGATGCAGGGGTGACAGTTATCGTGGTAACTGTGTAAGCCCTACACTGTCACGATGACTGTCATGCCTTTTACGTCCCCAAGCGGGGTGTAAAAAAGCACCTCACAAGGCCGCCATAGTGTGGGTCATCATACTACATTGTCTGCATTTGCAATGAGTATGGTGACCACAACTCTTGGATTCTATTCATGCTTTCCATCAGGTAGAGTAGTCACTTTGGCAGGCTCTTAATATAAAAAAAAAAAACAGTCCGCTGGTGGACACAGGCCTCTCTCACTGCACCTCTTAGTACATGGTTCTTCGTCAACCGCTTCCAGTCTGCTCCATCTACTTTTCTTCAGATCATCAACCCATCTAACCAAGGACCTCCTTCTCCGTTTTTATACGACTCAATCTCCAATAATTATTATAATATATGAAAATTACACCAATAAATTAGTAGTGTAGAACCGATAGTAAAAGCTCTGCCTACTTGGATATGTTGTACGTCTCAGGATATAACTATATGCTAATAATATTCCACCTAAAGTTTTACGATTTCGATCATAGAAAAGTTTTTTATGTGTGTTTGTTCCCAACACTATAAAAAAACTTAGTCTTTAATTTAGAAAACACATCTCCACAGATTCATACGCAGGTCCTCTTCGAAAAACTGTAACGTAATGGTTTATGACCTGTACGTTCACTTAAACAGAATAGAAACACGTGAATAACGTAAAATATCAATAATTTTCGGCACATTGACAATATCTTTTTTAGTTTTTTAAAAAAAACACAATCCCCGCATTACATTACATAGACACTACATAGACTAACACCACCCAGACCCAGTCAAATAACACCCAGACTCAGAACAACAATTTGTGGATCACACAAAGTGTTGTCCCATGTAGGATATGAACCCACAACACTTAGCGAAGTAGAGTGCATCGTGGTGACCGCTTAAACCACTAGGCCAATCGTGCAAAATTTTATTTTTATTTAATGTGTAAATTAACAGATAACTAGGTTAAGCAAAAGGTGCTTGCGTACATGAATAAAGCTATAAGTGTATAATACTAAGAACAATGGTTTAATGTACAGATTGGTTTTATAAATACCAATGTCTACTAAAATATATAAAAATCATAATATATATTGATTGACAATATGCACATACTACTAGGTAGAAATATTGTGATAAAAATGAATAAGTCGAGTTCAACGCCTCCCCACTTTTCAGAACACTCAACTGCCACTGCAGGACAATCTCAGTATCCTGGGTATGAATGTTGGCCGGGACCTCAATCTGCGAGAATATCTGGCTGATAAGCTGGGTATACTGAACAGAATGAAGCGGTTCTTTGCGCCTGAGCATCTGTGTCTTCTTTATAAGACCTAGGTATGCTCCTGCGTAGAGTACTGTTCTCATCTTTACGATGGATCCGCGCAGTATTTGCTGGACGCTTTAGATCCGTTACAGAGGCGAGCAGTCCGGATTATCAATAACCCGAAATTCACTGAATCCCTTGAGTCTATGAAGTTGCAAAGAGATGTAGCCTCTATGGCAGTCCTCTATCGTCTTTATCATGGAGAGTGTTCTGATGAGCTCTTCCAACTGATCCCATCCTCTCCGTTCCTCTATAGGACAACTCGTGCTGGCCTTGGAAGTCACCGTTTCAGAATGGTAGACATACGCTCCCGAACTAAGCGATTCAGCTCTTCCTTCCTGTGCAGATCGGTTAAAACCTGGAATTCATTACCAGCGCACGTCTTTCCCTCCCACTACGATCCCGGGTCCTTTAAGCGGGGCGTGAAAAAGCATCTCATTAGGCCGCCATAGCGTGTGTCGCCATATTACACTGTCGTCATTCGCGGTGAGCGTGGCGAGCACCGCCCTTGGATTCTATTCATGCTTTCCATCAGGCAGAATAGAGTCACTTTGGTAGGTTAAATACAAAAAAAAAATATAATAAAGAACTGAAATGCACATTATTACAGTCTTAAACAACACAAGTCTCCGTAAATCAATTTCCCAATTTACATCAATATCTTGTACTTCTAACGTACAGTTTTTCTTTCAAAAGTTGTGAATGCGTTACTATTTGTAGTAAAACAGCTAGCACCACAACCAACAAATGAAAAAATTAGCTACCTACGTAAATTGCATTAAAACAAACAATTTATATCGTCATAATATCAACTACGCATTTATTACATCATCTTGATAATGTCAACAATCTATAAAAACAAACTATTAGGGTTTTCCCACTACATTTTATATTATAGCCTACTAAATCACACATGCAAAAGCTGGTTATATATATTACACACCACGACACCCGTGAACAACAACACAGATGACAAAAGTATAAAGTCTCTGTTCTATAATATACAAACTCGAGTCTGTAAACCTCTTTATCCTACTGAAGGCCTACACGGATGTCGTAGCGGTATAAGCGAACCCTCACTGCTTCTTGAAACGTGGGTTTTGTGGGTTCGTGCCCCACATAGGACAACATTTTGTGTGATCCACTCATTGTTGTTCTGAGTCTGAATGTTTCTGGGGTCTTTTTCGAAAATACTTATAAAGTGTGGCGGGGGCCACACAGGATAAGTTTCTAGTGTGGGAGTTATTTTTAAGAAAATAAAGAACAATGGTACCAAAAATATTACGAGGGAGTATCTTTAGGCTGGGCCAAGAATTCGCTAACATTTGAATCTAACATAAAATCAAACATGTTACGGGGACCGATACCACTGGAATTTACTGGCTACAATCGTAACACACGACTTCAACAAGATAAAGCCACTTGTCACACATCTAATGAGTCCCTATCGGTGATCAAAGATATATTTCCGAAAAAACTGATTTCCAGATAAGGTGACATTCCATGGCCGCCCAGAAGTCCAAATATATCCCAGCAGACTTGTTTTTATGGAGTAATTTGAAGAATCGTACCTACATCTATAAACCAAATGCACTACGTCAACTATAAGCAAAAATCCGCGAAGAAATATCGGTCGATCTCGCGGTCTCTTTGCCGACGAATTTACGAAAATTTCGGTGCTCATTTAGAAGAGTGTAAACGTCGAAACAGTAGTCGTATAGACTATGTAATTTTAAAAAAATAAATTCCAACTAATTAGCTTTCTCGTAAATAAAAAACTTCTATAATATATCAAATGATTTTTTTTATATGATTTTTAAATGTTGACTATTTCGTGATCCACCCTATATTACTTCTATCGTAGTCCCTCTTGCGTCGCCACGCGATATAATGATTGTCAAATAATTCAGCATCACTCATATACTCCATCGACAAAAGAAAGAACAGTGGTACCAAACACATTACGAAAGACTATTGCATATAAGTAAATAGTCAGCCAGAAATTGTAGATTTCATTATTGTCCAGGAAAGATAATTGCATGATTAAGGCAATCGTTAATGTCAACCGATAAATGCTATCTATGTTTGGGTTTAATTTATTTATAATATCTATGTGTTTAGTTATGTATAATTTTGTTTATTCGTCTAATTTTTCATCAGATTGCCATGTTTGAAGTGTATCAAGTTAGGAAGGTAAAAGGTACAAACAAATAGGTCGGGTATCAACAAAAATAGTATTGTCAGCTTGACACCGCTAATACTGAGAATGTGGGACATCAACTTATAAGGTATAACTACATATATTAAAGTGGTATAAAACTCGTAACTATGACTTTTCAAAATAATTAAAATATCAAAAACTGACGTTTAAATAGAGACAATAAATGTGTGCTAATTTTATGTCAGGACGCGATGCAACATCTATCTATTTTTTTTTAATTTTTAAGTCCTATGAAATGTTTGCACCTTTTAACCGCAGCCATAGGTTTTTATTCAGTGGATGTTCCACTCCTTTCGCCCCATGACTCTTGTGTTGCAGATTTACACGAGCGACGGCAAGCACTTGCCATTAGACAATCTATAATTTTAAAACACTAATGTAAAAAGTGTAAATAGAAAAGGTGCTGACTAATGTAAACTTTTCTTTTATATTCCCGCAAATTTTTACTTGAGTGTTAATCCTGTCTCGTAACTCTACCCATAGATACCTTTAATTAATTATAATAAATTATTAATTAATTATAACTTAACTTGAATAAGTATGAAGTAAAAATAATATAAGTACACTGAAATTGATATCTAGGGCAATTAATAAATTTGAGGTAATAAGCAAATCCTTGTGAAGATTAAAAACGGTAAAACCCATATAGGAGTGATTTGTGATCGAGATCAGCGGATCGTGACTGGGTTTTAGTGAGATAAGGTATTGACCCGACACCGTACCAAGTTATCGTCACTCATTTTTTATAACCTCAGAATAATATAAAATATCTTAATCCCTAATATATGTAATCATGTTTTCTTTAAGGACATAGGAGAGCAAAAGACCAGATAGTTCGCCCGATGTTAGTGAACATCGCTGCCAATGTACAACCTTAATTTAAGAGGCTCAAGTACATTGGTGCCCTTTGACTTTTGCACTCCCTTCTCCCAATCAAGGAGAATTAGTCTCCGGTTACTACCTCACTTGGTTAAAAATAACGAAAAGATGCTTAACACGAGTTTTTTGTGGTGAGACAATGGTGGTCTGATGACGGTCCATTTGGGTTCAGGGCAAATTTACTCATATTCTAGACACGACATAGCACAATCAACATGAAGTAGCGTAAGTTAACTCCTCCTTTCCTCATTGTATCTGTTACCAGATCATTAAGCGCTGTCAAGTCAGAATTTCTTGAATGATCTCCAAAATACATATATATTTTGAAAATCTTGGATATAACACACAATTTTGAAACAGATCTATAATTTGTGGCATCTGTCTTACGACCTTTTTCGTGTACAGGTGGCATAGGTGTGATGTATGCCTTCCATAAATTTGACATTACACATTTATGCAATGATTTACGAAAAAGTAATTCAATCGATAAGGTGATAGTTTTGTACAAAGAAGATGGTAAGTTATCAGGTCCTGCCGATTTGGACAAATCCAAATCAGTGATAATTTTATTTAATTCAATATCATCTGCATAAGTTGATTGTATCGGGCACTGATTCATTATCTTGCCATGATTATTTATAAAAGGAGATTTAATACAGGGTTGCAAGAGAGTTGAGCAAAAGTTCTTAGAAAAAACGTCATATATAAAATAAATATTAGTTACAGATTTGTCATAATTGACAGAACTATGTACACCATTATCTTTTGGCGCGCCTGTTTGTAGGCTCGGAAAATAAATAATCTCGTAATCTCTCTAGACACTTGATCCCACTACGCAGTAATTTAAACGAGTGATTACCATATGTTTCAAAGAATTGATGTTTCTCTGAAATACACGCGTTCAACGTAGACGAAGTCACTTGTTCCCCAAGTACTGGAGGTATTATTATGACGTAATTTTGTTTCGGTATATATTTATCGATAACACGATTTTTAATTGAATAAAATGTTCTACTGGCATAGTAAGAACGTTAAAGGCATACAGAATTGTTGAATAAATGCAAATAAAGAGCTATTTATGGCATCACTCACCTTTTGTAAATGAGTACTTAGTATGTGTCGCAATCTGTAGATATTACATATTAACAGAACGAATGTTTGTATTAAGTATGTGTAGGAACGGGTGTTATGTTCCTCCGACTAGGCGAGGTGATCGTGCCTGGTGGGCCGCAGCCCAACAGTTACTGTTGGGATGACGTGTATAACCAAATCGCCGCAAGAATTTCTATATCACGATTTAGGATTAGTAGCTGCTCCGTAGTTCGATGTGTTTTCGGTAGATGGCGCTGTAGTGTGTATTTTTATTTTTGCGCTATATGTGGAAGTTGCCATAAATGCTTTGTGGTGTGGATCAATCGATACAAGGGATTCTTCACATTCCGATACCGTTACTACACTCTTCGATAGCATTAGATATAAAATTCGTCTTAGTATATTGACTACGTAATTTTATGATTTTATATGTATGCGATACGTGAATCAATGAATACTTATCACTCCTATGCATGTAAACGAGCAATAATACATTATTATCGTAACTAGATCACTATAATATCACGAATATATCGTGTGGAGACTTCATATAAACATCGTCTAGTTTATTTAAATAGTTATTAAACTGATATGGAGAAGGATAACATAAAGATTTACTTACATAGTTATGACACCTGATATATTTCGACATTATTACCATCAACAGCCTTTAACAGTCCACTGCTGAACATAGACCTCTCCTTAGCAAGGAGGTTTTGGCCTACTATACCACGTTGGACAGATGGAGTGAAATAGTGTTTGTTTCAAGTTTCCCCTCAGTTTTTAGTGATGTTTTCCTGAATAATTTCCCATAGTCGCCTCTTACGACACCCATGGGATGAATAGAGGTGGTAACACTACGTATTCTTAAGCCGTTACCACACGGACGTCGGTATTATCGTTCCTCTTAAAATGTTTATTTGGTAATAACACCACAAGCTCTCCACAGTGGAATTCATGGAATGGACAAATATAACTAACATAAGTAACTTATTACACTGTCACCTGCCACCAGGAGTACACCTCTGCCTTGTATTTATTTACTTCGATCGTAGTTCCTCTCATGTCACCACATGACATAACGATTGTCAAATAATTCTGCTTCATTTACTCCAACAACCACGTCTTTATTAAAAATGTATAATACGAATTAAATGTGCTAATTTTTTTACATTTTTGATCGTAACCCCCTCCCCCCTGCACATTTTTGGTAATGTCACTTACTTGATCATTGTGATGTAAATTGTAATGAGCCATTGGTCCTTATAACACAAAACTAGTTTGGAAAGCAAAAATTATTGCCAGAATGTAATTGAATGTCATTTTTTTTCATTTGTACTTTTTCTTTTGTGGGTAGTTTGTCAATGCATTTTTTTAGCACATAAAAAAGAAAAAATATTAAGTATTATATTTCAAAAATTTTTACAGCAAAATGTATGGTTCGATGTTTTTGTTCGACAAAATATACTATTTCTCGTCCAAAGACGAGTAAGATAGTTATAAAAAATCTGTTGTATTATGATCAGATTAATTTTCAGAGAAGGATGAGTGATATAGTGCTGAAATTAATAAGAGGGACGCTGAGTCCGTTATTTATGAAAATATAAAAAATATAAAAATGTATTTGTACAGAGATATATATTACTTTAGCACAAGCAAAATAAAAATATGAATAAAACATTAAACAAGTTCGTTTAAATCTTGCATCTAGTCAATCATTTGTACGGGAAGTCATTCTTACGTACATGGATTTTGCCGAATGTCGGCCGCACGTAATTATAGTAATTGGGTTTGGTGGCTTCTCTCACTACGAGTATATTTAGCAGCGCGTGGTGACGTATTGAGAACACAGGGTGTCACTACCCCTATTGTCACCTACTAAGAGGGCAAGCGACGCAAGACAACAGCACTACAAGAACAAGTAAAACTGGAAAATACCAACTAATGGCGAGCTATTCCATATTAAGTCAAAACCCCCTTTCTAAGCAGAGGCCTATGTTCAACAGGCAATTATAAAAGACTTTATGATTTCCAAATTACAGAGCAAGCGAGTACTGTAAACTATATAATTTTTTAATTATACAGCAATGACACTAAATGCACAGCCTACGTGACCTTCATGTTCAGTATTGCCTTTGTATGATGCACTCATAGACGATAATGCACCCGTTGGTTTTTCCACATAGCTTCATACGTTGTGCATAGGTATATTCTACATTTATTCCTTGAACTAGCTATTTTGACGGAACTAGGACGATGCAGTTCTGAATCTTTTTTCAGAATATTTACAGAAGGCTTTTTCAAACAAGTCACTTACTGTCTCCGGCAGATCAAAGATCAGAGGTGATTAAATAGTGACCAAATTTATTCAGAATGTATTAATTGTACCAATTTTTCAAAGTAGTACACGGAGATATCGAGCAGAAATATTGTAATAAAGCGTAAAGATCTACTAATACGTAAAGATTACAAATGGAAGTAACTTAAATTAGGCTCGGAAGTGGTGTTTGAGCCTCAAAACTTCTTATTTGCACAATATCTATAGTAATTTAACATGAAGATTTCTCGGGAAATTCCAAATAACCACTTTATCAGACACTCTCCTTATATTAGTTAATTGTTATTGATTCTAATAAACTTATTAAACTTTTGCATTATATATCGTCATAAAGATTATTCATGACGCAATATTACCAAGTCCATATTATATTTTGCCGTTAAAGATATTTTTAATCACTGCAATTATTCTTGTCTCATTTTTTTTTAAGTGTGGGTACACCTCGTGTCTTCATCCCAGTGAGGTTTATAGCGAGGCGGTGCATCGGCATCTAACAAAAAGAGAGATCACACGGTGTATCACTCTGCACCTGAAATAAGAGGGATACATACAAGAACTGCTGCTATAAACGTTTTCGGTCTCCGTTTAGATCTAGCTCAGAAACGAGTACATGTTTGGTGCGGAGCCGACTGCAACTATCCACCAGGAGATTTATCTGGTCTGTATTAATTTCCCTGATGGTACAGATCAAATCGTTACACGTGGCAGCAACTAAACAAACTTAGGAAAGTCCAGATTCTAGAATCGTAGTCATGATGCATCAACACATAAAATGAATCGTTTACACATCTGCTAACCATGTTGTTATTACAACAGCAAACCGACCAAAGCAAGCGTTTTAACGACTATTGGACTATATGTGTCCGTAAAGCATTCTGCTGCAATGTAAATTGTTTGTTTTCATACATCTGACTGACATGTACCAAATTATGGTGAGACTTTTAGACAAAAATACAACACACAGAGACCGGACAGCTCTTAACGCAAAACGGTTAAGAGTTTCATCGACTAGGTCTAATTCAGGTGACAGTTCGGGTCTGTTACTTGATCAATTTCCAGATATCATATCTATTACTTATAAGATAAAACGAATAATGAGAAAAATAACTAGTTTTATTGAACTAAACCCAAAATTTGTGGCTTAACAGTCAGGATATCTAATCACTAGACCTAAAGGCTAGTCAAATATATAATTTATAAAATAATTGTTTATTTTTTATCTCAAGAATATACACAGGTATAAATTTTGATCCTTAGATGCCACGGAATTCCCTAAGATTCCCTGTGTCATGGGAATATATTTGTTTCTGGTGTGAAAACAATCATCTTTGTAGATAGATGTACAAATTGTAGTTTTCAAACCAATACTGACCTATTGGTCGATAGATTGATAAATAGTATTATTAAAAATGTAAATGTCAGGTTATAAACAAATCTAAATTTGAGAAGTGAGATTGCTGCTACAGTATAGGTACAGTATCTATTAATTACCAACTTCAGTGTTTTATTAGTTTGAAAACTGGACCGCGTTTAAGTTGTGAAGGAACAGATTTCCCTCCAACACAAAGGGAGGATCAACCGCCCAAATGAATTGATCATGTCTGGAAGCCCACGGTCCAATGGTTGATGTTGCGAAGTTAGTATACATACACATAAGAATGAACACTATATTATACATGTTAGGGTATATATAAATATGCTAATCGACACGAGAATTTCTATATGGCGTTACAGGATTTGTAGTTACTCCGTAGTTCGGTGAGATTTCGGTAGATGGCGCAAAACAGCGTTATATTCCTATTTGTGAGTAACTATTTGTTATCTGCACCTTCACGTTCGTATGACATGTATGTCAATTTCATCAAACAACATTCTTGATAAGTGTATGCACATATTTACAAGTATTTAATGTTGATCATCAATCTATAGCTTGGGATTAGATGTCTATGTGCGAGATGTCTAATTTTTTGTGCCACACCCAGACTATACTATACCTGTGTGCACAATTTTATGCAGCTTAATCAAGCCCTTTTTACGCAATTAAGTACCAAACATCCATCCAAACTTACGCATTCACTAACAAATTGAAATACAAGTACTAAGAGAAAGCGTTAGCACCTCGTAATTTATCTAACTTGTATAATGTACGATTAATATACACATATCGTGGAGGAGTTACCTTCTGTAATGGATTTTCCACGAGATTACAATATTCTGTTACGGTTTTCCCAAGTTATTATAGATTATCGTACTAACAATAAACTTTATCACTATACAAGATACTCTTATCGTCAGATAGACTGATCACTGTTTTTAATTCATCATTATTGGTCCCTAGATGCATCACCTTCAAGAACTCATAAGAAACTAATACGTTAGTATAAAGCTAGTGATGTTGTCTGCTAATCCAGTGACCGCAGTTTTGATTCCAATGTGGTACAAATATGCTGTTTGATGAGCACAGTCTGATTAAATTAGTTGAGACTCGATGTAATTTGATATCATATCCTTTTGTTTTATTTATTTGATGGGTATGTTGTATAGGTATGTGTTTTAGCTATGCAAGCTGGGCAACTGATGACGTAGATGAATGTTACATTGTTGAGATATTTGTATCACAAAGAAGCGTATGGTGGCGCTTTGCTTATCGCTAAACACACGTAATAAAAATATATAAACAAAGTGATAACCTCTTCTCTTTTATAGAGCCGCTACTATTGTTTTTTATTATATTTTTTCCTCATTTTCCTCATTTCTTAAATTGAATGATATTTGTAAATACATGCGTATTAGTAAATGCACACAAATGTTTGACTTGAATGGTAATAGAACTCGCGACCTTTGGTGTCATTTGTTTTCAATTTTATAATATATTTGATGTGATTTAATTTGAAGAAGAAAGAAAATGTTTAATCTGGTGTAGTCAAACACTGAGTTATTACAAATGTATAATACTTATTTGAATGACATCTGTCGCTATCTTGCGTAGAATAAGTACTTCTGTCTAGTCTCTTTTTGTGCAAGCTTTCAACATTTTTATCTGTTAAGTAATGATAGCGTTAGCTATAAATGTACAAAGTAATGCTTTATTATATATTTTTCATCCTCTTGGTTTGATTAGCTTGAGGACGCCACATGTATTTACTACGCTACTTACAAATATGATAAATATAAACGTAATGATAAAAATAAATATGATAATCCACTATAAAGTAAATCTCCTTAAGCCCCGACAGATTCATTTGTACGTTGTGTACAAACGAAATCTCACAAGTTCCATTTGAATCCCTGCAATAGTGACAATGTGATTCTCAAGTAAAATAAATGTGTAAGACTGAAACTGTCTTTAGAGGCTCCTGTAAGGAAAAATGTTTGTATATACTCGTAGGTATTAAGTCCATTTCGGGAATCATTTCTAGACCCTTTTTAGTAAGAACCGATTATACTTTGTACATAGTTTAAAAAAAACTTCGTTCAATTATGTATGTCGAAGTCAATCAATTTTCAACCCCAAAAATAAGTAAGACACATGCAAAAAGACAGCGCCCGCACTACGAATAAAACAGTTCGGCTCTTCCTTCCTGTGTAGATCGGTTAAAGCCTGGAACTCATTACCAGCGCGTGTGTTTCCCTACCACTACGATCCCGGGTTATTTAAGCGGGGCGTGAAAAAGTATCTCATTAGGCCGCCATAGCGTGGGTCGCCATATTACACTGTCGTCATTCGCAGCGAGTATGGCGACCACCACTCTTGGATTCTATTCATGCTTTCCATCAGGCAGAATAGAGTCACTTTGGTAGGTTAAATATAAAAAAAAAATCCTGTGTCGTGGGGGACTTAATAAACATACAAGAAACGGACACAAAGAACACCCAGATGCATGACAACAATTGGTGACAAAGTGTTGTCCCATGTGGGATTTGAACCCACAACACTCGGTGCAGTAGAGAGCAGCGTGGTGACCGCTTTAACCACTTTTTTTTTTTTTTTTTTACGTGTGGAAACCCCCTCGGGCCGTCACCCCACCGGGGTTTACGGCGGGGTGGTGTGTCGGAATCGGACCGACTAAAACCACACGGTGTGCCACTCTGCGCCTGACATAGGAGGGATCCGGGAACAGCTGTTATTACGACATCCAGATCCCTCCTAGCGCCTGCCCGCTCATGCGGGCACCATCTGCGGATAAACTCTCCTTTTAGGCGACGTACGGCACACGCGGACGTCGCCTCCTCGCGGCTGGCCACTATAGCGGATGGAGGGGATAACCCGTCCCGTCCACCCGCGGCCACACTCAAGGCGGCATGAGGCGCTGGTATGCGCGACTCCGCCGCTCGGCTCGCCGGCGGCGAATTGGGTCCGAGTGGATATTGTCCTCCCGGGCCTTCTCCGCCGCCTCCTTCCGCGAAATTACGTCTTCGCAGAAGGTTGCGACCGCGGTAAAACAACTGTCGCTACCGACCATGGAGCGTATTACAGCCGGTAGCGAGAGATCTCCTCCAATAACTGCAGTGAGGACCCCACGCTGCGCCGCCCAGGCGGAACAAACCGCTAGCGTGTGCTGAGCCGAGTCCTCACTGCAGTCGCAGTGGTGACAGGCGGGACTCAATTCCCTCCTGGCGACCGAGTGCAGATACTTCCCGAAGCAACCGTGCCCGGAAAGGACCTGCGTCTGTCGGAAGGAAAGGGTCCCGTGCTGCCGCCCCGCCCACTCGGCGATGACCGGCTGGAGAGCCTCCACGAGTGCAACGCCAGCACGTGGAGTCTCCAACCGGGACGACCAACGAGCCATAATGGCTCGACGAGCGGCCTCACGCCACTCGCGTACCTCTTCGGGCGGGAGCCGTATGCCGCTACCCGCCCGGAAGTCAGCCGTCCGCCGATAAACTTCGGCGAGCACTTCCGCCTCCAAATCCCACGGGGCAGTTCCGGCCAAGGCACACGCCACCTCCGTCGATACGGTGCGGTAACCGCGTATGGCTCTAACCACCAATATCCTCTGAGGGCGCCAGAGGCGAGCCCTATTCTGGGCGGTCAGAGCCGCCGCCCACACCGGTGCACCATACAGCGCCATTGACCGGACAACCCCCGTGTATAGCCGTCTCGTCGCGACGCTGGCTCCACCCAAATTCGGCAAAAGTCGCCCAAGGGCAGAAGCAGCGCCGACCAGCTTTGGAGAAAGCTGTCGGAAGTGCTCGTCGAAGAGCCACCTGCCGTCGAGGATCAGGCCCAGATATTTCATCTGGGCCTGAACCGGTACGAGGACCGAATTGACTACGATAGAGGCGCCGGGTGGTGGACCACGACGAGGCCCATGGAACAAAAGGGCCTCCGTCTTATCTAGGGCCACTCGTAAACCCAGCGCCTCAATGCGCCCGACCACCAAAAGATTTCCACGGTGGCCAGGCGCGCCGCCTCTTGAAAGTTCGCCCCCCGGGCCGTGACCAATGTGTCATCAGCGTAACAAATTACGCCCAGCCCGGCGGGAAGACGACCTCGAAGGGCCCAGTCGTATCCCATATTCCACAGGAGTGGTCCGAGGACAGACCCCTGTGGAACACCGCACGACATGGGCCGCCGCCTCAGAATGCCGTCTCGGTCCTCGTACATGACGGTACGCTCCTCAAGATAGTCTGCCACAAGCCGCCTCAGGTACTCTGGCACCCCGTGGTAGTGGAGTGCTTCCCTGATGCAGCTAAATGGCAGACTATTAAATGCGTTGGCGATGTCCAACGACACCGCCAACAGCACGCCGCCACAGCTCACCGCCTCTTCAGTCACGGCCCTCAGGCGCAACACAGCATCGACTGTCGAACGCCCGGCTCGAAACCCGTATTGGGCGTCCGACAGATCGGGGCCCACCTCGCAGAGGTGCCGGACGATGCGGGCAGAGAGTATCCTCTCAAACAATTTACCCGCCTCGTCCAGCAACACGATGGGCCTATAGGCCGCGACCGAATCGGCCGGCCGTCCCGGCTTCCGTAGTAGGACCAGCTTCCCGCTCTTCCAACCCTCAGGAAAGCACCCGGACGCCAAGCTGGCGTTTAGGACTTCCCCGAGACGATCCGACATGTGGTCGAAGGTGCGCGCCAGCACACGGGCAGGTATCCCGTCTGGCCCAGGGGCGGTGTTCTTAGAGCGAATCCGTAGAACAACCGCCCCTATCTCCGATTCCCTGACGGGCGGAACATTATCCTCGTTCCGTACCCCGTCGTCTTCGACCATGAAGGCCATCGACGGGGGTGTGTGCTCCGCCCGCTGCGGGAAAAGACCCTCGACCACTTCCCGCAGGAAGCTGGGCTGGAGTGTCTCTGTAAGGGGGGGGCCCGACGTGCGGAGCTTTTGTCGCACCGCACGATAAGGGCGACCCCAGGGGTCACGATCGAGACCCTCCAGCATCTCCTTCTTCTTCACTTCTTTGGCGCGGCTAATGGCCAGCTTCAGAGTTTTCCGCGCCTCTCGGTACTCCTCATGAAGCTGGTCCCCCTCGCCGTCTACGCGGTGTCGCCGCCGACTACGGGTGTAGGACCTCCGGGCACGAGTACAGGCCGCGCGGAGGTCCGCCAACTCCTGGGACCACCAGTAAACCTCCTTCCGTGGAGGCCGACAATCTCGGATGCGAGGCATGGCCGCATCGCAGATCTGCGTAATCGCATCGCGGAAACGACCAGCCCCCATGTCGACCTCCTCGGTCGGAGCCTGCGGAGACAGCCAGGAGTAAATAATGGCTGCCTCCTCTAGTAGGTCCCTATTCAGTTTGGCTACAGCCCACCGCGGCAAGCGAGAAGAACGCCGCGCCGCGTGACCCCTACTGGGGTCCTGGGTCCGGGAGAGCTCAAATCGAATGTAGAGGTGATCCGAGAGCGTCTCAACCTCTTCCAGGACACACCAGTTCCTTACTCGTGCGGCAAGGGCAGGGGTAGCGAACGAAAGGTCCACTATCGACCCTCCCTGCTGTCGCACGCACGTGTTGGTGGAGCCCCTGTTAAGTAAACAGAGGCCCACCGAGGCCGCCCACTCCTCTACGGCCTCGCCCCTAGCGTCCGTCCTGGGGGAACCCCACGCAATGGACTTTGCGTTGAAGTCCCCCAGCACTAAGACGTGCCCAGACGTTAGACGCCGCATCGAGGTTTCCAAGTTGTTAAGGAAAACCTCGAAGTCGTTCAAACTCCGGTTGGGGGAGAAGTATACACCATATACAGTGATCCCCCCACACTCGGGAGCAACATATCCAGTGCCCTTGTCTCTTAGCGACAAGGGCGGGGAATGAGCCGCCGTGGAGCCGACGACTGCCACGGAACCGTCCCGGTCACCCAACCAGTTTGGACGGGGAGGAACGTAATAGGGCTCCGCGGCTACGGCAACACCGATCGACCACTGTGACATGGTTTGCAGGAAGAGGTCCTGCGCCGCAGCACAGTGGTTCAGGTTCGTCTGGACTAGGAGGCTGGAGACTTGGGCCATTACTGGACCGTCTCTACAGCCTCCTCCATGGGCGACGATGTCGACGTGCGAACGGCATCGGAGGCAGCCTGGGTCGACTGGCTAGCCCCCAACGCTTGCCGGGAATCACGGGGAGGTTTGCAGCCCCCCTGCCCAATCTGATGATTGGCGGGCTTGTTACCCGCCGCACAAACCGGACAGTGAGGGGCGGCAGAGCACTCTGCCGCCTTGTGCCCCGGTCGACCGCAGCGGAAGCATAGTCCGCTGCAGTCAAAACAACTCACGCACTTGGCGCGTGTGTGTCCGGATGCTAGGCATTTAAAGCACCTCATCGGTCTTGCCGCCAGAACAGTGACTCTGGCGTTCACAAAACCGACGAGGATTCTGCCTGCATCGCCCAAAGCTTTTGCCGACGCTACCGGACAGCTGATCCACACTGCGCCAAGGCCTCCCGGACCGGGGCGGATGGTGCCGACCCTAATGTTGTCCGCGTTGCAGCCCGTCTTCTCGCTGATTGCAACGGACCGCTTTAACCACTTTTTTTTTTTTTTTTTTTTTTAACGTGTGGAAACCCCCTCGGGCCGTCACCCCACTGGGGTTTACGGCAGGGTGGTGTGTCGGAATCGGACCGACTAAAACCACACGGTGTGCCACTCTGCGCCTGAGATAGGAGGGATCCGGGAACCGCTGCTATTACGACATCCAGATTCCTCCTAGCGCCTGCCCGTACCTCGGGCACCATCTGCGGATAAACTCTCTATTTTAGGCGACGTACAGCACACGCGAACGTCGCCTCCTCGCGGCTGGCCATTATAGCGGGTGGAGGGGAAAACCCGTCCCGTCCACCCGCGGCCACACTCAAGGCGGCATGAGGCGCTGGTACGCGCGCCTCCGCCGCCCGGCTCGCCGGCGGCGAATTGGGTCCGAGTGGATATCGTCCTCCCGGGCCTTCTCCGCCGCCTCCTTCCGCGAAATTACGTCTTCGCAGAAGGTTGCGACCGCGGTAAAACAACTGTCGCTACCGGCCATGGAGCGTATGACGGCCGGTAGCGAGAGATTTCCTCCAATAACTGCAGTAAGGACCCCACGCTGCGCCGCCCAGGCGGAACAAACCGCTAGCGTGTGCTGAGCCGAGTCCTCACTGCAGTCGCAGTGGTGACAGGCGGGACTCAATTCCCTCCTGGCGACCGAGTGCAGATACTTCCCGAAGCAACCGTGCCCGGAAAGGACCTGCGTCAGTCGGAAGGAAAGGGTCCCGTGCTGCCGCCCTGCCCACTCGGCGATGACCGGCTGGAGAGCCTCCACGGCGGCAAAGCCAGCACGTGGAGCCTCTAGCCGGGACGACCAACGAGCCATCGTGGCTCGACGAGCGGCCTCACGCCACTCGCGTATGTCCTCGGGCGGGGGCCGTATGTTGGTACCCGCCCGGAAGTCAGCCGTCCGCCGATAAACTTCGGCGAGCACTTCCGCCTCCAAATCCCACGGGGGAGTTCCGGCCAGGGCGCACGCCGCCTCCGTCGATACGGTGCGGTAACCGCGTATGGCTCTAACCGCCAATATCCTCTGAGGGCGCCAGAGGCGAGCCCTATTCTGGGCGGTCAGAGCCGCCGCCCACACCGGTGCACCATACAGCGCCATTGACCGAACAACCCCCGTGTATAGCCGTCTCGTCGCGACGCTGGCTCCACCCAAATTGGGCAAAAGTCGCCCAAGAGCAGAAGCGGCGCCGACCAGCTTTGGAGTAAGCTGTCGGAAGTGCTCGTCGAAGAGCCACCTGCCGTCAAGGATCAGGCCCAGATACTTCATCTGGGCCTTAATCGGTACGAGGACCGAATTGACCACGATAGAGGCACCGGGAGGTGGACCACGACGGGGCCCATGAAACAAAAGGGCTTCCGTCTTATCTAGGGCCACCCGTAAACCCAGCGCCTCAATGCGCCCGACCACCAAAGAGACTCCCACGGTGGCCAGGCGCGCCGCCTCTTGAAAGTTCGCCCCCCGGGCTGTGACCAATGTGTCATCGGCGTAACAAATTACGCCCAGCCCGGGGGGAAGACGACCTCGAAGGGCCCAGTCGTATCCCATATTCCACAGGAGTGGTCCGAGGACGGACCCCTGTGGAACACCGCACGACATGGGCCGCCGCCTCAGAATACCACCTCGGTCCTCGTACACGACGGTACGCTCCTCAAGATAGTCTGCCACAAGCCGCCTCAGGTACTCGGGCACCCCGTGGTAGTGGAGTGCTTCCCTGATGCAGCTAAATGGTAGACACCGCTTTAACCACTTTTTTTTTTTTTTTTTTTTTAACGTGTGGAAACCCCCTCGGGCCGTCACCCCACCGGGGTTTACGGCGGGGCGGTGTATCGGAATCGGACCGACTAAAACCACACGGTGTGCCACTCTGCGCCTGACATAGGAGGGACCGGGAACAGCTGTTATTACGACATCCAGATCCCTCCCAGCGCCTGCCCGCTAATGCAGGCACCATCTATGGGTAAACTCTCTATTTTAGGCGACGTACGGCACACGCGGACGTCGCCTCCTCGCGGCTGGCCATTGTAGCGGATGGAGGGGAAAACCCGTCCCGTCCACCCGCGGCCACACTCAAGGCGGCATGAGGCGCTGGTATGCGCGCCTCCGCCGCCCGGCTCGCCGGCGGCGAATTGGGTCCGAGTGGATATTGTCCTCCCGGGCCTTCTCCGCCGCCTCCTTCCGCGAAATTACGTCTTCGCAGAAGGTTGCGACCGCGGTAAAACAACTGTCGCTACCGACCATGGAGCGTATTACGGCCGGTAGCGAGAGATCTCCTCCAATAACTGCAGTGAGGACCCCACGCTGCGCCGCCCAGGCGGAACAAACCGCCAGCGTGTGCTGAGCCGAGTCCTCACTGCAGTCGCAGTGGTGACAGGCGGGACTCAATTCCCTCCTGGCGACCGAGTGCAGATACTTCCCGAAGCAACCGTGCCCGGAAAGAATCTGCGTCAGTCGGAAGGAAAGGGTCCCGTGCTGCCGCCCTGCCCACTCGGCGATGACCGGCTGGAGAGCCTCCACGGCAGCAAAGCCAGCACGTGGAGCCTCCAGCCGGGACGACCAACGAGCCATCGTGGCTCGACGAGCGGCCTCTCGCCACTCGCGTATCTCTTCGGGCGGGGGCCGAATGCCGTTACCCACCCGAAAGTCTGCCGTTCGCCGATAAACTTCAGCGAGCACCTCCGCCTCCAAATCCCACGGGGGAGTTCCGGCCAACGCGCACGCCGCCTCCGTCGATACGGTGCGGTAACCGCGTATGGCTCTAACCGCCAATATCCTCTGAGGGCGCCAGAGGCGAGCCCTATTCTGGGCGGTTAGAGCCGCCGCCCACACCGGTGCACCATACAGTGCCATTGACCGAACAACCCCCGTGTATAGCCGTCTCGTCGCGACGCTGGCTCCACCCAAATTGGGCAAAAGTCGCCCAAGGGCAGAAGCAGCGCCGACCAGCTTTGGAGTAAGCTGTCGGAAGTGCTCGTCGAAGAGCCACCTGCCGTCGATGATCAGGCCCAGATACTTTATCTGGGCCTTAATCGGTACGAGGACCGAATTGACTACGATAGAGGCACCGGGGGGTGGACCACGACGGGGCCCATGAAACAAAAGGGCTTCCGTCTTATCTAGGGCCACCCGTAAACCCAGCGCCTCAATGCGCCCGACCACCAAAGAGACTCCCACGGTGGCCAGGCGCGCCGCCTCCTGAAAGTTCGCCCCCCGCGCCGTGACCAATGTGTCATCGGCGTAACAAATTACGCCCAGCCCGGGGGGAAGACGACCTCGAAGGGCCCAGTCGTATCCCATATTCCACAGGAGTGGTCCGAGGACGGACCCCTGTGGAACACCGCACGACATGGGCCGCCGCCTCAGAATACCATCTCGGTCCTCGTACACGACGGTACGCTCCTCAAGATAGTCTGCCACAAGTCGCCTCAGGTACTCTGGCACCCCGTGGTAGTGGAGTGCTTCCCTGATGCAACTAAATGGCAGACTATTAAATGCGTTGGCGATGTCCAACGACACCGCCAACAGCACGCCGCCACAGCTCACTGCCTCTTCGGTAACGGCCCTCAGGCGCAGCACAGCATCGACCGTCGAACGCCCCGCCCGAAAACCAAATTGGGCGTCCGACAGATCGGGGCCCACCTCGCAGAGGTGCCGGACGATGCGGGCAGAGAGTATCCTCTCAAACAGTTTACCCGCCTCGTCCAGCAGCACAATGGGCCTATAGGCCGCCACCGAATCGGCAGGCCGTCCCGGCTTCCTTAATAGGACCAGCTTCCCGCTTTTCCAGCACTCAGGGAAGCGTCCGGACGACAAGCTAGCGTCCAAGATCTCCCTGAGGCGGTCCGACATGTGTTCGAGGGCACGGGCCAGCACACGGGCAGGTATCCCGTCTGGCCCAGGGGCGGTGTTCTTAGAGCGAATCCGTAGAACGACCGCCCCTATCTCCGATTCCCTGACGGGCGGAACATTATCCTCGTTCCGTCCCCCGTCGTCTTCGACCATGAAGGCCATCGACGGGGGTGTGTGCTCCGCCCGCTGCGGGAAAAGACCCTCGACCACTTCCCGCAGGAAGCTGGGCTGGAGTGTCTCTGTAAGGGGGGGGCCCGACGTGCGGAGCTTTTGTCGCACCGCACGATAAGGGCGACCCCAGGGGTCACGATCGAGACCCTCCAGCATCTCCTTCCTCTTCACTTCTTTGGCGCGGCTAATGGCCAGCTTCAGAGTTTTCCGCGCCTCTCGGTACTCCTCATGAAGCTGGTCCTCCTCGCCTTCTTCGCGGTGTCGCCGCCGACTACGGGTGTAGGACCTCCGGGCACGAGTACAGGCTGCGCGGAGGTCCGCCAACTCCTGGGACCACCAGTAAACCTCCTTCCGTGGAGGCCGACAACCTCGAATGCGGGGCATGGCCGCATCACAGATCTGCGTAATCGCATCGCGGAAACGACCAGCCCCCATGTCGACCTCCTCGGCCGGAGCCTGCGGAGACAGCCAAGAGTGAATAATGGCTGCCTCCTCTAGTAGGTCCCTATTCAGTTTGGCTACAGCCCACCGCGGCAAGCGAGAAGAACGCCGCGCCGCGTGACCCCTACTGGGGTCCTGGGTCCGGGAGAGCTCGAATCGAATGTAGAGGTGATCCGAGAGCGTCTCAACCTCTTCCAGGACACACCAATTCCTTACTCGTGCGGCGAGGGCAGGGGTAGCGAACGAAAGGTCCACTATCGACCCTCCCTGCTGTCGCACGCACGTGTTGGTGGAGCCCCTGTTCAGTAAACAGAGGCCCACCGAGGCCGCCCACTCCTCTACGGCCTCGCCCCTGGCGTCCGTCCTGGGGGAACCCCACGCAATGGACTTTGCGTTGAAGTCCCCCAGCACTACGACGTGCCCAGACGTTAGACGCCGCATCGAGGTTTCCAAGTTGTTAAGGAAAACCTCGAAGTCGTTCAAACTCCGGTTGGGGGAGAAGTATACACCATATACAGTGATCCCCCCACTCGGCAGCAACATATCCAGTGCCCTTGTCTCTTAGCGACAAGGGCGGGGAATGAGCCGCCGTAGAGCCGACGACTGCCACGGAACCGTCCCGGTCACCCAACCAGTTTGGACGGGGAGGAACATAATAGGGCTCCGCGGCTACGGCAATAGCGATCGACCACTGTGCCATAGTTTGCAGGAAAAGGTCCTGCGCCGCAGCACAGTGGTTCAGGTTCGTCTGGACCAGGAGGCTGGAGACTTGGTCCATTACTGGACTGTCTCTACAGCCTCCTCCATGGACCGCTTTAACCACTACTCCAACCATACAATCAATAAAGAGATTTTGTGCTCTTTATCCTTTTAGAGACTATGAAGTGAGTCATTCCTTTCCGTTAAATTTCAGAATTGTAAGTCAATAGAAAATACTTTTTTGTAAATATATACGTATGTATGTATATACGAATGATAATCGAACCCACGACCTTCGTCATAGCAGTCCGTTACACAAACGAATGGTATACCATTCGGCCGTCACTTGCTTTAAATTTTTTATTTGATATCAATTTATTTGAGAAAGAAAGAAAGTATTAATTCTGGTGTACTCAAACACTCAAGCATACAAATATAACATACTTATTTAATATAGAAAATTAAAAAAATATTTAGCTTATGTCCGTGTGGTGAGGGATTAAGAATACATAGTGTTACCACCCCTATTCATCCCGTGGGTGTCGTAAAAGGCGACTAAGGGTCCAAGTATACAAGACAACATCATTACAAAGAGAAGGAAAACTTGAAACGAACCTTATTCCAATCCGTCTGGCCAGCGTGGTATAGTAGGCCAAAACCTGCTTGTTAAGGAGAGGCCTATGTCCAGCAGTGGACTGTAAAAGGCTGTTGATTTATCTTAATTTGTACGTGAAACAAATAAGGACACTAACCCACCATTTGAGCTCACGTAGTTAATAGACACACTTGAATAGATTCAGTCTTAACGATCGCACTTAGCTTGAAACTACGTCATACAAGAAGTTAATATTCAGTTATTTGACAATGGTCTGATGTCATAGCCATGACCTCACCGACTGGGTGGCAACAGACAGACAGTTGCTGAAGGTTAGACGGACAATGACCGCACATTAATGTGCTATATTAACTAATATTTATTCTAATGCTAATGTGAGTGTGTTTGTAACACATTACATCTTAAATGCTCAACAGATAATCGTGAGAATTTAGATAGGTACACTTTTTCAAAGTATGGAATGCAAGATTTTTCCATAACAAAAAGTCATTATAAATTTTATTTTTTTAATACATGTGACACACTGACTGACGCAAACTCTCCATTAGACTAAAATCACTTTTAGGTGCAACAAAGGCAGTTGTTGTTTTGTTAAGAGTCACGAGTGTAAGAGTGTCATCACCTTTTGAGTTTCCTTTTGATACCTTGGTTTAAACAGCCGATTAAACTCGCTCGTTGAACAACAACGCTGCCTGACGTCGGATTTCTGTAAGGCCGTGGCGTCACTGCGGTACAGCTGGCATATATTTGCCTAAATACAACTCTTCCACATTATTTACGGTTGTCTGTTCACTAAAATCGTCGTCGTAAGATCGTTTTCCTCTCGAGCTAGGCGCAATTCGTTGCTTTGTGAACATTCAAGAGGCCTTCCACCTGACGCAGTCCTTTCTGGGTACGCCAGCTTAGGAAAATATCAGTACTCGGTTGCTCGGAGGGAATTGAGGCCCATCTGTTACCACTACAATTGCAATGAGGACTCGATTCAGCATACGCTAGCAGTTTATACGGCTGGGCAGCGCTGCGTTGGGCCCTCACTGTAGTTATTAGAGGACATCTCTCGCTACCGGTCGTCATACGCTCCATAGCCGGTAGCGACAGCTGTTTTGCCGCGGTTACAAACAACTGTGAAGATCTCATTAGAAGGAGGCGAAGGAGAAAACCCGGGAGGACGATCTCCACTCGGACCCAATTCGCCGCTAGCGAACTGGATGGCAGAGGCGCGCTTACCAGCGCCTCATGCTGCCTTGAGTGTGATATGTATTAGGGTATCACACTCAAGGCTGATTTTTATTTTGTCTGATATGAATAAGGATCAACATTCTGTAATGAGTACGAACTCTTGGATGTAGTTTATGTATGGAAGAAAAGACTTGGTTAAGCAATCACTGGGCACGCCGATATTGTGATGATAAAACACGTTATAGAGAAAAGGCTCGGGACGGAACAAGGGACGCTCTCATAGCGGCTGACACAGATGATCACCAGGAAATATATTTCTACACGCAAAAAGAAGTGCACAGTGCACGGAAGAAGTAAATTTTTATGTATTAGTTTTTTATATCATTAGTTATGTCGAATAGTGTACTGGTATGTAAATGAGCTAAGTAACGCATTGTCATATTTTTCATTTTTTCCTGATTTGATGGGTTACAGCACGCCATTTATATATGTACATTATTTATGATGGACGTAACATCTAAATCTTTGGTTTCTGAGTAAAAACAATAATGAATTACTTAGTTCCACGGTATGTACTGGAGTCACAGGATATTAATATAAAGAAACTCTATAAAGTAAATCACATTAAACCCCGACAGATTTGGTTACAGGTTGTATACAAAAGATATCGCATGAATTGTATTTGAATCCATGTAACGCAATCCTCTCATAGCGGGAGAGGCTGGTGATTACCTGGAAATATATTTCTGCTCAGAAGAAAGGTGTAATTTCTTTATAATACGTGTATTTAGAAACATACCATACGATACGATATAATATGTTATATGACTAATTAAACGTGATTATTAAACTCTCCTTCCAATAATTCGGCCCTCAGTATATTGTGTAAATGTATGCAGAAATAGCCGTGTGGTGACGGATTAAAAATACAATTGGGTATTTGCATGAAAATGATTTTTCAAATAAAGTTAAGTTAAGTTTAATAAATTCTTTGATACACATAAAATACCTACGTAAGATTAAAATTTAATTTTTACAAATAATTTTTAAATAAATAAATAAATAAAAGTGGTCAAATATGATGTAAAAATCACGTGATGTGAAACGTGATGTGATTGGTCTGACGTCATTGTGCATATTATTGGCGCGTCATTTGAATGCATGATAAACGACGAATGATAAATTATTGAAAAAAATTTTAAGTTGGTTTTTATTTAAAGTGAGTTTAATTATATTTTATCATTAAGATTAAAATTTACTGAAAGTAGCGTAAATAACAAATCACAAATTTAAATGGAATATGCACAATCACGTCACATACGCAAGAGGGAGCTACCTATACGTTTAAATTTTAACAATTTTTTTATTGTTAAATAGTTTAAATGTTTATAAATAAAAAAAAAATTTTTTTTTCAAAAATTTTAAAAAATTTTTAAAAATAATAAGACATAACTATTTAATGGATTGGAAAATCATGCAAATACCCAATTACTATTTCTATTCACCCCATGGGTGTCGTAAGAGGTGACTAAGGGAGCAAAGTACACAAGACAACATTACTGGAAAGAGAAGAAAAACTTGAAACAAAGCCTGTACCAACCCGTTCGGTATATGGTAGTAGGTCGGAGCCTACTTTCTTAGGAAAGGCCTATGTCCAGCAATGGACTGTCAAGACCTGATGATGATAATTCAGAAATATATAGGTATTTGAAAATGTATGTGCCCGGTTGAAGACTTGCTCGCTATTAGATAAGTGGAACTAAAATGAAATCACAGAAGCCAAAATATAGGCCTGTAGAACTTTTTTTCTTTATTTGTTTATTATTCCTACAATTTCATGCTATGAAAACTTTTCTTTCATATCTTTTAGAAAACAGCGATGTTAAGTTTCATTCTTAATTTTCACTTCAAATAATGTAAACAAAGAATGAGAAGTTGCTTTGACTCTACTTTGTAATAATATGTACATTATTTATATCTTAATGTGGTTTCAAATTTTGATTTTGTTTATATTTTCACTTTAAACTACTCAATAGCAATTAATTAAATCACATTATTTAATAATCAACAAAAACAAATAACGAAAACGGAACTGTGGCTGTACCTTGACCATAGACTGCGAAGTAACAAAGATGACAGTTGTCTTAAATTGTGTTTGTCATTTGTAAGATTGCTCGAACGCAACCTGATAACGAATAGTTACGAAGAATATTCGATTGTGAAGCGATGTGAGTATTTTTTATATTACTTTGTGATAGTAAACATAAAACGTAGACCAGTAAACAGAAACTATTGTCTGTGTAATATAATTTATTTATAACTCAGTCGTGGATTTTTTTATATTTGCGTCTTTATAAAAAAATAACAGTGTAATGTTTAAGTACTATTACCGAAATATATTTAACTTTTAGGGAGGATAATACTAATCCAAGTGAATGGGTACCCGCGGAAACCGTAGATTCTTGTAACAGCTACGAACGCCACACAATGCTGTATGAGGGAAACCTCAAAGAATTGCTACGCGCTGCGAATGGGTGTATAGTAATAACAGAACCTGTAGCCAAGAGGCAAAAAGTCGCCGCCACACAGTCGCCAACAGCCAAAGGAAAAGGCATTGGCAAAAAGACTAAAATTAAATCAAATTGAAAACATTGACAAGTGAGATTGGCGAAAATTGATTATGAATGTCGATTGATTGATTAATTATTGATTGACGATAACTTAATAAAGAAAAGGAGACTGGTTGGTTCGTTTGGTTCCAGGTAAGGTAAGGTCTGATTATATGCATACCAGAATAATATGTTAAAGGAATATATGAAAAATTTGCATGTATGGGGGTAGCTTATTGCTAAATCTAGCATGTCTAATAGGTCTATCTCTATGTAGGTAATATCTAGGTCATAAACTTTGCCATCTGCAAAAAAATCAAGTGTGTAACTGAGACTAAGGCTTCATATTAACTGTAAGTACTGTAAATAATATCTATAACTACTAATATGCTTAACAAGAACATAAAATACCTACACTCTTTATGATACTAACAGTTTAAGTTTTACATATACATATAACTATGGTTAGTTAAGCAACTAATATATTGCTCTATGCATCCTTACTAACTGCTTTCAAAATTTGCATTCTAGCTATCACCGATCCCAGTACCAGGAGCAAATGGTATGACAAAAGTATACACTGACAAGAATAATTGTAATGTTTATTTTTATAAATAACTTTTTAGTATTAAAGTATAATTCTTTTTTTTACATAATATAATTAATTATTAACTTTGTTGTTTTATTAATCCCTGTTATTAAAATTCTCATTAATTATGTTGTATAAGTGAACTCTCCCTCAACAAAACATGTCTCTCTAATTCAATTTACTGTGTTTATGTACCATTCTCACCAGCATAGAAAAATAATTTCATCTAGTGTGTTCCTGTTGACTTAAGTCTTAACATTTTAGCACTATGTATCAAGTTTATTATAATAAAATGACCTGCCTGGGTCTATTTTTCCTGACGAGTTAAACTCTGGAGCCTTTAAGAGTAGAGTGAACAGGTTTCTTTTGGATGGGTAGGTAAAACCTTCGTCTTAATCTACACTTTCCATCAGGTGAGATAGAGGACATAGGCCTATTCCGCTACCACTGAACAAAAAAAATTAAGTACATGGTACTTAGTTTGATCAATTATTTTAGTTATACCCCTATAAATTAAGCCCCTATAATAAATACCTAATACTTATGTACAGATTATAAATAATCTATTTATTATAAATAATTGTTTAAAATATACTTTCTCACTTTGGGCAGAAATAATTTTTAACTAGGCAATACAAATAAATGTCATAGTTTAAAAATACATTATCATTTGTTATAAGCTCACACACTTTGTTTAAAGAAATCTCTTCAACTTCTCTTTTTTTTAAGTACCTCATAGTACCTAGATACATAGTATTCACAAATATATTTATTGTAAGATTGCCTCTTGTTAGAATTCAAACAGCGGGCTATTAATAGTTGCTGATGATTTTCTTTCTTAATCTGCCAAAGTGATTCTACTCTCCCTGAATAGAATCCAAGAGTGGTGGTCACCATACTCATTGCGAATGCGCATAAAACAGCATGATGACCCACAATATAGCAGCCTAGTGAAATGCTTTTTCACGCCCCACTAAAGCAGCCGGGATTATAGTCGGAGGGAAACACGCGCGCTGGTAGTGAGTTCTAGATTTTGACCGAGTCCGACGAGAAAGAAGAGCTCAACCATTTAGTTCGCAAAAGGTATATCTACGATTCTAAAATGATGACTTCCAAAGCCAGCACTTGTTGTCCTATGAGGAAGGGAGAAGGTGGGACTAGTATGAATGATGAATCAGAATTACATTGCTTATTATTTTTTTCATAGCAATATTATATCTCAGGTATGTTTCGTCGAAATAGAGAACCACCGAACAAGTACATTAAGAGGGAGAGCTCTGTCGGAGTATATTAGTCAAATATATCACGCCCTCCTAGTGTATGTTTCGTAGTTATGTCCAAAGCAATATCGTTTGACACGCGGATGCTGTTGACAGTGGCAAAATATTTTACTGAAAATCGAAAGTGAAATGAGCTACTTTTATTCACCTTATTGTAAATTTAAGGCTTTAGTACCATAGACCACATTCATACGCTGCGACAGGTTATACAGAAGTCCGAAGAGTATAACCTTCCACTATACTTGGTGTTTGTGTACTATGAGAACGCTTTTGATTCGATCGAAACTTGCGCTGTACTAGTCTCTCCAGCGGTGCCAAATTGACTATCGGTAGATCGAAACATTAAAGTGTTTATATGAAAACACCAGTATGTCAGTCCGTTTACAAAATCAGAGCTCGAAACCTATCAAACTGCGCAAGGTGTAAGACAGGGAATTTAATATCTCGGAAACTGTTCACCGCAGAACTGGAAGCCGTCTTCAAGCTTCTAGACTGAAATGGACTTGACATTAACATCAATGGCGAGTATATCACCCACCTTCGATTTGCTGATAATATAGTTGTCATGAATGAAACTGTGGCAGATCTTAGCACAATACTTAATGACCTCAGTAGCGCCTCTAAACGAGTGAGTTTACAAATGAACATGGATAAGACAGAAATTTTTATGAATGCCCATGTCTCACCCACTCCAGTGAAAATTGGAGAATCTACCCTCGAAGTGGTTGACGACTACGTGTATCTAGGACAAACTATCCAGTTAGGTAGATCCAGCTTCAAAGATCCAACTTCTCCAAAAAAGAGGTCAATCGCCGAATCCAGCTAGGTTTGGCAGCGTTCGGGAAGATACGTAACGTTTCCTAGTCACAATTACTGCAGTGTCTCAAGACAAAAGTCTATGACCAGTGTGTGTTGCCAGTGATGACTTACGGCACAGAGACGTGGTCGCTCACTATGGACTTGATAAGAAAACTCAAAGAGCTCGGAGTTTCTTTGCGTGATAGAATCAGGAATGAGGAGATCCGCAGACGAACCAAGGTCTCCGATATTGCCAGTAAAATTCCTAAACTTAAGTGGCTGTGGGCGGGGCACACTACACGCAGAAACGATGTCCTATGGGGCTATAAAGTTCTGGAGTGGCGACCGCGTACTGGGAAACGCAGCGTTGGTGGGCAACCTACAAGGTAGTCCGACTACCTGGTGAGGGTCGCAGGTAGCTGCTGGATGCGGGCGGCACGGGACCAGCCGTTGTGGAGAACCTTGGGGGAGGTCTATGTCTAGCAGTGGACGTCTTTTGGCTGAGATGATAATGATGATGATTGTAAATTTCGTTGTCAACGTAAATATAATATATTCATACACCCCTGTCTGAATAGACGTAACTGTAGCGTTTTGTATTATTTTTTAAAACTAAGTATCTACTATAATTTTACAACAAATGTAATTATATGTTTGCCTCGTCAAAAATGGTAAACGAGGGAAAACGATAATTTTAGCAACCTCTGAAACACGAATATGTCAACAATGTGTCACTAGCCGTTTTCATTTCTGTTCCACGAACGTAAATATAAATTATATTATGTAATCTTTTTTTTCTGGAAGGAAGATACTCTATAGTCTTTGGACACAGATACAGACCCTTGCCAGTAACACGAGCAACGCATAAAATGCAAATACAGGTCTTTTATTTGACGAAAATATGCATATTTTTGAAAACAACGTTGCATACCATGGCGTCTCTTTCGCAAGGCGGTACAAATATCCCATACATGCCTACCAATGCCCCTTTAACACAATCAGTAGGTTTTAACATTAACGATCTTTAACTGTAGGAAATTTGCGATAATTGAGAAACATTTTTTTTTTGTATACATACAAATAGAAAGGTTATCAGAATAGTGGATCAAAGTTCAAGTACTTTTAAATAAAATAAACTTTACTATAGTTAAAATTGAAATATGACGTTCAATCATTTATAATTATTTATGTAAATGAGAATAAATGTCAAAAAGAAAATCTAATAAACATCGAAAATGTGCAGGTGGGTTAAGAACTTTCCAAATTACGTGGGATAATACCACGGAAGATCCAATAAGAGATCAGTAGGGTATTCTTCGTTGCTTTAAACCGACTCGGTTTAGTTACCGAAGCTGAAACCCAATCTGATTCACAAGGCGACTCAAAGTGTTGGAAAGCACTTGTGATTCTTGATTTCTATGGTTGAAGGTCTCTGATTAACAGATAATCTGTCTACTCGCTTGCCGCATATGCTATTTAAAAAAAGCTTTCTAGATCCTAGATTCGAAGATAACAATTGTGGCCAATGCAACCTACTTGAAACGTCAGTATATAATAGTCATTATCGTAATCATGTTATTTACCGTCATAAAGTCAACTCTGAATAATTCGAGAACAGCCATGATTACTATTTCAATAAATTATTCAACGACCGTGTAATATTATGTCGTCATGACTTCACAAAAGATAGAATCTGTAAGCAAAGAAGTATCAGTTGTAGGAAACGATGGACTTCTCCTCCGCTTTCTTTTTTCCACTCTAAGGCCTCATTTACGGAGACGCGGCGCGTCGCGCGTCGCGTGTGGCGTGGCGTCTCGCGGCGCGTCGGACGTTTTTATTGTTTACGTAGCGGCGGCGCGTGAAGCGGCACGTATCATCGCACGCGTAAACACAAACTTATAGCAATATACGATGTTGTTTATAGAGACGCGAGGCGGGAAGAGTGGCGCGGCCCGCCGCTGCGCCCGCGTCGTATTCTCAAGCGTGTAGCGAAGCACGCGGCGGGCATCGCTGCGGCGCACGCGGGGTTCTCAGTTTACCGACTTAGTTTTAGGTTAGTTTTAGGTTCCGTGTATAACCATGAAATACATCATAACCTCTTTCTCTTATTGACTTATAAAGAGTTGCATATTCCCCAAACTTCTCATGTTCCGCTGCTGTAAACACTGGGCCACTCCTTATATTAAATAACTCACTTTTTAAGATACAATTTTCTTCTAAAAAAAAATCGATCATATCATACTCCATTGCGATGGTAACTACGTCTGTGTTGTACGATTACCAAATGAGACTGGCAGAAGGTTCCGCCACAGGCATCGCTTCATCGAGAATCGCCGCAGCGTGCGCCGCCGCGATAAACGCCGCGTGAGACGTGACGATGCCATCCGCGGGCTCGGCCGTAAAACACGCTCCATTTCAAGCAAACGCGTGTAAAATCGCTTCACCGTAAACGCACTCATCCAACGCCCTACATTTGAATTTAGTGCGGACCGCGCAGCCTATCGCGACGCGCGACGCGCCGCGTCTCCGTAAATGAGGCCTAAAATATCGACTGAATCTACTAGTTCTTCGTTAGATGTCGCTGTAGATCGCTCAATAAATGTAAATTTTCTTTTGAAGTGGATGAGGCAGCAATAAAGAACACTTAACGTACAGTTTTTTTCATTGTAATTTGAATAGTAATCTGTACTACCGTGTTCAGTGGACAAAAAATAATTAATTATCTTTGCACAATGTTTAGCATTATTGCTAAGCGTTGTGCAAATCAAATATCTACTGTATGTAACCAGTACCCTGCCCGATAACCATGGACCACAGAAAATATAGTTGCATGTATGGCAGTCCGTTTCTCATTGCGTTAAAATAATTTTTTCGTCGTCTGAGTATCTTATCCCTAACCAATTACTATTTAGAAAAACCCCAAACGTCTAACACTGACCGGAAATAGTTTCAATTCCATAAAACGTGTAGTGGTAAATTTCTAGTCTTATTTTGTTAACCAAAAACCGCAATATAAATAATGTTATTTTAAGCTGTCGTGTGGAACGCTACAAGTATTCCGAGAAATGGATTTCCCATAAAATTATCATACGCCACAATTGTTTGTTGCGTAATTCTTGAAATATTCTAATAACGGGAAGGGGATTCTGCGTGTAATGACAACACACAGTGACGTATGTATAACATAAACCAACGTCAGTTTGACTTCTTAATTTGTTGTTCTCGCGTAGTTCTGTTGTACGAACGGGTGCAAGCAAATACGCCAATGATGTAGGTATGTTCCTTCTTACAATGTTTTTTCAGGCTAATATTATTGTCACGATGGCGCAACTGAATAAGTAAACATTCCTAACACAATGTCCAGGCTACATCGCTGTATTTTGCTAAAGGAAATACGTAATAGAAGTTCTGTGGCATTTGATATGTGTAGTTAATTTAAACGCAGCTATTGTTAAATTCAATCGGTTGTGGACTAAATAGTGCGAGAACCATGCTTCGGCATATAATTCTGGACCGTCTCGAGCGTAGTATCGGACCACGGTATTATAGAAAATCTTTGTTAAACAATTCTTTTCTTTACTTTTATTGAGTGAAAGAAGTAACTGCAGACTAACCAAATCTCCTCACTCTTAACTTCCCACCAATATTGAACTAGCAACTCACGAAACACGTAAATTATCGTTCTTTGAATCATCAAGTTTTGAGATCCGGTAACCTTAAGCACTCGATCAAAAGACCAAAGAAAAATTTGTTTAACAACTGTTTTCTATCTGTGAGGCTGTGGTATCGTTTCGATCGAGCTTCGATTCGGCTTATGGCAAAACACTCCTATGAGTACAATTTAGTTTAATCCTATAAATTTTGAATTCTATATATCGCACTGTCTACATTCACAAGGAGTTTTGGCGACCATCTCTCTTCAATTCTATTCATACTTTCCGTTAGGCAGAGTAAAGTCCCTTTGGGAACTTCTAAAATAAAAAAAACACTGTTAAAAATTATTCTCTGTTGCATGAAGTTTAAAGAGTAGAGCCCTTTAGGCTTTTAAAGGGCTTTATCCTTTAGACTTTATGCAACAGAGAATGACTTATATCATCTATTGCATGGACATTTCAGATCAGCTTAACCCCTCTGATGTTGCATAGAGTTGTAGACTACACTCTGCATTCTCGTAACATTTGGGAGAGTGCTCTGAGTAAACTTTCGTCCTCGTACAACGTCACAAAACTTCCATTCCCATCACTGGATAATACTTTCCACTGCTGTGCATTATTTAAGGAACTTTTTCCTTCGTGAAACGAATCTACGAAATTAATTGCTACCTTGAATTTTTCCTATACGATCTTCAGACGTTACTTTCTCCTCGAAGGTCGTCCACACACATAAAAGACAAGTGAAACTCAGACCCATGAGCGGCGGTAGTTACTTATCGTCAGATTAGCTCTACCTATACCTATCATTAAAAAACTTGTTTCCAAGAAACAAAACTTGAAACTCATCTAATTTATATCCTAAAATTATCCATTTATAAAACATGATTATATCTTTTGTCTCGCAAAACTGTATTTAATCAGGTTTGTACAGTTTTAAAACGCATAATTTACGTAAATCGTAAAGCACCAAAATTACAAAAAAAAAGTGTACGCCAGAATCCCCCAATACAGCAGTATGACAGGGAAATTCCTGAGAAATTCCTAACTCAGAAACAATATCTCAATGATTTCTCTATCGCAATCTTTGTCTTTATAGTGCAAGAATACTGACGCATATCGGTGAAACGGGGGTCAAATGACGTACTGATGACGCGATATACACAAGAACAGCGATTAAATATTGTAGTGCTATTTATTTGAACACGTACACTAGGGTGTCCCTTAAATTTCAAGTTCGATATTTTTTTACGCATACCTTCTTAAAAGTTTCGTAATAACCCTATATTGTCTAGAAAAAAATATTAGTTCGATATATAAACGATAACCCGTGCCGACTTGCTATTTAAACTTGTCGATACAAGTTGCTTAAGTACTGCCCAGTGACCTGTTACGACATGTTTTATTTGCCATTTCGTACGTGATTTTTGAGACTATTAGTGCTTCATTGTTTAGTGCGTAAACATGTCGGTGGAATTACGGAGTGATAAACAAAATATTTTTCTTATAGGATTGACTAGCTATCAAATAAATGGTGCAAAATTACCATCTAATCGACAAGTTCTCTCAGTCCTATTTTACAATATTCGTGAGGTTAAATTGACTGTTAGTGAAAGTGCAAATCTTGTGATTAGGGAGTGCATCATATATTGGGAAAAAGCAAGAATTCCAACAAGGGCTTTTCCTAACTGCGTGAAGAAACTTATTGATTTATATCATGTTTGGAGAGAGTTGCAAAAAAATTGTAAGAAAACTCAGATTACGTTTAAGAGTCGTGAGAACAATTTTATAATTAATCTTGATAATTTGTTTGATATTGCACATGCTGATGCTTTTGAGAGAATGAAAATAGAGGAAGATAAATTATTTTTAATGAAACAGAGAGAGCCAGGTCGACCGGGATGCTTAGGTGGTGTAGATAAAAAATTGGCGGAAAAAGAACAAAGATCTAGACAACGACGATTGGAAGAAGAGGAAAGGATTGTAAGACAAAGAGAATCACTAGCTGTTGCATCTACTTCCACCACAAATAACTTAGACAGTGTAGAAGATTCAGACGAAGAACAGATCTTGAATTCTGAACTCAGCTTGCCGGACGTTCCCTGCCATGAACAAAGTTCAAAAAGAGGTAGAAAGAATCTTATAACACCTAAACTAGTTGCAGCTTTAGATCGATGCCAGTTAAGCATTAGAGATACCGTTTACATTCTTAATGCGGTGGTAGAAGCGCTTGGTCTGAGCAGCGATGATTTCTGTATTAACAAATCCTCGATTCAGCGAATTCGTACTGAAACTAGAAAATCAAGGGCAGAAGCAATAAAATCTAACTTCCAAAACAATGTACCCGACATAGTCACAGTCCATTGGGATGGAAAACAATTACCGGGGTTGGATGTACGGAGTTCAAAAGAAGAACGCTTGCCAGTTATAGCTTCATTTGACGATAGAGAGCAGCTTCTTGCAGTGCCGAAACTAGAAAGTTCTTCTGGAAAACATCAAGCGAAGGCTGTATCAGCAGCTCTCTTTGACTGGAACCTTTATGATAAAGTGCAAATAATGTGCTGCGACACAACAGCTTCCAATATGGGCCGTTTCAATGAAGCTTGTGCTATTTTGGAGCAAACTTTAGGAAGAGAATTGTTGCTTTTCGCCTGTCGTCATCATGTTTATGAATTGGTCCTAAAAGCTGTCTTTGAAACCAAGATTAAGCAAATTACTAGTAGCCTAGATATTCCGATGTTCAAAAAGTTCCAAGAAAATTGGAAAAACATTGATGGTACTAAAATTGAACCATCTCTTAATTTCATAAAAGCACGGGTTGCCGAGACAGACATTCAAGCGTTGTTACTATTTTATAAGGCAGAATTAGATAAAGGTTTTGTAAGAGATGATTACCGCGAATTGGTCGAACTGTGCGTAATATGTTTAGGAGGAGACACAGAGGAAAAATTAAAACTAAGGCCCCCCGGAGCTATACATCAGGCACGCTGGATGGGGAGAGCGATCTATTCTTTAAAAATATGTTTACTTCAGTCACAATGCAGAGTAACTGCGAAGGACAAAAAGGCTCTACAAGATGTTTGCTTATTTCTCGTAATATTGTATGTTAAACCTTGGCTCGAATGTACAGTGGCGACCAAAGCACCTAATCAAGATTTGTGCTTCTTGAAGATGTTAAAAGAGTATGAAAAAGTTGACGCAACAATTTCTAAAGCTTCTATAAGCAAGTTCAGCCATCACTTGTGGTATTTATGTGAAGAGACAGTCATTCTATCACTATTTGATGATGAAGTTGACAACCAAACTAAGAAGATGATTGCCAACTTCAACAGGGACAAAATCTCGGATTTTAGCAAACGCTATGACCCGTCGAAGGAAGAACTGACTCAAAAGTTGTTTGGTAAGTTAAATTGACTTTTTGTTGGATTTCAATTTCAATGTCCAATACTTATTTATTTTCAAAATTGTTGTTGATTTTTATTTGTTATTTAACTTATTTTTCTTTTTTTTTAGACAAAGCACTGGATGATTTCGTATCGGAAAAGAGCAAACAATTTTTATCACGACTGCAGATCGACGACAGTTTTCTAAAGGAAGATGTATCTTCTTGGAATAACAATGCTGCTTTTCTGGAGGCTAAAAGAAGAATAAGTTATTTGAGAGTTGTAAATGATACTGCTGAAAGGGCTGTTAAATTAATGCAAGATTTTAATGGACTTATCACGGCTGAAGAAGAACAAAAACAGTTCTTGCTGCGCTGTGTCCAGGAACATCTAAAATTGTATCCAGACTGTAAAAAAACTACTCTAAAAAGAAGTTACCCTGAATGATTCTTATTTCTTTATGTTTTTAATTAAAGATTAATGTTCATCTAATTTATTATTTAATTTTATTCACTTAATTCATTGCATTTATAGTGAAATTATAGCAGACTGAAATTTTAGGACAAAACACGTTTTTTACTAAACTTTGAAGCTCGGTCGGCACTGGTTGCAATTATGCTAGATTGATAAAATTTTATATTTAAGTATCTTATAGCATTAGTAAAAATTATAGATGGTATGCATTTCGAAATTCGAAAAAAAAATTTTTTTTGTCGTATAAGGGACACCCTAACGTACACTTATTACTCTGTAATCAATTATTATTAGATATTACATAATACTAACGCAAATAGGATACTATGTTATCTATACTCTGATACATTAATATTGAAATACCTACATAAATGAAGATTCGTGTTCGTGTACCGCCATGCTTCGGCAATTGAAGAAGTAGCTTCACAGAAAATCAATGTTCAGTAAAGCTTCGCTGTTTACTAATTGCGTGAAATTAACGGAGGCCTTACCAAAACCCTTATTCCTAAGCAGGGGGTAGGTATCAACTCAAAGGTCGGCAACACATTAGTAGTATCGCTTTAGTTAAACACTACACGCGTAGTGGTTTAATCGGTCGCCACGCAGCTCTCTACTGCGCTGAGTGGGTTCAAACCCAAAAACACTAGATTTATTCCTAGTGCGGGCGTTGTCTTTCTAAAATACAGATACATACAAGTTTGACTGCACGGTTGGCGTCGTGGTTTAAGCGGTCGCCACGCCGCTGTCCTCTTAGCTGAGTGTTGTGGGTCCAAACCCCACATGGGACAACACTTTGTGTGATCCACAAATTGTTGTTCTGAGTCTGGGTGTTCTTTGTGTCCGTTTCTTGTATGATTGTAAAGTCCCCCGCGATACAGGATTTATTCCTAATGCGGGCGTTGTCTTTTTAAAAAAAGAAAGAAAGAAAGTTATGGATGTTCGTGAGTAGTAATTTAAACCGTGCTCATTTTTGAAACTGAACTGAGAACTGAGATTGTAATGGTTACTCTCCCAATTCACGCCAACATTAATTGTTGCTCTGTTTTTCTATTTATTTTATTTAAATTTTATGAACGAATGTTGCAAAGGCAGAATTATATCCGAAGGCATTTTCTGCTAGTCGACCTTAGGGCGGTGCAGAGTCACATATTCGTAGTAGAGAAGTGCACAGAAATTGCAAATGATATTCTGACTAAGAATTAAGCTGGCTCTGAAAATATGTTTATAAAATATTTCCGTGAAACATATTTAAAACTTTGTCGATTGTTTGCCATCCTGATCTGGAGGAGAGACTCTTACTAATAACATAATATTTACTACTAGAATACGGTAGTTGTACTTATAAAAATTATACGTAGAATCTGATATCACATTGAGTTGTCGCTAAATTTTTATCCACCAACAGATAATATTTTAATCGTGGTGATTACTATTGATCATAATTTTGATTTATATAAGCCATACCCTCACAAGATTTTTTATGAACTAGTATCTTAACAATAAACCAAGGTTCCAAACTCTGTAGACTTCAAGATCTCCCAATACCTTCAGCAACGGCTTATGACGTAGACAGTCACTGTAAACAAAACAGCATCACGGAACTAATTCAATCTTTTGTTTAGCATCGCAAATCGCTACAACGTAATTAATCCTTACGACCATTGACGTCAAGTGTTATGATCGCAATGTGGACCCAAACAGGAAAGTCGCAAGATAAACACAAATCAACACATGAACAAGATAGCGCATTCCGTAGTGATTATCTTCACGGCGAGACATCTGAGATCGTGTTCGATTAATGATTAATTACGTCATTCCATTGATTTTACACACAATTCATTGAGACGGATCTTCACTCTATCATCTGGTGATGATGTTATATCATGATTGGTACAGTCACCTCCAGAATTAGCTGGGTAAATTATAATTTAAACAAAAATAATAGGTTAATACCCGATTTTGAGTTGCACAAAAATTTAGTAGTTTTCGAAGCATGACAAGGACTTGTACAAAATTCCTGGTTTTTATTGATTTATTATTTAAATATACATATTATATGAAAATAATTTGGTGCTGCTTGTATTTGATTCAATTTACACAGCGTATCTGTATATTTGCGCTTCATACCGTATACGTTCAACACCATGTACATACAAGAACAGTAGGTATCAAGCAAGTGGCCGGCTGGGCTGTATCATAAAAAAATCTAAAACAATTTTGCAATACAACGAAAGACTGCGTGGAAGAGGATACAAAAAAGGAGTAAGCAACGATCAGTCAAGTGATAGAATAGAGTAGAATAAAAGAAGAAAACTCATTTTACCGACCCCAAAATAAATTTAGGGAAAAGGGTAAAACATGAAAATAGTACAGCAAAGTGGTTTATTTACCTACAGGATTCCACGTAGAGATAATAAATACATAAACTCTATCGCTGAATGTACTTTAATAAATATTATATTATACTATAAAGTAAACAACATTTTTATAAGAATGGCCATATCATAACGTAAATATTAAGTGTCAGAGGATACACCATATTAGTTATCGACTGCAATCATATAAAAACTGAACTCAAATATAGGCATAAGGTTTTTATACCATTTTGAAGTGTTGTAATACTCAACTATTTTTTGTGGTTGTCAAAAAAATTGAGTCCCTTGAAAATAAGCAACTGCCGCGGCTCATGGGAACTGCTAGTCAAAAGATAAGGAGGAAGTCTATTATCGCCAACCAAGCAGTTTAGAGATTGAGTAAAGAAACTAGTAGTATTTTAAAAGGAAAAGTAGATAAGCAGCAGGAAGGGGTAGGACAGAGATGTTTCTTGTAACGGATTAATCTAAATCCATCGTCCGTGTGGTGACGAATTAAGAATACGAAGTATCACCACTCACACTAAGGAACAAACTATGTAGGACTACAGCTAGCAAAGAGAATAAAAACTTGATAAAACCCTGTTTCGATCTGTCTGGCCAGCGAATAGTAAGTCTAAACCTCCTTTCTAATGAGAGGCCTAAGTGATAGGCTGTTGTGATGTGATTCATAAGGGATGTAAGCAACAGTAAATCAGTAGTTAAGGTTATATACCTCTAGATCGAATTGGCTTGTGTTAATCAAGCCTCACTCTATAACCAATGAAGCTACAAGATATTTTTATTTCGTACAAAAGCTCTGAACTTGATTGGTCAGGGTGCGGTGCTTGATCGACGCAACACTATTTTCTTAACGCGAGTGAATTACAGTATATTTTTTTAATCTCTCCAAATAAAAAAATGTGTGCGTGTACTAGCGTACACTCGTAAGAAGTGAAACTTCGTTATGACGTTATTTTTCAAAAAAAATAATTTAAACCCGTCCGAAGTCGATGCAATCGCCACCTGGATTTCAAAAATGTAACTACTCAAAACGGGCCGCAAAATACATTGGAGACATTTATCAATCCCTACTCCGCTGGAGAAAGTATACTTCGAATCACGCGTGGTGGGGATAAGAAAAAGATGGCGCGTAACGGAGAAATGTGACGCGTAACGAAAAAATGTTACACTAAATTTTTTTCCAACCCCGATAAAGAAGGTTCACTTCAAAAAAGTAATTAGGACCTGATCATATAATGGGAATACTAGAAACTCGAATCATCAAAATCATAACAAAAGTCATCATAAAGTCTTAGAAAGGTTTTTAGGAGAGGTCTATCTCAAACAGTAGCTTATCAAGGGCAAAAAAGGGCTGTTGTTGAGTGATTTAAATCATAAAACCGACCCCTTAGCCACTATGAGTTACCTGTGACGTAATCGTAATTAACTGTTATATAAATTATGATTTAAACATTATAATACAATTTGTAATGTCATCCTTTTCGTTGAATAATTAACCGATCACCACTTGTGGGTGTTTTATCCAAACGTAGTTTCCCACAATGCGTCACGTACACCGATCCTTGTATAACTATTAACAATTTATTTAATTAATAATTTAATGACCAAACTAAATACACATTTATATTTCCTAAATAATCCCACAAGAATAAGTTTCCTACAAAAGGCATTGACTTACAAAATACAAGCTTTTGGCATTTATTTTCCTTGTTTATTGATTTCATATTTTCTAAATTTGTATATTTTTTAAAAACTTACCTATATTTACAAAAAAAAAGTACATCAAAAACAAACTCTACAACTCTAAAAATATTACCATGATAATGCTAAAATTATAATTTTCAAATTTCATGTCAAAGTTTTTGAAAGAAAATCCCGCCACTTATAATTGTTACAATCACTTCATGTACACATAATAGTTGACTGTTTCCATAAATATCCGTACCTGTGGGAGACTATGGATAGTACTCCATAGTTTCTCACAGAAAACGAAGACATTTTTACTTTAAAAAAAGACGCATTAAGCAGTAATTAGTTTTTAAGTAATTAGAATGTTTCATTAAAACTTTCCTTTGCTGTATTCATTAATAAGTTGTCCAAGTGTCCGAATCCATTTTTTAAAAAAATCATATTCAAATTTGGCCATAACCTATCTATATTTTTTTTCGTTTCGATACTGCCTAAAGATTAGAATAGTTATGTCGTCACAAACTTTACGGCGTAAGTGATCTTGTCTTAATTACTTTTTAAAACTAATATTGCGGCTGTGTGACTGTATTTTTTTAAACAATTACTATGTAGTTGTAATCAAACAATTACTGATAAAAACTTCCTCGTTTGTCCAGACAGATTGCAGAACTGCATCGAGTTTCCTTTTATACTAAACTGCTGGAGATATTTAACTACTGAGTTAAGAAGATACTTGCGAATTGTTTCAAATACGTGGCTAAATTTAAGAAAACTGTTAAAATGTTTAAAATAATTGCATTAAAATGAGAATGAGGTAAGATAAGAAGAGTTTCTCAAAATATTAACGACACTAATTAAAAATAAATACTAGATAATATGTAAAATTGTGGCTGAAGTGTTTATTTGTTTATTTCCTTGTTTAAGCGCGCTAATTCCAAGACGTACTCGTGGATATTCAAAAATATCTTTATGTTGGATAGCTTAGGTATTTATCGAGCCATATTGTAAAATATATTATAAAATCACACTATGACCAACAATAGTATATAATTATTGAAAAATATTACAAAAGCGACGAAATTTGTTTGTGTTGTGAGGAGAAGACGTATTTGCGCGGGTCAGTAAATAACAACCGCGGCCCCGCTCGTGACCGCTTCAGCATACCTGGTGTAACTACAATTTCTTTTTTTTTTATTTTTTTTTATTATACCACGACGGTGGCAAACAAGCATACGGCCCGCCTGATGGTAAGCGGCTACCGCAGCCTATGGACGCCTGCGACACCAGGGGCATCACGTGCGCGTTGCCGACCCTTCAAAAACCTATTAACCCCCTTCTTGAAGAACCCCATGCTGTAGTTCCCAGGGAAAACCGTGGCAGGGAGCTCATTCCATAACGGGATTGTTCGCGGGAGAAAATTTCTTTAAGAGCCTGCACAAAAATACAGTATGGCGACCCACACTATGGCTGCCTAGTGATGTGCTATATACATTTCATTTATAACTGTTAGGCCGCTCGAAGGCGGCGGCGAAGGGGACACGGTAGAGGTCGTTAGCTCCCTAATCGCCGCCTAAAGGTCGCTGTGGGCACATCTTGGGACGATGTTACCGCTGCAAACGACCCGAGATAGGTGACACTCCGGCGCGGCCGGGGGTGTCATCTGGGTCGGGGCGCTGTTCTGCCTCTTACTGTGTAGAACAGTGAGAGGTGCTATAGCGTCTTGCCCAGGGGCATGAAGTGCCCAGGATGTAGATCAGCTGTAAGGTACGACAGGGAGGACTCCAGAAGCCACTAATGCGGTCTCCTCCCGACTGCCGCGGAAGGCCACCGCGGGGCTTAGTAGGTAGGCCGGTCCGGGAGTCCCACACACGCCCTTCGTCCCTCCGGAGGATATGGTGCGAAAAGCATTCCCTACGTAGAAAAAAAAAGGTTCTACTATTTGTAAGTGTAAATATACATAAAATTTTTGTCGGCAAATCTCAAACTACGTTTCTGTAGTCCATTATTATTTTCAAATGGACGCGAGCCAAAGGAAAGTCCGTGTTTCGTGTAATTGAAAATAAATAAACGTAGGTATGGGAAATGTGGTGGAAAATCCACGCTGAACACTGAACATTATAGCACGTGTAATCGACGTGTTTAGATATGTAACTATTCTGTATATACCCAAACCGTTCTATAACTAGGTTAAGGTTAATCCCCATTGTTTTGGATAACTGTCAGCAAGTAAGGTAAATTAACTTTATTTCGTCTGCAAGCAATGGTAACGTGGACGTAGAGTCGCAACTTGTACTAAGTGTACAAAAATTGTCTCTTTTCACACGGTAACCTTCTTGGCCTATATAATTCATTATAATAACAGATAAAGTAAAAAGATAAATTGAAGTAAAGAAAGAAGTTAGGAAGATCACAAGTCTTGAATGGAAGACGGGACTGAGGCTGCTATGACTCAATGAAGCTGGAGTCAAATGAAGTCTTGTGACTGGAGAAAAAGAAAAATTCTGTGGACTTTTATTTTCGGAATAGGAGTCTAATGAACAGACGTATCTGAGAAAGAGAAGAGACTGAAATACGCTACCATCCTTTGAGACCCGTTCCTAAATCAAGAGGAGAGGAGGTTTCATCCCATCATCATCAACAGCCTTAGTAGTCCACTGCTGGACAAAGGTCTCTCCTAAGAAAAGAGGTATTGGACTACTATACCACGTTGACTAGATGGGTTGGGGAGGCTTGTTCTCCGGTAACCTCACTCAGTTCGGTAAAAACTAAAAAAAACTTAAGACAGCTTTGTTTTGAGGCCGTGTTATCAGTCAGGCCGAACTGACGTATTTATGCTAAGCTGGGCCTCGGCTATCCAAATTCTCAGTTAACGTTGTGCTGAACTGTTTTACTCCTATTACCGATTACCTACTCCTAGCCAATTTTAACCACGTTAACTAATCTTAACAAAATCCGGCCAACTAAGCAAACGTACAGCATAAGCACTCTCTGATCCCTCCCTCTAATAATCCGATGAGAGGATTATCCGATACGGTCAGGAGGAGATCAGATATAAGACCGATGGTTTACGTGCTCTCTGATGTCCAATGCACAATTGCACAATTTCCAAACTCCGAATTGAGATTTCAATAATCAGAAAAACGCAATAACATTTTTTGATTCGAGTTTAGAATCGAAGCTGAGATCTGTTAATGGGCATTAGTATACACTAACCGACCAACTTATACCATCTGCTCTCCAACGTAGGGACAGATACATGTAACTAGGGACGGATACATGAAGAAGATGTTTAAAGGTTCTCGTTTGAGAATTACTGATAACAATTATCATTTCCCTGACAACCAAAGAACTGCTGATAAATAAGGAAGATAGCAAGTAAAATTGATAGGTATTATTAAACCTACCGTAGTTTCATCGGACAGGCTGGCACGGCGACTCGTGCAACACGCGAGTGTTGTCACTGATACTATCTCGAGGAATTTCACGACAGATTTAGAAGGATATATAATAGGCCCTGACTCGGGTTTTTTTCTGAAAATGTAATAATTACTAACGATATATGATATTACGCAAAGCCTTTTCTGGAGTGTGTACTACATATGTTTATTTTGTTGGCACGGCTCTACAAGCTAAAGGTTTTGAATTTTAATTTTTGAGGTGTCGTTAGATTTGTCCTAATTTTGATAGTGACACTGGGTAAATGAAATGTTTATAAATTTTGAGTACTCATGCATTTTCGCGATAGGCTTTAAAAACATAAGGAGGCGTCCGTCACGACAGTATCAAGCGTCACACTTCGTTTAAATCCGAATTTCTATGAGTAATTAGAAGTTTTCCCAAGGTGTATAGAATTATATGCACAAAATGGACATTATATTAGCGGGAGCGAAAGCTACTGCTGTGCTTGAGGTCTTGGGTTCAATTCCCCGGACGTAGGTACCAAATGTTTGTATGATTGGCAAATATTTGTTTCGAAGTTTGGGTGTTTTCTATGTATAATATGTATGTATTTATAAAAAATTATGTATGTAGAAGTATTCTATCAGTCAGTCTAGTTATCATAGTAAAAGCTCTGCTTAGTTTGAAACTAGATGGCGTTGTGTGTTAAATGTCCGAAATATTTATTTATTTATGATAGAGCTGGTGATGCAAGCACCTGTTACTTGCAATGACCGCTTCCTTACTGACGGTAGGTATTCTTACTTACCATCTTAGTCATATAAAAAACCATCCTACAGTCAGGTGTGGCTCACTTAGCGGTGTTGCACTCCGTCTTATGACTCAGTGGCTCACTAAGTATGGAAATCGCCGGCGTCCGATACAACGTTACACCTCTCTTACGCTCTAATCGGGTTAATGACACATCATAGCGTCATCGCGAGAATTATGATTCGAGGACATTACTCGCTATTTATATATGTGTATATTTCTTTACATATCCTTTTAAAAGTACTAATTGTACTAGTACTAGTGCGTAAGTGTGGGATAAGGAGCGTCATGACTCTCCAACATAGAAGGATTCTACGTCCAGGTCAGGTGATCGTACCTGGTGGCCCACTGCCCAATTGTTGATGGAAGTTATATAAATAGTAGTGAATGTGAGAATTTCTATATCACGATGCAGGATTAGTAGTTACTCTGTAGTTCGTTACTCCATAGTTCGGTGTGTTTTCGATAGATGACACTGCATGTGATTGTAGCCACAAAAGTACTTCTCACCATAATTTTTCAAGGACAATCAAATAAACAACTTTGTATTTTATACGAGATAGTCATATTTTAATTAATAATAACACATTATTATTTGACTGCCTCGGTGGCACAGTGCGAGCGATGCGACTGCTGTGCTTGAAGTCTCAGGTTCGATTCCCGGATCGGACCAAATGTTTGTATGATCTGTAATTATTTGTTTTGGAGTTTAGATTTTTTTTATATATAGTATTTACAAAAAAGTATATATATATATATATATATGTTTATATTAATTGCATAGAACCCACAGTACAAGCTCTACTTAGTTCGGGACTGCTTTGTTTAGTCAGATCTCTGAAATATTTTATTATTATAATCATAATCTGACGCACCCCAAAACAGACTTTGTGACATGGTAACTAGACTTCTGAAAAACATGCGTACTAATACGTTTCTAAATACATATTTCAGATAAACCCAGATTCTAAACAAATGATCATCATTTTCAACACAAAAATAGTCAAAAAACAGACTAAACTTACCCAAATTGGACTCATCAAAGCGTGGGTTCATTCACTATCGATGTGTTTACAAATTGTTTTTTCTTTTGATTCTTGTAAATTCTAAATAAATAATAACGGAGACCTAATCCCGTGACTAATATAACGTTACATAAACGTATACAACTTGTACTAATAATTCCCTGATGAATAAGTGGATTCCCAGCGCCGTTGCACAATTTGTATAGTGTGGAACATACAATGTGGTCTGGTATTTCTGTCGGGGCAGCTAAGCGGGTTTTTCTACCGCTTCTTGCGAAACAGTTACCCAAAATAAATTACCTTTGAATGTCATTAAAAGTGTGATTCAGCGATCTTGTGTAAATAACTTCGTTAAGAATACTATAATGATAAGTAGGTAATCCCTGTGTTGTTGCTTCGTGTTTACGGAAGTGCCATAGCTGCTGGGTAGCTCAAGGTTTCTGCCCTAACTGAAACCGCTTAACTGAGACGTGCGTTTGAATAGCATATTTAATGAACCTTATTCTACCGTTAATCAAATGGAATTTTTGAGTGCAACTCATTCTTATATACTTATAGCGATGTCACTGTTACTACGATACTAGTGATGGTACTTACAATATGGCGGATTTCGTTTGACCTACATCGATATTATTTTAAAACGCAGAGTATAAAAGTTAGTATACGCGACCCAAAATTAGCTTTCAACGTACTTAATATCATGCTACAAGACGTCCAAAGCACTAAAACCCTACAGACTGAACCCAACATTAATTACAAAACGAATACTCATTTACGGTAATGCAAACATCGCCTAAACTCCACAGCCCTGGTAATTAATAACACAGGATATATAGGACAAATCCAATAAATTCATGAGTGGATATTATTAAAAGGACATAAGAGAGGATAAAGGCGAGGCAGTAAATTTGAGAATTTGTCGGTGTAATCCGCGGCATGCAACGTATTCGCCTGTGTTCCTATCCCTAGCGGCTTTAAGAAGCTTTTGTAATCGGCTATTGAAAGGCGAACAAATTGAGACGCTCCAAAGCTTTTATATTAGAATTTCTTAGAAGTTACAATGCTCAATTCAAATCTGACATTTTGATTATTTTAACATTTGCAGCTAGGCAGGTAACAGATACGAGTTAAGATTGAAACCTTTAGAGAAAAAGATAAACCGGATCTTTTGAAATGGTCTGTTTGTCTTGTAATTAGAGGTAGGTCAAAGATCATCCACAGTTAAATAATTCTGTCCTGGCTGGAACACCACTGTAGGACTTTTTGAAGTGAGAAATCAACAAACAACTCTACCAGGTCTTCGTGGAGTAGGAGTGGAAAGCTTAACCAACCATGCACCGGACATACTTAGTTTTTACGTCAAAAAAGTAAGATCAGAATGCTATGCATACAAAGAAATAGATGCACGCGTCGAATTTAGGGCCTGACCTAGTAAAAACCCTGAGTTTATCAAACAATTTTATATTTATGAACTAACGCAAGCAATCTCTGATCATGCTGATTAATATTATCACAAAGAAAATATCAAGCAATAATTTATCAACTAACAGAACAGCGAATCGGATCTTATTTGCCTCCATATACAAAAGTAAAACCAAGGTTAAGTCATCACGAGGTTGGCAAAAGGCCGAGGACCTCACAACTCTGTGTTTTCCAACTCCCCCACACCCAAATATTACAGAATCCGTCATACACTTCCTTAATACATTTCATATCTACGATTAATTCAGTACAGATCTATCTGTTAGAATGACAACACGGGAGACAAAAATAATAAAATGGATCAAATATTTTTAAATGATTAAACATTTATCAACGTATTTCAATCCTCCATAATAACTAATAAATAACAAACCTTCCTTATTTATGGTAACTTGAAAATATTGGGGTATTAAATGTTTGTCACATAAAGAGAATGTCTCTCGCCACTCATGTAAAAGTACGTAAGTGTAACTTCTAAGTTAAAAAGCGAAAATAACTTCACGTTTAGTTTACAAATAAAGAACAGTGAAAATGCGTTCAATGTGGCCTTTTTTGTGGAGAGCGAAATTAGTAGACAGTCTGGCAACTGCCATCAGCACCTGGTACGTCGGGCCTTCAAAAAAACTTAAACGGGAAAGACAAAAATGTGCTAACAATGAAAGGCACCGGTTAGCAGCAAGAATGACGATTCTAACTGAATAAAACATCCTGAAATCTGTTTATGCAATGTTTCATTTTCGTTTCTTCACTTTCTTGGTGAAGCTTTTATTTTCCAGAATTTTGAACCGGTATTTTGTTTATGTTCTTTGTAATTCTCGCTTTAAATCTCCTTGTGTCCTGTGATGTACTTTACAAACATACATGAAACGGATATAAAGAACACCCAGACCCAGACGACAATTTGTGGGTCACACAGTATTGTGCCATGTGGGGATCGAGCCCACAATGCTCAGAGTTACACTACACCATTCGTGCAGTCAATGTACCTCAAGAATAAAATTTTACAAGACTTGATTAACTTTTGCTTACTAAGGTACTTAATTCCAAGCCTGCTCTAAGTAATAGTTGAAAACTACTAGTCACCTATTGTTTAGTTGCTTTTCAACGAATGAGGCTTACGAAAGACCAAAGACACTCAAGGGGCGTAATTAAACTATGTTTTATGAGAAATGATGTTTCGGAGCATAGTTTTAGAATTATTTCCAGAATTTTTTTTTCACCGTTCCGAATTACCTTCTATTCAAGACCTTATACTAAAGTCACCTTCTGATAAGTTCTAGAAATTGCCAGATGCATTAAAAAAATAGTGTATAAGTACCGCGTAAATAGTTTAATGTATTTGATAAAAAACTGTTATTATGGTATTATAAAGAGACACTTTACACGTTACACGTTTGTATAGATTTTTATAGATCACCCTTATAATATAATTACATTAAAAAGGTCTCGTATCTTTTATATCTTGAAGACAGTTGGTAAACGATGTGGACTGCGCTGTTTATTTATCTTCGTAACACTTTAACGTCACGTAAAATTAAATTATTGCGAAAGTTACAGCGAACTCATGCACGATGAGTTCGTATTGCCGAAATTAACGTAGAACTCGAAACTCAAGTCCGTACTTACTCACAGACGCCCTAGTAATTGGAGACCTTTAATAAAAATAATACTAATCGCGTATTTTTTTATAATCTTACAACTATACCGTTCTACGGTATAGAGGAGCACCGAGTAGAAAATCACTTGTCAGTAAGAGACTTCTCTGGGCACCTACAAATCTAACTCTAGACACATGCGATAGCAACGAAGAAATTGTTTTATTTCGACCTCCCCTGATAAAAATATAATTTATTTGAATCGCATTATAGACAAACTTGAAATACAAATTTTCAATTGCCTACTTGCTTAGAATTCAATTCAGATTAGAACTCGTTGAAGAACCAGACGCCTTTGGATGACTCTTCAAAGTTCGAGCCTATTTCCATTACAACTATCTGAAAGTCCATACATTTTAATAGTGGTATTTGGTGTTCTCTCGGTGTAGTTTCCAGAATCGTACATAATTAGGAATTGACTGCACGGATGACGTCGTGGTTAAAGTGGTCGTCCCATCACACCACGTAAAACTTAGAAATTTACTTTAAAATATTAAAATAATTATTTTCATAATATGAAAATTAAAACCACCAATGAACTTTTTATGATATATTAAGTAATAAGCAGAACCTATCTGAGTGGGAATTCTCTCGCTCGGTAGCATGATTTCGGCCAAGATATGGAGCGATGTGAAACTGCGCTCTTTGTCTACGAGCAAGCTATTCTTGTAAAGGAGATAGCAGAGCCAGACCGGAAGAGGACTAGAAGTCTCCCGGTCCGCCGAGTCCGGGAACGGGCCAGGTACGGCAAACGACCGGACGCCGGCGGTCGCAGAACTATCTCCATCCTCTATAAGTGCAAGGCTGAGGGGTAATAGGTGAGGGCACCTGTCACCCCAGCAGAAGCAGGCATCGCGCTGTGAATAGGTTCATAGTTCATAGGCGCCACGAAGCAAGTGCGACTTTTCGGGAACAGAAAAGATAACATCGTAACTCTCACTCAAGTTCAGGTCGTCAGGGTTCCAGGGATTTACTTTCTAGGATACACCTAGTTTCACAGCTATTAGAACCTGAGACAGCGTGTGGATTTTGGTTGGTTCGAGTCCGATATAACCCCCAATAGGTGCTATCCGGGACGATTTCCACACAGAAAAAAAGATAGGTTCCTTTATCATTTCGTTCATGAATACCGCATGTTTACAATTTGATATACAAATTGATGCTGCTTGGCTTTGCTAGTTAGGGAAGTAGATATGTCTTCAATTAATTTCATTGCAGGTTCCAAGATATTTTAACTCTTCCTGAGATTTTCTGAGTATTATTACTCTGTTGTGTGCATCATGGGTCAGTTTTTGATCCTGGTGTACAAGAGTTACAATTGTTGGCATGCAAGGGAGATAGAATATTTTAAATATGTATAACATTTAAAATATGTAAAATAGCTACTAAAATTTACAAGTGAAGTATATTTGACCTGATGTGGCATGGAAAGTCATTCAGTTAACATTTCAATTTATGTTGCTGGAAACAGCTTGACTTATTGAAGACAATTAAATCAGATTAACTTATAAAATGATAAATTGATTATGTAATTTGTTTTAATATTCCTTGTCTTATAAGTGTTTGACATTCCGATGTTGGCAGAAAATGCCGGCTGTTTCGTTTTAAGAGAATTACATCACCATCTTCTAACTCCAATTTTCCATAATCAGCCATACAAAGAACTTCAATATAGAGAGATTTCGGAGGTTTTAAATTCTCTGTTAGATCTATACCGTTATAATCAATATCTTGACCCAAAGATCTCATATACGAAGCTAAATTTGAAGAATACTTTGAAAACCACTGGTACTCATCATCAGATAGAAGTTCACGGACATCAGGTGGTAGTACAGAGCCGAATTCCCATCTCAATGTTTTAATTTTATTCATTCTGTTGTATAGATAAGCTAATAAGCAACGCTTATTTCGTTCCAAAGCTGAGTGTCTCACTTGCACCGTTGTCCACAATGTTTTATTTTCCATTGTTGCATTGCTGTAAATACAGAAATATTAAGAAATATGTTCTTATATATAAGTATGAATATACGTTTATAGTCAGTATATAACTTTGTAGACATCTAATTATATTTTTTTTATAGGTTATTGCATAAGTGTGCTAATTACCATGCAAAACAAATACTTTTGACACATATAATGCTAATACTTACGCATCATTCATATTCATCTTAAACAGCGCATGCATTTCCTCTAAAATTTGACGGATTTTATCATCCTGTAAAAAATCTAATTAATTGAAGTCAAAACAAAGTTTAAGTTTGTAACGTAACATATAAAATAACCTACGTTAAATGAGTCAATAGTAGCAGGATTTCTTTCAGCTTCTTTTAACAACTCTATGACTTTTTCAGCAAACATTTTGTTGATTTAAACAATATATTAATAAATTAAAATATTACATTATTGGCGGCAAATTTATGTTGTCATAACACGTTTGACAGCTCCTGACGAAAAAACCAAACAGACGAATGTCACGTTTGGATACACATCAAATTCATCGGTTATCCTTTGTTGAAGAATTTGTTTTAATATACATGTAATTTAAAATATAATTAATTTAAATATGGAATCTTCATGTTGTCTCCTAATCACGATAAAATAAAGTACCTAACTCAACTTTAATATACTTCATATCGTCGTGTCAAAACGAAATTACAAAATGTACATATTTAACGATGGAATTGAAAAATAGTAAAACTCTTCAGTAGCTTTAATAAAACTTTTGACAGCATAAATTCTAGCTATACTATTAATACGATACTACTATTGTAAAGATGATTAGCTGAATTTTCTTAGGAGCTACGTAAATTTTTTGCTAATCATCTTTGAACCCTTTTTTTAATTTATCGAAAATGTCTACTGCTGTTGATGCTTAATTCAATTACTATATATTGTCGGTTACTTAGTAAGTAAATATTACAATAGCTTATTAAAATTTACCAAAATTTTATTTTAATGCTGTAGTTTTTGGCACCCGTTACCACCTAACATGAAACCCAATCACTCCACAAGATTTATGCATTAGATTATCCTTCTAAACGTTTTCAACAAATTGGTCTTTGATAATGTTGTTTAATATCCATGTAAAATCAACGAACAATAAATGTTTCCACTGGCTATCCTGAGTTTAGGATCGTCTTTAAAATTTATCCTTTAACATTATCATAATAAAGTTAAGGTAAACTATTTTACAAGATCACCTGTACTCTTCACATGTACACATCTAACTGCCTCGGTGGTGCATCGGTAATGAATGCGACTGCTGTGCTTGAGGTCTCGGGTTCGATTCCCGGGTCGGACCAAATGTTTGTGTGATCTGCAAATATTTGTTTCGAAGTTTGGGTGTTTTCTATGTATGATATGTATGTATTTACAAAAAAAAGTACCTATATATACATATATATGCTCTGCTTAGTTTGAAACTAGATGATTTTGTGTCTAATGTCTGAAATGTATTTATTTACTTAGTCAAATTTAAAGATTTTGATTTCATATCATTTCATTTAATAGTATATGATACTAAATATAAAACTTACAAACTTAACAAAAGAATATATTTACATGATTTTTTTATAATTTATCTAGATACTAAATCGGCAAACTCCACATCTTACTCATAATTTGAAATCTACGTATTATAGAACTTAAAAGCTACAGTTAGATAGAACATCCAAATTAATCAAAAGGGAGAATAGAAATACATATGAATATACTTCTATCATCATGTTGCATAGAATGATATTTTCCCATGAAAATATATTTGAAATAAACTTCCCAAATAAATACATGAAATACATAGTATATAAGAGACCGTGCATGCGATAGCACTTAGTCAGTTCGTATTTGGTACGGTCTGTCGAACGATCGTGCGTATATCCGAACGCGGAATATAAGTGGAGTGGAGTTAACAAAAACCATTCATTTACATCGCACTGCTTTGAAGTTTGATCATTCATTGCGCATGCGAATCTAAAGTAAAGTGGTTGTTTACTACGGACTTATTTTTTGTTTTAAAACATGCTTTCACATAGTTAAACTAAATATAAACGCGCATTTTGTTCGTAATACATTGTTAACAAGAAATTAGAAGCAACAAAAATGAGTGCAAGTAAGAAGGACGAATCTAAGACGAAGATTTCCGTGGACGAAAATGTCGATTCTGGCTTTTTGTCAGGTCCGCTCGATCACTGGGCAGGTGATGAGGATCCAGAACAAAGCAAGGATGAAAATGTGTTGTGTGGTGAAAGTGGTGTGATAGTTTGCGATACTTTAGTGGAATGTCTGGCGGATGTGAAGCTCGATGACACTGTCCCTGTACGTCCACAAACGGAACAAATTAGGTGCACAGTAACTTCGCCCGAGGAAAAGACTATTCCAGCAGCACATTTGGCCATATTTTTTGAGCCAGATGACGATGGAGACACGTATGTATTCTTGATATTATATTTTAACAATATTATATTAATAAATAGCTACCTATAGATTCAACTTGCTATGTATGAGGCATAAACTAGATAGATTGACTTTCATTACAAAAATATGCTCAATCAAGTTCCAAATTTGAAATTATTTTTAACTTTTTAAATTACTTAATTTACTATGCTCTGCAGTTGCTAAGTTTTGTTGAAAATTCTCTAAACATTTCATCATTTTGCAATCATCTCAAACAAAACACCTAGAATAAATCTTATAAGAAGTCTCTTTATGTAAAATGTCAGCTATGATAAGCAAGATATTAATGGAATTTACAATAAAATGAAGTAAAAAACTTGACAACTATATCATTAATCTCTACAACAGTAAATGTTACAGTTATTCATTCTCTATAAACACATTAATCTATAGTTGTGTGTACAAATACACGTAAACGCAAAAACATTAAAAAAGTAGTCAACATTAGTTGTAATTAGTGTTATTCCAAAACAATAACTATTTATATGATTCACAGATAGTTATTCTCGTCCAATGATTTATATTATGGGAATTACATGATTACGTTTCATAAACACTAATAATAACTCCTTTTAGTAAAAAACTATTTTTTGTCTATGAAGATGCAATAATTTGTTTATTATTATCAGTTATTTGTACTTAAAAGTAGGATAGCTAGTGCTATTGTAGGAGTATGAATGAAAAAGTATATATAGCATATACATTAATAATATTGAAATAACCTTGGTTAGTTTATATTCAGAAGTCATATGTATGAGTATTCATAAGAGTGACATTTTATGACACAATTAAATGTCAGAACTGTCAACATGCTTACTAGCAAGTTATTGCCACACTCATACTGGGTACAATACGTGGTATAGATATGCATCCATATCAGTAGCCTTGGGGGAAACCCTGAGATCTATGCCTTGTTAATCATAATAATAACATATTTCAATTATTTATCTAACAATATTATCAAATTACTTGCTGCGTGATAATTCCATATGTGAAATAATTCTATATCTGTTTTTTACTACCACTTATGCAGTTTGCAGACAAATTCATTAAAAATAAGAGTGGACACCAATTAAGTAGTCATATGAGCTACTTAATCGGGCACGAAATAGTTTCCCAATTAGTGGATTGTACGTTTTCTTAGATTTCAAAAATTCTAAGTGGTTTTTTAGGTACCACTTCTTCTATGTGGTTGTAATTCAACACCATTGTAAAATATAACTTGAATTATAAATATTTGCTTATGGTAGGCAGTAAATACCATTGTCATTGACAAACATTTCCTACTTGTCACATAGATAATTAAATTGACACTGTTGTACTTATAATATTCAAATTAAATACAACTTGTTATTAATGACAAACAAACTAAACTTGTTGGTATTGTAAATACTACAGGGAATATTTTGCACATACGCAATAAGGTTGAAAATACAAACTTGCGTTACAACTGATCTTCTATGACAAAACAAATGATCGACGCATTGATCACTAACTGTTAATGCCTGACTACATTATAAGTCTTGTACATGCTTGTTACAGACAACTACACATTGCATCTATACACGGTTGCGAGAAATCAGTTGGCACACTGATCAAAATATGCCCAAATAAAGAGCTGTTGGACATAACGAATGAACATGGTCACACACCATTGCATTTGGCTGTGATGAGTGGAAATGCAGTTGTAACTAGAATGTTAGTACGAGCGGGACTCTCGCTCGGAGTACGAGATAGAACGGGAGAGACGCCATTACACAAGGCCACAGCAGCTGGACACGTAGAGTGCTTGCAGGCACTACTAGCACCAGTTTCGGATCAGCAGTTTGGAAAACTTGACTCGGCCCTTAATCAGAGAAATTACAGAGGTGAGTAAGACATTTAAATCTTCACTATAGTAATATTTAATGTCGTCATTATTACAGGTTTCGGATATGAGGTCACAGTGACGTCACCTATAAAATCATACCTCTTCTACTAATTAGTTCACTTTAATAGGAATTAAATATAAAAGTACTATATATTTGACGCAATTTCCTTTATATTTGGTTTCATAACTTCCATAAGTTATGTAATGTTCTAGATTTTTCGTTACGCCTTTGAAATGTTAGCCCAAATGTTTATAACTCGACCCTGCGGGTCGAGTTATAAATAAAAGGATACATCATCATCACTGATAGAATAGTTGGTTAAACAAAAGTCATTATTACTTGACTTAAAAAATAAACTTAAAATTGAAACGTCTAATACCTACCTACACATGGAACGTTAGGTTCGCAACACTTCATTTAAATCGCGGACAGTAAAAACCCAGTACGGTTTTTCCAAATTGGAGCTAAGGTACAGTTTCATTATGTTTATAAAAATGTTTAATCCAATTGTATTACATATAATGTAATATGTCGGAGATCGTTTTTTACATTAACTAGCAGTATAAAAATTGTGCTGAATGGTTCGAATTTATCTGGCGAGAGATTAAAGCGGCTATTTTATTTAGATATCATATAAATACAGGCGGCTACTACGCCGTATCACTGAAATAGGGACGTATGTGCGTTATCTGTTAATGGGTCATGAACTCGCTACAAAATGTAACTTTGCTAAAATACAACGTTAATGTACTTATTAACAGTTTATTTCGTTAATATTGTTTTGAAAAGGATGACCCTTGTTGATTAGTCCACTTCTGCGTGCAACAAGTCCTTCCGTATGTCGTTCCTCAGTCTAGATCCGGACATGAGTGTGTGTACAAGAGCACGCAAATTCTTAGAAAAAATACGGATTTTCTCTAGGATATCTGTTCAAATGTGCTAGCATCAACTACGACCTGTTTACTATGCTAAACAACGCAAGCGTACATTGTTTACGTGTGAACGTACCGTCCCTGCTAGTGACGTACTCCAAGGTCTTAGTAACACTCAATGCCATTAAAGATGTCTTGACGTAGATAGAGTCCACTTGGACGTTGCCCCTTGCCCCATGGGTACTTTACAGGTCTAAATTAAAATTGCCTTAACTGCATGCCACAATATTGACACTTCGACTCTTATAATGTACGGTTTTTCCAGACACTTAAACGACTTAAATACTTGTACTTGATGGAAAAGCATTTTGTCTTTGCCTTGCCCATATACAATTTACATACGGATTTACCCAAAATATTGACCTTGTGGTTAAAAAGTTATTTGTGTAAAAGAATTTATATTATTATCGGTAGTATAGAAGAGGTCAATATATCTTTATGGATGGACGTTCGGTTGGTTTTATTGAAGTGGGGAGGTTGGGTATTCCCAACATTACTACGGCCGGGTCGCGCAACGAATTCAGCCGGCCGCTCACCGAGTGAAAGCTGACATCTTGTCGGTTGTAATGACTGCCGTGAGGCCCAAACACACGAATCCTACACTCGGAACACAGTTTGGGTTACCCCAGAACCATTGTTTCTGCGCTAATTGAATTACTATTACATATATGCTAATACAGAACGAGACGGTTTTCCCAGTTGAAACAATTTCAATATTTTATCTTGTTTATGTACATGTATTTATCGTCACCACTTTGTTTTTATCCGATAAAGATATCTAGATTCCTGTATATCAAGCCGTTACTAAACCTCAGTTATGCAATGCATTAGCTGATTTATTGTGCTAAAGACGGAGGTCAAATAAACCCCAGGAAAACCGCAAACGGCCTGCGCCTCCTCTGTGGACAATGGTAGCTGTTTATTGCGAGTCTGGGCAATACCCATGTGAAAGTATGCCGGCATGCTTACATACGGACGGAAATCCCAGGCCGTTGGTATTATGAGAATGTTACGTGGGACCGAGCTTTCTAATTATATCTTTGGTTAAATCGTGTCTCGAAAAAAATGTCTGATAGGTACGTATTCGTACGCGATGAGATACGACACAAAGAACCTATAAGTTATAAAAAGATTATATTTTTTAATGAATTTTAAATTGGGCACAACTAAAAGTGGGTGTATCCTTAGTTTGTCGGAAATCTAGCGTCCAAGGACAGCTAGTTTAATTATCGTTTTATTTGGATTTCCCACAGACGTAGATGAAGATTTAAATAATTGATATTAATGGCTCAAGTAGTTACTGTTCGTCAAAGTTACTCTGTCCAAGTGACTTATAGAACTGAGCAAAGTTTGTGGTAATGCGTCCCGCACCGTCGAGCGGGTAAGATATGTTATACATGTATGTATGTGATACTGTGATGTCTTGTGTCACGTACGTATACGTTTCCATCGGTTCACGAGGCGCTAATTTCATTTAGCACATATACTTTTATATTTATGAGCGTGTGTATAATGTTATCTACCTGGAGAAGTCGTAAATATAAAACGATATCTCTTGTGCTTAACATATGTACCGTTTTTTTTATAAGACATTGGGGTTTCCCCACATCCCACATGCTGTGTTTCTCATGAAATTTTCAACACCTTTTTAGTATCGTTAGAACTAAATGTTTTTTTTTTTAATTCGTCTCGGCTTTAAACCGACTTCGTAAAATACCACTATAGTCTAAAACTAGTGCATATTCTAGTAAAACACTAGCTAAGGGATCTTGCAAGGTTTGGGTTGAACATAGAATTGAGACTACAGAATCTGTCAATACAGATAATACACTAATCGCCAAATAAAGTTAAAAATAGTATCTACTGACACCTATTTATCGAACACGACAGTTAGGTATCATAAGTGGTTACCTACTGACTGTGTTATATTATAAATAGATATTCTGTTAGCGAAATTAAGTTTTACTTTTCGGTATCGCACAGATATATCAAACAAATTTATTAGTCGAGTTTAATTTTTTTCATGCTATTTTTATTTTATAAGTAGATACTGTCGCTACTTATATAAATTAGTGGAATTTTAAACCCTTACTCGTATCAATTCCGTAGTCGTGCCGTCTAGGTAGATAATTTCATTGATAGGTTGGCAGATAATATAATTGATTGGGTTACCGTAGTAATTCTTGGCCAGCATGACGTAATATACCAATAAAGCTGTTATCTAACAAAAATACGTGACGTCAATAACATCTTATAATTGAATAATTGCATGTTTGACCAACAATACATAAGCCAATTATCCATGTTGGGACCAAATTCCCTAACTGTCAACGACACCTGCTCACGCCGACCGACAATTAATATTTATACATATGTATATAAAATTTTTACTTAGGTGTGTTTGCGAGCCAAACAAGGCTATGGGTTTTTACGTGAAAACCAGTTGAAACACATCCGAGCGGTCAGGATTCCGCATGGTATTTTAAGAGGTTAAACCTTGGCAATATTTAAATCCGTATTTAGAATTTTTCTAAGTGACGCAACTTTTTTATTGTATTATTAAATGTTGCCGACGACGTTATTGTCATTATACAAACCTAATTATAATCATTACGCTTATTTGTCATAGTATTTTCTATATGCACACGGAGACTTCGCCAGCGCATCGGCAATACCCCTGACATACCTATCAACTTGCGGTTAAACTTACCGGCCACTCGATTATATTTTGACTTTAAAAAAGGAAGGTGATTCTCTTGATTTATTGTGTTCCATTTCCACAATGTAATTAGATTCATCTTAGAAGAACTAAATATACCTACTTAAGGTCGTTCAATAATATACCTTGGCGGTCATGGATATTATATAAATTAACTTCGTAGCTACAGAAGTTTACGGAAACAGAGAAAACATAATAGTACCGCGCCTTATTTGGCGAGGAGCGCCGAGCTGCGCATGCGCAGCGTGCGCTTGCCAGTCGCCGGCCGCCACATTGTTGGGAAAACCCTATCGGCCTGCGCGCCTTCCCCGCCCCCTTCACTCCGCACTCCCCCCTGCTTTATGACGACATCTTACACATGCCACTACCGGCTGCATTCGCCTATTGCTCCCTACGTCTAACCGAAGTCACGTCATCCGGAGGCGCCAACAAATCTTTGATTACACTTTTTTACGATGCTATTTAGATCTACGCAGAAAAAACATGACTGGACAACGATGTTTATTGTCGTACGTTTCACAACATTCCTAGTTAACTATTAGCATAGACGATTTAATCATTTTGAGCGCATCTCATTTTGCATATGGTCGATTGATAGTATACCTGACTTAATAAGAAAGTACTTTAGGAAGACCTCATCTTCGATAGAAGTCAAACACGTTTCAAAGAATGCGACATTTGGCAATACATATAATACGTATGTGTTTATGTGCCACCAGTGCGGGCATGTCAAGGTTTCTGGGATCTCCACTGTGCCTACGTAACCTACCTTGAGTCAATAAGAACTTTAGGAAACGTTGGGTTATACAATAACTACAAATTATTGAACAATTGACCTAACGATAAGTCTCTAAATAAAATGGAGATGAAAGTACATGTTTTTATTTACAATGCGTATGATCTTTTTTCCATCGTCGTAGTTGATTCTTTTTAAAAGAGATTTGTTCGCTCTAGAGCAAGTCTCTTCTAAGGAGTTAATATTTTAAATGAATTAACAAACAAAAGCCCCCATTAAAGTAGTTTTTAGTTATCATTCCTGTTAGTATACGCTATACCTGCACCTTAATAAAACAAATACAAGATGTGTCTAGCAGAAAATAGTCACAAAGAATTATATAAAGTTCACCTAAATTCTTGCGCTTTAAAAAGCATTCAGCCATTTTAGTTCGCGGATCTATTTTAGTTGCTTTTTAAATATAGGTACTTGGAGAGGTTCCAGCGGGCTCGTCTCATCGCGAGCTGTGTCCATTAACAATGTGTTTTGTATAACATGTGTGCTTGATAACGATAAAGTACACAACGTATGTCGAAATATTGGAAACGGACAATTTAACAAGCAAATCCAATGCTTTTGTTCCGTTGTTCAAACTAATTTGACAGTTATAGTACTAAACACTGTTTATCGTCACAATTAGGCACTAAGCTCTAAGATACGTATATTTTTTTGTCTTTTTTTTTGTATAATTCGTTACAATATGTTTTGTAATAAATTAGAAAGAACCAGTTTTTACTGCAAACGATTAACTCCACGCATATGGCGTATGTTTACTCATTGTTTTTTTTTTATGAAAAGGTTATCTAATATTATACGTAGTTAATGTACTGTGATATGCTGTTACTTCTTGGATAATTTACATACGTTCCCAGAACTTATTTTACTGAATAATTTTAATACGAATTTTACTGGGATGGAGGAGACGACAATTTAAATAAATAACATATACTTATTTCCGCGTAGGAGGCTCACACATACAAGGCTATACATGTAGCCGACGCGCCAATATTGCTTTTACATTTAGGTATAATTTATAACGATTATAACCGTCTTAAATGTGTATATTTGAGAATGTCACTGACACTAGGCCTACTTGTGTACGTATTTAGATAAGAATACGCATAAGTATTTGTTTTCAATATATTAACCTATTAGTGTCTTTGTTTCAGGTCAAGCATGTGTGCACGTAGCAGCATCATCGGGCCATCTGGAAGCGCTTCAGACATTGGTCTATTACAAAGCAGATATAAACGCTAGGGTAAGTTATATTCAACAATAATAATATATATGCTTGCTGCCTGTGTAAAGGCCTCGACCACAAATGATTCAATTTGTTCTCGGATTGTCCCAAACGCAAGTAGAAACACTATATAATAATGTCAAACTGTAAAAACCTCGGCGGTTTAAAAGAACTCGAGAAATCATGGGTTTCTCAGGGGAAAACTCGGGGTATTACGGTGCGCGTGATTTTCCTAGCGCTCAATATAGCGGTCAGACGAAAATAGGCGACTCAAATTATTTCTGTGAATGTTGCTTCACTATCGTATTATACAAACTGATGAGTCAATGTGACATCCCCGATTGTTTTGATCGCTTTTTGCGTTCTCGATTTTAAGGAAAAAGCCATTGTTTTATATTTGTGTTTACCTAGAATTCTTTTGTAATCAAAATACTTTAACCACCGAAGAGTATAGTAGTAGAAACTGTTTATCTATTATCAAAGGCTCGGCCCTCGAGAGTGTGTATAAACATTGGTAAAAACATGTAGGAAAACCCACGTTAATCTCTGATACGGCGATATCGTGTACATTGGGGTTTTTTCTTTGCGTACGCGCTGCCCTTGTGTTGCTTCAAACACTTTTAGACTGTTTAACTAAAGAAATGCGATAAGGGTTATTTCTGTTATCTATATCGGTATTGCGCACGATGCTCCTATTATCTTGAAAATCAATTTTAAGTGTTTAACATTGGGGTCGGAACAAAAGCGGACTCTTATTTGATTAATTCTGACAATCGCTTAATATAAACCGTATGAATTGTAATGCGAGGTCCTGTCGCATAAATAACCTCGACAGAATTCCTGTAATTGTATTATTCAACGGTCATAACAACAAACGTAATGTGGAACGCTGAATGCTTCCCAGAAATTCGACTGATGATTCGACGTAAATTGTGATAACAGGATCATCATATGAGTTTTTCTTGGTACAGGAACATTTGGCGGGCTGGACAGCCCTGCACATAGCCAGCCGTCGTGGTGACGTACGGATGGTGCAGTACCTCCGCGAACGTTGCGCAAGTGTGGTGGTGGATGCCAAAGACTTCGCCGGACGAACGGCCCGGCGTGTTGCCAAACATACGCCCGCCGCAAGACTGTTTGCCAGTGATGATGGCAGTGATGGGGAGTCGGACTCTGATGATGATGTAAGCACCCATTTCTATTTATTTATGGACAATAGAGATCTCTATCTCGTGTATTAATCGTTTGCTCTTATTTCATTGACCAGTATAAATTGAATTCCCATAGACCTTCCGAACTATGACAGGTCAACACACTGTAATGGATGAAAAATATACACATACTTTTAATTAGGTAACATATTGTAATAAGAATAAATAATCTAAGCTCTCAATATGATACCTTCTTTAGTTGTTTCGTAGTACATTTCAGACAAACATTATCACATATGTTGACAGAAATACGGTATTATATCAATTAACGAATCTAATCTAATCGATAACAAATATCGACATCCTTCCAGACATATTACATGGATAAGTGGTCTCAGCTTTTCCGATAATAGCCAATCCAACATATAAGTACCTGATTTGATCGAACTGTTGCTAGGGCCAAAATTATCGTTGGCAGAAGCATCATCAACTTACCCTTTTCCCAAATTCATTAGAGGTCGTTTCTTCGTTCTCTTCTATCACTCATCGATTTACTACTATCTCCCTTTGTAGACCTATGTAGACATAGGTGTATGATATAGATTATTCTCAATTCTGGGGGTCGTGACATCAATTTTAATGCATTCTGCGAGTGATAGCTCGATCACCTGTTCCTTTTAAGCAAACAGCAATTCAATTTTTGGTCACTCACTGCTCCTAATACCGTCTGCTTTCGTACATGTGTCTATTTACTGACTGCCTAACCCTCTAAACCCGTGAGAATATTGTGTTCCTCGGCAGTTACATAGAATCTTGAAATATCTAGTACAGCAGTAATATTCCTACATCCGCTACGTTGAAACACATTCGCGCTGACGTAGGCGTGGGACGAAGTCATACGATGTTGATAAGCCTCAACACATGGGATAAGAGCCATGGATACTTCATATCAGTATTAATGATATATCAGTAATATTTAATTAGTACATTTAATACACATTTTGGGTTAAGATTAGCTGACTCTAGCTCTCAGCCAGAAATACCACAACCCATTTTTTTTTGTTTTTTAACCTTTGGAAACCGCCTCGGGCCGTTACCCCACCGGGGTTTACGGCGGGGTGGTGTGTCGGACTCGGACCGACTAAAACCATACGGTGTGCCACTCTGCGCCTGACATAGGAGGGATCCATGAACAGCTGTTATTACAACATGCAGATCCCTCCTAGCGCCTGCCTGCCAAGAAGTACTACCCATAGAGCAAAAGCCTAAATAATTTTCAATTGATGGGAGTACGAGTACATACACTTATATACTTCATTCCCAAACATTCCTGTATACTCTTTTATGCCAGACATATTTTTAGTCTTATTGCCGTTCGCACGTATGGTGATTAAAACGTAAATAAAAACAGAAGCCATGGTACTGTTGTGATAGATGTGTTTTAAACATTGGTCATTCTTATATCGCACTGTGATAAGAAGTCTAAATTTAGAGTTTGTTGCGTGTGCGCTCCCGCTGAGGTTAAAAATTTTCCTGCTCAGTCATAATACATAGACAAACAAATATGCAATTCAACTTGTTCTATGTTTAATCTAGTTAAATAACCACAGTTAACAATGTACAATAAAATATTTTAAAAAGAGCAAGTTTTATTATCATCGTTATCGTCTTGGCTAAAAGACGTCCATTGCTGGATGTAGCCCTGCATCCAACAGCTTCCCGCAACTCTCACTAGGTATTCAGACCACCTTGTAGGGAACCTCGCAACGCTGCGTTACATACTGTATACTATTTAATATAAAAATAATCTTTGTGAGGCTATGATCACATTGGTAACACAAAGAAAATACTTATAAACTTGGACGTGTTTATATAAACAAGCAAACTCTCTCTCTACCTTAGTCCTGGAGAGGAGGGGTCTCTAAGAGCAGCGACACTGGTTAGGACAATACTGTTAGTAGTTCGTGTATTAATAGTTATTTTTGCCATCTTCCCCAGATGTACGACAGCGACAGTGACGGCGAGAGCCTCTTCGAGAGATTACGCGAGAGTCTCGGTCCATCCACCCCCATCAACGTCGCCTAGAGATGCCCGATGCCAAACCGTGAATATTGACCACCCAACTTCGAACCCCAGGCCGAACCGTCGCCAGCCGCGTCACCACAGCTACGCCATGGCAGCAATATACCGCGTCAGCTGATCCAAGAACCAACTTGAAAACAAAATTGTTATTTACATATATTGAAATAGGTCTGATTTAATTAGTATATAGAATATTTACGTGTTTGGTATCAGAATGTGGACTGTTGGAAACCAAACTTGTGTATATGAGTATTTGTATGTATGTATTTATAATATAAGGCACTGCCATAGGAAGTGAAGTGCACTTCTAGATCCGCCTATATTGCCATCCCTGTGTAAGCAAATCCATGTAAGTTTGACTGTAATTGCGACTGCAATCGGCAGAACAGATTTATAACATTTGCACTCAACACGTCACCACCAGGCCATCTAAGTTTGGTTTCCAGCGGTCGAACACCACACTTGGAGACTTATGGAACCGTTGACTGGTCCAGAGTTTTTGGTTTGTGACTGTGACGTCACGTTCGACTATTTCCTTGACAACTGGTCATACGCGTTCCAACAGGTCTCAAGTGCGGAGTTCATTTTGAGGATAACTTGGTCTATTGTAAATATATGTCTGGAGAGATGGCTCTTGTTTCATAGAGCACGTCGCTGGGAGTCTGGTGCTATACACTTTGTTGTACGGATTTGCCTCTGTACTCATAGTTGTAGTGTTTGAGGAATAACCCAGCGGCACGTGCCGTGAATCATCGCAGCTCGTGTCCCTCGTGTACAGTCGCGGAAAGAATGTTGTTCATAGGTAATTATTTAAAATAAATAGATCTAATTTGTAAAAATCTGTTAATTGTATAATTTATTTAATGTCGAATAAATGTTGTTTATTGATGATATTTTGGTTTATTTTATCACACAAATAACCTGGTTCACGTTCTTTCCGCGACTGAACAAGCCACTGCGTTATTCATAAAACGTGATATTGAGGAAAATTGTTTTATGAGTCTTGCAGCTATTTTAAACTAAGTTGACATGTTCGAAAGGAAACTCGTCATTATTGACTGTTTTTGAAACGGTTAGGTTAAGTTAAAAAGGTATTTCAATATAAACTATTGCTGGGGTGTTCTGAAAAATATGTTTTATGGGTGATTACTCCATTTGGGTAACATGGTATATCGCATTCTTGCATGTATGAGTTTTACCGCTAAAATTTTATTTAAATAAAGTCTTGCATTAACTTTTAAATGAAAGTAAATGTGAAAGACTGTTGTCCAAAAGTAACAATTTAACGAGTTTGGACGTCTATTAACGACTTGTCTATTTCTAATATTTTTACTGAACATCCTGAAAATTAATGTTTCTTTCAATTGTCATGTAGGCCAAATTATGTTAGATGGTAAAATAGTTATATACTACGACGAGACGTTCATAAACACCTGATTGGAGTGACTTGTCGGTGGTTAAAAAAGAGTTTTTGTCTCTTTCTCTTCAATATACTAGAGGGAGAAAGAATCAAATCGGTTTTTAATATCCTATTTCTTAGAAGACTTTGTATAGCTCAAAGCAACAGAACATCTGGTATTTGGTGAAGTTATTGACGCGATTAATCAAATATTTTTTGTATTATATATATTTTACGAAATTGTTATAATAGTAAATACGTCAGGATAAATAATTTTTCAGTTGCTGAACATTGACTGTGTTAAACAACGATTTGTGATAAGGTATAGTTGACACGCTCCCATTGATATATCACTGAAATTGCTGCGCTTCTAGTATATAAATGACTAGTGCAATAAGCACTTGACCTCTTTCTATCTTTTAACTTTCAATAATAATATTATGTTATATTTATTTATGTCTATCAAAATCGGAGTTGCAAGTTCCGGGCGTGGCCTCACAAAGTGTGAACGTACCTAAGTACTTGTAACACAAGTGAGTTACCACACTTTGAGTCTGCCCGCTCCCCCAGAAACGAGGAGTTTGGAATTTGGCAGCCAGACTGGCGCGGATGACGGAATTCTGTTGTGGGTTTCAACCCCTTAAGGGACAACACTTTGTGTAATCCATAAATTGTTGTTCGGAATCTGGGTGCTCTTTGTGTCGTTCCTAATGCGGGCGTTTTTAAAACAAGAAATAATATAAACTATAATGAGTTCATGTCTATTGTTCACAATGATTTCTTAGTCTATACACTCTTTCTCCTCTAGTCCACGAGTTGCCCAACGATCCTTCCAAAGTAAAAATGTCGCTGTGATAAATTCTTTTATTATATTTCGAAGTTTTTCTTTTTGCGTTTAGTTCTTCTGTGGACGTTCAGTGACTGAAAATTATTCGTTTTTGATATAATCATGTAACTAGGTATATTATAGACGCAAAACTTATGAAGATTTGTTTCTTGTTATCCATAAATTATATACTACATAGTTTTAAATATATTGTTCGGTCTGTTTTATATATATAAATATAAACATACGTACTTTTAAATATATTGTTTTTTTTTTCAATTCCTTCGCTTATAGAATTCGTATGTAACATCACTCCACTGTTTATTTTACATTATCCGTCTTAATCCCTTCGTCACACATACGGGTATTTAGATCTAAAAGCCGGCTGTGAATCATTTTATGAAATGGTCGATAGTACGAAACAATATGGGTCACGGAAATTCATTAGTTGACAATAAAAACAACAAAGAATCTTTAAGAGGTTTATTTAATTTTTAATTGTTTCTATGCTATTATTAGTAGTTTGAAAAATTCGTGAATTTTTAGGCAAATAAATAATTCAGTTTCAGTAAACTTTAGTGTTTCTAAGTAGGAAGATTCCGTCTGTTTTTTTTTTGAATTCAGTCTTGGTTTTTGTATAAAAATTCTATTTAAAAAAGTTGATTACTTCATATATAGTTTATATATAGTTATTTTTAGTTGGTATTTGATTACGAGTACTTTATTGGTGTATTAAGTTATTGTTTGAACAAAAACTGAAGGTTGCTGTCCAAATTTGTTCACCACTTTTGTTAAATTACTGAATTTATTGACAAGGTGATGAACAAATTCGGAAGATACTGGTCAGCGTGTAGAGACCGCTTGATCTCGCGTCTCCCATCCTTGAGCGATTGCACGTCTTCCTACATTGTAATGTGCTAAATGCCAAATACCCACGTGATTTGAATTTGACATTGTATTTATCCAAAGGATTGAAAGAAAAAATCACTCTTCGAGGGAGCGAAAAGAGGGTGGAATTTGTATGGGAATTCAATAACCACTGAATTGATTTAGATAAAATTTGACATAGAGATAGTTTGAGATGTAGGGAAGAATATACTCATAAAATAGTTTAAGACCCCCGGCATCATCCCTTAAGGGTTTACAATATTGTAAATGTGAAAGTTACTCCATCTGGCTTCTACGGTTTAACCGCGAAACTGGTGCTCCGGGTAAAAGTTAATGAATATCTTCAGCCTACTACTGCCCACTACTAAACAAAAGCCTCCCTCAAAGGGCGTCAGATAACCCAGTCTTGGGTAATCCGCAATCATCCGCTGCCAACCTTTTTCGTCAAATCGTAGGTCTATCGTGTCGCAGGGAGGCGCCCTGCACTGCGTTTGCCTAATCGTGGTCTACACTCTAACACATGTCGGATCCAACAATCATCAGCCCACCTAGAGCCATGAATGCCCCACTTTCACTTCATCGTACTGACTCTCGGCGCGATATCGGTTACTCCAGTTCTCTATCGAATTGTTTCATTGCAAATTGGCAAATTTTATCGGAAAGAGAAACACTCGGACGCACTCGGATCGCACGCTCCATTGCATGCTAAGCGACTTTTAAACTTGTGGACCTGGCCAACGGTGAGTGTCAACATCTCTACTCTGTATGTCAGTATGGATAGGACGTGTTGGATATATGCCTTAGTTTTAGCGCTTGCGGGATAGGCAACTCACAGATATGACGCAACTTCCAATATGCTGCCAAGCTCAAGTTGTGCTGGCCGAGTTGGATTAGTCGGCCAAGACAGACTTAGTCTCGCACAATACCGATGGCAACGCCATTAACGACCACGGGAGTCGGGCATATATGCCTGTTAGGTTTAAGCAGCTCATAATAAATTACGCCCTGTTGACACCACCAAATGCAGAGTAGAAGCTTCGAAACGTCGATATTTGGTTTTGGGGACAATGTTGATGGCTGATTGACTATGATGCAATACCCCATGATTTTAACGATGCAGAAAACCTTTTCTTTTCTGCCGTTGAAGCAACAATTCACACATGACAAAATGTCGTTCAACGTCTCGGCTTCAACTTGTACAGCACCCAATTTCCTTACTTTTGGGTCATTCCTAACGTTTTTAAATGTTTTGAAGCTATTAAACATCTACTTGCGATGTTTTCCCCAGCTTTACTAGCGTCTGACATGGATCTTGACCAAACAATATCTTCGATTATTCGTCTTCAAACTTTGTCGGGCCTCCAAAATGTTCTTTATCTTCAAAGTCAAAGGTATTATTTTTAAAGCGCCTTAAACAGGCTGTGTGTTGTATTCGATCGAGTATTGTTACCATTTGTTTTAACAGGAAGTCTGTGTGCTTCAGCTGCAGATTTCTTTTGAATAAATCAGTGCAATGAATATCTCACAAAAACACTTTATTTGGCACAAGACTAGACATTTTCACAATAGATAAATGAACACGTGGTTGACTCTGTGGTAAACTATATTTACTAGAATTTGAGGTTACATATATTACCACTTAGCTGATGTGTCACAGTACGAAATTCCATGCACAGAGTGCCGCTATGCCATCTTTTAAGAAACAGCAAGAACTTATTCAAGGCCCTAATAATAAACAACATTAAACACTAACACTTAAATTAAATTCCTTGTGCGATATTTGTAACAAATACCAAGTACAATAATAGTTTAGTTATATTTATTTACCTTCTGCTTCCTAAAACATGTTTCTTTTCTGCAATTGTATGTATTGTGCATTCTTACAATTGGCGAATTTATTCCAAAATTAGTACGATATCTGGGCAAAAGCAATAAATTTATCGTAGGCTGTCAGAGTGGTGGACGTTGAAATGGTACCTATAATTTTATTTTCTCCAAAAAATCGGTGGAGTCATTTTTCTATGTATCTGAACCTGCGGAAAGTTTAAATAAGGAGTCAGTCATTTTTCCGTGTATTATTGTAGTATTATTCCCTGTAGAAAGTTTAAATCGGACACTTTTTGTCGTTTTTTAAATGAGTATAACCTATATTGTTTTGATTGATCTATGTAAGAAACTCTTTGCCCACACCCAAACCTTCAGGAAATGTCAAGTAAAATATCGCTATACATCGCGAATAATTTAAGTAGAGAAGATTCCAATTGACACTAGAAAATTTCAATATACTTCTTACAAGACTTTTATTCAAAACGAGACTGGTACTTACTGTTTGAACTGTTTGGCATTTCTTTTAATGAACCCAATCATTTTAGCAGCGTTGGTAGTTATATTATCGGTATGGGGAATAAAATTTAAGTACCTATCAAACATTATTCCAAAATCACGGATCGCTGATAACCCCTCAAACATTTTATCGTTAATTGTGTAAGCTGAGTCAAATAATTGCTTTTTACGGATAAATTTAATATGAAAACATTTAGATGGATTCAAATACATGTTATTATTTTGACACCATACTGATATAGTGTTAAGGTCATCTTGTAAGCTATTTTTATCTCTGATACCGTTAACTTCCCCAAACAACTTTAGATCATCAGCATAGAGAACAATGACTGCGACTCATAATATGGAAACCAGTCTATAGCAACATTAGACTTATCACCTTTTTATACACAAGGACTATCTTGACTTTTTTCTACTCGTCAGGAAAATACCACTATTCAATGACGGATTGAAGAGGTTGGTAAGCGGTTCCGACAGTACACTGACACAGGTTTTTACGAAAACAGTTGGAATACCGTCAAGTTTCCTCAAAGTATATACTGCTTATTGAAAACAGAATTGAAGCTCTATCAAAGTTGCTTCCATTTCTACGCCAACTTGTACCTCGTCAAAAACGGATGAAAAATGACCAGCGAATAAATTGTATTCATGACTACTTGTACCTAACACATGGTCTAAAGTCATAACATCTGGCAATCTACTCTTTTTATCTAGTTATAAAATTTTCTAATATGAGGAGCTATGCCATCCTCAATAGTTTACATGTAATCATCATAATATTCATCACAAAAGCTATGACAACGTTGCGGAAGAATGGAGAATTCAATTTAATCTAGAAGATTCTTGTATTTACGATACCTAGTTCTCAAATTTTCTTTTTCTTGAATCAATATATTGAGAGATTGACTAAACCATTGTGGACGCTTAGTCTTTCCTACGTTTTTAGGTTTACACGTTGGTACATGCAGGTGTATGATTTTATTGATTCTTTTATAGAATACAGAAACAGCCGCGTTGATATTAACAGTTTCAAATATATTTTGTTAATCAGTTGATGCTAGTTCCATTTTAATTTGGTCAATTGGACCTTAAAAAAATTATAACCCGTTCTCTGTTTATACCAAAGATAACTCTAACTGTCTAGGGCACGGCACCGAGTCAAAAAGGATCGTTTAAGTAGAGAGAGTCAAATCTTTAATATTATTAGTCGAATTAACAATATAGTTGAATTGTCTTGAACTCTTAGAACCAACGAATTGAGCACACATTAAACTCTCCCACAGTAACAACTTTATCGAACCTTGCATATTCGCCTTAACAGCATTTAAAAATGCTTTGAGATGGTCAAGTCTCAATGGTGGTGCCAATAATCTGTACTTAGCCCTATCGTAATATTACGGTTGACTACAGTGACATCTACACTTATCCATAATGCTTCACAATTAGATTCTGTAAAAGGCATCCTAGAGGCTTTGACATCAGGTCAATCATTGATTCGCCACTCTCTTCTTTACTACCGTTTAGTAAGTCACTACGATTCTTTCTATACACTATATAACGATCGTCTTTTATGGAAGAATTAAGCTAGGCTTCTGTGAAAATTATCATTATTCGTTTGTTCTCATCACTCTTAAATTATGGTAATATAAATTTAATTTAAAAAGAAGGGGAAGGAATTGGGGACATAAAAAGCATAACAGTCATCGTAGCAGTGTAAAACCGAGACACAGAATGCTGTGTAATCACACAACGAATGAGACTCACAATGACTTCACGTACAATCCACGGCTCGCATAGTTACTAGATAACTATCACGCCTGCATCACTGGTCTTTCGGTCTCGCACTCATTAACGAAAGAGGACAGCACGAATACTGTCACTTTAGATTGGTCAGCTTTGAAAAGGGAGGTCCGACTTGGTCGAGCCGGCCCGTTCGTGTTGAATTTAACGTGTAACTTTTACTCTACTTTTGCTGCTGTACATTTTATGTATTCCGTTTCATATACATAGCGTTCTCTATACGCAGGAAAGGGGTAAATCCCTTTCCAGTGCATTTATCTTACACTAATTGGGTATTTGCATGATTTGCCAATCCATTAAATAGTTATGTCTTATTATTTTTAAAAATTTGTTAAAATTTTTGAAAAAAAATTTTTTTTTTTTATTTATAAACATTTAAACTATTTAACAATAAAAAAATTGTTAAAATTTAAACGTACAGGTAGCTCCCTCTTGCGTATGTGACGTCATTGTGCATATTCCATTTAAATTTGTGTTGTGTAACACATCACGTTTCACATCACGTGATTTTTACATCATATTTGACCACTTTTATTTATTTATTTATTTAAAAATTATTTGTAAAAATTAAATTTTAATCTTACGTAGGTATTTTATGTGTATCAAAGAATTTATTAACTCATCTTTATTTGAAAAATCATTTTCATGCAAATACCCAATTCCTCGAACGAAATATTATTTCCTATTTTCTATTTTAGTAGTGTGTAGTGTTCATAGATTTAATTACAAGTAGTAATTCTACTATTACAAACTACTCTGTGAATATTTGTTTATAATAATACATAAACACTTCCTTTTTCCGTGTGGAAAACCCTACACACATGAAGGAAAAAAGGAAGTAGGGAAAAAATATGCGCTGGCACAGCCACAACAGTAATGTCTTCTTTTTTATATAAAATTTGTAACATGTGTATCTCACGTAAACATCGAATAAGACCAACATTGGAAATTTTTTAAGAGGCGATGTGTCAGAACTGAAATAAGTATAATCACACGCTGTGTTACACTGCGCCTAAAATAGAATTGAGTTCGCTAACAACTGTTTACAAAACACATGTGGCCCGCCTAGGACCGTCTTGGGAAAAAATATCTGGGTGAAGGATGCCCAGACAAACAACTAACATCGACGATTAAATGGATGGATCAAATAAGCAAGAGAGTACAGTAGTAAATTCTATTTATTTTTGAACCGTATGTCACAGGTTTAATTCCGACAAGGGTCAATTACCAGACGAGTTGGTTTAGAATTTGTGACAAGTTTTTCTTCTGTAGGCTGAGTTGTTGTACTGCGTAGTAGCGTGGTTATTATATTATTATTCTTAATCCCTCATCACGCATATGTTACGTGGTATAACTTAAACAAATTGAGATACGTTACGCCAGTTTTAATGACAATGTAACGTACACTACGTTCTACTCGCCGAGCAACCAGATCAGCACGAAGCTTAGCTGCTGCCAGCAGGACAGACCCTGTAACCATAATATATTTATTTGATCAAGTTTTCATTTTCTTCACAGTGCTGTTGTCCTACGTAACTGACTCCCTAAGTCACCTCTTAACTTATCCATGGAATAAACAGGAGTGATGACACTTTGTATTCTTAATCAGTCACCACACGGAAAGCGCATTACTACTTGAGTAATTTGGCAAACAAAAAATAACAAAACTTCCAAAAAAAAAATCGGACATTTGACACACAATGTCATCTAGTTTCAAACTAAGCAGAGCTTGTGCTATGATAACTAGACTGACTGATAGAATACTTGTATACTTTTTTTTGTAAATATTATACATAGAGAACACCCAAACTTCAAAACAAATATTTGCAGAGCATGTAAACATTTTGCCCGACCCGGGCTTCGGACCCGAGACTTCAAGCACAGCTGTCACATTCACTACAGCTGTGCTACTGAGGCACTTGGTTTATTTCTTCGCCTTTTTGCAAATATTTGCAATTAGTATCGAACAGAAAAACCCAACGAAGTATTACCTTATCTGTTACAGGAACAGGGATTGTACTTTATTACTTGGTTATTAGAATAATTAAACAATAATATTTTTGATGATGACTTCCTTACGAAAATACCCCGATTTCTAAACTACGGAGGGGTTCCTCACCAACTACTGGGTAAATCCGAATACTAGGTAAATAAATGTACTAATTATAAAATACTTCATGATAAACAATTATCTTTAGCACCGCTTCAGCAAATATCTTTCTTAACCATGTGTAGTATGTATTTTAGTGGAAAATTCCATTCACCTTTGCTCTGGGTATTTTATGCCACTGATTTGGACAACCGGATAGTGTAGCTCTGGCTGGCTGGCTCCTCAAAGGTGGCAAGTTAGAATCTCACTCAAGACAAACACTTGCGTGCATGAACACTTATGTATGCACTCGTATGTGTGTGTGCAAAATCACGTCTATTTCCCTGGAGAGGTAGCTAGGCATATTAAACATGTCCTTTTTACCAGTGTTTTGGTCCCACGGTGGCGAGGCTATTGCTGTTAATCGGGATGTTTTACTTGCTAGAGATTCGTCTGTCGATAAGCAGGTGAGGTTAACTTGAGTCCCTAAGTTCTAGGTGGGAGCCCCATGCACACTATGTATGTATTCATTTACAACATAGTATGACACCCGTTCCATCCACATACTCGTATGTATTTCTATCAATTGTCTAGTACCTATAGTACGAGCTCTGCTTAGTTTGAGATGAGATGACGTAGAATAAATCCTGTCTCGTGGGGGACTTTACAAACATACAAGAAACGGACACGAATAACACCCAGACTTAGAACAACAATTTGTGGATCACACAAAGTGTTGTCCCATGTGGAGTTTGAACCCATAACACTCAGTGTAGTAGAGAGGGGCGTGGCAACCGCTTAAACCACTTGGCCATGGAATCTACTATTATTATTAACTCTGACTCAGATGTGAACGTCCAGACTTGACGTGACTAAAATTATGTGGGTTGTCAGTGCAAAAATTTTTGTTCCCTAAAAAATATAATGTCTCATTGGCATACTAATGCCTGTAGGCCTATATAATGCCTATAACATACTGTTGCCTGGAAGAGATTTCTTTTTTTAATAAGACCGCCATTTGTACACTATATATCTGACATTGTATGTACTCTCTTGAAACTCTGTAATACGGTTTACAAATAAAGAGTTTTCTATTTATCTATTCGTATCTATCTAATTGTGGGTAAGTTGGAACAAATTAATTAAATATGACTTTGTTAAAAGGAAGAATTTTGAATTTATCAAATAGTTGGTTAAACCCACAAGTAAGGGAAAATCAATATTAATATAATAACGGCTGTCCTGCACAAAAAGGGCTGTAGCTATTTGGTTTGACAATAGGAAAAACTCTGTGTGTTTGGTATTTCCAAATATCGGTTTTGCTTCGTAGTATGTATATCATAGTATGTAAAGGGCCGTGACTCGCCAGGCATAATTACCTTGCCTGGTGGGAGGATCCTTTCTTTGTGTTGGAGGGACATGACACCTCCAGAAAAGTTTGCAAGACAACATCATTACAAATAGGGGAAAAACTTGAAACAAACCCTTTTTTTTTTTTTTTAACGTGTGGAAACCCCCTCGGGCCGTCACCCCACCGGGGTTTACGGCGGGGTGGTGTGTCGGAATCGGACCGACTAAAACCACACAGTGTGCCACTCTGCGCCTGAGATAGGAGGGATCCGGGAACCGCTGCTATTCCGTCCACCCGCGGCCACACTCAAGGCGGCATGAGGCGCTGGTATGCGTGCCTCCGCCGCCCGGCTCGCCGACGGCGAATTGGATCCGAGTGGATATTGTCCTCCCGGGCCTTCTCCGCCGCCTCCTTCCGCGAAATTACGTCTTCGCAGAAGGTTGCGACCACGGTAAAACAACTGTCGCTACCGACCATGGAGCGTAATTCGGCCGGTAGCGAGAGATCTCCTCCAATAACTGCAGTGAGGACCCCACGCTGCGCCGCCCAGGCGGAACAAACCGCCAGCGTGTGCTGAGCCGAGTCCTCACTGCAGTCGCAGTGGTGACAGGCGGGACTCAATTCCCTCCTGGCGACCGAGTGCAGATACTTCCCGAAGCAACCGTGCCCGGAAAGAATCTGCGTCAGTCGGAAGGAAAGGGTCCCGTGCTGCCGCCCTGTCCACTCGGCGATGACCGGCTGGAGAGCCTTCACGGCGGCAAAGCCAGCACGTGGAGCCTCCAGCCGGGACGACCAACGAGCCATCGTGGCTCGACGAGCGGCCTCTCGCCACTCGCGTATCTCTTCGGGTGGGGGCCGAATGCCGCTACCCACCCGAAAGTCTGCCGTTCGCCGATAAACTTCAGCGAGCACTTCCGCCTCCAAATCCCACGGGGGAGTTCCGGCTAACGCGCATGCCGCCTCCGTCGATACGGTGCGGTAACCGCGTATGGCTCTAACCGCCAATATCCTCTGAGGGCGCCAGAGGCGAGCCCTATTCTGGGCGGTCAGAGCCGCCGCCCACACCGGTGCACCATACAGTGCCATTGACCGGACAACTCCCGTGTATAGCTGTCTCGTCGCGATGCTGGCTCCACCCAAATTGGGCAAAAGTCGCCCCAGGGCAGAAGCAGCGCCGACCAGCTTTGGAGTAAGCTGTCGGAAGTGCTCGTCGAAGAGCCACCTGCCGTCGAGGATCAGGCCCAGATACTTCATCTGGGCCTTAATCAGTACGAGGACCGAATTGACTACGATAGAGGCACCGGGGGGTGGACCACGAAGAGGCCCATGAAACAAAAGGGCTTCCGTCTTATCTAGAGCCACCTGTAAACCCAGCGCCTCAATGCGCCCGACCACCAAAGAGACTCCCACGGTGGCCAGGCGCGCCGCCTCTTGAAAGTTCGCCCCTCGGGCCGTGACCAATGTGTCATCGGCGTAACAAATTACGCCCAGCCCGGGGGGAAGACGACCTCGAAGGGCCCAGTCGTATCCCATATTCCACAGGAGTGGTCCGAGGACGGACCCCTGTGGAACACCGCACGACATGGGCCGCCGCCTCAGAATACCATCTCGGTCCTCGTACACGACGGTACGCTCCTCATGATAGTCTGCCAGTCTGCGGTAGTGGAGTGCTTCCCTGATGCAGCTAAATGGCAGACTATTAAATGCGTTGGCGATGTCCAACGACACCGCCAACAACACGCCGCCACAGCTCACCGCCTCTTCGGTAACGGCCCTCGGGCGCAACACAGCATTGACTGTCGAACGCCCCGCTCGAAAACCGAATTGGGCATCCGACAGATCGGGGCCCACTTCGCAGAGGTGCCGGACGATGCGGGCAGAGAGTACCCTCTCAAACAGTTTACCCGCCTCGTCCAGCAACACGATGGGCCTATAGGCCGCTACCGAATCGGCAGGCCGTCCCGGCTTCTTTAATAGGACCAGCTTCCCGCCTTTCCAGCACTCAGGGAAGCGTCCGGACGCCAGGCTAGCGTCCAGGACCTCCCTGAGGTGGTTCGACATGTGTTCGAGGGCTGGGGCCAGCACTCGGGCAGGTATCCCGTCTGGCCCGGGGGCGGTGTTCTTAGAGCGGATCCGTAGAACAACCGCCCCAATCTCCGATTCCCTGACGGGCGGAACATTGTCCTCGTTACCCCCGTCGTCTCCGACGACGAAGACCATCGACGGGGGTGTGTGCTCTACCCGCTGCGGGAAAACACCCTCGACCACTTCCTGCAGGAAGCTGGGCTGGAGTGCCTCTGTAAGGGGGGGGCCCAACGTACGGAGCTTCTGTCGCGCCGCACGATAGTGGCGACCCCAGGGGTCACGATCGAGACCCTCCAGCATCTCCTTTCGTTTCGCATCTTTGGCGCGGCTAATAGCCAGCTTCAGAGTTTTCCGCGCCTCTCGGTACTCCCCATGAAGCTGGTCCCTCCCGCCATCTTCGCGGTGACGCCGCCGAATGCGGGTGTAGGACCTCCAGGCACGAGTACAGGCCGCACGGAGGTCCGACAGTTCTTGGGACCACCAGTAAACCTCCTTCCGTGGAGGTCGACGACCTCTTATGCGGGGCATGGCCGCATCGCAGATCAGCGTTATCGCATCACGAAAGCGGCCAGCCCCCATATCGACCTCCTCGGTCGGGGCCTGCGGAGACAGCCAAGAGTGAATTATGGCTGCCTCCTCTAGTAGGTCCCTATTCAGCTTCGAAACTGCCCACCGCGGAAAGCGAGAAGAAGGCCGCGCCACGTGACCCCTACTGGGGTCCTGGGTCTGGGAGAACTCAAATCGAATGTAGAGGTGATCCGAGAGCGTCTCAACCTCTTCCAGGACACACCAGTTCCTTACTCGTGCGGCGAGGGCAGGGGTAGCGAATGAAAGGTCCACTATCGACCCTCCCTGCTGTCGCACACACGTGTTGGTGGAGCCGCTGTTTAGTAAATAGAGGCCCACCGAGGCCGCCCACTCCTCTACGGCCTCGCCCCTGGCGTCCGTCCTAGGGGAACCCCACGCAATGGACTTTGCGTTGAAGTCCCCCAGCACAAGAACGTGCCCAGACGTTAGTCCCCGCATCGAGGTCTCCAAGGTGTTCAGGAAAGCCTCGAAGTGGCTTAAACTCCGATTGGGGGAGAAGTATATACCATAAATGGTGATTCCTCCCCACTCAGCAGCAACATATCCAGTGCCCTTGTCTCTTAGCGACAAGGGCGGGGAATGAGCTGCCGTGGAGCCGACAACTGCCACAGAACCGTCCCAGTCACCCAACCAATTTGGACGGGGAGGAATGTAATAGGGCTCCGCGGCTACGGCCACACCGATTGACCACTGTGCCATGATTTGCAGGAAGAGGTCCTGCGCCGCGGCACAGTGGTTCAAGTTCGTCTGGACAAGGAGGTTGTAGACTTGGTCCATTACCGGACCGTCTCTACAACCTCCTCCATGGGCGATGATGTCGTCGGATAAACAACATCGGAGACAGCCTGGGCCGACTGGCTAGCCCCTAACGCTTGCCGAGAATTGCGGGGCGGCTTGCAGCCCCCCTGCCCGATCTGATGATTAGCGGGCTTATTACTCGCCGCACACACCGGGCAGTGAGGGGCGGCAGAGCAGTCTGCCGCCTTGTGCCCCGGTCGACCGCAGCGGAAACATAGTCCGCTGCAGTCAAAACAACTGACACACTTGGCACGTGTGTGTCCCAACGCCAGGCATTTATAACACCTCATCGGTCTCGCCGCCAGGACTGTGATCCTAGCGTTCACGAAACCGATGAGTAACTTTCCGGCGTCGCCCAGGACTTTGCCCGACACTACTGGACATCTGACCCACACAGCGCCAAGCCCTCCTGGACCGGGGCGGATGGTGCCAACCTGGATGTTATCCGCGCTGCATCCCGTCTTTTCCTCTATTGCAGCACGGACATCCTCGATCGTCACTGAGTCGTCCAGCCCTGAAATACGTAGTTCTACGCACTTCGTTGGCCTGGCGATCTTCACACCATCGGTAGCTGCGAATAATCCCCGCAGCTTCTCGGCAAACGTGTCCGCCGTCTTTGCGCCTTCCGCCCCAGGGAACTCGAGGACTCGAGCTCCCGTCTGGGCAAGGCGCATCCTGACTCCTACTGTCCCAAGATTATTTATAGCGAGGCTGTCTCGGGCCCTCTTGAACACCGCCGCATACGACAGCCCCTCATTTGCCGCCTCCGGTGATACTGTAATTACTACAGCCGCAGTTTTAGGTGGCTGTAGTTTCCGTGGCTTCGCCTTCTTGACCACTGCCACCGGTGGCGACTGCGGAGTCGAGGTTGCTTTCTTGGCAGCCTTCCCACTTCGCTTTCGGGATTTTTTATTACCTCCTACTAACTGCCACTTGCTATTCGAGTGAGCAGTCGCAGAGGGGGCCGCAGTTGAGAGGTCAGAATTTGGAGTGGGGAGGCGAGGAACCACCTCTTTTATCCTTGGCACAGTTTTCTTCGGTGCAGGCCCAGCCTTCACTTCTGCCGTTTTTGCTGCTGTATGGATCGCTCGTCCAGACTTGCGAGTGATCGCAGTTGCAGATACCGATACCGCCGATGCATACGATCTGCAACTACCAGTAATGGGAGGCGGAGTTGGTACTGATGCGGTCCTTTGCCTATCTGCAGCAAGTGGCGGCCGAACAACGGGGGCTGGAGGCAGTCTCGACTCAAGACCCGCAAGTCGCCCGTCCAGCATACGCCCCACTGCCTCTAGAATTTGACGAAGCTGTTCATCACCAGAACTGGGAGTGGGGGAAGGTTGCTGCTGAGCCAGGCCTCGCTTCTCAGGGCCATCCGCCTGCGCCTGAAACTGAGCGAACTGGGCGCTCAGCTCAGCTACCTGTCCCGTCAGACGTTCGATGGCCGCCTGAAGGCGAGCTACGTCACCGATGAGGGTTTCAACTATGCCAGCAATGGCAGAGGAGGAGTCCTTGAGGGCTCTTACAAATTGGCCCTTCAGGTTCGTAGATTTCGTGGCCACTTTGTTTATAATGGCCACAGCTACATTCGCCCTCTCCTGCATAGACACCGGCGTTTGTGAGACAGAATCCTCCAAAGCCGGCCCCTGAATTTTTAACAGGAGATCGGCGATCTCCTCCTCCACTAAATTTTCTCCCTCAACTCGAACCCGTCTATAGGCTTCCGCCTTTGAGAAGACGGAGCCTGACGGCCTCGAGACCGGAGTGCACGACCTCCCTCTGTGGCTACTAGCCACTTTGGGAGGCATCCATTCCTGAGACGCGTCGCTGTCTTCGTCCATGAAGCGTCCGCGTTTGCGACTATCGCGGAGCTCCATGTACATCTGCTCCAGTGTACTCGTCGTCGTACTGGAGTTATCATCCGACGGTACGACAGATCTGGAACGCAAGCGTTCTGATCTTCTTAGGCTCCCAGAAGTTAGATTGACTTCTGGAAGCCTTTCTGTGATAGGCTTCTCGGCCGAAACTTTTTCACTCTTTTCTATTTTACTGTCCTTCTTCGCTTCTTCCTTTGTATTATTTTCTTTAGTTTTTATATATTCCATAACAAAACCCACGAGTGGGGGAGAACTAGAGGTCGACCCGGGCAGAGATCCCCCAATACCCGGGCAAGCGTAAATTTGTGCCCAACCGAGGGGTCCGCAGGTGCCTCGGCTGGGAGTGCGCTTACGACTGAACTGCCCATCAGCCATGTATCCCCTGGCCACGCACCAAAACACGGGATTCGGGGTAATTTTTTATAGAGGTTTTCTTCCTCATAGCCCAGGCGGTTAAGCCAAGACTCTCGCCCCCGATCGGATTCGCGAGACATAACCACGATACTCCTTTCGGGATTACGATGTGACAACGGTGGCAGGAAGATTAATTCTTCCAATGCCTGCTCGGCGGCAGTGTGAGTACACACCGAGCCCGTTCTCCTTTCTCCACCATTGACAGTAGAGAAACGCTGACCCATGAAAGGGTCCCACCAACATGATTTTTTATCGAGGTTTTCGTCCTCATTGCTCCGAAGAGCGAAGAGCCAACAGAGGAATCGACAAAAATGCCCGCTCTGTTGGACCAAGCCTCAACCGAATGGCCGAAGAAAATGGCCTCCTCTTCTTTGTGCTAGAATATCAGCCGTTGGCGGTGATGTCCTCTTCCAAATGGCACAGGAAGAAACGGTGCCGTCGCCAACGTTACCAGGGTGCACCACGTGGAGGTTTTCTAGCCCAGCACCCCACTTGAAACAAACCCTATTCCAACCCGTCTGGCCAGCGTGGTATAGTGGGCCAAAACCTCCTTGCTAAGGAGAGGCCTATGTCCAGCAGTGGATTGCAAAAGGCTGTTGAAATTGATGATGATGATGATGATGTACAAAGAGTGATTGCATTTCCAAGGAGGGTTGGCGAAAAAACCAAAAACAAACTATTAAACAAACGTGAAAGAAAATGTTGAGTGATCGAGTAGAATTGAAGAAGGAAGTTCATTCAACTGACGTCATTGACGCCAAAAGTATTTTTGAAATGTTTGGAAAGGGAACGATGGTGTTGTTAAGTTACGTACACGTTACATGGACTGACAGTTTGATAGACCTGTACTTACATTATATTTCAGCTATTAGTACCTTCACGTGTAAACCACAATGATGACGAACTATCATGTGAGAATCCTGATGATAAACGAATATTACAGGCTACGGACGCGTACAATGCTTGGAGATTGCTATTGCTCAGCAAAAGATTGCCAAACGGCGCTTCCCGTTGAAATTTATCAATATGAAATATCGCATTTTGTATGCTTAGTAGTAACTATATGCACTTAGCCAAAATATTCTCACTCGATAAGCAGGAAAAATTAGTTTTAAATTTAACGTTCATAAAAATTACCTAAGTGGCATTATTGGAAATAACTCATCATATTGTTTAAATTCCCGGAAAGTTAGAAAAATTCCCAATGGAATAAACCCACACTAATTATAGAACCTATTATGTAAAAATGCTGTTATTTAGAATGTCCTGTTTCCATTGTGGGTTTTCAAAACTCATTACTGCCAAGCGTATTACGCCATTTTACACATTTTTAATATTGTACATGATCTCTCCCTTTAAAGATACCAAGCAAGTAGGTTTTGTGTTATTTTAATATGACAACACTAGTTTTACCTCTTTTTATGAATGTGCGTTAGTGTGAAGTTGGCAACCCCTCGTTACATGCACACAAAGTAAATCAGCCGTTATTCCTGACTTTATTGCAAAAAGTCAATAAGATGATGAAATACATAGTTGTATGACTTTATCTCAATTCGAAGATATAAAGATTCAAATATCGAGTAAGTAAATATGCTACATGAAAAAGACTCGACTTCACGAATAAGTTAAAAAAATCAAATAGATGCTTGAGTACGTAATGAACAGTATTGATCCAGCTGTACAAAGATTTTATTAAAAATGTTAATATAACCCTAATTTTTTTCATTTGATAGATCATGTACTGATAGTAACTCCACTAGTACTTATCTTAGGTTATAATTATCGTCCTCTGGCGGTGAATAAATCGGTGCGACCGGCGACAGCAATGCGGCCTTATCGCAAAAACGTGATCGGGCCGCAACTATAACAATAGTAACATAGCAGTAGCATAGCGTTGTAGCGTCCCCCAGGAGAGGGTCTGACCAGGCATGGCGTTGATCCTGGAGGGGACCTGAAATAATATGGCCCGGGTCTCCTTCAGAGTAGGACGCCTGAGACCGGCCGCCGGGGTGGTTTTTAGTGAAAACACACATACTCCTGGCTCTTGCGTCCCTGAGGGGCCGGAGACCCGACGAGATTTTCCAACCCGTCAACAAAAAAAAAGGTTAAATTATCGTGTAAATATGAAGGTTTATATTTATATGTCGACGACAAAAATTGTGCATTCGTACTCTTTACACTTTTTCAATGCATTCTGTCACATGTAAAATAAAGTTGTGTTAAAAGAGATATTAGCACTTCAAGGGGCAGAGTTGAAATAACGGCACAGTGATAATATATTTTTAATTTGAGAGTTTATGGATAAAAATATGTATGTTAGATTACATGTCCAAATATTATTTTTTTTTAGGTAGTGAGGTTTTAATGTTTAAAGGCTACGAAGTAATTTGAGTCCGGCCCCTAAAACCGTTAGTATCTCCTACGATCATGAATCCGGGAGTGGTGTGCAAGGGGTGCAGGTGTGCCTTGTCCATATATTTTGTATTCTTGATATATAAAGGAATCGGGCTGAGAACGTCAGGCTGGTTATAACCAGCCAGCATATATATAGGGTAAACCAGGGTGTGATTGCCCACTGACAGTGATTGCCCGCTGTAAGAAAAATATTGTGAGGTGCTCCTTTGGATCATTCTAGTTCGATTAAAATTTGCAAGATGGCTCCGTGTTCAGTATATAGTAGATTTAAAGTTGACAGTCAGCAACACTGAAAAAGAAAAACAGTAATAGCGGATTTTGTCAAGACGCGTGAACGTGTTACTCAAACAGGTACTTAGAAATTTGTTTTTTTTTGTTGCATTTTGTTATATATTCAACTATTGGTGTACAACATATGATCAAATAATATGTATTTTCTCCGTTTTTACCAAAAATATCTGCTTGAATTTGATTTTTAACGGTTTTTTAACGGTGGATAATCACTACACATAAATTTACGTATTGTTAGTTATTGCCCACCATCACTTTAGTTATTGCCATATGTTAATATCTATAGTTATTGTCCAAGGCAATTATCATGGACAATTATTTGAACAAAGTACGTTGCCATCACAGATAAAAGTGTTTGCATTGCTGAACTTGTTTCGCTTAATTCTTATGCATAAATATCTAAATGATTATTACTGTTTATTTACAGTGTGGCAAAGGCACCAAAAGTTAAATATAGCAAAGAAAATTTGCTGGCACCAACAGAAGCTGTACAAGATATTTCTAACAATTTATCTACAAAACAAATTGCTGAAAAATATGGTGTTCCGAGGTCCAGTCTCCGATACCATAATAAAAATCCGGGACATAAAACCAGCTTATGACCATCACCTATATTAACTATTTCTGAAGAAAGTCGTTTAAAGGATTGGGTAATAATTTCGGCAAGAAAGGGATTTCCCCGAAACAAAGAAGAAATTTTAGACACCGTCCAAAAGTTCCTGGTGGAAAACCCGCGCCCTAATTCGTTTTTAAATAATAGGCCAGGTAATGGTTGATGGAAGGCATTTTTAAAGGGACATTCGAAGTTGACTATTTAGTGGAGCGCCTGGGGGTTTTCACCTCGGATTAGAGTTATAGTGAATGAATTAATATGATTGATGTGGGATATTGTTTTTTAGACTATAAATTGCAATGTTTACCCAAAATTTTTTTGTGCACTCCATTTTTTCATTGTTTAAACAAATTATTATAAAAAATCAATGTTTTACCATATAGTTTCACTTTAAACAGTATTTTTTTTTATTTATATGTTAAATCTTACCTGAGTAGACATATAGGAACATTTTTCAAAGATACTTGTGAATAAAAATAGCAGTAGGGATCTCGAACAGGTGAAAAACGTGGAGGGGAGAGCAGAGCGACAGCTGCTATTATATGTACAATAGAATTTCTCGGCTAGTTTAGTTGAAAGTAACACGTGTTCTGTGAATATTGTGCTTCTATAACAGTGAAAATTTGGTATTTTAGTAAAAAATTCTTGTATATTCTTGTACTGGAAAGTGTATTGAAGACGACGTTTTTATATTAAACTATTACAAATTATTTTGTATTGCTTAATTTGATAAGTAATTTGATTGAAAACTGCAGTTCATTATTGAATTAATTAAATAATAAATAAATCGAAAATTAAAGATCAGATTTAATAAAAAAAATATATGATAATAATGAATCATATGCAATTAATTAATTATTAATTGTTTTTTATTAGATTTCGAAGAATGGATAAACCAAGGGCTACCAGCATGGCAGATGAAAATAGCTGCATAATATGTATACTCCTGGGTTCTAGGTCCAATTTTAGGTGAAATGATAAAAATTAGTAGAGGAGTAACCTCTTTACAAGCTGCTTCAACCGAACGACCAAATGGATTGTTATCTCACCTACAAATTGAATTTGTTTATGCTCATTCAAGTTGTCGACAAAAATATATTAATAAAAAGTATATTGGAATGTATAAAAACAAGGTCCGTGAAAATCTCTCATTTTCTAAAACCATCCCGAGGCAAAGTTCAAACATAAGATATTTTTATCGAAATGTTTAGAAAAATCATTACCAAATTGTAAAGAACATATTCTTTTTTTACGTGCCTTTACGGGTTATACTACACTACTGCGTTTTTCAATGAAGGAAAACTTAAGTTTGCCAAAAATTTTGAGAAACGGATTGATTTACATGACTTAGTAAAAGTATTTAATAATATCAATGAAGACCCCAATAATATATTGCAAGCAAGTGTAGCATGTATTTTGAGTTTATATGGCGCTCCGTCTAAAACTCATGATTTTTTCATCACTGTCTCCAACAACTGATGCAACGTTTGAGCACCTTGAAAGAGTGTACCTACAAATTCAGATATGGCTAGGAAACGACGTAGTTATTGAAAATTGGGGATGAAAGTATTCCAATAACATGTACATCCCAATAACAATGAATCATTTACCTGCTCCGGATAATTTATTGCAAATGTTATTTTGTAATTGCAAAAAGGGATGTGGAGCTGCGTGTGTATGCAAAAAAAGTGGTTTATACTGCAGTGTAGTATGTTTACAGTGCAGCGGAAATAGTTGTTCCAATACTTCACTTATTATACAGATAGACGAAGTAGAAGAAAATATTTGATGTAGACAACAATGTAATATATTTAAGTAAACAGATTTTGTACTAATATTTTTTTTCTTTTCATTAGTCGTAATTAATTACCTTATTTTTTTTATGTACACAATCGAGTACATTTCATTTATAAGTAAACTGGCCGAGAAATTCTATTGTACATATAATAGCAGCTGTCGCTCTGCTCTCCCCTCCACGTTTTTCACCTGTTCGAGATCCCTACTGCTATTTTTATACACAGGTATCTTTGAAAAATGTTTCTATATGTCTACTCAGGTAAGATTTAACATATAAATAAAAAAAAATACTGTTTAAAGTGAAAATATATGGTCAAACATTAATTTTTTATAATAATTTCTTTAAATAATGAAAAAATGGAGTACACAAAAAAATTTTGGGTAAACATTGTAATTTATAGTCTAAAAAACAATATCCCACATCGATCATATTAATTCATTCGCTATAACTCTAATCCGAGGTTTTACGGTTTTGAATGCTCCAGGCACTCCACTAATTAGAACATCAGAAGGAGTGACAAAAGCAAGTTCTTGTGTTTCGAAAAAAGACATAAGAAAAAGACTGTACTCCTATTTCAAGCGCACCACATCGATTCTTAAATGACCCAGAAACGCCAATAAGGAAAGGAAAATGGCAATTTAAACGACAGCCTTATGCTATTAACTCTCAAAATTTTAAAACAGCATTTTATACAAAGCAAAAAGAAAAAATTGTTAAAAGTAAAAGAAGAGAAAATGATCAAAGAAAAGAAAAGACTGAAAATGTAAAAAAAAGACTTAAAAAAATTATGAAAATCCTTCCCTGAATCTTAACAGTGAGGGTGTCAATTCTAAGGAAATAGATACAACTTTAGGGAAAATAGCCAAGAACTGATTGAACATTTTGAGCTACAACTTGGATTGACATCAATGAAGATATGAAAAAAATAGATATAAGAAAAAGATTTGACTCCTATTTTAAGCGCAACATTGTACCAAATCCAACTAGTGGAGTTTGCCATTTCAATGTGTTTACTTGCAGTGCTTGTTCAAAAATGTTGCATGTGCGTTACATACCATCAAAACATAAAGAACATATACCCGGTAGCTTCGATTTACATTTATTTTTGTGCCATCTTTGTTTTGAAGTTTGACGATTCTGTCCATGGCGATTCTAACTCATCAACATCAGCTAAAGAAATCTGTGATGTAGTTTATAGAGTCCAACGCAATTTATTTTGAGAATTAGAAGACTATCCTATAACATTTAAGTTAAATGTGTTATTTTGATTATTTATCTACGTTTTAAGTCTAATTTATCATTTTAAGACACTGGGCAATGACTGTACTGTGATTTGGGCAATTAGTGTAAGCAGTGGGCAATAACTGTACTTTTTAGAAGACTTTAAATTCATTTCCTTATTTCCCAAAAATATTAAAGTTGGAACTACAAACTACAAATACTCTGTTGAAGAATTTATTTATTTATAAGAAAAAGTAATAAATGGCGGATAGTCAAAATATTTTTTTTATTCTTTAATGTCAATGTGTTTGAAGTGGGCAATAATAATATGGTTTACTCAACCTAGTATAAATAGGCTGACTGTTGTTTTGAATCGATTAGTTGAAGTAGTTTTTCTTAATTTTGTTATAACAGCCTGCCAAAGTGACTGTACTCTGCCTGATGGAAAGCATGAATAGAATTCAAGAGTTATAGTTACCATATTCATTGTGAATCAGACAATGCAGTGTGGTAACCCACACTATAAGTAAGTACAAGTAACTTACGAATTAGGTTTTATTTAGAACAATGTGTGGTGTGCTAGTGTGCGCTACGATCAGTCAGCACTGATTTATGTCCAAAATCTACCTCTACTTATACTGTATACAAGTAGAGGTGGACTTTGGGATGCTCTATTATTAAAACAATAATTTAATGGGACTAAAGCTTCAAAAACGTCGAAATCAATTCTATTTCCAACCATTCAATTACTTTTCAAAAACAACAGGTCAATATGGAACTAAATTTAAAATACCAATTAATTTTTAACATATTTTTAATTAATGAATATACACAGATTTATGGAATATTATTAAAAACATTTTAAAACAACAATAAAATAACTACGGTAGGTACAACTTATGTTCACATGATTGTGGGGTAAGACGTGGAATTATCACAGCGATGCTAAAACACATCAAGCACTTTTATACATTTAAATACACTGAAATAAAGATAACGATGTAAGTATGCTTTCGTTAAGGCATTTCAAGTGAAAATCTAATTCCCAATAATAACGTATTTGGATAAACGTAGTAAAAGTAGGAACAATGTCACTTTGACAGAAATGTGACAAATATGCTTGCTAATTGACTATCTCGATATAAAGGGTAAAAAATAAATTCACTCACTTCAGAGCGAGATCAGTCGATTTGCGATTAATGCGTAACATTGCAAAGGTTCACTAGATGGCGCTAGATAAGTATATCTGAATCGCACCACGAACTTTTCGTATTTCGTTTGAATACGTATACAAAAATGTAGTTCATCAATTTAAATGATGATACGCCATTGTTCCTACTTAACCATGTTTGCTGCGTATGTTGTTGAGAATTAAATATTTTGTAGATTGTCTATTTATTAACAGCGTCACACTATAAACGAAAATTGTTTTTAGATTATAAATTACATAAATTAAAATACATATACAATAACAAAAAGATAAAATTAGTTTCTAGAACTTTCTGTCGAACAATGGAATAGTTAAAACAAAGTGAATAGTTATGTGTGTGTGCAAAATTTACACATTTACGAATGTAATAGAAGACTTCTTATTACTCTTCAATTTGATTATTATCGGATAGCCTTTGGCATAAATGTGCAGGCACATACTACATCATCATCATCATCAACTTATTGCAGTCCACTGCTAGACATAGGCCTCTCTCATTGCATGCCACTTTGATCAAATATACTATGGTATTCAAGAAACCTAGTTTTAAGCAATTCGAAAGGATTTCTTTTCTTTTCGCAGACTCCTTTAGACCCGTCTCCCCAGATCCTGGAGTAAATAGCACTCAAAGAACGACAAAGCAATTGTATCTCTCAAGTTGTATTATGTAATTAAACGACCTTAGTATCAAAATATTCTTTATATTATTATATAAAGTTAATATATTAGACTTTACTGTTATTCATCTAAATAATTAATAACAATATATAACAACTTTGTGATTACATTATAAATATACATGTGTCATATAAAATTTGTGATGTGCAAAACTGTGTTTACATTGTGTAAAGTATTGCTAATTTTTCTTTATCAGACTTGGGACTTTTCTTCACCCTAACATGCTCAAGTTATTGCTTTTTATCCCAATCCATCTGTATAAGCAATTTCACTTACTATTCTTTCCTTTAATATACCAAAACATTACATAAGTGAGCGGGACTATACTATGGCTTTAGTCCCGGTTACTTAAAATGCGCTTTAATAAACATCTGTTTACCCCGTCGGGAATAAATAAGTGTGTACATATTTTAATCTAATTTTAAATATATTATACTAAAAATATACTCTATAAGAGTGGGAATGTTGGATGTGGCGTGAGTGAGATTATTCACGGAGTACAAAAATAGAAAATATATCCTAATTTATATGTACAGCAGGTATGTTCAAGTACGCGTTTGTTCTCGTACCTACAGAACCAACTTTTTCTACGGAACCTTGTGCAAGCCTTAAAACAGAACCAAGATACCTAAATTCGAATACTCCATCTCTGTCTAACGTCTTGTATTATATTATTTCGAGGTACGTGTATTAACAGAGAGAGTGAGACAGCGTAATGATGTATAAGCAGGTATTGATTGAAAAACACTGTTTTTTCATTAATAGGATAGAAATGTCATCTATATCATTAAAATGAGTAACTCGTAATGTTCTCATTAATGTTTATCGGATACTCGTATGTGCACACTATTACAAGGACTGGTTAAGAGAGGCACCAGTGTGTCCTACCAGTAATAACATATGGAACCGAGACGTGGACCCTCAGTATTGGCCTGTTCAACAAGTTTAAAGTAGCTCAGTAGAGCGTGTGGATATTTCTCTGTCCGATAAAATCCGTAACGAGGTCATTCGACAGAGAACTTTAGTAACCGACATCGCACGGAGAATCAGTATGATGGTCGCTGGAGACGAAATGCGTTAGTCAAGACCGCAAACGTAGTGTAGGACGCCTAGTGGCAAGATCGACAGATGAATTGAAGAAGCTGGCTGGCAGTGGATAGATGTGGATTACCCCGGACCGGGGTAGTTGGCGCTCCTTGAGCGAGAGCTCCGTTCAGCAGTAGATGGAGAAATGTTGGTGAATTTTGAACTATTATAAAGTACCTATGGTAACAAATCAAATGTTACTCTCTGATGGTTCGATGTACAGGTATTGAAATACATATACCTTTTCTATCCATCCACTGTTCATTCCATTTTTTTCCATCTAACTCTTAAAGGTGTAGGTAAGTAGGTAGAATTGCTGACATGACTAATAATTGACTAAAGTTATGACTGGAAAAGAATGCCTCTGTTTCCTCCTTCAGGTATTGAGACGTGAATCTATGTTTATGTTAGCGTTTAGCGTATGCAACTGCCGATCAAGAGACCTTCGATTCGATTCCAAGATTAGCCGAAAAATTGTTATTGAGTTTTTTCGATTATAGAAATGCTTGATATCAGTCCGGAGTTTGAATGTTAGGGTTTTAACCTCCGTGCCCCGGAGAAAGTGTAAAGCTGTCGGTCTTGCGCCTGATCTCTTGCCTGTCGTGTCGTATAGCCGTCCCATCGAATTGTGAGAGTGAGGGAACAGAGAGTGTACCTTGCACACTTGTACTATAACATCTGCGTAAATGGCTGGTCTCCCATGAGACTGGCTGGCTGACCGGAATCGGCTAAGAGTACATCATCATTTCATTTTAAGTGTTAAATGTCAGCTTGGCTTTTAAACTTACAACTACGGAAAACACAAAAACTATTTTAAAACTTGCATTAGATTCCGCAACATTACATTTCAGATCTGAGCTAACACAAATTATATTTCGGTATAATAAGTCGGCCTGTCGATTTTCAACAACGCGAACACATTTGGAAATACATAAGTCGTATTGAACCCAATCATGGCGCATGTAAAGTACTTGTAACTGAGCTCCACGATAATCTTGTTCTTATTGTCTAAACTGTTCTCTGAATTTCGTAATTCATTCTTGTCTTTACCCAGTAGAGCGCACACGAAGGCGTAGGAAATAGACTTGCCGAAAGCTCTCGTCGCCAAGACCCCACAAAAACCTAAAATGGTCCGAAGTATGGTACATCCCAACATCTCTTTGGAAGGCCAGATGATCTCGTACGGTGGGTCCAGTTCGCTCGCCACCATGTTGCCGAGCTGGTAGTTGGTCCAGGAGCCAGTGAGGATGCCAGCGCAGACGCTCACTATCATTGTCGTGTCGCCTCTGGAGAAAAAGGAAATTATTTGATTGTCTATTAATATATTATAGACGTCAGTAATTTGATTAATATTTTCATCATTCACGGATCACCGTATCAGCGAAACTGGACGCAGTGTGGCGATTGTGTGTTTGAAAGAAGAAAGAACTAGGTAGTAGAGCCACGCTGATTTCAGCACGAACGGGCCGGCTCGACCGGGGCAGTACTACCCCCCCACAGAAGACCAACCTAAAGTGACATCATTCGAGTTGTCGTGTTTCGTTGGTGAGTGTGAGACCGGAGGCCCATTGATGCAGGGGTGACAGTTATCGTGGTAACTGTGTAAGCCTTACACTGTCACGATGACTGTCATGCCTTTTACGTCCCCAAGCGGGGTGTGAAAAAGCATCTCACAAGGCTGCCATAGTGTAGGTCACCATACTGCATTGTCTACATTTGCAATGAGTATGGTGACCACAAGTCTAAGATTCTATGGCAGGCTCTTAATAAAAATATATATATATATATATTATGACGCATAGTCGCATACACGACAAGACATAACATCATATATCAGCTTAGCTTATAGTATGTTTTTAAAAAACAAACAAGGTCAGGTTTAATATGGCAACATAATAATGAACCATACCTTACAACGAAGGTATATTGCTTTTGTTTCTATATAGGTATGTATGTTGTAGTACTTTAATACAAAAGAGGCCGTACGCAATTATTATTTACCCCGTGCGTGTTAAATTGCGTGTACAATGGGTCAGTGGTTCAGACATCTTTGAGGTACATCATGGCCGTCTAACCTCAAACTAAACAGTGCCAGTGGTATGGTAACCGTTCTGCTAATCATCAATCTTCATCATCAACAGCCTTTAACAGTCCACTGCTGGACATAGGCGTCTCCTAAGCAAGTAAATTTTGACCTACTATACCACGCTGGCGGGTTGGTATAAGATTTCTTTCAAGTTTTCGTTCTCTTTATAGTGATGTTGCCCTGCCTAATATACTCCTTTAGTCGCCTCTTACGATACCCACGGGAGTAGTAGTGATGACACTCTGTATCCTAAATTCATCACCACACAGACAGTACTATCTATCAGAACAAACGATCGTTCTCACGCAATATTTGTCCTTTTTCTTTAACGTGTGGAAACCCCCTCGGGCCGTAACCCCAACGGGGTTTACGGCGGGGTGGTGTGTCAGAATCGGACCGACTAAAACCACACGGTGTGCCACTCTGCGCCTGACATAGGAGGGATCCGGGAACAGCTGCTATCATGACATCCAGATCATGCTATATTTGTCCTAAGTGGGCATTAGCTCTCGACCTTCGCATGGGTCAGGGTCTACAACCACTAGGCCAATGGGATCGTCAAGGTAGTTGCAAGGATGTTTTATGTCAGAAGTAATCAATCTACTCCTATCATATTGCAATCCTGATATATTGAACTATGATGAATTTTGGTGTTGATGATAAAAAGAGTAACATTACCTCGTAGGTGTCCACTTATCAGCATTAGGGTGGTACACGATGACTAGAATTGACAGTGTGATGATAAACACCGGAGCAAAATGTGACGTTAATAGCACTCCGTCCAGTAAATCCACTATCGGAATCAGGATAGAAACTAACCCCGTCGCTAAGAGTAAACCTGCTGCTATGTCCTGGAATGAGAATAAGAAACAATGAGGTAACAATTCTACTAACGATAATAAAGTGAAGTTTTTTCTACATGAAGAGCCTGCCAAAGTGACTCCACTCTGCCTGATGGAAAGTATGAATAGAATCGAAACAGTTGTGGTCACCATACTCATTGCAAATGCAGACAATGCAGTGTGGTGACCTACACTATGGCGGCCTAGTGAGATGCTTTTTCACGTCACGCTTGGGGACGTAAAAGGCATGACAGTCATCGTGGCAGTGTAAGGTTCACACAGTTATCACGATAACTTTCACCCCTGCAACTATTAAAATTGGTTTTATTTTTCTTTTTGGGACAAAATATTAATTGGGACATATTTAAATACGCATCTGCCTACTGTATAGATGTGGCTGTTTCACTTAGAACAAGCAATTTAACATTGGGAGAAGGATGGTTGGACCTCCAGTATCTTCGGTGAAGAGTAACGAAAACATTGCATGACTGAGGTTATCTGTTTATTTGTGGTGTTACTCTGTTAGAGCTGGTCCATATATCCCGTAGCATTACTCTCCCAAGAGTATCTGACGGACATCTGACACAATACGCCATCTAATCCCTAACTAAGTATAGCTTGTTCTATGGTTACTACACTATACTTTTTCGAAAATACATACATATTACACAATTAAAACACCCAAACTTCAAAACAAATATTTTCAGATCATACAAAGATTTGGTTCGACCCGGGAATCGAATTTGAGACCTCAATCACATACGCTACCACTGGCCACTGCGGCAGTCAAATAAATATATCATCATCATCAACAGCCTTTAACAGTCTACTGCTGGACATAGGCCTCTCATCAGAAGGAGGTTCCAGTCTACAAAAAAAGTTTATCAATCCTTAGTTATACTAATATTAAAATGCGAAAGTGTGTTTGTTTATTTGAATGTTTGTCGTTCTTTCCTGTCGCAATAGAACGATTCTATGTTATGATTTTTGTATCTGGAGATAAATAGGAGACTGGTGAGTGATATAGGCTACTTTTTACCACGGTAAAACGTGACGATCCATTATGGTGCATATTTGAATCACTGCAAATTTTATAAATCCTATAGATGGCGCTATTAGGTTTCTGTGGCGATTGCACACAATACAATAAATGCGGTAGCTTGTATGAATGAATGCAATTTTGCTACTCTTTCACGCAAAATCTACTGTACAGATTTAGAGGAAACTTTGCAGTTATATAGATCATACATTTAAATGACAGTGACTATTTATCACGATTACCGACATACAAGCGAGCGGAATCGTGAACAAAAGCCAGTAAAAAATAAATGATTAGATATTTACTATTTATATCTACTTTCAATAGTAGGTTAGCAAAAATGTGTCATTTAGATTATTTCACAGAAATAGATAAGAAACATTCATTTGACCAAAGTGTAAATGAATACTTTAAGTTTGTCAACTAATAGAAAAAAATACACTGCTAGAATGTTCGAATGCAATTTGCATGTACAGAACGCATACACACAGTACGTCAATGATTTTACTACTTATAGAAACAAGAAAGTCCACGAAATAGTAATATTGTTTAACGATAAGCAACAATTTATTACATTATGAGTTGTGTTTGAAGACATAACAGACTAACAATATATAATGTAATATATGTAAATAAGTATATATTCACTTCAAACGAATAGCTAATCCTTATTTTTAAATGGCAAGCAGTATGTAGGTTTCATATTTAAAAACCTCGTTTTTCGTTTTTTTTTTGGCAATCGTCTAGTTTGTGAAAATTAGCAATGCACTGAATGTGGGGCTTTGTATTGTGGTTAGTGCACTGAAACAAGTCTTCAAATAGAGCTTGATATGTGACAGTTGTCACTAGCGTCATTTTAGAACTTACGTAGGTTTTAGGTGTGAATTGTTATATTTATGATGTACTGCTCTTCATTTGTGATAAAACTGGCACGTAAACAAGAAAATGTAGGTGATACAAAAAAACACAACTGTCATGAGGTCTGCCGGCACAAGTGAAAACTCATAAGTGTAAATAAACAGTGCGGATATTCAAATTACTCGTTTGATTTCAAATTAATATTTGGTTGGTCTGAAGACGCGTATTAATAAGATAGATGTTAGAAGAGATATATATATATATATATATATATATATATATATATCTCTTATTAATTTTATACATATTTGTGTTTTATTGTATGGTCATTTGCCCGTGTGGTGACGGATTAAGAATACAGAGTGTTACCACCCCTATTCATCCCGTGGGTGTCGTAAAAGGCGACTAAGGGAACAAAGTATACAAGACAACATCATTACAAAGAGAAGAAAAACTTGGAACAAACCTGGCCAGCGTGGTATAGTAGGCCAAAACCTCCTTGCTAAAGAGAGGCCTATGTCCAGCAGTGGATTATAAAAGGCTGTTGATGATATTGGTGTATAATAATAATAATAACTCCACGCAACTCACACACGGCCATCTGATTCCAAATTAGGCTGAGCCTGTGCTACGGTAGCCAGACTGCTGATAAACATATTTATATATTTCTAAATACATACATACATACTATAAACAAATTATATCCAGACAGAACAAATCATTGTGTTCATCACACAACTATTTTTTCAGGGTGAGAATCAAACGTAAGACCTTCGGCTAAGCAGTCGAGGTCACTAACTACTAGACTAATATGCCCTTCAAATGTGTGTGTTGTACTTGTCGACCTGTGTTATGCGTACCGGCTACGCGCGCACTGGTGAGTTTTATATCGATACATTCACAGCTAGCTGAAGCGTTAACGCATCACGTGACCGTGTCGATAAAGACTTACATGAAATTACTGTCCATCCAAATCTATAGAAGTTTTCACTTCAATAAAATCATTTGTTCAGTTACAGCTGTGTACACAATTGGCCTAGTGGTTTAAGCGGTCGCCACGCCGCTCTCCACTTCGCTGAGTGTTGTGAGTTCAAGTCCTACATGGGACAACACTTTGTGTGATCCATAAATTGTTGTTCTCAGAACAACTGGGTGTTCTTTGTGTCCGTTGTATGTTTGTAAAGTCCCCAGCGACACAGGATTTATTCCTAATAGGGGCGTTGTCTTTTTAAAAGAAGAAAGAAGAAGCTATATTTTAGCCACTGTAAAGCATTTCGGTCATATGCAAAACTGCTAAGAAATACTTAAAAGAGCATTTTAATATTAGTGATTTAGCAAAAGGAATTTGGGCAAACACCAATTTGGGAAAGCCATGCTTAAGCACAAATAGATGTTAGACACCCGATGTTAGACGATTCTGTCCAAATCCATCTTCCTCGGGGTAGGATTCAAAGGGTGGCGATGCACTTGTGACTCTGGAGTTGCACGCGTCCATGGGCGATAGTGGTTACTTACTATCCCGACCAGTCTTAGAAAAGAAACAAATACTACCAGACGAGCTCTTTTTTGCTCTTTACTGGTTTAGAATGGAGGAAGAAACAGAGAATCTTGAATCTATTTCAAATTTTACACACGTAATAAAATAACATCTTACCAATACACTATGCATGCCCAAATAGATCCTGCTCACACAGATGAGAGTGCACCAGGATACAGCTATCATCAGGCCCCAGTGTACCGGATACTGGTATCTATCCATAGTGTACAAGAGGACAGAGAACGGTATGCACACTCCAACCATGGCGTGTGTTGAGGGCATACCGTATTCGACTGCCCATTTTGTTTGCAGTTTCTTGACGGGGTAACCAGGCCGCGGCCAGCGGATTATGTCTTTGAAGCCTTGCCCTGAAAATGTAATAAAAAATGCTTTATATGTTTTACAATAGGTGTGATTGTCGCCTTTGATATAACTTAAAGTTGTATTTATAATCAGCGAGGCCGTGTGCCTAAAAAAAACCGGTTCACGATGTAGAATAGCCTATTGTCTTAAAGCCAATAAACTTAAGTTTTTCTGCTTTTTTCCTCAAACTAATGTCACAATTAACTCAAAGCCTAACAATTAAACTGAGCAAAGGTAATTTTGTTGAAGATTTATTTTTAGTGTTAATATTACTGTAGTGTTATTTGCCGGCCTCACACTGCATAGCGTGGTCGCCTAGCATGCGAAAACCGTCCTGTACCTCGGACAAGTTTTAGAGCATAGCCTTAATCTTGACTTAACTGCGTATATGGTTCCTTTGGTGCTATATCTAACGCTTCTACGTGTGACGTGGACAATTGAGGATAATCTGAGAAAACGTCTGCACATCTTACGAAAAGTATACACACAGACGCATAACGTTCATATTTGGAAAAATAAACTGTCCAGAAACACAAACTTTTGCAGACCGCGTACGGCAGCTACGAGCTCAGTCATAACTGATCCAAGCTTCTGGAATGATTTGCGATTGGCAAATGTCATAATCGTGAATTAAGCGCAATCGTAAATAAAACGTGCTCCGGTTGGAGCAAGGAGTGGCATGTACTCTAAAGTCTAATTCTACAATACGCTACAAAGTTACAACTGGGATTTAAGTACTAAATTTTATTAGTCAGCGACAACTGATAAAGATAAGCCAGTGGCGTGATTCCACTTTTTATCGTTCTGACGTTCGACAGCGTCAAGATTATAAGACTAATCCGTTTACAGCATCAGTAAGTGATAGTTGATGCCACCTATGCTATTAACTCTGTTATCAAGTGACTGTCGGCCAAAATTAAATAAGCGTTCATTCTAGACATTACTTTTCAACTATCCGTTGAATATTCATTATCAACAGAATTTAGGACAAACTGCTAAATATAGGCCTTTAGAATACTTTTAGTTTTGATCTGCTATCCCACACAAGTTTTACTTCTCATTGCAGTGCTGTTGTCCTTCATAATATGCAGCTTTAAATAGCGGTGGTGACCCTTTATATTCTTAGTTCGTCACGACACAGGAAGAGGTTAATAATATTTAGAAATGGTTCTCGGTGTGATAGAATTAGTCCAATCCATCTCTTCTCGTTGGTGTCGTAAAAGGTGACTTAAGGGTTTGCTGCTAATTGCTGCCAATGGAGGACAAATAGAAAGTTCTGATCAAGAGTAAAAAAAACTGGTCCTTTCCAAGAATTAGATGGCGAATGTGAAGTAAGAAGAGTATACAAGTAATTTTAAGGTAAGGTTGTAGAAAAATGATTAAAATCAGTCCAAGTTCAGCTGAGTCTGTGCATGAATTTGGGAGTGAAATGGCAAATTATACACGAGAGAAGTATTAGAGAAGACGAAAGCCAAAGGTATTATTGAAAGAGGTATATAGTGGTGGAGTGATGAGGTGCAACACATTTTAATAGAAAAGAAGGATGCTTTTAAAGAGTGGGAAAAGAAAAGGAAGTGAGAGAGTGTAGGAAGTAATAATGAAAGAATATGAAGATAAAAAGAAGAAGGCAAAAAAGCGGTATCAGCTATAAATACCTACATGAACGTAGAGGTCAAAAGAACTTTACCGCATTGTGAAAAGCAGGAAAGAAAGAGCAAAAGGTTTAAAGCACGTGAGATGCATGAAAGACGAAGATGGGTGATTCGGTTAACGATAAAGCTATAAAAGACCGATGGAAAAATTATTTCGAAAGTGCTGAAAGATGTGTCCGTGTGAAGAAGTGAGTGAAGAATGAATGTCGGGCTGGTGACGCTTCTTTATTTCAGAATCAATCGCTTGTCACATGCTATGAAAGAATCAATACAGGATGTATGAAAAGGCGATGGTAACGAGAATTAATGACCCGAGTTTCCTTTTGATAATAGAAAACAAATACCCAAAGCTAACATAAGACTTTCTCCCCTGTAGGGTTTTGGAAGTGGGTCCACTAAGACAAGGACCGTTAAGAAGGAAGATTGAAAGGACAAGGTCAGGTATAATTATATACAGCAGGACCTCTTTAATCCGAACGCCGAAAATTTACCCTCCGTTCGGATTCGTGGAGCGTTCGGATTATAGTATGTTAGGAACTATAAATAGGTATATGTATATGGTACATACTTTCCTGAAATAAAACAAATAGTATTGCAAAATATTAATTAGTATATACTTATTCAAAAACATATAAATAGTAACATTTATTAAACTTTTTTAAAGAAATCCTTTATTTTAATTTGTCGGGAGGTATTTAAAGAGCAGCTGCCGAAAAAAGCGAGCGGGTATGGGCCGTTCGGATTATAGAGGGGTTCGGATTAAAGAGGTCCTGCTGTATGAAGAAGTCTGAAAGGGACTGGATGAAAAATTAAGCAGTAATAGACCATCTTGGTACGGACATGTTAGAAAGTGTTAGGTTAAAAAAAGCGGGTAGATTGTGTAAAAGAGAATATGGTTAGAAAGGGAAAAAACGGTAGATAGATGATGTTTTAGAAAACTCGAGAATTTACACAAAACCTTATTATTTCTTAGAAAACTATTATTCTTACTGCTTATTTCTTAGAAATTATTCTAATTAAGTACAAAGTTTATATTTGGACTTGGATATCTGTGAGGGGAAATATCAATTTCCAGCAGGTAATTAGCGGGTATCAGTATGTGGGTTCCACGATAGGCATGGTATATTTATTATCATATAATGACTCACTTGTTAAGTGTCTGATAAGGTAGATAACAGTGGGATGTGTTATAATTATAATTTGTAATACTTTTGATAATTATCTCCATCCAAAATTGCTTAGTAGCAATTTCAATATTGTCCTATTAAATAATTTGTTTCTAACTATATACATATAGGTTATGCCTTTTCACAGACTGGAAAATCACTTCAGATCTCTGGCTTTTGGGAACACAGGAACCAGGACTATGTGGTGTTTCCACTAAAGACAATCTGGTCGGCTATTTTCAGTCATCCTATTCTGTGTAGAACCCGGACTTTACTATTTCAGGTCCGGATCACTTAGGTCATGGCCTGAATGATAAGAAATCTATTTATGTGTTTAAATATGAAGTTTTGTAAAATTTAACTTATCCAATATTATTGTTAGGATTATTGTGAATAAATTTTATTTAGTGGAGTCCAACTGTGGTGCCAGAGCCCATAATCAAACAGTGGGCTACAGTATCTACAGCTATTCATATGACTGTTAATTCAAAAGTGAACATTAATATAGTACTTGCATGTATTTATCAGTATTGTCATTTTATATTGTTTAAAAATGACATAAAATCAACCAACCTTTTATTTGTCACAAATAGTAAGTAGGTCAATTTCATTAACATCTTGAGATTCTTAGATTTTTTACATACTAATACTTATAAAATAGTTTATTACGGGATGGAAATGTGAAATCAGATTCGCAGCTCTGAATTTTACAGAAAACAGTAGTGTTATGTTTTTAAAGTTGTCTTATAATTTCAAATTATCTTTTAGAATCATTTATGATGAGTATTTCCTTTTCTTTTTTTTTTATATAAGTTTTCCAAAGTGGCTAGTATCATACACTCTTCTTTTTTGGAGATGGGTTGAACATTCACCTCTCCAGGCCCTCGGAATAATGCTAGAGAAATATGGCAGGGGTTATAGCGCATCAATACAGAAGACAAATCCGATGCGCACTTTTTAAGAACCGTTGCTGAAATACGAATATCAATGTATTCCAAATCTACAATGTACTGTAGAGTCGTGGATCGGAACAGCGACCGCGTGCACGCGACGGCCTTCTATTGTAGTTTCTCAGTTTCTAGATTCACGATTCTCGAGTAGAGTACGCTGATTTCAGCACAAACGGACGGACTCGATAGCGACAGTGCTACCTGCTTACAGAAGACCAACCTAAACCATCAGCATCCATGCTGTTGTGTTTCGCGGGTGAGTGCGAGACCAGAGGTCCATTGATGCAGCGGTGACAGTTATTGAGGTATGTGTGTGGACCTTACATTGCCACAATGACTGTCATGTGTTTTACATACCTAAGTAGTAGTGTGGGTCACCATACTGCATTGTCTGCATTCACAATTAGTATGGTTACCACCAATCTTTGATCCCATTCATGCTTTTCAATAGGAGTAGTCACTTTGACTACAACAAAAAATAAATAATTCTAAAACAAATCTATCATTAGCATTTATTGACTGCAATTAGAGGTCCATTAAAGTAGCCAATGTTTTAAGACTATTGATGACTGTTAAGAAACAGAAGGTGCATCTACTTGGTTGGTATAGTGTTCACAAATCACAATGCCAAATACATCATGTATGTCCTGAGTGTTCAAGCGAAATAAATTTGCACTAAGGCCTTAAAATTGAAATATGTTATTAGAAAAAAAACAAACTTCCTGATGTGATCAATAGTAATAATAATAAGGAGAATTATATGAAAAAAATACCCAGAGAAGGAGTTCTAGATACTAGCAGTAAGACAATGATATAAGTAAATTTTTTGCATCTAAATATAGATTAGATAAAGTCTTCAAACTGAAACACTGCACTTAAGATATGCGTAGACATTTTGTATATTAAAGTCAGTTTGCCAAACATACCTTTATTATAAATGTAAAAAATCATTAGAATATGTGTAAATAAAGGCTGGTAAAGTACACAATAGTGTACTTCATTCTGATACAAAAGTAAAGAATTAATCAAGAGGCTTGCAGTTGACTCAGTAATACTTACAGAAATATAATATTTATGTTTTGTATTAATTGTGGTTTTAGCTGTTTTATTTGAGGTTAAACATTCATTTGGCCTAGCCAAATGCCTATTTAAGCTGAACCCCAGTGGAGTGATAACTTGTTGGAGTTCCTACCTAATCAAAAATAAATTATTTTAAATCAGAATTGTTACACTTTAGATTTTACATTACATATTTTTATTGATCAGTAATAATGGATGCTTTATTGCTATATCTATTATATGTTAAGAAGGCTATGAAGTTACACACTGCTGGATAATAATGAAAACATTACTTTGAGTAGTAATGAATGTTTGAGTTTTGTTTGAGTAGTAATGAATTTTTTTAAATATTAGTAGGCTATTTGACCTTTTAAAAACCTAACAATGGTTGTGTTTGTGTTTAATCTTCAGAATTTATGTTAGATATCAATAAATTTCTTAATGTTTTAAAGAAAATATTATATGTATATAAATCTTACCAAATTTAAAGAAAATATTTCATCTCTTACTTGAGATAAAATTAAAAGTTATAGATTTTTATAATGATTTACAGCACACTTTAGAAAAACAGTAATTAACTTTTTTAAAACATCACTATGATTATCTCTTAGTGATGCTTAACTAAGCAAATAATTATTAGTTTTTAATAATGCATTTCTGTTACAGTAAGGACTTGTAAAATGTATATATTTACCTATATACATGACCACAGTCCATACGACCACCACTCGTCGGCCGACAGCGCCATCAATATTCCAAAACCAGAAAGGGATAAACGTCGCGTAAAAGATCTCGTCACCCAACTCCGTACCGAGCACGAACAACCAATACCAGAACTTGTTATTTATCGAACATTCCACTGCATCTTTTCCACCACTGTCTGCTGAAGTATCTGTATCGTACGATGACTGAGAACTGCTCGAAATATTACTAGGTATTCTCTTATGTTGTTTCAAGTCGTTCTCTTCGTTCAGGAGCTCCAGTCTCTCGGAATGTACCACCTTTGAGGGTTCATTTTGCGTACTTTGACTACTTTTATATGTAACTCCGAAAAAGTTCTGAACTTTAACCACTAGGAATGGATCCTTCAAATATTCTATTATCTGATCCCACATTGTAGCATACGAGACACACTATTCTAAATATGAACTAAAAATAATCGCCGCACACAGTTTTCGCTCAAGGCTTGACTTTTTTATGAATGAACAAAAGTACAATCCAAGGAAATCAAATTTGGATAACTACTCGATGTTGCCAGATCTGGGCCTTTAAATATGCATTAAAGATGCTCATTGTTCATAAATTTCAGCAATTCATAATAAAAAATTATTCTACATTTTGATTAAGTAAATTGTTATTTATTAATAAATATATAAATTCATAAATTTATTGTACCAAAAGGAAGTAAATTTCGTTATTGGCTTTATAATATTTTTTTAGAAAGTACTTGAAAGACCAATGTAAAAATCTTGGAGAATCGCTGTATCTAGCCACACCACACCTGACAGTTCTTGGTATTTGACGTTTATCATCTCGTGATAATTACTTTTTTATAGTACACTTTTATGAGTCGTTGGATTTCGGTCAATATAAGGTTCTATATTATTGCTTGCTGGTACAGGGTACTATGTTCTACTAACCAAAAAACTAACTGATACATTTAAGTGTTTCAAATTAAATCTAACATTTATTATTGTTTAATTCTTTTTCTATTTGTCATCTAAAAATATGGTTAACATTTTGAAATTAATTTAGCGCTATTAGTAAAATAAATTTCATAGTAACAGTGTGGTGTATATATACCAAATAAATAAATCTTTCAACTAAATGATGTCTCAAACTTGAAGACGTTGGACGATAGAATGATAGATTGTTTTTTTAAAAATTCTAATAGCCAGGGATTCCTATAAATGTCAAAGTTGTCAAAAAGTTCATCAGTTGAGGTTGTTTGACCCTCACAAAAATATTTGTGCGAAGTTAAATTGTTTATATTTTATAGTTTCCATATTTCTGTTATTTAAAATTTCTAGGTTTGGAATTTTACAAGTGGCTATTAAATTGATGTAAGTACTTTATTATATGAGCGTGTGTGTAATAGTAATTTATTTTATTTAACCATTTATCTTATATTATTTATAAAAATTATAATTTGTTGTTGATACTAATATAACGATTCCAAATGCTGTAGAAATCGTATAGAAAACATTAATATAACTGCGAAACAGAGTAATTAATACTATATTACCTTCTGTAAGTTTTTAGAAGCCCAGCACAATTAGATAAATTCTTAAATGTACTGGGCAGTTTATAAGACAAACTTTAAAGTTTTTTATGCATTTAAAAACTCTTTCGTAGAGAATAGACAATATAAAGTGTCGATATAATAGGTACCTACATTTAAAGTTGTTAACATGTACTTTAACAAATGTAATTAGATGAAACAAATATTCCAACACTTATCTAAATATTATTGTGTATAAGGACTTTCGATTGTCTTTGGGAACTATTGTTACGTCCAGTATTATATTTATAGTTACTTTGTTTTAACTCTTACTAAGGTTTGTGAACCAGAGAGTATGTAAAGTAATATTTTGTTCTGACCCATGTCTTGAGAACCATATACATACCTATACTCATGCTGTAACCTCCTTAGTGTTTTTAAAAAATAAAACATACTTTCCTATTTTCATGTGTAAACCTATAAGACAAATTTAACTGACTAGTAATCACAGTAAGTAACAAAATGTGTATTTTTCTAATTTAATTGTTATTGTAGAAGGTAGGAATGATTATATTTTGTTAAAAAACTAAAATATTGTGTTTTATTAGTTTTGCACATATATCAGAGCTAGACACTTGTACATTTTATATTTTAATAAAAAAAAAGAAATTTATAAAACAATTTATATGATTTTCTCTAAAATCTTCTACAATTGCCATCATTTTAACAAGTTTTTACAAAACTTTTTTTATATTAACAGTACAAAACTCCAGTTTGTTTGTTTGTATGGATTTGATCACATTAAACTCAGGAATTACTGGTTCAATTGGAGCGATTATTTAAGATAGTCCATTTATTGAAGAAAGCTATAGGCTATATATCAGTATACTATGACCAATAACAGCAGAGTATCGATGAGAAATATTGGAAAATTATTCCTTTTAAGAACTTCTATTGCATGTGCTGCGTAAACAGTTAATCTTTGGCAAAGATAATGTATGTAAGAATTATTTCCCTTTAGAAGTTCTATAAAAAGTCCAAGAGAGCATATGTCTATTTTTTAAGGTTGGCTCACACTAACCCTTGTTATGGTAAACAAATCAGTTCACACTAAATTATACATATAAAGGTCTTCATGAAGTGTATCAATTTATGTTGAAAATAGGGTTATTATGTTTGTTTTTTTTATCACCTGTATTGTTATATCTTATAATAGTTTTTTATTATATTTAAAATTATTTAACACCCTATCTAGTTGTAAATATTACACAGTTGCATTGTGAACACTATGCAGCTTCTATGTTGAGACCCCTTTTTAAATGTAGCAGTTTGATATCCAATTGTTAATAAATGTAGCAGTCTCAAGATTTTAATCATCATCGTCATCATTATCATCAGCTCAACTGAAAGATTTGCTTATCGCGCTTTACGAATTAGGTTGGACGGAATAAATTCAGACGAAAAGTTGTCACGACACTTTTTGCTATAGTGTAGTAAGCCGTGCGGTGTGCGCATGTTTCTCTGTCTGTCTCTCTCTCCCTCTCTCTCTCTCATAGAAAGCAAGCCAATTATTTTCGTTTCGTCTTTCTATTTTGCCTTCAACAGTGTAGTGTCGCGACGATTATTTTTGTTTTTTTATAACTTAAAAGAAATGAAAAAAAATATATTACAATTCCTTTACTAATTAATCGAAAGGAACTTCGTTCCATCCGGGTGTCCCTTGACACCTCTCATTTTTTTATGAATACTTTTTATAAAAAATATACAAATGTAGACTTATTATCATTAGCATTCTCTGCCAGTGTTCCTTAGAGTGGTGTAGAAACTAATAGAATTTTTTTTTAATAACATTTAATATTGTAGAAAATTATCGTAGCAGGACACTTAACACACTACAAATGATAAATTCTATTAAGGATATCTGACTTTTGACTTTGTACCTATTACTTTTTAATGGCGTTGCGTACTTTTCATTTTTGTATGAGTGATTATTTATTCGAAGTTTTTACAAGTATTGTTTTATATAACGAAGCTTAAGCCCTTATTCTTCTCGTCGTATAATAATTTGGTATATATTCGTCTTTTTAAATAAAAAGTTCGCTGTAATCACATACGTCATTAGCTACGTGACATGACATAAACACCCACCCCCCTTCTTGAACGGGTCACGTAATATGGGTATGCTTCCTAAGAGTATCTTTCTAGCTAGACATGCACATGATGCATAGAGACCCCCTTTAACGTACCATCCACCTGCAATCGCTCTCGAGGCTGCATAATGTATAAATTTTCACTGAAAAGACAGCGGCCGAGACTATAATGCCTCTCTTCAGTCCTTGCCGACTGAGTTTCGTGGGAAATCTAGATGTTATCCTCGCTAAATAAAGCGAACACAAATAATTGGCATTATCATCAGCCCATGGCATCTGTTACTAAACGAACGACTCCTACAAGGAGCGCCAGCTATCCCTTTCTGCTATGTTTACCGTAAATACAAGCTTAGTACGAGAGGTGACCCACAAACTAATAATCTTTAAAAAAAAACAGTGTCAATTTAAATAACTCAGCAACAGTTAAATGAATTATGTAATATAAAATTACTCAAACACTTAACACTAGCGTGTCAAATTAAATTACGTATAGAGAAAGGTCATATGTAAAATTAACATAAACAATTTATTTTACACTATATATATAAATTAAACTTGTTAACTAACTTACTAACTACTTAATCAACTAACTACTTAACTTAAAAGATTCCATTTCTACGAAATGGAATCTTTTAAGGCAGTTTTCATCAACTTCTACGATTAACTTAAAAAAAAATTGCAAATCTATCACAGGTCGATGACAACACTAGAATCTACCGTGAGAGAGTTGGGTCATGTCATCCCTATAAATAAGGCACACGCAGACGGTTTAACTGGTGGACACCAGGCACGTATCTTATGGTAGTAAAGTCTTTTTTGCCATGGTGTAGGGCATTATAATTGCTTGTAGCTCTTTCTCTTTCATTGTTATCGTTTAGTAACTACGGTGTGCTGTCCTGTGAAAATCAGGATACATGTTTTGTTCTTTTTCTTCCACGCGGGAGCATTTCAGAATACATGGGCTCGACCAGTCTACCACGGACTCACAGAACCGGCCATCAGCAAATCTTTTGTTACTTTTCACAAAAGAGTGAGGTACCGGAGGTCAAATCGTCTTCTCCTTGATTTTAAAGGAAGGGCATCAAAGGGCGGCACTTTCGACTCTTATTGTTGTTTGTATGCATCGATGTGCTCGTTTCACTTCACCCTAAAATGTTAAGGGCCACTTACCATCCCAGGTCCTGTGAAGTCAACCTCACACTCACACCCTGAGGAACAGCGGACGAGGCTCTGGGACCGTCTCGTGGCGATACAAGCACATCACTGTGGGAATCACCAAAGTTCGATACAGGTGACTAGCAGCAGCATCACTAGATAAATTATTCTCGCCACTGCGATCGCCAACTCGCCTGCCAAGTCTGGTGGTTATAGTCAACTCCCGCCATGGACTGTAACCAAATTCCACGGTAACAGTGCGGCAGGGGATGCGGAGGGTACGGCAGAGTAATACCGACGACTATATCTGGCGACACGTTGCAGCTGGACGATTCCTTTCCGAATTGGAAGCGGAGGTGAACCATATAGATTGTCATGTTTTGGGGCTATCAGAAGTCTGAAAACAGGGTGACGGTATGATAGCCCTAGATTCCAGTCACCACTTCTACTTTCGACAAGAAAACCAACCATCCCAAGGCGGTGTCGGATTTTAGATCCTTAAATCGCTCACAGGCTACGTAAAGAAAGTTAGCAGTGTGCAGCAGTCAAGGGTTGCTTATCTCGTCTTAAAAATAACCAAAAGATATTACCTGAAGGTTGTACAAGTGTACGCACCCACATCCACACAACCTGACTATGACATTAAAGCCATGTACGAAGACATAGCTAAGGCTCTGTCTCTTACCAAAACTTCTTTTAATGCGAAAGTGAGAATACAAGATTATGGCAAAGCCGGGGTAGGAACGTTCGGCTATGAGAGTAGAAATCATCGGGAGTAAATGCTGGTAAACTTCCTCGAGGCCCAGAGGCTCTATCTGATGTAGTTGTTCTTTCAGAAGAAGCCTCAAAAGAAGGGTACCTGAATAAGCCCCGATAGCGCTATAAAGAACGAGATCGACTTCGGCATCTCATACAAACGCCGAATATTCAAGGGTGTCACTGTGATCAATAAGCTTAACAGAGTAAGTGATCAGCGACTCGTGAGAGGTACTCTGAATCTGTACATCAAAATAGAACGAGCACGCTTGATGAAGTCGACTCTTAGACCAAACTATGCAACAGGTTGAAATTGGTTGCGAAAGCTTCCATTTGGTGCTTCAGAACCGGTTCGCTATGTTGGAAACCGTGGAGGATGGAAACGACGCCGCCGACTGCCTGATAGGTGTCGTCCGCGAGGTGAGCTCAAACAACTTTCGACCGTAGAGCATTGAATGCAAGGATAAGGAAAAGAGGAGAGATAATAAACACCACTCCATCTGATTCTCAGAAACTGAACAGGCAGTCAAAGAGGCTGTAAAGACGAAACATTCGTCAATCAAATACTCGAGAGATTAGGGACGCAGCTGTTCAAAATAAGGGCACAGAAGTCTTTAATCAGCCAAAGGCCTCCTGTTGTCACCTGATCAAACTCGGAACAGCAAAAGGTGTCATCTCTAAATCAGAGTATTTCGTTAAAGTCGCAAAGTTCAAAACGACAACAAAGCTCTGGGTGAAAATGGAATAACAACTGAACTTCGAAAAGCCAGTGTAATTATACAGCTCTCAAAACTATTTAATTCTGTCATTCATACAGGCACTACACCAGAGGTATGGAGCAGGAACATGGTAGTGCTATTCCTCAAAAAAGAAGACAAAAGCCTACTGAAGAACTACCACCCAATTTCGCTCCTGAACCATATGTACAAATATTTTTCGAGAGTTATTACGAATCATCTTACCCGAAAATTCGATGGTTGCCAGCCCGTGGAGCAGGCTGGATTTCGAAAAGGTTTCAATACTATGTACCACATTTCCAAGCAAGCCTCTCTGTCTAACCTATGTGGACTAGACTTGGAATCTATGAAGGGAATCCAAGAACACAAGACCAATTCAATTGCATCGGGGGGTAAGACAAGGAGAGACGCTAGATTGAAACGGACGGGAATCAATATCAATGGTCAATACCTCTCATAGTTGCAACTTGCAGACGACATGGTCATCCTGGCGGCATCACTGCACGTTCTGCAAGAAACGTACAATAGTCAGGACGATTCTTCAAAAACAGTGAGACCAATGATGAACATCGAAAAGACGAAAATCATGTATAATAGGCATGTATCTCCGAGTCCCATGGCTGTAAATTGAACTACTATCGTAAATAATGCAAGAACGCATCTACCTTTTTTTTTTTTTTTAACCTGTGAAAACCCCCTCGAGCCGTCACCCACCGGGGTTTACGGCGAGGTGGTGTGTCGGAATCGGACCGACTAAAACCACACGGTGTGCCACTCTGCGCCTGACATAGGAGGGATCCAGGCACAGCTGTTATTACGACATCCAGATCCCTCCTAGCGCCTGCCCGCTAAAGCGGGCACCGTCTGCGGAAAACCTCTCCATTTAGGCGACGTACGGCACACGCGAACGTCGCTTCCTCGCGGCTGGCCACTATAGCGGATGGAGGGGAAAACCCGTCCCGTCCACCCGCAGCCACACTCAAGGCGGCATGAGGCGCTGGTACGCGCGCCTCCGCCGCCCGGTTCGCCGGCGGCGAATTGGGTCCGAGTGGACGTCGTCCTCCCGAGCCTTCTCCGCCGCCTCCTTCCGCGAAATTACGTCTGCGCAGAAGGTTGCGACCGCGGTAAAACAACTGTCGCTACCGACCATGGAGCGTATGACGGCCGGTAGCTACAGATCTCCTCCAATAACTGCAGTGAGGACCCCACGCTGCGCAGCCCAAGCGGAACAAACTGCCAGCGTGTGCTGAGCCGAGTCCTCACTGCAGTCACAGTGGTGACAGGCGGGACTCAATTCCTTCCTGGCGACCGAGTGCAGATACTTCCCGAAGCAACCGTGCCCGGCAAGGATCTGCGTCAGTCGGAAGGAAAGAGTCCCGTGCTGTCGCCCTGCCCACTCAGCAATGACCGGCTGGAGAGCCTCCACGGCGGCAAAGCCAGCACGTGGAGCCTCCAGCCGGGACGACCAACGAGCCATCGTGGCTTGACGAGCGGCCTCTCGCCACTCGCGTATCTCTTCGTTCGGGGGCCGTATGTCGCTACCCGCCCGGAAGTCTGCCGTTCGCCGATAAACTTCAGCGAGCACTTCCGCCTCCAAATCCTACGGGGGAGTCCCGGCTAAGGCGCACGCCGCCTCCGTCGATACAGTGCGGTAACCGCGTATGGCTCTAACCGCCAATATCCTCTGAGGGCGCCAGAGGCGAGCCCTATTCTGGGCGGTCAGAGCCGCCACCCACACCGGTGCACCATACAGGGCCATTGACCGGACAACCCCCGTGTATAGCTGTCTCATCGCGATGCTGGCTCCACCCAAATTGGGCAAAAGTCGCCAAAGGGCAGAAGCAGCGCCGACCAGCTTTGGAGAAAGCTGTCGGAAGTGCTCGTCGAAGAGCCACCTGCCGTCGACGGATCAGGCCCAGATACTTCATCTGGGCCTGAACCGGTGCGAGGACCAAATTGACTACGATGGAGGCGCCGAAGGGTGGACCACGACGGGGCCCATGGAACAAAAGGGCCTCCGTCTTGTCCAGGGCCACCCGCAAACCCAGCGCCTCAATACGCCCGACCACCAGAGAGACTCCCGTGGTCGCTAGGCGCGCCGCCTCTTGAAAGTTCGCTCCCCGGGCCGTGACGGACGATGCGGGCAGAGAGTATCCTCTCAAACAGTTTACCCGCCTCGTCCAGCAACACGATGGGCCTATAGGCCGCTACCGATTCGGCTGGCCGTCCCGGTTTCCTTAATAGGACCAGCTTCCCGCTTTTCCAGCACTCAGGGAAGCGTCCGGACGCCAAGCTAGCATCCAAGACCTCCCCGAGGTGGTCCGACATGTGTTCAAGGGCTCGGGCCAGCACTCGGGCAGGTATCCCGTCCGGCCCGGGGGCGGTGTTCTTAGAACGTATTCGTAGAACAACCGCCCCTATCTCCGATTCCCTGACGGGCGGAACATTGTCCTCGTTGTCCCCGTCGTCTCCGAACATGAAGGCCATCGACGGGGATGGGTGTTCCACCCGCTGCGGGAAAAGGCCCTCGACCACTTCCTGCAGGAAGCTGGGCTGGAGTGTCTCTGTAAGGGGGGGCCCGACGTGCGGAGCTTTTGTCGCGCCGCACGATAAGGGCGACCCCAGGGGTCACGATCGAGACCCTCCAGCATCTCCTTTCTTTTAATTTCTTTGGCGCGGCTGATGGAAGAACGCATCTACCTAGGCCAAACAGTTAAACTTGGCCGCCACGCACACTGGGCTAGACGGTATTCTGGAAGCTACGTGACATCTTCGAATCGTCGATACCGCAATTATTAAAGACCGAGGTATTTGACCAGTGTGTCCCAGTCAAGGTGGAAGTATCGGTTATATCTCCAGACGAACCGACGGTCGCTGCAGCCAAAATATGCTAGAGTGGAGACCACGGTTAGGTAAACGTAGTGTAGGGCGCATTGCAGCATGATGGACCGACGAGTTGAAGAAGATGACTGGTAGCGGATAGATGCGGATTGCTCAAGACCTTATCAAGATTATCCTTAATTGAGGCTTCTTGTGAGAGACCTTCGTTCGGCCGTAGACGGCAATAGGTTGATTTACTTTGATACAATCTTTCGAAAATTGAAGAATCTTTTTTCATGTGTGTGTGTGTGTACGATCAAGTGTTAATGTTGTAATCAAATCTGATGTGTCCATATTGGATTAGATTTACCACCTACACAGATTTTTTGATATCGATATCTAGAATATAAATAGTAAATATCTAACCAATCAGTGTACACTCGTTGACTAGATATTTGAAAACCTATTATGACGAAAATGTTAGGAAAATTACTCACACTACATTAATAATGTTTACATCGTCAGATATCACTTAAAATTGTGTACTTTATTGGTTTTCCAGTTATCAAATAATTGTTTTCTACAACCTGTCAACAAGTTATCTGTAACTTAACTAGATCTATCTACCCCACGACTGCAGATAAGAGCTATGAACGCTCGCACCTAGTTTAAAATGGTTGAATAAAAATAAATATTCACAAGAGAGAGTGAAGATAAACAGTTCTCATTAAGAGATCTACCCGATAAGAGGATCAATCCTCTTAGCATTGTTATGTACACATACATTGTTAAATACATGTGAAGCTTACACCAGTAGATAATACTGACGCCGTCTATTATCTGCTTCTCTGGTCGCCCAATACATAATGACCGTTTTGATAAGAGGCTTCTGTGTTCAGTCAACACTCCGCGTTCAACACTGTCAGTCGTATCTTTTCAATCGGACGAATCTATACATTTCACAGTATCATAGAACTTTTTCGTTATGATCTTCAAGGAAAGTGTTGGTTGATACGTAATATGGATGTATTTGTGTGACGATTGGTTGGTTGCAGTTGTATTGGATTATAACAAACATATAGGTAGGTGATCGTTTTACTTGATAATCGATTAACTGCTATTATTGACTGCCTTTAGTCCTGAAGACGGTATAATGTTGCCTTTGAAGCTCATTTTATAATTATTAACTTAAAGATATCTTAATCGTAACCGTACCGGCAGACGGATACACCTTTAAAAGATATTCTATCTTAGCGAGTTGCCCACTTTATGCGCAGTTCCAGAAAACCGTGTACAACGATGTAAACACATCAATCAGACCGGCTTCAAGGTCATTGTCGTCTATCCCTACTGCTACCAATGCCAATATATGTAAATATATTATCGGCACTAATACATACATCCATTCTTGTTTTAGTCCCATCCAGGATAGGTAGAGAAGGTAGAGACGTATTCATATACGCACGCCAATTATGCGTGCTTTTAACTATAACCTTTAGTATATTGCCGATCTAGTCAGTATGTCTTTCGGCACCAAACAGTACCCGCTCACCTACTCACAGAGGCCTTAGAATTTTTTACTGTCTGCATATCCTTTCAACCTGGCCTAACATTTATATCATTCCTCATTCTATCATCTTCAGATAATTCTCTCACGTAGTCCGCGTTGGAACACTACGCAAATATTCCTGTACTGTACTGTACATCACACATCATTTACTGTCTTACCCTCTAATAGGTAGATCTCTCTCTAATGTCAGAAATAAAATAGTTAAAACATTTTACACGCAATATTCAAGAATTAATTTAGGTCAACAATAGAGTCCTTAATCAATATAATACCTAACATCCAAACTCAGGATCTGGATATTGACATTTTTAACCAGTCGTTTAATGTATAAAAAACTATAATAACAAAAATATTCCAAATCCAAACGAATGTAAACTATGTAATCTATGTACTATATACTATGTATCTATGTGAAAAGACTAGTTATCAATATAGTAAGTTATTTTTAAGTAGTTCGCTGTTCTTCGCAGTATGTTCACTTGCATTACAATAATGCTATGTACACCGTAATTGTCGTACATATCAGATATAATCTCACATGCAATTAAAATCTAATATATAAAATTCTCGTGTCACAGTTTTCGTTGCCATACTCCTCCGAAACGGCTTGACCGATTTTGATGAAATTTTTTGTGCTTATCCGGTATCTATGAGAATCGGCCAACATCTATTTTTCATCCCCCTAAATGTTAGGGGTAGTACAACCCTAAATATTTTTTTTTATTTTTTAGACAAAATTTTTAATTTCAATTTTTTTGTGATACAACATACAAAAATACATACAATCCTCAATTCACCCTTCTACGATCAACCCTTATTTTTTAATAGCCATTTTAGTAGTTTAATCATTTTTCATCCCGCTCAAATTACTTAGAAATAATTTATATGGCAAAGCAACGTTTGCCGGGTCAGCCAGTTAGTTATAAATTTAATAGGTATGATGCACTAGTATCCTATACAAATATAAAATAAATAGTGTCAATGGTTACGTCAAAATTGACAGTCTGTCATTTTGAAGTCAATTTAATTAAACGGTCCTGTTATTATTGGTTAGTGATCTTGACTGCTGAACCAGAGAGAATCGAACACCCAGTAAGCCTAATACCCAGACACAGAACAAATTAAGCGTTTTTGTATAAAAATATCTATTTTATTTACCATCACTGTCAAGTTGATCTTATATTTCTTTCATTAAAATTTAACTGCCTCGATGGCGTGGCGGTAGTGAATACGACTGCTGTGCTTGAGGTGTCGGGTTGGATACCCGAGTTGGACCAAGTGTTTGTATGATTTACAAATATTTATTTCGAAGTTTGGGTGTTTTCTACGTATAATATGTATGTATTTACAAAAAAAAAGTATAGCTCTTCTATCAGTCAGTCCAGTTATCATAGCACAAGCTGTGCTTAGTTTGAAACTAGATAACGTTGTGTCAAATGTCCAAAATATTTATTTATTTCTTGCATTTATTTTCATGGTCACTAAAGCAGTGATTTTAGGCAAAAATGTATACAAATTGCAGTCGTATTCGTATAAACTCAGCCAGTTATTTATTACTATATAACAGATGTGTTAATAATAAATATCACGACCAATTCTTAATGACTGTGTACCTACGTAACGATAAAAGTATATAAATAGAAATTGATGATTTATATATCTCAATGCTATTTACAAAAGGCATTATCTTCAATTTTTAACTGCTACCGCCAAATGTTGCTGTATTATGTAAATTTTAGGGGCCGGCGTAACGCATATCTACGTTTTGTTAAGCAACTTGCGTGCAGACTGTGAACAACACAAAAAGAGAAATAAGCTTCAAATATCTGAGTAAAAGTTAATTTAACCAAATTAACGGTTACCAGTAGTGCTACTAAAATACTAGAGCATCGACCCCTTCGGTTTTGTTTTGTCGTTTGGAAATCCCTTCGGGATATCACCTTACCGAGGTAACGTTGGAAGGTTGATTGAAACCGACTGAACACATGAATCAGGTGTACCGTGAAAAACACATCCTGTGAATTCCGGTGGACTTAATGCCACCTGTTCAACAACCTTTAAAAAAAAATCAACAAGCCACTGTCATACACCTCACCGCGCTCTGACTGGTACTACCACTCCTCACAATACATCATTTCGCACTGTCCAGCGTTCATGAGTCTTTTACAAGACATGAGAGAAGCAGCCATCTTGTTTCCTGTTCACGGCGAAACTGACGTAAATTTGAAATGAATTGTAAATGACAAAATGACAAAAAAGAAGACGACTGAAGAAACTTAAAAATTAAACGTCAACCCAGCGGTTTGATATTATTTTTTGACTACAACACACTTTAAAATAGTAAATATTATCGTAAATAAATGTCAATTCCTTTAGTTGTAAGAGCAACAGTCATCCAACTCATAATGCGTACATTTGTAAAATGTTCGAACAGTCTAAAAAAGTTTTGAAAAATGCTTTAATCGAGAAGATAAGCTGGGCCGCCATAGCGTGGGTCGCCATACTGCACTGTCTGCATTGAGTACGGCGCCCACGGCTCTCGGATTCTATTCATACTTTCCATCAGGCAGAATAGCGTCACTTTGGTAGGTTTCTATTACAAAAAAAAAAGATACAGGTGTTACATTTTCATAACAATTCTTAATAAAACGAGGAAACCTACAACGCACATACATTATCACTAATCCCCTAGCTGCAGATGTCAGAGTTCCTTCATATTGTATATCACTGCATAGATCTATATGTAGCCTAGCAATTGCACTGAATAGCTCACTGCCGTCATCGATTAATTATCGTATTTCGTTATCGTAGGTCGGTAAACAAGGCGGATGGCGACGGAGGAGGACATCGACACCCTCAAACTATACTGGGACCACTTCTTCAAAGCGGAGACCGGCACTTATGAGGTACTATTTGTAAAGCATTGTACGTTATCTACTCGTGTTGTGTCTGTTTTGTATGATAACAATCTGACCTGTGAATTATATATGAATGAAATCTAATGTATAAATTTTACACTTGTTATACTTACGTAACTCCTCCTTGGCATATATGTTATTGTTGATGATCCTACGATATACATTTTTTTTGCAGCATTATTCTGTTTGTATAGAAATTTTGTTAATAGATAGTAATTTTTTGAAGTGAAACTTCTTTATCGGGGTTGGAAAAAAATTTAGTGTAACATTTTTTCGTTACGCGTCACATTTTTTCCGTTACGCGCCATCTTTTTCTTATCCCTACCACGCGTGATTCGAAGTATACTTTCTCCAGCGGAGTAGGGATTGGTAAATGTCTCCAATGTATTTTGCGGCCCGTTTTGAGTAGTTACATTTTTGAAATCCAGGTGGCGATTGCATCGACTTCGGACGGGTTTAAATTATTTTTTTGAAAAATAACGTCATAAAGAAGTTTCACTACTTACGAGTGTACGTTAGTACACGCACACATTTTTTTTAATAATAACCTCTTAAGTTTTCCCACGACACGCTATGTTTCGTTTAGAGCTCAGAATTTCTTCCAATAGCTGTATATATTCTCCAATCAATCCGTAGCTTACATTGGTAGAGTAACATGAAAAGGGTATTCCCCTTCAATGCATTTGTCTTATTCCTTACACGCCCGGTTGACAGCAATAGGCTTACCTTCATACTGGGGCTAAACTTATATACTTTCAAATCATGATTGTGCGATTCTTTCAAGTGATTTGTGTAATAATTTTTTTGTTTTATTAAGACGACATTAAAAGTTAATACTGTCTAGATCTCACGGGAACTGTCAGAATATCGCAAATGTCTACTTTAAACACACTACATACAGCTCCGATGGGTTGTTATTTTAAAATATTTTGATACTATGCATATATTTCAGCAACACTGTAATGTTTTCGGTACAAGGTCATTTGTACAATAAATCATAATAAGTGAATATAAAAAAGTGATTTGAATTTAATAGTATAGTTCTTATACTATGATATGTACATCAGTACTGTATAATGTTAATAGAGAATGCGTTTTTGGTCTATATACGGTGACATTTGTCTTCTACCTGTCTACACTACTCCCAGCCCTAATTGACGTCAGCGCAATCTAACCATTCAAAGTGGCTGTCGTTAACCCAAATTTCTTTAGAAAGGTTTTAAGAGCCTTGAAGACAAAAACTTGAGATGTGGATGAGGGAACAAGAAGTCAATAGATGGGGAAATGGTACTTTTATTGGGGTAGCCGTCATGGCTATGCAGAAGCCAAGAATATATGGTATTTCTACTAAAACTTTTTGAGACCGACTTCTTTTGCACTACCCTGGGGAGGACGCAGACTGTGAGATATCGATATCCTTCTCGATCTGATCTCGCTTCCAACCAGTTACACCATGTCCTAACTGAGAGTCCCCATAACGTAAGTAACCCTTAAATAGAAATCTTATCAATTTTTTTTACCATGCTAAGTAATGCCTAAGTAAGGGTCTCATATTTTGTAGAGAATTCCAAAACCGTAAATTTGTGTAAGTATTTTTCCAAATAGCTAACAAACATATTTGCAAAATAAAATATTTTTTGTGTATTTAAATAATTAATTAGATTTTTTTTTGTAATTAGTGAAAATATAAATCTCCAACGTTTCGAAATGTCAAACTGACAACTGTCAAAATGGATACCATGTCACAGACTGACCGTACGTAGAACCGTTGAGGTCATAAAGTAAATATTTTGCCTTAAAATAAAAAGAGAAAGAAATATTAGTATCACTAACCTGTCATCAGAATATGCCAATAATTGGTTGACTTGGTTAAATTGAATTTTGTATAAAAAATTTTATCTTTGTATTTTATTAATGACTCCGGTCTATCAACTAACTACCTATATTGACTATCTAAAGTTTCAACAGCATTGAAAAATACAATAACTCCTCCATTTCAATCATTCCAAACAAAAGTTGCGTCTAGGTGCTCTGTCACCTTGTTATGGGTTGCTTAGTTGGTCAACATTGGAACCACTAAGCAATTAGGTGTCCCCTAATGATGGTGAAAACGAAACTATGGCTAGAAGATACCTAACTTTCTCTGAGTGGCCTCTAAAATTTAAAAGGTGTTGATGAAAATGGCACACCATGTTACCTTTGACAGAAACTTTCACTACATCGTCAACACAACGTCGATGGCCTTCATGGTCGGAGACGACAGGGAGAGCGAGGGTCATGTTTCACCCGTCAGGAAATCTTAGGCAGGGGCGGTTGTTTTACAAATCCGCTCCAAGAATACCACCCCAGGACCAAACAGGATACCTGAGCGAGTGCTGGCGCGAGCCCTGGATCACATGTCGGACCACCTCAGGGAAGTTCTAGACGCCAGTTTCGGGTCTGGATGCTTTCCTGAGTGCTGGCAGAGCGGCAAGCTGCTACTATTATGGAAACCGGGACGACCTGACGGTTAGGTCGAAACCTATAGGCCCAGCGTGATGCTGGACGAGGCGAGCAAATTGTTTGAGAGGATACTCTCTGGCCGCATCGTCCAGCACCTTTGCGATAGCGGACGCCCACAATGAAAAAACAAAAAAAAACCTAAGTGGGGTGACGGCCCGAGGAGGATTGCCACACTAAAAAAAAGAAACATTCACTACATGTTAAATTACATTAACATGTAAAATATTAATGAATTCACACATTGTATATGCATCAATGTAATAGTTTTATGAATATGATTTAATGAGTGTGGTAAATATTGCGTTAACAGTGATACGTCACAAATTACGTGGTTAAATTTCTATTAGTTCCGCTACAGTTGTGTACTTGTTACAAATGATTCATAGCAAAAACTACTTCAAACTATAATACTCTAGAAATCGACAGCAAAAAATGCACTATTACTTTGCTATGCTTAAAATAAGTACAGCATTTGGTGTTGAACTAAATATAGATGAATCAAAATAATAGAAAGTATCGCATGCATTTAATCTGCTACTATGGCAGTGATAATAATGCCTGTAACTATTACAGTTCACATACTGTTTACACTAACATTTGTGTGCTCGAAGAGATAGGTAGAGACGCATTACAAACGGATATTTAGCATACTAAAATGCAGTACCGTACATGTTATTTAAGATGGAAAATTTCAGCTAATTGAAAAAGATAGAGCAGAGAAGAAATTGGAAGGAAAATGATATTGCTTAAATAAATGAATTCGGAATTAACCATGTTTTAATGTTGCCAAAACTTCGTAGTTGCTAGAATAGAGATTTGAGTTTGATCGTAAAATATAACAAACAGTATTACTATTTCGAAACGATAAAAGTATTCATCGACAGTGACAACAAATGTAGGCCACTAAATGGGAAAGTTACATATTTATCCAATTGAAGTTCAATACGGTCCAACGCGCGCTATCTCCGTTATGATGCTTCTTGTTATTCTTTTATCAGAAGTGAATATGTGTATAATATAATGATGTACCTACGTATATTATGAAATATACATCTTCTGTAGATATAAAAGAGAATAATACCCGTTTAAAAGCCATGGTTCGATGCAGGTTGGCTGGCTCTACCGAAGTAATATCACGACCTGATTGAAATTGATGTTAAGCTATTCGCCGAGGTATGAAGTCATGGAATCCCAATGTCCTGTAAACATCGAGTGGCCCATCAGCTCTAGTTTCTACACTGAAATTCACATTTTTATTTCAAAACCTTTTTTTCTTTTTCGTTGCTGAGATTTTTTTGCCCTCTGTCCATTCACTATTAGTAAATATTTTAAGCGTACTAAACTCTGTGTAACAGTTAGTATAATTAAAAACTAATTGAGTCGAAGTATTCTGTACTTAGAAAGCTTTCCTTGCAGAAATCGACTTGGCTGGACTTATTCCTGGCCGAGTTCTTGATCCGGGTCAACAACGGGGCTAATCCGAAGGAGTTGATCAAATTCTGGTAAGTTAACATGTTAAAATTGTAAAAATATCACAAATAGACTTTATACAAACTTATTTTCCATAGAAGCTGTACGTTTATGGAACGCCTTACCGCTTTCTATCAGACGTGCCCAATCTGTTACCACGTTCAAAACTATGTTGTCTGAACATTTTCTGTCTCTCGTAATTGGAAATTAATGTATGTATGTGTGGTATTTTATCTATTTTCTTTTAATGAATATTTCATATATAAATATTTGTTAGATTAGGAGAATTTTCCACAGCTGAAGACCTTATTAGTTACTTGAACTTTTACTCGTATATACCTAACACCAGTTTAACGTTAAGTAAATTCATCCATCCAAAGGTTGCCTGGAAGAAATTGCAATAAGCAATATGGCCGCCCTTTGTACATGACAATTGTTGTTAGTTTTGTTACTATATAATGTTTATAGGCCCCGGTATACAAATAAAGCAATATCCATCTATCTATTGACTATCTGAAGTGATTGATTAATTATATATGATTCTTATTTACGACTAGATAAATGGTTTAGTGGTTTAAACGACTCCTACTGCACCGAGTGTTGTGGCTTCACCAAATGTGATAACACTTTGTTTGATCTATAAGTATTGTTTTGAGTCTAGGCGTCATTTGTGTTTATGAATGTTGGTAAAATCTCCACGCAGGATATAAGCTCCTAAGTGCAGGAGTTGTCTTTTTAAAAAGGAAAGAAAAAGAAAGATAAACGAAAAATAATTTGGGTACCTGTTAAAAAAAATACGAAAAAAGTATGGTGAAAAATAAATATCTTTACTATTGATAATAAATATTATACTACACTTGTTTTTTTTCTCATAACAAAGAAGTAACGAACAGTTTTTTTTTTTTTTTTTTTTTTATACCACGACGGTGGCAGACAAGCATACGGCCCGCCTGATGATAAGCGGTTACCGCAGCCTATGAACGCCTGCGGCACCAGGGGCATCACGTGCGCGTTGCCGACCCTTTAAAAACCTATTTACCCCCTTCTTGAAGAGCCCCATACTGTAGTTTCCAGGGAATACCTCGGCAGGGAGCTCATTCCATAACGGGATTGTTCGCGGGAGAAAATTTCTCTGAAACCGCACTGTGCGCGACCATTTAGGTTCCAATGTATGTGGATGAGCTCCCTGACGATGGCGAGCAGTGCGATGGTAGAAAGTGGCTGTGGGCATCATATCAAACAATTCTTCAGAACACAGCCCATTGTAGAGACGATAGAGCACACACAAGGAGGCAAAGTCTCTCCTAAGACTTAGTGGCTCGATACCGTCTGTGAGATCAGGATCGTCGACTATTCTCACAGCACGTCCCTGAACTGAATCGAAAGGCTCAAGCTGGCACTTCGGTGCTCCCGCCCAGAGATGACAGCAATACTCCATGTGAGGTCGAACTTGTGTTTTGTAAAGTAGTAGCCTTTGTGCCGGTGTGAAGTATCGCTTCGCTCTATTCAGAACACCAAGCTTTTTTGATGCCAGCTTGACCTTCTCTTCCAAATGAGCTCGAAATTGGACGTCACTGGAGATGTCGACACCGAGGATTCCAATACTCTGTGAGATGGTAAGGGGTGTATTCTGGAATTGTGGAACCACAGTGAACGGGGTTTTCTTAGCGGTAAACGCACAGACTTGTGTCTTAGAGGAGTTAAATTGGACCAGGTTATCCCGACCCCAATCGGAGACTGTGTAAGGTGCTCTCGATTTGAGACACAAGTTGTTCGCGACTTTCTACTACAACGGTACGAGGGATGTTAGCTCGGCCCGTGTAATACGCATCTCCAGTACTGTCGTCCGCATAACAATGGATACCATCCGTGGACAGCATATCATTGATATGCAGCAAGAACAGCGTTGGAGATAGCACGGAGCCTTACGGGACACCAGCGTTTATGTCCATGCTATCGGAACAGCTACCATCGACGACGGCTTTTATGCGTCTGCCGGACAAAAAGCTAGCCACCCACTTGCACAAACCCTCGGGCAGGCCGTAGGACGCTAACTTCGATAGAAGACCCCTGTGCCAGACCCGATCGAACGCCTTTGCTATATCCAGGCTAACTGCCAAAGCCTCACCTTGACTCTCAATGGCTGAAGCCCACCGGTGAGTGAGATACACTAGAAGAGCACCAGTCGAGCGACCGTGGCGGAAACCATACTGGCGGTCGCTGATCAAATCGTGCTCCTCTAGGTAACTGAGGAGCCGTGTGTTGATCACACGCTCCATCACCTTAGAGAGAAGGGAAGTTATAGCTATAGGCCTGTAATTCGATGGGTCCGATCTATCACCCTTTTTTGGCACTGGATGCACATGGGCAGTCTTCCACGAAGACGGCACTTGCCTTTTGCGGTAAGAAAGCGCGAAAAGTCGCGTTAGTACAGGGCACAACTCAGGAGCACACTGCTTGAGCACCACTGCAGGTATGCCGTCTGGCCCACTCGACTTATGAACGTCTAGACAGTTTAGTTCCCGCCGCACTTCTCTTTGCGAAATGTGTATTTCCGGCAAAGAGTGTTGGCACGGCGGGTTAGTAGGCGGTACCGCACTTCCATCCTCGTTCATGGTCGAGTTTGAGGCAAAGAGTTGCCCAAGTAGGTCGGCTTTCTCTTTGGCACTGTGGGCCAAGTTACCATCGGCATTTCGCAATGGTGGTAAAGACGACTGGCAAAAGTTTCCCTCGGCCGCCTTAGCAAGAGACCAAAAGGCACGACTCCCAGAGGGGTAGCCCGTAAGTCGCTCACCAATCCTGCCGATGAAATCGAATTTGGCTCTGGCAATTGTCTTTTTGCAGGATCTCGAGGCAGCATTTAGTTTGCGTCTCACATCAGAGATGTTCGGATCCTTATTAGCACGGGCCGTGGTCCAAGCCCTGTAGGCAGTCTGCTTGACTAGTCTGGCTTCCTGGCAGAGCCGGTTAAACCACGGTCGCTTTTGTTTTCCCGCAGCTACTGATGAGTTAGGAATAAAATACTCCATACCCACCAGGATCGTCTCAGTGACAGCGGCTGCGCAGGGGTCGGGGTCTTCTGACGCGAAACAAAGCTGCCTCCACGGGTACGATGCGTAGAATTCGCGCAATCCATCCCAGTCTGCTGATTTATATTGCCACATGCGGCGCAAATCGGCTGGGCGAGGTGGAATATGCCGCGCGCATGGGACTACGGTCCGGACGAGGCAGTGGTCGGATGAGCCGAGAGGTGCGTCCACTGTGATAGTGTAGTCGTCCGGACGCGTCGTCAGCAGAAGGTCCAGCAAAGAGTGCGCATGGCTCTCAATATCAGGTATTCTTGTTGGGGAATGTACCAGTTGTGAGAGGCCATGGGCCAGAGCAAATTCATGAGTAGACCTTCCCGCAAAGTCGGTGGATCGAGAGTTTAGCCACTCACAGTGGTGGGCATTAAAGTCTCCTAAAATCACCAACTCAGCACGGGGGTAGTGCTCAAGAACTTTGTCAGTCGTCACTTGCAGGTGCTCAAAGAGTGCTCTAGTCTCCCTGTCGCCGCTATGAGACCTGTATAGGCACGCATAGATTCGAGTCTGACCTCCGTAGTCTACGCGCACCCACATTACTGACAGGTCCCTGTCTTCATAAAAATGAAGACGGCGACAGCAGATATCCTCCCGGACGTACATGCATACACCGGCACGTCTCAGGAATTTGTGTTCGAGTTTGTAGCCGGGGTAGTGTAGGTATGATGTATCGGCCGGGCAGGATATCTGTGTCTCCGTAAGAAATAAGAGGGTCGGCTGCGCAATCTCCAGATGAAGGTGGACTGCGTTCAGGTTGGAGTGAAGTCCCCTGATATTGCAGAAGTCCATATACGTGGAAGAGGATGCCGCTGTAGATACTCTTTTTCTACTTTTCTTTGTCATTTTTTTTGGGGGGGTTCAATTGGTTTGTGAGGATTTACTGTGTTGACAGCTAAGGGGGCAATGGGGCGGTGCCAATCCGCACATGGCTGATGCGGGTAGTGCGATTTGTCGGCGCGGCGTACGAAAGGGCCCCCGCTCCCCTCCTGCAGCAGCAACCGGGTTCCACTCCGGTCTCCTCCTCCGGCACGACTACCACTGCAGGGATTTTTCGCAGGCTGGCGGTTCGGCCTCCCAGGGTGGAGGTTGTAGTGATCCCTGGGTTCGGGAACCCATCTATCCTGCGGGCGGCCAGCGGACAACCGTTTCAGCGGGTCTTCTTGACCGCCGCGCCCACATCCCGCGCCCACACGAGCCAGTAGCAGTATTATAAGCACCACTGATCCCCCGTTGTCAAAACAGCGAATCCTCTAGAGCTCTGGATACCTTACTCACCACAGGAACACAGCACTGCCGAAAAAGGCTGTGCTATTTGGCCGTGGTCTTCTGTAAGGCGGAGGTCCTTCCCCAGTCGGGCTGCTCTAATGTTTGAGCGGAAAATATCGCGCTATGCCCTACCTCTCCCAAGTTAAATACTTCGTAACGTTAGACCTTGGATTAAGAGTGTCTTCTGACTGGATGTCGTAATAGCAGCTGTACCCGGATCCCTCCTATGTCAGGCGCAGAGAGGCACACCGTGTGGTTATAGTCGGTCCGATTCTGACACACCACCCCTCCGTAAACCCCGGTGGGGTGACGGCCCGAGAGGGTATCCACACGTTAAAAAAAAATGTCTTCTGAGCTCTTAGTGTACTTTTAATGTAATTTTAATGTTCCGGAGTCTAAATCTTGACAGTAACTGTTTATTTTGTTTAGTCCCGTGAGTGGTGTAGTGACGCTGGTAGGATGCGAGCTGCTGTGCGGGATCCACCGCGTGACGTCATCGATCAACACACACTACTCGGTGCCGCTGCTATGCTTGGACACACCATGCTCCAGCAAACCAGCCCCCACGGACGATACCATCGATTACGTCGGTAGGTGGATTATAAATAGACCCTCGTACGTATATATGTAAGTTTCGAGATATGCGTTAAGAAAATAGTGACACAACTTTCAAGTCCCAATCCTCGTTGATGCAAAACGATAATTCTTGGAATTTCATTAAATGGGAGCGAACGTTGATCTATGCGTTACTATTTTCTATATGGATCTAGAATTTTGCTGTCTCTTCAGTCTTTATCATTTGTTCTATGCCTGAAAGTTAATCTATAAAATTTATCTATTTCGTAATGTAGATAAATATATACTAAGGTTATTTAGAATATATCTATCCTTTCTCGGAACGCGCTTCCCCTCGAAGTCAGGACGGTGAAAAGTCGCGACTTGTTTAAAATTAAAGTGAAGAAGCTTCTACTGGCTGAATTGGCGACGTCTTAGTTTATCACCTGGTATTATTATATCTCATAGTGGTAATATGTATGCACGGATATGTATGAGTTGTGTGTATGTGTATTATATATGTATGTGTTGTATATTTATGTGTTTATGTAAATGTATTTGATTGTTTATGGTCAAACTAGTCTATATATACTAAATCCTCTGCCAATTACTTCTTGTCCTTAAGTGCACCTACCTCATATTTTCTCTTCATCGCCCAATCGGTTGACTGGCAGAAAATGCCTTAGGCATTTAGTCCGCCGATACATGTATTTGTGCATAAAGTTGTAAATAAATAAATAAATATATGTGTTGGGTTGGCGGCAATATTCTTACCCATACATAAACGAGACTAAACAATTATGGTTGGTAGGCGCTTAATACACCTCTGCCTACCCTTAACTTAATCATAAATCAATGTATAGCATTCAACATTCTAAATTAACATTCCCATTTACACCAACAAAACATTATTATGACGTAGATACCGAAACAAACCCGGAGGAGCCAAAAGTAGGTCCAGCGAGTTTGTTCACCCGCATCAACATGCAGTCTTCAGAGGAGATCTTGAGGAAGTACTTGCTAGGAGGCATAGCGTGGCGGTGTCTCGTGTTGCTCAAGGCTCTTGGCGTCGAGGTGAGTACATTCTACAATATTTTACCTGCGTTTTGTTGTGTGTAGTATTACTATATGCGAATTAAGGAAAAAAGCCACCAAAAACACCGTCACTACTGGAGTGGTACCCAACAACCAGTGTTCTAGTTTTTTACCAAACGAGTGAGTTTACCAGTTGGCTATCTCTCTATGACCCTGGAAGTTTGGCATAAAAGATGGCAAGGCATCTATATTTCCCGAGTTGAAGGTGCCATGAGCAGCGCGGTGCACTTGTCATCGTTTGCCCGATTACATAATAAATATATTTTTATGTGTTTTTAATGACTATGTTAGTTTAGTGATGAAATTACGAATGGTAATACTTCCTTCTCCTTTTAAAGTTAAGGTAAATAGGTATCGGCATATTTACGTACTTGAGTGTGAAAAAGAAAATACATGTATGCCTGGATATAGAGATAAAAGTTACTAAAGGAGAATGGCAGATCGTGTACCGCTAGCAATATGTAATAGATAGTTATGAAAATTGTACCGTTTATAAACAGAATCATCCAACTGCCTCGGTGGCGCAGCAGTAGTGACCGCGACTGCTGTGCTTGAGGTCTCGGGTTCGATACCCGGGTCGGACCAAATATTTGTATGATCTGCAAGTATTTGTTTCGAAGTTTGGGTGTTTTCAATGCATAATATGTATGTATTTACAAGAAAAAAGGTATATAATTATATCAGTCAGTCTAGTTATCATAGCACAAGCTCTGCTTAGTTTGAAACTAGATGACGTTGTGTGTCAAATGTCCGAAATATTAATTAATTTATTTTTATTTATTTATTTCTATATAATTGCCATATTTTTAGAACTTTGCAAAAATAATTTAAATTCTACTCAAAACGTTGTTATAGCTACAATAACAAAACGCATTCCTACGTTTTCTACAATTGCCATGCTTAAAATCTATTTAGTTTGAAAATAAATTGGCGCTGTGTCCATAAATACTTTTGTATCATTATAAAATATAAATCACATAAAAAACGATAAAATATTTAAATCAGTATTTATAAATGAGCTCACTAGCGTATTTCGCAGCAGATCAACATTTTATTGACTGAAAATCGTAACAAATGATTTTGATTTCAAAAATACGGTACTACGCCATTTTATTCGTAACAATGACAACTCATTTGTGATAGGCAACTGTTATGGGTATCGTCTTCAGTAGGCCAGCTATTACACTGTAAACTACAAATTAAAAACTTTCAACACATTTCTAAAAATCTGAGAATTTAAAATGTTATTGTTGCCGAAATTACCAGCTATATAATTACAAAAACAAATCCCTACCGTGACATATGCAAGACGGTACAAAAGTCTTTTTATCTATATTAGGTACCTGCTAAAGTGACTCTACTCTGCCTGATAGAAAGCATGAATAGAATCCAAGAGTTGTGGTCACCATACCCATTGAAAATGCAGACAATGCAGTATGGCGATCCAAACTATGGCGGCCTAGTGAGATGCTTTTGTCTGTCTGTCTGCCTGTTATGTATGTCTGCCTGTCATGTCTGTCTGCCTATCATGTCTGTCTGCCTGTCATGTTTGACTGTCATTGTGGCAGTGTAAAGTTCACACGGTTACCACGATGACTGTCTCTCCTGCAACAATGGGCTACCGATCTTGCACTCACCGACGAAACACGACAGCATGGATGCTGTCGCTTTAGGTTGGTCGTCTGTGAGAGGATAGTACTGCCCCGGTCGAGCCGGCCCGTTTGTGCTGAATTCAGCGTGGCTCTACTACCTGCTAATGTCTCATACATTCCTGCCATTGTGACTTAAGAATGTAACTTTTAACTCGGCTCGCCAAGTGGGTGGGTGGCAATAGAACACTCGAGTGAATCACGTATCAATGGTAGCAACAGTATACAGTATAAAAATAAACCTTCCATCTATTAATCGTCTAATTAAATATTTAACACGATCAAAAGTAATAAATCACACGTTAACACTACACAGAGGTTACAGGGTCCATTTTTATTGGCCACTTGCGATAACTAAATTAAAAATAATTATTTTTTATAGCGGTTAGGTATGTTTTGTTGTGTCGTTAAAGTTACGTCATTTAATTGCTGAAATGGATGTAATTCATGTGAAATCGTTCTTAAAACAGGTTAAGTTCAAATTCCAATGCAATTACTGCAGTGTTATGAATGATAGTGTATCATATACATATTTAAGAGATTAAAACATTGTATGGCGCAGTGTTTAAGCGATCACCGCGTCGCTTACTACTGCTGTTGTGAGTGCAAACCTCTTATGGGACAACACTGTGATCCACAAATCGTTGTTCTGAGTCTGGGTGCTTTTTTTCTTTCTTTTTTTTTGTTTTTTCGTGGCTATCAAAGAATACCCAGACTATTTGTAGACCACACGATATTGTCCTATGAGGGCTTTTAACTCACAAACATACGTGAAATGTACAAGTAAATAATATTCTTTCTATAAGTGACTGAACCTCCAAGCAGATCATCAGCTAATTTGTAACATAAGTGATATTCTGCTATCGGTGGGAATACAAGCCCAAATAACTTGTACCTAGATACTACTATGCACGAAAGATGTTACAAATAATGTGTTATGAGTCGAGTTACATCATTTGAGTGTGTAAAGACATTATAGGTGACAAATAGACTTTACACTCAAGTAAAAAAAAAACTAAATGTATACGCATTTCAATTCAATCCTCAATTCATCACACAAAGTATAAAGGAGTTAAACATGCAAGAAGACATAGCAGAAGAGAGGAAAAGGACTTATTTACGTTCTTTTGCATAATAACTGTTTTTAGGGCCTACAAAAGTGACTACTCTGCCTGATGGAAAACATGAATAGAATCCGAGAGTCACCATACTCGTTGCTAATACAGACAATACAGTATGGTAATCCACAATATGGCGGCCTAGACTTTCAGCATTTTTATATTTCATATACCTATCAAACCAACCCAGTGCCACTAAGACAATGATGACGAGTCCAACGATATCTCGTACACCAAAATCTATCAAGTCGTTTAGACTACAGCTAATACAAATACTCCAAAAATAACATTGTTTCTTTCGGAGTCGAGTAATAATAGGTTCCGTTTCAAATCATTACATACATGACAATGTAGCGTTTGCTCTACAAACATAAAACAAACTACTTTATAAGCGATGTAGTGTGTTGTCGCGGATGGTTATCTGCGGGTCGGCACCCTCGCGACGGAAACTTAAGTAGGTATCGCTCGTGCGCGCGCTATCTGCACATCTATTTGTTACGTCTCCTAAACCAATACGATTCACCGAGCGTTTATAATCTGTTAATTAACTGTATGCTATTTAGTTTATGGCATAGAGGACAAATTAGCGCGCGTGTCGCTTTATGATCAATGCAACTGACAGTCAAAAGTGCATTGCCCTCTCCGGAATAAGACGTAAAGGGAAGTTTGGGCTCCGGTGACCTTTCTAAATGAGCATCCGCGAAATATACTAATGTGAGAAATAATGCGCTCTTGTAATAATTATACTTTGACTGCTTCGATGGCGCAGTGGTAGCGCATGCGACTACTGTGCTTGAGGTCGCGGATTCAATTGCCATATTTGTTTCGGAGTTTGCATGATTTCTATGTATGTGTTTACAAAAAAGTATCAGTGATTCTAGCTATCATAGTACAAGCTCTGCTTAGTTTGAAGCCAGCTGGCGTTGTATAGCAGATTGCCAAAATATTTTATTTATTTATTATTATATGGTACACATTTCGTGATCATTTTATTGTCCGTACGCGTATATAATTACTTTGAAACCTGTTTGTAAACAAATATACCCATTCAGAACGAAATTTTTTTGAGCAAAAGATCAGAGGCACAGATTGACGACAGAATAGGGGCATACACTCTTATACCCCTGACATTTCCGCGCAAAATTTCATCATAATGGGTTAAGTAGTTAAAGCGTGATAAAATAAAAAACAAACTGACATTCACATTATATAAACAAAGTTAGAAAATGGACAGCAAAGTCACCTTACGGGTTACAATGCAGTTCAAGGGTCAGTGCCCTCGATCAAGTCGCAATATACCGCTATAGACAAAACTCTAAATATATATATGTATATGTTCAATGGATGGATATATTCTTTGTAAGTTTCGTCTTTGATAGAAATAGTCTATGCGCACTAACAATCGATCCTGCGACTCCGCAATCGCAAGCTCTTACACCACGCCATATAGCGCGCTTGACATTGTGTTTTAATGTGTGTCGTTACTACGTTAAAGTGCGAAAAGCAGTAAACTACTTTAACCGACCGGACCGGAGCGGACCGGAAACCGGAAGCTCATTAATGCAGGGGTGGCCGTTATCGTTTTAAGTGTGTGAGCCTTACCCTGTCACGATGACTGTCATGCCTTTTACTCCCACAAGCGGGGCGTGAAAAAACATCTCATCAGCCGCGAAAGTGTGGGTCACCATGCTGCATTCTCTGTATTCACAATGAAGGTAGTGACCACAACTCTTAGATTCTATTCATGCTTTCCATTAGACGGAGTAGTCACTTTGACAGGCTCTCAAAACCTCACCAGATTTACAATTCATGAGGATTTTGTGATTGCAAAACAATTTGTGAACTGTAGCGTAATAAATAAAATAAAATAAGTATTATTAGCTGAACGATGGTCGCTCCTAAGGAGTGCTAACTACCCCGGTCCTGGGCCAAGTCACATCCATTCGCTGAGTATAATTTTAAGACAGCTTCATCGTGGCTTGTTTCAATTTTGTCCTGTAGTTTAATCACATCCTTGATAACAAAGTTAAATGTGGAAGCGCAATCCTCTGGTTAGCATGCATCTGTAATTTGAATCCGATACTGTATCTGCCAGATGACCAGACAACATTCAACCTACAATAAAAACTCATATAACAAATAAAACGTATGTATGTATACTCAATATTTTTGTCTGAACGATATAGTGTACTATACATAGTCATTCTGATCTTACCATATCAGTTTAGATAGTAGAGCCACGATGATTTCAGCATAAACGGGCCGGCTCGTCCGGGGCAGTACTACCCTCCCACAGAAGACCAACTTAAAGCGACAGCATCCGTGCTGTTGTGTTTCGTTGGTGAGTGCGAAACCAAAGGCCCATTGATGCAGGGGTGACAGTTGTCGTGGTAAATGTGTACAATACAACGCTACGATGACTGTCATGTCTTTTACGTCTCGTAAAAAATCGTAATAGGCCGCCATAGTGTGGGTCACCATACTGCATTGTCAGCATTCGTAATGAGTATGGTGACTACAACTTTTGGATTCTATTCATGCTTTCCATCAAGCAGAGTAGAGTCACTTTGGCAGGCTATTAAAATAAAAAAGAAGATCAGTTGGGTTGATATCATCATCAACTACTTTTAACAGTTCACTACTGGACATAGACTTCTCATTAGCAAGGAGGTTTTGGCCTACTGTACCACGCTGGCCGGACGAGTTGGTATAGAGTCTGTTTCAGGTTTTCCTTCTCTTTGCACAGATGTTTTCTTACATATTTTGTTCCCTCTGTCGCCTCTTACAACATCTATGGGAAGAGTAGTTGTGGTGACACTCTGTGTTCTTAATCCATCACCACACGGATAGTTTAGGATACGTATTTAGTTTTCCTTCTCTTTGTGGTGTTGTTGTTCTTCGTAACAAGCCTCCTTACGACAACCACGAGATGAATAGGGGTGGTAACATTGCATGCATTCTTATTACACCACCACACAGATAACACCATGCGATCCCACAGGCGTGATCATCTCATCGGGTCAGAGAACCCTCTCTTTGTGTATGTACAAGTCATATATATTTAGTATGTTTTGGTATAAAATTAAGTAAATATATTATGTTACAGGGTCTATCCTGCTGTCGGCAGCTGAGTTCCGTGCTGATCTGGTTGTTTGGCGAGTTGAACGTAGTCCACGGCACGACTGGCTCTGACGCGACGCGCACGCCGTCACCTAAGCGAACACCTATACACGAACTCTTCTCAAACAAGTACGCTACATTATAAATAGAATTATTAAAACATGCGCAACATATTTCACCATACCACTGTCACTACCCCTATTTATCCCATGGGGGTCGTAAGGGTCGACCAAGCAAGCAAACTACACAGTACAACTACTCTGCTTGTAGATGAAAAACTTGAGAAATGCCTCTGTTAACTTGTTTGGACAGTGTGGTATAGTAGACCAAAACCTCCTTGCTAAGAAGAGCCAAACGTTCAGCAGTTATCTGTTAAAAATAAGGCAAATTAATATGCAAGTATTATACACAGAGTGTCAGTATAGTATGAAAAACAAACATATATTCAAAGGGTTTAAACCAAACTTTTGACCAGCTTCTATGTATATACTTGACGTATTATCAGTGTAAATAACAGTTAAATCTAAATTATGTCGCTACTTTGGACTCGCTGTGAACAGACCTTATCTGCCCTTGATACCCCGATACTTTAAAATTACAACTGCATTCGTGTAGTTCATTTTTGTATCGAAATATCGCGAAATTCGTAACGAAGCTGTACTTACATATGAAAAATGTCTGTCTGAAATAAAATAAGTCTTTTGCCTGCGTGAACTTGACTGAATTGTCAGGGTCTAAGCAACGAACAGTTGCAGTTTCTCGAAGTATTTGGTTGACATGTGAATTATTTCAGAATATGGTCAAAACAGAAGCCTATTGGTATGCAGTCGCCCCAGACCCACTCTGCTGCATCTTCAGAACGAGGATCCGTGACTGGAAGGTGAAGTGTAATTTTTTTTTGTTAAATATATGTAGTAAAAATTATAAATTCCTTTTATAATACATATCTCATTTCTGGTATTGACAGGTCGAGGCACCAAACACATCTGAAGTTAGACTCTCTAGAGCGAAAAAAAAGAAGATTCTCCAAAAACTTGGACCAATCCTCGGAGACCGGCGACTCGAACGATGACCTTCAGATCCTTAACCGCTCTCTAGCTATCAAGGTGTGCTCCCCGAACGATGATTTCGAATACTTCAACTCGACTCGGTCTTCAAACGAATATCCCACCGAGTCTTACTACGGTGACCCTTACTACACTCCACGCAAAGCCAAACCGAAGTCAGAAGACTACATGAACGATAAACACAGAGAAATAATAAACTCTGAAATAACCACATTCCAGTTTACTTTAATCATAACAGATTTACTGCAAGAGCTCTGTAAGGCAGAAAGCAGTTTATCAGGTTCAGAGGGATCGCAAATCTCCATGCAGTGTATTAACTTCTCATTAAGAAATCTGTGTTCATTACAATTCACTTCAGTGCCTCAGTCGCAAAAGGACATGACTCATCAAGTTTCTAGAACTAAAGTGGCCCTAACTGAACTCCTCATGGTGTCGCTAGACCAGGTTCTGATACATTCGGATCTCTGTGCCAAACTTATCAACAACGGTATCTTGCCAATGTTACTTAGAATTTTAGAAGATGTCATATCCAAATGCAAATTGAATAAGCTCTCGTACCAGAGCCGTAAAGACGATAAGACTGAATCAGAAAATTTGCTCAAATTTGTTTTCGGGATCGCTTACTCGATCACAGCGTTTTTCCACTGTTTGTTAATGCAGTGCAGGAGCGTGGAGAAACTCAGGGAATTCACCGACCAGTTCAAACTCTACGGCGAATGTCTCAAAGGGGGTTTGTTAAAAGAAACTATAGAATTAATGATAAGAATACCGGTCGACGATCAAGAAGAAACGGTGGTGTTGATTAAGAAGCTTATAGAAACTATCGGCAAGTTGATAGTGGGTATGAAGAGGGTTCGAAGCGAAGTTATACATTCCGCAGCATGCCCGAGAAGTAGGCACAAAGTATGCCGACAGAGAGTTGCTGCAGGTATGCACCATCACCACGACATCCTGGGCGAGGCTAGCACTGGACTACCGATGGCTTCAGCTTGTTGCGTGTCAGTTTTATATGGAACTCTAACGTCACTGCTCACCGATGACGCAGTTTCCGCCGAAGGTGTATTAAGGAGTAAAGTATTGAAAGTAATGCTGAACTCTGGCGTGTGTTGCTGCTTCTCACCAGGGTTTTTGATGGAGAGTATCGTGAGGTTAATGTTGACTCACAGTAGTGTTGCGTCGTTATGCTTGCAAGTCTTAGAACACACTGTATACGGGGAACTAGGCGCAAGTATATTAATAGGAAAAGCGACAGATGCGTTGCCTTGTTCGATATGTGAGCCCTGTGATGAAAAGAAGGATGTCGGTAGAAAATACTGTTCTCACGGTATCTCTCCTATGGAAAGACAGAGCGTCGGTTCTTTTCTGTATCATTATAACTCTTTGCTGCAGCTGGATAATCATAATAACGTCCTACATGCAACAGTCAGCCATCTTCTGCGAGTGACACCAAAATGTAGGATGGAAATGAAGTGTGAACTGCTATTTGCTGTTATCTACCCCACTTTTATCGTAGCCAAACACAGATATATAATACGGACAGAGGAGTCGGCATATTTCTTAACAGTATCCTGTCTAAACATATTTGCGAGTCTGCTCAACACGGTGCCCTTTGCCGAACAGTTTATACAAAAAGGCGGGCTCAGCTATGTTCTAGAATTGGTCTCGTTACCCGAATTTTCTAATCAATGTTGTTCTATATTAGAAATCGCAATCATCGTCGAGATATTTAAACTGATGAAGGAGAATTCGGAAATGACTTACTTCAGAGAAATGAGCTCTCTAGCGTCCGTTCAAATGTTGTTTAAATCTTTAAGAGAAATGTCGGACAAATGTCACAAAATATACAAGATGAAGTTGTCGGCCGATAAATACGAAGAATTATGTGATGTCACGAAAGAACGCGACACGTTGGCGTTCATACCGCCGGAGGCGCGAACGAGAAAACTCTCTTCGCCTCAAGCGATAAAGACTAGTTTCGTCGAAGAGAATACTGTAAACGAGTCGATAGAAGATCATATAGAGGTTTTGAAAAACGTATGGACGTTTTGGAAGACGTGCGCGAGTTTGTGTTTGTACAGCCCGATGTTCAGGGAGTACGTGGTCGGCGACGGCGTGTTCATCGACAGCTACGCGCTGCTGAAGGTGCTCGTGCACTACGTGTGCAACTGCGAGTGCGGCGCGCCCGAGATGCGCGTGCTCATCAAGATCACCGAAGCGCTGCTCACCGTGCAGCTCTCTGTGTCTGGTGAGTACTCATCGTGATATTTATTCGACTTATTTCTTAATTAACTAACCACTGTTTCGATTAATTTTTGATATTTTTGAAGTGAAACTTTTTTAGCTGCGTTAGACGACTTTTAGTGAAAGGAAATCCTGCGGGTTCGTGTCAGGAACATGCTAATATTTTAGAAATATCTGCAGCTATAAGTACGGGTATAGATATAACTTAAAAACAGTTAATAAGTGCACAGCTGCCAGTGTACGCGTGTACAACATGTTTATTGTACATACCCGATTGTACGTACATATATACTTGTGTCCCCGAAACCTTAAAAACTTGCGAAAAAACACTTAGTTTTATGAAACATAAAAAAAATCATTTCATTAAATGACAAAAAAAAAACTCATTTGCGTAATAAATCAGTCTACAATGTTACCGAATGATATTCATTAAAGAATATCATTTGTATATATATATTCATATTTTCAAAATCGACCTTTTCTATTTTAACTCTCTCTACTATTTCGTTGCTCCATTTTTTTTAATCTCTGGAAAGAAGTATGGACACATTTTAGTTATTGTTGTTAGTTCTCTCCAAAAAGCCACAATCTACCACAAAACGAACACACGCCCGTTCGTAGTTAGCGTCGAGCTCCTTTGTTTCGCTATAAGCGGCAGCGACGATCATAAGGGTGGGTTGTGAATGTCAGCGGTTACTATTGACAATTTATATTTTTCGAACAAATAGAAGAGCTAGTTATTTATTTTTTTTTGTACCGATTATTAGTAAACACAAATGTTAGTATTAAAATCGCAACATTATGTACAAAATTATGAGAAACAACTAAAGCTTACAGAAAAAATATGTAAATGCAAGAAAAAAAAACAAGAACATTTGGGGTCTAATCTTATTTTTATTATTTGGAACAGAAACAGTTACACTACAGATTTCACATAAAATTTACATGTCCGAAACGTACAACCCTCACTATTGTCCACGATAATAGCTGGAGTAGATAAGGTAGCGGACATGCTTTATACAAAAAAAGGGAACTATGTATTTTAAATGGTACGTTATAATAAGAGTGTCTTCATTGACCAGAAAGAGCTTCAGCAGCAATTTTTTAAAATTAAGAAGTGAAGCTAAAATGTCCACATTTATAAAATGTGAGTTGTACGTTATACAAATTTAAAAGAAATTTATCAAATAAAATAAAGATACTTTGACTAAATTGCTATGTTTATTTTAATCTGTATTTAGTTGTTTTCGGCATAAAATATAATCTATGAAACCCAGATTTTCCAATTAATATTGAATATTGACTTAATTATGTATATAGGTAGTACCCACAATGCGTACACTTGGACCATACCCTTTCTCGCTTAAGCGTACGCTGTCACACGAGCTTCACGATGCAACAAGATAATGTTAAATACATTGCATTTTTTGTGGCATTCATAAACATCCATCAAAAACGAAGCGTTGATGAGTATCTAACATATACGAAAAACCTAAAGTAGATTGAACACTTCCCAGGGTGAGTATAGCAACAGGGTGCGATGCATCTGTGTGCATGTTAAATATTAATGTGGATGTTCAATCACGAGCGCTCACTCGGCAGCTTTCACTTCTGTCAGTAGTCCTCATGATTGCCTCTGTTTTTTTCTGGCATAGGACCAAACAGAAAGGTCGCGTAGTGCTAAGTAATGACAGACACCTATGAAAACCTGCAACTCAAAAGCAACACATACGTTACCCAGAAATAACTCCGGAAAGAGCGTTGAGTTCCATTAACCTCGTTTCCTTGGTGACAAGCAATAAAAGAATTGCTTAACAGCGGTATTCTGTGAAAACTTAATATCACTTCGGAATGTCCCATGCCGAATGGCTCTCGCACGATCAAAATTTTTCCATAAAGTACTTTACTGAACTTTGTTTCTCGGCAATGACCAACTAGTTTCGAACCCTATTCTATACCTTTTTTTAAGAATAGAAACGACCTTCCATATGTCAAACTGTGGCGACTTCCACATTACAGCACAAAGTAAAATATATAACAACGCCATCTAGCGAAGATACATCGAACTACGAAGTATGAACGAAACATATGAATGTAATGAACTACGAAACAATTACTAATCCTGTATCGCGAAATAGAGATTCGCGTGGCAATTAGTATATATACAACATCCCAACATCAACCGTTGGCCGTGGCCCGCCAGGTATGATCACCTCGCCTGGCCGGAGGATCCTCCCTTTGTGTTGGAGGGGCATGAGACCCGTTCCCTCCACTAAACTAGTTAGAACTGACAGTCATCAGTCACATAAGTAGAACCGTGTATCCGTTATAAGTATTTAAATTAGCTAATAATTGCACTGTGACGTCATCGGGAGTACCGATCGCTACCAACTGCAGCTAATCCTTCTGATCACATAACTTTATTACTGTCAACTAGTTCTGACGTTGCAATCCGACACTTCAAGCTCAAGAGTAGAAGCCGTATAGAATTACATTCAATAACCGATTACTAAGTAATTTTAAGTTCTAAGTCATAGAGAATAGATTTCAATTTAGATTAGACATGATCCTTGTCACCAGTCAACTTTGAGGGCGTTAAAGAAATCTGTTCTATAAAACTAAGGTTGTGAGTTGATATTCGAAAAGACGAACGTATTTACAGTGGATATCGTTTTAACAGTAGATTTAATTACAAATGTTGGTTAAACTAGCTGTTTTTCTTTTAAAATGTAACATTTGTTATGTAATTCTAAGTTCATAAAGATAGAAAACATGTTTTGAGGCTCTGGTAATCTCTTCACTCGATGAATTAAAATGAAAGATTCGTTTAACATAGATTTTCTGCGGTAAGTAAGGTGTTACTACAATCGAGTCAGTCAATTTGTGCCTAAGTTCTCTCATCTCTCTATAATAATTCAATTTCCTCCTTCTGCTCCGACCAGAAGACGCGGTGGTAGAGGAGGCTAAATGGTAGTAGATTTTGTTGGTTATATTTTTTTTGCAGTCATACTGTGTGGTATGTTTAGCTAACTGATTATACCCATGGGAGTAAGGCGACGCTTGTAAAGTGTTTGTGTTATTTGAATATATGTAAGTGTTTGGAAGAGTGAGTACACGACTATTGAGTCGGAGTGAATTACTCGGGACCCCATTTCACTCGGATAGTCCAAAACATCTTAGTATAAATAGCTGAAAAATGCCCGAGCGGCTGTAACCACATAACACACAAGTCACAGACTCTGACATGGCCACTATCACGACACGTTTAAAAAGTTACTGAACACATACAATAATAATATAATGTTACTTATTCCCAACAGATGTAACATCAGGCCGTTCAAAGGAGACGTCTTGCTCCCTGGTGCGAGCGGCTCTCTGCTACGGGGAGGGTGCCCTGGAAGGAGGCGGGGGACTGCGTGCACTTTGCGAAGCCCTCATACGAGTAGCCGCCGCCAGACCTAGCGCTACTCACACCATGCCTAGACTGACACATGCCAAGGTAGGAACTCGAAAAACGTCAGAAATTTAAATAATGCGTCTATATTGCCTGAAAAGCAAATAAAATTTTCAGGCTACCTTTTCACATTTATGTCTTATAGAAGACACAAACAACAACCTGATGGAAAGTGTCTACCGCTGCCTATGATCGTCTGCAACTTAGGAGTCACAAGCGCACTACTAGCCTTTAAGGAAGGAATTTCTTCGTCTTTAATCAGTATAGTGTACAGTTAGTGTATAATATTCAGGTATGATCTTGCTTCCGTCCAATGTGTGAGAACGATTTCATGAAAAGTGACGGAAGAAAGTAACAGGAAGCCAAGAAATTGTGCTATCTAATTTAACCAATGAGCACCTGCCAATCGGATAACGCCTGTGGTCCCATAATGATCACTCGTTTGTCAAGTGCATTTGTGCTTTTTATTACAAGAAAGTATGAGAAGTAAATAAAAACAGTATGTTTGTAATTAATTCGTGACGTAGGAGAATTTCACTTACAAAACGTAATACTGTCAGAGTATGTTATTATAATTCTGTTATTTAACTATCTATCTATCTATCTTTAGAGCCTGCCAAAGTGACTCTACTCTGCCTGATGGAAAGCATGAATAGAATCCAAGAGTTGTGATCACCATACTCATTGCAAAAGCTGACAACGTAGTATGGTGACCCACACTATGGCGGCCTTGTGAGATGCTTTTTCACACCCCGCTTGGGGACGTAAAAGGCATGACAGTCATCGTGACAGTGTAAGGCTTCTACAGTTACCACGATAACTGTCACCCCTGCATCGCCACCGGACCTATTATATTAAACCCAATTGTCTTGTTGGTCTAGCGGTTAGCGAATGCGGTATTATAGGAATGCTTTACAACAGTTCGTAGTTTGGAAGTTGATGGTTTTAACCCTCGGAGGGCACATAAAGCCGTCGGTTCTGTGCCTGATCTCTCCAGGAGCTGCCGAACTATTTACCCGATTTGAAAATGATCTAACTCTGTTTAGAGCGACGTAAGCCTAACTTCACGGGAAGAGATACACTGCCTTAATTAACAACAGCCCGGTCTAAAGTTGTTCCCAAAGCTTGTTTATAACTGTTCTTAGATATATAATAACTAGACTACACTAAAATACAAAATAATATACTAAGCAGATCCTTTACTTTGGGAGTCAGACTGCTTGTATAGATATGATTGATGATGCAGGGGTGACAGTTATCGTGATAACTATGTGAGGCTTACACTGCCACGATAATTGTCATGCCTTTTACATCCCCAAGCGTGGTGAAAAAAAACATCTCACTAGGCCGCCATAGTATGGGTCACCACACTGCATTGTCTGCATTGGCAATGAGTATGGTGACCACAAATCTTACGATTCTATTTATGCTTTCCATCAGGCAGAGTAGAGTCACTTTGGCAGGCTCTTCATATAGAATTGTGATAAACATCCGGACATAGAGTAGGTGATCGTACTCATCGTATGTGTTCTGAGTGGGAATCGAATACTCACTAGATCAACACGTCAGTCGAAGAGATTCCCTATGTATAGGTATGTTAAGTTAAGATAACACATTATAACCAATTAAAAAAAAACCACCTTTTACCACTGTCGTAGCCTTGATTAAATTTATAAAAATGATTTAAAACAGAAAAACAACTCATTTTATAAGTCAATAAATAAACAAACTACAATGTTACGAATAAGTCAAGGCCAATCTAATTAACATTAGAACAAATTAACAGTATGTCTAATACCCCGAACGAAACCCCTCGTCGATTGCGACAGTCGCGGCCCGATCTCGTCTAATAGCGTTTAGCGGAAACCGGAATTGCTCGATACCGACCAGTCCTGCACGAACATTAGAACACAGTAGATCGATGTTAAGTGACTCGTATACCGTGTGGGTTATACGTGAGAGTGATGAGTAAAAAGTGAAGTGTATGGAGGCAAAACCGAGGATGTCTAGCGACAGTCAACAGCTGGCACCATCAGGTATTACATTCACACATAAAGATCATGAAGCTTACCTTATACTTTTGCTAAAATCACAGATCTGATTTTTTTTTATTGATAGCCGAATTCGAAAGTTTATTTCTGTGTTGGATATAGTGTTATTTGAGGAGGTTGTAGGATGTTTAATCTCGACTACGACTATTGGGAGCCAAGTAGTGTCCATAAACATAGAGGAAAAAAGCAAATTCGTAATTACTGTTACAATAATAATACTAAAAAGGTGGTTAAATATCACATACCTTACAATTTTGTTATTCATAAGTAATAGTCAAAGATATTAATAGTAAATTAAAGCATTATAAGAACCGGTCGTCTAAGATTAAGTCTAGGCTAGCGTGTTTGGCTCTATCTGTATGTAAAACCACATTCGAATGTTAAATATTCAAAAAGATTCATGTTTAAAAATAAAATAAACTTTCTTTCTTTTTCTTTTTAAAAAAGACAACGCCCGCGTTGGGAATATCTCCTGTAACGCACAAACATACGTGAAACGGACACAAAGAACACCCAGACTTTGAACAACAATTTGTAGATCACACAAAGAGTGGTCACGTGTGAGATTTGAACCCACAACACACGGCGCAATAGAGAGCGACGTGGCTACCGCTTAGACCACAACGCCATCCGTACTGTCAAAGTTTTGCAAGTGGCACTCGCCTATCAGAAATGTTTCCATCTCTTGTTTTTTTTCTGAATTTCTGATTCTTCTTCTCACCTCCTCCTCTTCTCCTCGGCCCCTCTTTAATCGTATGCAAAATTTCATAATTTCGTCGTCGTTGTTAACGAAAGCGCAGTTCACCTTAGCAAGCATTCTTAATTTGCCGATGTCCATGAGCAACTGTCTCCCAGGGACGTTTGTAGTCTATACGATGAAAAGGGTACTTGTACACCAGCAGATATGTCTCTTCCAATCATATGTGAGTGTTCCCTTAACAGTTATAAAAGGTTCATTGAATGGCGGTATCATACCATTGATAAAGTAAATATGTACTGTCCATCGTTATCTTAAAAAAACGGTTGTTGCTTGAGAAAAAACTTTTTTGTAAATGGCCGTGAAGTGGATTTTATGGTGCTGAGCGTTGACATGAGCTGCTTATAGAATCTTGTTATAGAATGACATATTTAGATTTAGATAGCTATCTATATACTAACTGCTCCTTGCGGTGTTACTCGCAGATTTTGTTAATTTTGAATCGGATATTGTTGTCTATTTTATTAGTTTTAATTATGTTTTCACGTAAACCTTTTTTTTTAAACTTATCTATACGTTATTCCTTATTACACCAGCTCTCTGCCAGTGAAAGTTCCGTCAAAATCGGTCCAACCATAGGCAAGGTATAAGCCTATATATCTATTGCCTTTTTCAATAACTATCTAACGCTGAAATATTTTTGTGAGTAGTTCGTGAGATTAGCACGTTCAACCAAAAAACAAACTTCAGTTTTGTAAGAGCCCATTATTGTCAAAACATAAAAAAAATAAACCCAAAATTGTATACTTAAAACACAAACCGGCTATTTAACAGAAAAAAGTAAAAAGATGAGACTAATAATATCACAAACAACAAAATCCACACAATTCATTACCAGCACACGTGTTTCCCTCCCACGATTCCGGGTCCTTTAAGCGGGGCGTGAAACAGCATCTCATTAGGCCGCCATAGAGTGGGTCGCCATACTGCACGGTCTTCATTCGCAGTGAGTACGGCGACTACCGCTCTTGGATTCTATTCATGCTTTCCATCAGGCAGAATAGAGTCACTTTGGTAGGTTTCTTATTTAAAAAATTGTGTATGTCAGCTCCGACGCACGACTGGAGTTTACTCCTAAGTACGATTGTCAAAACAGACGCAAAAAAAGCTTATTTAACAAAAATTAACTGAAAAAAATCGATACCGTATGAAAGGGTAAATTAACAAAGTAATGAAAATAACATATGGATATAGTCGCTTTGCAGCATACTCTATACACGTCTTAATACACTCACAACCAGTGCAGCCGCACCAAAAACGTAACAAGGTCATTCGTTCAGTAGATTTTACTCCTCACATTTTTCTCATACCGGGCGCCTTATATCAAAAAACCGATTGTTAAGGAGTAAACTCCAAAAAAAAACAGTTCAATGTAATACCTACCCATATAAAAATAAATAGACTAATGGGTGTGGACTATTCCCACCAACACAATTACTCAGTGACCTGCGACGTCCGCTCGCGTTAAACCGTACATTATTATCTTGGGATATGGATAGGTTCAATGTTAGTGCGACGTATCGGGTGTCGATGTGGTGTTAGTAAGCCACAATACTGAAGAGACTCCATTTGTTACAAGAAAGAAATAAAAATAGAATTAACAATCAAAACTGCTATTTAAATGTTTGTCCGCATTTTCTACTAAACCAGTTATTTGACTAATAAATATGTTTGTGAGTGTAACCTAAAAATAGAAACTGGTTTTGTTTAGACAGCTTTGATACTTTTTACAAATCACTATCGATTTGTTATTTTTACGTAAATTCTTTGCTATTTGGAGTTACTTCCTTTTGTGTTGAAACGTGTCGTTAATTGTGGTTTCTTATAATTGGACGTGCTCTTCGTGGACCTGAAGTAAAATAGTTACCTAAGTTTAAGCTTATAGACCCTGGATAACGAGTTTCTTTAATTAATTCTTGGTGCATTCTACACAAAATGTATACAAGAAAAAGTTTTTTTGCTGACTTAAGATTTTGTCTTTACTATTTTAACTTGAGTATGTTATGTACGAAACATGTGACTAACACTGATAAAACAACGTCAACCGACTTCAAATAGAAAATGTTCTAAAACAAAAAATACACTAAAAAGAGAAAAAAATACGTATTCTTTTGTCTACGATTATTGTTATTTTTTGAGTCGGTGTAAGCAAACGTGACATTGTAATAACAATTATGCACATAGACGCAGCGCGGCAGCGTGGGCGGCTCGAGCGGTTCGTCAGTCGATTTCTCTAGCGTGCCATCATCAAATCCCGGTTTCGTTATCATGAGACCACCCTTGGAATATCTCCTTTCAAACAAAAAAGTAATTCTTAAAATCAGTTGATAAACGACAAAGTTATCCGCGAACACACATAAACACAAATATATATAAACAGTCTAATTCAGAAACCTCTTTTTTTAAATAGGTTAAAAAGAGGAATTAATACTTTATGAATGTGAAATAGCTCATAATGAACTCGCAGGAACCAAGAACTTGTTAGGTGTCACCCAATATAAATAAATAATAATAATAATATTAAATATTTCGGACATTTGACACACAACGTCATCTAGTTTCAAACTAAGCAGAGCTTGTGCTATGATAACTAGACTGACTGATTGAATACTTTTTTTTTGTAAATACATACATATTATACATAGAAAACACCCAAACTTCGAAACAAATATTTGCAGATCATACAAACATTTGGTCCGACCTGGGAATCAAACCCGAGACCTCAAGCACCGTGCTTGAGGTCTCGGGTTCGGTACCTCACATTCACTACAGCTACACCACCGAGGCACTTAATATGTGCATACTGTTCAAACCTCAATTGGATCAATAGATAGACCAATTTATGTAGGTAGGTAAGATAGTATGTTATAAATTATAGAAAATGACGTGCCTGCCAGCTACCAGTAAATTACTATTTACATTAAAATGCCGACTGCATTCCACTCAAGGTTTTATGTACTTTTAACGATTTAATTATGTTTTTTGCTTTTAAGTTTCATATACACCTGAGGATTTAATTAAACTTACGATTTGTAGAACCATTCATCATTGTCTAGTGTCGCTGGCCCGCCGGCGGCGCCTCAAGGTCGTATGGAGCGGATTAGAGCCTATACTCACTCGTAGGAAAACTACTTCATCCAGTCAACCATTAGATATTTCTTATTTGTGTTTTGGATTTGGCTCTAAAACACACGTAAAAGCCTTTTTTTTTATTTTAATACCCTGCCAAAGTGACTCTACTCTGCCTGATGGAAAGCATGAATAGAATCCAAAAGTTGTGGTCACCATAGTCACTGCCAATGCTGACAATGCAGTATGGTGACCCATATTATGGCGGCCTATTACGATTTTTTACGCCTCACTTGAGAACGTAAAAGACATGACAGTCATCGTTGCATTGTCTTGCATACGTTTACCACGATAACTGTCACCCCTGCATCAATGGGCCGCCGGTCTCACACTCACCAACGAAACAACAACACGTATGCTGGCGCTTTAGGTTGGTCTTCTGAGGGAGGGTAGTACTGCCCCGGTCGAGCCGGCCCGCTTGTGCTGAAATCAGCGTGACTCTACTACCTACCCTCATATAACTGTACATTCATACACTCGTAAACATCTGATATCCGCTTTTTGGGATATTCTATATATTGGTATAATTTATAACCACCCATACCCACCTGGTATGGTGCTTTCACCGTTTTGTAACTTGAACTGTTCCTAATTACTGTGCTTCCGTTATTTTCGTAGACCAGGAAGTAGTAATTATCAGAATCGATCGAATTACAATCGATCGCCACGTATTTTTACTACTTGTGTCATAGACGCCATACAACCATGGTCGTTACGAAAGAGTTTGAATATCTTCACAGAGTAGATAAATAAAAAAAGGAATGCTTAGCATGTAACGCACATGTGACTTCATTTTTAAGTAAGAACTAAATTGTAATCACAGTTTTCTAATAATTTTACTATAGTGTGAAATTTCAAGGTCAAAGCCAGTTGACCCAGTCATATTGGCCTCTCAAATAACGAGACGGATATATGAGAACGTGATCCCAGCTTCTTCGAGTTAAGGACTGGGAGTACTCCTCATATAATTTAACATAATATATAACAAGACAAAAGTATATAAATTTTCCGTTATCCATCGCCTGATTTCATCATCAGACTCGCTCAGACTTGTTGACCTCGTCTAAACTCATCATGTAAGCGAAACGAAATACTCCTGGTTAGTTGATTGGATAACAAAAGCGAATTATTATTGTAGAAGCGTAATATTGTCTGTGTGGTGACGGATTAAGAATACATAGTGTTACCACCCCTATTCGTCCCGTGGGTCTCATAAGAGGCGACTAAGGGAACAAGTATACAAGCCAACATCATTGCAAAGAGAAGGAAAACTTGAAACAAACCTTATTCCAACCCGTCTGGCCAGCGTGGTATAGTAGGCCAAAACCTCCTTGCTAAGGAGAGGTCTATGTCCAGCAGTGGACTATAAAAGGCTGTTGATGATGATGTTGTTGTAATATTTATCACTTAATAGTATTTTATCTTATTTACCATCGTACATGTTCATTTTACGGCAGATCATGGAAGACGAGTATATTATTAAAACATTACCTTATGACGCTTGCCCAGAAAATATTTTGTGGTCTAACCCCTGTAAGATGATCACGCCAGTCCTAATTTGTGATGTTAAAGTAATATATTTACAACTTCAGAGATAACTGCCATCATTAAAGACAAATTATTTTGAAATATATACTTAGAGCTAGTATATAATACCTGTGTTGCATAATATTATCGAACGCTATAAAAAATGGCACGAAATCAAGGTCTTCCATTAATGATATTTATATATGTAAGTGAATTTTTGTAGATATTTTTACAAGTCGGACTTACAGTTAGAAGGCGCTAGCATTTCATAAGACTCACTTTGGGTAGAAATGGTTGAACAAACCACAGGTGTATTTTTTTTAGTACTTAAACATCGATTCAATAAATACAATGAAAGTACAGTATAGGACTTAGTTTACCTTTTTGAAGAAAAGATCATACGTTTCAGTTTGCCTCTCTATGCAGTCGGTATATGAGCCCCAAGATCAAAGACCTGATGCGCAACACTACCACCAGCAGGACATTTGGTTAGACCGTGGTAATACTCAATACCAGAATGAGACTAAATATGAAGTAATATATCAGGCCTAGACTATACTCACATTTACATACAAAAACGTACAATACAATACAAATTCCATGTAAGAAAAAAAAGTATGTAAACAAATTGAAAAGGTGAAATAAAACAATAAATTAAATGTCTACCATTTTCAAACACAACGAACGTCGATGTGGGAGTGAGCAGCATCATTCCGAATCTTGTCATTTCAATAATCTTAAACTGTGTAGTAAGCCATTTCACATATTTTTTCTTTTATTAAGGACTTCAATTTGTTAAAACTGAATTCTATAAATTTGAATTTTTTGGTAAAATCACATACCTGACATCAAACAGTCATCCTTTTTGTAATCCAATCGTTGGCAACACGATTTTATCTATATTTCTAGTATTGACATCAGGAATGTCGCTAAAAATTTTGAATAAATGAATATTTTTATTTATACCACAAAATTTTTATAAACATTTTAAGATGCGAATATCACGATTCCAATTTTTTAAACTTATCACTTAGTGACTGCCTATAACAGAAGTTGTAAAATGCACGAATATCTCTCTTTTACAACACAAAGACACTTTGAATGTCAGCATCATTGCCGTACAATAAAATACGACAATCGATCAATGTGTGTGTGTGTGTGAGTATACCCAAAAACTTAAGTGATGTCTACAAGATCCTTATAATTTATTTATTTACACTTCATGCACTTTGTACATCGGCGGACTTAATGCCCAACGCATTCTCTTCCAGTCAACCTTAAGGTGGTTTAGAAATATTGTAAGGGAGGTGCACAGAGGTTATATTGACAATGAAAATATACAATACATGAGTGCGTATACATACATGAACACATACAATACATATTATAAATACACATATACATATATACATAAATATACATAGATTATATTCGTACACTATGACAACTTGACTGTAAGCTGAGCCAACTATCGATGAGACGATTCTTCAATCACGTTAAGAAGGAGACTATGTACATTCTTTTTGAATGTAAAACGGTTTGTGGACATCCTGACTTCGAGCGGGAGCGCATTCCAGAGTAACGCCGCTCTCTACTGCTGTTGTGGGCTAAAACCTCACATGGGACAACACTTTGTGTGATCTGCAAATTGTTGTTCTGAGTCTGGGTGTTCTCTGTGTCCGTTTCTTGTATGTTTGTAAAGTAGGATTTATTCCTATAGCGGGCGTTGTCTTTTTTTTTTTTAAAAATTAAGGAAAAATATACTTATTAAAATCTGTTAAAGTTGACTTTGAAATGTGTAACGTGTCAACTTAATACAACTGTATTGTACTTTAATTATTTTTAAAAAAATCAGAGTTTAGAAGTGTATTTTTTTTTTATTTCTGTGTATGTATATTTCATACCCATTTGTCAATGGCTAAGATAGTTATTTAATACGATATTATTTTTGGGCTTTAGTAAAAATTTAGACTCTACCTTACTACCTAATTCGGTAACAGATAATGGCTAATTTTATTAAGTGCCACTTATCATTGTTATACTTTTCTAAGTAACGATACGACCCCGTAATATTGATAATATGTAGTGCGTGAACAGGTGCCGCCCTTGCTGTGCGCTTCGGGGGGCAGCTCCGTGGAGTGCTCCTCAAGCGAGGACAGCGTGGCCGGGCCCTACGCCAGCGAGCACAGCGAACCTTACACGAGCAGACCTGATGAGGGGTATGAGGTGAGAAAACTGCTCCTTATATGGACTATCATTTTGCTATATTAAATTTTTTATTTCATCTTTAAATGACAGGAAACCCAGTCATATAGTTTAAAGTATCTTAAGGGGTGAGACCACCATGCAAACCAGATTGGGAGGGTCATTTGGAGAGTTTTTTTTCAAGAGTATAGTAAAACCTGTCGAATTTTCTTCTGAAGCACTTCACGGGGTATCTTTAGAAGTACACAAAAATATTTTTTTTTTCCGATTTTCGACCATAAAATTGAAAACAGGCGAACCGACTACACCCCCATATATAGATATATATATATAGAATACATATATAGAACAAAAATTGAAGGGAAAAGTATATAGAATAAACTACTGGACGACGTATGGAATTTTGAAAATACTAATTTTTCGAGAAATGGTGAGTTTCTGTTCATATAGAAATTTCACTTTTTCGCGTGAAAATTGGACCTTTGATTGTTAATAAAAAAAAAGGTTCACAACATATCAAAAAATCCCTACGTCGTCCACTAGATAATATATGTATAAAGATATCCTAAAAATCTGAAGCCGATCGAGAAAGATTTGTAGCCGCTATTGGTTCGCCTGATTTGAAAAATGGTGATTCGAGAAAAACGCGTTTAAAGTTGCAGGTAACATTTCACAGGGGAAAATTATAGCATACCTTCAATCTGTGATGCGTGCACCATACAGTTGGCCTTCTATATCAATGTTGAGTTCTTCTTCTTCTTTTCTTCTTGATTTTGAGGCGATTCGACCGGTTTTTGCAGCCTCACTCAGCGATCGGTTCGAATAATCGATGCGGAGTTCGTCTGCCTCAACGCAGAAATTGTAGCAATTGATTCCAACTGTCACGTCTAATTGTCGTATTACTTTCATCACACTAAAAATTGCCATCGTTGAATGTGCAAACGGCAAGATTCCCAGCAATATCCAATACAGTTTTTCCACTTGAAGTAGATTTTGGGGCCATTGACCACACCGTTGCGTTCAAACTTTCGTTGCTATTTTGGGTGAAACCACCTAAGCAACGAGTTAGGAGATCGTCGCTGCTCAACTTTTGAGAGATCGGTTTGATCGCTTCGAAAATTGTTTTTGACATAGCTGGCTTGTGTGTAAAAGTACGCAATGTATCGGTGACTCATGCCTTTTGCCACGAACACCACGAATGTTCATCGGCTGGACACTTGTTATGTTGAGGATCTTCATCCGTTGACAGCTTGTGGTATAAGGTCGCCCAAATTTCGTTCTTCATTTTTCCTATACAGTCATAATTTCTACTATACGGATAGCCAAACCATAGTAAATGGAAAGTTCGTCAATAAGCTTATTCGTCAATTTCCTTTTTCTGCCGAGACCGTGTACGTTTTTTTTTTCAAATTTCTGAGTCTAATGCCCATTCTTTTTTGTACGTGATCTATACATACAATCTCGAAGTTGTAATATGGTTCTGACTTTAGAAGACCTGTGAAGGTCTTACTATCTTCCTAGGCTTGCGTTTGGCGCACTGCGAGGCGCTTCGACAAACAGTCATAAACGAGGGGTCAAAAAATTTTTTTAACTACGGGACCTTTTTTTCACATTCTTAAAGGTTCAAGGAAGGTTTTAAGCCGATAAAAAAAACGATTTTTTTAAAGCTGCATGGTGGCTTTATCCCTTAATAAGTATTGGCAATTCGTATTGCTTGTGTTCACAAGCATAATCATGGTGTAATGATTAAAGTGGCTTTGCAACGTCTAGTGTCGAGAGTTCAAATTACTGAGCCTGCAGTAGAATTATATATAACTGTAATCAGTCGGTTATTTGTAAAAATATACCTAGAATTAAGATGTAAATCCATTACTAATGTTATTATTTGTTCCGCAGGCTGACGTCGAAGTTGGTAAACTGGATCTACCACCCCTGTATAAGTTGAGGAAGCTGTCCGGGTCTTTATCTAATTTAGCATCAGGTAAAACATATACATATTAAAAACTTGTACCATAGAGATTTGTGTAGTTACTGATAGATATCCTGAAGAAAATATATATAGAGAACACAGTCAATTAGCCTTGGGCTTAATATCCTAGTGTTAGTATCTGCTTATGCCTAAATTCTCCCTATGGAAATTGAATAACAATTCATCGTTTATTCATTCAAATGATATAAAAATCATTACTTCACTTTACTACACTGTCTTCATTCGCAGTGGGTACGGCGACCACCGCTCTTGGATTCTATTCATGCTTTCCATCAGGCAGAATAGTCACTTTGGTATACTATATTTAAAAATAAAAAATGTGTGCTACACGCACTAGCGTACACTCGTAAGAAGTGAAACTTCTTTATGACGTTATTTTTCAAAAAAATAATTTAAGCCCGTCCGAAGACGATGCAATCGCCACCTGGATTTCAAAAATGTAACTACTCAAAAGGGGCCGCAAAATACATTGGAGACATTTACCAATCCCTACTCCGCTGGAGAAAGTATACTTCGAATCACGCGTGGTAGGGATAAGAAAAAGATGGCGCGTAACGGAAAAATGTGACGCGTAACGAAAAAATGTTACACTAAATTTTTTTCCAACCCCGATAAAGAAGTTTCACTTCAAAAAGGAAAAAAAAACTATTATACCTCATTCTGACTCTATAGAGGTAGGCAGAGCTGTATTAAATACCTACGTTTGCTTCCGTTTATGGTCTACCGGTAAGTCGAACTGACTGTTGTCGAGATCCGAGCACTCTGACTACTTTTCGATTATTTCAGAATATAAATTAGCTTTATTGATGTACATTTTTTGAATTATCATCATCAACAGCCTTTAACAGTCCACTGCTGGACATAGGCGTCTCCTTAGTAAGAAGGTTTTGGCCTACTACACCACGCTTGCAAGGGTGAAGGGTTTTTTTCAAGTTTTCATTATTTGGGGTGTTGACACTCTGTATTCTCATTTCGTCACAACACGGACATAATTTTTAATAAAACGACGTTTTCTCAGTATCACTGCTGATGACAGACAAGATTTATTTTAAAAGCCACAGTTAAACCACAGACAATATGTTACACAATTGAACAACAGATGTCGCTACATACATGTTTATTTGATGTCACCAGTGTAAATAAATATCTCATTCTAACATTTTTTAAATATTTAGATAATATGACGTGATATACCTCACTTAACATATTAGTTCACCGATGCTAAATTGCAAGCTGATCGACGTACTTTAATAATAATATCGATAAAAGAATAATAAAACTGTAGAACATGCGTTAAAATTAAAAAATATAATAAATATTTCAGACATTTGACACACAAACGTCACCTAGTTTCAAACTAAGCAGAGCTTGTGCTATGATAACTCGACTGACTGATAGAATACTTATACACTTTTTTTGTAAATACATACATATTATATATAGAAAACTCCCTAACTTCCAAACAAATATTTGCAGATCACACAAACATTTCACCTCAAGCAGAGCAATCGCATTCACTACCGCTGCGCCACCGAGACAGTTACCTTCAAATCTGACTTTGACAATATTTATAATAATATAATAATAATAATATATTTTATTTGCTTTAAACATGGTTTACAAAGGTGTTACAATTAAAATTTTTTAGAGTACATACATGTTTTGCTAATAACTACTAGCATGCAAAAATTTTACTTAATCTATTGAAGGAACGCCTTAATACTATAAAAACTATAATTGAGTAGCCATTCATGTAATTTCCTTTTAAAGAGCCTTAAATGTAATGATTTTAAATGATTAGGTATCTTATTATAAACACGTATGCACATTGCCAAACAATTTTTGTTGTATTTAGTTGAACGGGGAATGTCATGTAATATTAATCTGTGTGGATCTCTCCTATTGCGTGGATTTATGTCATTTGCTGTAGTAAATAAATGTAGGTTTTTTCTAACGAATATGCAGGTTTCGTATATATATAAAGAAGGTAACGGTAGCAAGCCAAGTCTTTTGAAGTATGGTTGACATGATTCATCCATATGTAGTCCACACATTGCTCTAATACACTTTTTTTGTGAAACGAATGCTCTATCTACTTCAGTACTGTTGCCCCACGTTATTAAGCCATAACGCAGTACTGACTCAACATACGCACAGTAAGATATTACGGCAGTTTTAGTATTTGTGATATTTCTTATCTGCCTTATTGCATACACAAATTTATTTATTTTTTTTGAAGCATTTTCTACTTGCATTTTCCAATTTAAATTTGCATCAATAGTTATGCCTAAAAACTTCGTACATGCCACTTCTTTGATTTTTGGAATGTTAAGTTTAAAGTTGTATTTTTGGTTATAAGACTGATTGAATTGAATATATGTGGATTTAGTAAGGTTAATATGCAGATTATTAGTAGTTAGCCAATGAATTAAGTTATCTATAGTATTATTTATGTCGGCTTCGTGGTCACAAACTGTATTGGTTTTCTTATCAGTGGTTACAATAATTGATATATCATCAGCGTATAGTACACATTTATGACTGGTTATCTCTGTAATGTTATTTATATATAAAAGGAACAGTATTGGACCCAGTACGCTCCCCTGCGGGACTCCAAATGTGTTCAGACTGTAATTCGATGAATATGGTATCATGTCCTTATTTTCATCTATCTTTGTGATACTGACACACTGTTGCCTGTTGCTAAGGTATGAGGATATCCAATTTAATGTAGGACCTCGGATTCCAATTGATTCGAGTTTTTGAAGCAGTATATCATGCGATACCAGATCGAAGGCCTTTGACATGTCAAAGAACAGTCCTGTGGTTAATCGGTTATCATTAATACTGGTCAATATAGTTTGCACAAGAGTGAAGGTAGCTAAAGTAGTGGATTTATGTTTTTGGAAGCCGTATTGGTCCCTTTTAATAATATTAAATTTATTACAATAATCGATTAGTCTCTTGTACATGCACTTTTCATAAATTTTTGATAAAATAGGAATTAGAGTGATAGGACGATAATTGTTAATATCAGTTCTCTCTCCTTTTTTAAATAGAGGCTTTACAATTGATAATTTTAAAGAATCTGGGAAAATTCCATTTACAAATGACAAATTAATTAAATAAGTTAAAATACTTGTAATTTCACCTACACATGACTTTATGACTTTGGTGGTAATTTCATCATAACCTGCAGAATTTGTGTTTTTAAGTGACATTATTTCATTTTTGACTTCTACTTCTGACATAGGCTTAAGAAACATTGAGTTAATTGCTGAAGCCGTTATACGAGAACTATTGTGGGCGTGTTTGTTTAATGACTGATGTGTCAAATTAATGTAATGATCATTGAAGGCAGTGGCGATTTCAGTGGGATCTGTAAGTATTTTATTCAGCAATTCAATAGCTTCAATGTTGTCCTTAGAATTTGTGTTCAGTGTTTCGTTTTTGATAACCCTCCATGTGGCTTTACATTTATTTTCATTTTTATTAATATAATGAGTATTTGAGTTCTTTTTCGATTGTATAATAGCCTGTTTAAGAATTTTAGAGTATGCCATATATTTATTTTTATTATCTGTAGTTTTGTTCTTATAGTATTGGAAGCGCAGTGTACGTTTAGTTTTACAACTGTATTTGAGGCCTTTACTCATCCATGTTTTAGCTATTTTATTGTTTATATTAATTTTTACTTTATATTTTGGGAAACAAAGGCTGTGAAACAAACAAAACAATTCATGAAAGCCATTAAACGCAATATTTGCGTCCGTTTCCACGTAAATCTCCGACCACGATAATTGTTGTAAACAGTCTTTAAATTTACGAATATTGTTTGAGCTATAATCCCTTTTATAGAAGTTGTATGCAACGGGCTCTTGCAGTTTATGTTTTAAAGAAAAGCTTAATATTTGCGCTGTCTCATGATCAGAAAGATGTAGCGGGAGAACTGTTCCAGTTGCGCCAGGAATATTGCTCCAAATATGATCAATACAAGATGATTTCCTCGTGGGTACATCAATGTGTATTTGCAAGTTGTAGTTATAGGATAAGTCTAATAATTTGTTTGTAATATGGTCTTTTTTTAGGGTGTTAATATTGAAGTCACCTGCTAAGACAAATTGCATTTTTGAGTTATTTTTTTTAAATATTTCATGAAGGAGATTATTTAATTTAGTTAAGAATATAGTGGGATCAGATTGAGGCGTTCTATATATACAAATAATCAATAAATTGTTCGATATTAGCTCGATACCACAGATTTCAAAGGTATTTTGCATGGCATAAGATTTTAAAAAAGGTACTTCTTTATAATTAAGGCCCTTTTTTACTAATATACAAGTGCCGCCTCTTCGTTTTTCTCGACAAAAATTAGCAGCTAGGTCGTAGTTATATATTTTTACATAACGTTCGTAGCCTCTTTTTACAAAGGTTTCTGATAAACAAATGATATCTGGAGCATTTTGTGCATCTTGTAATTCTTGGAGAGTTAATTCTAAAACTTCTCGTTTACATAATACGCTGGCAATGTTTTGATGTAGTATCCTAAAGTTATGGTTTTGTAATGTGAGTTGTGTAGTAGATGAATTACTATGCTCGAAAAAAGGTGTTTTTTATAGGTAGCTTTGGGAAATGGAAGGAACCTACTTAAAACTGATTTAGGGTCATATCTTTTACGTGAGAAACATAACTTATAGCAAGCTTCAATATTTTTCGTTTTAGCTGCTGCAGTAAAGTGATCTCAGCTTATATTGTTTTTAAGTTATCTCGCGTTTGTCACTATATCCTTTTTGAAAGATGCAGTCGTGATTATTAAAAAAAAATCTGAACATGCGTAATAATAATATAAGTAGAAAAATACCTAATAGCTTAGCAATTTTTTAGAGTTTACTCCTTAACAATCGGTTTTTTGATATAAGGCGCCCGGTATGACAAAAATGTGAGAAGTAAAATCTACTGAACGAATGACCTCGTTACGTTTTTGGTATGGCTGCACTGGTTTTGGTGCGGCTGCACTGGTTATGAGTGTATTAAGACGTGTATAGAGTATACTGCAAAGCGACTATATCTATATGTTATTTTCATTAATTTGTTTATTTACCATTTCATACGGTATCAATCTTTTTTCAATTAATTTCAGTCAAATAAGCTTTTTTTGCGTCTGTTTTGACAATCGTACTTAAGGAGTAAACTCCAGTCGTGTTTCTGAATAATTTCTAATTGTTCACTTACTCAACAGATATGGTTGTTGTGTTTAATAATATAATGTTTCGGACGTCTGACACACGACACCATCTAGTCCCAAACTAAGCAGAACTTGTACTATGGGTACTAAACAACTGACAAATACAAATATCCTTTTTTTTGTAAATACTCGGAAATCGAACCCGAGACCTCGAACACAACAGTCATGTACGCTACCACTGCACCATCGAGACGGTCTCCATATGCTCAGGTGCTCGTAACCTAGTATTCTGTTGTACAGAGATGCAGCGAGCGCCGTGTGAGTTAAGCGCGGAGTGTGCCGAGTACAACAAGGGCGCCGAGCTCGCGCACCCGGAGCTGTGCGTCATCGTCGTCGACATACTCACACAGCTCATACACAAGTAAGTTTACATTGTAGACGACCCTACTACTTTTGGTATCTCATTTAGGAGGGAGTAGGACGAGATTTTGACATCATCATTTCAAAATGTCTCTCGTCAGGTTTCCACCGTTACAATGTCCTACACAGTGACATCCTTCCAACGTGGACCAAATATTTGCTCGATTTAGAGGAGTGAAGTTATTCTTTCTTGTATAAAACCATGACATAATGTAAAACTATGTTATTTCACTTCAAGTTGGTATCGCTAGGCATGTAAAAGGCATTTCAACAGGACACAATGATCTCTATCGTCTTATACCTAAGGTTTAATTTAGCGAGTAGGGTTAATAGACAGTTATCGTGAGGAACATCATAAGAAGTAAGTTAAGTGATGCCCACAACACACAACATAGGAGATAAGATCACTAAACTGCTTGTACTTATCATCATCATGATCAGTCTCTAATAGCCCACGGCTGGACATAGGCCTCGCCTTTGAAAAGAGGCCAAACGGGTCACCATTCAAATTTTTCTTCTCTTTGCAGTGATATTGTTCTGTGTAGACCCTTAGTCGACTCTTATGACACCACTGTTTGTACTATTCTATTTATTTATTTATTTATTTATACATCATGCACTTTATGTACATAGGCGGACTTAATGCCTAAGGCATTCTCTACCAGTCAACCTTTGGGTGATGCAGAGAAAATAGGAAGTAGGTGCGTTTCAGATGTTGAAAAGAAGAAGTAGACATATACAAACTTTCATATACTAAAATTAATACAAATACATAAATACATACATATACATACTTAAGTTGATGTAAGTCTATATACATACACAAATAAATATCATAACAAGTATAAGATGATAATCATGTATTGGTTGATTCTACCAGCTGTTTCAGTAAATACTGCTTCACTTTTTTCTTAAAAGTAAAAGCGTTGCTAGCCATCCTGACTTCGAGGGGAAGCTCATTCCAGAGAAGAACGGACTGCACAAAGAAAGATGAGCCAACAAACTCAGATGTATGGGAGGGGCAACGAAGGAGAAGATTCTTAGAGGACCGAAGCTTTCTGTCGTGATTGCTACATAAGAGTTGGAAATAAGAGTTTAAATATGTTGGCGAAGATGGGTTATTAAGTATAGAGAATAGAACAGTGAGCGCGCGTAATTTTCGGCGTAGACGAATTGGTAGCCAATTGAGCTGCGAACGGAAAGAGGATACATGGTCATATTTACGGAGATTATAAACAAATCGAATGCAGTTATTAAGAAGACGGTCTAATTTATCGAGAAGATCTGCATTCAGGTCGTAGCAGCACACATCACCATAGTCGATTAAGGGGAAGATAAGAGTTTGCACAAGCATAGTCTTGGTTTTTACGGGCAGGAAATTTCTCAGACGATTTAGAGCCCGAAGTGTCCCAGTAACCCTCCGGCACTGTATTGCAACTTGTTCACGCCAGGTTAGTGTGCAATCGAGTTGTAAACCTAAATCTTTCACCGATCCACTCACAGGTATGATAGTCCCATTAAAAATAATAGCCGGGAGAGTCTTAATGTCTACTCTGTTCATCGACCGGTGACTTCCCACTACGATAGCTTGACATTTTGTGGGGTTCACAGATAAACCAAACCTTTGAGACCACGTGTTGATTGTTTCCAGATCGTGGTTGATCATTTGTATTGCTATCGAAATATCGTCCACTTTACTCTGTGAATAGAGCTGTAGGTCGTCGGCATACAGATGATACGCACAAAGAAGTTCCAGGGACAGGAGGTTAATATACACAGAAAATAATATAGGAGAAAGAATGCCGCCTTGAGGAACACCAGAATCAAGATCACACCAGCTCGAGGAAGATCCATCGACATGAACAGATTGCTGGCGTCCCCGAAGATATGATGAGAACCAATCCAGTGCTTCTGGTGAGACCACAAGATAGGAAAGGATAGACAGGAGTTTATTGTGATTGACTGTGTTGAAGGCATTAGAGAAGTCAATTAGTACCAAAACAGTAACTTCAGTGTCTTGCATACCTGCCTTGATATCGCCAACCACTTTAAGAAGAGCAGAAGTAGTGCTATGACCAGGCCTGAAACCCGATTGAAACGGGCTCAATAGGTTGTTTCTGTAGACAAATTCAGAAAACTGTTTGTGCACACAGGATTCTAGGACCTTTGAGAGGAAAGGGAGAACGGATATTGGTCTGAAATGGTTGGGGTGTGTGGGATTTGGATTTTTAGGTAAAGGGATGACGCAAGCTTTGCGCCACAGTGATGAGAAAATTCCAGAATATAATGAGTGATGATTCTACACTTATACAATACTAAAACTTAGTCAATTGAAATAACGTGGTCTTTACCTAAATGTGTTACATATTTCTGTCCCTTTTCGCGTCTGCGTCCACGTGTTCCAAATAAAAACCATCAAAAGTATAATATTTCATTGACATTATGATAATATGCTTTTACTCATTGCAAAGATAGGAAATGAGTTCTTAGTGTTGCAATATTTTCCATTAACACCAATTATAGTCGGTCTGTGACCGCAGATTTTGACAATAGGCTAGATGACACCATAGTCAAATTAGTTACTTTTTATCATCTGTCAAAACGACCATTTTATATGAAAAATGTACTAAATTCAAAATTGTGACGTCACTGTTTTAGACTACTCAAGTGAACAATATATTTCACTGTACATTTGGTTGAAATTCGTAATAATAATAAAAAGCTAAGTTAATTGTATTTGCCGAGATGTTTCGCGATATTAGTTTTAATGAAGTGGACATTGATAATTATTTACGACACAGTCATCTACCCAATTGTAACGGTATATTGCAGATGCCAATGAACTACACAGTGATTTAAAATATTGCCATATAATATATTTAAATGACTTAACACTATTCAGTTGAAAGTTGAAAAATCGATGATTCTCTGTGTAAGTATATCTGGATTCTGCTAAAGAACCTTATTTTCGGAAAAGACCCCATCGCTATTTATTCCACTTTGTACTTCTGCTACGATACATATATGTATGTATAGTAATCTGCATCCACCTCTAGTGTGTTTTACAATACTTCTTATTATTAAAACTAGTAAATATCTAGTTGGAACAGAAGAAGACAGAAGATAAACAATCCAACTCCTGGTTCATCTTTTCAAGTACAAGTTTATAACGTTTCGTTCCAAAAGCAAAAATACATTATCTCATAAGTTCTGATTTCCGTGATGCAAATGTTTCCACAACGTAAACAAGTTTTGTAACATATGTATACCTATTGCGCAACGATTTCGAACCCACACCAAAACAGAGTTCATCGTTAATGTTTAATGCGTCATTATGCACGCTTTGATTGAAGTAGCTATTAGATACGCTGAATGAACAATGAAAGTTAAACACAAAAACGAAGAGTTTTGTTAACTAATCTTAATTTATTAACGATAGATTATTCGATTTTCTACATAACATACATTTTTCGCTTCTTTTGTAATTTTTACAATAAATACAAAATAATGTTCACAAGATTAGTGACGTCAACTCCTTTTGCTATGTACGAAAAATTGCAAATAAACGGCCAGTCGAATTGTATTGTAGTGTAGAACGCCCACAACCACAGCGGCTGGCAGGAGCTGGCTGCGAGAAGCCCATAATCGATCAGATTGGATGTACTTGAGAACTATGACCAGCAGTGGACTTCGATAAAATGATAATGATGATGTAATAATATTAACACTTGACAAAGGAAAAATGTTAATTAGGATTAGCAGGTAACACTACCGCAATATCGTAATGAACTCTAACACTGGAACGTAATTTGTCGGGCAAGTCATTGATCCGACGCTACCTGTCACGAAAATTCCTACGCGAAGTTCCTATGTTAAGATTTGAAGTTAAGAGAAAGTTCACTTCAAGCTAGTAACCTTAATAGAGCCGAGATGCGATTTTTGTACTTTCATAATTATTTGTCTATTTATGATATTTTCCTAATAATTAACATACAACATGTGAGAGAAATAAGAAAATTGAAATTAGTAGTTATAATCTAAAGACCACTTCTCTCGTTTATGACAAATAAGAAGTTTTAGATGAAGGATACGGATAATTGAAAAGAAATTTCTTGATGAACAATTATTGAACAAAAACATTAGTTTTCTCAGCTATCTGAAGTTCTTATCGACTGTTGATTTCAATATAACTTCATTTATATGTAATAGGATGTAAGAATGAATGAATGAGTTAAAGGGAGCTTTAAATCGCAACGAAATCAGTCGATAGAAGGTTTAAAACACAAATATTTTTATGAAAAAAAAAATTTTTTTAATGATTTTTATGACAAATGCCGCGTCATAGGCATCTTAAATTAACTGTTAAAACAGAAAGTCTTTATCATGGTATGTCTTTATATGGACTAACATGATTATTACTATTTCCACAAAACAGTGTATAAGTCCAAAAATCGAAAAAACTATGTTTAGGTGACTCTTTATAAGAAAATGATTTAGAAACCGAAACAATTGTGTCTCGAATTTTATAAATGGCATTCTTTTAAAGGCTGGTGAAGTCTAAAGAAGAAGGCACGTGGAGCGGGTCATCATGGCGCGTGGGTGTGGGTGTAGCAAGAGCGTGGTGCGGACGCGTGGGCGCAGCGCTGTGTCGTGCACGCGCTGCGCCACCACCGCTACTGCGCCGATTGTTGGCTCCGCAGCCCGCGCACCTGCTGGCCGCTGCAGACCCTACTCTTGAAGGTAATGTGGACCTAACTATGTACCTTGCGACACACCCGCTTGTTAGAAAGTGCACAAAAAACATTTTCCTTCACAAAACTTTTATACCGACCGTTTTCTATTATTGTCGCGTTTTGACAATTTCATTAAACGCTTGAAATATTATTTATAACATATTTTCAGTCCAGTCCTTATTATAAATGTTGTCAAACGCTTGTTTGAAAGTTTAATAATAATCATGTACAAAAAAATTATTTGAATTATCCATTAACATTTACAAACACGTATACATAAATCGCAGCTGTTTCTCCGGAGGGGTAGGCAGAGACATATTAATTAAACTAAATCGATGATTTAACGAGATTGTACATTGTATTATTATTCTTAAACGAAAATTATCGTTTTCCAGACTTACAACGCAGTATCCTAGAACTAATCCACGTGCTGGCCTCCCAGAGCATAGAACCCGCCGAGCTGGCAGCTTTCCTGAAGCTGTTCACGGCGGAGCGCCCCCCTCTCGGCATGCTCCTCAACTCACTGCACCGATTGGTCGCCGCGGCTAATTACAACACACCTGACTGCATCCTAACCTTCCCCGTGGATTGTGATCCTGGTAAGTTATGATCTTTGACAATTTAAAAATACTTATATTCCATTACTGACCCGCAGTTGATTATAATTACCATTACTAAAATATTTAGCGTCAGAAATATAGTCCGACTGTTTTGTTGGTGTAGCGGTTACCGTATGCGTATGCCGTCTAGTGTTGGGTTGGGTTCCTAACCTCCGTGCCTCGGTGAGCACGTAAAGCCGTCAGACCTGCGCTTGATCTTTCCCCAATCGTGTTAGATAACCGTTCGATTAAATTATGAGAGTGAGGGAACAGAGAGTGCACCTGTGCTTGCGTACACATTTGTGCACTACAAAATCTCTTGCTGAGACTGACCGCTGTGGTCGAAATCGGCTAGGCTAGATTGTTCAAGACAAACTCCTAAACCAATACCCACCCGGACATATAGCTGAGTGATTTGTTCTATTAAGTGATAAGTATTATCAACAGCCTTTTACAGTCCACTGCTGGACATAGGCCTCTCCTTAGCAAGGAGGTTTTGGCCTACTATACCACGCTGGCCAGACGGGTTGGAATAGGGTTTGTTTCAAGTTTTCCTTCTCTTTGTAATGATGTTGTCTTGCATATTTGGTTCCCTTAGTCGCCTTTTACGACACCCACGGGATGAATAGGGGTGGTAACACTATGTATTCTTAATCCGTCACCACACTGACGTTATCTTTATTATGCATGTATTTAAAAATATATAAGTATGTTTATCAGCAGTCTGAGTACAGGCTTTGCCTAGTTTAGAATCAGACGGCCGCGTGTCAGATGTGACAGGCTGTCATAATTATCCTTCAAATATTTATTTTACAGATGCCATACCGTCGCTGTCCGAGGACCTAAAATATTTCGTAGTAAACAACGTGACGTCACAGAGCCACCTTGCTGAGAACTGTGCTAAAAGATACCACGAAGCGCACACCAGAGCCGGTGAGTGAAACAATCAGAATTGAAACAATACGTACGCGTCGAGCGCAAGTTGTAACCTGTTCAGTCATGCACGATCTACATTAGCGAAAATTGTTTGAGTGATGTCGGATTACAGGAGGTCCGGATTAGACAGGGGCCGGACTACCGAGGGTTCACTGTAATACAATTTTGATGAGAGCTCAATAACTACAGTGCGTGGTTATACTGTACGACTTAATTATTGCAAGTAAAAGAATAATGGTCTTTCAGACTTCGAAAGTGGTATTATATTAGCAAGTTGCCGATATAAGGTAGCTGTCGTTGCCAGGTATCAAGTCGCCGTGGTCGTGCCACGCGGTGCGCTGCGGCGTGGAGGGCGCGGGCTGGGCGCCGTGGCTCAGCGGCTTCGCCATCACCGCCTGGCTCCACACGCAGCACGCCACCGCCGACGAGCCGCACGACCGCTGGGGTAACTCAACCGATTATATGAATCTCTGACACATCAACGAGAAGAAACCTTCAAAAACCATTGAAAACCAACAAGAGCTTTCTTCCTAAAGTATATCCCGAATCCTTTGCTTCTACAAAGTAAAGTTGAACTTTTGTGTGTTGTCAAAGAAAGGGGTGAACCCTTTCTGTGCAACTCCATTCGGTGGTAGAAAATATTACAAAATCGGGAGCGTCCCTGAATAGTGCTTTTCCGTGCATTAATTTGCATGACATTACCACTGTGTACTATACAGAAAACTTTGCCTCGCATAACCAATCTGTGGAACAAATTGTCGCCTAGTGTATTTACGGTACGACTTTCAAACATTCGAGGAAAGAACGTGGTGAAGTGCGAAAAGAGTGGTGGTAATTATTTTCCGTTAGATCTCCTTTTTACTTTTTTATCCTTCTATCACAAAAAAATAAGTAGAACTCTGCATTTGTTCTTTTTTTTAACATTCAATATTCAAAGACATTTCAACAAAACGGCAATACTTACAGTTGGCATGGACGAGTTCAGCGATGACCTATCAGACTCGGAGTCGAACAAGAAGAAATCGCCGAAGAAGGAGGCGTCGTGCAAACCCACGGAGCTGTCGCACATCATATCCGTGGGACACGACTCGCTCATGTTCGAGGTGTGGCTCGACACCAACACTGGTCAGTTGATAATATTAACTTGATACCACATATTTGACGGTTTGATTTCAAAAAGCAGAGCCTGCGCTATGGCAGCTAGAACAACGCTAGGAGGGATCTGGATGTCGTAATAGCAGCTGTTCCCGGATCGCTCCTATACCAGGCGCAGAGTGGCACACCGTGTGGTTTTAGTCGGTCCGATTCCAACACACCACCTCGCGGTAAACCCCGGTGATGGCCCGAGGGGGTTCCCACAGGTTAAAAAAAAAATGGCAGCTAGAACAAATGATCATGTGTTATAGTGATTTGTCTTTGGTAGGAATAAAACCATTTTTATTTGAGAACTGTATTTATAAGTAGCATTACGCCACTTTAATTATGTTCTACATTAATTTTCATAGTATGTTTAAATGATAGCAGAACTTGAGAGGACATAGACAATAGACCCAAAGGCCGAAGGATCATATCTTGGAGTCCATGACCAACGGTGAATATTTAATTTTTAGATTGTCATTGTCACCAAGTAATTGGTGCGTCATAATGTTTATTGGACAAGATAATCAATTGGACCAGAATTGCGCTTGTTACCGCTTTAGTCATCGGCAATACCAGCAAAATATATTTTGTACCTGGTGTAGTGTACCTGGGGTAATAAAACGAAGGTTGAGGAAACTCTTTGAAGACAAATAATGTCGTGGACAAAAGTGAAAAAGCATCTCACTACACCGCCATGGTGTGTGTCACCATACCGCATTGTCTGCATTTGCAATTAGTATGGTAAACACAACTCTTTGGATTCTATTCATGCTTTCCATCAGGCAGAGTAGAGTCACTTTGGCAGGCTATTAATTAAAAAAAAAGTGATAATAATAAAATGAGTGCGTGCAGGCACGTTCACGTTCCGGCTGTCGCGGCCCGAGCCGGGGCTGAACCGCGTGCTGAGCGAGGCGCGCGTGGCCGGCGGCCTGGCGCCGCGCGCCTGGACCTGCCTCGCGCTCAACGTCAGGGAGCTCGTCTACAAGAGGCACATCTACATACAGGTCTGTCACGCCTACACCCTATTTTATAATATCAACCAGACTCCTTAGTTTTACAAGTGAATATATTATCATCATTTGAGCAGAAAGATGTCCACCGTTTGGACATAGGTCTCACCAAAGTTCGCTACGATAATCGATCCTATGTATTTATTTCCTAGGCTTATTCTTGGAGAGGAGGTTTTGGCCTACTATACCACGCTGGCCACACGGATTTGTATCCAGTTTTCCTTCTCTTTGCACGCTTTGACGCTGTCGTACGTAGCTAGCTCCCTTAGTCAGCTCTTAACCGTGGTATGAATATGGTGGTGACACTTATACTTAATCCGTCACTATGTATTTGCTTAGACTGGTAATATTAAGTAACAAGGTACTGCACGCAAATGTAGCTATCAAAGGTCACATAGTAGACTCCCAGAAACAACATAGGTATGATTAATATTTGTTTATTAACAAAACCAAAATTAATATTGTTTACCGACTGACTCACCTGTAGCTCTAGTTTGTTTGGTTGGTTGATCGCGCTAATCTGAGCAACTACTGGTCCGATTCTAAAAAGAAAAAGAAAGAAAGAAAGAAAGAAAGTTCTAAAAAGAAGTCTTGACGTCGGTACAATATACCTGTTTATAGTACGAGCAATCAGAGGTGTACGCTAAGTCGCATGTGTCAGTTAGTTAATAAATATATAAACTGAACTTTAATTGATTGTGTATAATGTTAATATTCCTTTGCAGGTAACGCTGTACGTCAACGGCTATGAATGCGAGACTGTGTCCCTACCAGTTCAAGGTAAATATAACTACTACACATGTAAACATACAGATATATGCGAGATGTTATTTTCATATATATATATGAAATTCAGGACATTTTAATATGATTTGAACAAAATATTCTGTCTGTCGGTTATTTTAGTGGTATTTATCACAACCACCTTATTGGTTTAGCGGCTAGTGTATGCAATAGCCCGGAGTTAGGACGTTTGGATCTTAATCCCCGTGCCTCGGCGAACACGTAAAACCATCGGTCCTGCATCTGATTTCGATCCAATAGCCGTTCCGATCGGATTGTGAGAATGAGGAACAGAAAGTGCACCTGTGTTTGCGCACACACGTGTCTCCTGCGTACTTGGATGGTCTCCATTGAAACTGGCAACAGGAACAGGCATCATTTATAAAGAAAAAACGATAATTTTCAAAAAAAAGGATTCGTGTTAGCAAATATTTTATATAATTATGATATGATCAAACGATCTCTTGATCTAAAGTAATATTCATGTTAACATTTACATTTAGTACTTTTTGTCTATTTTTGCTTTTCATAATTTATAAGGAACCAAATAACTATTGCACACGAGTACAGTAAACATGTGTTTGATACCAAGCGTGGTATCGTTGGACTGGGTGTGTGTCACTATTAGGGATTTAAATAAAATCACTGTGCACTGTACTATGGGTTCGTAAGACTCCATGGTTTAATTGGCTGTCGCCTTGTACTGAACTACAGTTTTGTTCTCCTCCAGTTTTGTTCTCGTCATACAAAATACTTGTTAGCCTTATACACTACTGCAATACGCGATAGCGCGATCTAAGTTTATAACAGCTCCCTCTAGAGAACGTAATGGTAACTAATACTTTGTTTTCGACTTTGATCGCACTATACTGTTATTGGTCTCGAACAACATGTAAAGGCTGTATCAAGCGGTGTGCCCGTACAGGTATCCTGGTCCGCAAGGTGACGCCCACCAACGTGCTGATCGGGTCGCTGCGGCGCGGCGGGGCCGGTGGGGGGGCCGGCGGGGGGGGCGGCGCGTACCACATGTCGGGCGTGCACGTGTACCGCGCGCCCTGCCTCAACGTGTACACGGCCCTGCACCTCACGGCGCACGGGGCAGACCACGCCTGTCAGGTACGGTCGCGTACTATTGGTACACTTGCTGCCTCCTTAAGATTTACTGTTCTTCTCTTCTAGAATATAGATACTTTATAATCGTTCCTTGTAAAATAATAATCCATCTCAGAGCATCAATGAATTAAACCTTGAAACAAAAACTGTATGAATCTATAAAAAGGTTATCTCTATAACGACCTTTTAGTAAATAGGACATTAGCAGAACTATTTTTATATTGAATAGAGTTTTCACGAAGGTTATAGTCTAAGTCACGCCATCATTTCATTATTGTCCGTCCAATCTAAGAGGAACCGTGTGACGTTTCATACTTTTCAACGCGACACAACTTTGTACAGGCATAACTCGCACAATCTCAATAAACTTTACCGTAAACTCATGGAATTGTGAAACTATTTTCATTATATCACAAGATATACGATTTTTCAGAACTAAATTTAAAAAATGCAGAAAAAAAAATACCCAATAGATGTTTTTAGGTGTCATTTCAAAGTCACATAGATAGGTCCTCTACCATGTTGTTAAGACTTTTCAAATTCACCTTTATACTTACCACTAATCATTAAAATTTAAACGGTTTTTACCATTTCATTAAACATAAATTTTAACTGACATCCATCTGTTAATGAAAACGCATATAAAAATATGTTTTTTTCATTATGAACCGCACTTTAACCGTATTGGTTTTATCACTTTCTTTTTCTCTATGTTAAGAGCCTGCCAAAGTGACTCTACTCTGCCTGATGGAAAGCATGAATAGAATCCAAGAGTTGTGATCACCATACTCATTGCAAAAGCTGACAACGTAGTATGGTGACCCACACTATGGCGGCCTTGTGAGATGTTTTTTCACACCCCGCTTGGAGACGTAAAAGTCGTGACAGTCATCGTGACAGTGTAAGGCTTACACAGTTACCACGATAACTGTCACCCCTGAATCAATGGGCCTCCGGTCTCACACTCACCAACGAATCACGACAACACGGATGCTGGCGCTTTAGGTTGGTCTTCTTTGGGAGGGTAGTACTGCCCCGGTCGAGGCGACTCGCTCGTGCTGAAGTCAGCGTGGCTCTACTACCTTACTTTGTTTATTTTAACAATGTATAATATATATCTACTCTACTATAACCTACATGTCTAGTACATCAGTAAAATTATAATAGATTTGTAAAAAGGACACAATATGAAGAATTGAATATTGTAGTTATCGATTCCTTTGACACCCTCCCTATTCTTTAATCTGTCAGAATTGTCATACAGTACCTTTTAGAGTGAATGAAGAGCGGATAATTTAATAATGACTGACATAGAATACAATATAAATCAAAGCTTCAATCGTAATTACAGGTTCGATGTGAATTTCCTAACATCCCGCTGATCCTGACGCCCAACATCCTAGACTCGAATATCGACTGGGATCAGGTAACGTTTTCACCTCACTATAATACTTGTATTCTATAAGACCTTTATCGTATAGTACTGTTACTTTAACCATATGCGTATGTGGTAGGTTTTTGAAATATCGTCAGCGACCCTGCGAGAGCTGCACGACAACCTGCTGCTGACGTTCTCAGCGCACGCGCCCACCATCATGAACCTGTACCACCAGACGGTGGCGCTTCCCACAGGTTCGTTCTTGCACCTACATTGTGAACTTGCAACTGTAATTATTGATTTTCTTGTCTCAATTTCAGTACAATAAATACCTTTTCACACATTAGAGTTATAAATTGCCTTGTTCAGTAAAAACACCGTACACAAAAGTAATCAAATATTAACAAACTTAATCTCTCAGTAAAACAAAAACTATGTGAAAAGGTTTACTACATAGTTGCAGATAATTTAAATGGCATACTTGCTTAAGATTGTTGCTGCTCACTCCTACACTTACGTTCCTATCATTGCTGTTACAATAATAATAATTTATTTCTGCCCACTATATAGTATACAATAGCATTAAAAAAAATATACATAATTAAGTCAAGAGTAACGATTAGAAAAACGAACATATTAAGAAGTTATGTGCCTTGGTAAAAATCACCACAAATCTTACAAAAGCTTTCGATTGTGTGGACCAACATAGACTAGTTGATACTTGTATTGTGATATTTCAAACTCTGTGTTATATATTATTATTTTGGTTTACCCAAGAAATACAATACATAGTCATAGTTATTTGGCATAAAAAATACTTGAGAACATCCATTACTAAGGGTGTGCCACTAGTATCTATACTTGGTCCTTTTATATTTACATTCTTTAATGATTCTCTACATGTAACTTATCTGCATGTAAATATGTAGTGTTCGCAGGTCGCGTTACGTCAAGCAGCCTCATAGCGTCGACGGCGTCCAGCTTGCCATCATCCTCATCAGGCGGCGTGTCATCCATTCCGGAGACGCTGTTCACTACATGGGTGGGCAATGCACTGCCGAGCCGACACCGGGGAGTGGCACCGGCTATTTATATGTTGGGTGGCCCTGATGTGCTACTATACCTTTACGCTAGGGTGAGTGATCCTGATCCTAGGGATACTTTAAAGTTCGTCGATCTGCTAAGCCCACGTCTTTTAACAATGAAATAATAATAATCATAATATTTCATTAAGAGACTGATCGAACGATATAGTAGTTTAAGCGGCCATCTCGCCGCTTCCTACTGCGTTTAGTGTAAGAATTCGATTCCCACATAGGACAACACTTTGTGTGTAAAGTATACTGAATACGTTTCTAGTTTTCTTTTGAAACAAGAAAGAAGAGAAAATCGTAGCGCCATCTGAATACTTGTCATGGAGTGTGGTATCGCAGGTGGTGGAGCTGGAGGGCAGCGCGGAGGAGCAGGCGCTGGCGCTGGGCGTGCTGCTGCGCGCGTGCCGCGTGGACAACCGCCTGCACGCCATGTTCCACGCCGACGACGCGCCCAGCCTGCTGCTCAGCGTGTTCGCCGCGCCCGCCTGCCGCGTCTCGCACCACCTGCTCAAGGTCTGACGTCTTACTGACCGTATCACGCTCTTCTCGATTGTGTCTTCGTTCAAATTCTTCTAGTACTTATTGGGTGCATCCCTGAAAACACGCGAAAAAGCACTTGCTTTTAAAAAATCAATCAACTTAATACATCATCATGAACCTACCGCAATCTACAGCTGGACATAAGCCTCTCCCATTGCACGCTACTCTGATCGATTTTGGGCTAGTCACATTCCGCTCCTGACAGCCATCTTGCGTAAACCATCACTCCACCTGATCTATGGGCGCGCTACACTACGTCTGCCAAGAAACGGTCTCCACTCTATAACTCGTGTGTCCCAACGGTTGTCGGTTCTGCGGCTAACATGACCCACCTCCTGCTACTTCATCTTGCTAATCAGGTGGGCTATGTCGATGACCTTGGTTCTCTGCCAGATCACGTCATTCCTGATGCGATCCAGCAGAGTAACGCCAGCATTGACCTTTCGATAGCGCGCTGAACGACTTTTAATTTAATACTTCATTATATGACACAAAAAATATCTTAGTTTCTTAATAAATTTACAATTCTGCTGAATGATATTTATAAAATAATTCTTTAGTTTCGAAAACGAAAACCCCAACACTGATCAAAATCATCGGAATCGAGCTTTTCTACGTATATAACTCTTTCGGTTTCTTCGTTGCTCTATTTCTTTTTGTCGCGAAAAAAGTATAGAGAACACATTCACCGTTTTAATTTTTTTATTAATTACCTAAAAGCTATAATGTAAGCCTAAACATCATTCATTTTAGCGTAAAAATTACAATCATTTTAGTACGTAGAAATTGTCGCCCGTAATTTACAATAAATAGGAAATTACGCGCTCAAAAATTCAGTGCCATCCGAATATTTGAGACGATCACACGTCCGTTCGTAGTTTGCCTAGAGCATTAAAGCTTCGCGATAAACGTAAGTAACAAGTATGTCAGTGTAGTGACGGATTAAGAATACATAGTGTTACCACCCCTATTCATCCCGTGGGTGTCGTAAAAGGCGACTAAGAGAACAAAGTATGCAAGACAACATCATTACAAAGAGAAGGCAAACTTGAAACAAACCCTATTCCAACCCGTCTGACCAGCGTGGTGTAGTAGGTCAAAACCTCCTTGATAAGGAGAGGCCTATGTCCAGTAGCGGACTGTAAAAGGCTGTTGACGAATAAGCATAAGGGTGGGTTGCGAATGTGGGTGGTTAGTACTGCTCAAACTGTACTGTACGAACAAATAGACAAGTTAATTATCGACTTTGACTAAATAACTGTATTAACCATCAATGAAACCCAAATTTTCTATTTCACATCCTATATTGACTAGATCATATCGTAGGTTTCTGAACGTACACCCTTGGACCACACCTTTACTCGCCGAAGAGTCAGTACACTGGCACGCGAGCTCCACGATGCGAGGAGATAATGCATACACTGCGTTTTTTTGTGACATTCATAAACATCCTAGAAAGACGAAGCTTTAATGAATATCTAACATATACGAAAAACCCTAACGTAGATTGATCACTTTAACTGCCTCGGTGGTACAGCGGTAGTGATAGCGACTGCTGTGCTTGAGGTCTCGGGCTCGATTCCCGGGTCGGACCAAATGTTTGTATGATCTGCAAATATTTGTTTTGAAGTTTGGGTGTTTTCTATATATAACATGTATGTATTTACAAAAAAAAGTGTATGAGTATTCTATCAGTCAGTCTAGTTATCATAGCACAAGCTCTGCTTAGTTTGAAACTAGATGACGTTGTGTGTCAAATGTCCGAAATAATTATTATTATTACTTGCCAGAATAAGTATAGCAGTGCGTGATACATCTGGTTTTCTTTTTTTTATGTATGTAGAACCTACCAAAGTGACTCTACTCTGCCTGATGGAAAGCATGAATAGAATCCAAAGAGTTGTGGTCACCATACTCATTGCAAATTCTGACAATGCAGTGTGGTGACACACAATATGGCGGCCTAGTGAGATGACTTTTCATGCCACGCTTGGGGACGTACATAAAAGGCATATAATCATCGTGGCAGTGTAAGGCTTACATAGTTATGACGCTAACTGTCACCCCTGCATCAATGGGCCTCCGGTTTCATCCGGCGGTCCGGTGCATGTTAAATATTATTCTACGCTCGAAGACGATAGTCTCAAGTGACCGCTAAAGAAAGATTGTCCTGATAAATTGCACCCAAATTACTGTTTTACCTTGCTCAGGTTTTTGATATTATTAAATAAATAATTTAACTAGCTTTGATTAATCTTCATCGCATAGTGCTAATGTGCTCACCGAAACAAAACTCGATGGATTTATCTTGTTTAGTGAAGAAGTTCCTATGGCGTCTTCCTACTTAAAGCCACTTAAAATTGTTTTAATACACATAAAACACAGAATATCGCATTCATTCCTACGAATATATGTTTTCTGTCCATTATTCAGAAAATGCTAACAACACAACGTACAAAATTTGATAAACAAAACTAAAAACTTGACTGAATTAAAATTTCGTTTAATAATCTCATTAATTCAAAACAAACATCAACAAGTAGTATTTTAAGATTATTCTGACATAAAGCATATTAACAAATGAAGTATACGTTCAGGTAATCCTAGACGAAGCGTGCAGCGCCCCAATCCTGAGCACGTGCGCGGGCAGCGTGCAGCTGGCGGCCAGGACGGACGCCGTGCTGCTGCAGCCCGCGCTGCTCGTGCTCATCACTAAAGCGTGGAGGTACCTGGATACGGAAGAGGTAATTGGCTCTGTCGATTTCAGGAAATATATGTCAGAGATACTCGTATATATCGTGTATCGTTATTGATTAATAATGCCGAGGAATGAAACGTTAACATTTAGATATGGCAAATTTACAATTTGCCGTTTGCTTTTTAACATTTACCAATATTCTCTGGTGTTGTCATTTCTCAAGAACGATTGGCTTCCGACAAGCGTTCTGATGAATAAGAAACAACCTAAACTTTTGTAATGTTATATATAGCGTAGACACCAAATAAAAAAGGTAAAAACACAGTTAAATGCCAGAAATCATAATAACTGTAGACATCTCAAGGTCTGCCTGCGCCTGCGCCAGTTTGGTGAGCTATGTATGTGAAGTTGTACGTGTGCACGTGTCTGCAGCAAATAACGTGGGAGGTGGTGAGCCCGGGCGGGGCGCGCTCGTCGCAGCGCGGCTCGGGCTGGGCGCTGGCGCTGAGCTGCGTGCGCGCGCTGCTGCGCGACGCGCACCCGCGCCGCGCCTTCAACCACCACCAGATGGAGCGCCTCGACCTGCTGCAACACCTGCTGCTGGCCTGCAAGGTGGGCCATTACTCTTCGCTACTAGTCGACTGACTTATTCGTCTCCTACCGAGTACACTATTAATGTTAATGTGTACCCTTATCTGGCCTTGCTAGAGTTCAGCTTGAACGGTAGGTGGCGCCGTGTAGTATGTCCTAGGTTGTAATTATATTTTTTTCTATTAGATTTAAATTCTCAAGAAACTCACGAAAGGGATCGTCCCGATGTTTAGGCCAGCCTTTTAGTTTACGTCTCTGCTGTATACTATAATTAAAATATGTTTGCAGGAACGTTTCCTAAACTCGAACTGCGGTCCCCTGGACCCAGTGGCCAGCAGCAGTCTGGTGGAGGTGGTGCGGGGGCTGGTGGGCGCACCTCCTCTGTTGCAACGCCTTGCCATGTTGTGCGACTTCTTACTCCTCATGCATCAGGTACTGTATTTATTTATTCACATAATGTTAGACGTTAGTAAGGTCAACTTACAAAAATTGCATCTCGTTATCCGGTCTATGATGGTCTGTGTCCAGATGTGGATATTTCATGGCTGAAATAACGATAGTGATAACTGAAACATGTTTAAAACTATTTAGTCCATCATCAAGCATCATTCCAGCTTGTATATTCTGGAAAAACTTACAATCTTAGCTTATTTAAAAAATACATTAGTTTCATTTGCAACCTACAACTACGTTAGTTGGATCTAAACTTAACGGTTCATTTGTACAGGCTAGCGACACATTCGTGACTCACTCTCGGGCTAACTTCTACTTTCTCCTAACGGCTGAAACCCAAGAAATGAGTGACTTCACAACTAACATCACAAAAAAACGTCCCTCGAGAAGAATTAAGAAGAAAACAGAAGATCGGCCGAGCGTATCCAGTACCTCGGCGGACGAGATTGCTAATGACAGCATTCGTGTCCTGAAGGAGATGACGGAATGTCATGATGATGACAGGATAGAGAGCAGTGGCAGTACGGAATCTTCGAAGATGATGAAGTCGATGATTAACATGCAACTTCAGGAAGGCAGGTAATGTCATTTAGCACTCTAAATAAATATATTTTATTATGATATTTTTTACCTTCTTTTTAAGGTTTGAAAACTCCTTGCGTCTGAGCTGTACTGACTAAAGAATATTTTACACTTTTCCAGAAAACACACAGCGTCTTCTACCTCCGATAATTCAGACACGGCTATTGGTGAGTCTATATTATCTATGTTGATATCTGTGTGAGGCATTAAATGTCTCAACTAATCAAATGACGGTCATTTTTACTATCTACGTATATATGTGTCAAAGGTTCCAATTCCAAAACGACGTGTCAAAAATTGTGGCTATGTTTTGAGGAAATATGATGTTAAAAATATAATTAAGTTTAAAAATAAGGTTTATCTATTTAGTTTTAATTTCATTCTTCTGTCAAAGTTGTTGACCTGTTGCAATCCGATGGAAAAAAACAGACAGACATATATAGATGAGTAGCCATTGACGTCAAAAGTTTGACGTTTAAAGACAATTGTTTTAGAGTATTCCTATGTTGTTTTTGAGTATATTTTTAAACTTAATATAAACTAAGTTTTTCTGTATTTATAGAAGAGAAAAAACCTAAAGAAGACACGGTTGATAGCAATGAAACAGGTAAGGAGAGCAAAGACTCCAAGGACAGTAAAGATACCTCCAACAGTGGATCAGTCAAAGATAGCAAAATGGAGGAGCTGAACGAGTATATCGTGGTGGACGTAGACGATGTCAACCACACCACCGTGGAGATGTACACCAGTGGGATTTATCACCAGGTCAGTGCACTAAATTGTTACAAATAGAACACAATCCAAATTGTAAGGGTCTGAATATTTTAGAATGTATAATTTTATAAACTGAGACGTGATCTTTTGGACTGGACGTGGACTGCTGGCCTCATGGAAAAGCTCAAAGTCGCTCAACGAGCTATGAAAAGGACTATGCTCGGGATTTTCTTGCGTGATAGGATCCAGAACGAGGATATCCACGAGAAAACTAAGATTACCGATATAGCTCTTCGAATAAGCAAGTTGAAGTGGCAATGAGCAGGCCACATCGCTCGTAGAACCGACAACCGTTCCGACAGTCGATCATTCAAAGGTTCTCGAGTGGCGACCACGTACCGAAAGACAAAGCGTAGATAGGCCCCTCACTAGATGGATCACGGGGAGCCGATGGATGCAGTTGGCGTCCAGCCGTACGGCGTTGCGTTCTAGGGGGAGGCCCATTTTCAGCAGTGGACGTCTTCCGGCTGATGATGATGATGATGATGATGATGTATAATTTTACAGTTCTGAAAAGACTTTTCATGTCTTTTAAGGCCTTCTAACACCTTATATGACTGTATCTTTTTATTATTTGGAAAGCAAACGTGAGTTTTGGATGCCTGCTATTATTGCAACGTTTTTTTTTTCAATATAGTTAGCTGATAGGCAACTTCTTCGTACACATTGGTAAGTCCTAGGTGTATCTTAACCTCCGGGCCCGGCGTTGGTGATAGCTCTGTCAGTACTGGGGGACAAACTACGGCAGATTTTCATATATTGTCTCTGCCTCGGCATCTTTCCTCTCGGCTGGAAAGAAGCGAGACTGGTGCTATTAAAAAAAGAAAAGAAGGACTGCAGATTCTCCCTTTGAGTTCCGACTGATATCCCTGCTGAACGAGTCGGGGAAACTCTTTGACGGAGTTATCTCTGATCACATCAGTGGGCACCTGTCGCGAGTGGGTCATCTTGATCTGTCGGACCGCCAGTTTGTATTTCGACGGGGGCGTTCAATAATGGACGCTGTTAGGTGTGCTCGCTCAATGTCGGCATCGGTATGTCGGCATGGCCTCCCCTGGCAGGCATAAGAGCGACCCTTGAATATCACGAGGTGCCGCTCTACCTGCGCGCTGTCATTGAGGCCTATCTGCGCGACAAGATTGTGACGTTCATGACGGTGGCGGAATAGAAAATCGGAGGCAGATATATTGCGGGGTTCCTCAGGGTTCTGTGTTAGGCTCATTATTATGGGACCTCACATACAAAGCTGTTCTTCGTACCAGTTTACCCTTTGGCCTAAGTGTCGTCTGCTACGCACACTATACACTAGTACTAGCTAGAGGGTCACGCATTTAGGAGGTGCTTCGACACGCCAAACAGGGTGTCATGGAAAAGATTCATGATCTGGGCCTGAGAGTGGTGCCTCAGAAGACTGAAGCGATATGGTTCTATGGCCAACGAAAGCGCCAAGAACCACCCCGCTCATGCCTCCAGATAGGTGATACTGAGTTCAGGTGGGCCAGTACATGAAGTACCTAGGCCTCGTCCTGGACAGTCGGTGGAGCTTCGAAGAGCATTTCAGACGATTAGTCTCCCGAGTGCGAGGAGTAGCAGGTGCACTGCAACGTCTGCTTCCCAATCTCGGGGGACCACGGAACGAAGTTCGCCGCCTCTACATGGGGATTGTGAGATCTATGGTCCTCTATGAGGCACCTATCTGGTTTAATGACCTGGTGAGTGTTCCTGCTGCCGGGCTCTACTCTGAAGCCTGCAACGGTTGATGGTCATACTGCTTATTTGGGTCTACCGTACAATCTCTTATGAGACGGCCACATTCCTGGCGTGATCTGCGCCCTTCGACATTCTGGCCGACTTGGACGCGATTGTTTACTACCTAATTCGTTCAGTTCAGATCATAAGCCGGGAATGCTACGACGGAACGCGCATAAGCAAGGTCTTCAGGACTGTACTAGCCAACGCGCTGTCGGAGCCATTTTGCCAAACTACGAAGCGTGGATGGAGAGGACCGACTGTGTCGCCTATCGATTAACTCAGATACTCACCGGGCACAGACGCTTCGGAGAGTATCGGAATCGAGTAGGACGGGAGGCTACGGCACAATGACACTACTGCGGGTCTGAACGGGACTCCGCTCTGCACTCGCTGGAGGACTGTCCTGCGTGGGAGTCCGAGTGTCGACTCCTGGTCGGACAGATTGGATAGATCGGACGAAACCTGTCACCTTCAGCATTGATCGCAGCAATGCTGGTGAGTGGTGAGGGATGGGAAACCGCGGTCTCCTTCTGTGAGGCTGTTATGCTCCAAAAGGAGTCTGCAAAGCGGAACCGAGAAAGTGTCGATCCCGCTCGAAGGGGGCGCAGTAGAAGTCGCTAGCTCCCTAATCGCCGTCTAAGAGTCGCTGTGGCCACATTTTGGGGGTGATGTGACTGCTGTAAACGCAGACACTCCGGTGCAGCTGCGGGGGTATCGTCTGGGGCGGGGTGCTTTTCGGCCTCGTACTGTGTAGAATAATGAGGTGCAATAGCGCTTTGCCCTGGGGCACGCGGTGCCTGGGATGTACCTCAACTGCGAACTACGGCAGGGAGGAGGCGAACCGCTAATGCGTTCCTGGAGCTTCTCGAGACTGCCGAGGTAGGCCGCCATTTGGTTTAGTGGGTATATCGGTTATCCGGGGGTCCTACACACGCCCTTTGTCCCCCACGAAGGGTATGGTGCGAAAAGCAGTCCTCGCTTAAAAAAATAAATAAAAGAAAGGGTTTATTTTAATCATTTTGTGGATTTACGGTAGCTCACTGAGTTAATCTAATTTACCATTGTCGTTGCGTATAGTTTCTAAAGTGTGCCTGTAGAGATTACGTTCGATTTAGTAGTGCAACGAAAGTGTCAGAGCACGATGTAATAAGACAACGTGAATTGTGGTGCAGAGGCGGGTGCGTGCGGGCGCGGTGTCGGGCTGGTCGGCCTGCGAGGGACTGCTGCTACTCCTGCGACACGCGCTGTCGCTCCTGCCCGACCATGCACATCAACAGGTACTTACCGATGTACTATTGTCGGTATATGAATATCTAATCATAGTTTTGTTGAACGTTAAGTAAGATCCGTAAGGTTAAGTAGTGAGTGAGAAGTAGCACCGATAGCATTCGAAGGATAATCGCAAATAAGGTTTAAGCCGTTCTATGTTCGTTATTTATAATTTTTTTTTTCTTAAATTGCTATGCATAAATTAAAATTGTAAAAAATACGTAATAGATATGGTGCTAGGGTTCGTTTATTTGGAATAAGTATGTGTGGAATCGTGTAATTAAATGAAGTAACCGTATGCGTGCCAGGCGGTGTGCAGCGCGGTGTGCGCGGAGCGGCTGGTGGTGCTGAGCAACCAGCGCGTAGCGCCGTGCCGCGCCGCCGCCGTGCGCGCGCTGGGCGCCCTGGCGCGGCGCCACGCGACCCACGCGCACCACGCGCACCACCCGCACCACCAGCACTACTACCTGCACCTCGCCAACCAGGTAGCGCCGCCCTCTCTTCGACACGCCTACACACGCACGCACACACACACGCGCACCACGCGCACCACCCGCACCACCAGCACTACTACCTGCACCTCGCCAACCAGGTAGCGCCGCCCTCTCTTCGACACGCCTACACACGCACGCACACACACACGCGCACCACGCGCACCACCCGCACCACCAGCACTACTACCTGCACCTCGCCAACCAGGTAGCGCCGCCCTCTCTTCGACACGCCTACACACGCACGCACACACACACGCGCACCACGCGCACCACCCGCACCACCAGCACTACTACCTGCACCTCGCCAACCAGGTAGCGCCGCCCTCTCTTCGACACACCTACACACGCACGCACACACACACGCGCACCACGCGCACCACCCGCACCACCAGCACTACTACCTGCACCTCGCCAACCAGGTAGCGCCGCCCTCTCTTCGACACGCCTACACACGCACGCACACACACACGCGCACCACGCGTACCACCCGCACCACCAGCACTACTACCTGCACCTCGCCAACCAGGTAGCGCCGCCCTCTCTTCGACACGCCTACACACGCACGCACACACACACGCGCACCACGCGCACCACCCGCACCACCAGCACTACTACCTGCACCTCGCCAACCAGGTAGCGCCGCCCTCTCTTCGACACACCTACACACGCACGCACACACACACGCGCACCACGCGCACCACCCGCACCACCAGCACTACTACCTGCACCTCGCCAACCAGGTAGCGCCGCCCTCTCTTCGACACGCCTACACACGCACGCACACACACACGCGCACCACGCGTACCACCCGCACCACCAGCACTACTACCTGCACCTCGCCAACCAGGTAGCGCCGCCCTCTCTTCGACACGCCTACACACGCACGCACACACACACGCGCACCACGCGTACCACCCGCACCACCAGCACTACTACCTGCACCTCGCCAACCAGGTAGCGCCGCCCTCTCTTCGACACGCCTACACACGCACGCACACACACACGCGCACCACGCGCACCACCCGCACCACCAGCACTACTACCTGCACCTCGCCAACCAGGTAGCGCCGCCCTCTCTTTGACACACCTACACACGCACGCACACACACACGCGCACCACCCGCACCACCAGCACTACTACCTGCACCTCGCCAACCAGGTAGAGCCGCCCTCTCTTCTACACGAGTACACACGCACGCATACACGTGCGCGCCCGCACACACACACACAATATGAAAAAATAAATCTTCGGCAGGAATCAAAATATTTCACTGGTTATGCTGCCTTTTGGGATAGTGAGAAATCCAACAAATCAAAGATTTAAATCTTTCCACCTCGCCAATATGAATGTATAGAGATGTCCATTGATTAAACCCTTAGACTGATAATCCATTACGTTTAGTAACACTATGCCAAAGTACTCGTATATTATCAAATACAAATGCTCTAATCACAAGAGACGACCGAAGCAGGTCTAATGTCAGATGCGTATAATGAACAGTGACGCTAAATGTGGTAGACAAATCTTATTCCAATTACATTTTAAAAACGCATGCCTCGGAGAGCGCATTAAGTGCATTAAGTTGACAGTAATTCTCCAGAACTTCAGTATCACCTAGTACTTGAACTGTGGAGATCTGATGACAGTCGCTTTACGCTCACAAACTCCGAATTCTGTATCGTAGTGCATTTAAAAGGCGATCCCAACTTAGTTTGGAAAGAAACCTCGAATGAAGTGTAATATTCAACACAATGTACCCGTTTCAGATATCGCTGTATGAGGGCTCATGGGAGCTCGCCTCGGCCTGCGCTGCGCTACTCACTAAGTGCGACGTCCCACTCGAGGACCAACTCGATGTAAGTCAGCATTTCGCACTCGTTATATGTACTCGTATAAATTATTCGTATAAATACACTGAGTTTTCGTATTCGCCGCGCTATATTACTAAACTAGGATGAGTCGAAGAGAATATATAATGTTGGTTAGGCTCGTTGTATACACAGACGTATGCGATGTAATATCTCGATACGATCTCTGGATTTAGTCGATATTTGTTGTAGTTTTTATTATTTTATTATTTATTTTTTTGTCAGACCCGCTGATTTTGATCACCGATAAAGCTAATACGCAAAACGTTAATCAAACGCGACTCCTCAAACTGTATTTGACCATGAAAGTCAGTGTCTGAAAGTATATTACGTTATCATATTGTATGTCGCTGTCAACTGTCAACTGAAAGTATATTACGTCATCATACTGTATATCACTGCCAACTGTCAACTGTACTTGACTATCGAAGTCAGAGTGTCTGAAAGTATATTACGTCATCATACTGTATGTCACTGTCAACTGTCAACTGAAAGTATATTATGTCATCATACTGTATGTCACTGTCAACTGAAAGTATATTACGTCATCATACTGTATATCACTGTCAACTGTACTTGACCATCGAAGTCAGAGTGTCTGAAAGTATATGATTTAGCAAGGGACTAGTCCTCGTAACCCCGGTAGCGTGTTTGCAGGACGACATCTGGGTGGACGTGAACGAGGAGGCGCTGCACCGCAGCCCGCCGCTGCTGGCGCTGCTGCCCGCGTGCCTGGCCGACGTGCCGCTCGCGCATAACGTCTGCGCCCTGCTCCGCCGGCTCGTCGACAAGGTCTGCCGCGCTCTTCCACGCTCTTCCACGCTCTTCCACGCTCTTCCACTTGTCGACAGCGACGACGGTTTACAACCGTAGAACCCTGAAATATCAGGGAAATCAATATGCGTTTCCGTCCTCTGAAGGTCCCTTTGATCACCTTATACCGAGGATAACGTGCCTTCCATCAGCCTATTGTTAGACTTATCAGTCTTACTAATATAATATTTCAAACTTATTAATCATGCTATTTCTGCTATACGTATGCTTTAAACGACATCGTTCAATATTGAACAATATTTGACGATCGGTCCTGGCCGTCAGCACTTACAGAATATCTTTTTTCAGGCATCTTTAAAGATACTGTCCGAGATCGCTCTAGTGGAAGTGGTCGTTCGGTCTATCCGCGCCGTGGGCGAAATGCCCAATGCCACGTTCGAGGGCCGGGAGCTGCTGCTCGAAGATCTGTACGAGCTGCTGAACAAAGTGGCTATTAAAGCGTTGTCATCACAACACAGTATGCAGGTGAGTGAGCAAGACATTTCCTCTTTTTAATATTGTCAAAGATATTGTGCAATTTTATTTTGTGTATAATATGCGTTAGTATGTGACATTGTCCTCATTAATCGTAGTATAATGTCATTACAGAAGTAACGAGTTTACTACGTGACTAATTTAATTCCTTCCGCAACTAATCACTTTAATTGGGTAGTTGACTGTATCGTAAATAAATAACAATGTCCACTTCATTAAAACTAATATCGCGAAACATCTCGGCAAATACAATTAACATAGCTTTTTATTATTATTACGAATTTCAATCAAATATACAGTGATATATATTGTTCAATTGAGTAGTCTAAAACAGTGACGTCACAATTTGGTATTCATTACATTTTTCATATAAAATTGTCGTTTTGACAGATGATAAAAAGTAACTAATTTGACTAAGGTGTCATCTAGCCTATTTTGAAGGACCCCTTTAGGGGAATTTTAAAAATGGAAGCCATTTTTCATTTTTTGCCTCAAGGTTGTATGTCTGTCGTAAGACTAGGCGTTATATATATACATATAAGAAATCCTCATAGAATGATTTCTTTTCTCTAAAACACAAAATTTTATGTGAATGGGTGTAAAAGACGTTTGCAACTCTATCACACCAAAACGATTATATTAACAAATTAAATTGGACACAGCTTATAGTCTGGCAAAGCGTGTGTATCTATAAGTAAAATTCGAAAGGAAGAAAGAAAAATATAATAATTGCACTCCACAGTATGCGTACTAAGTTCGTGTTATGTAATACAGACCATATCCGACCTGCACCACCTGCTGACGTACATCGAGATATGCGGCGACGAACAGGTGCAGCGCGTGGCGCGGGACGGCCAGATCGCGCTGTTCAACGCGCAGCTCGACTACCTGGAGGACAAGCTGCACTCCTCCTACAACGCACACACCAAGCAGGCCAACTACTTCACTACCGGTGAGACATTCTCTACGGGAAATCTCCTAGACAGTATAGGAGCAGGTCCTGTACACCGACGACTTGGTGAAGGTCGCAGGACAACAACTGGTCCTTGTTGGCAAGGCCTAAAGGAAGCTTGAGCCTAGCAGTCACGTCTGTCAACTGAACAGAAGAAGAAGGAATAAGATGGTGTTACTTTTGGGTTTTTAATAATCATTTAACGGGTTTTGATTACGAACGGTGTTGTTTTTCTATCTTAAGAGCCTGCCAAAGTGACTCTACTCTGCCTAATGGAAAGCATGAATAGAATCCAAGAGTTGTGGTCACCATACTCATTGCAAATGCAGACAATGCAGTATGGTGACCCACATTATGGCGGCCTTGTGAGATGCTTTTTCACACCCCGCTTGGGGACGTAAAAGGCATGACAGTCATTGTGACAGTGTAAGGCGTACACAGTTGCTATGATAACTGACTGTTGTTTGAGGTTTCATCACATTTACTTAGAAGTTGGCTCCTAGAACAGTATTTATAACTTATTGTTTTTGATGAAATTACGTGGAGTTTATTTGTATCTAATTAGGAGTTAAATTAGTCTAAAATGGCAGGAGTTTTATTTACTGTAAACGAGATTAAGGGGCCTGGTGGTCTCTTATTATTATAGGAAAATTCTTACTATATTGGACACATATTGTATCTTGTACTTGTTGCCATTATTCATCAATAGAAATATTATCTTTTTGCATACAAATCGTAATTAACTACATATTTTAAATATACAATAAAAATGCGTCATCCATTTACTAAACATTGTAAGCGAACTAGAAGTCTTTTCAAGTTTTAATTATTCGATTCAAGGTTAAATCGAATGCGCATATAAATTGATCTTCATTAGAACGAGTTACTAAGTAAATTAAAGATGAGTCGCTAAGTCAAATTATTGATGAGTTAACGCAAGGTCGAGTCGTTGAGCTTACGATGATGCGGTTGCAGTGCTGACGTCGGCGGTGTCGCTGGGCGACGGGCTGCGCCACGAGCGCGGCGAGCTGGCGGCGCGGCACGTGGGCGCCGTGACGCGCGCCGTGCACTTCCTGCTCACGCACTCGCCGCGCCGCGCGCTGCACGCCGACGCGCTGCTCTTCGACCGCCTGCTCGCCACGCTGCTGCTCGGTAACGCCCTCTGCTCGCCCTCTACTCGCCCTCTACTCGCTCTACTCGCCCTGTACCCACTCTCTACTAACTTTCTACTCAAACTGCCTCGGTGACGCAACGGTGGTGAATGCGACTGCTGTGTTTGAGGTCTCAAATTGGATGCCCGGGTCGGACCAAATGTTTGTACGATCTGCAAATGTTTGTGTCGAAGTTTATGTGTTTTCTATGTATAATATGTATATATTTACAAAAAAAAAGTATATAAGTATTCTATCAGTCGGTCTAGTTATCATAGCACAAACCCTGCTTAGTTTGAATCCAGATGACGTTGTGTGTTAAATGTCCGAAATATTTATTTATTTATTATTGATTTACTCTTTTCTTCCTCTCTCCTCGTTCTCTACCCACTCTTTACTCGTTCTCTACCCACTCTACTCGCTCTCTACTCACGCTGTACTCGCTTTCTACTCGCTTTCTACTCACTCTTTACTCGCTCTGTACTCAGTCTCTAGTCACTCTACCCGCTCTCTAGCCATACACTACTCGCTCTCTACTCGCTCTCCAGTCACTCTACCCGCTCTCTAGCCATACACTACTCGCTCTCTACTCGCTCTCTACTTATTATCAATAAAACATTGGCTGATTACAATCTCTTTATAATATTTTTGTACTTTTTCTTTTAACTATGTTATATAGACAAGTGGTGTGGATACACCGCACCACTTGTCTACCTGAAATATAGTTTAAATTAATAGTTTTGAATATTAACTTTAATATCTTGATAATTATACGCTGGAAACCACAAAATCGACAATATTCTGTATATCAACTAACACTTGTATATCGACAATATTCTGATAAATATATTTCTTATTATTTTAACATTAACGCTCCAACAATTAATGCTTTAGACAGCGTCTACTACAGGCAACTAACTTGTACTCGTGGCTTACCCAACTCGTGACCTTCTTTTATCATCAGAATATAGAGATGCCTATATAAATTCGAGTTATAAACTATTAGTTTATTAAATGTCATCTAAATACCAGATGTTTCTCCATATTAAAATAATTATTTTAAAAACAATAAATCGTTTGCCTTAAAAGTAATGAACCGAAAAGGGAAAAACTTGTATCACAATGCCTCTATAAAATTCAACTGACTAATGCATAGATATATTTATTAGTCAAACTAAATATTTTATGGTAATATTTGACAATTAAGAAGTACCAAAGAAATGGACATCGATGCACACATATATAAACTCGAAAAACATTACCCTTCTTCATGCGCAGTCGAGGAAAAAGTAATAAACACTCAGCCCATCGTTTTAACAAATGATAAGATAAAGTATACTGTTGCATAGCGGTGAGCGGATCGGGCGGGTCGCGTGCCAAGTGGTGGGTGTCGAGCGGCGCGGAGTGGGCCAACGCGCTGCAGGAGCTGTTCTGGTGGGGCAGCTCGCCCGCGCCCGGCACGCGCGCGCTGCACGCCCGCCTGCTGCGCGCGCTGTACCACGCGCCGCCCCACGTGCTGCAGGTGCTCACGCCCAGCGAGCCCGCGCTCATTCGTAAGGTGATCACTGTTGCTGGTTCAATATTACACGTATACGTTACTGCTACGTACACCAAATTAACAGGACCAATTAATGTCCGATTGCTTTACCTCAATTTTTTTGTCCTGCCTAAAAACTGTCGTCCACATAGTAAGGCCCGGCCATAAGAGAATCAAAAAAAATGCAAAAATAAAATAAAATATGACCTTGTCCTGTTTCATTAGTAAATTTTAATATACTTAATTTTACATAAAACACATAAGCACATAGAGTCAACCGAGGCCGGAGGTAGCACATAGAGATAACGCGGGTGTGTCGTTCAGTTGGCGATCTACCTGGTGTCGATGCTGAAGCACGTGCACCTGTCGGGCGCGCTGGAGCTGGCCATCACGGACTGGGCGCGCGCGTGGGCCGTGGGCTCGCAGGCCGCGCTGGCCGAGCGCGTGCAGTCGGACGCGCTGGCGCCCGAGGCGGCCGCGCTGCTGCAGCACGACGAGCGCGCCTGGGCCCGCCGCGCGCTCCGGGCGCGCCCGCACATCGCCAAGTTCGTGCCGCACTCTCTTACCCTTTCGTTCTTTTACATTCTTTTCTCCTTTTTAATTGTACCTACCTAATTTAATTATGTATACCATATAAGTAAAGTTACCGTAATTAGTCATACGTTGCATCAGGTCATGATATCATCACCTCTCTAATATTTAGGACAGTTGGATAAACCCTGTATTTACAGATATAGTCACGTAAAATAAACATTACTAGTTATATTGTATTGTTAACTATTAGATATGAGCAGTCGGTACTGAACCGTTATAATGAACGGTGCAGCAATAAAATCGTCACTTCACTCCATCTGCGTTTACCTTGAACCACCCAAAACCGACCTTACACGGAGCGAGAACTCCACACGGCACAAGCTGTCAAACAATAAATTCATAAAAAATATCATCACGACTTCAATAGACATAGGGCTAGTGATTTATATGACGTTATGGTATCTTAGCGCTCGAGAGGCAGACGTTGAGTTCCAAACTACTGTATTTTGAAAATAATGTTCTGTCGTAGTGATCGTTACTTCCACTACACCTGTGAACGATATTTGTAATTTATTATCATCAGCTTTTAATAGCCGCCCGCTGGACCTAGACCTCGTCTTCGGAAAGACATTTAGGTTGAATAAACTACACTGATCGGACGGGTCGGTGCAGGGTCTGTTTCTCTTTGTAGCGATGTTATCCTGCGTAATTCAATTCCTTAGTCGGGTCTCACGCCGCACACCCGCACGAAGGAACTCTCACTATGCGTATAAACGAGTTCGCTTATAAGTTATAATGGAGGGATGAACGTCGGGCCGCAGGGTGGTGTGGCGCAACGACGCGCTGGCCGGGCGGGTGACGGACAGCGCGATGGGCGTGACGCGCGGCGTGGTGGACGCGCAGAACGGCCAGCGCAAGGCCTTCATGGAGCACCTGCGCCGCGCGCACGCCACCGCCGCCAGCGCCGCGCAGGCCTGGCAGCGCCTCGTCGACACCTACACGCACGAGCAAGGTAGCGCCTTCTGACCCTCCCGTGTGTCACCCTTATGCATTAGGTTACGTCGGCGGACTACTACCCTGGCCGTCTCCTACCACCCGACCTTTAGGATGGCGAGGCAATCTTGTTGTTGTCATTTAGCATCAAACGATTCATCTGCCCGTTTGACCTCTGTTCTCAGAAAAGAAAATGTTTTCCCTTCTAAAATTAATTCCGGTAAACCTTAAAATAAATAAAGAAAACCATGTTTTTACTCACTTACCTTATTTGCAGCGGTATGGCACGACCCTCGCTCGTATCCTCGCTCGTGGCAGCTGGACCCCACTGAGGGTCCGGGTCGAGTACGCGTGAGGTTACGTCGCGCTCATCTGCATATACCACCAAAGTTCCTCAAGCCGAACCAAAGACATAAAGCTCGTAAGTAACTACAAACTATATGTGATTATATTGAACATTTAAAATTGTGCTCGACAAATACATTTTAATGTAGATTTGCAAAGTAAAAGCCTATTAAACTAAAAATTAATTGTCACCAAATATATTTATTTTTTGTGAAGCGACAATATTTCTAATATTCGTCCTTCCATAAAGCATTTACGATTGCAATATACAGGGTTACGGGTAAAGTCGACTTGAAAGTGTTTAACTATAGAATACCATATCTCAAACTTGACCATTTTTGAGATATTGATTTCTCTTTTATGACTAGTTTTGTGAAATTGATGAATTATTTTATTATTTCCACTAAAAAAAATTGTACTTCACTCGGCAATCTGGGCCGAAATAAATATTAATTACAGTGGACCCCCCGTAATTCAACAAACGTTTTACAGGGCAGTGTCGGATTATAGAGTACTGTCTAAGATCCCCTATAGTCCGGATTTTTTTACGAAAGAGTACCTTGTAATCCGATGAATTATAAACAAATCTTAAAATTCTATATGTTGTCTTCTGGGCTTGTATGACATTACTAGGTATGTATACGTAATGCACAATGAATAAACGCTAAGCTGCACCGCTATCACACGTAGTCAAATTCAAACTAAGCAATCGGAATTGAAACAATACCTACGCGTCAAACACAAGTTGTAACCTGTTCAATCATGCACGATTTATATTAGCGAAAATTGTTTAAGTGATGTCGGATTACAAGGGGGTCCGGATTAGCCAGGGGCCGGATTACCGAAGGTCTACTGTATTGCTAACCATCGTTTTTTGATATCATTAAAAAAATGTATTTTCATTGTCATTGATGAGTAGAAGAAAAAAAAATACAAGTTAATGGTATATATGTTAAAAAACCATGTACGTTTGTCATAAACGATTTGCCAATACGTTAACGTGTGGCATCCGGAAGAGAGTGTGTAACTTACCTCGGTGTGTTGCGACATTGCGAAGAGCCGGCCCCGCAGCCGGGCCCGCTGCGCGGCGTGGTGGGCGGCTGGTGGGCCGTGCGCGGCGGGCTGGTGGCGCGGCTGCAGCTCAACGAGACGGTGAGCTACACGGCGCGCGTCACGTGCGTGTCCGTGGCCGCCGAGCTGGACGGCGAGCTGCTGCTCAGCGACCGCTGCATACACTTCGTGCCCGAGGACGGCGCCGGCGACCGCCCGCTGCGCAAGGACCGCTTGTACATACCGGAGGTCAGTGCGTGCTTTAGCCGTCCGTTAACTATATGCAGTGTAGCGCGACCGTCCGCTTAGCGTGGTGTTGTGGGCCGAAAATTACCTTCTAAGGAGAAGCCTACGTCCAGCGGTGGACTAATAAAATGAGCTAAATAAAACGGCTGCACTAATTTGATATACATGCTACATACATGGTTAACGGTCCTGACTGTGGTCGAATCCCACCTGGAACAAGTATTTGTGTGATAAACTGACTATTTGTTTTCTGTCTGGATGTAATTTATCTACAGGATGGGCCACGAATTAGCTTACATTTGAAAAATTCTATAAAAAAATATCATTTAATATATTGTAAAAATTGTTTGTTTACCAGAAGTTAATCAGTTGAATTTTTTTTAATAAAATAACGTCTAAATGACCATCGCTTCGACGTTTGCACTCTTCTAAGCGAACACCGAATTTTTTAAATACTTTTCGGCAAAGAGACCGCGAGATTACGAACATCTCTTAACTGATTTTTTGTTTCATTTGATAGTGTGTTTGGTTTATTGATGTAGACACGATTCTTCAAATAACCCTATAAAAAGAAGTTTGCTGGGGATAGATCTGGACTTCTGGGTGGCCATGCAATGTCACCTCATCTGGAAATCAACTTTTCCGAAAACATCTCTTTGATTCATCTTGTTGAAACCATGTGTTACGATCGTAGTCAGCAAATTCCAGTAGCATCGATCCCAAGAACTCCCGTAACATGTTTGTATGGGATGTTAGATTCAAATGTTAACGAATACTTGGCCCACCCTATGTAATATATAGAAATACATGTTTGATACCAAGCGTGGTATCGTTGGACTGGGTGTGTGACACTAGTAGGGATTTAAATAAAACCACTGTGCACTGTACTATGGGTTCGTAAGACTCCATGGTTTAATTAGCTGTCGCCTTGTACTAAACTCCAGTTTTGTTCTCGTCGTACAAAATGCTTGTAGGCCTTATACACTAACGCGTGTAACACAACGATAGCGCGATCTAAGTTTGTAACAGCTCCATCTAGGGAACGTAAAGGTAACTATTGTTTTAGATTTTGACTTTGATCGCAGTATGCTGTTATTGATCTCGAACACATAATAATACATATGTTTATATTACCACAATATAGACTTTGAAATCAGGCAGCCGTGTATGAAATGTGAGAAGCTATTATCTAACAGTGTAAAATTAGTTAAAAGTAAATGACAGTGTTACCTGTGCCTGTTTATAAATACATGATTATATGTGTAGGTCCAGGCCGCCGCGGAGGCAGCGAGCTGGCCCCTGGAGTCGGTAGTACAGGTGGGCACCCGTCGCTGGTGCCTCCAGGAGCGAGCCGTCGAACTGTTCCTCAGCTCCGGGCACGCACTACTCTTGGCCTTTGCTGACCAAGCCGAACGTGCTGCCTTTCTCAAAGCCTTGGCCGCCTGCCAGCACCCGCCCGCCAGGTACGCAAGAATGCTCTGAATACCAACATTATATCTAGTGGCTATACTATATTCTTAATCCGTCACCATACTGTCCGTGTGGTGACGGATGAAGAATACATAGTGTTACCAACCCTATTCATCTCGTGGGTGTCGTTAAAGGCGACTAAGGGAACAAAGTATGCAAGACAACATCATTACAAAGAAAAGGAAAACTTGAAACAAACCCTATTCCAACCCGTCTGGCCAGCGTGGTATAGTAGGCCAAAACCTCCTTGCTAAGGAGAGGCCTATGTCCAGCAGTGGACTGTAAAAGGCTGTTAATGATGATGATGATGATCTAATTACGGTTTACTAAATTTATTCAAAAACGATTATCTGTACTAACCTTAAGAGGAATATTTCTCTTTAAAACGCTTATTTCTAGAACTACCCATCGAATATGAGAAATTTATTTACAAAAGTACAAACTACGACTTTACGCAAAGGGTAGGTCAAAAATATATATCACAAACCGAGAATTCGTTACAGAGTCGAACCTGACACCCTAAACGAAGCCATGTCAGCGTGGCGGAGCGGCAGCATCACGAACTGGGAGTACCTGATGCGTCTCAACGGTCTTGGAGGCAGGACCTACAACGATCTGATGCAGTACCCCGTGTTGCCGTTCGTGATAGCTGACTACACGTCCAGAATACTAGACCTCAATGACCCGGCGTCATTTAGGGACCTCAGTAAACCGATGGCAGTTCAGAATAGGAACAGGGAACAGCATTATATTAATATTTATAATGTAAGTAGTAAAGTAGCTATTGCCCGCAGCTTCGCTCACCTGATTTTTCTTAGTTCGTGTTTCTAAATTTAAAAATGATGCACTTTCATACAACCTTTCTTTACGAATCCCTTCACAGCCCAGCGGATTAAGCTCTGTACTGATCAATAGCTAAAATGTAACGTATTATCCCGACAGGACCTGAAGGCAGCCCGTCGCGAAGGTTGCAGCCCTCTGCTGCTGCGCCAGCCGCACCACTACGCCTCGCTGTACTCCAACTCGGGTGGAGTCCTCCACTACCTGGTGCGAGTGCCTCCCTTCACAGAACTCTTCCTTAACTATCAAGGTTCGTATATACACGATAAGGTGTTCTCCATACAAAGTGTTAATGCACTTATGTCTCTAGAGTCCAACTGTAGACTCACCTGGCCATTTCTAGTAGGGAGTAATGTAAAACGAAAAAAAAAAACAATTTTATAAAAGTACATACAGTGGGCCTCCGGTAATTCGACAAACGTTTTGCAGGGCAGTGTCGGACTATCGAATTTGTCGGATTATAGAGTACTGCCTAAGACCCCCTATAGCCCGGATTTTTTTACAAAAGAGTACCTTGTAATCCGACAAATAACAGACAAATGATAAGATTGTATATATTGTTGTCTTCTGGGCTTGTGACGACATTACTAGGTATGTATACTCAATGCACAATGAATAAACGCTAAGCTGCACCGCTATCACACGTAGTCAAATTCAAACTAAGCAATCGGAATTGAAACAATACCTACGCGTCGAGCACAAGTTGTAACCTGTTCAATCATCCACGATCTACATTAGCGAAAATTGTTTGATCGATGTCGGATAACACGGGGTCCGGATTAGACAGGGGCCGGATTACCGAGGGTCCGCTGTATATTTTTCCTTGTGTGTGTTTTTTTATTTACTTTGGAACTGAAGAGGCACAGCTATGCTGCTACTAATCTTTGTTGTATCAATAAAACACTTTCTGTATGTTCCTACTGTCGTTTACTTTTGTAGCGTTCATGTAGCGACACTGTTTTTGGACGACGCCACTTTTTATACACAGAGTCACACACAAAAGAATGTCAAGTGGACTCGGGTTAACAAAGCGACTACAAGCGTGTAACTCAAGCACTTGGAGACAAAGTACCGTGAATATTGGTACCACCTGAACAGTAAATGCCTATTAAGTTTATACTGTGTTTAATTTACCCATTCAAGTGGTAGATGCATCAGATAAAAATATATAGTGGAGTACACAAACATAGTAACTCCCAAACTTTCTTAAAAGTAGGCCAAATCTCTGTAAGACAGATTTCTAGCAAAGTCGAGTCTATCTAGCACACAGCCAACCTAAGTGAATGCCGCCACTATTGATATTGCAGATAACAACTTCGACATGCCAGACCGCACGTTCCACTCGCTGGCGACCACGTGGCGGCTGATCACCAACGACTCGCCCACCGACGTCAAGGAGCTCATCCCTGAACTCTTCTATCTACCGGAGCTTTTCCACAACAACGAAGGTCAGTATATCGAATATGCTGATGCCTGTTTCTAACGTAGGCAGCGCCAGAGGCAACCAAACTGCTGAGAAACAGATATGCACTAATGTGTGGTTGAAGTAGCCGTCACGGTGCTTCTTACTGACACTGAGTGTGTAGGTGCGATCCTCAATAAGACAACACTTCGTGTGATCCACGAATTGTTCTTCTGACTCTGGTCACTCTTTGTGTGCGTTACGTGAAGGGTGTAAAGTCCTCCGTAACACTGAATACATTCTTTAAGCAGGAGTTTTATTTTACTTCACCTTCTTTCTTTTTAAAAAAAAACAAACAATATGAGATAGACGAAGGACGGTAATAGGCATTAGTCGTTTCGATACTCGTTATCGGAGGCTGCGTGTAAAGCGTGATCGGTGGCAGGCCTGAGCCTGGGCGTGCGGCAGTGCGGGCTGGGCGTGGACTGCGTGGAGCTGCCGCCGTGGGCGCTGGACGCGCGCCTGTTCACGCTGCTGCACCGCCAGGCGCTGGAGGCGCCGCACGTCACCGAGCACCTGCCGCACTGGATCGACCTCGTGTTCGGCTACAAGCAGACCGGCCAAGCCGCCGTCGACGCCATCAACGTCTTTCCGGCTTGTGTGAGTCCTTGATTACCTTAATCATAAATTAAAATATTCATAAATATTTACAATTGCCTTTTCTCTCAAATAAGTAATCAATAACGACAGTTGAAATGTGACATCTAAGTGTGGTTGAAGAGAAACTTTAAAAATGATAAATGAGTCTATGGATTTGTTTGCCTTTTCCTTATAGTTCTATGTTCTATATTGTTAATGGGAAAAGTTTTCTTATAGTTGACTCCATAGTATTTTAGATGCTTGGAAAACTTTTTGGAATCTTAGGTTGTCTGATGAAGTTAGTTTTACTGCTAAATGCCAGATCACAAATTTAGGACGATTTAACATTAGATAAATATCTGATTATCGTAATTGACTTCTAGTATTGAAGAGATGGAACAAATAAAAACGAGGATGTCAACATAAAAAGTTTGCTCATCTGTTATTTTAATATCCTAAATTACATCATGATGATGCACTCCTAGCCGATTGCGGCCAATTTTAACGGAGACCAGTTAACTACGTAGGAGATATAGTGTGCAAGTGTGTACCCAAACACAGGTGCTCTCCCTGTTCCCTCAATCTCATAATCTGATCAAACGGCTATCTGATACGACTGGCGAGAGATCAGACCGGGACCGGTAGCTTTACCTACTCTCCGGTATGGGGGTTAAGACTCCAGCTTTCAAATTCCGAGTTGTTAACGAGCATTCTTCTTATCGGCAGTCGTACTCGTTAGATTATCGCTACAGTTTAAAATTTTACTATATACCAAATGAAAGATGTCGTGAATATTATAAGCATGGTATTGAATTCGAGCGTCACTGTGAGCGCAGACGTACTACGGGTTCGATCCCTCGGCGCTGGAGGACTCGCTGGACCGCACGGCGGCCGCGGCCATGGTGCGCACGTACGGCCAGGCGCCGCGCCAGCTGCTGCGCGCGCCGCACCCGCACGCGCACCGCGACCTGCTGCAGCAGCCGCCGCAACAGGTAAGCTCACCCAGCCTCGGTGACGCGGCTTCGGCCTGTCGTACCGACGTTTGCTTCGACTTTCTCTTCTATTTCATCGTCGTGTAAAATCATGAGTCGACACGTACCCGTCGACCGAAGCGATATCCGATTGTGAAATCGGGGCGGGCAGTTCTCTTCGAACGAGTTAAATCGACAGAGCCCGAAGCTCGACTGACTACCTATCCTACTGATTCTAAAACTTAAAGGACGGCACTCGTGACTATCGAAGGGCAGGGGCCTCGTCCGCCAATTTGCCTTCTCCGTACCGTAAAAAAGGCGGGCCGTCGCCGAGACGGTGGCAGAGATAGGGCGGTAGAGCGCGCGATGGCTAAGAGCGCCGGGCTGTCAGCAGGCGGCGGTGTGGGCGGGCGTGGCGGGCGCGCGCTGGGGCGCGTGGTGCGGCTCGCCCGACGCGCCGGCGCCGGCGCTGGTGGCGCGGCGCGCGGTGGCGGGCGCGGCGCTGCTGCACGCGCTGCCGCACGCGCGCTCCGTGGCCGTGCTGGCGCCGCACTCCGCGCTGTTGCACCTGCAAGGTAACCTGTCCTACTTCTATCCTTTACGAGTATACTGTTGGCTGTCAGCGCTCGGTGGCACTTACTAAAATACATTTTTGAGATAACGCTCCCTTGTACTTTTATTCCGCTTGTTCGATAAGGACAATATTATGATTAGTACGGTTCAGAACGTTATCTGTGGTGATTCGGCCACTGCATATTTTTAATCTTGGGTCTTCGACATAATCGACTCGCTATTTGCATGTCGTTATATCGTATATCTACGTTAAAATCCGTGCAGGACAGTATCTCCGATTCTCAGCGCACGGTAGCCAAATTTATTTTTCTTCTCGCGTCGTTCACCCACATCAGAATAAAAGGGGTAACTTCTTTTACATGTTATAATAGTATCCGTGTTGGAACGGTACAGAACAGTATATACCTACTTTAATTCACTCGCGCGCTGTAACTAATTTGTTTTCTTCTCGCATCGTGTATCGTGCTAAACTCACTGCGTCGGTATTTGTATTTGTGTGTGAAATAATTACCAGGACACTTTGGACTGCTCAAGTGAGACCGGGGTTCGGAAGTTCATACCGACTCAATCGTCGTGTACTCACCCTTCCAAACACATACATTCAAATTTTACGCTTAACGAAAAATAAAATCATATGCTCAATCCCCATCCTCGATCTCAATCTCAATCCCCTGTAGATCCTATCTTCAATATATAAAAAGTCAACTACTTTTGCATATTGTTCGCAATCTCTATGTTTCATGCAGTTGCAATATTGCAGTTTATCAATGTAACATGAAATCTTAAGTTTTCTGAGTAATTAAAGTGTAAAAAAAAATTTCAACTTTGACTTTTTTCGATTTTTTCAATTTTTTGCGAAAATTTGCAATAGTAGTGTATATATATTTTTAACACCATCAGAAAGTAGAGATTTCAACGAATAAAAAGGTTACCAATTTTTAAAGAAAATTTGAAATTTTGACGTCAGATTTTTTGACTGAAAATTAGGGTGCTTTTTCGTAATTAAATTCAAATGAGGGGAAAAATTAAAAATATTCAATCAAAAAAATTACAGTGTATTTGAGACATAAAAAGGTAAGTTTTCGCCAAATATTATGAACAAAAAAAAATTTGTGTAAGAAATAAAAATAAAAAACCAAAAACTCGGTTTTTTGCATTTTTGGCCTAAATTTTGAGGTAATGTAAAAAAATTGTAAATAGAAAAGTTGTTGGTATTATTATTAACTTTGCCATTTAATTTTTTTTTACAGGACTCGTAGTTTTGCCAGAAATCATGATAAACCGTTTTTTACCCTTAAAAGCTCACCCCCACCCCCTTCCCGAACTCAGATCGCCTTGAATTTATTTTTCCTTTCATTTTTTAAATATTTTCTTGCTTTTCCAGAAGGTTTCATTCTGTTACTATTTTTTTCGTTCTCAAAAATAATTGGCACTGGATTAATATACTTGTCTTCATTTATTAACTTGATGATTGCTACCTGAACATTCCTCACCTAACACATGATATTTTTCTCCATAATCACACTGCCAGCTTACAGTTAATTGCAGTTCAATTACTACTTTTGCCAGTAGATACAACGTGTTATTTTGTAACATTTCATATAATATAAAACACAAACACACACGAAACAAACTAATGTGAAATTTTGAAGAATATTTTAAAAGAACTTGCAATTAAAATGATGAACAATGTACATAATTATCAAAAAAAATGAGAGGTATCAAGGGACACCCGGATGGAGCGAACTTCCTTTCGATTAATTAGTGAAGGAATTTAAGTAAAGAAATAAGACATTTTATTTTCTATTATTTTATTATTTATTATGTACAAAAAACCTGTATAAACTTAACAAAACAAAAATAATCATCGCAACACTACACTGTTCAAAGCAAGATATAAAAAAACACGAAACGAAAATAATTGGGTTGCTTTCTATGAGAGGGAGAGAGAGACAGATAGAAAAACATGCGCACGCCGCACGGCTTACTACACTATAGCAAAAAGTGTCGTGACAACTTTTCGTCTGAATTTTTCCGTCTAGCCTCCTTCGAAACGCGCGATAAGGAACTTCGTTCCAATAATAATTGCTTAGAATTTTTAAAGAAATCATTTGACTATCGAGCAAATTGAGCAAACATAACCACAACACTATGTAATTTTTTTATACATATAACTTTAAAAAAAAAGTTAAATGCTGATAAGTTTTCCCGGTGCCAGGTGAAGCGTTATCAAGCGGCACTCAAAACAGCAGCCAGCAACCGCTCGGGCTGTTGTCGTGGGGCCACGCGGACAACATCGTCAGGTTAAAGCGCAGACGAGACGCGCGACCCGACCTACTGCTGCACGTGCCGGCGCTGGACCAGGTAACTCACACTGTTCCAAATCGTTCAATATTGTAATTTATGCTTGTTATTTTCCGTTAAATCTATCACGCACTTCCGTCCCTTTTGATAAAGGAAGACACATCAAACACATTATGTTTACAGTCCATGCAAACCGAGAGGTACAGTTTGACGTTGCATACTATTCGAGTCAAAACCTATTGGCGTAACTCAATTACAATGAAGATTGCCGTAAAGCCATGAAATTATGAAACTATATTTAACTATATGTCTATTTGATCACAAGATGTACAATTCTTAATATATACTCGTTGTGGAGGGACGCGTGTCATATGTCCCTCCGACACAAAGGGAGGATCCTTCGGCCAGGCGAGGTGATCATACCTGGCGGGCCACGGCCCAACGGTTGATGTTGGGATGCTGTATATGGTATATGCTAATTGCCACGCGAATCTCTATATCGCGATGCAGGATTAGTATCCGCATTGCAGTTCATCACATTCATACGTTTCGCTCATACTTCGTAGTTCGATGTATCTTCGCTAGATGCCGCTGTTGTATATTTTTCCCTGTGCTGTAATGTAGAAGCCGCTACACTCGTAGATGCCAAAAAACACGTGTTTTGATAAACGCCATAAGAATCAAAATGTCTAAATTACGTACAACTGCTCTTCGTTTGTGTACTTCGTTGCACAAGATGTATTTAAAGTCTATATTGCAATTTTTTTTTCTTTTACTTTTTTCTTTCTTTTTCTTCTACACTCGTATGTTACTGAAACTAAACCTTGTGCTGTTCATTTGTTCTCACTTAAGTTAAAACCTGAGATATAATAAGTAAGTGCTGAAATCTGTAAAATAATGATCTATTTGTAGATAAAAAAAAATGATAGTGGTGTCTCTAGAGAATCGGACATCGTAGTAATCGATTTCTTTGGCAATCCTTCAGGATCGTCAAACGATACCTTTTACATCATATAGTAATTTGAGGCGCTGACGTAAATAGATAAATAAATAATGTTTTGTATTATTATCTTTATTTCTATTACATTAGTTTAATATAAAGATTACACTTTTAACTGTCGATCAAATGCGAGTCACAAGAAATCATAAAGAACTAGTAGCGTCGAACTAAAAGTATAGTCTAGTATAGAGACAGTGACGTAAAAACGGTACGTGCGCAGATAACGCGCGTGGCGTCGACGTACGGCAGCTCGTCGTGCCCGTACCCGCTGGTGCTGGGCTACGCGTCGGGGCGCGTGGCGGCGCTGCGCGTGCGCGCGCCGGGCGGCGTGCTGCGCGTGCGCACGCTGCGCCTGCACGCGCACGCGCAGCCGCTCAGCGCCGTCGCCGCCAGCGCGCGCGCCGCGCTGCTCGTCACCGCCTCCTGCGACGGGCTCGTCGTCCTCTGGGACCTCAACAAGTGAGTGCACTCTTGTCGGCATTTCCACATCCGAATACGCTGCTGCCGAAATCATGCTCGTTTACTCTATTCAGCGATTCCAATATTTATAGCGCGAAACGTAAAGGCCTAAAACTTACAAAATATTGAAAAAAAACGCTTAAGCGTGGGTCAAAAAGCTTTCTTAAAACTGTTTTTAGACATTCACTCGTCATCTTTCTTAAGAGTAAAACCTAATTTTTAGTTACTAATCACACACATAGGTTAACATCATGAATATTAATACTTTCGTATCTTTATATTCCTCACATTACGAAGAAGTTTATCGTCTAATCAAAGCAACAACATTCCCAGATTGACATACATTCGAACACTTCCCAACCGGAACATGTTAACGGTGACGTACGTGGCGATCAGCGAGACGCTGTGTGACGTGGCCACCGTCCACGACATGGCGTCGAGCAACCCCAGCTCCTCGCCTACGGCCAACGGCGCCGATAACGTCACCGGAGACGTCACGAGTGACGTTGACACTGAGGCGTACGAGAAAGATGCAGCTTATAAGTACAAGTCCTTACTGAGGGTGCATACTGTGAACGCGAAGTTTGTCGGTGAGTTGTGTCGATGGTTGATAATAGTAGCTATAGGTGAACTAATGTAAGGGGACGCGGTAGAGGTCGCTAGCTCCCTAATTGCCACCTAAGGATCGCTGCGGCCACACCAAACGACCCGACACAGGTGACACTCCGATGCGGCCGGGGGATGTCGTCTGGAGCGGGCCGCTGTTCTGCCTCTTACTGTGTAGAACAGTGAGTGGTGCGAAAGCGTCTTGCCCTGGAGCACGAGATGCCCGAGATGAATCTCAATTGTGAGGTACGACAGCGAGGTCTCCAGAGGCCGCTAATACGTTCCTGGAGCTCCTCCCGACTGCCGAGGTAGCCCGATGTGGGGTTTACTGGGTCGACCGGTTCTCCAGGAGTCCCATATACGCCCTTCGTCCCTCTGGAAGGTATGGTGCAAAATGGATTCCCCTCGTAAAAAAAGAAAGAAGAAAAAAGGTGAATTATTATTTTGGATGCAATTTACGTAAGTAGATTACTCTTATTGGAAAGAGACAAAATTGTTGATGATGATGATATCTTTGTCTGTCTGTCTGTTGATGTAGATATCTTTTTGTAATTAATTATTAATTATCACAAACTGCTATGCGTCTATACCCGTGTATAAATGTAACGTTGCTCATTATTATTCGGCCAATCTGAATTCGTTTAATTTTCAATAATTTCTCAAGTGATTCCTATTTTAACATATTGAACTAATTTGTTAATGATACGACTTATAAATAATTTTCGTTTTATATGTAGGTACTCGTACATTCTATAAAGAAAATAAGAAATAGATTTTTAAGATAAAAACTTTGCTTCTTACTACAAAGTACACGGCATGTTTGAAACAAGAGTTTTTTTATATGTAGCAACATCCTGATTCCATACATATATGAAAAATAAAAAATTCAGAATTTCGGTAATGTACTCGTCGTACCAAATATACTTCAGAGGCTTTATTAAAAAAACTCAATGAATACGGGCTCTTGTGAAACTATCTCTAAAAGCAAATTTAACTATCTTTAGTACGTTATATAAGCTCGTATATGTAATGAAGTGTATGTGATACACGTGGCAGGGAGCGTGAAGGTGGTGGAGCGCGTGACGTGCGCGTGTTACTCGAACGCGCCGGAGGGCGTGAGCGTGAACTGCGTGGCGGCCGGCCTGGACTCGGGCGGAGTGCGCCTCTACTCCTCCTGGGACCTGCGGCCCGTGCTCTACATCCCCCCGCCTGACGCCATGCTGCCGTTGCTCAGGTACAGATACTAATCATAATTGATAAATTACAAATATTTGATAGTGCATAGTGTTCCCACCAAGAACTTAGGGTCTCAAGTCACCCTTTCAGAATGGTAGACATAGGCTCCCGAACTAAACTAACTAACTTCCTGTGCAGATCGGTTAAGGCCTGGAATTCATTACCAGTACGTGTTTCCCTCCCACTACGATCCTGGATCCTTTAAGCGGGGCGTGAAAAAGCATCTCATTAGGCCGCCATTGCGTGGGTCGCCATATTACACTGTCGTCATTCGCAGTGAGTATGGCGACCACCGCTCTTGGATTCTATTCATGCTTTCCATCAAGCAGAATAGAGTCACTTTGGTAGGTTGTAAATATAAAAAAAACACAGGTTTTCCTCATAGTGCGGGCGCTGTCTTTAAAAAAAAGAATTAAAAAAAATGGATGACACTAGCCTATTGGTTGCATGTCGACAGCTTGACGTACAGCAGCGACTCGCAACTGCTGTTCGGGTGCTACGAGTGCGGCGTGGTGGTGGCGTGGGAGAGCGCGGGGGCCGCGCGGCCCGCGCCCGTGCGCATCCTGCCCGCGCACGCTCTCTTCTGACGCAGCGTCTGACGTGCCGACCGCCCCTCCACACCTCCGCCCCTCCGCCCCTCGCGGCGTCGACCTTCACACGTTTTACGATAAGCTTTTATTTATAACGCAAAAAAATGTACCATTAGAAAAACTAAAGTTAAGCAACTTTTTTGTTGTGTCTTATCGAGTATACTAGGTTACCAAACCCCCCCTCTTTGTTTCTAGGGAAAGGACGACAACGCATTTGTAACTGTTGATCTGCAAGCGTATGCGCGCGGCATCAACTGATACGTAATATACTATTTAATTGCTGATTTAATATGAATCGCGTTGAATTGAGTCATCATCGATTAAGTATTTTATAAAATGACATGTAAGGTATGATACCGTCTGGCAGCTATCGGCTCGTTACTCTAACTTAACATTTTTATATGTAGATATCGTAACTCCAAACATATCAGAAAACACCAATAAGCAGCTAAAAACGGCCCTTGTCAAACCTCTCCATTTTGTTGAAAACAGTAATAACAGAAAATAATATTGACAAGTTAAATTGATAACGATACGTAGTAAATAAGAAAGCGGGTAGCATGAAACGCAAAATAACTTAAATAAACAAATATTACTATTATTTTAAACGTACTAGAAAACAATACGCATTAGAAGGCCCTTTTTATCTCATAAAATATGTATAATAGAACAGTAACTTAAAAAACGGTAATTAAAACTGAAACTTCTCGAATGTACAACAATGACGTATGAACCACAAATGACGTATAACCTTAAAATTATTTAATCTAGTTGTTATAAAGTATCAAAATATACATATTATTTTGTCTCCTCTACACTACTCGCGAAGTTAGTAGTAAATAAGTAAGTAACACACAGGCCGTGGTCCGACCACGCTCACAGCGCTCCGCATAATTCAAGCATTTTTCGCAACCATAGATTCATACATTCAAATAAATGGCGCAAAATAACGTCAACGCTCACGGTGCCAACGATCCGACCCGTCAGTACTGTGAGCACTAGGTAGTGACGTCACATGTGACGTCATAACATCCACAACGCTAAGCTCGAGCGTGAAAGGCACGAATTGGACCGCACGTTGCTACGCTATGAGCGCTGTGAGCGTGATTCGGACCACGGCCTGTGTGTTACTTACTAATTTACTATCAACTTCGAGAGTAGTGTAGAGGAGGCATTTCAGTATAACGACATCAAAATCCACAAAAATGTCTTCCAATATAAATTGCTTTTAACGAGTGCTGAGTGCCAAAACTTGAATAATATATACTTTTATTTTAAGCGTCCAGTTCCTAATAATGTTACGTACACTACCTGAGCAACTGTATAATATAAACAATTTATTTAAAACATTAAATAATATGTAAGGCTAATGATTTAATCATTTCTTCAACTCACTAATCTCTGAAACTATGATGCGTATCCGAGTGATCGAGTGTTAAGCAATAAAAATATTTGTATAGAAAACAGAATGCTAGAGTCGTTAGGGACAGAGCAGTGACCGTATACAGGAATGGCTAGTAATCTAAGTCTAATTTCTCTTGCCAAATATTTAATTATATATAGTAACTTTTTTTTATCTTATACATGTGACAGATCAAGCAAAGAAAAGGTATTTTTGTAACATAATTACTTCAGTGTTGCCAATCTATTTTAGATTTTTTTTTTTATTTTTACATGTGGCAATTAATTAGAACGTAAAGGTGAACGTACTTTAAAAGCAATTATATATAAATGAAAAGAAACTTCCATTGTTAAGACTGTTTGAGGATTGGAAATCAAAAGCAATAATGCATATCTAGTACTTTGTAATTATATTTAAGTGCGTATATTTTTGTATGAGTACATTCCTATAATTATTATTAAGATGTCTATACATAATCATTTCTCGTATTTAAGTAATACAATATATATTTAAGTAATCATAATGTAAACTCTGTATGTATCTTTGCTTTGCTCGTAGTCGATGACTTGATATTACAAATGTGAATATAAACTAGACCAACGCTTTAATAAAATGTCAGTAAAATTAAGTTTTCGGTCCACCATATCTTCAAATTATTAACATACACTGTTACGAGTATAAATATTTTTGTCATCATTGTAAGCAGTCGCGGTTGCACAAGGGACAACATTTTGTGAGATCTACTTTTTTTTTCTAAGTCTGATCGCGAAACAAGATAGTAGACCTAACGCGAGATTTGCCTTTATAACAAGACCACACTGTTTTAATTATTGTGCCGTAATATGTGTGACTACCCACTGACACAAGTTATAGAGCATTGGGTACTTCTATGGCGCTATGACGAATGTGATTCATAGATGGCGTTTGTTTCTTGACCAATCTCTGAACTGAATTACTGTATAAAAGAAGTCTGTTTATGATTGTTAACTGTTTGTAACTGTAATTATGTTCATATTTGTTTTAGGTTAGTTGCTAGTAGTCTGCTGACTGTTAGTTATACATTGTAAGATTTGTTTTGTATATCTAGGCTTTGTATGAAATTTATCTGTTGAGCCAGAGACGACGATGCCTCTCAGCTCCATTTGCTGCTCTAAAATCATTATTTACAAACAACATGGAGGCTATACTAAACTCTTTACTTGAAGTACTATATCAAAACTACCTGTTTTTACCACTAGTGTTCAACCCTGGGCCACAGCAACAAATTACCAGAATATTGTTTCCTTTTATGAAATAAAAAATATAGTGTTAATGTTACCCCTATGATATACGTATAGGATTGTTACTTAGATACTTGTAAGAAGCGTTAATTATCAATATTGTGGCAACACCACCACCCCGAATACATTAATGGCAATAATTTATAAGAATTTATAATATTATTTCATAGTGTTATATACTACCAAATGCATTGTAAATTATCCTAATCGAATGTTTTATGTTAAGTTTTGTAAATTAAATAAAGTGTTTTATATTATTATGTTTTATTATTTTAACGATAAAATACATTTTTTTCCTATAGCATGGGTCACGAATTAGTTACATTTGGAAAATCCTATAAAAACGCTTTTTTCCTTTTTTTTCACGTTTCTAGGAATTCATTATAAAATTGATACGTATACTCCGTCTCACGAAAGAAATCGCATCCCAAAAAAGTAACGCGTGGCGCTGCAGTTATCCGACGAAATGTTACCAGCCTTTATCAGGAGATTCCCCAAAAACCCCTGGTTGGCAGACGGCTCGTGTTAAATTATGTTAAACAATTAATTTGTTTTTATTTGTATAAAAGATTGAGTAAACTGCAAGCGAAAGAGATTAATTAAAACAGATTTTTTATAGTTTTTGTATGTATTTTAATAACATAATTGTGGTCACCGATTGAGTTTATTCCTAACATACTACTGTCACTGTCTGAATCTTAATCTTACACATTCCTATATTATCATCATCAGACTCTGTTTCACAATCATTTGCAGAAGGTAGTATAATGTGGTCCCATTTCTTCATCCATCGGCCCATTGTTTCTGGAGTCATGCTTGCCAACGCTTTATCGATCAGTTTTAAAATTATTTTCAGGCTTTGTCTTTTGCCTTTGATTTGTCAGTTCAAAAAATATGACATTTGTCTGGGTCGACATAAAATAAAAAAAAACTCATGTTTTCATTTCCGTTCTCAAAAAATGTGGGTTTTCGATAGCTTCGATAAACTCTAATTCATTGTCTTAATGTAATATAACAATAAAATCTTTGTTGACAAAAAAAACGCCTTTGTTGACAATAAATCTGTTTTATGATGACATACATTAGAGTTTTAGTATAGTTTTTATACTTTTTTACGTTGTTATAAATATACTCTTTACTAAACAGAAAAAAAAATGCATGTATACATTATAGAAATTCGCTTTTTTACTTGCAAAAATATAGTAAAAATTCGACTGGAAACAAAGTTCGCGCGCGGCGAGAGCTCATTCTCAAAACATTTTTGTGAATGTAATAAATGCATATTTGTATTTTTTTTTATACCATCATATAGACTCAATATTCAAAAATAGTTGATTATGATTTACATATCTGTCAGAGCAATAGATTTTTCACAATACGACTAAACATCACAAACGGTGTATATTTTCATAAAAAGCTTATGGGTTTGGTTTTGATCGAATTTATGTATGATAAAAGTTTTACTTTGGTCAACTAATACATTTCTCAATTAGAATAAGAAATTATAAACTTATTGAACTATAATACATATACTCTTATTATACAAAAGCTTATCACAAAACGTTTACGAAGTATTCGTTTTTATACAATGAGACGCGACGCGGCGATGTAGTGTTCAAGCTCAAATTTCGTGTATACACACTGTCATAAACAGCGTGTTCTATTCTTGAACATAATATGTAATTTATAGTGAAATGATCACGTGATATTTGATTGATAGTGAAATGGTTACCTATTGTTTGTTCGAATCGGTGATGGTGCTGTGTGTGATGTTTTTTGGTGTTGTGTATTTGTTTGACTTTCATAATATTTATGCAGGTGTAATGTTTTTTATTGTTTTATCAAATGGTAAAATAAGGGTAAAATAATTATTTCTACTCTTATTATAAATGCAAAAGTATGTCAGTATGTTCGGTAGGTGGAAAGGGGATAGTTTACGTCTACTAAATTTATTTTTATTAGATAAGGAAGGACATGGGTTTTTAGTATGGAGAAATATTTAATTGTCATGGAAAAATCTAAGTAGCACCCGCACGGCGGTCGACCAAGCGCTGACGCTAAACTAATGGTAAGAAGGTACTAAAACATATGTTAGTACAATAAAAAACCTTATGGTATAAATAAAAAATATATTGAAATATAAAAAGAATAAAAATATATGAAAATTGTATTAGCTAGAGAAATGATGCAAACAACTTTTATCTATCCGTTCTACACGCTCAAACAATCACTCACAAATTTACCAATGTGTGGTATTCTTCCCAACATGCACCTACACACAACGCTACCTTACACACTTTGCACATCAGTGTGACACAAACGCGTCGATTTTGAGCAGCGCACCGAGCACAACGTAATTGCTTGTGTTTCGCCTTTTGGGTCCGTGAGGCAAGCTCCGTGTGGACAGGGAAGTGTTGTCCTGGTTGAAGACGTTGAAGCAATTGCGGTGTGCTCGGTGCTCTGTGTGGTCCTGAAGATACGCGAGGGTACCGGCTCAAAAGCCCATGGACGACCTTTCGCCGAAATTGGCGGTGGGAGTCCACGTGGTACATGGGGTTTTTGGTGTACATTATGTAAGTGTTTAGAAGGCTGATGTTAAACAGCCTTCCAAACACTTTGATATACCATTTCTGGCTTCGTTTTCGTTCGATCAGAAACATTGAAAGTTTCTGATCCTTGAGATCTACACCCCCCATGTACTTGTTGTACTCGGTTACTGCCGCCGGCTTCATGATCGCCTGTCCCGCGCGTCTCCCCGGAACCATCTCGGGTGTATGGTATGTAGAGATTACGGTGACCACCTTCACATCCTTCCAAGAAACTAAAGTGATGTCACCGGAATGTCTATATACCGTAGTTCCTCGCGGCACATTTGGCATCATATCCTTCACAGCTGGTGGTATGCCATTACGCCGACGGTTCAAAGTCCCCAACACGTCCGTACACCGGGATTTGAGGTACCTAGTCATGGGCAATTGGTTATACCAATTGTCCATGACAAGTACATGACCAACATCTAAATACCCATCGATGAGGTCAAAGACAATCTTAGCTGTGTGGACTTGAAACCCATGTATGGGATCTGGATATTGGTCTGTACTCTTCCCGGTGTACAGACGGTATTGGAGGAGGTACCCAGTCTCCGTCTCGCAAAGCTCGAAAGATTTGATACCAAATCGTGCAGCTTTCGACCTAATACACTGCTTCCAGCTTAGAAGGCCCTTCCATAACAGTAATGACTCGTCTAAGCTGAGATGTTGTGCAGGAGTGTATAATTCTTTGAATTTTTTATTGCAATGTGCCACAACTGGTGCAACTTTTTCAATCTTGCGGAGATGGCCACTGGTCAGCAAACTTTCATTCGAAGTAAAATGCAAAAATTTGCTGATCAGTTGGAACCTGTTCCGCCCCATAATCTCGCGGAACTCTGGCATGCCCATTATCCCCGTCTCCCAGTACTCGCGAATATTGGAGCGGTGGCAGAAAGACATCAATATTAGCACGGCGAAGTATCTATATAGTTCCTCAACCGTGATCTCGGTCCAAAAATCCAAGTACTTTGGAATCTCGGCATCGAGATCAGGGTCGGAAAATTGTGAGATAATTTGCCATGCATATAAATTAACTCTCTCTAACCACCAGCTCCATGAACTCGCTATCCCAGACTTGGTAGAAATATTCCGCGGGATCATGGGACGAAAATGTTGGACCGGGCTCGCGTGTATACGTCTCTTTCTGGGCGTTAAAAGTTGAAAATTCATCCGACCAAGAAAAAGTCGGATTCACGCGTGCCCGCCCTTGCTCCGCCCTTTCATACCTATCAGACCTTTCGCTACTTTCAAACCTTTCACCACTTTCCCTTTCATGACTTCCAGCCCTTCCTTTTGTATTCTCATCACTTTCATGCACCACATCCACATTTTCATGAATCATTTCTTCATCCATCCGCTCACATTCTACTTGCACATTGATCATTCTCTCATTCATACTTACATCATGGCCATTCTCCGCATTTGCATCATTTTTCTGAATCCATCCATCCTCTGGATCCGTCACCACGATGCGGTTTCGCATTTGGCGGGTATATTCCCGGAGGCCCATAAAGTTGATGACGTCAAGATCCTCGTCTTCGTCATTGTAATCCTCAAAGTCATCCCCTTCGTTTCCGCATGTTTTCATCTCTGAGCTCTATGGCACGACGACGTTTTGGGGACCCCTCAAATACGGTACCCGCCGACGACCGACGACCGCTTGCGATTTGGCGTCTCATCGGTTCTCCAGGGCTAAAAAGAATATTGAAGCAAATTAGGGTACAATAGTTAAACAGAAATATGAAACACACACTTTGGTTTTCATGTGTATTTACACAAATCGTCGCATCTTCTACCCCTGCCGTCCCATCAAGTGATACGGGGTCCGAAAGAAGGCGTCGGCCTGATACACTCGGTTCTGGTTGGTTTTCCAGCTTCAAGCATAAACTCAATAAAATTATGAGAAAGCTCTTGACATGACGAATCCAACGAGCCCTAACACGATAAGATAGGATGTGTAGCTTAGGAGTTCCGTTCCATCACCTGCTGACTCCATCATCAGACCCTGGATACCATCTAGGGAGACAATCCTTGACACGACAAATCCAACGAGCCCTAACACGATAAGATAGGATGTGTAGTTTAGTATTTGCAAGGGTTCTTTGTAATAAACTATTATTAGTATATAACATTCAAATAAATAATGTCAATGTACAATGTGCTATGAAAAAAAGTACCCATCGAACAAAAAAAGAACATTTTGTATAATAGTTCAGTGTTAGCAACCTGAAGTGGGCCGATTATCGTACCTGGGGGCATAAAATTATCGTACTTTTTAGGATAATGTCTATTATAGATAAATAAATCATATAAATTGTAATATTGATATGCATGCAAGTTCATCCGGGTAAAGTTGTAGAGGCCATCCGAGGCCAATAGCTAAAAAAAAAAAAAATGGCAGTGCTTTCTGTAGTAATTTTTTTTTTGTAGAGTAACGCTCTGTTCATCCGACTGTATTCACTCTGTGATGGATCATACGTTGTGCAATGGTTTTCTTTACCTTTAACTCGTTGTTTAGCTAATAGCACACCGTTTACCGTCGCAATTGTCATTTTATTGCGAGCCTTAGTTTTAATTAAGTTAATTTGGCTGAATATGCGTTCACTGTCAGAATTCGAGTGTGGAAGTGAAATTGTTTCGAGCACAAATTTTGAAACGTTTTTAAAAGTCATTCCTTGATCTCCTTCCTCACATTCCAATAGCTTTGCCCAAAAAATATCGACCGGATCATTTACATCAATACCTGCCGGGAGCTCGAAAGACGATAATTGACGCCACTCGTCATCGATTATTTGATGTTGATCACTTGATGCAATACGAGGCAAAGCCTTCATCAAGGGCAGCAAACTGGGGACAATATCCCTGGTCTTTCTCAACATTGCTTTCGATGGATTCAGATACGAGACTAATTTTAAAACGGGATCTGAAAAATCATAGCGCTTTTTAAATTTCTGTACAACCTTCAATTAGAAAATCGGTACAAGTCGTTGTAAAATCTGATTTTAATTTTGCATTATTGCGAATTTCGACCTGATCTAGCATTTTTCTGACTTCAACTCTGAAGTACATATTTTCCGGACGTAAACGATGCGACTCATTGCATGAGTCTAGTTCAGTTAAATTGGTCCAATAAATATAATCTCTGGACATGTACGTTTCTAAAAGTTCTCGATAGCTTTTACACATTTTATCATGGAGGCTTGTAACAACTACTGACGATGATTGAAAGAGTTCATTTAGTTTAGTAAATTTAGGTAGTATATAGTCCAGAAAAAAAAAAATAGTTTGATGATCGGATTGTTCCAATATCGGTCGATTCGTCAATTAAAACACTAAACCGACTGATCTGCAATTTTTTTTGCAGATGTTCTTTTTCGGCCTCAGCAATGACATTTTTTACTATCGCAGTTCCTTTCGTCGATTTCATCTGCATGTTCTTAACGACTTCCGAGTCAGGCACAGAACTTTTCAATAATGTTATCAAATGATCTAAAGTGGTGAAGGATATATTATGTTCGGCTAGAAAACCACATAACTTTATTTCAAGTGCTTGAGTTGCTTTCGCTTTCGTGCTGATTTCGTCAGTTTTTTTTATAAAAATAGAAATTGACTGTTGAGATCTTAAAGGCTTTCGAAGATGAATTTTCGATGTCATGTGATTTTTTATCACAGTCAACTCTGCATTCATTATTACATTGCATGTACGGCATTTCGCTTTGTACTGGTACTGGTTTTTAGGCACTTTACTAAGCCATTGTTTATAATTTTCATTTTTAAGCCAGGCGTCTCTGAATTTTTGCTGGCGATGCTTGATGATTTTGGTGATTTTTCTGGGAGGTGTGATATCCAAGTTTGATTCAGTTAGTTGACTGCTCGTATTATCTACTTTGCACGTAGGACTCATTCTTCATTGCACAGAAAAAAAATAATTAATAGGTTAGTAAGTTATATAAAATATACAGTCACTGAAACAATGTACTTGATAGATATACCTACTTGCCAATGATAACAATCACTCCGAGTGTGTAATCAAAATTTTGCTGCTCTAGAAAATTACTTCTTTCTTTACTCAATTTCAATAATTCCTTTTGTCCGAGCGAATACAGATGTATAATCATAATAATATAACCGTTATATTATAACGAACGAAATGACTGTCAACTTTTCTAGTATTTTCTACACAAAATGTTTGAATTTGAAAATTGAAAATGTACGATACATATGATATGAAGTGTGAACAGTTCGGACCGCAGCCTATCATAGGCTGCCTATGTTCACAGTGAACATAGGCTGCGGTCCGATTGTACTCGCAGCACTTACGACGTTTAAACTGCTAACGTGTAGTCCAATGAGCCTTTTTCCTGGGAAGATTAAAAAAAGATCCGCTAGGGGCAGCACCGGTGGGGGGTACATATGTTTTGAATTCTCTATTGACAACAACGTTAAATATCTAGAATTATTATGGAATTAACGGAAGATGATGTACCTGGGGCGAAATTTAAATTTGCAAAAGTGCAAGATCATCTTGTCCGAGACTTAAAACGATGGTTGGCATGTCGTGGCTTAACCGTGTCTGGTAATAAAAATGTCCTAGTTGAAAGGTTAGTTGGTTTATAAATGTTATCGTATATGTCATTGTGTTGTATAAATTTATTTAATTTTAAATAAATTTTGTTGTTGTTTTTTTTTTCTTTATCTATTTAAGAATTGAATAATGCATTGCGAATGGTAATGATAAAAAAATTTTCATTGGAATTGATGGTGGTAAATGTTTAGCGGAAAAACAGCAACGCATGAAATTATCCAATCCAACTCTACCAAATTCAACATCCTGCACTTTTCCTATTACAAACTGGGCAAATTTTCCATCCCAAGCTATCCCTCGTTCTTTTGGCTATGCTATCATGTATAATTATATCACTACCGGTCCTATTGATACTTTAGATTTGAATGCAACTTTATCAGACGATGATGAACAACTTCCAAATTGTGGAAACTCGAAAGCACTTCAAAGAGGAAGACAATATTGTCTGAGTGACTTTGTGTTAAATCTGGAAGATAATGCTAATGATTTGGTATATTACTTAAGAGCAGATGTACAATCTTCTTTTCGAGTCACTGTAAAGTATAAAATAAGTATAGCTTTGGATAAGAATAGTAGCAAAATTATAGATGCTCAGTGTCAGTGTCCAGCATCTTCTTCAAAGAACTGTTCTCATATTGTTGCTTTACTTTATAAACTTGAGGATTATACTGTACGTTATGGTTATGATGCACTCACATGTATAAGTAATGTATTACTCACTCATAAGTATGTTTTTTAATTTTTTCAACTATTAAATCCGCTCTTCGTGATAAGTGAATCCACTCCAAACATTTTTTTTTGTCAACTTGTGGTTTTATAAAAGGCACGAATTTAACACCATCCTGCTTGTAACGACTATCAGATGTACAATTAGCAAACGCACAATGTTTAGTAGGCATGATAAATTTTGTTTTTTAATTTTTTTAACCACAATATTTATTTATTCTTATAGTAATAAAACGTACGTTTAACGTTGTTGTCAATAGAGAATTCAAAACATATGTACCCCCCACCGGTGCTGCCCCTAGCGGATCTTTTTTTAATCTTCCCAGGAAAAAGGCTCATTTAGTGAGCGCGCCAACGTCTGTTAACAGTGTTAATAATTTGGACGACTTGTGAATGTGCTTACGAATTCAAAAAGTTGAACATAACCTAACAGAGCATTTTTTGACATAAACACGAGTGGATTATGTGGTGTAGCCGATCCAGATGATAAAATGCTTGTATTTCAAGTATTTTATCTATTTCAAGCGCCAAATAACGCCAATGCTCACGGTGCTAACGATCTGACCCGTCAGTACTGTAAGCACTAGGTAGTGACGTCTTAGTATCCACAACGCTAACGGTGAGCATGAAAAGCACGAATTGGACCGCACGTTGGTACGCTATGAGCGCTGTGAGCGTGATTCGGACCACGGCCATAATCGAAATATCGAACTTTATATTCTCTTGTTCGCATTGGTAGATACTATACTAACCAATAAGAAAGCGTGTACAGCAGATGCTGGATAAAGTTACTGTATCGGCAATGGTGAAACTTAGCAGAGCGGATCGTAAGAACCAATAGGAATAGAGAACGTGTATTTCCTGGTATTTTCCCAAGATTTTATTGAACAAAATAAAATCATGCTAACTAATGCGAAATTTAGACTATCAGCGCATGAGTGAAATAATATAAATTCTCAAATTTTGCATCATGATAGAAATTATCGTACAATCTGTGTACGATAGTAATATGCTATCGTACATCGTACGCAGGCACAAAATTATCGTAAATGTACGATAATTATCGTACGGTTCCGAACACTGGTCATAGAGCGAGATCGGTAGACTTGCCTGCTAAAATCGGTATATTTGTACCCAAAATCGGTATTTGATAAAAAAAATACAATATTCAATAAAATTCGTTTATATTTTAAAAATAAACTTACAGACTAATTTGTAACAATCATAATTATTTTTTATACCAATATTCTTTGGCCATAGCCGCGGTCATCTTCGAATTAATTTCAAAATTGTAACAATTAGCTGTATTAAAGAGTTGTTTTGAATGTAATAGACTACTGATTGATTCAGTAGACAGCCTGTTTCGCTGCTTTGTTTTTAAAAGATTAATATGTGAAAATATGCGTTCAACGTTAGCGGATGAATGGGGAAGTGATAAAATATTAAAGATGAAATTAGACAACAATGGAAACATTTGAGTTTCATCGCCACGCTTTAGTAAACTTACTTCATCCCAAAATAGTTCTACATCATCAGGAAATGTTTTGATTTGTTCACAATTTCTTAAAATGCGCCACTCTGTATCAATTTCCTGGAAATCGTTGCTGTGAACAATATTGGGAAAGAGCCTACTCACAGAAACTATCGAAGCAGTTTTGCCAATTTTAACATTTTTTGGATCAATTATGTCTAAACCTTTTATTGGGTTATTTTTCAATGGAAACCGCGTGGTTATTTGCTTACAAGCTTCGATATAAAAATCTAGGCATCTGCATTTAAATAGATTTACTTGATCTGAATTTAGATTTTCTGAACTACTTAGTAGTGTATTAGACGCAGCAGCAAAATAGTATACGTCATCAATATCCATAAAATTTCTGGGATTCTTAAAATCAACATTTTCGATTGGAGTGCTAGTTAAATATTCTCTTTTTAAAAAACAATCAAAAATAGTTTTTAATGTTTCAGTTATTTTTTCATATAAATTATGAATTTTCGGGTGCTCTGCTTGCATTTCTTTATTTAAATCGGTAAATAATGGTAATACAAAATCTAAAAATTCCAAAAATAATATCGTAGTAGGATCTTGGAGCTTCTGTAATATATGTTCTGCAGCTAAAAGATGATCATTGTTAGATATTTGGTCTATAAAAAATAGTTTAAGAGCAGAGAGTTGTTCCAATATTCTCTTCACTGCTAGAGCAAAAGCCCGTGAGTGCCAGACCTTCGTCATTTTATAAAAGCTGAAAGTTCTTCTATGATAGAACCTTCGAAACTGTCCGGCTACTATGTAAACATAGTTTAATAGGCTCCCAAAAAATTATATATGAAACTTAGGTTTTATAATATAACCTTTAGTTACTGTATACGCTCCTTGCTCTCCCGATTATTGCTCACTTTGAATGCGTCTGGCAAGATGATAGAACCTTCGAAACTGTTTGACTACTATGTAAACATAGTTTAATAGGCTCCCAAAAAATTATATATAAAACTTAGGTTTTATAATATAACGTAAGTATAATTATAAATTATAATAGTTTAGGGGTGTCCGGCAGAGGGTTGGAATCATACTAACTGTCTGGCAATGAGCAACGTGAGTTTTGATATTATTATGAATCAAATATAAAAAAATCAAGTTTTATATCATGACGAATTTGAGATGGAATTTTACACACCTTTGTTGCCTGTTATCTGCCAAAGCCACTGCTGCCTTAGCTTCATGTTTGGGGATCATTCTTACCTGTACTAGGGACACACATAGAAGAACTTTCAGCTTTTATAAAATGACGAAGGTCTGGCACTCACGGGCTCTTGGACTATGCTGCATGTACTGATAACCAGCGTGTTTGAGAGGGGTGAAGTATTTTATGTACTTTTAAGTCGCAAAACATTTGAAAGTTTTTAAATTCTGCCACTCTTTTTGGGCTAGAAGAAAAGTAGTTGTAAATGTCTCTTACAAGATCCTCTATAAAACGTGGCAATTTGGTACAAGCATATGACGCGCAAAGGTAAAACGAATGGCAGGCGCATTTAAGTATAAAAATGTTAGGAATTTCATTTTGCAGCAATGTTACAACAGAATTATTACGTCCCATCATTACGTTTGCCCTGTCAGATGCAAAACCTATTAGATTATCTTTATATAGAATGTTATTGCTTCTAAAAAAATTTACAACGTGTTCAACTAAGGTTGCTGCATTAGCTTCTTCTAATGGAATAAGAGCTAAAAACAATCTTTGATACGATTCATTTTCGCGTATCTCACAACTAAGCACAAGTGTTTGGTCGTACTAAGATCAGTGGACTCGTCAATAATAAGCGAAAACTTAGTTTGCCCTAGATCTTCACATAAATTATTGAAACTTTCTTTACCTATAATATGATCAATTATGTCATGAGTTTTGATTGAAGAGCATTTTATTTCATTTGCTATTTTTGAATCAGGACAAACGGCTTGCATCAACTGCGGTAGGTGCTCCATAATAGTGAATGGAAGATTGTGTTCAGCAACAAACGAGGCTAATCTTATTTCACCTGAAATTAAAAATAAAGAATTAAAATTACGTAGGTATATCTAGTATGTCTAGTAGCGATTAGGGTATAATTATATCCACTGCTTCTATAAACCGATATGTAGAAAACAAAATAATATAACAATGTAAATAGTAAATTAAATAACTAAAAAAATGCAATGGCATCTATAATGAAAATATTAAATCGACAACAACAAACATTACAGATCTGACACATTAGTTCCGTTTATTGCCGTGGGACTTCTTTCGTGAGACGGAATGTAATTTCAATATGGCGTTTCATTGAATTATTTATCACGTTGACGCACTATTTTATTTGTGTTCGCCTCTCGTTAGAGTGTGTATGTGTTCTGTGTTGTTTGTAAATTCAGTAAAGAACTTTCTGTTGTTCGATATAATAAGCAATGGGTTCCAAGAAACATAAGAAGGACTCTAAAAAGAAGAAGCACAGGAGTAGGTCCCGATCACCATTGGAGAACGAAGATAGGGAACGTAAAAGGCATCGCAAACATAAAGATCGCAAACGCGACCGTTCCCCAGACGGTAAGTTTTAAATGTTTATTAGAGATATTTACGTCAAATACAGGTTATGGTTACCAACATGATGTTTTTGTTCTTAAAAATAAATGTAAGTAGTTTTTGTTTTGATATGATTATGGTATTTTCCTGATATGATGTCATATCTATATAAGACAAGTGTTTTATTCATATTCTAATGACATGTTCGTTTATAATCATTATTTAATACCTTACCTACTGTAAAGATCGAGTGGAAACCATAACCGGTGTTGGCGGAACTCTCGTTTGAACAAATAATGGCATTTTTTGCTCGTTATTTCAGACTCGGTGGGATTCGAGTTGATCCACCGCGTCCTGCCTGTGGCTGCCACAAGGTAGGTGTTGTAAAGTGGCCTGGAGACCAAGAATGTTCAATATTTGGTGGATTATGGATGACTTCATTATATCTACTTAAATTATCTAAAGCCTTGTAGAATAATTATACCCACAATGTAAAAGATGTACTAGACTAGTGTGTTTGTATGTGGATGCTTGCTAATAACTATTTGAAGTCTTATTATCCAAGAAAGGCTTCTTGAAAGACCTTTTCATTCTGATCTTATTGTATTCTATAAGTATATTTATATCTGTAAGCAATACACTGATTCTACATGGTAGAACTAGTTTTAGCTGTTAGTAAAAACATACAACTTTATACAAGTCCAATATTTCAGATGTGTTGACAACTATGATTTTTCTGGACAAATGCAGTTAACTTTTACAAATCACTAAAATAATTCTTAATATTGTGATGCATAAAAAACTTCATTATCAACAGCCTTTAACAGTCTGCTGCGGGACATAGGCCTCTCTTTAGTAGGGCAGTTTTGGCCTAATTGGAATAGGGTTTGTTTCAAGTTTTCCTTCCCTTTACTTTACAAAAACTTCACCATCTTATTATCATACAGTTAAAAAGTAAACTCTGTAAATAGTGGCTGTGTTACTCTGTCAAAACTATTAAGACTGCAAATAAACAGACATATGTAGGTGGCATGAGGGAGATTAACTGTCACACCTAACACTTGCCACACACATACAAAAAAAATGTGTAAGTAAAATAAATACACTGAATGTACTTACGAAGAAGTTTGTGTAACGTAAGACTGACTGATAGAGTGAGACACAATGTGTAGAGGTAAGAATGAAGTAAGAATATGGTGTTAGGTTGAGAAATTTAGAAAGGAATGATAGAAGAATTTTATTTAATGTGTCTCCAACTGTGAAAGGAAGAGTATGTGCGAGCAGGGCCCTAGATGTATACTAACTGGGTCAAAGTCAAAATATATTTGTTTTATTTTATTTGAAAACAAGTTTAGCAGTGTATTTACAGACCTACTTTAAAACACCTTTAACTAATAAGTAGATATGAAATGCGTGATAAAAACAAAACAAACTTGTTTGCTGCATTACAATTTTGTTGTCAAGCGATGTTCCATCGTCTCTCTGTATGCCAGATGAGAATCGGCCCCCTTAGCCAAGATGCAAGTGTTTGTTATTCTCTTTCGATAATTGCTATAGCCTTATCTCTTGCATTATTGGCTAATGTTTGGTTTTAACCATGTGACGCGGTGAGATACGGCATTCCCATACATTTGCTAGTTTTCTTATAATATTTACGTTTGTAAAATATCACTAAGGCTAGCGGGGCAGGATATGTATGTGTCACACACTGTATAACTCATAGATCATAAAAATTCATATCATTTATTCATTCCAAATAAACCAACTTTTGAGTAGTCTGGAGAGTAGCCAGTCCTTGAAGTTAGGTTCTTGTTCTAATATGTCTATGTGGTCTATGGAGACACATAGACATATCATAGAAGTAAGAATAGGCATGAAAATCTGAGGACATTGTTATATCATGTTTCTTTTAACTGACTGTGTCGTTAAGAGAATATATTTCTATGTAAATGTTGTCAAAACAACCGTATTGGTAAATCGGTGTAGATTGAGGGTATTATAAACAATAAAAGCACTTGTTTCCGAATTTGAGGTATGCATTCATTTTATGCAGTCAGATTTTTTTATAATTAGCTTGTTCGTTTTTAGATGATACAGTACCAATTTTGAAGAGTGCTATAGTTATAAAGGATTTGAATATATATGTGAATAATATTCTTAATTATAGAGTATAAAAGTAATTACTTAAGTCTTTTTGTTGGATTTATCAAAATATATAAAGTGATATGCCCTGGTTAATTCATCAACGCACAGTCTAAGCCGCTTAGGATACAGACTTGATATTTTCACAACTCATGTTTTTATGTCATGAATACCCAGTATGAGAAGATATTTGAAAATTTCATACCTAAAAGTGGAAAAAAAGGATGACCGGTAATGTGAAAGTTTGTTATTTTCATAGTTAGAAATAGGAAATATTGAACTGAAGCTGTGGGCAATAGGTAGTATGTAATAAACTTGTTATCCTGTCTATAAGTACTATAATAACACTTCATTGCTACATTGTGTGTGACTCAGGACTATGTTGAATTTATAAGTTCAAGTTTCATTCGCACAATTAAAATTTTTAAAAATCCTGTCCTGAGTTTTATATAATACAATAGGTATGTCTTAACGAAAGTGTAGTGCACCTTCTCACTTCAATAGACTGGTAGATAACGTCTTTGCCAATAAGTCCACCATTATAAATACATTTTATGCATAAAGTTATTAAATTATAATCATTATCAGCAGCCTTTAGCGGCCCACGGTTGGACATAGGACTCTCCTTAGCAAGCAGGTTCTACTATACCATACTGGCCATATAGGTTCGTACAGGATTTATTTCAAGTTTTCGTTCTCTTTACAGTGATGTTGATTTGCATATTTTGTTCACTTAACCGCCTCTTACAACACCTATGGGAAGAATAGAAGCGGTGACACTGTATCCTCAATCCACCAACATACATATTAAATAAAAAACTTATTGAACATTGCTAATTATTCTTAAGGTTGTAGTGAATGTTGTGCTTGTGACTTAATCTCTTAAATACTATTTCCCTTGTTTCTTCTTCCGTATCTTCTATCGCTATCTTTTTACTTCTATAGTATACAGACAAGAGATACAATTTTATTGGTGCATATACAGACAAGTTTATTGGTGCTTAGTTTAATTTGATCATCAAATCATACTCTATGGTATATTTCTAAAATTGCATGTAAAATATTCAGATAGTACATCGGTTACATGATGTACATGCATAAATATTTTTTATAAAATGAAGAGAAGAAACTTAAAATTTACATCATTATCAGTAACAGCCTTTCATAGTCCACTGTTGGACATAGGACTCTCCTTAGAAAGGCCCACTAGGCCGACATTTCTTACCAATATATGATTTTTTTTGTCGTTACTACAGAATTCAATCTTTTTGATAGTGAAAAAGACTGAATTGATCTGGATCTGATAATCCTGCGTCTTATAGTTCATAATTGTAGGAAGAATTGCCATTTGGCACTAATTTTTTTACTGGTAAACAAAATTGCCAATTAACTTTTATTAAATTAAAAATGAATTAACCAAATTGGAATTGTATAATGTTTAAAATTGATGGCTTATATATGCAACCTAAATATTCATAGCACCACACAAATTGTTCCAATCTAAGTAAATTCTGACAAGGTAGTTTCTATGTTAGTTATTTTGTATAACTTAAATGTTAATATATACACCTCAAAGCGATAAGATAAGAAACCGATAGCCTTAAGAATGAAGCTAGAGTAGATTGTATGCTAATATGCCAACAGTGCTAATACAAATTATAACAGATTCAGAAGCAGCTTTACTGTGATAGGTTTACTATATAATTTAGTTGAAAGTAAATGGATCAAAGATCCGAATGTTATAAACGACATTGGCCACCCTCCCATCTTCTGATATCTTCTAGTATGCTATTTTGATGATATGCTGTAAAAGGCAATTTTAGCCTACATTAAGCACACAACATATCTAACGTACTAAATTAAATAAGGATACTATATTGGTCAAAATACTTTGAAAGTAAAACTTTCAAATAAATTTTTTTTTTTTTTCTTCTATATTAAGAGCGTGCCAAAGTGACTCTAATCTGCCTGATGGAAAGCATGAATAGAATCCAAGAGTTGTGGTCACCATACTCATTGCAAATGCAGACAATGCAGTATGGTGACCCACACTATGGCCGCCCTGTGAGATGCTTTTTCACACCACGCTTGGGGACGTAAAAGGCATGACAGTCATTGTGACAGTGTAAGGCTTACACAGTTACCATAATAACTTTCAACCCTGCGTCAATGGGCCTCCGATCTTAAAATGGTTAAAACTCCAGTCTTAAAACATACAAAGGCTTACCGTGGACCATCTATAAGATATAGACATATATCATTGCAGACTTTTTTGTAGATATTTATATCATCATTTTTATATAACTTGTAAAGTTTCGTTGAAAATTCACTATAAGGTGTTTCCTTTTTTTTCTTTTTCTTTTTTTTCTTTTTCTTTTTTTTCTTGTTTTTGTTTGTTTTTTTTTACCATGACGGTGGCAAACAAGCATACGGCCCGCCTGATGGTAAGCGGTTACCGCAGCGTGTTTCAACATTCTCTGTGTTAACGATGTTCTATTTATATAATACCAGTGTATTACATATATAAACCTTTCTTGAAACATCCTAAATGTTGGTATTTAAATCCGCTGGGTACTTTAGAAGATCTAAGCACACAAGGAAAAAGCAACTTCATTTTATATGTAAATAAGATTCAGAATAAAAAGAGTCGTTAAATAGAACCCTAGATCAATATTAACTGTAAATAATCAAACCTTACTAAGGAGAGACCTATGTCCAGCAGTGGACTATTAAATGCTTTTAATGATGATCATGATGACGATGATGATGTTAAATCAAATCTAATATTCAAAATGATGACAGATTCTTAATATGTGGATAATAATTTTTCCCTTTCGTTGTTCCAGTTGAGGAAGTGCCGGTGGACTCACATTTACAGAAGGAGAAACCAGTAGCGGTGTCAGTGAGCAATGCCAGGAGCAGCAGTGAGGAGAGAGACAGACGTGCCAGGGAACATCACAGATCTCATAAAGATCGCGCACGAGACAGGTACAGGTAATTAAAGTCTAAGTTTTTGTTTTATTTTGTGCTTTTTTTTTGTTTTTATTATTATTTTGAGAGTTTGCGTGAGGTCCGTCCGCACAGACATTGATTTCATCTTGTTACTTGCATTGGGGTATTCTTTTTTATGAGTGATGAATTAAGACTAAAGTTAACATTTTATTTTCAACCAAGAAGTACTAGGCCTAATCAGGCAGGATACTTCTACCTACAGAATCAACTTGACCATTTTTTTAATGTAAAATCGTTGTTGTTACCTATATATTTGTATATTTTTTACTATATGTATGTATTTTAAGGTAACTAGAGGTTATAAAGAAACAAACTGTACATTACTGCAAAAAGAAGAAAATTTAGCAAATATACCGATCCATCTGGCCAGTCTGGTATAGTAGACCAAAACCTCCTTTCGAAGGAGAGGTCATGTCCAGCAGTGGACTGTTAAAGGGTGTTGATGATGATAAGTTTGTATATGATGCGTAAATATGTAATTTTGTATTTATCTACCTCGGTGGCGCAGCGATAGTGATAGCGACTGCTGTGCTTGAGGTCTCGGGTTCGATTCGTGGGTCAGACCAAATGTTTGTGTGTTCTGCAAATATTTGTTTCGAAATTTGGGCGTTTTCTATGTATAACATGTATCTATTTACAAAAAAAATTATATAAGTATTGTATCAGTCAGTCTAGTTATCATAGCACAAGCTCTGCTTAGTTTGAAACTAGATGATGTTGTGTGTTAAATGTTCGAAATATTTATCTATTTATTTATTTATTCAGTATACATAAAATCTTTGTTGTATAAATTAAATGCAACCAAAATACATTTACTTCTTAATTTCTCTGCACTACCCACACTTTATTAACTGGTAGAGAAACCCTTAGTAAGTCCACCAACGCACCAAATGGACATGATCTACATATAAATAAATGGATAGTCATTAGGCTAACACAGACCTGTGTTCAAGTCACTCATTTCGAAGTAAACAAAACAATTTATCAATATTGTAGTAAGGAGAGAGAGAAGAGTTCAGAAAGTGACGCTCGCACAGCGGAGCGCGACAGCTCTGTCGGCCCGGCGAGCGGCGGCGGAGCAAAGGAGAGCCTGTCCATCGAGGAAACCAATAAGCTCAGGGCCAAACTTGGACTCAAGCCGCTGGAGGCTGCAGAGAAACCTGCCGGTTCGTATCAATTCAACACTTTATTTTATGTAGCACTATTATTGTCTATGTATTTAGGAATATATAAAAAATATCAGATCCTACATTAAAGGGGCTACCTAGGTTTTTCTCGCGGCTTAATCCGCGTTTACTTTGGTTATCGCAGTAAAGAGTATCTTAGCTCTAAAACCAAAGTATCTCCATGCCAAATTTCATTGAAATCGGTGTAGCGGTTTAGCCGTGAAACCGTAACAAGCAAACGGTTATTTTCGAATTTGAAATATTAGTATGGATAAATACTCGTTTTTTTTTTATAATTTTATACGGCATAGACAAATTGACTCTTCTTTAAAAATGACTGTTTTCAAAGTCAAAGTCAAAGTCAAATTCATTTATTCATTTAGGTCACAAAAGACACTTATGAACGTCATAAAAAAAAAACAATAAAAGATGAAAGATGAACAATCTGTCGATTAAAATTATAGCTAGCTGGGTTCGCAGATTGTTCATGGTAGAGTGGTGAGAAAAGAACCCAGGAAAGAAACTCACCATCACTCTTTTATTTTGTTTTGTTATGCGTTACTTTTTAATGGGGATAACAAAGAAATATTAATCATAATATTTTCTCGGAGTATTGTAAGTCATTTCAACTATTGTTTGGGATGTTTGTTGAGAACTCTTGCTACAGGCGTATGCACTATGACTATAAAAACAAACAGGTAATTGCCATCCTTGTCTTGTTGTAAGACCTCTCTTTCATTTTACTCTATCTTTAATTGTCAGTAACCCCTATTTTCGGCCTCCTTTACATAGGCAGAAGCATTTTATCAGACAGCAAAAAAATTGCTTTTAACTTACACACATTGCCGCATGCCAGTGGCCAAATAGATGATCTGTAAAGTTAACGTAATAAAAACCTCTGTGAATGTAATTTATTTAATATGGAATAAATCATTTTATGTCATTTGTAAATATAACAAAATATTACCTGTTTACCTGACTGCGAATAAATTGAGGTCGAGTGCGCAACTGCACGACTTTTCAAGTTCCTGAAATATATTGCTGTGAAGTCGATTATAGCTTATTGGAATAACGAGTGTGCGTAATTGTATAGAAAAAGTAAAAATACTAGCTTGTAGTCTTGATTGGCACCTCGCCAAAAATATATTCCTAAATTTATAGTGATACATAGGGTTCTCACCAAGAACTTAGGGCCCCACACCAACCTGACCTGCCATTGGTACACCTGCTAATCGACGGACAAGTCTCTGACAAACAAGACATCCCCACATTATAAAAACAAACAAAAAATTAAGCATTGAATTTGCCTCTGCCTACCCCTCTGGGGAAATACACTAATACGTAAAAAATATATTTTGATTAGATACTCGATGAACATAGCAATCTTGCAGCTAGATTTTAGACTCATTTTATTTTGTACAGATGATGGCAAGATCAAAGACGACTTGGGCGAGTTCTACCACAAACCAGCCACCAACATCGCAGCTCAGAAGAAATCTGAAAAGATCCGCGAGAGACTCGAGGAACGTAAGGAGAAGAGGAAGATAGAACAGAAGTGAGTTTTTATTTGTAATTCGTTATAACTGTGGCTATTTAGATTCTTTAATTGATTTCTAAACTAACGTTAACGAAGTTTAAAGTTATTTTGTTTTACAAGTGAATTACACCTGTGTTTAAACTATCCCACTAGCTGACCCAGGCAACCTCTTCTTAGGAGGGATCTGGATGTCGTAATAACAGCTGTACTCGGATCCCTCCGATGTCAGGCGCAGAGTGGCACACCGTGTGGTTTTAGTCGGTCCGATTCCGACACCTCACCGTAAACCCCACTGGGGTGACGGCCCGAGGGGGTTTCCACACGTTTAAAAAAAAACGGCAACCTCTTCTGCGTCTGCTATTGCTCGTAGCGTGATATTATATAGCGTAAACAAATTTGTTTACCATAAAGAAGATTATTGGAAGCCAATCTTTAGAAGTTTTAAAGGAGAAATTTTTTTTTTCATACATTATTGCAAATCTTTACGCAGCGCGGGCAATGGAAGCCGTAGCGTAATGATACAGACACAGACCGGAGGCCCATTGATGCAGGGGTGACAGTTATCGTGGTAACTGTGTAAGCCTTACACTGTCACGATGACTGTCATGCCTTTCACGTCCCCAAGCGGAGTGTGAAAAAGCATCTCACTAGGCCGCCATAGTGTGGGTCACCGGCATTGTCTGCATTTGTAATGAGTATGGTGACCACAACTCTTGGATTTTATTCATGCTTTCCATCAGGCAGAGTAGTCACTTTGGCAGGCTCTTAAGATAGAAATAGAAAAAATATATAGCCTACGTCGATAAGTGGGCTATCTAACACTGAAATATATTTTCTAATCGAATCCGTAGCTTCTGAGATTAGCGCGTTCAACCAAAGAAACAAAGATTTCAGCCTTAGAATATGAATATAGATAAGTGTTAGCCAAGCATGGGGTCTACATCAGTTAATAATTTATGGTTACCAGTTATAAGTATAAAGGTACACAATGGAATTTCTAGTAACTAATCGATGAGAATTGGGTAGATGACTGTATCGTAAATAAATACCAATGTCCACTTCAATAAAACTAATATCACGAAACATCTCGGAAAATACAATTAACATAGCTTTTTATTATTATTACGAATTTCAATCAAATATACAGTGAAATATATTGTTCAATTGAGTAGTCTAAAACAGTGACGTCACACTTTTGTATTTAGTACATTTTTCATACAAAATTGTCGTTTTGACAGATGATAAAAAGTAACTAATTTGACTAAGGTGTCGTCTAGCCTATTATTGAAGAAAATTAACCACAAGTTCTAAGACTATGACGGCTACATCTCTCATTTTTCTAAATACTTGTTGGTACTGAAATCATATTAGAAGTAAATGTATGTATATATTGTGCAGGTTACAAACTACGCTGTTGGCAGACGATTCAGACGAAGAGGATGCCGCAGCCTGGGTGAACAAATCACGGGACATTGAAGCACAGAAACGACAGGCTGCACAAAGGGTGAGCAACACTGTAGAACGATAGGGTGGAGCTAGCAATTTATTTATGTTACCTATTCTCGCGACTTGCTTCGCGTATGATTTGACTTTTGTATTTAACCTTAGAGACGTGGTTTTTGATGTGTATGTTCAGATCGGGATCCACGGGAAATTCGAGATAAAAAGTAACCTATATGTTACTTAGTAAGTTCCTTTATCTCCTAGTGAAAGTTCCATTAAAATCGGTTCTGCAGTTTCAGAGATTAGGCTGGACAAACAAACAAGCAAGAAGTTAAAAAGTAGTTTATGTTTTAATATCGTGTAAAGAGCTATAAACACTTGAGAAAACACGTTTTTTTATATCACAGACAGACACTTCAGTTTTGTTAATATGCATTGATGTATTGATTATTATATTAGGGTTATTATGACGAAAAAAAAAGCTGGCAAAAGTGACCATCTTTCTATAAAATTATGACATATCCAGATATTTTGATTATGTAGTTATGAATTTGGTTGTACGAGATTTAAGTGTCCCTATAGGGACAAGCAGTAGGTTTGTTTAAAAACTCAAAAAAATTCTGCGCCTATTGAACTCAGATTTTGGCACGATATACAAACCACCTCAAAGGTTCGTGTTTATCTGTTTCCGCGTAAATTTTTTTTTCATCAATGCAGTTCCAATATACCACAGCGGAGCGAGTCAGGGTACAGATGGCAATGCAGAAAATTGTATTTGACTTGATGATGATGATGATGTACTCCTAGCCGATTTCAGCCACGGCTACAAGTCTCAATGGGGCCAGCCAAAGACGCCCAAGATATTATAGTGCACATGTTTGTGTGCAATTACAGGTGCACTCTCTGTTCCCTCACTCTTACAATCAAATGGGACGGCCATCTGAAGGCTTTACGTGGTCTCCGAGACACGGGGATTTAAACTCCAACTTCCAAACTTCAGACTGCTATTAAAAGTTTCTATAAACAGAAAAAATAAGAACACTTTTGGCCCGACTCGGGAATCGACCCTGTGGATCGGCAGTCGTATGCGCTAACCGCTAAGCCAACGAGGCAATTAACATTTGATTTATGGTGTATTCAATTGGGTAGATGACTGCATCGTAAATAAATACCAATGTCCACTTCATTAAAACTAATATCGCGAAACATCTCGGCAAATACAATTAACATAGCTTTTTATTATCAAATATGAATACAGTGAAATATATTGTTCAATTGAGTAGTCTAAATTAGTGACGTCACAATTTGGTATTTAGTACATTTTTCATACAAGATTGTCGTTTTGACAGATAATAAAAAGTAACTAATTTGACTAAGGTGTCATCTAGCCTATTACCCTTATTGCTAAACCCTACTGTATTAGAATAACATACTAATTTATAAAATATGTCTTTAGGCGGCCATGCTCGACGAGATGGACGAGGTATTCGGCGTGTCGGCCCTCGTCGCCGAAGAAGAAGAAGCTGACAAGCGGGCCAGGTATACTGCCAACCATCTGAAGGGGCTACGAGTGGCACACGATCTGGATGCTGTATGTATTAACATTATATCATTTAATATTCAATTTTAAATTCCTTGTCACAAATTACCAATACAGAGCTATTCAGAAAGGGTAACTTGTAATAAACTCTATACATGCTGTGCTTGAGGACTCGGGTTCGATGCCCGGGTCGGGCCAAATGTTTGTATGATCTACAAATATTTGTTTCGAAGTTAGAGCGTTTTCTATGTATAATATGTATGTATTTACAAAAAAAAAGTATATAAGTATTCTATCAGTCAGTCTAGTTATCATAGCACAAGCTCTGCTTAGTTTGAAACTAGATGACGTTGTGTGTCAAATGTACGAAATATATTTATCTGGTCAGTGATTTAGTCGGCCAAAACCTCCTTTCTAACTTTGCCCAACAGTGGACTATTGAAAACTTGTTGACCATTGACATCGTTGATATATGTATTATTATATCATTTGGATGTCGTAATAGCAGCTGTTCCCGGATCCCTCCTATGTCAGGCGCAGAGTGGCACACCGTGTGGTTTTAGTCGGTCCGATTCCGACACCCCGGCGTAAACCCCGGTGGGGTGACGGCCCGAGGGGGTTTCCACACGTTAAAAAAAAAATGTATGCTTATATCATGGTTTGTCGACAATAATGGTTCTGTTTTGTGTAACAGATTGGCGATGAACGAGAAGTAGTTTTGACATTAGCTGACAAAGATGTACTGGCTGACGATAAAGAAGACGTCTTGGTGAACGTGAACATTGTCGACGAAGAAAGAACCAAGAAGGTAATATTGGGTTTAATATTCTGTTCAAATTATTGTTTAACTATTTTAAATTCATATACTTTAGAAATAAGAATATTTTTTAATAGCGTGTGTGTATTGTTAAAGTTTTGGAAATGTTTAATATAGCGATTTGTTTGCGTTTAATTCAGATATTTCGATTGGACTTTGACACGACGACCACCATCTTAGGAAATACAGATGAAGATACAGTCGAAATTAGCACATCAATAATCGAGTCTATATTTTTTTTTCTATATTATGAGCCTGCCAAAGTGACTCTACTCTGCCTGACGGAAAGCATGAATAGAATCCAAGAGTTGTGGTCACCATACTCATTTCAAATGCAGACAATGCAATATGGTGACTCACACTATGGCGGCCTTGTGAGATGCTTTTTCACACCCCGCTTGGGGACATAAAAGGCATGACAGTCATCGTGACAGTGTAAGGCTTACACAGTTACCACGATAACTGTCACCCCTGCATCAATGGGCCTCCGGTCTCACACTCACCAACGAAACATGACAGCGCGGATGCTGTCGCTTTAGGTTGGTCTTCTGTGGGAGGGTAGTGCTGCCCCGGCCGAGCCGGCCCGTTCATGCTGTAATCAGCGTGGCTCTACTATCTAAAGAGTCGGTTAGTAGTTAGTTATTTTAATTTGTTTTATGTTAATATTCCAGAACTTACTAGAAGCGAAGAAGGCGAAGGCGGGCTACCGCGCGTACGACGACGAGGCGGACCTGGAGGCGGCGGCGCTGGGCTTGGCCCGCCCCGTGCTGGCCAAGTACGACGAGCACATCGACAACGGCAAGGCCGCCGACAAACAGAAGGGCTTCTTCATCGGGGACGAGGACGCCTTCGAAGCTAAGAAGTTCAGAGACATGATGGTGAATATTCGATTGCTGACTATGTTTTCCTATTTATAACTGTCGTGTCCGTGTGGTGACGGATTAAGAATACATAGTGTTACCACCCCTATTCATCCCTTGGGACGACACCCAAGGGATGAATAAGGGTGGACCCGATGAGATGATCATGGTGTTATTGGTATTATCATGATCGCATGGTGTCATGTGTATGGTGGTCTATTAAGGATGCATGCAATGTTACTGTCCCTGTTTATCCCGTGGATGTCGTTAGGGACATGTTACGAAGAACAACAACACCAAAAACAGAAGAAAAATTAAATACACACTCTATACTATCCGAGTGGTGTTACCACCCCTACTTTTCCCATGGATGTTGTAAAAGACGACTAAGGGAACAAAGTATACAAGGCAACGTCATTACAAAGAGAAGAAATACTTGGAACAAACCCTATTCCGTCTAGTCAGTGTGGTATAATAAGCCAAAACCTCCTTGCTAAGGAGAGGCCTATGTCCAGCAGTGGATTGTATAAGGCTGTTGTTGAACTGTCGTAAAATACTTGGTCCACTCTGTTAATTGATAGTATTTTAGTTTTTGTATTTCATATTTTCTCTGAAAACATTGCCTAGATTGTATCTTTGCGACCCAGGGATTACCTTTTTAGGTTACCCCTTTGTTGGTTACCGAGATAACATGCAATATCAGTCAGTCGGTTCGAATCCCACACGAGTCTCTATCTCGGAGGATATCCGAGGCACGATACGTTCTCATCTCATGTCATATTTCTTTATTCAATTATTGTTATTGGATTTTTAAAATCGTTAGCTTGTTACTAAACACTATCCAAACTAGTATTATGACTAGTAGGTGAGTGGATAAGTTACACGTATGAGTGAGTGAGTGAGTGAGTGAGTGAGTGAGCGAGCGAGCGAGTGAGTGAGCGGTGAGCACTCGTGTTGCAGAGGCAGGAGCGCGCGCAGGGCGGCGCGGGGCGGCGGCTGGAGAGCCTGCAGCTGCCGCAGCTGCGCATCGCCGCCGACTACATGGACGAGCACGAGATACAGGCCAAGTTCAAGAAGCCGAGGAAGAAGGTACCTTTTTTGTAATTATTTATGCTTATAAATGTATAAAATATGGACCCCCGGTACCTATGTAAGCGACTCTAGTTCCGCCCTAGCGTATCGGCGATCTAACGCAACGTTTGACTCTATAAATCGATATTTAAAATAAACAAATATTTGTTAAAACAAAAAAGAGGTAACAAAAGTGTCTCACTACCGACTGCAATGATTTGTATCTCAATAAATTACTCAGAAAAAGTATAAAAAATGGTATACTTTCGCCACTTCTCCTTACTGGCTATCATATTAATAAACTGATTTAAATACCACTTGGTGTATAAATAGAATTAGAAGACAATTAAACACTAGTGATTCATCTCCAATTGTATGATAATAGTTGTTATAATTATATTATATTGGGTTAATTATAATATATTTAAAATGTTATAAAATAATACTTGTTAGAGATTAAATAATAGATGAAAGTATAATAAGACGTTTATAAACCGGTAAAGCTTACAGGGAACGGAACATGTACACTAGTGCCATATGTGGCAACAATCAAAAACTTAATTTACGTTCAGAAACTACAACTATAGATTTTATGTTTACTATTTCAACAATACTAATCAGTATAGTTGTGGTCATGATAAGACACAAAGATTTAATGAGAAAACAAATGAATTTAGAGTGTCATAAACGTTTACTCGTTTAATCTTGACGTCATTTCTGGAGATATTTGAAGCAATTTCAAAGTACACAATAACCAATAAGAATTACAATCCGAGATACACCACTCATTTTTATCTATTTTTGGCGATCTTTTTCTCAGCTGTCCGATATGGAGTAAAGTTATTTCTTTAATTACTATTTCCCCATTAAAAATTTTACTAATTTGCTTATTTCTTTCAGGGTAAAATGCGCAAGAAAGCGAAAGAGGAACCAATAGACGTAGACGATTATGACGCCGGCAATGCACCGCTCGACACAGATGACACAGGTGTGTATTTGAATTTCGTCATTAAGTGCTATATTACATTACTTCACTTCACTACACTTTTATAGTATAGAAATGCTAAATTTTCTATTGATTTTTCAATATTTCAAATTCTGTTATGAATTTAAATAGAGCATAGACTTTCGAAGGGTCGTGGCTCATGACGTACGGTAATTAACTATTACAGTGGACCCCCGGTAATTCGACAAACGTTTTGCAAGACAGTGCCTTACTATCGAATTTATCGGATCATAGAGTACTGCCTAAGACCCCCTATAGCCCAGGTATTGTTACAAAAGAGTACCTTGTAATCCGACAAATTACAGACAAATGATAAGATTCTATATGTTGTCTTCTGGGCTTGTGATGACATTACTAGGTATGTATACGTAATACACAACGAATAAACGCTAAGCTGCACCGCTATCACACGTAGTCAAATTCAAACTATGCAATCGGAATTGAAACAATACCTACGCGTCAAACACAAGTTGTAACCTGTTCAATCATGCACGATCTACATTAGCGAAAATTGTTTGATCGATGTCGGATTACGGAGGGTGGGGGCGGATTAGACAGGGGGCCGGATTACCGAGGGTCCACTGTATATCCTTTTGAATCAATCATGTATTGACTCAGTTACTCTAGCCACGGTCAAAGATCGACCTTTAGTTTATTCAACATTTTCGCAGTAACTAGTTAACGACCGTTCCAATCGTTTGTGACGTAGATGTGAAACCGGAGCAGCTGTCGAAGACGATAGCGGTGGACGAGGAGGAGACGGAGCCGGACACGGAGCTGCAGGCCGCGCTGGCCCGCGCGCGCCGCCTGCGCCAGGCCGAGCTGGCCGACCAGGCGCACTTCAAAGTGCCCAAGGTGACGCACTGCCACTATTTGCTCACTTACACTCATCCGGTGACAGGTGACGGCTCTCCAGTGATGGAATATCAATACGAAGCGTCACCGCCCCTATCCTTCCTATGAATGTCGTTAGAACCGACCGAGTTAACATAGTGGCCATAGTGGTATGGTGAATCAAAACCCCCTTTCTAAGGAGAGGCCTGTGCTCTGAGACTGTTGTGTCGACGATCAATATTACTTACTAGAGTCAGGTGTATCTAGAAAGTTCATATGAAGTCGTTCTGGTGCTCTTTTGGTCTATTATAAAAATTTTCATCGACATAAAAAACACTAAATTATAGTAAACATACTTAAGAAAGTATAAGCATTCACTTCAATAAACGTCAAGTCGACTTTTGGACTACGAGCAGTAAGTAATTAATTGTCACTTACAGGTAGAGGAGATCCTAGAGAGCGTGAAAGAGGAGCCGCAGCCCGAGCAGGTGTCGCAGGGCGGCTCCATGGTGCTGGACGCCACGGCCGAGTTCTGCCGCACGCTCGGCGACATCCCCACCTACGGGCTCGCGGGCAACAGGGACCATCACGCTGAGATTATGGTACTTATACCACGTGTTTATTTTTTTATCGCATGTTCCTGTACCACATATTCTATTCTCTATTTTGGAATGAATATCAAAATTTGAACAAATAATGCAATAGTTTAGAAACTAGACCTGTGACGATCAGCTTTATACGAGGCGCGATAACATCCGCGTTGGTCGTAATACGTCATTGATCAAGGACATTCGTTTTAATTAGTTTATCCATTACGATTCTTCATGTAATTGATGCGTTCACAACAAATTGTGGTAACAGTATTGTTGTCGTTCGTGAGAAGTTCGTTTACAAAAGTTATACAGTGGACCTCCGGTAATTCGATAAACGTTTTGCAGGGCAGTGTTGGACTATCGAATTTGTCGGATTATAGAGTACTGCCTAAGACCCCTATAGTCCGGATTTTTTTACAAAATTACCTTGTAATCCGACAAATTACAGACAAATGATAAGATTGTATATATTGTTGTCTTCTGGGCTTGTGACGACATTACTACGTACGTATAAGTGAATAAACAGCAAACAATGAACGCACGCTAAGCTGCATCGCTATCACACGTAGTCAAATTCAAACTAAGCAATCGGAATTGAAACAATACCTACGCGTCGAGCACAAGTTGTAACCTGTTCAATCATGCACGATCTACATTAGCGAAAATTGTTTGAGTGATGTCGGATTACGGGGGGGTCCGGATTAGACTTGGGCCGATTTACCGAGGGTCCACTGTAATTTGATGTGAGTGTTATTGCACTCGTGATAATAAATCGAAATAGTATGAAGAAATGCTACCGTGGGTTTTTTTAACTTTTAACTGATTTAAATTGACATATATTAACTGGTATTCGAGTCTTCGTCAAATGCTAGGGGACACTTTATATACGTTTGTATTATTCAGTTATTGTAGGGAACATTTTAAAATGAGGTTAATAAGTAAAAGTATCGTTTGTGTGTTTAGTGTTACAAATTGTTCATATAAATTTGTTTTAGGATTTCGAGCGTGAGGAGATCGAAGTGGAGCAGGAGAGCGACGCGACGGACGCGGCCGGAGCTTGGAGCCGAGTCGACGTGAACAGTGACAAACCCGCCGATCTAGCCGCAGGTATACGAGTTTTACTTTTATCGTTTACTTCTCGCAGTTCTGTTTGCGTTAACGTTATAGTTCATTTGCGTCAAGAGAACGGTAACGCATCGTCGATAAAGCTGCGCCTTGAATCGATTAATTTACAAAAAATAATTATAGAAATTGTAGTTTACGGTGAGACTAGTCGACCGTATTTTTCGTAAAAAGGATTGAAGGATCTGAAGATCTAGTCCGTCGCAAGAATAAAAGTATATTAACAACTCGTAGCGCTTAAATAGTTTAAGCCGTGGGAATGGACGCACGCACACTCGGCTCGCTAAGGTTACATCGTGGTGTGTGGTCAGGCTCGTGCGTGGGGCTGGAGGCGGAGCCGGCGCTGGGCGCGGGCGTGTGGGGCGCGCTGCAGCTGGCGCTGTCCAAGGGCTACCTGGAGCGCGCCGGCGCCGCGCCCGCGCCGCCCTCGGCCCGCAGCGCGCTGCTCACCGCGCGCCACTACTCCATCGAGGACAAGACCTACGGGTGAGCGCCTGCACCTATACTATATAAACTAATATACATACATGTACAATACAGTGGACCCCTGGTGAATTTGTCGGATTATAGAGTACTGCCTAAGACCCCCTATAGACCGGATTTTTTTTACAGAAGAGCACCTTGTAATCCGACAAATTACAAACAAATGATAAAATTCTATATGTTGTCTTCTGGGCTTGTGACGACACTACTAGGTATGTATACGTAATGCACAATGAATAAACGCTAAGCTGCACCGCTATCACACGTAGTCAAATTCAAACTAAGCGATCGGATTGAAACAATACGTACGCGTCGAGCACAAGTTGTAACCTGTTCAATCATGCACGATCTGCATTAGCGAAAATTATTTGATTGATGTCGGATTACAAGGAGGTCCGGATTAGACGGCCCGGATTACTGCGGGTCCACTGTATATATGTTTGACCACGACATCTGTCGCAGATGATTGTTACAGCACTCACGGGTTTACGGGTTTGTTAGTTGTCATTGATGGCTGCTTTTAAAGCAGCGCGATATTTTTTGCCGCAACGGTTACAGTCAAGTCTGTAGGAGGTGGTAAAGCGTGACGAAATCTTTCTGCTTCAGCTTTTCCAGCCAAACTTTGTCTTGTCTTGACATGCCGACTTTTATATCATCACGGCACTGAGGTCTTATTTCGCCACGTTGGTCCCAAATATCTATTTCCTTGTTGTTTGATTCGACAGTGAAGATGTAACAATAGGGTCAGGATAGCGAGTTATCTAAAATCTAGAAAAAAAGTCCCAAATGATATTTTTTGTGATAAACGGACAGAGAACAGCATAAATAAGCATACATAAAGTGACTCTACTCTGTCCAATGGAAGGCATAAATAGAATCCAAGAGTTGTGGTCATTATCCTTATTGCGAATGCAGGCAATACAGTATATTGACCCACACTATGGCGACCTTATGAGATGCTTTTTCACGCCCCGCTTGGGGATATAAAAGGCATGACAGTCATTGTGGCGATGATCACTCACCAACGAATCACGGCACCACGTATGCTGACGCTTTAGGTTCTATTTCTAAGCCACTGAATAGTTTTCGTTCATATTTTGCAAATCATAGGAGAATGACGAACTCTATATGTATGAGAATTTTATAGCTATCCCTAGAATCCAGTCGGTATGTTATTCGTTTATTATATACAAGACATAATGCGACTAGACTCAATACGATTACCGATGACAGCGGCACGGGCGGGCGAGTATGAGTTAGACGCGAAATTCGTTGAATGAAGCGTGTTAATTTACGAACACTGGAGTTTCGGCACACTTCAGGCCGAAACTAGATTTTTTGGCCGTAACTAACCGTCACTAGTAAAAATACACTAGATTTTAAAATACAATGAAAGTTTCTGTTTCGGTCGAACACTACTAATATTTTATACCTTATTCCAGTGAGGATGACAAATATGGGCGTCGTGAGCGAGGCGGTCACTCCGGCCCGTTGCAAGATTTCCGCGAAAAGTCCAACTTCCGACCCAACATCAAGCTGGAGTATGTGGACGACGACGGCCGTCCCCTCTGCCCCAAAGAAGCATTCAGATACCTGTCTCACAAATTTCACGGCAAAGGACCCGGGAAGAATAAACAGGAGAAACGAATCAAGAAAGCTGTGCAAGAAGGGGTATGTTACAAATGCATTAAGAAAACAATATTGGGATTTTATAGATCCTAAGAGTTAATATGGAAAGTGAACGTAAACTTTGTGTCGGCTGAAAAGAGTTTAAAATAGTTTGATGTGTATTACACGACACACAAGATTGTCTCATCGTGCTTTTCCCTGTTACTACCTCGGATCTAACAATACGCTAGTTTTTATTTCATTATTTACTTAATTCAGTTATCTATATGAAACACGCACCGGCAACACTCGAAACCAAGAGGGTCGTCATGTACTAATCCAGTTCTAATGACTGTGTAATATTGTTTAAAATGGGAGTTTGTGTTTAAACATCACGTTTTTAAATTATTAGTAAATATCAAACAGCAATAAAAACCCATACAAACAGTTTATCAATACAATGTTTGTTTTTACAGTTGATGAAGAAAATGAGCTCCACAGACACTCCTCTCGGCACACTGCAAATGTTACAAGACAAGCAACGGGAGACTCAGTCGCCCTACATCGTCCTCAGCGGAGTGAAGCGCGAAACCAACAACTGAGTAGCAAGCACGCGTTTTGTTGAATATTTATATGATCTTTGGCATAATATATTATGAGTTTTGGTCAAAGCGTCTTGTGTTTTTATTTCATCCATTTGATGGAACCAACGTTGGTACTCGATATACTGATTGTAGCGACAACAACCGTTAAAATTGTTATATTAAATCAATCGAGAATCTATAGCAACAACAAAAAATTCCAACAATGTCGATTGTTGGAATTTTAGTCTAAGAAAGTTTTCAGTCAAAAGTCAGTCTAAGAAATTCTTGGTAAATCACCTTTTTTTAAACCGCTGTTAAAAACACCGTCAATTAAAAAGACAATTAGTAGTTTTGTTCTGTATTCGTTTAAAACCTACATAAAAATGAACGACAGAAAGATGTGTTGATTTTAATTCACTAATGAGTGATTATTATTTGTAATGAGTATAACACGGGCTGATACATTCAATGTACTGCTTTATTAGATAAATTAGCACACCGTAGAAGTGCAGGTGTTAATGATTATCTATCGTTTGCCCCCTTTCTGTCTTAAAAAGGAATGCGTTACGTGGTCTAGAAAAACGAAACATCGAATACCACATGCCTGTATGTTTACTAATACGAACTACCTAACAAATGCACGCTAACACGAAAGACTAACGCCGCACGTGGGCGGCATGTACGACAGTTGTACTCAAAATTCAAACCTGAATATAAGTGTTCATGCGCAAAAACTAATTAAAACTACTTTTGAGAGATCGTCACGTCTATAATTCTTGTTCCAGCATAATCAATATATAAAAGTAAAACTTTTTTTCATAACATCGGTGAATAGTATTCACCCGAAACTGGTTTTTCAGCCAAAGCCGAAACCGAACTTTCGGTTTTGCTCTGTCTCAGCCGAAATCGAAACCGAGTTTCTTGCAGTATACTGAAAAGTGTATTTTAACACATTTATGTGTATACACATACAGACAGTTAAATAAAAAATAATAAGACAATAATAATTATAGTACGTACATAACGAATATGATTTTAATTATTTTATATAAATACTTCCGTGCCGACACCGTAGCTATATTTTCGTGGCAGCGTGCATTCGTTGCTAGGTGTTTCATATTAGTAAACATACACAAGGACGTGGTATTCGATGTTTCATTTTCTAGGACATGTAAAGTCTTCCATGAAAAGGACAGAATTGCCTGTTATCAACAAATTTGAAATGTAGCTAACAAGTGGTGACAGATTACATAGAATACCGAGTGTCGGCTAGCATAACAGGATAACAAAACCCTTCACTGGTTCTGTCTGCTCAATGTGGTAGTGTTCCAAGATATCCTCTCTAAAGAGCGGCTGACGTTCAGCAGTGAACTGTGAAAGGCTGTTCATAACAACCTTTTCTACAATGTATATGCTAAATACATTTAAAAAACACAATAAATGCTTTTTTATAACTTTGATTAAAGTTACAAACCACTTGGTATTAATTTCATCTTTTAATGTAGAGCCTTTTGAATTACAAACGGAAGTAACGAATAAATATAACATGTTTGCAGTTTATATTAACACAAGTTAAATCTAAAGAAATAGGCAATGCAGGGTATACAAATTTCAAGTTCGACAGGCATGAATTTAAAAAACCCCTGTTTATAAACATAAATAAATTATACGTATTAAAGGGGTTATTAGGATTTCCCAGGTGGGTTAGGGTTCGGAGCTTCGGTGGTGTCGAAGTGCGTATGCTTGAGTTGGTGCTGTTGGCGCTTGAGACGGGTCTCACGCACCAACTCGGGCGTGGGTGGCCGCCGCACTGGCTGCGTCGACGCCATGCGTAGGTGCGCGTACAGCGGGATCTGTGATACAAAAGGCACGGCAGGGCAGTACATTACTGCTGTTCCCAGATTATACTACACATGAATTACGTATTTTGGTAGTTAATGAATGCACTTCCTGAACAAAAAACTATTAGCGTTATTCACTAGAGATCGCCTTTCAGCCGAATTTAGACTGTTTTATATATTTTGGTTTATTTTCTTGTTCAATATAACTCGACAAAAGTTAGTTTTAAATAAAAGCATTAAATACTCCGTGCCGTGCGCCAACTAATAAGCAGGAGTACACAGACTTTTTCTTAACTTACTTAATAGTAAGTTAAGAAAATAAGTTATATAATTATAAGCACTAATTAACAAATACCTAAATATCTCATTTAACATTAATTTAAAAACCTTAATCCATTGTTACCATAACCCTTTTATATTTGTTTTAGCAAATAATTCAATTAATATAATAAATTAAATCATCTTAAAGAAGTCAGGATGATGATTTAATATTGAAGTTCAATTCATAAGTGCAGAAATATAACTAATTACATATTTCACACTTCTGTTTACCTCTACAGCAAGCGTATGATGCGTGAGTGTAATAACAAATATCTTAAAAAGTCTCAGACACATATAATCAATAACCGTTTGTAAGGAATCGTTGAGTATAATTGTATCTTGACGGTCTGGCCGCTTGGGGAGTTTGTAGTAGTGGCCGAGGAGCGGCTCATCGGGCGGCGCGCCGAATGTCTTGGTCTTGAGCTCCATTTCTGTGATATCGCGCAACTTGTCCACCTCTACCTGCCCGGGTACGTAGCGCGACACCCAACCGCCGCGCCATACCTGTATATCGTTAAAACTATTATACATCCTCTCCAAAGCTCAAAATACCCCTGAATCTAGGTAGTAGAGCCACGCCTTCCAAAGACCAAACCACGGCGTCCAATGCAACGACCACCAGTTGCACGCGGAAGGTGGTACACGCGACCTTATATTACTGGCGCGGCTAATGTGGTTCCTGGCATGCGTATTTATTATTAGTACCTTATTAGTATTAGTTTTCGTTGATAGAAGGTTCTTAAGCCTATAGAGAACCCACAACGAGCCCGTAACTTTCTGACACACAGATGCGACTTGTTTTCGCCAGCTAAGAGTTGTGTCGATATACAATCCGAGGTCCTTCACATTTTTACAGTACGAGATAGAAGTGAGGGTTTTTGAAGTTACATTGTACATCTCAGATGTAAATCTTTATATTTATAATATATTGCACTTAATTGCACATTGTGATATGCACATATTGCACGTTGTGATAAATGATATATGATGTGACAAGAAAATCGCTTGTTAATTCGTTGATTTCGTAGCCATCTGTCACAGAGGTTAAGTTATATTTTAAGGGCTGTCGATTGAGAGTGCCGTTCCTCACTTTCACTTTATTTTCCCTCTCTTTTACTTTATCAGTTTTAATATTTATCTACGATAACTTTGGCTCGGCAGTTTTATAAGTCATTGAGTCGATAATCTAAGCAATTAGATTTAGAATGTAAGTTTCAATAAGGTGAATATATAATTTGTGTTTTATTATTTGCTGGTAAATCTCTGCTACCAATCACTTGGCCTTTCTTTAAAGCCGTGTCTGCTATCACCTGGTCGGAAAAGGACGCCAATGTGATATCAATATTTGAATGAGGCCAAAAGTAATAAAAGAGTGCGTGTGTGCGTGCGGGTGTGCGTGTGTTTGTATGTGAGTGTTGCTTGTGAGATTGAGGCAGGACCAGATGTATTTAAAATGGTCTATTGCTCACTCTGCCAGACTATTGTAGCATATTGCGTATCTGTTTGGAAAGGTGCCGCTAGAACAATAATGCTCCCACTTGAGCGGGCTCAAAGAGCAGTATTAAAGATTATGTACCTGTAAACCATTTAGATATCCCACCACTCGGTTATACAGTGAATGTAGACTTCTTACCGTTCGTAAAATCTTTGTGCTCCAAACGGTACCTACTACGAAAACACAAAACCCTACAATATAATCCGAAAAAGCAGAACACACGCAGATCGTACAGAGTCTGCCCGAGTGTCGCTTTCAGAAACGCACTCGCGACGTGACATTTTCGTGTTATTGCAGGCCATCTCTATAACACCCTAAATAAATACTGTGACATATATAAACTTTCGAAATTTGAAATCAAAATTAAGGTAACGGACTGGCTCCTTAAACAGGACTATGAACAGGTGGAACAGATGCTTAAACTCCTGTTCTCTGCTCTCCGCTCTCTCTGCTCTCCTGCTCTCTCTGCAGTTCTGTGACATTCATACACATACATATTCACACACAAACATACACACATTCACATATCACACATATATACCTAACACTAACTTACAGCAGTTCGCACACAGATACATGTTCTCACCTCAGAATAAGGGCAATTGTCTAAAATGTGTAAGTACGTAACAAATGTTAACTTCAGTTGTAGAGGGACTGGTATTCACAACACAAGTTTGATCTTACCGTAAGTACCAGAGCCTGACTATTCCGTGTACTTTAACTACGTAAATGCTATTGTATGAGAAAAATTGTATCCAATTCGGGCTTGAATAGATATTATTATTATTTTTTATTATAGATTTGTGAGAATTGTATGTTTAATGTATTTGTGTTTGTATAGCGCAAACTTCATTTATTCTTTTTAAATCTTTTAAAATTCGGCTTAATCGTCGTGTACGTATCCTTCTGAACACTTCCATACGTTAAAATAGCCCCAACACATTACGAATGTTGATCTGTGACAAGATTAATCAGGTAAGCAGAGCGGGGTGCTGAGCTAGAAAACCTCCACGTGGTGCACCCTAGTAACGTTGGCGACGGCACTGTTTCTTCCAGTGCTATTTGGAAGAGGACATCACCGCCAACGGCTAATATTCTAGCACGAAGAGGAGTCTATTTTCTTCGGCCATTCGGTTGAGGCTTGGTCCAACAGAGAGGGTGTATCTACCGGTTCCTCTGTTGGCTCTTCGCTCTTCGGAGCAATACAGAGGAAAACCTCGTTAAAAAATCACTAAAGTGGGACCCGTTTCACGGGTCGAAGTTTCTCCACTGTCAGCGGTAGAGAAAGTAGAACGGGCTCAGCGTGTACTCACACTGCCACCGAGCAAGCAGTGGCAGACTTAATCTTCCTGCCACCGTCGTCATATCGTAATCTCGAGAGAAGTGTCGTGGTTATGTCTCGCGACTCTACTCGGGGGCGAGGGTCTTGACTTAGCCGCCCGGACTGCGAGGAAGAAATAATTACCCCGAATCCCGTGTTCTATTGCGTGACCAGGGGATGCACGGCTAATGGGTAGTTCAGTCGCAAGCGCACTCCGAACCGGGGTAGCTGCGGACCCCTCGGTTGGGAATAAATTTACGCTTGCCCGGGTATTGGGGAATCTCTGCCCGGGTCGGCCATTATTTCTCCCCAAGTAGTAGGATTTGACAATTTATATATATATTAGAATATATATATTAGAAAATTTAACTGCAAAAAAACCAAACCAAAGAAAGAAAGAAAGAGACGAAGAATCGAATGGAGAAAAGTATAAGAGCGGATAACTGCTCTTCGAACGAAGAGGACGTATTGGTGACGCATTTCGACTGCTGGGAGCTGAAGAATTTCGGAACGATTACGTTCCAAATCCGCTATTCCGTCGGACGGAGGTATCTCCAGTGTAACTATGGACGCACTGGAGTCGACAACGATGGAGCTCAGCGAAAGCAGAAAACGCGGACACTCCAGGGACGAGGAGAGTGATACGTCCCAGGATATGCTGTCCCCCAAAGTGGGTGGCAACCGCAGAGGTCAGTCACGCACTATAACCTCGATTCCAACAGGCTCTGCCTTCTGCAAGGCAGAAGCTTATAAGGTTAGCTAAGCTTATAAGCGGAGGGTGAAAACGCAGCGGAGGAGGAGATTGCTGATCTCCTGCGAAAACTACGTGAACCGGTCGAAAGGGATTCTGTCTCCTAAACACCGGTGTCTTTGCAGGGGAAAGTAAAATATGGGCTGAGCACAGTGCTCAGTTCGCCCAATTTCAAGCACATCGTCCGACGGCAGATTCAGCCAAGACTTCATCTCAGCCTGCTCCCTCGCCCAATGTCGGTACCGTCCCGGATGCCTACCTGCATCAAATTACGGACGCAGTGTGGTGTATGATGCACGGGCGTCTTACCGGCTTAGAGGCATGGCTGCCTCCGGCCTCCGTTGTTCGGCCGCTGCTCGTGACACATAGACCGAGGGTCACACCTGTGCACACAGTGCTTGCCGTTGTGGGGGGGTCGTGTGTCCTATGCGGCGGCTGCTTCTGTGTCTGCTGCTCCTACGGCTGCGACTGCTCCGAAGGCACGGCAGGTGGTTAAGGCAACAGCGAAGACGGTTGCACAAAGGTCAGGGCACAAAACAGCGGCCAAAACTAGAGCGGAATTCTCTCCGCTCCTCGCTCCAATCGCTGTACCTGGCACCTCCACATCAGCCCCTTCCACCGATGGTTGGCAGCTAGTCGGGGGGGTGAAGGCCCGAAAGCGGGGTACAAAGGCTGCACAAAAAGCAGCCGAAGAAGCCGCGCAAACTACAGGTGCCTAAAAGCGCGGCTGTGGTAGTCACTGTGTCACCGGTGGCGGCTAGCGGCGGACTCTCCTACGCAACCATCTTCCAGACGGCCTAGGCTAGTCTCGCCAGTGATTTCGGGACGGTAGGAGTCAGGCTGCGCCTTGCTCAAACAGGAGCTCGAGTGCTCGAGTTCCCTGGAACCGAAGGTGCTATGACGGCGGACACATTTGCCGAGAAGTTGCGAGGAATGTTTACGGCTACGGATGGTGTGAAGATCGCCAGGCCTACCAAGTGCGCAGAATTGCGCATTTTGGGTCTGGATGACTCTGTAACGGCCGAAGATGTCCGCGTTGCGGCCGAGAAGACGGTGTGCAACGCGGACAACATTAGGGTCGGCGCCATCCGCCCCGATCCAGGAGGGCTTGGTGCAGTGTGGGTCAGCTGTCCCGTAGCGTCGGCCAAAATTTTGTACGACGCCGGCAGACTGCTCATCGGTTTCGTGAGCGCTAGGATCACAGTTCTGGCGGTGAGACCGATGAGGTGTTACAAATGCCTGGCATCGGGGCACACACACGCCAAGTCCGTCAGTTGTTTTGACTGCAGCAGATTATATTTCCGCTGTGGTCGACCGGGGCACAAGGCAGCAGAGTGCTCTGGGCGGCCTTCTTCTCGATTTCCGCGGTGGGCTATTTCGAAGCTGTTTAGGGACCTACTAGAGAAGGCGGCCATAATTTACTCTTGTGTGTGTGTGTGTGTGTGTGTGTGTGTGTGTGTGTGTGTGTGTGGGTGTCTGTGTGTGTGTGGGTGTGTGTGTGTGTGTGTGTGTGTGTGTGTGTGTGTGTGTGGGTGTAAGTATGCGTGCGGGCGTGCGTGCGTTCGTGCGTGCGTGCGTGCTTGCGAGCGTGCGTGCGTGCGTGCGTGCGTGCGTGCATGTGTGCGTGCGTGCGTGCGTGCGTACGTACGTGCGTGCGTGCGTGCGTGCGTGCGTGCGTGCGTGCGAGTGTGAGTGCGTGCGTGCGTGCGTGCGTACGTACGTGCGTGCGTGCGTGCGTGCGTGCTTGCGTGCGTGCGTGCGTGTGTGTTTGTGTTTGTGTTTGTGTTTGCTTGGATGTATGCACTAGAACGGTAAACCATGTTTTATGTTATGTGTTTCAAGAAGGATTCCATTTCTTCGTAACTTAAGGATGCCAGAAAAGTAGTAACTTGTGTTTTACAGTCTCTTAATGTTTTTCTGCAAATGTCCAAGTTTCTATTAACTTTAGTGTATAGATGTACCGACCGGCTTTTGTACTGTCTATTTGCACATTCCGTTCTTGTTTTTGTGCGAGTAAAATTTTCTGGTCTCCTCCTCGTGACGTTGCTTGGAATAGGAGATGGTATTTTATGTTTTTATTAATATTATGTAGAGTACATATATATATAAGATAATCCTATACGAGCCTTGTGTATTTACATGGTTAAAAGGTACTACATGTCTTAGGGTCTTAAGAATCCATATTAATTTTCTAATTCCAGTAGTGAGCTGATCAATAAGGGAGTGCCAGGACAGTCGTTTGTCAACTATCACTCCCAGTTATTTTGTTTTTTCTACCTTTTCTTTTGTGGGGCAGTCACATGCAGCTGATTTCATAAACCCACCACACGAGTGTATCCGAAAATGGAGTTCTAATTCTGGTTGCAAATGATTTTGAATACTGTAACAGATGTAGTTTGTTTTTGATGTGTTAAGCGTTAAAAGATTATTTTTCAATCATTCTGCAACATCTCTCATGCCAGCTTCTGCGTTTTCTTTTACCGCAGCCCAGGTATTAAAGACTACCGCCGTATCATCGGCATATGAGAAAATGTGTGCATTGTTGATTTTTAAGTTACACAAATCGTTAATATATCAAAGAATGCCATATGATACAGCAGAGTCCCCACTAGTGTTCTGGTTGAGCTTCACTCTTTGCGTTCTGTCTGACAAATAACTGCTAAAGAGAGACAATTCAGCAGCTCTTAGCCCAAGCTCTTTCAGCTTGTGTATAAGAATGGGAACAGAGACGGTGTTAAACGCTTTTTTGAGGTCTAAAAATATCGAGAGGCACTTGTGTCCCTTGTCAAGCTGCTCAGTAACCAATTGGGTTACAGCCAAAATTACGTCTTTAGTAGATACTCCTTGTCTAAAGCTGAACTGGGAGGTGGATAACAGCTTATATCTCGCCAGGTAGCTCTTTAGTCTATGATTAAGAAGTTTCTCAAGTATCTTTGAAATAGCCGGGAGTACAGCAATTGGCCTGTAGTTACCGACATCGTCTCTATCACCACTCTTATACACTGGAGTAATGAACACTTTCTCACGTTGGGAATATACCTTGTCGAAAAGAAAGGTTAAAAAGATGCATAAGTATTGGGACTAGTTCATTCTTTGCAAATTTTAGAAAACTAACAGGTATATTGTCTCAACCAAGAGCGCTATTTGATCTTAAACCCATCAGAATTTGTTCGCCTTCAACGCTATCCGTATCTAGTAGGACAAATGAATTAACCTGTGGCACTATTTTGTGAGTTAGATCATTTAGATGAATACTCGTAGTACTACTCACTTATATTTTACAGGCTAGATGTTTCCCTATGTTCGCAAAGTAACCATTAATATAATTAAAGGATTCGGTGGGATCGTTTCGAAGGTTCATCAATTCCGAGTTAACGTTATGTAGTTCACTAAAATAGGTTATACGTTTTATGTTTTGCCCTAGCAGTTTGTTGTTTTAATCGAATTAGCTGGGAGATCTTGTTCATATTTTCTTTTAAGTTTTTTGATAAGGTTATTGCAATAGTTTCTGTGACGTTTATACGTGACCTTCAATAAATCATTGTATCTGTCCCACCGCAGCCTCATCTGCAAATTGTTCCTATGCCTAATGCAACGTAATATGCCGGGTGCTATCCAGGGCTTTAGAGTGCGTTTGTTTTTAGGAATGTTACTTGTTATGGTGCTAACTCTTAGAGACTCAGTAATTATATCGATTAAAGTTTGTGTAGCAAGAGTAGGATCGTCACAAAACATCAATTTCGAGATATTTTTTGGAACGAAGTTCCTTACGGCAGGCTTGGAGGGGATAGGGATTTCGCTGCGGGACCGAACTGAAAAAAATGTGATAGTAAAACCGTAAGAAAAAATCTGTGGAAAAAGTGCGTGGAATAAATCTGTGGAATAAATCTGTGGAAAAAAGTGCATGGAATAAAACCGTTAAATGAGACGTGCGCAGGCGCGAAAGCGCGTCATGTGTGCTACGTTTCATACTATCTATCACGTACTTAACATTCGTACTATTTCTACCCCTTTTTTCTATTTTTCTATTTCTATGTAATTTTTAATTAATAATAATGTTGACAAAAAAAAATAAAGATACATATTTTTTTGTTATTTCAGTTGAAATTTGAATTACGATGTTTTTTTTTATTTTAAGGAATTTATTATTTTATTATTTTAAGGAATTTATTATTTTATTTCGTAAAATACTGAATTTCCTAAATACTTTCTTGTACTTAAATAAAAACTAATCAGCAAAATTTAAGAGAAAAATCAAGAAAACCTACATAAAATTGAGCACGATTTTTTTTGCAAATTGTATCGATTCCACATTATCCGAAGGAACTTCGTTCCTACCTGGTGTCCCACGACACCATTTTTTTTTTTTTTTTGTAGTACACTAAGACCACTAATTTATATGTACTACTTTAATTTCCTTTTCCTATGTACTTCTAATATACCAGGTACTACCTTATACTTTCCATCTCATGCTTTTCTTTCCATACCATGGCTGCCTGTAAGAGATTGCCAACGGGCAATAAGGCCGCCACTTGTACTTTCACTTTCCGTCCAGTATAAGAAGACCTCTAATCCACTTTATCGTCATTACGACACGGGGCTCGCAGTTCACGACCTCCCTTTGTATATGCACTCCTATTATTTTAGCTAATATTTATACGAATCTAAAATGGTTTTTAATTTAAATAAAATAAGAAGCGGTTTGCCTTATAACGTCTGAACTCCTCAGAGGTCCGGGGAAAGAGTATTTATAAGGATGGTAACACGTGTATGACATAATGTATATGCAAATAAATACATTAAAATATTCAAGATTTCAGTAATATACCAGTAATTCTAAATATGTTTAAGTAAGTTTCAGTTTCGGCCGAAACTGAGAGCAAGCTCGAAAGTTCGGTTTCGGTATCGTTTCGGCGGAAAAACCACTTTCGGTCGTACACTAATAATAATATGTAATATAAGGTTGCGTTAGCACATAATTGGTGATAGTTATCTTCGGCCATTGCCTTAGTCGAAAGGAATGATCGTATTAGTTCATTGTGTCATAACATCGGGCAGAAAAACTGTGGGCCTATCCCACAGTTTTCTGTTTAAGGAACTGGAAAGGGGCTATCAGGGGCTCTTGTGTATACGTCATACACAAACAACCAATGCATGGATTATGGCGACCGGATATTCGAGGCGGTTGTTGCATTGAAGTTAGGTGTACTAAGATTATTGTGGCTATTTTCCTAATTTTTTGCTGTATCTATAAATATCAAAATCTACCAATTAAATACAATGCAAACCTTGAATGTAGTGAAACTGGCGACTTTTTTAACGTCAGGTGGGAACCTGGTGAGCTCGAGGGACCAGGGCAAAAAACTGCCTAACGTCTGTAGGTACTCCCCGGATAATCGCCACACGCGGACACTGTAGTCTGAACTGCCACTGGAGATTCAAACACTAAATAAGTATAGGTAGCAAATAAGAAGAGTATTCTGATACCTGACAGTAAGTGACAACCGCTGTCTATGGACATCTGCAAGTTACTCGTAAGGAGCATCAGTGCGTTACCGCTCTCATTGACCTCTCCTTCTCAGTATTAGATGGGTAGGTTGTCTTCGGTATCGTTACTCACGACGTTAACGTCGTTAAGAAAAGAAAGCAGTTTTTTATTGTTTAAAAATATGAAACAGAAGACAAGATGGCTGGACTATGTGAAACAAGAATAAGCTGTGAAATAACTAAGACCGGAAGAAAAAAATTTTTGAAATAAAGTTGAGTCAAAAATAGGCACAAGAAACTTTATTACTGTATTTCAATTTTAATTACTGTTAAGTTTAATCATGCTCATCTGAACACTCGCCACCACATACTACACCGGAAGAGAAAACAATGACTAACGTGAAGAGTAGCTCCAGTTCATCAATGTACGCCATGGTGGTGATACAGCGCAGATGCGCTCGGTAGCTGTTTAGAAGCAGCGGCAACGGCTGGTCACGTACGCAGCGTTTCGCACGGCCCTCAATGCGGTCACGCCATAGAAACGGGAACTTTAACCGCAAGCGACACATGTTTACGTGCACCTGGACCGACATAGACTGCTCAACATTTACAGGACATGGGTCCAATAGCACAAGAACTTACCGTTCTTAACAACTCACACAACAACAACGTGGCAAACCCACTTTCGAAACAAATTAAATTTTGAATTAGACGTTTAAAGATTGTTGAAAAATTAAATACATCAAAAGTTAATTTGTTTGTAAGTTACCCTCGGTCTGTTGAAGAGACCCAGAATTTTCATTCAAGCGTAGAATTGCACTGCCTTTATATACTTGTTATTTATTTAGTTAATTGGCTCACCAACAATTGTATTCACTGTTTAATTGTTAAAACGTATATTTTTTGCGAAAGTATGAAGTGGCAGAGAGTCACAATTACTTACGTTACTTACTCGTACGTTCCTTTTATTAGGTATTTTGTCTGAGGGTCATCATATATATAGTTGTAAATTCATGTATACATAGTCTATTCTGCCTTACAATATAAAACATACAAAAAACTACCAAATTAAAAACTACTGCAAAATACGTCTCATCTCAAAAGTAATTACAGTAATCTTTATTATCTGCTTACAGTATTTACAAGCAGATAATAATGATGAATGCTGAAAAGATATTTGTTACAAAGTTACCTTTTCATTCCTGAGGTAGTTACTCATTAGCCATACTTTGACGTATCCGAAAGTGGTTCCCGTGAACAGGAACTCGTTGTCGATGTCCGTGGCGAAGGCGGCCACATAATCCCCGGCCGAGTGGTGGACTTGGAAGGAACCTTGGAACCCACCTGCTGGATGGTCAGACCAACATTGCACCTGGCCATTCTCCAGCGCCACCATGAGGGAGGCTGAAGATTTTTGTATGAGTTAATCTCTGTTATTCTTGTTAAGGATAGAACACTCTAACCAAAAGGTGTAATACAGATAGTGAATATAATAATATTCTGACCAACGTGCATTGAGAATGGTCTCGTGAGCAGAAAGATCATGGCATGCACAGAGAGATGGCGCATGTTTTGTATACGCGTAGGCACTGTCACTGTCGATACGCGGCGTGCGTAAGCCTTTTGCACCGCTGCAATTGGACTGATAGAATCACGAACGCTGGGCTTCCTGAACGTCGTAAAACTCTTTCTTTGACCACCATCCTTGGTTCCCCCAGCACTCGTCTTAGTAGATTCTCGCCTATTGTAATGCATCTTGATGCGCAGCATTGGCTCCGTACAAGAGAAACGTCTGAAACAAAGAAGTATCCTTATTTCTTGCAGGGTTCAGTTTGGGTAGTACCTAATAAAAATTTTATAATTTAAAATAGTTATAAGTAAGTACCTGTATGGTTGGCCTGTCTCCATCTTCCACAATAGAAGCTCTGAGTTGTAAGAGGCAGTCGCAAGAGAAATAGGAGGTCTGGATGCCGCAGCCAAAACATCATCTGTATGGCGCGTCTCCCATGCTTTGCCCGTCATTGCCATACCTGTGTCTTCAAACTCTGTCACGTGGCGGTTCCAACCAACGGCTAGAATCCTGCGCAGAGTATTCAGAAACTAACTATATGTTAATGGTATATTTATGATAAGTGTAAAATCAATAACAGACGTTGGTAATATTGTACTTACCTGCCATCTACCCAGAAGCAGTTGGTAACTTCGCACATATGCTCTATAGTCATAATTCTCAAACAAAGACCTGTGTTGAAGTTCCACACCTGTAGAGTAAGTCATTATCGCAATTAAGTTAAAGTTTTCTAACATGAGAAACATCCTATTCGACATTATTTGATTTTTATAATAAGATCAAACCTATAATGCTTTTGATATGTCGTGTACTACTAAAAGCAATTTAAAAGAAATAATACGCACAGTGTAAGATAAAAATTCGTTAATTATATCAGTAGTAGAACTAATGATATGAACCTTGAGTTCTCCATTCCTAGCGCCAGTCAGAAGCAGCTGGTACCCAGGGTCGAAGCATGCGGCTGTGATCTCAACAGGAATGAGTTCGCCGTGCAGCAATCGGGTATGCGCGTCACGAACCATCACGTTGCGTAGACCTACATTATTAATTCCTAGTGACCGATCGAAAGTTTCAGTTTTGGCCAGTTTCGATCAAAAAATCTAATTTCTTAGTCTTTAGTTTTGGCCGCGCCGAAACTCGAGTGTTCGTTAATTATCGACGAACTTCGCGGCTGACTTTTCATGCCCGCCCGTGACACCGTCCATTGTTAATCACATTAAATTTGGATTATATTAGCATAGAAATGATTAACAAACAGACTGTGTTCTAGGGCAGGCACGTCTCATGTTCTCATAATTTGCAACATCACCTGTAAATGCCGTTTCAGTACGTTGACGTCAGGCAAAGATCATCTGTACTCGTATAAGCGGTGCGGTAACATCTCACGTTGACTTTTAGATACACTTATGACGAATAATTGCAATCATAATATCTTTAGTCGTGACATAGTACCCTAGAAATTGTTTAATTGCTGTGTTAATTGCTTAGTCTTATTGCGTTTGTCATAATAAACAGGAATGGTTTGAACAAAAGTTGTCGTGGGCGCAAGACTTGATGATGTAACGTGTCCCGCTAATTTTATTTTTTAGAGTCAATATTAGCTTGCGTTATGTAATGTGTCTGAAACTGAGCATTATTCCTTTGATTTTATTGAGCCATCGGTACCAATGTTAATAGTGTTACGAATTACGTTTACAGCCTCGGAATACTCAAAAGTGATGATTTTTTATATTCCCGCCTGCCAAAATAACTCTGCTCGGCCTAAACGAAAACATAAGTAGAATCCAAGAGTGACGATCACCATTCTCATTGCGAATGCAGATAGTGTAACATGGTGGCCCACATTAGGACGGCTTCGTGAGATGTTTTTTTGCGCCCTGCTTAAATGGTCTGTGATCAAAGTGGGAAGGAAGTACGTGCGCTACAAATGTGTAAAGTCTACCGAAATACAAATTAGAATTTTGATGTGGAAGAACTTAGTATTTTTTTAGTAATAATACTAAAATTTACTGTCTCAAATATTGCTCTTTTTAAAAAAAGCAGAAGAAACGCTGTCGGTAACTATAAAACGCTAACAATTGACAAACGAAAGTAATCATAAAAAATTTTACTTTTGCTTGTAAGGAATGAAATCATAAAAAAGTAAAAATGTCTCTAAAACTATATTTGGAGCAAGATCGCTGTGTTCAAACTAACCCGTAACTGGATTCCAATTAATAATGATACTGTCCATGCCACAAGTGATGACGACCTTGAATAGTGGATTGTACAGCACCTTGGCAACTGCGCGGGAGTGCGTGAACCCATCTGTATGTTGAGGGTTCAGCTGCTCGTCCAGCACTACGATGGCAATCTTGATGGCTGCTAGAATAAACTCTCGAGTCCCAGGTTGGTAGACAGCAGATATCGGTGTTCTCTCTCCCACTACTGAAGGGATGTCTATGTACGTCTGTTGCGAATAAAGAGTAGTTTAAAAAAAATTAAAAAGCAAATGTTTAAATTTACTTAATTGAATATCAACGCAATTTAACCGGCTCCCTTTATGCCGAAGAAGGCTCTCACACGTACGCACGTAGAATCAGAAATCTTTTTTACATCATGTAATAGATACGCTTTGTCAATTTTTCATCTCATTCAATAAGTCGCTATGGTCCCAAAATATCATAACCTTTCCGTAAATCAGATGTATGTGGTTTTTTTTATTTCTGTTATTACATACCTGTACGCACACCTGTCCCTGCACATCCCAAACTTTAATAACTCTGTCCCGAGAAAGCGAATAAATAGTCTGTCCCAAGTTCTGCAGTACCACGCAAGTGATGCCAGCGTGGTGACCCAGAAACACTACGTTCGCTTTTGCGGGTACGAAAGGACTCCACACTCGTACTATGCAGTCTGGACCTCCCGTTACCAGTATATGAGCTTCCTCGTCAAACGTGAAGCACTGGATACCCTAGAGGTTTAACAATACATAAAAATTAAAGATATCGCCTTTCTACAAATTGAATTAACTTCACATACGTGGTAACCAGATATGTAATATCCATAACATGTATGTTTATCTAAATATACACATATGCGTATGATAAAATTATAGCAGGTTTGATGTCTATAATTTCAAATGTTTTAGAAAACTAATGAAGGAGATCTTCATAGCAACAAAACTTAAAAAAATGGTTTTTAGAATTTTTGTCTGTTTATCTGAGTGTTTGGGCGCGCTAATCTCGGCAGTGGTTTAACCGATTGGATTTGGAGTTTTCATTAATGTATTGTGGTAAACTTGGATTAAAATGTTGTTTATTTTATCTAAATCGGTTACCAGAAAAAATTAAATCAGTTTAAAGAATGAAATAAAAAAAAAGTGATTGTTTTTCATATCTGAAATTGGAGTGGAGATACTTGAGAAAGAACATAGGCGACGACACACACGCGAGCGGTGCTATGGACAAATGCTATTTAGTTAGTACATAAATTCACCCAGACACAACATATGACAGTGCTCATTACAAAATTAGTCGTGGGTAGATTTGGACTCACGGCTTCCGGTTATGTAGTTAAGGTCACCGAGCACTAGACCAACCGGCTAGATCAGAAACAGTAATACTTGGAAACTTCTAACTGTGCAAGTCACCTCTCCTCACACAGGACGGCCTTATTGCTGTCTTCGGTCACACTTTTCATCCGCGGTCACATCCCACCATATAGTATTCCGTGTCGTAGCTCTTCGCTCAATTCGTTTTCCTGAACCTCATTTACCTTCCTACGACCGATTTGCCTATGAGACTAGGTGCGCAAGAGTGTTCTTCATGACTGTGATGGTTTTATTACTCTTATCTGACACTTGAAACCTACACAAATGTCACGTCGCGTGTAGAGTGTCAAGAATCACTCGTGAGCGCCTACTCTATTACATGTTATGAAGCAGAATTGGTTTTAAATGTAGCAGTTGCAGAATTCATGGAGCTGTATTATACACATTGTACACCACGTAATCTATACATGAGCACTTCCGTACCTTGTCGACTCGGAACATGTTGTGTGTCTTGGAACCGTGCATATCACACATGAGCAGAGAGTCAGAGCACGTGGCGCATGAGACCACGCAGTGCAACGACGCATAGTACGATACCTGACGCACCCACTCCTCATGTACACGGTTCAGCTCCACCAACTTCAATTCCGGCAGAAGCTGGGGCTTTAATGAAAATATTGGATGATGATGATTATAAAGATTATGCTTACTTAAAATTAAAATTATTTTATAGTTTACTAACTTTTGCCCGCGGCTTCCCTGGTGTGGTATTTGGTCTGCCACATTAAGTTTCGTAACAGATTATTTTAATTAAATATACTCGTATATTTTTTAGCATACACACAATCCTACAGTACATCATCTTTGTGTAACTTCAATGGTTCAGGGAACGTACGCCAAGATAACTCTCAGAGGCCAGATTTTTTTCCGCCTTAATTGATATGTACCGTTATATTACGACCAAAATTACATAAAATCATTACAAATTGTAGGCTATATGCTATGCCGATGTATAACCTATATTACTGTAGTTTCATCAAAATCCGTGCAATAGTATTTTCGTAAAAGAGTAACAAACATCTATACTCACAAACTTTCGCATTTATAATATTAGTAGGATTATCTAGTTCTCTTAACAAAAAGAAATCGAAAATATGTACGTAAACGATAAACAAGCAGGTGTATTTGCTAAACTAAATTGTTTATTTTGCTGAAATGTGTGTCAAAAACACCTTTCTGTGTTTTTTTTAAATTAAAATTATGTTATAAATATATCACCAGGACACTACAAAAGTGGACAGCAAGAGACTCACTTTCCGCTGCAGATCAACGTGCCTGAGCTGTATGAGCGCACGGCCCGCCTCGTTTCGGAAGGGTCCTCGCTTGATGGGGGAAAATAGAAGCACGCGTATGTTACCTCCGACGTCACCGCATATCAGGATACACTTTTCCTTCTCATCTTTTTCGAAATGGTAGTGCATCGTGCAGATCTGGTTACACATAAACTTGTTACTCTCTCATTTTTGAACGGCACTGTACCGTGCCTAATGCTAGGATTTCTGTGATAATTCTGATAGCTACATCAATACGTTTTTAAGCTCCAAGTCAGTCGTGAAGACCTGTTCGAAACCAGAAAGAAGGTAATTCCAAAAACTCGATAAAAATCCTGGTAATCTAATGAAATATCTACCTATACGTTTTAGTAAGTTGAAGTCTTAATTTTGATTATTTATGTTCTCAATTATTCACAAAATATATAAGCAAGAAGAAGCATCAAGTTACCATGTACTCCCAACTGCTGATTATAATCTTAAGGGTAAAGGTCCCTGCAGTGCAATCGTAAAATCGAAGATCTCGCTCTGTGGAGCTGGTCACAATGATGTTCACGTCTGGCATGCACACCATGTCCGTTACCCACGTCGTGCGCACCTTCAAATGAGCTGCGTAAAATGTTTAAGTTAACAGACCATCACTAAGGGCTAAATCTTTGTATCAGTTATAAAAAAAATATTAATAGTTTTTGTCTTTTAACACATAAACAATCTGCACTTTTGCTATTTTATATCGTTATTATTAGTATTACGCAGATTCCTTTTATTATATATATATTTTATATATATTACGCAGACCTTTGATAGTACTAAGAGCTTGTCATACTGTTAAAGAAATTGTAATTATGACTAATTTTTTCTTTCTGCTGCCTTTCAATTTTGTCAACGTCTGTCTGTCAATCATTTGACCGTCTGCTTGTTTGCCCACTCTGTTATAGAAAAAAGACTAATATCAACATATTATAAATACTAACGACTAGAGGAGTAGGCGGTCCTCAACAAGCCCATATCGAGAGACCACCAGTTGATCATGCCATCACGGCTTGCTGTCATGTAGGTTCCTTGCAGAGGATCTGTCGTGCGATCCTGTTCATAAGCATTGAATATATACTTGTACGTATTCACTACTTACCAACATGACCATACCTATTGTCTGTGTGAATTGATTAGTGTGCCAATAAAGTGTTCGGGTATGAAGTTTCACCCCACTATAACGAAAAGTTCCACACGCCGACATTACACCCCTGGCAGCAATAGTTATTGTTCTTTTTCCTTTTTTATATCCATCTGGTATATAATGAGATCATCACATGGCAATTCTAAAAAACACTTTCGACAAGGGGCGTACTATGTTTGTAAATATTTAACAACTATAACCTTAGCGACATCAGGGCGAAAGCATACTCTAGACACAGGATGCCTGTGTTGTGAACGTATGACCGTAGGTAAACCCATAATCGGTGGTTGCAAACTTTCGCGCTGGTTTTCTGCGTCATTACCAAAGTAGCCCAGGATTAAGTGCGACACCAATTCATCCCAATTTATCTCACCGGAACGACTTGTATTTATCTAATAGAAGAGAACAATCAGTTATATTCAAGAACTAAATAGAAATCGTTTTTACGCTCATGTAGAAATTTTGAGTGAAACCTTGAGAAATAAAATCTTGTATTCTTCGTCGTCATACTCCACATTCAGCAAAACTTTCAATAAAGTTCTAAAATCATTCGGCATCATTATGTTCTTGTAAGCTGACTCAAAAGCATCTTTTAACTTAACCATATCGTTTATAGAACAGCGTTCGTGCAATGGAGTATTCCGCCAGCGAGTCCGCATCTGCGCAGCTGTACTGCCTTCAGATCGTGATGATAACGACATCAAAGATCTAACTTCGCTTTCATTTGCCATTATTGATTAAAAGAAATCTTAAATTAAAATAAAAGTTTATTTAAAATGTAACGTCAGGTAAGTAACACAAGTCATAAATTTGTAAGATTGTCAGTTTTAAAAGAGACTTATTAAAGCGTTTTTATTTTGTCTCTAAATTTCAGAACGAATAAATAATGATTAAATAATACATTATGATTAAAAAAAATCTTTCCAAAGTACTGAAAATGACGTAAGTATATTAAAATAACATTTTTTACCTGAATAAAAATAAGATTTTTTTACTTGGCCATATTGCTTGGCGTAACTCGGTCTTGTTGACATTTTTGGCACATTCAAATTGTTAATTATTGTCAAAACACGTTAACCTCAAAAAGTTAACGATTAAGTTACTTAATTTATAAAAATGTTTTTAACATTACGACTGCTTTCAAATAGACATCCATCATTTATAGCGCGCACAGTGTTCGTTAAGAATAACAACGTTGATGACGCGTGCAGGCTAGTCAATAGAATTCTTGGTAAAGAGGGAATTTTGGAACAGTTCAGGCTGACCCGATACTATGAGAAACCTTTTCAGGTAATATACACAATAGATACTATGTTCTCAGCACTTATAACTGGTTCAATGTTATATATATTATGTTGTCAATATTGCAGACTAGAAGGCGTATAAACCACGAACGCTGCAAAGCGATCTACAATGAGGACATGGAAAGGAAAATTCAGTTTGTGCTGAGAAAGAACAGGCATGAACCATTTCCAGGATGTTATTAAATTATTTTGTGCTTCTTAAAACAACATATGTCAAGAAAAACAACATTTTGTAATAACCGGATAGTATTTTATTACTTTATTTGGTTAGCAGCAGTGGTGTTCACTGTATTTTATAGTAGTTATAGAAACATGTAAATAAACAGCATTCAAAAACTTTATTTCTTATTAACTAAACAATAGCCTTGTAACAATATTTACAAGAACGGTAGCACAATAGTCTCGCAGTTCCTACAAGAGTCTTTATAAAAATATATGATAAGGACTAGATAGAGGCTTTGGCATGGAGGCCAGCTGTGTCGTTGTCACGTATAGTGCTGGCAGGCATCGCGTCTTCGAACATAGAAGTGATAACGGTAGCATCGATGACATGTTTTGATGCCACACCTGTAGCTTAATCCTCCTTGAGGTTTGCCCTTACAGTATTTAAGACCACATGGGTACCAGTTCACGCATACCTGTAAAAAAATAAACAACTATTATGTATGAAACCAAAGCCTATTATGGAGAGGACTATGTGAGGCGGAGAACTATCATCGCTATATCTTGAGACACAAACTGGAAATGTTGACAGACATGTGAATTGTCTTGACATGACATATTTAAAACAATATATCTTACTCAGAATATGAAACACTGGTACAGTTAAATATTTATTCTCATTAAGAATTATGATACTATTCACTTAACATGAGAATATACGAGTAATTAGAACTAATGCACAGATACATATAATTTAAGAGCATACACTGCATAGGAAACCCCCACTGTCAGTTTCAAGCGCAGATGGACATCACAATACAAAGATATGCATGTGCTTCACTGGAAGCACAATATTAAATTTTATAAATCTTCATATGTTGATGCTAAATAGTTTGGTAATTTAAAACAATTAATTTATAATGTATTGGACTTTATTCTGTATTTGTTAACACAAAATACAAAATTAAAACAAAGAGATCAACAGTCTGATTGATTCTAAGATTCTAGAATTAATTATAGTTTCTGATTACATAATATTCAAGTGAATTTTTAAAAGAAGAGACGGATCGGGATTCCATTATATCTTTTTTTTTTTCTATATGAAGAGCCGGCCAAAGTGACTATTCTGCCTGATAGAAAGCATGAATAGAATCCAAAGAGTTGTGGTCAAGGTGCAGACAATGCAGTGTGGTGACCTGTACCATGGCGGTCAAGTGAGATGCTTATCCACAGCACACTTGGGACGTAAAAGACATGACAGTCATTGTATCATTGTATTGCACACATTTACCACGACAACTATCACCCCTGCATCAATGGGTCTCTGGTCTCGCACTGACCAACGAAACACGACAGCATGGCTGCTGTCGCTTTAGGTTGGTCTTCTGTGCGAGGGTAGTACTGCCCCGGTCGAGCCCGACCCGCTCGTGGGTTACTACTACTTAGGTTACATAACTGCGCGCCTTCGTACATACGAGTAAAATTCTTTTTACCATGGTTAATGTGGGTGGTCTCAAAACTGTATTACTAGCATATCTTAGTCAAGTCTTTTGAGCATCTCATTCTTTTGTAAAATTTATTTGTGTATGAATATCCCCGGACAATATTTTGCGTACAAATAGACAGGTATACTCGTACATAAGTCTAAGTTACATTTAGTATTTTTGTGTTGCTGTAGACCTTATTGGTAGGCGTTAGATAATCAAAGTGAAAAAGGGCATTTACCAGCTTATTTTAAGCTCTTTGCAACAAATTCAGGTTAGTTTTAAAGGCAATATGGCGCTTTATGAGTAAATTATAAGTAGCCCAAGATATTTTTCGTTGTCTGTTCGATTAATACTTTGATCGTTTATTCAACGTAACAACGATACAACGTAACGTCGCCTTTAAGACTCGGATCGTGTGTTATTGATATGTGCAAGGAATAACTAAGGTCCCAATTAGTATAGGAGCTAGCAACGTTTTCGAGAAAGAATTTTAGGTCAGCTGATTTTGTGATATGTCTTCCTTCTTGCACTTTCGGTTAGAGTCTGGGCTATCTGGCTGGCGGTAGCGGTTGCGTTTATTAGTGCGCATCCTACCTGTCCAGGTAATAATCCTGGATTTTAAAAACATTTTAGAAGGCGTAATTTTTTATTTTTTGGTTTTAAATAAGTCTACCTGACATACTTTTTTTATTGCCAGACATTTTTGACATTGCTAACTATGTGCCATACGCGATTTTTTAATTTTTTTTTATAAAAATTTCAAAGTATTTTATAATGTCTGTAATTTTAATATTATGTTATTTAAATATAAGAAAACTTAAAATAAATTTGCCAGACATTAATTCGATTGTTAAGTCTTGAATTAAAATTAAAAAGTCATGAAAAGTATTGCAGTATGATGCTAGTAGTCCGAGAGAGACCGTTTTAGAATAAGTCGAGAATGATACAGAGAACCATTACGAAAGTAAATTACTTTTCACTGTGCATATAATAAAAAATAATAATAATATGTATCTAGGTTTTTCACAGTCCTTGGGAATACCAGAATCTGGCGTAAAACAAATGTTACAGGAACGCTTCTTTGGCCGCCTAAAAAAAGTACTTAAAAGTCTTTTATCGGGACCTAAACGGGCCTGATATAGACTTTAAAGCGTCGTCGTCTTGGCTACGGTATGGTGATCTCTTCAGAGAAATCGAAGGTTTTGTTTGTGCAATTATGGACGAAGTTATCATGACAAATAACTACCGGAAATATATCCTGAAAGATAGTACGGTTGACATCTGTCGGGCGTGCCACCGTCCTGGAGAATCTATTAGGCATATTATTTCTGATTGTCCTCATCTTGTTAACGGTGAGTATTTGCACAGGCACAACCAAGTAGCCAGGATCGTACACCAACAACTTGCCCTTAAATACCAACTTGTCAATTTTGAAGTACCTTACTACAGGTATGTGCCCGACCCAGTTCTCGAGAACGGTCGTGCTACGTTATATTGGGATCAATCTATTATCACAGATAGGACTATTGTTGCCAATAAGCCTGATATTGTGGTGATAGATCGATTAGAGCGCCGCGCAATGATTGTCGATATCGCCGTTCCTCATGACAAGAATCTCGTGAAAGTTGAAAAAGAAAAACAATTGAAGTATTTGGATCTGTCTCACGAGATTGCCGACGTGTGGAATGTGGATTCGGTGATTATTGTTCCGATAATCATATTTGTTCATGGATTGATAGCGAAGAGCCTCGACCAACACCTTAAGAGGATCACGTTAGAAGGTTGGATCAAGGGTCTGATGCAGAAGGCAGTCCTCCTTGACACGGCCCGTATTGTGAGGAGGTTCCTGTCTTTGGAGCCTTAACCACCGGTGTCTTGGTCCCTGTACCCGATGTCAGTGGTCTACTACTATTTGTTATATTTTTAAATGTGTATTTTTTATTTTTTTATATATTTAAAAATGTAATAAATATGTGTATATAATGAAATAAAGAAAATAATAATAATAATCATTCTAGTCAGAGCAAGTTTCAAAAAAACTTAAGTATAAAAAGGAATATAAAATTAGATTAAAATTTAAAAAACAACACTTTTTATTTAAATTGTTCTGATTACTAAATGTAAATTATAAATAATTAATATTAAGTTTTTCAAGTTGTTTCAGCCTTTTTATATGAAAAGTATTATGTTATCGTTATGTCCTTTACAAAAAACACATTTTATTTTATCACTGGCCATTGTAACCAAATTAAAAAATAAACATTAAAATCAAAACAAAAACAAATATGTGACATTAGACTGCCGCTATCTTGCAAACTTGCCTGACGCGCCACTGTCGTTGTCTATCTCTCTCGCGCCTTCAGCTGTCTCTCTCGGACTACAAGCATCATACTGCAATACTCCATGACTTTTTAATTTTAATTCAAGACTTAACAATCGAATTAATGTTTGGCAAATTTATTTTAAGTTTTCTTATATTTAAATAACATAATATTAAAATTACAGACATTATAAAATACTTTGAAATTTAAAAAAAAAAAAAAAAAAATCACGTATGGCACATAGTTAGCAATGTCAAAAATGTCTGGCAATAAAAAAAGTATGTCAGGTAGACTTATTTAAAACCTAAAAATTAAAAATTACGCCTTCTAAAATGTTTTTAAAATCCAGGATTATTACCTGGACAGGTAGGATGCGCACTAATGAACGCAACCGCTACCGCCAGCTAGATAGCCCAGACTCTAACCGAAAGTGCTAGAAGGACGACATATCACAAAATCAGCTGTCCTGAAATTCTTACTTTTCAAATGTTGCTAGCTCCCGTACCAAATATTGATCCTTGAGAAACGCCGTACGTTGTAGGTTTGGGATGATTTTTGTGATTTCCTACCCTAACTATCTGGCTACGATTTGAAAGGTAAGATTTGAGGCTGTTATGCACAGAGGCACCTATGTCAGTTAACTCCTTCAAAAGGATTGTATGACTTACAGTGTCAAACGCTTTTATCAAGTCTATAAATAAATTTATTTCTGGTCTATATTAAGTTGCATGTTGGTTATAATAACAAAGTCTAACACATTATCTGCTACAATAGTAGATAAATAATGTAGTAGATAAAGTATTAGACTTTGTTCTAAACTCATATTGGTTGCTTGAAAGAATTTGATTTGTATTCAATACAGGTCAGTGAAGACAAATAGTACCGATATAGGCCTATAGTTACTGGTTTATATGTTGTGTTGACTTCGGCTATTTGTAAAAGATTATGAAATATGTCTTGTTCAAAATATTTGTTAATACATTTGGTCAAGTTTTCAATAATTAGAAGTTTAACGTATCTAATCGTTTTCGGGCTAATTTCGTCTGCAACCGTAGCTGTGTTGGTTGTTGGTTGTCAATGATTCGGCTAACTTGTTGGTTCGAGTTCTGATTGCTTTGTTACATTCGATTTAGCCGCAGGTTTGCCATCAGTGAGTCATTATTTAAATAAAAATTAATAGGTATTGCTTTGAACAAACTTGTGGACTGTTAATTGTCTGTTTATGTTTCTAGTGTAGCGATTGTTAGTATTTCCTTTTTTTTATTATAACACAGACTGTTTATTAGTGACCATAGCTTTTTGGGCTTTAACAATTTATGAAAGCTTTGTAATAATATTATGATTTCGTTTTTTAATAATTTCTGTACCGTTCTTTCTTGTCCTGAAATAATTTTCTTTCACTTCTTTGTCATTAGAATTATTTTACACTTACGTCATAACGTATTCTTTCTATTTATAGCACCTATAAGATCTCGTTTTATTCATTGTTCTTTCGGTGGATAAGATTTTCTGTATTTTTTGGATTCAGTCTTTTAACACTAAATATCAGACTTTGTTCTAGTGGTTCTAGTTTAGTACAATCATCAGTTACATTAGCTTCATTTAGATTTTTAAAAAAGATATACAAGATTTCAAAGTTTATGGCTTCGTATGAAAATATTTTTATCATTTATGGTTTGTAGTTATGTACCTCGATGTATATTTGCTTGCCATCTGACATACCTGATTCCTCTGTTGTTAGAGTAAATTTGTGTTGATTTAAATTTGAACAAGTATGGTCCAGAATAGTATTTGTCGAGTTCGTTTCATGTGTAGGATGTTGTTTGTTTATTTTATTAATACAGTGGACCCCCGCTAATTCGACAATCGTTTTGCAGGGCAGTGTCGGACTATCGAATTTGTCGGATTATAGAGTATTACCTAAGACCCCTTATAGCCCGGATTTTTTTACAAAGGAGTACCTTGTAATCCGATAAATTACAGAGAAATGATAAAATTCTATATGTTGTCTTCTGGGCTTGTGACGACATTACTAGGTATGTATACGTAATGCACAATGAATACACGCTGAGCTGCACTGCTATCACACGTAGTCAAATTCAAACTAAGCAATCGGGATTGAAACAATACCTACGCGTCGAGCACAAGTTGTAACCTGTTCAATCATGCACGATCTGCATTAGCGAAAATTGTTTGATTGATGTCAGATTATGGGGGGGGTCCGGATTAGACAGGGGCCGGATTACCGAGGGTCTACTGTTATGTAATAACCACTTTCTTTATACTTTTTGATAGATCATAGTTAGAATCATCAAATATGAGCGCATCTCACTACACCAAACAATAGAAATTGTAAATGAGAGCAAAGATGCTAGCGGTAAACGTAAAACTTCAATAGAAAGAAAAGCAGTTATTACACTTATTAATCAGATAATTGTCCTCAATAAAACCTCTTAAATTTTTTGAGAAAATAATAAACCTACCTCCAAATTACATATACACTCCTTAGTGCTGTCATTTTCACTGACACAGGCGTTAACTGCAGGCTTGCCATCTGCCGTGTCGGTCAACAGTGCATGTGCTGGAAACGGTGTCACAGATGTACTGTAAGATGACTGCTCCATTCCTGTGTAATTGAATTATAATGATTAACAATTATATTATATACAGCGTGACTGGTGAGATACCTTCAATACTTATGGAGAGTACTCGGTACTCGATTCTCGTTAACTTAATATAAAAAAAATAGGTGCTTATTTTTTATCGAAATGTCTCTAAAAAATAAGTGAAATTTGGATATTATACTCCCTAAGCTCGCCGCACTGTTTACGTTGATCTAGTCACGAGCGGCGCGGCGGCACGCACCCCCGCCCTCCATCCCGTTACATAGGCAACAGCTGTACAGTGTAGGTATCTATGTATTCTGTGTTGATAGCGCGCTGCGCGACACGTGCGGCCGCGCGGTGCCCAAGTATTCCGCAGTTAAATACTGGGCTCTCGGTGTACTGTGTACGAAGTTTACTAAGAAGTTATTTATATTTCGTTTTTATGTTATTTTATTTCATGATATATGTTCGCATACTATCACGTCCTCAAATATTGAAAGTATCTCACCAGTCAGTCTGTAGATATGTGACTAAAAATTGTGTCATGATCACGCATTTAATTCACTTCCTTTACTTGATATATTAGTCAATACTCAATACTCAATACTTTATTGCTTTACCATAATGTCTCACAGGTAGTCAACATAAAATAGTACAGTATCAATTATGGACCCTGTCGGGCACAGCATATATTTATTTTGTGTTGGTGGGAGAGAGGAAGATGCCTACGTTTACACTTATATACCTATTTAATTACTCATTGTTGTATTTATTTTTACAGGATTTATAAACTTACTGTCAACGAATGCGTTTTATGTTGCAGTTTTAATTTTAATTGTTCTATATTTATGTCATATATTTTATTGTATTATGTCATTATTATTATATTTTATCATGTCTTTATTATTATATTATGTAATGTCGTTACTAGTTTATTTTATTGTGTCATTATTTTATATTTAAGCATTATTCTCTACTCAAATATAGTGCAAACTTTAAAAGGCAACACAACATCTATATTGTCTCTAAAATGTTTTCCATTACACAGAGTCAACACGGTATAAATCTAAGATGATATGCAGTAGCTAAAGTTTATATTAACTAATTACCACTATTGGTTCTTCTGCTTTCATGATGCCCCTTACAGTGCTATGACTTGGATAACAGAGTAGCTCCAACGTTAGAGATACCAGGACAATCATTCTCCCCTTAAGATAATTCTGTTACCAGGTCTAGGCGCCCATCTTGCCAGGTCGGCCGCACGGAGGTACACACGCTCCCGTGCTGACGTACAGTGTCTGGCTGCGGGTGGCGACAAAAGTCGTGTGGCGTGTCCCGCCCATGCTGTGGCTGTTGTTTGTCGCCAACCTTTGTCTTCTTCTGCTACTCTGATTGTACCTGGATTTTTCTGAAAATAAATATTAGTCAGTCAAATTATTGTCTTATATATATATTTAAATAGTTTCTATGGCGAAGCCATAGTATTATAATAGTTTAGGTCTTACTCAGCTGACCTACTCTTAATAATTTACAATATTAAGAGTAGGTCAGCTGAGTAAACAATTTAATTTAATAATTTAGAATATCAAGAGTAGGTCAGCTGAGTAAACAATTAATGTAGCGCGTGGCCGCGTACAGACCTAAACTATTATAATACTATGGCTTCGCCATAGTTTCCATTATTAAATTAAAAAAAGGAGAACTAACAAGTCGTACCTAATATATCTGTATAGTTTTTTTATTTATTTAAAACCAGCAGTGATATATAGCATAGCATATATTGTTTTCCTGCTTAACTAAACACTGCATCCAGCATGCGACCGAGAACGTGAAATATTACTTAAGTCCAGAATGAATATAGCACATTTACAGATAATTATCTAAATTGTTCGCTCAAAACGGTAGTTTTAAAAGTTAAACATACGTGTGAAACATGAGAAGACAACTACATCCTAAGAAAAAAATAGAAGTATTCGAAATCCTCGTAAAAACATAGTTTCTTGCGTATGTCAGGAGGGACATGATGTAGTATTAGATACTATTTATGAAACCAGTTCAGCGCTGCTAATGTGTCCATGTACAATATCATACAACAATCACATGTCCATACATTTGTCCTCAAGGGTCAACAAACCATGTTCTTTACAACTTTGACGGTAAGTCATGACTAGTTTACCCAAACGATAATTAGGGTAATAAATATTTATGATATTGTTTTGTATATTTTTTACTTGATTTAAATAAATGGCATAATAAAGGAACCATGTAAGCAAAATAAAGAGACCTAAGAGACTCAATTGTTTTAAAAAAGTGTCAACATGCTCAAAAACTAGAAAGAAGATAGTATGCTGTTGAATGTAACATGAGATCACATACAGCAGCAACCCTTTTAATTTAAGCACTGGTAAAATTGTATAAATAGCATAACTGTGCTTTTATGACTGTAAATAACACATTGGCATTTATTAATATTTGTGGAGATGTTATTCTTAATGTAATTATATAAATGGTTTAGGCCAGGTTGAAGTGCCAAGCAGTCAGTGAACCACCTAATGTTTAAGAATATTTTTTTATCATCAGCTTACATTATGTATTTAGAATTGGGTAAATGACTGCATCGTAAATAAATACCAATGTCCATTTCATTAAAACTAATATCGTGAAACACCTCGGCAAATACAATTAACATAGCTTTTTATTTTTATTACAATTTGGTACTTAGTACATTTTTCATACAACATTGTCGTTTTGACAGATGATAAAAAGTAACTAATTTGACTAAGGTGTCATCTAGTCTATTGCTGATGGCATGAGTGGTGTCATATAAATGTACATTAAATAACAGCAGTCCCAAATGCTAACCTTATGGCATGCCACTGGGCATTTTACAAAAACTGGAACAGTACCCTTCCATCACTACTGCTTAAGACCTTTTGGCTAGGTAAGACTGAACCCACCTCAACAAATAACCACATATAACAAGTAAGAATAAATTGTTAAGCAAGATAATGTGATGCATACGGTCAAGTGTCTTTTCAAAATCCTGCCCCACATTATCCATAATTTGAAAAACCAACTGTGAGTCTGGGATCCCAATCGCTATCTGAAGATATGTAGCACACTGTATCATAGTCCAACCTGTCTTAATTTAGCCATCGCATCAGGAGCTATAAAGTCAGCTTGTGCAGCATGTGTCAGGAAGCATAAAGTTTGGTGGCCTGTCTGCCCCAGCTCCTCCTCTCCTGGTATTACCACTTTCATGGCTTCAACCTCCTGTAACAGTAAAATGATAAACTCATTCTATTATACAATAAATTTACTAACTGCAATTTTAGATGCCATGGATTATATAGCCATCTGTGTAATAGTACAGAGAAGGTAAAGATGGAGAAAACTGCAACCCGTGCATAACAGAACTATCAAGGGTTGCAGTATACCAATTCATTAGGGTCACTCTCCAAGATAATTGATATTGATAATGGGATCATTGAAATTTCTTGTTGAGAGAAAGAGTGTCATGTCCCTCCAACGCAAAAGGTGGATTTTCCAACCAGGGGAAGTCATCATGCCTCATGGGCTTTAGCCACACAGTTGATGTTGGGATGTTGTGTAAATACTAATCACCGCAAGAATTTTTATATCATGATGCAGGATTAGTAGTTGCTCTGTAGTTTGATTAGTTTTCAAGAGATGGAGCTGTAGTATGACTTTTTGTTCTCGCTGTATGTGAAAGGCGCAACATACTCATCACGTTATGAAATTTTTTTTTTTAAACTACAATATCCATCATAGAGAAGATTTATATAAAAATAATATTAACTATAATGCAATGCATTTAAAACGTTTATATTTACAGTTTACTTTTTTATAGTTTACACTACTAGTTTATGCGAGAAAGAGGACTGATAAGATCTTAAAATGGACACAGTCATACATTTAAACACATACTTTTTTTATTTAACATTTTTATAAACATATAGTTAAGAGGAAGTCTGCTATAAGTGCTTAAAACTTGTGTCCTATTTTAATGGACACCATAGGTAAAGTCTTGTCATTACCACACAAATAACGTAGTTACAGAGAACTGTTAATCTAAGTCTAATACTCACATTAGTAAAGTCGACAAGTTGTGAGATGAAGACACCGTCGAGTCGTAAAAATTCTAGTGTGATTGTATCTTCCGACACGTTCGCTGTTATGTTCTCCTGCATAACATCGCCACCCTGTACACAATGTTATACTCCATCATTATCACCCACAACAGACGTTATCTAATGAATAATGTAAACAAATCGTCAGGAGAAAATGTTTCTACAACTTCTAAAACTATCTGCGTTGACTTTCATGCTCACCTGATTTCGAACATTAATAAGAAGTTGTAAATTCGTAGATTTAACTAATAAAAATAATGTGATAACTTGATAAAACAAGAGTTTCATTTTTGTTTTAATGTTTTATTTTTGTTTTATATATATTTTACGTTTATAACATCTTGTCGTGATTAGTTTCCAAATAAAACATTACATTAGATTCACAGTGTTACCGACTTAAAAAAATATTTGAAGTCAAATTCAAGTTTATAAAATGTCAACAATATGTAATGAGATTGTTGTAGTTTCCTGAACTGAATAATGTTTATCGAAATGGAAAATACTTAAAACTAATTGACACGTTTAACCTGAACGTTTTATATGTTATGTTAAGATAAGTTATAATTTACATTAAACACGTCGCTACCAGACGTTTTGCTTAAACTCCGCGGATGTCATGTATGTAAACCGACGGCTGTAAAGTGTTAGTACTATTTGAATGTATATTCGCACACAATAACGATGTAATAACATTATGACTTTGACGCGGACACCGAAACACAAGAAGAGTCATTTTTGGTGTTTAGGTTTCTCCTGACCTGAAAAATAGCAGGGCACTAACCGACTGTCTGTCTACCAAACACGTAATACATTACAAATTAAGTATTAACCTTTGAGGTACCGGGCGTCTAAAAGCGCGTTTTCGCTAAGTCCCGCGCTTGTTAACGTAATTGGCGCATCAGCGCGCCGTTGCACTTGAGACCGTATTTCAAGGTTTTGTTAATGTTGTAAGTACAGTCTCGTTATTGTTCTCAAAAGCTAGTGAGATGATCAATAAGATTAAATGAAAACAATAACATTTGAATGTTTATTTAGTTTTTTACGGCCTTTTGTTTCGAAGTAATGTAAAAAAACGGCTTTGTTGACAATAAATCTGTTTTATGATGACATACATTAGAGTTTTAGTACAGTTTTTATATTTTTTTACGTTGTTATAAATATACTCTTTACTAAACAGAAAAAAAATGCATGTATACATTATAGAAATTCGCTTTTTTACTTGCAAAAATATAGTAAAAATTCGACTAGAAACAAATTTCGCGCGCGGCGAGAGCTCATTTCAAAAATTCTATTCCAAATAGTGAAGTGAAAGTGTTAATTGCAAGATTGTTCTTCTATGTATCAGTTAGTCGAGTTGACAATGCCAAAAAGAAATCGTAATATCATAAAAACCGATACTATTTGACGCGCGACACTTGGACATGAATTCATGTCCGCGGGATTCAACGGTACTTTTTCGTTGGCGTGAATTCATGTCCGCGGGACTCAACGGGTTAATCAGTACTGTAACCATTTATTTGTTAAATAATTGGTCAGTCATATAATATGCTTAATAACAATGTACATGCTAACTTGTGAAATATATTCTGCCTATGTTCTTTCACTCTCGGAATATGTTTCGGACAATTAAAGTTAAGTACCTGTCTACTTGCTTGATCCTATATTATAAAATAATTACAAGCTAAAATCAATAGTTCGTTATAATGATTTGAAGTTATGTAATTGTTGACGTATAACAATAAAGGTTAAAAAGTAGTAATCTTAAAATCGTCAGATGGAGCCGAAAAATGCTGAATTGGCAGCACTGTAAAATAAAAGTCAATTGAGAATGACTTGATACTAATGATTTCGTTTAAAAACTACATAGACCTTTTAAAGTATCATCCTTGTAACATCTTTTATCTTTTTTGCGTTATTTGAATGAAATAGCTTTAAATTGTCATTAAAAGGAATATTGAAGTACCAGTTTTAGATTTGAGTTTTAATTTTTATTTTTTATTGTTAATACATAGTAAATAAATTTTGTCATCATATAACAAACAATATAATGTAATGTTTTTAGTTCCTTTATACGTAAATTTTAATGAAATCACTGGCGGTGATTAAAATGATAATGAAAAATAGAAAATAGTAGCGTTTCATAAATTCACTGCTACATATTACTATATAGTTTTAATAAATATTTTTCTCTCTTTTTTATTATCATATAGTTTTTCATGTGTTTTAAATATTTTGAATGTATATTTATTATTTTCGTTATTGGAAATTTTTAATAAAATTTCTGTTGAAAAACGGTCAAAATTGGGAGTTCACGATTTTGAGATGTTTTTTATTAACCTTGCACCATTTTTAATACACGGATAATTTTATTTTGAGGCCATTACATTACAACACGATTTTGCCCGATGCGCAACCGAACGAGACCCGAACGTCATCCGACACGGAAAGAAGGGCGATGTTGCACTAGCGAAGAAAGACAGCTGTCGTATCATTTTCAGCTGATTTTTGTGTACGCATCACAGACGCTGCAAACTCGATTGGTGATCAAGGCATTTCATAACGGTACTACTTCATCAGTTCTATTCACGTAGAGAACACATAAAAGAAGAGAGCGTCTTGACGTTGTAGTGGTGAAGCGACAGTTTTGCAGTGACGAACAAAGGGAGATGGTCTATTGAGAGCGGGTGGTGTGTAGCGGGCGGCCGTGACGTCACTCGGCAGAGGTGTCGAGGCGGTCGAGGCCGATGCGGCGGGCACGCTCGTGATCTCGGCGCTCCGACGAGCGCGGCTCGCGGGCGCAGCGGAGCGGGCCAGCCTGGCCTCCACTGACTCGGGCGACGAGGGCGCTGGGCATCGGCCGCCGCGCAAGCGGTCCCGCAGGCTGTCGCCGCCAGCCCGGCCCGCCCGGCCCGCAGATATGCACCAGCCTTGCGCCAACGGCGCGCCGCACGTCAACGGCGACGCGTCGCGCAATGGCGACCTGCCACCTCCTGGCATACGTATGACCCAGACCGACCAGGAGATCGTGCGCCTCATAGGGCAGCACCTCATCTCCATTGGACTCGAGTAAGTACCGCTGAGCATTTTATCATTTCTTTATCATGTCAACAATAGCCAATAATATCGATAGTTGGTGTGATACACCATAGTTAGCTGACTACCCTCTTCGCAGGTCCCTATACCTATGTATTCTTATTGGTTGTGGAACATCCTCTAGGTGTTTCAACCCTAGCTAAAGATATATCACACTATGTTTATATAGTATTGTACACATTGTAAGTACAAAGGCAAACAATGAAAATGCATTTCTAGAAATATCATTACTTCTCAATGTGATGGTGGTATGTTTTTGTTGCAAAACAGGTAATGTTTGTTTTGGTTTACACAATTTCTTTCAACAATCATCATTTAAAAAGATTTCTAATTCTTAATGTGTGTATTATTGACAATTGAGCCAGAAGTTCTAGAACAAGAAAGGGTAGCATGCTATTCTATCATTATTCTGTGCCATGATCATGGTGCTTGGTAAACAAAGAAATCCCAACATGGGGCACTTTTGTTTAGTGTTAGCTGTTTCCTTATTTCCTCATAGAATTGACATTGAAGGCTTATCCAATGTTGCTTTATGGTAATGTGTTAGTGATTTGATAAAAATATAACCTGTTTAAATATGTATGAAGTGTCCATATGTTTATTTCTGTATTATGTAGATATTGTGTCTGAATTATATATATTATTTGAGGTGTATATGAGAAAATCTTGTTATTAAGCAATGTTAACACTCCTATTGTGTTGTTTATTAGTTGATCGTTACAAAAGGAATTAGAAACAAGAGTTTTTGTGTGTGGGGTCATTGGCACAATGATTATCTGTTTTGTTTGAACTTGTAGTGTGATAAAGACATTTCTGTTGGAGGTAATACTAAAAGTCTGTGATTTAGACCCAAGTTCTAATTAAAGAAAAAAAATATATTTATGGTATCAGGGGCAATTAAGCAGACAGTTAATATGGTGCTTCAACCTCTTGTAACCTTACAGTAATTTTTATTAGACTTAGCAGCTAATGTGTTAGAGTTTGAATAATACATTAATTATGAGTTATTTTTAATACAAGAAAGACAAAATATCCAATAAGAAAATAAACTTTTCTAAAGTTTTCTCTTCAATCAATACTCCCAAGGTTTTTTGTCTGTTTTTTTTATATACATAATACATTTACACATAATGTTTTCATTTTAAATATTTTTCTTTTCATTTTTTTTTTATTATGACTTTTATTTTATTGTCATCATTATGTGATGTGTTGTTTCACTGTCTATTTAAAGTGTGTGGTTTCTTTTTCATGACCGTATTATGTCATCATCAAATCTGATCCAAGTGGATTGTAATGACAGATTATATTCAATGTACGTGGTCACAACCTTTTTTCACATTCTCATCTCTTACATTCAGTTTATTGTTTAACAATTTTTTGATACAAATATTGTTAGAGAATGTAAGTTAGTCTGACACCACCTTGAACTCCACTCAGACCAAGATAGTATGAGGAGGAGGAGGAGGAGTCTGAATATCTTAATAAAAACTTATCTTATATTTTTCTCGTCTGCAGTGCAGCATGTGGTATTAAGTGACGTCTAGAAGTCCTTACATTTTTGACTTGCTGATGCATGGTGCAGTCCACTGTAAATAAAAGCACTTGCATCTATGTACACTGCATCTGTGGCAACGTGACATTATCTACTTTGTCTCTAATCACTTCTTTGTCGAATCATTTCAATTGCTCTAGACTATGATCACTTCTGTGATGAACCATTTCAATTTTTCTAGACTATGATTTCTCTTTTCTTTTATTTGCCGTTTCAATTTCTCTGAACAATGATAACTTGTCTTTTCTTCGACCAACTATTTCAATTTCTCTTTACGATGTTCCCTTTTAGTATACATTTTTCCTGTTATTTTTAAGTATAAAACTGACACGAAGAACAGATAAAAAACGGCTTTTAAAGCAGTTTGTATATTGTAATAAAATTTCTTTGAGTTTTTGAAGAATACTCAAATCAATTTCGCTTTTCGTGATATTTTTATTGGGTACTCATTAAAATGATGTGATTAACATGTTTTAACTTAAGAAGATTAGATCTGATACTTCTTTTCTCTTTGCTCTAAATTTACATATAATGGGATTGGAACACAAAACATACCTACTGAATACTCGTGGTTATTTATACATCGCGGCAAACACTTATATTGGTGCAGTCCAGAATTTGAGACTCGAGAGCATAACCACAGGCAAACCAACACCCAGTAAGCTTTAAATCAAATGCCAACCTGCTTGATGTCTACATACTATTAAAACTAAGTCCAAACTATACGACTACTGAAATGTGCACGGACTTATCCTCTGACCACACGCTAGTCATAAAAAATGCAAGCTCAACACTATTATTAGCTAAACTCGTCGATAGACTTTATAACAAAAATACTAAGTCGAAGATGTATCAAGACGAAATATCGAAAGGGATTAATCTCATAAAACTATTGAAAAAAAAAACAGAAAGATAAGTAAGAAACTATTGAAAATCTAAAAATATTATATAGGAAACATCTACTACCTTCACAAATATAAAAAATAAAATATTTCTAATCAAAATTGATCAAAGACAAAATTTTCGAATGTCAAAATCTAAGAAAGGTATAGTAGAAAACAGGGTATCGTGTAGACAAAACATCATTCAACTGATCTTTGAATATATTGAAGAACCTTAATAAATGTTTTGCAAACTCACCTTTCTAACTTGTCTCCAAGCCTAAACACAAATTACTCATTACGCTCCAATGATCATATTCCTCCCATCAGAAGAAACAACGGTAATTGGGCCAAATCAGACATGGAGAACGCAACAGTCTTTACTGAACATCTGAGTAATGTTCTTCAACCACACTGAGATAAAGCACTATCTTGCAAGCGCACAGTATATGAGTCTTCCGTTAAACAATCAACTGAAGTAGTGAGGGAAATCAAACAAATTAATATCCCAAAAAATGTTATACTAGCAATTGCAAGTATTTTTAATACTTACGTCTTAACCATTTTCGAGAACAGTGGCAAATAGCGCAAGTAATAATGTTACCAAAACCAGGAAAACCACAAAATGAAGTTACTTCGTACCGACCTATAAATCTTCTGCCGCTAATGGATAAACTTCTTGAAAAGATGCTACTTAAAAGAATGAAGCCACATCTAAGGAATTATTTCAAATCATCAATTTGGCTTTCGGGAGAGTCATGAAACGACTGAGTAAATTCACCGCATCTTCGACGTTATAAGTTAATTACTGGAAGAAAAGAAGTATTGCTTAGCAGTCTTTTTGGACTACTTTACAAAGTTAACTAGATGCTTTCTCACTCTTTCTTGCAATTAATAAAGTCATATGTCAACAAGAGATCACAGGGAAGCATACTGGGACTGCTTCTCTTCACCATAAATAGTGTTGACCTACCAGCAACAGACAAAACTACATTGCAACGTATACAAACGATACAGCTTTACGATTTTCACATACGATTCCAGTAACTGCATCAAAACAACTATATCAATCATCTTGCCCAAATTGAGGAATGTCTTACCACTTGGAGAATTCTTGCAAATCAAAGTAAGTCAACATGTGACATGTTATCTCAGGACAGACACGTGTCCGTCTGTAATGCTTGACAATAATGAAATTCCTCAAGATGACAACGCTAAATACTTAGGCATGCATTTCGACAGAAGGCTGAGATGGAAAAAACATATATGGACAGAGCAAAAGCACCTGGACTTAAAAATATGCAGTATGTACTGGTTAATAGCAAGTTGACAATATATAAAGCCATCTTGAAACTTATATGGACCTATGGTACCCAGCTCTAAGGTACAGCCAACAACAGCAATATTGAGATACTGGAACGTTGCCAAATCAAAATACTTTAAGTAATAAACACATACTTTATGACCTAAGACTACCAACTGTTAAACAGCTCAACAAAAATAAGCTCGCGTTCAGACTAAGATCGAGGCCTCCAATACAGAAGACTAAAAAGATATAGTGTTCCTACTCTGCAAGATAGATTCGTGCAAGATGTCAGATAATGGGTTTATTGTTGCGTTCAACAGATAGCCATGGTGCAGAAAGAGAAAAAAATTAAGATGGTTTTGTTGCTCATCGTGTTCTTGAATCCAGTTTTAAAACGTTTTAATGTTGAAAAAGAACGTTCACCACTGCAGTTGGTGTTCATGGGAGACAGTTCCAACGTTCGGGAAACAAATGAAAGAACAGTTTAGCAAATCTTTATAAAGAACAGTAGCAGGCATGTATGGGACTTTTATATTGCCATTGCCATGCTATTTCATAAAAGGGATTATTTCTGTATTTATGTGATTGATAATATCATCGACAATAACATTTTCGATTCCCAGATTTTTAGAAATTTACGTTAAAAAAATATTTTAGTTTGTAGTTTACAATGTAATACACAAGCTATATTATAATTGACAGCCATCACATCACAAATGAGTTGCCACTGTTGTCAATAATGCAGAGTAGTACCATGTTTTTAAAATAAAAATTTTCTGTTAATCATTTTCTTGAATCGTCAATAAAATGTTGTTCTGCTGCTAAACACACTATTAAGTTCATTTGAAAATAATGCTTTTTAAATTTTTATCATTTTTTATGTATTTTATAATTTCATTGCAAGGCCGCTATTCTAACATGCTTGTAGAAAAAAATATTTTGCGCTGCGATCAGCGCTTCCTTTTAAGAAATTTACCAAATAGAAATTAAATTTAATTGGACATTTTAAAACAGTCTTTTGATTTGAAATTTTTTTCGCTCTTCGATCTAAATACTTTTCAGTTTTCAGAAAGCGTTGAAAGCCCCCAAATACGTGGGGCCCGTAGCATTTCCTACTTTTGCTACGTGGGTAATCTGCCACTAGGTGCGTGCCTATTACGTGATCAATTATATATTGCGCGAGTGTGTGTTTACAATATTTATCTATCCATATCACACACTGACAGTTTCAAGACTGATACGCTCAATAACCTATTTTATGACTGTATTCTGACTGAACATGTAACCACTTATCAAATGATCGGTCACCTATTTATCTTGTTATAATACTTAGTGCCTTTCGATAATGTGCTCAATATATAATGGTTTGCGGCATCTGTAAGTGTTCAGAACATGCTCATGTATTATCGAAACATCTTTGACCTTTACGTCTTTTCTTACTCTGGTAAAGATTTGTAAATAAATAAATATTTTTCAGTAGTTGACATGAAAATACTTAACATGCAAAAAATTTTAAAATGTTGGCGTAAGTGATTGCTAAGTAATTTTATTTATTAACCAAATATAGAATGAAGAAAGTGGAACTCGTGACCTATCAGGAGGTTAAACAGATAGCATAGATAGAAGAGTGGCGATTGCTCCACTGATTAGGGTTTGAGTATAACCAAACATAGTGGTTTAATATTGAAACGAACACCAAAAAATGCTACTAAATACCGTCACGATACCACGGTGATATATCACGGACGGTGGTATACCGTCTATTATGCACTATGTGTAGGGTTGAACTGTGACTGTAAGGTGTTTTACGGAAAAAAAATTACTTCCCAAGCTCCCATGTGCACTCTGAGCTAAAATAATTTCCTTGGTCCATCCGCCTAGTTCATATAGATGAGCTAGACTGGTGGACCACAGGCTACAAAGAGGTACGAGGTCTCTCGTTTGCGCTCTATGCCAAAAATATTTGTGGTCTCTTTATATCGCCATTAAAATTTTATTGATTAAAGACCGACGTCTGACTTGTCATTGTTTTAGAATGATATGAATTAAAATGTCCATACACTTCAAAAAGTTGGAGGTGCGTGCCGGGAATTTAATTTGAACACTCATAATAGCGATTTCAAAAGGAGGGGTATTGACGAAGATAATACTCAAAAGAATTCAAATTTACAACATAATTCAAAATAACTCAACCTTATGTCTAAGAGCAGTAACGATAATCCTTATACTCTCTTAGTTCAGCCCAAACTTCGTTCAACATTACTTTTAAATTTTCTCTTTCTCAACACAACATACCGCAAACTCAATTATTAGAAATCACTATATTGCTTACATACCAAATAAGTAAGTGACTGCATACCTTGTTAAGTACTTTGGAAAATTAATTAGACGGTTGGAACGTGCTGTGAAGATTTTATGAAATGCCTTTTTCTCATTAACCCTGCTTACGACATTCAAGAGCAGGTTGAATAATGAAGAAACTCATTATATACTTCAATGTCTGACACTGAATACGGTGCATAAAACCGCATGACAATAATTGTTAGAAGGTCTCTGCACTTCCGTATATATAAACACACGGCGGCATGCAATCGCCTACACTCATTAATTAACAAAGTATATTGTATGAAGACAGAAGACTGACTTTTGTTTTTAACAAATTTAAAAAAAAGGAGATTCTCAATTCTGTTGTATTATTTATTTATGCTTATTATTGCAGTACTCCGTCTTTTATGAAGCTAAATATAAATAACACACTTCCATACAACCGTTCATGCCTTGTTTTACCCGCTTTGTTATTGAAATTTCTAAACATCTTGTCTTAGTTAACACTATATCAGAAAAAGCATTAACTACTAAAATACCAAGTTTGTAGCCACAGTCGCTTGGACTCTGCGTTGGCGAATGAGTAGGAGCAAGTATTTTTTATGTATAAATTTGGTAATTTCTCTTCACTTTCCTTTTGGGCCTATTCACATTCAAAGAAATTTAGCATACACATCCAGTAAGAAGTTCGAAAGGAATGGAACGCGATCGAAACCGAAGGTAAAACTAGTTGAAAACAAAAGATAATAGAACGCATAGATATCAATACGTCAACGGGTCACGTCGTTTTTAAACCAGTTAGATGCCCACTGCTCCGGTAGGCTCAACATCGCTGACGACACAGCGAGTGTGTCGTAAGCGGACGTCATGTCGCTATGGCCCCTCCCACTGCGCCCACGCAACGCACCTAGTTACACTGGGGCGACTCACAAACTGCAGCGATGTGTGCTCCATCTTATTATAGAAAATATCAACACCCTTGTGTGCTTCGACAGCGGTTTATCTGTATTTCATTAAAACAAATCGAGTTATCACGAGTACAGTTATAAACAGTGAAAGGTTGTATTTTTCGTCTTTACTGCAACCAATACAATTAAAACTAGATATAAGTGCATATTAGAATTGATTTTCAAGTGTCGAAAATATCGCGTAAAACAAAACGTAAATATTGACGATGACTTGAGAAAATTGCGTCTATTGTTGCCGTAAATATAATAAACTTGAATAGGATGTATTTTAAAAATGAGTAACTATTAATTTTTTATTTACATCCTATTCGAGTTCGAAACTCCTTTCTCCTCATTTCCAATGTTTTTATTTTTAGTCATGGTTACTTCTACCGCGAGTTCTTAGAAAAAATGGTACTTAATTATTTCTTTTTTTAAATTGTGAATTTGACAGAAATATCATTTAACTTCAAATTATACATTTTTAATTAAAAAAAAAACTTACTTCTACTGCTTTTATATTTCAAATGCAAATTACAAATAATAAGAAAACGTACATAAGAGAAAGTCAAGTGCTTGCAAATATTACACAACAAGAATAATAAATTAGTTGCCTTACTTAATTATTCAAATATAAAGTGTTTGTTTTAATAAAACCATCTACTGAAAGTTATTTCAAAAACAAAGGTAGGAAGAAAAAAGGTTATAGGCTTAGTAACCATAGCAACAAAAAATTGCTTGAAATTGGTTTTCTGAGGGGCCGTTGTATCACTCGTGGCGCTTCGGAAAGTATCTCTGCACTTGGTCGCTAGGAGGGATTTGAGTCCCATCACTCCGTCACCATTGCGTCTGCAGTGAGGACTCGGCTCAGCACACACTGGCGGTTTGTTCCACTTGGGCAGTGCAACGTGGGACCCTCACTGACGTTATTGCAGGTGATCTCTCGCTACCAGCCGTCATACGTACCATGGCCGGTAGCGACAGGTGTTTTACCGCGGTCGCAACTTTCTGCGAAGATGTGATTTCGCGGGAGGAGGCTGCGGAGAAGGTCCCAATTTGACGCCGGCGAACAGGGCAGCGTAAACACGCGTACCAGCGCCTCGTGCCACATTGAGTGGCCGCGGGTGGACAGGACAGGTTTTCTCCTCCATGTGCTACAGTAGCCAGCCGCGAGGAGGCAACGTCACCTAAATAGAAAGTTTACCCGCAAATGGTGCGGGTAAACTTTCAGGTTTCAGGGGTAAACAGCGGACAGGCGCTAGCAGGAATCCGGATGTCGTAATAACAGCTGTTGCCGGATCCTTCCTATTGCCAGTGCAGAGTGGCACCGAGTGGTTTTAGTTGGTCCGATTCCGGCACACCACCCTGCCATAAACCCCGGTGGAGTGACGGCCCGAGGGAGTTTCCACACGTTAAAAAAAAACAATCGTGGCGCTAAACCCAAAGCTTCCCTTTAGGGTCGGCAACTAGCCGGGAATCCTCTGAGTGAACTTCTGAATAAACTTATCAGTTCCGTCTAATGTGTTAATTCCAATAATAGGCTAGATGACACCTTAGTCAAATTAGTTACTTTTTATCATCTGTCAAAACGACAATTTTGTATGAAAAATGTACTAAATACCAAATTGTGACGTCACTGTTTTAGACTACTCAATTGAACAATACATTTCACTGTATATTTGATTGAAAATCGTAATAATAATAAAAAGCTATGTTAATTGTATTTGCCGAGATGTTTCGCGATATTAGTTTTAATGAAGTGGACATTGGTATTTATTTACGATACAGTCATCTACCCAGTTTGTACTTTACTAGTAATATCTTAGTAATAATTTTATACAAACTAAAGAGTGGCTGGTTGTAGAACTTTAGGCATAGTTCATTAACTTTTTAATGGTTTGTATAAAATGTTTATAATTGGATAGGTTTTCCTTCTTGTGTCAGGTCAGCATATACGAGTATATGTACATGTATTTTTTAGCCACTTACGATTCCTTATTTTCAATTTGTAAAACTCCAATGTCTTGAAAATAAAGTTTTCCTAACTTTTGGACACATTTTACACACGGCAGCCTGATCCCAAACAGACTGCTGATAAACATACTTATATATTGTTAAATACTGTACATACTATAGATAAGTCATACCCAGACACAATATAAACGATTGTGTTTATCACACAATTAGAATTAACAGACCAGAAGGTCAATTCTCGTAACTTTAAAACGTCACAGACCGAAATGTGATTGTATCGAGACTGAATTATGTCGTGGTCACCAGCCCTAGTCCACTGCTGGACATAGGCCTTTCCTTAGGACGAAGGTTTTGGCTTACTATACCACGCTGGCCAGACGGCTTGTATCAAGTTTTTCTTCTCTTCACAGTGCTGGTGTCTGCATAATTTGCTCCCTTAGTCGCCTTTTTTTTTTATTTTAAGAACCTGCCAAAGTGACTCTACTCTGCCTGACGGAAAGCATGAATAGAATCATCTCAAATGCAGACAATGCAGTATGGTGACCCACACTATGGCGGCCCTGTAAGATGCTTCTTCACACCCCGCTTGGGGACGTAAAAGGCATGACAGTCATCGTGACAGTATAAGGCTTACAGAGTTACCACGATAACTGTCACCTCTGCATCAATGGGCCTCCGGTTTCACACTCACCAACGAAACACGACAACACGGATGCTGGCGCTTTAGGTTGGTTTTCTGTGGGCGGGTAGTACCTCCCCGGTTGAGCCGGCCCGCTCGTGCTGAAATCAGCGTGGCTCTACTCCCTACCTTTTACGACACCTATGTTATGAATTCGGGTAATGACACTGTATTCCTAAGTATTTTGCTAACAAACAAACATAAACCAGTATCCTTATCATCGCAATATATTCTCAGTTCAGTCGCATTACGAATTATTTAATTTTCACTTATACGACAAGCAGAATATCGAAAATCACTTTTTTCAACGTTCAATGACAATACAATATCATCACATTACCGTAAACGTTGAATGTACTACAGGAATATCTTTTTAAATATTTTAAAATCTTCTAAAAATTGAAACGAGTGCAGTCTTAAGCGACTATCGTCCAAGAAGTCTTTATCTAATCTATTTACTTATTATAAATAATTAAATATCTAGCAAACCATTTGTTTTTGTTGAGGTCGTCGATATACTCATAGAACTGACGGACATACACGTTATCTATCAAACCATTAACCACAAACTGTTCTAGTAAAGTTGCGATGATAACTCTCGATTTCCTTGTGACACCTTTCAAAATACCTCAAATATTATTTTATCAGGGATGGGTCAGGTTATTGCATTTTTTTATAAACAAGTTATTTTATCCGACGAAGTATGCTATGAGTACCAAAATAATTACACTATGAGTACCAAAATAAGTATACTATGAGTACCAAAATAATTATACTATGAGTACCAAAATAAGTATACTATGAGTACCAAAATAAGTATACTATGAGTACCAAAATAATTATACTATGAGTACCAAAATAAGTATACTATGAGTACCAAAATAATTATACTATGAGTACCAAAATAAGTATACTATGAGTACCTAAATATAAATTACTTATGTGCATAAACTGTTCTCTCTGTATTTTACTGTATTTTACTGTATTTTACTTTGTATTGATATCGAGAGCGTTATGTCGCAACAAATCTATAAAAACTAATAACTGTGTCTTATATATTGGACCAATGATCTTGTCATATAAATAAAATGTAACTTAGAAACATGTTTCCTGTACTTAACTTGATAAAAATGTCAATATTTCTGTGTAATAACCTTCAATTACATTTTTGTTTCATAATTTGAAACATGACTGTTTCTTGTATTACTTAAAATCGGCTAATTTAAACCCAACTATTAGCATATCTATTGAGACATATACACAAATCACAATTATCCTATAATTTGGCCACAAAAGAATACAAGGGTATACTTTGCTGCTTGCTACTGAGAGATTAAATTAAATGAAGCGTTTTTAAATCAATTTATGGGTGCAATGATTGCTAACAGAGATTGATTTTTATCGAGTGTATGCCGTCTTAGCTGTTTTGTTATCTACTACTTTTTATGATGAAGCTTAATGAGTGTGTGTGAGTGAATCATTCTTTCTTGATAGGTTTCCGTCAATACTTGATAGGTAATTTTGAGTTGGTTAAAAAAAAGCATTTTTTTAGGACTAAACAATTAGGTGAATGAGTTGAAAAGATTGAAATGAGAATGCAGTAATTTAGTTGCGTAATCCGAATATTTACAATGCTATATCTAAAGTTGACCGTCGTGTCGGTGCAGGCGCAGCGCCGCCCTTCTCATGGAGGAGTCGGGTCTTCACTTGGAGCATCCGGCGGCGGCTACGTTCCGTCAGCACGTACTCGCCGGAGACTGGGTGAAAGCCGACCACGACCTGCGCGCGCTACACGACCTGCTCCGCGACTCGCCGCACGTCGAGCCACACAACCTAGCCGTTAGTCGTTCGACCTCTCTCGTGTCTCGCGTTGTCGGACAACGGGGAGCAAAATAACAGATTCGGAACATTACAATTTTCAGGAGATGAAGTTTGTAGTGCTGGAGCAGAAGTACCTGGAGCACCTGGAGGCGGGGCGCGTGCTGGACGCGCTGCACGTGCTGCGCAACGAGCTGACGCCGCTGCAGTACGACACGCCGCGCGTGCACCGGCTGTCGGCGCTGATGATGTGCGCGGACGCGGGCGAGCTGCAGGCGCGCGCGCACTGGCCGGGCGGCGGCGCGCTGTCCCGCGCGGCCGTGCTGGCGCGCGTGCAGGCCGTGCTGCCGCCCGCGCTCATGATGGCGCCGGGCCGGCTGCGCTCGCTGCTGGCGCAGGCGGCGGCGCAGCAGGCCGCGCGCTGCCGCTTCCACGCCGCGCCGCGCCCCGCGCCCGCGCCCGACCACATCCCCTTCACGCTGCTGGCCGACCACCACTGCTCGCCCGACCACTTCCCCATACACTCGCTGCAGGTACCTACCTCTGCTCGTCCCTTATGTTATGTTCTCTCATCACACAAAACAGAAATATAATCCTCTAAAAACGTCTAAGTCAGAAATTATATAAGGCATTGTCGTCCCGCCTCGGTTGGCACGGGTGCAATCGGCGTTGCCCGCTCTGTCCGTGCATTTTAATTCACTCATATATCTTCCAAAGTATTCGTTTTAATGATATGCTATAAGAGACAATATCTAAAGTATTTAGTTGGAAAACGATTATATTATATTGGCCAAAATGACTTTAAAAGTATACACTCTTTGCGATAAGCTTTTATATTATATACATTGTGTAATGACATTGTAAATTGATAGTAAAAGTTTTCAAGGAAAAATTTATTTTATTCATTTTAGTGCATTTAAATAAAAACTTGTTTTGCAAGAAGTTTTATTTTTTACATTTGATTACATTTAGTTATCGTGGGACAGGTTTCTCAGTCTGTTTATCGAGGAATTAGCACTCACAACAAATGGAACGAACTTTTTTTCACAAATCTTTTGGATTTGGATACGGCTGTGATCTAGGGCTAAAGTACTCATTAAGACGAATCAAAAAAGCCCAAACTCGATGAGGTTATATCGTTTTATACCGGAGTTCCTATAATCACCTTCCAGCTCCATCACCAGACCTTGGATATCATCTAAAGACAAAGTACTCGTCAAGGCGAATCAAACGAGTCTAAACTTCTCCTGTGATGGAGTTCTCTATGTCCACGTTCCAGATCCATCGTCAGATCAGGTTTATGTCATCATAACATTGGATTGTCACACGATATACATATGCGCGCAAAATTTCAGCTCGATCTGTTGAAGATATCTTCTTTTGAATTTCAAGATTTCAACCGAACAAACATGGTACATACACACAAGACAACATACATACCTTGCATGTCCATAACTTCACAAATTTTTGGTACCATCGACTTGCACCTTCCTAACCCTGGTGACTTTCTCCTTGTAGGTGCTAAACGAGCACTGCGATGAGGTGTGGTACTGTAAATGGTCGCCGGATGGGATGAGGCTCGCGTCGGGCTCCAAAGACAACACCGTCATGATATGGGACTTCGATCCCGTGGCCAAGCGCCTTTCCTTCAGGTAACTATGTGGAATTTTACATTTAAAATAGTCTGATTACAATTATTTTAAATTAAAAAAAAAAAATGTCCGTCATTGCAGGAAATCCTTGGAGGGTCACACATACGGTGTTTCGTTCCTGTCGTGGAGTCCGGACGGGCGGTACCTCATCGCCGCCGGACCCGAAGACTGCCCCGATCTCTGGATATGGAATATGGAGGTAATTGCACTATGTATACGTATTGGATTACTAATTGATGTATGGATATATTTGATACACCCCTGGACTCTTCGCACTGTCGTCAGCCTCGTTCCTTATTAGAGACTGTCGGCATATCTTATGCACCATGCTCTGTTTTTTTATGGTCTAAAAATGATTTCATTATCAAGAAAATTTGACGTAAGATAGTTGCCGGCCTCAAAAGAAATCATCTGAGCCATCTAAATCTAACGTTACGTATGTACGACGGCCCTAAGTAAAATTAGCAAACTTGTAGGATGACAACGGTGTACTAATTACTTGTTTTGACACGTCAAAATATGATGTCGTCGTGGCACGTCGGTACCATTATCATATCTCATCGGAATAGTTAAATGGGATTATTTAGTATTATATTTTTCACGTCCCCAGACGGAGCAGCTGCACCTGAAGATGACGCACTCGCAGGAGGACTCGCTGACGGCGGTGGCGTGGCACGCGCTGTCCGACAAGTTCGTGTGCGGCGGCGCCCGCGGACAGTTCTACCACTGCAGCCTCGACGTACGTAGCGCACACGCGTAGACGCGTAGGGCGTAGAGGCGTAGGGCGTAGAGGCGGTAACTGACGGTGGTGGCGGTTGCAGGGCTCGCTCATCAACAGCTGGGACGGCGTGCGCGTCAACGCGCTGTGCTGCCGCGCGGACGGGCGCTCCGTGCTCGCCGCCGACACGCACCACCGCGTGCGCGCCTACGACTTCTCCGACCTCACCGACAGGAACCTGTGAGTTGCCTCCCTCAAACTCCCTCTCAAATATCTTTACTTTAACGAATCGTTGAAATTGACTTATACGTAGACTCGGAAGTGATCGATCGACGCACGCAGTAGCGACGATCTGTTTTGACAAATGATCCATTATAATGTCTACGCCGATCTAAAATCAACTGTTTTCCAATGGTTGAGCCTCGTGAGAAGAAAGGGCGAACAGATCACACACAGACTAATCATTAAGGGCTTACATTACCTCGAAACCGCTCTACTACACATATTTAATTCTACATATCAATAATAATATTAAAAATATATATATTAAAATATTACAAGTGCGAAAGCCACTGTCTACCTGCTTTCACAGATAAACCGCTAAACTGATTTGAATGAAATCTAACATCACGTACTTTGATTCTTGCGTAAGAACATCGGCTACTTTTTACGGTTCCCTGCTTATTCACATAGAATTATATGTTATAATTTAATTACGTACGTACTTTCACTTATTCTAATAACAGTTACGCACAATATTAATTTCGTATAACTGTTTTGGGATATTTTTTAAGCATAATAAACATTACAAACAAAACCTTTAAATAATAGAAACGGAAATAACAGTAGTGAACGAATAAACTAGCAAGTTGTTACACATCAAACTATCTCTGTTCTAAATCCGTCACCTCACGGACGTCTTATTACACTCAAGTTTAAAAAAATAGTGTCAATTACACTTAATTTTACTGCCTCGGTGACACAGTGGTAATGAATGCGACTGCTGTACTGAAGTCTCGGGTTCGATGCCTGGGTCGGACCAAATGTTTGTAGGATCTGCAAATATTTGTTTCGAAGTTTGGGTGTTTTATATGTATAATATGTTTGTATTTACAAAAAAAAAGTATATAAGTATTCTATCAGTCAGTCTAGTTATCATAGCATAAGCTCTGCTTAGTTTGAAACTAGATGATGTTGTGTCAAATGTCCGAAATATTTATTTATCTATATACATTTTTGTGATTTTGTTGTATGTAGTATTTAATTGTAAAATAATAACATAACCTATCTTTGTTCTTCAGTTAAAATTTGTATTATTAAAAGTTAAATTCGTAGTTCTTTTATATAAATTTTAAATTAGCACGACACCGTCTAGTAAGACAAAATGGACGATGCTTCGAAACAGTACAAAAAAAACGCAAGTGTTAAAAAACCAGTTTTGAGATAAAGTGAGGAAACTCCGTTTTAGTTTCGTTACTTTAATTTGGAGCTAAAGTCATGGATCTTTTATTTTTATGTAAATTCTGTATTATGTGTGTATCTTTTGTATTTATCTATATCATAGAATGTTTGGTGTTGTTCAATTTGAGTCACATTAATTGAAGATAACTAAATATTAACAAAAAAACGATTTCTTTTTTGTAATATTCACTGAGTATTTACAAGTTTACTAAAGCATGTAAACAGGTATGAAATACTTATATACCTTCAGAATCTTTGTTTTTTCTAAAAATGTGATGCAATCACATTTTTTTGCCCATCTTGAGAATGTCAGTAACTCAATTTGTCACTTACGATTTTTATTCTAAGCTGCTTAAACTTCTTTTGAACCATTGAAATTTCTGACAGTAACGTATTTAGAGACTTACTAAATAGGGGCCGTTCAATTATTACGTAAGCACTATGAGGGGGCGGGGGGGTCTTTGCTTTGCTTATTTTGGATGACATGGGGGGTAGGGGAGTCTAGATGATGATTACGTCATCGGTAGTTATTTTCTTCTTTACACGAATGGCAACCCACACATTGTCTTTGCTTGAAAACGAAAAGCATTTTCGGGGATTCCCGCAAGTAATACATACATTTAGTGAACAGTGCGCGGTAATTCCCCTACTCGCTTTAGAACCGAGTAAGGAAATTACCGCGCGCTGTTCACTTGTCTAAATTTCCTCTATCAGTGTTTTGTTTCGTTTGGCTGCTATAGCGAGTAGACGTATTGTAAGCATAGTAAAGCAAGTTAACATTTGTGTTACCATTCATTCCATTATCCAAAGTTTAATGTTTAAATAAGATGTCATTTCAAATAGACAAATCTAAGTTATACCAAAAATTTTTTGAAAGTTTTAAAAAATCTCATACAAGTACGAAAGTACAAAATGTACAAAAGTTAGTTAACGAAGTGTGGCGAAATTATAAATTACAAGCAAAATCCGACAGGGAACTAGATATTATTGTATCTAAGAGAATCGAAGAAGAATTGCAAGCAGCGACTAAGAATAAATCCAATTTACTACATTTTTTTTCTAAGGTGAGTGACGAAATCATTTTAGGTACCTATGAGTACCTACTAGAAATATTAGAAATCACCAAAAAGTTTCTCTTTGCTAATTAGAAAATATTATGGCCTATCTTAAAGTATAGAGGTAATATTCATTATATAGATTTATTTCTTATAATTGATTCCGTCAATTGGTCACAAAATACAGGATGCCAGTTTTATACATATATATATATATATATACCTACAGAAAACTATACTCTATTCAAATAGGTATTTAACAGAATGTAAACAATCTTTATATGTCTTTTTATTGAAATATGTGGTTTAAAATTGTAAACTGTGTAAAATCTGTTGTGATTCATTTAAAAACTCAACCAATATTAAAAAATTGCTTTTCTGTAAGTACATAAAGGTGCGTACAAACATCGTGAGGCGTGCGCCGCGAATGGTTCGCACCTATACATGTGCCGTAGCATGCCTCAGGTTGATGTATTCGAGACGAACCATTCGCGGCGCAAGCCTCGCGATGTCTGTACGCACCTTTACAGATATCTGATTTTATAATTGCATATTTCAATAAAAAGACATATCAAGATTGTTTATATTCTTTTAAATACCTACTTGAATAGACTATAACACCCTGTATTTTGTGACCGGAACGATTTGCTCGTTTAAAGATATTAGATTTAAAGCCATAGGGTTTTGTATTTACCATATTTATTGCCATACTTTGTATTTATGTAGCTTAATAAGAGAATCTTTAGCAGAACCCATAGAAAGTTTTTATTTTTAGGCAACCTGTAAACCTGCAGAAAAAACACAAATTACACAGCCAGCTTCAAATATTAAAAAACAGGAAGAAGATAAAATAAAAACCGGTAATGAATCACAACAGCAATGCGAAATTAATAAAAATACAGATAAACAGAGACCAAAACCTTCTCAGGAGGCTATGAAAAATAAGATTGCTCTACTCGAAAAAAATTTGAATGCTTTGTATTCTGCCAGAGATACTATGTCAATCCGTGCTGAAGTTGATAAACAGATCATTAAGTTGCGCGAGGAAATAAAAACAGCAAAACAGTCTTTAAACAGGAAGGTTCAAAACGCAGTTGCCCAGAAGAAACACAGGGATGGTATGAAAAGAAAGTTAGAAGATATTTGTCATGAAAATCCAGAAATGAAAAAAAGACTATCTCTGAGGGATTCAGTGGGACGTCCTAATCTTGAAAGCAATCAACCTTTACTATTGAAAACAATCGCGGATATAGCTTTATTTGGAAGTGCAGCAGATGATAGAAGACGAACGGAATCAATTCGCAGCGTAAAAACTCTTGATGAACTCAACAAGAATTACGTAAAATGGGATTTGACATTAGTCGCAGTGGGACATATCTTCGTTTGATTCCCAGAAAATCTAATTCTGCAGAGGGATGAAGACATGTATCGACAGTCCCTGTTAAGCTCATTCGGGCTCAAACTGATCACCACAAGAGCCACTTAGATAGCAAGTTCGCTGAAACATCAATCCATTATTTAGAGAACATAGTATCCATACTAGGACCAGATCAAGTATTTTTCATATCTCAAGATGATAAAGCTCGAGTCCCTATTGGCGTAACTGCGGCAAATAAGCAAGCACCTCTTCTAATGCACATGGAATATAGAATCAAATTGCCTGATCACGATTGGGTAATCGCTGAGCGTCATAAATTAATACCATCTGTTTATGCTGGTATCAAAATCACTTCCAATATGCTAGGACAACCGCAAGCCGTTGGATATTCTGGACCAACATACATCGCTATTCGAAGTGGAAAGCATAGTTCATCTACTGCTAATACTCATGCTCAGGATTTCGAGACGCTTCTCGAACTTGAAGAGTTTCGACCATTAGCTAAAACTGACCATGGACTAGTAAAACCAGTGGTAATCATGACGGTTGATGGAGGGCCAGATGAAAATCCGCGTTATCAAAAAGTCATAGGGTTTGCTATACAACACTTTAAGAGACATGATCTCGATGCATTGTCTTTAGCTACCAATGCTCCCGGAAGAAGTGCGTATAACAGAGTAGAGCGCAGAATGGCTCCTCTTAGTCGGGAACTGGCTGGTTTAATATTGCCTCATGACCATTTTGGGTCTCATTTGGATGAACGTGGCGTTACAATTGATGAACATTTAGAAAGATCTAATTTCGAATTTGCAGGAAAAGTATTAGCTGAAGTATGGAGTTCAATGGAAATTGATGGCTACAATGTTAATGCAAAATATGTTGGGGCAGGTGAACAAGATCTTCCTGATTTTCCAGACATTAAATGGTATTCAGAACATGTGCGTGAAAGCCAATACTTGCTCCAAATTGTAAAATGTAGAAATACAGAATGCTATCGTCCAAGAAGTGGACTATTTAGATTACTAGACAACAGGTTTCTTCCACCACCTGTAAAAGTAAAACAAACAGTTGATGACTTGGTTTTAGATGAAGGAGGGCAATTTCTTAATCTTCCAGTCAATTTAGCTCTACGCTTAAGTGCTTCACTCAAAGATTTCCTGCAAATGCCATACGATTATTTTTGTCCGACGGTACAATTGAGGCTATCAAGTCGAACATGCAAAACGTGTGGTCTTTATCATGCTTCCGTCAAGTCACTAAATCGTCACATCGAAAAGATCCATAAGAAAGTAAACACGCACACTGATAGGAAAGTTAGACCTGTAAGAGTCGCTGCTCGTCGTGCTAATGAACTGATGTGCATTATTCAAAATTTAGAGCACCATGATGTTGAATGGCTCGATGAGAATGACGTAGACATTCCAAAATCGGATGAAAGCGAGCGGACTCACAACACTGAGCAGCAATCAAAGCAATCCAATGTCATCGAAAACTTAGAATCATGGATTCGGGTTTCATGGACTGAAGACTGTTAACTTGAATTTAATATATGTACCAAAAATTTAAAATAAGTTTGTTATGTTAGTAAGATATAATATTTTTGTCCTTTACTCTATGTTGAATACCGTTTCAGTAAAATATAATCTCTATCCTAAATCTATTTTCTTATTTTTCAAATTATAATTATAACATTATAAAATTAAAAAAACAATACATTAATTGACAAATGTTTACGTAAGCATGGGGGGAGGGGGTAAGAGCTTTGCTTACTTTTGCTGACAAGGGGGATGGGGGGGTAAATAATTGCAATAAATCTGCTTACGTAATACTTGAACGGCCCCATACTCATAATTCATCAAGTTAACTTGGACCCGAACTTCAATTGGAACTCTGGAATCGACTTGGAACTGTGGGATCGACTTGGAACTGTGGGATCGACTTGGAACTGTGGGATCGACTTGGAACTGTGGGATCGACTTGGAACTGTGGGATCGACTTGGAACTGTGGGATCGACTTGGAACTGTGGGATCGACTTGGAACTCTGGGATCGACTTGGAACTCTGGGATCGACTTGGAACTCCGGGTTTGGCTTGGAATTTCAGAATACTAGACGATATGGACATCCTGTAGATAGTCTGGTCGACGTGGTTTAGTAAGCCAAAACTTCCTTGTTAAGGAGAGGCATATGTCCAACAGTGAACTAATGTCGATGAGATGTTAGTATGGTGACTGGAACCAACGGCTTAACGTACTCCTGAAGCATATAGGAGTCTCCATGTGCTAAGAAATGATGTTATTCATCTAATGACCTGGCTAGGATGTGTGGCTGGCTCAACCATGCAGTCTGTTAATCCGCTTAGTTACGATCTCCGAGATTCTAAGTAATGAATAAAGATATAGTAGAGGTATACAGTGTTGAATGATATGTGTGTGTGTGTGCAGCATCCAGGAGGAGCACGCGGTGATGGCGATGACGCTGAACGCCGCGGACTCGCTGCTATTGCTCAACGTGGCCAACCAGGGCGTGCACCTCTGGGACATACGTTAGTAACTTTCCTTACTTTACTTCTTTGGGCTTAACATTTTAGGTGTTTAGATAAGTATACGAACATGTTTTAACGTGCACTCTTTTGATTGCTCGTCCACGGTTTGATAGTGAATTGTTATCGGCGTGTCGAATACAATGAGCCTTTGAGAGAAGAATAGAAGAGGGGTTTCGGGTTCTGGTATCCTCACTCGCTCGATGAAAAGCGACGTAAGTAATACCTTCAGACCAGTTTTCTGTGAAACTGGAGTGATGAGTGTGTAGCTCGTGGTGTAACGCGTGGTGTGTGCAGGGGCCCGCGCGCTGGTGCGGCGGTTCCGCGGCCTGAGCCAGGGCCACTTCACCATCCACGCCTGCTTCGGCGGCGCGCACCAGGACTTCATCGCCTCCGGCAGCGAGGACAACAAGGTACCGTCACTCGTCTAACCTGCTAACTTCTCTCGACTGGCCTATCGGTACGGCAGTTAGTGGCCGGACTGCTGAGCCAGAGTTTAAAGTTTCGATTTCCGACCCCGCATAAATATTTGTGTATTTAGAAATTTGGCCAGCGGGGTAGTATACCTCCTTTCTAATTAGGAACTTATGTCCATCAGTGGGCTATTTAGGGTATCTATGATGATGATATGTCTGGCTACCAGCAACCTCTGCCCGATTTGGGAGCAGAAAACAGAACGCGGACGGCAGAACGTCACGCATCAATTTTTTTCTTCTCTTTTCCAATTTTCTTTAGAACCGGCGCAATATAAATATTTAATTGACTAAACGCTTAAACCTTATTATTATATAAATATGCAGGTGTACATTTGGCACATAAACGGTGAAGAGCCAATAGCTGTGATCTCCGGCCACACTCGGTGCGTGAACTGCGTGTCTTGGAACCCGGTGCACCACGACGTGCTGGTGTCCGCCTCCGACGACTACTCCCTGCGCCTGTGGGGCCCTAGGACCCATCAGTCCTAGTACTCCTAGACTGGAGCGTACCGGACGTTCGTCGGTATCCTCGAGGGCGTCTCGTCACGAGCGGTTGACTGACTCCGCCGGTAACTTACTTACCATCGACAACGAACCTAGTTGACGACTGAAAACTTAAGGGACTTAGTCAAAAGCAAGATACGAAAATGTTCACCAGATTTAACAATTCATTTTACTTGTGTGACAATATTTATTATAATAATTCTAAATTATGCTATTGGAACTATTCAGTACTATTTTGCCCCCTAGGGCTTTTTATTTCTTAATTTATTTTTACACAATTCCTAACTCGATAAATAATGTCTATTTTTGGGGGTCGATTGCAAAACGCAAAACGTTAGATACGCTACTTCGTGTCTTCGTGTGTTCCATCACTCATTATATTATTTCGAACGAAATGTGAGCAAATAAGTGGTACCGTAAAAGATGGTATGTAAGTGACAAGGGCAATTAGGCCTCGTCCACGATACACACAAATCTAAACCTTAAAGTGTGTGCAATGAGGTGTATTTTCACCTAATATATTAGTGTTCAGATTGTGGTGTATCGTGTGCTGACGACGCGTTAAGAGACTCCACATACTCAGATCGCGTTGTGACCATTGCGGCACGGGGAGAGTGACGTCACCGTCGTGACGTATTCGTACGATGGTATGTCGGGAACGTAATACTGTCTTATTTGAATTCAAAATTGTATACACTACAGATGTGGTTGCCATACAAATGATTTTTTGTTAAGATCGCACGTATCTGTCTTATAATTAATTATATTTGATAAAAATGTCTTATTTTGATTAGAAGAGTAAGCGACTCCAAATGAACTGCAACTCGTGATATAGAAAAATTCTTTGAGATCGGTTCACCCAGGGCTCTCTTTGTTTTGAAGTCGGTTAGAGTCGGAGTTGCTTACGTGTGACCTGACAGTTGTGGCAATGAAGTAAATTAGAGTTTAGGTTTATATTAAAAATTATTTTAGTTCGTAATGGATTATGAGGTGGCCTGAAACGTGGGACTCGTATTACCAGCGGTGGGATACCGGCCTGTAGCACGAAGGTCGAAGTATCGTAGTGTCGGCATCTCTCCCCGCGCTCTCGGACACTCTAGGGATAATTTATTTAAGTCTCTTCGGTTTAATTAATTAAGACTTAGTTTTTACTCTCGTCTCATGCAGTGACGTTCAGATCACTTCTACGATTTTTACAATAATATGGGTGTCTCTTTCTATTTGCAGTAAATAGAAAGAGAGAATACTAAATAATGCGCTGTATTTTTTTGGATGAGCAAACGAGGCATGATCTCTCTTGTCTATATTAATATGTGAAGAGAATTCTTTGTATTAGAGATACCTAAGGGTTATGTATAGAAGAAGTGCAGAAAGCTAAAAAACACATAATTGTCCAGTAGATAGACGCGACTTCGGATAGGAACAGTCCAATTTATCCGTTATAAATTGGACTGACGACTGACAAAAGTGGTCTAAAATCGACCACTATACGATGTGAGATTAACAAATTTCAATGTAAATTAAACCTAAATGCGTTTACGACAAAATTTAAATTTCCGTGAACTGACAGATAGTGGTCGTCTACTGCATGATGCTCGAGTACAAACATAACACTATATAGCAGAGGGTATATTTTGTAGCGGTGTCCGTTGAACTCTCGGCTCTATTTTTATACCGATAACGAATCTCTCAAGAGGTTACGACAAAGCCGTTATGCTTGACATGTTTCAACTGACGTATTTCAAATATCAACCAATCGGAGGACACTATTTGTAATCGAGCGCTCCGATTGGCTCACGTCGTGTGATGTACAGCTGTAAAATTTAAAATTAAACATATTCTAAAAGCGTGTGTGAATTTTTTCCTATTATTTTGATTTATATGCGGTGTTATGTGCGACGGACAGCGGTGTTATAACTAAAATATGTATGACTAGCTGGGCCAATTACACTACTTTAGATACCTCTTATCTTCTTTTTCTCTCTTTTATAACTCGATATAAACACATCGAATAGGCTTCAAATTTAGGCTTTTTTTTATTTAATCTCATTAGGCCGCCATATTGCACTGTCGGCATTGGCAGTGAGTATGGCGACCACCGCTCTTGGATTCTATTCATGCTTTCCATCAGGCAGAATAGAGTCACTTTAGTAGGTTTAATATAAAAAAAAAAGAAAAATTGTAGGAAACGGAAATTCCTTGAAGGGGCAAAGTTTGATCTGTGTGTCACTATTCTCTTACGCGAATAGACTATAGAGACATCAAATATGGCTGGTCTCAAACAGTACAACCTGTCAAAATGAAATAAGTAGACACTAATCATTAAATGGGTGATAATACTTATTATTTTTTTTCTCTAAGTACAACTGTGACGTTGTGACGTCATGACGTGTCAATGTAAGCAGCTCTATACATAATATTATTTATAATACCGTTGTTTTTACACTATTTTAGTGGTGAGGTGAGAGCGGCGACTAGCTCGCTGTCACGCAGTGTTGATGCTAGAGTAAACCGACTGTGTTGTCGATATAAATATTAATTGTTGAGGGTTACATTGTCTTGCGCTACAAGAGTTGTGTAAACTCCGCATATTACACTTATTACCTAAAATTTATGAGTTCAAAATGCTATCATCCTTTTTTTATTTCGTCTGTAATCCTTCATTAATTACAAATGATTTGATGAAAAATCTATATCTATAATATCTATGATTCTGAAATAATAATGCATTGATATATATTTATTCAACCTAGATTCATGGGAACACCAAACATGGATTTGTTAAAAAATACCTAAAGCTCCTATGCTATTTGGTATAGCCCCCAGATGCGGAGTTTATCCAATTTTGGTGGAGTTTGCACCAGAAGTCGTCCATATAAGGTTGTCAGAGCCAAGTGTAACGCACTTAGCGAACGAACTCCGGCGCAGACTGGGGGAACCAAATTTATATTATGATCGACTCGTTTGTAATTCGTATTTTCTTTTTGATTGATTTTACTTAATTTTTTAGATGTACTATCGTATCGTAGCTTTGTAGTTCGCACAATGCCTTATCCGACACACGCAGCGGAGCATGTGACCTTGCCTTGTTTCGGAAGTCACGGTATTTTTCAGTAGTGAAACAGAAAAATGTTTAAGTGTTTATGCGTAGAAGGTGGAGGTTTGCGAGCGGTTTGCGTTGAGTCCAATAGTGCCTCCATGGAGGTGTTGGATCTCGTTGGTGAAAAAGTAACTGACAGATTCACAACGATGTCACAAAAGACATACAGCATCTACGTACCAGAAAATACAGTTTCACAGTTAAAATAACGTAGAACAGTGAGGCTGATTGATGCTATATAAATCTACTAGTCTAAAGGCTAAATAAGACAGCACTCGCGTCGCCGTCCCATACGTTCGGTGTCTGACCTGACCATAAATAAAACGTATAGAACTGAACGGTAGATACATATCATCATGTCTTTTCATCTCCATGTGCGTTAGGACATGTTCGGATAAGGCGGAGGCATCTGCGCGGAGTTCGCGTGTGAACCAAATATCAGGCAATAATGCGTGTTTGCGTGTGTAGAAGTACAAAGGTTGAGTGTTCGGTCATTGTCGATAGCTATACCTAGACTTGTAACGGTCGAGCGACGCGGGGCCGGCCCGACAGCCGCCCCATTGCAATTGTTAAAAATAAATAATTATTATATCAATAAATTTTTTATTGTAAACTTATTATGACTTTCATTAATACCCATATTAACAGTACCGATATTTTTCTCCTTTGTCTAGCCTCAACGGTGAGTTGAAAAAAGTGAAGTGTCATAGAGCTTCCATAACTTTTTTTTTACTAACCCACAGTACATATATTTAATTTACTCTATGATATTTGCAAAAATATAACGTACTTTTATCTCAATATTGCATTTAGGGTAGTTAATTGAAACAATACATCTCAATATCAATAACAATATACATTAACTTAAAGTAGGTTCTAACTAAATAACTTCCATGACTATAAGTTCCCCGTGCCAGACTTTTCGACCAGTTCCAATAGAGTATGCAGTGAAGTGTCAAACAGTTCACATCTAATGGGCATCTCGAGGGAGTAGAAGGGATTCTTGAGTGCATAGTCAGAGTACAGCTCGTAGATCCGCTTGAGGACAACCTCTGAGCCTTGCATGTTTGGGTCTGTTACTATTATGAATTTTACACCTGAAAATATATGAAAAAGATGAGTTATTCATCTAAAAAAAATACTAGGATAGGTAGGTACTTTGCTTAGGCCTCCTAAATGATCAGTTTCAAGACTTACTTTTTTCGAAGTTCACGTAATTAAGCTTTCAAACAAAACGTTAATACCTCATTGGCATTTTCTAATATATAATACACATGAGCGCCTAGCCAAGAGGATGCACTTGCACCCCCTTGGCAGAAAAGTAAACAGAAAAATACATATTTGTAACTTATTTCATAAAAAAAGTCAATTTCATATGTAAAGACCTTGTATAAATTCATATTGGCTAATAGTATGTGGATGTAGATGCATCCCATTGAAAATATAATATAATATATAATAATAATAATTCTGGCAACGCCCATGATAATAAAGTAAACTTGTGACCATACAACTAGAGGTAGTACATCCATAAGCTGATTTTAGCATGAATGGGCTCCATTAGGCCACCATAGTGTTGGTCACCATATTGCATTGTTTGCATTTGCAATGAGTATGGTGACCATAACTCTTGGATTCTATTCATGCTTTTCATCAGGCAGAGTAGAGTCACTGGCAAGTTCTTAATATAGAAAAAAAATCAAATTCTCTGGTTTTACAAGTATTCATAAGGTATGCTGATAGTGTACCATAAAATATGTTAGATGTTTGATTGCCACCAATATACTGTCTGGACAAACTACTTTTGAATGACACAGGGACAGTGACAAGAAGGCATAAGACTATGGGCTGAATTAATGCAAGTGATGTCACTCTGGTTTGGCAAACACATTCTATACCATTCTCTTGTTCCTTTTCACAGTGAGGGGAGTTATCAGAAGCCACAGCTCCACTTTCTAATGATGGAGCCCCACACATAAACAAACTACAATATACACACACCTGTCAAAGTCTGAAAACAAGACAATTTGAAGGTGTCAGCTGTCAGAGACTCGATGCCGGAACACTTGGGTACTGGACTAAGCTGGCTGGCCAGGGCAAACAATGGGTAGAACATACTAGCTAATACTATTTTCTCATTGGTTGTTGCTCGTGCTCGGCCAAACTTTAGACTTAGTGGGTAATTTTCCTGAAAACAAATAAAAATGATGGTGAAACACCACAAGAATTTACACAATTTTTTTATTTTCTACAAGAGTATATTAAATTACGAATATTTGATTCAGTTTGGGTAAGTATTTACAAAAAAAAAGTATGTATGTATATCAGCTGTGTAGTACAAAGTACAAGCTCTGCTTAGTTTGGGACTAGATGGTGTTGTGTCAAATGTCCTAAACATTATTACTATTATAATCTAGTAATAATAGTTGAATTCTAGAGCAGTTTTGTTTTGTAGAAGCGCATAAAAATCATATAAAATATTTATAGCAGTTGAGACATCATTTGTGATTTGCTGTAGTAATTTTGATATAATATTTTTGACAAGCTGTTTACTAAATTATAATGATATTTACATTTATATTTATTAACACTAAACTTAGGATCCCTACTCATAGAGGAAGATATAGTTTTTTTTAATTACATCTTCTTTTTGCTTTTAGAAAGAGTTTTTTGGTCTTCTACTTCCAGATTTTCGAGATTAATCATGTTTGTTACTTACTTTCGCTTCTACAACTTCGAATACATCTCTTCCGTCTTCTGTGGTACGGCCGGTGACAGGGGATCCATTCACAGACAGCAAAACATGTCCAACTGAAATTGTCCAAGCCGATAATCTCGTACCATATTTTTTAAATTTTCGTGAGTGAAGTCTTAGTGGGGTCAATTTTGTTCATTTGTACCTACCATTTATTCCGTCTCGCTGTCCAAATGCGACGACAACTTTCTTATTTTCGTATTGTAATTTTATGTCAAGGGGATATCCAAACGTTTTCTCAGTTTCAACGCGTGGAATGTTGTGGTCATAATTAAATATGAGACCACCGGACTTAGAAACGATGTACACACCATAAATTACCATTGTGATAGAATCAAATTCACGACTAAATGGAATTGAAATGATCAATAACAAAAATCAGCAGTATAGACTGGATTTGACATAAGAAAACAGACACCCATCTCAAATATTCGGTAAGTTTGATTATTTCGAACGTTCCTATTATAATTTGTTGTCTAACGGAGATTTTAACTTATTTTAAAAATAGTATAGTATAGTATAGTATAGTATAGTATAGTATAGAACATAAAATAAAAAAAAATTGCCGAGTTACTTTATTCAGTCATCAAAGCAAACATTGTGTATATTTCCGAAATTGAGTTTTTGAACGTATCGTTGGTTTTGACGGCTGTGAAAAAATTTCAGTACTGCCAGCTTTTAGGATTTTTGCATTTGATGGAAATTTACTAACGCAAATTAATGAATCAAAACTGTTTGAGTTTTGTAGTGTAAACAAAGATTTTAGAATTACGTGAGGAAAATTAAAATTTGCCTCAGTCTATACAAAAGCTGCGGTAAATAGTCGGAGTCAGGTGCGAATATTAGAAGAGTTTAAATCATAGGCTTTCTAAATACTTGTATTCCTTGATTTTGAATTCAAGGTCACTTCAAAAATCAACTAGAATGTTTAAGAAAAATCTATACAATTAATTCTGTGTAAGTTAAAGTAATGGTCAGAGCAAGTCTCAGTTCACGAGGGAACTAATAATATAGAATTTCACCGAATAGTCCGCTAATACATCCTATGATAACAACGTGCTAAAGTTTTCCTCATTAACGTTTTTACACATTTTTCCTTAAAAGATTATTAGTGTTTCATTCATTTTTACATTATAATAATGCTACTAGTTCTGATAAAAAATATTTGGCTATTAATAATGAGCAATATGTTACCTTCGCAACAAGATATTTACACAAACGAGCGTCTCATGATTGATAAATAATTTAATTCAATATATTATTGAGGTAATAGCAGGAATGCTATTTAAATTGCTGTAGGTTTATATATTACTCTACCATAAAATCTGTAATATATAATATGAAATGTGAATGTTTCAAGTTGTTATCATTATGAACTATCATTATGGACATAGGCCTTTCCTTAGAGAGGAGGTTTTGGCCTATTATACCATACCGATCAGGTGTGTTGGTATAGGGTTTGTTTCAACGGTTTTTCTTTTTGTAATGCTGTTGTCTTGCGTGGGTTGTTCTCTTAGTCGGTTCTTATAACACCTATGGGATGAATAGGAGTAGTGGCAATCAAAACTCTTACCATCACTATTTGAAACAACAAGCATGCACCACTATTTGAAAATACTTTGTCAAATAATGTGAATTGTGTTTTGAGAATAAATTGAACTGTTGAAGTAACTTTGCTAAATGCAACGGCAAACTGATTTTAAGCTATATTTTCATTAAATTTCCCTAAGTGAATGAAGTTAAAATAGGAAAGCCAACCCTCTCCCTTAAGGAGAGGAAAACGTCATTAGCTTGTCACTGGGCTCGACCTGGTTCTGAACCGCATCTGTCAATGGGGCTACGGGAATCTGGTTGAGTTCAATTTCAAGAAAATACAGATATACACGCTCTCTACTAAAAAGTCTTCGTGCCTTCCCCTCCCCATTATTCAGAAACCTTAACTGCCACTACATAATAAGCTCGGTATCCTAGTTATGGATATTTTATTGATATCTGAACCCACGTCACATTGAGAGCGTCACTAAAGTGGCCTTGCGGCAACTAGGTGTACTAAACAAGGTAAGACGCTTCTTCTCGCAGAGCACCTATGTCTTCTTTACAAGATCCAGGTTCACTCCTGCGTGGAGTAATGTTTTCACCTTTGCAATGGATCAGCACAGTAATTGCTTGACGCTCTCGATCAGCTGCATCGGCGAGTCCCTTGAGGCTCTGCAGTTGTACAGAGATATCGCCGCTTTTTTCTTGTTATAATGTGGAAACCCTCTCGGTCCGTCACCCACCGGGGCTTAAGGCGGGGTGGTGTCGGAATCGGACCGTTAAGACCACACGGTGTGCCACTCTGCGCCTGTCATAGGAGGGATCCGGGTATAGCTGCTATTACGAGATCCAGATCCCTCCTAGCGCCTGGCACCATCTGCGGGTAAACTCTCTATTTTAGGCGACGTATGGAACACGCGGACGTCGCTTCCTCGCGGTTGGCCCTTTTAGTGGATGGAGGGGAAAACCCGTTCCGTCCAACCGCGACCATACTCAAGGCGGCATGAGGCGCTGTGCAATCCATCAATGCTGAGCCGAGTCCTCACTGCAGTCACAGTAGTGACAGGCGGGACTCAAGTCCCTCCTAGCGACAGAGTGCAGACACTTCCCGAAGCAACCGTGCTAGGAAAGAACCTGCGTCAACCGGAAGAAAAGGGTCCCGTGCTGCCACCTCGTCCACTCGGTGGTAACAGGCTGGAGGGCCTCCACGGCGGCAAAGCCAGCACGTGGAACCTCCAACCGGGACGACCAACGAGCCATCATGGCTCTACGAGTGGCCTCACACACGTATCTCTTTGGGCGGGGGCCGTATGCCGCTACCCGCTCGGTAGTCAGCTGTCCGTCGATAAACTTCAGCGAGCACTTCCACCTCCAAATCCCACACGGGAGTACCGGTCAAGGCGCACGCCGCCTCCGTCGAAACGGTGCGGTAACCGCGTATGGCTCTAACCACCAATATCCCCGGAGGGCGCCAGAGGCGAGCCCTATTCTGGGTGATTAGACCGGCCGCTCACACCGATGCACCATACAGTTTTAGTTTACAGTTACAGTTTTCAGTTTACAGTTTACCAAGCAGTACCGACCAGCTTTAGAGTAAGTTGTCGGAACTACTCGTCGAAGAACCAGCTCCCGTCGAGGATCAGGCCCAGGTACTTCTTCTGGGTCTGAACCGGTGCAAGGACCGAATTGACTACGATAGAGGCGCCGGGGGGTGGACCACGACGGGGCCCATGGAACAAAAGGGCCTCCGTCTTATCCAGGGCCACCCGTAAAACCAGCGCCTCAATACGCCCGACTACCAAAGAGTCTCCCGTGGTGGCCAGACGCACAGCCTCTTGAATGTTCACTCCCCAGGCTGTGACCAATGTGTCATCGGCGTAACAAATTACGCCTAGCCTGGGAGAGAGACGACCTCGTAAGGCCCAGTCGTATCCCCAGAAATGTCGTTGCTATTTAACAGAATAAATAGTAATGTTTTTACATCGCGTAAGAAATATATATTTTTTTTTATATTAAGTGCCTGCCAAAGTGACTCTACTCCGCCTGATGAAAAGCATGAATAGAATCCTAGAGTTGTGGTCACCATATTCATTGCAAATGCAGACTATGCAGTATGGTGACCCACATTACGGCGGCCTTGTGAGATGCTTTTTCACACCCCGCTTGGGGACGTAAAAGGCATGACAGTCATTGTGTCAGTGTAAGGCTTACACAGTTACCACGATAACTGTCACCCCTGCATCAGTGGGAATAATCCAAATCCTGAAAAAAGTAGAAGGCAAAAAGTCAAGTGAGTACGATGGACCACGGAGAGTTTCCAACCCCTTTTAACTTGTCAACCGTCTGCTGTGCAGTATGAGGTCACGAGTTATCGTGTTTCGCAGAGAAGACGAGCGATTTACTAAAGCTGGTTGGATACGTGCGAGTTTCTTCATCATTGTGTAAAGTTCTTTACGAACTAGGTTAAGTCTCAAATAAATGCGGGCAAACCAATAACGGGTAGTGCGTTCGCTTTATAGTGTTCGCTCCGTAAACGTCGTATCCATTATGACGAAAACAACTACAAGTTGCCAGTTAAATGCACTACAACCTTTACTGAATGGATCACAGTAGGTATATATTAAAGTAGAACAAGGATTTACGAACTTTATGAAGAAAGAAATTATAACACTAGAATGAAATTTTGAGAATATGTCAAAAATATTATTTTTTTAAAAAAATATGTCATGCAGCAAAGGAAATTGAAATCTAAAATTAATAATAGTTCATATAAAATTATAATGGCCTGAGATATAATTAATACATCATACAATGCATCACTGTTGCTGCTCTACACTCACTTTAGTGAAAACAGTATTTTTCACAAAAAACTGTTTGGCTTCAGAAGAGGTCGTTCAACAAGTGACGCTGGTCTTGAACTTTTAAGAAGTATATTTAGTACCTGGGATGTTAAACTCGATGCGGTAGGTGATTTGTCTAAGGCGTTCGATTGCGTTTTTCATGAAATATTGGTCAGGAAATTGTATCACTATGGAAGTAGGGGTACTTCTTTAGATCTTCTAATCTCTTATTTAGGTAATGGATGTAGAGGGTGGAAGTTAATGATCAAAGGTCCTCGGGATCTCTGGTCACTATGGGAGTGTCGCAAGGTTTTACTCCTATTTATCATTATACTTTTGTTTCCCGTTTACATCAACGACCTACCTAATTTGATTAAAGATATTCATATTTAATCTTAAACAACAACAATCAGCTACTGCCGACGTGAATAGCACTCTCTCTGATGTCGTAAACTGGTTCAATGTTAATAATTTACTTTTAAACGAGAAAAAAAAACTATTTGTATAATATTTTTACACCAAATGTGAAACAAGCTAAAAGCAAGTGTCAAACAAGTGTTCTGATAAGTGGAAAGGAGTTGAATCTTGCGGACACCACCAATCACTCTAGAGTTAGGTTAGGTTAGGCAGTTCAGTTTCGTGGGGTGCTGGGCTAGAAAACCTCCACGTGGTGCACCCTGGAAACGTTGGCGATGGTGTTGTTCATCAGTGCCAGCGGCTAATATTCTAGCACGAAGAGGAAGCCATTTTCTTCGGCAATTCGGCCGAGAGATGGTCCAACAGAGCGGGCGTGTCTGTCGGATCCTCTGTTGGTTCTTCGCTCTTCGGAGCATTGAGGAGGAAAACCTCGGTAAAAAATCACGATGGTGGGACCCTTGCTAGGGTCGGAGTTCCTCCGCTCAGCGGTGGAAAAGTAGGACGGGCTCGGTGTGCACTCACACTGCCACCGAGTAGGCATCAGGAGACGTAGTCTCCCTGCCGCCGTCGACATATCGTAGTCCCGAGTTGGAGTCTTGCGACTCCAAGCGGGGGCGAGGGTCTTGGCTTAGCCGCCCGGACTGCGAGGAAGAAAACCTCTATAAAAAAATTACCCCGAATCCCGTGTTCTGGTGCGTGACCAGGGGATGCATGGCTGATGGGTTGTTCAGTCGTAAGCGCACTCCCAGCCGGGGCACCTGCGGACCCCTCGGTTGGGCATAAATGTACGCTTGCCCGGGTATTGGGGGATCTCTGCCCGGGTCGACCTGTAGTTCTCCCCCACTCGTGGGTCTAACATGGAATCTCAAAATAAAAACAAAAAAATAAATATAGAAGGAGAGAAGGAGAAAAAGGAGCAGAAGGAAAAAAGCATAAGATTGGACGACTTCTCGTCCAATTTAAAGGACGCATCGGTTGGGACGCCTATGTCGATGAGGCTCCCAGAAGTCATTATGACTGCTGGGAGCCGCAGAACATCGGAACGATTGCGTTCCAGATCGACATGTTCGTCGGATGGCACGGGAGGTAACCCGATGGAAGCGGAGCTGTGCGACTCCCGAAAACGCGGGCGCTCCAGGGACGAGGAGAGCGACACGTCCCAGGAGATGTTGCCTCCTAAAGTCGCCAGCAGCCGTAGAGGAAGGTCGCGAACTTCGGTCTCGATCCCGTCAGGCTCCGTCTTCTGTAAGGCGGAAGCCTATAGGCGGGTTAGGGCGGACGGCGAAGCACTTGCAGAGGAGGAGATCGCAGATCTCTTGCTTAAGATCAAGGAGCCGATGGCAGGGGATTCTGTGCCCCAAACGCCATCGTCCATGCAAGAGAGAGCGAAAGCAGCGGTGGCTATCATCCACAAGGTAGCCACTAAGTCGAGTAACCTTAAGGGTGCTTTTGTAAAGGCCCTTAAGGACTCCTCTTCTGCAGTTGCGGGGGTCGTTGAGACCCTTATTGGGGACGTGGCTCGTCTCCAAGCGGCCAACGACCATCTCACACGGGAGGTGGCTGAACTGAGCGCGCAGTTTGCCCAATTTCGGGCGGATCGCCCTGAGCGAGAAAGCCCGTCTCAGTCGCTTGCCCTTGTCAATCCCGGTACCATCGCTGATGCCCACCTGCGCCAAATCACAGACGCAGTGTGGCGCATGATGGACGGACGTCTCGCTGGCTTGGAAGCGAGACTACCTCCAGCCCCTGTCGTCCGACTGCCGCTCGCGGCACATAGACCAAAGGCCACATCGGCGCTTCCCGTTGTAGGCGGTCGTGTGTCCTATGCGGCGACGGCGTCGGTGTCTGCTGTTCCTGCGGTGTCGGTGTCTGCTGTTCCTGCGGCGTCGGTGTCTGCTGTTCCTGCGGCCGCGTCGAGGACACTACAGGCGGCTAAAGTAGTAGCTAAGACGGGTGCACAGAGGTCAGGGCCCAAAACGGCGGCCAAGTCTAGAGCGGAATTTCCTCCGCTCCCCACTCCAGCCGCTGTACCTGGCACCTCCACGTCTGTTCCCTCCATATCTGCCCCTTCCACGGATGGTTGGCAGGTAGTCGAGGGGACAAAGAAATCCCGAAAGCGGGGTAAAAAGGCTGCTCAAAAGGCAGCCTCTGCCCCGCAGTCGCCATCGGTGGTAGTCACCGCCACGAAGAAGCCGCGCAAGCTTCAAGTACCCAAAACTGCGGCGGTGGTGGTCACCGTTTCACCGGAGGCGGCTAAAGGCGGACTGTCTTACGCTGCCATTTTTCAGAGGGCCCGGGCTGGTCTCGCCAATGACATCGGGACGGTAGGTGTCAGGCTGCGCCTAGCTCAGACGGGAGCTCGAGTTCTCGAGTTCCCTGGAGCCGAAGGTGCCAAGACAGCAGACACATTTGCCGAGAAATTGCGGGGCATGTTTGCGGCCACGGATGGTGTTAAGATCGCCAGGCCTACTAAGTGCGCAGAGTTGCGCATTTCGGGCCTGGACGACTCCATAACGACCGAGGATGTCCGCGTTGCAGTAAGAGAGAAGACGGGTTGCAACGCGGACAACATTAGGATCGGCACCATCCGCCCCGGTCCAGGAGGGCTTGGCGCAGTGTGGGTCAGCTGTCCCGTAGCGTCGGCCAAAATGTTGGGCGACGCCGGCAGGCTGCTCATCGGTTTCGTGAGCGCTAGGATCACAGTCCTGGCGGCGAGACCGATGAGGTGTTACAAATGCCTAGCATCGGGGCACACACGCGCCAAGTGCGTCAGTTGTTTCGACTGCAGCGGGTTATGTTTCCGCTGCGGTCGACCGGGGCACAAGGCGGCAGAGTGCTCTGCCGCCCCTCACTGCCCGGTGTGTGCGGCGGACAATAAGCCTGCCAATCACCAGATTGGGCAGGGAGGCTGTAAACCTTCCCGCAATTCTCGGCAGGCGTCAGAGGCTAGCCAGTTGGCCCAGGCTGCTTCTGATGTCGTTTGTGCGTCGATATCGTCGCCCATGGAGGAGGTTGTAGAGACGGTCGAGTAATGGCTCAAGTCTCCAACCTCCTAGTCCAGACGAACCTGAACCACTGTGCCGCGGCGCAGGACCTTTTCCTGCAAACCATGACACAGTGGTCGATCGGTGTTGCCGTAGCCGCGGAACCCTATTATGTTCCTCCCCGTCCAAACTGGTTGGGTGACCGGGACGGTTCCGTGGCAGTCGTTGGCTCCACGGCGGCTCATTCCCCGCCCTTGTCGCTAAGAGACAAGGGCACTGGATATGTTGCTGCCGAGTGGGGGGGGATCACTGTATATGGTGTATACTTCTCCCCCAACCGGAGTTTGAACGACTTCGAGGTTTTCCTTAACAACTTGGAAACCTCGATGCGGCGTCTAACGTCTGGGCACGTCTTAGTGCTGGGGGACTTCAACGCAAAGTCCGTTGCGTGGGGTTCCCCCAGGACGGACGCTAGGGGCGAGGCCGTAGAGGAGTGGGCGGCTTCGGTGGGCCTCTGTTTACTAAACAGGGGCTCCACCAACACGTGCGTGCGACAGCAGGGAGGGTCGATAGTGGACCTTTCGTTCGCTACCCCTGCCCTCGCCGCACGAGTAAGGAACTGGCGTGTCCTGGAAGAGGTTGAGACGCTCTCGGACCATCTCTATATCCGATTTGAGCTCTCCCGGTCCCAGGACGCCAGTAGGGGTCACGCGGCGCGGCGTTCTTCTCGCTTTCCGCGGTGGGCTGTAGCCAAATTAAATAGGGACCTACTAGAGGAGGCGGCCATTATTCACTCTTGGCTGTCTCCGCAGGCCCCGACCGAGGAGGTCGACATGGGGGCTGGTCGCTTCTGCGAAGCGATTGCACAAATCTGTGATGCGGCCATGCCCCGCATCCGAGGTTGCCGGCCTCCACGGAAGGAGGTTTACTGGTGGTCCCAGGAGTTGGCGGACCTCCGTGTGGCCTGTACTCGTGCCCGGAGGTCCTACACCCGTAGTCGGCGGCGACACCGCGAAGAAGGCGGGGAGGACCAGCTTCATGAGGAGTACCGAGAGGCGCGGAAAACTCTGAAGCTGGCCATCAGCCGCGCCAAAGAAATTAAGAGAAAGGAAATGCTGGAGGGTCTCGATCGTGACCCCTGGGGTCGCCCCTATCGTGCGGCGCGACAAAAGCTCCGCACGTCGGGCCCCCCCCTTACAGAGACACTCCAGCCCAGCTTCCTGCGGGAAGTGGTCGAGGGCCTTTTCCCGCAGCGGGCGGAGCACACGCCCCCGTCGATGGCCTTCATAGTCGAAGACGACGGGGTGAACGAAGTCAATGTTCCGCCCGTCAGGGAATCGGAGGTAGGGGCGGTTGTTCTACGGATCCGCTCTAAGAACACCGCCCCCGGGCCGGACGGGATACCTGCCCGAGTGCTAGCCCGAGCCCTCGAACACATGTCGGACCGCCTCAGGGAGGTCCTGGACGCTAGCTTGGCGTCCGGACGCTTTCCTGAGTGTTGGAAAAGCGGGAAGCTGGTCCTATTGAGGAAGCCGGGACGGCCAGCCGAATCGGTAGCGGCCTATAGGCCCATCGTGTTGCTGGACGAGGCGGGTAAACTGTTTGAGAGGATACTCTCTGCCCGCATCGTCCGGCACCTCTGCGAGGTGGGCCCCGATCTGTCGGATGCCCAATTTGGTTTTCGGGCGGGGCGTTCGACGGTCGATGCTGTGCTGCGCCTGAGGGCCGTTACCGAAGAGGCGGTGAGCTGTGGTGGCGTGCTGTTGGCGGTGTCGTTAGACATCGCCAACGCTTTTAATAGTCTGCCATTTAGCTGCATCAGGGAAGCCCTCCACTACCACGGGGTGCCAGAGTACCTGAGGCGGCTTGTGGCAGACTATCTTGAGGAGCGTACCGTCATGTACGAGGACCGTGACGGTGTTCTGAGGCGGCGGCCCATGTCGTGCGGTGTTCCACAGGGGTCTGTCCTCGGACCACTCCTGTGGAACATGGGATACGACTGGGCCCTCCGAGGTCGTCTTCCCCCCGGGTTGGGCGTAATTTGTTACGCAGATGACACATTGGTCACAGCCCGGGGAGTGAACTTTCAAGAGGCGGCGCGCTTGGCCACCACGGGAGTCTCTTTGGTGGTCGGGCGTATTGAGGCGCTGGGTTTACGGGTGGCCCTAGATAAGACGGAGGCCCTTTTGTTCCATGGGCCCCGTCGTGGTCCACCACCCGGCGCCTCTATCGTAGTCAATTCGGTCCTCGTACCGGTTCAGGCCCAGATGAAGTACCTGGGCCTGATCCTTGACGGGAGGTGGCTCTTCGACGAGCACTTCCGACAGCTTTCTCCAAAGCTGGTCGGCGCTGCCTCTGCCCTCGGGCGACTTTTGCCGAATTTGGGTGGAGCCAGCGTCGCGACGAGACGGCTATACACGGGGGTTGTCCGGTCAATGGCGCTGTATGGTGCGCCGGTGTGGGCGGCGGCTCTGACCGCCCAGAATAGGGCTCGCCTCTGGCGCCCTCAGAGGATATTGGCGGTTAGAGCCATACGCGGTTACCGCACCGTATCGACGGAGGCGGCGTGCGCCTTGGCCGGAACTCCCCCGTGGGATTTGGAGGCGGAAGTGCTCGCCGAAGTTTATCGGCGGACGGCTGACTTCCGGGCGGGTAGCGGCATGCGGCCCCCGCCCGAAGAGATACGCGAGTGGCGAGAGGCCGCTCGTCGAGCCACGATGGCTCGTTGGTCGTCCCGGCTGGAGGCTCCACGTGCTGGCTTTGCCGCCGTGGAGGCTCTCCAGCCGGTCATCGCCGAGTGGGCAGGGCGGCAGCACGGGACCCTTTCCTTCCGACTGACGCAGGTCCTTTCCGGGCACGGTTGCTTCGGGAAGTATCTGCACTCGGTCGCCAGGAGGGAATTGAGTCCCGCCTGTCACCACTGCGACTGCAGTGAGGACTCGGCTCAGCACACGCTGGCGGTTTGTTCCGCCTGGGCGGCGCAGCGTGGGGTCCTCACTGCAGTTATTGGAGGAGATCTCTCGCTACCGGCCGTCATACGCTCCATGGCCGGTAGCGACAGTTGTTTTACCGCGGTCGCAACCTTCTGCGAAGACGTAATTTCGCGGAAGGAGGCGGCGGAGAAGGCCCGGGAGGACGACATCCACTCGGACCCAATTCGCCGCCGGCGAGCCGGGCGGCGGAGGCGCGCATACCAGCGCCTCATGCCGCCTTGAGTGTGGCCGCGGGTGGACGGGATGGGTTTTCCCCTCCATCCGCTACAATGGCCAGCCGCGAGGAGGCGACGTCCGCGTGTGCCGTACGTCGCCTAAAATAGAGAGTTTATCCGCAGATGGTGCCCGAGGTAGTGGGCAGGCGCTAGGAGGGATCTGGATGTCGTAATAACAGCTGTTCCCGGATCCCTCCTATGTCAGGCGCAGAGTGGCACACCGTGTGGTTTTAGTCGGTCCGATTCCGACACACCACCCCGCCGTAAACCCCGGTGGGGTGACGGCCCGTGGGGGTTTCCACACGTTAAAAAAAAAAAAAAAAAAAAAAAAGGCAGTTCAGTTTCGTGACTTTCTGGTGATTTTAAATGTTTCCACGGCCTACCCAAATGTCCTGCTGGAGGTAGTGTGCTATTCGAGTAATTTTTAATCTCGTATATAGATAGTCACATCTCAATACGTCTTTGAAAATTTAGTGCATGTAAAGAAAAATATTGATTTATCCACAAAGTTCAGCGACATTCATGATATCAACACTAGAAATAAAGATAAACTCGTGTTACCAACGACTAGATTAGAAAAAGTAAGCAAGTCTTTTTGATGTCTGTCTGCTTGCGCGATCCTACAATAAAATACCAAAAAAATTTCAAAACCTAAATATAGACAAATTTAAGTCTTTAATAAAAGACAAAACTATGTAAAAACGCTTACTAAACAGTTTCACATTATTCAAATGACAAGTTTGTTTAGGATTGATGCTGCTCACTCCCGCAAATACTTGGTTGTGTTTGGAAGTGATGGACGTTTCATTTATTGTTGTATTTAGTTTCTTTTTTTATATTTTATATTTATTTTCTTCTTACATGAAAGTCGAATTGTAATTTTTGTTTATGTATGTAGACTTGTAATATTAGTTCATATTTTGAGTCTTTCTGGTTTTGAGTGTTGCCACGGCCTACCCAAATGTCCTGCTGGCGGTCGTTAGCAGTCGTTAATCTTGGCTAATACTAGTTAGGTGACATGATGGCAGGGGCTCGTATGTAGTCTGTATGGACAGGCCGATTTAAAACTATGGTCCTTTCTTCAATAGGGCACCACAGACCCACCAGAAATTCATGGATTAAAAAAAAAGGACACCTCGGTGGTGTGTTTCGGCATTTATACCCAGAGTGAGTTTTAGGAAGTGCTAGCACCTTTAAGCTAAAAAGTCCGCCGAGTAAAAATACCTGTAAAAGATTTACTTGCAGAAATTATATTAAAAATGCGATCAAAATGTTACACTGATCCATAAACAAAAACTAACATTGAAAAACAAAAGTGTTTTTTAAATAAAATAAATTTGAAAATTAGAAATTTGTAGCTACACAAAAATGTTTTTAATTTGAAGTGACCAGTAATCTATTACTACAAATTGCGTTACCACTTGCGAGACTTCAAAAAAAGGGGAATCACCTCTCAAAATATATATAACACATTCGATTACTCGAGGAAAATGATCAGTCTACGAGATATCAAATTAATATGTTTATAATCTCGATAAGCACGAGTTACATTTCCGCGAAAGCACCGGTAAACAGTTCAAACTTGTTTGTCCGATTGTCAATGTTTACACACAACACGATCGAGTCTTATCGGTAACAGTCGTCAGAAAAATTTACATGCAATTTTTTAGGCATTCGTTTCAAGGGTTGCGAACTGTAGTTGTTTGTAGAAGCTATAAGGAAAATATTTCAATTTTAGGAGAGATAAGGAGTGGGAACAGACGTTAAGTACGAGTATTTTGCTTATCATGTAGGGAGGCAAACAAGCATTTGCATTGCCGCCTTTGCGGAGGGTTTGCGTTATGGTAACCTCACACACAAGGTAAAAAGCAGTGACAGAATTACTTAACAAAGGTTTTCTGGGAGTTTATGACTGTAATTGAGTCTGACCCGTGTACCGAAAGAGGGTTCTCCCACCCATACAAGAAATTAGTATGTTTGTATACCTTTGAATGAGAGCAGGACTCTCATCCAAAAGTATTAATTATTAAACATAAGTGATTGTTGAAATAAAACTCACTGTTAAACTAAATACTTTACTTAAGACCTGCTTTTAAAATCTTATAAACACTTTTTAACATATATGATATTCAATCTTGAATATGTACCAAAACGCATTTGGTCCATGTGTTGTAGTAAGACAAAGCTTGCTGTCTAAGGACAGAGAGTTTTTTTCTTTTTATAATGTAATGAGCATTGCACCTATTTATGGACTTACAATTTATTTTATTTTCATTGTCACATACCAATAGGAATAAACGAAAAATGAGTTACAAATAATGTTAATGTAACAATCGGCGATCTTATTGTTTATGGCGATTTCTTACAGACAAACTTTGTACGATTTCAAGCATTTAAAAATTTAGATAGTTTGTGGCACACAAATTCAAAATGGATATTTTGAATTTGTGTGCCACAAACTATCTAATTACTTTACTTAAAAAAAGTAGCAAAAAAATTGAATAAACAAAAATAAATATATTAATCAGGCAACTATAATCATATTACGAATGTACATACATAAATATATATTCATCTTAAGTATTCAAAAATACACGTAGATACATATATTTATACATCACATCACATCATCATCGTCAACAGCCTTTAATAGTCCACTGCTGGACATAGGCTTCTCCTTAGGAAGAAAGTTTTGGTCTACTATATCACGCTGGTGAGACGGGTTGGTATAGGGTTTGTATCAAGTTTTCCTTCTCTTTATATTTATTACTATAGTACTTATTACAATACAACTATCTTTTTATTTATAATGTTATACATATACAGCCTAAAATACATACTATGATTATATCGAGTACTTATAATGACAAATGATAATCCTTTAATACCTTCTAGCTTGACAAATTGTCTCTGGCAAATTGTTCTATAGACGTAAGCAATAGCTTACACAGCAAAGGATTTGTCTCAAAATTATTTGGAGTGTATTGGTATTTTTAATTTTAAATTCTCTGATGACGTCAGGTCCCCGCAATAATTATTATGAAGGAACTGAAAGCGTTCTTTAAGATAAGAGGGTGTATGAGGGTAAAAGTGAATACTGTATAACAGTGAGAGAATATGAACATTCCGATAAAAGCGTGTTGGCAGCCATTTGAGTTTAGAACGATATTCTGAGATACGAGTATGATCATATTTGCGTATTCCAAATATGAATCTGATACAGAGGTTTTGGGGCCGCTCAAGTTTATTTAGTTAGTCTTCGGTGAGGTCAAGGTCATCACCTTAGTCAAGGATGGGAAGAAATGATTGTGCGAGAATGAGATGGGAAGATAAGTCATTTTTGTGCGACTTTCTCTTTTGTTTGTGCTGAATTATGTCGGACTCGAACCGACCAAACACCGTACGTCGTCTACGTTACCTGGAAAGAAAATCTTTGGAACCCCGATATGCCTCTGGCCATCTACCTACGGTTTGCAGATGACCCCCTCTTAAGTGGAAACTGTGATGTCCCCTTTTATGCCCCCAAAAAGGCCCGCGCGCTCGGTAGGGTATCATGCTGCCACCTCGGCCTGATTTTGCTAGGGTAACATATGACCTTACCAGGCTTGCATTTGTGAAGGACAGAGATCGTTCTGCGACCTCCGACGCCTGAGTTGTTAATGGCACGGAGCCCGTACCCGGGCCTGGTGGATCAATAGAGTTCTAAACTTCTTCCGATCACACTCTGCTATTTTCTTACCCTGGTCGCAATCGTGCTACAGAGGGAGACAATTTCCCCTCTCATGGCCGTCACGAGTTTACACCTGGAAATTCAGCCAATGTGTGGAGCGCCGTGCCCATGATGCGGCTATCGTAATAGTGGCACTCAGATATACTCCTTTCGGATAAGACACAGGTGATCTGTGCACAGAATGCATACGTGATTACGTTTGTGTGTCTACATAGGCGAGTGTTATGTGTTAAATATGTGTATATTTGCTTCTTTATAGAAGGTCTAAGCGATACTCCACAGAATGTGATAACTCAGAAAAATAAGAAGACTATCACAACTTTCCGCTAAAGAATCCTTAACTTTTGTAAGGTTTTTTAACATTTTACTGGTGTTCGTTCGTTCGTTCATTATATTCGTTATATATGGTGTTAATATAACATCCAAAATACAGCTTACTAATAGTAACAGTCTAGGCCGCCGTGGGTTGCCATACTGCACTGTCTTCATTCGCAGTGAGTTCCACCGCTCTTGGATTCTATTCAAGCTTTACATCAGGCAGAATAGAGTCACTTTGGTAGGTTTCTATATAAAAAAAAACAGTCTATGAACAAAAAGACATTCCTTTACAAAAATAAAAAGAAATAGTAATATAAGTTTATGAAAAAGTTAATATTATAATCAAATAACAAATTAAATACGTTATGTGGTTTCTCCATTCAAATGTTTGTATTATTATGCAATGTAGATAATAGTTGTGAAGTTAATTTATGCAAATGCTTATCATGTAGTACTAAGGTACATGATTCATCTTCGTCATTACCCCAGTATTTTGTCACTTAACCTTTATTATATTACATGCCTTAAGAAAGAAGATGTCTACCGGAGACATCGTTTTCAACAAGTTCTCATAATTTTCATCTCTATGACTACCACTTTTTTTTTTTTTTTTTAACGTGTGGAAACCCCCTCGAGCCGTCACCCCACCGGGGTTTACGGCGGGGTGGTGTGTCGGAATCGGACCGACTAAAACCACACGGTGTGCCACTCTGCGCCTGAGATAGGAGGGATCCGGGAACCGCTGCTGTTACGACATCCAGTTCCCTCCTAGCGCCTGCCCGCTAAAGCGGGCACCATCTGCGGATAAACTCTCTATTTAGGTGACGTACGGCACACGTGCACATCACCTCCTCGCGGCTGGCCACTATAGCGGATGGAGGGGAAAACCCGTCCCGTCCACCCGCGGCCACACTCAAGGCGGCATGAGGCGCTGGTATGCGCGCCTCCGCCGCCCGGCTCGCCGGCGGCGAATTGGGTCCGAGTGGAGATCGTCCTCCCGGGCCCTCTCCGCCGCCTCCTTCCGCGAAATTACGTCTTCGCAGAAGGTTGCGACCGCGGTAAAACAACTGTCGCTACCGGCCATGGAGCGTATGACGGCCGGTAGCGAGAGATCACCTCCAATAACTGCAGTGAGGACCCCACGCTGCGCCGCCCAAGCGGAACAAACTGCTAGCGTGTGCTGAGCCGAGTCCTCACTGCAGTCGCAGTGGTGACAGGCGGGACTCAATTCCCTCCTGACGACCGAGTGCAGATACTTCCCGAAGCAACCGTGCCCGGAAAGGACCTGCGTCAGTCGGAAGGAAAGGGTCCCGTGCTGCCGCCCTGCCCACTCGGCGATGACCGGCTGGAGAGCCTCCACGGCGGCAAAGCCAGCACGTGGAGCCTCCAGCCGGGACGACCAACGAGCCATCGTGGCTCGACGAGCGGCCTCTCGCCACTCGCGTATCTCTTCGGGCGGGGGCCGTATGCCGGTACTCGCCCGGAAGTCAGCCGTCCGCCGATAAACTTCAGCGAGCACTTCCGCCTCCAAATCCCACGGGGGAGTTCCGGCCAAGGCGCACGCCGCCTCCGTCGATACGGTGCGGTAACCGCGTATGGCTCTAACCGCCAATATCCTCTGAGGGCGCCAGAGGCGAGCCCTATTCTGGGCGGTCAGAGCCGCCACCCACACCGGTGCACCATACAGCGCCATTGACCGGACAACCCCCGTGTATAGCCGTCTCGTCGCGACGCTGGCTCCACCCAAATTGGGCAAAAGTCGCCCAAGGGCAGAAGCAGCGCCGACCAGCTTTGGAGTAAGCTGACGAAAGTGCTCGTCGAAGAGCCACCTGCCGTCTAGGATCAGGCCCAGATACTTCATCTGGGCCTTAATCGGTACGAGGACCGAATTGACAACGATAGAGGCGCCGGGGGGTGGACCACGACGGGGCCCATGAAACAAAAGGGCCTCCGTTTTATCTAGGGCCACCCGTAAACCCAGCGCCTCAATGCGTCCGACCACCAAAGAGACTCCCACGGTGGCCAGGCGCGCCGCCTCTTGAAAGTTCGCCCCCCGGGCCGTGACCAATGTGTCATCGGCATAACAAATTACGCCCAGCCCGGGGGGAAGACGACCTCGAAGAGCCCAGTCGTATCCCATATTCCACAGGAGGGGTCCGAGGACGGACCCCTGTGGAATACCGCACGACATGGGCCGCCGCCTCAAAATACCATCTCGGTCCTCGTACATGACGGTACGCTCCTCAAGATAGTCTGCCACAAGCCGCCTCAGGTACTCTGGCACCCCGTGGTAGTGGAGTGCTTCCCTGATGCAGCTAAATGGCAGACTATTAAATGCGTTGGCGATGTCCAACGACACCGCCAGCAGCACGCCGCCACAGCTCACCGCCTCTTCGGTCACGGCCCTCAGGCGCAACACAGCATCGACCGTCGAACGCCCGGCTCGAAATCCGTATTGGGCGTCCGACAGATCGGGGCCCACCTCGCAGAGGTGCCGGACGATGCGGGCAGAGATTATCCTCTCAAACAATTTACCCGCCTCGTCCAGCAACACGATGGGCCTATAAGCCGCGACCGAATCGGCCGGCCGTCCAGGCTTCCGTAGTAGGACCAGCTTCCCGCTCTTCCAGCCCTCAGGGAAGCGCCCGGACGCCAAGCTGGCGTTTAGGACTTCCCCGAGGTGATCCGACATGTGGTCGAGGGTTCGCGCCAACACTCGGGCAGGTATCCCATCTGGCCCAGGGGCGGTGTTCTTAGAGCGAATCCGTAGAACGACCGCCCCTATCTCCGATTCCCTGACGGGCGGAACATTATCTTCGTTCCGTCCCCGTCGTCTTCGACCATGAAGGCCATCGACGGGGGTGTGTGCTCCGCCCGCTGCGGGAAAAGACCCTCGACCACTTCCCGCAGGAAGCTGGGCTGGAGTGTCTCTGTAAGGGGGGGGCCCGACGTGCGGAGCTTTTGTCGCACCGCACGATAAGGGCGACCCCAGGGGTCACGATCGAGACCCTCCAGCATCTCCTTCCTCTTCACTTCTTTGGCGCGGCTAATGGCCAGCTTCAGAGTTTTCCGCGCCTCTCGGTACTCCTCATGAAGCTGGTCCTCCTCGCCGTCTACGCGGTGTCGCCGCCGACTACGGGTGTAGGACCTCCGGGCACGAGTACAGGCCGCGCGGAGGTCCGCCAACTCTTGGGACCACCAGTAAACCTCCTTCCGTGGAGGCCGGCAACCTCGGATGCGGGGCATGGCCGCATTACATATCTGCGCAATGGCATCGCAGAAGCGACCAGCCCCCATGTCGACCTCCTCGGTCGGGGCCTGCGGAGACAGCCAAGAGTGAATAATGGCCGCCTCCTCTAGTAGGTCCCTATTTAATTTGGCTACAGCCCACCGCGGAAAGCGAGAAGAACGCCGCGCCGCGTGACCCCTTCTGGCGTCCTGGGACCGGGAGAGCTCAAATCGGATATAGAGATGGTCCGAGAGCGTCTCAACCTCTTCCAGGACACGCCAGTTCCTTACTCGTGCGGCGAGGGCAGGGGTAGCGAACGAAAGGTCCACTATCGACCCTCCCTGCTGTCGCACACACGTGTTGGTGGAGCCCCTGTTTAGTAAACAGAGGCCCACCGAGGCCGCCCACTCCTCTACGGCCTCGCCCCTAGCGTCCGTCCTGGGGGAACCCCACGCAATGGACTTTGCGTTGAAGTCCCCCAGCACTAAGACGTGCCCAGACGCTAGACGCCGCATCGAGGTTTCCAAGTTGTTAAGGAAAACCTCGAAGTCGTTCAAACTCCGGTTGGGGGAGAAGTATACACCATATACAGTGATCCCCCCCCACTCGGCAGCAACATATCCAGTGCCCTTGTCTCTTAGCGACAAGGGCGGGGAATGAGCCGCCGTGGAGCCGACGACTGCCACGGAACAGTCCCGGTCAGCCAACCAGTTTGGACGGGGAGGAACATAATAGGGTTCCGCGGCTACGGCAACACCGATCGACCACTGTGCCATGGTTTGCAGGAAAAGGTCCTGCGCCGCGGCACAGTGGTTCAGGTTCGTCTGGACCAGGAGGTTGGAGACTTGGGCCATTACTCGACCGTCTCTACAACCTCCTCCATGGGCAACGATGCCGACATGCGAACGACATCAGAGGCAGCCTGGGTCGATTGGCTAGCCCCCGACGCTTCCCGAGAATTGTAGGGAGGTTTACAGCCTCTCTGCCCAATTTGGTGATTGGCGGGCTTGTTACCCGCCGCACACGCCGGGCAGTGAGGGGCGGCAGAGCATTCAGCTGCCTTGTGCCCCGGTCGACCGCAGCGGAAACACAACCCGCTGCAGTCGAAACAACTGACGCACTTGGCGCGTGTGTGCCCCGATGCCAGGCATTTGTAACACCTCATCGGTCTCGCCGCCAGGACTGTGATCCTAGCCCTCACGAAACCGATGAGCAGCCTGCCGGCGTCGCCCAACATTTTGGCCGACGCTACGGGACAGCTGACCCACACTGCGCCAAGCCCTCCTGGACCGGGGCGGATGGTGCCGACCCTAATGTTGTCCGCGTTGCAACCCGTCCTCTCTCTTACTGCAACGCGGACATCCTCGGTTGTTATGGAGTCGTCCAGGCCCGAAATGCGCAATTCTGCGCACTTGGTGGGCCTGGCGATCTTGACACCATCCGTAGCCGTAAACATACCCCGCAACTTCTCGGCAATTGTGTCCGCCGTCTTAGCACCTTCAGCCCCAGGGAACTTGAGGACTCGAGCTCCCGTTTGGGCGAGGCGCACTCTGACACCTACTGTCCCGAAATCGTGTGCGAGACTGTCCCGGGCCCTTTTGAAAATTGCCGCGTAGGACAGCCCGCTGCTAGCTGCCTCCGGTGACACGGTGACTACCACGGCCGCGCTTTTAGGCGCCTGTAGTTTGCGCGGCGTCTTTGTGGCAACCACTGCAGCCGATGGCGCCTGCGGGGTAGAGGCTGCTATTTGTGCAGCCTTCTTACCCCGCTTTCGGGACTTCTTAGCCCCCCCGACTACCTGCCAACCATCCGTAGAAGGGGCAGATGTGGAGGGAGCACTTGTTGAGGTGCCACATACGGCGGTTGGAGTGGGGAGCGGAGGGAACTCCGCCCCAGACTTTGCCGCTGTTTTGAGTCCTGTCCTCGGTGCGGGCGTCCGGGCTGTTGCCTTGGCCGCCTGCCGTGCCCTCGGAGCAGTTGCAGGAGCAGCAGAAACTGCTGCCGCCGCCGCGTAGGACACGCGACCGGTCGCAACGGGAAGCGATGCTGACACCGATGCAACCTTCGCTTTATAACCCGCAAGCGGCGGCCGGACAACAGGAGCTGGTGGCAGCCTTGCCTCCAGGCCAGCTAGACGCCCGTCCATCATGCGCCATACTGCATCGGTTATTTGGCGCAGATGGGCATCAGGAATGCCACCGAGGCTGGAAGAGGGGGCAGACTGAGGGGGTGCTGGGCTAGAAAACCTCCACGTGGTGCACCCTGGTAACGTTGGCGACGGCACTGTTTCTTCCTGTGCCATTTGGAAGAGGACATCACCGCCAACGGCTGATATTCTAGCACAAAGAAGAGGAGGCCATTTTCTTCGGCCATTCGGTTGAGGCTTGGTCCAACAGAGCGGGCATTTTTGTCGATTCCTCTGTTGGCTCTTCGCTCTTCGGAGCAATGAGGAGGAAAACCTCGATAAAAAATCATGTTGGTGGGACCCTTTCATGGGTCAGCGTTTCTCCACTGTCAATGGTGGAGAAAGGAGAACGGGCTCGGTGTGTACTCACACTGCCGCCGAGCAGGCATTGGAAGAATTAATCTTCCTGCCACCGTTGTCACATCGTAATCCCGAAAGGAGTATCGTGGTTATGTCTCGCGAATCCGATCGGGGGCGAGAGTCTTGGCTTAACCGCCTGGGCTATGAGGAAGAAAACCTCTATAAAAAATTACCCCGAATCCCGTGTTCTGGTGCGTGACCAGGGGATGCATGGCTGATGGGCAGTTCAGTCGTAAGCGCACTCCCAGCCGAGGCACCTGCGGACCCCTCGGTTGGGCACAAATTTACGCTTGCCCGGGTATTGGGGGATCTCTGCCCGGGTCGACCTCTAGTTCTCCCCCACTCGTGGGTTTTGTTATGGAATATATAAAAACTAAAGAAAATAATACAAAGGAAGAAGCGAAGAAGGACAGTAAAATAGAAAAGAGTGAAAAAGATTCGGCTGAGAAGCCTATCACAGAAAGGCTTCCAGAAGTCAATCTAACTTCTGGGAGCCTAAGAAGATCAGAACGCTTGCGTTCCAGATCCGTCGTACCGTCGGATGATAACTCCAGTACGACGACGAGTACACTGGAGCAGATGTACATGGAGCTCCGCGATAGTCGCAAACGCGGTCGCTTCATGGACGAAGACAGCGACGCGTCTCAGGAATGGATGCCTCCCAAAGTGGCTAGTAGCCACAGAGGGAGGTCGCGCACTCCGGTCTCGAGGCCGTCAGGCTCCGTTTTCTCAAAGGCGGAAGCCTATAGACGGGTTCGAGTTGAGGGAGAAAATTTAGTGGAGGAGGAGATCGCCGATCTCCTGTTAAAAATCCAGGGGCCGGCTTTGGAGGATTCTGTCTCACAAACGCCGGTGTCTATGCAGGAGAGGGCGAATGTAGCTGTGGCCATTATAAACAAAGTGGCCACGAAATCTACGAACCTGAAGGGCCAATTTGTAAGAGCCCTCAAGGACTCCTCCTCCGCCATTGCTGGCATAGTTGAAACCCTCATCGGTGACGTAGCTCGCCTTCAGGCGGCCAACGAACGTCTGACGGGACAGGTAGCTGAGCTGAGCGCCCAGTTCGCCCAGTTTCGGGCGCAGGCGGATGGCCCTGAGAAGCGAGGCCTGGCTCAGCAGCAACCTTCCCCTACTCCCAGTTCTGGTGATGAACAGCTTCGTCAAATTCTGGAGGCAGTGGGGCGTATGCTGGACGGGCGACTTGCGGGTCTTGAGTCGAGACTGCCTCCAGCCCCCGTTGTTCGGCCGCCACTTGCTGCAGATAGGCAAAGGACCGCATCAGTACCAACTCCGCCTCCCATTACTGGTAGTCGCAGATCGTATGCATCGGCGGTATCGGTATCTGCAACTGCGATCACTCGCAAGTCTGGACGAGCGATCCATACAGCAGCAAAAACGGCGGAACCGAAGGCTGGGCCTGCACCGAAGAAAACTGCGCCAAGGATAAAAGAGGTGGTTCCTCACCTCCCCACTCCAAATTCTGACCTCTCAACTGCGGCCCCCTCTGCGACTGCTCACTCGAATAGCAAGTGGCAGTTAGTAGGAGGTAATAAAAAATCCCGAAAGCGGAGTGAGAAGGCTGCCAAGAAAGCAACCTCGACTCCGCAGTCGCCACCGGTGGCAGTGGTCAAGAAGGCGAAGCCACGGAAACTACAGCCACCTAAAACTGCGGCTGTAGTAATTACAGTATCACCGGAGGCGGCAAATGAGGGGCTGTCGTATGCGGCGGTGTTCAAGAGGGCCCGAGACAGCCTCGCTATAAATAATCTTGGGACAGTAGGAGTCAGGATGCGCCTTGCCCAGACGGGAGCTCGAGTCCTCGAGTACCCTGGGGCGGAAGGCGCAAAGACGGCGGACACGTTTGCCGAGAAGCTGCGGGGATTATTCGCAGCTACCGATGGTGTGAAGATCGCCAGGCCAACGAAGTGCGTAGAACTGCGTATTTCAGGGCTGGACGACTCAGTGACGATCGAGGATGTCCGTGCTGCAATAGAGGAAAAGACGGGATGCAGCGCGGATAACATCCAGGTTGGCACTATCCGCCCCGGTCCAGGAGGGCTTGGCGCTGTGTGGGTCAGATGTCCAGTAGTGTCGGGCAAAGTCCTGGGCGACGCCGGAAAGTTACTCATCGGTTTCGTGAACGCTAAGATCACAGTCCTGGCGGCGAGACCGATGAGGTGTTATAAATGCCTGGCGTCGGGACACACACGCGCCAAGTGTGTCAGTTGTTTTGACTGCAGCGGACTATGTTTCCGCTGCGGTCGACCGGGGCACAAGGCGGTAGACTGCTCTGCCGCCCCTCACTGCCCGGTGTGTGCGGCGAGTAATAAGCCCGCTAATCATCAGATCGGGCAGGGGGGCTGCAAGCCGCCCCGCAATTCTCGGCAAGCGTTAGGGGCTAGCCAGTCGGCCCAGGCTGTCTCCGATGTTGTTTATCCGACGACATCATCGCCCATGGAGGAGGTTGTAGAGACGGTCCGGTAATGGACCAAGTCTACAGCCTCCTTGTCCAGACGAACTTGAACCACTGTGCCGCGGCGCAGGACCTCTTCCTGCAAACCATGGCACAGTGGTCAATCGGTGTGGCCGTAGCCGCGGAACCCTATTACATTCCTCCCCGTCCAAATTGGTTGGGTGACTGGGACGGTTCTGTGGCAGTCGTCGGCTCCACGGCAGCTCATTCCCCGCCCTTGTCGCTAAGAGACAAGGGCACTGGATATGTTGCTGCCGAGTGGGGGGGAATCATCATTTATGGTATATACTTCTCCCCCAATCGGAGTTTAAGCGACTTCGAGGCTTTCCTGAACACCTTGGAGACCTCGATGCGGCGACTAACGTCTGGGCACGTTCTTGTGCTGGGGGACTTCAACGCAAAGTCCATTGCGTGGGGTTCCCCTAGGACGGACGCCAGGGGCGAGGCCGTAGAGGAGTGGGCGGCCTCGGTGGGCCTCTGTTTACTAAACAGAGGCTCCACCAACACGTGTGTGCGACAGCAGGGGGGGTCGATAGTGGACCTTTCATTCGCTACCCCTGCCCTCGCCGCACGAGTAAGGAACTGGCGTGTCCTGGAAGAGGTTGAGACGCTCTCGGATCACCTCTACATCCGATTTGAGCTCTCCCGGACCCAGGACCCCAGTAGGGGTCACGCGGCGCGGCCTTCTTCTCGCTTTCCGCGGTGGGCTGTTTCGAAGCTGAATAGGGACCTACTAGAGGAGGCAGCCAAAATTCACTCTTGGCTGTCTCCGCAGGCCCCGACCGAGGAGGTCGATATGGGGGCTGGCCGCTTTCGTGATGCGATCACGTTGATCTGCGATGCGGCCATGCCCCGTATAAGAGGTCGTCGACCTCCACGGAAGGAGGTTTACTGGTGGTCCCAAGAGCTGTCGGACCTCCGTGCGGCCTGTACTCGTGCCCGGAGGTCCTACACCCGCAGTCGGCGGCGTCACCGCGAAGATGGCGGGAGGGACCAGCTTCATGAGGAGTACCGAGAGGCGCGGAAAACTCTGAAGCTGGCTATTAGCCGCGCCAAAGATGCGAAACGAAAGGAGATGCTGGAGGGTCTCGATCGTGACCCCTGGGGTCGCCCCTATCGTGCGGCGCGACAGAAGCTCCGCACGTCGGGCCCCCCCCTTACAGAGGCACTCCAGCCCAGCTTCCTGCAGGAAGTGGTCGAGGGTCTTTTCCCGCAGCGGGTAGAGCACACACCCCCGTCGATGGTCTTCATCGTCGGAGACGACGGGGGTAACGAGGACAATGTTCCGCCCGTCAGGGAATCGGAGATTGGGGCGGTTGTTCTACGGATCCGCTCTAAGAACACCGCCCCCGGGCCAGACGGGATACCTGCCCGAGTGCTGGCCCCAGCCCTCGAACACATGTCGAACCACCTCAGGGAGGTCCTGGACGCTAGCCTGGCGTCCGGACGCTTCCCTGAGTGCTGGAAAAGCGGGAAGCTGGTCCTATTAAAGAAGCCGGGACGGCCTGCCGATTCGGTAGCGGCCTATAGGCCCATCGTGTTGCTGGACGAGGCGGGTAAACTGTTTGAGAGGGTACTCTCTGCCCGCATCGTCCGGCACCTCTGCGAAGTGGGCCCCGATCTGTCGGACGCCCAATTCGGTTTTCGAGCGGGGCGTTCGACAGTCGATGCTGTGTTGCGCCTGAGGGCCGTTACCGAAGAGGCAGTGAGCTGTGGCGGCGTGCTGTTGGCGGTGTCGTTGGACATCGCCAACGCATTTAATAGTCTGCCATTTAGCTGCATCAGGGAAGCACTCCACTACCACGGGGTGCCAGAGTACCTGAGGCGGCTTGTGGCAGACTATCTTGAGGAGCGTACCGTCGTGTACGAGGACCGAGATGGTATTCTGAGGCGGCAGCCCATGTCGTGCGGTGTTCCACAGGGGTCCGTCCTCGGACCACTCCTGTGGAATATGGGATACGACTGGGCCCTTCGAGGTCGTCTTCCCCCCGGGCTGGGCGTAATTTGTTACGCCGATGACACATTGGTCACGGCCCGGGGGGCGAACTTTCAAGAGGCGGCGCGCCTGGCCACCGTGGGAGTCTCTTTGGTGGTCGGGCGCATTGAGGCGCTGGGTTTACGGGTGGCCCTAGATAAGACGGAAGCCCTTTTGTTTCATGGGCCCCGTTGTGGTCCACCCCTCGGTGCCTCTATCGTAGTCAATTCGGTCCTCGTACCGATTAAGGCCCAGATGAAGTATCTGGGCCTGATCCTCGACGGCAGGTGGCTCTTCGACGAGCACTTCCGACAGCTTACTCCAAAGCTGGTTGGCGCTGCTTCTGCTCTTGGGCGACTTTTGCCCAATTTGGGTGGAGCCAGCGTCGCGACGAGACGGCTATACACGGGGGTTGTTCGGTCAATGGCACTGTATGGTGCACCGGTGTGGGCGGCGGCCCTGACCGCCCAGAACAGGGCTCGCCTCTGGCGCCCTCAGAGGATATTGGCGGTTAGAGCCATACGCGGTTACCGCACCATATCGACGGAGGCAGCGTGCGCGTTGGCCGGAACTCCCCCGTGGGATTTGGAGGCGGAAGTGCTCGCTGAAGTTTATCGGCGAACGGCAGACTTTCGGGTGGGTAGCGGCATTCGGCCCCCGCCCGAAGAGATACGCGAGTGGCGAGAGGCCGCTCGTCGAGCCACAATGGCTCGTTGGTCGTCCCGGCTGGAGGCTCCACGTGCTGGCTTTGCCGCCGTGGAGGCTCTCCAGCCGGTCATCGCCGAGTGGACAGGGCGGCAGCACGGGACCCTTTCCTTCCGACTGACGCAGATTCTTTCTGGGCACGGTTGCTTCGGGAAGTATCTGCACTCGGTCGCCAGGAGGGAATTGAGTCCCGCCTGTCACCACTGCGACTGCAGTGAGGACTCGGCTCAGCACACGCTGGCGGTTTGTTCCGCCTGGGCGGCGCAGCGTGGGATCCTCACTGCAGTTATTGGAGGAGATCTCTCGCTACCGGCCGTAATACGCTCCATGGTCGGTAGCGACAGTTGTTTTACCGCGGTCGCAACCTTCTGCGAAGACGTAATTTCGCGGAAGGAGGCGGCGGAGAAGGCCCGGGAGGACAATATCCACTCGGACCCAATTCGCCGCCGGCGAGCCGGGCGGCGGAGGCGCGCATACCAGCGCCTCATGCCGCCTTGAGTGTGGCCGCGGGTGGACGGGACGGGTTTTCCCCTCCATCCGCTACAATGGTCAACCGCGAGGAGGCGACGTCCGTGTGTGCCGTACGTCGCCTAAAAATAGAGAGTTTATCCGCAGATGGTGCCCGAGGTAGCGGGCAGGCGCTAGGAGGGATCTGGATGTCGTAATAGCAGCGGTTCCCGGATCCCTCCTATCTCAGGCGCAGAGTGGCACACCGTGTGGTTTTAGTCGGTCCGATTCCGACACACCACCCCGCCGTAAACCCCGGTGGGGTGACGGCCCGAGGGGGTTTCCACACGTTAAAAAAAAAAAAAAAAAAAGGGGGCAGACTGAGACGGGGACGTGACCGGATCCTCTGTCGGGCGATGCGCCCGGAATTGGGTGAACTGAGCGCTGAGCTCAGCCACTTGCCCCGTCAGGCGATCGTTGGCCGCCTGGAGCCGAGCCACGTCCCCGATGAGGGTATCCACGACCCCCGCAATAGCGGAAGAGGAGTCCTTAAGGGCTTTCACAAAGGAACCCTTAAGGTTACTCGACTTGGTGGCCACTTTGTGAATGATGGCCACCGCCGTATTCGCTCTCTCCTGCATGGACGATGGTGTTTGAGGAACTGAATCCCCCACCATCGGCTCCTTTATTTTCAGCAGGAGATCCGCAATCTCCTCCTCCGCCAAGATTTCGCCGTCTGCCCTGACCCGTCTATAGGCTTCCGCCTTGCAAAAGACGGAGCCTGACGGGGCCGAGATCGGAGTTCGTGTCCTCCCTCTACGGCTGCTGGTGACTTTAGGAGGCAACATGTCCTCGGACATGTCACTCTCATCATCCCTGGAGCGTCCGCGTTTCCGGCTCTCGTACAACTCCATTTCCGTAAGCCCCAATGCATCCATATTTGCACTAGAGTTACCGCCCGCAGTGGATCTGGAACGCAATCGTTCCGATGTTCTTCGGCTCCCAGTAGCCAAAATGACTTCTGGGAGCCCCACCGAGATAGGTGTTCCAGCCATTACATCCTCTACGTCAGACGAGAGGTCGCCCGCTCTTGTATCCTTCTTTTTCGCACTCCTCTTCTTTTCTTTCTTTTCTGCTATATTTTCATTATTATTATTATTTGTGTTTTTATTTTCATCCATATTTGAACCCACGAGATGGGGAGAAGAAAGGTCGACCCGGGCAGAGATCCCCAATACCCGGGCAAGCGTAAATTTGTGCCCAACCGAGGGGTCCGCAGGTGCCCCGGCTGGGGGTGCGCTTACGACTGAACTACCCATCAGCATCACGCACCAGTACACGGGATTCGGGGTAATTTTTTAGAGAGGTTTTCTTCCTCGCAGTCCAGGCGGTTAAGACAAGACCCTCGCCCCCGATTGGAGTCGCGAGACTCCAACTCGGGACTACGATATGCCGACGGCGGCAGGGAGACTACGTCTCCTGATGCCTGCTCGGTGGCAGTGTAAGTGCACACCGAGCCCGTCCTACCTTTTCAACCGCTGAGCGGAGGATTTCCGACCCTAGAAAGGGTCCCAACATCGTGATTTTTTACCGAGGTTTTCCTCCTCAATGCACCGAAGAGCGAAGAGCCAACAGAGGATCCGACAGACACGCCCGCTCTGTTGGACCAAGTCTCGGCCGAATTGCCGAAGAAATGGCTTCCTCTTCATGTTAGAATATTAGCCGTTGGCAGTGATGAACAACACCATCGCCAACGTTTCCAGGGTGCACCACGTGGAGGTTTTCTAGCCCAGCACCCCATCTCTATGACTACCACCGCCTAAGGATACTTGCAATAGGCTAGATGACACCTTAGTCAAATTAGTTACTTTTTATCATCTGTCAAAACGACAATTTTGTATGAAAAATGTACTAAATACAAAATTGTGACGTCACTGTTTTAGACTACTCAATTGAACAATATATTTCACTGTATATTTGATTGAAATTCGTAACAATAGTAAAAAGCTATGTTAATTATATTTGCCGAGATGTTTCGCGATATTAGTTTTAATAAAGTGGACATTGGTATTTATTTACGATACAGTCATCTACACAATTAAAGATTCACAAATTTATTCCACTGGTGTCTCTTCTGTTCTCCCACTCTCACAATCCAATGGGACGGCTATCTGTCACTACCGGGGAGAGGTTAGACGCAAAACCAACTTCTTTACGTGCTCTCCGAGGCACAGGGGTTAAGACTCCAAACTACTAAGCTCCGGGCTAATCTAAAAAACTCATAACGTTTTTTGACCAGACCCGTTAATCTTGACGCCTCTTGATCGGCAATCGCATACGCTAACTATACGCCCAAACAACAGGTATTTTCTGTACTCCAAATGTGTCGCAGCATTGTTCTTCTACGATATATTGCACATTGGACTACACCCAATTAAATCGTGTACTTTAGATTGCGTGTTCATTTACTGATAATTATCATGAATAAAAAAAATAGATAATAATTTTATGAATTAAATTACTAATATTTGATCTATTGCATAAGAATATTAAATATGAAATGAGGAAAGCCGAGTTATCAACGAAGTTATCTGTTACGTGAATTATTTGCGTTAGTATTAAGGTGTTTTCTTGGTATCCCTATCATAGAATTAACTGTTATCTCTGGTTGTTGTAACAAGGTCATCGACATAGCCCACACGATTAGCACGCTGAAGGGACAGTAGACTGGCCATGTTAGCCGCAGAACCGATAGTCATTCTCGAGCCGAGACCGCGTCTTGGTAAACGTAGTGTTGGCTGTCTATAGGGCGCCACCTGAGTGATGATTTACGCAAAATAACACGCTGGATGTGGTAAGCTGAGGATCGAACCAAGTGGCGTGCAATTAGAGAGACCAATATCTGCGATAGGCTGATGACGATGAATACTTAAGAGCTCAATTAAGTTTTAGGGAAAGAACAATTACTTTCACAGGTTCACATTGACAAGCTTGATTAAGAACCTGATGCCTGTAAGCGTGAGAGAACCATGCTTCCCATGATTCTGGGAGGGAAAACACAACGATTGGCATCGTTTTACAGATTTAAGCGATTTAAGAGTTGGAGGATTTCATGACCCTCTTGATCATTCACTTTCCCTATAAGATAAATAAAACATCACATCAATAGTCTTTAATAGTATACTTTTGGACATATGCACCATGTTGGCCAGATGGGTTATCAACCCATCATATAGGGTTTGGTTTTTTTAAGTACTCCTTGCTTTTGACCTACGTAGTTTGCTTCAGTTCTTAGGAGGCCCACGGCATGAACAGGCATGGTGACAATGTGTATTCTTAATTCGTCATCACATGAAATTACGGTCATCTAACGGAATAGAAATGTCTCTTTAAAATACCTACCGGAGTTAGACGTGAATATTTGTGTACCGGACGTTACATCAATTTTAATATGTCTATTTTAAATAAATCATTTTCTTAATATGATTCAGGATAAAGAAAGAAGTTGTCAGTAAAGTAAAGTTGAATTACAGAGCGAAATAGACGATCATTCAACCTAGAAAAATTGTTACTCGTTTCAGCAAGATTTCGTCATCTATTTGATGATGAAATCTCGTCAATCATTTTGAAAATAAGCTGTTATACATGTGTACATATAACATATATGTGCTATTTTATATTGTCTGTAGTTAAACTAAATATGTAGAGTATATTACTATGTTAAAAGTAATTGCTCAAGTCCTTCTGTTTGCTTTGAATGTTTTGAAATTTTGTTGTCTGAAAAATTTGACTCCAAAAACATGGATACATACGAGTATAAACATTGCACTGCAATAAAAACTTCTTAAGATTTTCAGGACAAAAATTTGGTTACTACCCTCGGGTACACACCATAGACAGGTATAAGGCTAACGCACGCCCTTTTAGAAAACCTAGATGGGAAATCCATGGTAGAAATCCTGATGGACCCCGGGCCCTTTACGGCTTTCAGAGTGTGAGAGGACCACGGTTTGGAGGGTATCACTCCATCATTGCGGGTTGCTTCTGCTAGGGTGATAGATGGTTCCATCTGTCACCTCTTTGCCTGAGCTTACAGAAGGTAGAGGTCGTTCAGTGCATTTCGGTGCCTGAACCGCCTGCCGGAACCAGGAGAGTCTTAATTAGATCATTTCTGAAAAATAGTAAATGACATTTTATAAACGTCGTGAAGCTTAAACTTGTATTAAAAAGACCTATTACAAAATAAGACGACATATATGTTTATTTTCAACACCATTGAAAGTCATTTGCCGTCTTACAAAGGCTTTATATTAAAAAAAAATTAGACAAAAAAATTGTTTAACATTTTCTTATTGATTTAATTAGATGTCTTTTAAATTTAAAGTTAATTAATAATTGTACAATAAGGGGACATGGCGTTATAAATTCTTATGTCAGACGAGTATATTTCTTTTATTTCTAACAAGTTTTGATCAGGTTACTTTTTTAGCGAACTGTGGCCTAAATTGAGATTGCCATTCAAAGTTTAAGTAGACAATTTCTTAACTTAATACATAGATATTTTACTCTGTATTAATATTTTATACTTTTCTACAAACGGGATTACAATATCTACCTTCAAAAAAGACAAAGCACTGTAAAAATAGTTATGGCCAAGTAAAGTTAATAAAAAACAACTGATATTTGACCTTCATTGTAAGTACTGTTCAACTGTTCATCATACCATTTTGTATACCCACTATCCAGTACACAAAGTGTGGCAGAGGTTATCTTCTACTCTCAAAAAGATTGCTAAACTAGGGGGATGAATTGTATGTTGGTAAATGGAAAATGGTATTTCTAATAATTGCTTTCATTTAACTTCTTTATCATCTGCTCAGCGCCATCTAGGGGGCTAAAATCAAAGCAGGCAATGACCTAGTGATCGTAAGCCTAGTTATCGTTGTTAAACGTTCATTCATTTTGTTAAATCGACTTTATTTAATTTAGTATACAGATTACAAGATAAAGAACGATGAATAATATAAACGACTTTATCTTAAAAAACAATAAATAGGATTTTATCAGCCAAAAACATATATCTAGTTCAGTTTGCTAAATACAAACAGTAGATGATTGGATGCCGACAGAGTAGCATTGTGCAGTTGCGAGACACAAATACGGGCGCAAGCGCAGCGCAGCTTCCCAGAAAGCGTTTTCCTCGTCACAGCGCGCGGAGATCGGGCTGACGAATCGCCTACGTCACAACGCTGACGCGGTGTCGCGAATAAAGTATAAAAAGTAGCGTGTGCGCGGTGCGCGAAGCCTAGTGTTGTTTGGTGCTTGGCGGGTTCGCAAGGTGTACACCCTGGCGCCCAGACATGCCTGTATGGAGTCCGCGCTGCCCACGCCGCCGGCAGACTCCGACGCTGAAGACTCCGGCGATGACTCCGTGCCGGCCGGTAAAGCTTCACCCATAGTACACGTGTAGTTGAGAGGATGTGACCAGTGCAGTGTTGGATGCGAGTGTTGTGGTGTAATTTGTGTGATCTGTGTGCGAATTAAAAAGTTTGGAAAGTTTGAGCGGAATTACCTTCCAATAGATTGGTTTTATGTCAGAAAATTTTCTATAATAAGGATTCGTCGAGAAAACTGTATGTACATACATATTATTTCTTATATACTATCACCGACAAGATGAAATGGAAATTCAATTCTCTTCAATATAAAGTTTGCTATTTAACAATTAAACAAATTTTGTAGCATTTCAAGAAACGTCAAGTATTAATGGATTTAACTTTTGGAACGCACAAGATTTCAGTCTCACCCATTTTTATTCGTATATTATCCATTTTTGTTAACTTTCATGTTAAATTTTCTCTAAATTACTAAATTTCATTAAAAATAAGCAGTAAGGTATTATGACATATTGATTATGATAATCCATGTCCGCTAACCATTGGTCGTAAATAATTTCATTAAAACTAAAAGATTCCCATCCCTAAAAACTTTTTTTTAAATATTATTTAACTTAACTATAACTTAATGTTTAATTAATATTTTTCAATCAAGTATCACGTACAGGTGTGTGATGGGTTGTGATATGTGCAGTCGGCGGTCATGCGTTTAGGCCTAAACAAACTAAAGATTCAAGTAACCTAACATATTAAAACAAGTTAATAAGCTATTGTTCCTCGTCTTGTTTGCACTTTTTTAATTTTTGTAAATATCTTCAGTATTATTTAAAGGTATCTTTTAATTCGGCCAATTAACAGACACAAAGAAGATTGCATGTGTCAACTATTTAGCTGTGAAACAGTATTTTAGTGGTAAATTGAAATATTAAGATTGTTTCTAAATATGTTGATTGATATATTAATAAACGTTGAGGTAATTTCTAATACAATTCAGTTAAAGTTAGAGGTAACTAAAGACATATAGACGTGATAAGTCAGACGTGATAAGAAATGCAGGATGCATTGCTTGCGCTAATTATCGTATACTTTTAAATATCCATTCTCTCAATCAATTTTACGAAAAATATTTATTTCCTGAAATTAAAGATTGCTTTGATTTTTCTCTTATGTTTCTATTAATTCTTAAATAATTTCAAATAAATGTAGTTAACTTAAAAGATATTTTCATAACGATTTCTTATAAACTACATTCAAATTCCTTGACATCCTTGGGCTGCCATGTTTGCTTCAAATTTGAATGAAGCCAAATTGAAAATAAACCCTCTGAAAAAGAATTTCTCAAATTAGTTTGTATCAAACTTAAAAGCACAGTACAATCTCAATAACAATGAAAATCTCAATGATAGAGTCAGTCTTAATCTAAAAATCTAAATTTTCTCAATTTTTAAATTTGAATTATATAAAAGCAGCAGTTTCATTTTTGAGTTTGTGGCTCTGGGGCTAACCGAAACCTCGTTAAACACAAATACAGTATTTTTAACAAAATATTATTTTCTACGAAAATGATTTTAACAAATAATATATTACTACTCCCAAAAAAGGCAGCTACTATTTGCCTTTATAATAATAATAATAATTCCCACATCAACGGCCTTTTACAGTCCACTGCTGGACATAGGCCTCTCCTTAGCAAGGAGGTTTTGGCCACGCTGGCCAGACGGGTTGGAGTAGGGTTTGTGTCAAGTTTTCCTTCTCTTTGTAATGATATTTCCCCGAATAGTTTGCTTCCCTAGTCGCCTCCTACGTCACCAACGGGATGAATACAGGTGGTAAGACTATGTATTCTTAATCGGTCACCACACGGACGACCTCCACAAACCAAGTATAACTTTGAACATCAATGTGAAAACACACCGACGTAACGCCCCTCACCACGCATCGAAGGGTATCCACTTATTTTAGACTTTTAAGTTGCTGGTGTCCATGGCTATAACTTAGTCTACTTACTATGAAACATCTTTTCAGACTCTTTACAATGACACACATATTATATAGCTCAAAACATTACAGTTTTATTACTCGTAATTTGGCAATTTCTCTTCTATTTTGTAATTACGTTAAACACAAGTACGAGATTTTTATAACACGTCATCGAGGGTATAACTCGTTATTACTAATTGTCAAACTCTACGAACTTTCTAGAATGCAAGGCAAACTTCTTTCTCGTTTAAAGTATTATAACAAATTATCAAATCGCTCATAAACTTTGTAAAATAATTGAGATCGACTGAGCTCAAATTAAAAATAAATAAATGAATACAATCTGAGGATAATAATTATCTTCATATTTAATGTCACGATGCTCAAAGGCTCAGTAGTTATTATCAAACTACGTATGAAAAAAATTACTTTTCAAATGTACAATAAAATTCATTAATACCTGAGTATGAATGTATGAATGAACAAAACAAACTTGAAAGCCTCTAAGCAATCTAGTAGCTTTTTAATTTATAATATTTGGTGGTTAAAAATTGTTAAAAACAACGCACTAATTTGTATATTTTCTAACGTATCCGATATTTTTTAATTAGAAGTAATGTCAGTAGAATTAACCTCTTTCGTACTACTTGAATTTTTGTTTTAATGTTTGTTTCTAATCATAACAGATACACTCTACTATAACATAAGAAACAATAAAAACAATTGACGGACGTCAGAAGGAAAAGTTTTCAAACTTATGGTTTTTGTTGTGTGTGTGTCACTATTTGTAAATAATTCTAGTATATTTTAATAATTCTTATTTTGATTGAGTTGGTTATATTCGATTGGTATCACTTTTTGAGAAAAATAACTTTCATCTAAGAGATTCATTCTCTCCATTTGAGGTAATAATAAGTGTGCCTTATTACGGCTTACCATGAGTTAGATGTAAAACAGTCGATGATATTGTTTTTGAAGGTAATAAAATATACACTCACTCACAGAAACATTACTACCTCTCGGGTAACACACACACACCCACTAGTGTAGTCGAGTAAAAAATATGTATTTTTCCTATGTATTTTCTTTTCTAACAAGGGGTGCAACGCTCTTGTGCCCCTCTCCCGGTGCCGGCGCACCACAATCTTGATCCTCGAACGGCTAGACGGAAGTATATTAAACACTCATATTTTTCAAATACAATGTTCATTCCTACTTAGCTACTAAGATTCAAGCTTATTGCAGTCAACCTCACTCAGACGTTTGTAAATAAACAGTTATGCATTTCTAAATAAATGAATATATTTATAAACAAACGACAACCAGTTGCAGAATAAATGATCGCGTTCATCACACTCAAAACCACGGTTTAGTAGCAGTCACGAGCACTACCCGTTGCCATTTATTTTGGCCCGCCCTTAAAAGTATTTAGCTTTTAGTAGTCAACTGCTTAGGCATAGGCCTCTCCTTGGCAAGAAGGTTTTGGCCTACTGCCTGGCCGGACGAGTCAGTAATAATCCTAGATAGCTTAATGACATTAGTAGTCATATATGACAGCGTTGTTTATCATCATGCAGTCACGAGCTTTGCATAATAATATGTCATCTGTAGGTTTTCTCCGAATTCCAAGTTCCATTAGAACACCGACCTTGGCATTATGACTGTGGTGATTTCATCAGCATCAACACCTACGGTTTGACTGACTCTAACAGCATAAGATATTGTTTTTTCTCTGCCGTTTGTGTCATTTTTATCATCGTAATCTCGTATCCGTAAAATCAACAGTATCTGCGTGGGTCAACACATTGTAAATTTAAGCAAGCCTAACCAGGGCAGTCTATAGGTGGGTGACCATTCTTAACGAATTGAGACCACTCCGTGCCTCGGAGAGCATGTTCAGTTGTCGGTACCAGTTCCCATACGAACATCTTTAGAAATAGCTACGGGTAGTTGGAGCCCTTAAAGTAGCGACAACAGTCTTTTCCAACTTCTACATCGCTAAGTACTTGGATTGTGGAGGTCTGATGGCAGTCGCTCCGCTTTAAAAATCGATGTTCAGCCATATCGTAGAAGATTTAAAGTCAGTTTAAAAACAGAAAAGACTCGCAGAAAGAGACTCTTCGTTAGTACTAGGTGCTGTTTTATTATTATTATTTTTCATCACTTGCAACACATCAGTCCGAAGAGCCACATTTTAGCATTGTCTAATTCACATTTCGTGCGTATAGTGCCTTATCCGCTTACCTCCCGTACTGCTACCATCTCTTGTACCTTTAATGTTGTGTTTCATAAACTAATAAAAAAAAAAAACACAAATTAACTAATATTCTGTGTGTGTGTGTATGTGTGTGTGTAATACGTGCTTACCTAAATCTCAAATCTAATTAAATCAGTTTCCATTTTCTTAATATTTTAAAAGACAGAACCAGACTGAATAACTAACCAAAGCCATTTAGTTTAATCTTGTAGCTAATTTAAAAACCAAGTTGAATAAATGTCTGGTTTATAAATTAACATGAAGCCTTAACTCTATAAAAACCTAAAAGATTTATCTTCTGTTCATCACCTAACCTCAATAATGTCGATTTATTTTCAAAAGGAATTAGTCATACCGTCAAATACCGAGAACAGTTAAATATAAACTTTCAAAAACTAGGCAGTGAGTAATACACAGACACAGTCACCATCCGCCGTAACCTGCGCGCTCTAATGCCTCCTCTAGTAGGTAGTAGAGCCACGCTGATTTCAGCACAAGCTGGCCGGCTCGACCGGGGCAGTACTACCCTCCCACAGAAGACCAACCTAAAGCGCCAGCATCCGTGTTGTCGTGTTTCGTTGGTGAGTGTGAGACCGGAGGCCCATCGATGCAGGGGTGACAGTTATCGCCATAATTGTGTAAGCCTTACACTGTCACGATGACTGTCGTGCCTTTTACGTCCCCAAGCGGGGTGTGAAAAAGCTTCTCACAAGGGCGCCATAGTGTGGGTCACCATACTGTATTGTCTGCATTTGTAATAAATATGGTGACCACAAATCTTGGATTATATTCATGCTTTCCATTAGGCAGAGTAGAGTCACTTTGGCAGGCTCTGAATATAGAAAAAAAAAACTCCACCAGTACTTAGTACTCTACTACCTCTATTAGTATACACAGAATTCTACTGCAGGGGAGTCACGGCCATCATCAGCCTCAGAGAACACCGTTTCCTAGCCATTCTTTCGTTGTATTAACTGAATGAGTTGCCGGTTACCGAGGTCCAAACAGACCTTGCCCTGATTCCGCATATGGGAGTCAAAAAGTGGCAACACACTTAGCACACTTTAGTTGATATGTCCATGAACGGCGGTAGTCTAAGTGAAAACATCAGATCCATCTGCTTGTTTGTTCACTATGCCATTAAAAGACTATCAAAACTAGTAAATACACACCTCATGATTTTACTTTCTTACAAGTATTTAATTATATCAGGCATCGGGATATGTGACATTGCAAATTATTTTACCAATTTTTTTCGCTCCAGTTTGTATGTAAACTTTCCTTGAGAATGTATCAATTTCAAACGGCATAAATTTTAATTAGGAACTAGAGTAACAGCTATCATAAATCTAAAATTCGACTGAGATTGAAGAAGATCAAAGAAGCTCGGTCCGTCGTGTCTCGCTAGGAGAAAAGTAAAATAAGCCGACAGAAAACTTAATCACAAACATCATCAAAAACCTTTAGAACATTACTTCAGGTAGATCTCTCCTTCGAAAATAGGAGACTAGAGTACTCTAGTAAAGTAGGTCAGACGGAGATTTTAAAACCAACAAAAAAAAAGAAGAATATTATCTGTATAAACACCCACTGTTTACACAAAAATCCCGTCCAATTGAAAATTTAATCCTGTAATATTTTTTCGTCTTGTTCTATTGACAAATTTTGAATTGTTCGAGTGAAGTCGGGGTCCTGGAATTTGACCCCGACTCAATCGTCGTATAATTACCCTTCGAAACACTTACATACATTTAAATACCACCAACACCAATCAGGTAAGTACACTAACGCACTTAATTACCACACAAGTTCTGGTAACCAACGAGGCCAGCAGCCAGCGCTCCTCGCAAACCTCGATGGGGTGACGAACTGCGTATTTTTCCACATGCCGAAGAAAAGGCTTTGTTTCCAGACCCAGTCTAAGAGCTATTGGGTTTTTGTGCCTTAAGTATTTAGAAATCGCACAAAATGTTGTTTCCCTCATCTTTCAGTGTCTCAGTCGCAGAGTTTCAAATTTCATCATTGACAAACTGTAATCTGTCTATAATTTTAATACTGAAATAAATATTATTATTATAAGTACTATCCTCACCCATAGGGAGTAGAGATATCGTCTTTGGCGAGAAGATCGACCCATATACGAATTTTTCTTTAGTGTAAAAGAATTATTCTGTCAATTTATCTACATATCCATCGTTTATGTATCATATATACTATTCGGGTGGTAAATACTGACTCGTTCGCTAGATGGTAAGAAGAGAATTGTATTAACACACAAGGAAGGGGTAACTGATGTTACTGGAGTCCCAACCGCAGTAAACCTAGCCAACAAATTGTGGCGTGTGTTTGGGTGGCTGTAATTGTTTATCTACAGGGTCGTTCGCCGCCTATATAAGAAAAATTCGATGTTCTAACAGAAATTAGAACCATAACAACTGAAAAAACTACTAAATACTCTAACTCAAGCTTTTAAGTAAATATTACGTACAGTTATCACTGAATCTAACAATAGTCTTCACAATCCGTCTAGGTAACCAAAGAATACGACACGCAAATGAAAAATTATTCCCATTACATGCTTGATTACCATTTTATGCACATACAATATTATAGCTTATTACTACTAACAGTCTCTAAGCTAATATAATCGGCGGGCGGACGGAAATGGCGAAGTTATAAGTTCTATTACGACATCCTAATAAAAAGAATCGTCATGGCAGTTGAAGATGACGTTACACATCTTAAAGTAGATAAGAAGGTAATAAAGTTAAATGTTTAATAAAGTTAAATGTTAAATGTTTATCATAAAACACTAGAATGTGAGAATGTATTTGAAAAAGAGGCCACGACGCGAAATCGAGCTAGAGTCTCTGTGAGATTTGTGGATAATTTAAATTTATCGTATCACTTAGATATGATATAATTTTCGATGAAAAATATTATTTAAAGAGTTGGGATCCGGTTTAGATTTATAAGTGTTTATTACAATTTTGACGGGAAAAAAAATTACGGCACAAATTGTGGTCTGCGTTGTTCCTGGATTGATACAACTTCGGCACTGGGCAAAAAAGACATTGTACCACGTTATAAACTTTAAATGTAAACTCTTTCAGTACTTTTCGTGGAGTAAATTAGGCTACCGGACGTCTAATCCCCTAATTTTTTGACCTAAAATGGCGTCAAAGTACGTGGTTCATGAGTTGTAGATATCCATGAGTGGTTTTGTACCGGTAAAAAAACTCAAAACTCAACTTCTGATGTTTTGAATAAATAGATTTAGATTCGGGATAAGATACAAATTTGTATGTAATTTAGACTCGGTTACGATGTGTTTACGACTCTCCTGGATAAACAATAGATCCATCCAATTAGCGCTACAGCCGCAGACCGTTGGCGCTTAAATTTTACTACCTCCCTTAAATGATGGTTATATTTAATAGATCATCTGTTGTAATCATTACAATGTTATAATGCACTAAACATAATCTTTGTAATCTATCTCTTTACTAATGTTATAGGGCTGAAAAGTTTGTTTGATTGATTGAACACGTTAACCCCAAAAAGTGCAGGTTTAAATTGCAGAAATTCTCATGGTGTTGAATCTCGAGAAACATGTATACTTTATTAAATAACATTCATTAGGCATTCTTAGTTTAGGCATTTAATCAACTTACGGACAGTTCACTATCGGCTTTTTGACGGTATCATATTAATTTTGGAAAATAGACGGTAAATCCAAAAATTTAGTCATTTAAATTACAAATAAGAAACCTCGAACCTTATATACTCGTATTTGTGTAACACTTTAATATTGTATTATGAAATCGAATCCTGTCCTAAATGACTGCTTAAATCGTTACTTTTGCAAGACCCAAATTTGGCAGGAATTTCGTCATTTATAAATATATTTGTAGTTCATTTTAGGTACATTGTGCATGAAGCATGACACGTGTGGGAAAACCCTGCATGCGTCAACGATGAGGGGCACAATCAACTTCTCGTATCGAAGTGTAAAATTAGAACAACAAGCAATTACTAGTTCCCTATAGGCAGAGAAAAAGTTAATATTTAACTTTAAAAAAATTATGACCTTACGTACGACGTCAATGCGATTTCTTCATTTTCAACTTTAGAATTGATATTTTTTCTTAATGTTGAATTTCATTAAACAAATAATTTTCCTTTACAATTTTTTGCGGTCCTTACGTTGAATGGAACACTACTAGCTTATTCGTATAATCATTTATAACAAGAATCAGAAGATCAAGACATTATGAAAGCCTAAATCCTTCCTATATTATGTATGTTATAGTATAGACGTGAGAGTATGTTTGAATGTTTGTCTTTCTTTCACGTCGCAACGGAGTGATTTTATGGTATACTTTTATGTTGGGAGATAGTTAGGAGGCTGAAAAGTGATATAGGCTACTTTTTACTGATGTAAAGTATCTCATTTCCACTGAAATATTCATAATGATAAGTATTTGTATTATTCGAAATTTAATAATTCCAATAGATGGCGCTATTAGGTTTTTCACCCAAATATAAACGGTACAATATTTCTCATTACACTTTATAAAAAATACTCGCGGTTTCTGATAGATGACACTAAATTGAGTAAAGTATCAAGAGTCTTTTCCGATAAAATTTTCATTATTTTTTAACTTTATATATTATATATTAAATGTGAAAGTTTGTAAAGATGTGTGGATATTTGTTACTGTTTCACGCAAAAACTACTGTACTGTACTGTACTGTAGTTTAGATAAAACTTAACAGTTATATACCTTACACATCAGGAAAACGCAAAGGCCACTATTTACCGCTATAAGCAACGTATACGCGGACAGATTTGAGGGCAAAAGCAAGAATTGCATAAAAAAACTTTAACACTAAGTTTCTCTTTCAAGATTTTCATATGAGAGAAGTTGCAAGTAATCATTACAAAGTGATACTATACACCGAAACTGCAACACAAAACTTATTAACATACATACTTTACATTATTCTTACTGTCTTCCTGTCCAATACATAAATTAATAATAAAGAACAAGATTCAAAAAACCTAAGTAGTCAGGGAACATGGAAACAGTTCGATATGATCCGACATTGTGTTGAGAGCCCGAAGTGCCCCCGTCAACGGTGGTAAAGGTTAGAGCGTGTGCGTAGCGCCACAAACATCGCCGGACGCCCCCGTCTCCTGTACTCGTCTTACACAAAAAACACTGCCTCTCTACGTACTTCTAAGTCATGCCATTCTGAGTGTAAGCAGAGTAGGATACAGTAGTGGATATTCCGGGTGAATTCCATACAATTTTAAACACAAAAGTCTTATAAAGTTATTCTGTATCTGGTCTAACATACGTTTGTATTTGTTTTCGTATGGAGGCCAGATGACAGCGTTACGCTCCAAGTTAATTTTTACGAGAGGTTTAGAATGAGAGATTATAGACTGAACTTACTGACTAAAACTAGACATTACATGAATACATGAATACATGATTAATATTCATATATTAAAGTGGTTCTATTTCGTGTTTAGATCCGGAGAAATGGGAGCGATCAGACGTGGCGCGGTGTATCCGCTGGGTGGCGAAGACATTTTCAGTGCGCGCTCCGAGAAAACACCTGCTCCCGGACACGGGGAAGGCGCTTTTGGCACTCACACAGGACAACTGGACACAGGTATTACAACTTTAGTTCTTTTGCATGTATACTGTACGCTTGGATTGTTGATCTAGTGGAGCTGTACTGTACTTTGCTGGAGGTCGTGGTTTCGATTCAAAGACAAATGTGATGAGCATGAAAATTTGTTCTGCACCTGAGCGTTTTTTACCTGTAATACGTATGTTTATTTAAAAATACATATATGTGCAAGGTCAACGATAATATATTTTTTTTTTACCCGACTAGGGCAAAGAAACGATTATTGAATATTGCAGTCTACGTATGTATCCACCGTAGCGCTTAATGAGGTGACAATAAATTCGTAATAATGGCCCAAGTGATATTAGTTACGTAAATTTTATAAAACAATATGTGATTGAATTGAAATCTCAGATTATAACCTCGAAAAAATGAAACTGCTAATCATCGCGTGTCTTAGCGAGCACAATACTGTTTAAGTAAAAATATATGTTTAAAATGCGATAGAAACTCTTATGCCATCCCCAGGATGCTGCATCTTTAATAGAATTAGAGAGGCTTAAAAGTCTCGACTCTGTTCAACAATGAACCAATTCCTATTTATGCCTATTGGTTACCCTTTTTCCGAATGCGACGATGTAGATATTGCGCGGCTAGTGTTAGATCGGGCAATGAAAAAGTATTGAATAAAAAATAAAGTTTAAAAGAGACGAAACAAGAAAATAATTCAGATAGAAATATTTCATCAATCATCAACAGCCTTTTACAATCCACTGCTGGACACAGGCCTCTCCGTAGCAAGTAGGTTTTGGCCTACTATACCACGCTGGCCAGATGGGTTTGAATGGGGTATGTTCCAAGTTTTCCTTCTCTTTGTAATGATGTTACCTTGCATACTTTGTTCCCTTAGTCGCCTCTTACGACACCCACGGGATGAATAGGGGTGGTAACACTATGTATTCTTAATCCGTCACCACACGGACAGAAATATTTATACCTGAATTATTTTCTTTTAGACTTTGTTCGTTCGTTTTAGACACTTTTTACGTATTGTATTTTGGTTATGGTTTTTTAAACTTTATTATTTTATTTAAAAGACTACTCTTGCTTACTGTTACGTAAGTTAGACCTCGACTATAGTTTGGTAAAATATGTGTGTTTAACATGCCTCTGTCTACCTATTCGGGTAAGCACGTGAGTGTACGTAAAGTTAAGTTGAATACAGAAGACGAACATTGACGAATATTTGTAACTGAAGAGGGTCAGGGTCATCATAACGTATTTATGTATCTATCTGACAAATTTATAGTAGCACAACGCTTTAACAGTCCAAAAATGTGTATAAATATATAAAAAAAACTGTGTAGTATATGTAGTGTTTAATGAGACCAAACATGCTTGGTTGTACACAGATATGCGATGGCAACGAGCAGTCAGCGCGCATCTACCACGCGTACCTGCGACACACGCACGCAGGTGCCAAGGGAGCGCCGCCGCCCGAGCCGCTGCCGGAGCACCAGGCTGCCTCCAGTAGCGCAGCCGATTACAGTAAGTACATTTTAATTAGTAACCATTATCCATCTTCGAGCCTTTTCCAGATTAAGCTGGAGTCGACTCTGAGTCTACGTTACGGTTTAACTTTCATATTTTAAATGATCCGACTGCCATCAAACCATAGACCTTGATGATATTGAAGTTCTTGTCCAACTTTTTAGGACCGGAATTAGTAACCAATCGCACAATAAACAAGTTTGTTTCCAATTAAATGCTTATATTTATAGACACGATTACTGATGAATCAATAAAGATCACTAGCGCTTAAATATGTTTCTAAGAAAACATTACAATTACAATTCCATCATAATATGACTCAATACACAAAAAAAGCTAAACCGATCAATGTAGATCAACGGTGATGTGATTGCATACGATATAATAAGATACATTTATAAATTTTACTTAACTATAATACAAAACTCATAAGAGCGGCAATCATGATATTTGTAGTGTTGTTGTACTATTATTTATAATAACGCCATCTCTCGGTGTGTAACTAAATGAGAATGCGCGCCAAAAAACTTATGAATGGACATGGAGTGAATCACTCGCGTGCGTTTCATTCATCTCTCACGGTTACTGACTCAAAGCACGATTCGAGGAAATCAAACTTTGAACTGTAATTACTTGACACATTAAACTGTATAGCGTAAAATTAATAAAGTGAGGTAAGTTACTTTGTAATGTAAGGTTCTTAATAAGTTATTAATAAATGTTATAGAATGATATTGACGCATTTAGTTCAGTAATAATAGGTCACCTGTGTTAGGGTCACTGTACTGTTAACTATGCACCGTCGAGAATGCGTTCTTAGAATTGCATTTTTTTTAATCCATCTTTTATTTTACATTGAATCTAGATGTATACAGTGTGCTACCTTAATTTATATTAAAAAATAAATAGCGCGTATTTATAAATATTGTAATTTAAATGTTCCACTTGAGAGGCTACATATATATATATGTACATATCCATTAAGTTAACACCTCCATAAGCACCGATCGTCATCAAATATTATTTGGAATTTACATTATTCTTTCCCCCATCCCAAGAGAATTCAGAAATGGCTCAATCTACCCCAAAACGGTGATATATCTTAATGGATCTCTGACATAATGATCTCTATTTCGTAATCATTATTTCACTTATCATGAAGAGGGTTCAGAGTCTCGTGGACCTTCAAGTGAGAGGGTTATTGTCAACCGTGCTTCTCAATTCTGAATACACGTTTACCAATGAATAAATAATGTGAATTGTTTACTTTTACGAGTGCTCATGCACTCATATCCTAAGAAAGGAAACATGTGAAAATTTTTGTCATGTTTGTTTCTTTGCCAATTTTTACGCGTTCCTTGGATTACTGTAGCATGCAACACCAGTATCAAAGAAAATCGGTAGTAAACAAAACTATTTATAGAAATATGGTCATGAAGGTATTTTTCTTTCTATGTTATGTTACCGTGGTCGGAAGTTGGGATAAAGTGTACGTGATCTGTACAAACACTACTAGGTATACTATGATATTCACCGAATTTTGGCCTAATCATAGTATTCCATGTGTTATAATTACAATGATTCTCGCCAAGATGGCGGGCACACATATTTGGCGGGCTTCCTAACGTTCCGTTACTCACACGCACTGATTCACGAAGTTGTTGATACTAAACTCATTTGTACCGACACATGTGCGAAAAACGAACGAAGAAGAATGTGTTACGTTACGATTGCCGTGTCATCGCCATGTTATGCGCTAACTAACAAAAGTAAAATTAACACAAGAAATCAAATCAACCTAAAGCGACAACATCCGTGCTTTGATGTTTCGTTGGTAAGTGCGAAACCGGGGGCCGGTTGATGCAGGGGAGACAGTTGTCATGATAAGTGTGTGAACATTATAACACTGCAATGACTGTTATGTATTTTACGTCCGCAAGCGAGGCGTGAAGATGCATCTCACTGGGGCTTCATAATGTGTGTCGCCATAATGCATTGTCTACATTCGCAATGAGTATTGTGACCACAACTCTTGCATCCTATTCATCGTTTCCATCAGGTCACTTTTACAGAAAAAAAATACAGAACGCGTAAAAACTATCCAACTAAGCTAAATTGTTTGTTTATACTACTAATTGATTGTATATATTATATAATTAACTAGTTACTCGTATATAATGGTTACAATACGTTCATATGCATGTTATAGACTTATTACCTAAAAACACACGCATCCTGTACAATACAAGGAAAAGATATACAAGTGGGTATGCAAGCAATAAAACTCATTTATCTCTGAAGCAATTTTTTATACACATAGGTATAATGAATTGTATAGAAGCTTACCGAAGCGTGAATATTCTGTTTAAATGTGATGACTAAACCGTCATTGGCCAAATTAATCCTCGCGCTTCACTTTCTCATTGAAACACACATTTTTTTCGCTAACAAACCTGTCGTTGCAAAACTAACCTCGCATTTAACATTCGGAATTTGTCAACTGGCCTCACGTCTCCGGTAATGAGTAATGTATTTTTACACAAGATGTGCCACTTATGGCCCAAACATTATAGTAATAGAGGAAATGAATCATTATTTACTCGGAACTATGATTCAAAGTTCCGAATTGATTCATCAAATTACTATAATCTTACAGCTCTGAATGAATTAAAGTCTTATAACATGAGTAATAATGTTTATTTTTGTTTGGTGAACGGCACGTGGTTAAGATGTTGTCGGCATGAGTAAATGTTGGCGCCTGCGCCGCGACGCGCCGTGGGAGAGCTATTGAACTAAGAATGTGTCACATTTAGTCCATTGTACCTATGTAGGTACCAACTAATTGTGTACTTAATATTCTCGGAAATTGTATACAAAAATAATGTGTTAAAATTTTCTTAAAATCTTCAAAGGCTTCAAATTGCGCAGAAGAAATTAGCAAAAGTTTTATTTCACTTTCATTATTTAACACTGACGCGCAAAGTCTATCGCGAACCAATATTACATAATATTGCCCGCACTTATTAATATAATACATGTATTTTAATTCACTAAGTCCTGTCCGGTGATGTGCAAACGCAACTATCATTTACAAAAAAGTCTCAATGGCAAAATCTCAGTTCAAGGCGAGCATACCGTCTTATTTCACCAAAACCCAGGACAGACTACGGTAAGAAAACTATAAAATATGACAAAACACAACTTTATGATTCATTGACAAAAAAAAATTAAGATTTTACAATCAATAAATATTTAAAAAGTCACATTTCGAAACACTACAAATAGTAAAATAAATAAATATTATAAGAGATATCAAGTGTCAACAGGCCGTAACTGACTCAACCGAAGTAGACAACATTGCCAACACTTTATCAAAATATCTACTATCTTCTATTATGGAAACAAACCGGCTCTCTGGACACATTCTGTAACATACCGACAATGTTATGTTTATTTCTAATTAAAAATGATTTGTAATATTCAAAAAATAAAAAGAATTCTAACCGTTAAGTGTGTAAATAATATACACATGGAAATATTATGTCCCGATAAAAAGCTTTATTGACAGGCAAGTTCCGAAATCCAAAGACGTAAAACCTCACTAAGGTGGGTGATAACCTCAGTAATTTTAAGGTTACTTGTTCAAAATAAAACAAAATAAATTTCACAATATCTGTTTTATTTAATGCCATTTGCACATAAAGTTTTTAATTTTATTTGATTACAATGTATTTTGTGCATTAAATTATTAAAAAAAATCCATGTGCCACTTGTTTTGTTAAATGATCTTTTAAAATCCGACATCTTTTTCTGTTTCGTCAAAACAAAAAACGTAAGTTTATTTAGCGGTGGATCGTAATTGGCTGGCTACAAACTTTTGACACACCCACCAGAGCTCATATGACATAAAGTAGAGACTAAATGCTTAAGCACATTAGACGCAAATAAACACAAAACATTAAATGTAATATGTTTTTATTTTAATGTATGTAAGAGCAAGGTTGCAGACGGTCACCTTGTGTAACGACACAGGTCTAATATGGCTGCTTAGTTATGTATGTTACTGACCTGTTGAATTAACATACATGTTTCAAAGGGTCCAGTTATAAAAGTTAGTTCAATCTCACAAGATCCTAAAAGAAATATTCATTGAATGCATTGAACGTCAAACGTTGACTGTAATGTGATCACGTCGATTTGTGACCGAAAGTTGAAAGTTAATTCTGCTAGTCGTAGCAACATTCTCGTTCGAGAATATTGTCTATGACAATTGTAAGATTGTATATATTTGATTGATTGATTTTTATAACAAGAATTGACCTTCTGTTATAAGTAACATATATTTAACTACATGCTTTTAGGTTCAAAGAATCAATAAACATTGGTACGTATTTTACGAAGTACCTGGAAACCGAACTTTGCTCGATATTACTGGCTTATATGCGATTCGCAATGTACCAACTTCTTTTGTTCCCGTCACACATGGATAAGTGTCAAAATGGGCCTATTAGACAAATATTTAATTGCTTGAAAACACGGATAAAACAACGTTTTCTAAAAATGAAACCTAGCTAGAACGATTTATCGCCTCCGAAACCCCCTACATACTAAATATCATGAAAATCATTGGAGCCGTTTCCGAGATTCAGATTATATGTATGTATACAAGAATTGCTCGTTTAAAGGTATTAGATTTACCTATTTCTAGAAATACACCTTTCTTGATTATATATTGCGAGATGATATCTATTGATTGCCTCTTGACTTTAGAATAACCGCTTCGTGCACTCGAGGCTCTACGCGTGGATCGAAGTAATATGCCACAGTTATTACGAGTAGTATTATTGTGTTGTTATAGACACTAATATATCTATTTTTAAATAAAGTCTCAACACTTTCCTCTCATTAAAGATGTAAAGCGAATTATGATTGTATTACAAATCTCCGTTTCGAATGATATAATACTGTATCAAGGTACAATTACATTCGAAGGTAACGTTTTCTTGGAGGATCTGAATCATTTTTTCTCCTTTGAGTGGAGAGAGTATCACACAGGTGTATGTATGTAATGAAAAATTCCTTCGAATATTTTGAGGTGTGACTTTAAATGCAGGAAGGTGAACCATGTCTTCGAAAAAGGTGGCAGGGTTTTAAGAAAGACACAACTCTAGCCTACCTAATCTACATGTGCAGAATACATGGATTTCATGAATAGTGTAATGACTTAATCGGTCACCTCGCCGCTTCTTTCACTTCTTTCTTTCACTCATCACTTTGTGTGATTTAAAAATCGTTTCATGTGTGTGTGTAAGACCCCCCCGAGATAAGAAAAAAACAAAAAAGATTTCTAACTCTAACTAGACCTAAGGGCTGTTTTTCGCAAAATATATTATAAAATTCAGTTAAAAGGCGCTATGTTGTTTTTGTTAACGTGTAGGGAATTGAGGCTTATTATTATAAATATACTAATTAAATTTTTAAATGTATGAAAAAGAAAACAAAAATACACATTTAAAAATATTAGAAAAAAGTGAACCACTGACATCTGGTACAGGGAACAAGACACCGCTGGTTACGGTTTTAAAGACAAGAACCTCCTCGCTATACGGGCCGTGACATGGAGGCAGACTTCCTTCTGCATCCATCCTTCTAACGTGAGAATCTTAAGGTGTTGCCCGAGGCTCTGGGCTATTAATCTGTAAGCAGAGACGACTATCGGAACAATGATTACGGAATCTACATTCCAAATATCGACAATCTCGTGAGATAGATCCAAATATTCAGGTCAAGGTGCAATTGTCAAGGTGCCACCGTTTCATGATGAACAACACACCATAGACTTTGGGAGACCTTCCTCTCTTCTGGTTCGTACATTACAAATCATCTTCTCTACTTCGAACATTCAATAAATGACCCTCTGGTCTTCATGGTGTAATGTTACGTACAGTTAGGAATAATGACAAAGAATTCCTTTCACAGATATATATATATATATATATATATATAACCTAGTTTAAATATTTACCCTACACACACGACACAAAGTTTAGAAGTCACAACACAATAGTGAGAATGGTTGAAAACACGTAGATAATAACAAAAAGAATACACATACGATTTACACCATATATAATACGCGTAAACGTCTTTACAAAGGCCAACCCAGACCCAATACTGTACTTACTCGTAGTTTTGTATTTAATTAATGTTTACGGACTTAAAATAGATCACCTCTGTGGTTTATTTAACATATTTTCCCAGAGTGGGTCTCAGGAAACGTTGGCGCCTTCTAGCTCTAAAGTCCGCAGTGTATAAATATCTATAAAAGATTTATTTACAGAAATGAATGTCATTTATTAAATATATGTACATAAATATTGTTTATAATGAATGTAAATACTCAATATATATATTTTTAGTGGTTAACATATGCGATTCCCAATCAAGAGGTCTCTGCATCGTTTCCCGGGTCGGGCCATAATGTGTTTTTGAGTTATGACAGCCTGGAGTGTGGGAGTTGGTAGTGTTTCACGTCTGTGAATCGGAGAGCAGGTTAAGCCACCGGTCTCAGTTGTCCTATTCAATATCTATTTCAATCGTTAGTGGAAAGAATTCATTTTAGCCTCAGGTCGATCGCTCCGTGGAAGAACTGACATTCAGGAAAAATAATGAAAGTAGTAGCAGACCCCAAATAATTTCGGAATTAATACGGGCTAGTAAGAAGATGTATGTTTGTCACCTACAACCTATAATCCTAGATTTTGCTATCTAATGATAGAAATGGTTGCGTGTTACGTCCGAATCAAATCCAATGGGCCCGATAAAATATGGATCTAGAATTTTCGGACTGAATCCGGAAACTGTTTTTCATACTACTCCCGAGTTTAAATATTGTTTTGTTTTTATTCTGGGTCGATCAAAGTAGTAGAGTTACTTTTGCTTTTCATTAGGCAGATTTGAGATCAGCCTAATAAAGGATGGTGGTCGCCATACTCATTGCGATTGCAGGTGATTTAGGGGTCATCTTCTAGCGTAGTTCATTTTCCTTACATGTTCACGAGTCTTATGTACGATGCAGAATAAGTAAGGAATTCTGGGTGTATTCATAAAAGTGATGATGATGATGTATTCCTAGCCGATTACTTCATGGTGGCCAGTCTCAATGGAGATACAGTCCGACGGGACGGCTACCCGACATGACCAGGAAGAGATTAAGCCCTGGACCGACGGCTTTACGTACTCTCTGGGATACAGGGGTAAAGAACTCAACTGCCAAACTGTCCGACTGTTGAAGAATTTCTATTATTAGAAAAACTCAATAATACTTTGGCCTAACTCGGTCATCCTGGATCACTTGATCCGCAGTCGTATACGCTAACCGCTAGATCAATGAGCTGTCTCGTTAACAAATAATGGTATGCCTACTTGAATCCTTTACAATATTATTCAAATTCACGGATAGCGAAAAGAAATCAGATGATGGAAGTGGGAACTAGAATTGCAAAAGAAATAATTCTGCATCTACATTGAACGATATTTTCTCGAGTTCGAATTAGATTCTGATCGAACACAGTGTAAGCAGAGTGCTAACGCGTGTGGGCTAGCGCTGTGTTCAAAGCTTCGCCGATGCTATACTTATGAACCTTGATCGATATTCCGCGATTGGATAATTACATTGCGGTTTTACAAACAACTTCACAGTAACGTTAAATTATAACTTCAATCAAAAGCCGACCCTTTAGCTCTACCGATAAGATTACACGATGAATGTTATTTTTAAACATCGTTTCCTTTTAAACTATTTAATATTATTTAATCCATTGGCACTTTTCTTTCCTTTTTTTTTATATTAAGAGCCTGCCAAAGTGACTCTACTCTGCCTGATGGAAAGCATGAATAGAATCCAAGAGTTGTGGTCACCATACTCATTACAAATGCAGACAATGCAGTATGTTGATCCACACTATGGCGGCCTTGTGAGATGCTTCTGCACACCCCTCCTGGGGACGTAAAAGGCATGACAGTCATCGTGACAGTGGAAGGCTTACACAGTTACCACGATAACTGTTGTGTAACTGTGTAACATCAATGGGCCTCCGGCTTAAAAGCAAGGGTGAACCAGCTTAACACCAGTTGCCAACTTACGAAACTTTAACGTATAAGAATGATATGTAATTATTTTGGAATAGGTACTTATCGTTTGTATGTAATGAAAAGAAGAGCATGAGGCAATTTTTTTTTATCAAAATGTGCTTTAATGCAAAAAATTGTGAAAAAAGAACTTCATATATCTATAAGGTATATATTTGGACGTGTCTTGGTATATACAATGACGGTTCAAGTTTAACTAGTTACTGTAATAGAACAAGACATTCAAAATGTTTGAATCTCAACCGCTGAACGATCTCTGTATCACATAAACATCACAACAGAAAAGAGAAATGAGTTGTCCAAATCGCACGCTGATGGGGATCTCTCTCACGAAAGGTTGAATTATGTTAAGCAGGTATCACGGCGGCGAATCTAAATATAACATACATATAACGAGTGCGGCCCATTCTGTGAATATGTTCTAGGAAAGGATGATGGCGGCCAGACGGCGCCGCGGCGTGTAATTGAGAACAGTCGCCAAGTTTCGGCTTCGTGGGGCATAGGTTAAGTGGGGGACTAGACGAGGAAATCTGCGACATCCACCACCAGGACGCAGGATATGTTTAGTTTGGCTTGCTACGTCAATTATTTTAGGTATATGCATAAAATACAATATTGTAGGCATTAAGTTATTAGTCTCTTGGAGCAAATGTTGTCTTTTCAGACAAAATCATAAGCAGATGACGGTAAAGTTATCTGTTATGTATTATTACAGTATTATTTATTGATTTATTTACACTTTATACACTTTGTACATCGGTGGACTTAATGCCCAAGGTATTCTCTTCCAGTCAACCTTAGGGTGCTAACCTTAGGGTGGTGTAGAAATATGCATGCAGGTGCACAGAGGTTATATTGACAATGAAAATATACATGAGTACATATACATACATGAACACATACAATACATACGTCATAAATACACATATAAATATACACATATATACATAGATATACACGTACACACATTTAGATTATATTCATACGCTATAACAACTTGACTATAAGCTGAGCCAACTATCGACAAGACGATTCTTCAATCTCATTAAGAAGGAGATTATGTACATTCTTTTTGAATGTAAAACGGTTTGTGGACATCCTGACTTATTTTATTATATGTATTATTATATTTCCGAAACTTGTCATACCGAAACGCGATTTACTAACATATGTTTTCAGAGTTTTCTTTCTCTATGCACCGCTTTATTGATGTAATGTGGTTCATTTTGGTTTAGAAAGTCATTCTGGATCGAGCTTTGTTTGAGGTTTTCTCTAGATGAAAATATTTAACTTAACTTAGGAGCATTCGCCTGCGGTGATAAAACATATTTTTGGAACGATTGTAGCTAAATGAATTATTTTTAATGAGACCGATTGTCATGTCACACGAACGCCACTCCAGTCTGCCCTAGAAGCTGATTATCTGCAGTATATTAGGAGTTTTATCAACAGCCTTTTACACTCCACTGTTGGACATAGGCCTCTCCTTAGCAAGGAGGTTTTGGCCTACTATACCACGCTGGCCAGACGGGTTGGAATAGGGTTTGTTTCAAGCTTTCCTTCTCTTTGTAATGATGTTGTCTTGCATATTTGGTTCCCTTAGTCACGTTTTACGACATCCACTGGATGAATAGGGGTGGTAACACTACGTATTCTTAATCCGTCACCACACGGACTATTACTAGTTTACTTGGCAGTTTTTTAGAGAGGGCAAATGAGCAGACAGGTTGCTGGGAAAACTAACCACCCTGACCCCTAAACGTCTGACACTCAAGAGTCCCAATTGTAAAAATAACTAGCTTAAAACTCACTGTAGCTTATAATATGGCATAAAAAAGACTTTGAAAGCTAAACTTGATGTTATAAACTTATAGAAAAGTTGAAGCCTTAATGATAATATGCAGAAAACCTACAAAAGACGTTTAATTAAATCAGTAAAATCCAGTACACACAAATAGATGTCACAATATTCGCCACACACAGCACCGAGGAAGTGCGCACGCGCCGGTGACGTCAGACAACCACGAAATGTATTGTGGTCGCGTAATGTTGCGGCCGGGGGTATTCCACGTCCTTAAGATAGAACAAGGCGTTCTTAGATATATCATTATAGTCTTAGTACATATTAAAATGATCAGATCCTTTGTCGAAGAACACTTTATTCGAATGTTTTCATTTTTAATTGTTGCTCCGGTACATCACATAGAAATTCATGAGATGTTCTGACAATACTGAAGTATATTCTATAATAGTGTATGGAACTTAAACGAGATAGGTTTTTAAAAACCCCGACGGACCGCGTGCATTAGACTACAAAATAGCCAAGGGTTGTTGATGACTCACTATGTATATATTGACAATGATGTTGATGATTTATTACCTGTCTCATTGGTCTAGTGGTTAGCGTATACGACTGCTGATTAGGTCTCGGGTTCGATTCCTGAGTTAGGTCAAAAAGTGTTATTGAGTTTTTATAGTTACAGAAATACTTAGAACAGTTCGGAGTTTGGAAGTTGCGGTGTTGACACCCGTGCCTCGTAAAACCGTTGGTCCAGCGCCCGACCTCTCCCCGGTCGTGTCGTATAACCGTCCCATCGGATAGTGAGAGTGAGGGAACAGAGAGTGCACCTGTTTATGCACACACACTGGAGCATTATAATTCATGAGTAGTTGGGTGGTCTCTGTTGAGACTGGCCGCCATGGTCGAAATCGACCAGGAGTACATCACGTATATATTACGCTCTAAACTCGAAAAAAGTCAGCATAAAACACTTTTTGCTCACTGTTAAGTGTAAAACATCAAATCCTGAATTTCGCGTTATGGTTTTTGTGACAACGTTTACCTATGGGGCATTGTTCCAACACAAAGCCAACACACCGAAAGGCTACTTAGCGAAATTCACGCTGCGTCTATTATGTTATACGACCAAAACAGGAAAATCATAACGTGTATACAACATGTGACCATATCCACAATACAGTATGTATGGGAATGTTTAGTTGGTGTTGGTTGTCATTATACGAGCGTTAGACATTGGGTTTGATTGCCGAATTCGATAACGATTTTGACTCTACTTGGTCTAGTCTAGAATGAACTGCCTATATCACTTTGTAGAAAGTTTAAGAGTAGAATTCATAGGTTCCTCTAGAATAGGTTTGTTTCATCTTCATTTTTATGGTTAGCTTTCAACAATAGTAGTGATAATCGACTATTCTGTTATTCAGAAAAAAAACGCTAAAAATTTCAAGTTTGGCTAACATGGAGTTCAGAAACTTGACTGCTAAGAAAAGAGAAAAAATAGCACTTGATATACTTTTTTGAAGCACTGTAGCTCGAGAAAATAAAAATAATACCTTATGTATGTGCGTATAATGTTAAAAATACATTGAATTAAAATAAGTATACTATTTTGTCTTTGTGTTTGTCTATCACTTTTATTTTTGTAAATAAGTTATTAATTGTCACGTCTGAAGGTTATTGTGGTTAAATATTTGTGGTTTATGTTGTAATCGTTATATTTGGTATCCTCCATTGACATTAAACAGTCAGTGTTAAAACACGCTCTTGTTCACCCCTTCGAACCCAAAATTTGGATGCTTATTCAAATAAGTTTCATTAAAAACAATAACGTTTAAATATTGAATAATGACTTCGTGTAAATGTCGTAATTTATCCATTGTGCGCAGGGGTACTCGTAGGGGTCGTGACGTGGCATTAGCAAGTCAATGGGCCGCGTTGAGCATTGAGTCCTTGTATTGCTGTCATAACATGATTCCTTCGTTCACTTAAGTCCCGCGCTTCTGTCAAAGAGTTTTTTATATTCAATATTGCGGTAGCAACACTGTATAATAATAATTTTGTATTAAAAGTCAATGATACAACCTGTTTGTGCTGTTACGGTTTGAGGTTGGAAGTGATGATTCACTTTTAATTAAGTGTAAGTTGGAATCCGCATAAGGCACGTGCTGAGTGGTATAATTGAATAATAAATTCATGTTACAAGTGTCACCCACGTAACCTACGCTCGTTATGTAATTTATATCAATAAGTAAGTGAGACTAATGTGTCTTTGGGATAATAAGGTAAATAGACAAAAGCTAGAAAAACATGTCTTTTGATTTAAATAACTTAATAATTAAGATAGATGTCTGATTCGTATTGATGAGACCAACAAACACAGCTATGGTATCCTTGGTAACTGTGGTCTGACAGTTAATGGCAAAGACAAGATAAATGGACTTTATTCTACAAAAAAGAGGTCTCAAAGTGTTTTTTTTTATTTTGAACCTGTTACTAGTTAGTTATCTTTAAATTAAAACATTGTGCGAGGAGCACAAACATTTGCAATGTTCCCGGATGTATGATGTACGATGTGTGTATTTAGAAATGTATGTATAAGTAAGGTTATATAGAGATACTTATATGTGTCCGGTTGACGGTAATAGACTCGGCTTGAATTACGAAAGTGAGACAAAAAATATGCTCGTCAAAATGTCTTCCTCCTCGGGGATAACAGACGTGAATGCATGATGAGGATTTTTATTTACCCATATTATTAACTGGCTGATATGTGCAACCTCGTCTGCGTCTTCTATTGCCCGTAAAAAAGATAGTGAATCTTTAAAGATGGCGTATCCTGGCGCGGGTTTCTTTATTTAACTTTTAAAGGAGAACAATATTTTCATATATTAGTTTTGCAAAACTTAAACCGTTTACACAGCACACACAATCGAAGCTCTCAAAAGGAATAATTTTCAGCCGTTTATGCAACATCTTTCATTGATACTTCGTACTTTTTGCATGTAGCGTGGTGATGTGTAGCCTTCTTCGACAACTGGGCTATCTAGTACTGAAAGATTTCTTCAAATCAGATTAGTAATTCCTAAATTTAGCGTGTTCAACTAAACAAACATATAAACACTTCAGTTTATAATATTAATATAGATTTACAAAATTATTAAATGTTGTCACCAATTTGATATTTACGTAATAACTTTCAAGATAAATATTCATTTAAGTGTTAATTTTAGGAATTTAAAATAGTCGGTTATCACCTCTCGTAGTGTACTCCAGACCGCATTCCTCGGCTTTCACATTCCCGCGGCAGTGGTCCGCGGCTGCCGTCCAGCCGGAGGTGTCTGAATCATCTGCGAGGAATGCGGCCCGTGAGAACTCGCCTATAGGTGTACCAGTTCGAAAGCCTCACGGATACCGCCTAACTCGTTATGTAATGGGACAATCACTTCACAACATACCACACACATACAATTCTGTATTATTCATTAAGTGTGGTGTGAGTCTAGTGAACCTGAGCGCCAATTTTCATTCAAGACGAAAAAGTTGTTGTGTTATGAGCAACGTTTGACTGAAATTTAAATAATTGTTTGGGGGCCGTTACCATTAAGGTTTGTCAGTGAGGTGAAAGATTAATAATACGAAGTGTTTCCCCTATTCATTCCGTGGGTGTGAAGCAAGCTACGCAGGACAACGGTACTGTAAATAGGAGACAGAACTTAAAATAAACCCCATATCAACATGTCTGGTCCGTGTCTACTTGACTATCAAAGACACGCTTTCTTTGTTTCTCTATTTTTTTTTGTTTTTAAAGCCCAGAGATAGTTACAGTCTTTTTCTTTTTTTAAAAAAGACAACGCCTGCATTAGGAATAAATCCTGTGTCGCGGGGGACTTTACAAACATACAAGAAATGGATACAAAGAACACCCAGACTCAGAACAACAATTTGTGGATCACACAAAGTGTTGTCCCATGTAGGGTTTGAACTCACAACAGCGAAGTGGAGTGCGGCGTCGCAACCGCATACCACTAGGCCAATCGTGCAGTCTAATAGCTCATCTCTGTTTTTCTGTACTTTGTAGTCAGACATGTTCTTATTAAATGTATTGAACAAACGCGTTAAATATGTGAATTCTGTTTTTGATAACTTATCTAGTGAAAATGATCGTCGTCATTTAAATCAATACACGCTTAAATAAGTTCGTAAGAGTTTTAGAGAGTTTCAGGCGGGTTTTTCGACGCTACTTTTGTATTATAATAATTGTTCAAAAAAATAAAAATAAATTTTTTTTATGTACTTGAAAGATGTGTTTATTACATAGGATCCATTTTATCCCATAATATTAAGCAAAAATCCTTGAAAAAAAATCGCGAAATTAGCCTATTTTCGAGGTGTCTAAAGTGAGAAGACGCCTGAAGTACAACAGGTTTCTACTATTAACTTACACTTGATATATTTGTATTGGGCTAACCACACTGTTTATATTTACGGGCTACCTCGAATATTCCAGGGAGGCCTGTATGTATGTTTACTGTGTTAATGGTATATAATTAGTATTACTTTTAACATTCATACGCAAAAACTGAAATACAAGAAGGACTTGATTATAATGTTTAACCTAAACCTGACATCGAGTGACGTGTGGGTCCTGACGTCCCTGACAAGAGGAGCTGGAGGGCTGAGCTGTGGGGAGTGCGGGGGAGTGCTGCACTCAGGGAGGAGCGTAACAGGCTCCGCCTGCGACGTTTACGCCCTCTGCGTTACAATCGTACGTGCGCAAGTGATGAGATACTGACGATTATGCTTTGAAGTTTTTTCATGCCTTTCAAGCAAAAGCCGGGCCTTTCTATTATTTGTACTTAAAATGAATTAGCAAGTTATACCTACAATTGCTTTATCTTGGCAAACGGTATTAACGTATTGCATATATAACGAAGAAGAAGTTGTGTCTGGTTGACAGCGTCGTGCTTGCCCTCTTTAACGAAAGCGTGACTAAATATTACAGACGTGAAAATGTGGGCGTATGTGTAATTGTGACGTATGTAAGTGATTTCCATTCCAGACTCCATATTCATTTACATTTCAAGACATAAATATGTTATGACCCTATAGAAGTTGTAAGTGAACAGAAATTCATTGATTTTACACTTTGTTGTTACAAGTTGTGGGTGGCCCTTATCAAATAATAAAATTTACTGTGTCATGAAATTACCGCAGAAATTTAAAGTGAAACTCATCGACAGCTCATAGCAAATATGTGAAAGTGATTGGTGTTACATCGTCTTGATTACCACATATGGGTCAAAATTGGTCTCCTAATTCGAAAGCTTGTATTGATTTGTGTGTTTCGACATATCTTACTTAACATACCGTATATACGGTTAGTTAAAGTTAGAGAATATATATTCTCTAACTTTTTACATCGGAATTCGGTTTTGATTAATGATGGCTGAATTGTGACTCTCTTAGTGTTCTGAAAATATTCGTTACTATAGTGATAAACACAATCGAGAGTAATGAATAAGGAAAGAAAATATTTTAAGAAAGCTCTAAGAATGGAACATTAACTCTATGTTAAATTCTTAGTTCATTCGCTTGATCACGCTTTACTAGCTTAATAAAATGCCTGTAAATATGAGATCAGGTTCTGTAAACTTTGGGTAAGAAACTTGATACAGCATACTAAACATCACGGTAATAAAAGTTGCATAAAAATATGATATTTTTCTCTTATTGCTCAAATTCAGATTTATAATATGGATTCATTGTTCAATTACTTTCGTTTCAAAACGTATTCAATTGTCTATTTGGTTCTATTTATTACATATAAACTATCATCCTTAACGTTCGAGAATTTCAGGTGATCGTAATATTGTTCACGATTGTACATAATATTTATGAAATCATGTATCTGAATAACTATCATCCGATATTAGATCGAATAGCAAAGCGAATTAACAAATAAAAATCGCTCGCTCCTATTATTTGTAACAGGCAGTTTATTTCTTAGAAACACTAAATGGCCGCATCCGCCTTCAGACTAGCCGCCATAATTCATCCCGCGCTCTCACACACCGACCAATGTTAATAAAATGATATGTATAATTGTTACTATACTGCTTCGGTATCTTGTTATATAATAATCGGTATTCCCGCCAATTAATATGCGACACGTATCGGTATACCACTGAATATTGGAAACCACAATTCCTGAGAACAATTAACTGCTTTAAGTATCAGATCGGTAATTTTAAAAGGGGTTCAGCAATGTCGTGAGTGGGTTATTGGGGTTTATATTTTATTATATGTTTTTGTTATAATATGGCTTAACATGGATTTGAGTAAAAATAGGATAAGATTTAATAATAAAACAGGTATGATTACCTACTTTTTGTTTCGTGTTTCAAACTTTCAAAATTACGATCTTCCATACAATTGTTGATTACTTATTTTAACTCCTTTAGGGATACATTTTCCACAAATCCTTCAAATTAAAAAAAAACACAAGTTGCACAATGATTACTTTGCATGGGCTCCTCATTTGCCTTGGAATGGACATAGACAATTTATTATTGTAATAACGGTATTATTATTCTGTGGTCTATACTCAATAGACAACATAATTTTCTGAAGTTTAGTATCAAGTCAGTTATATATTATAAAAAAAGTTGAATAAGAAAAGCAAACACAAAGTTACAACTACACTACGAGAGCGCGCGGATTAACAGCTGACGCGAGCGGGAAACATAGACCAGTAGTTGACATTAGTCGAGTGTTGCTAGGATAGGAAAAATATTCTTTAAACGAGTAGTCATTTTATTTTACAACTAGTACATTTTTTACCCGTTTCTTAGGTAAAAATAAATTGGATTAAAGGATTTATAAGAAAAGTATGTTCATGTAATTTTTTAGTGTTTGAAAACATTTACGTAACTTGCTTTGTCTTTTGCTGTTGAGTAATTTTCGCTGCTGTACTTGATTACTTATTTACAAAACAACACTTTTGATACTGTTGGATTATCATAACTTACTACATATTTAAAAACAATTATTTATGAATTAAGCTATTAACAAATCGGCTGTCCATGCCCAGATCAGGATTAATCGATGACCTCTCAAGTTTAAAGCTCCAGTGGTCGAGGTCAGTAAGGGCAAGTGTACACATGTACAGATTAGAAATATTACACCCAGATAAAGAACAAATGTCTGAACTCATCAAAGTAAGAGCATAAAGTTTTTTCTGCGCTAATTAAAGTTATTGTATCTTTTGCCGCGAGTGATTATGTGCTCAACTAATAAGAAAATAAAAAACGTATGTTCGTTATTATTAGGCAAATATTACTTGACCTGTACCACCCCATCGAGTTTGACAAGTTAACCCCGAGCAAGGGCGCGGGGTGCGCTATATTGGGCGCACACGGCGGGGCGGCTATGCATTATGCATGCCGGGAGCCGAGCTACATGCATTATGGAACAGTCCCCAGTTTATCTAGCTTCCATTTAATCACGATATCAGAAATTGTTTTTTAACTAACTGAATAAGTTTAGGCCATTTTTATTCGTAACCAGTCATCTACCGATGAATTTAAATATTAAATGCCAATAATATTATGAGTGTATAATAATTAATGTGAAAATATTCAGTTTTATAATACTTAGAATGCTTTTTATATTGTAGCATGCCCAAATTACTTGATTTTTCTGGTTTTTAATATGACAAGTACTTTTTAGTTCTGTTGTCTATTATTGAACGCTCAGATCTCTCTGAGGAGGTAATGCGACCATAATTAATTAAATTATTTGTAACAATGAAGGTTAGTTAGTAAATACCTTAATGCTTGATAAAAGCAACTGAACACGTCAGTTCAATCGATCAAACCATTGTCCGAAAATAACTGGACTGTTTAAGCTGAAGCAATAACTACATTCCTATGTATGAATCTGCAGATTGAACGGATGGAATGTACACGTAGGTGGTATACAGTTTCCAGGTGATATTACTCCAGAGCAAACATTCATTCATTGAAAGTTGTTTGCGCACCCCTACACACATCCGTTGTTAAACGTGTCTTGACGTCGATAGTTTTTATATCTGTACGTGTTTTGTGATTCATTGGATAATTTAGCTCTGTAGTTGGAAATAATATTTGTTCTAAACAACTGAGTTATAATTTTCTAACCAAGGTTTGATGGATCTATAAATGATTATAACAATAATAACATATACCACGTTTTTGGTCGATATCTAAACAAACTAGGCATAAGTATTTTACGTGCGAGAACCATATTTCAGTAAGTGTTGCGGGCTTCACCAAAACGATATCTCGTCCTCACCAAAATCAATACTTTTCGCCGTGAAAGTGAGGGCTCAAAGCATTTAAACTTGTATCACTGGCATCTTATCATAGCAGTACAGTATTTAATCAATTAGTCGTTCTTCAGTTCCTAATAATATTTACTACAACTAGTACTCGAACTTCTAGTATACCTATATGTAATTGTCTGATTAATATTTTAACGATAAGTAACAACAATAAAGAGACAAATTGGAAAGCTTATTTTAGTTTGTGTTTTCAATTTTCACTTTAAAGAGGAGGATTCACTTTCATTGTATTAGGTTGAAGGATCTCGTTTGCATCACATCAATATCTTCTTTGATGATTCACATCAAAGATTTTCTATTAAAGTCTAAGAGCTGAAGATGGTAAATGTGATTATTATGTAACCTTAGTTTAAACCTAATATGATATATATGTAAGTAGTTATTACGAGTATATAATAGAATTACTCTGTACAAAGGCAACAGCTCGGAGTTTTATGAACTGCCCGCCCAAAAATTGTGATACATAGATCAATTGATCATTGACTTATTACAGACTGAAATGAAATTATTTGGCTAATGATACAATTTGTCCAAAAAGTAAAAGTAAGAAATTGAGTGAAACATTGCTCAATACACACGAAATAAGAAAGTGTCCAATTTTTGGAAATAAGTGTTTAATGTGACAACTTTCCCGTTAGGCAAACTTAGGTTGCAGACGTCGTTGATAAATGAAAAAACAAAATAGGACCCAAAATAGTCCCTTGAGGGATTTCACAGTATATTAGTTGTTCTTAGTTGCTGTGATTGTCAATAGAAACAATTTGTGTGCGGCCAGAGAATCACGAAATCTGAACACTGACTTTCGGGGAATTCCGAAGTGTTCCATGTACCCGGTTTATCTATTATTAATAAATTACTTCAGCATATTATACAAGACACTCAAGACTGCTTTAGGAGGGTGGCTAATAGGTAAGTTTTTAGGTCCACTTTTGTGAATTATCAATTTCTTGAACGATTTTGGAAAAGACACCTAAAAGTAAAGTGTAAAAGCAAGCGTTAACAATGTGAGACAAAATGGGCGCGAGACAAAATCTAATCCTGTAGGTGAACTGGTTTTTGAGGAGTTTATAGTGAATAATTTTGTTTGGATCTGCTAACTCTAGAGCAAAGGAATTTGACTGATTGCCATTTCGGGTGTTAATAGGGTTTTTCCATGAGGATTTTCAATGAACACAAAACTGATTCACTTTATTACAAGAATGATGTGGCGATAAAAACAAAAACAGTACTAGAGAAAAGGTATTCAAAAGAATACCTTTTCTCTAGTACTGTTTTTAAAATAAAATAAAAATTTGGATGCGGTTGTTATAGATTTTAACGTATCCCTAAACTATCTAAGCTTTTGCTTTGCCTGAGTTGTTGAGCATCAAAATGTCTCTTAGCTTTCTTTAAGACGGCTTTAGAAAAAAATATTTATAGTTTATATTTAACTAAAATGACATGGTTCTCTGGTAATTGTTTTGTTATAATGTGAAATGCGTCTCGATTACGAACAGGGTTATCAATAGTGTTAGATTTTTTTCTTAGTAAGAGCTTTTAAAAGCGATGAACGTTTCGTTAACACAGTGGAATTAAATTACACTCATTAATCCATTGCATTACATATGTATATATGTTTAAAATAGAGAATAAAACGGAAAAAAAATTGTTCTAAATAACAAAGAAATCATCATCATCATCAGCAATATTTACAACATCTTTACTTATCTCCTTGAAAATGCATTATTCTTAACAGTGGCTATATATTTATTTACAGGTACTGTAGGGCACAAATTGCTGTGACAAAGAGATTTTTAACTCCTTTTGTGTGAATTTACTCAAACTTGTTTATCGTATTTTTATGTTTACGTAGAGGTCACGAAAGTTTAAATACAATCCAGTAATATTGATGTAAGAGGGATGTCTGTCGGTCGGAGTGGCTCAACCCGGCTGCGCTCACAGCGTGAGGGCTTCATTACAACGCCGGGATTTAGTTACCCCTTGACAGAAATGGCAATGTCTCTTGGTAGATTATTCGCTAGGATTATAGGATTGTTTATTACTGTCTAACATTATTTAAAGAAAAGAATGGCTCAGAGTAAGAGTCACTTGTAATTTTGTCTTTTTAACGTCTAATAAATTGTAATCAAATTTTTTAAATAGAAATTTAAAAAACTAGACATTTAAAACGTCTTACTAACACGACTTTCACAGTACTACACACTACTACTACTTTAAACTGCCTCGGTGGCGCAGCGGTAGTAAATGCGACTGCTGCGCTTCAGGTCTCCGGTTCGATTCCCGGGTCGGACCAAATGTTTGTATGACCTGTAAATGTTTGTTTCGAAGTTTGAGTGTTTTCTATGTATAATATGTATGTATTTACAAAAACAAAGTATATAAGTATTCTATCAGTCAGTCTAGTTATCATAGCACAAGCTCTGCTTAGTTTGAAACTAGATGATGTTGTGTGTCAAATGTCCGAAAAATTTAAATATTTACTAAAAACAATGTCGTTTTCAATTGAAATATATACAAACATAGCTGGACAAGTCATCGGTTTTATCGATCGAGATAATCCTCGATTAATAAGTCTAGGAGAAATTTAGTATCCAATATTCAATCTAATATTAAGTATTTTTAATCAAGTGTGTAATGCTTACCTTCACTGTCTTTGATTAAAATTAAAACTGTATTGTACTGCGACCTTTTTTATCGGTATGTTTTTTTCAATACACTTTACGTATCTGCCGCATGTTTAAAGCACTTACTAGGAACAGCAGGCCTTTAAAATAATTCAGTGAAAAAAGTAACCGTTTTACACTCCACGGCAATCAGACGGTACATTATCTTTACCCTCTTGCTATCAAGTGTCACAGAGTGCCCGCCCTCTGAAGCAGGGAGGGGGCGCGAGGGCGGGACGAGATGTCGTCAGCTTCCGACACTCGAGCGTTTCCGGAGTCGCATCCGGCCGTATATCCGAATTACTGGATTTAATACAAAATTCTTTAAAAATCAGTGAACAGATTATCATATGTGATTTAAATGAGTGATAAGAAAGTGATGGAGTGATTGAGTGATGCTGTGGCTGAGTACCAGCGAGCACCGTCGCTTTCAGCATCTGTATCACGGTCGTTAGTTTATTTTATTTCCATTTCTATATCAAGATAAATTTTGACTGCAGGTGGTATTAGCATTTGGTTACCTCGCTACCTTATATTACGCAAGTGTAGTGGACTCGATTCCCACATGACCGATAACATATTATGTGATCCAATTTTTTTTTTAGTATATTTCTAACATATATGTGGTCTGTTCATAGGTAATAGTAGTATTTCACTAAAATTTCTTTTACACAAGTGGGATGCGAAACCTTTGTCACAATCTGGTAATTTTCTGACACACCTTTCATCAATAAATCCATGTCAAGGACTCAAAATTGTCCAAAATTGATACTGTCATTGACATCTACTTGTAATATACATATAATTTAATAAATTACACTCGAGGGATATGACATCCCTCGAGTTTTTTTTCATTCATACATACATTTCATACATATTATTTTGAACGGGTCGAAAGTAGGACAACACTTTAAATAAAGATTTATTGCAGTCGTATGATTAAACATGTATATGTCATATATGTATGTTACGCCGAATGTAATTTGAAATGTCGCGGGAAGTTGCTAGATGCGGGCGGCATAGGACCGGCAGTTGTGGAGAATCTTGGGGGAGGCCTATGTCCAGCAGTGGACGTATCTTGGCTAATATGATGATGATGATGAATTTGAAATACTACAAAATTACTTACTTACTTTACTTACGCTCTGCGGTCGCGCTAAAGCTAGCAACTTTGTCTCACGGGTAAAATCATTGTGTAAATGTCACTCAAATGAAGTTGTTTTATTGATTGTTGGCGATAAAACAGAAGGAAATAGAAACCAATATTGACAAAAGTAATTTAATTTTATGTAATTATTATATTCTACATAAGTTTGTCACAGAAAATATGACTTTGACAAAGGCGTGTTGCACTATAGTTATATTTTAAAATGTCCTGAAGTTGTATTCTTATTGATTTTTTTTACAGTATACTAATAGAAAACACTTGCAAGGCAATATAGGGAATAGGAAAACGAAAAAAAATGACAATAAAAATTATAATAATATAAACAATTTTGCAGAGTTGTCAACAGTGCCAAAAATGGACTGAATACTGTATCAGCCGTAGTGTCAGACAAAAATCAGAAATTGTTTTTGAATTGGACTCGAGTGACGTTGTGCGTAAAGCTAGTTGCAAGCCATATATAAAATGCTTCGTATAATGAGCAATCGATACCGCCTTTGACATTAACATCGCAGTGGAGCGTTTGAAAGTATAATACAGACAGTAGACTAGTACACTGCTTTTTTCTCGTCAGGAGCAAGCGATACCTAATTTCTCTCTTCTTGCGTTTAAAATACAATAAATAAGTGTAACGTTTATTCTACAAAATCCTCAGTAAAATCTTCTACAAGATTGTTCATCAATGCCAAGCACTGGCAGGCTATCTGCCTAATCGTGTGACTGAAAGTATAGTGTACGTATTGTTACAGACCCGTACGGTGCCCTGAGCGGGTGCGCTAGAGCTTCTGGCGGTCAGGTACAGCTGTGGCAATTTCTCCTCGAAGAATTGGCAGCCGGCGCGCCTGGAATCTGCTGGGAGGTATGTTACATTTTACAACTAAAGAAATTTTGTCGTCACAAACTATATTATATGCAACAACATTACATACAATGTGCTTGAAGTGTACTTAAAATGCAATGTTTCCTATTCTCTTATAAAATTGGTCTAGTTGCAAAAAGTAGGCTGAAAATCTAAATTATTCATGTATTGATTTTGTGTATGTTTATTTCTAATGTTGTAGCAATCGATAGGTATTAAGAAGAAATATTACCGTCGTTTAAATCATCATCAGCAGCCTATCACAGCCCACCGCTCAACATGCGCCGTTTCTTAAATGCACAAGATTTTAAAATTGAAAGTGGCGTGGTTATCTAAAAATAGTTCTTAAATTTTTTTGCAATTTCATCGACAGCCTTAACAGTCCTCTGCTGGACATAAGACTCCTTCGAAAGGAAGTTTTGGCCTACTATACCACGCTGGCCATACGGGTTGCTACAGGGTGTTTTAAGTTTTCCTTTTTTTACAGTGATGTTGTCTTGCGTATTTTGTTCCTTTAGTCGCCTCTTACGACACCCATGAGACGAATACGGGTAGTGTCACCCTGTATACATAATCCATCACCTCACGTACAGGCAACTAGTAATTAACAAAAGCTTCAAGACTAAAAGTAGTTTAGCAGAAATAGTTTTACTGTATTGTAAATAACTATTTTAATTTTGAAACTGATTATGAAAATCTGAAACTTTTGTTAATTATAAATTGTATAAATGATATCCCGTGCATATCTACAACCCAAAAACCACAAGTACCTTACCGTCTTTTGATGCCCTCTCTCTAGAACCAAGAGTCTGGACAGCGCTCTGATTTCCTCAGTAAAACGCAACGAAGCATATCCCTCTCACAATTATTTGTCTTCTACACTAATTAACCTATTTTATTATTTGTACTGGCTTGTATGTTAAGTATGATTCTTGTAAGTTAATGACCTGAAATGACGACAGGGTCCGCCCGGCGATGGCGAGTTCCGCCTGTCGGATCCTGACGAGGTGGCGCGGCGGTGGGGCCGGCGTAAGCAAAAGCCCAATATGAATTACGATAAACTCTCCAGGGCACTGCGATACTACTATGACAAGAATATCATGAGTAAGGTAAGATAATGTCATCTGAGTTTCAATGAATAATACTACGCTCATTTTCAGCTATATTTGCTGTCTTAAGCATTGCAGCTTGTTAACAGTTTAGTTTTATCAGCTTTTAATATCATACTAATATTTATAAAATGTATGATTTTAAGTTTACCAATTACTTTCCAAAATTTCTTAGACTTTTTTCTACTTTATCGAGCCCATTGCTCGAGGATGGTGCTACATATAATGCTGCTACATACCGATCCTCGATGTCAAAGACTGGCATCGACTGTTTTAGTTTCACGCCATACAGTTTTTGAGTGATCGAGTCATAATTTTACGTATTATCACAGATATCAGTACAGATAACATATAAATTACTAATTAATATCAGTCTCTCTTTGTACCTGGTGCAGGTCGGACGTGATATACTTGTAATATCATAGAGCTCTCTTGGTTCTTTATTTATCTATAGATTAATATGGGCAAAATCTTTGCATTCTTTTTTACAAACAAAAATAATAAATAATTTAACAAAAATATCGTATTATATATTATACTTGGAAAACTGAAAGTGTAAGTTTCTTTTGTCAATTTCGTTTTAATCGCATTTTGATCGTAGCTGTTTCGTAGCAAATCTGTGGTAGCTACAAGACGTACCGACCGTAACAGGATCGTAGCAGAACTTTTACCTCTACGGCAACGTCGCAGAGCTTTCACCTCTACGGTACTGTAGCGAGCTTTCGAACAACTAGCTAACCCGTACAATCTTGTCTGCGTCTCCTATTGACCGAAGTGTGATGTTATACAGTGGCAACAAATTTGTTTGCCATAAAAGTGGTTATAGTGAACCAACCATTAAAGATAGACACATGCAGAATTTTTAATAGAACTTTAACCTTCTATGAAGCGCAGATAATGGAAGCTCTCAAAAGGAATAATTTTCTTCCGTTTTGTGACATTTTTCTTTAATATTGCACTCCTATTGGTCGTAGCATGATGTTAGCGTGCCTCGATAAATGAGCTATCTAAATTTGAAACATTTTTCCAATCGTACCAGTAGTTACACACCACTAAAGAAACACACTCTTCAGGTTTATAATATTAATAAAGATTTTACCTATGAAATTGTGATAAGTATTATAAATAATGATCTGTGTGTTGACGGATTATGAATACAGCCAAAATCTCAAACGTTAAAACCTACTTTCAAGGAAGAGCGCTATGTCCAGCATGTATGAATAGTAGCTGTGTGTTATAGATTAGATGGGTAGATATTGCTTTATTTGTACCGCGGGGCTTATAAACATTATACAGTAATAAAACTAACAACAATTGTGATGTACAAAGGGCGGCCATATTGCTTATACTCGTATTCTGTACCTACGAGTGTTGCTCAACTTGTCATAATTTACTTATTTTACAAACATTATTATATACACATTTTAACATATTTTTTAAATGTGAAATGGTTTTTTTATTTTATTTTAAAAATTGATTATAAATCACTTTGATTGGTATCTTTGATGTAACATTCTCACGTTTTTTTGAAATCAATATAATCATTTTATTCTTATTTTAAGCTTATTTTATTTCATTATAATAAACCCTGTCATTACGGAACAGATTCTTAATATTTAGAGTATTTTTTTTTATCTGTTAGCACTTGATAACATTTAGAAAAGAAAACATAAAATTGAGAACAGCCATTCATTCTGTCTATCTGTGAAGACTCCACTTCAAATTAGAATACTGAAATAGTTCACTATCTATTATTATAGAATAGATAGTTTGTATATGTTAGAATGTAATTCGCCATAAATATGACTCTTCACACCGAAATGAATGTAAATAATTACCATTGTTTTGAATCAGATTAATCCACATCATCAGAACTGAGGCGGCACACGTAAGTTAGTCAGCTATAAACAGAAAATTTATTGTCGGCAGGTACACGGCAAGCGGTACGCCTACCGGTTCAGCTGGGCGGGGCTGACGGCCGCGTGCCAGGCGCAGGCGGCCGACACCCCTCCCTACTGGCACTACCTGCCTCCCACGCAACACGCGCAGCAGCCACCGCCGCCGCCAACCACACAGTGAATTATTTACAGACATTTTTTGATGCGTAATCATCTCAGCTACCTCAAAACCATGTTTATGTCTGGATAATAACCCAGTGACGGGAGTGAATTCGTAAGAGCATTGAAGAACTGTAAACTGTGGATGTACTGAATCTTTTGTTATAGTCTAGAGTTAAATACATATCAACTTTATTATACACAAAGTGTACAGAAAGCTGTGGTTAAATTTTTAAAGTCACGTATAACATAGATAATTGTAGAAAATTGTGTTGTTTTTTGATCCAGAATCATTATTTTGAAAGTGACGACTGACTCGAAAGAAACTATACTTAATACCATGGACGTTGACAGAATAAAAGCCTGCATAAAACAACATATGTTGTTTAGAAAATCAATTTACAAAGAAAACAATCAACATTTTTAAATTAACTGTTCATCTCGTACACATAATATTCCTAAAACATTGACTACACTGCTGACTATGCTTTTGACTAAACTGACTGACTAAATTGACTGAAATATTGACTACGCTTCATCATGGTCGAAAACAAATATGTATAACTATTGACTTTACATTTCATTGACTAACTTCTGACTACCGCTATATGCTACGTACTAAAAGTATTTCCGAGGAGAGATATTAGAGAAGAAAGGATATTTGCGTCATCTTACATTACGTAATTTATGTAAACATATCTGTTTTATACTCCAAGTTACACAAAATAGTGTCAATTGTTATGACTACTTACCGTCACAGAAATAATAATAATCATTTGTAGAATTGTTTGATCTTACAAATATTTTTATTTTAATGTCTACAAAACGTCATAAAAGAAATTAAATATCCAATTGTCACAGACCAACTCCTAACCAGAGGTGGCTTTAGCTATTGCGAGGCCCCGAGCAGGTAATCATCGCGAGGCCCTTGCCTTTGTGGAATTGGTTTAAATCATGATAGTTGAAGTAAATAATGCAACGCAACACGTACTCGAACAAAAAACATAAACCGAAATGAAAGGCAGGCGAAATTTAATATTCTCCGTTGTTGCTCGAGTGCACGAGGCCCCTGCATGAGCGAAACCTGCCCTGCGAGGTTCCCTGCTCGCCATCTCCAAAGACCGCTCCTGCTCATAGTAACTAGAAGCATCAGACATGACAGTTTCATCGACATCAATCTTAGAATACAGATTTCTTGCCCAATTTATTATCATTAAAGTGTCTAAAGCAGAAAATTTTGTTCATGCTTTAGGACGACTGTTCGTTAGAAGTTGAATCATTATTTTGACATTTAATAACTGAATTATTGAGAAAAATAATAATACATCATGTTACGGCTCTCAGGAGCGGGCAGTGATAACGAATCTGAATGTAATAGATTCATATGTAATTGTAAAATTGGAGATTTTGAAATTCAGCAGTTTGGTTAAAGAGTGTAAATAATTCATAGTTTACTTAGTTTTTTGGTGTTTTTGTAAATTAAAGTAAGTGTATACTTGTATTGTTATATTAGTTATAAATATATTTGTTGTATTAAGGTACGTCGGGAAGGCTTGTTATTAGTTCCTAGGTACATTAAAATGCTTCCTAATTCTCGAAGCTATGAAAATATCATTAATACTTTATTGTCAAGTATGTAATTAATATATTGCCGAACTGTTTAAACTTTCATAAAAATACAGTATAAAGATATAGTCTATATATCTTTTCCAATGATTTTTTCGAAATAAATGCATATGTTGTAATAAATACAATAAGAATTTTACTCCCTGTATCGACTATTTTATGACGCGACAAATCTCTTAATGAAATAAATAATTGCTCATATCGTCAGGCGTTGGTTGTTATCTCGCCAGACCAGGACATTATGTGATCAGAGTCATATCCAGCTTTATAAAATGCGCCCAGTGCAACCTTCTCTAACTGCGTCACACCGACAATATTTTCGACAACAATAAGGCACATCTACATTTGTTTTAAGCTGGTTGGATTAATTCAAGCCGTGTAGGATCTGTACATTGTATCCAGGCATCGCTTGCACCCCTCTAGTTACGACACTTGATCGGACCGACTATTAAATAATCGACAACAGTTAGTAAGACCACAATTATATTTGAAAGTACATATGTATATATTCCGTGTGGTGACGGATTAAGAATACATATTGTCACTATCCTGGTTCATTACATAGGTGTCGTAAGAGGCGACTAAGAGACGCAGGACAACATCATTGCAAAAAGAAGAAAAATTTGATACAAACCTTATACCAACCCGTCTGGTCAGCGTGGTATAGTAGGCTAAAACCTCATTTTAAACGAGAGGCCTATGTCCAGCTGTGGACTGTTAGAGTCTGATGATGATATATACCAAACTATCTACCTCTTTGTGTGTCTTTTTAGTGGTTACATTTTGGACACTATCTAGACTTCTGTAAAAACAAGTTAGTTAATGCCGACATTTGTGTACCTTTTATAGATTTATGTAATCGATGTTCATATTGAATGAGAAGTGCAGATAACATAGTTTGCATACTACTTATTTACATGCTTAATTTATCTACTTATCTAGAAAGATAATCGCCTACGTTACCAATTAAAAAGTATTAAGTACGTGGCTACTTGGTTTTCTTTTTTGTGTTTCAAATGTTCCTTTTTATGAATGTACGCATATCGTTTGATAAGAACACATAAGTCCTTTTTCTTGTCACGTCTGTAAGATACGGTTACGATTCATTATATAATTATTATAAGTATCCGTGTGGTGACGGACTAAGAGTACGGAGTGTGACCACCCCTGATCATACTGCGGGTGTCGTCAGAGACGACTACGTACGAAACGACGCAAACCAAAACCTTCTTTCGAAGGAGAGGCCTATGTCCAGCAGTGGAATATTAACGACTGTTGATAGTGACGTTCATGATATTATTATTAAAAAGTTGTAATCGTCCAGTAACATAAAAATATGAAACGTAGGTATAAAGAACTTTTGACATTAAAGACCAGCAATAATATCTCAACATACCTGCGTCCCGACGATTTTGAAACTATTTTACTAACTTTTTAACATCCTGATAACGCCCGACTCACATTTCTATTCACATTAATGGGCGCCGGGAGGGAGTTGGGGTGGACTTACACCCCCCTGGTAGAAAAGAAAACACATAAAAAACACATATTTTCAATCTATTTCATAAAAAATCGATTTCATAAGTAAATAGCTAGTTTAATTCTATATTTTATAATAGTTAATAGTGTAAGTGGATACATCTACCTGGAAATAATTCTGACGACGCCTATGCTCGCATTCACAAAATATATACTATGAACATTTTATTTACGGTTGATGTGATTCTCTAAAAAAAAAATCAATTTCTTTCTTCAGGCCTTCAATTCTTCACTCAGATTGTAATAATTGACAATGTGTTATTTTTTATTTATTATACACCCACACAGTTATAGTATAGAAACAAAATACTAAAGTAAGCCGTTATTTATGCAGAAAAAATGAGGGTACTTAAAAAAAATATATCGGTGTATAACTTAAAACAAGATGCGATGTAAACAAAAGCATCCTCTGTTCATATACTGTAACTAGTATCAGTTCTTCGGGTACTGACAATTCATCATCATCATCATGATCATGTCAACGCAAAGAATAAATATCAATCACAATAAATGATCCTGTGCTGCCTATATCCAAATATTGTCGGCGTCTTTACTTTTCATCGAGGGCATTTGCCATAATCGTCACGCTTGGCATGCGAGTTGGCAATCACAGTGTGTTTTGTGCTCATTACGACGCTGCTGTCCATTCTCTGGTATGTTATCCTAGTCGACTTTTACAACATCCATAGGATGAAGAGGGGTGGAGCTATTCTTAATGAGCACCACACAGCTAGACTAACTGACATTTACGTATATACTTTTCTCCTCATAATATCCAAATATTTTTTGTCGTTATTCTAAGTAAATTTGGTTATGTTCTTCTGAAAAATAGGTACATAATTGATTGCCTCGGTGGCGCAGTCGTAGTAAATGCGACTGCTGTAGTTGAGGTCTCGGTTCGATTCCCAGGTCGGACCAAATCTTTGTATGATTTGCAAATATTTTGTTTCGAAGTTTAGATATTTTCTATGTTTAATATGTATGTATTTACAAAAAAAAAGTATATAAGTATTGTATCAGTCAGTCTAGTTATCATAGTACAAGCTCTGCTTAGTTTCAAACTAGATGACGTTGTGTGTCAAATTTATTTAATTACTTTATAATATATTGTGCTGAGTGATACTGTTACCAGTTTTTTTTTGACACATTTTTATTATTATTATTGTAGTGAAATAAAAACTTTGTTTTATGCGCTTATATCTGGGAACTACTTTCTCTAAAACCAGAGTGTATCTTCTAAGGAAGAGAGCGACAATAGTTCACTTCTGATCCATGATAGGAACCATTTAAGTGTGTTAGAGTTTATTTATGTACGAACAGTAGTGTTCTTACAAGTTATGTCAGTAACCAAGTTAAGATGTCATTAATATTTACAATAGTTTATATAAGCATGCAAGTTGTGAAAGTATTTGTTTAATTTACATTAGTAGGTAGAATTTATGACTACTGCCTACCCTTACAAATTTATTTTGTTATTAATATGTAAACACATGTAAACACATGTTTTGAAAACTAGAATGAAACGTGTAGAGATGGTTAAAAAAGGGTGAGTGGTTGTTTCTAATAGGCTTGACGTTGTAAAATGTTTAGTGTTGTAAACAGTTTATGATACAGTTTTAAGAAAAGTCTTATATTGTGTCTTATTTCGTAATATTTTATTATTAAAATAGTTATCTAAGAAGTCTCCCTTTTTTCACATTCTATAATGGAGTGTTTCTGAGCAATCCTTAAATGTGGATTATTTGATATAGAGAATGGTAAACAATAGCTTTTTATTGTTTTGTTCAGCGCCATCTAGCGACTGCAAGCGGAACTACATAGCAACTACTGCTCGTCTAGTGTAATAAACGCTCTCAAGTCGCTTCGTATATAATATTATATATTTTTTTTATTCAATCGATTTAGTTGTTGGTTCAATTTAGGAGTGAAATATGATTAAAAAATATTGCTGTTTGATAAATCGAAAAAAATATCGATTTATACTACTGTCTTAGTTCTAGCTCTTAATGTTCATAAGACAATTAGTTTTTTCGACAAAAGTATTTTAAAGTACACGATGTTTTGTGTTTAATTCTATATCGTTGGCACTTTCGACTTCTCCATAAACAATTATTCGCCTCACATTTAAGATTGCGAATACGACATCTTATCATTTAGTTTGAATTATCAGACGATAAAGATTGCATTAAAACTACGTGCTTACCGTCGGTTTGTGTTATTACCACATTACCTACTTTGTGTTAGTTTATTTAATTTCGTTATCATGATTCAGTTTTTTATTTAAAGAGGTTTACTTGTGAACGAACGGACAGTTAAGAGACTTGAGCAACTATATCACGGTGTCACTAACATACACAAAATGCGGCGCGTGTTGTTGGACGCGCTTATGATTGGCTGGGGGATCGGCACGTGGCTCGGAGTCAGCGGTCTCTTCGTGCAGCTCCCACTTCTCGTGGACCGCTTACCCGAGGGCTGGGCGCTCGCCTCATCCATGGTGTTAGTGATACAGCTAGCGAACACCGGCATCATTGTATACGCCATTCTTGGAAAGTTACTGCCCAGAATATCCGAAGGGGTGTACATATACGGCCTCCTAGCGATAGGAACGCTCGCTTTAGTTCTGAACGCATTCCTTTACGATACGATAAGTGTGATTGAAGGCTCTGAGCGCTCGGCAGCGTTCTTGTCGTTGACGTTCTTCGCGGCGCTGGTGGGCTGCACCAGCTCAGTATTGTTCTACCCGTACTTACGACATTTTCTCGATATATACCTCGCGACTTACTTAGTAGGAGAGGGACTCAGTGGCTTCATTCCAAGTATTCTGGCGCTAATACAAGGTGTGGGTGGAGAACCTGAATGTATACCTTCTGAGGACGGTACGAGCATAGTGGTTTTTTTTCCACCACCCCGTTTTAATACCATGGTATTTTTACTGCTCCTTGGACTCTTATCTGCTCTCAGTTTGATCAGTTTTATCATTATTAATAACTACGGAGGATTCAACAGCGAGAGAGTGGAATTGGTAGCAGAAGACAAGACTGAAGAGAAGGTCGAAGAAAAGAAGTCGATTCTGGCCCCGAGTTGGTTCGCTATATTTGGTCTGATGATGGTGTTGAATGCGTTCATGAACGGAGTGATGCCGTCAATACAGGCATACTCATCGAGGCCGTACGGTACGCGCGCCCATCACTTGGCCACGACGCTGGGTGCCATGGCTAACCCGACCGCATGCATGGCCGGCATATGGCTGCGGCCCATGCCCTTGTCATTTCTCGTAGCAGTGCTCTCCGTCACGATTGCACCGTTCTGCTTTATCTTGGCCACAGCGCTCCTTAGTCCCTTCCCGCCACTGTTTAACAGTGTTGGTGGGGAAGTATTAATAGTAAGTATGCCTAGTATAATAAATATATCTTTTGCCCCTATCTATCTGCCGGTTAGGACTAGTCGGCACTAACTTTAATATCAGTTATCCAAAAAATTAATTACTTTGTCCACAATTGCCAAAATGTACAATTAAATACATATACTGATTGGAAAAGACGGTTGACTGTAAGAGAATGTCTAAAGTATAGGACACCAGATTACCATTTTTTTTTTCTAAAAATGGTTTTAATTTTTTAAGCCTGTTTTGTAAATAGCAAACATTTTTAACTATTTTTCCGTTAAAAGAAATATTTTGATAAAAAATACAGTGACATTATTTAGATATACATTTGTATAATTTCAAAGTTTGTATATTTCGTAGTCGTTAAGAGTGCATCGTTGTTTGTTTTACAAAGCTTATTATAGCTATATAAATAAAAGTAATTATATATTTCTAATTACCTAAAATAGTTGGGAAACCTTTACTAAACATAAAATAGCCAATAAAGTCGTAATAATATTTTTTTTCTTAACATATGATCCCAACGTCATACATATAGGACAGGCTGATTCAGACGCTACAATAAATAAATATTTATTTTTTGCTTCACATTATTTTTTCTAACTGTATTAACAAATATACTTTGTGATATGAACAGAAAATTGTAAATTTTTCAATGGTTGGTAAGTAATGGGTTAAATCCGCCGACATACAAAGTGCATAAAGTCTAATAAATAAATATTATAAATAAAAATAAATGTAAATATATGATGGGCATTAGGTATTTTTCGGGTGAGATAAGCCTGTCTCAATATTCAATATTTAGATATTAGCACTGAGCCATAAAGCAATATAATGTTTAAATCATTATCTCTGTTGTGATTTTGTACTTGAATCATGAGATTTAGTTTAATCCTACCTAAATACTTGAGCACTTTTATATTTCACTTCATATCTTAAAGTGACACACTCCGTGTATGTTTTTCTACAATATAGGGGGTAAATGAACAGTCAGCGTGCCGGTAATTCTTTTCTAGTTTACACCCGGTCCCCTGGCTACTAGGGTACACCCGGTCCCCTGGCTACTAGGGTACACCCGGTCCCCTGGCTACTAGGGTACACCCGGTCCCCTGGCTACTAGAGTACACCTGGTTCTCCGGTTGCTAGGATGATAGTAGCCGTAGGTAGGTGATATCCGGGACGACGATCTACACACAAAAAAGTAGCAAGCGAGCAGAGAGGCCACTTTTTGGTATGTGACTATAGGCGACCATTGACACGTATACGTGTTACAGTACGTATACGTATACTCAAGAGTTACAAGTTACCAACCTTTGAGTCCCCTCCCAGGTTTTAATTCTTGTTGATATACGAAAAAATTAATAAACTATTTATATCGACAACCGGCCTCTATAAATCAATCAACTCAATATGACAATAATGCGTAAAGACCGATTCGGGAAAGCGAATTGTAATAAGTTCAGCAATTAGTATCAAAATTCTATTATATTTAGGTTTGGGATATGGCATTTTATAGTTAGATTTACGAGTAATGATGGTAGTAACAAACCCTTAAATATCGATGGGTCGACGTATTTGTAACCCTGTATTCAGACGTTGATAAAACACCGCAATTAGAAGTGAGGTAAAAGTTGTAACCGTGGTTACACATGAAACAAATAAGAGTGCTGAACACTTACCTGTTTAATAATGTATACAATACTAGCGAGCCACCTCAGCTTTGAGCGCGTGCAATTTGTGTGTTAATGTGTTGTGAGTGTAACGATGTACTTCTGGCCGATTTCGGCCATGGTGGCAAGTCTAGGTAAAAGACGTTATAGTGTGAGCGTAATACTCGTGCATTACACATACAAACCTTCCCCTTTGACTGCACGATTGGCCTAGTGGTTTAAGCGGTCGCCATGCCGCTCTCCAATTCGCTGAGTGTTGTGGGTTTAAATCCTACATGGGACAACACTTTGTGTGATCCATAAATTGTTGTTCTGAGTCTGGATGTTCTTTGTGTCCGTTTCTTGTATGTTTGTAAAGTCCCCCGCGACACAGGATTTATTCCTAAGGCAGGCGTTGTCTTTTTAAAAAAGGAAGAAAAAAAAAGAAACTCTATCTATTAGTGAAAACCACATTAAAATTCATTGTGTAAAATCACTATGTGAGATTCTCCGCATACCCAAACTATCCGCCATATCACATACAAAAGAATAAAACTGCACGGATGACGTAGTGGTTTAAGCGGTCGCCACACCGCTTCCTACTGCTCTGAGTGTTGTAGGTCCAAACCTCATTTTCTGTGATTCGCTTATTGTTTTTGTGAGTCTGGCTGTTTTTGTGTCTGTTTAACTTAATACCCTCTCTTTCCCGGGTTTATTCTTTTTTATGCCAAAATGACATGACTAACACTAATTAAAGCTTATGAGGTATTTAGGTACATATCATTTATTTTGAACCCCTTTTCACCCTGTACATTATCTTTTATCACTTTATCGCATTAAATGATATTCATAACGGATACAATTTTTAATTGGTAGGCTTATCCTAGATAACAATCGGTCTACCCAACAGAGTTCATATCTAAGCAGATATTGCGACACAAAACATCAAGAAACTGACATGTGTCTTAACCAAAACAGGGCTTTGCGTTGCATAGTCCTTAAAATATAACTTGACGTCTGTGACAAATAGCTACGAAACCGACGGAAAAACTTAGAAAAAGCAATCTTATTTTGTGTTATTTATTTTTTCACTCTTTACGTCCAAGTTTTATCACAAATTAAGTGCAATGCATTATTAATATAAGCATTCACACCTAAAATATACCCCGCATATTGTAAAATGGCATTAGTGACAACTGTCAGATACATATGTAGCTCAAGTTTCTTCTTAAAAGTTACACTTTAAGGACTATAAGTTTTAATTCGATCAGTTCAAACTAAACAAATATAAAGTTTGCCTCATGCCAAGTGATTAGGAGACATTCTGAAAACGAACAATCACTAACTTGGGTTACTTTAGCACACGCGCTCTGGCTCGACCGGGACATCCTTTGCCCGTGTCCTACTGCGTAATCTTACTACGTCCAACTGACCGAATCATGGACCAGAAAAATACCCGAGGCATTACCAATTGGACTGTAGGTAATGATAATATACCCATGATTCACTTGATTTAACTACACATAAAGATATTTGCCCGAGATATTATCAGTAGGACCACAAGGAAAAAATCGATTGGAATACTACAATCGTAAAGAACAACTGTGTCGAGCAATCTTTCCGTCCTCCTCTCTAAATTATTAACATTAATGAAAAAAAAAAATCTTTTTGACACTTGTCATTTTTTAAATATAGTTATGCCGAATTATTGCTTGTTTATTGTCCAATGTTTTAACTTAAAGTAGATTAAATTTATTTTAAATTTTAAATCAATTTTCTAGTATTTCTTTTTCTCTATAATTCAGGCGAAGGCGGTGCAGACCCACTTGTGGCTCTTGATTTACCGTGTAGGAATGTGGGAAGAAATTTATCACATACCATCAAATGATATAAATACATAATAATATAATATATATATATAAAATCTATTTCGCCCCTCATAGAGCTGATCACTGTTGGTTACTGCTAAAGTGGTGATTGTATTCGTGAGTAAATGCCACTGGATTCTAGTCGTAAACTGTTGTTTCTAATCAGTTGGCTTATATCTTACAGGTGCTGTGCTGGATCGTGGTCACGGGTGTGATATCTTACGCACGCATGTGGGTGTACGGTTGGGCCCGAAGAGGTGGCGCCAAGGGCATGCGCGCCTGTGGAGCGGTGACCCAAGTGGGGTCTTTAGTAGGGTCCGTTGTAATGTACTTTTTGGTGAATTTCACGAATCTGTTTGTTCAAAGCGCAGCTTGTAGTGCACCCAGCAACTATCTACATTCGATAAACCAAACAATTTAGAATTTAAAATGATTTTAACCTATTTTAAGTTAACTAGACAATAAGACACTAGATAAGATTTTTTTACAAAATACATATGTCAAACAATTCAAGTTATTTAAATATATTTTTACTTTTTTATATTGCATGCATTTTATTTATTTATCACCTTTGTATTCTTTCGAGTTTAGAGAAAAAAATACGTCTTTATACAAGTATATATAGTGAAGTTAGAGGACTTAAAAACGTTTTGAGTAGAGGAAGGGTCTAAACGCTTGACGTAAGATTAAAACAATTGAGAAATTCACTGTATTTTGTTCTTCTCGTAAGAAAAACTTACATAACAATTAGTAAAGTAAATGTTTTATATACAATATTATGTAAGCAGCAGAGTAGGTCGCCTCTCCAATGAGGAAACGTTATTGTACGTAAGGATAGTGACGTCCATTACCATTTTTCAATCGTCGTATAGCTAAGTGAATTATCCTCGTATGTATAACCAAATAGTCAAATACACAAAACAAGAAACGTGACGTATGTACTAGGTTAGTTAAAGTAATTTATTTCATTAATATTTACAAGAGAGCACAAGTATTCGTAGAACAATACACGAGGGAGTGCAGCGTGTGCTGTTGCCGCGCGGCCTACAGCAGCTGCACGGCGAGCAGCACCAGCAGCGTGAGCAGAAGCGCGCCGCACAGCGCGCGGTCCGCCAGCACGCTTGCCGCCGCCCACGCGCCGCTCTCCGACGATATGCACACTTCCTGTGTAATGTATTACACAGCGCTAGATACATTATATTAAAGTAATGCACTTTAAATACAAGTTCCAGGGCATCGATAAAGATTTTTCTTTTTTTGTATGTCTTTGTCTTCGGCATGGAACTGTCAATTGCTCAATCAATACTCACTTTACTACCATTTTTATATATAATTTACTACCACTCTTTCTGACTTATTTCTACCACGACTAAAACTGCCACCACTTTCGGTATTTGGTATTAAATTTTGCATTTGTTTTCAACGCCACCTAGAGGTGGCTTTTGGAATTGTGACCGGCTACTCGTTCGTGTCAGAGCCTGACACGTTCGCACTACAACCCAAAATGTTCAAAGTAAAATATGTAAATTTTAGTTGAAGTTTGCGCTTTAAGCTGTACATTATAAAAATCATGTCACACTACTCGCGTTCTTTTGCTGGTTTCTGGTATAAATGCGTCAAGCCCCTGAAATATAAATTTTATCCCAATGACCAAAAGCGGTGGCAGTATTAGTGGTGATCATTAGGAATAAGGTTTTATTTATTACATTTATTTTTTATTATTGCCCTCTAGTTGTGGGGAAAAAATTAAAATTTTCTCTTAACGACCATCAAAAGTGTCAGTTTTAGTGGCCGTCGGGATTAGACGCTTTTTCTGAGTCTTCAGATTTTCTGTAGAAAGAGATATAACTACATATTTCGTCTCCATTTACCTCGAAGACGTAAATAGATCGTTCAACGGGTGGACTTAGGCAAATATAGTATACTGACGGGGGAGGGCGTGAGCCTGCAGATAGTGGAGAGGCTGGAGAGCAGGCCGCGCAGCGGGCGCGGCGGCGGCACGGGGCAGCGCGCCACGCGCCGCACCAGCGCCGCGCCCGCGCTGCACAGCGCGCCGCACGCGCACACCGCGCACATCAGCGACAGCACGCGCGGGCACGTGCGCGCGCCCGGCAGCCGCAGCAGCGCCGTGGTCATCCTGCGAACCGACGACGACGCCTATACCCCCTTAACAAACTTATACTGGTGTATCTATACTTTCGATTTATGCAAGACTATGAAGAGTTAACTCTAGAAGAGCAAAAAATGAAAAATAATTAATCAAAATTTAAAACGAAAAAAAAAATTAATGACCATAACTGTTGACCTCAAAATTCAGAAAAGCCTCAGTAAAAGCTGAAAAACGATACAATCTTATTTTCTCGGGATATCGCTACTGTTGACTCAATAGGATATCTCTACGATCTGTACTATTCATATTACATGTTATATTACATAAAATTTTAAATAATTAAATACTCCACGACACACAGTTTTACCTATATTACCATACCTATAATACCATAACTATTATTCCAAAATCTTCATAGAATTAGTAAAATTTGTGCTAAATATTTGGTGTGCACATGTGTGTAACATAAGGTCTAACGTTGGATCTGTGTGTCACTTGTCTGTCGTTAAAAGTACTAACCACAGCGCTGCGATGAACGACGCACAAGCTGCAAGCGCATGTCGTTGGTCCGGAGGCAGCGCTACGGCTGCAGCGAGGACAAGTGAAGAGGCGATCAACACCGTAGTGGCTGCAAGCGCATGCGCGGGCGCACGCCGCCTCACTATAATTATCCACAGCGCCACGCTGGTTTCTTCCTCACCACGATTCCATTCCATTGTTTCACCGGTTATTGACTCGATCTCCCAGGTGCCACTTTCGAATACCACAGCGCTCTACACATTAAGTTACAAATTAGATTTATTAACATGTTTTTTTAAGTGAAAACTAATTTAGGTGCGTTGAGCTCTTTCTGGGTGAACAAAAATCATGGAACTCGTGTCAACGAACATTGCCTATGAACTTTGAAATTTTACCAAATATTTTAGTGCTAAGATTTCGAAAATGTGGGGCGCGGGAAAGCGTCTAACCACTAGCTCGTTTCTCGGAAGTTTTGTCGGAATGGATTGCTTCACAGAGCCGCAGCGTGCTTTCTGTGTGGAACAATTTTATTTAAACAACAGTTCGCTTATTCGTATAACACTTATGTCGCGTTGAATACGACTTACACGACGTTGACGACGACGACAGTGTCCGAATGCTCCTGTAACAAAGAAATGGGTGAAGGAGTTCGAAGAGATGAGATCTACGCTAAATGTGAAGCAAACTGGAGGCCCACGGACTTCTCAGACGGAAGAGAATGTGCAGCAAGTTGCCGCTTCTGTTCGACGTTCACCTGAATAAGCACATCATTACGTCATATTTGGAAATTACATTCATATAAGATCCAGATAGCGCAGGAACTAAAACCTAATGATTTAAATTTGCACAAGTCGTGTGCCAAAACATTGTTAGAACGATTCCGTAATTTTGACAATATCTTATTTTCTGACGAAGGCCATTTTCACCTCAACGTACATGTAAACTAACAGAATTACATGTATTGAGGTAGTAAAATCCAAATCTAAACACGAGAGGCCACTTTATTCTCCCACGGTAACTGTATGGGGTATAATTTCAGCAAAAGGAATCGTTGGACCCTACTTTTTTGAAACATTCTCGTGGCCGTTCAGTTACTGTCAATTCTGCTGAATATGTGAAAATGTTATGGGAGTTCTTGGGACCGATGCTACTGGAATTTGCTGGCTTCAATCGTAACACATAGTTTCAAGAAGATGAACAACTTTCCGGAACAACTGATTTGCAGACGAGGCGACATTCCATGGTCACCCAGAAGTCCAGACCTATCCCCAGCAGACTTCTTTTTATGGGATTATGTGAAGAATCATGTCTACATCAATAAACCAAATACATTACGTAAACTAAGATAAAACCAGCGAAGTGATGTTGACGATCTCGCAATCTCTTTTGAAGACGAGTCTTTGAAAATTTCGGTCCCTGCTTAGAAGAGAGCAAATGTCAAAACGGTGGTCATTTGGATGACGTAATTTTTAAAAAATAAATGCCAATTAATTAGCTTTCTTGGAAATAAACAATTCTTATCAACTTCTATATGGTCAACTTTTATATGGTACCATATGATTTTTTTATACGATTTTTATAAATGTTAATTAATTCATAGCCCACCCTGTATCCTATATAACAATTTCAATTAGTAATCTTTAATTATATTTTTTGTATTAGGCTCTAGGAAGTATGCCTCAGACACAAGTTTGTCGACGGCGAATTGTGTCTGAGTGGAAATCTTCCTCCGTGAACTCTTTTCACCATTTTCTGACTGATAGGCGAGATTCAACTCACTCTTAGAAACCAAGTGCCGGTACATCCCGAAATAACCGTCCCTGGAAAAAGTTTGGAAAGGATCGCGTGTTGCCATCTTGCCCACTCAACAATGACAGGCTGGAACGCCCCCATGGTGGTAATGCTTTTTGGGCGGGGGTCTCTCTTCGCTGCCAACGCGCACGTCGCATTCGCAAATACGGTGTGGTAATCACATATGGCTCTGACTGACTATACCCTCTGAGGGCGCCAAAAATACACCTTACTCTGGGTGCTCAGAGCTACCGTCTACACTGGTGTCATAGACCGGACGTGCAGCCTTGTGGCGACGCTGGGTTCCTCTAAATTCGATAATAGCAGCCCAAGGGCAGATGTAGTGATGATCAGCTTTGGAATAAGATGTCGTAAGTGCTCTTAAAGAGCCACTATCTGGTAAGGATCAGGCCCAGATACCTTGTTTGGGCTTTGCAAAGCGTTCACTTTCATTTAGCTACGAGCCTGGTTGAGAGCCAGTATTTCCATCTGGTCCGGAAACCGTAGTCTTGTAACGAATCCGTGACAGCTGCCCTTATCTCCGCACTAGTGATGGGTGGATATCATCTATTTCCCTTCCATCAATTTCAACCAAGAATGCCATCCACGGGGATATGTGTTCAACCCGTTGTATAATAGAAAAGGTCTTCTACCACTTGCTGCAGAAAACTCGAATGAGATTCTTCATAAGAGAAACCGGACGCTCACAGTTTTTATTGATCTTTGCGATTAGGGTGACAAAAGCGATTGACTCATAAACAAAAACACCGTATGGTTTAGTTGGTTCGATTCCGACACTTCACCCTGCCGTGAACCCCGGTAAAATGACGCTTCGGAGGAATCAAATTGTAGGAGTTAGTAGGACCTTCAAAATTTTAATAACCTATTAGCAGCAAATACGTAGATCCGCCACTGTTGATAATATAAATTCCGGGACAAAGACATCTAATTTATAAGTTTTAATTATTAAAAGCAACTGATGTAGACACTAAGTAATGTCTGTGTACATCATACAATCATACAATCGCGGTATACATTCTGTGATTTTTAAACTCGATGTCTGTAATTGTTACTAGTCTTACCTGTGCTTCAATAACTTTCAGCTGAAGTTGATCCAAGCTGTACGACCTTGATGCAAACTTGAAAATACATAACTGTGTATCTTTGGGCCAGTCGTACAGCTGCAATTCCATGGGCGCTGCGAGGTCCAGCCTCATCGCCCAGGTTATAGCCCCGTCATAATTAAGACGAGCTCTTAGACCAACGTCACTCGGAGCGTTGGATATACCGGTGGCCGCTTCGTTTGTCAGCACGATGTCTGGTAGCCAGAGGCGTTCTGCCGCTGTAATAGCGTAATCACAACCCCATTCCGTCTGGTTCCATCGGACCCGTTTGTCTACCCATACCTGTAAAGAAATGTTGATGGCATCTTTTAGTATGTATGCCGAAAACTACGACAGTGTTCAAAGGTAGGGTTCTCGTAGGAAATTAAATAAGTCAAAGTTGGTTCTCAAATGTACCAGGATCAAAAATAAGACGCGCAATATAGTACCTAGTCCGTAAGGCCCAGCCAAGTTGCTTCTCTTTAGGAAACGGTCTTTGAAATCACAAGAAATTATATTCATAATAATAATACCTTGACAGACATCTCTACTCATTTCGGAATGGTATAAAATTCTTAGTGTTCCGTTAGCGATTGGAAAATAACACGATGTGCGTAGGATTGTAAAACTGGCTCACTATTATTAGCACAACTGATAATAAACTCAAGTATATAATACTTACTCAGCTTTCATAACTCTGAATCGAATTAAAACAATTTATTTAGATCTAAATGTAAATAAATAACACAACTGACAATTGCATGTACGAATTTAAAGTAATTTACACAAATTTGTACGTGATTCTCAAAACATTTCGATCATGCTGCAAGTTATCACAAAATATAATGATGAAATATTTGACTAAAATATTTCCCAGCTCTCAATTTTAAAAAGTACTAATTTACATAGTTTGGGTTAAATAATAAACTGGATAAAAACCAGATGTAAAGCATGGTGAATCTTCAAGATCAAAGGAAGTGATGTGTAAGAAATGGAAAGCCAAGTTTTAAACGTTACACATCACAACACGACATTGAACATTTATTTTGCTCGAATGACTTAAGAATTGCACTTAGGCAGTCATCATAAGCCTCATGTCCGTAAATAAATGTTAAACTGAACTGAGGAATGAAGTGAGGATATATGACGTACCAAATGTAAATCTGCAAGTAGCCTCATCACAGATTGCTCTTGATCGATGTTGGCATGGTTGACGTTCAGTGTGACGTGGACCTCAAGAGTACCGGAACCCGGCGGAGGCACTTCTCTGTCGTACTCCGCGAACAAAGTGTCTATTTGGATGGACAGCGCTGTCGAGTTGTGGCACTGACTCCATGACACATTCACGCCTGGAAATTGTATTTAAACTACAACTATTTGGAAGACTTGAAAGTATTTTAGAAAGAAGGAAGGAATGTTTAGCAAAAATACGGATAACGGAACGTTAAAAGTCTAAAGTAAATAAAAAAACAGAATGCTACAAAACGTAAGATCCGTTACACTCAATTATGTCCTCAATGTAAAATGTATAAAGACGTCATAAAATACTAAAAATTACCAAATCTATAATCTCCAACGAAGAGCTAGCCAGTAAAAGAAGTTTATAGAAACAAACTGAGTGTTAGACTGACAATGTACAAATCGATAGAGAAAATGATATACTTACCAGGCTCTTTTTAACTACACTACTATTACTAATATGATGTTAAAAACAACAAAGGATTAATTAGTTACCGTATGTGCAGAACAGCAAGGTCAGCAAAACTGCTCGATGGGACGCCATGGTTTCGAGTGGTGTTGCGCTAGAGGGTGCAACGAGCAACTGTCGTCGAACAGAAGTCCTAAACCGTTGGATATCCTCATCTCTTCTGTCTAGTTGTATTAATTTCTTTTGATACTTAGGCATGTTGTTATGAGGGTAGGCAATAATATTCTTTTTCATAAAATACGTACGTACATAAATATCAACTATATGTGAAGAATTAATGTTAAAATTGCCACCTGTAAACCCAATGTCAATAGACATCTATTCACACTTCTACCAGGCATGTAGGAAATGTAATAATCTCTTATAAAAAAATCTCCCTTTATCTCTTTCTTATAGGTAGACCTTTTTATTTTATTTTTGAAATTCTACGGTTCTAGGACAGTTTATCTTTTCTTCGCGTGTCTTCTACCGTACCACCGTAACTGAACCAGGATTTAATCTCCGTAAGTTACTACTAAGAACAAAACTTACCGTACACATGTACACCTTAGAAATATGGAAGATAAATATCTATTTTTTTAAATTCAATATTTTTTTTTGTTTTTTCAGTGACAAATGTTGTGCTCCTGCGGCTTTGTTCAGGCGCACGCTCTGCGTAGGCGCACTATCTGAGCCGGGTATCCGCCCTCGCAAGGACAATCCGCTAACATTACGTTTTCTATTGTCATATTGTATTTAGCCATTTATCTCTGTTATTATTAGCATTTTTTTCTAACTTTAGTACTATTAACGTTCGTTTGTATGTTATTTTATTTGTGTCCATTGAAGTTTTTAGTAAATGTGACTGTACAATTTATTATATTATATATTATTAAGAATAAGAAAAATATGTGAATAAAAAAAATACAGAGTGAGTTAGGTTGTGAGCGAGGGCGAGAGGGTTTTTAATAAGACAAGTGTTCGGCTTGAAGAGTGGATTGAGACTAACTTTATTTATGAAACCATTTCTTAAAGTTAAAACAGTATTGTTATTGATATGTGTTGAAGACAAAGAGCTATTTGATCTAATGTTTAGTCTGCGGCTTATCATCTAAGTGGTGGTTCATGACGGATGCCAAGATTAACTTTATTTATAAAACAATACACAGTATTCTGATTATGCGTTGGAGACAAGGGGCTAGTTGTTCTATTGTTTCCAGGGCGTCTGTGGCTTATCAGCTAAGTGGTCGTTCATGACTGATGCTATTGTAGGGCGTCACGTCTATGACGACATAACTCCTCCCCCCTTAAGACGGAGGCGGCACGAAGGCTGCGAAGGCTGAAGTTCAACGGCTTCCGGTTGTGCAGCCGAGATTTTCGTTGATCTAGTTTTCCACCAGAATTTGTAGACTGCAATTCTATTCCTGTTGCTGTTATTATGAAGTAAAGTGCAATTGATGACCAGCTGGGGGTGCTTGGAATCATGGTTAAGTTTTCGCTTGTATTCTTTAATTCTTCTGTTTGTTGCAGCGTACTTTTCAGGTTATCTAGTTCTATGTTTTCTAGTTTTGTCTTTGATTTGTTGTATCATATTGTTGTTGTAGCTTGCAGTGGCGTAGGTGCAGTTAGGCGGATCTTCGTGTTGTATTAGTTGAGCTATGCTGTCCGTAGAGTACAGTAAGGGTTGCCATTCTAAATGTTTGCAGATGACGTTGTCTCCGGTGATGTATGTGTATGGCTCGTGAGGGTAGGCAAACTCATTATTTCCCAAGATTAGGATGGGGTTGTTAGGTATAAGTACTGTGTTGTTATTATTAGGGATAGAATACAGGTGTAATAGGTTGTAAGGTTGTTCGGTAACAATTGGTATGTCCAGTATAAAGTTAAGGGTTTGATTAGTGTTATAAGCTTTTACGATGATTGCTTTTTCCCATAGATGAATACTATCCATGTTAGGGTTAAAGGCTAGGTATATATCTATTTTCTTTGAATTATGTTAAGTTCTTCGATTAAATATGAAGGGTCTATTATACTAGGGTGCATCTTTTTGAGGTGAGCAAATGTTAACGCGTTTCCTAGGGTTTCTATTCTATCATACAGTTGTTGAGGCGAGTTCTCGATATTATTAAAAATGTTCGTTGTTATTAACCTAGTTACAAACTTGTTACTTTGTGTTGAATAACGATCAATGGCTCTGTAAATTTCTTCTTGGTTATGTTTAATGTTTTTGAGGCTTTTTTCAAATCGTTTTATGAAGTCGTGCATAATATTAATTGTTTTCTTTTGATTTGATCTGTTGTCGTTTATTGTTATATACTCTACTGAGGTATTTACTTTTAACTTAATTGTATAATAATTGCAACTTATGTCTAGGTATATCTCTCTTATTTTCGTAGTGTTATATATTACGGCTAAATGGTATGTATCTGATTGATATTGTGTTTTGGCTTCTGTTAGTATCAGTATTTCGTTGTGATTATCTATTGACTGTATGATTGCAGCTGTTGCGGCGAGCCAGAACACTACGATAAGGGCGATGGCGTTCCTGAAATATTTTCAGGTCGCCTTAGTAAACGGAAGTGAACTCTTATAGTTTTTGCGTTTACGTGTTTTCCGACAATTTCCGCAATCTGCTCCGGGTGTATACGTATTATAGTGTATGGACCTAAGTATTTGGGTTCTAATTTATTGTTTCGCGCTGTTTTGGCAACTTGTTTGTAGACAATATCGCCTACTTTGAATTGAGGTTTTTCAGTATTTCTGTTAGCTTTTTCGATTATTGTTTGTTTTTCATTTAAAATTTTGTTATTAATTAATTTGTGTGTATTTTCCATAATTTGTTTGTGTTTTAATACATACTCTTGATAAAATTCTTTGGGGCAATGGAGTTCCAATGGGTTTCTGGTGTCTGTGTGTCCGTATAATAGTTCGAAAGGTGTGAATCCGGTTGCTGAGTGTATAGTGTTGTTATATGCTATGATTGCGTATTTCATGAGGTTTGAGGGTTCATCTTTGTCAGTTATTCTTTGGATTCTAATCATTTCTGCCAGGGTTGAGTGAAGTCTTTCGATTGGTGAGTTGGAGTTAGGGTTATAGGGTGTGGTGAAATGGATGTTTATGTTATGCAATGCACATATTTCCGTTATTACTTCGTTATCGAATTTTGAATCGGAGTCTGTTGTGATTTTCTTAGGTGCTCCTATGACTGAAAATATTGATAGCAATGCTTCAGCTATGTGTATGCTAGTTGAAGCAGTAAGCGGTATTGCTTGGGCATACTTAGTGAAGTTATCTATGATTGTTAGGAAGGTTGTACCTCCGCTGCTATATAGATCCATGAACATGTGTTCCATTGGTTTGTGTGGTGTGTTTGTTAGAGAAAGGGGTAGTTTTAACGGATTACGTTCGTATTTGCTCTTTAAACATGCATCGCATTTATTTATAAATTTCTGTATTGATGGGAGCATGTTGGGCCAGTGATAGTTTCTGTGGATGTGTTTATATGTCTCCTGAATTCCTCTGTGAATGGTTTTTCCTTCATGGTATTTTCTTATCAGATCTATTTGTTCAGGAATGTTTTCTATTAGTGTAACTCTATTCAAGCATCTTATTAGTTTGGGTCCCCGGTTGTGTTGTTGTTTTGTAAACTTCGCAAAACAACGAGTAAAACTCCTCATGATGGAAATAGCAATGAAAAATTCTATCTGGTACAGTGTGCTCTTTTAAAAATTGTGTAATTTGCTGTTTAGTGTCGTTAATAGGTATCCATACATCTTTAATTACATATTTTCCTTTTGTCCTATCGTCTACCTTGTATACGTTTCCGGGTGTTTTTCTGATGTGAAATTGTTTTAATTGTCTATCGATCGCGTCGTCTATTTCCGGTATTTTATGTGTTTGTGTCTCTTGTATAGTTGTTGATTGATTAGGTTGTGTTGGGTGATTTCGTTCGCATGTGTTAGGTGTCTTTGGTAAGTGTAATAGGTCTGGGTCTAATAATGGGGTGTGGACTAATCGATCTGTATTTTGTGTTCTAGTTTGTTGGTTGGTGATTGACGTGCTGGGTGGTTGGTCTGTGTTTGTTTTTAATTTATTGTGATGAATGCTTTGTATTCTAGACAGTGCATCAGCATTAGTGTTAGATTTGCCTTTTTTGTATTGTACGTCAAAATTATATTCGGCCAACCTTAGACGCCAGCGTGTGAGTTTTGAATTTGGGTCTTTTATTGACATTATCCAGGTAAGTGGGCGATGATCTGTGTAAATTGTGAATCTTTTGCCGTATAAGTAGGGTCTGAAATATTTTATGGCCCACACAATACATAATAATTCTTTTTCGATTGTTGAGTATCTTTGTTCTGTATCGGATAGTGTACGTGACGCATATGCTACTGGTCTGTCTGTGCCTATTTGTCCTTGAGATAGTACTGCGCCAATTGCTACCTCTGAGGCGTCTGTGGTTAGAACAAACGGTTTCTCGAAATCTGGATATTGTAGAATAGGTGCGTTAATTAATACTTCCTTACACTTTTCAAACGCTTGTAGGTACTCGGGGGTTAAATTTATTTTATTGCCTTTTTTTAAACATTTTGTTAGGGGTTTGGTTAATTTTGCGAAATCCTGAATGAATTTTCTATAGTAGCCTACTAATCCTAGGAACGACTTTATTTCCTTCTGTGATTTTGGGACCGGAAATTTTTTTACGGCTTTTATTTTGTCTTCGTTTGGCTGAAGGCCTTTATCTGTTAATGTGTGGCCTAAGAACTTGACTTGTTTCTGTAAGAATTCTGATTTATTTAGTTGAATTTTTAAGTTGTGAATTCGGAATCTCTCAAATACCTGTTTGCATTTTTCTATGTGCTCCTGTAAAGATGTTGAATATATTATCACGTCATCGAGATATGTTAGAACATTATCTAGACCACGTAATACTACATCCATTAATCTCTGAAAGGTGCTGGGTGCATTTTTTAACCCAAATGGCATTCTGAGGAACTCGTAATGTCCGCGATCTATTGTAAATGCTGTTTTTTCTACGTCGTCAGGGTGCATTTCCACTTGATGGTAACCTGACGCTAGATCTAGTGTTGTGAAGTATTGGGCACGTCCCAATTTATCCAAAATATCATCTATATTAGGTAGGGGGTATTTATCTTCTATTGTTTTTTCATTCAGTTTTCTGTAGTCGATTACTAACCTATATTTTTGTTCTACTGTACTATCTATTTTTTTTGGAACTATGTGTACTGGGCATGACCAAGGAGAACTGCTTTCTTGAATTATTTTTTGTTCTAAAAGTTTGTTTATTTGCTTTTTTATTTCTATTTTTTGTTTAGGTGCCTGTCTATATGAGCGTACATAAATTGGTCTATCTTCTGTTATCCTTAGTTTGTGTTTAATTTTGTGCGTGAAGCTTAAGGGGATTTCCTCGCTATAGAAAATGTCCCGGTAGTTGTAGCATAATTTTCTTATTTCGCGGTTTTCCTCGGGGTTCATATGATCTGTTCTTAATCTTTCTAAATTTTGTTTAAGTAAGTTGTTTATTCTTTTGTCTTGTTCTATGGGGGTTTCTCGGGGTGGCTTTTTTATTAAGTTTAATTTTTGTAGATTCAGCTGCCGGTTGTTTCTCAATATTATTTCTTTTTCAGAAGTGTTTACTACTGTTGTTAGAGAATTTCCGTTTTTTACTGAAACTACTGCTGAAGGAAAGAAAAGTCCACTTTTCATTTTTCTTTGCTCTGAAAAGTACTCTCCTTCTGGATAGTTACACAAAAGGTTTATTACTTGTTCACATTTAGGTTTAATTTTAGTATATGATTTTATATCATCTCTAATTGGAATGTCGGCTTTTTCAGTGTGTAGCATCATGTTTTTCATATCTATTTTACAGTTAAGAGGGGCTAGCAGATCTAAGCCTAGTAATCCTACAAAGTCTTTATCAAAGTTAAAGATTAGGAATTTATGTGTTATTTTCTGTCTGAATAATTTTACTGGTAATTCTATGTATGCTACCTGTTTATGTTTAGAGGTGCCGTGTGCTGTTTTAATGTGATGAGTTTCTTTTTTGATTTTTATTTTTTTATTTGTTTTATTTTTCAGGACTTGTGGGCTAATTAGAGATTGTGTGGCTCCTGTATCTAGTAGAAATCTACCGCCTAGTTCACTTATGTAAATATAAGGTAGCTTATTGTAGTTTTGAATATTATTTAGTAATACTATGTTATTAGTTTGTCTTCTATGTCCTGAAGAAAATTTTCGTTGTTTATTTCTTCGGACAGATTATCTTCAAGTTCGTCTTCCGAGGACGATTCGTTTTCGTCATCATTTTCCTCGTTTTGATAATATAACTTTTTTCTGTTTAAATCTAGGTTTTCAGGAATTTTATTTTTATTGAAGTTAGAATCTTTTTTTGAAAAATTACCTGTTTTGTGTGGATTTTTATTATTGTTAGAAATATTCGGTTTGGTTTTAGTTTGTTGAGCGCGCCTAGCTCTAAGTTTGATCTCTTCTTGTTTTGCCACATTAATGGCTTGTTCTAGGTTTTCCACATGCTTTAATCGAATTAAAACGTTTGTAATTGGGTTTAATTTATTAAGAAATGTTTCCAAAGCCATATGTTCGTAAAATAATTTTTTGGTTGGTTGTGATGAAATGAGCGTACTCATCAGATCTCTGATTTTATCACCAAACACTTCTAGAGAACTACCGTTCCTATTAATTTGTATTAATTCTTGAACCAGTTGTATTTCGGTGCGGAATTCCCCAAATTTTCTTTGTAGGGCTTCCTTAATATCCTCCCAAGTTTTGGAGCCTGGGCTTTGAGACATCGCTTCCGCAGCTTTACCGGTTAGTTTGTTTCTGATTAAACATATGATAGAGGGGTCGTCCCTATTGTGAATTAAGTTAAGTGCAATTTCTACACCTTCAATATAAAAAGATAAGGTCCTTCTATTCCCATCATAACTGGGTAACAGTTTGGAAAACGTGGAGAAATCGGTGGTTACCGATTTTTCGTCTATGAAAGATTTTTCAGTTAGTACCTTCTTTTCACTTGTCATTTTTAACTACAGTGATTTAGATGGTAACAACGTAAGAAAATTCTTTAATAAGTACGCGTATTGCAATAAAAAAAAATGCTATAACGGTTTTTTACGATACTGGATACACCAAATGTTATGGGGATGTCCAGGAAATCGTTTAAGGAGTCTCGGGAGTAGTAGAGTCTATACTTACCCCACGAGCATTGCCGATTTGTAGGCTGAGTCTTCGTTTCTTCAGCTGGTCAGCTCGTCTGCCTCTGCTTTGCACTACGCTCACTGTAGATAGTATCGCGACGTACCGACTGCGCCAGTTAGGTTGTGAGCGAGGGCGAGAGGGTTTTTAATAAGACAAGTGTTCGGCTTGAAGAGTGGATTGAGACTAACTTTATTTATGAAACCATTTCTTAAAGTTAAAACAGTATTGTTATTGATATGTGTTGAAGACAAAGAGCTATTTGATCTAATGTTTAGTCTGCGGCTTATCATCTAAGTGGTGGTTCATGACGGATGCCAAGATTAATTTTATTTATAAAACAATACACAGTATTCTGATTATGCGTTGGAGACAAGGGGCTAGTTGTTCTATTGTTTCCAGGGCGTCTGTGGCTTATCAGCTAAGTGGTCGTTCATGACTGATGCTATTGTAGGGCGTCACGTCTATGACGACATAACTAGTGTCAAACCCCTATTCTTCCTATGGTTGCTGTAAGAGAAGGCTAAGGAAACAAAACATGCAAGACAAGATCTCTGCAAAGACAAGAAAATCTTGAAACAAACCCTATTCTGATGCGTGGTGTAGTAGCCAAAATCTCTTTCTTAAGGAGAGGCCGATGTCCAGCAGTGGACTGTTAAAGACTGTTGATAATGATGATAATATATAGGTATTCATTTAGGTAACATTGGGATTGCCTGACGTTTTCAAGCAGGTTGTGCTGGCCGTGGTCACAACAAGCAGTCTGGTTCAGCGGTGCACGCCTTCTGTCGTCCATTTTCGTAACCATGAAGTAGAACAGTATTTCCCTAAGTGTGGGTCGCGACCCACTGGTGGGTCGCGGGTTGATTTTGGGTGGGTCCTGATTGTCGTATAGATCTTGCAATCAAGCAATGCTTGCAAGTGAACGTCAATAGGCTGATGATGATGGCATGGTGGTGAACTAAGATAAGAATAAGCACGTAAATGCGTAGCAAGCTGCTTTTTTGTCTTCATGACAAAAGGTGGGCCGCGAACTTTAAACTTTCTTTTAGATGGGTCGCGGTCCCGACAAGTTTGGGAAACACTGAAGTAGAAAATTCCAAATGCAATCAAACATTTTCGATATTTTTCATATTCATTTATCATGTACTATTCACGTACTACAATTACAGTGTCCTTATTTTGCAAGTCTAGTGGATAGCATTTGGAACTACCGATTAAGAGGTTTCGGGTACGATGCCCGGGTCGGGTCAAAAGTGTTATTGAGTTTTTCTAATTAAAGAAATGCTTAAACAGTCCGGAGCTTGGAAGATGAGGTCTTAGCCCCCATGCTTCGGAGAGCACGTAAAGCCGTTGTTGCTGCGTCTGATATCTCCCCGATCGTGTCGTGTCCGACAGTTATTATGGGGTACAAATACCATTATATCACCGAGGTATTTTCACCTCACATACAAAGTATTAGGACATTATGACAACTACTGATGAAGTCCATACAGGTATAGTCTAATATTAAACTAAATATTTAGTATTTCAGCCTTTGAATGGGCGTGGGCTTTTTTAATTGTAGGTGCTTTCTTTGAAACACAAAACCTCTCGCAAAGGTATCAGCATAACCGTCAGACATAATAGCGTATCAGCTACTAATAAGACTGTATTATCTCATATCTGACACACGGCTTATACCTATAAATCTGGAGTTAAAATGATAATATATACGTGATACAATAGCTTTTAGATTAGCCGACCTTTTGATTGAATAGGTTATACGCATGTAGTGTCCGACCGAAGCTTCGGCTTCGGCTTCGGCTTCGGCCACCTTCGGCCAAAAAATCCACCTTCGGCGAAATCTTCGGCTTCGGCCCAAAACCCGGTCGAAGCCGAAGCCGAAGCCGAAGGTCCGAGCATCCGTCGAGATTGAACGAACTGTTACGAAGATTGAGTGAGAGAGCAGATCGGAGTGGTCGTCGTGTTTGCAGAGGCCGCGGGGAATCACTGTCAAATATCACATTGCATGCGCGTCAAAACAAGTTCATACGTGTATTTATACGCAAGTTTTGTTTTGAATTTGTGTTGTTTGTTGTTGAACATTTATGAATTAAATTGTGATACATAGAGTAGAACTAGTGAAAAGGACAATACTAACGTAAGTATTTGTTTAGTGAATAACCAATACCTACTTTGTTTTCCGGTAGTTATTACTAGTTAACAGAAATGAAATAAATGACATATTTCAGTAAATTTTTGAATTAGGATAAGTTATGTATTCTCATTCATATTTTAAGTTTTTATTTTATGACTTAATATCTGTTCTAGTGTATAGTATTTTGATAAAATATATGTACTTTGAGGTTAAGTTAATTTTTCACTTTATTGGTTATTACCTAATTACAATAGTTTTTGCTGTGTAATATCCAGTTACACTGAATTAATTCAATTAATTAGTTGAAAGGCTTTCGTCGAATGTAGACTGTTTCATCATTCACGGATACTAATTACTACCTACACTTAGTTAGGTACTTACTTACTCACTACAATAGTTAGGTACTTACCTACGGGATATCCTCCGTGTTGAGGGCTTTGGATGAGCTGATATTTAACATATTGTATTTGTATGTTATACTCTCATCATTTTTTTTATTGATACAATTTGTTAGAAAATGTTATTCTGTTGTTCAGGTTCATTTCATAGTTTCAAATTATATAAAAAAATAATAAAACAAGAAAAAAATATCTATTATTTTTTTATTATTTCAGGTACATTATGGCATCTACGGGTCCTATATGGGAATATTTTTCAAAAACCAATGATATTGATAAAGCAACTTGTAAAATATGTAACAAGTCTTTATCTCTTGGTAGTGCCTTACCAAAAAAACAAACTACAACTAATATTAAGAATCATTTGGCAAAAATTCATGAAAATGAATGGGCAGCTTATTGTAAAATAAATGAAGATTACCAGAGCGTGATGAAAAAAAAGTCGGAGTCTTATGACTCTCCGCTAAATGAAAAGAAAAGACGAAAACAAACTCAAACTACGTTACCAGAAATTATTGAAAAAAAAGTAGCACCGCCGTGGCCTGATAATCATCCTATATCATTACGTATTGATAAAAGTATTATGGACCTCATAATCGTAGACATGCTACCATACAACCTTGTTGGAGGAAAAGCATTTCAAAGACTCCATCTAAATGACCCTGACACTCCGTCCAGGTATAGGAAAAAGTCTGAGAAATACTTTAGGACGACTTTAATGCCGTTGACGTACGAAAAAGTAAAAGGTAAAGTCGTACTTCTTCTACAAAAAGCTGAATGGGTAAGTTTCACTACTGACATTTGGAGTAATCCAACAAAGACCTGTTCTTTGCTAAGTTGCACAGCCCACTTCATTGATGGCCCAAAAAGAGAAAAACTTATATTGGCAGCTAGTGTCTTGGAAGAAGATCATACAGGCCAGCATATTTCAGCGAAACTTTACGAAATTATTGCTGAATTTAATTTAACAAAAAAAGTCCACATGGTTATCCGCGACAATGCTTACAATATGCAGGCGGCTATGCGTTGTGGTAGCTTTTTGTCTATTGGATGCGTAGCTCATACGCTCCAGCTTGTTATTCATGATGTTATATTCAAAGACCCTGCTTCTATGAATATGATTAAGAAATGTCGCAAAATAGTTGGTCATTTTAAAAGAAGCGAACAAGCTTCTCGATATTTAGAAGGGTTTCAAAAAACATGCGGCTTACCCAGACACGTTTTGATTCAAGATATCGAAACCCGGTGGAACAGCACTTATTTAATGTTAGAAAGACTCTTAAAACAAAAAACTGCAATCAATTTATATATGGCAGAACGCGGTGGAATAGAAGTCCCAACTGCAGAAGAATGGGAACAAATAAGCTATTATATAGCAATACTTAGGTGCTTTTATCAAGCCACACTTGATATTTCGAGCGATTCTTCTTCGATATCTCTGATAATACCATTGATCGTCATGCTTAATTCAAAGATGACTACAAAAGATGAAGATCCTGATAAAGTAACACTACTGAAGATCCAGTTACGTGATTCCATAAACAGGAGATTTTGTTATGTAAAAGATTCTCCACATTTAATGATTGCCACACTAATAGATCCCCGATTTAAATCGAAGTATTTGACCAACGATGAAACTGAAAATACTAAGACTGAAATATTATCATTTCTACGACAAACTGGGCCTCAGTCACGATCAGCCGCCACTATGGACGTAGATGTTGATGAACCTAGACCTTCTTGTTCGAATTCCGAACCAGCTACCGAAGGGATGTTCTCTAAAAAAAAAAATGATGACTTGTGGGATTCGCATGATAATCTTGCAGCATCTGTCACAATTACAAGTAAAAATGAGTTGGGTTTAGATCATTCTGGTCCCCCTTTCGAAGAGCATCTTACTTGTTTTTTAAAAGAACCATTGCTTCTGAGGAATGCTGACATTTATGAATATTGGTCTTCTAGTCCGTATACTTATCTACGGCCAATTGCAATTAAATACTTATCTGCTCCTCCCAGCAGTGTTCCTAGTGAGCAATTATTCAGTGCTGCAGGACAAATATATGCGGACAGACGATCTAACTTGATTGATGAAAATGTAGATAAATTATTATTTTTAGCATACAACATACGGCTGTTTAACTTTGATTATTAATCGTCGTTAATTACTACAAATCGTCAATGAACGAACAATGTTGATAATTACTATGTGATTTTTATTGTTATCAATGTAGCTTTAATTGAAAAGTTCTTGAGAGAGAACATCAAGTACAAATATGGGTATTAAAGTAGAAGTAGAATATTATAATATTCTTCTAACTTGTAGTTCTATTGTTATTGATATTAACTAAAATGTGCATTTAATTGATCATAATTTAAGTATTTATTAAGAAGTTAGTGTTTGTTTGTTGTATTTGAGATTTGTTTAGTCTAGTCGAGTAAAACAAAGACTGATAGATTGGTCTAATTGTTTTAATGTAAGTAGTGCATACTTAATAAAAAGATGGTTATTTTTTAAAAATAAATCACAAACTTTTATTACAATGTCTAAATCAATTTCTGTGTGAGACAGTCAGTATTAACCTTCAATTTTGAAGTTTTAAAATAATTTTAATATTAATTGTAGCTTGTAGATAATATCGAACAAAATTAATTACTAAGAGATTATAAACCTTCGGCTTCGGCTTCGGCTTCGGCCGAAGGTTGTGGCGATTGCCGATTAATCGGCTTCGGCTTCGGCTTCGGCCAAAAATAGACCTTCGGTCGGACACTATACGCATGTGACTCAAAATGGACAAAAAAAAATTGTAATCTTACCTGCTAAAAACATACCTTTACAATTATCACAATTTAATGGAGGACTTTTTTAAATTTCACCGTAAATTTCTAAACTGCTACACTATTGGTGGAACAATACGTGTCGTCACGCGACGTCTACTGATCTGTCAAAAAGTTGCTTGTACGGTTTCGCATGATACCATTTTGCCATTGTTTCGCGGTTTTTTCACATAAAGTAACATTTTTTAAATGAATATCGTACGGGAAGTTTTGAATGAATAGATAAAATTATGTAATTCTAATTATGTTACACGTTTTCATTTGTATATATTGTACCTATATACTATACTAGCTTTTGTCTGTGGCTTCGCTCGCATAGAATTTGGTCTACCATATTAAGTTTCGAAACAGATCATTTTAAACGTATTTTTTAACATACAAACAATCCTACGGTACATCATCTTTGTGTAACTTCAATGGTTTAGGCATCGTACGCTAAGATAACTCTCAGCGGCCAGATTTTTTCTGACTTAATTGACATGTATTGTTATACATATTACGACCAAAATTACAAAACATCATTACAAATTGTAGCCTATATGTTTTTCCATTGTATAACCTACATAACAGTAAAGTTTCATGCAAATCCGTCCAGTAGTTTTTTCGTGAAAGAGTAACAAACTTTCACATTTTTAATATTAGTAGGATATATTGAGAATTTCTTCACAAACTTTTCGTAAATCGTGTACTATCGTCGAGGTTTGTAAATAACACAAGTATGTGGAGTTAACTTAGTAATGAATATCCTTATATGTATTTTATCACTTTTGCTATCCTTGCTTATGTTAAAACGTTCTTCACAACAGTATAAACAGTTCTCAGTGTATACTTTATCAAGTGTAGTTTCATGTTATTGTCGAATAAAAGAACGACACAATATTTTGAATAAATTCTCTTTACTTTCAATGATAACAAGTTAATTAGAGAAAAAGTAACTCAGTAACTTTGTGCACCAAACACTTCATTGTTGACATGTGTGTAGTCTGTCATCACACCATAAACGCGCCAAAATAGCAATGACAGTGACAATGTTACGGGAGTTCTTGAGACTGATGCTACTGGAATTTGCTGGCTACGATCGTAACACATGATTTCAACAAGATTGTCACACATCCAATGAGTCCCTGCTCGTGATCAAAGACATGTTTCCGGAAAAACTGATTTCCAGAAGGGGGTACATTCCATGGCCATTCAGAAGTCCAGACCTATTTCTTTGCTGAGGAGTATTCGAATATTTCGGTGCGCGCTTAGAAGAGTGCAGACGTCGAAATGATAGTCATTTAGACGATGTAATTTTTAAAAAATAATTTCCAACTAATTAGCCTTTTTGTAAATAAACAATTTTTATAATATTTCAAATGGTTTTTTTTTATACGATTTATCAAATGTTAACTAATTCGTAGCCAACCTGTATAATTCATGTTAGACCTTGAAAGCTTGTTAGCAAGAGTACACGGACAAGAATCGTCATCAACTTGACGTATACTGACCTTGTAAGGTAATGCACTATTTAGATTAAAATTCGCGAAAAGACGTGTTGCAAAGATAACTATGTTTTGATATAAGTATTGGTGATTTTGTTGGAACACAAAACTTCTAGTAGATATATATATTTAATCTATACATCTATACATATAAATAAAATTGGAAATTCTGTTTATAATATTGAAATAATCGCTTTTTACTACATGAATATGAATATAGATACGATACATACACCAAAATAACATTTTTTACAATTTTTGTCTGTCTGTTTATCTGTTTGTTCTGCCAAATCTCTGGAACGGCTGGACCGATTTCGACAGGACTTTCACTGACAGTTAGCTTATGTTATAGGAAAACTTAGGCTACTTACATTTTAGAATTTTGGAATTACGATCCATCGATTAAAATCCACGCGGACGAAGTCGTGGGTGCAGCTAGTTTATATACATAGATGGTGTGTCACTATCACGTATCACAGTCTACCACATACTTTTACAATTATTATTTAAAGAAAGAAAGTTAATTGTGTTCTTATCATACTCTGTAGGTACGGCGGTTATATCCCTCCAATACAAAGGGTCTGATCCATACCATAGGGGTGATCATGTGACAGGCACGCCGTCATTGTGCCGGTAAGACTCGTTATGGAGGATTGGTTAGAGAAGAATCACGGGACCCTCTTATATCGGCTGACGCAGGTAATCAATGGACAAGGATGCTTCGGAGATCACCTGTGTCTGATTCGAAAGGAGCCAACGCCGTAGTGCTACCACTGCGATGGCCGTACCGTGGGCACGGCAAAATGTTCAATGTGGGTGGAGCTGAGGTGTGACCTGGTGGCGGCCATCGGAGTGGGCACTCTTTTGCTCGTTAGCATGATTACGGCCATGGTACGGAGCGTGAGCGCGTGAAACTCCACCTTCTACCTTTGCGAGCAAATTATGCTTACAATGGAGATGTCAAAAGCGGACCGGGAGAGGTTTAGAACTGTCTCGGTCAGTTAGACCCGAAAACGGGCTCGGTATCGCAGACGACTAGGGCGCCAGATATTGCAGAACGATCTCCGTCCTCCATCAGCGCAAGCCTGAGGGTGACAGGTGAGGCCATCTGTCATCCTAGCAGAAGCAGGCCAGAGTGGCAGCGCGACGTGATACGAAGCACGCGTGCGATTTTTGAGGGCAAAAAAGGAGCCATCTGCTAGCTGTGGGCCTTCTGCCCGAGGTACATTGGAGTTCTCAGGATTTCCTTCCTAGGGTACATTTGGTTCCCTGGCTACAGGTACCTGAGACGGCGTACGGTTTTTAGTCGGTTCGAGTCCGACATAACCACCAGTAGATGGTATCCGGGAGGAATTCTGCACAGTAAAAAAAGGTGGTGATCATGTGGAGGAAATCGTTATTTACACAAAACTTAAAATAAAGTCATCTTATCGGATTCCAGTAAGAGAACAAAGAGTACACATGTGGTCCCCGTAGAGACTGGCTGTCATGGCCGCAATCGGCTTGGAGAAAGCCATCACAATTATGGAAAAAAATGTCTGTAATTGTCCGCACCACCTGTATAATTGATTCATTTTGATAAAACCCTGGACGTGGGCCAATAAATTCCTTATTAGCTCTACGTGGTAATCTGTACCAGGATCTACAAGATCTATCATATTGTAATTATGTATTATCTCCTTTGTAACCGTCATAAACATGATTGATTAAAGTTTCCTTTGTGTATAAAGCTTATTTTTGTTAATACGGTTTTATTTGCTTTCAATTGGCTACATGACTGTATCGTAATACTTAATGTCCACTTCATTAAAATTAATATCGCGAAACATCTCGGCAAATACAATTAACATAATTTTTTATTATTATTACGAATTTCAATCAAATATAAAGTGAAATATATTGTTCAATTGAGTAGTCTAAAACAGTGACGTCACAATTTTGTATTTAGTACATTTTTCATACAAAATTGTCAGTTTTGACAGATGATAAAAGGTAACCAATTTGACTAAGGTGTCATCTAGCCTATTGTAATCCTCAAGCTAACTGCGTATGATGCGTGTTTACCACAGGCTGCCAACCGATGTTAAGTTATATTGTCCTTATTTTCACGTCATTGTTGTAAGTGAGCTGTTACATGTAACTCATTATATGTGAATGTTGGTCACTCGGTTTCTACATCAATGATACTCAGAGCAGGTGTTATAAGTATTTAATATAATGTGAAAGAGGTTACATGTGATTTTTGGCGGTGATCTATACCAAGGCCGCACGCGGTGAGTAAAAACTGTATTTATTTCGTAACTAGAACATTTGTCACTGTCTCTGAAAAAAAAACTGTATCTATATTTGTACACATATTAAATAACGTCGAGGTCTTGGTTGTGTTGCTTTCTCAGTCGTTCTTTAAATTAGTTACTATACGAGAAGACCGTTAAAAAATTAACTGGACAGTAAAAAGCCACAATGTTTCACGCTCCATAAATGTAAGTTGGATCAATAGCCTGGTTGCCATAGTTCAGGTTCTGGTTAATTTAGAAATAGGAGTTGTCAAAAAATAATATGGTGAATTACATCCAGAGGAGGTATCTGATCACACAGAAGTAGAGACAGGTACAGAAGTCAATGTGCCCAGTTTATTATGCTAAGTAAGTCTATATTCTTGATAAGACTCATCTTGCCCACACGTCTACCACACCACATCAACAAAAATGACCCACAAATGCACCGAGTTATGAAACTCGGGAAGTGCCAGGCAATATTGAATTGTCTAGGAACCCGCAGCCAAATTAATCAGAAGAAAACTGGACATATGAATAATTACCTAACAATTATAATTTCGTCTGACTAGCAGTTTAAGGGGTTTTCCACCTCCTTGACGATGACCACCTGGACGACCAGTCTTCTTCTTAAGCGTGTGGACGGCCAATTCGACTCCCAGGAGTACCAGCGACAACAGCACACCCAGTGCCAGCGCCTACACACAGTAAAGCTTGTATATTTCATTTAAAGGGTTCTGGAAATACTTAATACATAAAAATCTGAGGTTATTTCATGTAAATTTTGTTATCAATCATTATTATCATTCATTAATAGTCTAAAGCTGAATATAGGAGTTTCCATAGGAGAAAGATTTAGCCTACGATTACACGTTGGCCAGGCGGGTCCTTATAGGGTTTGTGTCAAGTTTGCATGCTTTTTGCAGAGCAGTTGTCCTGTACAATTTGCTGCTTAGTCAGTCCTTGATACTCACAGAACGAGTAGAGGTTGTGATTCTCTATATTCTTAATCTGTAACCACATGGAGGACTATTGTAACCAGAAGAAATCAATTAGTATCCAAGAAACCAATCATAACCACAAAATTTTAAAAATTCTGCCACAAATATTTGTGATGGTAATCGCAAAATCCTCGACCGACGTCGGCCACGGTGAGCTCTTCAACTCCGTTCAAATAGTCGTGTATGTCTATCATAGCCATCGCGGGCAGGTGAGGCGGTAACCTGTAAGGCCGGCAGCACGTCGACGAAGCCGATGCTGAGGAAGCCGCCGGCGGCCGCCTCGCAGCGGGGGCGCGCGGCGAGCCACACGCGCCGCTCGCGGCACATGAGCCCCGACTCGCGCTGCCAGCGCATCCTGCCACCACACACACACTATTGGAAAACCGTTCTTTAACATTCTGTTGCTGTTTAAGGCTTTATTCAATTTTTTTAAGGACTACTCTTGCGACGGTCTACATTTGTGTGTCGCGGAAGCTTCACAAACTTTCAACAAACGATCACAAAGTGTTATCAAAATAAAAAGAGATTAACGATGAAAATAAATGTATTTTAAATGTAGTGGTTTAATTTTGTTAGCCAATTTTGTTGCCAGTTATAATTAAAACTAAAATATTTACAAAATATCTATATACTCTTCTTATAACCAAGATAGGCAGGCCACATCGCTCGTAGATCCGACAACTGTTGGGGAAGAAAGGCTCTCGAGTGGCGACCGCGTACCAGAAGACGAAGCGTGGGTAGGCCCTCCACTAGATGGACCAACGATACAGTTGGCGTCTAGTCGCACGGCGTGGCGTTCTAGGGGGAGGCCTATGTTCAGCAGTGGACATCTTCCGGCTGATGATGATGATAACCAAAATTGAACCTACATTGTAAATAATAACAAGGAATCGACAGTCTTTTAATATTGGCCGTTAGAGGCTCGTAGCTTTTCTATGAATGACTGGAAACCTGACTGCGAACAGCTCCCGATATCCTGAGAACCTCCGCATAGGGATGGCCACCATTGGCATCTTGAATGCCTCGATTTCATCCAATGAACATTTCTCTCGCTCCGTGAATGTCTTCATGATTACGTCGTAACCCGAACTTCGTTCCACCTGAACACGGAAGTATATTATCTTTTGCCATCGGTAATAGATGACCAAACAACTGATGACACTTCACTTTATAATACAATACAACACAAACTCATTCTTTAAATATTCGTTTAGCTTTCAACTAGTTGCAAAAGCTGTTAAATATATTAAAATGAGTATAAAAAATATAATCTAAAAATGAAACTAAACTGAATGTTAGAAATTTCAAACCGTCCAGTATGCTTAACGACATTAGTTGGGCAATGAGAAATTTCTTAGAGGTTCCCGCAACTTCTACAATCTTTGATATACTAACCCGTACCCTATTAAGGGTATTATTATAATAGCCCCAGCGTTTTCTTTACCTACTAATGGTAGCAGGTACCTGAAAAGCGAATAGCCCCATCCTGACGCGTGCGATTCCATCGTCAACGTTGTAATAGGCCTGCTCTCCCTGCGGCACAATCTTGCGATGGTACAAACGCTGTGTGGAGGCGTCTGACGCTTCCTGAAGAGTCGTAAATCCCACAAATAAAATACATTATTAATTGCTAGATATTTATAGCGTGGGTCTGGTCCAGTGGTAAGTAAATTCATATTTATATGACTGCTAAGCCAGAAATCGTAGGTTCGAGTCCTACTCAAAACAATTGTGTGATGAGCACGTTCATTGGTTGTGTGTAGGGATGTATGTTTAACATTTTTTTTTTTACAATGTGGAAAATCCCTTTGGATCTCCGGCTCTTCAGGGACGCAGAAGCCAGGAGTATGTGGTGTTTCCACTAAAAACCACCCCTGCGGCCGGTCTCAGGCGTCCTACTCTGAAGGGGACCCGGGCCATGTTGTTTCAGGTCCCCTTCGGGATCAACGCCATGCCTGGTCAGACCCTCTTCTGGGGTACGCTACAGCGGTGCTCCCGCTGCTCTGGTTGCTAGTTATAGTTATAGTTGAGGGGTGTATGTTGACCATAGCACAGGGTCTACCTAGTTTGGAAACAGACGGCCGTATGTGAGATGTGTGAAATTATTGTTATTATACGCAAAATAAGAAATGATAAAGAGTTGAGATCGACAAGTAAAAATATCTTATCTTGCTAAATGTGTAAGCTGTACCCTTGAACTATAATTGAAGATGAACAATAACTTAATAATATCTAATAATAACTACTTAAGTGTTACTAGTAACAAATAATTAGAACAATAAATAATAGCGTATAAAAATACAATCGAAATATACAAAGTAACATCACAATTAAAACAAATATACGAATGACATACAAGAAAATACACTTTCTTGTACGTGGTCTCCTGCACGCCCAGCGTCATGGGCGACCTGGTGAGGTCGTCGATGGTCCGCAGCGCGTCGCTGGGCGTCTGCAGCAGCGTCACGATCTTGGCGGAGTACGCCGTGAATACGAACAGCGACGACAGCAACGTGCTGAACATCACCACGCGCACTGACGTCACCGCCGGTGTTATGTAGAACCCTGGAGACCATTCTTACATTGTGTTAAGCAATACTTTTTGCTAAATAAAAGATATCTTGTCTTCTTTTTTGTAAATCTGATAACGAGCATGATTATGTCTACGACGATCGGTAGAATAGCATAATAAACGGGAGAAGTTACACGAAAATAGATTCAGATCTCAATTATATGACGGGTTGTAACAAAGTGTAATGTTGGGCGATGTGCTGAATTAGTGTTTATGATATTGCAGTGGGCTTTTCATCAGGCGCTTGATCCCATGCTATCTTTGATAGAACGCCGACGCAGTACAAAAGTAAGTTAGACTGAACTTTATGTGGTAAACAGTTCAAAATATATGATATTTTATCGTTAAGAAATAAAAATAAAAAGGGATTTGGTCTAACATACATATGTATATTAAAAAAACAAGCTTATTATTTACATGTGTAACTATATCCCCTTTTTTTTCTGTGCGGAAATCCCCCCGAATACCAACTACTAGTGGTTATGTTGGACTCGAACCGACTAAAAACCGCACGCCGTCTCAGGTATCAGCAGCCGGGGAACCCACAACACTAAGTGCAGTAGAGAGCGGCGTGGTGACTGCATAAACCACTTTTTTTTTTTAATGTGTGGAAACCCCCTCGGGCCTTCACCCCACCGGGGTTTACGGCGAGGTGGTGTGTCGGAATCGGACCGACTAAAACCACACGGTGTGCCACTCTGCGCCTAACGTAGGAGGGATCCGGGAACAGCTGCTATTACGACATCCAGATCCCTCCAAGCGCCTGCCCGCTACTGCGGGCACTATCTGTGGGTAAATTCTCTATTTAGGCGACGTACAACACACGCGGACGTCGCCTCCTCGCGGCTGGCCACTATAGCGGATGGAGGGGAAAAGCCGTCCCGTCCACCCGCGGCCACACTCAAGGCGGCATGAGGCGCTACTATGCGCGCCTCCGCCGCCCGGTTCGACGGCGGCGAATTGGGTCCGAGTGGAGATCGTCCTCCCGAGCCCTCTCCACCGCCTCCTTACGCGAAATTACATCTTCGCAGAAGGGTGCAACCTCGGTAAAACAACTGTCGCTACGGCCGGTAGCGAGAGATCTCCTCCAATAACTGCAGCGAAGACCCCACGCTGCGCCGCCCAGGCGGAACAAACTGCTAGCGTGTGCTGAGCCGAGTCCTCACTGCAGTCGCAGTGGTGACAGGTGGGACTCAATTTCCTCCTGGCGACCGAGTGCAGATACTTCCCGAAGCAACCGTACCCGGAAAGGATCTGCGTCAGATGGAAGGAAAGGGTCCCGTGCTGTCACCCTGCCCACTCGGCGCCACTCTCGCCTCTCGTGCATCTCTTCAGGCAGGGGCCGTATGCCGCTACCCGCCCGAAAGTCAGCCGTCCGCCGATAAACTTCGGCGAGCACCTCCGCCGATAAACTTCGGCGAGCACCTCCGCCTTCAAATCCCACGGAGGAGTTCCGGCCAATGCGCACGCCGCCTCCGTCGACACGGTGTGGTAACCGCGTATGGCTTTAACTGCCAATATCCTCTGAGGGCGCCAGAGGTGAGCCCTACTCTGGGCAGTCAGAGCCGCCGCCCACACCGGTGCACCATACAGCGCCATTGACCGGACAACCCCCGTGTATAGCCGTCTCGTCGCGACGCTGGCTCCACCCAAATTAGGCAAAAGTCGCCCAAGGGCAGAAGCAGTGCCGACCAGCTTTTGAGTAAGCTGTCGGAAGTGCTCGTCGAAGGGCCTCCGTCTTGTCCAGGGCCACCCGTAAACCCACCTCCTCAATACGCCCGACCACCAGAGAGACACCCGTGGTGGCCAGGCGCGCCGCCTCTGCAAAGTTCATCCCCCGGGCCGTGACCAGTGTGTCATCTGCGTAACAAATTACGCCCAGTCCGAGGGGAAGACGACCTCGAAGGGCCAAGTCGTATCCAATGTTCCACAGGAGCGGTCCGAGGACAGACCCCTGTGGAATACCGCACGACATGAGCCGCCGCCTCAGACCGCTTAAACCACTAGGCCAAGCGTGCAGTATGTGGTTTGCGTCGCAGTGCTATCTATGGTGTTTATTACTCTTATGGGTTAGTTTGTACTGGACGAGAGAATATGGCAGAAACTAGTGAAGCACCGGAAACACGGGTTAGGATCGGTAACGTACTTTATATACAACACACATAAGTAGATAACATTTGTATAGCTTCGTTCGTACACTTCACACACAAATCACATCAAATATGAACCACATTGGTGAGTAGCTAATTTTTTTTTATGTATAACCTTGCACTGTCGTTGAGAATTTAAGGTCGCAGATAAAACCCAATGAACACAATTTATATTCACTCTGAATTCATAATGAAACGTCTCTTCAGAATTGTATCAATATGTTCTAAATACAGCAATACAATGCAGCAGCATAATGTAACAGAGGGTAAATATAAAGGTAGGTACGTGCTTACCTTGCTGGCACATGGAACCAAAAGCGAAAGTACAAGTGTCTGGCAGCGTCAGTGGCGCGAGCAATTGCCGAGAGCTCCGGTCTGTCGCTTCCCTCACTCTCTTGAGCACCACCAGCAGCCCTGCAGCGGACATCGCCGCTAGCCCACACGACAACCACACGCCTGAGGTAAACGGCGCCAGAAACACATTGGACACGGTGGAGCGAGCCGGTTGGCGGAATATAAACGCAGCGCTGAAATATGTCAAACCGATTATTATGCGTCAAGAAAAGTGCTGCCGGATATCTATAGAGAACGACGCATTTACCATTCTAGTTTAATCCATTTTTACAACGCTTTTACGAGTTTATTTTGCAACCATGTCATTCCACCTCTTATTATAAATATTGATTTGATACTTTAAATCTTCAGAAAATACTGGAAACCGTATATCATACACATCATTCATTCAAACTTACAGATTAACAATAGCTTATACATTTTAATTGTGCACTTATGACTTTTAAAAATTTGAGCAGTAAATGCCAATTCTAGGCCTCTTCATACAAATATGGTCCAGGTCCCCTTCAGAGAAGGATGCCTGAGACCGGCCGCCGGGTTAGTTTTTAGTGGCAACACCTATATCTACTACTATCTAATACTCCTGGCTCCTGCGTCCCCAAGGAGCCGGCGATCCGAAGGGATTTTCCACCCCGACAACAAAAAAAAAGAAAAAGCCCCTTCATACAACGCTATAAGTTTAACATCTCAAGTAAATTAGGTGCATTGACGTTGAAATCATTAATACATACGTAAGGATAATTGTTTCGGAGAAGAAATGTAACACTTTCATTCTGTCTTGTCTCATAAATATGGAGACGCTGCCCACTTCCACCTCGTTCCGCTGCAGCAGGCCCGCGAGCCCATTGAACGAACCGTTCGGCTGCAGCACTCCGTATAGATCTACTTGACGAAACTGTAAACTGAAAACGAAGAAGTGAGATACTAGTCAAATTGATATATTTCTTCTCAGGTGAGTTTGGGTGAAATCCACTGCTGGTCGAGTAGCTAGATTTTTTTGCAAAAATGTGTGGCATTGTTCTAAAATCCAGACATGAAACAAACCAACACCTGAAAATTATCACTCGGTAATTGTCGGCAATGATCCTTCACTCAAAATTGTAAACGTCACGAACATCAATTACTTACCACTTGATTCACTGAACTGCCTATTATTTTCCTTCCTGAGTGAAGTAGCAACAGGCTACTCCAAAGTACTACTTCCAACTAAATATTGAAAGTTGACTTACTGAAAATTCAAATCATCAGCGAGGTTCAGCAGGAGCGGGTACGTCAGCTTGGGGAAGGTATCGAATTGGCGCGTGCTCACGTCCGACCAGCCGCGGAAATACTGCGGTAGACCTATCTGAAAGTTATACTATTATGGTTCTATTACATCTACGAGCGGGTAACCTAAGTGAATAACATACTCAAGCAAAGCAAAAAGCATACGATGGCAAGGTTTGGTCTACTATACTACGCTGGGTAGACGGGTTGATAAAGGGTTTGCTTCAAAATTTCCATCTTTTTGCAGTGATGTCGTCTTGCGTAGTTTGCTCCCTTAGTCACCTTATACGACACCCATAGAATGAATGCAGCTGGTGACTGTAGGCAAGCCATGGAATTAGACCGATACTTTTGATCATCAAAAAACAGCAAGTTTTATTTTTAAGATTCTGGATAAGATTCACTGATTTTAATGCTATTTCTCGTGAAGCACTACTCATATATTGCTTGCTAATGTGATACAAGAGGAAAAACATACGTGATTCGAACCTTTGTCAATGTTTTCCACTTAGTCTTTTATACCTTTGCCATATGTTTTAGGATAATATAGCATAGGAATAAGATAATTTATTTTATCTAAACAATTTTATGTTTAGCAGAATATAGGATATTTTTAATCATTACAGCAATATATAATTAGTTACTTACTACAGAAGCACCAACCAGCTTCATTTTCCTTAAATCCTTTCTCCTGGTCACAGTCTTTGGTAAAGCGCTCCACAACGCCTCAAGTTCTTGCCTGGAAGCGCTTCGGTTTAGCCCCAGATCAGTCAGTAAGTAGGGGTGTTTAGCTTTCACTCGGTACACGTCCACCAAACTGTCAGGGCTAGACCAGACGACGTCGGAGTCAGGGAGGATTTGGTAGTCTTCAAGAGTGGCTTCTATGATATTTCTGCTGTACGAGGAGTTGTGAAGGAGAAGCCACGCGTATCGGTAGTTGAAGGCACGAGAACTTGATGCCTAGTGGAAAAGTATTTGTTATTTAAATCAATAATAATAATAATAATGAATATTTCGGACATTTAAAACCAACATCATCTAGTTTCAAACTAAGCAGAGCTTGTGCTATGATAACTAGACTGACTCATAGAATACATATATATATTTTTTTTTGTAAATACATACTTATTATTCACAGAAAACACCCAAACTTCGAAATAAATATTTGCAGATCATACAAACATTTGGTCCGACCCGAGCATCGAACCCGAGACCTTAAGCACAGCAGTCGCATTCATTACCGCTGCACCACCGAGGCAGTTGTTTCAGGCAGCAATTACTTTCAGCCATACCTAATTAGAGACAGCCAATGCTTAAAATAACGAGCAGTTCGATGCGATCACATTCATGCATTATTCTAAATGCCTAATCCACAATTTAGACATTTTCTATTTGAATTAATATTTATCATTAGACACTTATAAAATATTATTAAGAGAAGGTAAAATCTAAATAGGTCTTAAATAACAAGGTCACTTGAAACTGTTTTATTTTGTGATCTACAGTTAATATTCATAGAACTTCAATGTTAAATGAAGACCACACTTGTATCAATTTAATACCTACAATAACTATTTATATAAATGTATAATCTGCTCATACTTTTGCAATAACACCAACAATGTATGTAAATCATACATGCATTGGCATAATTAATGTACGCAATTTATCTATGGAATGTTAAGAATGTTTAAGTAGAAATAGAGACAGTATGATCTTTAACATGACCGAACACTGTATTTCAAGATACAAGTTTTGGCCTAGTTTGTAGAATGAGAATTTGCACCTACAGAGTAATATAATCATGTAAACGATGTACCAGTAAAGGATGTATGTATAATGTTGTAATTTTAAAACCAAATAAACATTTTTATTTTTTTATTATTAACTATAACCTCAAAAAACAGTTCAATTTCTTGTTATCTAATCATAAAACGATTTACATATTCTGAATGTTGTTCATTAAAAGAGGCACACATGCATACGGGTCTGATTGTAATATACCTTACTCTTGTAATTCTACATTCATAGATACCGTTCCATTGTCCGGAGCGAATAAGAATACATAGTGTTACCACCCCTATTCATCCCGTGGCAGTCGTAAAAGGCGACTAAGAGACCAAGTGTACAAGACAACATCATTACACAGGGAAGGAAAACTTGAAGCAAACCCTATTCCAACCCGTCTGGCCAGCGTGGAATAGTAGGCCAAAACCTCCTTGCTAAGGAGAGGCCTATGTCCAGCAGTGGACTGTAAAAGGCTGTTGATGATTTATAAGTACGTTATTGACCTTTGAGGTGTAAGAACTTTTCTAAACGATTTGAAAGTCGTATTGGTCCACGAAACCCTTAGCGGAAATAAATTTCTTAAAAAGTGCAGAATTGTGAAGTGCCACATCAAAAGCTACTTAAGTCGTTTCTATTTTTTTCTTATGGGTATAAATTGCTTGCCGGACATATTGCAGATATACGATACTAGCTGTAGCTGCCTCACTATGTGAATGTTATTTCTTATTCCGGGTTTGAGAAAGACGAACTTTTCAACAACCGTCTCCTATGTTACCACTTCAGAGAAAAACATTCCAAAAAGACTTTTTTAGCGGGTGATTAGATTATTAAAATCATTACCTACCAAAGAATCAAGTCTGTAATCCCATTTGTAACCCCTGGTTAAGGCTCTCCGCTGGTGAATGAGGAGTGGGTCAGGACAAGGTATAGTTAGTAGAATCTAATGTAAAACGTCTGAGTACGTAATGGGACATGCAAAGGTAACCTCGGGACCTAAACAAGTTCATCTCAATATACCAATCACCAATACGAGCTATATTATATGTTACGTTGTGCAGAAGGAACTCCACATGGGGACACTCCAAGTCCACGAGCACCGCTTCCCGGTATCGGTCGTACGGTGGTATGTTCGGTGGGTGTCGCAAATCCGTATACACGGAGAGTCTCACGCCGAAGTCGTGGGCGCTGCGCCATAAATGAAGTATTTGGTCTGTCAAAATACAATAGGTTTCTTACAGTGTCCTATCTTAAATACGTAAAAATATTAAGGTGGTTTGTTTTTGCTTCAAAAATTCAATAAGTTATACACTAATTGAACTCAAATGTTGGCACGATATGCCACAAAAAATTAAGTGTAAATTGAAATTGCCTGAAATAACATAAAAAGACACGAAGTATAATCCAGAATTCTATTGTAGATTAATACCCTTGTAATCTATCTTTGTAGTATTTTATGATTAACGAGATGAAATAGTTAGAAAAGTCTGATCCTGCACCGTACAATCAAAATCCTTGCGCTAATTTCTAAGAAGTTTTCGAATAAACCCCTCGGACGTAGTGCACAAAGACTCAGCCAGTCAGGTTCGAATATACATTTCAATTTTCAGGCGTAGGTCAATATAGTAAATATATTTTTATTCATATTGAATCTAAAACTTGGATCGCAGAATCGGAAACTGTTCACCACATCTAATCTTATGTAAAATATTATACATAACTAATTTTAACTTAATAATATTTCCAGTGAGGTCATCAACTCGTCTTAGATCGTTGGTTTCGGCATAAAAAGCAGTGCCATACAAAATTACATGTTGTATCTGTATTACGAATAACATTTTCTAACACTGAATTCAATACTCATTTAGCTAAATTTGCTCAAAAAATATAAATTTTGTGAAAATTCACGGGTTAGTTAATAAAATATAATAGAAAATGGCTTACGTATATCAAATAAAATAAAATAATTATAATATAGTATCACGTCACAAATAATACAACAATAAGCATCAATTGCCCAAATCTTCATTGTTGTATAATTTCATGCTAGAAGTCACTGACTCGCTTCGATCGAGAGATTGCTATGCTAGTGTAGTTTAAAACACAATATAATAATATCTCTCAAGCAGGGCAGTTTGGTAAAGGATAAATTTTATGAAGATACAGAACAAGTGGTCATCCTAAGCATACAATTGTTTGTCCTAGGTGAGGATCGAACCCATGCCCTCTGGCTTAGCAACCAAGATCACTAACCACTAGAATACACACGTCTAATTACTACATACATATATTATATACAAATTATTATTGTTACCAGGCGGCCAGCAAACAAAGGCGTTCATTATGTACAGGTCCTTAGTTATAAAATAGGTTAAAACAAAGTTGAGCAGTTCCATGTTTGTCTTGTCCTCGTATGTCTATCAGCCGTGGTTTTGTCAGTTGGTATTAAAGACAGCAATATCTACTATTAGCTACACTCTCATTATAAACTTAGCTCACTTTAAGGCAAAGCTATCATATTTGAATCACTAATGAGTAACCAGTTAAGGTGATGATATGGAGGAACGGGTTTTGTTGTCTTTTGTACAAAGAGAGGATTCTTGGAGAAGTTAGAGGTCGGTGGATCTATTCCCAACCAGGACAGAATACCATATACCAAGGCCCATTGATGCGGGGTGACAGTTATCATGGTAACTGTGCAAGTCTTGCACTGTCACAATGACTGTCATGCCTTTTACGTCCCCATCGAGGTGTGAAGAAGCATCTACAAGGCCGCCATAGTGTGGGTCGCTGCACTGCGTTGTCAGCATTTGCAATGAGTATGGTGACCACAACTCTTGGATTCTATTCATGCTTTACATTAGGCAGAGTAGAGTCACTTTGGCAGGCTCTTAAGATGGGAAAAAGAAAAAAATACGGACGATAAGCAGGATCATTTTATCTGTGTCTAAGTATAGTTTATCCATAACATGAATGTATTTAGAAAAACATTAAGCTGGTTGTTATAGAGCAGTTTTTGCCTAGTTTAGAATCACACGGCCGTCTGTAGATATGACAAGGTCTTATGGTTAGTATTATTTGAACTAGAAGAGATAACATCTCAACTAAACAAAATAGAGGTGTACTACTATGAGAGGACAAACTTCTCCTTAACAATCATTTAAATCAAGTGCAGTTTAAAAATGTTCTCATATTTGTGAAGCAATCAGTGCGCGCTATTATACCAACGATTCTTAAAACAGGTAATAACCTACAATTGCATAGGGAAATAATACATGATTGTGGACTTAGTTGGTTATGGTAGATCATTTTTAAGTAGGTTTTCTTAATAATTATAATAATATAGAGAGGCTCGCGTTAGAAGGTTGGATCAAGGGTCTAGAAAACCTCCACGTGGTGCACCCTGGAAACGTTGGCGATGGTGCTGTTCATCACTGCCAACGGCTAATATTCTAGCACGAAGAGGAAGCCATTTTCGTCGGCAATTCGGCCGAGACTTGGTCCAACAGAGCGGGCATTTTGTCGATTCCTCTGTTGGCTCTTCGCTCTTCGGAGCATTGAGGAGGAAAACCTCGGTAAAAAATCACGATGGTGGGACCCGATTTGGGGTCGGAGTACCTCCGCTCAGCGGTGGAAAAGGTAGGACGGGCTCGGTGTGCACTTACACTGCCACTGAGCAGGCATCAGGAGACGTAGTCTCCCTGCCGCCGTCGACATATCGTAGTCCCGAGTTGGCGTCTCGCGACTCCAATCGGGGGCGAGGGTCTTGGCTTAGCCGCCCGGACTGCGAGGAAGAAAACCTCTTTAAAAAATTACCCCGAATCCCGTGTTCTGGTGCGTGACCAGGGGATGCATGGCTGATGGGTAGTTCAGTCGTAAGCGCACTCCCAGCCGAGGCACCTGCGGATCCCTCGGTTGGGTATAAACTTACGCTTGCCCGGGTATTGGGGGATCTCTGCCCGGGTCGACTTTTATTTCTCCCCCACGCGTGGGAATAGTTATGAATATGCAAATAAATAAAAATTTAAACAAAAAAGACGAAGAAAAGAAAGATGTAAGTAAGACGGGAAAGTCCAGGAATATGGACGACTTCTCGACCAATGATACGGAACGTGTGACACCTGTCTCGCTCTCAGAAGTTAATCTCGCTTCAGAGAGCCGTAGAAGATCGGATCGACTACGTTCGAGATCCGCTATTCCGACAGACAGAGGTGACTCTAGCACAACAACTGAGACGCTGGGAGCAATGGAGGTGGAGATTCAGGACAGCCGAAAACGCGGACGCTCCACAGACGACGAAGGAGATACTTCTCAGGAGTGGCTGCCTCCCAAAGTGGCTAGTAGCCGCAGAGGGAGATCACGCACTCCAGTTTCGGTTCCCTCAGGCTCCGTATTCACTAAGGCGGCAGCCTACAGACGCGTCAGAGTGGAGGGCGAATATGTTGTGGAGGAGGAAATCGCTGATCTCCTGCAAAGAATTCGGACGCCGGCAGTGGAAGAATTGGCAGCCCAGGCACCGGTGTCTTTGCAGGAGAGGGCGAATGTAGCTGTGGCCATCATTAACAAGGTGGCCACGAAATCTACAAACCTTAAGGGTTCATTTGTTAGGGCCCTTAAGGACTCCTCCTCCACCATTGCAGGGGTTGTTACTACCCTCATTGGGGATGTAGCTCGCCTGTAGGCAGCTAACGACCGCCTGATGGGCCAGGTGGCTGAGCTGAGCAGTCAATTTGCTCACTTTCGGGCCCAGACGGAACACCCTAAGCGACAGGGCCGGGTTTCAGAGCGACCTGCCCACAGTCACGATTCTGGTGACGTCTTTGATGCCCATCTGCGTCAAGTACTTGACGCAGTGGGGCGTCTGTTGGATGGACGTCTCGCGGGCCTTGAGGCGAGGCTACCTCCAGCCCCCGTAATTCGGCCGCCACTCGCAGCGGATGGGGCGAAGGTCAACCGATTGAAGACGTCGCCGCCGGCTCCGCTTCCCGTTGCGGGCGGTCATGTATCGTATGCGGCGGCAACACTTACGTCCGCCCCTGTTGCTGCTGCGAAGACAGCTAAAGCGACAAAAGTGGCGACAAATGCGACGACGAGATCTGAGTTCCCTCCGCTTCCCACTCCGACACCTATATCTGGCCCCTCTACTTCTGCCCCCTCAAATGATGGGTGGCGGGTAGTCGGGTCGGTCAAGAAGTCCCGAAAGCGGGGCAAGAAGGCTACGTAAAAAGTAGCCTCTTCCCCACAGTCGTCATCGGTGGCAGTGGCCACCCAAAAGAAGCCGCGTAAACTACAGACGCCAAAGACTGCGGCTGTGGTGATCACTGTGTCACCGGAGGCGGCAAATGGCGGGCTATCCTATGCGGCCGTATTCAAGAAGGCTCGGGATAGTCTCGCCAATCAATTTGGGACTGTAGGTGTCAAAATGCGCCTTGCCCAAACAGGAGCTCGAGTTTTAGAGTTCCCTGGGGCTGAAGGTATAAAGACGGCTGAAACCGGGTGCAGCGTGGACAGCATCAGGGTTGGCACCATCCGTCCCGGTCCAGGAGGCCTTGGTGCGTCGTGGATAAGCTGTCCCGTAGCGTCAGCCAAGATTTTGGGCGATGTCGGCAAGATCCTCGTCGGTTTCGTGAACGCCAGAGTCACAGTTCTGGCGGCGAGACCGATGAGGTGCTTCAAATGCCTGGCTGCGGGACACACTCGCATCAAGTGCGATAGTTCTTTCGACTGCAGCGGATTGTGTTTCCGCTGCGGTCGACCGGGGCACAAGGCAGCGAAGTGCTCTGCCGCCCCTCACTGCCCAACGTGTGCGGCGGGCAATAGGCCTGCCAATCACCAGATGGGACAGGGGGGCTGCAAGCCTTGCCGCAGTTTTCGGCAAACGTCGGAGGCTAGCCAGTCGGCCCAGGCTGCCTCCGACGTAGTTCGTGCGTCAACCTCGTCGCCTATGGAGGGGGCTGTAGAGATGATTCTTTAATGGATCAGGTCTCCAGCCTCCTTGTCCAGACGAACCTGAACCACTGTGCCGCGGCGCAGGACCTCTTCCTGCAAACCATGGCGCAGTGGTCGATTGGTGTTGCTGTAGCTGCGGAGCCCTATTATGTTCCTCCCCGTCCAAACTGGTTGGGTGACCGGGACGGCTCCGTGGCAGTCGTCGGCTCCATGGCGGCTCATTCCCCGCCTTTGTCGCTAAGAGACAAGGGCTTTGGATATGTTGCTGCTGAGTGGGGGGGGATTACCATATATGGTATATATTTCTCCCCCAACCGGAGTTTGAGCGACTTCGAGGTTTTCCTCAATAGCTTGGAGACCTCGATGCGGCGACTAGCGTCTGGGCACGTCCTAGTGCTGGGGGACTTCAACGCAAAATCCATTGCGTGGGGTTCCCCCAGGACGGACGCTAGGGGCGAGGCCGTAGAGGAGTGGGCGGCCTCGGTGGGCCTCTGTTTACTAAACAGGGGCTCCACCAACACGTGCGTGCGACAGCAGGGAGGGTCGATAGTGGACCTTTCATTCGCTACCCCTGCCCTCGCCGCACGAGTAAGGAACTGGCGTGTCCTGGAAGAGGTTGAGACGCTCTCGGATCATCTCTACATCCGATTTGAGCTCTCCCAGATCCAGGACGCCAGTAGGGGTCACGCGGCGCGGCGTTCTTCTCGCTTTCCGCGGTGGGCTGTAGCCAAATTAAATAGGGACCTACTATAGGAGGCGGCCATTATTCACTCTTGGCTGTCTCCGCAGGCCCCAGCCGAGGAGGTTGACATGGGGGCTGGTCGCTTCCGCGATGCGGTTACGCAGATCTGCGATGCGGCCATGCCCCGCATACGAGGTTGTCGGCCTCCACGGAAGGAGGTTTACTGGTGGTCTCAGGAGTTGGCGGACCTCCGTGCGGCCTGTACTCGTGCCCGGAGGTCCTACACCCATAGTTGGCGGCGACACCGCGAAGAAGGCGGAGAGGACCAGCTTCATGAGGAGTACCGAGAGGCGCGGAAAACTCTGAAGCTGGCCATCAGCCGCGCCAAAGAAATTAAGCGTAAGGAGATGCTGGATGGTCTCGATCGTGACCCCTGGGGTCGCCCTTATCGTGCGGCGCGACAAAAGCTCCGCACGTCGGGCCCCCCCCTTACAGAGACTCTCCAGCCCAGCTTCCTGCGGGAAGTGATCGAGGGCCTTTTCCCGCAGCGGGTGGAACACACACCCCCGTCGATGGCTTTCATGGTCGGAGACGACGGGGGTAACGAGGACAATGTTCCACCCGTCAGGGAATCGGAGGTAGGGGCGGTTGTTCTACGGATTCGCTCTAAGAACACCGCCCCCGGGCCGGACGGGATACATGCCCGAGTGCAGGCCCGAGCCCTCGAACACATGTCGGACCGCCTCAGGGAAGTCCTGGACTCTAGTCTGGCGTCCGGACACTTCCCTGAGTGCTGGAAAAGCGGGAAGCTGGTCCTTTTAAGGAAGCCGGGACGGCCTGCCGATTCGGTAGCGGCCTATAGGCCCATCGTGTTGCTGGACGAGGCGGGTAAACTTTTTGAGAGGATACTCTCTGCTCGCATCGTCCGGCACCTCTGCGAGGTGGGCCCCGATCTGTCGGACGCCCAATTTGGTTTTCGAGCGGCGCGTTCGACAGTCGATGCTGTGTTGCGCCTGAGGGCCGTTACCGAAGAGGCGGTGAGCTGCGGCGGCGTGTTGTTGGCGGTGTCGTTGGACATTGCCAACGCATTTAATAGTCTGCCATTTAGCTGCATCAGGGAAGCACTCCACTACCATGGGGTGCCAGAGTACCTGAGGCGGCTTGTGGCAGACTATCTTGAGGAGCGTACCGTCATGTACGAGGACCGAGATGGTATTCTGAGGCAGCGGCCCATGTCGTGCGGTGTTCCACAGGGGTCTGTCCTCGGACCACTTCTGTGGAACATGGGATACGACTGGGCCCTTCGAGGTCATCTTCCTCCCGGGCTGGGTGTAATTTGTTACGCTGATGATACGTTAGTTACGGCCCGGGGAGCGAACTTTCAAGAGGCGGCGCGCCTGGCTACCACGGGAGTCTCTTTGGTGGTCGGGCGTATTGAGGCGCTGGGTTTACGGGTGGCCCTAAATAAGACGAAGGCCCTTTTATTCCATGGGCCCCGTCGTGGTCCGCCACCCGGCGCCTCTATCGTAGTCAATTCGGTCCTCGTACCGGTTCAGGCCCAGATGAAGTATCTGGGCCTGATCCTCGACGGCAGGTGGCTCTTCGACGAGCACTTCCGACAGCTTTCTCCAAAGCTGGTCGGCGCTGCTTCTGCCCTTGGGCGACTTTTGCCGAATTTGGGTAGAGCTAGCGTCGCGACAAGACGGCTATACACGGGGGTTGTCCGGTCAATGGCGCTGTATGGTGCACCGGTGTGGGCGGCGGCTCTGACCGCCCAGAATAGGGCTCGCCTCTGGCGCCCTCAGAGGATATTGGCGGTTAGAGCCATACGCGGTTACCGCACCGTATCGACGGAGGCGGCGTGCGCCTTAGCCGGTACTCCCCCGTGGGATTTGGAGGCGGAAGTGCTCGCCGAAGTTTATCGGCGAACGGCAGACTTCCGGGTGGGAAGCGGCCATCGGGCCCCACCCGAAGAGATACGCGAGTGGCGAGAGGCCGCTCGTCGAGCCACGATGGCTCGTTGGTCGTCCCGGCTGGAGGCTCCACGTGCTGGCTTTGCCGCCGTGGAGGCTCTCCAGCCGGTCATCGCCGAATGGGCGGGGCGGCAGCACGGGACCCTTTCCTTCCGACTGACGCAGATTCTTTCCGGGCACGGTTGCTTCGGGAAGTATCTGCACTCGGTCGCCAGGAGGGAATTGAGTCCCGCTTGTCACCACTGCGACTGCAGTGAGGACTCGGCTCAGCACACGCTGGCGGTTTGTTCCGCCTGGGCGGCGCAGCGTGGGGTCCTCACTGCAGTTATTGGAGAAGATCTCTCGCTACCGGCCGTCATACGCTCCATGGTCGGTAGCGACAGTTGTTTTACCGCGGTCGCAACCTTCTGCGAAGACGTAATTTCGCGGAAGGAGGTGGCGGAGAAGGCCCGGGAGGACAACCTCCACTCGGACCCAATTCGCCGCCGGCGAACTGGGCGGCGGAGGCGCGCGTACCAGCGCCTCATGCCTCCTTGAGTGTGGCCGCGGGTGGACGGGACGGGTTTTCCCCTCCATCCGCTATAATGACCAGCCGCGAAGAGGCGACGTCCGCGTGTGCCGTACGTCACCTAAAAGGAGAGTTTATTCGCAGATGGTGTCCGCGGTAGCGGGCAGGCGCTAGGAGGGATCTGGATGTCGTAATAACAGCTGTTCCCGGATCCTTCCTATGTCAGGCGCAGAGTGGCACACCGTGTGGTTTTAGTCGGTCCGATTCCGACACACCACCCCGCCGTAAACCCCGGTGGGGTGACGGCCCGAGGGGGTTTCCACACGTAAAAAAAAAAAAGAAAAAAAAAAAAAAAGGGTCTGATGCAGAAGCCCGTTAGGGAATCGGAGGTGGGGGCGGTTGTTCTACGGATTCGCTCTAAGAACACCGCCCCTGGGCCAGATGGGATATCTGCCCGAGTATTGGCACGAACCCTCGATCACATGTCGGACCGCCTCAGGGAGGTCTTGGACGCTAGTTTGTCGTCCGGACGCTTCCCTGAGTGCTGGAAAAGCGGGAAGCTGGTCCTATTAAGGAAGCCGGGACGGCCTACCGATTCGGTGGCGGCCTATAGGCCCATTGTGTTGCTGGACGAGGCGGGTAAACTGTTTGAGAGGATACTCTCTGCCCGCATCGTCCGGCACCTCTGCGAGGTGGGCCCCGATCTGTCGGACGCCCGATTTGGTTTTCGGGCGGGGCTTTCGACGGTCGATGCTGTGCTGCGCCTGAGGGCCGTTACCGAAGAGGTGGTGAGCTGTGGCGGCGTGCTGTTAGCGGTGTCGTTGGACATCGCCAACGCATTTAATAATCTGCCATTTAGCTGCATAAGGGAAGCACTCCACTACCACGGGGTGCCCGAGTACCTGAGGCGGCTTGTGGCAGACTATCTTGAGGAGCGTACCGTCGTGTACGAGGACCGAGATGGTATTCTGAGGCGGCGGCCCATGTCGTGCGGTGTTCCACAGGGGTCCGTCCTCGGACCACTCCTGTGGAATATGGGATACGACTGGGCCCTTCGAGGTCGTCTTCCCCCCGGGCTGGGCGTAATTTGTTACGCCGATGACACATTGGTCACAGCCCGGGGGGCGAACTTTCAAGAGGCGGCGCGCCTGGCCACCGTGGGAGTCTCTTTGGTGGTCGGGCGCATTGAGGCGCTGGGTTTACGGGTGGCCCTAGATAAGACGGAAGCCCTTTTGTTTCATGGGCCCCGTCGTGGTCCACCTCCCGGTGCCTCTATCGTTGTCAATTCGGTCCACGTACCGATTAAGGCCCAGATAAAGTATCTGGGCCTCATCCTTGACGGCAGGTGGCTCTTCGACGAGCACTTCCGACAGCTTACTCCAAAGCTGGTCGGCGCCGCTTCTGCTCTTGGGCGACTTTTGCCCAATTTGGGTGGAGCCAGCGTCGCGACGAGACGGCTATACACGGGGGTTGTTCGGTCAATGGCGCTGTATGGTGCACCGGTGTGGGCGGCGGCTCTGACCGCCCAGAATAGGGCTCGCCTCTGGCGCCCTCAGAGGATATTGGCGGTTAGAGCCATACGCGGTTACCGCACCGTATCGACGGAGGCGGCGTGCGCCCTGGCCGGAACTCCCCCGTGGGATTTGGAGGCGGAAGTGCTGGCCGAAGTTTATCGGCGGACGGCTGACTTCCGGGCGGGTAGCAACATACGGCCCCCGCCCGAGGAGATACGCGAGTGGCGTGAGGCCGCTCGTCGAGCCACGATGGCTCGTTGGTCGTCCCGGCTGGAGGCTCCACGTGCTGGCTTTGCCACCGTGGAGGCTCTCCAGCCGGTCATCGTCGAGTGGGCGGGGCGGCAGCACGGGACCCTTTCCTTCCGACTGACGCAGGTCCTTTCCGGGCACGGTTGCTTCGGGAAGTATCTGCACTCGGTCGCCAGGAGGGAATTGAGTCCCGCCTGTCACCACTGCGACTGCAGTGAGGACTCGACTCAGCACACGCTAGCGGTTTGTTCCGCCTGGGCGGCGCAGCGTGGGGTCCTTACTGCAGTTATTGGAGGAGATCTCTCGCTACCGGCCGTCATACGCTCCATGGCCGGTAGCGACAGTTGTTTTACCGCGGTCGCAACCTTCTGCGAAGACGTAATTTCGCGAAAGGAGGCGGCGGAGAAGGCCCGGGAGGACGATATCCACTCGGACCCAATTCGCCGCCGGCGAGCCGGGCGGCGGAGGCGCGCATACCAGCGCCTCATGCCGCCTTGAGTGTGGCCGCGGGTGGACGGGACGGGTTTTCCCCTCCACCCGCTATAATGGCCAGCCGCGAGGAGGCGACGTCCGCGTGTGCCGTACGTCGCCTAAAATAGAGAGTTTATCCGCAGATGGTGCCCGCGGTACGGGCAGGCGCTAGGAGGAATCTGGATGTCGTAATAGCAGCGGTTCCCGGATCCCTCCTATCTCAGGCGCAGAGTGGCACACCGTGTGGTTTTAGTCGGTCCGATTCCGACACACCACCCTGCCGTAAACCCCGGTGGGGTGACGGCCCGAGGGGGTTTCCACACGTTAAAAAAAAAAAAAAAAAAGGGTCTGATGCAGAAGGCAGTCCTTCTTGACACGGCTCGCATAGTAAGGAGGTTCCTGTCTTTGGAGCCCTAACCACCGGTGTCTTGGTCCCTGTACCCGACGTCGGTGGTCAACTATTTTTTATATTTTTAAATATGTATTTTTATATGCCTTTTGTGTGTATTTAAAAATATTATCAATATATCAATGAAATTAAGAGAATAATAATATTCTTTCATATTCACAAAACGCTATCTAGTCCCAAACAAAGCAGAACTTGTACTGTGAGTACTAGGCAACTGACATATGACAGATGTACATAGAAAACATCCAAACTCCGAATCAAATATTTGCAGATCATATAAACATTTGGCGAGGAGTCGGACCCAAAACCTCAAGATTATCGCATGCGCTACTTCTTCACCACCGAAGTAGTCAATGATTGTTCTCTACTCAATCAAGTCTGTCCTTATTATAAAAGAATATTTTCTTTAATAATCCACGAACATAACGTTTAGTATATTTAAGTTCGACATTTGTTATCTGTGGTGGAATCATACTGAGGCACAAATAAGCTGGCTCAAAATGATACTACGATTTACAGAAAACCGGTGTTAAGTGATTCTTTCTTTGCTTTTCATCACTTTTATTTCTTCTGGGCCTACCAAAGTAACTCTACTCTGCTACTACTAACGGAATCCAAGAGTAGTGGTCGCCATACTCATTGTGCAAGTAGACAATTCAGTATGGTGACCCACGCTATGGCGGCCTAGGTGGTTTATACTCGTATACATTTTTCGTTGAGTAAGGTTTTGGAACTCCAATCCCTCCATTTCTCATACATCTGCAGAGGGGGAAGCTCCAATGGTAGTAACAGAGTTGTATACCTCGAGTTGCTTTTTTACCTTTAGTGTTCGTGAGTCGTCATTATATTTCGGTTACTCTCGGTAGTCTCCGGAACTGCTGGTCGAGCAAGGCGACAGTGAGAAATCACAGAGTGCGGTGCGTTGGCTGGCACAATGCATCACTATCGAAGTCAAAAAATATCGCACGCGTATCGCCTTTGATTTCTTAGTGATTTTTGGATATGCAAAATTACAGTCTGTTTGCCTTAAATTTACATCTGTAATTCAGGATTTCAACATCTAGTTTTAGTTACGGCACGGTTCGTATAAGTCCCATTCTTTGGCATTCTTTGGCATAGAGGATAAGTAGGAGTGGCAACGATATGACTCCTGAATTGCAAGCTTCGATGGGACTTATAATCAGATAGCCATTTACTAACTAAGGGCAGAGGAGGCCCTATGTCGTATATACATCGAACCACGATCACCTCGAACTACTTTCAATCCATTTTTTTATAGTATAGGTGAACAAACAGGCACCACAGATCGATTGTGGTTTGGGGAACCTTTGTCATAAATTAAAACTATAGATCGTAAGATAAGTCTTCACTTCTAAATACGTAAAACAACTAACTTCATTTAATGATTGTATCATTATCATAATAATAATGTGAAAACAGATATTCATTGTTTTTGAAATTCGACCAAGTATTAAGCATGAATTACATATCAGGGTATCCTACACGAGCGACGAATACGACACGAAGCGACTCGATATGATGCTACACGCGACAAATGTCCTACGTGATTTCAGCCATTACTTCTCGCATTTTGAAGAAGTAAAGTATAATTTTACTTGAAAGTTTATACTTAAAATACAGACTTTTAAAAAACACAATAAAAATACAGAAAGAAGACAAACATAATAATTTTATAAAGAAATACATTTTGGATCTGAATCAACCACGGTGTCGCATCTAGTCGCCCACAAAACAAGTACCTACGCGTTACGTCGCGTCTGCCGCAGATAGTCGTCGACCACAAGCAAAGTACGCCATTGTGTTGATCGTGTTCGTTGCCTTCGCAACGTGGCGGCGTCGCGTCGCATTGTGTTCGTTGCTTACGCAAGACAACTTGTTGCCCGTAACTACGAGTGTTTGAATGTAGGTCACATTGAAACACTCGAGATAAACTGTAAAACCAAACATCACTGTGACGATACGTCGTTTCCCAAAGAACGTTATCGTTATCAACAATCAACGACCATTTCTTGATTACAATTGAATCTCTTAGATATATCGTCAGTCTAAATATTATGACATTGATTGCATATTGCGTCTGTCTTCTAAACAATACATTACGCGTTGTTATGAACCAATCATTTGAATTAATTGATGCTCCTTGGCCGAGGCCTCCGTTCAGCAGTAGACTGCGCGGCGATAGGTTGATAACTACACAATAGAAAAGTACTTACCGATTTAAACAGTACAAAACAAGAGTTCATAATATGTATTTATTTTATTACGTGACATCGAAAGTTTATAAATTACGAATATTTTTGCCTTAATGACGTGCTACAATGTTACTTAAAGTTTTGTCACCAGCAATTGTTAAACTGCAACCCAAACCTGAATCACTTTTACTACATTTTGTAAACACTGTCAAGTAGGTTTTTATGTTTGTCTTCCAGCATTAAACATTATATATTGTCAAATGTTTTAAAAACATCGACTGTTTGGCTAAAAGTAGCAAAGACAAGGGACAGTTTTCTAAATAAGTTATAGTGTTAAGAAAACACTGATGGTGGGTTCGATTAGGTTATCTGATTTAGATCTGGATGACGTAATAGCAGCTGTTCCCGGATCCCTCCTATGTTATGTTAGGCGCAGAGTGGCACACCGTGTGGTTTTAGTCGGTCCGATTCCCCGCCGTAAGCCCCGGTGGGGTGACAGCCCGAGGGGGTCTCCACACGTTAAAAAAAAAGGGTTATCTTATTTAGATCTCTCCCTAATAGGCAAGGAATGGAACTTTTTGTATTTGTGGAAGTCAGTACCTTCACAACTACAGAATAAATGGTATTACTTTTAAAGTTAGTCATCGAAATGTTTACAGAGAGAGCTGACATCGATTAATGCCGCTTCTATTTTAAGCTAAGTATTTTTAACACTTCCCTGTATTTAACATGACCAATCAATATCAAATACAAACCTAGAAAGAAGACAGTATGATGCTTAATGTGAAACTGTGTTAGGAGGCTTAGACTAAAGGGAAACGGACTTAGCAGGCGGGCAGGCGCTTGGAGGGATCTGGATGGCGTAATAGCAGCTGTTCCCGGAACCCTCCTATGTTAGGCGCAGAGTGGCACACCGTCTGGTTTTAGTCGGTCCGATTCCGACACCGTTAGGTTTTAGCCGGTCCGGTTCCCACAGGTTAAAAAAAAAAAAAAAAAGGGAAACGGACTTATGTAGATCGTTGCAATTTGTCTAATAGCATTGCAAAAGGTTGTGGCATACACAGTTAACTCTCTTTAAAAATGTAATCAGGCAAAGTTAAAAGCAATTCTCTAATACAGAAATAGGATTGGGATTGCAGAAGTTTGAGCTGGACCGGATCTAACTACGATAGCATGTGTCCCTTAACATAAGGCGGTATTACAGGATAATAGTCTGCCATTTAGCTGCATCAGGGAAGCACTCCACTACCACAGGGTGCCCGAGTACCTGAGGCGGCTTGTGGCAGACTATCTTGAGGAGCGTACCGTCGTGTACGAGGACCGAGATGGTATCCTGAGGCGGCGGCCCATGTCGTGCGGTGTTCCACAGGGGTCCGTCCTCGGACCACTCCTGTGGAATATGGGATACGACTGGGCCCTTCGAGGTCGTCTTCCCCCCGGGCTGGGCGTAATTTGTTACGCCGATGACACATTAGTCACGGCCCGGGGGGCGAACTTTCAAGAGGCGGCGCGCCTGGCCACCGTGGGAGTCTCTTTGGTGGTCGGGCGCATTGAGGCGCTTGGTTTACGGGTGGCCCTAGATAAGACGGAAGCCCTTTTGTTTCATGGACCCCGTCGTGGTCCACCCCCCGGTGCCTCTATCGTTGTCAATTCGGTCCTCGTACCGATTCAGGCCCAGGTGAAGTATCTGGGCCTAATCCTCGACGGCAGGTGGCTCTTCGACGAGCACTTCCGACAGCTTACTCCAAAGCTGGTCGGCGCTGCTTCTGCTCTTGGGCGACTTTTGCCCAATTTGGGTGGAGCCAGCGTCGCGACGAGACGGCTATACACGGGGGTTGTTCGGTCAATGGCGCTGTATGGTGCTCCGGTGTGGGCGGTGGCTCTGACCGCCCAGAATAGGGCTCGTCTCTGGCGCCCTCAGAGGATATTGGCGGTTAGAGCCATACGCGGTTACCGCACCGTATCGACGGAGGCGGCGTGCGCCCTGGCCGGAACTCCCCCGTGGGATTTGGAGGCGGAAGTGCTCGCCGAAGTTTATCGGCGGACGGCTGACTTCCGGGCGGGTAGCGGCATACGGCCCCCGCCCGAGCAGATACGCGAGTGGCGTGAGGCCGCTTGTCGAGCCACGATGGCTCGTTTCGATTGGTCGTTCCGGTTGGAGACTCCACGTGCTGGCTTTGCCCTCGTGGAGGCTCTCCAGCCGGTCATCGCCGAGTGGGCAGGGCGGCAGCACGGGACCCTTTCCTTCCGACTGACACAGGTCCTTTCCGGGCATGGTTGCTTCGGGAAGTATCTGCACTCGGTCGCCAGGAGGGAATTGACTCCCGCCTGTTACCACTGCGACTGCAGTGAGGACTCGGCTCAGCACACGCTAGCGGTTTGTTCCGCCTGGGCGGCGCAGCGTGGGGTCCTCACTGCAGTTATTGGAGGAGATCTCTCGCTACCGGCCGTCATACGCTCCATGGCCGGTAGCGACAGTTGTTTTACCGCGGTCGCAACCTTCTGCGAAGACGTAATTTCGCGGAAGGAGGCGGCGGAGAAGGCCCGGGAGGACGATATCCACTCGGACCCAATTCGCCGCCGGCGAGCCGGGCGGCGGAGGCACACATACCAGCGCCTCATGCCGCCTTGAGTGTGGCCGCGGGTGGACGGGACGGGTTTTCCCCTCCACCCGTTATAATGGCCAGCCGCGAGGAGGCGACGTCCACGTGTGCCGTACGTCGCCTAAAATAAAATAGAGAGTTTATCCGCAGATGGTGCCCGAGGTAGCGGGCAGGCGCTAGGAGGAATCTGGATGTCGTAATAGCAGCGGTTCCCGGATCCCTCCTATCTCAGGCGCAGAGTGGCACACCGTGTGGTTTTAGTCGGTCCGATTCCGACACACCACCCTGCCGTAAACCCCGGTGGGGTGACGGCCCGAGAGGGTTTCCACACGTTAAAAAAAAAAAAAAAAAAAAAAAAAAAAAAAAAAAAAAGGCGGTATTACAGGATAAGACAAACTCTTCGCTATCAGTACGGTATTCAAGTGAACTACTATTCCAGTTAGCAGTATCGAGTGTTTAACACACATTGTAACAACATTAACGGTTTAAATTAATTAGTTTTGTTTTCATTCAAACTGTTATTTAAATATTGTGACCTAATTGTACTTTATTTAAATAACAAATGTACAATAACGTCTTTTATATTGTTACTGAAGTTAAAAAGAAACGTAAGCAACTTTATCTTGTACGAAGAAATGTATTATTCTTAGGACGGGCACGTTTCCGGAAGGAGACTGCAAAGCGAGATCGGGACAGGGCCGATCCCGCTCGAAGGAGGCGGAGAAGGGAACGCGGCAGAGGTCGTTAGCTCTCTAATCGCCGCCTAAGGGTCGCTGCGGTCACATCTTGGGGCGATGTGACTGCTGCAAACGATCCGAGACAGGTGACACTCCGGTGCGGCCGGGGGTGTGTCGTCTGGGGCGGGGCACTGTTCTGCCTCTTACTGTGCAGGGCGGAGAAAGGTGCGATAGCGTCCTGCTCTTGGGGCATGAGGTGCCCGGGATGTACCTCACTTGTGAGGTACGGCAGGGAGGTCTCTAGAAGCCGCTAATGCGTTCCTGGAACTCCTCCCGACTGCCGAGGTAGGCCGCCGCGGGGTTTAGTGGGTAGACCGGTTTTCCGGGAGTCCCACCCTTCGTTCCCGTAGTGAAAAGCATTCCACGCGTAAAAATAAAAAGAGGACGGGCACGTTAGTCGGTCCTACGCTTGATCTCTCTCAAGTTGTGTTGTATAGCCGTTCCATCAGATTATGAGAGTGAGACAACAGAGAGTGCACATGTGTTTGCGCACACAGTTGTACATTACAATATCTCGTGCGTAGATGGCTGGTCTACGTTGAGACTGACCGAAATCGGCTGAGAGTACATCATCATAGATACATACGTCAATTATATTTGAATTTATAATCTTCATGATTATTGATGTACTTACAAGTTGATGGCTGTTTTTGATAAGTTGAAAGTTGTTCATTAATTGACAATATAATTAAACGTGAAACACGTAGATAATCTAACTGTATCTACTACCAACTGATTAGAAATTGATAAATGTTTTTTGTACTGTATCGCAGAATAGCTAATAGACTTTACTAGCTTTTTCCAGAACATATTTTTACTATTTTATATTAGCTGCCACCATGAGTTTACTGCACTTGATGGAAATCATGAGTACAATTTAAAAGTTGAGGTCACCATCCTTAATGTAGTATGATGACACACATTATGGCGCCTCGCTTTAAGGACCCAGGATCGTAGTGGAAGGGAATACACGCGCTGGAAGAAAAATCCAAACAGTTTAGCTCAAGAGGGCATGTGTACCACACTTGGAAGGTGGGATCAATTGGCAATAATTCTTGATGAGACAATGAGATATAACGCAACCTCTTGTTGCGGAGCATTCGTCTTATCATCTACAATTTTTATTACTTACTAGTCGTGACCGCAACTTCGGGAATTTTGGACAACAACTTGAATTTTGGATTTTATCTTAGAGATGTGGTTTTTACTGCGTAAACGCCCATTGCGAGCGTAATTCGGAATAAAAAGTAGCCTAAATATTGGCCAGTAACCTTCTCTATCTCCTAGTGTAAATCCCATTAAAATCGGTTCAGTGGTTCCCGAGATTAGCCCGGACAAACAGACAATTTTTTTTATAAACGTAGTTTACGTTTTAGTATCGTGTAAAGAGCTATAGGCTTGAGAAAACAGTTTTTTTTTACATCACAGACAGACACTTCAGTTTTATTTATTTAAATAGGTATTATATTTTTAACAGGCGATTTTGAATAATTGTTGAACACTTTTTCAAGTAGAGGTACCACCCTAAAGAGATTAGATCATGTTAAATTTAGATTCGATAGCTAGTACTAGTGGTGTGATCTCATTTAAATTTGAATGAGATTTGACGACTAGTTTTAAGTTATTGGTAAGAATGCGTATTTAATAGAAAATATCATCAATGTTAACTGTAGTCAACATTAATAATATGATGATGATTTCTATTTATCACTTGTCGATGTAAAATAAATAAAAAAACTGTATACGATGGTTTAGAAAAGCATCGTAGTGTTTTGAGGTGGTACCTTTTTATTTTGGTGACGTTCTAATGAAGTACTTCGGAGACCTACAACGGTACTGCATTTTACTTTTACTTTACATTTACATATTCAACTTTCATAACTGAACACCTGATACTCACCTACTATCACATCCTTGAGGTCTCAGTAACCTCACAGTAGTATGGCACACCTGCCATACTACTGTGGAATTAACACTACATTACAAATATGTAACAAACTACACAAGAACAGACAGTACACAGCGCATTCACGACTATTTCATTTATTTGTAATATTTGACATATATACACCGACTACTTAATGAAAACAAACACAAGCATTCTCGTTCGGCGAATGAACGAAGCGTGGATGATGCTTCAAAACACGCTGCGTTCGCGCGGTTTTCCTTTCTTGTCCTTCCTCCTTTGTCTATGATAAAGTTCTAAAAAAAGTTCGTACGGCTCGCACAGATTAACTATGTAAAATGTTCTGTTTCAATTTGTTTTTATTTTTTAAATTTTGTTTATGGTTTCAATTTCAGCGACCTGTAGGAATGCTTGTTTTAATGACCATCAAGTCTTTAACAGTCGGTTACCGGTTTGTGCCTTCTATACCACACTGGACAAATCAGTTGGTACAGCATTTCGAAGCTTCCTTCTTTTGCATAGTTTGCTCGGTTAGTCGCCTACACCACCCACAGGATGAATAGGTGTGATGACAATGTACTCTTAATCCGTTACCAGAAGAAGAATGCTTGTGCTTACGACTTATAATATAAATAATATCGTTTAGTATTTTGGAGAGTTAGTAAACAGTAACACGAGGTTGCGCAAGCAATTAGTTCGATCATAAAATTACTCGTATTATCGACAGTTCAATAAGGTCGTTAGCCTATACCTACTCTCTGAGGAGAAACTACACGCGTTGCAATATATTCATACTATAACTAAACACATGCATACAAACTTGTAATGTACGTACACTATTCCGTTAAAGTAACATATACTCGCATATATACTGCATAAAGAGAAGGAGAACTTGAAACAAGCTCTATGCCGAATGGCCAACTATAGTAGATCAGAACCTCTTTTCTAAGAAGAGACCTTCGTCCAATAGTAGACTGTTAAAGGTTGGATATGATATTATAAGTGCAGTACCTGTGATCCTCCCGGCACCCGTTTGGTGTTAGGAGTCGGTCTCCGATATCTTCACTCAGTCGATGACTCAACCATGAATTGTTTATTACCAGTTTTCTGTGCGGTCCTGGCATCGCTCCGATTGAGGTGATACACACACACATACCTATGTGCGTATGTAAGTTTTCGTTATTAATACATAAATACCACTGTTAAAACAACTTCAGTTAGGTAAGTAAGTAATTAACATTATATTTCTCAACACGATGACAGTCTTTAACTTACTCGTTAAATGAACATTAACTTTGTGATAATCTCGTGGACGTAGTAAAAAAGAGTCAAATTTTATTTGTGAACTAGAAATACGCTTGTCGTTTCTGTTGTTCAATTCCAGACAATTGTTTATGGTCGCCGGTCCAAGTTGGTAAGTACCCTCACAATAATACTACTTTGCACGAAAATATTTACTGTCTATTGCCTGTGGTGTGGTACTTTCCGTGTGATGATGGATTAAGAATACAGTGTCACCATCTCTATGTCGTAAAGGTGACTAGGGGAAAAAAATGTGCAAAATAACATGAATACAAAGAGAAGGAAAGCTTGAATCAAATTCTATAACCCATCTAGCCATCTTGGTAATTTTTTAGCACAAAACCCATCTAGCAAATTTTGCACACCGCATTTGCTATACAGCACATACTCGTACATGATACGACACAGTCACAGCTCATTTGTGCAGAACGCGTTTGTTTTACAATAATACGTTTCATTATATTTTGTGAGCCAGCTCATTCAGCGGCAAACATGATTTACACCAGATAACAGACTGCACTAAACCTAAAATATAAAACAAATTGGCCGAATCAAACAATTCTTTTTTTTTTTTAACGTGTGGTAACCCCCTCGGGCCGTCACCCAACCGGGGTTTACGGCGAGGTGGTGTGTCGCCATCGGACTGACTAAAACCACACGGTGTGCCACTCTGCGCCTAACATAACATAGGAGGGATCCGGGAACAGCTGCTATTACGACATCCAGATCCCTCCAGAATTAGATAGTCCTGGAAGAAGTGCTAAAAGATGTTCCTCTAATCATTAGAACAGTCTGTCCTTTTAGTTAACAAAACTACAACTACGAAAGACGTAACTAGGACGTGAACTTCTTTCATCACCTAAAACTAAAAATCGCAGAAGCAATGAAACACAAAAGATATACTTCAACATTCAATAGGTAACTATATTTGTCTATTAATAAATACATTTTCTATGGGTTGTTCAACGGCTCACTGCAATCTTTGTGCTGCACGAATAGATGAGTGTAGTTGATTAAGAACCACGTGACTATAGAGCCAAGCAAGGACCCCAGTTGAGTCACGGCTCCGCACGCCCGCATACCCTTGGCGCCGCCTCTTCGGGCCCACCCGTACGCCCACATACGTGCATATGAGATCACGCCGGAGACTTGTATCCAGCATAGCACCTGCAAGAAGTTGGTAAAAGAAAATATAGTTTAACGATAATGATTTTCTTTAACACCCTTCGAGAAAAATGATTTTCAAAAATAAGTTTTTTAATACATTCAACGATAGACATAGTTTATGCTAGATAACAGATTGCACTGCCTGATCTACGAATCCAGATTTCTTATTTTCAGTAAAGAATAAATTGAAGAAGTGGTTCAGTACATTAAGGGTAACGTTAGTCGATGACACAGTGACCTTCTAATACCTTCTCCAGTCCAGTTTAATCTTTACTGCAAGTTACCTGCTTCATAAATTAAGGAGATGATTTGACCGTTCCTTTATTTCTAAAATTTGACAGCGTTGCTCAATGAGGTATACGTAATATGGTGTGTTCATTGTTACCCACATTGGTTAGGCTTGCGTTTTAACCATAGTTTAACAATAGCATACAAATGGTTGCATTAAAAAGTGAATTTTAAAAGCTACCAACAAAAACAATATTTTTTGTGGAGGAACGGGTGTTTTTTTTTCTCCAATGCAAGAGGAAAATTCTCCGACTAGGCGAGGCGATCATGCCTGGCTTGCCGCAGTCCAACTGTTGCTGTTGGGCAGTTGTATATATGCTAATGGGAACGAGAATTTCCATGCTGCGATACACGATTAATTACTCTGTAGTTCGGTGTATCTTCGATAGGTGGCGCTATTGTGTATCTTTTTTTTTGTGCGGTGTACGGTAGTCGACAAAATTTATGTACCTAATTACTAGTGTTTGCCTGTGCAAGTGTAACTACATGCTATTTTATCCTAAATATATTCAGTTGTTTTGATAATTGTAATTAGTACAAATATTCATTGATCAGTCTAATAATTTGCGGATATGTCAATAAATGTTTATAAGACTGTATATATATCTGCAAACACATCTGTTATAGCGATAAGAAATACGATAAATAAGAATTCTTGACTTACAACTAATATTTCACCAATAGTGGTGTACAGCAGTGGTGGCATCGGACTGAGAAGTGCCGTAGCAATGATGTAGCAGAAAGGCAGCACAGTAACGCCCAGCATCGCCCCGAGGACCTTCGAATCCACAGGGCGCAGCCACACGCCTGCTAGGCACGCAGCGGGGTTGGCCATAGCACCCAGCGATACCGCCAGGTGGTACGCGCGTGTGCCATACGGCATACACGAATACGATTGCACCGACGGCAATACACCGTTGCTCAGAGCGTTTAGCACTAACATCAGCACTAGCACACACATCCAACGAGGTCTCAAGATTGACTTTTGATCGTTTGTTGCCTCCTCATTTTTGGATACTGCCACCGGAGTCACCCTCTCCGGGCGAAAGCCTTTGAAGTTATGGATAGTAGTAAAGCTGACCAAACTGGCCGCTGACAAAGCCCCAAGCAGCAACAAGAACACAGTAGTGTCAAATCGCGGCGGAGGGTAGTGTGCTTCCAATGTCGAATTATCCGCTGAAGGTAAGCACTTCGGCTCTCCACCGACACCCTGCACCAGAGCCAGTATACTCGGCAGAAAACCACTGAGCCCCTCCCCCACTAAGTACGTCGCGAGGTATATATCACGAAAATGTCTTAAGTACGGGTAGAACAACACTGAGCTGGTACAGCCCACCAGCGCCGCGAAGAAAGTCAACACTAGGTAAGCGATTGAGTGATTAGAGTTAAAAATCACAGTCGTCTTATCATATAAGAAAGCGTTAAGAACTAACGCAAGCGTCCCTATTGATAAAAGGCTGTATATGTAGAAGGCCTCTGAAACTCTGGGGTTGAGCCTTCGCAGCACTCCGTAGCACAGGATACCGACGTTTGCGAGCTGTATAGCTAGCACCATAGACGACGGGAGAGCCCAGCTTTCGGGCAGCCGCTTGACTAGCAACGGCAGCTGCACGTAGAGTCCATTGACGCCGAGCCACGTGCCGATCCCCCAGCACACCATGAGCACGTCGAGCGCGACACGCCGCTGCGCGCCCCACATGCTGACGGCGATGGTTTCGCCGCGGTCCAGGCACGGAGAACTCTCTTTCTGCTCGCTCAACCTGCGCATGTGACATGGCCCGTTATTACCACACTATCTTAATTGCAATAATAAAAAATAATGACTTAGTACAGTTATCGTAAGTAATAAATTATAATTCATAATAATGATATAGTCGTGAAAATCACTGAAGGAAAATTAATATTTAGGAATATAAACTAATTAGTATAAAAAGGACACATTGTCGAATGTCTCGAAACCGGAAGACGAATGTATGTACAGAGAACACTTGTGTTCGTTCAGCTGCTGGTCAATTGCATGATATTACGTGTGACACGTAGCTGATAATACAACACGAGAAGCAAGTAAATAATTAGACATGTATCTTGTATTACAACAAAGTAGCAGAGGCAAGGTGACGGAGCACAGAGCGGCAGTGAGTCGCGAAAAGACTTACCACATTAGCGGAGCGGGGCCTTTTGCGTCGTGGTTCTCCTAATGAGATTGCACCAAACAAAAACGAGCTGTCTATCACTACATCACAATAGCAACGATAAGTGAACATTAACAATACAGTGTAAAGCTACAATGAGATCTTAAAGCGACTCTAACCCACAATAATGTCAATTCAGTTTTACACTTTAATTAGTATCGCACTTTTGAATTGATCAAAAAGAGCATATTAATTGCTTGAGTGCATTTACATAACATTGTACATTTTTCATTTGATAACCGGTAGTGATCTTTATTAATTGGAAGCTATTTTTTGTTGGTACATAGTTTTGACTGCTCCCTAAAACCATGTACTAACAAATGGAATAAGGAAATTGTATCAAAGAGATCGCAATAACAAGGCTACCTAAACGGTTTTTAGTAAATTTGGTAACAAAAGGTACTGCAAGTTAATAGACATCTCATAATACTACTCCGAGTTACAAGATTACATATTAACGATTATTGATCACTCACATATTGGATGGTCTGCTTCACTGGGACGTGTGTACACCGTAACGACAATGAATTGAAATAAAAATTAACGAGAGATCTACACGAGTCTTTTACCTTAATTATATAGTGATATTAATACAAACACAACCAACTATAAAAACACACGGAACCAGAATGAGCGATGGTGTTACTGCTCAATTGAGGCTGCGACGCTTATCATGTAAATATGTAAATACAAAAAATGGTGACAGAAGCTGACATCTAAAAATTAATGTTGGTGGTTGCAATGTTTAATGTTCCAATTGCAAGTGATAAGATATGTTGGTGATGCCGGGCACCTACCGGTAAGTCGATGTCATGGTGGGCATAGCGGCTCTGGCGGCTTGCGGTGACAACTCGCGTTCCAGCTGCACCCGTGCCGCCGTTATTCAACTGCGATTTGTTTGATTGCAACGTAAGCAAATAGCAATGTCGTTGTAAGTTTCAAGCGGTCGAAAGCTTGTGTTAATTCCGTCACTAATTATAGTGTTTTAGTCGAAGCTAAATGTGGATTTATACTGAGAGTTCCTGTTGCTCTGAGTTCTGAGTAAATATGATTATCTTTTTTCGGAACTCGATAAATATGTAATATATTAAACTCTTGACTATTATAATATATTAAGGAAAAAACTTTAAAAACTTTCATATCGTTCGTTCAGTCTAAGAGTATTACCGCCCACTGCTGAAGGAAGACTTCCTCCAAAGAGCGCTAAACATTCCGTTTTTGGGCAATTCGTATTCAGCCGTTGTCAGCTATTTTTCTCAAGTCGTTAGTCCATCGTGGCACCCTACACTATCACGGTCTCTAACATGTATCAGCTCCAGCGTCAGTCCGCCTGAAAACATGACCGACCCAGTTCCACTTTAGCCTGCTGATTCTCCGATCGATATCGGTTGCTCCAGTTCTCTGTCGGATTATTTAGTTACGGATTCTATCGCCTAAAGAAACACCCAGCTTCGCACGCTCCATCACTAACTGAGTGACTATAAATTCGTGGACCAGTTTAACGGTAAGTGTCCACGTTTCAGCTCTGTGTGTCATTACGGGTAGGATGTGCTGGTAAAAAGTCTTGGCTTTTAGAGATTGCGAGATACGCGACTCAAAGATATGAAGAAACTTCCTCTATGCTGCCCAGCCCAAACGAATCCTTCAATCGGCCTGCCGAAAATAAACTATCCAACTCGGCCGGCACAACTTCGATCGGGGGAGGCCGACAGATAGGTAAATCTTTATTACTGGTCAGATATATGTTTGAGCGATTTTCTTAGATAGCGCTTTTGTATTATCGGACAAATATTAAATTACGGGTTATATTTGCACAGTTCCAGTGTTGCACGAACAGTACAGCAAGTTTAGAGAATATCAAAGACATGTATAGACCAGGTACCACTAATTCTGTTTTGGTTTAAACGACGCCGTGTTAGATATATCAATCTGAATAACGACCATATCAGGCAAGCTGCATGTAAAATGTAAATTGAAGGACGTATTTGTGTCAAATTCATTTTAAATATCGTAAGACAATGCAGCACCTGACAACTTTAGCGTCAAAAAGATAACAATTAGGATTCATCAATTTCAGTTTAAAAAAAAAGGGTTTATTATATTATTATAGCAAATTATATGGATTAGATTTGACAAAGATATTTATACTCTCATATGTAGTAAAGGTTTACCAGAGAAAGAAGACCATATTAGATTTAAATTAAATATGCAGTTACACAATGCGTCACATTTCTATACAAATTTTATATCACTAATAATTAACATTATTATCCGAAATATTATTATTGAAATATTAATTATGTTAAAAAGTCTATATAGATGACTAAAGATAGATATTTAAGATAGTAGAGCCACGCTGATTTCAGTACGAACGTGGAGTACTACCCTCCCACAGAAGACCAACCTAAAGCGCCAGCATCTGTGCTGTCGTGTTTCGTTGGTGAGTGCGAGACCGAAGGTCCATTGATGCAGAAGTGACATTTATCGTGATAACTATGTGAGGCTTACTCTGCTACGATGACTGTCATGCCTTTTACGTCCCCAAGCGTGACGTGAAAAAGCATCTCACTAGACCGCCATAGTGTGAGTCACCACACTGCATTGTCTGCATTTGCAATGAGTGTGGAGACCACAACTTTTTGAATTCTATGTATGCTTTCTATCAGGCAGAGTAGAGTCACTTTGGCAGGCTTTTGCTTTGGCAGGCAAACAGAAAAAACAAAATTAAACGACAGTCACCAATATCGCTATACTATTTTATTGATACAACAGCGAAGAACTAGGCTATTATAATAGTTGATCAGACTACTTATATAGACAAAGCCAAGCACTTGGCTATTAACTCCGACATTTTAAACTTGAGAGGTGGAATATAATTTTATAAATATCATATGTATGTTACCTTTAGTTGTATTCTATCATGTTATTCAGGTGAGGTTAAAACCTCTTTGCTAAGGTGAGGTCTATGTCCAGCAGTGGACTGTTAAAGACTGTTGATGGTGATGATGGTGACTCGTTAATATTATTATACGTACGTGTAGACCTTAACTTGTATTCCTTCGAGATATTTACATGTGCTGATACTGGAAGGTAAAATTTCTTAACGAGTAGGGGTTAGAGAACTATTCTTTAAATATCATCTACACGTATATTCTATGTTTATTGGACGAGATCGGTGTTTTAATTTAAACATTGATAATTAGTCCTAATTGCTATTCTTCACACAACGCTTTCACATCATGCGGTTTTTTAAGAAATTAGTTGGGCTCTGTGTGGCGACTCAGCGTAACATAAACTTGGCGTTTCTTTTTTTCTATATAAACGAATTATGGTTTTATTTGGGATAGTGCCCCGAGTGCCATATGCGAGTTTATTCACGTTCAAACGTCATGATTAGTGCAGTTTTTGTGGTGATAATGGAGTTTTCAGAGGGCCTATTGTGAATTTGTTTCACATGAATTCGATAGTCACAGCGATCGCGTTTGACGTTGCGATTGATAAAGAGTTCAGTGTGGACCAATGGAAACGCCTAAGGCAGTTACCGTCACGATCTATTAGACGTGATATGAAGTCACACTTTGGAGTTTATGTCTCGAAAGCGTTCAACTAAAGAGTAGCGATAGCGTACTCCGTTCAACATCTCCGTAGCTGTTAGATGCCTCACAGGCTGTTGATGAAAAAAAACTAGACTTCAAAAAAAACAAACAATCTCCCAACGTAGGCACAAAAACTGAAAATTAATTGAATTGATTCAAAATTAATTAAGGTAAAGGCATTGATTATGTCAGTATTGACATAGTTAACACCTTTAACTCCCTCCCGTGATGGGTAATTACAGAGGCGCTAGTGTATCACCAGTTGCCCTTGTACCTACGGAACATCATCGTGGCCTATCGTTGCGATAGGTCCCGATCTATATAGGTCGGGACGGTGAAGAACATCGAAGGGAGGTCACACGCGGGTTCCTCAGATGTCGGTCTTAATATTCCTTCTGTTGAATCTCGCGAATGGCTAGCATCTGCTACGTAGACGATACTACTGGCTAGAGGCCATGGCTTTCAGAACCTCCAGGAGTTCACCGAGTTGGAGGTGGCCTAATGATAATGTAAATCGACAGTAGTTCTCTAAAAAATGGTTAAAAATGTTTAGTAATTTGATAAATATAACCAGTATGGCTAAGACAGACGTACGTAACTTATCAAATACTTGCCTATTGGACTTGGCACCCACTTCAAATAGATTTTATATTAACAGATAAAATAATATTTTATTTTATCATCTTTTCATAATATTTTAAGAAGTGATTTCTTACGATTGAAATAGCGAATACTTTGCCTAGTTAAATCTGTGTTATGCCAAAATAATAATACAATTAAATATTTTGAGCAAGATGTACAAAGAGATCGTTATCTCAATTGACCGTAGCGGTTTTCGAACTGTTCTGGAAAATCTGTCCGTGTCTGTGTGTACTTTTCTAGTTTTATCTATATGACAATACTGTTTTTATGTATATGTCTTCGTTTTGTGCACAATAATTATGCATTTTACTTTATTGTTTTACACGTTTCTATTGCATGACAAGTGGTACTACGTATTTATTACTTATTCTTCGGATATCAGGTGATTCGTCAAAAGCTGATTGACAAAGACATTACAGGCTTGAAACAACAATATTACAAATACAATGTTCGTGAAGACCGTTAATGTTAAATCCAAAATATGCACCACCCATGTCAAATCACGGCAAACATTCCATCACAGTTCAATTTAGTATAATAGTCATTCCTATACATTTGCATCATACATGGTTGCCAAATTATACGAGATACCTAAAATATCCCGAAATACGCACGCTCTCTTCGCGTACTGTCTCACACATTTGCTCGTGCAGTAAACTAGTACAGTGGATCCGCGGTAATCCGGCCCCTGTCTACTCCGGACCCCCTTGTAATCCGACATCAATTAAACAATTTTCGCTAATGTAGATCGTGCATGATTGAACAGGTTACAACTTGTGCTCGACGCGTAGGTATTGTTTCAATTACGATTGCTTAGTTTGAATTTGACTACGTGTGATAGCGGTGCAGCTTAGCGTTTATTCATTGTGCATTACGTATACATACCTAGTAATGTCGTCACAAGCCCAGAAGACAACATATAGAATTTTATCATTTGTCTGTAATTTGTCGGATTAAAAGGTACTCTTTTGTAAAAATAGCCGGGCTATAGGGGGTTTTAGGCAGTACTCTATAATCCGACAAAGTCGATAGCCCGACACTGCCCTGCAAAATGTTTGTCGAATTACCGGGGGTCCACTGTATCTATAAAATGTAGTTGCCGGTTAAAATCTTTTAAGTATTTAGGATTAAAATCACTAGGTAATCTGACAAAATATTGTATTACATTAAGTTAAAACAGAATTGGCATTGAATTCAAATTCGCTTCGGCATCCCATCTGTTTGCGATAATACGGAAACGTGTTTTTAAAAATGACCTGCTTTATTTTACTCACTGGGGAATGAAATTTTCATTTTTCTTTGATAGTAAGTGCTTTGAGCATAAAAGCATTAGCTGCCCTATCGGTTGAGACTCTGCGTTGACGAATTAGTCAGTCAAGACAAGAAACAGCACATGTTAAGATAAAAACATATAAAACGATTACCTGTAAGAAATATTTACGTACCTCCAAGAAATTGAGATTTTCAAAACGCGTCAAATTTAAAGGCGCTCGAATCACCATATGGAATATTACATAAATTAACAATGCTATCGATATCACATGTGTAACGAATCAACACTGTTACATTTGTATCCAAGTGCGCTATTAACATTTATTAAACACATTTTTCTCGCTTAATTAAACGCTTGCCAGGATGTCAAAACAATATACATCTCACAACTGTGTAAATTTAACATCGCTTATCTGATAAACAATATAATGAGGATTTAAATAAGGCGCGTCCACAATAATATGCTTATTTCTTAATTTCTGGCAACACCGAAATTGTCATCATTACCTGCCTGCCTTTAATATTTCACTATTCGACATAGACATCTCCTTAAAAAAGGGGATTTGGTCTTACTCCCTTAGTCGTTCTATTACGATAACCGCGGGATCGTCGTCACACAGATCCGAATTCGTACCGAAATTGTACGAAAGGCAAACATAATTACTAGTTCGAAGTCTTAAAGATCAATATTCAATTGACCTGCTATAATTTTAATTAGTAAATATGTTGCGAAGAACGGATGCAATTTGATAAGGAGAGTTATGTGAGTAACCTCGTTCAATATAATATGTTGTTTGTGCTTCTGAAATCAATCGACTGCCTCGGCACACATTTAAGTCCTGCGTTTCATTGCGATTGTATAATTTAGCTCTAACGTCAATATGCAATTGTCTAATGATGCTAACAGTTTCTGATCATTACAGCGCTTGGTACTGGTATTCTTATTTACTGTTTTATCCTTGAACACGCAGTTCTTGCAAAGCTTTAATAGAAAGTGATTTAAATTTAGAATTTTATATGTCCGATTTAAAAATATTTTCGGCATCTCCTTTTTTTACCCGACCTTCGATTTTGAAGTCCACCTGTCTACCACCAGGTCTAATTAACCACCGTCTATAGACACCCCACGGATCGAGTAGAGGAGTTTAGGCTCCGGTAACATCAATCGATAAAAAGCGACCAAAAATAGTCCAACACCGGTGTTCTGTGAGGCCGTGGTATCACTCCGACCTTGCCGACGATACGTGCCGAAACAACAATAAAAATTGGAAAACAAGTAATGTTTAACTGTGAAAGTTCCTGGTTATTAATTAGCTTATTAACTACTGTCAAATTGTCTAAAATATCGATGAACAACAGTCCTAAACAATCATTACATTAAAACGACTGTAAGTCAGGAGAGTTCGTTCTCAAAATGCCTACAAATAAAAAAATGTAAAAGTGAAATGTGCTAGAATATACAAACGTTTCACGAAAGTGATTAGTTAGGTTTATGATATCGTGACATGTTAAGCACATTACTAGTAATCTATATGCTTTACTGTGTGTAAAGTTAGCAACCATTTTGAATATACGGCACTTATTAAGAGCTAAAAATAACATCAATCGTTTTATTAACTTCATTTTAGTCACTAACCGTGTGGTGACGGATGGCGAATACAGAGTGTCATCACCCATAATTATCTTACGTATGCCGTACTAAACTACGTAGGACAATACCATGGAAAGAGAAGGACAACTTGACACTCAAAACTTGTAGTATCAACCCGTAAAGTCTATATATAGCATTGGACTATTTATGATAATGATTTTGTTACATGCATTGGGTTCCATACAAGAACTCAAGGTCCGAAGTCAACCTCTCCTACAAGTAGTGTACCTGATCGACGGACGCAGCTCTGGCAAACAAAACATCGCAATTAGCGGCAATAGACTCGCTATCTGTTAAGTTGAACCACAACACTAGCGAAAAGCGAGCGTTTAATACGCTTCTGCCTACCCCTATTGGATAACAAACGTGATTTTATGTATTTAAGTATAATTTTATTACGTTAACGATTTGGAATTAGTACCATCTACTTTAATATGCCTATATAATTCATTTTTGTGGCATTTTCCTTCAAGCTGCAATGGCGCCAATCAAGAAGTATATACATATTCGTAAAAAAAAAGTCTAATCAATTCACAAATAACTAAATTCTAAGCTAACAACAAACAAAAAAGGTTGAAAATCGTAGTAGAAAACAAATAACCAGCCAGCAAAATTCAAGTGAGCCAAGAAAATAGCAGTCTCATCGTGTATATTCTCTATACAATAGAATTATTTCCTGTCAAATTCATTATAATTATCGTATGAAACAATGTTACATTACTCTTAATACAGTATACTGCGATTAGATAAAATAAGGTAAATCTATACGTTACTGTTAATATTCGTGAAGCCTTTGCAAACGATTACAGTTCGATGAAATAGCATAAAAACTAATAAAATAGTAGTGTCTGGTAACGACATTAGCTTTGTGTGTGTAACTGAATATGTATTGGTGCGCTTATGCTCGTGTGTCAACGAGAACGTGTATGTTTGTGTGTGTAGAGTGAAGGTAATCGAATGAGAGCACGTGCTCATGAATTTTGTTTAATAATATTTAACTAAATGTTAATCCGATAATTAATAATATAATTCGTAGCATCGGTTTTATATAATTCTTTGTAATCTAGCGTAGAAGTTATATAAATCGCAAGGAATCAACGCGTCACCGTGTCGAAGCTTCGTGAATACTATAAACAAGCAGGAGATAACTTCATAAGCTTTTATCGATGACAACATCTCACTTACCATAAACAATTTCTAAATTAACTAAGTTGTAGAAAAACAAAAAAGGGCAGGATTACACTCTACTACTTTCTATTACATATCGATCATGCAAGAACTAGTAAAGCAAAGCTAAATGACGACTTTGTTATGGAAGTGTATGTGTTAGGAGCTTGAGTTAAGAGCAGCTGTTCAAATAAATGACAGGACACCCTGATGTTAAATACTACCATAGAGCACGAAATTATATTCTAGGAATAGTCTAAAAACAGATATTTATTTATATTTTAACATATTATTTAAATAAATTATTGTCCATTTATTTTCTTACACGACCAACTAAATACTATATCAACAGGGGTGCGTTTTCAACGTCAATTACATTAACATAGATTATATTAAAATTGTCACTTTAAATTGTAATTGGTAAATATCACTACAAAAGATGACGTTTACCTTATAATTTCACTTACGTGTCACTAAATAATGCAAAACTTACTTATAAAAAATAATTGCTTACTAATTCAGCTATCATTAAAATTGTTTTTACATGACCATTAGCAAGACAATTGGTGGATATAAGCCCGTCCTTAGCAAGGAGGTTTTGGCCTACTATACCACACTGGCTAGACGACTTGGAATAGTGTTACTTTTAAGTTTTTCTAGTCTTTGTTGTTGTTTGCAAATTTTGTTCATTTAGTGGCCTCTTACAACACTCATGGGAGGAGTAGGACAGATAACACTCTGTATTCTTATTTTTTTTTTATTTGAGAGCCTTCCAAAGTGACTTTACTCTGCCTGATGGAAAGCATGAATAGAATCCAAAAGTTGTAGTCACCGTAGTCATTGCGAATGCTGACAATGTAGTATGGTGACCCACACTATGGCGGCCTATTAAGAAGCTTTAAATAACCTTTAAAAAAAATTTGATGCACACATGTTCTACTATGAGAAGTCCCGTATTCTTTTTCTCCCATTTTAGGTAACGGTACACGCATGCAAGTCACAGTAGGTACCAACATGTATAGGCTTCCATGTAAACGTTATTCACTTGTTTTGACTTTCAGCTTTCTCATTATGATCAATAATCATCAAAACATCAACATTCGATTGTGAGAACTTTCATTTGACACGTGTTTACAACATGGATCTCTTTATTTATTTTTCCCTCCAATACTGGACTTTAACTAAATATCGCTTATGTTGGTAATTCTAGGAAACTAATGCAATAACATGTTTTATTTAAAAATATAAATATTTTCAATAATCGTTCATCATCCCATCTGTACAGTTTAGCATCAAATTCGTTGAACAGGCTTTTACAGTTATTATGAAACATGTTGAATACGTCACGGTCCAAAGATTCGAAATTGATACAATTGACTGTAGAGAATTAGGAAAGCAAAAAATATACTGCGCTGAGGCGTTAGCTATCTTTAAAATGACGAGTGCAAGTGCGTCATCATAATTTTATTTCTATGTGTAACATCGCATAGTTTAGAGCAATTCCTTTTACAGTCCACCGCTAGCCTAAGCCCAAAACTAGTCAGGAATATAATCTCCTATGAGTCCCACGTATTTCAGGTGAGTGTTAGTCTGCGAATACGTCCCAAACATATAACCATCAAGCATGACCATCAAGCCAAGTTAACAGTAACACGCTCTTACCTTTAATACACATTTATATCTAATCTAATTGTTATAAAAAGCTAGTCTTGTGCGCTCTCGTCTAATATATAATATAAATTTTGTGTATCACGGTTTTGGGGATTTCGCTCTACTGTTGTTTTTAGATAAGGTTTTGACTTTTATTATTGCCTGTATTAGGTGAACTTCCGGAAAACTATTTAAGAAATCCACAAGTGATATTTGCATTTCGCACTGGTTGTTTTTGCCGCTTTGTACTAAATCAGATGGTTGGCCCATTGATGTAGGGGTGACAATATAATACCACGTTGACTGTCATGCGTTTTACGTAACCAAACGAGGCGTGAAAAAGAACTACTAGGCCGCCATAGTGTGGGGTCACCATACTACATTGTCTGCATTCACAAAGAGTATGGTGACCACAACTCATGGATTCTATTCATGCTTTCCATCTGGCAGAGTGGAGTCACTTTGGCAGGCTCTTTAAATAAAAATAAAATAAAAAATAGATTACAAAATTGTTTAAAAGAACTTAGTTTCGCTCGTCGCAGTTCGTGGCTACTAAAAGAAAAAAAAACCTACATAGGTAAATGAAGTTCAAGAAGTGTGACGTACCTAAGACGTTTTGAAGGTCAACTCCGAGTCTGGCTGTGATGTTTGAATGACCTCGGACGTCACTGCGAATTAATTTTGATATTATTTACAATATTCAGTATTTACATACGAGTTGACGGCCATTACTTTGATATAGTAAAAATAAAAAGTATCAAATAACTCCCGTAATGTCTGTACCCACATTTCATTGTAATCTCCTCAGACTAAAATTTAAAAATAGTGGCAACTTTTGTTGTGTAAATTCGTTCACTATGGACAAAATACTTATTTTAGGGCTACAATGTAGATAACCTAACTGCGATAAAACCGTCAACTACAGCGCTTTTTAATTTACTTCTAGATTGCAGGATATAATGCTATTTTTGAGTGCAATAAAGGTTATATATCTAACCTTGATTAAAAAAAGAACTTTATTGCTCTGGCCAACTTGGTAAATCATCTCGCATACTGCCACCGCAATAGGGCAAAACTGTTTACTATTCTGGTCAACTTTCAAGGTCCAATAGAGTGCAAATGTAATTACAAAATTATTAAAAAATAACCTAAAATACATTTTTTTTTTGATCAGTCGATATATCTTTTACGCAATAGGGTCAAAGGAGTAGACTGAGTCACCTCATGGCAAGTCACGATCGTCGCCTAAGGACACCTATAACTTATAAGCTCAAAAAACAAAAGTGCGTGGCCGGGGTGGGTTTTTTCTTTTTTTTTTACTTCATTAATTCATCATCAAATACCTGGTGAGATCCATCTTATTGTAAGATTAGAAATTTATATTTAAAAAAAATATTTCACCCTATCAAGGAATTAGCAGCTGAGAACACACACAGCACATCAATATGTTAGAAATAAAATACAAAATCTATTTCAAAGCTATCTTGAAGCTTGAATTGGACCTTTTTGACATAGTAATGTTGCAAAGAACCTACACCAGCTTTAAAATATACTCAAGCATGTTTAATTTCTTTATTTCTTATGTCTTTTTTTTATAGCTTACTTTAAAATTGTGTTACACGGTTCCTGTTACAGTACACATTGAAATTGCACATTGGCTAAAACAAGCTTTTCCATGTAAGCTTTTCCTGTTAAAATAGTTTACTACACTCCTGCTACATGCAATTTACCATGTCAGCTGATGCACTAATGGCAGCCAAATTCGAATCTATTTCTTTTTACATTTTAACATAGCCAAGTACGTAGGCATTCATTCTTTTTAAACAAAAATATTCGTAAACGGGAAAAAAATTAGATAGGGTTTTTAGCAATACAGGAAAACAAATTTCATTGTATACCTACTACATATGTCTAGTCTCTGGCGTTTTCAGAGAATAATAATGTCTATGCATACACTATGTTTTTCTACAGGAAATCTGTTTGTTTAAAGTATAAAAAAACTTAAGAATTGCTTGTTGCAGCATAAATCTTCTGCCAGATAAAGCCCGGTGACAAATAGGTTCATCTCTTACAGAGATTAACCAGAGATTAACAAACAGAGAGTGAGATATAAATTAAAATAAGAAAACATAAGAAAATAATATCTTTGGTATTAGTTCTCGTAGAACATTCTCATGCAATTATTTAGTAACAATCTATTTTGACATTACAGAGTGACACTTCAATTGTATCTAATTATAGTTATATATTTTTGTATTATACATATATTTATTATATTATAGATGTGCTATTAATATAATTTTATAGATTCATACATAGAAAACACAATACAGATGCAGTAGCTGTTGATAGAACAATAATTTGTTTAAAAAATCTAAATATTAAACATTATATGTTTGTTTATAAGTTTTTAAATGATACTACATAGTGTGTATACCATTTAGTTTGATAACCTCCATCAACAAAATGGGTAATACTTGATAATTTATATAAAACATTAAGTTGACCTTGGTTCAATGAGTAAATCACTACTCGTAAGAAATGTATTTAACTTAACTGGACAGTTTTTGCGCACATTAATTAAAATGTAAGAAATGTTACTTATTTAGAAATAAATACCAATATAGTTGTGACAGTGGCTTGTCCGTCTGTATACACCCAAAGTTAGTTGTTAATGTAACTGTTAATTGTGTACCTGATCATACATGTTAGTGAAAATCAAAATGTGCAAATTAATAACTACATACTGTGCCAATCACTGGTGTTACCACTTCACTTAAGGCGAAGTCATTCACCTGAAAACCACAAAAGTGAAGTTCTACAAAGCATCTAACACACAGCACAAACTAAAAAGAACAAGAAAAGTTTAAAGAACAGAACATAGTAGAATAAAAACTTTTACAAATAGTATTTATATTTATTCAAGATAATAATAATAAGTATATATTTTCGTATTTGTATCTTTTGTTCTTATTTATTTATATAAAAATGTAATCAATATGTTTATAAGTAAAATAAACATTATAATAAATAACCTCACACATCTAACACATGGTTGTCTGATGCCAAATTAGGCAGAGCTTGTAGTATGGTAACCATATTTAAATATTTCTAAATACATACATATTATAGATAAATTACTTAATATTAGATATATGGTTATACTCATGTGAAAGTATGCTTAACACAATGAGATCCTTTTCTCTTTGATAGATCTCTTCATTACGTTCAAATCTAGTCAAGAACACTCAAAATATACACATATGATAAAGACTATACTATAATATTTTGTATCAATACAAAACATTTGCATTTATTAAAAAGCTAAATTTATTGTTTTTATCACTTGTAGGTCATGCATGTTGACATAAAACACAATGTTTAAATATATAAAAAATATTAATAAACTCTATTAATAAATATTAGCATTAATTTATAGATGCTTTAGCAATATCATAAATATAGGCAGTTTTGAAAGCTTTACTATCATAATTAGCAAAGGATTAAAAAAAACGATTTTTTTTTTATTTGTATGACAACAAAGTAATTTAGGCAAGTTGAATGAAGAGTATATTTTTATGCAAAGTCAAATAGAGTGCGAAAACTATATAATTAAAGCCGTGTTTAGCAGCGTTCTATCAAAACTGTAACTAACCTTACGTTGTCTTCCATGTCGTCTTCTAACACAATACTATCACTAATGAAGATCTAAATTCTCCGGCCTATACCACAATTCAGTTTCAAGTGTCTATACAACTAGGTTTCAAAGGTTGCATAAAAATTTCTTGGCCTTACATCATCATTTTTACGTATAAAAAAATAACTTTTTTATACAACCACGGCTATTTAAACTATATGTCAAAAGCTATTTACTTATATATCAAAATTGTAATATAGTTAGTGCTTATAACGTAACTGTAGTGTTAAAATAAATACTGAAAACTTTGTTTCAGACAATTCACCCTGTCATGAGGACATGCGCACATTGACTGACGTCGTCCAGTGCTGTTTTTGACATTGACAATATACTGACAGTCAGCTGTTTACTTTTTGATGGAATTTTTGACAGACAGTTCATACACCATATAAAATTCTGGGTTATCTGTGTGCAGTTAATGCTATGTTGCAGTTACACAATTTATAATATGCAAAGTAGTAAACGTAAAATGGAAGTTGCAAAACTGGCTAAAAGTATATGTTAACCTTTAATCACCGTGAACAATTTTGTTGAATGATTAACTACTATAATCAAATAAAAATAATAATAATGTTCATTAAAGATACGCAATTTTACTCACGTGTATATTTCGGCGTTACCCGAATGGTGTTGAATCCACCTCCTTTCCCAAAGCGTGAAACGTCCTACCACGGTGGTGTCAGACGTTACAATTACTAAAATTCATTTAGAATTCTGTTTTAACTTGCACTTAATGAACGTTTAAACGAAGTATATGTCCTTTGTGGAAAAACATTACATACTGTCTTGTTCATTGTCATTAGTTACAATAGTTTAGATTTTTTTTGTTTTTCATAGTAGATGTCTCCGTTTGTATACTTTAATATTTTCGACAAAACCCAATCTTAGGCTAAGATAATTTTATATAGTAAGAATATTATTTGTGCTTTATTAGACATTACTGAAATAAATTACAATCGATTTTATACTTCCTCTTCTCTAGTGCCTAGGGTCCTTAAAATACAATTTAATCTGTGTCCTATGACTACGAAATCGACGAAGTAACTTTGAACAAGTAATTTTACTTTATATCCCTTATATGTTAATTATTTCTTAACACGCCTTAAATTAAAAATTCACCTCTAAAATATACCTTGTAAATTTTAAAATTACACTAGTGACCAACTGTTACAAGGACAAAGCGATATTTTGCGACTATAATAGTGAAAGCGTAATACGAGAGATAGTGACAGCGGTGACAGCTTTTAAAAATCAAAATAGGATTGCAGGAAAATGTACATTTTGGGTACCCACTGTTTAGGGTTAGGCATAGAAAATATCCGAAAAGTTTTTTCTGTAATGCTCTGTTTTAAGCAGGAAGTAAAATGAAATAAAACACTACGTAATGAAGTCAAATTAGAAAATAGAATGTTGACTCACAAAAAAATAGCTGCATCATCTTGTCTTTTAAGATATTGTAATGACTTTTCATTGTAAGGAACCGATGACGTCCATTTATAACGTTCATAACAGGCACTTACACAATCTAACGCCCGTTTCGTAATTCGTGAGGTTAGAAAAGTGGTGTAAACTCTCACATTTGGCTAAATATCGATTAGATGGCATGCCAAACATGGATGGAATTTCTATGAAAGAAATTTAAAGTTTAGAAAGAAACTCGTTCTTTCGAAACTTCACTCAGTTATTCAATTTAGTCACTGTGTACGTCGTAATATAGATGAGAATTATGTGATACAAATCGGTACATATAAATCGCCAGTCCTAATTTATAAAAATAAATGTTAAGTCTGGCGAGTTAGAATATTCGTTTGTTACTAAGATGCAACGATCATTGATAACAATCTGATTGTTTGGATGTAATGGTTTAAGCAAAATAGATTTGATATTCTTGAATTAAAGGTATGCAACCTTGACTGCCACATACTGTTGGTTAAATTTCGTAACTCAGTAAATAATATTTTAACTTTCCATTGTATTACTTTTCTATACTTAGTCTGGCCATAAATACTGTTACACTTAATTATAAAAAAATATTACATTTGAATTTCGAATCTGTCATTTTTATACGATTGTTCATTGTGTTTTCTCATTTTGGCGCCAATACATTGTAAAATATTTTGCGATATTAAAATGGTGTGGGGTGATAAAGAGAACCGAATCGGTGTGATAGCATTACACAAAGTAGGTATGGAGCCAAATGCAATTTTTAAAACTCTCCATACACTTGGTATTAGTAAAATGTTTGTGTACCGGGCTATTAATAGGTACAATGAGACCTCCTCTGTTTGTGACAGAAAAAGATCTGGCCGTCCACGTAGTGTTCGTACGAAAAAGGTGGTCAAAGCAGTAAGGGAAAGAATTCGAAGAAATCCTGTCCGAAAGCAAAAGATTTTATCTCGGGAAATGAAGATAGCACCTAGAACCATGTCGCGTATTTTAAAAGATGACTTAGGACTTGCAGCCTATAAGAGACGCACTGGCCATTTCTTAACTGATAATTTAAAGAAGAATAGGGTGGTAAAATCGAAACAACTACTGAAGCGGTACGCAAAGGGAGGTCACAGAAAAATTTTGTTTACGGATGAGAAAATTTTTACAATTGAGCAACATTTTAACAAACAAAATGACCGTATTTATGCTCAAAGCTCTAAGGAAGCTTCCCAATTAGTCGACAGAGTGCAACGTGGACATTATCCGACTTCAGTGATGGTTTGGTGGGGTGTTAGCTATGAAGGAGTGACTGAGCCATATTTTTGTGAAAAAGGTATCAAAACATCGGCACAAGTGTATCAAGATACCATTCTTGAGAAGGTAGTTAAGCCCCTTAACATCACCATGTTCAATAACCAAGTATGGTCCTTCCAGCAAGACTCGGCGCCGGGTCATAAAGCTCGGTCCACGCAGTCTTGGTTGGAATCGAACGTTTCGGACTTCATCAGAGCTGAAGACTGGCCGTCGTCTAGTCCCGATCTTAATCCGCTGGATTATGATTTGTGGTCAGTTTTAGAGAGTACAGCTTGCTCTAAACGCCATGATAATTTGGAGTCCCTAAAACAATCTATACGATTGGCAGTGAAGAATTTTCCCATGGAAAGAGTGCGTGCTTCTATTGATAACTGGCCTCATCGTTTAAAGGACTGTATTGCAGCCAATGGAGACCACTTCGAATAAGCTTTTTATATTTTTAATTGTTTTATATTTATGTATTAAACTGACACACTGTAAAAGTAATAAATGTTATTTGCAGTTAACAATTTTCTTTTTTCTTTATTACAATATTTATGGCAAGACTAGGTATATTCTTAATTTCCTATTTCATCTACAAATCGACTGGTTGACGGCAATAGTCTTGTCCTCATTACGTAAATGGTGTTATAAATTGGTAAAATGAGGACATATGATACATGTCTGTCTATCCCCTTAGGGGTATAGGCGAGGCTATTTGTAAGTATACTCCGTCTCACGAAAGAAATCCTGCAGATTTCTGCTACTGTCACTGCCTGAATCATAGTTATACATATTACTATCGCCATCAGATTCTGATGTTTCACTATTACTTGCAAAAGGTATTATAATGCAGTCCATTTCTTCCGTCATCCGTTCGTCGCTTCAAGAGTCACGCTTGTAACCGTTTTATTGATTAACTTTAAAATTGCTATCAGAGCTTTGTTTTATTAGTTCAAACATTATGGTTTTGGTCCAGGTCGGTATTAAATATATACTTTTTTCATATTTTCCATTTTAGTTTTTATATCAAGTAGACACTTTAGAACTTTCAATAGTGTCAAAAAACTTTAATTCAACAGTAGTATTCACAAAACTATTACACTTACAATATTATTTTATGGCCAGTGTTTTTGAACGACAAATGATTAAAATAGTCGACGGCAACGAACATGACAGCAACAAACATGGCCGCCCTGTCACATTAGTTCCATTTATCGCCGCGAAACTACTTTCTGGAGATGAAGTGAGCTACAGGTTTTCTAATGCTGGTAATGAATAATACGTATTTTTGTATTTTCTAGGTAGTAGAGCCACGCTAATTTCAGCACGAGCGGCCCGGCTCGACCGGGGCAGTACTACCCTCCCACAGAAGACCACCATAAAGCGGCGGCATCCGTGTTGTCGTGTTTCGTTGGTGAGTGTGAGACCGGAGGCCCATCGATGCAAGGGTGACAGTTATCGTGGTAACTGTGTAAGTTTACTCTGTCACAATGACTGTCATGCCTTTTACGTCCCCAAGCGGGGTGTGAAAAAGCATCTCACTAGGCCACCATAGTGTGGGTCACCATATTGCATTGTCTGCATTTGTAATGAGTATGGTGACCACAACTCTTGGATTCTATTCATGCTTTCCATCAGGCAAAGTAGAGTTACTTTGGCAGGCTCTTAAGATATAAAAAAAAAATAGTAATAACTTCACACGCCCCACACGCGGCCGTTTGGTAAATGGACAGTCTCCGTGTCTGCTGTTAAAAGGTCAAGTAAATAAAAAGGTACATTCGGTTCGACAGTTATTTTAATTTAAAATTTCAAAAAGCAAATACAATAATCTCCGCATGACTCGTCTCATAAAGCTTTACACATAAAGTACTTATCTTTAATAGTACATAATAATAAATATAACAAACATGAGAAGTACTCGGCGCTACTCTGCTGCTCACCCCCTACTTGTCCTTCTCGCTCTCCGACTTCCGGCCCAGCGGGACTGCCGCCCGCACCCTACAACAGACACACGTTTAAGTAAAACAAAATTAACAGTTGATTGCTCTTCCAAATAATCTTCAAGAAGGGGGTAAATAGGTTTTTGAAGGGTCGGCAACGCGCACGTGATGCCCCTGGTGCCGCAGGCGTCCATAGGCTGCGGTAACCGCTACCATCAGGCGGGCTGTATGCTTGTTTGCCACCGTCGTGGTATAAAAAAAAAACTTTATTCATATTTAGAAATTCATTTTCTGCTTTTCGAATACTCAAATATAAAATTTTATCTTGCTATGTTCCTAATATTATCAATTGTTAAAAGTATCCTGCCCTGCTTGTATTTCAAATCAACTAAACACAAGTAAAAATATTACAGGAAATATAATATAATATTACTGTGTACACAGCAGATTTAAAACATAATATATTGTTTTTCAGTCACATCAGATCGTAACGAAGGTGCTAACTAAATTAGTATAATATTGTAATGTGAATGCTAATTGTGCAGTGATCGTTAACAACAAGGCCATTTAATGAAATATTTTTAGTTACTTAGTTAGAAAGTATAATACAAGCTAATATGATTTACTTTCGCGACTAATGCGTGTAATATTTCAAAGTTTCATAATATTAGTTTTACGGTACACTTTTACTAATTTTTTGTTTCTTTTTTTATATATTTTTTGTGGATAGAAAGAATTTCTAGTGAAAGACCCCCTCTGTACTTGTTTAGAGTGATGTAGTTGTAGTAGCATATTGATGACTAATGCTGATGACTATTTTAATCTCCTCGCTAAATTCTGTAGCTCATGTGTACTCTCAAACAATTTTTATTTTCAAATAGTTTTATTCTAGGCCAACAAAATAATTCTGCAGTGGACGGCGATAGGTAGATTGATTGAATTAATAGTATTATCCACTTTATTTCTTTTAAATACATATAAACAAAATATATTCAAAAATATAAAAATAGTAAACCATCGACATTAGGTACAAGGACCAAGACACAGGTGCTTAGGGCTTCAAAGACAGGAATCTCACTGTACATGCAGTGTCAAGGAGGACTGCCTTCTGTATCAGACCCGAGTCGAGAGTCGAGACTCTTGGCTATTAATCCGTGAGTAGATATAGACTATTGGAACAATGATTACTGGATCCACATTCCACATATATTTACTAGTCGATAGCGATTCTTGCAGGTCGACCTATTCCCAGTCGGCCCTCATTATTAACTTTTAAGGGGATCCGGTAATGAGTGATGGAGGTGTGCGTAGTGGGGATGGTACTCACTTGGCAGAGATCTCGTTGATTTTGGCGCGCGCCAGCTCCAGGTTGGCGTCGACTTGCGCCTTGTTCATTTCATACGCCTTCGGCAAAGTGAACAACGCTATCCATCCTGAAAAAATAACAACGCTATTAAACATACATTCATCACCCATTCTATTTCACTGCCTATCGAATCATCGTGAGTTTGATTCCACAAAGAGTATATGACTGTTTGTTCTGGTACTAGATATACATAAGTTATCTATAGTGTATATATACGAGTATGTCTAAGTATGTCGATCCGCATTCTCGTTACCATGATATGGGTTCTGCCTAGTCTGCGATGAGATGGTTCTGGGTGAATGTGTCAAAAAAGAACTTAAAAAAGTAAAATACAAGTACTCTTTTAAGTCACGATTTGAAAAGATTTTGAAAAATTAGAGAGGTAGTGAGGAGGACCGGGAGAGGTTAAATCTCTCTCGGTCCGGTCCGCCAGGCCTAGTAACGGTCCAGGTACTGCAGGAGACTCAGGCCAGGCGCCGAAGAACACCAAAGCCTGGGGTGGTAGGTGAGGCTTACTGTCACCCTAGCAGAAGCAGACCGGGATGCTGATGCAAGGGCTACGGGCTGCGCGCACCTTTTTGGGGGGCAGTAAAGGAGCCACGAGGTTCCCACACGGGAGGGGGCCATCTGCAACCGTGGGACGCCCGATGTGCGTCGGGGTTCCTGGGATTTCCTTGCTAGGGTGCCCCTGGTTCCGCACCTACTGGTACCCAAAGCGGCGTGCTGTTTTTGGCCGGTTCAAGTCTGACATTCGTGGAGATTTCCGCAAAAGAAAAAATTAAATGAAAAGGCAAGCAGCGAGGAAATGGAATTCAACGCACTACAAAATGAAAATTAGCCGAGTACGACATTGCTCAGTCAAAATAAATTTAAACAAAACTGCGATCATCCACTTGAGACTATAACCAGTCCACACTGGTTGAAACCAACATGAATATATTTTAAAATCTAAGTTTGTTACCCAAATCTGACGACATATGCATGGTTTTTCTTCTTTTTAAAGCCTGCCAAAGTGACCCTACTCTTCCAGATGAAAGCCAAGAGTTGTGGTCACCAAACTCATTGCGAATGCAGACACTGCAGTATGGTGACCCACACTATGGTGGCTAGTGGCCTTTTAGCATCCCGCTCGGGGATATAAACGGATATACACTAACCACATGTGATATTTTTACAAATGTAATGTGGTCAAATTGAATACACCAATGAATAATGCGCTATAGCAACGCGCCGGCGCAGCGATCAGAATAGTCGGTTAAATATATCTCACAACTTGTATTTTTATTAATTTCGCTCGTAGCGTCACAGCTCGCATATCGAGCGGTAGCCGACAGATATGCGGCTATATTATATTACAAGCTAAAAATAATAATAATATAATAACAATTTCGGACATTTGACACACAACGTCATCTAGTTTCAAACTAAGCAGAGCTTGTGCTATGACAACTAGACTGATTGATAGAATACTTATATACTTTTTTTGTAATATTACACATAGAAAACACCCAAACTTCGAAACAAATATTTGCAAATCATACAAATATTTGGTTGGACCCGGGAATCGAACCTGAGACCTCAAGCACAGCAGTCGCATTTAATTCCGCTACGCCACCGAGGCAGTTAATATGTTAATCTTTCCCATCGATAAAAAAGATGTGTTTTTTTGCAACAACCATCTTTCGAAATGAAACTTGAACATCTTCTAGATAAGGATCCTGTTCATTGCGTCTATCAACTCTATCGTTTTATAAGTATGGAAAAATAAAAATAAATGTAAATATATGATTAACACCCAACCTAAGCAGATAATGTCACTCCAATGTGGTAGTATTGTACAATGCTCAGTAACACTTGAACTGTGAGAACGTACCACGTTCGTACCGTGACCGATCAAGATATACTGGACTCATTATATATTTTCAATATTTCTATTAATTAGTTTACTTGAAGAAGGTGACTGGCAGCGGATGGATGCGAAATGCCCAAGACCGGGATGGTTGGCGTTCCTTGGGGGAGACCTTCGTTCAGCAGTGGACGGCGATAGGTTGATTGATTGATAGTTTACTCTCCACTGGTAATCTTCAAAAACTACCAATAAATCTCATGAAAATTTGTTATGTGAACTATTACAAATTTTCATTAGTCAACGGTTTACCAACAGTCTGATGATGAAGCCAGGAAGTTGATGGCGAACATTCTTTTCACGACGACTGTATACTTACATATGATAACAATACTCTCCTGTCAATATTATTATATGTATTTTAACCGGCATAGCACTATGTAATTGCCTAAATATGTCTTAGACACAACAACTATTAAAAATACGTTACCGAGTATGATGAGGGTGATGCCATTGAAGCAGGCACCAACGTACGTGAGACACCACAGCAGCACGCCGAACTTGAGTGAGTCCACCAGGTCCTCCACCAGAAATAGCCTGGAAACGAATACACACCACCATAAACAAACCGACTACACACTGCACGGATGGCGTAGTCTTAAGTGTTGTGGGTCCAAACTAGACATAGGACAACATGTTGCTTGATTCACAAATTCTGCAGTCTGGGTGTTCTTTGTGTCCGTCCTGGAACTTTGTAAAGTCTTGTCTTTTAAAAGATAAGAGACTCAGATCCCACAAATCTATATAGTTAAGTTTTTAATCTGTTAAAGATGATACTGTCATAAAAGGCGTATGGATGCTGAGCACGTGTTAGTGAAACCCACATACAAACTATTCCCTACCAAAGCACTCCTGAACGAAGACCGAGCAGGTATTTTCCTCAAGAAGTCGACGGGTTGAAGCTAATGGTGATTATTACTAAATCAGAAATACGTCTAAGGTTTTAAGCTGGTAATTTTTTACAGCAAACCCTAATCACATTGCCAGTGTCCGGGGTAATAAATCAGGAATGGTAACGAATCACGATCAAATAACTACAAGAAAAAGGCGGTACTCAATACGACTGTTTCTCTAGATTTCTGAAGTTAGTCTCATTTCATTTTAGAGAGAATAGTTCGTTTGTGAGGAGAAAATATGAAAGAAAGAATACAGTCTCTTACAATTTATTGTACTTTAGAAGCCTCGAAATCGTTTTAGTAATTTGGAACATAAAACTGGACTTTTTTTAGACTTAGGAGTACACTATACACTAATAACACATACTTTACAAACAGTTTTGTTGCCCAGTGGGAATTGTTCGGGATAAAATTATTCAAAAGATAAAAGTGGACATCGAAATATGAGCCTTCCTCAAGGGCATTGTATTGTGAAAGAAAAATTCTTAACTATTGAGCATAATACACATAAAAATGCTTATGACGTAGATATAAATGTTTTCGAATATCTAACTATCGATTCTCGTATACCTAACACTCCAACTTTAGTCAGCTAAGCAACAGGATGTGTGAATAATATATAAATAATAATTATGAACAGCACGCGACACGTCACCCACACAAATGTCAGCGTCGCACAAGACCGCCGCTTCGGCCATCTTGTTTTACAGGACATTAGCTATTGCACGACCATTGTATATGCAATCTTAATGTTTACTTATTATGGTCGTTTATTAAACATCTGAAAGTTGAACAATTTTTTTTTTGGAAATGAGGGTAACCGAGCAGACGGGTCGTTTAATATTTTTCGGACATTTAAAACCAACATCGTCTAGTTTCAAACTAAGCAGAGCTTGTGCTACGATAACTAGACTGACTGATAGAATACATATATATATTGTAAATACATACATATTATCCATAGAAAACACCCAAACTTCGAAACAAATATTTGCAGATCATACAAACATTTAGTCCAACCCGGGAATCGAACCCGAGACCTCAAGCATAGCAGTCGCATTCATTACCGCTGCACCACCGATGCAGTTCTATAGTAGGCAGTTCTATAGTGGCAGTTCAATAGTAAGTGACCTAATGGTGTTACAAACTAAAACAACGTGTCATTATATTTGGTGCACAACTCTATTCTGAAGGTACTTTTGTCTACGAGTTTTATCATTTACAAGATAATTTTGTTTAGAATTTCTACTAAAGTAGTTCAGCAATCTGCACGGACGCGGTGTTTGAACCGCTTATACTAGGTGTAGTGGTTTAGGCAGCGCGGTGACCGCTTAAACCGCTTATCCCACATAGAGCGATATAATGAACTGACTATTGGGTGATATTCTAACACATATCTTAGAACAGGTAAGGGGTAGTGTGAAACACAAGTTCAGTAAAAGACTGCAGAAATAAATAAATTGGGGTTTTCTGCACGTAACATTCGATTAGAGGATTAATGTTAGTACCTACTCAGTCGTCTCATGAAAACTACAACAACATGAAAGAAACATAGTTATGAAAAATACATGGCACCAAGTCGGCGTTTGACTTATGTGCAAGATCGTGAGGTCTAAGCTGAAAAGAGGTGTGGCTACCGACCTGCGTAGTTCGGCGAGCGCGGCGTTGAGGTGCGCGGTGGCGGCGGCCGCCAGCGACTGCGCGCGCTCCGCCGACACCGACACATCTCTCTCCAGGAGCCATCTGCAACATACACACGAACCGCTTACAATACAGTATACCACCTAAAATACAACATCATCACCGATAGCCACTGTGGAACATAGACATCTCCTTAGCAAGGATTTGGCCACAGTATCACGGTAGCCAGAAGGGTTGGTATACGGTTTGTTTCAAGTGTTCCTTCTCTTTGCAGAAGTATTGTTCTGTGAAATCTACTCTCGCGGTCGGTTCTTGCGACCCCCACTGGTGGTGAGACAAGAATACAACCGCACCAGGCATATTTGTCTCGTTTGTGGTGAAATTTTGAATTATTTATAAGGCTGCCATGACATTATATGGTATTTATAATTTTACCACAATTAAAGTTGCGACTGATGGGTTATCTATCGTATGACACAGTGACTGACGGAAATATGTTACAAATTACCAAAATCTCGATTTTCTCAATTTTCCAAAAATATGTCAGTTCATGACATTTAGAATGTACTCTTTCGTAAGCGTGACCGGAATTTCTCAAAGTCAAGTGAAAGTCAATGTCAAATTAATATATTATTTAATATTATCTATTTTTAACTATTATATGTTTTTTAAACGTTAATTTTGTATCAAAACAATATCTCGCAACAATTAGGTCGCTTGGTGAAAATGTTAATAAATTACTGAAAACTATAGAAAAGATAATAAATATTTAGAACAATACTGACACACAAAACTATCTAGCTTCAACCTAAGCAGAGCTTGTACTATGACAGCTACATTGACTGATATAATTACCGTATACTTTTTGGAACGAAGTTCCTTACGGCAGGCTTGGAGGGGATAGGGATTTCGCTGCGGGACCGAACAGAAAAAAATGTGATAGTAAAACCGTAAGTGGAAAAAGTGCGTGGAATAAATCTGTGAAAAAAAGTGCGTGGAATAAAACCGTTAAATGAGACGTGCGCAGGCGCGAAAGCGCGTCATGTGTGCTATTTTATTATTTTAAGGAATTTATTATTTTATTTCCTAAAATACTGAATTTCCTAAATACTTTCTTGTACTTAAATAAAAACTAATCAGCAAAATTTAAGAGAAAAATCAAGAAAACCTACATAAAATTGAGCACGATTTTTTTTGCAAATTGTGTCGATTCCACATTATCCGAAGGAACTTCGTTCCTACCTGGTGTCCCACGACACCATTCATTTTTTTTGTAAATATACAGACTGACTGGTGAGATACCTTCAATATTTGAGGACGTGATAGTATGTGAACATATATCATGAAATAAAATAACATAAAAACGAAATATTAAATAACTTCTTAGTAAACTGCGTACACAGTACACCGAGAGCCCAGTATTTAACTGCGGAATACTTGGACACCGCGCGGCCGCACTGTAGCGGGATGGAGGGCGGGGGTGGGTGCCGCCGCGCCGCTCGTGACTAGATCAACGTAAACAGTGCGGCGAGCTTAGGGAGTATAATATCCAAATTTCACTTATTTTTTAGAGACATTTCGATAAAAAATAAGCATCTATTTTTTTATATCAAGTTAACGAGAATCGAGTACCGAGTACTCTCTATAAGTATTGAAGGTATCTCACCAGTCACAGTGTACATATAAACATTATACGTAGAAAATACTGACTCCAAAATAAATACTTGCAGATCGTACAAATATCTGGTCAGAACACACACAGGGAATCACAGGCAAGATCTCAAGTACAGCTGTCGCATACAATACCACTTCTGGTGAAAATAACCAAAACAGAGAATAAAGTAGAATTGAAATGTAGGCGTGTCAGGGGCGTCAGGATTTTTCATCACATTCGGTCATAGTCCCAGTACTTTTCTATATCTTTCTAAACGATTGTACTTGAACAGTTTTGACTTCATCATCAGTCATCAACTACCTTTATCCGTCCACAGCCGAACAAAGGCCTCTCCTTAGCAAGGAGGTTTGGGCATAGGTCGTTATGATCTAATCTATAAAAATAATCGTACATTGCGTATTAAATTTGAGTATTAACTACATTGTTACAACGAGAACACGCATACTGTATTTCCTGTAGGAATATTTCGAAATAATTTGCATGAAAATATTTGTTAAAGTACCGTACGATACCCAGAACACAAATATGCAAGTGAAATGCTAATTTATTTAAAAGTTATAAGGTCGTGTTTAGTAACACACTAAGTGGCGTTTAGGATTTATATTCATTAAATACTTTGGATGAATTAGTATAGACCTCGTTATGTGTGTATTATTAATCGCTGGTGTGTGCGTCCAGACGACAAAGAATCTCTTGGGATTCACCGTTGATCGCATTCCTAACGTTCATTTCTCTGTTCAGAGGGAGTAAAGAACAAAATGTAGAAGACAGAGCACTTTAAATGTTTTTTTTTATTTTAAGACCCTGCCAAAGTGACTGTACTCTGCCTGATGGAAAGCATGAACAGAATCCAAGAGTTGTGATCACCATACTCATCGCAAATGCAGACAATGCAGTATGGTGACCCACACTTTGGCGGCCTTGTGAGATGCTTCTTCACACCCCGCTTGGGGACGTAATAGGCATGACAGTCATCGTGACAGTATAAGGCTTACACAGTTACCACGATAACTGTCACCCCTGAGCCTCCCGTCTCACACTCGCCAACGAAATACGACAACACGGATGCTGTCGCTTTAGGTTGGTCTTCTGTGGGAGGGTAGTACTGCCCCGGTCGAGCCGGCCCGCTCGCGCTGAAATCAGTGTGGCTCTATTACCTTCCTAGTCTGTCTCATTTCACTTTACACTTTTATAGTACACAACTGTGGCACACTGTGATTGTATTGTTGAGAAATGAGAAACCAAGCTGACGTGAAAATAGACAAAATGTAGATAGTTTGATTTATGCATACATATGATAGTTAAAAAATATTTTCAATAAAGCGTACTGTTAAAATATAATCTAATTAAACAATCGAGAGAAAAAATATAAATCAAAGCATCTCGCTTTAGAAGTAGTCGGCAAGACGATGAAACCATATATTTTAATAAAATTCAATAGTTCTTCAACTACGCACAAAAATTTATTATATTTCATAACAAAATCCAATTACTTTCGTTTCAAATGTCACTCACAAGTTCATTAATCAGTCATAATATTGTAACTGAATTTTTTCATAAAACACACACTTAGAAAAACATTATGTGTGAATACCATCAATGGGAAAACAATATCTCATATTATTGATGGGAATGTTAGTCTGGTGGTTGACTCTGACTGCGGTAGGCGGATGTCGTGAGTTTCATTCTCACCCATGGCAAACAATTGTGTGATAATTACGATCCTGTGTCTGTCATCAACAGCCTTTTACAGTCCACTTCTGGACATAGGCCTCTCCTTAGTAAAGAGGTTTTGGCCTACTATACCACGCTGGCCAGACGGGTTGGAATAGGGTTTGTTTCAAGTTTTCCTTCTCTTTGTAATGATGTTGTCTTGTATACTTGATCCCTTAGTCGCCTTTTACGACTCCCACGGGATGAATAGGGGTGGTAACACACGTGGTATGTATTCTTAATCTGTCACCACAAGGACAGTGTGTGTCTGTCTGTGCCTGGGTGAAATTATTTATAGTAAGTATACATTTAGAAATATTTGAATGATTTTATCAGAAACCCTGTAACCATAGTACATCCTCTGCCTAATTTGGGGCCAGACTGTCATGCCTTTTACGTCCCCAGGCGGGGCGTGCAAAAGTATCTAAATAGGACGTCATGGTGTAGGTCATCATACTGCATTATCTGCATTCGTAATGAGTAAGGTGATCACAACACTTGGATTCTATTCATGTTTTCCATCAAACAGAATAGTCACTTTGGCACTTTAAAATAACTTTAAAAAAATCCGTGTGAGAGAGAGCTTATTTTTATTATGATGTATCTAGGGTTTCAAAGGAAAGCGAGTCTCCCCACTAGAAGGAGCGACAATTTAAGTACTGTCCACTGTAGTAAGGAGGGCTGTATTGGACGAAGGTATCAAGCCTAATAACACTATTAATTTTAAAACAATTAAAAGAAATTCTCAGCTGGTAGCTGATGATACAGCTTAGAAGCTGTTTTGAATGTACCATAGCACGGTAATCGGCCTCGTTGGCGTCAAGAAGTCTTGAATTTGGATCATAGGTCGGGCCAAAGTGTTTTTGAATTTTCTGATTATAGGAAAGGTTACAGCTCGGATTTTGGAACTTGGGGTCTTAACCTCCACGCCTCGGAGAGCCTTGGACTGACGGCTTTTGTTCTGTGCCTGATCTCTCCCCGGTCGTGTTGGATATTCCTCCCATGGGAGTGTGAAAGGGAACACAGAGTGCACCTGTGTTTGTGTACACACTTGTACACTATCATATCTCCTTTGTAGTTGCCTGGCCATCGTTGAGACTGGCCACCGCGGCTGAAATACTGGCTAGAAGTAATTCTTCATCATCATTACCGTGTCTATGGTTTCCGTGGAGCGTCCTAGTTAAAGATAAAGGAATCTATTTTTTGTTTTTCTTTTAGGTTTCTTCAGTTTGCCAAGAATATGAACTTCAATATAATCCTTAAGATAACTCCATAAAATATGTCTCTAGCTTTCCGTTTGTTTTTAAACAATATCACTATTGTTATAACTTTTCCTAATTGCTGCTATTGCTAGCAATCAGGGTTCACATCTTTTTAAAATATTACTACCATTTTAGTTTCTGAAGAAATCTTTAAAGCACACAGGAGTTCAATTATCCATGAACCATGGGAAACGGGGCGTGAAGCTAGTGATTGAGCGGACAGATTAAAGGCCACGTTATAAGCAAAACATGTCACTTGAAGAATACATTTTTACCGGCATCTAAATAATTACTCTTTGCAATCTACAGGTTGACTTTGAAACATATTGTAAACAAAGTGATAACTTGAAACTACCTATTGAAGTACGTAACAGATCTTTACAATTGTACAAACAGATGACAATTACGTCTTACAGTTGTACCTAAATTGTGTTTAACACACTGACTTGTAAAGCCTTTATCTTGACCAACAGGCGTTTGAAATTGTGACAAGAAACAAATGTATGTTATTTTTTATGAAGACATCAGTTTCAGCCACGTTAAGGACTATTATAACATACAATTTGAATAAGACGAAGTTTTATATGCGATAAGTAAAACATTGGGAATTATATAATGCTATATTATAACGCAATCAAGAATATATTTCTTCTCATAAAATATATTTTTAGGATAATGTTTTACTTGCAAATTAATTTTTAATCACATCACATAGCTCTTATTTTCCATTTTGTATTCCTTATAAATTGAGAAACATCCCTATTTGTTTCTTAATTTGTGAAATTTAAAAACATCGCATACCGTCAACAAACGAACAGGTAAGGTTTTTGTCAACCTTGTCTGATATCATTTCTAATTAACTATAAGTACTTATTATACCATAGGGGGCACGCCAGTGGGCACTATCTAGCGAGGGAGCACTCAGCCTTATTGAAGTCTACATCAATACTGCTTAAACACAAATATTTTGCGTTATCTTTAAATAAAATATGCTTATCGATCGACCTGGAAGGACATTTTTGACCTGCTTATCTAAATATGTAGTGGGTTACTGAACCCAGCCCAGCCGTCTGTATATTTAATAGGGTAACTTCGTTTGTACTTTTTGACCAGTATAGAAGGGCAAACGACTGGTAACTGGTGACTGGCGACTGGCGGATTTTTTTTTTTTAGTCAGAGTCCAGAGTGACTCTACTCTGCCTGATGGAAAGCATAAATAGAATCCAAGAGAGGTGGTCGTCATACTTACTGCGAATGACGACAGTGCAATATGGTGACCCACGCTATGGCGGCCTAATGAGATGCTTTTTCACGCCCCGCTTAAAAGACCCGGGATCGTAGTGGGAGGGAAAGACGTGTACTGGTAATGAATTTCAGGCTTTAACTGATTTGCACAGGAAGGAAGAGCCGAACCGTTTAGTTCGGGAGCGTATGTCTACCATTCTGAAACGGTGACTTCCAAGGCCAGCACGAATTGTCCTGTAGATGAAAACTCGCAGAGGAACTCGTAATGGTACATGAGTACCGCCGCCCAGGGATACCGGCAACACAAAATCACAGAATGCGCCGTTGCCCTTCGAGCTCCTTCGCCATAAAGAAAGGAAGGGCGGCCACAGAAACGCAATCAATAATTGCTAAACACTGGATTTCTGTAAGGTGCTTTTTACCAGACCCTTGGAGGCCCATTTGTGAAGAATGATAGTCTTGATACACAATTTAATTTGACTATAGGAAGGTTCATCAACAATCAACAGCCTTTTACAGTCCACTGCTGGACATAGGCCTCTCCTTAGCAAGGAGGTTTTCGCCTACTGCTCCACGCTGACCAGACGGTTTGGAATAGGGTTTGTTTCAAGTTTTCCTTCTCTTTGTAATGATGTTGTCTTGTATACTTGGTCCCTTAGTCGCCTTGTACGATACCCACGGGATGAATAGGGATGGTAACACTATGTATTCTTAATCCGTCACCACACGGATAAGAGCAAGGTTGTTATTAGGAATTGTTATTGTGTGACGTCCGTCATACCTACAACTACAGATGGAATTTACGAAAAACTAGCTTACTAGCTTTGTGCCGTACTTTCCAACCATTCTTCCTCGCTATAAAACAATACCCTTTGGCGTTGGAGGAAATCTTAAAACATGAACCATTCACATTAAATATTATGAGCCACATTGAACATTGTGAATTGGCACCACTCCACGTCGCTGTACGAAAATGTATTCGATTTAATATTATTACAACTGTGTACACATTTCAATGGATGATATTTCGTAATATATTCAGTTACTAATCACCAACCATTCATTGGGATTATTTAAAACTTGACTAAGTTAACTGAAACTACTTTTTTCGACTTTGACATCGCGTTAGTATGGAATGGGTTAGGGCTTGACTAAGATTGCCATTGCCAACAAAATACACGAAAATATTTGCTGTGCAATTGTACAGTCGAGATACTAATTTGATGCAGACAACAAAAAGCAATAACAGGGTGGACCAAGAATTCGTTAACATTTGAATCTAACATCCCGCGCAAACATGTTACAGGAGTTCTTGGGACCAACACTACTGGAATTTGCTCACTACAATACGTAACATATGGTTTCAATAAGATGGAACTCACACACTTTTCACACATCCAACGAGTCCCTACTGGTAGTCAAAGACATGTTTCCGGAAAAATTGATTTCTAGACGAGACATTCCATGGTCAGCCAGAAGTCCAGATTTATCCCTAGCAGATTTCTTTTTATGGGGTTAATTGAAGAATCGTGTCTACATCAATAAACCAAATACACTACGTCCACTAAAAGAAAAAATCAGCGAAGAGGTGTCGGTGATCTCGCCGTCTCTTTGCTGACGAGTATTCTAAAATTTCGGTGTTCGCTTAGAAGAATGCAAACGTCGAAACAGTGTTCATTTAGATAATTTAATTTTTAAAAAAAAATTCCAACTTAGCTTTCTTGTAAATAATAAATTATCATAATATATCAAATGGTTTTTTATATGATTTTTTCAAATGTTAACTAATTCGTGGCAGACCCTATATGACCATAATAGGAAAGTCGTAACTTGTATAGAATCATAAAGAAATCAATAAGAAAGAAAAATAAATTGCACTTTATTTTGATACTATATGCTTTTTCTTTCTTACCTATAATCACAATGTACTTTAATTGCGAAAAAGAAAGGTGGCAACCCTAGACTTGACCGCCATTACGTTGCCACAAGAAGAATTACAAAATATTTGTGATAACAATTCATAATATATTGTCAGATATACAGAAAAACAGTGATACTTTACTCTTATTTTGCATATCTGATAATACATTATGGCAAAAGAAACTAATCCTGAAATAATTAAAAAGCTACATCAAAATGTCTACTCGAAGAAGTGTATTGGCATTCGTTGATTTTGTATTAGTCCACGCCGTGGCGAGTGCTCACATCGCCATTAAATAATAAAAGTCTCCATTTCAACAAAAACGTGTTTTTCAACTTCTAATTTAGTTTTAAGCACCTGTTTAATAATATCTTTTAAGTCATGCCTTAATCGCTATCGAACGCTACTTCTTCAGGGTGCCGAGACATTTTTTCAACTAAATGAACATTATTAAAAAACAGAGTGAATGTGGTTATGCATTAAGTGGCCGAGGAGAAAGCAAAAATCAGTGGTGCGTGAGCGCCACTGTCGCAGTTACGAAGTTAGCAATAAGAGAAATGAGATACAAATACGTTTCTTGCTGTTGAATCGCAGGTCTTATCGCTACCGACCATTGTTTTGAATATTAATTAGCGTTTTCTACTGAATAATCATTCAACTCAAAATTAAATGATTCTATGGCAACTTCAAATAGGGCAGTTTTAACGAAAGATAAAATATAAAGATTTCGTTTTTTTTAATTTTTCTCAAGACTACATGTGAAAATAATTGGACTTTGGATCCTGACAGTTGAGTTTTTCGTTTCGAATGTTTTAGATTGAACAATGTGAACTGAAAGGGTTTTATTTATTTTAAAAATATCATATTATCAAAAAAGTACTTAGGTATTAGGTAGTACTATATATCTTATATCTAATACCTGTAAACGATATATAATCTGAGTCTCGGCAACAGCTCCAACGATTTTCATGAAATTTAGTATGCGGGTGTTTTGGGGGCGATAAATCGATCTATATAGATGTCATTTTTAGTAAACGCTATTTTATCCGTCTAATAGGCTCCTTTTGACACTTGTCTATGTGACAAAATTAGAGATAGGAACAAAAGAAGTTGGTAAACAGTGAATCGACTATCACAAAATACCAGTAAGAGCAAAGCTCGGTTTCCAGGTACTTATATTATATTTGAATACAAGTAAATCAGATGAATTTGAGGTAAAAAATATTTTTACTTTATGTAATGACAGAGAGAGATGAGATCTAGTATTCTCTATCATTCATTAAGTAATGTTGTTTAACGCAAAAAAGCTGTGTCTTAGTTTCTTACAAAAAAAAATATCTTGAAAATGCTTTAGAAATCCAATCAGTCACTGATCAACCCACAAATTATTTCTGGTGCTAGAAACAAAGCCCAGACAAGGTCACATATCAATCGTTTAACCAGTTGTATCCGATGGGGTAATTGAACATACGTATACTTAAATGAACTCACTTGAAGGGGTGTCCATCATTAGTCTTCTGCACGGCCTGCAGCACGTTCTTGTAGATGCGGAAAGCGACGGCGGCGGAGAGCGCCAGCAGCGAGGCGTAGGCGCACACGGACACCACGGAGCAGCACGCCAGCGCCACCAGCAGCGCCAGCCCCGCGCCCAGCGCCGCGCCGCTGTGCGCCGCCGACCGCCAGTAGATCAGCGACTCCACTGTGATCACAACAGTACACTCATTACCGTGTATCGCTCACGGCAGGACCACAATACCCGCGGCAATATAATCACTTACAAGTCTGCCTCAATAACTCGATCTTAAGAATTCAGAATAGAGTCTACTCAGATCAAACGACATTCAATTCTAAAACGTGGATAACTCAGTGCTGAGACTAGACGGAGATATTAACTTAACGCGTAAATAGACAAGCCCGAAAAGAGATTCTAGTTGTTCGGTGATTCCGTGGCAAGTGTAACAAATATGAAAGGTAGTTCTGTACTCTGTTCGTCGCACTACGCTTTTGAACTCTGTAACAATGGCCGTTTGCACGCTTTGCGTATCTATGTTAATAACCCCTGGCCATAAATCTGATCTGTTTAACTATATATAAACTAGATAATACAATTTGCTTATAAAACTAACTTACGTATGTGAATTGTAATTGTCTGATGAGCCTACTTATTGAAACCAAAACACGTCCAGCTGAAATATACGGCTAAATACAAATAAATAAAAATGTTGTATTGTAAACAAGTTCCCGTCCGGGCGACTGAGAGTGCACTCAATGAAACCTGTTCTTCCTGTCAATGATCTCGGTGGCTGTCACGAGTTTCTGAATAAACATCTAACAATAATTTGTTCACCACAAAGCTTGGCCTCTTTGGCGCAAGCTTCCTTGATGTTTTCTTATAGTTAACCATTGCCGAAGCGTTCAAGTGGCAGTAAAATTGAATAGCGCTGTAGTTTACCGTTAGATTCGGTTGGTTCCCACAGCTTGCCACACATTCGAAAGTTAAATATATCACGATAATAAACAATTAGAAGATAATATGCCAAACCGTGTGTAACAGATGTTGCGAATGAGCCTATTTTAATGCATAATATCCGCATCCGATCGCTTGCGGCGATAACTTTACTTCCACTATTTGCGGGAAACATGAAAGGAAACTCGCGGAATGAATTATATAGTAACGCATTACACTGCAGTATGTTTTCCTAGCCTTCGTTCCACGTCCTCACGTCCCCACGGGTCCGGCAAGACACGACACCAGATGTCTACAATTGTTCATCTTAAAACACTGTCACGGAACATCGGCACGTTTTAAAAAGGTAATATTGGTGGTATTTTAAGTGATGAATATATGGGAATACCTGGTCCTCTGGGCGGCAGGTCATCGTACTGCGCGGCGTGTCGCGGCGAGTGCTTGGGGCGCGCCATGGCGACGGAGTGAACGCGCACATGGCGCGCGCGCCACGCGGCGCTGCCTTTCTACACACGTCACCGCGACACCCGCTGACACCGCACGCCCGCGCACAACAGCGTGCCACGCAAACTGTCATCGCTCGCTACAGCCTAACGACGCTCCGATACTTAGTGTAATTTAAACAGTTGTCCGAACAGAAACTCCGAAGAATAAATGTATTAGATTAGTGCTTAGTTGAGGTCATCTATATATAACAAAATACCTACGAGATAAAACAGTAGATGACAAGTGCCATAGGTAGCGCACCAAGATAGAGGTCAAACGATTGCACTTAATATCGATATGTTCAAGTTCGACCGCTATGCCGTAAATAAATCTAAGTTTCAATTGCATCAAGAGTTTATGTTAAACCAGACGCTCTATCAATATTGATCGATGGACTTTCCGACTAAGTAACCGTGACTCATGGTGCTATATTTGGCTGCGATTGCCGGTACTTTGAAATAAATTAAAATTTAAAATTATACGTCTTTAAATAACAACCTTGTATGTATGCAGTACTGAAATCAGTTGCCCATTTTGTTCGAACTCCAGAAGGTGTAACAATCAAAGAAAAAATGTATTATTGGCCAATTTTAAACAGTACAAGGTACTATTAAACCAATTTTATGGACTGTAAAAAGATGCGGTAAATAAACTAGACCTTCAACTGTTCATGACGTAATCTTTTTTATTCGTCAGTATATGTTTAGTCACGGTCCCCATGACAATGTGATCAAAAGAACACCCACACCGCGAACAGCACGCTTATAAGGAAGGGACCACGTACACGAGTCGTTTTGACATCAGACTACCGATGCTTGTCTATTCTACTGACATCGCATTTATGCTAGGAGGAAGGACAGGAATTAATAGGGAAAGTGTTAATTGAATTATTTTTATTATATGCGAAGTAATCGTAAACCTTCTTGAAATTATAATCACTTTTGGATGGGAGAAGAAAGATGAAAAAGCTAAATTAAATAGAGAGCGAGGCATACCAAATCTGGGTGATACACAGCTGCTCAGATAGATCAAAACCAACAGAGACAGCAAATACTAACAATTTGACAGGTGACGCTACTAGCAAAATTATCAATTGAAAAACGATTCACTGTTGACAACTCCCACATCAAGATGACGTTATCAACGTTGTAAATATCTTATCAATACCATAGGAATGTAGGTATTTAAGTACCAAAACAAATACAAATAAAAATAAAATATCAATTTGTAAATATGTATTAATTAGCGAGCCTACTGAATAACGCATACCACAGAAAGTTACTTAAGCAAGTAAATTACTTGCGAAGTATGCCCGTAACGAGTGTAGTGTAAGCTTGAACAGTTTGTCAGCACGAAACCCGTTTATGAAGTATAAGTATACAAACAACAAACGAAACCGAGAGTCCTCTACGTGTGTGTAGAAAGGCTTTCATTATCGGGGAACTGGTACTGTAGCGCAACAAGTCAGTGGAGCGCAATTTGACTCTTGCGCACACTGTTTGAGCAGGCGCTCTTGGCACACGCTCACGCACTGCGCTCTCGCGGTCAATGCCACGCACTATAATAGCCTTATCAATAACGTCAAACTAGGTACAATGACTGTGCATAAATTTGTTTAATAAACTACCGACCTCTGTGAAGATCGTCTCGTCGAGGAGAAAGACAGAGGAGCGGATTGAAACAATATTTATTTAACACGATAAGACGACCTTTCAAGATGAGATAAATTCGTTTTCGTAAACTTAGCGCTGAAATGCTTTCTTTGTTATCATCGCTGTGGGAATATTACATGAATCTATAAGACCTGTCTTTAGATCGGTTCGGTATTTCATTTACGTTATTTTATTACTGTATAAAAAGGCGCTTATGTTCTGAGAGTGGCAAAGTTTATATATGTATCTTCACTTTTCTCCTCACCCTTACAAATAGAACATATTCCTGAACAAAATCCAAAAAGAAAAGTCTAAATACTTTTTTTTCAGCTTAACGCAGAAGAATGCCATTTTTCGTGTGTGTGTTACTGTGGAAGAAAGATGTTTTTGTGAAGCTAGACTCTTCAGTATCTATCAACATAATTTCGTATACTTTCGACTAGTCGAGGGGGCGACACGTGACGGCCGACTGACCTCATTTGAACAAGAACGAGTAGGGAGTGAGCAGGACATGAGATAAGCCTCGAAGTATCGGGAACATTCTCTCTATTGTCAACGTCTAATGTTTGCCTGATAAGGAAATGGACGGTGTGTCAATTTGAATAAATCTATCACACTCTCATACACAGTGGTGCTTGATATTAGTGTATTTATGCAGCGTTACTCGTAAAAGTAGATGAAGTACTTTGTTGTCGAATGTAACTGAAATACGAACTTATATTCGAAAGGGAATCGCTGTAAATAGTTGGTAAATTGTGTCTCCTGACTATGGATCTAAGTCTGGTTTCCTGCATTATTAAAGAAGCAAGATAAGAAGTTTTCTTCTCTGTACAATCGGAGTTTCTTCTGATTAACGAAATAGTAGAAATCGAATTGTGAGATAGGCGATTGTTGTGCCGATATGGATTCTGTCAGAGCGGTGGATATTTCCAGACATAGACCTCCGTTCAGGTACTTAATAAGTTAAAGTACTTAAGGTTAGAATCTTGGTCTGGCGTTCACCTCCGCCTGGCAAATACATCAAATCTTTTTTAATAATCGAGACGATCTCTTTAGACAAGGATAAAGGGAAAAACGACCAGTTTCAGTTTGGCAGTTTCCCTTAATTCGGTACAAATTTACTATCTTGGCACCAATTTTTGCCGCTAGCTGTTACGGTAAATATGATTTAATATGCATTTGGTATCGATATCTTGTGACATGTTGGGTAATTTCCATTTCAAAATGGTCCGGTTCATTGTCCGATTCAATACTACTTATCTAATCTTATTTTGCTGTTCATAGATCTTAGAACCGAACGCCTAACACCCAACTTTGTACGGTAAATAGATCTGAAATTTTATTGTTTTCTAACAGATTCCTGTTTTCCCAATAAGAAAATCTAAATCACGGAATAGCATGTAAATGTATATATCATTGCCACAGAAACGAAGCCTGTATTGAGAATGCATGTAACGCATACATATATTTGAAATAGTACGAATTTTATCTGCGATCTTTGACATTACCACATCAAGTTTTTTTATTTACCTTTGCGAGAAAAATAATCAAATGCATAAAATGAGACTATAGTCAACACGCGAGTTGATAATGAATGGTGTTGTACTACGGTCGTCGACCAATCAGTCCGGCTGCTCTAAAATGTACCGTACAGTATTTTACATAAATATATTGTGATCGATTACGCGGTCGTGCTTTGTTGATGAGTGCGAGACCGGAGGCCCATTAATGTGTGGAACCTTACACTGCCACGAACTCTGTCATGTTTGTTTGCGTCCTCAAGCGAGGAAAAAAGCAGTAAAAAGCATCTACTCGGCCGCCATAGTGTGGGTCACCATACTGCAACTGTGAGCAAATGAGTATGGTGACCACAACTCTTAGATTCTACTCATGATTTCCATTTGGCAGAGTAGAGTAACTGTGGCAGAATTTAAATAAAAAATATATAAAATATGGCGTGCCGCAAACATAGCTAGCATTTTCTATCTATCCAAACACAGATTATATTTACTTCCTTGGTTTATTCGTATGTGCACTAATGTGTAGAAGAGATCATATGATGGATAGAATTATAAGACCTGAATACTCTCCGTCACCTCGCCCCACTGATATAGAATCTGACAAATCTAGGGCAATTCATTCTAGCATTAAAATGTCACATTAAAGAGGCAAATATTTTTGCTTAATCTTGGCTTCATCACCTGTCCAATGTTACTAATTTGCTTGACTCGTCAAACCTGAGCCTAAACTCGAGGATTTCCTTAGTGGAATTTCATTATCAAGCCTTTAACAGTCCATTGTTGGATATATACCTCTCCTAAGAAAGGTTATTTTTAAGGCTACGTTAGAAACAAGGCTCATTGATGCATGGATGACAGTTATTGTGGTAAGTCCCCAATCTAAGCCTCACTAGGCCGCCATTGTGTGGGTCACCATACTGCATTGTCTACATTCGCAATGAGTATGGTGACCACAACTCTGAGATTCAATTCATGCTGTCGACGAGCTAGAGTAAAGTCTCGTTGGCAAGCTTTTAAAAATAGCACAGGGAAGAAAGGAAGGAAGAATTGAAGGGAAGAAAGAAAGTAAACAAAACATCGTGTCTTTTGAGACAGAGACAGCTGACAATGTTGCTACTGTCCTTTTACGACTTTACGCCAAATGAAGTTCCCCGACATTAATATGCTTTGTTATGTTCGACAGCTGATTCAACTAACATACTTTGATGTCCAGACTGACGGCAACACAGCAATAAATCATGATAGTTGTGAATAGAGAGACAATAGGCAGGCGGGAGGCGGCGCCGTCATACACGCGTTAAAAATAACGCACAGTGCCACTGCTGCTTCCGCGTCACACACGGGAACGTCTTCAAAACTGATCTAATTTCTACCTCATATCTCATTCCTCTCATACGCCCACTACCATTACTATTTGACAATGTGAATTTATATTCCATTGACATGCACGACTTGGCGAAAATAATAAAATAATTATCGCAATTGACCATTAAATAAACAAATATTAAGGGAAAATTACTAAGATACGACGATGTAACGGCTTCGTCATGCATATTGGAGGTGATAATGAGCCCAGAAATCACGATAACATCTAATTTTAAAACCAAACGAACAAAGATCCTAGACTATTGATATCAAGAACTATCGAGTAGCGACTGGCGAAGATTTAGCAAAAAACTAATTCAAATGTAGTGATGAATCGTGTGTTCAACGCGATAAAAACTAAACGTATAACATAAACTCGAATCCATCTATAAAGTTTCATCGTTTAACTAAAAACTTCTTCAATAAGATGACGTGTTGTAAATTGTTAATAGTCCAATGTGAAGTTTGTTAACAATGGATCGAAACAATGGTCTTTATACGACCACAAATCCGTCGTCAAACGATATAAACGGCATCTACGCTGTGTAGTCACAGGTAAAGTATTAGCGTTACGAAACTATCGAGATTACATCGAGACGAGCTACAAGTCGCTATCGGTATATCTATTTGTGACAGGTGTTAGCTAGTATCTGGCGAGCGTTTGCGTAGTGGCGTACGAGAACGTTATCAGTCGTCAATCAACACAAACGGCACCAAACCACGGGAAGCTGTTCATAAAAGATGTCGTACTCTATTTTGTTTCTAGCAGTACATAGAGGGATCCATTTCCTTGTAATGTATACAATGGATAATGGAGTGATAAAGACAGACTTCGAACTACGATTTGGGGGGTACTAATTGTTATTTAATGTGAATGATAATGAAGGGGTCAAAAGTATCGTGGTAATTGGTTATGAAGCTGCATCGAAGATTCTAGACGTGTGGAAAACTACACCGAAAATTATTAATACGACATGCACTATACTTTTAAGAAATACTAGTTAGAATATGGACATTGATGTATATTTACGCGATTCTTTTGACTGGTTCTTTGTTACAATAAAATAAAACGTGGCGAGGGTAGAGAGGGAAGAGGGGACCCGGCACATGTGCTACCGTACCCGACTCGACGTTCCTCACATTTCTGTTGTTAAAAAAAAAAAAAGATGTAACAAGAATCTCCTTCGAAATTTAGTTTCGCTCTATCGTAATATTAAAAATTTCAATAGCACAGTATATTGTCAGTATTATTGCATTCATTAATTTTAACACAACTAAAATGTTTATGGGTAAGAAATGTAATTAATGTCTAATGTGATGTAAGAGTGTCGGTGATCATTAGTGAGTACATCAGATCAAGGCGAAACTAATAAGAATACAGATGAAATCAGACCAAACTCGGTTGGCAGTGAGGTCACGTACTGACAGGTAGCAAAAACAATACAGCTCTGAGCATCACTACCAGTAAATCATATAATTATACGTATGTGGGTATATTTTGTAAAAATGCTTACATAGGAACACGATATATAAGTTGTACGGGTCGTATTTACGATTCAATTTTCTTTTGAATATAAATACGTCCAAATTTATGGTCTATTATCATTTTATTGATTCTGGACAGACGTTTCCAAGAAAACCTAATCAAACTGTGCGTAAAATTGTGTCGTATCCAAAGGGTTTGAATGTCACGGCCCAAGGACATCTTTCATCCGACACCGAGGTCGTCTATCGTCATATTGCAGATGAGTCTGGGTACTAACGGGTACAAACCGAATACCAGATAGACTATACTAGAATCGTTTTACAAGACGACAACGTAACGGATACTCGGTGGCAAGTTTACTGTAACACACATGTGTATACGTGGGGATGTGGCCTTAAGGCGTGGGATCAAGTTTCGCTCGGTTTAGAAAACCAGGAAACAAAAGAAACCAACGATCCGTTGTGTTGTGATGAATATGATCTTTTAAATCTCCTTCTAATTTGAAATTAGACTCAACGGTGTGCGAGATGAGTTTAGCTATATAAACAATACCATTGTCAATTTTTTTTTTAATTTTTACGAATATTCAAACAGAAAAAGGAATAAGTATTATCACCCTTTAGGCTGACGCGACTTTAGAAGGCAACGACTAAAATGATTTTTCGTCATATCAACACTGTGTAAAGAAGCCCTGGATTCAAACCAGCCGCTGTCACGTTAATATGTAACGTCGAGTCTTAATTGAATTAGACCAACGTAGGACTGTGTAGGGGATAGAAGAAAAATTTATGCAAATGCAAATGGTCAATTCATATACTAATCTAATAATCACAGTAATGTAAGAATACGACTAAGAATTGTATATAATAAAACGGTTTATAGATAAGGACTGGATTTTTTTGACAAGACACTGTCTGTCACCGTAAGAGATAAGATAACTACAAAGCGATATTCGTAATGGTGCATATCATGTTGGAATTGAGACAAATGAGAGGTCGATGGTTCGCCTATGGCCATAAATCACAAGACACTGGCCTTAGCACACGTTAAAATTGGTCTAATTTCATCTTGGCAATAGTAAGACATTGTCTGCAGGGTGGACGACAGCGCATGCGCGCTATACGCGACACTTAGATCGCACAATTCCAACTTCTAAGCAAGTGTTAAGCGACCATCACAATTAAGTACAATGTTTGTTGAGGCTCACTGATGTTATTGCAAACGGTGTAATTATGTTAAGTGTCTGTGCCGCACCTGTGACGACATACAAATAGTTACGCACTGCAGATATATTTGCACCTTTTTGTTCAATGTGACAGATATAAATACCCAAAATGCGATGCAGTGGAATTTTTTAACATCGAGCCGGTCCCACACTATTAGCGTACCCGAGTTTTGAAAGAGTGTGAACCACACCAGGAGTTTTAGATAAGCGCACAAAGAAGTATTTGAGGTCTGATTGTAGTAAAATCGTTAGCAAAGCATTTGTGTGATGTAATTAGGCAATTAGTTCATTATTTAATAAGACAGATACATCTAGGTCGGTCTTGTCGAACCTTGACTCGACACGCGGGAGTTATTATTGTTCTGTCACCGGCGGCGACTGCGGCTTACTGCGACTATACCGCGGTAATGGGTATAGCACTCGACATGCGCCGGCGACATGTCGCCTACCTACCGTCTACCACCATCACCTTCACCACCACCGTTACCACGTTAGTGTCTCCACTGGCATCACAGTCCCGCACCGATCGATCGCTCGTCGGCTATTTCACTGGAGTGAGTTGACACTGAGCTCACAAGAACACTACATGTACCGGTGCGGCGTCGGGACGCGGTGGGTCACAGTGCAGGGCCGCAGGGCAGGCGCGAGGTGCGCTGCCCGGGCGGCCGGTTGGCGCCGCGCCACCTAAAACGTATTTCTGCCCTCCGCTCGCGGTCACCACTCACCTTCTGGGTGCAGCCTCTGTGGGTCGAACCAGGCATCTGGAATAGAAGGCTGCGCGTTAGCGGGTTAGTCGCGACAGACAGAGAGGAAAGCAGGCGAAGCAAAGCCGGCGCGGCGGGGGGCCGGAGGGGGTGCGGCGACACTTACGTGGGTTGAGGACGCTGCAGAGGGAGGGTCCGGAGTTCGACATGCTGGCGATTTACGTAACGCGGAGCGTGAAAAGGAAAGAAGGTGGCGGACGGAGCGCGCGCCGCGCCCGACTCTCGCGTCGATACTGGCGGCGCAGCCCCGCACCGACCGTGCCCCCGACCCCGCCCGCCGCAACCCCGCGGAGCCCGCCGCGCCGCACCGAGCGCGTTGGCCGCGCGCATGCGCACCACCCGCCTCGGAGCGATTCCGTCACCCCCAACATGCTATATGACCACCACCACCACCACATACCTTAAGTTACTATATTACATCGATTAGTCCGAGTGTTAGTTCTTGGTGCAGTTAGTACCAAACCAAAGGTTAGTTTTAATATAAACATAACATGTATACATAGCAATAATAATTAACAAATGCAGTGTGTATACAAACTGGATGATAAGATATAACGGGACGCAGTGCCTATCCGTGTTGTTTACTTGGGCGCGGGCGGTAGGTCATCATCGGCGCTACATGAAATTATGTCAGAAGCGAGCTGCACTACCCTGCAAAGTGCATTCGCCTTATGTACTCCCATATCTTATACTTATTAAAAAGTTAATGTTTGACTCAGGGGACCTCCAAGCATGCTCCAATAACGCGAAAAACGCAGCCAGCGTTCACGGCTCGGCCCGTGTTTACGTCTTTACTAATTAATAAGTAACGTTTAGATGAGTCATCTGTTACTATGTACATAATTGAACAAGTTACAGCGCAATAACGTGTGGTTTAAATTGCTGGACAATGCTATTAAGGCAAGTTTATTCAATTGGTATCCCAGAAAAAAAAATCTTGTACATATTTCGGAGCGTTCCTAAACGTAACGATTTCATGCATCGTAAGGCATGAGACAAAAACAGCCAGTCACAGCGGTAGACAGGAGAATAAAGTAAAGCCTTGTGTCGAATACAAATGACCTCATCAACGGAATTAAGTACACGGACGTCCAACTTGACAGTTGTACATTGTTTCACACTGTTCAATATGAAATAAGAGCTTGCCCGATTCAATTAAAATACATAAACTGTATTTAGTTGAAGTTATTTATATTGATTGCCATTTATTATTAAAAAAAACAAAAACACAACACAAATGACAACATAAATGACAATGAGAATATGAATGCTACCGGCTATTTTTCTATTTGCTGTTGATATGTTAAAGAATTAACCTTAAGGCATAACGGTAAAGACGACATCCCGATGCATGTTATATCATTATTGCTTAATGGGATTTTTTGTAGATTTTCTTTAAAAACTAACAAAGTGACTACTCCGCTTGATGGAAAGATTCTCATGGCGAATGTAGACAATGCAGTATGGCGGTCATTATGGATGGTCGTATTCAATCAATTTTTCCTCTTTATTTTTTAAAAGACAACGCGGAGTACAAACATAAAACGGACAGAACGACACTCAGACTCAGAACACCCATTTGCGGACGCACAAAGTGTTGTTCTATGTGGGTTTGAACCTACAACAATCAACGCAGTAGAGTGATGCAGCAACCGCTTAAACTACCACGCCATCCGTGCAGTCATCGTGTACTTATATGCACTTATAATAGAAAGAGGCAATTTTTTTAGTATAATCTTTGAACGTTCAGTTTCGATTCTGGAAATTCTTTATTATAGACGCATTATCCCTGAATGCTATAGATTATAAAATCATATCGTCTAAATTACGGACCGGGGCGCCGGGTGACAGCATGTGTATTTGAATCAGCTGAGCGCTCAGAAATTGCCTCAGCACTGCAACATATGCTTAGAGGCAGCCTCGCGTATTTAGTATACATCGCAATGCAATAGGCGCAATAGGGGGGCGTACTCCTACTAAATATGTTACCTTTTTTAACACTTTTTAGTAAGACGAGGGGTTTTTAAAACACCCCAAAATAAATTATATTCTCTATGATTTTCAATTTTCTTATAAGTTTCAAATCAAATGTAAAAGTAACTTGCAATAGTGAGACATGACGTCTATGACGATATCATTTTGACATTTAGTAAAAAGATACTAATTTGACAGTCTAATATCGTGATGTCTAGACCATTGTTATGCAGTACTAGACCAACGAGAAAATTCTTAACATCTGCAATTTTCAATTTCCGTAGGAAATTGGTAAGGAAGAAAATTATACACAAATCTTCAAAATCAATAATGTGGGGAACCAAAAATAGGTTTCTTAAATGTTTTGCAAAAGAATATATGCAACCTATACATTTAAATGTAATTTTAAATTAGAAGTGTCAAAAAGACATAAAATATGTCACAAAGATATAATTATATAAAATAAGTTCGTGTATGAATACGGATTTAGCGAAGCCTTGTTGTTGCTTTTTTTAAATAAATAACCTCACAAACCTGTCATTTATGAATCGGTTCTTTTTATATTTTGGAGTTTACATTTTTGTTTCTTTTCATTTAAAATTGAAGAAAAAATATCTTCACTGGGGATGGAAAATAAATGAATAAATAACATGAGGTATTCCACAATTCAGTGTGATGATGACGCATTGAAGTTGGTGAACATTTTAAAACTTAATTATTAATTTGATTTCCATATGAAATAGGCAAAATGTGAAGGTTTAAGAATCTATCCCCCTCTTCGTATGTGATACGGTTAAGCCTATTTTTTTATTAAATTCATCGATTTGTCACTTGCGAAGTGGTCCGTTTTGGGGACTGTCTTACGAAAGCATCCATTTATTATATAAATTGGTTACATAACCCGACCTTAACCCTCATTGAAAGTGTATGACCGTATGACCACCAATCTTACACGTCAATAGAGAATAGTATTTAATGTATAGAGTTTAAGTCCGAATTGAGACAATCGTCTATAAGCAGACAAAGCGATTGATTTTAACTTCACATGTCGCAGTTGAGTCGGACTGTCGCGACTAGAGGCGGGACGTATAATGGTCGTGACTCACTGCACCGTATACTGCCGTATAAAAGGATCTGATAGGACCGCATTAGTCACTACAGAAGTGAACATTTATTTCCATACATGTATTGATTGCAGGTACGCTCATGTTTCGGCAATTTACGTTGGGTAATCTTATTTTCAGGCGTTTATTAAGTAAAAATACCTGAGGTATTAATGGTATAAGCTCCAACACGCTTTGAAACACTCAAAAACTGTTGAGCAATTATACTATTTTTGTAAATCTTATTATTTTTCTATTACAGATTGTAATACTTTTGTTATACTAGCGTCGTAAAGAAGCGTAATATGTATTACATTTTCAGAGAGGTAATCAAATTTCGCCATAGTAAAACTATCTCAAACGTATAATATTAAATTCTCATCTGTCAGCCGGACTCGAATCGACCAAAAATCGCACGCCGTGTCAAGTGTCAGTAGCCGGGGAACCAGGTGCACCCTAGTAAAGTAATCCCTGCAACCCCGAGGTACCTCGTACTCTCATCTGTCACCCTAGGGCACACCTGGCTCCTCGGCTACTGGTGGGTAGGTCGGTTCGAGCTCGACATACCCACCAGTAGCTGGATATTGCCCCACATTAAAAAAAAATATGAAATAAAGAATTTGGGCTACATACAGAAGGGCTTTGTTTATGTTTGCTGAAATTATAATATTTCTAATTATTAATTTGGCTACTAGCACGTTATGATACCTACACAAATGATGTACGAGTATGGCACACTTGGCAAGTGATTGATGAAGAGGTATTCTACTTCGGTCAAATAGCCAAACGTGTGCACAACATTTCTATTACGGTTCTGCCATACTAGTTATATTTTGTAGCGTTTTTAATTATATATAACTAGGGCAAACCAGCTGATATAAGTAAGACCGAGTGATGAGCAGCGCCACGGCCGACGTACACCTATAACTGAATAATCGCGAGCGTGTTGTAGACCTTCGAGTTGTGAGTACTCTCTTTACTTGAAGGTTGTATGGGTCTGAAAGTACAACAAGCGACAATTTCTTCCACAGGTTCGTAATGCTGGGCTGGTGACAAACATTTAAGTCACGGGCACGATGATAGATAGGTAAAGGCTAAGCAGCCGAATATTTCCCCAGAACATTTCATTACCTATGAAGATTAAAAAAAGAGGACAGCAATTTTTTTTTCAATGATGATTTGCAGAATCATGAAAGTCTATGAGAAATTGCAGGTATTTCATGAGCGGCGAAAGTCACTTTCCATGCATCAGGTGACCAGTAAGTTGACCCCATAGATTACATACATACAGACATAACAGACTATGGGTGCAAATAATATTTCACTGTAGGAAGCATTGCACAAACAATAAAAACATATCGCGTGAAGTGGAACGCCCTGTCTCTGGGTAAAAATACCCACTGAGTGACGTCACCACTACCTGATTACTCAGCGGCTAGACCAGCTGACAAAATTTCACCTAGTTCATATGACGATAAGGTAACATATCTCCTGTCAGAAATGCTGTTATAACCAAACAAAAGACACGACGAGGCGAAGGTTCAAATAGAAACAGGTCGTCATCAAAATTTTGAGTTGAGGAAGGAAGTTATTTTGGCAAAGTTGCACAAACATTTAGGTGGCATGGCTACAGTTTCCATTGAAGTTCATTGACTAAGTTAATTCAACTTCGAATCAAAGAAGTGTACAACTTTGGCAAAGTTATAGTCACCCGGGGTCACGCAAACATATTCATCAACAGCTTTCAACAGTCCACTACTGGATATAAGCCTCTCCTTCGAAACGTACCAATCTATACTAACATTATAAAGCTTAAGTTTGTTTTGTGGATTGCGGTTCACTAACTACTGGTTCTAATTTATAAAGAGTTGTATGACCCATTTATAAAAGAATACAATGGGCTATTTTAAAATCACCCTATAATAAATAGGCGCGATACAAAAATAAAAAAAAAAGTTGCAAGAACGGAGAAAATGTGTGCAGCTAAATACAGATTACACTTTTAACGATATCATTTAGTTTTTTATAGACAATATTATCAGAAGCTAATCACTTTTGCCGCCTTATCTAATAAATTACTTGGTAAAAATCATTTGGATCGGGAGGAATGTTTATATACATATATTCCTCCAGTAGACATGAATAATACGATAGGTTTTAAATATGTAGAGCTAAGTTTACGAGTTAGCAACAAAACTGATCCATTTATGTAAAAAGAGAGCAGACAGTGTGCCTATGTGCCAGCCGTAGCGAACGAGTATCGATCCGGCGCACCCTTCGCCAACCTCGCTACTGGTCGCGACCTACGACTCGCGAGCCAGGCCACGTTTCACGACGTCTGGGCTTTTCCATTAATTCACCGACATGATAAAGCAACCTAAACACGAACATGATCATTAAACAGGACATTATTATTTATGAAATTAAGTTTCATGTCAAAAAGAAAATAAAGTTCTTATCGATAAACAAGTTATACATTATGCAGAACGTCTAATAATAGATGTGACACCTACGAGCCAGTGGAAACCTCCACCGTGATTCACTATATGTACACGTACCAGTGCTATGTAATGCAAGTGAATTAACTGTGGGCATAATTAATTACGCAATTAAGATGTTCATTATGTAACAACTTGCGTGCAAGTGAAAGTTATAAAAAAAAGATACAGTTGTAATCAACGAACTGCACAATCGCTTCAGAAAACATTTCGGCCACTTTAAACTCCTGGATACAAACAATGTAGGTGTGACTGCAAATGACATCACCCTCGAAAAGAGTACAAACAAGGGTTCTGTGTAACATTTTTATTAAAACCCAAAATTAGGTCAACGAGTGCAACGAGGCTCCATTGAAACAAGTGTGGAAATGCTTACACTTATCAGTTTCATCCATAGTACACTGGCGTTTTGTTAGCTTTTGCCTTTGTACTAAGCCTAGATTACTGATAAGTGAGAGTAATTTGTGTATTAGAGCTGAAAATGTCCAAGTCACTTAAAACGTAGATGATCGTTTATCAGCATAGGAGATTAGATTAAGTTCTGACAATATTGAAATAAAATGGCTAGTGTTATTACTACAGATAAAAATCGTGATACATCTTCAAGAGTTTTACCAGCACCGGGTTTGACACTATGAACACGGTTTGAATCTAGATACTAAGCAGCAGCTACCACTATTCGAATTTGGTGGTGTCAGACAGACATGGAAAATTGGATTAAATGCAATTCCTTCATGAAGTGTTCTTAAGAAGTTGCACTATGGTTTCTTCAGACAATATAATAAATTGATGAAACAAGAAGCAGAATAAGGAAGTGGATCGCAACCTGCGTTAGACCAATGATTTTGGCGACTGGAACTGGACTGCCGATCCATGCAGCACCAGGCCGTAGATAAAATGAATACATGTAAATATAACAATAAAGGTACAAAGTTAAAAGGTCCTCACGTTCCCGTAATTAGCAAGGGTTCAAAAGGTTTTTCTCTACCTGGTCTAAAATTAAATTCCATAATTAGATGTAGGATATCTAAGTAGGTTTTTGCAGGGTTCTATATGCGACACAGGAGTGACATTTTGGATATCAACTTTACACAACTTTAGTTTAAAGGGATAAGAACCATTTTGCATTGAAAGAATTGAATGCTTCAGAAGCATTCCTTCGTCTCTACAGCCATCACAACAAAATTGTGTGTTATTATAAAATTACTTATTAGAATAAATACCGGCATTTCCCATTAACATTTTTCACTTTTACGAGTGTTTTAACGGGGTGTTATAAACGCAACCATGACCTTGAAAGTTATTGGGGCACGGCTAATGTAAACGGTAACAATGATTTTAGCTATGTTCTAGCAACCAGTTAAAATTATTTTACAAATTATGGATTTAAATGACGGCCATTTCTTGAAATAAATAATACATTCAGAGATTGTTGTCGACAAGAATTCGTTATCAAACGTGGCCTATTTGATTGTAGATAAAATTCTGAATACGTTATGTCGATATCCATTGTATCAACGTTGAGGTCGATTGGGACAAACCAATCACTAAAGAGCAACAACGTTTTACATATGTTTGAACAATAGACACTTGTACACAAATTCAATAATATCGAAAGATGCACACACAGTAGGTATATAAAACTATGGAATGCTACCAAAAATGTGTCGTTGATCTTGCTGGACAACTGCGCCAAAATTAACAGCGGAAGCCAAGCTGACGTAATTTTAAATGCAAAATATTGAACGGAAGTTTTGTGAGTTTACGACTGAAATAGGAGCTTTTATGTATCGAGCAAAACCTGAGAGCATCAATATTGTCAGACTGTACCTATTAGAACACCATACTCTTTTTAAGAGACATAATTTGGAAGTCCAAAGCTCTCACAAAATGATTGCCGGTTGTCGACTCTTACCACTGATATCTTCATTTGTAGGTGCCATGTTTCACCACACAGAAAATCAACACAAGAGACCAATAAGTCCTTAAACCGAGTCCACAACGCTTCATGAAAGTTTCCACAGGTGGTGGAGTGGAGCGCGACGTGAGCGCGGCGCCGGGTGCTGCGCTTGTGAGCGAGCCAATGGAGCAATGCTGCTTCACGCGGCTAAAATTAGCGATGCGGCTTCGAATTTGCAAAACGCGTCACGACGACCGCTCCCTCTATATACCAGAACCACTTCTTCCTACTGATATTATCTGAGGAATTTGGATAGCATCGGACTCAGACTTACAAATGGACTTCAGTACAGTTCTCGAACGATAAGGGTTGACGTAATACTTATTGAAAAGTATTCAAATGAATCGCATATACTCACAGTACATAAAATAAATAATATTATTTTTTATGTAAAAGGGTTATAGTTGCATTTGTTCGTATTTTGTCTGATGGAGTAAGAAATCGAAGTAGGTGAAAAAATTTCATCGTTACAGTGAAAACTGTTTAATTCCAACTAATGTGTGAGTTATTAGATAAGATAAGATAAGTGACAAGAGTAAATTTCTGCTGTAACCAGAGTTCATATTTCTGCGTTCGTAATGATAATAACACACAGAAAATTGATAATCGGCCTTTTACCAATGTCTGACGATGACTCAACCGGTTCAAGGAAGTGCAGGTTGGCATTACATTTCGACACGAAGTGGGTTATATGCGGTGTTAAGAATACCAGCTGAGCTACCAGTATGTTTGCTTTACCGTCGCAATGAGATCGTACCGAGCAGACAGACAACATGTAGCGACTGTTCAATATCGGGTGGGGTGGAGAGAGCAGCTCAGGCTATATTATGAAGGATTCACGGCGAGCAGACAGCACTTGTCCAATGGATTGGTGTCGCGGGTCGGATCTAAACATCCTTACCGCGTGCAGTGAGAGGCGTGGGCTTCAGCGGGTGCCGTTAGCCCGTCGCTGCAGCACGGCGCCGCGGTCAACGCTCTTGCCGCTTCGCCACCTCTGCAGCCGACCTCCTCGGCCCGCCACCCCCGCACGCCACCCGCTACACCCCCACCGTTGTTGCTTCATATTGGATATCACTTTTTGTCTACATCGTGAGCTTTTAATAAGCCTTCTTTGTTATGAGTCATATTCCGCGAGTCTCGCAAAGATTACATCACGAAATGATCAAAACATGATTACGTAGACGTAGACGTATTGATGAATTCAAAAATCCCTTAAATAATTATGGTGAAACATGCGACGTCTCTAAGGCTAGCTAAATCATTTTAGGAGAATCCACTTGTCACGGCGCAATACGCTAAGTGCAGACATTCGTTCGGGCGGCCATTGTTCACCTGCACTCGTGATTCTTCACGGTCCGCGGCGCTGAACGCTCGACTCGAAATGAAATCATTTTAGAGACTATAAAAAACTTCATGGACAGACAGTCACTGCACGTGTTCGTTAAATTATTCTGATAGAAAACTGATTTAGAGTTTGTTTTGTGTTAAAACTACGCACAAGTCCTTCTAGTTGTTTCGTCAGTGCGCAAGGCACAGGAAGCGCTGCAAGAAACGAATAAGTAAATGTCTTATAATGTATCAACCTTCACTATACATTTTGAGAGACTTACCTAATCCCATCTGGCAGAAGATGACTTCGGCCTCGATGACATGCGCGGTCGGTCGCGAAGGTTCTGGAAGGCTCGCCTTCGGTGGAGGGCTCGGTTCCCTCTTCACAGGCTCGGGCTTGGGTGGCTCAGGCTTTGGAAGCTCTGGTTTAGGAAGTTCAGCCTTTTGAAGCTCGACCTTTGGAAGCTCCGGTTTAGGGGGCTCAGGCTTTGGGAGTTCCGGCTTAGGAATCTCCACTTTAGGAAGCTCTGGTTTCGGGAGCTCAGGTTTAGGAGGCTCAGGCTGAGGTTCTGGCGTTGCAGCAGGTTTAGGTTTCTCCGGTAAAGGTATTTCCAGAGGTGGGGGTACTGGACTGGGTGCCTCAACTACTACAGGAGCGGGAGCTGGAGCTGAAGGAACTGGAGCAGGTGCAGGCGCGGGTGCCATCACAGGTGTGAGATCGAGCAAAGGCTCTGGAGTACGAGGCGCCGGCTGGAGGGGCCGGTGCATAGGCGATTCGCCAGCGGTATCCGCGTCCGACTCACTATCCGTGAATTTGTCGGCGATGTGGTCTGCTGAAGGCGCTCGCGGTGCATCCATTAGGAACTCTCTTTCCATATCGAGAAAGCTCCGCGTAGCAGCAGCCTGCTGCTTCTGCGGCGAGTCGCGCTTAGGGTCGCGTTCGAGATGCTCGAAGTCATCGGTTGAGTCCTGGTCGCGCTTCATGTTAGGTTCCATCTGCGCCGCGTCGAGCGCCTTGTCGCCGCCCGCCAGCCCACCGAGGAGAGTGTCGGTGTTATCCATATTTCCTTGTGTAACAGATAAAACAGTGAGGTCGAGATTGATCGATTAGTTGCGAGAGGAGCGCGGTGCGAACGCGGAGGGCGGGTCCTGTCGTGCGTCCTCGCCGTATCGTACTGCGGTCTGAGCTGTGTGCCGGCCGGCGCTGCACGACGTCACTCAGCACGAGAAACGAACGGTATTACTCATCGTCGACCCCTCCGATGCAGCGGGGCGGAGCCGTTCACCGGTAGTAATAAGTATTCGATCAAATTGAAAAATATAACAAAATCGAGTATAAGGAAAAGTCGCAAAAGAAAAAAATATCAAGGTGATGAAAGATAATAGTTGTAAGTCGACAATAAATAAATTAATAACCGCAGGGAACAAATTGCGTAAAGTATTGACTTTCTGTTCCAGACCTTTTTTGAAGGCGCGCTTTGCAGTCTGTTTTACCGACCTATCGAACAGGGAAAATGACTTTGACAGCCAAAGAAAACGATTAGATCGACACTAGCGACTCCACCAGCTGTTATCCTTTAGTGTTACCAGAGTTTTGAAGAATATTTAACATTTCATCACACTTAAAGTTGGGATGACTAGGTTAAAGTATAAATACTTTGACCTCAATATATGACTTTTGAGATAAATACTTAGAAGAAAAGTGAATATTTCTACTTTTATAATTCAGATTTGTCTGACTACGCTTTGTGTTGCAAGAAAATTGTCACCCTAACCAGGTTCTTTATTTATACTTCATAAATACATAATAGTTTACCTGATTTTATATTATTTAGGGTGTGGTTATTTATAGAAATAAATAAATCACTATAAAAACAAAACTTTCAAGACAAAGGTAAAATAAGTTTATAAATTATTTGCGTCATTAAATCATAATCTTTTTTAAAAAAACCCATCAAATGTTGATGAAATTTACTGCAATAAAATAATCTAAAGTAGAAATCAAAGTTAAAATTGTGATACTAACACTGAAGTAAACTTCAAACCAACAGTCCCTACATAGAGCTTAATTTCTGTGACAGATGACTACGAAATCGATGTAGTAAATTTGAGCATGCAATTTTATTTTGTATCACCTATGCTTTAATATTATACACACATCATACATTCATTAAGTTACGATTATTTTCCAGAGTAGTTCCATTGGAGTGCACTTACTACGGTTCTGACACACTTCTTTTGCTTTGTCCACATTCATTAATCGCTGCATATTTGCTCGTCGGTCCTTTATACTATTTACGTGGCCCTTCTATAGAATATCATCGAGGACAATCTCTTCTGACACTTCTACATTTCACTCGATAAATTCCTTTCATGAACCTTCTATCATCCATCTTCTTTACGTGGTCAAACTATCGAAGCATGCCCTATTCTATCTTTATCACTACATCTTTTTTCAATCAGCAACGATTATTTTCAAAAATTTACACCTTAAATATACCTCATAAGTTCTAAAATGATACTAATGGCAACTGCTATAGAAATCTAGCTATATTTTAATGATTATCGTAAAATTAATTATTTCCATAGTAGGAGAATACTTAAAATAATTAATGTTATTGAAAAAGGTTAATATAACACTTAGTTGGTTTTTCAGAACGAAATTCTGTACTGCGGGTTAGTCAAACAATTGTCTGTCAATTCAAATTGTCATGTTAAAGTCGATAAAGCAGTTGTAACTCATTGTAGTTCAGCAATTTTGCGCTTCTATAGCTTTTTTAATATAACTCTTGGATTCATATGTTCTGACAGATTATTCAGCGTAATCTCCGCTGAGCGATTGTGTATTGTTTCTGATAAGTCATAAGCACACCGGCCACAAGGATGGCGGCGACAGTAGCTAATGGTTGTGTAGATACAAGTGTTGTAAATTCAAGAAATATAGATGAATGTAATAGAAAAGAAGAATATTTACCAAATGGAAAAATAAGTAATCACAAAAATGGTTACCTAAACCTCAAAAATACCAGCAATGGTGTCAGTGTAAGTAATTTTTTATATTTTCATAACCACCCACTGAAGAGTCAGTGAGAATGGTTGATATCGGCAGTAAAGATCACTGACACGCCCCTTGTGCAAATCTGTGACGAACGGATACACCCGCCAGTGACCGGTGCCCTATTGACCCAATACTGAAGCAACGAATGTCCCGCCACATTCTCCATATAATTCAAAGCATTGTGTATCAAGGTTACTGTAATTCTCATTAACTGAAATTTCACGGTTAACACTTAATATATTTGGATATTTGATAAAAAAAATATTTGTGTCTGTTCTCAAAATAAACTTTTTGGGGACAATTATTAATATCATTATATCGATAAGAAAACTGATGTTTTAAAGTTGTTATTTATACATTGACACCTGCTTTGTACAATACAGTGCCTCATAAAATACAGTGCCTTGAGGAAAACATGTAATAATACTGTATACCAACAAAACCAACACACATTATTGAACATCATTTCCTCTTGGGATGAGTAAAGCATTAACTAGTACCCGTTTATCTCAACCTGCTAGGTACGATTGTAATAAGTTATACTACCCACATTATATAAACCATAGTAAGGCCCGCTTACCGAATAGATTCGTAGGCCTTAAAGTCATCATGTCAAGCTACATATATATATGCATAAATCTAATTAGAATCAAATTCTTATTATATGCATGTGCGTCACCAGAATTATTTTTAGGGGGTGTAACTATCTAGCATTCTCTCGGTGAAATACTATTGCTATTGGCGTTATGCACTCTGCTGCAAAATTGAGTCGCCGGTGTTGTTAGGTGGTTCTGGTCGGTGATCAAATTGGATCTGCCAATATGAGAAGGGGATGTACCCACAGTGAGGTTAAAAACATCCCGTCAGAAGTTAGTCTTACAAGTGTTTGGGCACTCTCAGTGTTACACAGAGCAATATTTTCTTCAACCCCACTATTGTAGAAAAATAGACTTTGTTGAGAAAGGAAATGCAACTATATCTGCACATAATATTAGCCACCTATGCAATTGATTTATTATAAGACTATTTTAATGATATAAGTTAACATATTTTATTTTCTATATGTTTTATATCTATTAATTAAAGTAATCACTCGTGCAATGAATTATTCATCTTTGCCAACACCATCTCAGTTTGTTGATACACTACTCGTAAAAATCAGATGGAGGAGAGACAACAAATGTTTCAAAGTCATTTTGTACTGCATCTCGGTATGCACCCACTAGTGGAGTCAAGTAAAAAACTTGTATTTATTCCTATGTATTTTCTTTTCTGACAGGCGCGTGTAAGCGAGTGCACTTGCACCCTCTTGTCATGTCCCTGTGCCCATAATTATATCATATAATTAGTTACCGATTTAAAATTATACATTGTCTTTTAAACATATTTATGGAATAATGTATAAAGTCACGGCAATAACTGGTTTCTCAATAAAAAATATTGGGAAACAAGTAATAGTGCTATGGGTTTAGTCTAAACATTTTTAAAATAATTGCAAAATGTAGCAAAAATATAACACTTAAATTAGAAATTAACATGTCAAGTAATTAACATGTACAATTAGAATGGTAATGTAGTGTAATGTAATAAGATATACAAGTATTTAATGTAAGTGATAGCATTTTTTCACAATTGGTGTCATTTGAACAAAATACCTTATCACTGTTTTCAATTCCATGAATTTCTGGCTTGTACGAGAATGTAACAACTTTGCAAATATTCACAGTACACTAAAATTTATATATATTCGTCTCAGCTCTGCTCAAATATACATTACTGTTTGTAAAAGGACAGAAACCGAAGTATGTTTGTTTTAATAACGTTTCTGTAGCTCTGACGTTTATGGGGACGTTTCATTTAAAATGGTATTTCCGAAACTTGTATCGAGCAGTTTTAATAGAGAAAATAATGGCATTGTCTTTCTACAGACATTAGTTTATTTTTGGTGAAGTTGAAAAATTTCTGTGAGAATTAATATTTATGACATTGTTTTACGCTATAGAGTTTGTAATACAAGTAATAATATGTTGCATATATTTAGAAAATTGCATTTAAACAGAGAGAATAACAAACAAGTTTATTTAATGACTACATTATTTCTTTAATATGATTGTATTTTTGTTTAGCTGTTGTGACTAAAGAATTGGGGTTTCTAAAATTCCGTTTTATAAAATTGATCCATTGTATTACCTAATTGTGCCATAAAAATAGTTCCTACTGGTTATAACATAGTTTCTTTTTTAAATATGAGCTGTGTATTATTTGTGGTTATTTGTAATATATATTACGAAAAAAAACTATGAAATGTATGGCAAAAAGATTTTTTTAGTTAAAGCTATTTAGATTATAGTATTTCGAAATGAAATTACCACTTGATAAGAGAGTTTTCACTTGCCCCCAAAGACCAGTGATCAACTAATGAAGCTGTTGTTTACGCGTCGCATTTAATGTGTGTAAGCAAAAACTCTTTCCTGCCATCGACTCTTTTTTTTTCCTTTACATTTCAAAAATACTCCTAGTAATGTACTTCATTAGCGCAGAGTAGCCAGGTCAACGATGATGTACTTGCCCGCTATTGCGAAGTTTAGTTAAATAATGCTCGTACATTCTCATTTCATTCTCGTGCTTCGCTCTCGTATATTGAAAATATTTTCACTATATCAGAAGTGTTCAGATTTCAGTTACAGCACTTTAATAAGCACATTGATATCCCAAAGCAATTATAGATAGAAGTGTATATGTTGTATGTGCCGTTCCGGTATGGTATTGCGTTGATTATATTGTTATTTAGAGGTATTTTATCATTTCTATAATTATAATCGTACGAGCCGTTATCAATTGAGTCAACTTCGCAAGCGATTGATACAAACGGGTGAGTCATAGTTAGGGAAATGCCGCTGGCACTACTCTATGCCGAATCATTTATTTTTTTCTGAATCATATGAAAGTTCTTAACATAAGGTTTCTACATACACCTCACCAAAAATATCATCACAAAACGACTATTTCCAAAGTGAGTTTGCGTCTCACAGACGACCAGCAATTTAATAAATTAGTCAAAGCAAGCATGACGCTAAATAGATTTAAGAACAAAATAACGACAATGGTATTTGTCCGTTTCTAATCATATCCACTTACAAGGCAAATTATAACAGTATTCAATGAACGAGCCGAAGTTTTGGCCTTCAGCTAAACATAGGTATGTCGTACAAATAAGTTTATGGCTGCAGCCTGACTCCGATAGCTTTTTATTACTATTGGAAAGAAAAACTCATGTTTATTACATTTTAAACGTGTTACATGTAACTCGAACAATATTTTAATTGTAAACTTACCATTGACACTTATCGGTATTGCGAAATTTGTAGTCACGAAACAGTACGAATACCTACCTGTTCCACGTGATAGTTTGTGAAAGAGTTTGAATTACCCATGCCATGATCTCGAGTCGTTTTTTGCAGTTACAAGCACAATGTGTTTATGCAATTGCTTATCTCGATAAATTCTGTCAAGTGCCTTTTAGTAGGTAAATATAAAGATGAGACACCCTAACAAATATATTTATTTATTATCAACAATTAGGTTCAACAACATTTGTTTACAGTAAAATACATATAATTCATTCACTAAAATCACAATAATGTGTAACAAATACTTATAGGTAGACACATCATGCCAATTAAATGTTAGCTACCTATTCTATCTTCTTTGTAAACACAAAACAAGGAGAAAGTTAAACAAACACTTAAGCGGCAGATAATACTTACAGTGGGAACTATTTATAAAATGCGATGTACATTTGACAACAGATTCACAGAAAGCTCATAGCAACTGTGTGTCGGTAGATACCTAGACTTACCATACTTCCCGGTTTGAGATCCCAGTCCCGGCGTCCCGGTCAAACTTGAACAGCACCGACACCCCAACTAATCGTTCCCCCGCGCCCCGCCGCGTAAAAAATATATTCACATTTATTAATATGTTTTCAATTCATAATAACTTTGATTGCATTTCAAATATGAAAAACACAAATTAAGCGAAAAGCAAAATGAAAATGATCCTCTTTCTCTTCTGCGTCCCGGTTTGGCTCTTCGTAATTATGGTAAGCCTATGGATAACCATGCTTGTACCGTGTCTGTAGGTTTATATCTATGTGTGTATTTACGTGTGTATGAGGTATGTGTATTTTTCTATTTTCTGAGAGGTTATTAAATATGGTAAAATAATGAATAACGTCGCTGCAGCTATTGATTATTTTACACAATTTTGCGTAAGACGAGTTGACCCTTAACGCTGTTCTTCTCAGCGGTGGACAGAGTGAAGTAATAGCATTTTTGGGTATTCTGACAGGGCACGAAAGTTGAATAGGGCGAGAACACGTGAAGAGTCAATTTTAATGTTTTAAAATTTTAATCGCAGACATTGCGTCCAACTGTCAACTGGCAACTGTCTGCGATTTTCTAGGGATAACATATTAAAGTATTCAAGTCTTTTATAAAACCGAATCTGTCTACACAAGCCATTAGAATACGCCAAAGAAAGCGTTTCTGCACAATTTCCAAACGCAACGAACGTACTGCATATTGTGGCCGCCAGACTACGCTACCATATTCTAAGTGACTGAATAAGACTGTTACACAGAAATATTTTCGTCTTAGCATCTTTAAAAGGTCTACAGTTTCTTATGACAAAACCTAATGTTGAAGAAACTTTCATTACGTTATTTGTGGGGTGAATGTTAATTTTGAATCATGCAATATTCCGAGATCACGAATAGTATCGACTTCGTCAAGTTTATGTGTATTTAGATAATAATAAGATTTTAATACATTACATTTTCTTAAAAAACTTCCATTCAATTCACACCAGCTAATTAGTCGATTCAAGTCATTCTGCAGACAATACGCATCTTCGTCAGTCTCTATTATTCTTACAAATGTCAGGTCATCCGCGTACATAAAAATGTCCAAATACAAAAAACATTTGAGAATGTCAGTAATAAAATAATTAAATCAAATTGGGCCTAGATGAGACCCCTGAGGCACACCTAACGTAATGCTATATGACTTTGAATGAAACCCATTAACTACCATTAAAAAGTTTTTTCCAGAAGGTACGACCCTATCCATACCGAAACAGAACCAGTGATTCCATATGCACGCAACTTATTCACCAGTCTAATGTGAGAAATTTTATCAAAAGCCTTACTAAAATCTAAACTAACTAACTAAAACTAAAAAAAAAAGTATAGTTGTAACTCTGTATGTAAGAGCAAACCATTGACTCAAAAACTTTTGCAAAAACGGACTAAATTGAAATGGGTCGGGTTAAATTAAGACGGAAATTAGACGGAAATATCCCGGAAGATAATGATTTATTAAAAATTAATTGCAATGGCAGCTGGGTATGAACTAGAACCACCTCGCTTAGCCTTAACATATATCCAAAAGGTCTTCGGGTTTTCTATGATATCTTTTTCAATTGTACTTATAGTTCCATAGTTTTTTTATAGATCGATTGTCGCAAGTCTGTCGCATTGTCGCAAGTCTGTCGCATTGTCTACCAATTATCTTTAAATCAATAGCATTTAAATGATTTTAGTATTTTACGAAGCGTTTTCGTATTTTATTTTTTGAATTTAAAAGATTTTTCTTTTTTAAAGAGACCCACCAAAGTGACTATACTGCCTGATGGAAGGCATGAATAGAATCCAAGAGCGGTAGTCACCATACTCACTGCGAATGAAGATAGTGCAGTATGGTGATCCACACTACGGTGACCTAGTTAGGCTCACACGCTTACCTCGATAACTATCACCTTTGCCTCAATGAGTCTGGTCTCGCACGGATGCTCGCTTAAGTCGGTCTTCTGTGAGAGGGTAGTACTGCCCGGGTCGAACCGGTCCGTTCGTGCTGAAACCGGCATCTGTATTACCTTTTACGCCTTTTTACCCACTGAGTGCGATTATTTAGTCCCGATCTCTTTCACCTCGTGTTTCTAGTGAAAAGGATTCAAATGATGGCAACACACTTGGTAATTTTGAGTTACAGGTGTCCACCAACGGCGGTCTTTATCATCACAATTACACTGTAATGCTATAAAAAATTAAGCTTTTTAAAAACATTTACCGAAAGAATTTTGAGTTTACATTTTATTGGTAATGGATAAAACCATGTCTGAATAATGTGAAGATAATGTTAAGATTTTTTCAGAAATCAACGCCGGATGAGAAGGGGCCCAGAATTATACCGAAGATGGATTGGTCGGAGTACGACACACAACCTGGTACGTTCGAGAAGTGCTCGCTGCTGACGGCGGTGTTAACACACTTGGGGCTATACATACTTATGTTCCTGGGGTTCGTCAACCAGCTCCTCTTCAAACCCAAAGTCGCCACTGAGAAAAACAGAGAGGTCAGTTCTTTACTGTAATTTTCATTATTTTCATTTAAATTTAGATCGTGAGTTCAGACGGTTGCTACGTCTAGAAGTTTCCCAAGTCGACAATTTGTACAATTGTTGGTTATGTTTATGCACAACACAATTATAATAGATATTCTGTTCTATGCAACTAATTGGGTAGATGACTGTATCGTAAATAAATACCAATGTCCACTTCATTAAAACTAATACCGCGAAACATCTCGAAAAATACAATTAACATAGCTTTTTGTTATTATTACGAATTTCAATGAATTATATAGTGAAATATATTGTTCAATTGAGTAGTTTAAAACAGTGACGTCACAATTTGGTATTTAGTACATTTTTCATACAAAATTGTCGTTTTGACAGATGATAAAAAGTAACCAATTTGACTAAGGTGTCATCTAGCCTATTGCCTTATATTTTTATTTTATATTTGTTAGTTTGACATGTTTGACATGTTAGTGCAGCGACGACATTGATTGTTGAATTTTAATTAATAATGTGTGTAACCTTGAACACGTAAACGACCTGTGATAACGTGAGTAGTAAAAAGTAGTCATTTATGTATAAATTGTCTCCATATAAAATGATAATCGCTTTCCAGTCTAGGACATGTAAGACGTGGCTTCAGTGTATATTTACATATGGAACATATAGCTCAATAGTGGTTTCTAGAATCCTCTCGAATATTTTCCTATCGAATCATGGCAATTTTTTGCACAGGAATACTGAATGTATTCCGATCTTGAAGAATTTCTTCGACGTATCGAGTTGCATTTAAGGCGTTATTGACGATGACTAATTCCGTACGAGCATCAGAACTCACGCCACCCCATACCATTATAGAGCCTCCGCCAAAACTGACCGTCGGTGTGGTTGTCGCCAAATAGCGTTCCCCTTTCCTTCTCCAGACACGTTGTCGACCATCAGGTGCATTTAAAGCGATCCTGCACTCGTCTGTAAACAAAACCCTTGCCCATTGCTCAAAAGTCCAGTTAGCGTGTTCGCGGGCGAAGTGAAGTCGAGCTACTCTGTGCTGTGGGAGGAGCTGTGGACCACGGGCTGGTCTTCTTGCTCTCAAATTAACTTCCTCCATACGTTCTCTCACCGTACGCTCGCTAACATTCACACCTCTGGAGATTTGAAGCCGCTGACGGATCTCAACAGCGGTCAGGAAGCGATTTCTTAAAATCTCTAACACAATAAAGCGGTCGTCACGAGCAGATGTGCATCTTACACCGCCACTACCTGGTCTTCGGGTGTAGCGGCCAGTCTCTTGATACCGTTTTAGTGCATATTGCATCGAAGAACGCGGCACGTTTAGGACAATAGCCACTTCACGATGGGTCAAACCTTGTTCGACTAATGCCACTGCCTGTGCTATCTGATTTAATGACAAAGGCATTTTTATGGATCCTAAGGGGCCTTTAGGTGTTTATTAACCACAATAACAACAAAAGTCTTTGTCAAATTAAAACTTACAATTTTTAGAGCACAATTGAAAACTTCGACTTCGTCGGATTAATGACACGATTTAACTAAACTTTAAAACGCAGACCAAAATGCATTTCAAATTAGTGAATTACCCTATTGAGATGAACATAAACATTTTTTCTACCCACTTACACGATAAGAACAAAGTTAGACACCCTTCAAAAAATGTTATCGCATGTTATGAGTTTGGCTAAGATTCCGTGCCGGTGAGTGTACTCGTAGTTGAGTGGTCTCCATTGATACCGGACCGCCGTAGCCGTATCAGCTAGGAGTTGTAAATCATATACTACTTTTATTGAAATACTCCATTTATATTTATACAGACATTTGGGAATGAAATTAACCACATAATAAGTATTGACATACCTTTGAATATCCAATTTGCAATAGTCGTCAGCCTCTGACTATGTATGCGTAATTAAGCATTATATATTTTAGAATAAACTTACAACATAACATTTCAAGTCTTGGTATTAGATTTATTTATTTTTAAGTGTCGATTGTGTTTAAATGATATCTACCGTGACGTCATCATACTAACCGAAAGACGTCCACTTCTAGTTACACAAAGCTGTTTTGCACGTACAATAAAAGTAACAGTTATGTGGTCAACCTTAGGTGTAATTTGATAAAGACTAAAATGGCATGCATGTTATTTACTCAGTAACGCATTCATTGTTATATTGTTAACTTAACTTCACTGCAAATAAATTGCATAAGGCGTCCCTGTGGTGACGGGTTAAGAATACAGTATAATTACCTCTTATTTTTTCGACGGGTGTCGTAATAGTCGACTCAGGCGAACTATGTAGGAAAACTGCACCACGAAGAAAAGGAAAGCTTGAAATAAATCTTCAAACCGAAGAAGGGCCTAAGTCCAACAACGGTTGTCGATGTAGACTGACTTTTTTCCAGTCAACCTTTAACTGACACATTGCTGTGTGTATTTTATTGACTTGACGCCAAAAATAACAATAATTACAGACACAAGCGAATGTATTTCTTTTTACCTGTTAGTGCATTTTTTGTTTTAGAATAACTGATATTTGACGTTGGTTTTTTCTTTGTAAAAATTTTGTTTACATATTTCTTGATTTTAAGTAAATCTGTAGTTGGATAACCAATTAGTGTAAATATGGATAAAAATACTAAACGACTGTGTGATGTGTACGAGCATTTGTTCTCTGTCTGGGTATAATTTAGTTTAAATTATTATTTTGTATTTAGTATTGCAAATTTTTATCAGCCAGCTGCTTACCATAGCACAGGCTCTACCTACTTTGAGCTCCGACTGCCGGATTATAACCACTGCTCAAAATATCTGGATGTTTCTTATTGCCTTATCCAGCACTAACAATGCACACACTGTTTTTGATACAACATCTAATTGTTTTATCATAAGTACGGAAATGGTAAGGCAGGTCTAATTATAGATCAGCACAACGTAGCTCCGTTGCCCTAATTGAGACTACAATAGCTTGGGCGGACACTAAGCCCCTTAAGTCATCGCAGTATGCAACAACTTTGTCGTTAGCCTGCATTCTCTTCCAAATTTCATGTACTATTTCAACTTCAGGAAGAATCGTCAGGTTTGGCTCAAGATATTTACCACTCTGCTATTCGTAACATCATTGTATATCCAGTATCAAACAGATCTTACCTTCCTCGTGCTAGAGCTGTGGGGAGGGCCACGACTTTTGTATCCTTGATCAATTTAGTATAGTTGTACAGTGGCCTCTATAGTACAGTGGTAGCGTATGCGACTTCTGTGTTTGAGGTCTCTGGTTTTATTCTTAAGTCAGTCCAAATGTTTGTGTGATCTGTAAATATTTGTTCCGAAGTTTGGGTGTTTTATTTGTTATAATGTATATGTATTTACAACAAAAGTATATGTGTGTATTTATATTGGTTATCTATAACCCATAGTACAAGTTCTACTTAGTTTAGAGTTAAATGGCGGTGTGTGTGATATTTATTTATTTACCCTCAATATTTTCAAATCCACCATTTTTCCATACTATAATAAAGAGTTGTTTGAGTTGATGTGTTTTTTTTTAAAAGACAACTGCCGCTCTAGGAATGAATTCTGTGTCACGGGGGACTTTACAAATATACGGACACAAAGAACACCCAGGCTTACTTCGAACATCTATTTGTGGATGACACAAAGTGCTGTCCTATGTGGGAATTGAACCCACAATACTTGGGTGTAGTAGAAAGCGGCGAGGCGACCATTAAACCACTTTTTTTCTTTTGTTTTTAACGTGTGGAAACCCCCTCGAGCCGTCACCCCACCGGTTTTTACGGCGGGGTGGTGTGTCGGAATCGGACCGACTAAAACCACACGGTGTGCTACTCTGCGCCTGACATGGGAAGATCCGGGAACAGCTGTTATTATGACATCCAGATCGGACCATTTAACCACTACGTTAACCGATCAGTCGACTCTAGTCGTTATCTACTGCTGAATGCAATTAGAATTACATAGGTACAAGTTCTTAGGTCAAATTTTTGATGAGGCACACCCTCTGAGCCATAGAATAACATTTGTTTTGAGGATCCGAAGAGAATCGTCTACTCGACCTCTGCCAATACGTTAAGATCACCTATAGTTATACACTGACCTTTATATAAAATCAAAAGATATTATATGTTACACGTGTATAATGTAATGTGTGTGTCTATTATTGGGTTAAAATAAAGATCCTTAACATACACGAAGGTATACATACGAGGGTGGTTCAATAAGTACCCGTGTTAGAAATGAAGACACCATTTTTTTTTTCAAAAAAAGTTTTTTATTTTCAACATAATCTCCTTTTAGGACAATACTCTTCTCCCAACGTTCCTGCCATTTCTTAACCCCTCCAGAAAAGAGGACTTGTCGAACTCTCCAAAATACGCCTCTCTCTCGACAATGAATTCCTCGTTTAAACTAAATTTTTTTCCCGCGAGCCATTTCTTCATGTTAGGGAACAAGAAAAAATCGCAAGGAACCAGATCAGGTGAATAGGGGGGATGCAGCAATAATTCATAACGCAGTTCATACAGTTTGGCGGCGACTTCGCCGGATGAATGTGCTGGTGCATTATCGTGGTGAAACAGCACCTTTTTCGCCAAATGCGGCCGTGTCTCCTTCAGTTTTTTGTCAAAGCAGTCCAATAACTCACTGTAGTATTGTCCAGTTATCGCTCTTCCTTTTTCTAAAATTTCCATGAAGATCACGCCGTTCGCATCCCAAAAAATCGTCGCCATGACCTTTTGGGCTGATGGCACCGTTTTCGCCTTCTTTGGAGTAGATTTACTGGGAGAAATCCATTGTTTTGATTGCTGCTTAGTTTCTGGTGTGAAATGAGGCATCCAAGTTTCAACTCGATGCAAAAACTCCTTCGGATCTCGCTTAAATTGTTCCAAACACTGCTTCGAAGTTGTCCACCGTGTGCAATCGCGGCACCCACCGGGCCGACAATTTTTTCATCGCTAACTTATCATGCAAAATATTAATTGCCGTTCCGGTTGACACACCTACAGCCTCTGCTAATTCACGCACTTTCGTTCGTCGATCAACGAGAATCATGTCGTGGACTTTTTGAAATATTGCCTCGGTAACCACGTCTGCTAGGCGTGCTGGTCGCTCCTCCTCAAAAACGGATGTATGTCCACGTTTAAATTCGTTGAACAAATATCTAATTGTGGTCATAGATGATGTAGTGTCCCCATAAACAGCATCCAACTTTGTTTTTATCTCCTTGCATTTTTTTCCCATAGATAGATGGCAGCACACAATAATAACGTCAACTTCCATCACGAACGCCCTCTGTCGTCAAACATGGGTACTGCTTGAACCGTCCTCGTATATTTACTATTAAAATCTAGAGGTTCTAAATAGTGACGTGGGGCAAGAATTAAATTCTCTTACTACGTAACACTCGGTAGTTAAACGATTTTTATGACAGTTTTATGACAATAAAATCTTTTATTTGTTACACACATAGCTGTTTTTAGGACCGATAATATCTGAGCATTGAAACAGTTATAACTTTCAAATGGAGTTTTTCAATTTTTTTTTTAAATTGAGGGCTAAATACAAATGCTACATGTAATTGTATAATCTTACTAATATTATAAATGCGAAAAGTTTATGAATATAAATGTGTTTTACTCTTTCACGAAAAAACTACTGAACGGATTTGGATGAAACTTTACAGTAATATAGGTTATATATCGGAAAAACATATAGGCTACAATTAGTAATGATTTTATGTAATTTTGGTCATAACATACATAACGATACATGTCAAAAAATCTGGCCTCTGAGAGCTGTCTTGGCGTACGCTGCCTAAAACATTGGAGTTACACAAGATGATAAACCGTAGAATTGTTTGTCTTGAATAGTTCTAAATAAAAGACCGCGATACCATATATCTGTTTTATGTGGAAGCCACTATGACCAAAATTGTGAAACTTAATGTGACAGACCAAGATCCACGCGAGCAAAGCCGCAAAGAAATGGCAGTAATAATGTCATTTATAATATATATCAAGATTCAGAAGTACCAACCTTCAGATAAGATGTGTCAAAATTTGATGTAATTCGAAACATAACGAAGAAAGCTATAGTGGTTAAAGTGACGCTACCATTGCAATCGTTAAAAAATGAACCAAAACGAGTTTCGTGTGTTGATAAAACATTGTTTTCTAAAGGGAAAAAACACTGTTCAAGCTCAGCAATGGCTTGAAAAGTCGTAAACAACCATTTGTCGGTGGTATGCTGACTTCAAGCGCGGTCGTGCTTATACAAATGATGCGGAACGTTCGGGTCGGCTAAATGAGACAGTAACTCTCAAAAACACCAAGCAAGTATTGAAAATCGTGATGGGTGACCGCAAAATGAAAATGCGCGAGATAGCTAAGATAGTGAACATATCAACTGGTAGTGCATTTACTATTTTGCACCAAAAATTGGCTATGACAAAGGTTTTTTCCAAATGGGTGCCGCGTTTGCTCACGCATTCACGCAATGGAACAAAAGCAACAACGTATCAAGGATTTGTAGAGCCGTTTGGCACTGTTTACTCACAATAAACAGGATTTTTTGCGTCGACATGTGACAGTGGACGAAACATGGATTCACCATTTCACTCTGGAGCCAAGTCGGTAGTCAGCTGAATGGCGTACGACCGGTAAAAGCCGTCCGAAGCGTCCAAAAACACAACAGTCGGCCGGCAAAGTGGCGTCCGTATTTTGGGATGCGAATCGTATAATTTGCATTGACTACCTCGAAAAAGGAAAAACCGTCAATAGCGACTACTACATGGTGTTATTGGATCGTTTGAAAGCCGAAACAGTGAAAAAACGCCCACACATGAAGAAGAAAGTCATCTTTCATCAAGACAACGCACCGTGCCACAAATCAATCAAAACGATGACCAAATTCAACGAATTAGGCTTCCAACTACTTTCTCATCCTCCGTACTCGCCGGATCTGGCCCCCAGCGACTACTGGCTCTTGCGGATCTCAAAAAGATGCTCCAGGGAAAAAGATTTGGCTCAAATGAGGAGGTGATCGCTGCTACTGAGGCTCATTTTAAGTCAAATCGTTCTACAGACATGGCATTGAAAAGTTAGAGAAGCGTTGGAATGATTGTATTATACTTGAAGGAGATTATATTGATGAATAATAAAGTATGTTTCCGATAAAATGTTGTTTTCATAGTTAATCCCGGGGCTTATTGAACGATGCATTAATAACCTGTAGTACTTAGTACAACTGATCGCAGGGAAGTATGGAAGGGTAAAGAACTTCATGGTCGATTTTATCGGGCCCTACACGGGTCTGATATACACTTTAAAGCTTCGAAGTCTTGGCTACGGTATGGTGATCTCTCCAGTGAAACCGAAGGTTTTGTTTGTATGATTATAATCAAAGTTATTCGTCATGATAACTTCGTCCATAATTATGGACGAAGTTATCATGACGAACACCTTTCGACCACCACGAATAACTTTCGGCAATATATTCTGAAAGATAGTACGATTGACATTTTTCGGGCGTGCCACCGTCCTGGGGAATCTATCAGGCATATTATTTCTGGTTGTTCTCGTCTTGCTAACGGTGAGCATTTGCACAGACACAATCAAGTAGCCAGGATCGTAAATCAACAACTTGCCCTTAAATATCAACTTGTCTATTTTGAAGTGCCATGCTACAGGTATGTGCCCGACCCACTTCTCGAGAACGGTCGTGCTACGTTATATTGGGATCGATCTATTATCACAGATAGGACTATTGTTGTCAATAAGCCTGATATTGTAATGATAGATCGATTAGAGCGCCGCCCAATGATTGTCGATATCGCCGTTCCTCATGACGAGAATCTCGTGAAAATTGAAAAAGAAAAACAATTGAAGTATTGGGATCTGTCTCACGAGACGTGGAATGTAGATTAGGTGATCAATGTGCCCATAATCATATCTGTTCACGGATTGATAGCGAAGAGCCTCGACCAACACCTTAAGAGGCTCACGTTAGAAGGTGGGATCAAGGGTCTGATGCAGAAGGCAGTCGTCCTTGACACGGCCCGTATAGTGAGGAGGTTCCTGTCTTTGGAGCCCTAACCACCGGTATCTGTTTTTGTTTTTCTTTTTATATATTTAAAAATGTAAATAATATGTGTAATGATGAAATAAAGAAGATAATAATAAATATTTCGTACATTTGACACACAACGTCATCTAGTTTCAAACTAAGCAGAGCTTGTGCTATGATAACTAGACTGACTGATAGAATACTTATATACTTTTTTTTTGTAAATACATACATATTATACATAGAAAACACCCAAACTTCAAAACAAATATTTGTAGATCATACAAACATTTGGTCCGACCCGGGAATCGAGACCTCAAGCACAGCAGTCGCATTCATTACCGCTGGGCTACCGAGACAGTTAAGTAAAAAAATTACATAAGTTATTTACTTGAGTAAAAAAAACTTAAAAAAAATTGTTTCTGTGGCTTGTGTGAGATAGTTTATGAGCAATGTTTTCATTTGTTGTGCCCACTAACGCGTTAGTGGGTATAATGTACCCACTAACCCGTTGCACTTTGGGTCAGGGGTGAACGAAGAGAATATTTTGCTTTAATAGTATCGCAGTTCACCAGAGATGCCCATTGTAAATGTTTCAAAAAGTTATAACCATGTTAACTGACAGTGGTTACAATGGATTATGTTAATGGATTCTTAGGAGTATGGTTCGTAATTACTAACTTTTTCAAGCCTTTCAAACTTTACCCGCCTATTCATTTGCAAACGTTTTTGAACGAATGAAACCCCCCGGATACAGTGAGAATTATTTTTAAAAGTTGTGATACTGTTCACCCCGGATGGACAAGCAGGGGAAGCCCGCGGGCATAATCCTGTAAAGAAACACATAAAAATAAACTTAGATTTAAATGATAATGTAGGTGCCTAGTTTTTCTAGACAACATTGAGAACTTTTCTATCAAGTAGGTATGGTGTTGCCAACTTGTGTACGCAAGCTACTAATTTAGAAAAAAAAATCTACTATTTCTATAGTATGTTTTATAGTTATCTAAATAAAACCCTACAGAGGCACTCAAATTATTGATTTAGGGTCTCATTACAGAACCTGATTCAAGTTTCTCGTCTGTGCTTAACTAATTACTACTTGAGTAGAGCCTTTACTTAAGATCATAGCTTATTTAGGTCTTATCAAACTTCAAATTAGAGAGAAATGAAATGAAACAATCAAATGTCTAAAGAAATAGCGAAAACGTGTTTCCCGTCCAAGTTAAACGTCCCGTCTATTTTAAAGGATAACTGGAATACATTTAAATGGTGCATCTACCTCAATCACTATCTATTTAGTTAATCCAACAAGATGTCTGCCGTGACTGTGACTTCTGCTACACTTTCTCTCTGGCTGTACGCAGAGATGCGCGTTCTTATAGTGAATGCACAATGCACATTGCAAGCTGTTGTACTCTAGTACTGTCGCTTTCTAGTGGAAATTGCAAATCATTCTGTATGAAAAGGAACTTTTTTTATTTTATTTTAAGGGCTTGCCAAAGTGACTACTCCATCTGATGAAAAGCATGAATAGAATCCAAGAGCTGTGGTCACCATACCCATTGCAAATGCAGACAATGCAGTTTGATGACCCACGCTATGGCGGCATAGTGTGATGCTTTTCACACCCCGCCTGGGGACAGAAAAGGGATGACAGTCATCGTGACTGTCTAAGGCTTACACACTTATTACGATAATAATAGTCAATAGCTGGATATAGGCCTCTCTTTACAAAGGAGGTTTTGGCGTCCGGATCAGGCGTTAGGAGTCCGGATGTCGTAATAACAGCTGTTGCCGGATCCCTCCTATCTCAGGCGCAGAGTGTCACACCGTGTAGTTTTAATCTTTCCGATTCCGACACACCACCCGGCCGTAAACTGCGGTGGGGTGACGGCCCGTGGCGGTTTCGACACGTTAAAAGAAAGAAAAAAGCGCTGGTGTCAAATATTCTTTCTCTTTTCAATGCTGCGGCTTTGCGTAATTTGCTCTTTCGATACCTGCGAGATGCATAGGGATAGTAGAGTGGAGAAGAGTAAATTCTTTACACACTATCAAGATATAGATGAATATATTTTTTAAATTTATATTTTTTTTTTTAAATGTCATAATTTATGCGTTTAATTATTATAAAATTATTCGTGATTTAATTTGGTGGCCTATAATAATACTTCTTTATTTCTGTTCGTAATCTGCCGCAACACAAAAAACTTGTTTGGTGTTATTACGTAACTTCAATACAATATCAGCTTCTACAACAAATTGTAGCCAAAAGTATTGGTGAGTATCGAGGTCGTGGTCGTAACCAATCGTGTAGTCATTAAAACACAAGTGGCCTCTGAATCGTAATGATTTTAAGTATCAATAAATAAATAAATTGTATTCGTGCAAAGTTATTTTCCATTTATGATCATCGTTACTACTTATCAAAACGTCATCATTTGCCCAACAATAATCCCAGTTCAACCCGTCAAACAGGCACATACATTTGTAAATAGTCATTATATCTACTTCTACTTTGTTTTTTTTTTGTTTTATATATTTAACCTACCAAAGTGACCCTATTCTGCCTGATGGAAAGCATGAATAGAAATCAAGAGCGGTGGTCGCCATACTCACTGCGAATGACGACAGTGCAATATGGCGACCCACGCTATGGCGGTCTAGTGAGATGCTTTTTCACGCCCCGCTTAAAGGACCCGGGATCGTAGTGGGAGGGAAACACGTGCGCCGTGACAATAAATCGTGTAATCTAATATATAAATATAATGTCACGATGTTTGTAATCACACCCTTGTTCAATCGTTTTCTTTTGTAAATTGAGTAGGTTTAAGAATAAGGGGTCGGCTAGTACTTGTTACATTTGTTCCGAAATAAAGTGAATGTGTTAATGCTTATGGAGAAAGTTTCTGTAGCGCCCTTGTTATGTTTATTACCACCTAATTATTCTTTGAACAATTGCACTAAATTGCGCATTAATTAATCATAACTTTAGAATGGAAAAATGTTCAACACCGCGATCGATAAGCGGTAAATATATTAATTGTGATTCACAAATTAGTACATGCTCTTAGTTTGTACTACGAGTCTCGAATTCTTCAATTACAAATACCAGTGTTATGAGACCTTGCTTCTTGCAAGGGTTCATAATATGAAGATAGACGTGTATTGAAATTGTCTCCACGCTTCTTTGACATCAAGGGCCATAGACGAAGAGACGACAGACGCAGTCAGCCTACAAGGCTAGCGTTTTTCACTGACAGCAAAGCAACTGAGTGAATTTTATTTTTATGAAGATAATAATTTGTTAAAAGCTAAATACTACACTAGTTCCGTTTATTAATATAACATTCCAAGTTTCCTCTAATAATAGTCGTTTTAACTGAGCTTTCGATCAGACGAATCGTATACTTGCTTGTTACTGTGTAGAAATACGCTGCATAGATAGAGGACTCTAGTTTCCACATGTAGTATGGAAATATATGCTTAAAACAGTACAACGTCGCATCTACCTGACGAGACGCGAGCGTGCGCGAGCACGTATTACTATTGCGACCGACTCTGTATAGACTGAAACATTTTTGTCTGTCACACTAACACGATAGACTTCAATATGTTAATAATTTGAACAAGGACTTTTAGCCAATGTCTAGTTAATGTATTTATTGCTGATTTATTTGTACCTACATAACTGCTTAGTAGCCACTGGGGTTGCCAACTTAAAATTTTGGCAGCTTTGGTAAGATCTGTAAAACCTCTAAATCTGTAGGTAGTAGAGCCACGTTTTTTCAGCACGAACGGCCCGGTTCACCCTTTCACAGAACACCAACCTAAATTGACAGCATATGTGCTGTCTTTCGTTGGTGAGTGCGAGACCGGGGGCTCATTAATGCAGGGGTGACAGTTATTGTGGTAGCTGTGTGAGTCTTACACTACCACGATGACTGTCATGCCTTTTACGTCCCCAAACTGGACGTGAAAAAGCATCTCACGAGGCCGCCATAACGTGGATCACCATACTACATTGTCTACATTTGCAGTGAGTATGCTGACCACAACTCTTGGATTGCATTCCTGCTTTCCATCAGACAGAGTGGAGTCACTTTGGTAGGTTCTTAATATAGTAAAAAAAAAACACTTGTGTTAAGTAAAAGGTAAACGAGGCTTTACTATTGTATGTCTAACAGCCGTGGACCAAATCTTGGTATATTAAGAATAAATTAGACTAGGAATACAAAATATTTAGATGTACTTAATATACGCAACGTTGTATCGGAATACGTCGTACAATGTTTGTTCTACGGCTTACAGTATAATTATCGAACTGTTAATTTGCGCACGCGCTTGCCGTCCAGCCGCAGCGCCGCGACTTGCATAACCATCAAGTGGCCGACTGACCTATCTCACTGATCACTGTTCATTCATATTTGATATTACCAGGGACGTTACGGTCGATTTTTCTATTGTGTAACAGAAGCATATCACATTTCAAACACCATGTATTAAACGAAATAATAATAGACAAGACAACATATGGCCGTCTATTTCCAAATTATATGCCTGTGTTATTGTAACCAGTGCTGATAAATTCATGTAGGTGCTTATGTACATATTTGTTAATCACACGGTTATTTGTCCTGGGTCGTCATCACGTCAATCGCCAGCTTCACGACCATAGGCTTTGCCAACCAGCTTAATAACAAAACAGCGGATCTGATCCCCATTTCTTTTACTTTCGTCTGCATAAACAAATGCACGCTGTATGGAGACTTACTCGGTCAATTATATTCATTAACACGTTAGTGTATACCTAATCTTTGAGAGGTACTTGAAGGATCATATCTCTTTAATCTGCAATAAGGTAATTAATGTATTAACGGTGTTGATTTTGCACGTACCACTTAGCATTTGGATCATTTTTATTGTAGAGATTAAAAAGGACTAGGAATGACAACCTTCTTTGACTCTTCACTTTCTTTTTGATCGGAAAAGGCTCTTTTGGGCTCATTACTTTGGACGACACTCTTTTTTTCACGTTTAAAAGCTGGCGAATCGAGCGACTTGTTTGTCTATAAGATGGTTCGTTTCCCACCAGGACAAATGATTGTGTGAAAAACACTATCACTTATTCTTATTATTCGACATTTATTATTTGTTTATTCAGAAATATATGTTGCCCGGGTAACGGTAATAAATTTGCCACATAAGTGCAAATATGTTGTGTTGCCCCTTTTGAAGATAAAAGTACATATAAGTCAGTGTATGTGTGTTGTGGCGCTCAAAACGCATGATGGAATCTCTTTGCAGCCCTTACTGTTACACCTCTTACTCGTATAGCACTTTCTTGTAAACGATTGACCTTCACTGTGACCCAATTCATTTTGGAGTTTTACATATCCTTATCTAGAAACGTAATCAGCTATCACCCTTCATATCGTGTCTTACAATTTATTGTGCTATTTTATCAAAGTTCATCGTTTATCAAGTTTGTGGTACTAAGTGAACATTATCACGGATGTTTTGACATGGCTCCCTGACACTCAAAGCGCTCCTGTCATGAAGTTGCTAAGCGCTGTATTTTGGTTCCTATCTTATGTGCACTGTCTCTATCTTCTCTTGTCCTTTACGGAACAAGGCATTTAGTCCAGGATTATTCGACATTAAAGTTAACTCGTACAGAACATGAGTCCGCAAATGACTCAGGTTGATGTGTATCCTGAAGCTTGAATCTCATTACAGTCTGCTGTTTACTTGGCATGCTGTCACAGATCTCATCAATATGATTACTGTATTTTATTAACGTAATTCGTCATTCAAATAATGATCGCACAATAGTGTTGAGGAATACATCGGCGCAAATTGCCACAAGGCGGTTGATTAATACAGTGTCTAGGTTATATGCGTATGTTTAGACTTGACACATTTAACTTATTATTTCGCACGAAAAATTAATAACATCAATGTAATCGTCATGATTAGATAATGTGTATGATGATAAGCAAATGACAACAAGACACCTCACGATACACTTGCCGGAATTGTATCAACTACATATTTGCGCACATCTCTGCTATATCACCAAAGTGAAGGTAGAAACGTATGAAACGCGCTCGTTTTGCACGGTTCTAGTTAGTACCTCTAACGGAGTAAGGGTGAAGTTGGTGTTAACTGGATATTTTCAGGATGAGATTAGAAACGAAAGAAACTGTAGATAAGAAGGAAAAGCAATGTTATTGATTGCCAAAGTTACTCTACTCTGCCTAATGAAAAGCAAAAATAGAATTATGTTATATTTATGTATATTATGCTAACTTAACTGCTTACTGCGGGATATACTATTTATTGGCTGAATAACAATCTACACTTTCTTACTATGCATATTCTTACAAAATAGTCATGCACTGCTTCGTTTGAGCCATATAATTGACAATTTTTTTTGAACGTTTCGAACACACTTGTTAAGCATTCAATCATACCAATTTAGAGTTTATAATTGAATGTAGTTAGCGCAGACATTACCTTGGTGCCCGAGATCCACGTGGACAGAGACTCCATTGACCGATTTTACGACGGCTTAATATACGAAATTAATTGATTTAATTCTGTGTTTCAGGGTTACGCACCTTTGTACGACCCATTTGAGCAGTTCTTTTCTCGGTACGTGTACCGACGCGTAAGGCATTGCTTCAATAGACCGATCTGCTCGGTTCCGGGCGCCGAGGTTGTTCTTAAAGAGCGCTGCAGCGATGACTACAATTGGACGTTCAGGTTGGTACTGCACACGGCTCATTCCACAGTAGTGTTGCTATTATGTACAGAACTCCTCTCCTAAAATGTCCAGGCAGTTGTACTGTGTGCTGTAGTGATATGTGTACACATTTTCTTTTATTATATATGTTCAAAGCACAACAGAACATAGTCGAGAAATTTGTGTGCAATTTAAAATAGTTGACAGTACCAGGACGGTGGTGGAAAAACATTTTGTAGATACATGTATAAACCAGGGTGGACCAAAAACCCGTTTATATTTGAATATGTCGCTGCGCCGAACAACTGCAGCGGGGTGGGGCGGGGGTATTACACAACGCTAGAGCGGCTAGTGGGAATTTAGTGACATGGCGTCGTTCAGCCGGAAACAATGTGCGCTCTGCGTACGCGCGTACTTTTTTTTTAACGCGTGGAAACCCCCTCTGGCCGTCACCCCACCGGGGTTTACGGCGGGGTGGTGTGTCGGAATCGGACCGACTAAAACCACACGGTGAGCCACTCTGCGCCTGATACAGGAGGGAGCTGGGAAGCGGCAGCTTTGTCAGCAAGAGGAGTCATTAGTCCGGACTTTTATGAAGATCGTAGAGAAAAAACTGTTACAGTGAATACAGAGTGGATATATTGCAATGCTACAGAGATTTTTTGCACCAGCGCTCCAGGATGGCTTTAATTAACGATCGTGGTTTCAGCAAGATGGGGCAATATTTCACACCTCTATTGAGTGCAGTTCGCGAAATTTTTGGGCAAAGAGTGATATCCAAAAGAGGTGACATTAACTGGCCACCGCGTAGCCCAGATTTATCCCCGATGGTTTTTTTTTTGGGGATACCTTAGAAGTAAAGTTTTTATTCATAACCCAGTGTCTTTGCAAGAATTAAAGGAACGAATTCACGAGGAAATGCAAAACTGTCTCTTCTGTAACTTTAATATATTTGTTTTATTTTATTTTTGTTTCTTCTGTTTTTTAAATTATGTTTTGTTCAATTTGCATTTAAAATGTTTCACGCTCAAATTGTATTTTTCTTATTTTGAAATACGAGGACTGTTCAATAAGTACCCGTGTTAGAAAAGAAGACACAATTTTTTATTAAAAATTTTTTTTTATTATTTTTTTAACCCTTTCAAAAATAGGATTTGTCGAACTCTCCAAAATACGCCTCTTTCTCGACAATGACTCCCTCGTTTGAACTAAATTTTTTTCCGGGGGCCATTTCTTCATGTTAGGGAACAAGAAAAATCGCAAGGAGCCAGTTCAGGTGAATAGGGGGGATCATCCCCATCATCCCGCGTCCCCCTGGATGTGTGTGTAACTCCGGATAAATTTGCTGGTGCGTTATCGTCGTGAAACAGCACCTTCTTTTTCGCCAAATGCGGCCATGTCTCCTTTTGTTTTTTGTCAAAGCGGTCCAATAACTCACTGTAGTATCGTCTAGTTATCATTCTTCCTTTTTCTAAAAAAGCCATGAGGATGACGTCGTTCACATCCCAGTAAATCGTCGCCATGACCTTTCCGGCCGATGGCACCGTTTTCACTTTCTTTGGAGCAGATTCACCGGGAGAAAACCATTGTTTTCTGGTGTGAAATGATGAATTCAGGTTTTATCAACGGTGACAACTCAACGCAAAAACTTCTTCGAATCTCTCTTAAATTGCTCCAAACACTGCTTCGAAGTTACCAACCGTATCCGCTTGTTGTCCACCGTGAGTAATCGCGACACCCACCGGGCCGACAATGTTTTCATCGCCAACTTAAAGCAAAATATTAATTGCCGTTCCGATTGACGCACCTACAGCCTCTGCTACTTCGCGCACTTTCTTTCATCGATCAGCGAGAATCATGTCGTGGACTTTTTGAATGATTTTCTCGGAAACCACGTCTATCGGGCATCCTGGTCGCTCCTCATCAAGAACGGATGTTCGTCCACGTTTAAATTCGTTGAACCAATATCTAATTGTGATCATAGATAGCGCAGTGTCTCCATAAACAGCGTCCAACTTTCTTTTTATCTCCTCGCATTTTTCCCACCCAAAAACAAAGCGAATTACCGAACGATACGTCTCTTTTTCCATCTTAGCGAAAATCACGAAATACGTCTTACTCTAATGGATACCAAATCCAAACTAACCTATCAATCAGTCTGTAATTTGTTTTGCTGTCGTTTGGTAGATGGCAGCACACAATAATAACTTCGCTCAGGAACGTCCTCTGTCGTCAAACGTGGGTACTTATTTAACCGCCCTCGTATTCTGTAAAAAATAATGTTGTGTACGTCTATAATTAATATACGTCGTACAAGTTCTTATTCTCAGCTTCTAATGTAAACCGATTCTCTATATATATATTGTTGATTTACCTTAAAATATAAATAAATAAATAAAAAACCCGTCTTTTGATAAATTTTAATTAACCAATTCCGCTCGGGTCACTATTACAAATCTACGAATATTGATATTTCATTCATTAAAATCGTTTCGGTAGTTTTATGTGCTAGGGTGGAACATACAAACGTACATAGTCTAACAAAACTATTATCCTTTTTTGTGGCTTCACCGTAGTCTGATAAAAATACTCGCACTAAGTATTCGTATTTCGAGACATATTTTATGCTGTTTTTCTTACCTAGAAGGTTACGCACTCAACTCAAAAAAATACACGTATGAAATACTATCCATTGTTCGAAACTGATTCCTGTATATAATGATGTCAAACGTACTGGTAGTAACTAGGTTCCTACCGATCCGACCAATAGCATACCTACGTAGACCACGTACTGAGAGTTATTTAGTTGTGCACAGACGTGCCTGCAGCGAGCCCGCGGGCTCCAACCGCTCCCGCACCGCATCCTCTGCCCACCCCACGCATCCCGGCGCCACGCCCCCTACCGACCCCGCGGGCTACCGCCTCCCCCACCCTAATAACTGGAACTTGAGGTACCAAAACTGGTCTGTTACTGGCGGCACGCAGCCTAGAGTTATCTACTGTCAACTGTAGTACTTCCAAATACCGATGTACAATATTGCAGTATTGTTTAGAACACACAATATAACAATGTGTCATTTCAGAATTTTCACAAATATTCTCATTTTATCTTGATTTTCAAAATCTCAAGTCGTTTAAATAATTTGTTTTTTATTCATTTGTTTTTTAGTGACGTAGCAAATCGAATACATTTTATAGATCACAGAACCATATTTTTTATCGTATAGAGTATCTGTGTTTATTGGAAAATACAGATGGAAGTGCATAGTCGTAGCAGAGATAGCGTCGCGCCCGACAGTCCTCAACGGGTCGATTCATTTCGTGACGGTTGCAGGTTCACAGGTACAAAGCGGCGCTGCATCAACCTGGGCTCTTACAACTACCTAGGGTTCGCGGAGGGCGAGGGCGGCAGCACGCACGCCGACGTGGCGCGGTCCACGCGCGACCTCGGCCTCGCCATGTGCTCGTCGCGCGCCGAGCTCGGCGACACGGAGCTGCATCGCGAGCTCGAGCGCACCACGGCCGAGTTCCTCGGCGTGGAGGTGAGCGTCCGACGATACGGTAGGGTCGCGTAGCTAGCGTGCGCGTGAGTAACGGCGGTCGATGTTGCAGTCGGCGATCGTGGTGGGCATGGGATTCGCGACCAACACGCTGGCGCTGCCGGGGCTGCTGGGCGCGGGCGCGCTGGTGCTGAGCGACGCCAACAACCACGCGTCGCTGATCCTCGGGCTGCGCCTGGCCCGCGCCACGGTGCGCGTGTTCCGCCACAACGACGTGCGACACCTCGAGCAGTTGGCTCGCGCCGCGCTCGCCGAGGGCAAGTGGCGCAAGATCGTCATCGTGAGTTCCCCACGTTAACTCTACGACGATTTGGTTTTCTTCATTTTTAGGGTTACGGTTATCGACCGGTTCGTCGCTAAATTTAATCTCTACGTCTTTCGTCACTTCGGTTACTATTTACGCATCCCCATAATACGTTTCAGGTAGTGGAGGGCGTGTACAGTATGGAGGGTTCGATCTGCCCGCTCGCGGCGCTCGTCGCACTAAAAAAGCGGCTCGGCCTACAGCTGTACTTGGACGAGGCTCACTCGATAGGCGCGCTGGGGCCCCGCGGCCGAGGGGTCACCGACTACGCGGGGGTCGACCCGAACGACGTCGACGTGCTCATGGGCACCTTCACTAAAAGTTTCGGAGCCGCCGGTGGATACATCGCCGGTGAGTGTCGGCGCGGCGCTCGTCGTTCGCCCGGCTTCAGGGCGAGCGTCGTAAGTAAAAGTATATCACGGTAGCCGAAAAGACAACGATAAAAATAAAATAAATCTCTCTACACAAGTTTAAAATCGAAACGAGAGCGCGTCCGTCGAGAGACAGCGTTACCGCTATCGATACGCCAGGAGACGAAGCAGGTCGACGTCGACGGTAAGTCGCGTCGCCTGCGCGGCGAGAGCGAGACGAAGCTAACGCTAACGCGAGGCGGTGTGCGCAGGCTCGCGGCGGCTGACGGCGTGGGTGCGCGCGGCGGGGCACGCGCACGCGTACGCGCACGCGATGGCGCCGGCCGTGGCGCGCCAGATCCTGTGCGCCATGCGCGCGCTGGACCGGCCCGACGGCCGCGCGCGCGTCGCCGCGCTGCGCGACAACACGCACTACTTCCGCACCAGGTACGTCCGCCGCGCCCGCGCGCCCTCGCGCCCTCGCGCCCTCGCGCCCTCGCGAGCGCGCTCGAGTATCCCCTTTGATACGTTCGCTTTGTTTGTCGATCGCCGTTTATACGCTTCCGACCGTTACGAATTGCAGACAGGTCGAATTTTGTCAGTGAACCTGTCTACTAAATCGTAAGGCGCGGGTTCGATTTTCCCGCAAGATAAATAACTGTGCGACGAGCGCGGTGACCGGTGCGACGCCTGGATGCGATCGATCTATAATATGTATCCTAAGATAGTAGATCCACGCTGATTTCAGCACGAGCGCGTCGACTCGACCGGGGCAGTACTACCCTCCCACAGAAGACCAACCTAAAGCGCCAGCATCCGTGTTGTCGTGTTTCGTTGGTGAGTGTGAGACCGGAGGCCCATTGATGCAGGGGTGACAGTTATTGTGGTAACTGTGTAAGCCTTACACCGTCACAATGACTGTCATGCCTTTTACGTCCTCAAGCGGGTGTAAAAAAGCATCTTACAAGGCCGCCATAGTGTGTTGTCAGCATTTGCAATGAGTATGGTGACCACAACTCTTGGATTCTATTCATGCTTTCCATCAGGCAGAGTAGAGTCACTTTGGCAGGCTCTTAATTTAGAAGAAAAAAAAAATGTATGTATTTAAAACTATACGAGTGCGTTCGTCGGCAATCCGATTACCGTAACTCGGGCTCTGCCCGCTTTGGAATCTTTATTGAACGGCACGTTATCGACTCAGTAGCAGAACTGGCTTCAGGGAGACCCATCATATTTCACGTTTTCGTGTTGAATGTTACAGGTTAAGCGAAATGGGCGTGGTGACGTACGGGCATAAAGATTCACCCGTGGTGCCCATGCTGGTGTACACCTTCAGCAAGATGGCCGCCACCGTGGAGCACCTCACGGACAGCGGGATCGCGACGGTGGGCGTCGGCTTCCCCGCCACGCCGCTCAACCGAGCGCGGATAAGGTGAGCGTCCTGCGCGTGCGCTTCGTCACTCGAAACGTCCCAGTGACGTATCGATGCCCCTTCTAACTCTATGGAACGTCAGTCGGAAGCGATAACCGCCACTCTCGACAGACAGAAGGAAAACGTAGAAGAAAAAAGCTCGATGATCAAACTCCAGCGTGCCTTTCGCTCGGCTCGCACTTCTTCCACGATTATTCAATTGCGAGAACGGTGATCGATATAGGTGTCGTGTTGCGCAGGTTCTGCCTGTGCGCGTCGCACAGCCGCTCGCAGCTGGACGCGTGCCTGGCGGCCGTGCAGCGCGCCGTGCACGACCTGGGCCTGCGCTACTCGCGCCGGGCCTGACGCCGCGTCCGCCCGCACCCACCGCACTCACCGCACCCACCACACCCACCACACCCACCACACCCACCACACTCACCGCACCCTCACCCCACACCGTACAAACAGTATACACTCAACTCAATAAATTATTTTGCCACGATTTATACTGTGTCTATTATTTCACTACTTCTTACGACTTCTGCAGCCGCTGACTCGTACTTGTTGAACAACAGTAATGTGAGGGACCTTTGAAATACATAGCCGCGAATGAACACGACACCTTAAGGTTCTCAGATACGCGAAGTTTTTTCTCGGCTCAACCAAAAGATGATTATTTGCAAAATTTTTTGCGATTTTGTGTTATTATTTATTTCAAAATACAACTTAAGGAAAGTAAATCTACAATGTCAAGCTTAACTGGACGAATTTAAATTTGATTTACATTTTTCACTCGTGATTGTCCACCGGCGTGGATATTCATTTGAATCGATGGCACATCACTATTTACTAATAATGATGATAATATACTTTGTAACCGCTATTATGTTACTTCTGTTCATATATATGTTACCATTCGATTCCTCAGTATAAAGAAATCTCAGTATAAAGAAAATGTGTGTCCCTCTCCACGAAACTTCTTGTCGGATATACCGCGACGTGGGGTAACAACACTAAAAGGGGTGGGGGGTACTAGCGTAGGTACTAACGATGCTAAGCAGGTCACGCATTTAAACATTCCAGGTTGCACCGTGAGGCAATTCACAAGGTATGAAGTAGATACTGTTTCTTTGTACTTGTTGAAAATTGTCGAATGTTAAACTAGTCGTAATACGAGCATGCACGAGTATTAACTAACCCTCATGATGTTAGACGTGATAATATCTTCTCTCTTCCAACTTTGCCAGAGTTATTGTGTGTCGAGTTTTTTGATGCGAATAAGCAAGTTGAAGTGGCAATGGACAGGCCACATCGCTCGTAGAACCGACAACCGTTGGGGAAGAAAGGTTCTTGAGTGGCGACCGCGTACCGGAAGACGAAGCGTGGGTAGGCCCCCCACTAGATGGACCGACGACATAGTCCGAGTCGCGGGGAGCCGATGGATGTCGTCAGTGGTACGGCGTGGCGTTCTAAGCGGGAGGCCTATGTTCAGCAGTGGATGTCTTCCGGCTGATGATGATGATGATGAAATTTTTGACTCGTTTTTTTATCTATAAACCTACCAAAGTGACTATTCTGCCTAATGGAAAGCATGAGTAGAATATTCGACCAATCAGCGCTCGCGTTATTCGAGTTGTCTGTCAGATGGTAGCTGTGATGTCGATTTTACAAGTTATCATAATATCATTTTAAATTTAAATTATCTGATGTTTGAAAAATAAAACGAGATGATTTGAGAACGTACCCTTAACACATTGCGGTCAAAATACAACGAGAGCTAATTTTCCATATTAGTTAACATATTAGTTAGTTTATAAATAGTTCTACGTTTGAGTCTAATCTGTGGTAAGGAGAACTTTGGGATGATCTATGGACCTCACCAAAAAGCACTCGTCATTGTGGATAGAATTGCCATTGGTTTTTTATTGCGATTACATTAAGAAACGACACAATTGTAAACATTAAATGTTGTTTCATCATTTACAGGTACGATCTTGAGTTAATACGAAATGTGAAATTGTTAATCATGTACCTATGTAAACCAATTGCAATATAAACTTTATTTACAGAGAAACTCAGTTGTGTTTTGTGTCACCTAAAACTTAGGAAAATACCTAATAAAACAACATTTAATATTTATAATTGTGTCATTGTGTGTGTGGAAAATATATTTTTCATTACATGTATAGAAAGAAACTCGTAGATTATGCAAATTGACAGCCAATATCTATACGTAAGTAATTATTTTCTAAACTCTACAATTGCTCACTAGATTTTCGTTTTGAAGACGAATAGTTTATCATATATTTTGCCACGAAACTTTAAAACAAGTAAATAATTGCTGAATGTTTAATTTGCACACAATAAGCCATCTCCGTTGTTACGCCACACGACATGGATCGCGAGATATCGCTTTTTTAATGGTGTCTGAAAGCGTTCTGCGTCTCTTCATATTGAAATTCGTGTTGTGGCTCACGAACGGACACATTTTTTTTTTATTTAACCTACCAAAGTGACTCTGTTCTGCCTGATGGAAAGCATGAATAGAAACCAAGAGCGGTGGTCGCCATACTCACTGCGAATGACGACAGTGCAATATGGCGGCCTAGTGAGATGCTTTTTCACGCCCCGCTTAAAGGACCCGGGATCGTAGTGGGAGGGACACGTGTGCCGGTAATGAATTCCAGGCTTTAACCGATGTAACCATCTTAAAGAGATTTTCCATAACAAACATCTCTTTAGAATTCCGTTACAGAAATAGATAACTCACAAGAAAATAAGGAAAAATAGTGTAGTAGATATGAATGATAGCGGGCGTGTAATACGAAATCATAAAACACGATATCTGCGCTGACACACTGCGCTGTTTCCTTATCCGTATCTTAACTCGAAATATATAAATGTGTCGGTACCACGAGTTTATTAATCTCTTTCCTGTCGCTCGGCGCTATTAAATGTATTCACTTCGACGCGATTAAATATGTTGTAAGGACATCGTTTCTAATAATACATCCACAACTTCATCTTATATATATTAACTTTGCCGTGTCGTGGAGTACATAATACACTTTTGAATGAAAACTAAGATGACTTATTTTTTCTACCGAAGACTCTAGGACTTTAGGAGACGATAATTTCGGTTTTTAACCCATTACTTCCCAACCATCGAAAAATTTAGAATTTTCTGTTTAAATCACAAAATATATTTGTTAATACAGTAAGAAAAAATAATGTGAAGCAAACAACAAAAATATGTTTATTCTAGGGCCTGAGTCAGCCTGTCCTATATGTATGACATTGGGATCATATGTTGAGAAAAAATATATTATTACGACTTTATTGGCTATTTCACGTTCAGTAAAGGTTTCCCAATAATTTTAGGTAATTTGAAATATATGATTACTTTTATTTATATAGCTATAATTAGCAATATACGTAAAACAAACAACAGTGCACTCTTAACGGCTGCGAAATATGTATATAAACTTTGAAATCATATATCTAACTAATGTCACTGTATTTTTATTAAAATATTTTTTTAACGGAAAAATAGTTAAAAGTGTTTGCTATTTACAAAAAAAGGCTTAAAAAATTAAAGCCATTGTGAGAAAAAAATTGGTAATGTGGCGTCCTAAAAATATAACAGTAGGAAGTAACGAGTTAATGTACTAACACGCTGGGTGATAAATTGCGGCAAATATTTCTCATTCAATCTCGTCTTTATCTAAGTGTTTGACATATAAACACGCAAGGTGTCCCCAACCATTTAAGAAATATTGCCGGGACTTTTCCTGACAACGTTCATGCCTCCCCTCCACCTCATATGCTCTTCCTGGGTTTGCCCCTTTCCACACTGACCGTTTAGATAAAAAAGATGGTAGTGTTGTTGTTTAGTCTTCTTTTTCCAGTATCTGGCCTTATATGATCCTCGTTACTTTAGGTATACACACACAAACTTACATCTCGTATTCAATAATACAATTGAGTAGATGACTGTATCGTAAACAAATACCAATGTCCACTTCATTAAAACTAATATCACGGAACATCTCGGCAAATACAATTAACATAGCTTTTTATTATTATTACGAATTTCAATCACATATACAGTGAAATATATTGTTCAATTGAGTAGTCTAAAACAGTGACGTCACAATTTGGTATTTAGTACATTTTTCATACAAGATTGTCGTTTCGACAGATGATAAAAAGTAACTAATTTGACTAAGGTATCATCTAGCCTATTAGTTTGAATGATATAAACGATTATTTATCATGTACAACTACACTGAATCTTCCAACTAAGTGTCACACGGTGAACTACATATCTGGTCTTATCAATTCTGCTACTGACTTATTCTAATTTTCTACGGTGCCTCCTGAGGATATTAAAGTGACTGGCGATGCTAGGGACGGCATGGAAAACTATACTGGTATGGATAACTTCGTTTATTTCGGTTGGAACATCGATTGACGAGCACAAGTTACTCACGTCAGCCAGAAAGCAACTTGCGAAGACCTTCCTGCTTCCTAAAACCAAAACCACCCTCATACAATTCCTACTAATTCCAAAAACCAACAATAGTGATATATGTTATTTAAACCCGCATACAGACTTTCTTTATAAACTAGACCGACTGCTGAATATCTGCATTCGATACATTTCTAACCTTCAGAAGTAAGACCAGATGTCTGCTTTTCGTTCCAAATTAAAATGGTTCCTATTTGCCTGCACCGAAATCAGCATACACTTCGCTATTTTCTATTCTCAACTAACCATGTTCACCTTAACACCTTGCTCCGTACTTAACTGACCCCTAATCACGACATAAACGTCAACTCTGATCGCACAACTCCAACTTCGTGCAGTCTTCGTTCTTTGTTCAGACAATCCTACTCAAGAATGCGTTCCCGCTCCCAACTAAGGTGTCTAAAAACAGTTTTACACGCAAAAAGAATATATGTGATCCTAAAATGGCAGATTTATCATATCGATAGTTGGTACATCTTATTTTCAGTTGTCATAGTGTGTGAACATAATGTAAATATGTGCGTATGTATTCATGGCACGTGTATTTTATATATGTGTACATGTATATATAAGTTTACGTATGTAGTGTATATTCTCAATGATTATGTAACCTCTGTACACCTCCCTTACAAGATTTCAACACTACCCTCCGGTTGACTAGAGTCTGCCGATTACGAAAAGTACAAAGTAAATACTTAAGTAAAGAAACGAGTCCTCAATATAACGAATTCGAGCTCGCGTTCTGGGCGTCCCGGCAGTTTTGTCACAACCTTCAAGTATAAATATATTCGTGTATAAACATATATATATACATATATATATATATTTATATATATATATATATATCTATATATATATATATATATATATATATATATATATATATATATATATATATGTGTGTGTTTATTATGATTAGAGTGAAAAATCTATTTTGTTTTCCAACATAGTCTCGTAACAAATTAGTACATTTAATATATTTTTTTTAGTAAACCCGTGATTCCCTTAGAAAAAAAATATTTATCTTGGCTCTTCAAAAACGTTTCTATAGCGGCCATCACTTCACCATTATCCTCAAAATAAAGGAGTGGTAGTTCGTAGCGGATTTCTCGCCTAAATGGTCACTCCTTGCGTTATCTGATACACAGTTTAGCAAATAATCAACAAAAACTACTTCATTTTTGTTGCATTACATACAACATGTGTCGTGTAATTGAAAACAGATGTGTTTTGCTCAAGGAACCATATTTTACCAGCTTTAAAGCCTATCTAAATTAAAGCAGGCAAACCTACTGACGCTATAAAGTAAGTACATAGGAAATTGAATGTTAAAGTTGAAAAGAATAATAAAAATGCGTTGAGCAGATTGTTTAACTACTTTGATTTGGATGTTGTAATAACAACCGTTCCCGGAACCTTCCTCTCTCAGGCACAAAGTGGCACATCGTCTGGTATTCATCAGTCTGATTCCGACACCACCGCACCGCACACCCCGGTGAAGTGACGAGCCGAGAGTATTTCCACATCAAAAAAAATGTTAAAATTATTTTACTGTAACATTTTAATTGACAACAGCAAGGTATTGGATCCCGGACCACCCTGACTACACTTCTCCTGCTACTACGTTACTACTAAATCCTTTTCTCACATTCTTAACTTTCAGAGAGTTCACATTCTATTCCAGTGGTAGTCAAAATTCCGTTCCCGTCTTGGCAAAAATCATTTCCGGTAGTAGCTTTTATATTGTTATTACAAAATAATATAATTAACGATTATGTTGTTTCATGGTACATGCGAACGTTGCTATCTAATAAACATACAATTTAAGCGTGTATTTATCAGTGTTTAGCTTAACGAGTTATATTTGCGACATTATCTTTTTAAATGTTGACCTCAAGAGTGGTTCGGTCCATATACTCGTGCGTCGTTCGCTGAAATCGCTTAATGATTCACATCTATATCGGCTTATCATTCGAACACCAAGATAGCCAGATAACGATGGCTCGGGCAGTGCTTTTCGCGGGACGCCTGCTCAGTGAGCATCACCTGTACTTGTGGGAACATAGTGGCGACTGTTATGTGATGTGTGCTTGATTGTGTTGTGTGTAAGATGCGCGTGTGTTCTATCGCTGTTTCACAGCTGCTCCTAGGAGTTGTGCTCGCCAACATCAATGTGTCCGTCGTTACAAGACAGTGAGAAATTGCTATATAATATTTTTATAAGTGGCTATGAATATCCTTTTGAATTAAATTGTGTACAAGCGTAGATGAGTCATGAATATACGGTGTCTCGTAACAGGTTGAGCTTCGAGGAAACCCACGTGTTGGTGGTGGACGCGTCCGTCGAGTACATACTAGAGTTTACGCCGGTAAGTTTGTTAGACGCTAGGTCTGGCGATTAAATTTTTATACAAAAACTTTGAAAACGAGTCTTTTTACCAATTGCACTTGATAGTGATTCGATCTCTTCAGAAACTCTGGCATTTCTGGAATAGTTCTCCTATCTTCACGGATGTTAAGAGTGTGTTAGTATTGATAACTTGTCACCGAGTTGGTGTGATCTTCTCACTGACGTCCCTTAAGCAGATATATTACCTCCCTTGTTATGCTCAATATTTATTACACTCTTAACCAAACACCTTCAGCTAAGGACGTATCAGATACCATCGAAAAAGTCAAAAAAGACTTAGACTTTATAAGGAGTTGTTGGTCCATCAGGTTTGCTTTGTCGGTAAATCCAATCAAATGTCAAGTGATCGTCGTGGGGAGCAAACAAACGCTAAGTAGGTTGAATATGACGGTCATCCCACCTGCTGTCTTCAACAACCTGACAGTACCTCTGAGTGCGGTAGTAAAGAACCTGAAGCTACATATCGACTCGACACTTGATTGGCGAGCACCAGTTACAAATGTCTTGCCGCCCTAAATATCCTTGCTTTCCGAGCGTCCCTTAAAGAACTTCCTTCCCCCTAAAACCAAGGCTACATCCTTATTCCCTTGATCGATTTGGTGGTGTATTATTTTGACCTGAATGTAGAACTGCTCAATAGATCGCCTTCTCAAAACTGCATTTCGTTCGATTCGTTTTCAATGTTCACAAGTATGAACATGTGTCTACTTCACAAGATGTACGAAGCTGAGTGTTTATATACAATATTAAATTAATAGATACAAACATGTTTATATATTGTGTATGTATTATTTATGTATCTTGACATCTTCATAATAATTCTATCTTATATCATCTTTTGTGTAAAATATGTTTTTATCTACTATGTTGAATTAACTACTCGTATTTTACCTTTGCCCTTTTCTGCATCACATTTCATTTAGTCTGCCTTTGTATATGTGATATAAACATATTCTGAGTACATCTAATTTAGTGCCGCCCCATGTTGGTTGATTAGAAAAATTGAAAACAAAAGTTTGTCGATAGTTGCTACTAAAGAACGAAAATCGATTGACAAACAGAAGAATACTTCAATATAGGTGCACGTACATATGTACGTAGATACTTGTAGTAACATCTCCTTTTTTTTCGTTGGCGGGGTGGAAAATCCCTTAGAATCTCCAACTCCTCAGGGACGCAGGAGCCAGGAGACGCAGTGTTTTCACTAAAAACTACCCCGCGCCCTACTTTGACGGGGACCCGGGCCATGTTAATTCAGGTCCCCTCCAGTATCAACGGCGTGCCTGGTCATACCCTCTCCTGGGGGACACTACAAAGGTACCCACGCTGATCTGGTTGTAGTAGCATCTCCTACGGGGAAGGCAACAACATACAAAAATATATTTATTTTATAAAGTCGCAGAATAAAAACTTAGGCATAAACCATTTTGATGTGGATCTTAAACTTGTCTCGCATATCACTCCGTTGACCAGTTCGCATGGAGCAAAACTCACCCTTTTTTTGTCTACGGAAATCCCTATACCATCTACTTGTGGTTATATCGGACTCAATCTGAACAAAAATTGCTCGCCATCTCAGGTAGTAATAGCCGGGAAATCAGGTATACCCTAGAAAGGAAATCTCTGAAACGCCGACGTACCTCGCACCATGTACGGCTTACATTCTATCCTCTCCTGAGTGACAATTCCGATGTTATGTTTCTGCGGCCAAAAAAGCGCGCACGCTCCGTAGCGCGTCACGCTGCCACTCCGATAACCACCATGAGGTCACGCTTCTGCTGCGCCTAATCTGGCCATTTTACCAGCGTGTGGAGCACCATGTCCGCGGTTTGACCATCGCAGTAGGCAGCACAGGCAGGCACTCAGGTGTTGGTTCCTTTTGAATTAAACACAGGTGATCTCCGAAGCATCCTTTTCCGGTGAATACCAACGTCAGCCGGTATGAGAGGGTCCTATGATTCCTCTCGAACCAATCTTCCATAACAAGCTTTACCACTGCAATAACTTAGTCGTTCTTTCCAACTCGATTTGTCGAGTTTCAGGACTCTGGCCCGACTCCAGCACATCCTTGTATCAATGATAAAGAGCTACAAGGCTTTCAGGTCTCAAAGTGGAGTCCCGGCCAAGAGACCCTCTTATGGCCCTAATAGCCAACACTCGTTTTGGTCGTCGTAGTAGCGCTACGTTGTTGACCTTCAAGGCCTCCGCCCTCCGTATTACTGGAATCCCATAAAGGGCCATAGACTGCACAACTCTCATGTAGAGTGTCCAATAAAGTAGATGTAAAGTGAATATTGTCTTTGAGCCAACAGGTGTGATGATCGTTTATAATTCCATCATACTGAATTTCAGTGTGTGTTGCGATCACACCTGAGCTGTTTGTCCTGAGTCTGAGATCGCATGATACATTAATTACGTATTGTACAATATCGTGAACAATTAAATACATGGCTATGATTCTCTATAATCTCTATAATTCTAATCCAAATTATTGAATTTATTATATATTTCACTTAATTTTACCCATAACACTTGTGATTTGCAATCATCCTCTCTTCAGAAAGAACCACGCTGGTCAGATGGATTGGTTTCATTAGTTGCCAAGTTTTCCTTCTCTTCACAATGCTGTTGAACTGCGTAGTTTTTTTTCTTGGTCGGCTCTTACGACATCCTTGAGATAAGCAAGAATGGTGACACTTGGTAATCTTAACCCGTCATCTCACGGAATGTGACTGGCAAATTAAAAAAACACTCCAGAAGTCACACTGGTAGAGTCAGGGTTTTAATTTCCATAGTTTTAGTCCATCGGTTCCAAATAAAATAAGTAAAGATATGCTAATTTATCTTTTAACAAAGTCAGTAAAAATTTAAGCGAACTAGAACCTCAGCGGGCGAAAGCTTACGTTAAACTAAATAACATCCTTATCCTGCCTAGGTGGGTGACCAGGGCCAATGGCCGAGTCGCATCTGGATGAAGTTGGAGGGTGGCGACATCGCACATCCGCTGCTCGTCACTGCCCGTCAAAGAACAGGTGACGTGAATTGTGTTTTGGAACGTAAATCGGCAAAATTCTCGGTTACACTTTGTCTATGGCAGCCTTTCTCAGTTATATTTGCCGTAGTTAAAAAAATAAGGTGTTTATGATAAAGTTTGCTATCGTTGCTACAAACACCAGTAAGTTCTAACTACACGCCTTCTTAACTTTGAAGATAAGTTTTAAAGCATAAGTCTCTTATTAAATTTCATGGTATTTAATTACTTAGAAATAAATTTTAAGTGTGTAACAATGATAAATATATTTGATCGAATAACTAGGACAAACATTATTATCGATTGGTAAACGCAAAAACTATTGTTAGTGAAGCTAATGATAACAGCTATGTCCAATAAATGAATAACCAATATTTACATATGTTACATGTTTGTCTTGTGTACGTTCCTCATTCTAAACATTAGACACAAATGAATTATATTTTCGTTATTTCTTTATATTATATAGCCCGCAAGGGTATTGCAACTCACTCCAGGTGCAGTTAATATAAAATAAGTATAAACTAATCGTGTTTAGACTGTACACACATCGGGTGATCGTTACACCACATGGAACAGGATATCCAACAAATGGTACAGTCAAGCCTACTTGCTATTGCAAATACTATCTATGCTTAGTATTTTGGGTGATACGTTTTGCTGTCAATGAGATGATACATAAAAAACATACATAAAATCACGCCTATTTTCCCGGAGGGCCACTTTTCGGCAGTGTTTTGGTCCCATGTTAATAGGTGGCGTAGGAGCAAACGTAGTATAGGGCGCCCTGCGGCGCGATGGATAACTTGAAGAAAGTGGCTGGCAGCGGTTGGATGCAAATTGCTCAAGACCCGGATTGTTGGCGTTCCTTGGGGGAAACCTTCGTTCAGCAGTGGACAGTGATAGGTGGATTTGATTGAATAGGTGGCGAGGCTATTCCACCTAATCGTGATGTTTTGTTTACCAGAGCTTCGTCCGTCGATCAGCAGTTACACCAATTGCAGGTGAGGTTGACTTGGGCCCTTAAGTTTTTGGTGAGAATCCTAAGCGCCCTATAGAGGTGACGATGATGATAATCAAATACAGCTGCCTCCAGCAAGTTCACTGTAACCAATCATATCGCTAAAGTAAAGATTTATTTATATACAGGATCAACAACCTGGCAGCTGCCCTTTAGTCTGGGCGAGGCCATGCTGTACCAGCAGGAACGTACGCTGTGTCCCGAAGATGCCGCCGGCATCGAAGTTGGGGACCTCGATCAAGACTGCGGTTAGTTCCTTGAAGAGAAATCTAATTGTTATAACACTTTAAATGTTATATATTAAAACACATGGCGCAGGTGCTTAGCTATCATCTCGCCGCTTCCTATTACGGTGAGAGTCATGGGTTCGAACCCACACGGGCGTAAATAATGTTTTTATATATATATGATTGTTCTGAGGCTTCTTTGTATTGAATCTTTGTAAAGTCTAACTAAATCTAAGTGACAAATGATAGAAAAAAATATAAATGACATCACACGTCACATCCACAGCCTTGAACAGTCCATAGAGAATATAGAACCATTAGAAAGGAATTTTTGACCTAGTATTATCACTACTATTCACACAAGTGTGGCAGTCTCCTCCACAACCGTGACACACTATATAATCCTGCTCCACGTGTAGTAACACTATGAAACTAGGTGTATAACGAGAGTGAGGTCGAAGAGAGCAGGTGTAGGCAATAACCCGTGCTCGTGTGCGGTCGCCAGTGGGCTCGGAGCCGTCGGTGCGCGGCTGGATGTCGCTGCACGTGGGCACGTCGTGCGCCGCGCCCGCCTCGCTGTCGCTGCGCGTGTCGCCCGACCGCAACTGGTACCTGCACTTCGACACGCCGCTCTTCGTGCACACCATCATGGTAATTCGATCATTTTAACTGCTCTGGCGACCGTTTAGACTGCTCTGGTTTGGCGAAAATTGTTTATTTACGAGAAAGTTAATCAGTTGGTATTTATTTTTTAAAAAAAAGTTTAAAAATATATTTTCGAATTCTCGTCGGCAAAAAGACCGCAAGATCTTCGCTGATGTTTTCTTTTAGTTGACATAGTGTTTTTGGTTTATTCATGTAGACACGATTCTTCAAATAACCCCATAAAAAGAAGTCTGCTGAGGATAGATCTGGACTTCTGGGTGGCCATGGAATGTCGCCTCGTCTGGAAATCAGCTTTTCCGTAAACATGTCTCTGACCACCGGCAACGACTCATTGGATGTGTGACAATTGACTTCATCTTGTTGAAACCATGTGTTACGATTGTAGTGAACAAATTCCAGTAACATCGGTCCCAAAAGCTCCCGTAACATTTTCACATATTCAACAGAATTAACAGTAACTTAACGGACGCGAAAATCTTCGAAAAAGTAGGGTCGAATCATTCGTTTTGCTGAAATTGCAGCCCATACAGTTACCTTGGGAGAATGAAGTGGCCTCTCGTGCTAGCTTTGGGATTTTCACTGCTCCAATACCTACAATTATGTTTGTTTACATGTCCATTGAGATGAAAATGGCCTTTGTCAGGATTCTAACATTGTTTCATACGGCATACGACTTGCGCAAATTTAAATCATTAGGTCTTAGTTCCTGCACTATCTGGATCTTTTCCGAATATAATTTCAAATATAATTTCAAAATACGGCGTATTGATGTACAGGTAACCCTAATTCAGCCCAAAGTTTGAGTGTCAATAAATCTAGGTTACGTCGAACAGACGCTGCAACTTCGGTCCAAGAAGTCCGTGGGCCTCTAGTTTGCTTCATATCTAGCGTAGATCCCGTCTCTTCGAACTTCTTCATCCGTTTCTTTATTAAAGGAGCACTCGGACACTGAATCGTATTCAACGCTAAGTAAGTCTCACAGTAATAAGCAAGCCGTTGTTTAAATGAAATTGTTTCAAACAGTAAGCGCGCTGCGGCCCCGTGAAGCGATCCGTTGCGACAAAATTTCTGGGAAACGAGCTAGTGGTCAGACACCTCCCTGCATCCCGCATGCCATTTGTTTGCGCGGGATGTTAGATACAAATATTAACGAATTTATGGCCGACTCTGTATTTAGAATTGTATAAGTACATATGTTTATCAGCAGTTCAGTTACAAGACCCTGCCCAGTTTGGTACGAAACGGCCGCGTGTGAGTTGAGCGTGACTATTATTATTAGCATCTTTATTGCCAGAGAGTACTCTTATATTTATCTAATATGGCATTGTCTATCTCCACAGGGCTCCCCGCGCGTCCACTTCTATCGGTTCCTACCGGAACAGAAGAGCGTGCGACTGGTGATAGAGTCCGAGGACGACGTGTGTGCCACTATCGCTATACAGAACTTCACGGTGTGTGTCTTTTTGTTTAATAAAAAGAACACCTCGAAACTGAGAAACTGCCTCGGTGGCGCAGCGGTACTGAATGCGACTGTGCTTGAGGTCTCGGGTTCGATTCCTGGGTCGGACCAAATGTTTGTATGATCTACAAATATTTGTTTCGAAGTTTGGGTGTTTTCTATGTATAATATGTATGTATTTACAAAAAAAGTATATAAGTATTGTATCAGTCAGTCTAGTTATCATAGCACAAGCTCTGCTTAGTTTGAAACTAGATGGCGTTGTGTGTCAAATGTCCGAAATGTTTATTTATTTATTTAATTCTGTGAATATATCCCGGGACTTTACAAACATACAATAAACGAACACAAAGAGCGCTCAGTCAGAAGACAACACATTGTGTTATTGAGCCTATATGATGTCAGAACCCACAACACTCAGCACTATCTATGTAGGCATCACATATCACATACATATGCCCTATTTTCGTATAGGCCAAACAAAAACGGTGGAGCACCATAAACTTGGATCCTAATATGGGCAGCACGGAGGTAGTTGAAACCGTCGACTCGACGCTTCCTACTGCGTTAGGTATTGTGCGTGCAATTCCCATATAGGACAACATTTTGTGTGATCCACAAATTGTTGTTTTGGGTCTGGGTGTTTTCTGTTTCATACATGTTTGTAAAATCCCTAGCGGTACAAGATACGTTACTGGTGCAGGGGTTGGCAAATGCAAACTCATTGCAACTTCATAGCAGTAAGTCCATTTTCTTCTACCACCTTCGTGTCAAGGGCGATTGCTAGCACCGTGATATGGCCTTACTGATTGGGATGTGGAATCAAGCTCTACAGGTAAAAAAAAAATTGTGTGTCAGCTCCGACGCACGACTGGAATTTACTCCTTAAGTACGATTGTCAAAACAGACGCAAAAAAAGCTTATTTAACTGAAATTAACTGAAAAAAGATTGATACCGTATGAAAGGGTAAATTAACAGATTAATGAAAATAACATATAGATATAGTCGCTTTGCAGCATACTCTATACACGTCTTCACTCACAACCAGTGTACCCGCACCGAAACCAGTGCAGCCGCACAAAAACGTAATGAAGTCATTTGCTCACTAGATTTTACTCTCTCTTAAGGAGTAAACTCCAAAAAATAGGTTTATTTTCTATAAGTTTAAAATCTCCTGTAAAATAAAGATTACTAGTGTCTGTTTTCTAACCTGTTTTATTCGTTGCAGTGTCCCATAGCAGATACGAAGGAGCTCGTAGAAACTAACACCGTGAGGTTGACTATGCTCAGATCGGGCGCCACACAGCTCCCGGTAATTTTACTTAAGCTATTGGAAAATATACCGCTTCCTAGTGGCGTTTTCCAAATTAACACGCAAAGACATGCTCGATTTACAGGTCTCATCGGATATATGTACTGGTATTATTTACAAGAATGAAACGTTTCAAATAAAAAGAAAATATTTATGGAAAAAAGGCGACATCGTTGTCGTTATTAACGCTTTAAAAGTAAAGTTAAAAAGCATATACGACACAGATCGGCTTTCACAAATAATATATCAAGTCATGAGAAAACGCAAGCGGTTCTATCATCTCAAGCTTTACGAGTCGACTCGAAGAGTAATCGTTTTTGTTTGTCGTACCAGCGCCACGTGTACCCGCTGGGGTTCTACGTGACGGCGCTGGTGCACGCGGACGACCGGGCGTGCCGCGACGTGGAGGAGGAGCCCGAGGACTGGCTGTGGGAGGCGGCGCTGCTGCCCGGCGCGTCGCTGGAGGCGCGCCCCGCCGCGCCGCCCGCGCGACGCAAGACGCTCACGCTGCACGTGCGGGTAGGCCGCACTTGTAATAACCACTCGCCGACATTTTCTACTTATCGTAATAAACGTACTTTGACATCAGATGGCCGAGTTCGAAATACCTCTAATTATTATTATCGAATATTTTATCGGGGTTGGAAAAAAATTTAGTGCAACCTTTTTTCGTTACGCGTCACATTTTTTCGTTACGCGTCACATTTTTCCGTTACGCGCCATTTTTTTCTTATCCCTACGACGCGTGATTCGAAGTATACTTTCTCCAGCGGAGTAGGGATTGGTAAATGTCTCCAATGTATTTTGCGGCCCGTTTTGAGTAGTTACATTTTTGAAATCCAGGTGGCGATTGCATCGACTTCGGACGGGTTTAAATTATTTTTTTGAAAAATAACGTCATAAAGAAGTTTTACTTCTTACGAGTGTACGCTAGTACACGCACACATATTTTTTTTCTGTATTAAGAGCCTGTCAAAGTGACTCTACTCTACCTGACAGCAAGTATGAATAGAATCCAAGAGTTATAGTCACCATACTCATTGCAAATGCAGACAATGCAGTATGGTGACACACACTATAGTGGTCTTGTGAGATGCTTTTTCACACCCCGCTTGAAAACATAAAAGACATGACAGTTATCGTGACAGTGTAAGGCTTACACAGTTACCACGATAACTTTCACCCCTTCATCGATGGCCTCCGGTGTCACACTCACCGACGAAACACGACAACACGGATGCTGACGCTTTAGGTTGGTCTTCTGTGGGAGGGTAGTACTGCCCCGGTCGAGTCGGCCGGGTCGCGCTGAAATCGGCGTGGCTCTACTTAGAAAAGAGATGATGTCACGAAAGACCAATTTTTCAAAAGTTTGTCGTACATTCGGAACTGATTTCTATCAGACTGATTGTCTATATACTTGCTAAAAAAACCCAACGAACAGCTGGATTAAGGCAGTCAATTTTTATTGTTTTCATGATTTTAATTAATACCGAACGCCAGTAAAAAATATTATATTATGCTACAGCCATCCCTGACCCGTATGCAGTACGTAGTGGGTATCGTGGTGGCGCTGGCGGTGTTCCTACTGTTCTACATACTGTTCGGCATGCTCGTACTGGCGCAGCGGATTCCGGTGTGGAAGAAACTAGTTGGTCCGCGTGCAGTCCTCGCACCCAGTCAGTATTTAACCTCTCTATTAGTATACAGGATAATATAAAAAAAGGTTACATTTATGACGTAGTTGACGTCTAGAATACAAATGTATTCTAATTACAGTGGACCCCCGGTAATTCGACAATCGTTTTGCAGGGCAGTTTTGGACTATCGAATTTGTCGGATTATAGAGTACTGCCTAAGACCCCCTATAGTCCGAGTTTTTTTTACAAAAGAGTACCTTGTAATCCGACTAATTACAAATAAATGATAAAATTCTATATGTTGTCTTCTGGGCTTGTGACAACATTACTAGGTACGTATACGTAATACACAATGAATACACGCTGAGCTGCACCGCTATCACACGTAGTCAAATTGAAACTAAGCAATCGGAATTGAAACAATACCTACGCGTCGAGCACAAGTTGTAACCTGTTCAATCATGCACGATCTACATTAGCGAAAATTGTTTGATTGATGTCGGATTACGGGTGGTCCGGATTAGACATGGGCCGATTTACCGAGGGTCCACTGTAATATATGTTGTTACCTAATCTGTTAGTGTTTTAGTTTACTAAAAACTTGAGTTGTTTAGTTTACGTCGATGATGTTTTCACTTTTACTGGCAGCGTTCATCAACATTTTGTATTCATCTTTTTAAAAAACTAAAACGAAAGGGTTCATAAAATAATCTTTCGAGTATTTTACATTAATGCAATTGTGACAAGGAAATCCATCGCTTATCTCTAATTATGTGAATTCTTGTATTATCTAATTGCCTTTATTTCGCGGTTTGATATTTATGATTGATTTAGCAAAAATCAAAACATCTGTTGCAAGTTGATTATAGTCACCAGTTATCTTTACCTTTTTGGTTACGTACTCGATGTTTGAATTAAATCACACCGATCATGGTGAATAATCAAGTTGAAGTGACAATGGGCAGGCCACATCGCTCGTAGAACCGACAACCGTTGGGGAAGAAAGGTTCTTGAGTGGCGACCGCGTACCGGAAGACGAAGCGTGGGTAGGCCCCCCACTAGATGGACCGACGACATAGTCCGAGTCGCCGGGAGCCGATGGATGCAGTTGGCGTCCAGTCGTACGGCGTGGCGTTCTAGGGGGGAGGCCTATATCAGCAGTGGACGTCTTCCGGTATGATGGTCATGGTGACGAGTAAAACTGGTGAGAGCTGAAAGACTCCACCGTAAAGTACGAGTTGCAGCATTTGAGTTGCTTACTGCTCGTAACCACGATCAGTGGATTTCCAACTTTATCAAATCTACGTAACACATACAACATACACAATAAAATAATGCTTAGTAGAAGCTATCTGATTTGTAAAATGAGAAAATATTTTTGCCCCATTGAAATTATCCAACATTTTATTTTCACGGAATTGAACATGTTTGAACGCAACAACAATATTGGCATTATATAGCGTATTTTAAAGAATAACCAGTGTTACAAAACGAATTATACCTACACATTAGTAAGAAGCCTCTCGAATGGATTCCGCAGAACCCGAGGAGCCAATTCGATCTGAGATGGACAGTTCACTACCAGCACCAGGGATGCGTCGGCGACGTGGCTCCGGTTAGTATTTGTGTCACTATTATTTCAAATATTTTGTTCAATATCATCATAACCTCAAAAATATTAAAATTTATAACAATTTATTTATACCTAGTCAGAATTTTTTCACGACTAAATGTTTTAAACCAGTGTAGCTTTACACTTTTCCACAGCACAAATGGCGTCGTAAGCTTTACAAGTGATCGCAGTCACTATCGATATCGCTGAATCTTTTTTTGCGGGTATAATGACTTTTATCCGACTCTACTTCTCAGATGCGACTTTCGACAGTAGCGACAATAGCGATACTGATGAGGAGGACAATATACAGGAACGCGGGACCAACACCACGGTGGACTCCATCGCGTCGTCTCCTGGTGTCACCACACCCGATGTTAACGCGTCGAGAACGGCCAATGGAGAAAATAACGTGGCTGACAACGGGATTTATGTTATTAATGAAAATTCTACACAGGTTGGTACTTGGATTATTCAACTAAGGTAAAGTATTAGATTACGGTAAATTTACAGTCTGTTTTATGAAGCGTGAAGTCGGAACACAGAAATTAATAGTACTGGTAGAATAGGCATGATGACAGCAAGTAAATTTCATTGAAATAATTTGTGTAAAATATACCTACATAGTTGATTACAAAACACTGATTCGTTTTATAATTAAATGGGCGAATATTATTTTATTGATAAAACAAAATCACAAAATATGCCAATCCGCCATTAAATTTTAAACGTCAATCAGAGCGCGTGACGTCACAATAGAGTGATTTCTCTTTGTTTACTTGCAATTCAATAAATAATTATACACTCCCTCGTTTTTACCATTAAATACGTCGTTTTTATTTTGTTATCAACTTTAATTTGTTTTGTGTAAATTGAATTTGGTCTACTTGTACACTTGAATGGATTTATTTACCATCTTGGGTGCATCTTGTGTAATATTTTCCTGTATGGCTGATGTTCCAGATGAAGGGTCTTCAAGTTCCAACGGTTCTGTAGCTATAGTTGTAGTTGTTCTGTCCTGTAATTCTTGCTCAAATTCTTCAATTACTTCTTTTATTTGTTTTTTCGCAATATATTGTCTTTTGTTTGAATCGGAAGCTCGTTTTCTTCTCATCAAGTTCATCAAGTTGACGTTCAAATGTTAAGGGAACGCGCCCACGTTTCATGCGAATCTACCCCATCACATGATACTCCATATAATTTTCCATGTCATTTGGTAACTGAAATTGAAATGAAAAACCTCTACACTAGCTCATTGTGTTTGTAACTAAAGTAAGAGATTCCTAACCTCCAAAAAGTTAGTTATTCAATGTTTGCATATTTAACTTAAAATAAATAGTACTTTACTTTACAAGTAAGTACTTACGTCAAAGTGATCTACACAAAAATAGAGCTCAGTAGTTTGTAATATTCCTTTCAAATCACGTCTTGCAAGTTTAAACCACTTATTTTGAATTGTCTTGTTGAAAGGAAGTAAAATAAAAAAAATTCCAGGAGTTTTTACAAACGTGAACACGGGACAACACCTTTATGCTTTCGAATTCATGATTATTATTAACTAAGTTATATATGTAACTGTAATTTCAAAATTAATTAAAAGCGTCTCAATGTTTACAACTGTCGAGTGATCCTTGTACTCTAAAGTGACGTAGCAAGGGACGCCATGACACTTTGAAGCGTTTTGGTGTGAATTTTAAATTTATGAATTAATAAGTAAGTTTTAAATATTAAACCTTAATTTTTAGCAAAAATATTGTGTTTGTTGTAATAAATATGTATTTCCCAACATTATAGAACAGTTTTTATAAAATTAACAACATGCCTATCTATGACGAATATTGTTACGTTTAACAATTTAAATTCTAGGTTTTATTATTACTATTTGATTACCTTGTGGGGTGCCTACGCCACTCCAGAGCTTCATGACTCCATCGGCCATCTTCTCTGTGTGTAATGTACCTCGCCCACTACCACTTAAGTTGAGCAATTTTACTGGCAATATCGATGACCTCGGTTTCTCTGTGGATCTCCTCGTTCCCGATTCGATTACACAAAGAAGCTCCGAGCGTCGCTCTCTCAATTTCAATATTTAGTATTGAAATTGAGAGAGCACTCAATTTTTCTTATGTAATTTTTTATGACCACTCAGTAGTTTATCGCGCGGGAATATTCCTCACTATAGAATATGCTCGACGAATTCTTTTTTTATCTATCTATCATCAGTTATTTTTCAACGACGACTGAGCAGGCGCAGGCTGAGGGCGCGGCGGGCGCGGCGGGCGCGGCGGGCGCGGAGGGCGCGGCGGGGCGTCCGTTCGGTCTGCCGGCGCGGCTGCACGTGGCGGCGCTGGCGCGGCGGCGCGAGCGCGTGCTGCACGCGCGCTCCACGCGCTACCTGTACACGCTGTACACCGTGGGGCTCTTCTACGCGCTGCCCGTCGTGCAGTTCGTCGTGGCCTTCCAGATCGTACGTCCCGCTCGAACCTTTAGCCGTGCCGATCTACGCCTACCCGTGGCCGAGGAGTTGAGCCGAGACGGAAGAACGAATAGACGAACTCGCAGCCGTTCTTGCGTTCAAATAAATACTATTTCGAACGTTTAACGCGCGACGCCATCTAGTTTCAAACTAAGCATGGCTTGTATTGTGACAACTAGACTAACCGATAGAATACTTATATACTTGTTTTTCTTGTAAATACATACATATTATACATAGAAAACGCCTAAACTCCGATACAAATATTTGTAGATCAAACCAAACGTTTGATCCGACCCGGGAATCGAACCCGAGACCTCAAACACGGCGGCCCGCTTTCGCTACCACCACGTCACGATTTATTACTAGCCAAACGTGTTTTTTGAAAACTGAGACCGCTGAACTCGACCGTCTCTTAGAAAATGACAGTTCAAATTGAATAGACCTCTGAATCGTTTCTCGTGCATATCATCGACAGCCTTTAAACGAAGGCCTCATTTTGGCGAAAGGTGGTTTCGGTTTACTATAGCATACTGGTCGGACTAGTTGCTTTAGTTTGCTTCAAGTTTTCCTTCTTCTTACGATGATGTTATCTTGTGTAGTTTGCTCCCTTCGTCACCTCTTACGATACCCGAGGGATGGCTTTAAGTGATGACACACCGTATTTTTAAACCACCATACGGGATATATGTCATCAACAGGTAACAAAACGGAGACTAGCTGCAACCACTATCGGCTGATTCTTACACGAGAACAACTCCAAAGTGGAGCAAAGAAGAGAGAAGAGCAAACTACGTAATACGTTTTATCTCGACACTTTAATTGCAAATTTTAAAATGCCTCGCGGACTCGTTTAAGTAGTTTCTTATGATACTAACGAAAAGTGATTAAAATTTATAAGCCATGCCGACAGGCCAGTCTCTAGTCACATATCATGTCTAGTACCTAGTCGGTGTGTCCTTCTTTAACCCTTCGACGGCCAGGGACGTCTATCCGCGTCAAACGAAAACGTGCTCACTGCACCGACGACCGCAAAACACACGTCGTAATACGCCCATTTACAGAATTGAAGTGAGTTTTGTGTGTGCAGGTGATGAACCTGTGGGGTTCGCTGGACATCTGCTACTACAACTTCCTGTGCGCGCACCCCGCCGGCTCGCTCTCCGACTTCAACCACGTTTACAGCAACGTCGGGTAAGCGCTCACCACCACACTCCGGTATCGCTGCCAACTGGCGAAATACAGTATAACCAGACAGTCAGCAGAGTTTTCGTGAGTCACCCGACCCGCTCTCGATCCTGGTGTGAACAATATTGTGACAATACCAATAAATACGATATTTTCTTGAATGAAGACGCGGGCTAAACTGCCCCCCCTCAGGCCGGGATTTGAATTACACATACTTAATCAGGAATTTCAGTTCTGTCCTCGGTTTAATAACCGATATTTATGTATATACAGCAATATGACAGCTTCCGTGATACACAGTGATACACATAAATAACCAGAAACCCTTTCTCAACGTTTGAATTCTGAGCGCTCGTTCGTCCTGTGACAGGTACCTGCTGCTGGGCGCGCTGTTCATGCTGCAAGTTCGCCGCAGAAAGATGAGGAGGAAACGTAAACCCAGGCACGAGGTATGGACGACACTCGTAACAATACAGTGGAACCCCGGTAATTCGACAATCGTTTTGCAGGGCAGTGTCGGACTATCGAATTTGTCGGATTATAGAGTACTGCCTAAGACCCCCTATAGCCCGGATTTTTTTTACAAAGGAGTACCTTGTAATCCGACAAATTACAGACAAATGATAAAATTCTATATGTTGTCTTCTGGGCTTGTGACGACATTACTAGGTATGTATACGTAATACACAACGAATAAACGCTGAGCTGCACCGCTATCACACGTAGTCAAATTCAAACTAAACGATCGGATTGAAACAATACCTACGCGTCGAGCACAAGTTGTAACCTGTTCAATCATGCACGATCTACATTGTCGAAAATTGTTTGATTGATGTCGGATTACAGGAGGTCCGGATTAGATGGGGGCCGGATTACTGAGGGTCCACTGTAGTTTAAAATTTTCAGTGAGTTCCTCTCAAGGATGCATATTTTGTCTAGCTCCACTACGGTGGACTGTTAGAAGTTGTTCATGATAATTATGAATATCTTTTAAGGGTCTTCTAGAACGATTCGATCGGATCACCCTGTTGACAGGGCACCTCTTCCCTGTTGTCAATTTATCTATTAAGTAATCGTGTCTCTTTTTTGACTTTAAAATCATTTTTTTAAGCAGTTTAAGGTTTTTACATATTCTTCAGTGTGTGACTTGATTATTCTAAATCTTTCCTTGTTTCATAATATTTATGATATTCAGAGTGCAGCGAAGCCCCTTATCAGAAGGAACTTCGTCACATTTGTATCTCGATGTTCTCCTAGCTGAATTCGGCCATGGTGGCCAGCCTCGACGAAGATCAAACAACAAAAAATAAGCATATAAAAAAACATGCAAAACGCCAAGACCCAGAATAACAATTTGTGAGTGACACAAAGTGTTGTCCGTGTAGTAGTGTATACTCGTGTATTGTAATTCGCGTCGGTCCCGCAGGAGTACGGCATCCCGGCGCACTACGGGCTGCTGTCGTCGCTGGGCGCGGCCATGATGATGGTGGCGCTGCTGTCCGCCGCCTACCACATCTGTCCCAACAGGCTCAACTTTCAGTTCGGTAATCATACTATACACTATCTCCTCTCTATTTTACACCAGGAAGCGATTTCTTGAATGACTGAGATAAAACGTGGGCGTTTTATAGCTGAGAATATAAAAAAATTAGTTGTCTGTGATGTTAGTCTTACACTAGTTAACTTAGACATCGAAATGGTGAAATAATTTTAACGACGATGCGTCGTAGGTTCTAGATCTAGGTCTCCCTGGCCCACAGCGCTGAGGAGAAGGCAAATTTATTTGCCAATCTCTTCGCAGAGTATTCTCGTCTAGACAGCAACGGCAGGTATCCACCTCAGTTACCTCCGTTTGGCCCCAAAATGAGCGCCGTTAAAATCCACCAAAAAGAGGTACTCAAATGTTTGCTGAACCTGGACGTTAATAAGGCCAGCGGTCCCGATAACATTCCAGCAGTGGTACTGAAGTGTTGTGCACCCGAGTTGTCTCCAGTTCTGACTCGTCTATACCAACTCTCTTTGGAAACTGGTAAAGTGCCGAGATCCTGGAAGCTTGCTAATGTTCAGCCTATACCCAAAAAAGGAAGCCGTGCAGACCTAGCCAATTACAGACCTATCGCGATCACCTCTATAATTTGTAAGGTTATGGAGCGTGTCTTAAATAATCGTCTCCTGACATATCTTGAAGCAAACGAACTCCTCAGCGATAACCAATATGGTTTTCGCAGGGGACGCTCGACCAGAGATATGCTAATATATGCCACCCACCTTTGGAGCGAGGCCTTGGAGGGTCACGGTGAAGCAATAGCCGTTTCATTAGACATCTCAAGGGCCTTTGACCGGGTCTGGCACGAGGCACTACTTAGTAAGCTTCCAGCATACGGCATACCTACTGAGCTCTGCGACTGGTTACGTGACTTCCTGAGGGAACGGTCGATTCGAGTTGTCTTGGATGGCTGCTCTTCCGATCTAATGGCAGTCAATGCTGGTGTACCTCAGGGATCTGTTCTCTCTGCAACCTTGTTTCTGCTGCACATAAACGATCTTTTAACACCCGTTATTATTAGCTATGCCGATGACAGCACCGTAATTGAGAGGTACATGTCCAACCCGCGAGCTAGTCCAGAGGAAATACGGTCCTTGAGAGAGTCCATGATTGAACGGGTGAACGTGACATTACAGTGGGTGTCCGATTGGGGTGACGCCAATCTTGTCCAGTTCAACCCTTCCAAAACACAGACGTGTCTTTTCTCCGCGAAAAGAGTACCTTCGATTTAACACCCACTTTCGAAAGTGTATCCTTACCGATTACTAACCATCTAGGGCTTCTAGGTATTACCATCACCTCTAACTTCAACTTTGGCCAACAAATTGAGTCTATAGTACAAGCGGCGTCAAAGAAATTGTCGATTCTTTCAAAGGTTCGGCGGTACTTCAGCTCTGAACAGCTGCTTAATCTTTACACAGCCCAAGTTCGATCCTGCATGGAGTACTGCAGTCACCTCTTGGATGGTGCAGCCAAATATCACCTGGAAGCTTTCGACTCAGTTGACCGAAGAGCCCGTAGGTTAATTAACAACGAAAAGCTCTCAAATAGCAGACTGCACACCCTTGAGCATCGTCGTCGTGTTGCCAGCTTTTCGGTTTTTTATAGGATACACTTTGGAGAGTGCTCGAAGGCTCTCTTCGAACTGATTGAGCCATCTCCATTCCTTTATCGGACTACTAGGCGCAGGCAAAAATTTCATCCACACGTTGTTGACATACCCAAAAGTCGAACTAAACGGTTTGACAGCTCTTTTTTGGTGAGAGTCGCCAAGACTTGGAACGACCTGCCTGGGTCTATTTTTCCTGATGACATGAACTCTGGAGCCTTTAAGAGTAGAGTGAACATGTATCTTTTGGATGGGCGTGTACCACCTTCGTCTGCATCTGCACTTTCCATCAGGTGAGATAGAGGACAAACTCCTATTCCATTACAGACGTAAAAAAAAAAAAGATTTGTTCGATAATTTATGTAAGGCGTTTCGTGCAATGGGGTGATCTACTCACCATCTTCGACATTGACGTCGTGACGACTTTGGTAACTACAGTTCGTACAGGCGATCGGTATGTTGCTATTCCTTATCGATAGCGAGCGATACCTAATTTGTCTCTTCTCGCGTTTCGGTAGACCGCTTCAAAATAATAAATCCATTATGTCTGAATTGGTGGTCGAGTATGACTTGATTACCAGAAGTTTGGACTGCTCGAGTGAGGTCGGGTTCCGGAAGTTGACCTCGGCTCAATCGACGTGTAATCATCCTGCCACACATACGGTCAAATAGCACAATTATCTTACAATCCTCGGTCTACGAAAAGCATAATCAGGTGAGTATGTGATCACCATAGTCACCAAGCGAACACACAACGTCCGGTAACAAGGTTCACCTACCACCTTTGCCGGTTTGAGCCACAAGATTCCAAAGCTATAACACGTGGGCGGTTCCTCAGACACGGCGTTCATGTACGTGCTGGCGGTGCTGAGCATGGTGAAGATCTACCAGGCGCGCCACCCCGATATCAACGCGCGCGCGCACGCCACCTTCGCCGTGCTCGCCGTGCTGCTCTTCCTCGGTACGTACCACGTGTAATTTATGTAACAGTGTAATATTTGTTAGTGAGACATAAGGATATTGTAGAAATGCTCGTCAAATAATAAATATGAATACCTGCCGCAGTGGTGTGGGGGGTGCTGGGCGGCGGACCACTTTTCTGGAGTCTGTTCGCCGTGATACACATCTTCACTTTTCTGGTCATCTCGCTGCGCATCTACTACGTCGGACAGTTCCGCCTCGGTAATTACTACTATCGTTAAAGAGCATAAACTACTAAATACTATTGTACATGTCGTACATTATTTCCTTTAAACGTCTAATAATATGTATAATTTGACAAATTAAAAAATACAGAGTGTCACCGCCCTTATTTATCTCGTATATTTCGCAAGAGCCGGCCAAGGGAAGAAACTAAGCAGGACAACAGCACTGCAAAGCGACAAAAAACTTGACATAAGTCCTAAACCTGACCAGCACAATATAGTAGGCCGAAACCTCCTTTCCAAGGTGAGTAAAACGTTGTATGAATGGGTTGCGCGCAGAGAAGGAGAGCCTGCAGGTGGCGGCGCGCGAGCTGCGCTCGCTGCCGCGCGGCGGGCTGCGGCCGCTGTACATCTCGCGGATGGTGATGCTGCTGATCGCCAACGCGGTGAACTGGGGCTTCGCGCTGTACGGGCTGTTCACGCAGGGCGGCGACTTCGCGAGCCACCTGCTGATGGTGCTGTTGGCCAACACGCTGCTGTACATGGTGTTCTACCTGGCCATGAAGCTGCTGCACGGCGAGCGGCTGCGCTGGTACGCGTGGGCGTACCTGGCGGGCGGCGCGCTGGCCTGGGCGCCCGCGCTGTACTTCTTCGTGTCGGGCAGCTCCGCCTGGTCGCTCACGCCCGCGCTGTCGCGCCACCGCAACCACGAGTGCATGGTCCTGCAGTTCTACGACTCGCACGACCTGTGGCACATGCTCTCCGCCGTGGCTCTCTACTTCTCCTTCAACGCGATGCTGACCTGGGACGACGGCCTCTCCGCCGTCAAGCGTACCGAGATAGCCGTATTTTAAGGTTTTATATCATAGATTATATTTTTTGTAAGCGATTTCGTATTTCATTTAACTCGATCCCGATGACATATATACTGAATACTGTAATTTATTTCATTTCTTTATAATAGCTGCCAAAATAACTATTCTGCCTGATGAAAAATATAAAAGGGCTCTAGAGTGGTGGTCACCGTTCTCATTGCAACTGTGGACAGTGCAGCTTGTTGACCCACGCTATGGTGGCTTAGTGGGATGCTTTTTCACACCCCGCTGAAAGGACCCGAAATCGTAGTGGGAGAGAAACACGTGCGCTAGTATTGAATTTCAAGTCTTGACTGCTCGACACTGGACGGAAGAGCGCAACCGTTTAGTTCGAGAGAGGATGTCTTCCCCCTAAAACGGTGGTTTTCAAGGCCAGTGTTTTCGTGTAGAGGAAAGGAAAAAGTGGGTCCAGTTAGTAGAGTTCCTCATTCGTAACTCGTCGAACACTCTCCACGGTAAAAGCGATAGAGGACTGCAATAGAGGCGAATAGTCTTCGCAACCTACTACTTTAGACTCGGTGAATTCAGGACTGTCAATAATGGCAACTGATAACCACTGCAACCGATCGAGAACGTCAAGCACATATATCTTTTCTTTTTCTTTTTTTTTTTAACGGTGGTAACCACCTCGGGCCGTCATCCCACCGGGGTTTACGGCGGGGTGGTGTGTCGTAATTGGACCGACTAAAATCACACGGTGTGCTACTCTGCGCCTGACATAGGAGGGAACCGGGAACAGCTGCTATTACGACAACCAGATCCCTCCCAGCGCCTGCCGGCTACCGCGGGCACCATCTGCGGATAAACTCTATTTAGGCGACGTACAGCACACGCGGACGTTGCCTCCTCGCGGCTGGCCACTGTAGCGGATGGAGGGGAAAACCCGTCCCGTCCACCCGCGGCCACACTCAAGGCGGTATGAGGCGCTGGTACGCGCACCTCCGCCGCCCGGTTCGCCGGCGACGAATTGGGTCCGAGAGGAGATCGTCCTCCCGGGCCCTTACCGCCGCCTCCTTCTGCGAAATTACCTCTTCGCAGAAAGTTGCAACCGCGGTAAAACAACTATCGCTACCGACCATGGAGCGTATGACCATGATGAGAAATCTCCAATAACTGCAGTGAGGACCGCATGCTGTGCCGCCCAGGCGGAACAAACTGCTAACGTATGCTGAGCCGAATCTTCACTGCAGTTGCAGTGGTGACAGGTGGGACTCAATTCTCTCCTGGCCGCCGAGTGCAGATACTTCCCGAAGCAACCGTGCCCGCAAAGAACCTGCGTCAGTCGGAAGGAAAGGGTTCCGTGCTGTCGCCCTGCCCACTCGGCAATGACCGGCTGGAGAACCTCCACGGCGGTAAAGCCAGCACGTGGAGCCTCCAGCCGGGACGACCAACGAACCATCGTGGCTCGACGAGCGGCCTCTCGCCTCTCGCGTATCTCTTCGGACGAGGGCCGTATGCCGCTGCCCGCCCGGAGGTCAGCCGTTCGACGATAAACTTCGGCGAGCACTTCTGCCTCCAAATCCCACAGCGGAGTTCCGGTCAAGGCGCACACCGCCTCCGTCGATACGGTGCGGTAACCGCGTATGGCTCTAACCGCCAATATCCTCTGATGGCGCCAGAGGCGAGCCCTATTCTGGGCGGTCAGAGTCTCCGCCCACACCGGTGCACTATATAGAGCCATTAACCGGGCAACCCCCGTGTATAGCCGTCTCGTCGCGACGCTAGCTCCACCCACATTGGGCAAGAGTCGCCCAAGGGCAGAAGCAGCGCCAAACAGCTTTGGAGTAATCTGTCAGAAGTGCTCGTCGAAGAGCTACCTGCCATCGAGGATCAGGCCCAGATACTTTATCTGGGCCTGAACTGGTACGAGGACCAAATTGACTATAATGGAGGCACCGGGGGGTGGACCACGACGGGGCCCATGGAGGGTCCAGGGCCACCCGCAAACCCAGCGCCTCAATACCAACGGCCGACCACCAAAAAAACCAATGTGTCAATATGTATATAATATCTGCGTAACAAATTACGCCCAGCCGGGGGGAAAGCCGACTTCGAAGGGCCCAGTCGTATCCCATATTGCACAGAAGTGGTCCGAGGACAGACGCCTGTGGACATGGGCTGCCGCCTCAGAATACCATCTCGGTCCTCGTACATGACGGTACGTTCCTCAAGATAGTCTACCACAAGTCACCTTAGGTACTCTGGCACTTCGTGGTAGTGAAGTGCTACCGTGATGCAGCTAAATGGCAAACTGTTAAATGCGTTGACGATGTCTAACGACACCGAGACACACCAGTGTAACTGAGCCAACTCACCTGATAGAGACAAGCCTATTGTCGTCAAAAGGAAACTTATGACTTTTAAGTGTGATGTACAAGATAATCATACCACATAATGACCTTGTCCTAATAATATTTGAAGCGCAAATCGGCTGTACGGCTAGAAACCACCGGTTTTCTCGAATTATTGCAAATCCCACATAAGATTTGTGTTGCCCTTAGTCAAGTGCTCTCACTTTATTCATTTTCCTTACCCCAATTTACCGTTTTCCTATAGAGGACTGGCATCCCTATTATACTTCAGCTTATTGTCGTCCACAGCTGAACGAATACACTCCCCAAAGAGAGGCCATCCAGGAATGATGACAATGTATTTTAACATAAATAAAAAGTTGATTAAAATGACAACTTACCTGTAACAGATTCAAAAAGATGCCCTAGAGAAAATGAAAATGTTTTGATTGTCCTGTTGTTAATATCATCAAACATTAAATTCGTAAAATTTACAGAGGTCACATTCTAAGTAATTATACAAAAGGTAAACGTTTAGTAGTATATTTCTATAGCATCATTTTCCTTGACAGAACTGAACTTAAAATTTTATATTTTGCTTACTTTTCAAATATAATAAGCGGGTAAATTTTATCAGAAAAGCGTAACTAAAATATTACTTTTCAGTCACTTACAACGTTTTTACCTCCAAGCTTATTATCTATTTATCTATAAAAGCAGAAAGTGAGAGATTGATTTTACTGACTGATCAATAAGAAAAGATTTTTAAAAATGACACCCCTAAAGATGCAAAATAGGAGTTGAAAATGTATAAGAAACTTCGTCATTTTTGCTAATAGCGTTTTCAAATTCACAATCTACGAAATTAATACAACTACATAGCTAGTAAAAATGTAGTCTTGTCGCTGCCGCTGACCGTGCTAGGATAATAAGCGGAGTGAAAAGGTGAAGGGCGCAGAAACACCAACCTTACTGAACTGTGTTGAACAGTTTAACAAACAAACAAATACCTATGCAACACCAAGGCGGATGGCTAGTAACGTATTTGAACCTCCACTTAGCTAAACGTATCATGTGTGTGATACCCACGAGTTCACAAAATAAAGCAACAAAACGTTTTAAGATGTCAGTGACACAGTGACGTCACGTCAGCGACTGTCGCGTTCTCATTATTTTTATTTCGCAATTTCGAGGATATCTGCATATAGTTATTGTTTTGTTAAGAAAAGTGAATATTACTGACCACTTAACATACCGAAGAGATGGATAACCAATACTATTACAAACTAATGGCGAGCTATCTATCAAAACGGAACTGTGATGAGTCGTTCATGAGATATTTTTTCGGTAAGAACTCGCTAAAGAAAACACCCGAAGAAATGGAGCGAGCGGACGAGAGGAAACGAAGACTTCAACGAGAGCGTTCTCGTCGCTACAGAGCTCTGAAGAACGCTCGACGTCAGCATGAAGGTGGCGGCGGGGGCGCGCGCGACTCCAGTGACGGGGATGCAGCGCGGGCCAAAAGCGGCGCACTGGCGCTCGACGACGAGCTCAGCGAGGGCGACGAACCACCCACGCTCTGCGACCTCAACTACGACGACAAGTGGCGAGAGCCTGGCGCCTCCTCCGACTGCGCCTCTGACGACAACTCTGCACACTCCGCCGCCGAGCTCAAGGAGGCTGCACTGTCCGGAGACTGTTCGTTGAGCCTCAAGGAGTTCTTGAGCTCGCCCAATGCAGAGTTGGACTACCCCACTGTCCACAGCCTCATGTTCCACTGGCTGCAGACGTAACACTGTGCCACTAGCGCTCCACACGAACAGCAGATAAGTCAGCCGCAGCTCAAATCCCCGGTCTCTCTTTAAAAGTTTAAAATTTACATCGGATAAAAGTTTTCTAGCACCTCCAATACTTTAGTGAAAGTTCAACTTTAACTAGAGTAATAGCCAGATTTGTCATTGAATCTCATGCCCCGGTATAGCTGTGAGTGTGGTAGTCATACACATATCCAATTGTTGCTGCTTTTATGATAAATGATCACTGTGTCGACAGAACCGTCCTGTTATGATTTATTGACTAATTAGATAGCAGTAGGTGTACTTTTATTGTAGATAATAATTAAAGGTTCAGGGTGGTTTAGATAACTGTGCAGCTTAAGAAAGCTTCATAGAAATATACTACAGCTCCTCTAGATGCCATTCCTAGTATATGACATAAGTCAATCTGAACATTAGCATTGTAAAGAGGTACATTGCAAATGTTGTATGGCCCTCTCACTGGCCATTGTGTAGAGGAGCTGTAACATTCTCTGCCTACAGGTGCCGGTGCACCATCACCACAGGAAGACAACTACTGTCAAGTGTAACCCCATAACTAATACATTGTACAGAATTGTCACATTATGGCAATAGAGACAGTCACATCTAAGTTTATACTGCATACATTCACTTAGAATTATTGAATATAACATATCATGTATTGGAATATTTGAAAACATAATTGTGCACTGGCTGTAAGCTACATATTGATGTGTCGCAGACAATACTAGCATGTGGTGATGGTAAGTAGCAGTGCTACAGTGTCGTCTAAGCGGCATGGGTACTTGCACACTGCTTGCTCGCCACTCTAGCTGATAGAGTATTCCACTAGACAATAAGTTGTTATTAAGTTGCCATATCCTAATATTTAGATACTCAACAATTATACATAATTTTATCAAATATGTCATGGAGATGTATAGAGTATTATATACTATAGTTTGTGATACGAATGAATTTACATTTTGTGTGAAATCTACAATGTTAGATGTAACCGTAGTACATAAGTCTGCGTGGAAGGCGCTCGTCCACGTGTCCCATGCTGCAAAAATTGCAGACGTTAGCATGCCTCTAGTATTTGTTGCTGTACGTAACATTCCTACTGCAAAAAATATTACTATATGTTTTGTAGTTTTTTAAAATTCATAGATCAAGCACATTTACTGGAAAAGGGATTTTTACTAATCTTTCAAATGTTAATGAGGGTTTAGGTATATGCGGCTACGCATATGGTTCAATGAATACTCATCTTTTGATGATTGGGTATATAAAATATACCAATAAAATGATTTCCAAACCAATTTTTCCATTTTGAAAAAATTTAAAAATCATGGTTTGCGTTTAGCTGCAGTAAATAAGATAAGCAAGACTTAATGATAAAAACTAATAACCCATAGCTTGTAGTGTTGTTTTGCTCACTTATTGCTTTTCTTCCATTTATATTCTTAATAACAATATTTTCTTATTTGGCCTAGTAGTCGCCATAAATTGATTGGCACTCTTCAAACATTACACGGTCAATCTTGTGTCATAGGTCAGTGAAATGGTTAAAGGTAGACGAAAACGACAATATTTGGTGTGAACTTAAATTAAAATATATGAAGGCCCAGACTGTTAAACATATTAAGAGATGTTGACAATAGCTACTCTCTATTTAAAAAATGTATTTGTGCAAAGGGAATAATTATTGTTTTAAAATTTTTTTCCCAAAATTGATCTGTTGTGTTAAAGTGTTGCTCACTTGTTGCATGCATTTATCAGAAATACTCTGATTTTTTTTTTACTTTTGCTCTCTTATCATAGACAATACTGTCATTTACATTTTATATTAATTTTAGTAATAATGAACAAATGAGGTGTTCACACTGGTCACATTATTTAAATATGTTAAGTTAACCCTGGAGTTCATTGAATATTATTTTGCTTGCTTTGTGAAAGTAATGCTTCTGGTTAGACAAATTATTTTGTAATTAGAGTGAGCTGTTGTACAGGCTTCTAAGGTTCTGTACAACACCGAGATAAAGTTAATGTATGACAAGTTTAGCTGTTGATCCAGCACTTCCATCTAATCAAGTACCTATAGGCTTAAAAATATTCATAAAGGTCATACTAAATAACGAATAATAATATACAATAGCTGGTCACATATTAGTCAGTGCGATTTGTCGATGTGCACCCAGTGTCGCGCCCTCTCGTGTCATGTGACACTATTTACACAATGTTATCGATGCACGAGTCAGCCATATAATTAGTTTAGTTTTAAGCAAATGTGGATGTCACTAATTTTATATACAGGCAAATAGGTGCAGTTACGAGGTACTCCATTGATGTACTATAGATCACTATTAATGTAAAACATACGCTGTAACATACAGCTCTAACATTTGTAAAGTGCAGCTGGTGTAAGTTTTTGACTTGTGTAATGTTAATATTTATTTTTTGCTGAAAACGGAACGGAACTGACCGCGCACAAGGCTAAGTCTTCTTTCCTGTTTAAACTTACTCCGGTACGTTCAAAAATCCTTTCACATCGCACGCTCGTGATACTTGTATATAAATGTAACAATGGAGTATCTGTACTGTACAATGTTTTTAGGTGCTTTCATTATAATTTGTTTCCTCAGTACAAGTACTGGCAGTTTTATTGATTAGGTAGGTAAAAAGTTAATGGCGTCGTGAGGGGGCGCGCGCTGGACACTAGCGGCTAGTTTCGTTTCTGTTGAGGTATACAAGTGCCATTCGTCCCGCGGTGGCGAGCGCGCGGCCCCCGCGACCTGCGATGCCTTGAAGAGATATTGTAACGTTATTCTAACGCGTAGGTACTGTAAGGTAGTGCCATATTAAAAGAGCTTCCTGTCTATTTTTAAAAGATCTTTTATTTACGAATAGTTACTATGTACAGACTGCTGATCCCGTCTTTAGTTGCAGTATGTTCAGCTAAAATAGTCGGCAATCAAAACGTGAGTTTTATATTGGCATACAAAATAGACCAGAACCGTCCACCATTAGTTACTTTACAGTTTAATGCGCAGTGGGTATCGTATTCGATTCGATTCGATTCGATTACGTATGTAGATGGTAGTTACCCAGGAGCAGGACGTAAACGCACATCTAGACTGCGACCATGTTTCCTGTTTTAAATAGTTAAAGATGAAAATTATATGCGCAGAATAAATCGCTCAAAAACAAAATAAAGTCCCACGAATAATATGTTAATAAGGAGTGTTAAATATTATATAATAATTGTAAACCTATCGACATTCAATGAAAAGACGATTTCAATTATTAAAAAAAATACATACTCGTAAGTACCAATACCTCCGATCAATACGTGCTGCCGTTATAAGAAGTTCCGATAAGAAGTAGACCTGTAGAAGTGCAGATGTGTCCGTAGCAGTGCGACGCACCTCCTGTAACTTGGCAGATGCGATGCGTGCTCGGTTCCTTCGGTTTTGCCAAAGCCCAACCAATTTATTGTTTTCAAACGACGCTTCGAACGCGCCAGTGGTTGCCCTGGTTATATCACCGGACGGAAGGAATTTTTTTTTGCAATCGTCATGACGAGAAACTTTAAAATAGGTTAAAGAAGTATCCGCAAAATTCACATTATCCTTCATTTCCCGCCACGTAAAAATTATAAAAATAAAATAAAAACAAAATTCCATTTACGTATGAAAATTTAATTTTAAAGTTATTCAAACAGAAATATAATATATTTAAAATCGTATCAGTTATATTTCTAACTGCTGTGATAACATAACAATGAAGCCATCTGGCGGTTAAACAGTGAATCAATGTTCTGTTTTGGTTTAGAAATAATTTGTTATACGAGTTTTTTTAATAATTGTTAACTCTATACTCCATTTAAAGGGTGTGACTCTCCATTTCAATGTTTTATACGAAACTAGTTGATCGGCAGCTTCGTTTGCGTCTCACAGGAAAAAATTCCACCTTTATTCAACAGTTTTAACGTATGTTTTATACCTTATAACCTTTCTCGATAAATGAGTTATCCAACAATAAAATATTTTTTAATTTGAATTAGTTGTTCTTGAGATTAACGCTTTCAAACAAACAACTTCTTCAACTTTATTAGTATAAATAAAAAGTGTAATGTGTAATTAGGTACAATTCGAATGCGACTTGGGACCTTGACAGAGCGAGTAACATTTGGTAGTCTGGTACTCCCACATGCACCTGCACCGGTATGGTGTTCAATGTCAACAGCTTCGTCGCTGACATCGGTGAACACAATTCTAAATTCTCTTCTAATTAGGCATCATGTTTACGGCCCCAACGCACAACCTCGCTTAAAATAAAATACATGTATGTTTATTATAACTTTGGCACCGATCCATCAATCTTAAATAATAAGTAAGTAATACTATGGCCCGACACCCTGTGGTCCCGCCCACTACTCAATACTGACTTATACTGTTCAATAAAATTAACAAAACATTCACAAATATTTTGTATGAAATAACATGAAAATATTACAATTTAAACAACACGACACAAACCACCGAAGGAACGTGACAATAACAGAATTCCCTTAACGTGTTAACAGTTGATAATGTCCAAGACATGCCAAGAAGAAAACGACTTATTTAACATTATTTAACTATCACATATTGCTCTTTATAATGACACGAATACGACTAGTATGAGTCTCCGAAGGTCGGAGAGCCTCCTCGCAGTGCGCTCTCCCGTTCCAGGACTATCGACGGATAGAGACCTACGAACGACGACTCGTCGACCCCGGCGCGACCGTGCCGCGGTCTACTCGCAACACGCAACGTCCTGCTCGGGCTCGGTGATGCGTAAACCCCGGCTGTTAATCAAACAGTAAGGCAACATTCTTATGCTTTTTTCCAACTGTAAAAGATAATAAAAAATATAATGTATGCGGCGCGTGCGGTTCTGTGTGGACGGGCACAGCGGAGCGTGGCGGCCGCGGGCGGGCCGGCGCGCCAGTCGCGGCCGCGCCGGGCGGCGTGGGCGACCGGGCCGCGCCAGCTCGCGCTCGCCTCGCTCGCACTGCGTTAGTGTCCCGCGCTCGCCTACTTGCCGATTATGAAAAACTGCACCATGTATAAAATCACTTACGTGACAAAGAAAAAACAGGTAACTTTCTACACTAAATGCACGTAATAAGAATGTTTCGCGAAACGCTCGGTCACGGCCGCGGCTCACTCGACGCTCTTGTTTACTCGCTCCGTCGGTTTACTGTTGTCGAAGACTAGTGCTCGTTTCACCGACTCCGCCAGCGGGAACTCGCCGGTGCGCCCGGCGCCCGTGTTACAGAGCCCCGCGTAGTCGTCCGCGTTCAGTGAGTATATCATTGCGCCTCGCAAATTATTCTCTCTAATAAAATTCGCTTTCTCCACGACGCTCTGCGGAGTGTCGTACGAGACCCAATCGGTGTTTCTGTACATGTACGGGACCTTAGCTTCGTTGTTTTGTACCACAGTCACGTCGCTGAAATTCTGCAGAAAGACGCACACGTCTGGGTAGTTGATAAAGCCGGAAGCGCCGAGCGTCCCGAAGCCGGAGGCGGGACTGCCCACTCGGGGATTGTTGGCGTTTACCAGGGAAAATGTGTGGCCGAAAGTGGGTATACCGACTACTATTTTGCTACGGTCGAGTCCCTTATCGAGGTACATATGGACCGTATAGTTAACGTTAAGAGTCGCCCAATACATTCGCTCACCGGAGCTGGGATAGAGCGGAGAATTCAAACCAGTGAACGGAGTGTACTTATTGTAGAAATGGTAATCGTAAGTCATAATGTTGACAAAATCTACATAGATGTTGACTTGATCTATGTCGTACGCTAAGTCGACAATAACCTCGGGTGCTGCCGCTGCAATCGTCAGTATATAGTTTCGGTTCTCTCGGTAGTATTCCATTCTTATCTCCCGAAGCAACTGTGAGAAGTGTTGTCTCTCACGAGTTTGAATGTTCCCTCTGTGCATAGCGGGAAACTCCCAGTCGAGATCTATCCCATCTAAAGTATAATTTCTCAATATGCTCTTAATGGATTTTATAAATATCTTTCTAGACGCATGGTTTGCCACCATGTCTGGAAAGCCGTCATCGTTGCCAGATCCCCCCACAGATAACAAAATCTTAAGGGCAGGGTTCTTTTGTTTTAGTTTCACCATGCTTTGTATATTATTGTATTGGTAATCATCTAATGTTATCTGTTTATTTACAATGCGAGCAAAGCCAATATTTATGTGTGTACATAGGTGTGGATCTATATTGGTCGGCAGCAACTGCTTAGTTTCACTTTCAGAGGGCCAATTGTAGTAGCAGGAGACCACCCTGTTAGGTTGTGCTTCCAGCTGGTCTGAAGCCATTTGCTGATTTGCCATGCTAGCCAAGTGTGTGTATGTGTGCACATTGACATGTGCCGATGTGCGCCACAAGCTCTTATGCGGAGTAGAGTCTAGTGGTACCAGGTGAGTCAAACCCATGACTATGATCAATATTAGCAAAAGACAGGTGGTGACATTGCCCAAACGCCATATGAGGGAAACTGGTTTCTTCTCTGTTTCACATCTTAGTTTGATACCAACATTCTCAATTACTATGGACTCAGATTCGTTTAGTCGCTTAAACTTATTGTTAATTTCTTCTTTCTTCATTTTTCCCCACATCGTTAGTAGAAGCTGAAATAGTAATATGTTGAATCATTTTGCTGACATTAACATTTGTTGACATTACATCATTTTGTTATTATTACCACTAATAATTTATCATACTGTGTACATTGACTTTACTCAATTATTATTTGTAAAACTAGGCCTCCTAGATCTTTCGAATCTGGTATTTTACTACAACTTTAATTGAGGAACTACCCAGACAGGCCTCCTTGTATGAGGCTTATAACCAATGAACAGAATCGCTGCACATAAATTGACTTTCCTTCAATCATTTAGGGAAGCGTAATAATGTATTTTATTAAACACATGCTACTTCATATTAATATGCTTGTAAAATATAGCATATTTTAATAAGTTCGATAAAACCTGGAGTTGTGACATTATAAACACTTTCCATTTCATTGTACTTACCACGTCTACTATTTCTAACACTCAAAATGGGGTTGTGATTATTACAGCACTTAAAAACTTGACAGAAATAGTATAGAATGTTTTGTGTAAGCTACGATGGTTCAAAAAATAAACAAAGGTTTTGTTTGTGTTAATTTGACAGCAGGTTTTCTATAAATACATTAAATTACATACTTTATCCTGGTTGGTGCAAGCCCAGTCAAGGCTATAGTAACCTACATATCAGCCAATCACAGACCAAACGCCATGAACGGAATACGTAAGCAAAGACGGCAAAATGTATGAGTCAATACAAAAAGCAGTAATGTATGTACCGACCATTGAGTTAACCAAAATATGGCATTAGGTTGTTAGAGCGAGAAGAAACATAAATCTCAACATCTAATGTGACACGAAGCTAGTTTTTATCTGTTGGGGTATTTATTAAGTTTTAGTTATATCTGATTTCAACTTCGTTAAATATTTGTAATAATCTAGATATCTTGTTGTTCAGATTAACATTTTTATACACAAAATGACATAATTAGCACTATATTGTAACTTACTAAAACAGTTATAGCCTACCCTTTATTTATTTTTATCGTAACTAACTGTACCAACTTGCTCTCTATCAGTAAATACGCTTAAAAAGATTGTCAGTTGTTAGAATTCGACTAACATTTAGAACATAGTCATAAGACCATGATCTTCATTTTTACGTTAAAGTAGCCAAGTATGTAAGTATACTCATCCGTCCATAACTTTATTTTCTTTTGGCAGTTCTTGAGAAAGTAAGAGTTCGTACAATTTAACTTTCAAACACTTAATGAGAAGTATTTATTTTTATTGCCTTTTTTATAATATCATATCATTTATTATCATTACAAAAAATACTAAATTCACCGTAAAGAAACTGTATATGTAGTATTTTAATATTAATGAACACTACGATCAATAAAAACAGTTATGTTCTATTGTAAAAACGATGAAATATACACTATTTTATTACTACCACTCAGTTCTTATATGTAATAAATAACTAAAACTAAAAAACAGATTCGTTGACGATAAAAATGTACTACTTCTTTTAAATCTATTATATATAACACATCAACAACGATTCAATTCTTTTACGGTGAATCTTTAAAAAAATATGTCTATTTTTAATTGATGTCTTGTAAATTATATATATCTTAGTCTACAGCTCACGTTAAATTGTGTAAAGAATTAATCTCATGTCGAATGGTTGTTTTTTTTTCAGGATGACATGGTTTGTGTTGTGGTTTTTCGACCAAAACAAATTGGCTAATAAAAATGTTACTTAAGTTTCTAATTAAATTAGGTAACAATGTATAAAAAATATGAAACAAGGAAATATTTTTACTTTCATTAATAGATAGATAGTTAATAAAAACAAGTACCAATATGACACCGACAATTATTTTTACTCAATGTCATTCGTTTATACAAGTAATTTTTTACAGGTATTTTTACACGTCGGTCACAATGCAATTGAGAACAATATTATACATTTAAAATTTCGTGTTGTTATAATTTCACCATGGTGGCTTTATTGTAAAAAACTTTAGTCACACGCATGAAATCTGTCCATAAGGATTAAATGTGATTCTGTTTGTCTGTCTAAACTAAAATCACATAATAATAAACGTTAATTAACGTAAAATTGTCATTAAAAACTTGTATTTTGTTCCTTGAACTGGATTTATCTTGACAGATCATGCTATTTCTATAGATTGACACTCTAAGTTTCCGTCCTTAGAGAAGTTTGCTGGTGTCGATAAAATATTGCTCGTTATAGGTTTGTGTAGTTTTCTGTAGATATACATTGAAGATATATTTTGAAATTAATAGTTAGACATCCCGACAAAACTAAAAATATAATAAAAAAATAAATTTCATATTTGTAAATCACAAATTTAAAAGAGCAATAACATACTTTTTAAACAATCGCGTTTGCTAATAATTGTGACATTGACAGTGACAAATCACAAATGAGAAACCTAACAGAATCAAAGATGTGATAGTTGTGATATTATAGGAGGGCAAATATTTAATTAATTGCATTATGTAAAGTTACGAATATAGGTTTAAATCTTAGACATATAATGCCCTTTGCATACTCAAATCAAGTAGATAGATATGGATGACGAGTCTATGAATCGTTATGAAAAACAGCTGTACACCGTATTTAAAACGTTCGACGTAGATAACGAGGAAGCCCTAGACAGATCAGCGGTACATGAGCTCTGTGACGCATTGCAGCTGGAAGACCGAGGCGCGGCTCTCGTGCACACGTTGTTCGAGCGACGCTCCGACCGAGTCACCTTCACGCAATTCCGAAACGGACTCCTCGCCGTGCTCGGCGGGGCTAGCGGCGAATCAGCTTCCGTTAACGTAGCCTCACACTCCACCTCTCCTCAAAGAGACCCTGGACTCCAACAAAGCGACGACGACTCGTCCGGTCGCGAGGTGGCCCCTAAGTTCGTGTTTGGGTCCAAAAAGTACGGGCGTCGGTCGAGGCCACCTCGCGTCCCTACGAACTCCGAAGAGCCGACGAATGCTCGGTCTTCGTCCGCGTCCCGTATCGACACCGAAGATAAAAGAGCGAGGCAGCGGATGAAGTGCCGACGTAGCACCTCTGCGATGGAAAGTCGCAACGACAGCAACAGTATAGACGTAGAGAACGAAACCAGTACCTCCACCGAGACCTTTGAACATGACCGACGTATCGACAGGGACGAAGCTCTGGCCCTATGTCGCGGTTTACACATGGACAGCATTGACCGCCATCTCGTCGAACGTATATTCGAGGACACCGGGACCACTGACACTACAGTCGGTGAATTTTTTGATCGATTAAATTCATCATTGGCAACAACGATAGAAGAAACCACTCGAGAAACGCGGGCTCCGGCTGCCGGCGGAGACGCTGCAATCCAATGCTACGATGACGAGACGGGAGCCGGCGTGCCAAGCGATCTAGTTCTCGAAGCGTTTGAACGAGCTGGCGTGCAGCAGCCACGCCGTCTGCTCGTCGAACTAGGCTTCGCTGCACCGGCACTGCGTCCCCCTGAGCTCGAAAGAGCGCTCGACGATGAACTCCGCACGCTTCCTGATGCGCCGCCCGAACGCCGCGAGGCTCGCGCTTTACTCCTGGCAGCCGCTCTCGCGCTGAGTCGGCTGCGACATGAGCTCGCTCGTCGTCGCATCGAGATCACCACCGCCGAGCGCGACAAACTTCGCGGAGACGTGATCGAGGCCAATAAACGTGCACGCATACTGGCGCAGGAAGTAGACGAGAGTCACGCGCGTATCGAGTCTGAGTTGAAGGCAAGCATGCGACGCGCCGAGGTTCGTCAAGCCGAGGCGTCACGGCAAGCCGCCGCAGAAATCACAGCCGAGCGTGAACGAGCTTCCAGCATAAGAACGCGACTCGAGGGAGAAATTGCGCGCCGGTCCGAAGCAGAGTTGCGCGCCCGGAACGAGGCAGAAGCTTCACGGGAACGCGCCGAAGAACTCGAAGTGCGGTTGAACACATTGGAGGAGCGATCGGCGGCTGCGGAGCGGGAGTGCACGCGACTGACGGCCGAACTGCGCGAAGCGTTGGAGAGCAGCGCTGCGGCGGTTGCCAATTGCGGCGTGGCGGGCGAGCTGTCTGCACGAGTGGCGGAGCTGCGCGACGAGAACAAACTGTTACGCGACCGCAACGACGAGTTATGTGCCGCTCTCGAGGTAGCCGAGCGCCGCTCAGCGTCGCGAGTTAGCGACCCCGCCCAGGGTGGAGACCTCTCCGCTGAACTAAATTCGATTTTGCCACAGATCCCCCCTGAGGTAACCGTCGATGTCTTCGAAGATTTCTGTATGCGGATTTTACCTATTTTTGTGTTAATTTTGAATTGTTTTGTTTCTAGGAATGCGATTCGTCGCCCGTGAGCATCGATCAGAAACTTTTGGGCCATGTCGAGTCACTTAAAAGATTCAGGGAGGTCTTCGAGTCTATGAACACGGTATCGAGCGTCGACAGGGTCGATTGTCGGTCGTGCATCTCCACCGCGAAGTGTCTCCGTGAGCTACAGGAGCGAGTGCGTGACTTCGACTACGGTCTAGCGTTAACGGCGGTCCCTCGCAGTGATAGTGCCACACAGACGGACACCGCAGACGATTCGGACAACCAGCGGCGAGACCTGCTGGACCGGGAACGTAAAAACGATGACGAGAAGCAGAAGCTCACCAACTTGGTCAAGTTAGTAATTTCGAAAGATTCGATAAAAGTCAAGAAATCTGTCGACTTTATCAAACGCTTGTAGAAATTAAACGAGTTTTAAATTTAATATAGCCTGGACGACGATCTGGCGCTAATAAAGTTCTTTTACTCAGTACTAAGAATGTATAAAAAACCGAGAGATGAATGACGACTTCATCTCGATTTTTTCGACTCTCGACGGTGACATCTCAGAAAATTTAATTTTATTCACTATACAGATAAACCTCGCTTCCAGGGACCTCGAGACGAGCCTGGAACAAATGAAAGCGGAGTACGACAAGTGCGAGGAGTACTGGAGCAATAAGCTGGAGGAGGAGCGCGACAGCTACAACGAGGAGCAGCGGCTCGGCGACGAGCGGCTCGCGGAGCTGATCTCTAAGATCGCCGACTACGAGCGCCAGTTCGCGCGAGCTCCGCTCGCCCTGCCCACCATCGACGAGCGCCACAGCCTCGAGGCGCAGTTCACCGACCTCGACGAGGAGTACGCGGCCTACCGCCGCGCCAAGGAGGCCGAGCTGCAGGCCGCCCTCGTCGAGAGCGCGCGTCTCGCCGAGCGAGTGGACGCGCTGGAGCGCCGCCTCGCCGCCGCGGCGCCGCGCTCCTCCTCGCCCGGGCCGCGGCGCCGCCGCTCGCCGGCCTCGGCGCTGGGCGCGGCGGTGAGCGCGGGGCTGGGCGCGGGGCTCGGCGCCGGACTGGGCGCGGCGCTGGGCGCGGCGCCGGGCGCGGAGGTGCGCGAGCTGCGCGCGCGCTGCGCCCGCGCCGAGGCGGCCGTGCGGCGCCTGCACGCGCGCCTGCAGGCCGCCGACGTGCTGGTCACGGACCTGTACGTGGAGAACTGCCAGCTGGCGCACCGCCGCCCGCTGTGACCGGCGCGAGGTACCGCGGTCCAGTACCGCGTCCGGTCGAACCGAGGCGCGGTGCGACCGGCTCCGTCGTTCGTCCGCTCCGACCGATACGCGAGACGACTCGATTCGAAGTGCCTTTCGATACTGTATTTTTCTTACCCGGTTTTCTGGAACGCCTGCGAGCCGCGGGACTCCGCAAGTCTTCGTTCCTCGTCGCGGTTTACCGTCGCCTTCATCCACATTATATGTCATATAATGCAAAGAAATGAATAGTGAGACAGTAAATTAACGTAGCCGGGGCGTCGAGAGCGGTTCGATCGGTGCCGGACCCCTCGCGACCCCTCGCGACCCCTCCTAAGATAACATGTTACAGCGCAGTGTAATTGTCATTCTATTGAGGACATTTACACATCGATGAATTATAATTGAGTTTAAAGAAAGGTATGTAACCGCTTCCAAAGTGCTCCCTGCGAATGCAACGACTCATATGACTCACTTTAATTTTCATTTTGTATTAAATATATTACACAACGTTCTTGTTAAGTTTGTATAATATATTGAAAATAAGTGAAAAGTTAATCAATTAACTAACGTCATTGGTATGCGAGGGGAATCGGTATGGACCATGTTCTACTGGCTGGTATATGTTGGGCCTTGTGCGCTCGTTCTTGTTCAAACTCTTTGCATGGTTTAATATTCAAAATTTTACATTAACAAAACACTTTAATTGTGTATAAAAGTAAAAGAGAACAGTTTTCAAACACCCTTTTGTATCACACAGCTGAGCTAGTTGGAAGTAGCGCTGTGCAATGTTAGAGTACATTAATGATTCTTTAAATAAGATGTGATGTACATCTTGGAGATCATGGTATTTGAGCTAAATCCTTGAATATTTCCTGCTGAAACAACAACTAACAGGAAATTGAAGTAAAGTGTGTCATCATCTGAAATAGAAAATACCCTCAGTGATAGTGGTATACACAACACAATGTGATTAAACTGATAGTTTAAGACATTCACTTTATCAATTGTTTAAGATCTGTGTCTGTTAATTAAATTTTTTCAGACAATGGAAGCATGTGGAAAAAGAGTATATGGAAAAAATATGTATGTACTATACCTAGCCAGGGTCGTCATCAACGATGTAATTATCTTGTTACCGACAGTATATTATAACAATTGACATTAAGAATGAATTGAGAATGGAACAAGTTACACCCACCCTGCACCCGTTCCCCAACATATGGCATTTCAACTGAATATTTTGTTATTTGTTTTACATTATATTTTTAAATATTTGTGCTCGATTTTGTGCATTAGAATGTAGAAGCATTAAAAATAATAGAGGAAATGAACGAAGGTGATTGTATTTACACAATATTGTGTAAATAACAAGGAAGGTTTCAGCATAATTTTTCACTTTTCATATTTGTGTATTTGTACAGTATTTTTAAACTTGACAGCTGTAAAGTACAGATAAAAGAAATGAATCTAACCAATGTAAATGTCAAATTATAAGGAAAAATATATTTGCTCATAGAATGTGCAATATGTATGTTAACTAGTAAACATATTTACATAATAATTGATCATCATCGACCGCCTGTAATAGTCCAGCGCGCGACATCATCATTGATTCTATCAAATAATTAGAAGCTAACAATTAAAGAAGTGAAAGACTAAGGTCTGGTTCTAAAGAATAGCACTTGTAATGAAGCGGTACCGATCGTTTGGCCTATTGCTATTGGACTGATTAGTTTCACAGTTCTATGTTTAATCACGACACTTGCCGATGACGCAATACCGTGTTCTGTAGGGGGTAAAAGATTTGTACATGAGTCGACTTTTTTAACCCCTCAGAACTTAACGTGTATACAATGAAGAAGTGCCCCGCTCGACACTGTTTTGTACATTTTTATAAGTATACCACTTATATATATATGTGTATATTTTACACAGGGCGACTTTCAAGTCTTAACGATACGATTTCTGCGAACTGCTACGAAAATGACCTTGACCTTAACAGAGAGTTATTTTGTGATTTTGTACCAATTATGTGGTCCGCTTGGGACTATTTATATAATTATAAGGAGTCAGTATCGGGAGACTTAGAGTCGCAGTGTGTAATCGTTTGTTTAAGATAATTAAGTTATGTATTGTTACAATACAATAGATAAACTTTAATGTTAAGTACATTTTGTTGGGCTATTCGATATAATAGTTAAATTATTTAAGCACTCTTCAGCATTTAAGTACCACACATTGACATTGGACCAACGTTTTCATTGTACATTTGAATATATTATTGTTTTCATGACATTAGGTTAATTTATCTTGTCCAGTGTGATTATTTCACAGTTGTGTAAATAAATATACCTAGTTAAATTGTGTCTGTTCGTGCAATGTGTTACTGTCATCGCAGTTTGCTGTGAGCGAACACGCGGACTGAATATATGCTTAGTGTAAAAATACAAATGGGTAAATATCTAACTTCTGTTTCCCAGAAATAATAAATAGACAAGAATTTTATTACATTAATCAACTTTCTTAGTTTTATGCTATTGGCAATACCAGTGTTTGACTCTGACTCTACACAATGACTACATTGTACGCATTCATGTTGGGTATTGAAGTGTTAGCCTACCAAAGTATGAGTATGTCAGGCCACCCGAAGTGGTTTTTATGGTTTTTATTTCTTGTAAGGATACATCATATGTGAACTATTGTTGCATCCATTGTTGTATGTTTGTAAAGTTATAAGCTATAACAAATGGTAAACATGACGTACACAGGTATCTATAGATCGCTGGTCGTTTGAAATGGAATGCATTTTTATCTCTCATAATGACATAGGTATTAATCGCTTATAATAATTATACCTATCTACATGTACTATAATCTACATCATTCATCTTTTAAAAACATAATCTAATTAACAATTGAACTGACTTTCGCTGTAAATAAATATATATTTTGTAAACGGTTTTTAACATAACTCGAGACAATAATATTTAGGTGAAAGGGAAGGAGGTTACTCGTACCACCGATCAGTAGATACAAAACGATACGCGTGCCTAACGCTTTACACTTGCCTAAAGTACCTACTGAGCGCACGGTGTGAATATCGGATAATTGAAATGACATTTTGTATAGTGAGTATATTCAGTACTGGCGTCACGGCTCGCGCCGACAGCGACACATTGTTCGTCCAACTATTAATATGAACGTTACGTTGTTGTGATTGGGAATATTTAATGTACGAATATAAGTTAGCACGTGTTGTAGTCCATTCCATAAGTAGGTAAGAGTAAGGCGAGCCGGACGACTACGCGCTGAAACTGTGCCTAAACTACGATTGTGATCGCTATCGAAACTTAAATGTAAGTAATTAGGTTTATACTCGCATTGTGCAGGCGACGTTGATTGTAGCCTGACAGTTTGTTCCTCACGTCATATCACGAGTAAAGAGACCGTTGTTGTGTTATTGTATGTTATAGTTTGAGCAAGGTTCGCGTTCACCACTCCGATTTAGATGTGTTTACTCTATCGGTCGATATTTCACCTCCCTGCTAATAATTTAACCTTGCCGCGTTTTCTTCCATGAATTCCGGTATATACAATTTGCCATAAATTTACCAAATTTACACGTATATCTGGAAAATCCTGCAAAGTTTACCATTATCACGTAATTTATTTATACCAGAAATTAGATTACGCAAAATAATTCTCACGATTTAAAATACAAATATCGCAATGCAGATTTCTAATTTGAGTAATTCCTCGTTAGATGGCGCTTTCTTCGCGATTCCTTCTTGAAGTAATGACTAAAATGAAAATGGATTTCTCTAATATCAAATGAAATATTCAGTTTATGCAAATTGTGTAATCGTATTTCATGTCCACGCGCGACGATGTTTGTGAACTGTTTCCTTTAAATTGCAAAATAATTGTAAAAACTGGAAGCGACCCGTGGCGGCCGATTGCCTCACTGCCTGGTGGTGTGTGAGTGCACGTGCAGGCCGCCTCAGGATTGTGTTTCAAATATTATATATACTTGTGATTATTAAAGTGTTGATCAAATATTTTGTTTTATTGAGGCGTGGGTAGCCTAGCGGCCGCTAGCTAGGTTTCACTTTTGGTAGTACATAGTAATCAGACCCTATTATTAGTTAAGTTCGAGTCCATCATTCGCGTGTCACACAACCTTTTTACCGAGTCCTATAATTAATAAAGAATGTCCTTCAAATTCAATTTCACTTTCGTTTCTTTTCAAAAATCCTTGTTCGCAAATCCTCATGATAATTCTGGTGGCAGCGGTGGATACGGATAGCGGTGATGGTATTCTTGAGACATCTCCTTCAGGACTTATTTCTTTAAGAATAAACGTGTCGGAAGTATTCAAAACTAATTCATAACATTCGGCTTAAAATATATTTCTATTTTTTATTGTAAATACAATGGGCAACCTTATTGTTAAAAGCACCCATCCTAAATCCAAGGACCACGGATAACCAGCTCCAAACGAGTGTCCATCCTTCTACATCCAAGAACCACGTGAGTAACCAGCTCCAAACGAGTGTCCATCCTTCCACATCCAAGAAGCACGTGAGTAACCAGCTCCAAACGAGTGTCCATCCTTCCACATCCAAGAAGCACGTGAGTAATCAACTCCAAACGAGTGTCCATCCTTCCACATCCAAGAAGCACGTGAGTAACCAACTCCAAACGAGTGTCCATCCTTCCACAACCAAGAAGCACGTGAGTAACCAACTCCAAACGAGTGTCCATCCTTCCACATCCAAGAAGCACGTGAGTAACCAGCTCCAAACGAATGTCCATCCTTCCACATCCAAGAAGCACGTGAGTAATCAACTCCAAACGAGTGTCCATCCTTCCACGTCCAAGAAGCACGTGAGTAATCAACTGCAAACGAGTGTCCATCCTTCCACATCCAAGAAGCACGTGAGTAACCAGCTCCAAACAAGTGTCCATCATTCCACATCCAAGAAGCACGTGAGTAATCAACTCCAAACGAGTGACCATCCTTCCACATCCAAGAAGCACATGAGTAACCAACTCCAAACGAGTGTCCATCCTTCCACATCCAAGAAGCACGTGAGTAACCAGCTCCAAACGAGTGTCCATCCTTCCACATCCAAGAAGCACGTGAGTAACCAACTCCAAACGAGTGTCCATCCTTCCACAACCAAGAAGCACGTGAGTAACCAACTCCAAACGAGTGTCCATCCTTCCACATCCAAGAAGCACGTGAGTAACCAGCTCCAAACGAATGTCCATCCTTCCACATCCAAGAAGCACGTGAGTAATCAACTCCAAACGAGTGTCCATCCTTCCACGTCCAAGAAGCACGTGAGTAATCAACTGCAAACGAGTGTCCATCCTTCCACATCCAAGAAGCACGTGAGTAACCAGCTCCAAACAAGTGTCCATCATTCCACATCCAAGAAGCACGTGAGTAATCAACTCCAAACGAGTGACCATCCTTCCACATCCAAGAAGCACATGAGTAACCAACTCCAAACGAGTGTCCATCCTTCCACATCCAAGAAGCACGTGAGTAACCAACTCCAAACGAGTGTCCATCCTTCCACATCCAAGAAGCAAGTGAGTAACCAGTCCCAAACAAGCGTACATCCTTGAAAATCCCAGGGTTCACCAGGGATAAGAAAGTAGTTTGCCTACTGATAAAATTTCAAATAACCATTTATGTAAAGAAAATAAAGCGTATGAAATGTCCTACAAACGTAAGATATCTTTACCTCATGTCTCAATTCAAACATCAGCTTCTAATAAACCTCTTGCTTTACTTGTAGACACTGGATCTTCGATGTGCCTACTCCACTGGACTTTCATTTAATGATACTCCGACTTGAAACTTAATAAAAACATAATGAAACTAAAAGGCGTAGACAGTCGCGAAAATACTGTACTACTGTCTACCCTTAGTAGTTTGAACATGAACCTTATATTCAATAAAGAATTGCTATCATATTCATGCCGCCTCATAGAAGATGATTTACTTACTTATTATCAATACTCCATTTCGGTGTTTCCATAGGAATACCCCGCCTACAACAACAGCTGTGACAAAGCTGTAATATGAGCAAGATTATTGGTTTATATCGTGAGACGATGGTTCATAATCCACTTGAGAATTAGTAACTTTGATCTCTTTATTTTACTGTTTTAACTGCCTGATAATTGAACTTAGCTCTCTGGAATCTGTGTCACTGAAATTCCTTTCTGGTATCGATATATTGATCATGCTATTGATGTAATCAGTCTAGAGCACAAACTGCACAGGCAAAAAGCTAGTGGAAGCTAAGTGTATTAAAGAAGGTGAGACGGTTCTCCTCACCCGAGCATCTGTGACTTCTTGAAACGCAATCCTTGCTGTTGTGCGAATAAAAACAATTTTTGCATAAGTTTAATTTTACCATAGTTTTTTGTTTAGATTTGATGAATTGTTGGCAATAGAAAATGCCATGCTTTTTGTTGCAAAGCTGGAAAATTTTTCGCTTTTGAATTATAGATTTGAATGATAGCTCGGCATTGATTGCTTGAAATGATAGATTTTTAATTACATTTTGGGCCTGATGTTAATGCTTGATAATTTGACTGATAAAGATTCTTGTTAGATAATGAAACTTGCTGATTTTCTAATTGGAAGTGAATATTTGCAGTTCTCGCATTTTGTTTGCTGTTTTGCTGGCGATGCCACATAATCTGTGATCGTTTCAGTATCCAATTTTTGTGATAATAAATAGACTAGAAATGGATTCTAGGTACTGATGTATCCACCTCCAATTTCTTGTGTCACATTTTGTAGTTTTTTAACTTTAAAAGGTGATAGAGTAGGCATGCTGAGTGTTTGGTGCGGTGTAAAGATCAACTTTTTGCTATGATGTTTGTTCATAATTGCTAGTGCTGATAGGCAAATGCCATATTATTCTTTCACCCTATCCTCGGCGTTTTTCTGTAAGAAACTACATTTTCTTAGCGCTTGATAGAAATAGGTTGTTGTGAATTGCTTCATTCATCTTTGAACGATTTCCACTGATTGTAATCATCAGAAAACATCGGAATATCTATTTTCAAGTTGAGTTTCTCTGTGTGAAACTGACCACATCTTTTTGATGAGTATTTTTTTATTTTCGATATGATGCTTTTCGTATTTAAGAAAAGCGAGGCGTATTTTGTATCCGGAACTGTTAATATATCCATCTCCCAGTGAAATTTACCTACAGCCATCCATCCCATCGAGTTTGCAGATATTTTAAGGTGTCTCCGAACTCACACTTTTCTCATATGTCTACTACATCAATGTACTGTATTGTTTTGCTAAGAGCCTTGATATGTACTTGTTGTGTTCATAACGGATGTACCTGTATATGTGCTTACGTGGAGCTGTTGTTGTCCAGAGGTACCCTGTTGGTTGGTAGTATTAGTGTCACTGCTGCCAAGTATATGACGACTGTGACCTTGACGATCATGCTGATAAACTTTTGATAGCTCACCTTGCTTTTCCACTGCTGTGAAAGTTGAAGCTTACTTTACCGAAGCACTTTAGTCTGATTTAAATAGTTGTTCTAAAACTTCTTGATAATTTTACCATAACAAGGATCTCACTTCCTTATAACGCTCTTGAGTTTTCTTACAACACGTCCCAGTAAAAATTTAGTGAGTTCCGTTTTCCTCGGTAAACACACGATCGTGATTGTACAGGCAGGGCCAAGAATTCGTTAACATTTGAATCTAACATCTTGCGCAAACAAATGCCGCGCGAGGCGCGGGGAAGCCACTAGCTAGTTTCTCAGTAATTTTGTTGCGTTATGGAACTGCACCGTGCATTTTTTTTTTTCTTTTAAAAAGAAAACGCCCGCACTAGGAATAAATCCTGTGTAGCGGGGGACTTTACAAACATACAAGAAACGGACACAAAGAACACCCAGACTGAGAACAACAATTTGTGGATCACACAAAGTGTTGTCCCATGTAGGATTTGAACCCACAACACTCAGCGAAGTGGAGAGCGGCGTGGCGTCGCTTAAACCACTAGGCCAATCGTGCAGTCAAAATTGTGATTGTGTGCATTGTGAAACAATTTAATTTAAACAACAGTTCACTTATAATTAAGTCCAATCTTTTAAAGAAAAATATTTTTTAATAATTATCATGTAACAATTGTGTAAAAATATGTGTTATATGTATAAATAATATATTCTCTCAAATTTGCAATGCCTGGAACAAGCTACTAAGTTGAGACAAACTACTTTTAAAGATCAAGTGTACATTTAGCAATGACAATTTTGATTTCATTTGACGTTTATTTCGCGTTGAAAGCGATTTACACGACTTAAATCAGTGTTCGAGTGCTCCTTTAATAAAGAAATGGGTGAAGAAGTTTGAAGAGAGTTGAGTACGCTAAATGTGAAGCAAACTGGAGGCCCACGGACTTCTTGGACCGAAGAGAACGTACAGCAAGTTGCCGCTTCTGGTCGATGTAATCCAGATTTATCGACGCGCAAAAGTTCGTCTGAATTAGGGTTATCCCACACATCATTACGCCGTATTTTGAAATTATATCCATATAAGATCTAGATAGTGCAGGAACTAAAACTTAATGATTTAAATTTGCGCAAGTCGAACGTGCAAAGTTAGAACGATTCAGTAATTTTGATGACGTCTTATTTTCTGACGAAGCCCTTTTTACTTCAACGGAGACGTAAACAAACAGAATTGCAGGTATTAGAGCAATGAACATCCCAAAACTAAACACGAGAGGCCACTCCGTTCTCCCAAGGTAACTATGATATGGGCTGCATTTCAACAAAAGGAATCATTGGACCCTATTTTTTCGAAGATTCTCGCAACCGTTCATCATCATCAACAACCTTTTACAGTCCACTTCTGGACATAGGCCTCTTTAGGAAGGAGGTTTGGCCTACTATACCACGCTGGCCAGACGGGTTGGAATAGGGTTTGTTTCAAGTTTGTCTTCTCTTTGTAATGATGCTATCTTGCATACTTTGTTCCCTTAGTTGCCTTTTACGACAGCCACGGTATGAATAGGGTGGTAACACTATGTATTCTTAATCCGTCACCACACAGACAAACAATCGTAACATATGGTTTCAACAAGATGGAGCCACTTGTCACACATCCAATGAATCCCTGTTGGTGGTCGAAGATATGTTGCCGGGAAAGCTGATTTCCAGAAGAGGCGACATTCTACGGCCATCCAGAAGTTCAGGTCTATCCCCAGCAGACTTCTTTTTATGAGGTTATTTGAAAAATCAGTGAAGAAATGTCGGCAATCTCGCGGTCTCTTTGTCGAGTATTCGAAAATTTCGGTGCTTTCTAGTAAATGAACATTTTTTTAATATATCAAATGGTTTTATTATACGATTTTTCAAATGTTAATTAATTCGTGGCTCACCCTGTATTTAAACTCCCTTCATGAGGAGTCTACATTTGCTAAACGTGTTTTGAACTTTTTTTTTTTTATATACCACGACGGTGGCAAACAAGCATACGGCCCGCCTGATGGTAAGCGGTTACCGCAGCCTATGAACGCCTGCGGCACCAGGGGCATCACGTGCGCGTTGCCGACCCTTTAAAAACCTATTCAATTAACTATTCAACAATCTTGCGTAAAGTACTGTCTTTCTTGAAAGTGATTGTGATTTTTGCAATTCCGTGAAATGTTGCCACTTGTACATGTTTATCTTGATAAATTCATTGTTAAATTTATTCTACTCGATAAAAAGTCAGTCATGATCTTCAAACCGCTTATTAAAAAGTATAGATGATTGATGAACGCTGATTAACTATGCATACATGATAAATGCTGATGATTTTCTGATATCTGATAAACACGCTGAGGTTGCTCTGCTCCTTGGTATAACTGATAGAAACAGTCTTGATATTTGATCACTGAAAGAAAGTTAAACGTAATAGCGATCTGCCTACGAAGTTTTCTAACGCTGGTCTCAATCTACTCAGTGATAGCCGCTTGTGGGACTCTTAATAAACCGGTGCTTTATCACAATTATTTTTATTGTATTGTTTTGTGTGAGAACGCGTTGTAGTGTTTAAGAGAGACAACAGATTTGCTCCGATACTTTTATTATACTAAATTATAAAGTTATGTTTCTTATAAATAATAGATTGTTATGAAATCATTCTGGAACTCGCGGATCCTCTTACTTACTATGTTATTTTGTTGATCGCTGATAACACCTACTCTTTCTTATTGCCTGAAATTGTAACTTTGATAACTGTTCCTACAGTGATATTGCCGAATGTTTAAGTAATGTACGTAATTAATTACCTTATGTATTTAAATGGGCCTATAGGTTAAATTGTAATTACTGACTTCAAAAATTTATTTAATGAACGTACGTACGTCGAAATGTATAATATGCCAGCTTACCTCTTTCACAATACCTCAATTCGAATTTAAATATATAACAAAATATATATCCCAGTCCTACAGAAGTTCAGAAAATTCACCGCGAAAATCGCGATGTTTCTATCACTGGGCATCTTAGTACAAATAAAATATTTAACGAAATTTGAAAAAACGTTTTTGGAAGATCATGCTCTCTTTGAAAGGCTGTCTCTTGATATATTTAGCCCTCTTCCCAAATCCGATGTGACCAAATTTAATATATTTCTAATCCTCAAAAATAATCTAACTAAAGAATCTAGTGAGTGCCTATATTACTTTATTTTTTGTTTTCCAATCAACCTGTCACCATTCACTGCTGAACGAAGGTTTCCCTAAAAGAGCGCCAACCATCCCGGTCTTAGGTAATTCGCATCCATCCACTGCCAGCCACCTTCTTCAAGTCGTCGGTGCATCGCGTCGCAGGGTACCCTGCACTACGTTTGCCCGATCGTAGTCTCCACACTTCAGCTCCAGCGGGGATCGGTTCGTCTAGAGACATGACGGGCCCACTTCCACTTCAGCGTATTGCTTCTCCATGCGATGTCAGTTACTCCCGTTCTCTATTGAATAACCTCGTTCCGAATTTTATCAGCCAGAGCCACACCCAGCATCACACGCTCCATTGCACACTGAGCTACTTTAAACTTGTGGACCAGTCCAATAGTGAGTGTCTACGTCTCGGTACCGTATGTCATTACGGGTAGGACGCACTTTTCAAATACCTTGGTCTTTAATGATTGTGGAATCGGTGACTCGAAGATGTGACCCAGCTTCCCATATGCTGTCAAGCCCAGACGAATCCTCCTATCGGACTCCCGATTGAAGTTGTGCCAGCCAAGTTTAATAGTTTGCTCAAGGTAGATGTATTCTTACACAATCCCGATAGCAGCGCCATTTACGGTTATGAACCTCGGAGATACATGCCTATTATGCATGTTTTTCGTTTTTTCGATGTTCATCCCCAGTCCCACTCGTTTTGAAGAATCAAATCAATTGAAGAATCCAGACTGTCAGACTGTTGAGAATTTTTTCCAGATCATGCAGAGATTCCGCCAGAATGACTATCTCGTCTGCAGACCGCAGATATGAGAGGTATCGGCTATTGATATTGATTCCCCGACGTTCCAATCGAGCATTTTGAAGATGCCTTCCATTGCATTGCTAAACAGTTTCGGATATATAACATCTCCCTGTCTTGCATCCCCACGATCCCATTGGATTGGTTTTGTGCGTTTTTCTTGTACTTGGACGATAATTGTTGCAGCTTCATAGAGGCATCTCATCACCTGGACATATCGGCAGTAGACTAGGCATCTCTACACGGATTCCAAGACAGCCCAGGTCTCGACGATGTTGAAGGTTTTTTCGTAGTCCACATACGCTAGACAGAGAGGCTAGTTATATTCCTCTGTCTTTGCGATTATTTGCTTTAGAATGTGTATGTGGTCCACGGTACTGTAGCCTTTTCGAAACCCAGCCTGCTTCACGTGTGGAAAGTCATCGAATTTTTGGGCAAGACGATTCGTAATAACTCTCGAAAACAACTTATATACATGACTCAGGAGTGAGATTGAGCGGTAGTTCTTCAGTACAGTTTTATCTCCTTTCTTGAAGAATGGCACTACCACGCTTCTGCTTCATGCCTCCGGTGTAGTGCCAGTATGAATGACGGAATTAAAAAGCTTTGAGAGCTCTATTAATGTAGGTATTCCAACGGCTTTTAGGAACTCTGTTGTAATTCCGTTTTCACCAGGAGCTTTGTTGTTGTTAAGTTGTCCGAGAACCATTCTAATCTAGCCCAAATCGATGTCGGGAAGCTCATCTGTGAGATGGCGTGTGAGTCTAACAGGCGGGTCATCCGCGCTATGGGTTGCGGGTGGGGATTCGTGAGGTGTATAGGTCCTCATAAAACTTTGCGATTTCATCGAGAACCTCTGATTTAGAGGTGACGGTGGTGCCTTGTGCTGTTTTTAGTTTAGTCAGGTGACATCATAAGGCTTTTGGCTTGGTAGACTTCTGTGCCCTTATTTCGGACAATTGTGGTCTCTATCGCTCGAGTATTTGCTTGTCAAATGACTCATCTTACCAGCCTCTTTACTTGCCTATATAATTTCTGACGCTCAGATGGAGTGGTGTTTGTTCTCTCTCATCTTTTATTCTAAGTTTCGACTTGCATCTAATGCTCTTCGGTTGAAAGTGGTTTGAACTCACCTCGCGGGTGTGGAGACACTTGAACGATTTATGGATCATAAATCCGACACCGTCTTGGGATGGTTGGTCTCCCTGTCGGAATTAGAGGAAGTGACTGGAATCTAGGGCTATCATATCTTCACCCTGTCTTCGGACTTCTGATAGCCCCAAAATATGCCAATTTAAATGGTTTACCTCCGCTTCTAACTCGGCAAGGCGATCGTCCAGCCGCACCATGCGTCAATTATACGTCACCAGGTATAGTTGTCGGTGATAATGCCATATCCCGGGGAGATTTCGCACTCCCCGCCGCACCATTACCATGGCTAGTACCATGACCAGAAATAGAGCGACTGCCGGGACCTGGGGCCGTAGAATTCAGTTGTGGTCCATGGAGGGAATTGGCCATAGTCACCACGCTTAGCAGTTAGGTCGGTAACCGCAGTGGCAAGAATTATTTATCTAATGGTGCTACTCCCCGTCATCAAATTCTCGCAGTGGTGTAGTATACTGCCACGAGTCGGTCATCAGAGCCTCGTCTGTTGTTTGGCAGGGTGCAACGCGTATAGGTGAGGTTGGCTTCACAGGGCCTTGGATGTTAGGTGACCCCGCTTGTACCTCACCGCTTACTTTCTTAGTCGTCTCTTACGATACCCATTAAATGAAAAGGATGTTTACATTCTGTACTGGATGGATACTGTCACGACACGGATAGCTTTACCACATTTGGCTATAGGGTGTATAAATGGCAGGACTCATGTTGGGTGTTAAAATCGCCCAGAAACACCAGTTCGGTGGCCAGAAACTGATCCTACGCTTTGTCCGCTGCCTATGGTAAATACTGTTCTTATAGAACGATTATTACCTCTATTATTATTGCAATCCACTATTGCAATATTGTACCACCTTCATCTTCATCTACACTTCTCATCAGGTGAGATAGAGGACAAATGCCTATTCCATTACAAATGTAAAAAAAAAAAAATCATGTTGTTCATACCTTTTTGTAAATCAAAAAAATCGGGTACATAAAGTCGTCTTTTAAATAAACAACATTCTCAATTTGATATTGAAAAAGCCGGTTTCAGTAGGAAGACCTGAAGACGCAACCAAAAAGGAGGCGTTTTCACAAATGAAAAATACAAATACAGAAAAATCTTTTATTGCGATTTACCAAAGGTATTATTTTATTGGTGGTGAAGTTATCAAAACACTGTTATAAATTAAATAATAATACGTTATCACTATATCTTGATATCTTTTACAATTTCGTATGAATGATGTTAATATCTGCTATGTCGCCAGTTCATAATAATAGGCATGCTTGGTCGACTATGAAGTTACTGAATGTATCAGATTGCCCTTTCATTCTGTACATATATTATTCTATGGTCATTGATATGTCGCGTTTTTGGATCTTGAATGCTAATGTCATTTAATTTTGGGTTTACGATATAATAGAGCCGTTAGGCCTCTCTTCTCTATTTATAGAGATAAACACGTTTCTCATATGTTTAGTAATCTATGTCACATGGGCGTTGCATAAACTTTTCAAAGTAAACTTACATTTGTGTTCAAGCAGATCCCCGTTCTTTAATATACGTACCTATTTAAGCTAGCCACATTTAAAGTTGATAGGTTTTTAGTAATGATATAACATCATAAAAATACTTTGTTCCTTAAAAAAATAGGTTCATTCGTTGTTTGAAAGTCTAGTTTCGTATCCAGATTGTATGATGAACAAGTGCAATCGACAGTCAAACAGATTATTGCCACCGAAAGTCACGTTATTATTTTGGATAAACTCTAATGTTCAACTGTTACTTGCACGTAACAGACGCGGGCAGGTGAGATAACATTTATCTGCCCCCACGTGTTTGTATTGCAAAGATTATGGCGTACTAAAAGAATTGAAACACTGCCACAGAATGTAAATGATTCAAAACGGACACTAGCATTGTTTGTTAACTGAATATACAGTTTCATCCAAACACTCACTGTCAATACCACGGTGTTTTATATTACTTTACACTTTTAAATGAAATATTTAAAACCATTAGGCTATAGGTATGCTAATGGAATATGTACATCGTATATCACGTACTCAGGATATGGCGCGGTGATCGCCCGCACAGTCTCTGCTGGCGCTGAGTCCGCCAACACTGGGTCTGATCAACCCGCAAGGATACGTGGGTTTTTCTATATGTGAATTGACTGCATTTTGGCTTTAGTGTCGACAGATTTCTAAATGTCGGTCAACATTCACAGAGAGAGTGAACTAATCCGATTGACTTCGTTTAAATTAAGCTTACTCTCCAAAATCGGAGCCTCTCCATACGAAATCGTCTGAATGTATAGTGTTTTACACAGAACGCTTCCATACAATCAATTAAGTCACTCTGTAGCTCTTCGGTTTTTATAGCTTTTAGTTCCGGCGCATCCTCTGTTGGTGGCGATTTTAATTCAGAGGTACATGCCGTTAACGAGATAGTCTGCGTCGTGCGCGAAGGGCGACTTGCCACGGCGCTGGCGCCGACGCGCCGCGCGCACCCTGCACCCGAGCATCGCGACCATCAGCGTCGTGAGCACCATGCCTGCGAATACCAATATTTACATTTTGCACTTGTACGCCAACTCTAAAAGGACAAACGCGCAAGGTTAGGTCAAAATATTCAGCATCTCGCAGGGATGGTAATTAACAATTCATGGATGTGTAACAATCACGACCTGGTAGTTAAGAACCGGTTATGTTATTTTATTATTTTTTAGATGGTTCAAAAGAAAAACAATGTGTAGAAAGAATAAGTTAGACGCTACCGATGGCAAGAAGCATCATGGCAGCTGGCGAGTGCTCACTGAGCCCGTCGTGGTCGTCCATGGTCGCATAGTGCTGGTGTGCTGTCACTATCGTGACCGGCTTTTTCTCCACGCCGTCTCCTGACGGCTTGCTCGCTTGCACCGCCTACAGACACACGGATGGATATCACGATAATTTAAAAGTTATTCTGCAAATGAAAAGACTAATAAATTCTATTAGGCGCGTGAAGATAGCACTGACTTTGTCTTTGACCACCTTCTTCTTGGTGGTATTCTCAACCGGCGGCGGTTTCACCTCTTCTCGTTGGTCTATGTCATTATTGCCGTTGCGGGGCGTCGGCTCGGTGTTGTCTTTCGACAGCAGTTCGAAACCCTTCTTAGGACTGTCGCGCAGCGTTTGCTGCTGGCTGGAGTATTCTACCGGAATCTCCGGCATCGTCTTCGGGGGAATGTAAATAGGAATTTCCTGCTGGTTGTAAAGAAATAATTTAAATAAAAGCATTCTTGTATTGCATTTTTGTGTTTCGGTTGTTAAAACTACTCTCATTATCTTCGGTTACCTGGTCGGAGCGAGGCGGAGGAACTGGCCAGGCTCGACGCGGGTCCGGCTCTGGCCAATCCACGTGCGGGTACCCGCCGCCCGACCATCCGCGTTCCCCAGATATTCCGTCCATTCCTAAAACCATCGTTCCATGTAACTCTGTCTGCGCTGTCAGTATATGGACACTACACAGACCACTCGACGATCTCGTCGAGGAGACTTCGCGATATGCACAGCTTATGTTAACGCTCAGCTTAAACTAGTTACGGTAGTTGAATCCCGTCGTCGCCGGAACGTCGTACGTTACCGGACGGCGGAGGCTGCGCAGACCAGGCACGACGCGGCCAAGGTGCTTCAAATGGTGGAAACTGCACGGCACCTTCCGGCTCCTGCAGCAGACCTCCCTTGTGGCTAAAGATATGAGGGCTCGCTCCGTCTAAAAAATAGTCAAGAGCCACTAATGTAATTTCAGCCAAGGGTTACTAACAACGAATCGAAAGGAAATTTCAAGTGTCATAATCAGTAGATGTACCATTGTACCGATGCTGCAGCTGCGCTTGCGCAAGGCGGTGCGGCCAACGGTCGGAGAGTGCGCCATTATCACTTGCCACCAACCCCTCGCTGCCACCGCCCGTCTCTAAGCTCTCCTGTACAACAATATTGTGTTAGTTGTTTGCTATCTATGTAAAGCATGTCGTACATAAAGAATAGCTTCATCATGCCTATTGTAAAGATATATAATGTAGGTACTTTTACATATGTCTGAATATTTATAGCAAAGAATTAATTATTATTAAATTAATTAATCATTTCCCTACTTTAAAAGAAATATTTACGTACACAACAAACGTGTTTTTTAAAAAATGTATAAATAAATTTAAGATACTAGATGTCAAAAATATTTTCAGTAACCTGCAATGGCTTTAGTACAGCTGCAGGAGGGGGTGTAGACCGCAATGGCTGCACCGGGACAGCTACAGGAGGTGGCGGTGCTCGTGGTACTTGGGGGGGAGGACAACCCAGCTCTGGCGCTTCATCGCTGCCATCGGCGCATTGGGCCACCCCGTCGCAAGCGTTGTACACCGCAATACATTCCTTCCCATGTCGGCACTCGAACTGATAATGACTGCAGTGGCCTATGGCATATAACACATCTGTCTTATATGTATTGTATTGTATGTATATGTAGGTATATGTAGATAAATTACAAATTGTCGTGAGATTCCAATTGTCAATAGATGCTGATATCTAATTTGTTTCACCTGACACTTGCTGAGCTTTACATTAGACAGAAATCGAAATATTTACGGTAGCTGACTGAATATGTCACGAGAGTCAACCTTGTTTTTACGTGCCAAAACCCCCTCGTGGCCAGCGTGGGCGATATCATACATCAATAGCCTCAATGAAGTCTCTATACTGTCAGTTCAAAGCTCTTCATGAAAATAATAATTTCCTATTACAAGACACAGAAAATCGTTTGCAAAGTGTTAAACAATTCATTAGTAAGTGGTCCGATAACGGGTGAGTCACCCATCTGTCAAGTAAACATCCTATTGGAGTCTCGTGAGTAGGTCACGGCAATACACAAACTGTTTCTTTAACCATGGGCCAGCTCGCGGGCTGTAGTGAAGCGAACGGAACCACATGTTAATAGAGGACCGCAGCCGCGAGCGATGACCTCGACGCGTTCGGCCGCGACACCAGCGAGCTAATGACGCATCAATCTACCAGCCAGTATCATGATGCCGCAGTCATATTAATCAGCTTGTTTTCCAAACATTTATGTCGGTATACCTGTCTAACAACACATGTATTTGATATCAAATAATTTTTTTGGCGAGAAACGAAGGTGATGGTTGAAACAAGGTTCATCATCATCATCAACACCCTTCAGTAGGCCACTGCTGGAATAAGTCCTCTCTTTATCAAGGAGGTTTTGTCTTATTATATCGTGCAGGCCACACGGTATTGTTTCAAATATTTCTTCTTGCAAGGATGTTGTCCTGTGTAGTTTGTCCCTAAGTCACCCATGGGATGGTGGCACTTCGTACTCTTAAACCGTCATCACACAGATCACACGCGCCAAATCAGAAACAAGTTTTTATAACACCATAAAAAAACCGAAGTCATCTTTTAGAATGTTATTTATATTTGAATGAATAACTTACTTGTTTGTCGAGCGATATCCAGGGTGGGCATGGGTCGCGGCGGCGGCGCTGGGGCGGGTGTCGTCACCGCTGTGGTGCTGGCTGTGCTGCTTGTAGCACTCCTTCGACCAAATAGTGCGTAAGTAATTTTATAGGACCAAATGGGACAAAGAACTCCCTGGTTTTAATAGCAGTAATGTGACAATCTCGAGAGTAGTCTATTTAGGTTCCACTTACCGCAGGTTGGCCAGCTCCTGCTCGTGATGCGCCAAGCGTTCCTGGTCCTGGAGCTCAGCGAGGCGGCGGCTCAACGCAAGGACGCCACTGCTGAAGTTGGTGTGCGCCGTGAACTTGCAGCGGAAGTCTTCCGGTGGACCGCAATTAAACAGATAGCAACTGCCGGGTCCCTGTTACACATCGTTGTGAGGTAACTAATATCCGATACATTTTATGTTTAACAATACTAAATAATATTTATTTAATACTGAACATTTACACAGAGGTTTATGACGATGAATTGATTACAACTATTGAGAAGATTGCACAGGTATGTATATATTATTCTAACACAATGTATAATATTACATCACATTCACCCAACGCCATAATATATATTATATTATACGTAGAAAATATGCAAATTTGAAAATAAATATTTACAGATCATTCAATTAATCCGAAATCGAACCTGAGTCAAGTGTGTCAAGACCTCAAGTGTGTCAAGCAGTCGCATTCCCTGCCACTGTGCCATCGAGGTAATCTTGTAAACTTACGTAGCAGCTGATTAATGTATAATATGACGTAGCAAAATAAGCCTTCTGTAAAAATATCCGACTGTGACCAAAGAACCGGCTAATATTGCGAAAGAAATAATTTATCTCAGCGGATAAAGGTTGAGCTTTTTCAGGATACTGAACAGACAGTATTTCACACGCTAAGGTCGAGGATCAGACAGCATACGCGCATGTCTGACTAGGAGCGACGTATACGTCACTAGGACATCAAGATTATGTCGTCGTTCTAACAAAATGGCGTCCCGAGTTTCACAACATTTCGGATGTTTTTATTGCTGTATGCAATAGAGTAAGTTCAAAAATATATAACAGCACATCCATAGCAACTCTGGTATCTGTTTCATTTGTTTATAGACATGTGTTGGTTGTTGAAGACTCATAAAATGAATTTATAAAATTTTACTAATGCGCAAGTGTCAAACTATCGATTACCTGCTGCACTGCGCAGCAGTAATTAGATTGCGATGCACGCAGGTGCATTAAATGGCCGACAGATTATGTGCACCAAAATGGGCGATGTCTAGCAGCAATAACGATTAACTTTAACTAATTTTGTTACGTAATGAAATTCAGCGGTATTTTGTTAAGATCGACAGCTTTGACTACCTAGTTCTGCATACATATGATTGTAGAGTCAAATAAAGAAAAAGAAACACAATTTAAGAGTGCCAACTTTACCTTCTCTTCGTAGACAAAGACATCGCAAGCGTCAGTTTCACAGCAGAGTCGCAGACACTCGTGTCTCGCCCCGACGTCGAGCTCCGAGAGATACCGCGCACCCATCTCGCGTGACTCCTCGGTGCGGATAATCTTATCCCGCTGCACGTCAAAACGTGCTGCGCACGCGGCCGGATCCAGCTCCCGGGCCCCGGCTACGCCTGCCAGCAACGCCACCCACCACGCCCAAGCGCGAGCACCCATCCTTTACCACCACTCTAGAGAACCGCTCTTGTCGACGCCTCGTTTCCTCGAGTACCTGTAGAGTTGAACGATTGTTTTAATGCGAGGGTCTGTGTCGTCCATGTATGACTTAGGGTGGATATATTTCGGCGGTGTAGTTGCCGACGCAGACAGGAATTAACTAAAATTTCTCGAATGTGCAACTCCAGCTACAGCGGAGCGCTGATGTGGCGATAGGTACGAGCGCGGTCGATATTGTCGCACTTGCGCACGCAGCCCGCGCGCTGCCTCTTAGCCGCTGGATGTGGCCACCAACAAAATTACCTTAGCTATACAATCACAGACGCAGTTTCTGCGTGTGTTAACTTAACAAATCTTACAATAACTTTTAAACATTTAAGTCGTATATATTAATCATATAGTATATATTATAGCAATAACACCGAAAAGGCCTACAAAGAAAAGGCAGTCATATTTCGCTCATTACTCTTTAAAGCTCTTACTGCAGTCATAAATGATGATTCATCAATTCACCATCACCTCTATAGTAGAAAATACTGCAGTACCCAAATACTCAATTATTTGACTTGTTGATTCGAGCGTGGGCTGCCAGTGACCTCACAAAGAGTAACGGGCTTTTTCCCAGATATTTACTGTTGGGGATTTGTGAAAATAATTCGAGGAAAATAGGATAAAAAATATCTGTAGATACTTGTTAATAGGTAGAGTTGACTTATAGCACGTTCTCTATAATTTTGTCATTTTGTAGGAGGTAAATAAATAATAAATATTTAGAACACCTGACTCACAACACCATCTAGCATCAAACTAAGCAGATCTTGTACTATGACAGCTAGATTGACTGATAGCATAATTTAATACCTTTGTTTTTGTAAATACATACATTACAAAATTTGCCATTTTTTGCAGATCATACTAACATTATCCGACCCGGGAACGAAGACGTCACTTAAGAACTCCTTTGTAATTCAAAATCCTGCGTTGTAACCAGCACATAGCCACATTTTAGACATGGTCGTTTGGTAACCAATATTGTAATGATTGGCTTAGCTTATACATTTATTTTTGAGGTGAAAACTTCTTTAGGCGCGTTGAGCGTTTTGGTAGAGGGTAAAATCCTCGGTTCGCGTCACCGACATGCTAATGATAATAGTATATCTATAGCTATGGAGAATATGATATTATATATTATATATGAAATTTATTATTATTATATATTATATATGAAATTTATTATTATTAAATATTATATATGATATTATATATTATATATAGCTATATATGAAACATAAAAAATTTCATATAATTTTTGCATATAGTTTTAATTACTCTCAACTTAATAGTTCCGTTTTCACTTCTATCGGCAGTCCCACGACTGCTACTGTTTTTTTTCTATTTTCTCTATATTATGAGCTCTATGCTAAACTAACCATGTATTTGATGAACAATAATATTTACATTGCCAAAGTTATGGACACGTTTGTTTTAAACATTTAAATTTCGGCGTCTGATATCACACAGAGTGATAAAAACAAAACAAGCATTCGAATCTTAAAAACGTATATCTGACAAAAAAGAAATGGGCTCAATATCGATCCGCGCGGTAAGCTAATTCTCAACTCTGATTCTAATGAATTGACACCATAACCTATATCGGAACCTTTTTCCTTTAAAAATGTAAAATTACACGATGTGTCACCCTGTGTCTGCAATAAGAGGGATCTGGGAAATTTGACCATTGGCCAGGCCAGCTCTGGAGCTCCAGGACCGCATTACCGACTTCTGGAACCCTCCCTGCCGTAACTTACATAGTTCATCCGGGCCTGAACCGGTACAAGATCCGAATTGGCTGCGATACAGACGCCAGGGGGTAGACCACGCTCTAGTCCATGGTACAGTAGGGCCTCCGTCTTATTCAGACCGCCAGAGAGACTCCCGTGGTGAACATTCGCGCCACCTCTTGAAAGTCCGCCCCCGGGCTGTGACCAGTGTGTCATTGGCGTAACCAATTACGCCCAGCTCGAGGGAAGATGGCCTCGAAGGACTCAATCATATCCCATGTTCCACAGGAGCAGTCCGAGGCCAGACTCCTATGGAACACCGCACGACATGAGCCGTCGCGTCAGAACACCATCGAGATAATGTTCTGAGGTGACGAACGGTGAGGAACGTACCGTCATAAACGAGGACCTCGGTCCTCGTTTCTACGATATACGTTCCTCTAAATACTAAATACTCTACCCCTACCTCCGATTCCCTGATGGGCACAACATTATCCTCGTTTCCCCGTCGTTTCTGATCAATGAGTCCATTGACGGAGACATGTGTTGCAACCTATATATCAATCTGTTATTACCTATCAGTCAGGTAAAATTTAGGTATCAGATAAAATTGCTTCGAGCAGAGCGTCGAGTTATAAAATTTGCCGCAGCGGTGAAACAGTGTGATGTAGGTAGGCGTCTGTTATAGGACTCCCTGTGTGAAACAGACCTATAATAGTTAATTAATGTGTTTCTTTTGCACCTTTTTAACATACAGTTATCACAGTATTCGCTTATATAAATAGCCACGTCTGTTAACTCGGTGTACAGGAATGCTTTTGCGCTACTTAAAGTGACTGAAATAAAATAAATGGAAGCTTCGTGAGAAAATGTATTGTTTTCAACGTTAAATGTTACTTTGTGGGTATCACAAGAATTCGATGTTACTCTTACCGCTAGTCCAGCTCTTTGTCTCGTAAAATATGCGTCATAATAACCTAAAAAGGGTAAAACTCCTCTTCATAAAGTTGTTACTATGACGACTTTCGTTCGTCACTGTTAGCGAGCCACTAACTACTACTTTATCTTAACATTTTTAAAGGATATAATTTTATAGAACAAGAGGCTAGGTTAAGAAATGCTACCTAATGCTTAACAAGCTCAGGAGACTGGCTGTCATAGACGAATCTTATTACAAATACTACTGCTAGTTTCAGAGATTAGCGAGCTCAAACCAACAAATAAATGCTTCAGTTTTATTATGGCAGTATACATAGATAGACACAAGATGGAATACTTTAATGTTGACTGTGTACAGTTGATTAGAAACGGTCTACTAAACGTTTGTGGCATCCAAATGGTACTAACATTCTACATCTAGTATTTAGTAATCGACTAAATATCTATTAAGTTTTGAAGTTATAAACGAAATTGTCTCAGTTCGATTGGGGCGGCGCTTACGTGACAAAAAGGTGTTCAGGTTTGATGATGATGATGATGAAAATTTCTTTTAAATCGCGGTTCATATTTGTAAAAACTTGTAATTCATTTTATATATTATTATATACTCGTAATATTTAACATGCATGCATGTAACAATCTGTTTCGTTTTTGTAACTTAGACTCGATGCGAGTCGGCGCGCCACGTGGCAGGTAACAGCATCCCACGAAATCTGAGGTAAGGCAGCTGATGGTCTCAGGGTGCCGGGGCTGTACGCACGCGCAGTGCACGTCGCGCCGCGAGCTGACGGCGGGCGAGCGGGCGCGGCAGTGTGGGCGCGTCGCCCGCCGCAGCTCCGCCGACACGCGATTTCCGTTCGCGACACGCCACTCGCCACTCGCGCCCTCATGTCGCTGTTCTTCAAGTTCAGGAGCGGCGTGAGTACCCTCTCGCCACTTAACCTTTCCGTTCCCGTCGCACGACACTTGCAATTCCACTTTATTATCGCAGTATGTACGATTAGAACCTACTCATATATTATGTGAACCGAGTTGTCGCATCTTATTTCTGCCCTTTGTAGTTTAGCACACGTCAAAACTTGAAGTTATCAGTTATTCAGGACGTTCAATTAACTGAGGTGAACAGAGAAATGTCATTAGTAATCGTAACATAATTAGTTCGTATCGAGTTCGTTGATTCTGAAGATATCAACTCCCAAAAGTAAAATATACGAGTATATCACAAAACATGAGTTCATAACGTATGTTAGAATTTATATGCGGTCGTCGTAAGTAGTAGTATCACACCACAAGCAGCTTGTCGGATGGAATCGTAAGAACGTGGTGCACCGCGCATGTACTTGAGTCCGACCCCAAGTGGATCACGAGAGATCAGAGAGCCTAGTGGGGTACACCTCATTTACCTTTTCATGGTCAATTACCCGGTGGCTGTTCGGGTCAATTTTATGTTTATGTACAATTAAACATATCAAAATTTATATGATGAAGTGAGATTCTCAGTATGCCAATGGGTATAAGTAACAAACAACCAAACCCGACTTGACATTTAATTTAAGATTTTGGTTTGTGATCTTGGGATCGTTTGACTGTCCCTTATAACTAAGCCCATACACACTTTTAGCACTTCGACATTCATAATAGAAAAGGAAGTATTGATTTCTCTTTTTAAAGTACTTTATTCGTTGCTTTTATTAAAATGTAAACCAAATTATATGTGCGGACCGTGTTTATAAGTTAAACACGCGATACTTAACTACTTTTTGGCAATTTGGACGTTAATCGGCTGTTGCAGACCAACCGTCCTGTTTCTTAGGTATTTTAATATTACCAGCATCTATAAATATAAATACCAACATACATTTAATTATTTTATAAAAGAGCACAACACAATTTTCCAATATATTGACTAAAATACAAAGACAAGTACACTGGCAAATGTAACAAGGAGATCGTCCGCGGACAAAGTTCTTTGTTACGAATCTGTCTGTGCATGTGAGCGAACCGAGACTCGTAATGCTACGTATTCAACAGTCAGCGCACTTTACGACAAACAATACGTGAGATTAAGTCGTAAATCCTCCACGAAATACCATGTGTATTACGACATTGCTAGCAGTTGTAACTAGTGTACCTCTACTCTGGAAAATGTCGCGCCTGGTACAGCTATGCTGTTGTTTTGTCGCTTATCTTGTTATTGAGAACACAACAGAATGACTCTCCTGAGCCTTGTGATTAATCGATTTGTTTTCTAGTCTGAAGGTAAACAAAGTCTTAAAATTTTCCTGCAGCTATGAACCGTAGTGTTTTTTGGAGAAATGATCGAAGATGCTAATCAGTATCCTTTGAACCACGTAGTCCATCCTTTTTTAAATAAATGTTTAAATTTATACCTACAAAACAAAGTTGTTTACAAACTAATGTCATCTGTAAACTTTACGACATCTTGCACTCACAATGTAACAACTAATATTTGAGCAAATATTCTTTTAAACAGGTTTTCAAATCACTTTATATAACAATTATCCTCTAATCACGTTAATATTATTATATTAATACAATCTAAAAACTTTTAAATAAGAATAAATAAAGATAAAGCAAGGGGATAGCAATGAGGCAAGGGTGACCTTTAACATCGGACGAAACGAGTAACTTTTGAAATTATTTGGTTTCTATTCCCAGAAAATGTTTATGTTTGTTTCTGTCGCAAAAAGGACTTAGTAATGCTCTTATTTCTTTAGCTACATAAGTCTTCATTCCAACTTACAAACAATCCCTCACAGTTTTATGCCCCAACTTAATAAGAAACAATTTTTTTTCCCAATTCAACAACTTTATCATTCTCACACTCACAGATAAACGATTTCTAATAATCTCTATCCGCAATCAAATTTAGGTGGAACGTTATCCCTTTCTTATAGGGACAGCAACGGGGGCACAGTTACATTTCCATTTTAAACATAAACACACGACAATTAGTTACATTCATACTTTCTTTTCCATACTTTAGAGTACGTAATAAATAAACGAAGATACTTTAAGTATAAAAAACTTCTTACACAAATAAAAAATATATTATTTGTGTTGCCAGGTGTAAAATATTGTTAGACATTTTATTAGTAATGCTTCAGGGAATCTCTGTGATTTGTTTAAAGCTTTTGATACCGTTGATCATGGTTTATCAAAACATTGTCTAGTTATCGAACGTTAAAAAGAACATTATGCTCCATACTTCAGGCACACCGACCCGACATTCTGGACGTGGCGCTCCTCAAGAACATAAACCTACGTTTGTGTTCAGTAGAGGTGCTACACGAGTTAACTTCGGACCACAGACCTGTGGTCGTGGAGTTCGCACCCAGACTGGGTCCCATCGACACAGGTCATCGTACCCCCACTAGACGAACCACGGACTGGAGGCGCCTCGGGACAAAACTCGAGGCAACCTCGTCCGTGCATCTAGATAGGATACCCGACCACATAAATAGCCAAGAGGACACCACGATGGCGATCGACAACCTCACAGCTCACGTGCAATCGTTAATTAACGAATGCACTCGGGAGGCACCGGCGACGAACGATCGCCGCTGGGACCTACCCGATGACGTACGTGAGCTGCTGAGGCGGAAGAACGCCGCCGTACGAGCCTACGACAGATATCCATGCGACGCCAACAGGATCAGGTTACGACGCTTAGAAAGAGCGGTCAAGTCACGCATCGACCAAATGCGCCAAGACAGGTGGGATAGGACACTACAAGACCTTGAACCTACCCACCATGCCTTCTGGCAACTATCCCGCTCGCTTAAGAGAGACACCGTCACCGTTATGCCTCCTCTAAGCAGACCTAACCTTCCACCGGCATTCGACGATATCGAAAAGGCAGAGTGCCTGGCCGAGAGTCTAGAGAATCAGTGCACGCCCAGCGTAATACACTGCGACTCGGACCAAATAGCCGAAGTTGATTCGGAAGTAGAGCGCCTAATAACCTCACTTCCTACATCAACATCAACGCCGACGGGGACGACAGATACACAACAAGACCTTGACACGGTCACCCCCGAAGAAGTCGAAACGATCGTCAAGGGCCTACACGCTCGCAAGGCGCCCGGTTCGGACGGTATTACAAACAGGGTGTTAAAACTCTTTCCGGAGAGGCTACTGGTCCTGCTGACGTTCATCTTCAACGCAGCACTCAAAAACAACATCTTTCCACAACAGTGGAAAGAAGCCGTTGTTATTGGGATACCCAAACCTGGCAAACCGAAGTCCGAACCGACCAGTTATAGACCGATCAGTCTGCTTAACGGATTAGGCAAGCTATACGAGCGTCTAATCTACAGTAGGCTGAAAGCGTATGCCGATGCTAATCTTCTTGTCCCCCACGAGCAATTCGGGTTCCGAACCGAACACTCGTGCGTCCACCAAGTTCACCGCATCGTTGAATACACCAGCGATCGGCTTCAACGCAACCTGTTCACAGGAATCCTCTTTTTCGACGTAGCGAAAGCTTTCGACAAAGTGTGGCACAACGGCTTACTATTTAAGCTGGCCACCATGGGAGTGCCACACGGACTCGTGCTCATCATACGAGACTACTTGTCGAATCGAAGCTTCCGCTACCGAGTAGAAGGGTCAATGTCCTCCACTCACCCCATTCGAGCCGGTGTCCCACAAGGGTCCGTGCTCTCCCCCCTACTCTTCACGCTGTATACTAGCGACATTCCGAAGCATCGGTATGTGCAGACGGCACTATTCGCAGACGACACGGCTATCTACTGCTCGGGGGTGAACCCCTCGACAGTAGCCAAGAAACTCCAGACCGCAGCCAACGCACTGGGCGTTTGGTTCCGGAAATGGAGGATCGAGGTCAACCCCGAGAAAAGCCAGGCGGTGCTGTTTCACAGAAGACAGCTAAGCTTGTATCCTTTGGAGAAGAACCCTCAGATTAGGATGTTCGGCAAGTCTATCCCTTGGACTAGGCAGGCCAAATACCTAGGCATAACCCTTGACGACCGTCTATCCTTCGGCCCCCACATCAAGGCAGTCCGCAACCGGGCTGCCTTCGTGCTAGGACGTTTACACAGTTTAATTAACGCGCGTTCGAAATTAAACTTAAAAAACAAAGTCCGATTATACACTGCATGCATACGTCCTATAATGACGTACGGCAGCGTGGTATTCGCACATGTAAGGCCACACAGGATCCATAGGCTTCAAACACTACAGAATAGGTTCATGCGCACAGCGACGGGAGCACCGTGGTATGTACGCAACGTCGATCTTCACATCGACCTCAGATTGCCGACCATCAAGCAATTCATTAAACAGTGCTCCCTTAGCTACTTTGACTCTGCTCCGACTCACCCCAACCCTCTAGTGGTTGCGGCGGTAAATTACACACCGAGCGAAATATCTAAGATACGTCGACCCAAACACGCGTTAGGGGAGCTAGACGACGAAATTACACGCGCTCAACGCAGAGCGAACACACTAGGTGCGAACCGTCCGCGTTTTCGTCCCCGCCGGCGGGGGCGGAACACGGGCCGCGTAAACCGACAACAAAACATGGGAGTAGGCCGCCCCAGTGTTTCAGCAACACCCCAAGCCGAGGTTCGTACCCCGCAGGGGGTGCCCTTGGGCAATGTTGTTTAATAAAGGCCGGTTGAGAGCCCTCAGCGCTCACCGTAACCAAACCGGGTAAAGTTGTAGAGGCCGTCTGAGGCCAACAGCTAAAAATCAAATCAAAAAAAAAAAAAAAAAAAAAAAAAATACTTCAGGCATATCTTATCTGTCGTCACTCACAAAGACAACGAGTGGAACATCTTAACTTGGATTAGGAGAAATCGTAACATTATTAATTATTATCTAATTTTTGTTTAATTTACGTGTATACTTTTCGTTATCTAACTGAAATACTAAGATAGCACTGTTGGTAACAATTTCTGGTGTAAGGAAACAGTACAATCTTGATACTGCGTCACTGGTTTGATTCTTAAATTATTATTTAGTTCAATGTAGAAGAGTATGATGCTGAAGTGACCTACGCGGCTCAGAGATCACCTAGAAGAAGAACACCTAGATATGAAGAAATATCTAGGATTCACTTTTACTGGAATATACTATAATACTGGAATACAAGCTATGTTATGGATTAGACAGTTGTGCCGGTTCATTGAGAAGGAGATCATGAACTTTCTTTTTGAATGTAAATCGGTCTGTGGACATCCTGGTTTCCAGCAGCAGCACATTTCGGAGAAGTACCGGTTGAAAATAAAAATAAACAGTTTACGAAGCCGAAGTTGTGAGAGCAGTAGGTAGTAGAGCCACACCGATTTCAGCACGAACGGGCTACCCTGCGGGGATAGTACTACCCTCTCACAGAAGACCATCTTAAAACGACAGTTGCCGTGCTGTCATGTTTCGTTGGTGAGTGCGAGACCAGTGGCACATTGGTGCAGGGATGACAGGTATCGTAGGGTCGGGTGTGTACTTTACAATGCCAAGATAACTGTCACGCCTTTTATGTCCCCAAGCGGGGTGTGAAGAAGCATCTTACTAGGCCACCATGGTGTGGGTCACCATACTGCTTTTCTGCGTTCGCAATCAGTATGGTGCCCACAGCTATTGGATCCTATTTATACTTTCCATCAGGCAGAGTGGAGTCACTTTGGCAGACTCTTAATTAAAAAAAAAAGAAAAGTGACTTGAGGGAAGAAAATTATTAAGTGAGCGACGATTTCTATAGATAGTGGTTAGAGCACGGAAATACGGTGCAAAGTAATTAGGTACGGATAGTGAGTTGAGAAATGAAAATAGAGAGGTAAGTTCTCACTGAATGCGCTATAGGCGAATAACCATTTTAACGGGAAACGTAATGCAATGCATGGGCATACTTCCAAAGATTGAAAGTTCTCCGAGTGCAGTTGTTAAGAAGGTAACCAAGCTTATTAAGGAGGATTGTATGCAGGTCGTAATAACACACATAACCATAGTCGGTCATTGCAATTGTTAAGGAGTACATGAGTTTAATTTTAGTTTTAGAAGGCAGGAAGTTTTTGATACGATATAACATTCGCAGGTTGCCAGTTAGTTTCTGGTTCACGCTTGTAATGTGAGCTCGCCACTCGATGGTTAAGTCGATAAGCAAGCCCAAGTCTTTCATTTTCTATATAGCTAAATGGAATAACTGAACCATTGAAAAACTCGGTGGGACTGAGGCGGTATTCAATAGGCTCAATATACATTTACTGCCTACTATGTCATTTGGTTGGATTATCTGATAATCCAAATCTAATCGACTAGAATTTTCAAAGTTCTAAATTCCTTTTAACCTCAACAGCCTGCGTCTTTCTTAGCGCACAGATGAAACGCACACTGAAGATGTTGAGTTATTAGGTTAATAAATATTGAAAATAAGAGAGGAGATAAAATTTCGCCGTATGGGACGCCGCTGTCGCATCAACTTGATAAATCATCAACGCAAACGCACTTTTTTTTTTTTTTTTTTTTTTTTTGTAGTGATTTTTAGCTGTTGGCCTCAGACGGCCTCTACAACTTTACCCGGTTTGGTTACGGTGAGCGCTGAGGGCTCTCAACCGGCCTTTATTAAACAACATTGCCCAAGGGCACCCCCTGCGGGGTACGAACCTCGGCTTGGGGTGTTGCTGAAACACTGGGGCGGCCTACTCCCATGTTTTGTTGTCGGTTTACGCGGCCCGTGTTCCGCCCCCGCCGGCGGGGACGAAAACGCGGACGGTTCGCACCTAGTGTGTTCGCTCTGCGTTGAGCGCGTGTAATTTCGTCGTCTAGCTCCCCTAACGCGTGTTTGGGTCGACGTATCTTAGATATTTCGCTCGGTGTGTAATTTACCTTTTTTTTTTTTTGTAGTGATTTTTAGCTGTTGGCCTCAGACGGCCTCTACAACTTTACCCGGTTTGGTTACGGTGAGCGCTGAGGGCTCTCAACCGGCCTTTATTAAACAACATTGCCCAAGGGCACCCCCTGCGGGGTACGAACCTCGGCTTGGGGTGTTGCTGAAACACTGGGGCGGCCTACTCCCATGTTTTGTTGTCGGTTTACGCGGCCCGTGTTCCGCCCCCGCCGGCGGGGACGAAAACGCGGACGGTTCGCACCTAGTGTGTTCGCTCTGCGTTGAGCGCGTGTAATGTCGTCGTCTAGCTCCCCTAACGCGTGTTTGGGTCGACGTATCTTAGATATTTCGCTCGGTGCGTAATTTACCGCCGCAACCACTAGAGGGTTGGGGTGAGTCGGAGCAGAGTCAAAGTAGCTAAGGGAGCACTGTTTAATGAATTGCTTGATGGTCGGCAATCTGAGGTCGATGTGAAGATCGACGTTGCGTACATACCACGGTGCTCCCGTCGCTGTGCGCATGAACCTATTCTGTAGTGTTTGAAGCCTATGGATCCTGTGTGGCCTTACATGTGCGAATACCACGCTGCCGTACGTCATTATAGGACGTATGCATGCAGTGTATAATCGGACTTTGTTTTTTAAGTTTAATTTCGAACGCGCGTTAATTAAACTGTGTAAACGTCCTAGCACGAAGGCAGCCCGGTTGCGGACTGCCTTGATGTGGGGGCCGAAGGATAGACGGTCGTCAAGGGTTATGCCTAGGTATTTGGCCTGCCTAGTCCAAGGGATAGACTTGCCGAACATCCTAATCTGAGGGGTCTTCTCCAAAGGATACAAGCTTAGCTGTCTTCTGTGAAACAGCACCGCCTGGCTTTTCTCGGGGTTGACCTCGATCCTCCATTTCCGGAACCAAACGCCCAGTGCGTTGGCTGCGGTCTGGAGTTTCTTGGCTACTGTCGAGGGGTTCATTCCTGAGCAGTAGATAGCCGTATCGTCTGCGAATAGAGCCGTCTGCACATACCGATGCTTCGGAATGTCGCTAGTATACAGCGTGAAGAGTAGGGGGGAGAGCACGGACCCTTGTGGGACACCGGCTCGAATGGGGTGAGTGGAGGACATTGACCCTTCTACTCGGTAGCGGAAGCTTCGATTCGACAAGTAGTCTCGTATGATGAGCACGAGTCCGTGTGGCACTCCCATGGTGAGTAGCTTAAATAATAAGCCGTTGTGCCACACTTTGTCGAAAGCTTTCGCTACGTCGAAGAAGAGGATTCCTGTGAACAGGTTGCGTTGAAGCCGATCGCTGGTGTATTCAACGATGCGGTGAACTTGGTGGACGCACGAGTGTTCGGTTCGGAACCCGAATTGCTCGTGGGGGACGAGAAGATTAGCATCGGCATACGCTTTCAGCCTACTGTAGATTAGACGCTCGTATAGCTTGCCTAATCCGTTAAGCAGACTGATCGGTCTATAACTGGTCGGTTCGGACTTCGGTTTGCCAGGTTTGGGTATCCCAATAACAACGGCTTCTTTCCACTGTTGTGGAAAGATGTTGTTTTTGAGTGCTGCGTTGAAGATGAACGTCAGCAGGACCAGTAGCCTCTCCGGAAAGAGTTTTATAACCCTGTTTGTGATACCGTCCGAACCGGGCGCCTTGCGAGCGTGTAGGCCCTTGACGATCGTTTCGACTTCTTCGGGGGTGACCGTGTCAAGGTCTTGTTGTGTATCTGTCGTCCCCGTCGGCGTTGATGTTGATGTAGGAAGTGAGGTTATTAGGCGCTCTACTTCCGAATCAACTTCGGCTATTTGGTCCGAGTCGCAGTGTATTACGCTGGGCGTGCACTGATTCTCTAGACTCTCGGCCAGGCACTCTGCCTTTTCGATATCGTCGAATGCCGGTGGAAGGTTAGGTCTGCTTAGAGGAGGCATAACGGTGACGGTGTCTCTCTTAAGCGAGCGGGATAGTTGCCAGAAGGCATGGTGGGTAGGTTCAAGGTCTTGTAGTGTCCTATCCCACCTGTCTTGGCGCATTTGGTCGATGCGTGACTTGACCGCTCTTTCTAAGCGTCGTAACCTGATCCTGTTGGCGTCGCATGGATATCTGTCGTAGGCTCGTACGGCGGCGTTCTTCCGCCTCAGCAGCTCACGTACGTCATCGGGTAGGTCCCAGCGGCGATCGTTCGTCGCCGGTGCCTCCCGAGTGCATTCGTTAATTAACGATTGCACGTGAGCTGTGAGGTTATCGATCGCCATCGTGGTGTCCTCTTGGCTATTTATGTGGTCGGGTATCCTATCTAGATGCACGGACGAGGTTGCCTCGAGTTTTGTCCCGAGGCGCCTCCAGTCTGTGGTTCGTCTAGTGGGGGTACGATGACCTGTGTCGATGGGACCCAGTCTGGGTGCGAACTCCACGACCACAGGTCTGTGGTCTGAAGTTAACTCGTGTAGCACCTCCACTGAACACAAACGTAGGTTTATGTTCTTTAGGAGTGCCACGTCCAGAATGTTGGGTCGGTGAGACACGTTGTGCGGATAGTGGGTCGGTTCGAGCGGGGCGATGATGTCGAACGCTAGTCTATTCGAGAGCGATTCCAAGGCTCTGCCTTTGGCGTTGGACTGGTGACAGTTCCAAATGGTGTTCTTGGCGTTAAGGTCGCCGCCGATTATCACGGCGTCGCTCAGTTCTAGCAGCGCTCGGAGGTCGCTCTCGAGTAGTTGCCGATTGGGTGACAGATAGGCTGAAACTAGCGTGATCGATTGGTGTCCGGTCATGCCTATTCGACAGACCGAAGCCTCGATGCTAGTCAGCGCAGGCGGATCCATAGGTACGCAGTGAAGGGACCTTTTGTAATATATGAGAGTTCCCCCTAGCGCAGAGTCAATCCTATCGTTGCGGACCACAGAGTAGTTCGCAACGTTTGGGTTTCTCTGCGAGGGTTTCAAAAAGGTCTCTTGCACTAGCAATATGTCCAATTGGTGTGCCCTAAGAAAAACGCCAACTTCATCTCGTTGCCTACCGATGCCGTTGGCGTTGATGTACCCTAACTTGAGTGATCGGGGTTTGACTCTGCGTGTTGGTGTGCAATCCATTATGGATTACATTTAAACGCGCCTAGCTTCTCGAGTACGCTCGAGTACCTGACACTAACACTGAGGAGGGCCAACGGATTGCCCTCGTTTTGCCGGATTAGACTAGCGAGATGTCGTAGCTCGCTGAAGTCGATCGCACTCGCGAACCTTGCCACTAGGGATAGGTCCGGGTCGATCGTTTGCGGTAGTTGGCTCCTGTAGTCAACTACGAGCGGCTTGGGCCCTCCCTGGAGAGGCTTTGTGGGCCGCTCGACAGGGGCTGCCTTTGCGGGTACTGGGGCAGGTATGGGGGCCTGCATCGTCTTCCGCACGGGCAGAGGTGGGAAGGTCTCTCCGGTCGTCCTGGGAGTGGCCCAGGCGTTCGTTTTTGGCAGAGGAGCGGCTTTAAAGCTCCCCCCAGTCCCTGCAGCAGCAGCAGCAGCAGCAGGGACGACTGGGCGGGGACGCTGAGGTCCTTTCGCCTTGGGGGTTTTAGGCGCCCTCGGGCAACCTCGATAGTTGGCGGGGTGGCCTGTTTCGCCACACAGTACGCACGCGACTGGCTCAGTGCATTGGGCCCTGTCTTTGGGCCTTTTGCACTGGTCCGTCGCGTGGTCTTCCAGGCACTTGACGCACCTGGGGCGCGCGAAACAGTTGCGCGCCGAATGTCCATAGAGCTGGCAGCGGTGGCATTGTGAGATGCCACTTCTACGGTGAGGTGGCTCTATTGTTATGCCCGACAGCCCGCAGATGGACGACATCTTAAAGATGTCCTTGCCGGCGGGGGTGTCGTCGAGAGTAACCAACACCATGTCGTATACGACGTTGGTGCGGCCTCGAACCATTCGGTGTACCTCATGCACCGGGTAGTTGGGTGTCAAGGATTGTTTGATCTCCTCGGGGGAGATCTCCTTGGGCACGTTGCGAACAACGACACGGAGCTTTTTGTCCTCCGGCAGAGTGTACGTGTGGTAACTCACGTCCCTCTCCCGAAGGAGCTTCGAGAGCGCCCTGTGGTCGCTCGCGGTGGCTAGGGCAACTTTGATGCCCTGTTGGGTGCTACGGGCAGAGTGGTAGCGTATGCGGCGCTCATTGCACCAGGTGGAGATCGCCGTCCACCTCGACTTTTCTTGGATGAAAATCGGAGGTGGGGCGGGGATCCTTGGCGCGGCCGCCGAGGCGTCGGCGATAGCGGGCGTGGACCTCCCCGAGGGGGAGTTGCCGCCCTTAGGCCCCGGAGAGGCGCGAACGGGGGCGGGTGCTGTCGAGGTATCTATATCCTCCGACAGCTTTGGGGCCTTGTTTGGCCCCTTCTTGCCTTTACGGGCGCGTTTCCTAGAGGAGGACACGACCGTAAAACCGGACTCCTTTGAAGAAGAGGAGGACGTGGAGGACGAGGACTCGTCCTCGCTGGCGTCGGAGCCCCCGGACTGGTCCGCTCCTTCGTCATCGCCCGAGTTTGCCTCGGGCTCTGGAGACGTTTCCGTCTCCATGTCCTGAGTCCTTTCCTCGGTCAATTTTATGAGGAATTTCCTCTGGATTAGCTCGAGGACTTCGGGGTCCTCGAGGATGGCGTTTATGTCCGCTCCCAGACGTTGGAGAGCGGACCCCGCGGAAAGGCCCGCGAGGGCCATTTCGGCGGTTTTCGGCGGTTGTTGTGCTGCCAACAATAACAACAGCAGCAGCAACAGTCCTAGTCCCCGGGTGGGACAACCCGGGGGTGTGAGTGTGCTTGGCCTCCCAGCCGGGGTAAGGCCGGGAGGGTGTACTTATAGCTAGGTGTGCCCAAACGCACTGCTGTCGCCCCCGAAGATAAGTGGATTTTCCTACTCATAAGCCAAAACACAATATAATAACGTTGGATATAGTTTGTGTAAATTCAACAAGAATTACTCTTTATCTACATTTAAGGATTTTCATTCTTTTGAAAAAGAATGTGATATTTAGTTTGCAACATAACTGTCAAGTCTCTCCCCTTTGGATAATTCTAACAATTCACAACGAATATTCAATCCTAGATCATAAAAATTGTTTACTAGTATCATAGAACTAATATTATAACTCGATGAGTGCTACTTTTATTACGTCCATGTTCTAAATAAAGCCTTTTCGAATTTAGCACTTTAATACACGCTTTGTTTTAGCACCATCCTCAAGGGAGCTATTCCGATCTCGTTAAAAATCTTCATAAGAAAAAGGGAGAAGAATTGCAAATAGGTAATCAGCAACAATTCTCCAATTCCTTGTAAACCAAAACGTGATTCGTTGGCGTATCCGTGTACAATGTCCCTCGTGTTGAATTCACTAAGAAATAATATAATATTGATGTTCAGAAGCTTTTCCAAGAAGTATTCTCTTTGTTTCTAAAGACTAATTCTTAGGAGTGTTATCTGTGTTTAAGTTTTATTACCATAAATTCATCTTAAAGTCATTAAATGAGTTATCGGATCTATTGTTTAAACTATCATCATTTTTTGTTAATTAAAGACACTCAGCGATTCAAACCATTTCAAGTCCTTATGAGATTCTACAAGCTACAGAGGTTGTCTAGCGGCAGGGCTCGGCCATTATCAGCTGAGCGTAGTCCGCACTCGGGTCGCACGTCTCCGCACCTCCCTCACACCCGGCGAGGCTCAGAGTATTGTCACGCGCAGTCTGAACTCGCGCGGTTTCTAGTGTGCACGTCTCTCTGTGCTCCATTCGGTAAACCGTAGTTTCGTGTCGGTAGTGAATGAGCTGTGTTGGTGCTCGGTGCTCGGTGCCAGGTGATCGGCAGTGTGCCCGTGTGGTGCATTTAGTGGAGTCGACGGCGGCGCGCAGCGAGTCAGGAGCGCCGCCTCCACCGGGGGCAGTGACCGCCGCAGCGATCTCGGTACGGGCTCTGAGATGATCGCGAGCGTGACACACTCGCGCGTAACGTATTGTTCGTTGTTGTTTCAGTCATTAAAAAACCGACTAACGGTGACTGCAAAACAGATACAACTCAAATAAAGTTGCCAGAGGTTGTAACGGCCGTCCGGTAACTTTTGAGGTGTCCCTCTCGTAGGAAAAAGTTATTTCGGTAACTGTGTCATAGAAGCTACCGAGAGTAGCGAATTTGTTTAGAATCAAGTAATTATAGCGTTGGGATCACACCCGTGACGTCCGTTTGGCTGCGATCAACTTGTGTCGTAGGTACAAGTCCATTGCTTCAGTCGTCGATGACACAAATTGCAACTACTGGAGACGGTATCGCTTGTTTGCATGTCCGTTTGTGTTGAGACACATCCGTTCGGCAATTTTCCATTAGCCACAAAAATAACGCAGAGCCTGTTTAAACTTAGCAAGTCATTCGTGCGTATTTCGTGTGTAGGTGTAGGCACATATCTGTGCCACTTATTAAAATATGAAGTGGTTGCCGCCGAGCAGTGATTCACTGACACACCGTTACATGAAGGTATATTAATATTAAGCACTTGAGCTATCTATCCTGGCTAGTTTTTCATAACGATCGATGGTTGTATTGCACCGGCAGACTGGTGATGATGTCGTGTCTCCGGTACACACCGGTAATAAACCAATTAAAGGATATGGCTCACAGCGCTAATCTGATTAAACAGGGTTGTCCTCGACCGCCGACGGACATAACGTTTGACACACTAAATTCGACAACCAACATTATTCAATGCCAATAAGCAACAGAAACATGGTGGTGTATATCGCAGCCGGGACTCAAAAATGATACGCAAGACACTCCTGGCCACCGATAGGTAATTGTTTTCGATAACGTCGTGTTATCATGTTACACACGTTGCCAGTAGTATTACTAGTAAAATATGTAAAAAATAAATAAGGAAACTGTGATATTAACGTAATATTAATGGTGATATCAACCAGTCTGGTTAGCGGGTATAGCAGGACAAATGTTGCTGCTGAAGAAGAGACCTAAGCACAACAGTAGACGGTTTAAAGTTGTTAATCTTGATGTGAACGGTTTGGAGCAATTTGCTCACGGCACCTTCATATTTTTAACAAGTTTATACACATACTCATTTCTGTAGACATCGTTTAAAAAAAAAGTGATGACCACGACCAGTGGATCCATCTTCGAACCCACACCCACGTTTGTAAGTCTATTTGGTAAAAACTTTTAGTTTCGTCACTTGACTTGTAGTATGTGTATAACATTATTTTTCACGGATTGAAGATAGCAGAGGTCGAACCTATGTGTTAGCTTTAAGAAAGAGTGCGTCTCCAAAATTTTAAGAACGTATATGAGACACTTGTGAGACATAACGGAAGTGATGAACATAAAAGAAAGTCGAGTAGTTAAGATAATAATATCAGAAGTCAGTGGCGAATTAAATTTTATATAATATCAGAAATAGTAGTTCAATAGATGGTCGTGTATAACTTTACTAAAAATGTATACCTATAACTTATTCTTCTCTTTTGCCTCGCTCCACCTCTCATGGCAAGTATTGCGCAGTCTTGTGCACGCAAATTACCCTTGTCAATTTGTCAATCGCTTGTAAAAGATTTCTGGTGACGATACTGCTAAAGATAATATTAATTACAAGTAGCTAGATGCTAAGATAGCACAGGGCTTGGCAATTTTACATACTACATACAGATAACAATTAGCAGTAACAATGTGTTCACTTTTCAGAGTTCGTACAAGCTTCTGTACGGAGCCCGTATCTTCCAATTGACACAGTTACTAAAAATTGGCCATCTGTTGTATATTGTGGCAGTATGGGCGAGGATGTGGCTTCCGTAACCCTACCTCGACATGTAGCATGTTGGAAATTTTCTCTCACGGTGTACGAGTAATGTAATAACTAAATGTACCAGTGATCATCAACAGCCTTTTACAGTCCACTGCTGGACATAGGCCTCTCCTTAGCAAGGAGGTTTTGGCCTACTATTCCACGCTGGCCAGACGGGTTGGAATAGGGTTTGTTTCAAGTGTTCCTTCTCTTTGTAATGATGTTGTCTTGTATACTTGGTCCCTTAGTCGCCTTTTACGACACCCACAGGATGAACAGGGGTGGTAACACAAGTCAAAGTCAGTTTATTTTTCCGAGTTTTATGTCAACTACACGTTGCTTTTCATATAAGTGTTTATTTACATGCATGTATTATAATGCAATATGTAGGGAATATATGTATGTAGACTTTTGAATTCTGTGATAATTAATTAAGATAAAACAAAATGTCCTGATATTTGCGCTCGATAAAATATACACAGACTGAAATAATGTAAGGAGGAGGAAGAGATATCTCATAAATTAAATAAATATGAATATGACAACCAATTTATAACGTAATTAACTTTATCATAACGGATTGTAATAAAGTACGTATATTTCTCCTAATTTTGTTACCCTTACGTGTGGTCTATATTATTTTTATTTAATATTCTCTCAAATAAAAAGAGAATTTAACAAATTAGTTTAAAAAATACTCAAAAACATTTTTACGGTAAAAAAAATTACACACAAACACACAAAAGATTCAGCCGAATATATGTATACTGATGTTTTTGATGTATCTTCTTCACTGTATATATGTTCTTTCAAGTCTGATATTGACATATCTTGACATGCATATGTATACATATTTAGCACAGATTTTCACCGAGTGCGGGTGGGTACCAAGGCCAATGTAAATATTTTATGTAATCCCTGCGTCATGTCTCGGTCGCGGCTGTCAATCGAAAATCCTTCTCGTGCTATTGATAATAACAAAGTAAACAAGCAGTAGCACCTGTATACGCCATTCCGACACAAAATGTCGTAATTCTGAATCAAAAACTGTAGATTTAAAATGGCATTGTCTTATAATCGAGTATGATAATTCCTAATTTGTGCCTACGTCATGTATTTCATTATTTCTCTTAGATATTCGATCGATCTATAAAGACCGTTTTTCTGTAGTGTTAAATGTCTCATGCATAGTGTGGCCATACTTCAGGTGTAATTTTAAATCTTCTGCTTCGTCTGACTGTCTCCTATTGATAGATCTTTACAAGGTGCTCTATTTGGAGAGATTTTAATCAACCATCTACAGGTAATAACCAGTTGAGAATGTCACTGAGGAGTTACAGGTAAAAATATTTACTTTTTACGTAATGCACACGTAGCACTTCCTTGATAAAAGCGATAAATGGTTAACACGCAGGCACAAAGATAATATTTTTTATCTTGCTAATTGATTGATACATAAAAAGTTAACAGAGCGCCTAGCGCACCAGACGTCCATATGTAGGTAAATAGACCCGTTTGTGCGCAAATGCTCATGGGATATGTTCACATAATGGCGGCGTCACGTCCCGCCGATATTGCTCTCCGTTTGCATTTCTCTCATTAATCCGGATATTAGTGACCTTTGTCGCAATTCACAACGTCTACTCTAGACTTATTGCGAAGCCTGGCATTGGCCGCAAAAAGGTGAAGGTTAAAAATTATGATTATTTTATGGATGTCATCCAACTTCTCAAAGACGACCGGCCCCATTTAATTTTTATTAAGGACATCCCTATAGTTGGACTTATTGTCATCAGGTTAGGATTAAATTATGGGATGTTAGGTTAGTCAAAGTGTGGTGGACATATTTCCCTAAGGGCGAACGACGAAAGATGTGGGACTACAAGTTATTATAATTAATCAAGAAGTCGGTTACCCTTTCATTAAAGATAATTATTTGTCGTTGCGGTAGGAGAGCTAGCGGAGTGGCTAATGTGTTAACGCAACGCTGAACATCTGGTCCTCAAGACGGCGTTTTGGTACATCGTTTAACACTACTGTCTGCTCAGAAGTTAGATGTACACGTACACATTTATAAATAATGAAACTTTCTGTGTAGTTCCGTAACTAATAAACAAAACACTAGTTACAACTATTCTGTAAGAGTTATTTATATCACATAGAAGAGGGACACAATGTCCCTGCGCGAGAACTGTTTACATCAATCTTCTAAGTATAACTTAAAAATACTTGTATTGCCAATATATCGTTTTTTATAAAAATTACGACTAAAAGTAACCATTCCAGAAATATTTGAACGATATTGTAATGCCCAAAGTTCTCTTCTGTTAAAATTCACTCCTCAAGAAATCTTTATAGGGCAAACGACGCTTACATTAAAATATAATGAAAGTTATGCATCACAAACAAAATGGTGAGAGTTCCATAATTACACGGTTTGTTGTTCTGTTGTGATTTGGTTTCTCGGTCTGTCTCGACAGATAACTAACACTACTTTGAGAAATAATTACGTTTGACGCAATCATTTGTTAAGCACTTGTTCTAATGTATATACTTTGTATACTTGCTACTGCAAATACATATGAAATATTAGTAATGAATTTTGCAAACGCATTGCTAGAAGTGTCCTCGAAAACGTACATACAGTTTGCTGTCAATCCTGAAAACAATAGAACTATTAAATTAATTGACGTGATCTACACACATGAAAAAACGCACAAAACTTAATATATTTCTCAATCTTCATGTATTTAACAACAATCACTGAAACACACATACGAGTATATGCTTATTTGAACATAGACCGCACCGTACAGTTTTCAAATGGAAACAGTTTCTGTTCTGTTCAAATCTCTACCTAGAATCAGTTTTGAGATTAGATGCATATTGACAGTTCATTGTTCATTGACACACTGAACAACCTCAAAGTATAGGCCTAAAGTGGTAATTTGAATTAAACAAACACTTGAACGTATATTTAAGTGAACTGAATATCAATTAAGGTTAATTACAGTGAATTGAAATATGCATCTTAAGTAATTCTTTCGTAAATAAAGTAAGTAAGTCTTACAAATTATTCAGAAACAAATCATCGTAACACACGTTAGTTTCCCCTTAAACACCTTAGAAATCACCGCTTGACACTAGGCTCAGCTTGTCTCACGTAAACAGTGGTTCCATCTCCCAAAATTGTGAAGATTTCGATATAAACATCGTTCGGTAATAAGCGATCACTTACATGAGTATGGATCGGTGAATCCTGTTTTAGGTCACGTTCAATAATAAAATTTCTACCAAAAATTAGTTTTAATATTAGATTAACGACTGATACACGTTTTAAAATACGGGCCGCAACCGTGATCACGATATTATGGCGATACCAAGTCAATTAATAAACGCGTCATAAGTAATAATAATAGAAACCTCACACGTCCCACACATGTCCGCCTAATCCCAAACTAGGCAGAGCCTATGCCGTAATAACCAGACTGCTGCTAAATATTCTTAAATATTTTAAAATACACACAGATTATAAACAAATTACACCTAACACAGAATAAATATTCGCGTTCATTTCACAAATATCGATCCTGAGTGAGATTCGAACCCATGATATCTTACTTAGGAGTCAGGGTCACTAACCAATAGATCAGCAGTCTCGTGAAATACGTGAGCTCAATGCCGTTTTGTCTGAGGCAGTTCTGCACGTCGACTGGCTCACGTGACGGGCTGCCTAGTAGGAAAGTGATACGCTTGCCTAGCTACCTGCACGTTTGTGCAAGCGAATAGCGCATAGCAATAAATTGCGCCACTATAATTGAAGCCACTTCGTTGTTACGTCGTCCACTCATTGCTCCAATTAGCTGGCTCTTTGTTTCCTCCGAGATACGGGGCACACATCACTTCAATTATGATGTGCATGTTATGTAGGTAGCAACTGCATTACCGCATTAACACACCTTTTTACATCCCTGTAAAGTCTATTGATACTTAAACTCAATATCAAACATCAATAGGTTTATAAAAAAGCGATGACCTCATGAACAGGATACTATTTGATCTAAATTGTAATAACAAGAAAGATGTTTTATAACAACACAAGTGGAAGACAATGGAGGAATTTGTCGAGCTGTGGACAGTAGTCTGTTGTGAGAATCCACAACGAATCGGTTTTATAATAACAAGTAAAGTAACGCTTTTCACAAGATTATGACACAATCTTTGATGATTAAATCCCATTAACTAAAGTTGGCTGACACATGTGATGCTTGTATGGTGCACTGTCACGTTTATTAGTTTCAAATATTATATATTGCGATATCGCAAAGCTGTATTAATTCTCAGAATAATACTTCCACACATTACTTATGTGCATATATTTCTTCACACGTGAATACCTTACTGAGGGTTATTGTTTCAACGTAGCTAAAGTCACGCTCCGTCACACTCCTTAGTGGTGGTGTGATCGCACCGCGTTAATAGTTAAAATAAATACATATCTTTGTTAAACGAGTAGGAAGGTTACCTGTGTACAAAAACTGTCTTATTACGAATGCTGGCAGGCTGACTTAACTATGAAGTGCGCACATATTCACGATTTTAAAACATGTGCCAAGAACAACAGTGAGTCAGCGACGAGCGTGGTTTTTGGAACTAACATACCTGAGCTCAACATTGCATTTAGGTTTTGTTGTTTGTTGCTTATTGAGTCATGGATTCCATAGCCGTTAGACGGGTCGTAAGAGCGTTTCGGGAGAACTTATAACAGCTTCGATAGGGATATGTTGTCAGTTGTCAGTCATTTAAACAATGGAGATAGCAATCGCTGAAAGACTATCGTCTGTTTATTACAATTTTAAAATAAAAAGAACGTTAAAAACTGACACCTGACTATTTAATAAAAGGGGTTTGGTTGCACGACTTGTAACTGCTATGCTACCGGCGCCGCCACGCTTTAATATTTAAAGGAGTTTTGGTGCGTTGTGCGCGGGGCAACATTGTTATAATTCTGTTTAAAGCCATCTTATCACTGCTTCGCTATTCAATGTGTAACGATGCGACGGCGGTGGATCGGTGGATCCCATTAGTATATTCGCGTCATTGCGTCACAAAGCTCATGAATTAGGCGTCCGGTACCTGTATACGTATCAACACAATATATTTCGGTCGCATCATTCGATATCGTAACATTGGCGGCAGCCGCTGGAGTGGCTCTATTTTGGTACTTTCAGATGTGGCTGTTTATGTAAATACGGATGTATGTACGACTTGTGAAATTGTTCGCTATTTTACGAGTGTGCGCAGTTGGTGGACCTCGGTACATGCCTTTACTTCTTAAGATTTGGTTGTTGTTAGTACTGCGCAAAACGACTGCGACGGCCAGGGTCAACGATCTTGGTTCATTTCACGGCGAGCCTCCAGCGGTGGGTACTTGTTTTGCTCTTTCGATGTATGTACGATTAACTCTCTGGGGATCCTGTTTTTTGTATAATTTATGAACTATTTTAAGCCTATAACTTTATTGGGCTCGAGCTCATAACGTACTCCCGACAGTGAAGTAGCTAACTCCAACGTTCAAAGCTTCTGTTTCTTAGGTGGCAAGAACAGCGTTTACAGTGAATAAATAAATTGAAAATGATAAAATAAAAGAAAATATAAACAATGAACAAATTCTAAAAATCGTATGATCTTAGTGAAGAGTCGGGTTGTTTATTGATTCTCGCTCATACCCAGCTGAGCAAACTGAAACTAGACAGAGGGTTACGGCTGTTAAGTGATTATTGAACATTCTACTTGATATAATAAAATAAAATAATAAAATATAATATAATAAAATCGTAGGAAAGTCAAAGCTGTACATTGAATATATTGAATATTTTTTTAAAAGAATACCTGGGGCGTGATCTACAATCGATATCGAAGCCAAAAATATAGTTTTTAGAATTTTTGTCTGTTTGTCTGTATGTATGTCCGGGCAAAACTCAAAAAGTATTGCATGGATTTACTTCAAATTTTGCATGAATATTACTAACAGGTCGGGTCAACATATAGGCTACATATTATCACGCTATCACCTACGGGGGAGTAGATGTGAATTTTTATTTTTCTTATGCATTCTGTGACGGCGTGTAATCTAACGCATATTTTGTAAGGTATGATACCTTTGTACGTATTTTTACTCTTTTGTGTCCTGGAATATATTCCTGCATTATTTTCTCTATTTCCTTCAGTCACATCTTATGACTGAACTCAGCAGGATTTCCATATAAATCTCTTCGCATGCTTCGCTTACAAGAAAAAAACGTATACTTATATTTTAATGCTATTTTAAAAGTTGTTTAATTATAATGCTACAGCAACACTGGCATCTTAGGTGTGTTTGGTGCTGTAGAACCTTTACGCAGACGACGTCGCGGGCAGCAGCTAGTGTTTAAATAAAAGTATTTAATGTGTGTTCGATAAAACAGTATTGGAACGACAGTACCAAACTTGTACACATAACTTCGGCAGCTAAAGGACCGCCTCACAACACCGTGAACCATAGACTAAAGTAAGCACCGGTATATTAAGGCTCTTGATGATGATAATGGTGATAACAGTTCTGTTCTTATCTTTAACAAGTTATGCAGAAGTTATTTCAGAAAAAGAATTTACCAAAGTCACTACAAGCAAAGCTAATAATTTGACAAAGTGTTTAGTAATTATGGTGTACACGACAGGTGATCAAATCGCGCCAACGGTGTGCGTGGGTTATGTTTACCCAGATTAAGCCAGTGTGTGATGACGTAATGTTCCACAACCTCGCGCACCGTCCTCACACTGCTTACAGACTGGACATTGAACTTATTTGATTGTTTTAACTTTTAAACAAGAGTGGGTCGCTACTGTTTAGAATGATTATTTGCCAGCGCTGCCGGCCATTGCCTCTTTAAAACTTAATATATGACACACTGACAACACTGAATACTTCACATTCTTAAATGTTGCTAAATTTGTTATGTTGATTCCCAAACTAATAATAATTTACCGTGAAGTATGAAAGTAAAAAAATATTCAATTATATATCACGGGGTTAAGGCAATTTGTACGTACACTTTAATAATGATAAGTGTGAACATGTAGACTTAGATCTAGATATAAGTTTGGAAACTCAAAGCAAACAAATATTGCTTTGTCACTGTTTTGAGGTTACGTACGCTTAATATGTAAATTGTTACTTTTAAAAAAATCTAAATAAGTACTGAAAAAGTGAAAAATAAACGATAAACTTCTTAAGATAGCAATTATTCAATTGTAAATAACTTTATTTTATCTTCTTTCATTCTGAACTGAATCGCGTAAATGTGGCTTGCCTCGCTATAACGTTTTACAGTTTACACCAATTACCGCAACCATGCACAGTGGCTCCACTGCCCACTACTGAGAACTCACCGATCCACTCCACCAGCCCTCGATCGTTACACTTCTACAAATATAGCACTCTATTGCTTGTAGTTTAGAAACGACCTCCTGCCCGACAATCAATAACGCACGTGCCTCCGCAGCACACGCACAATACAAACGATTAATCACGCCTCAACAAAACAGAAAACTCTGAAAAAGTCATTAAATGGTGAAAAGTCACCGCATTGTGTGTAGATAATTAATATACTATTCGTTCATATTTATCTGTTTCATACTTTTTTTTTGTTAACGTGGTAGATGGAAGATCTTCATGGATGTCCTTCGCCAATTCTGGGGAAGCGATGAGGTCTGCCGGACTCTTACCGACCAAAAGCTGTTCCGGTGTTCTCTTAGCCAACAACCGGGAGAGCGTGAACGGCAATTGCATGCTTCCGCTAATACTGTTACATACCGATTGTGGTGCATCCTATTAGTTTTTGCAGTAGTACAAAGCAAAAAATATTTAGAATAAATATTGAACAGTGCGAAAAAACTGATTATATAATATAAGCTATAAAATATATATCATGAGTCAGAAGTTGAAATTGAGTGACCAGCACAAGTATCCAAGTTACCAAAAGCATGTTGTAAAAGAATACGGCACAGTTTCGTTCGCTATAACTTTCTTAGTGTGAGAGGGTGTTTCTACAATCCCTCATCGAGCTATTACTGGTTACGGATACGTGATGCTCCCACGTTTGCTTGAATACGTAGTTTATCCCCATCAATGGGTGGGAATGGGTAGTGGAACACTTTTAAAGAAGTACATTCGGATGTGTGATATACCGTTCGTTCGACGCGTTCAGCATGTTGTGTGCTAAGATACCAACAGTCAACAGCCTCGCGTTGTGTTGTTGATAGAACATGTGATTAGTGACGTGTTTCTCGAACCGTCCATTCCGACAGATATCATCTCATACAAACCTCAAGCTACTAATACTTAGTTTATCCAAACTGTTTTCGTAATCTTAAAATGTATTATACTTGAAATGACGTCAAGGATAGTTTATTTTGAGAAATTAATTAACGCCCGTTTCAGCTACTTATTAAAATAGTAGGCCAAGTCGATTTCATTCTCGATAACGTGCTCACATTTTTACTATAGACCTCGGGCTCACTACGTTCAATATTCATGAAGTCTCGATTTCATTATAGTTGTGGAGAAATGAACAAGCTCTCGAAAATAAGATGTGAACACCTCACGCCTACTGTAAGGCAATAATATGTAAAATAGGCTGAATTTGTTGGCCTTTCTCACTGCACTCCAAAAGTCGCTGATCGTTCCCAAAATTTAGTTGATCAAATAGTGGCTTGTTTGTTATCAACAGCCTTTTACAGTCCACTGCTGGACATAGACCTCCCCTTAGCAAGCCAGACGGGCTGGAATAGGGTTTATTTCAAGTTTTCCTTCTCTTTGTAGTGATATTTTCCTGAAAAATTTTTCTCTCAGTCACCTTTTACGACACCCATGGGATGCATGAAGTGGTAACACTATGTATTTTTAATCTGTCACCACACAGAATTACATATATGTTACATTGATATATTACGTTGATTAATAATGTAGAAGTAATTATCAAGAGTGAGTGACTGCAGCCAGACAGGGTGTGGGGGCAGACTGCATAGGTGGTGAACCAGGCCGGTGTCATGCCGCGAGATCCATTTGTTACTCGAAACCTTTTACAGTGAGTGGCGCACCGTATGCATGTTTGACGAGAATCACGCCCGGCCCATTGTGCGCCCCGGCCGTGCCCTCACCGGCGCGGGCGAGACGCGCGGCTCCTTGTTGTCCGCCACAGCGCATCTCTGTTAATATTGTATGTCTCTAGACATAGTATGAACTCTAAATTACTGTTGGTTCACTCACCTCGAGTAAATTGACTAACAATTTTACTTGAACCGTCTCATTTAGGTGTTTTTAATTATTGGGGGACATTATAAAATACCTTTATAAAACACTGCTGAATATAGGGCTCTCTCTAGAAACTACTACTACTTTTGGACTTTTGGTTTTGTTAAATAGGCACGGCAAATACAGGAGACCCATTTGTGCCGAAAACTAAGAAAAATAAAGCTGCTGAAGACATAGTTTCGTTGTCGTCTACTTGTACTCGCTAAGCAATGATATCAAGAGACGTGCTTTCAAACATGATGATTACAGTGCGATTACCCGTACATCTCAGCGGACCCGCACACCACCAAGAGCGCGGCGCCGATCGACGACGCGGCTCCCGCCCCTGGTCCGTTCATTACGCGACACACACACACATGCATTACGCAAATATACCCTGCACTGTACCAATGGAATGCTTCATTTATTTTTGTATGTACGGTGTTGCTTGTACAGCAGACAAATTGAGTCAATACACGAACTGGACCATACTTGTTTGTTGCTAGAAGCCTTGTTACACAGCTGTTTACGCACACGGAGCACACGGAGGACGAAGACGGGTTTGCTGGTCAGCTAGCGTTTTATATGTACTTTGTCATCACGCGTATCATGAAAGAGCGTCACTATCTTAAACATGTATTTATTTATGAGAAATATTTGTTGGATCGCTTTATTATACATAAACCCACGTGTGAAATGGATATCACAGTACACAAAAAAAATAGCAGTTTATATCGCAACTACGAAAGCCCACATGTGATAGTCTGACACCACATTGCCATTCGAACATTTATAAAGCATCCTGATAAGGTTTCGTCTATTTTTGATGCCAAAAACACTATACTATCGGGGCAATGTATTTTGAAATAAAGTCATCTTGTTTTTGCACATCCTACTAGTATTATAAATGTGAATGTAAGTTTATTGTTACGGTTACACGCGAAAACCACTCAACCGATCATCTTGAAATTTTGTATACATGTTCTTGGAGGTATTAGAAGTAACACAGAATATTTTTTATTAAAAAAATATATATTTATTTAAAATGATCTGTTACGAAACTTAATGTGGCAGACCAAATTCCACGCGAGCGAAGTCGCGGGGAATAGCTAGTAAAATATAATTATAATAAACATGTCTGAAAAATGCTGAATGCGACAATTGCCACATACCTTTAAGGCTTTTGACCTTAAGGCTAGACCGGCCCCGGTAAGTTTAGGAATTATTTCCATTTTATGTGAAAGCCTGGTCTTTTATATTGTTATACATAGAATGTAGCACTCGTAAATGATTATTGTCCGGTTTTAGCCAGTTTGACTTCAGATGTCGACTCCACCCCACCACAAGCCCCCACCCCGGTGGGACGACAGCCCGAGGGGTTTTCCACACGTTAAAAAGACTTTGAAATTGCTGTTTGTAATGGTGCACTAGGACTGTACTACGGGACGGCGACGAATAAAAGGCATGTTGATGAATAAGTTCACAGTTTCCAACCAAAATAAATAATCTATTTTGGTAGAAACTGTGAACTTTTGAACAGCGTCGCAGTTCTGATGGTTGTCTTGTCATAAACCACGCCGGATCTAGTCTAAGATAATGTATATTAAAATGAGTTGCACCACATCACAAGCTAGACGTGACCTAGTTCTACTGCGGTAAATCTTAAATATTAAACTCCTAAAATTACAAAGACACAATAAATCAATAAGTTAGTGTGGTGGCGCGTTCGTGGAGCCTCACGTGCGACGCTAAAGCATTTGATACACCTCGACAAATCAAGCGTACGCTATTACAAGCCAATCGTATATTTGGCGTATTCATGTCGTGTACCCACGTGCAGATACGATGTAAATACGTATTCATAGTTTACATGTAAAACTATTTGTTTTGTGATTTAGTAATATTTTTTAAAAATAAGTGATAATGGTTGATTTACGAGAAACCGATGCACTTGTTATCATTTTAAACGACTTCAAAAAAGAAAAGCCTATGTTTTCTGCATATTTAATAGATATCCATATCCAATCAATAGATATTCTTTCAATGTTCCATCCATAGAGATCCCATTGTCTACATTGTAATTTGATCGCGAATGTTCCCTCTCGCTTACCTCGTAGTTGTAACAAAATGATGTCGGAGGTCTCGCGCCCGACACTTAGATTGTAATGCCTCATTGCACAATTAATGTGGAATAAAATGTTAACTTCTATACGATCTTCTTGTGTTACAAAACGCATTTTGATGGCCAAGTTTAATGTTAAGGAAATTTCGATATTTGATACTTTTGATGTATCTCAACATTGCTCAGCTTGGGCTAGACATTCTAAAACCGGCTGATTTTACCAGCCCACCAGAAGAACTTGGAAGCGTTACGTTGAATACAATGACAAAGGACGAATAAGAATGATATATTATGTGATATAAATGTAGTGACTGAACTGGGTCGAAACTATTCAAAATAATTTCTTGTTGAGATAATGGTCCGATATAGACGGATTTGACCGACTTCTTTACATTTACATTTGATTATTCGAAAGTACGAAACCCATGTCGAAATGATCTGTTACGGCTGCCTATACATCAGTGACGAAGCTTACGCACCTTAATTACACTGCTCTTTCTTAATACCCTACTTTCCCACTAAGCTTTCCCATGTCACGGCTAAATCTTTTATGTAAGAATGACGACAAGAATCACAATTCTTTAAATTTATCTTTAACTCCTAATTGCCATCCATTTGATAACTAAAAATAGTTAGTATAGAAATACATATATTCATATTGTAACACTCCTTGTTGCATCCTTACTGAACCGTACAAATAAGAGTTAATAACGTTGAAATAAAACGGTATTTTACTGGAAAATATGTATTCGGAGGTCAATGTAAGGGAATATTGGCAAATTATAAACCATAATGGAAATGACAAACATTATCAAACACGTGTTAGTTGTATCGAGCTTGCTATAATGTGTTTCATGAAGGTAGCCGACCTGCTAATTGTGTCCACACATATGCATGTACTTGTGTACTTATTGACGTTTTTACGAGTCTTTGACACTGATGTTATGTGTGAAAAGTTCTTAGTTAGTTTTTGGCCTTGTTCATTTCTTGTCAAAGATAAGTAATACTCGTGTAATACTGAAGCAGCACTCGTTACATATGACTGTAACAGTCATATATGTCAGATGTTATGTGATCACGGGTATCCGTAGATATATGATGAATGTTGTTTCTGATGTACCTGTAGTTATAATGATGATATCACATATCTACGTGGGTACCTGTTTTGATGGGAGGTAACCATATTATCACATCACAAGGCACTCCTTGTGATGTGATAATTTGGTTACCTCCCACTTTCTTATTCTACATTGGATTGTAGTAGGTACACCAGGCTAAGTAAAGAGATTAAATTTGATTGTGACACTGACTGCACAGATGGCGACTATGCCACGCTTAAATACTTAAACCACTTGGTTTACGCGGTCATCACACCGCAGTGTTATGAATTCAAACCCCACATGGGACAACACTTTGTTTGAGCCATAAATTGTTGTTCTGAGTCTGAGTGTTCTTTGTATTCGTTTCTTGTATGTTAGTAAATGTCCCCCGTGACATAGGATATACAATAAATGCGGGCAATGCCTTAAAAAAATCTACTTATTGTTTATGTAATCTGTAATAACGAAGTAATATTGCATTACAGAGCCGCGGCAGTGCAGGCGCAGCGGCGTGCGGCATGGAGTGCGGCGTGGCGGCGGCGAGCGGGTACCCCGCGCCCCCCGCGCACCCGCACCCCCCACACCCCGCGCTTTCGCCTACCGAGCGATCACCGGCCAAGTCTGGCCTGCACGTCAACTTCAGTGATAAGGGAGAGGTAAACACCTTCACAAGAGAATCTTGAAACAAACTATACAAACCTGTCTTTCCAATGTGGTATATCTAAAACCTCCTTCATACAGAAGGTCTAAACTAGATCAGAAGTGGACTACTAAAGACGAAAATCCTGTACATCTTTGATTTGTTAAATCTCTGGAAGTGTCTCTGACGCATTGTCGATGGTCACAGGTGAAGGAACGACGAGAGAAGTTCCTCACAGCCAAGTATGGCAGTCATCAGATGGCGCTGATCCGCAAGCGGCTTGCCGTCGAGATGTGGCTCTATGATGAGCTACAAAAATTATACGACACGCCGGTAAGACTACACTATTTTAGATTTAGCCTAATCATTTTATATAAGATGCCTCTGTAATGTGGTAAAGGCAAAAGAACAAAAAAAAACACCCATTACGTACGGAACAGAATTTCGGCAGCTCATGATCGCAACACCAAGCTGACAAACTACAGTTCACCGAAATGAAAATACTCTGATATTCTGCCGGAGCACAAATTCACAGGCCACGCTGATTTCAGCACAAACGGACCGGCTTGACCGGGCCGTACCACCCTCTCACAAAAGACCAACCTAAAATGACAGCATCTGTGATGTCGTGTTTCGTTGGTGAGTGCGAGACTGCAGGCCCATTGATGCAGGGTTGACAGTTGTCGTGGTAAGTGTGTGCAGTACAATACCACGATGATTGTCATACCTTTTACGTCACCAAGCGGAGCGTGATAAAGCATCTCACTAGGCCGCCATAGTGTGGGTCACCATACTGCATGTCTGCATTCGCAATGAGTATGATGACCAGACCCTAGGATTCAGTTCATGTTTTGCGTTAGGCACAGTAGAGTCACTTTGGCAGGCTCTAAAAAAAGAAATAAAAAAAAATACAGATGTACAATATAGAAAATATTAGCAAATAGAGAATAAGTAAAAAGTTAGGTGCGGTGTACTAAATAAGTGTGATTGGTTGTGTTGCAGAAGGACGGCGGGGGCGGGGCTAGCACGCAGGAGGTAGAGGTGGACATCGACGAACTGCTCGACATGGACACCGACGACCACCGCCGCAGACATCTCACGGTGCGTACACGCCAGCGTCTGTGTAGTACCTCAGTCTCCCCCGCTGAATTCTTTTGTGTTATTTAATTCCAGCGAGGTTTTAAATTCATTTGGAGTGTTTCTTTTTTGGATAGTTTTCTTAACATTTTCTTAACTTTTAATATCAAAACAACTTTTACCCTAATCAGAAAAACCAGTAGTGTACAATTGTACATATTTAGAAAATACACCTGTACCTACGTGCAGGAGTTTTTTTTCCGTGAGTTAAGGATATAGCCGCCGTATTCGTCTTCAAATGAAATAAACATTCGATCGATTCCCGAACACAAACAAATCACATATTTAACGCACAATAAAAAATATTTTTAGTACCTACAGGTTGCTTGTCACATTTGGCAATTAAAAAATAAAGATCACATAAAAGCCTGCGCTAGTGCCGTGTCTCTTAGCAGTTCTACTTGCGATGCGTATAATAATTTGTGTATGTTATTTTCAGACTTTATTAGCGGATGCCAAAAAGCCCCAAAAAGATGTACATGTGAGTATACTTTTTATGGATGCATGCACAGCCTACTTTCGTCCACAGGTGAACGAAGGCCGGCCACCAAAAGCGCCAACCATCCCGATTTACTTATCCATTTTATGAATATTGTATATTAATAAAGTATAATATACCACGCTTTTTGAGGGACAGTTGTACCTTACCCAGTAGACGAGGTGTTAAAGTTTTAGTCGCTTGGACGCCCACGATACGTAATATTTATTTTAATTTGGCAACAACCTTGTGGCCAAGACGATAAGATATTTTGTTTCTCGTCATTTCTCGATCGAGAAGTAAGTTTGCGACGAGGAAATGGGCGAATATAGGTCTTACAAGATACACAAATACTGTAAGTTTTATAACGACCGATGTGTTTTTTTTTCAGAAATTCATAAACGAGTTGCTAGAGAAAGCGAAAACTCTGTAGGATATGGAACCAAATCTCATGGATCGCGGGGCGAGGAGTCGCAGCCTGCAGGGCGCCGTTCCCGTTACTTATAATATAATAATCATGTCCTTAGCTAGTAGTTATGTGTTGTGAGTGGTGTGGCGACCGGCGTCCGACGACGGCTCAGTATTATGCGATACTCGCACACGCCGCGCTCTGCACCCGCGAGCGAGGCGTCCAGCACCGCCAGGACAACCGAAGCTCCAAGCAGTACACATCGCACTGCTCTCGTTGCCGAAGAGATCGACACATCGTTTCAACGGTTCGGCTAACTCGAGTGTCGTCGTGCAACAAATAAATATCGACGTGCGTCACTGCTGTTAGCTTGCATCTGTGTTAAATAGTAGGTTTCAGGTCCGTGAACCAGATTTTGTGTATAGCGAAGCATTAGAACTGCAGTAGCGTACCCAGTCCCGTGGGGTCGTCTCCGTCACGTTTGTTTGTATAAGTAGCCGGTGTGTCATACGTTACTAGAAACTTTAATGCGAGTAGAACGATATCACGACTCTGTGCATTTTGCTACAAGTGATATGTAAGGATATTACTTTAGATGTTACTGTAAAGTTAACCTAGTATAATTATACATTTGTACACTACGAATAATGAATAAAGTTGTTGAATGCGCATGCGCGTCCATTCCGTGATACTGCTTCTTTACAATGGGCATTAAATGTAGAACTCGTTTCCACAAAAGATCGTATTATTCGTAGTGGGCACCGGCGAGGCCGCCGCCGGAGCACGAACGACGTAGCTAGTTATTTGTAAGAATATTTCGAGTGGATCTTTATAGCTTGAATTGGGTAGAAATAAGGAGCCGCCGCTTTATGTACATAAATACGAGTATAAACATACAATGAAATAGATATGAACGCGAGGCGTCCGTTGCTCGCGCGTCGAGTGCGAGCGTCAGCGCGGCGCTCTCGACGCAATGATTCAGGTTAATATATAAAGTAAAATAGTAATACAATGTCAAAACACTACGTACGTCTCTCGATTGTAACTATTCAGTAACGGTCGTTAACCGACTTTCGCTAATGATACAAGTGCGTGCCTATTGCACGTGCGATTTTGTAACATTTACATTTAGCCAGTGAGACTAAGTACGGTTGCAGGCCTTGCGGCCCGAGGTACCGTGTCGTGTCAGTTAGTCTCGACCGTGTTCGCGATCATCAGATCGAAGCAATTTGTATTAAATAATTTTTATTAAACCTCTCTTGTTTCATTTGCGTTCACCGTTGCAATGACCCCACTTAGAACCTACGTAGTCCTATTAGAAGAAAGATATTCTTAGGTGCAATACGTAACTCAGTATGGAGAACAAATCTTTGAGAAGTAGTACAATTGTCACATTCAATTCGAGAGACATGTTCGATTAATGGAAAGAGTGGTTCAAGAGAAAAATGAGAGAAGGTAGTGAACGTGTTTTTGTGCGATCAAAATAATATTTGTAAACCTTTTTCTATTGGTGAAAACCGCATTAATATCTGTTGTGCACTTTGGAACATCTAAGCGTATAAGAAAAAGAAGGGATTTCATTTTTAATGCGTTTTTTGACAATAATGAGTATTATCCCTTCATTTGTGTTTATCTTCCTCTTCACCAAATATCATGTTTCTAAACGCGGGCGAATCTATCTATCTTAAATGTTTGATTTCCTCGATTATGTACGAAGAAAAATCTTTTTATTTTATTTCTTAAACTATATAGTTACTAAAAATCATTGAAAAGAGTAGTCCAGCGGTTAATAAATATTCGATAAATCGTTTGGCGATAAAATGTTATTTCACAATAAAGTCCATTCGAACAAACGTGAAGTAGGTTTTCCATTAATTGAACATATGACTGTTAAAGTTAAACTATGGATCTCATAAGTCATAACTATTTATATCGTTATCGTAAAAGATCAAAAAATTACGGTGTGTTAAATTGTGGTTCTCTGGCTTGGTTACCATCACGAATTTGAATTTATTAACGCAAAAACACAAAAATGTCTGATAAATTCTGGTAATTAGTTTAGTGTCACGTCTTTTGTTATTTAATTAAAATGTGACGAAGCACAAAAATGTTGATTATATATAGTGCTAGCGACTGCCCCGGATTCGCACGGGTGCAATGCTGATACTAAATATAGTACAGAATGTCTTTATATGCAACTTTCACAACTTTTTTGTCATTAGACTATACAATTTCGAAGAAATTGTCGCGCTGAATAGCACATTTCTATTAAATATTGTTATTTTCTTCGCTAGGAAGCTGCGATAAACGCGTGCGATCGCTGCCAATTATAAACATTTTAAATCTATAATATTTTTAAATTGTTTATTTGAATTGCATGCTGTAAAGGCCACATTGATCGATATTAAATGTACAATGTATACTTAATTGGATAAGGATTAATGATTTAGTAAATAAACTATTATTTCTTGTAAAAAGTAAAGGATATAAAATGGTTATTGTGGGTTATCCCTAAGAGATAGGTATACACTATCGCTGATTTTTTGTGGGCCTTTTACAGTTTATAAATTTTATCTAAATTCTTTGGTATAGTGAAAGAACAATTCAAGAAGAGTTTTTAGTTCACATTAAACAGAGAAGAAACCAGACGATCATCTCTTTTCGACTTCTAAGTGGAACAAAGGACTTTTGTGCAATTAAATTCATCTAAGTGATGGTCTACTTTTGACTTTCTCTAAGTAAAAATATGTAGACTTCATTAAAGCGCACACTCAACTGCCTTGTGTCTGGTTTATAATATGTATCACTTGTATACAGATAAGACAACACAATAAGAATGAACTTGCATGCAATGTCAAAGAAAAGACATTTATTACGTCAACAAATGAATTCAAAATTACGTAAAATTAGAATTTATGTATTATTAGAATTTATATATTAGTAATATAATTTAGTAATAGTATATAATTTAGTAATTATGTAAAGTATAAACCAATAGTATATTACTCACTCACCAATACCAATAGTATATTACTTACTTATGCTTTCAACGATGTTGTGTGAGGGACCCTCATATCCGTTAATATACCCTGCCTGCTGGAGCCACCAGGCCGCAGCAAATTTGACAAGAAGCGACCAGATGGCTTAACTTTGGTGCTGTGGAAGCACGGCAAGTACTTACTGTGGAATGCTACATGTGATAGCACAGTCACAACCCAACATTTAAGTCACACCATCCACGCTCCAGTGGTGGTGGCGCTAGATACTTCTAGTAGGAAACGATTTAAGTATATCGCTACGGAGACGCATTATTGTTTTGTGTCCATTGTGGTAGTGACTTTAGACAGTTGGAGGTCGGAAGCCAAAGTTTAATTATGGAGATTGGACGCCGAGTTAGGGGTAAAGGTGGTCACTCCCGTTCCGGCTCATACCTGGTGCAAAGATGTCCGTTGTGATTCAACGAGGCAATACTGCTAGTGTCATGGGTACTTTCCACCGGGGACAGTGTGAAGTGGGCAGTATGACTTGACTCAAATTGTTTAAGTGTTCATTTAATTTGTTAATATGTATTCGGTATCGAAGTCAAACATGTACAATTGCAACGGAATCACATTTGTTACCTCTTGTCTCGTAAGATGGCGTTGATATCAAATTAGATCACAGTATGATTTCATTTTTATTGTTAATTTAAATAAGGAAGTGTTTGACGATTGAGATCCGGTTGAGAGCCCTCAGCGCTCACGGAAAAATCCGGGTAAGGTTGTAGAGGCCATCCGAGGCCAAACAGCCACAAGTCAAAACAAAAGAAAAACGATTAGAATGAGCTTCGATTATCCGTTTTGCTTATTATATTGGTAATAACAAATTATGGTGACCTCTGTTGGGAATATAGGTACGCGTAGTTAAGATAACCCACACTTTATTTCACTCGCACACGATCCCGGCACATATTCAATGTGTTATTCTATTTGATTAATAAATTCTATAAATAACGCATCATAATATTTAATTTTATGAACAGTAATTAACCAATTATTACAATGGCAATGATTTTTTTTCTTCGAAAGGCGCAAAATGTTTATAGTCTACCGACGATGCGTCCAAACGCCCAATTAGTCCAGTCATTACAGTAAGTTAACCACGGAATTCGAGATACCCAGCTGTAAGTCTGTAAATACTTGTATATTGATACCCTGATAGTTGTCTCAAAACCTGCATATGGTAGGGTGTGCGCAACTATTAAATTTCAAGGTCAAAAGTCTCAAAAATCGGTTTTTTGTGCTTTTTTTGTAAATATCTCATTTCCTATGGGTTTTTTGCTGTTTGTATTTTTATTAATATTATAGAATACAAAATTCTCTTCGTCATATAAATTATAAATCGTCTCGTTAAGTTGTACAGTAGTACATCTTAGAACTTAAGTTACTGTTTAGAAGCGACATAAACATAGTTAGTCGATCGATCGATAGATGGCGTGTCATATTTTCTGAATTGCGATATCATTTGTTTTACGTGGCGGATTAAACACACCAGATATTTAATGTTTGTAAATACCTTTCAAGGCACATGTGCTGGTTGCTATATTTGTGTAAAATGTACAGTATAGTGCGCTACGGTGGTTTTATTCGAATCACCACAAGTGACACAACATTGGTGACAAAAAGCGCCCTGCGTACAGTTATAAGTAACTGTACGCAGGGCGCTTTTTTAGGTTCTGTTATTTCTTGGGTCCACCTCTTTACAATAAAATTAATCGAAAATGCTTAATTATCAACCTATTATGTCACAGCTGCAAAAAGGACCTAAACATGTACGTTAATACAAGATAAAATATACGAGGTAACAAAAAGGTACCTTTATGCAAATGACACATAAAATACACACACACGCACACACATGCACTGTTTTGTTAAATATATGTAATAATGCATAGACAAAGTTTGTATAAATCTAAAAAAAAACATTATTGGAACGAAGTTCCTTACGGCAGGCTTGGAGGGGATAGGGATTTCGCTGCGGGACCGAAATGAAAAAAATGTGATAGTAAAACCGGAAGTGGAAAAAGTGCGTGGAATAAATCTGTGGAAAAAAGTACGTGGAATAAAACCGTTAAATGAGACGTGCGCAGGCGCGAAAGCGCGTCATGTGTGCTATTTTATTATTTTAAGGAATTTATTATTTTATTTCCTAAAATACTGAATTTCCTAAATACTTTCTTGTACTTAAATAAAAACTAATCAGCAAAATTTAAGAGAAAAATCAAGAAAACCTACATAAAATTGAGCAAGATTTTTTTTGCAAATTGTGTCGATTCCACATTATCCGAAGGAACTTCGTTCCTACCTGGTGTCCCACGACACCATTCATTTTATTTATTTATATTTTCATGCAATATTGTTATGTTTACAAGGAATGGGATTCGGGATTGTTACTTCTTAATATAGTTTTTTTTTGTATTTATTACTTGCCAAAGAGCCTTTACTCTGCCCAATGGAAAGCATGAATAGAATCCGGGAGTGGTGATCACCATACTAATTGCGAATGCAGATAAATGCAGTATGGTGACACACACTATGGATGCCTAATTAGATGCTCTTTCACGTCCCGCTTAAAGAATCCGGGAACATAGTGGGAGGGAAACGCTTGCACTGGTAGCGAGTTCCAGATTTTTACAGACAATAATAATAAAATCTCTCTTTATTGTACACCAGATTAAATATAAAAGTAACCTAACGCTAAGGAAGTACAAGTGGTGGCCTTTGTTGGCAATCTCTTACATGCAACCATGGGATGGAAAGTAAAGCATGGGATCGAAAGTATAGGGTAGTGACTGGTGTATTAGAAATGCAGAGGAAAAGGAAATTAAAGTAGTATATATTAATTATACACAGTAATAGTAACACGTCGTGCGATTTTTTAAATAAATGATTGCATAAAACAACTGAAACTTATAGATATTCCATATATACATAGGTACCTAATGGAACACCTTTACCTACTCGAGTGCAGCAAAGTCAGCTTATAACATTGAAATCGCCCAGGTAATATTCCTTTACCAGTCACTTAAAGGCTGTCAATGTTTGCACACGTGTAATTTCAACTGGTAGTGCATTCCAAAACCGAACCGTGTGGACAGAAAACGAGTGGTCGAGGAAGTTGGTAGTGTGCCCTGGTATTTTTCATTTTAAGTTCTCTGACGATTTCAACATTTAAACCGAGATTTAAGGTAACGTGGAGTAAGAAGATTGAATAGAATATTATATAAAAGAGCAAGAATATGTGTATTCCGGCGAAGGTGGATGGGTAACTACTTAAGCTGCTTACGATAGTCGGATACATGATCATATTTACGTAATCCAAATATGAATAGTATACAAAGATTTTGGAGTTTCTCAAGCTCACTCAATTGGTTTTCTGTGCGATTAAGATAAGTAGCATCAGCATAATCAAGGATAGGAAAAAGGAGAGATTGTGCGAGAGTAACCTTAGTAGACCGAGACGAGAGACCATATTAAATAAGTTTAAATCTCTAGATCATCGAAAAGGTCCTGGCCCAGATGGGATTCCTTCAATATTTTTAAATAATTGCGCTGTTTATCTAGCTCTTCTTCTAACGGTAATTTACAATAAATTTCTTACTACCAGCACTTTTCCAAATCTATGGAAGCAAGTTAAGGTCGTACCCATTCATAAATCCAACGAGATCGATGAGATAGCTAACTACAGGCCCATCTCTGTTTGATTTACCGTAGCCAAAGTGTTTGAGTCACTGATATGCCGATTTATGCAATCCCACTTGGCACTATATTTGAGTAACTCTCAAAACGGCTTTGTGGGAGCCAGATCTACTTGCACTAATCTTGTGACCTTTGCTGAGACGTTGGTAGAAGCTGTGGACTGTGGAGAAGCAGTGGACGTCATTTATGTCGATTTTTCCAAAGCCTTCGACAGAGTGCCGTACTTCAACCTTTTGGAAAAACGGGCAGCATATGGCATTACTGATACTCTCTTGAATTGGCTCTAGTTCTACCTTAATAATCGCTCTTTCTTCATGGCAGTAAACGGTTTTCATTCTAATGTGTACAAAATTGTTTCTGGTGTTCCACAAGGTTCCCAAATCGGTCCTATCTTATTCAACTACTTCATTAACGATATCCCATACAGCTTCAATTACTCTGAAATTCTTATGTACGCAGACGACCCTAAATTTTCGGGTATTGTAAAAACGAACGACGACATAAATCTGCTTCAGAAAGACATTGATGTGTTGGTGGAATGGTGCAATATTAATGACATGAGTCTAAATATCAATAAATGTTATCACATGAAATTTTCTAAAAAAATGAATCCTCTAAAATCTGTATATAATATTGGTCAAAATATTATACAAAGTGTGAAAGAAATCATTGATTTAGGTGTTATTTTTGACTGTAAACTCACATTTGTACCACACGTAGAAAGTGTAGTAAAAGAGGCATCAAGAATTCTGGGATTCGTTTTGAGAAATGCAGTTAAGTTACGACGTAATAAAACTAAAATTCTTTTATATAACTGCCTTGTACGTACCATCTTAGAGTACTGTAGTCCCGTATGGAGACCACATTATGCGACACATAAATTAAGATTGGAGCGTATACAGAAGAGGTTCCTTTGGCACCTAGCATATGCCTCTAGGATATCTAAAGGGATGAAATCGTATGAAGCGAAATTTAATAATAATAATAATAATAATAATAATAAGTTCATTTATTCACTCTTTCTTAGGGCTATTACAAAGTTATTAAGCTAACCATTGCAACAAATCCTTACAATCCATATTAACGTCGGCAGCCATAATAGTATGAAACTGTGCTATAGCTGCCAGAAATTGACACATTTTAAACTAACCACACTAGAAAAACGAAGGAATGTAACAGACTCCATATTTTTATACAAGCTTCTGGGACACAAGATAGATTGTCCCCAACTTTTAAGCAAAATAAAGTTCCATACTCCAACTAGATATCCTCGTCCTCCTATCACCCCCCTGCATCCTCCGCTTCGCAGAAGTGTCCTTGGTGCTAACTCTACCGTTCCACGACTTTACAAGCTGCTAAATGGTTGCAGCTCCCTGGTCGATATACACACTGACTCACTTACCCAACTCCGCAATACCATACAAAATATTAAATAATAAATACTTTATTTGCTTCTTATTTATTCTCACCAAAGTTTGCATTGTATTTTTAGCATAAGCATACACGAATTCTTTGTTTATAATGCACGTGGTGCTTACCTATAAGTAATTATAACATTATGTCATCTTATACTTTTATAAAATGTCTTTTAACTATGAAACAGCGTATACAATTGTTGGGGAGCCAAATATAATAAATAAAATAAAATAAAATAGATGTAGGTAGAAAATTGCGTAATCTGCGAAAAAATCCTGCAGCAGCAAATATTTTACGACTCTGCTTTTGTACCATAGCTGAGAGCCCCAGGATGAGTTACTATCAATATAGATGCCCAAGTTCTTCACCTTGACACTGCACGGAATAGATGTGCTATTGCACACGATTGGTGGAAGTTATGTTCAATCAATTTTAGAGATCACTCGTGAGCTCCCAACGACCATAACCTGAGTCTTGGATGGATTAATTTTCAGGCCGTAGGTGTCACTCCACTTACATATTTTATCCAGATCAGCATTAGCGGTGTGGATAGCATCAGTCAGATTAGCCGGTGATACCCTGGTATAAATCTTAAGACCATCCGCGTAGGTGGTAGGAAGAAGACAGATCAATAGTGATGGTGTTGCTAAAAACAGAGAAAAGTAGGGGAGAAAGCCCGCCGCCCTGTGGTACGCCGGCTGCGCTGCACTGCCGGCGACCAAAAAGGTAGTTGTGAAACCAGTCAATCGCAGTTGGAGATATGTTGAAAGGGCGTAGTATACACAGCAGAATGTCAAAGTCAACGGTGTTAAATGCATTACTAAAGTCCAAAAGTATTAGAACTGTAAGATAACCATTCTCCATAGCAAATCTGATCTCCTCCGTAACGTGGACAAGGGTAGTAGTGGTGCTACAATCGGATCGAAAACCGGCCTGGAGAGGATTTAGTAGTAGGTTTCTGAATAGAATAGAATTAACTAGAATTGAGTACGGATAAGACGTTCAAGGACCTCGGAGAGAAAGGGAAGAATTGAATTTGGGCGGTAGTCGGCAAAGGATCCAGGGTTTTCTTTGTTCAGATTTGCACAGGAGGGAAAAGTCGAACCCTTTACTACTTCGAGAGCGTATCACTACCATTCTAAAGCGGTGACTCCAGCTGTTGTCCTGTAAAGGAAGTGTGAAGATGGAACCAGACGGAAGATCTCGCCAGAACACTCTCCATGATAAAGGCGATAGAGGACTGCTATATGGGCGACACCTCTTAGCAACTGCAGAGGCTCAAGCGACTCGGTTGCTTCGGGACTGTTGATAATGCGCACAGATGCAGTGTCAAGCAAAAGTATTTCTAGGGATTTTTCAAACCTCCCTAGGAGGACAGCGCACTGACCACTGATTGTACGGTCTACCTGAATTGAATTCTGTGGTATCTCTTATGCACAATTGCATGAGGTAATAAGAAATATCACCACATTATATTATACATATATCTGAAACAAAATATGGTCCAATATACTTCAAAAGGCCACAAAATAGGCTTCAAAGCCTGACTGGCAGCTGTCATGAACAACGGCTCTTCGAAGGTACCGAGGAAAGAAACTTTTATAAATAAACCTCGGGGTGGACAGGCCCGGTCAGGTGCAGACCCCGTCCCAGTCAGATTCAGGGACAAGTATCCACTGCCAAACCCGCCTTAACACAACGTGGTGGATACGGAAAGACGAGCTCTTTTAGGGACAGAAAGGAGACATCGGGGATCCCACACAGGAGAAGGCCATCTAAAAACCGTAGGTAGCTCGAGGTACATCGGAGTTCCAGGGATTTTTTTCTAGGGGTGCACCTGGGTCCCTGGCTACTAGTACCAGGGATTGCGTACGGTTTTTGGTCGGTTTGAGTCCGACATAACAATATGCATTCATATATACTATATACTATATTATACTACATAAATCCATCATATGTAGTTAGAGTTCATACAAAATGGTGTAGTTGTATAACGAAAATGTAAGTATAGTATGTAATAGTAAATAAAGGCTATTTTTATTTCATTTTATTTATGGAAAAATAGTGAAAAAAAATTGCATTGTGACATCTCTAGTAGCGAAAAATTTGGTCAATGTCATATTTCCAATAGACCATGGAATAAGACTGTGATAGCTTAAGGGCTAATGATAAACATTCTAAGCAACCTTTTGGTTGAATACCACATCCTAATACCACCGAATCTACGAGTAAAAACCTAACAATCGATAATCAATAAAATGACAATTACTGCATAAAAAATTAAATTACGTATATTTTCGTTCCATAAAACAACTAAGTTGTTATCATGATCATTTTAACATTTAATGAATTAGAAATTTTTGAAGTTATTACCGAAAAATGTCGATTTTAAAAATTCACGTCTCAGCAACTATACACATTTGAGACGTCGTAGCTCTACTCTCGTATTTATATCAGTTCAAACAAAAAAATCTTGAACAAAACAGGCATGTCACAAAAATAGCCTCAATTAAATTATTTGCACTCTCTCTGTATTTTATGTGTGGGTTATACTTTCAAAGTAATTTAACCAACATCATATTTATGTTTATCCAATTAAATATGTTAGATATGTTGAGCAATAAATGTGCATCAAATCGCCTTATACAACATATTTATAAAAATAATACGAATATCTTAAAATTAAAACAAGAACTCGATAAACATAATCTCATGTTAAGGTCAAAACAAATACTGGGAAACGGAGTGACGTTCGGGCGGGACGTGCGCTTCCTCAACATCCGATTTGTCATAGTTCGCGCGCGGACTGCATTCACCGTGCTTCACTCAATTTAAAATCTAGATAGTGACCGACCGAGTTTCGGTTTCGGTCAAAAAATATAGTTTCGGTTCGGCCGAAACTTTCGGTTGCACTGAAACTCGAATTTTTGAAAATTATCATCCATCGTTCGATGAACTGAATAAATAAATAAATAAATTAGTTTTCAAATTTTATTGGGTCATTGATAACAAACATTAATAATGCCGCAAGTGATGTTTACAGCCCCGGAATACTCCGAAGTGATATTTTTTGTATGCTCGTCTGCCAAATTTACTCTGCCTGATGGAAAGCATAACTAGAATTAAAAATATTGATGACCATTCTCAATGCGAATGCAGACAATGCAGCATGGTGACCCTCACTATGGCAGCCCTAGATGCTTTTTCAAAACACACTTATAATACTCAAGATCGAAGTGGAAAGGAAACATGTGGGCTGGTGGTGAATTCCAAGTTTCAACATACTGGCACAGGAAGAAGAGTCGTTACCACACTAAAACGGCGACTAGCTTTACCTGATATACCGAGGTGTGGACTAAGTTGTGTGCCCTACAGACTTGTTGGGATGATACTAAGATTATGAGACAACCAAAGTACCTATTTTTTTCTCAGAGTGATGCATACTGCCAGGTACAAAGCTATTCGAACATTTCCAAAATAGCACGTGAATGAAATCTTATGCAACCGATTGATTTTCATTTGCAAGTATTTCTGATAAGTAATAAAAATGTAAAGTTTACCGGCTCGTAGCGGCGTTGCCTTGATGTCGTCGATATTACGATACTCTTTCACAGTCGAGCGATTCATGTAAACAATGGTATTCTATTTCAGTATTATTACATTGTATTTAATTTGGTTTAAATTTGCGTTTCTGTGTTTTGCCTTATTCTTTAAAATACTTTAACCGACTTATATTTAATCGTGTTATCTGTTATTTAAGTTTTCATATAAGTATGGTAACATTTATATGATACAAAAAAAACTGACCAACGATTGCCTTTTTATTTTAGTTAACACTATTAAACTGTCTGTATGTATATGTAAATAAATATACAAAAATATTTCAGTATATCATAATTATAAATATGTTGTAAGTTTCGGTTTCGGCCGAAACTAAGAGCAAGGCCGAAAGTTCGGTTTCGGCTGAAAAACCTGATTTTTGAACCTAGATGAAGCACAGGGATCATTAGGCGGATAATGCCATATTCTTCAAATGATATTCTACCCGCTCTAACGAAAGAGTAACTAATTAATTTTTATAAAAATTTTGTATCAGGACGGAAGTGCACTTAATAGTCTATTCGCAACGGCAAGGCGAAGGTGATCAATTGGAGTAAATAAGATATATCTGAAATTACGTTTTTATTAACTTAAAATAACAACGTCATACGAGGAAGAGTTCCCTCACAAACATCACCTATAACTAATAAGTCTCGCGTCGAACCGGTCGGTCTCGGCGCAAAACGCCGCGTGGGCGTAGACCGGCCCGCTCCTGGTCCCGCGCCCGTCGTGCGTAGACACCGCGGATAAAGCAATATCTACGACGGACCTGAGTCAAATCTATAGCTTTCAATTACATCACCGCCGTCACGAGAGCATCGCGTCGTCGTCGTCGGCGGCGGGCGGAGGCGCTTCGAGCGGGCGCAGCGCTTCTCGCAGTTCTACGAAGCGGCGCTTGAACTGCAGCCCGCAGCCGCGCGAGCGCCGGAACTCGAGCAGCGTGCCGCCCGCGCCGTAGCGCAGCGCGCACGCCCGCATGTGCAGCTCCGCTCCGCATTCGATCGCGAGCTGCGGGCACGAGCGAGAGGTCAGAGGGCGACACGCGGCCGAGACGCGGGCGCAGGCGCCGGCGGAGCCACTCACCAGGTGCGGGCGCAGGCGGCGCCACACGTAGCCGCGCTCGCGCAGCGCGGCGCCGAGCGCGGCCAGCGCGCGCGCGGGCTCGGCGCGCAGCCACAGGCGCGTCATGCGGCGCACGAGCGGCGCGCGCGCGCCGGGCGGGGCGCGCAGCAGCTCGTCGGCCAGCAGCAGGTCGTCGGCGGCGGCGGGCTGCGACGAGCTGATGAGCGCGTCCATGTCGGCGGCCGAGAGCGCGCCGGGCGCGTCGGGCGCGTCGCAGCCGTCGGCGCGCGCCGGCTGCGAGCGCCACGTTCGCTCGCTCTCTGCGGACGCGACCCGCGTATATTGATATTTGTATAGACTTGTCGTTTCGTCGTTCCTAGCGTCGCAAACGAGATGCTACCGGTGAGCTCGAGCACTAGTTTTCGATCTTTAGCCTGAGACTCGATTTATAGCGGTGCAGAGTCGATCCCGCGCGTCGCGTTCTTCGCCTATGGCATATTCGTGTTAGTCTACCGTTGAGGTTAAAATGTTACGTTATGAAAATATGGCGTACTATTTTTATTTTAAACTATTTTAATAACTACACGATATGTCGGTACATAAATGTAGAGCGGCCCCGAGAGTGGTTCCTCTCGGTCCGAAGCTACCCTTACTCGTCGTTATACGTTGGAAATAGTAACGGTATGGTCGTCACCGTCGTTAGGTCCGAGTAGATCATCGACGAAAGATGTACAGAGTGGGCCACGAATTAGTTAACGTTTGAAAAAATCATATAAATATCTATTCGATATATTACAAAAATTGTTTATTTACAAGAAAGTCAATTAGTAGGAATTTATTTTTTAAAAATTACATCGTCTAAATAGCTACCGTTTCGACGTTTGCACTGTTCATAGCGACCACCAAAATTTTCGAATACTTCTCGGCAAAGAGACCGCGAAATCGCTGACATCTCTTCGCTGATTTAGTTGACGTAGTGTATTTGGTTTATTGATGTTCTTCAAAGAACCTCATAAAAAGAAGTCTGCTGGGGACAGATCTGGACTTCTGGGTGGCCATGGAATGTCATCTCGTCTGGAAATCAGATTTTTCCGGAAAAATGCCTTTGACCACCGGCAGGGACTCACTGGATGTTCGATATGTAGCTCCATCTTGTTGGAACCATGTGTTACGATTGTAGCCAGCAAATTCCAGTAGCATCGGTCCCAAGAGCTCCCGTAGCATTTTCAAATATTAGTTTAGTTTCAGTTACCTTGGGAGAATGAAGTGGCTTCTTGTGCTAGCTTTGGGATTTCTACTGCTCCAATACCTACAATTATGTTTGTTTACGTGGCCATTGAGGTGAAAATGGCCTTTGTCAGAAAATAAGATGTCAAAATTACTGAATCGTTCTAACATTGTTTCGGCACACGACGTGCGCAAATTTAAATCATTAGGTTTTAGTTCCTGTACTGTCTGGATCTTATGCGTATGTAATTTTAACTGTAATGTCAAAATACGGCGTAATAACGTGTGGGATAACACTAATTCAGCTGAAAGTTTTGCGCGTCGATAAATCTGAATTACGTCTAACAGAAGCGGCAACTTGCTGCACGTTCTCTTCGGTCCGAGAAGTCCGTGGGCGTTCGCTCCACATTTAGCGTAGATCTCTTCTTTTGAAACTCCATCCATTTCTATATTAAAGGAGCACTCGGACACTGATTTAAGTCGTCTAAATCCTATTCAACGCAAAGTAAGCTTCTTACAGTAATAAAGGAACTCTTGTTTCAATGAAGTGATGATCCATTTCGACAAAACTACCGAGAAACGTGCTAGTGATCGATCAGACCACTCCCCGGCATTTGTTTGTGTGGATATTAGATTCAAACGTTAAGGAATTCTTGGCCCACCTTGGATATAGACGTAATCGCCCTCGATTTATTTTGGCATGCTATAATTTAAAAATCCAAATTTACATTACATTGAAGAAATATACAAAAAACAGTAAGCACAGAGAAGCACAAGTCCGATGCACGTTGAGGGCGCGACGACGCGATGCTTTGGTAATCTAGCTTTATGAGCAATTAACACGTCATGGAGCTAAATCGCCAAAGCGCCGAGCCGTGCGACTCGGCGAACTGGCAGCGGACCGACAGCGGGCAGACAGCGGCCGGACAGCGGCCGGACGGCGGCCGGACAGCGGGTGGACAGGCGAGCGGCGGGCGCCGGCGTGCTGAGGCACCAGGCGGCTCCGAGACAGCGGCCACTCAGAGTCACCTAGTACCTGACACGACCGCGCCGCACGACGCCGGCTGTGGACACACACGCGGCGCCGCGCCGGCCGGCGACCGGCCGACGCAGAAACGACTACGTATATATATATATTTAGAGCGTTGAAGAAATTACACTTAGAATTATATTTATGTACATAACGAGTTACATCAAAAATCACTCTTAAAGGAGTCACCGCACGGTCGGTATCTTCGTAACATTATTTAAAAGTCGAATTCGGTATAAAATCGATAAGGAAAGGGACGACGCAAGAAAAAGTTAGCATATCAAAAATTACACAGCGCATCTCGAAGGCGACCGATACGTCACCGGGACGGACGGCAGAAGATCGTAAAGCCGGCGAGTACTGACCGTGGCGCAGCCAGTCGTGGGCGAGCAGCGCGTCGAGGGGCGTGCGCGCGGCGGCCGCGGGCGCCAGCGCGCGCCGCAGCAGCGCCAGCGCCGGCGCGCTCAGCTTGCGCCACGGGCCGCGCACAGGACTCGCGCCGCCCTCGCTCCACGCGCACCACTCCGCGTAGCGCGAGTCGTCGTCGCTCGCGCGCTCCCACGGCAGCTCTTCGAACACATATAGCGCGCCGTCAGCGACGTCGGGTCAGGGTAGCGACGGCGATTAAAACGTACGACGGATCGCAGCCGTCGGCGAGAGGCCGCAGAGTCGGCGAGCGACGCGAAGCTTTCGGCGCGACTCGTAACTTCGGTACCATAACTTTAGGGTCTGCGAGCACGCCTACAGCTAGGATACCAAAGAGACGAGCCGCGCGCCGGAGCGACGAGGGCGGCGGGCGGCGGGCGGCGGGCGCGGGCTGCGGGCGCGGGACGCTCACCTCCGGCCAGCATGGCCAGCAGCACGAGCGCGGCGGCCCACAGGTCGGCGGGCGGCGCGCGGTAGGGCGCGAGGCGCGCGCGCAGCACCTCGGGCGCGGCGTAGGGCACGGTGCCGCACACGCGCGACAGCAGCCGCTCGCGGCTCCCGTGCCTGAAACGACGCGGTCGATTAGACCGTCTATGTGCAGGAAAATTTATTCCGCCCGCGCGCGAGGCCGAGGTAGCTCGACAGACGCGACGACGAAGCGAAGCGAGTTCTTTACTTTCGATTTACGTGGAGCGAAATGACCGTAGGCAAACTCCGGGAGTGAAAATTCAAAATTTTTTGATCTAGAATCGTTTTACGGAATTACTCGTCGTCGTAGAAAAACGACGGGTCGATTATTAGTTATTTACAGGCGAGTAAAGTTAACGATTGATTTTTTCTGAAAGGTTCACGATTAACGTCTATGTTTCACTTTAAAATGTTAATAGTCTAATTCTTCATTTTTCTACGGTCTACTACCCTTTCATATATTCCTCAATGAAAATATAAAAAACTAGTGTCTGCGCTTTTACAAAGCGCAAGGGCTTTTTTACAAAGAGAGTTCGCAAGAGCCGACTGAGAGAGTAAACTACGCAAAATGACAACACTGCAAAATCTAGGAAAATTTGAAACAAGCTATACTGACCCGTCTGAGCGTTACATAGTAGGCTAATACCTCTTTTTTAAGTAGAGGTTTATGTCCAGTAGTGGGCTATTAAAGGCCGTGGACGATGACGATGAAATCTTTTTATAGTGTCATGCGATATACGTAAGCTCACTAAGGGACAGTAAATACCACTTTTTACTGCTTGTTTGTTTCGACCTACACATAATTTGTCAGTAACACAGGATATCCTGGAATATCCTGATCGACTATTTCGTGAAACGGTAGACCAACTCGTGTATCAAGACCTGATCGAGACACTCGTGCAAGAGTACTTAGGGCGGCAGCACAGCTACTTCGAGAAGTACCTAGCTAGGAGGGACTCGAAGATCTCTCGCTACCGGCTGTCACAAGCTCCATGGCCCATAGCGACAGCGGTTTTACCGTGGTCGCAACCTTCTGCGAAGACGTCATTTCGTAGGAGGCAGCGGAGGGCTCGGGAGGGTGACCTACATTTGGACTCAATTCACTACCGGCGAAATGGACGGCGCAGGCGCGCTTACTAGGGCCTCAGTCCGTCGTGAGTGTGGCCGCGGGTGGGCAGGACAGGTTTTCTCTGCACCAGCTACAGTGGCCAGCCCCGAAGAGGTGACGTCCGCAAACATCGCGTAAATAATGTTTTCCGAGATGGTGCCCGCATCATTGCGGACAGGCGCTGGGAGGGGTCCGGATGTCTTAATAACAGCTGATCCTGGATCCTTTCTCTTTTAAGCGTAGAGTGACAAACAGTATAGGTTTAGTCGATCTGATTTCGACACGTCGCAAACCTTATTGGTGTGCTTTTCCAAAGCAGTTTCGACACGTTAAAAAAAAAGACCCTCGTATAACTTGTCACAAGCCATTAGCGAGCGTAGTTTTTATGAAAAAGGTTTGACTACTATTTTAACTACTTTTCCAACTAATATAAAATCCTATGTGGTCAGCCAATGGTTATAATATCTAATACAGACCTCGTTGACTTACAACAAGACCTTAACTAAGTTGTCGCCTATTTTTTTCCTTAAGAGCACAGAACTTATTAAACTACCTAATAACACCCCATGTTACTCTTATACAAGGGTACAGAAGGTAGGGTTTTTTTGCAATAGGGGACAAACGAGTAGACTACACGTAACGGTTACTGCGTACCACCGTTCACGCACGACCACAGTCAACCAGTGAAAGGCTAACAAAGAAGTGTTTAGGTAAGACTCATCTCCTGTAAAGTGACGTCACAGCGGTCCTGCCTGGCGTATGTGTACCCAGCGTGGCTCACCCACGGTTCATCCAAAACAAATGTAACGCTGAAGGATAGACGGTACGTTGACAAAATCAATGTACAACAAGAGTGCGTGGGCTAAAGTCACAGTATATTAGGTAGTCATATGTAAAAGAAAATAATGGTTGCGATGTCATCCATTTATAAATATAATCTGGTGTGGATAATCTATTTTAATGGTATAATTAGCATAATTATAAGACATTTATAATGTCAATAACTTTATTTTTCTCTTTACTAGGTTTTTTACTGCTCCATTTGTACGCCTCCATACAATGATTTATATCTTACATACTTCTTTATACGTATTTCTATAATTACGCGTGTAAAAATCTTTAGTCAACTTAATGCTAAACATTAAAAACTTGTTAGAATCTGATTTGTTGGTTTAATAAAAAGAATGACCAATCGATTAGGTATGGCGAAAAACAGAATATATAATAGATAAAACTAATTCACATACGCTGAACTGACTTCAAACAAACGTGAAGTGACGATGGCCCCTCGCACGCTACCCGGGCAGATTTAGTGAACACATTTGTACATAATTTTAAAAGAAACATTGAACGCGTTTGGCAATACGGATAACAAACTCGACTCTAAATCGCTTCCACTTCGGTCATCGATCGCCTTTACCTTTACCTGCCGATTTGTATCGTTGAACTCTCGCGAGTCGCAGACTAGCCGGCTAAATATTTATACCTCTACCGATGCAAAAAATAACGTTTGTTGTGTGCGTGGTGGTGCGCGGACAAGGTCACCACATTGCCTCGCACGTGACGTCGCTCGCATCGACCGCGCCGCGAGCTAGGCCGGCGGTGCACTCGAATGCGGAGGCTCGAAGCGAACGTACCTCACCTGAAGAGCGTCGCCATGCCGAAGTCGGATATCTTGACGTCGTCGTTCCGGTCGAGCAGCAGGTTCTCGGGCTTGATGTCGCGGTGGGCCACGCCGCGCGCGTGCAGGTAGCGCAGGCCCTCGAGCAGCTGGCGCCAGTAGCGGCGCGCCTGCGCCTCGCGCATGCCCACGTCGGGCTCGATGCGGTCGAACAGCTCGCCGCCGGCCGCGTACTCCAGGAACATGTAGTGCTGGCCCGCGTGCACGCGCTCGCCCAGGCAGCGCAGCACGTGCGGGTGGCGCAGCGCGCGGTGCAGCGCGGCCTCGCGCGCGGCGCCCGCCTGCGCCTCCGCGCCCGCGCCCGCGCCGCGCACCACCTTCAGCGCCACGGCGGCGCCCGAGCGCGCGTGCAGCAGCAGCCGCACCCTGCGCACGCGGCGGCTGGAGCTCGAGCCGCACTGCAGCCGGCGGCGCGGCGGCGGCGCTGACCGCGCGGGGTGGATAAACTTTCAAGGATGCGCCGCCGCCGCGCCGTGACTCGCTCGCCTAGCGTTTTTTCTCACCGAATTGCAGTGTCGATCTAGTTCCGCGTTCGCCTAGCGTCGCCGAGTGCGTCCTCCTGTCCTCTCTAGTTTCGACATCGAACGATCGGCGACGTTCGGCTGCGCATTTTTTTATATTATTTTAGGTGAACTGGCCCTTCGGTTCGTTTAAAATTAGTTATAATTTTAACGTAAACCTTTAAGATAACTGCGATCGACCCGTCTTTGTCTAAAAACTTTTAGCTAAGTTTGATCGTATTGTATATTATTTTTAATTTATTTAACACCGACCTACTATGTACTATGGTAACTGTTGATTTCAAATTACCACGAGCGTTTCTAATTGACAGAACGCACTCGGTGGTAATGCATCGGTATCCTATAACTTTAACTCCAAAAAAATAATAAAACGGGATAGAATCTCCTCTTTCTTTAGAAGTTACTGTAACGCGTCTATCGTAATGATTAAATTCGGTGAAACGGTAACCAGCACCGCCCCGACCACCGAACAAGTACGAAAATGGTATATTTTATGATTGCGTCGCAGTAAAATGAGGATGACCAGACCGTTCTCGAAAGCGAGCTAAACATTTATACGACACGATTGAAGTCTTCGACAAAGAAAGTTTGGAACCGACACCGGGCCAGAGCGCTACGCTAACACAATGAGGTGGCAGTGGTTAGGTCGCGTAACACCGCACGTCGTAAGTAATGTAACTCGGCGACAGTTCTAAGTTATACTGTGCCACATCGACAGCCGTCGTGTGCCAGAGGTGCTAGTCACACGTAATAGGCATGATTTCTATCACTGGACCGAGCTTAGCCCTCAAGCTGAATGTCCGTCAGTGCAAGTAGTGAAACGGTCATGTTCGTAAGGCTGTTAAACTACGTCTTTAAATAAAATATTAAAAGAACATCTAATTATGCGGATAAAATTCGACCAACAACGGCAACAGAGTACGGTCACTGCAGCTTGTTTACGACCTTACTGGTGAAACACACCACCACACATTTAAATTTTTTATTGTGGCTCATGTTCCTTTTCTAACTTTATTAAATATTACTTAAAAATAATCGAGTTTCTACTAACAATGGATCAATTATACGAAATATCTAACAAATCTCAAGCAAAGCATCTCACAAGGCTGCCATAGTGTGGGTCACCATGCTGCATTGTCTGCATTTGCAATGAGTATGGTGACCACAACTCTTGGATTCTATTCATGCTTTCCATCAGGCAGATTAGAGCCACTTTGGCGTGCTCTTAATATAGAAAAAAAAAATTGAAATCTGATGTGGTGTACAAACTTGATTAAGGTCATTGTATTCTATTAAAACATAAAATAAACTAAGTTGTGTCAGTCTGTGTGTTAAGAGCCGATGCCAGTACTCGGTATGAACCATTACATATATCTTTCTTTATGAACTCGGTACCAGCATGTCAAAGGTCAAACCTGTAGGTTGCCAGGAGCCAAACACAGCTAAATTCATTTATTTTAACTTTATAATGAATTTCTTATAGTCTGTGGCCCATAAATAATTACTGACAGAGTTTATGGTAAAATAATCTAAAGTGGGTACAATACCACAGAACTTTTCCCATTTAACTTTCCATTAAAATCTCATTACAGAGGTACCTACACCTACCAACCACCGCACATCCATTTCATTTATAGATTCAATGGAGCACAAATAATAACAGTCCCAATAAATAAACCTGTATTTACACTCTGGACATTTCTATAAGCAGTAATATGCATGTGCTTTGTACGAGATGCGAGATATACATACATTTCTATACCGACAGGAAAAGAGGTAAACGGTTCTTCTTGATCACAAAAGGTATTTGCTTACACGTAGTCTAAAGTTTCAAGTAAGTGGGTGATCAGCTTTTCTCACATATCAATTGTTAAAAAGATGAGATGTTCCATTACAAAAATAACTTTACTGTCTATATTTATTTCACTAAGCAGTGACGCTAGCAACACTACATTCAGGACACCCACTTGCTAAACTTATGCTTGCACATTGTACCTTATATACAGTTACTTTCATAAGTAAATATACTATGATAGATGGTGGCTTAAGTAAAGAAGAAACAAACTGTTGGATTGTTCTCAAACACTGGTCTGTTTAAATTCACATCAGAAGTGTTGTTTCAATAGGACATGGGATATAACACAAATGACACTTCTTGTTCACCCTGAACTACTTCCACACTGTCCAAATGTTACCGAGCTTTGCTCATTTTTTTCTGTTTAAGACTTCAAAATACCTGACAAAACTAATAGACATGATTACAATATAACTTGCAATATGCTACTGGTAACAATATTTATCTACCCTACAAAATAAAATTAACCACCCTCAATTATTAACATCTGTTTCCTTAATCCACTTCAATTTTGTAATGATGATAATTGTTAAGAAAGATATTGATTTGTTTAATAAATACCAATAAAAAGACAAAAATAGAAACTTACTCTCCGTATGCACCTTCTCCTAAGACTTGTGCTACGAGCCAGCCGTCGACGAACTCGCCGTCGGCCGCCATCGCCCTGTCTCGCGCTGTCACCTGCAACATGAGCGCGCTGTCCACTAACTCTGCACTCGGTACCTATGCACTCCACGCCGTGCTTATCATCGCCCACGAGCTACTTACGATGTCTCCGCCTAGTTCTTACCGCTACTACACGATACGCTGTCGCCGAACACGACCACGCTGCCGGGTTGCGGCGTTATTTATTACTCTAGATCGGTTCAAATACAGTAAAATAGGTATTCCAATAAGCGCATCTATGGATTTCATAATAATTGACGTTAAAAAATGGAAAGAATATAGAGAATCTTTCAATAAAACTGCTCTAAATGGCGGAAGGCACGTGGAGATGAGCGAACAAAGCGAAAGCCGAACGGCGCCGTCGCCAGTCTGTCGACGGCTCGCCACACAATGCGATAACGGTAATTGCTCTTCCAAAATTGCAAAAATTGGCACGATATTTTTTGAGAGTTTTTTAACCTCTGTACTGTAAATGCACTGAAAATTAAATAATGATAATATGTCCACTAACCTTCTGAATTTGATCAATGGATCACACCATTTTGCCATTTTCTTTTCTTCTACGCCCGTTTTGTCCGTTCACCAATCGCCATTCCCATTCGCTCGCTGTTTCGCCGATTATCCGAAACAACCACGAACCGCACGAATGCTGCGTTCCAAAACATCATTGTTTGACAATTTAGCCATTACGTGTAAGAAAAAGACGCAAACTTTACGATGATCTTTCAAATTTTTGTAAGCATTTTTTAAAATTGTTTATATCCAGTAACTCATAATTTACATATTTGTTATAAAGTTGACATTAGCTTTCCAAGAAATAATCTTGAAATAATTTTTTAGAACTTAACTGATGAAGTATCTGCAAAAATCAGACTTTTAGCATTCAAAAGAGCGATTTTTACGATGGGCAACTTACGCAGCACTAAAAAATCAAAGAAAATAATACTATTATTTATTTTACATCCACTCTACCCTCTCTTAACCATGTTTTTCTGTTCCTTTCGTCATTTTTTTTATACTTGTCTGCTCTGCTACATTTTGTTGTAAATTAATGCTCCAACAAATTCACTTAAGGTACGAGAAGCCAAAGAAAATATTTTACAATAGTTTGAAAAATTTTAGTATTGTCACAGTTGTGATAAAAATATGGCTGCACGTATTCGATCTACTGATTTTATTAAAAGTCGTACTTGTTATGATATCATTTGTCTATTTGCAAATATATTAAGAAACTAAATACATACACTCCAAAAATTAATTTTGTCAGGAACTGAAACACGACAAGAATATTTACAGACCACCTCGAAAAATGTGACTTCTATATTATAGCATTTCTAGATTTTTAGTAGAGTTTCTAGCAAAGGGATCTTTTGAATCTTGTATTTCTAAATATAGTATTAAAACGTTTGTGGAAAAGATAATAATAATATTCTAAATTATTTATGACTTTAAAATTTGCCTACAATGAGTACTGCGTTTTCTATCTACAAGTTATGTATGCAAGAATATAATACCAAACGAATAGCAATCTACCATTAACTAGGAATAAAAATTGAGTATAAAAATATCTTGCTCCATTACTATTTCAATAACATTAATGTGGGCAAACAGTATGTAAGTTTCATTATTTTGAGCGCCACGGTTATTATGACTATACCAAAATGTATAAAGACGATTACAGCATATCACAACCATATTGTTTACTAACATACGACCACTATTTCAGTTCCGTAGGAAAGTCACAAAAAGACAGGCTTGATTGGAGTGATTAACTCAACAGGAAAATCGTGTTAAGCAATTTTTAAGTTATTTTCACCTAGAGTGTGAAGTGGAGACTCAAATCCTGACTTAAGAACTCAAATTAAGTTGTCACAGTTATGACTCTTGACTGAAATTCAGAAAACGCGTGAGCATGGCAGTAGTCACTTTTCATCAGATGACTCGTAATCATCAATGTTTGAGCCGACTTAATAATAATGTGTCAATGTATTTGTGTGTTTTGTAAAGTACGCGGGCCTGTGATACATGAGATCCGAGAGTTCCATGAAAATATTTGTCTGCCTGTTACACTTTCACAGCTAAATCGCTGCACCTGTTGTTATGAAATTGTCATGGAGATACTTTGATTCGTGAGGGAGGACATACAGGCTACTCTTTACCGCGATAATCAATATACACGCGGGTGGAGCCATGGGCAAAAGCCAGTTTATCATAAAGACCTTTAGTAGTATAATTTTTTTTTTAATTAAAGTAGGAAACAATAAAGCAGAAAGAAAAAATCTACTATGTATACTGAGACCATAGAAGTGCAATGGGGATGAAACAGAGAGAGTGACGTTTTGTGTAGTTGTTCCAACAACAAAAATATAATATTTTGTTCCAGTTGGAAAATCCACATCAGACTAGGGATGTCGATCAAAATCTATAACAAATTAGTAATTATTACAGTTAAAAATCGATTATTATCGAATTTAACAAAACAATTATTATTTTTCTGTTCATTATAAAATAACTGACATTAGTAACTTTGCTGGCTGGTTTGCGCAGCTAGTTCTGCATACAATTAGAATAACATCGACAGTTTAAATATTGAGATTGATCAAAATTTAGAGAAATTTTGATCAATCTCAATATTTAAACTCAAAATTTATTCTTGAATCTCTATTTTCGTAAAATAAGTCAGAAACATATTTTTTTTTATATTCCTCCTATCTTTATTATTTATTATAAAGTTTTATTTATTAACCTTACGAATGATAATTAACAATCATTACATGATAACTAGGAAATAATAATGGAAATGAATACATTGACAGACGTAGAACAAATATAGCAACAATATAATAACATGCATAGTAGAATAGCAAGTTTGTGTTTAACCTTTGTATACTCATAGAAACAACAATAGATTCACCTTTTGCATTTACTACACATAAATTATTTTATTGGTCATGATTTTTAGTCCTATTGAAATTAAATTGAGATTTCGTAATCATAAGACTAAAATACTAATTATTGGACCACTACGGAATACACTGCTGATATTTTGAATAAGTTCAGAAACTCTTCAGGAGGTTTATTGTATCACTTGTTGTAATCTATTTTACTGATTTTATTTTAACGAACACAAACATGTTGTTCGAGTATTAAACGTGAATATATACGATAGTATATACGAGTATTAAAGGCGATGTGATCTCACAGCGACAAATCCTGAAAAAAAGCTTAGGAACCTATTTATGACCTGGTACATATAAAAATAACAATGACTTCATCATTATTTAACATTACTTCTTTTGCTTTAAATGATCATTTTTTTTATATTCAGGTTACTTTTCAGATTGGTAGTTTTATTTACGACCATGAACCTTTGAAGAATACGAAAACATTCTTATTACTCGATAATTTATAACCCTTGAAGCAAAGAGTGCTCCCTCTTTTCTGCTTTCAAAATTATTTAACTGAAATATCTGTATTCGGTTGGTTTTAAAATCGATTCTATTTCTTCTAAATCGATATAATTTAACCACGTCCAACCCTACCAAAGAGGTGAGGAACACTATTTGTCATTGAATAAATTGTTTTGTTGAGTTTGAGTAGATACACACGATCACATACTTGCTTATGAGTCATCGTACGAATTAGATTAATATTCAATCATTAAAAATATGGTAAAATCAATAATTTCTTATAAGATTCTGTTTTTTATAGTCAACTAATTGTGTTAAAAATAATATAAATGTTACAGGCTGGATACTCGGAAGATCAATTGGCGGGTGAGTTGTAGTTTATTAACTCGGAGAGTGATTATAAAACCGTTGCGATATGTAGAAGTCACGTATCGTTTATTGGTAAACACAAACACTGGCAATTGGGACGTGAACCGAGGCGGTTGGTCTCGGCCGCTGCGGCAGACGCGGAGCCGCGATGTGGCGCTCGCGTAATTCGTGACTCATGTCATGTCAATCAACGTCTTTACCGAAAGCGGTGGTCGTTACAAGCGCCCTAGTTTCCTTTTATGGTTTGTATTTTAATGCGAGCCAGGTGTCGCGTCTGGTCGCCGGCCTCGCTGCGCTCGGTGACGGTGAGTACCTACGTATTGCAGTTTACGGTCACACGTCTCGGGAGCAACATGTTCATGTACGAGCCTCCCACCAAGCTGAAGCTAACATCAGTCGAAGGTATGTGCTCTAAGGCGTCATTGAGCTTCTGAGACGCACCCGACGCGCTCAGTTAACGTGATATAGTAGCATATGTCGATGAAGTATCAAGTTAAAGTGTGAAGTAGGTCTAGTCACTCACTTCACAATGTTGTAGAATTTCAGGAGGCATTCCAGTTGTTCGATTCACGAGGAGATGGCAAGATCCATGTCGCACAAATTGGTGATGCTTTAAGAGCCCTGGGACAAAATCCCACTGAATCGGATGTCAAAAAATGCACTCTACACCTGAAGCCTGATGAAAGAATTTCTTTTGAAGTGTTTTTGCCTATCTATCAGGTGAGTTGAGTAACATAGCATTACTAAGTACGTACACAGATGTACGCTACTGTCAACAGGATAATGTTATTTTAGTTAATTAATGAAGATGTGTATTTCTGTGTACTTTACATAAATAATAAGTAGTTCAGTTGTAACATTACCTGTTCCATTGTTTTTAACTGATTCTATTTTTAGTACAATTAGTTATTAGTAATGGGGTGAAACTTGAGAGCCAACAATGTTGTCCATTGTGCTACTCTGCATTTGGCACTTTATTCCTTTTCTTTTTTTTCGTTTTTAAAAAGACAACATAGATCAGAACTACAATTTATGGATCACACAAAGTGTTGTCCCATGTGGGGTTTGAACCCACTACACTCAGCACAGTGGAGAGCGGCACGGTGACCGCTTAAACCACTAACCGTGTAGTCAAACCGTGCACTTGTCTTAACAAAGGTTCATTTGCCTAACATATGCTTCTCTGGCTGCAGGCCATCTCCAAAGCTCGCAGTGGTGACACAGCAAATGACTTCATCGAGGGTCTTCGGCATTTTGACAAGGATGGCAACGGATTCATATCATCTGCCGAGCTGCGACACTTGCTCTCCACACTAGGAGAGAAACTCAGTGATGATGAGGTAATGAAATGCTGATATTACACTCTATTTGTAGTTTTTTGACGCACACAGTTTCTGCTACGTGAGCAAGTGTCCAACTGCATTGGCTTGCGATGTCGATGGTTGGTGCAGAAATTAAACTTGAATTGTAGTTTATAGAAACAACTAGTACTCTGTAGCATTTTCGTCATTGACAATAATAGTGTTACAGTAAATGATTTGAAAATATCATTCCATTTTTTTCTGTTAATGATTGTTATTATCTGATTAAACTGAGTTACTTCCTTCACTGTTGATTCAGAGGAAAGTATGGTTGTCAAGGCTTAAGAATATCACTAACACTCATACACGTCCCAATCATTTTTATTAATAGAACCTAAAAACAATAGTGTAGTTAAACATTACATAACACATACACAAATATTGATATTTAACACTTTCTTATTATAATATAATCATACAGACACGCTTCTATATTCATTTATTTGGACTGAAACACTGAACCTTGAATACATAGGAAACAGTAAATTCACTAAAAACTAGTTAAAATGCATAACATTGACTATAATGTGGTAAAATCAATAATTTCTTATAAGAGTCTGTTAGTCAGTCACACCGTGTCACAACACACACCAATGGTTAATTTAAATTTTGTGGGTCGACATGTTAATAAATCGGACACATCGTTGAATCACTCATACGTGGATAGTACCCATGCACTATTATCATAATAAAATATTGATAACAGATACATGGGTATAAACAATGCTTTGTATACAATGTACATGAGAACATTTCTATCTTTGAATAGATTTCGATTGTACCGAGTGGTAGCCAGCTTTGTAAATTTCTGTTGCGTTCACACCAAAAGGGAGCTTATAAAAATTTAACTCGAACTAAGATTTGGGATTCCCCATAGGTTTGTTTGTACTGATAGCGTAAGGCTGACGTGCGCAGGTGGAGCAGCTGCTGCAGGGCCAGGAGGACTCGCAGGGCAACATCAACTACGAGAACTTCGTGCACCTCATCATGCAGGGCTGAGCGCGCGCTACGCACCTTACCGCCTTATATACTTCGAGTTTAATCATAGCGTTTATATATATCTATATAGTGTAGGGAGCGCGGTGGCTCCGGGGTGTGCGGGGGCGTGACGTCACACGCACATTACCCGAACGTAGACTGTGTATCGAAACGTACGATTCCGTATTTGTATTCCCGTTCTAATGTATTCCAAACTTAAATTAATTTAATATTTTAAGCATCCGCATGTTTGTACAGGTAATAAAGTATTTGTAACGATTGCAAGTTTTGTACTTTCGTATATGTCAAGTCCTGACCTGCGGAGGTGACTCCGGTTGCTGTTCTGAACAAATAACAGATAATAGGCTAGATGACACCTTAGTCAAATTAGTTACTTTTTATCATCTGTCAAAACGACAATTTTGTATGAAAAATGTACTAAATACAAAATTGTGATGTCACTGTTTTAGACTACTCAATTGAACAATATATTTCACTGTATATTTGATTGAAATTCGTAATAATAATAAAAAGCTATGTTAATTGTATTTGCCGAGATGTTTCGCGATATTAGTTTTAATGAAGTGGACATTGGTGTTTGTTTACGATACAGTCATCTACCCAATTATTACGTAGTACCCTACCTAACTTATTTGCCTTTATTTAAATTATTAGTGTGCATTTAAAACAGACAGTAACACTTATAAGAAGAGTCGCAGCGATGTGATTATAAATAATATAAAAGTGAAAGCTGCGCTTCTAGTGAGGCGCACTAAAATTTTGTATGCGTATTGTATCTTGTGACAGTGGGGTAGCAATTGAAGACATTTTTATATTGCTACCGTTTTTATGTATGCTCTCAAATAATGCATGTGTATTCGTTCTAATTATGTTATCATGTGAATAAATGTTTATAAACCATTCATAATGAGAATAAATGTTTAAACCAAACTAAAATGTGGGTACGATATCGTGCGATGTTAGTCGCTCAACAAAGTCATAACTTACACGACTCTCTAAGAATCACACGACTTCACCTTCGGAAACAATAATGAACAATAATGATTGTAGTATTTATAAAACAGCAAAATATATTAAACAATAAATGATGCCAACGTGTAATACGTGGGGTGGAGCGAAAGGCCGAAATTTTCATTGGTAAACATTTCCTTGAAAGGATCCTGGCTTTGAGGAATCCACCTCGAGCCTCTGGACCGCAAACATGCCTCTATAGCAACGATGCCTCTGTAACGAGTTTAACGCACTGTTTGACAGGCTGGGTGTGACATGGATGTTTAAGAACTTGCTTCAACTTGTCTTTATTTGATATAAACAGTTGTAATTCCGAAATACTGAAACACTTTGTAAGCGGTGGTTCCTAGATTTTTCTTTGGTCCGATCTATTATGTTATAGTAAAGTGGAGCTTCATAATGCAACTGTGGTATGACAAACAGACGAACGTTGTTATTTTTCTCCCGAGTCTAAAATGGACAAAACGGCAAAATGCCGTATATCTTGACGCATGCCATGCAGTATTGCCACTAGTAAACGTGTCGGATGTGAAAAGAGTTTTATACACGATGTTTATTAAATCCTGGCAGAGATACGAACATCTTGGTATCATGTTAAACATGTGAATCGGTGATTTCGTTTCTATATCAAAACATTTTTGACAAAATTTTCAGAAATTATAACAGATTTCGAGTATTGACATATAAACTCAGGACTTATTTTCACGAGTGAGCCATTTAGATCGTGGTAATTTTCCAGGATCTCTATCGACTAAGCTGGATGTAATACTGCCCTGAGATACTGCCGAATACATTTCAAATAAACATTTTAGGTCAGTGCTTCGGGACTCTTCGTCAATGTTTGGCAATTCTATGTGAAAGAGATCGAAATCAAAAACGTGTTTCTTTAAACCGCTATTATGTAAGTTACCGATGTTACCAGAAAAACTGTTCGGGCCAATAGTTGTGCCGACCAGCTGTAGAAACAAATGATGAAAAGGTAACATTGCGTACTTTTTTATACTTTTACTTTTGTTATAATATTGTATTACACGAGAAACAACTTGTTGGTGACTTACGAATACGAATAGGAATAGACTTTAGACTTACGACTTAGGAAAACGTGATTTTTCCCACAGCTTACCAGTGTTAAACGCTATATTTTCACAGAATTCTTTTACGGAAGGATTTTTGCCATTGTAAAAATAGTGTAGGTTGTTCGGCGTCAGCAAATAATATTTTAAAACATCGAAATAAGTCGGCAACATATTTCCTTTCAATAGTTGCGGTTCACCAATTAACGAACACCGCAGATCTTCTCTCGTTGTCGGCATGTTTTGTCATAACTTAACTAAAATTGAATGAAATCGTTGAAGACATCAATTTAACTTGTCAAAATTTTTAATAAATATAGTGCAATTGGAGATCTACACCGTAACTTGTAAAACTTTGTTTTTTTTTTTTAAATAAGAAACGGTAGTTAAGTAATAAAAAGGTATAATAAATCAAGTTCTGTATCAATTTAAGTAACGTGCCCATGTGCATCCAGTGCCAAAAAAGGGTGATAGATCGGACCCATCGAATTACAGGCCTATAGCTATAACCTCCCTTCTCTCTAAAGTGATGGAGCGTGTAATCAACACACGGCTCCTCAGTTACCTGGAAGAGCACGATTTGATCAGCGACCGCCAGTACGGTTTCCGCCGCGGTCGCTCGACTGGTGATCTTCTAGTGTATCTCACTCACCGGTGGGCTTCAGCCATTGAGAGTCAAGGTGAGGCTTTGGCAGTTAGCCTGGATATAGCAAAGGCGTTCGATCGGGTCTGGCACAGGGGCCTTCTATCGAAGTTACCGTCCTACGGCCTGCCCGAGGGTTTGTGCAAATGGGTGGCTAGCTTTTTGTCCGGCAGACGCATAAAAGCCGTCGTCGACGGTAGCTGCTCCGAAAGCATGGACATGAACGCTGGTGTCGCACAAGGCTCCGTGCTATCTCCAACACTATTCTTGCTGCATATCAATGATATGTTGACCATAGATAGCATTCATTGTTATGCGGATGACAGTACTGGAGATGCGTATTACACGGGCCGGGCTAACATCCCTCGTACCGCTGTAGTAGAAAGTCGCGAACAACTTGTGTCTCAAATCGAGAGCACTTTACACAGAGTCTCCGATTGGGGTCGGGATAACCTGGTCCAATTTAACCCCTCTAAGACACAAGTTTGTGCGTTTACTGCTAAAAAAACCCCGTTCACTCTAGTTCCACAATTCCAGAATACACCCCTTACCATCTCACAGAGTATTGGGATCCTCGGTGTCGATATCTCCAGTGACGTCCAATTTCGGACTCATTTGGAGGGAAAGGTGAGGCTGGCATCAAAAAAGCTTGGTGTTCTGAATAGAGCGAAGCGATATTTCACACCGGCACAAAGGTTACTACTGTACAAAGCACAAGTTCGGCCTCACATGGAGTATTGCTGTCATCTCTGGGCGGGAACACCGAAGTACCAGCTTGAGCCTTTCGATTCAGTCCAGAGACGTGCTGTGAGAATGGTCGACGATCGTGAACTCACAGACGGTATCGAACCACTAAGTCTTAGGAGAGACTTTGCCTCCCTGTGTGTGCTCTACCGTCTCTACAATGGGTTGTGTTCTGAAGAATTGTTTGATATGATGCCCACAGCCACATTCTACCATCGCACCGCTCGCCATCGTCAGGGAGCTCATCCACATACATTGGAACCTAAATGGTCGCGCACAGTTCGGTTTCAGAGAAATTTTCTCCCGCGAACAATCCCGTTATGGAATGAGCTCCCTGCCACGGTTTTCCCTGGGAACTACAGCATGGGGTTCTTCAAGAGGGGGGTAAATAGGTTTTTGAAGGGTCGGCAACGCGCACGTGATGCCCCTGGTGTCGCAGGCGTCCATAGGCTGCGGTAGCCGCTTACCATTAGGCGGGCCGTATGCTTGTTTGCCACCGTCGTGGTATAAAAAAAAAAAAAAACGTAAGAAACTTATTTGTAGAGATGAACAATGTCATCGTGCCATCTCTAAATTATGTCTTAGGAAAATAATAGTTGCATAGTTGTTACTTATTTGTAGTGTCATCAATTAATTATACAGTTTTTTCGCTCCACTTAACTGTACGTACGATAGATAAGCCTCGCGTGACCCATACATAGAGGTCGTAAAACTGGTACGTAGTAGCGGCCTCTTTCAGAGCTGCAATGTCTCACAGCTTTCTCACACTCCGTTTCCCCTATTTCTTGATTTATCCAGTCGGAAAATGAATATTTTGATGGCGAGTTGGTCTTTGTACTGTTATACATTGCGTCGACACAAATAAAGGGCAGAAAGATGTGGGTGATTACGATCACTAAGTAATGATGTTGATGGCGTGCGTGTTTTTTACCAAAAGTATCCATTTCTCCGCTCGGCACTTTCCAGAATACTCCACTGACGCTACAGGATAAACTCGGCATCTTGGGTATAGATATTTGATCTCAATGTTCTCTCACGCGTCACTGAGCGTCGCAAAGGTGGCCTCGCAGAAACTAGCTGTAATGAACAAAGTGAGACGGTTCTTCTCGCCTGAGCATCTGTGTTTTTTTTATAAGACCCAGATTCGCTCCTATGTGGAGTTCTCATCTTTGCAACGGATCCGCGCAATGTTTACTGGACGCTCTTCGCTCTTCCTTTTGCTGGACGCGATTGGTTTCAGCAGGGAGCAGTCCGCATTCCTCAGTCCTTTAATCCTTTGCAGTTGCGAAGGGATGTCGCTTCTTTGGCAGTTTTCTATTGCTTTCACGATGGAGAATGTTTTGACGAGCTCTGCCCACTGGTCCCACCTTCTTCCTTCCTCTTCAGGATAACACTTGCTGTTCTAGGAAGTCACTGTTATAGAGTAGTAGACAAATGTACGCTCTTCGTATGGTGACGGATTAACAATATAGAGTATCACCACTTTTTATCCCGTGGGTGTCGTAAAAGCTGACTAAAGGAGTGAACTATACAGGACGACATCACTACAAAGAAAAGGAAAAACCCTTTTATTTATTTTTTAAAGCGTGGAAACCCCCTCAGGCCATCACATTATCAAGTGCGGGGTTTGAGCCCACAACACTCAGTGCAGACAGTGGCGTGGCGACCGCTCAAACCACTACGCCAACCGTGCAGTCATTGTTTATTATTCTATTATTTATAGTTTTATCAGATAGCATTATTTACATACATACATTAGATATTACAAATTTCAATCAAAGGAGTGTTTAATCAGTCGTAGTGGGTTAAAATATCTTGGATATCGCCATTGTTATCGCCGTCTGTCAACGATTCGAGATGTTCTCCAGAAGACTGCGCTGGACGTGCTGTACTATGGAGCAAGTACTAACAATTGGAAAGTTTGTGAGGAACACTGGTTTCACAATCGACTCCATCTAATACTTCTCCCAAGCCCCTCAAAACAAAGGTGAAGTATGATTTAAGACCATGCATATTATTGAGGGTGCCTTTAACTAATTTAAAAGGTAGTTTGAGCGTGTCAGGGTCCTGGCGTAGAACTGTGCCCTTGATATAGCATAATATATTCAGGTGGCAGCTGCTACGCGGAGCCGCAAAATTGCCGAATTATTTGATTTTCATCAACATCCAATCATCGTCACTAATGATACCTTTGATAGTGACATGATTACTGCTAGCGAACGGCCCATTTCATGGCGCCTGGTGTGTGCCACTGCGTCTTTGCAGCTACAGTCAACTGACCGATGAACTTGACACTTGATGAACTTCGACAGCCATTGTAAAATGATGTTTTGGTTTGTGGTTCTTTAATTAATAATATACGGTGTTACTCAGATGTCACACCGACATGCGACAGCGACCGTCGCAACTTCCGTTGATGGCGTCCCCTGTTGTTGTTAAGACCGAACCTACCTGATGTCCCCGAGCACTCGCTCGAGCATAACAACGAGTATGTGCTACCTCCTTGTGATGAAACTAGTGTGTAGGCAGGTAGAGTTCTTTAGTGATATCAGAAAAATGTACACTTTAATTTTACAAAATTTAAGAATACAGAGTGTCACCATCTCTATTCTTCCCACGAGTGTCGTAAAGGGCGACTAAGGGAACTAAATATGCAAGACAACATCACTACAAAGAGAAGGAAAACTTGAAACGAACCCAAACCCGTCTGGCCAGCGTGGCTATTGAGGAGGGATTTAACCAAAACTATAATATTATTTTATGTTGTTTGTTTGAATTTGGGAGTCAAATCGTTTAATCACGTATTAGCAAAACTCCTGTATTCAGACATTAATATTAGTAAGTATTTAAATATTTCCGTTAAACAATCCAAATAAATCCAGCTAAAACTCCAGAGATATTTAATTTAATTTAGGTTGAAGTAAACAATAACAAAAGTAAAAACTTATTCCTGTTTACTAAAGGGGCACCTTTTTAAACAAATGTAAAATCAAGAAAAAGTGATCGGACGCAGCTCTCTATGTGTACCTATAGGCAGATGTGTGTAGAAGGTAGGGTAGTGAAAAAAAAGGTTTTAACATGTAATAGCAATAACAATATGTCTTATAGTCGTAAGAACTAGCACAGAAAAAATTGTAACAATCTGATATCTTCTCTAATCTTGCATATGAGATACTGCACGGTTGGCCTAGTGGTTTACGCGGTCGCCACGCCGCTCTCTACTGACCTGAGTGTTGTGGGTTCAAATCCCACATGGGACAACACTTTGTGTGATCCATAAATTGTTGTTCTGAGTCTGGGTATTCTTTGTGTCCGTTTCTTGTATGTTTGCGACACAGGATTTATTCCTAGTGCGGGCGTTGTTTAAAAAAAAAAAAAAAAACTGTAGCAGTCGTGGGACTGCCGATAGAAGTGAAAACGGAACTATTAAGTTGAGAGTAATTAAAACTATATGCAAAAATTATATGAAATTTTTTATGTTTCATATATAGCTATATATAATATATAATATCATATATAATATATAATAATAATAAATTTCATATATAATATATAATATCATATTCTCCATAGCTATAGATATACTATTATCATTAGCATGTCGGTGACGCGAACCGAGGATTTTACCCTCTACCAAAACGCTCAACGCGCCTAAAGAAGTTATCACTTCATAAAAAAAAAAAAAAACTTTGCCAGATTATGTCATAATTTCATATTTCATCCACTTTGCGATTATAAGTTCAATGAAGCGCAAACAAAAGTTATATCTGTTTTCAGTAGTGTCCGACCGAAGCTTCGGCTTCGGCTTCGGCCACCTTCGGCCAAAAAATCCACCTTCGGCGAAACCTTCGGCTTCGGCCCAAAACCCGGTCGAAGCCGAAGCCGAAGCCGAAGGTCCGAGCATCCGTCGAGATTGAACGAACTGTTACGAAGACTGAGTGAGAGAGCAGATCGGAGTGGTCGTCGTGTTTGCAGAGGCCGCGGGGAATCACTGTCAAATATCACATTGCATGCGCGTCAAAACAAGTTCATACGTGTATTTATACGCAAGTTTTGTTTTGAATTTGTGTTGTTTGTTGTTGAACATTTATGAATTAAATTGTGATACATAGAGTAGAACTAGTGAAAAGGACAATACTAACGTAAGTATTTGTTTAGTGAATAACCAATACCTACTTTGTTTTCCGGTAGTTATTACTAGTTAACAGAAATGAAATAAATGACATATTTCAGTAAATTTTTGAATTAGGATAAGTTATGTATTTCTCATTCATATTTTAAGTTTTTATTTTATGACTTAATATCTGTTCTAGTGTATAGTATTTTGATAAAATATATGTACTTTGAGGTTAAGTTAATTTTTCACTTTATTGGTTATTACCTAATTACAATAGTTTTTGCTGTGTAATATCCAGTTACACTGAATTAATTCAATTAATTAGTTGAAAGGCTTTCGTCGAATGTAGACTGTTTCATCATTCACGGATACTAATTACTACCTACACTTAGTTAGGTACTTACTTACTCACTACAATAGTTAGGTACTTACCTACGGGATATCCTCCGTGTTGAGGGCTTTGGATGAGCTGATATTTAACATATTGTATTTGTATGTTATACTCTCATTATTTTATTTATTGATACAATTTGTTAGAAAATGTTATTCTGTTGTTCAGGTTCATTTCATAGTTTTAAATTATATAAAAAAATAATAAAACAAGAAAAATTATCTATTATTTTTTTATTATTTCAGGTACATTATGGCATCTACGGGTCCTATATGGGAATATTTTTCAAAAACCAATGATATTGATAAAGCAACTTCTAAAATATGTAACAAGTCTTTATCTCTTGGTAGTGCCTTACCAAAAAAACAAACTACAACTAATATTAAGAATCATTTGGCAAAAATTCATGAAAATGAATGGGCAGCTTATTGTAAAATAAATGAAGATTACCAGAGCGTGATGAAAAAAAAGTCGGAGTCTTATGACTCTCCGCTAAATGAAAAGAAAAGACGAAAACAAACTCAAACTACGTTACCAGAAATTATTGAAAAAAAAGTAGCACCGCCGTGGCCTGATAATCATCCTATATCATTACGTATTGATAAAAGTATTATGGACCTCATAATCGTAGACATGCTACCATACAACCTTGTTGAAGGAAAAGCATTTCAAAGACTCCATCTAAATGACCCTGACACTCCGTCCAGGTATAGGAAAAAGTCTGAGAAATACTTTAGGACGACTTTAATGCCGTTGACGTACGAAAAAGTAAAAGGTAAAGTCGTACTTCTTCTACAAAAAGCTGAATGGGTAAGTTTCACTACTGACATTTGGAGTAATCCGACAAAGACCTGTTCTTTGCTAAGTTGCACAGCCCACTTCATTGATGGCCCAAAAAGAGAAAAAGTTATATTGGCAGCTAGTGTCTTGGAAGAAGATCATACAGGCCAGCATATTTCAGCGAAACTTTACGAAATTATTGCTGAATTTAATTTAACAAAAAAAGTCCACATGGTTATCCGCGACAATGCTTACAATATGCAGGCGGCTATGCGTTGTGGTAGCTTTTTGTCTATTGGATGCGTAGCTCATACGCTCCAGCTTGTTATTCATGATGTTATATTCAAAGACCCTGCTTCTATGAATATGATTAAGAAATGTCGCAAAATAGTTGGTCATTTTAAAAGAAGCGAACAAGCTTCTCGATATTTAGAAGGGTTTCAAAAAACATGCGGCTTACCCAGACACGTTTTGATTCAAGATATCGAAACCCGGTGGAACAGCACTTATTTAATGTTAGAAAGACTCTTAGAACAAAAAACTGCAATCAATTTATATATGGCAGAACGCGGTGGAATAGAAGTCCCAACTGCAGAAGAATGGGAACAAATAAGCTATTATATAGCATTACTTAGGTGCTTTTATCAAGCCACACTTGATATTTCGAGCGATTCTTCTTCGATATCTCTGATAATACCATTGATCGTCATGCTTAATTCAAAGATGACTACAAAAGATGAAGATCCTGATAAAGTAACACTGCTGAAGATCCAGTTACGTGATTCCATAAACAGGAGATTTTGTTATGTAAAAGATTCTCCACATTTAATGATTGCCACACTAATAGATCCCCGATTTAAATCGAAGTATTTGACCAACGATGAAACTGAAAATACTAAGACTGAAATATTATCATTTCTACGACAAACTGGGCCTCAGTCACGATCAGCCGCCACTATGGACGTAGATGTTGATGAACCTAGACCTTCTTGTTCGAATTCCGAACCAGCTACCGAAGGGATGTCCTCTAAAAAAAAAATGATGACTTGTGGGATTCGCATGATAATCTTGCAGCATCTGTCACAATTACAAGTAAAAATGAGTTGGGTTTAGATCATTCTGGTCCCCCTTTCGAAGAGCATCTTACTTGTTTTTTAAAAGAACCATTGCTTCTGAGGAATGCTGACATTTATGAATATTGGTCTTCTAGTCCGTATCTACGGCCAATTGCAATTAAATACTTATCTGCTCTTTCCAGCAGTGTTCCTAGTGAGCAATTATTCAGTGCTGCAGGACAAATATATGCGGACAGACGATCTAACTTGATTGGTGAAAATGTAGATAAATTATTATTTTTAGCATACAACATACGGCTGTTTAACTTTGATTATTAATCGTCGTTAATTACTACAAATCGTCAATGAACGAACAATGTTGATAATTACTATGTGATTTTTATTGTTATCAATGTAGCTTTAATTGAAAAGTTCTTGAGAGGGAACATCAAGTACAAATATGGGTATTAAAGTAGAAGTAGAATATTATAATATTCTTCTAACTTGTAGTTCTATTGTTATTGATATTAACTAAAATGTGCATTTAATTGATCATAATTTAAGTATTTATTAAGAAGTTAGTGTTTGTTTGTTGTATTTGAGATTTGTTTAGTCTAGTCGAGTAAAACAAAGACTGATAGATTGGTCTAATTGTTTTAATGTGAGTAGTGCATACTTAATAAAAAGATGGTTATTTTTTAAAAATAAATCACAAACTTTTATTACCATGTCTAAATCAATTTCTGTGTGAGACAGTCAGTATTAACCTTCAATTTTGAAGTTTTAAAATAATTTTAATATTAATTGTAGCTTGTAGATAATATCGAACAAAATTAATTACTAAGAGATTATAAACCTTCGGCTTCGGCTTCGGCTTCGGCCGAAGGTTGTGGCGATTGCCGATTAATCGGCTTCGGCTTCGGCTTCGGCCAAAAATAGACCTTCGGTCGGACACTAGTTTTCAGTAACGTTTGTAACAGTAGCCATCATTTTAATACGACCAAAGAAATTTTGAGACTATAAATAGTGTATATTTATTTTTAGAATTTCTTCAAAACATCAGTTTCTGTATCGAAAAATAATTATCCTTAATTACCCTGTACACACACCGATTGCAATTATATAATAATACACGTCATTCCAGCATCAAATCGTAAATATAAATTATATTAGGAAATAATATATTATTTATATATGTATGTGGTCACCTAAGCACTTAAGAACGATTCGTGAACAATAACAAGTCAGTACCTAGACCAAGAAGTTAAACGTAGCAAAGCGGGAATTAACAACGTTTCCTGCTTGTGGAGTGCGCCTTTGTTCGCGGCGGCCTCAGCGCTGGCGCTCCAGGAGCAGGTGCGAAGGAGGCGCGGGGCGGGGTGACCTCGCCGCGCGGACGTTACTCATACGCACCGCCCGAGTTCGGTTCGTTACGTCGTGGAGCGGTCAATCGGTCCCGTGGTTCTCTCCGGGTCAGTCGCGGGCGCAGACCACTGTCTAGGTCACTGTGAGCTCGGAGACATGCCACCCTCGCTGTCGGTATGGGATATGTGCGCGTGGGCGCTGGTATGGTGCGCGACCGCCACCGCCTCTCTGCTGGAGACGGAGCGGCTGCACGCCAGCGTCGGTGGCTACGCCGTCTTCAACTGCCACCTCGACTTCCCGTTCGGGAACGAGATACCTTACCAATTGCAGTGGGACAAAGATGTAAGTACACGCTGCCATGATGCAGCATCGACTGAACCTGTGGCTTAAGCTAATAGTTTCATTCCGGGTCACCTGTTGTTTACAAATATTAATTCATAATTTATATATTATATTATATGTTCACAATATTACTTATAGTTGTGACGATATCGGCAATTCGCTCCTCGTCCCGTTCGTCTTATACTTTAAGTTAGTAAAGTATTATGTTCCAAATCTATTTTGGGTTATCTAAGTTCATGTGGTCAACAGTTTTCTTACTCATCTATTCCCGCTAATGATTTATTTGCATTGTTTACGCTCCCACTAATTACTGTGGGCATGAAAGTATTCTGTTTTAATAATAATATAATAATAATAATAATCTCACAGCTGTCTAATTCCAAACTAGTCAGGACCCATGCCATGGTAACCAGATTGCTGATAAATGTATTTATATATTTTTAAACATATACATAGAATAGATTAATTTGCCGTAAAAAAATTATGTTTGTCCTTACTTAGCCATACTCAGCCTTTGCAATTTGTATGAAATCTGTGGACTCTGTAATCATTTGCGTGATGATGATGATGCGTTGTGTCTGACGAATTTCAACATTTAGCTATGGAGTAAATTGTGATGAATTTGGAACCCTAAATCAGCTGTAGGTACTAAATATTGTGTTAACAGCTTTATTTGATACCTGTTTATCTGTTTACAACCACGAATCGCCGGTTTCTTTAAAAGGAGTTGAATTCGCTTGCAAAACTATATTTACAAAGAATTCAAAGACAATGCTCGGATCGTATCTCACGCTGACGTTACGGAGGTATACTCGTATCTTACTGGCAATGTCACTTAGGTGTCTACCTACATGTTTGTTTGTCATTAACGGACAACCTAAATAGGTCGATACTGTAGAAGCTACGAACAGTGGCAAGGCGCTGCGGTGTGCCGAGGGTCATTACTGCGCGGTATTACGTGCACCGCCAACGTTGATTAACTTACCACTTTAACCTACACTCATTTGTCACAAGTGCGGACCTGCTAACCTTCTTTGGCGTATAATATAGTATTTGCAGAAAAAGACATTTCGCACTGTATTTTGATTTTCTACAAAGCAGTTTGGACAGTATGTAGTAATTTTTCTTTTGTTATGGAGAAGTTCTTCTTTAATAAATGACAGCAAATCTGTCGTGGGTGCCGGAATTACAAGTAAATATATTCTTTACATAACTACATGATATAAGATAACATCATGCGCGTATCCTCTAACGGGGAGTACAGATGTGTTCAGAGTATCGAGGTCCACTCTATCGTGTGACTGAGGTTTAGAGATCCTATGGAGATTAGTTATAGAACTACAGATTAATTTAAAGAAATAAATTAAAATTTACCATACAAAAAAAAACGATCGCAAACAGAAAATATTTTAAAACAAAAAAAAAATAATTCATAAAAAAAATATTACAAATTATTATATCAACAACTGTTCTTATTTTTGATGTCAGTGTCAGCCAAAGAATAATGATACAAATTTACTACTGAACCCCTTTCCCAACTGCCCACGACCCTAAAACGGCCCGCTCAGCATCTAAATGTGTAGATGCTTGACACCGACTCCAAAAACAAAAATTGTAAATATAAGAATAAGTATTTATTTTCATACTTTTGAGTGCATTTTTCGTTTTAGAACATTTTCTTTGTTAATCTTCAAACAGAAAATGTTTTGAGGTTCTTTACTTTGTTAAAATGATGTTTGTTTCTTGATCTTTAGAAAATTTATAATCTTATAAGTGATCTCTATAGGATCCACCAAACCTCTGTGTCATAATAGAGTGGATCGCGATACACTGAACATTTTTGCGTGCCCCTTTAGAGGATTCACGCGTAATGTTATGTTGTCTAGTTGTGTAAACAATACACCTGTGTGCAATTACAGTAAACACGACAGGTTTGCAGTCATTTATTGAAGAGTGTAGGCCATCACAATGATATAAAGGGACACCTCGAAGTATTACAATGCTCTTTGAAACCATCGTATACAGTTTATTTTGTTAATCTTCCACCAACAAGTGAAAGCCAATTAAATCTCCTTTAAATTGTTAAAAACTGTTGCTGATTTAAATACGCGTTAAATAGAAACTGTTGGTCAAATCTCACTCGCAGCGGGTGCTTGTCAAATAGGTATACAAAGAATCATCAAAGTCTGTACACCCAGTAAAAAGTGATGAGGATACTTTCTTTTTTGAATTTGATTAAAAACACTAAGCGAAGGTTAAAGACGCGATAACAGATTCAAATAATATATAATAATATGTTTCAATTGAAATAAATCTTAAAATTCTGTATCTTTAAACTTCAGTCCGCTGAACTGAAAGTAGTCTATGAATAAGTAATTAATTCTCATCCGTTGCTCGTATTCGTAACTTTGGTGTGTGCGAAGAGCAAGAGGAACAAGCCGTCACCACACTTGGATATTGCACCATCAGTGGGTGTCGATTGATTATGAGCTGTATGATGTCGATGCTATATCATGATCATATGATACTATCGCTACGTTACGTTCGACCGACATCACTCGTAATGTCCACAAGTAGGTACAATTTGATTACAATAACATCCATCTAGTATCGATGCGGGCCACGGGCTCTCAGTAGTGCTGTAGTAATTGTGTGGCAGCACTGCACGAAGGGAGCCTTGTGTGCGCACATGGTCGCTGTGGGAGCGGTCCCACAATGCATCACTTTGCTTGCGGGTACCGGATATTTGTCTATTAGCGGAGAATATCTCGTTATAAACACCAGCACAACGCTCTACCAGGGTAGGGCTACAATAGGCCGGTGTTCGGTCAAACTACGTAAATGATGATATTACCGCAAGGGACTGTAAGTAGAGGCACGGTGTCAGAGCTACACGGTGGGCACGTGTATCGGCGACCATTGTAGCGGCTAATCACCGACAGCTACAATGTGAGGTACTCTGGGGACACTTTGCTATCACAAAACGTGCCGCTCCCCGTGGCGCTGCGCCGCTCACTCGGAACAGTGTGCATTGCCCTTCAATGGTGCTCACATGTAACGTTTGATATTGTTATAGTAAAGGCCTCAAGCTATGATGCAGCGAGCCAAAAGGATTAAACATACCGAGTTCGACACAAACAAATCTAGAGCGTTTTATAAAGCGGAAATATAGTTGTTAATTTGTCAGAGATCTTTTAGGCTTTACTGTGGGATCATAGCTTCGTAGAAATATATAAAATTGGTACCCACGCAAGATTTTTTGAGTGCCTAGTGCCGAGTAGACAGGCGCTATATACTCGTATATATAGGATGAGCCATGAATTAGTTATCAATTGAAAAAATCGTATAAAAACCATTTGATACATTATAAAAATTGTTTATATTTACAAGAGAGTTAATTAGTTGGAATTTGTTTATTAAAAATTACTTCGTCTAAATGACCACCGTTTTGACGTTTGTACTCTTCTAACCGAGCACCGAAATTTACGAATACTCGTCGGCAATGAGACCGCGAGATCGCCGACATCTCTTCGCTGATTTTTTCTTTTAGTTGACGTAGTGTATTTGGTTTATTCATGTAGACATGATTCTTCAAACAACTCTTCTGGACTTCTGGGTGACCATGGAATGTCACTTCGTCTGGAAATCAGCTTTTCCGGAATCATGTCTTTGACCACCGACAGGGACTCATTGGATGTGTGACAAGTGGCTAGATCTTGTTGAAACCATGTGTTACGATTCTAGTCAGCAAATCGAAGTAGCATCGGTCCCAAGAACTCCCGTAACATGTTTGTGCGGGAAGTTACATTCAAATGTTAACGAATTCTTGGCCCAACTATATCTGTACCTACATGTATGTACGTACACCATGGTCACGCTATACCTACAAATAAAGTGTTATTGGTAAATCTCTACCGGTATTTTTGTTATTAATCAATCTAATGTTGATATCATACTTTAGTGATTTAGTCCATAACATAATATATTTACATATTATGTGCACGTAAAAATCATATCTGTGTCGACTAATTTTTAAGAAATAAATTCCAACTAATTAGCTTTCTCGTAAATAATCAATTTTTGTAACATATCATATGGTTTTTTTATACCCTATACCCTATATAATGCTGTGCTTGCCACTGTTCACCACTTCATCCGTACAATTAGTAATAACAGGTAATTTCTCCTTTAAGTTTTAATAAATTACTGTGATTTGTGAGTATAACTTCGGCATCAACCTACAAAATTACTTGGTAATGGATATTATTGCTACTTTAAAATGATCACTGTCGTAGTTATTTGTACGAATCATCATCACATGTGAAGGCGAATGTGATTTTGTTCCATCCCTAGAAATAATGCTCTACTCGCAGTCAACCGTATGTTGTCCTACTCCCACTCACTCGCATTGTTGTCACACTATCATATAATGTGGGGCGGAGTAGTATAGTGCTCATGTGCACTATAGAACATAGTCGACGATGCGGGGAGTTGTAGGTTTTATTACATATAGTACAGTTATTTGACGCAAACTAAGGGCATAAACAAGAAAGTTTTCGTGGAAATTTGAATGAATTGCAACTTTGCCACCTCGTATCTTTGCCGCTCGCGTGGCCATAATAGATAAACGGTGAAAAAAAAATACAGTTCATGTACCTACAATTTTTCGTAAAATTAATGGTTTTGATATATGAGCGCCGCAAAGTGCAATTCAACACGTACGAGACGCTCAATAATCATTCGACTTCGATCATCATTACGACCTGCAGCAAGTTCTGAAACAGATAATTACCGGACACCGTACACAACATTGCAATTAAGCACGTCTGTTTATTTTTTGCTAGAAACAATACTGTTATCTCAGCAGCATATGAAAACTAGTGGTCTTTAAATGAGAATGTTGGATGCGTGGATCGTAAATGTAGGTGCGGAGTGGGTGGGAGTGACATTGCTTCCTGTGCACCATGAGCCACTATAGATGTCAGTCCCTCCAAACGTTTTCACTTGTCATCCTTGCGATTAACACTTGACGTACAAAAAGTCTCAAATCGTTTTTCGTTTATTTCAGTTCATTCACAAACATTAAGTGGATTTTTCAAATAAAACATTTTCCTTTCTTTAGAAGCCTTTGCTTTACAAACGCAAACTATACTGTAACACGTTATATGTATAGTGACTAAGTGCACGAATCGCGCAGTAATTTAAGGAGTAATCTCGCCGGTTTCTACTACACTAAGTGTAAGTTCAAACCCCACATGGGACAACACTTTGTGGGTCCACATATATCCACAAATTGTTATTCTGAGTTCGGATGTTCTCTGTGTCGTTTTTCGTATGTTTGAAAAGTCCGAACAGCACAGAAATATTGCTAGTGTGGAAGTTGTCTTTAAACAAAACTAAATAGATATTTAACTCTTCATTGTATTTGTACACCATGTTACAGAGTTAGAAGAGAGTACGTAGAAAGATAGATATATATAAAGAGCGGTCGTAATGCCAAAAACAATCTCTTCCAGGCATCCTTAGGATGTATTCAGATATTTTAGAAAGACAGTAGCAGTTGAAACATCTACTGACACGGTTCAATATTCTATTGATCTTTGGCAGTAAATGTTTTTTAGAAGGTACGAAGACGGGAACCTAACACAAAGGTGACACATTCCCTTGTCCAAGTCTGTCACTTGGACAAGGGAATGTGGGCATTGTAAATTTTTCGTATATATACGAATAATAGTTATTAATGTAGATAAACAATAGTGTGCTACGCTTATACGCGCTCGAGGTGGTTCGGAAACGAACTACGAGTATGTATTCAGCGAAAAAGTGCGTTCAATAACACTATACGAGCACCACGCTCGTATCCCAAAACTATTCATTTTATGAAAAAGTTTAAGGGACCTAAATTGTAGTAATTCTTCTCTAGTTTAATTTTCTTGATATTTTTGTTATTGTAAAATGAGTCGAAAAAGAGATATCGCCAAAATACAGCTATAAGTCGGCATTCGCCACAGCATATCATGCACCTACCCGGCTTACTTCTGCTAGATTAATAGAAGAAATCATCAGTCACCTAAAAACCTGCGATTATGAAGGATCAAGCGCTGAAAGTTACAGCAGGACCTTCGGTGTCCGAAATATTTGCGATACGTGGACTATCGAACCGCTCCACCGTTTCCTTTGTAAACAAGACTTGCTTACAGAAAGAGAAGGTGGTGTCTATACGTTTTCGATACTTACTATGACCGTAATAATGACATTAAGCGAAAAAATTTCCTCTTCTATAACCGCCACAAGGTCACCACTCTGCCACACGCACGCCAGACATTTGGTCAGTGTGTGCATACCCGTATCAACACACCGGACATCACAGTAGTGGCACTAAGTCAGCCGGTGTGAGAGGGTCACGTGTTGCCTCTGGAGTCAATCCTTCATGTCCTATTCCATGGTACTCGAGCCGATCCGGAGCCTGGCAAACTAAGAAAGCTTTAACTGCCTCGGCGGCGCAGCGGTACTGAATGCGACTGCTGTGCTTGAGGTCTCGGGAGGATTTCCGGGTCGAAGCAAGTGTTTGTATGATCTGCAAATATTTGTGCCGAAGTTGTTTGGGTGTTGTTTATGTTTAATATGTATATATTTCCAAAAAATGGGTATAAGTATTCTATCGGTCAGTCTAGTTATCACAGCACAAGCTCTGCTTAGTTTAAAACTAGATGACGTTATGTGTCAAATGTCCGAAATATTTATTATTATTACTGTTTAAATCTCTCCCAGTTCGACTCGGCCTTGTCATTCACGAGAATGGCTAGCTCATAGAAGGAGTGCGTAGTTTTAAAATACAGCTGTAATTAATTAATAAAGAATCACAACTGCAAATTGAAACTATAACATGGAAACGTTGGTGGCATATTTTAAAAATTAATATTTAAAAAGTGTTTAGTACGATGGAGTACTCAGTACATTCCGTAGTATTCTGGAATTGTAATTTTTATAATGTCTTTTTTCCGTGCATATTTCTGTTGAAAAAAAAAAAAATTGAACAAATCTGTCGCTCTGGGCTTCAGTTTTCGGTTTATTAATGTTTACTGCAGCATGCTGCTGTCTCCTGCGTTATCTCGTTTATTTTTAATGTGATGAGTCGAGCTAGATCCGTTAAGTGCCGCAATGAACTGACACCTACTTACTCACTTGACAATTAGGATGTATGCGTTATGTTTTCTCTAGAAGCATGTCGACTCGCCGCGTCGCGGCGTCGAGAATCGCATCATTGTTTCGTAACTGACCAACAATAACTTTATTATGAGGAATTTGGCTTTCGTGGCTGTCACGGGAACGACGTAGCGAGGGCGGCAGGTGGCAGCGCTAGCGTGGGAGGAGCGCGCATTAACCACTGTGTAGATGTAGGCGCAACGCGAGATGCGCGTGGGAGCCGTAATTGTCTACTTGCTGACACTCTTCAGATTAGTTGGAACAGCGGCACTCGACGTACTCTAGCGCAGTCGCGCTCCATACCCTGCTGTCTCAAATTAAGCGAAAGATGTCCATGTTTGTGTGTACAGTATGAGTCGTTTAAGATTAAAAAAGCCTGTGCATGAGGATAGCACAATGTGATAGCCAAATTTCAAGCAAATTTAGAGGCGTAATGACCTCCCATTACGCCTCTAGACTGCTTCTTATCTGAGTTCACTGACTGGCTATTTTAGTTTAGATTTAAAAATTTATTGAATATTTCAAAACATGAAGTTAAACTTCCAGACAAGACGTTATTTATGATTTATGTGTAAGTGTAGTTCTGACATTGCCGTTGTTGCACTACTGTAGCCGTGAGGGATTTATTTTTGAAATTAAGTATGCGATTTGTGGAGTTCCAATTGATTTTGTAGTTGACAAAAATTGTAGTGGACAAAATGTGAGCGTTTAACATGCCCCTGTCTGCCCCTTCGGTTACAATAGACGTAAGTGAAAATGAAGTCTTAATCATACGAAAAAGCTGGTTTCACATGAGCTGTCTTGATCGTAATGACTCGTTTCGAATTTCTTGTACAATGTAGCCGTACAGTAGGTACACTGGGTGTCATTTGTCAATTGTGTCTAGGTACCGTTTACTAGGCGAAGTTCTATGCGTCATTTTACAGTCGATTTAGCAAAAGGCAAGGAAAAATAGAACAAATCAATACTTGTAAAGTACAAAAATCTAGAGAGCATGACCACTGCATGTTTAAAACTTCAGTAGTAATGATATTCCTCTCTGAGTTTCTGTCCGTTCGGATAATGCTTACGGCTCGAAAGGTGGGTTTCTTGGTGGTAATACGAGAATACAATGTAGCAATAATTGTCATCAAAATTATTCACGTGTCCAGATCAAAAATTTTAACGAAAGCAATAACGATGTTACCGGTTATTACTGTACTCATGACATTCACTTTTTGACAGTTTAAAATTATTGGATCATCTAGCTAGCACTACCACCTGCCGTCGTCGCTATGTCGTTCCCATAACAGCTACGGAAGGATGTAATCGATTAAAATAACTAGCAATACTAAATTTGTTTAGTAAATTATATCACCCATGTCTAATAAATACACTTTACTAAGAACTTGTTACGCTACTAGACGTACTTGTCTTGTCTGAAGGCTGGAGTTACTCTAGAGGTTTTACACAAATACCTTCTTTCTTTCAAAGAAGATTTATCGAGGACACATAAGCAATACAAAATAAATGGATATGGTGTCATATTTACCTCTCCCTGTCACTAGAATAAGATTGCAGACGCTGTTAGATGACGCATTGAGTATGTCAAGCAGGGCGAGACAATCCTGTCGTGGTACAGCAGCGAGGGGCGCGTGCGGCTGGGCGACCGTTGGGGAGGGCGCGTGCAGCGGCTCTTCGACGGGCGGCTCGGCCTCGGCCGCGGCTCCATCAACGTGAGCGCTGTTCGCGAGACCGACTCCGGCCTGTACCGGTGCCGCGTCACCTTTCCCAACCGCTCACCACCCGCGCGCAACAACGGCACTTTCTACTACCTCGACGTTGACGGTACTTACGCTGCTAATATTCATCTCCTGTGTAGCAATTAATTACCAGCAACAAAAATCAAACCATAATGCTTCTGTACGATGCTATTTTTCTTTGTCATTTAAGTTACCGTATTTTCATTCCATTCAATTTGAATGAAATAGTTTGTTTTTCTATTCAATCTAGCAGATTCTTGCACGAATTTTGAAGCTCATTTTGTGTAATGACTCGTTTGTTTAGGAGGTAATCTAATTGTGACGCCACCGATGAACGTGACGGTGCTGGAGGGAGAGCGCGCCGAGCTAGAGTGCCTCCCCAAGACACCCGAGGCCGTGGTCGCGTGGTTCAAAGACGGCACGCCTCTCAGCGATTTCCCCGAGCTGGCTCTGCGCAGCGAGCTGCCGCCCAACGGTAGCTTGGTGCTGCGCCGCGCCGCCTCCTCCGATCCCGGCGAGTACGAGTGTCGGGTGAAAGACCCCGACGGGCCCACGCAGAGCGCTGCTGCCTTCCTCGATGTCCAGTGTGAGTAATTACCTACTCGTTACAGAGTTCCTCTTGACCGAACGGACTAACCTCTAGAGAACGATAACCGCTCGTGTGGACTCCATACTGATCAATTAATGGTTCAACCGTCGTTCATTGAGAGACTTCATAAAAGTGAACCACAAACTTCTCCGAGGTAACGGTTACTCGATATCATTCGTATTAGAAATTCATAAGACGTCATATTTAACTTTTTTTCTTTCTTGACCACGTTAATAACTTCCAATCGCTTGGGTCTCGGTATATGCTGTATAACCCCTGAAGCTATGTGGTAACAACATAACACCACCGTTTTCACCATACGAATTTAATCATCAGAGGTCTAAAATGTTATTATTATTAATTAAGACTAACGAAGATAAATAGTATTAAAGAAGAGTGACACGAGTAATGGTGGTATTGCTTTTATTTGGATTTTCAGGAAAAAGGGGCCAGTGATTCATTTCCCTTGTTTGTTTCTAGACAAAGCTAAAGTGGTGTACGCACCAAAGGAGCGATACCTGCCGTATGGAAAGTCGGCCAGTCTGGACTGCCATTTCAGTGCCAACCCTCCCCTCACCAATCTGCGCTGGGAAAAGGATGGCTTCCTATTTGACCCATACAACGTGCCGGGCGTGTTTTATAGCAGAAACGGCAGCTTGCTTTTCAATCAGGTTACGGGTTTTTAATATTGGGTCTTTTTCAGGATGAAATCATAGTTTTGAATGAAATAATTGAGGGTGATTACATATATACGCGTATATTATACTGTAACAAGAAGTAAATAAAAAATTAAACCGTGTAGTTGTCTACGTACTTCCATGCAGGTGGACGAGTCACACGAAGGTGAATACTCGTGCACGCCTTACAACTCGCTGGGATCGGAGGGTCCGTCACCCGGCGTACGCGTGCGCGTCCAGAAACCGCCTGCGCTTTCGTCGCGTCCGCAGCCGTTGTACGTGGCACGTCTCGGCGCTACTCTCACCATGCCCTGCGCCGCGTCCGCGCGCTCTCACCATGACGAACCTACTGTGCACTGGGCCCGGGTAAGCATATCTTCGTTGTATTCATGTAATCAAGTCATCAAACATAGACATAAATTCTCATTTTCTGCAGAAAGATGGAGGCGAGCTGCCGGCTGGCCGCCACGTGCTGAACGATGGCAACCTCACTATCATCGAGGTCTCGGAGGAAGACCGAGGCGTATACGTGTGCACCGTTAGCAACGAAGCCGCTTCCGTCGACGTGGAGACGGAACTGCTCGTCGAGAACATGCCTCCGCGTGCACCTTACAACCTTACTGCCCGACCTTTTGTCGACTCGCTTCACCTTTCATGGGTACCAGGTAAGATATTAGTTCTAACTCATGTTTTTTTTTATTACAGATGTGATTCAAAAGTATTTATAAATTTTTTTAGGTCACAACGGCCTGGAAGTGGATTACAACGTGTGGTATCGCGAGAGGACCGTGAGTGAGTGGCGAACCATGAAAATTTTGTCTAGAGGTGTAACAGAGGCCACTCTCGTGGGACTGCGACCTGGTACCGAGTACGAGCTTCGTGTTTTGTCACAGGACCTCATCGGAGACGGACTCTTTAGCAAACCAGTTTTTGCGAGAACGCTCGGTAAGACATATCGTTCACGCGAGGAATCATCATGCGAAAATTTGTTGTATTATTTAACTTTCTAAGTTCTTTTAAGGTTTCACGGAGGAGGCAACAATCACTGGGGAACAGATTCCATACGCAGCCATCACCACTGAGGTATCGATGGAGTTAGGTACGGGTGTTGCGGGAGAAGCTGAGGAGACCGGTGGTGAGGAGTTGGAGGTAACAGTGCGGCTTATCGATGACGGGGCGCTGGTACGCTGGCGGCGCGAGCCGCACGACTCCTCTCGCTGCAGCGTGCGATGGTACGAGGGTGCTCCACCCGGCGAACGCTTGATAGCCAGCGGACACACCAATAACGACTATATGCTGGGTACGTCGCAGTTTTTCTGTTTACAACATTTTAGGAGACGACTGGCCCGTTGGTCTAGTGGTCAGTAATACTGCTAAGCATGAGTAGATGGGCTCGTTTCCCACTCAAATAATTGATCGTGATCATGTTTAGCTCTGTATAATTTATATTTGGCAATATATTTTTATGTGCGTATAAGTACACATGACAACACCACACTGCAAAGAGACGGAAAACTTGAAACAAATCCTATATATAAACCCGTCTTTCCATCATGGAATAGTAGCCCAAAAACTCTTTTATATTGAATTAATTATCAACAGTCTGGTCTGGTACCATAGAATAAGCTTTGCTTAGCTCAGGATCAGATGGTCGCGTGTGAAAGGCGTGAGGATATTTTCTTATTAAAAGAGTGAATGAAAATTGGAATTTGATGTTGCCGCAGTGTTAATAACGAATTCTAAACTGATGCCTGGAAATCATGAGCGTTCTCGTTGTATTGCTTTTTTCCTAAGCTACATAAGTTTGAACGACTCTCATATTTTATTACGGCATAAAGCTAGAACTCTAGGTATATATACATCTGTAACGAGGCTAAATCCCTCCTACAGTAACACGTCATACAAACGATGGCGGGAAGAAGCGATATAATCGAATGCCGAAGAGATAACAATCGTGTGAATCGAGAACGTTAGAAGGTAATCGCGTATAGGTATAGGTATGAACGTTGCAGTGAATTCGGCGGAGGAGGGCATGCGGTACTGGGCGCACGTGGCGTGCGGCGCGGCGCAGGGCGGCGCGGCGCTGCGCGTGCCCGAGTACTCGCGCCTGCGCAGCGTGGCGGCGGGCGTGGGCGTGGCGGCGCTGCTGCTGGGCGCGCTGGGCGCCGCGCTGTACGCCGCGCGCCGCCGCCTGCGCCTCTGCAGCGCCGGCCGCGAGCCCGCGCCGCGCAACGACAAGCGCATGCGCTGACGCCGCCCGACCGTCTACGCTGGCTAGTGCCTACCTAACGACTCAGTGTTGTGTGCTGTGTGACCGTTGGACGTTTCTGTTGTTATTTATTGAAGAATGTACAAGGAGTGAAGTGTGTACCGTTTAGTTGTTAAAATTAAAATAGGTAATCGTTTTTAAATAAAAATAATAAACGGACTGTACATTTTTCCATCTCACGAACGGACTGCACCCGCCGCGTTCATCACTTTCAGCCAATTTAGTGACAAGCACTAAGCGATCTGCCCCGACGACAGTTTTTATAGCCCACTGCTAGACAGAGGCCTCTTCTTAAAAAAGCATCGGTCCACTATATCACGCTGGTTAGATGGATATAGAATTGTTTCAAGTTTTCCTGCTCTGGACAGTGCTGTTGCACTGCGAAATTTGCTCTCTTAGTCGACTCTTATGACAACTACTGGATGAATATTGACGGCAACACTCCGTTCTTCCTTCATTCTTGATACGTTACCATACGGACTTAGGTATTTGCCACGACAAAACGCTAATGTAAAATGATATGGGTCAACAGACTAGCAATATTATTCGTCCTAGTGGTCGATAGAAACTAATCCCACTCCTATTCCTTTGACGAAAAGAAGATCTAGAACAAGGAAATTAGAAGAATGAATGATTAGAAGAATGATTTCCACATTTATTTACAATTTTCATAAATTCTGTCATATTGAGGAGTGCCACATCCATGATATAGGTACACATGAATTGAGATATTATCAAACCTCGACGTTCAAAGACTTCATTCGGTTAAGAGAACATGATGAAATGCTGATGATATTACAGCTCTACGGATCCGTTCAAAGAACATTATCATTTAGCCAAACTGGATTGTTAGCCCCTCCGGTCTAACCTCCACCAGTTTCCGATAGAACACCGATGTTCATAAAACGGTAAACTCAAATCGTTCGTTAAATCTATGATCCCGATAATAAACTTAAGTTGACAATAGAACGTAGCGTAGCTTTTGTTAAGTTAAAAGTATATCTAGTGTGTTGTATACACTAGATATACTTTTAACTTAACAAAAGCTACGCTATGGGGCTCCGTCAATGGATGTTGTTTTAGAGTGGAATAAGCCTTGCAAATAGCATATACTTACGATTTTGGGAAAATTTTAGACTTTAATACAAAAGTATTTAAAATGATAAATAGAACTTGAAATGTACCTACAAAGTTAATATTTTTTAAACTTCAGAAAATAATCGAAGACTGGTTAGATATATCATTTACGAGACAAGAACGGTTGGAACGATTTCCATAGTCTCTCTATATTTTGTTTGCAAATTAGTTCTAATACTTTCAGGATTTTTATTTAATTTTAAGAGCCTGCTAAAATAACCACTCTGCTTACTGGAAAGGATGAATAAAATCCTAAAGTTGTAGTCACTGTATTCATTGTGAAAGCAGGCAATGCAGTATGGCGACCCACGTTCTGGCAGCTTAGTGAGATGCTTTTTTACGTTCCGGTTAGGGAAGTAAAAGGCTCATGCAGTCATCGTGACAGTGTAAGGCTCCCACACTAACCATGATAACTGGCAAAGCTGCATCAATGGACCGCCCGTCTTGCCCTCACCAACGAAACACGACAGCATGGATCTAGGGTCCCAGATAACTCTATACTCTTGTGGTCGTTTATGGTGCTACCCCACCAGGTGCTCTTTGCAATGGCATCGCCTCCAATGAGCAGTCTCTTCGAACCCACTTTTGCTGCCACTTGTTTGACCTTTTCAAGGTGTGGAGGGACGGGTATCATGTCCCTCCGACACAAAGGGGGGATCCTCCGACCAGGCGAGGTGATCATACCTGGCGGGCTACGGCCCAACGGTTGACGTTGGGATGTTGTGTATATGTTAATAGCCACGCGAATCTTTATTTCGCGATACAGGATTAGTAGTCGCATCGTAATTCATTACATTCATACGTTTCGTTCGTACTTGAGTTCGATGTATCTTCGCTAGATGGTGCTGTTGTATATTTTTATTTGTACTGTAATGTGAAAGTCGCCACAAAGGTATGGTTCTATGGGCTGGTCGGGTTAAAAGTACAAAGAGACTATTATACTACTTTACCCTTATAACGATTACTATTATAGCGATTGCCCACGCTTTGGACCGGATCTTCACCACTACGATGTTGTTTGTGGTGAGTTCTGGGCACTGTATTACATCAAGATCGGGGTCGAAAACTACCACCGCTGCTTTTACAGTCCCGCTTCCATCGTCGTCGTATTGGTAAATTCGAGCTACTCGGTAGCTCTTCATTCTATGGATCTCACCCACATATGGCTTCTGAACTAAAGCAAAAGCTAGCTTTCGTTTGGCAGCTTCTATCATCAGTTCATATATTGCTAGCTCCTTTCGTTGGAGGTTAGCTTGGATCGCTGCATAACCACTGGTGGAATTGGCTGCCCTATTGTTGTTGGTGACAAGTTCGTCTTTAACAGTAAGCTACTCTCGCTCTAGCAAGAGCCTCCCATCGCCTACGCACAGAGCATTTTTTACTGAATGCGTTGTGCTCCACGTTGGTTGCTTTAGTGTGGACGTAGTTTACGCATGATGAGGCTACTCCGGCGAGCAAGTCGACACACTGTACTCTCATATGAGGACCCCCACAGTGGCTACAGCTCTCTTCTGTTTGCTTCTGTTTCTTTACAGAGCCTCTGTCCGTGCCCATACCCTAGACAACATGTACACTGTACGAGAGGGGATTGGTCTTCTACCCTTACACTCTGTATGTTGATTTGCAGGGTGGTTCTTTCGAGTATTCTGTTCCATAGCTGAGGTGATACGCTTATTACCACGTGATGGGTTCCTCGTCTTCTTTTTATATTTCATTTCCAATCTATTGTCCTCTTTTTTGATATCGAGGAAGAGGTCACCATTCTGCTTCCTTATCGCCTTTATGATGTCCTCATCTGTATTGTACTTCAATACGTCCTTGATTACGAGCAGCAGATCTTAGTTTTTAACTTCTTCTACGATCAGATTTCTTCCTGAACTGGTCAACCGTTTCTTCACTTCATCTCTTTCCTTCTCTGTTCTGCAACCCACTACTACTCAACGGTCTTTGGCTTTTCTAACCCTATCGATTGTTGCCCAGTCTTCCTTAGCATTTACGGCTTTTCTGATCTTACCCAGAACCTCTTCTCCTGACTCTGTCGTGTCTTTCGGCGCGACGACTATTGAGTGAAGAGTTGTCTGCTCTTGGGATGGCCTCCTTAGATCTCTTAGCGCTATGCTAGCATAGGTTACTTTGTTGGAATAGTGAACTTGGTCTTCCAACGTCTTTTTTAGGTCTTCCTTTTTGAGTGTTTTCCTTAGTTACTCTGATGTGATCGATCATTAGAGTTGTTAGTTGACCTTCGTTTCCATTGGACCATTCTTGTACTTCAGTTATGCCAGTACTTTTTCCATGGCCTTTTCCCTGGTCTTTTTTGTTGCCCTCCCCTTCATTCACTAACTCATAGAGCTGCTCGATCGCCGCTGCTACACCTGCTTTGATGTCAGCCCTAATGTTTCTGGATTGCCCAGAGTTGTTTTGGCTTCCGCAGTTCGCGTTGCTTACCTGGGCTTGGGTGTTATCGGCGATTGAGCCTGCACTTCCGCAGATAATCTGCGTGCTGGGACCTTAGTCTCGGTCGGGGCTACGGGTTTGTTTTTTAAATTGGTAGGGGCGCCAGGAACCACTTTGCGACTTTGTAGGTGACACTGTTTTTCCCTTTACCTTTCCGATCTCCCACTCGTCTATGCTGCGTCTCACGTTTAATGTCTTGGTTTGTGAGTTCGAGGGGCCTGCCCTGTCTGCTGTCTGCCGCTTCGCTATCGGCTTTGGAAGTCGTGTCCATGGCCTTTGAACTACTCCACTATGCGTATGTGTTCTTGGCATGTACATCGTGTTCGTAAAAATTTTGTCACAGGATTTGTCAGGAGTAGGTTTAGTGTGTTGTAAAGGACCCACTAAATAAACAATATCAATAGTAAAATAAAATAAAATAAATAAGGAAACACAATGAAATTGTTGCGTTCAGTTTTAACCTAAGTAAATTTATCGAACCTTTTAGGCTACGTTCAGGTGTATTTAGATGTACCCGGGCGTTATGAAGTCTACTGTCTTGGTGCGTCGAGAAGTTGTCGCGTCGGTAAATCGAGTTGATAAGTACTCTACAGTGTAATTCTATGCGTACCGGTCACAAGAAAACGGTACTGGGGCTCTCTTGTCCTTTAGGGCTCCTTCTTTAGCCAACTCGTCAGCTCTCTCATTGCCTGGTAATCCTGCGTGTACCTTGATCCACACCCACTGTACATTACCTCCTTTCTCTTCCAGTTCGGTGAGCTGGTTCTTGATGTGGTTGGTGATTGGGTGAAGGGAAGCAGGATCGGCAAGGGTCTCCAGTGCTGATCTTAAGTCGCTAAGGATGCACGCTTTCCTGTTCTTGGTGTCCTTTTGTGCCATCGAAAGAGCTCGGGTGATGGCCACTAGCTCTGCCTGAAACACACTACAGTGATCGGGGAGTCTGAAGCGGGTGTGCCCGATCTCTCGTCCTCCTCGCCATATTGTGACGCCTCCCCCGACATGACGCTTTATCTTATTGCCATCTGTGTATATGTGGACACTGTCTGGGTCCAGCTGATCGAGTTCCTCCAGTGATAACATGCGCAGATGGGTCAGCTCCTTTCTAAGAGAGGGATGGAGCAAATTAAAAGGACTGAGGCGTCTCTCCATTTTGTAGCCCGGCAGTGCGGACAGGGAGCCCCCTCCGAACTTCATAAAGTTTGAGCTGTTCTTGTGCTCTCAGGTCCAGAGGGAGCATTTCCGACAGAACGGCTGCTGATGTGAAAGAGGTGGTTCGATGAGCCTTTGCAATCAGGATTTCAAACTGTCTGGTCAGTAGTACGTCGCGCGTGAGACGCAGTAAAGAGTGCACGTACATTTACTGTGTATCGAGCTTGCAATATTTATATAACGTTATTAGTTATTAGCGATTATGGTTGATAGTAATTCGGTGTCTGGTGAAGATGACGCGGATAAAAGTGATACGGATATAATTAATGCGTGTGAAAGTGAACTACAAAATTTATATCAAAATACCCTCGGAAATAATATTAATAGTCCAATTTTAAATAATTCAAAAGCTGTCGAGAAAAGGCAAAGGGAAAGCAGCGAGGGTAGTATCGAAGACGGCTTTATTACTGTTGTAAAGAGAAGGTCTAAGAAGTTTTTGAGGAGTAACTCTTTGGATGTACGGGAACCGAGTACTAATGGAGACGGAGAAATTGAAGGTAGATATGAAATATTTTTATTTTCACTTAAAATATTACCAAAACAAATGGCGTTGGCGAAGCTATTACGGAATGAAAATGTACAAAACATCACTACTGTGGAATACAAGAGTCCATATAAAGTGCTGATACGATTAAATTGCAAAGAAGAAGCAGAGAAGATAGTTTATTGTCAGAAGCTTAAAGAACTAGACATAAAAGCCAATTATGCACATCAAAGCGTTACTTCCTATGGAGTAATAAAAGGTGTGGATTTAGAGATAAGTGATGATGAAATTATGCAATCTTTAACCTGTGTAACTAAAATATTAGCTATTAAAAGAATGAAAAGAATTGATACAACTGGAAAATGGATAGATAGTGAATCTGTACGCATTTGTTTTCAAAGCCCTTCAATTCCACCATATGTTTATACCTATGGCTGTAGATTTAGAGTAGAGAACTACGTGACAAGCTCATGCCAACTGTGATACGCAGTTATTTAAATGTCTGAATTGTAAAGGCCCACATATGGCTCTTGATAAAACGTGTCCTTTCTTCTTGAAAGAAAAGAAAATACGCTTAATTATGAGTCAAGAAGATGTTGGTTACAGAAGGGCTTATGATATTTTTTTGAAGAACGTACAAAAAAATAAAACCATAAAAACTACGGTACAAGGGTCATCGTCTACGAATGTTAACAATACATATAGCAGCATTGTTCAAATGACCTTAGCCAATCAAGAAGATACATCTGATGAAGCTACTGAAACAGATCAGAATGTAGAAATTTCTACAAAGCAACCTATTATTACTCAGAAAATTATCAAAAAATCTAAAAAGAAGAAATCGAAAATTGTATTAGAGTCCTCAAAAATGCAAAGAAAACCTGAAAGTATTTGTACAGAAACCACACAAAAACCTGGTGAATACGAAAAGCAGACTTATTTTGAAAGTTTGTTGAATAAACTGAAAAGTATTGCCTTGTCTAAAATGAATACTAAAGATAAGATTTATGAAGTATTAAAAGTATTAATTGCCGAAGTAAAAAAATATTTCATAGAAATTTTGAACCAAACGGAGTGGTTTAATAGTATTTACAATTTGTTCAGTCATGGCTAGCAATTCTTCACGTTTTAAGTTGAATATAATTCAATGGAATGCTCAAAGTATAAAACCGAAGCGATTAGAGTTTGAATGTCTATTGCAACAAGAAAATATTCATATAGCCATTTTAAGTGAGACATGGTTGAATCCAGGTATCGAACTCAACTTCAGTGGTTATTACACATGTAGGAGGGATAGACAAGATTCATATGGTGGTGTGGCGTTTGTTATTCATAATTCAGTTAAGGTAGAAACATCAATACATAGATTAAATAATTTAGGTATAGAAATATTACATATTAGATTGATAAATTGTTATGTCCTGGAGAATATTATCTCTGTATATTGTCCTTCAAGTGTAAATACTTCTCGACCAGATTGGGATAGTTTGTTCGGTTTATTTTCCAAAAAGTCTTTAATAGCAGGTGACTTTAATGCGCATTATACAAACTGGTCATATAAAAATGATACAAGAGGCATTCAATTAATGAACGTCGCGATAGATAATGGTTTCGTCTCATTGAATGATGGAAGTATAACTAGATTGAAATTTGTCAATGGTACATGTCAAAAGTCTTCTCCTGACATAACATTCATTTCCACTGATATTGCTGTAAACTTTGTTTGGAGTGTGACAAATGAAACACTTGGCAGCGATCACTTAATTATAAAAATGTTATTAGATTGTAAGAGTTATAATCGTTTAATCAAAAAGCGTAATTATAAGTTGGCGGACTGGGGGAAATATAGAGAAATACTTAAAAATGCCTTTAGGGATTCAGTAGTAACAAATAACGTTCAAGATCGGTATGACTATTATATTGCACAGATTAATTGTGCAGCTGATCAAAGTATCCCTATGATTAAAATATGTACAGATCCTGCATCTAAATTTCAACCTAAAACTTGGTGGACACCAGAGCTCTCCAGGTCTATTGCCCAGCGTCGCTTATTATTGAAAGTGTTTCGAAAAAATCCTACTCCAGATAACCTCTCCAGGCTAGAACATAAAATACGTGACACAAAACATTTGATAATGAAAGCTAAGTCGAAGAACTGGCGCAAATTCTGTGATGATATTGATGAGACTGTTTCAATATCTGAGATGTGGCGTCGCATGCGCTGGATTAAAGGATATAAGAAAACTCGACTTCAAGTGTCTAAGGTTCAGAAAGAGGATTTATTATACAGTTTGACACCTGACTTTGTGAGGCCACAAACACCGACATTTCACTCAACAAATGAATCTCTTGAAACTGATTTCAGCATGGAGGAGATGGTCAAGTGTTTTAAAAAGAAAGACACTGCTCCAGGAAATGATTTCGTTACATACTCAATGTTATATAATTTACCCTCTGTAGCTAAATATTATTTGTTGGATATATTCAACTTAATATTCGTTAGTAGCATAGTACCTTCGCAATGGCGTGATGTAAGAATTTGCCCAATTCCTAAAGCTAATGATACTGTGGGCTCCATTCCTAAGTTTAGACCTATTGCATTATTGTCGTGTGTTTGTAAAATTTTTAATACGATGCTATCAAAACGCATAGAATGGTTTGTCGAAAAAAATAAATATTTGTCTCCCAAAACAACAGGTTTTAGACGTGCACAATCAACATTGGATTCTTTAGTGAGGTTAATATGTAATATACAAATAGGTTTCACAAACAAGTTATCGACACTTGCATGTTTTCTAGACATTGATAATGCATATAATAATATTTTGATAGATGAAGTTGTAAAAATTTTAGAAGAATTAAATATAGGTGCCAAAATATCAAAATACTTGTGGTCGTACCTAAGTGAGAGGCGATTGTTAATAGAAGTAAATGATGGCAATTGCCCCGATAATATGATTTGTCGTTGGACTAATAGGGGAATTGGGCAAGGGGATCCTCTTTCACCGTTAATATTTAATATCGTCACATATAAAATATGTCTAAACATATCAGATGTCGAAATATGTCAATATGCTGATGATTTTGTTTTGTACACAAGTAGTATTCATATTCTTGGCGATAGTGTAATTAAAATGCAAAAATCTTTAGACACAATTTATAAAATATTACAAGATATTGGTCTTCAACTATCAGGCAATAAGTCTAAATATTTTATTTTTAACAGAGGACACAAAAAACTTGAAGTACAGTTGCAAATTGATAATTTAGTATTGCAATCCTCTGAAAATGTTAAATACTTGGGTGTGTGGCTCGACAGGTCATTGCGCTGGGGAAAACATATTAATGAGATATGTTATAAAACACATAAGTTTCTAAATCTTCTTAAACTTTTGTCGGGGCATTCGTGGGGTGTTCATCCTAAGTACTTGCGTAGGTTATACATAACATTGATTAGAAGTAGGATAGATTATGGTAGCTTTATTTACGATAACAGTGCAAAAGTACATTTACATAAACTACATATAGTTCAAAACCTGGCCCTAAGAATTGTCGGTGGTTTTATTAGGAGTACACCAATTCACGTTATGGAGAGCGAGTTGAGTATTTCACCATTGTTTATACGTAGGGAATATTTATCTTTAAAGTATTTACTAAAGGCCAAATCATGCTCTAACAATTTAACTTTCAAACTATTAGAAGAATTAAGCGGTCTTTGTAGCAGCAGATATTGGTTAAAAAAAAAGAAACCACTGCTAGCTATTGGTTATAATAAGGTCAAACAGGAAGATATAAATACTAGCTACCCCTTAGATATGTTTACACTAGATACATGGGTTTCAAACATTAACACTCTTCAAGTGATACATTGCAATTTAGACTGCATTATTTTAAATAAAAAAACTTATAATCCTGACATACTTAAAAATAACATTCTCGGTGAACTTAACAATAGGTATAATAGCTGGCACATTATATATACGGATGGTTCAAAAAGTGCAAGTGGATTAGGATCTGCGTTTCTTGATCCTTGTAATGTATTCAGTGGTAGTTTTAAAATATGCAATAAAAATTTATGTATTATGACGGTGGAGCTAGCTGCGATTTTAGAGGCGTTACGATATGTTAAAAGTACTTCTTATGAAAAGGTGGCCATATTTACTGACAGTAAAAGTGCCCTGCAGCATTTGGCTCGATGCGCTTCTGGCTCCAGAGGTGCATCGATAGCCTATGATATTTTGAATATGTTGTATTGGTTTGAAAATAATAACGTATCTCTGAAGTTGCAGTGGGTGCCATCGCATATCGGGTTAAAGGGAAATGAGCTGGTTGACACTTTAGCAAAAAATGCAGCTGTTTATGGTACCATTATTGATATAAAATCTTGTTATTTTGAAGTCCTTCCTAAATTTAATGCTAATTGTTACGCAATTTGGAAGGAATATTTTGATAAACTATCACGAGAAAAGGGAATATGGTACAAAACAATGCAGTGTGAACCTTCTCGTATTCCATGGTTTTCAAATACCATTATCAGTAAAAGACATGTTGTTACTGCACATAGGTTGAGATCTGGACATATTCCGCTCAACAAGTTTGGTTTCTTAATGAAGAAAATCAGTAGTCCTAACTGTGAACAATGTGGAATTGTTGAAGATGTCCATCACTTGTTAGTGGAATGTGTTCGATACAGAAAAGAAAGGGAAACATTATTGTCTAGCTTGAAAATCAATGTCTTAAATGTAGGTACTTTCCAGTCCATCTTGTCCAAGCCGTGCAGTGAGAATGCAATCAGAATTTACGAGTTTATTAATAATTTAAAGAAGATGTGATTGTCTACCCAAATTATGAATCTTGATGTGAATCTTTGCTGTTATTGTTATAAGTATTTATGCTATTATGTAAACATAATTTTAGAAATTGCCTGTATGATGTGGTTGGTTATTGTGGGATATAATGAGGCTGGCATAATCATGTTTGATTAAAAGCCTCTACATTATTTATGTAAACAATAAAGATTAAAAAAAAAAAAAAAAACTGTCTGGTGATCCTATCCAGCATTACTCGGTTATATTATTTCTTGGCAACCTCCGCCCATACACTGAATGCATACAGGACTGTGGGCTCAACCACAGCCCGGTATATGATTCGCAGCACATTAGAGTTTAGGCCCCATCCCGCCGAGGCCGTTCTCACGACTTTCTTATAGAGTGCAACCGTTCTTCGATATGCACCCGCCAAGTGTTCCCTGAAGTTGAGCTGACTGTCGGTGGTGAGTCCCAAGATCTTGAGAGAGTCTCTGTCGTGTAGCTCAGTGCCATTTAAGGTTAATTGCGGCGCAGTGGCTTTTAGCTTGCGCGTTATAAATATGGCCTGAGTCTTATGGGCAGCGAAGTGCATCTTATATGCCTTCCCTCAGTCCGCAACAGTATCCAGCACCCTCTGAGCACTAAGTCCCACCTCCTCTGTAGTCCTTCCTGCGGCGACGATAAAGATGTCGTCGGCGGCTGGACTTGGCCTCTACTAGGTCTGTCCCTCATGAGACTGATAGCATACCTCTGCTTACGTCTTAGGTCACGCCACTTTGATCGGTTCTGGGCTAATATATATATTAATATATATATAATATTATTTACTTAGCAAGTAAACAGTTTTATTAAGTGTACTAGAGTGGATACCACGATTGGGCAAACGTAGTGTAGTGGCCCTGCAGCGTGATGGACCGACGGCTTGAAGAAGGTGGCTGGCAGCGGACGGATGCGAATTGCCCAAGACCGCGATGGTTGGCGTTCCTTGGAGGAGACCTTCGTTCAGCAGTGGACGGCGATAGGTCGATTGATTGATTGACTTAGCAATAGTTATGGGAATAGTGTAATAAAATAGCACTCTTAGGAGTAGATGGGCAAATAAGAGAATGTTTAAAAAAAGCAGTTATGGCGAGAAGAAAAATGTTTTTAAAGTAAAGTATCGTAAGCAGTGGTATAATCAACCCCCTCCATCTGTCCAAGCAATATCCACTTCCTGGTCTTATGACCTGACACAAACTGGCTGTTTTGTGGGGAGAACAGGCTGTTTGTTGTACCCCTTCATCAACGGGACTCCGGTCTCGTGCTCACGAATAAAACACGACTGCAAACTGTCGCTTCAGGTTGGTCTTCAGAGAGAAGTTTAACCAGATTTTGTTTAAAGAACTAATATTTGTATCTGCTAAACGTGCAGTTTAAAATGTATAAATGTTTATCAACTTCCATCCACTAGTTCAACTGCCTCGGTGGCGCAGCGGTAGTGAATGCGAACGCTGTGCTTGAGGTCTCGAGGTCGATTCCCGGGTCGGACTAAATATTTATATGATCCACAAATATTTGTTTCGAAGTTTGGGTGTTTTCTATGTATAATATATATGTATTAACAAAAAAAAAGTATATAAGTATTCTATCGGTCAGTCTAGTTATCATAGCACAAGCTCTGCTTAGTTTGAAACTAGATGACATTGTGTGTCAAATGTCCGAAACATTTATTTATTTTATAGTTTGCTCTTCCTACCTGTCACCTAGGTACTAGAATTATGTCCCAAGAAACTGTCTTTGTACTCAACGTCACGTCACTTCGGCAAAAAATATGTAACGTTAGAGTCCGAGGCTGGCTGTCAGAGTTGGTTTAAGTAGAATCTAAACCCAAAGAATCGGAGTACCGCAGGCGTTTGTCACACGAGCAACGATACCGACGCACTATAGTCTTATATAATATCTTCACGTCGAGGTGGAAGATACAAACCACCTTGTACTGATCGGTGGAAATATACCCGCGCCAAAAAAGGGCTATCAGACATGTCGCAAATAGCCGTAGATAGCCACAGATTTTTATCATTATATGGCTACCCACATGGCGCAAATGCATTTTCGATAAAAATAAATTACATGCACTTGACAGGGTCCGTATATATAATTATATAGGAATTTTAAGATATTATTTAATATAGTCTTTGTTAAATTATTGAATTCAAGTACCATTAGATTTTTACTTTTTATTGAATTAACTAAAGCTTGGACAAAAATAAACTACTGTAAATAAAGTGCGCCGCTAGCGAATACTATATTAATTAATTAATAATTAGATAAATAAAATCACCGACGCATCTGAAGTGTAGAGATCCTGTTCTATCGTCAACAATGACTCACAGAATTTCATTTGAACATGTTACCTGTACCACCGGGTATGTTTGAAGCTTGTCCGATAACAAATTTAATTCGTGATTGTACATATATCGTTTACTGCGATAACAGCCGAATGTAGTGTTTACTATTATAGAAATATGTTCGCTATCGATTGTGTCTCGACCGATATTAGTTAGAGGACATCACCATCTGTTATGTGTAGCATGTCATTCGTTTACCACACGTGTGTATGTAGGTATATAATGTTTTTTTATTTTTACTTTATTCTTAGAGGAAAAATTCAGTTAATAATTTTTATGAATAAAGAAAATAGTAACAGGATACAGGACACATAGATTACAAGTTTTCACACATAACAGTAACACTGTTATGATTATAAACACTACGCAGCAATACATACAAAGCATGCAATAATTACATAAAATACAGTAATTTGAAATGAAAAAAAACTATATAAAACAAAAAAAACAACTAGCTGTCAAAAAATCTTTTGTTAGCGGTTTTTTATAAATACAGAACACTGTTGGCAGTCACGATTGATGAGTTTCTCTGTTATGTACACGTACAGATGCTCTAACGAGATGTGGATTTTGTCCCTAAACTGTCATACATATGTACTTAGTCTGGCCATAAATACTGTTACACTTAATTATAAAAAAATATTACATTTGAATTTCGAATCTGTCATTTTTATACGATTGTTCATTGTGTTTTCTCATTTTGGCGCCAATACATTGTAAAATATTTTGCGATATTAAAATGGTGTGGGGTGATAAAGAGAACCGAATCGCTGTGATAGCATTACACAAAGTAGGTATGGAGCCAAATGCAATTTTTAAAACTCTCCATACACTTGGTATTAGTAAAATGTTTGTGTACCGGGCTATTAATAGGTACAATGAGACCTCCTCTGTTTGTGACAGAAAAAGATCTGGCCGTCCACGTAGTGTTCGTACGAAAAAGGTGGTCAAAGCAGTAAGGGAAAGAATTCGAAGAAATCCTGTCCGAAAGCAAAAGATTTTATCTCGGGAAATGAAGATAGCACCTAGAACCATGTCGCGTATTTTAAAAGATGACTTAGGACTTGCAGCCTATAAGAGACGCACTGGCCATTTCTTAACTGATAATTTAAAGAAGAATAGGGTGGTAAAATCGAAACAACTACTGAAGCGGTACGCAAAGGGAGGTCACAGAAAAATTTTGTTTACGGATGAGAAAATTTTTACAATTGAGCAACATTTTAACAAACAAAATGACCGTATTTATGCTCAAAGCTCTAAGGAAGCTTCCCAATTAGTCGACAGAGTGCAACGTGGACATTATCCGACTTCAGTGATGGTTTGGTGGGGTGTTAGCTATGAAGGAGTGACTGAGCCATATTTTTGTGAAAAAGGTATCAAAACATCGGCACAAGTGTATCAAGATACCATTCTTGAGAAGGTAGTTAAGCCCCTTAACATCACCATGTTCAATAACCAAGTATGGTCCTTCCAGCAAGACTCGGCGCCGGGTCATAAAGCTCGGTCCACGCAGTCTTGGTTGGAATCGAACGTTTCGGACTTCATCAGAGCTGAAGACTGGCCGTCGTCTAGTCCCGATCTTAATCCGCTGGATTATGATTTGTGGTCAGTTTTAGAGAGTACAGCTTGCTCTAAACGCCATGATAATTTGGAGTCCCTAAAACAATCTATACGATTGGCAGTGAAGAATTTTCCCATGGAAAGAGTGCGTGCTTCTATTGATAACTGGCCTCATCGTTTAAAGGACTGTATTGCAGCCAATGGAGACCACTTCGAATAAGCTTTTTATATTTTTAATTGTTTTATATTTATGTATTAAACTGACACACTGTAAAAGTAATAAATGTTATTTGCAGTTAACAATTTTCTTTTTTCTTTATTACAATATTTATGGCAAGACTAGGTATATTTATATTTCTTCATATATTTTTGTAAGAGCCTAAAGTAAGTTAACAAACAACTTCCAAAGACTGTTATTAGCTGACAAAACAATGAAGAGCACTGGTACCCATAAAGCAAGTTGAATCTTATCTTCACTTCGCCACTTACATGCTGCGTGTAACACATTAAAGTTAAAATGTAATTATTAGAAGTGATAACTATACAAAAATTTAACAACATGTTATTATTTGATTATTCTCGTTAGATGTACATCGAGAAGATTTGTTTTTAATAGATGCGTAGTCGGTACGTGGGTCAATCTTGCCAACCAACTGAGGAACATCAACTAAACCATTCATGACATCGTTTCAGAGTGTTAGGTATAGCTACCTTTCAGCGCTCGTAAAGGGTGAGGGTGCCAAATTTTCTACAATGACTAATTGGACTGGTACTGTATATGCCTTAATTTTTTTTGGAATAACCTTAAGGTTGTCAATGTCAATGGGATTTCAAAGGTCATTTGGAGTTAACTAATTACAGTTAAAGAATCTTTATTTCTCGAAAGTATTTACAAAATTCGCTTACTGAGAAAACACAAATGTAAACAATTAAAGTGAGCGTTTTAACCTAACATATAACAAAGGTGGGTAGTCCATAAATACATTTTGAACTAAGAAAATACTCGAACAAAGTAAACAAGAATGCAACTGAACTAAAGATGTACGATATTTTTTAACTAGATATAACATTCGTATGGTAAGTACAATCATTTTTGTTTTTTTTCTTTTTGTCACATTTTTTGTTTTTTCTTTACTTCTTTTATGTTTTTCATTTTTTGTAATGTTATAAGAATAGTAAAATGTACTAATTAACAGATTAACAAGTTTTTATTATTAATGTGATTCTTCAATAATTTCTTAAATTTAGTCAGTGTCGCAGTTTCTTATATTAAATGGTAATTTATTGTGTATTTTAACTCCTTCAAATTCAATATTCTTTTTACCATAGTTCGTTCTAGGTGGACGAGTTACCAGATGGCTTGCGTTTCTCAGTTTCATTTTTTGACGAGCACAGTTTGTTGTAAAAGATAAACTTGTATGTATAGTTCTGTTTAATATTTTATGTATCAATATACAAGCGTAGTAAATATACGTCTGCTTTATGGTCATTATTTTGGGTTCCTCATATATTTTTTTGATAGAAGCACGAAAATTGTAGTTAAAAGAACCTTTATCAATTTATTTTGTGTTCGTTGTAAGTCATCTAAGATAGTTTTACCTGCAGTTCCCCATATTTCAACTAAATAGTCAATTTGTGATTTGACTAGGGCATTATATATAAGATATTTAACTTTATGAGGAATACATTTAGTTATAGTGAATAGGCAACCTGTCAGTAAAATTAGTTTATTTTTTATTTTTTCTATTTGAGGCTTGCAACTCAAGCGACTGTCCATAATAATGCCAAGATATTTGTTACTTGTTTTTCTCTTAATTGTTTCATTATTTATGAGTAGCAGCCCATCCCGGCTTCTCACGGGCATAATATTATAATAAAAGAAAATATACAATGTTTTACAGTGAGTCTCTAAAAAAATAACATTCATTGAAAACCAAAAACTAAGATATTAATTTTTTTTTGTGAATATATTCGGATGAGCTGCGCGGCAAGTTAATTTCGTGATGTTGACTCCCCTCCAGTAGTACCTCTTCAACGCATAGCTAACCGAGCGGAGTTTTTTCTATTATTTAAACTGGTGATATCTTTTGAATGAAATATCCGAATCATTTAAAAGGTGATATGAAGGTATTGAAGTAGTCTTAAATAGTGATTTATTTATTTTGATAAGGATCAAAGTCAAAGTCAAAGTCAAATTCATTTATTCATTTAGGTCACAAAAAGACACTTATGAACGTCATAAAAAAAAAACAATAAAAGATAAACAATCTGTCGATTAAAATTACAGCTAGCTGGGTTCGCAGATTGTTCATGGTAGAGTGGTGAGAAAAGAACCCAGGAAAGAAACTCACCACCACTCTTTTAACTCAAAATCTTTTAAATATTAAAACAACAGTTATATTAACAATCATAGATCTTAAAAAAAGAGCAATTCATTTCCAAACATCTAAATCTGTGACATAGTCTGAAACTGAGTAATAAGCCTTTTTGGACAACCTCAGTTTAATAAATTTACTAAATTTACTAAATTTACTAATTTTATTTTTACTCTATCATCGATCAATACCTAGATACGAATAAAAAGGATTTTCTGGCGGTGGTATATATATTTTTTTTTAATAAAAGGACACTTATTGTAACGTAACTATAAAAGATAGAGACATGCAGTCGCGACATTTTTTGTAGATAGTGATGTGTCCTGAAAAATTGTAATACATCATTTTATTCTATCATTAATAGTTTTCGCAGCGCACGCGATTGAAGGAAGTTCTTTGGTAAATTTTTTACACCTTGGGTTAGATTATTCAATTTTTAGTAAGCATCCCTAATTTTTTTGAAAATGAAACATAGCTTATGTTACTCGGGAATAGTGTAGCTTGCCAACGGAAGAATTTTTTAAATCGGTCCACTAGTTTCGGAGCCTATTCGTTTCAAACAAACAAACAAAAAATCAAACCTTTCGTCTTTATAATATTAGTATAGACTAGAGATATATCAATAACATTTTTTTTATTTTTAGCTGCAAATATGACATAGTTTGTTTTTTTAGTATTTATAGTAAGTAAATTATGTTGGAACCAATCCTATTTAAATCGTTCTGAATTTGCAGTTTCATAGTATCGATAGAACAACCATAATAAAAGAGGTTGGTATCATCTGCATAAAGTGTAATATCGCCCTTAAGTCCAATCTGGGATATGTCATTGATATAAATTAAGAATAAAAGTGGTCCCAAGATAGAACCTTGAGGAACACCACAAGTAATACCACCACCAGATATCTGCCGGGATCTCAAACTGTGAGAGTATATTGAAAGCGTCACATCAGCGTCAGCGTATATTGAAAGGGTAGCCTCCTGGAAGCGAGGTATACTGAACAGAGTGAGACAATTCTTTTCCTTTGAGCATCTGTGTCTTCTTTATAAGTTTTAGATTCGCTCCTACGTGGAGTAGTATTTGCTGGAAGCTTTAGGTCAGTTGCAGCGGTGAGCAATCCGCATTATCAACAGTCCTGAAGCCACTGAATTTCTTAGTCTCTGCAGTTGCGAAGAGATGTCACCTCTATGCATGGGCGTAGACAGAATTCTTCAGGGGATACGTCTGCATTTACACACACTATATACCAATATGAAATATAGAAGTAGACTAGGTCTTTACCTATAAAATCAACTTTATTTATGAAATAAGTTATAAATATTTTTTTTCTATGTATTTTCTTTTCTACCAGGGGGGTGCAAGTGCACCCCCTTGCGCTCTGTCTCAGTGGCAGTCCTCTATCATTTTCATCATGAAAAGTGTTCTGACGAACTCTTCCAATTGCTCCCCCTTTCTCCCTTGATCTACAGAACAACTCGTGCTGGCCTTGGAAGGCACCGTTTTAGAATGGTAGATATACGCTCTTCCTTCCTACGCAAATCAGTTAAAACCTTGAACTCACTACCAGTGAACGTGTTTTCCTCCCACTGTGATCCCGGGTCCTGTAAACGAATAGAGAAAAAGTATCTCACTAGGCCACCAAAACGTGGGTTCCCATACTGCATTGCCTGCATTTGCAATGAGTATAGCTTCTTTAGGCAGAGTAGTGTAGTAGTCACTTTGATAGGCTCAGAATAAAATAAAAATAATAAGAAAAATAAACCTAAGAAATTGCAATGAATAAAGTGACTATTAAGGGGTATGGAGAAATGTGTGTCAAATCCGAGGATCCTCCGACCAGGCGAGGTGATCATGCCTGGCGAGCCGCGGTCCTAGGGTTTATGTAGGGATGTTGTACATATATATGCTAATCACCACGAGAATCTCTATTTTGCGATACAGGATTAGTAGTTGCTTCATAGTTCATTATAACCCGTAGTTCGATGTGTTTTTGCTAGATGGCGCTGTAGTATGTTTTTCTGTTTGCGCTGTTTTTCCCTTCAAATGCCTCTACTATACACTAAGATTTTAAGAGGTAGTGCAATATAAGTTGTTGGTACGAGTATATATTTTACTGTAAATATGTACCGTTTACTCTTATTTCAGAAAAAGTCAATATTTTAATTACACCTAATTAATTTCCCAACCACTGATTGTTGAGACTGCGTGCAGATTTCAGGCGGTTCCACAGACGGACAGACAGACGGACATGACGGACTCGTAGTCTAGTTGTTTTCATTTCATCTCTCAAAGAGTCCTTTACAACGCAAGGACAATTAATACAATTAATATTAATTTACATCGGGGCAATGTCTAGTTAACCTTAACAATACTATTCGTGTTTGTTACTTATGTTTGTACATTTTTAATATAAACGGTGGTTTTCTGATATCCTCAGCAGTGTAAGCGAGACCTCTCATACACACAGTCGTTAGAAGCAAGTGGAACCATAGGACAAGTGAAATATACTTAAACGTGCCCGAACGTGCAACCGAGTCTGTTAACTTGTTAGCTCGAACTCATCTTCGTCCATTTTCAGAGCTTTTTTGAAGGCAAGGTAGCTCTCGCAGCTGTAGACACTATATACGAGGTATGTGATACTGTCATTAAATATTGCATAAACTAAGTATTGCATTAGCTACACATGTTTTTCGTATGGCAATCCTTTCGGACCACCCTCTGGACTACTAGTGGGTGATCCAGTTTGCATACCAGTAGGTCTCCACGAAGATCTTAGATGTTTTAACGTTAATCATTTACATAAAGCCATAGGTATTTAAGTATAGACAAGAATCGTCATATAGCAATTTAGTAAATAAGTCATAATTACTTAAAAAAACGTGAACAGCTTTATTGGTAAGTAACATAAATACAATAATTTTATATTTACGTTCAAATGAACGTAAAACTCTTTCAAAAAAGTCTATTTAGATAAGAATATTTATTCGGTTGCGTTGTGAACGAGTACATTCTTTAACACAGGGATTTTTTTTCTATGTTAAGAACTTACCAAAATTATTCTACTCTACCTGATGTAATGAATGAATAGAATCCAAGAGTTGTGGTCACCATACTAATTACAAATGCAGACAATGCAGTATGGTGACCCACACTATGGCGGCCTAGTGAGATACTTTTCACGTAACGCTTCGGTACGTAAACGGCATGACTCCTACATCAATGACATGACTCCTACATCAATGAGCCTGCGGTCTCGCACTCACCAACGAAACACGACAACATGGATGCTGTCGCTTTAGGTTATTCTTCCGTGGAAGGGTAGTACTGCCCCGGTTAGTCGGCCCGTTCGTGCTGAAGCCAGCGTGGTTCTACTACCTACTAATTACTGCTCGATAAACACTCAGTAAATGTCAACACTGTCACGAGAATAATAAGTCATGTGTTTTTTTCATCAAGTCGGTAATTTTTTATTTTTGTTTTTATTTTTAATTTAGTTTTTGTTTATTCATTGTCGCTTCACTTATGTGGGTGTAGTTTTGTTTTATTTAGAGTTCTAGACCCTCTATTGGCTTGTAATGCTAGTACTCGTGATAATCTATAATTAATTTGATGTTGCGTTTGAAACTGTCATTTGAATTTTGTAGCTGTTGGTTTTTCAAACTTTAATATATAATTTAGTAATAAATAAATAAATATCTAAATTATAGTTATCAAGTGAAACTTATGGTTTAAGTGATTAGAAAAATTGTGCACTTTTACACAAATAAATAATTATATTATTTTTGCATCTAGTGTTTCTAATCAGGGAGATTCTTTTTTTCTTGTTGTCGGCTTAGCTTTTTTTATTTACATTTGTCCTCGAGTAGTAGTCTATCAAAATAATATTTTATAAATGTGTACAATAAACGACGTAGTTTAAACAGCTGCATTTTGATTGTACACATTTCACGTACAACATGCATTTACATGTAGTATTCCCGTTTATAAATTACTTCGACCTAAACGCACACACACAACGTGTAAAAGGTGCATCCGAGACACACTTGTGCTTCGACTTTCGTGCAAAGACATTTGTTGTGAATATCTTGGTACCTGAATACGATTGAAATCAAAGTGTACAAGCCCTTCGGCTGTCGTCAATAGCATCAAGCACGTATCTTGTCCGGTTTATTGTGACCAATCTCTAAATAATTAATGCTTTCAATTCTTTGTGTCGAAAGTTATAGTGCCATGGCGGAGTGCCCCACAAAACAAGTGCCGCAGCTGCCGCACTTCTACGCCGGCAGAGAGCTGCTCTTCACCGGCGCCCCGGCCTTCATGGGGAAGGCGAGACCACAGAGCACTTCATTAGCGTAACGTTGGTATCGTACACTTCTATCGCAGACCCAGCGCCGGCTAGACTGGCTCGCTACGGACTCGTCTGGCCAGTGTGGTATATACGCCAAAATCTCTTGTCTAAGAACTACTGAAGGTTGCTACTAGGTACTAAAAGTACTAAAGGTACTAAAGGCCTGTGCCCAGTAGTAAACAAAAGGCTGTTGGTTATTGATGATGATGATTTCATATCAACAGCGTATGTGCATTATAATCCCCATAAAATAGCAATATGGTAGTTACCTGATGATAGAATAATGCAATAAGGCAAAAAAACAAAGGAAGTTTAAATGTAATTTTGAAATATTTAATTATAATTTTAAGTCTTATTACAAAATCTAAGTTCAATTTGCTCACAATCTGAAAAAAATCAAGGACACATGAGAAGAATGAAACAGTGTTGTTTCTTATTCTCTGAACGATTGAATCGTAAATACAACAGCTTTTCAGGGTGTCCTCGCTACCATGTAAGAACTGGTGATTGTACAAAGAAAAGTGACGCGTAGCGACTCACTGAACCTTTGGCTGAGTGCAGGTGCTGGTGGAGCGACTGCTATCGACGTGCCCCGGTGTGCGTCAGCTGCACCTATTGATGCGACACAAGCAGGGCCAGGCGTCGCACGAAAGACTCGAGCGGCTCAAGAGCTTACAGGTACTGCCCTTCAACACGCACAACTCTTGAGTTTACCATGCTTTCCATGTAAAAAGTTCTTCTTGTCTCAAACCAGCTGATGAAATACGATAATATTCCTAAGTTCCTTTCCGCCTCCACGTGTTAATAATTTCATGCCATTTTCAGAGGTTCCTAACGCAGAACGTATTAACCCAACTTGGTAACTCTCACCACACCATTTGTCCTAATTATAAATTCTAAATATTTTGGTTGACTGGCTGCCTGACCTGTGAGTAAGAAGGTGTGATGAAATTTATGGAACACAAAGTATAGGAGGGTGTTCATACCATACAATTATGTAAAAACTTGTCAGTTTCATATGGACCCATTCACAGGCGCTATTGCAACACGGTGCAACTTTGCGCTGAGATCTCGGTTTTTTTTCTTTGATGCCGAGAAACTTGCCTACTCGTTTACCTTGTGATCTGATACATTTATGTATTTTCTAGTGTCGGTAGTCCATCGTCCAGTGGACGAGCTTTGATGTAATCATGTAAACCAACTGATTATAATTATTTTCCAGTAGACAGGACTTTACATATATATATATATTATCTACATTTATAAACCCTACCACTAAGTTGCTTAATCAATGGCTAGGGTAAATATCTTATTTCTGCCAGAAGGTATGTGTAGAAAGGCGGTAAGATTTAAGTGGTTAGTTGAGTTTCTGTTGTTAATTTCTTTATATATTTGTAATTGTGCAGGTTTTCGATAAAATCTACGCTCACAGCTCCCATCAACTTGACAAGCGTGGTGGTGGCCGGTGATGTCACTTAGCCGCGACTCGGTCTTGATGGTAATACTATTGCAAAACTCAAACAGGTATTTGTACAGCAAATCGTTTGTTATTGCGACTGTGTACATAAATAGTGCACCTATAAACAAACCTAAAACAGAGCACGGCAAATTTAGATGTTAACAATACAGCATAATATAGCCTGTGCCGCATTATCTACAACCTGAAGGCAGAGGTTTCCATAGCCGAAGCAGCCGGACATCGCGTCTAAATGAAGGCTCCGCCTGTCAGATCCGATGTCTTTTCTTAAAATCTGTCGGAACATTGCTGAACAAGTTTTGCTGAGCTTTGCATAAGTATGTGTGTCTGTTCCAGATATCGGTGGTGTTTCACAATGCAGCTACCGTTAAACTATGGGTGGTGCTGCACGACGCCGTCTCCCAGAACGTGTTGTCAGCGATTAATGTGATGGACGTGTGTGACAAGCTGCCTGCGCTTCAAGTAAGTCACGTTTTGTTGTTGTATGTTTAGTAAAATTAGACCAAAGCACTTGGAATATGCACAAAACCCGAAAAGCTTCCTTCAGCGAGAGCTACGGTTAAGTCAAAAGGTGCGTCCGCGTTGAGTGCTTCACTAGATGTGTCCCAAGTCCTTTTCAAGCTTTCTCATTAGTTCGTCCTGCCCTCTATTTACTATTTCGCTTTTAAATATTGTCTCCAACCTAGACCCCGTCTATCACAATGACAGCAAGTCTTTGACAGATGTGGCGAGCCCCTCGCTACTTCTGTTGGTTGGCTTTAAATATGTATACGTGAAAAAATTCATGGCGTATGTATTAGCTATTAAGAAAGAAAGTTATTTTGTGACAATTTGAACTTGATATTTAAAAGTATTATAGTATTTTTAATACGTAGTATAAACTCACGCAAGTTTACTTAATAGCTCATGGGTGTAGGCGTTGGTACACGTTTCCACTGCCTACACAAACGCAGAGCTGCCCCACGTTGAGGATCACGTTTACGAAACGGGAGTGAAGCTGCCAGATCTTCTCACTCTTTTGGACACCACTTCTGAGAACACGGTGCAACACTTGATACCCAAGTACGTATATACATATATATACATATATAATACAAAGTGGTGACACTATTTCTGACTCCACGATACACTCAGAGACAAGCTCCTCGCTAGCGACGGGCACCTGTTTCACCTGGACGTTAGGATTGTAGAGTGACTCAACGTTTCTATTTTTCAATTTCTTTAATCTAAAGATTTTGTGATGTTGCAATAATAACGTTAACAACGTTAACGTTAACAATAACGTTTTCCAGATTTAGCTAGAGTTTCAACTTGTATGTACATGTATGTACATGTCATACATCTTTATGGCTTAAATACATGGGAGCATATATTTAGTCTGTTAGTTGGCAGGAGCACATACTGAACTTCCAGCGCGGCGCGAGGAAGTATCTGTTGCGACAGAAAGACGAAAACCTGCCCAGCGCTAAGAAGCACATCAACAGGTATACATATATTAATCTTGGGACCAGTCACTCTCGTCATCACACGTCTGACAGTCACCTTTCTCATTGTTCACAGGCTGCGCTACGTACACTACGTGGTCCTTCTGTGTCTGACCATCTTTATCTTCAAACTTCTCATGTTTCTTGCACAGCGACTGGCTGCGTGCAATTAGATCATATCACACTTTCCTCTATCACCTCGAGGCACTGTTCATGTAAAGAAAATAAACGCAAGTCGGAAAATATCAAAACGTTAATATATATTATATATCAATCGTACATGAATCGTTTGTGTAATCGCTCAGGAGCGTCGGCTCTACGATGTCAATTGTTACAAGAGTTTACAAGAACACAGTCGGTAACATATCATATTTTGCTTTAAAGTATGTTAAAGGTGTATTACAATATATAGCAGCTGTATAACGAAACAAGAATATAATTCATATGAAATGACTGCGTATTTTGTTTATTATTAAAGCCCAACCGATATACATCTCAACTGCTACGTATAGTAAACTTATCAATGCATCCTATAATATATTCAAAGTTCATTATCATTCGAGACGTGCGCAGTGGAATTCTGCTCATTTAGTATTTTAGGACAGTGTTAAGACCCTCGAACTTCTTGTGGTGCGTTCACTGTACCGTTCAACGTAGGCTACCGAACTTCCGACCGACTTCATGTAAATCAAGAGGTACAAATTTGTAAATATTCTTCACATTCGATTGCCAATTCTCAGTTAGTGTTATTGGAATGCGGGTTAACTTCTTCTGCCACGAAACGTCCTCGGATGAACGCATCTATGGTTGCAAATCTGTTTCGCAGATTTACACCGACAAGCTCTTTCTCAATGTGTTCAGACATTTGACTGAACTGTATCGTACATATGTACGTCAAGTAGCAGTATTTTTCTCAAACAGCTCCGTTGCCTATCATCAGGGTAATATTGATCGCCAATAGCAGTGTAGCATCTCGCATGGTAAAGGAGTGTTTGGTGCTGGAACGATTGGCGCCTATACACGCGGTAACTATCGAGAGCCGCACCACCGAGAAACCCTTTGTCACTAAGGATATATTGTAAACATGAAATGTGGGTTGTACACAGTGAGATTTGTGTAAGGCGCTCAAACTCGTGTGTTACATTATCCATATTTCTGGGTAAAGTCGCACCCTGGTTTTACCTAGAAATACGTAAATTTTATTTGTAGGTTCATTAATGTCTGTTTACACTTTAATATTCAATTTTTTTTCTATGTAAAGAGCCTGCCAAAGTGACTCTACTCTGCCTGATGTCATTACAGTCACCATACTCATTGCAAATGCAGACAATGCAGTGTGGTGACCCACTATGGTGGCCTAGTGAGATGCTTTTTCACGCCACGCTTGGGGACGTAAAAGGCATGACAGTCATCGTGGTAGTGTAAGCCTCACATAGTTATCACGATAACTGTTACTCCTGTATCAATGGACCTCTGGTCTCGCGAATAATGTTTAGATTTAGGTAATCATAAACATCCGTGTGGTGATGAATTAGGAATATGGAGTGGTATAGCATCCTATTTTGGGGACGAAGTTATGAATATAATGTGTGTAAGGCTTTGGCCTCACAGAAAGGAGCTATTCGAATAATTAAAAGAATTAAAGTATCAGATTCTTGCAGACCATACATAGAAATGAAAATTTTAACAGTTCCTAGTTTATACATATATACATTGGTGTTACTCTCCCACTCATCCAAACATGCCCATGAGTACGAAAACGAAACAGAAAGACAGATAAGGGAGAGCACTAGCACAAAGGATCTAAACACCTAAGGCACATTTACATTTCAATGTTGTAAAGCAGAGTGTATCTTACAGATCCATCACTATATTCAATAAATTACCATTAGAAACAATAAAAATATTTCGTAAAATAGATTTTTTAAACGAACTGAAGAGATTATTGTTAGAGAAATGTTATTACTCAATTGGTGATCTGTGAACCCCATAACTGAATTTATATTTTTGGTTAATCTGGTGACATCTTATGAACTTTATTGTTTTGTTGGCATTTGACACTATATTCATTTTATTGATTATTTTTCTCTTGTATTTGACTTTTAATCGATTTTATTATTTTTTACTTATTGTCTAATGAACGTATGATTAATTGAACGTTTGAATGAATAATTAATTTATATTTTATCATTTATTTTACGTATTTTTACTGCGGTTTCATGTTTATTATGATTGTTTAAATTACTGACATTGTGACTCATATTGTGAAATAAGAAATAAGTGTCACCACTCTTACTCATCCCTCGGGTGTCGCAAGAGGCAAGTAAGGGACGAACTATACAGTATAACACTACTGCAAGTAGAAGGAAAACTTGAAACAAATCCTACACCAAATTGTGTAGTAGGCAAAAACCTCCTTGCTAAGGTGACACCCATGTCCAACAGCGGACTATTTAATGATGATGATGATTCACAAACAAACACAATATCAACACAATTACAACATGTAATGATTTATCTACAAAATTCAAGTCAAATTAAATATACCGTTCCGCATCGCTTCCGGTGCAAAAGTGTCCATGCCATGGCACTAGCGTAGTATAGAGTATATTGACTTGCTGAATTGTAACGGACATTCTTTGCCAACACATTCACGGGTTACATGTCACACACACACTGGGCAAACGCTTCGTGCAATAATTAGTTACAATACAAACTGACTGCGTTAAAATAGTAAACTAAAAAGTTAAATATTAATTTACTTAGCACAAAGTAACATGTGTTTTGATTTAGTTCGACAGAAACGATTGAATAAGTATTTTTTAATCTGGAAGTCGGTACCAAGTGAAACAATAACTAGGTATAGGTATTATCAATGTTTCTAGCAACCAAAGCCAATATAAGTAAATAATTATCACGGAATATTCTATGTTCTGTTTTATTGTCACCTAAGTATCTGGTGACCGCGCCCTACATATAGTAATATCAATAATAATAATAATATCTGTCGGGCGTGCCACCGTCCTGGAGAATCTATTAGGCATATTATTTCCGGTTGTTCTCGTCTTGCTAACGGTGAGTATTTGCACAGGCACAACCAAGTAGCCAGGATCGTACACCAACAACTTGCCCTTAAATACCAACTTATCAATTTCGAAGTACCTTACTACAGGTATGTGCCCGACCCTAGAAAACCTCCACGTGGTGCACCCTGGTAACGTTGGCGACGGCACTGTTTCTTCCTGTGCCATTTGGAAGAGGACATCACGCCAACGGCTAATATTCTAGCACAAAGAGGAAGCCATTTTCTTCGGCAAATCGGCCGAGACTTGGTCCAACAGAGCGGGCATTTTGTCGATTCCTCTGTTGGTTCTTCGCTCTTCGGAGCATTGAGGAGGAAAACCTCGGTAAAAAATCACTATGGTGGGACCCTTTCATGGGTCGGCGTTTCTCCACTGTCAATGGTGGAGAAAGGAGAACGGGCTCGGTGTGTACTCACACTGCCGCCGAGCAGGCATTGGAAGATTTAATCTTCCTGCCACCGTTGTCACATCGTAATCCCGAAAGGAGTGTCGTGGTTATGTCTCGCGACACCAATCGGGGGCGAGGGTCTTGGCTTAGCCGCCCGGACTGCGAGGAAGAAAACCTCTTTAAAAAATTACCCCGAATCCCGTGTTCTGGTGCGTGACCAGGGGATGCATGGCTGATGGGTAGTTCAGTCGTAAGCGCACTCCCAGCCGAGGCACCTGCGGACCCCTCGGTTGGGCATAAATATACGCTTGCCCGGGTATTGGGGATCTCTGCCCGGGTCGACCTTTGTTCTCCCCATCTCGTGGGTTCAAATATGGAATCATTAATGAATAAAAACCAAACTACAGACGAAAAGAAGGAGAAGAAAAGCAGAGGGGAAAAGAGTGCAAGAACGGACGACTTCTCTTCCAACGAAGAGGAGACATTGGTTAGCACGCCTATCTCGGTGGGGCTCCCAGAAGTCATTATTGCTGCTGGGAGCCGTAGAACATCGGAACGATTACGTTCCAAATCCGCCGCGGGTGGTAACTCTAGTGCGAAGGAGGACACACTGGAGCTTATGGCAACGGAACTTTGTGACAGCCGGAAACGCGTACGCTCCAGGGATGACGGCAGCGATACGTCTCAGGAGATGTTGCCTCCCAAGGTTGCAAGCAGTCGTAGGGGGAGATCACGAACTCCGGCCTCGGTTCCGTCAGGCTCCGTTTTCTGCAAGGCAGGAGCCTACAGAAGAGTCAGGGCGGACGGCGAAGCATTAGCGGAAGAGGAGGTCGCAGATCTCCTGCTTAAAATTAAGGAGCCGATGGAAGGAAGTTCTGTTCTCCAAACACCATCATCGATGCAGGAGAGAGCAAATGCGGCGGTGGCCATCATCCACAAAGTGGCCACCAAGTCTAGCAATCTTAAGGGCTGTTTTGTGAAGGCCCTTAAGGACTCCTCTGCCGCTATTGCGGGGGTCGTGGAGAGCCTTATCGGAGACATGGCTCGTCTCCAGGCAGCCAACGAGCGTCTGACGGGGCAGGTGACTGAGCTCAGTGCTCAGTTTGCTCAACTCCGGGCAGATCGCCCCGAACGAGAGGGCTCGCCTCCGTCACAACTTACCCCCTCTTCCAACCTCGGGGGTATTCCTGATGCCCACCTGCGCCAAATCACGGACGCAGTGTGGCGCATGATGGACGGGCGTCTCGCTGGCCTGGAGGCGAGGCTGCCTCCGGCTCCTGTTGTCCGACCGCCGCTCGCGGCAAATAGACTGAAGACCGTATCGGTGCCATCAACGTCTACCGTTGCGGGCGGTCATGTGTCCTATGCGGCGGTGGCGTCTGTGTCTGCCGCTCCTGCGGTTGCTCCGAGGGCACGACAGGCGGCTAAAGCAACAGCCAAGACAAGTGCACCGAGGTCAGGGCCCAAAACGGCGGCCAAGCCTAGAGCGGAATTCCCTCCGCTCTCCACTCCAGCCGCTGTACCTGGCACCTCCACGCCTGCTCCCCCCACATCTGCCCCTTCCACAGATGGTTGGCAGATAGTCGGGGGGACTAAGAAGTCCCGAAAGCGGGGCAAAAAGGCTGCTCAAAAAGCAGCCTCTACCCCGCAGTCGCTGTCGGTGGCAGTGGCCACTACGAAGAGGCCGCGCAAGCTGCAGGTACCCAAAACCGCGGCGGTAGTGGTCACCGTGTCACCGGAAGCGGTTAACGGCGGACTGTCTTACGCGGCCATCTTCCAGAGGGCCCGGGCTAGTCTCGCCAATGACATCGGGACGGATGGAGTCAGGTTGCGCCTCGCTCAGACGGGAGCTCGAGTCTTCGAGTTCCCGGGAGCCGAAGGCGCAAAGACTGCAGATGCCTTCGCCGAGAAGTTGCGGGGCATGTTTGCGGCCACGGATGGTGTTAAGATCGCCAGGCCTACTAAGTGTGCAGAGTTGCGCATTTCGGGCCTGGACGACTCTATAACGGCCGAAGATGTCCGCGTTGCAATAAGAGAGAAGACAGAGTGCAACGTGGACAACATTAGGGTCGGCACCATCCGCCCCGGTCCAGGAGGGCTTGGCGCGGTGTGGGTCAGCTGTCCCGTAGCGTCAGCCAAAATTTTAGGTGACGCCGGTAGATTGCTCATCGGTCTCGTCAGCGCTAGGATCACAGTCCTGGCGGCGAGACCGATGAGGTGTTTTAAGTGTCTGGCATCGGGACACACACGCGCCAAGTGTGTTAGCTGTTTCGACTGTAGCGGACTATGTTTCCGCTGCGGTCGACCGGGGCACAAGGCGGCAGAATGCTCTGCCGCCCCACACTGCCCAGCGTGTGCGGCGGGTAACAAGCCCGCCGATCATCAGATTGGGCAGAGAGGCTGTAAACCTCCCTACAATTCTCGGCAAGCGTCGGGGGCTAGCCAATCGACCCAGGCTGCCTCTGATGTCGTTCGCATGTCGGCATCGCTGCCCATGGAGGAGGTTGTAGAGACGGTCGAGTAATGGCCCAAGTCTCCAACCTCCTGGTCCAGACGAACCTGAACCACTGTGCCGCGGCGCAGGACCTTTTCCTGCAAACCATGGCACAGTGGTGGATCGGTGTTGCCGTAGCCGCGGAACCCTATTATGTTCCTCCCCGTCCAAACTGGTTGGGTGACCGGGACGGTTCCGTGGCAGTCGTCGGCTCCACGGCGGCTCATTCCCCGCCCTTGTCGCTAAGAGACAAGGGCACTGGATATGTTGCTGCCGAGTGGGGGGGGATCACTGTGTATGGTGTATACTTCTCCCCCAACCGGAGTTTGAACGACTTCGAGGTTTTCCTTAACAACTTGGAAACCTCGATGCGGCGTCTAACGTCTGGGCACGTCTTAGTGCTGGGGGACTTCAACGCAAAGTCCATTGCGTGGGGTTCCCCCAGGACGGACGCTAGGGGCGAGGCCGTAGAGGAGTGGGCGGCCTCGGTGGGCCTCTGTTTACTAAACAGGGGCTCCACCAACACGTGCGTGCGACAGCAGGGAGGGTCGATAGTGGACCTTTCGTTCGCTACCCCTGCCCTCGCCGCACGAGTAAGGAACTGGCGTGTCCTGGAAGAGGTTGAGACGCTCTCGGACCATCTTTATATCCGATTTGAGCTTTCCCGATCCCAGGACGCCAGTAGGGGTCACGCGGCGCGGCGTTCTTCTCGCTTTCCGCGGTGGGCTGTAGCCAAATTAAATAGGGACTTACTAGAGGAGGCGGCCATTATTCACTCTTGGCTGTCTCCGCAGGCCCCGACCGAGGAGGTCGACATGGGGGCTGGTCGCTTCTGCGAAGCGATTACACAAATCTGTGATGCGGCCATGCCCCGCATCCGAGGTTGCCGGCCTCCACGGAAGGAGGTTTACTGGTGGTCCCAGGAGTTGGCGGACCTCCGTGCGGCCTGTACTCGTGCCCGGAGGTCCTACACCCGTAGTCGGCGGCGACACCGCGAAGAAGGCGGGGAGGACCAGCTTCATGAGGAGTACCGAGAGGCGCGGAAAACTCTGAAGCTGGCCATAAGCCGCGCCAAAGAAATTAAGAGAAAGGAGATGCTGGAGGGTCTCGATCGTGATCCCTGGGGTCGCCCTTATCGTGCGGCGCGACAGAAGCTCCGCACGTCGGGCCCCCCCCTTACAGAGACACTCCAGCCCAGCTTCCTGCGGGAAGTGGTCGAGGGCCTTTTCCCGCAGCGGGTGGAGCACACACCCCCGTCGATGGCCTTCATGGTCGGAGACGACGGGGGGAACGAGGACGATGTTCCGCCCGTCAGGGAATCGGAGGTAGGGGCGGTTGTTCTACGGATCCGCTCCAAGAACACCGCCCCCGGGCCGGACGGGATACCTGCCCGAGTGCTGGCCCGAGCCCTCGAACACATGTCGGACCGCCTCAGGGAGGTTCTGAACGCTAGCTTGGCGTCCGGACGCTTCCCTGAGTGCTGGAAAAGCGGGAAGCTGGTCCTATTGAGGAAGCCGGGACGGCCAGCCGAATCGGTAGCGGCCTATAGGCCCATCGTGCTGCTGGACGAGGCGGGTAAACTGTTTGAGAGGATACTCTCTGCCCGCATCGTCCGGCACCTCCGCGAGGTGGGCCCCGATCTGTCGGACGCCCAATTTGGTTTTCGGGCGGGGCGTTCGACGGTCGATGCCGTGCTGCGCCTGAGGGCCGTTACCGAAGAGGCGGTGAGCTGTGGCGGCGTGCTGTTGGCGGTGTCGTTGGACATCGCCAACGCATTTAATAGTCTGCCATTTAGCTGCATCAGGGAAGCACTCCACTACCACGGGGTGCCAAAGTACCTGAGGCGGCTTGTGGCAGACTATCTTGAGGAGCGTACCGTCATGTACGAGGACCGAGACGGTGTTCTAAGGCGGCGGCTCATGTCGTGCGGTGTTCCGCAGGGGTCTGTACTCGGACCACTCCTGTGGAACATGGGATACGACTGGGCCCTTCGAGGTCGTCTTCCCCCCGGGCTGGGCGTACTTTGTTACGCAGATGACACATTGGTCACGGCCCGGGGGATGAACTTTCAAGAGGCGGCGCGCCTGGCCACCACCGGTGTCTCACTGGTGGTCGGGCGAATTGAGGCGCTGGGTTTGCGGGTGGCCCTGGACAAGACGGAAGCCCTTTTGTTCCATGGGCCCCGTCGTGGTCCACCCTCCGGCGCCTCCATCGTGGTCAATTCGGTCCTCGTACCGGTTCAGGCCCAGATGAAGTATCTGGGCCTGATCCTCGACGGCAGGTGGCTCTTCGACGAGCACTTCCGACAGCTTTCTCCAAAGCTGGTCGGCGCTGCTTCTGCCCTTGGGCGACTTTTGCCCAATCTGGGTGGAGCTAGCGTCGCGACGAGACGGCTATACACGGGGGTTGTCCGGTCAATGGCGCTGTATGGTGCACCGGTGTGGGCGGCGGCTCTGACCGCCCAGAATAGGGCTCGCCTCTGGCGCCACAGATAGGACTATTGTTGCCAATAAGCCTGATATTGTGGTAGTAGATCGATTAGAGCGCCGCGCAATGATTGTCGATATCGCCGTTCCTCATGACGAGAATCTCGTGAAAGTTGAAAAAGAAAAACAATTGAAGTATTTGGATCTGTCTCACGAGATTGCCGACATGTGGAATGTGGATTCGGTGATTATTGTTCCGATAATCATATCTGCTCATGGATTGATAGCGAAGAGCCTCGACCAACACCTTAAGAGGCTCACGTTAGAAGGTTGGATCAAGGGTCTGATGCAGAAGGCAGTCCTCCTTGACACGGCCCGTATTGTGAGGAGGTTCCTGTCTTTGGAGCCCTAACCACCGGTGTCTTGGTCCCTGTACCCGATGTCGGTGGTCTACTACTATTTTTTATATTTTTAAATGTGTATTTTTTGTTTTTTATATATATTTAAAAATGTAACAAATATGTGTATATCACGAAATAAAGAGAATAATAATAATTCTTTATTACCCTAACTTAAGAATGTAATATGTTCTATCTTTAAATCTAAACTAATGTTATACAATTAATTTACATATGACTCCCTGAAGATAGTGTTAACGGCGATGTCTCTGCTAGTAAAAACTGTATGACAGACGTCGATACCTTTCTCCAACTTACAGTGATATAATACAATTTGGGACCATTTGGAGGGTAATGTAGTACTCTGTCCATGCAAGTTTAATAAGCAGTTCCATAGTAGTAAACAACCGAGACAAGGTCAAGTGTGTAGTGTAAAACTTTATGCACGTCATTTCGAATGAATGTGTGCACGAGGGCTTTTTTGTGGTGTGTGTTTGTGTGAGCATTGTACTGTACACCAAGACAATCTTAGGTCACTGTCTTGAACAAGTTTTCCCTCTCTTCATATGTTGCGTTTTTAACGTACCCAGTAACTTCGTTCTTACATTCCAGTCTTGATAAAGGATATAGGTTGCATCATTTATTTAGTCTATTATAAAGACGACCACTAAGACTCTGGTAGTGTCTGCTTGCTAAGGCCGCCTTAACATGAAGTCTTGGATATACAAAGTCCTTATGCAGTTTATATACTGATGGAGTAGTTGAGGGTTCGAACCTAGCGAAGAATGTTTGCGGAGAACTATATGCAGCACAAAAAACTCACAAATACAGTGGATTTAGTACAACTACAGCACGCAATGCGTGGTGTGCGAGGGGGCACGTGTTTAAGTGCACAGCCTGAACACGGGTAGGTGTGCGAGAGCAGGCGTCGTTGATAGTTGTCTCTGTTTACGCAATGTTTCGATCTTGCCATAACGTTGTTGTCTCAGATACGTTTTTATTAATTACTTCTTTCAAGTACATGGTTAGCTCAAATACTAACAAACACATACATAAAAAAGGTTCTAAAGAATTGAGAAATATCCTCCTTTTTTGAATTCGGTCAATAGCAGAAACAGCTTTATTAGTTAATTGTACAGAAACAGTAGTGATATGCAACAAGGATACCGACGCAGCTAAATAACAAAGCTCTAGGCGGTGAATCGACTCAGAACACATAACACGAGGTAAGTAACTCTTTTAGGTATTAGTTTCTTAGCTTTTATTACAGAATTACGTAATAAATGATAAAATTTGTGAAAACTGCACGACGAAACACCGAAAACGATGTGTCCGCGTGTAGGTAACGCTGTTGCCGAAAATTCAAGACTAGAATGATCCAGATACGTTGAGGGACGAGAGACATATATGAAGTCTTATCACTGTAAACAAAAGAAAATTTTACTAAGTCTATATATAGGTTATGTGAATTTCCAAAAGTATAAATATTCAAAGACAGTATATAATAGCTACGGATGTTGTAATAAAACGTTTTTGTCACAGTTCAAGGTCGATTTGAGCAGAAAAGCTTTAGTTCGGTTGCTAATAACATTATTGAACATTCTCAGGTATATCACATCGGCTGCACTCTTGTGGAAATGAAACTTAGTGTCGATCTTAAAATCTTTCTTCTTCGATCTTTCGAATTTAATACCGACACTAACTAATACAAACGGGAGGTCAGTTGATTAATTAATTTGTACGGGTACCCTCATTAGAATACTTTATTTAAGTGAATGTCGTTGCGGCTGTCCTGCCAGTCTTGAATACATATTTCAGTGATTAACAGTGTCATCGTGCTAATAAAATGGCTTCATACCAGTCAGGTAAAATATAATTATTTATTTATATTAACATATAATAAATCCACGTAGGTTTTTTTTACAAACAACTTACGTATTTAAAATATATCAAGTGTCATGGAGGATATTACAAACGACACAAATAACGCCCGTTTGTGAATCATTCAAGATTTTATCCCAATTTACGACACTGAGCGCAGTTGGAAACGGTGAGGTAGCCTTGGTATACCTCACAATTCTTCGGAAGCCAAGATAAACTTAAAGATGCCAACGCAACCTTCAGTATCAGCAACTTTCGTGAGTCCGTTAGTTTTTCCTCTTCACCAACAAGAACAGCAATAACTACTATATCGATACGTTGTGATTTCTAAGCAAACCTCGGCATAGTTGAGAACTCTTCGCCATTTCTAAGCACAACTCGACAATCATTTAGCCAGCGCTTGCACGTATATATACTGAAGGTTCCGTAGCCGCGCCATCCGTGTAGTGATACTTAGATAATTATTTAGTAGTTCCGTGGTGATTTATGGGTTCCCTCATCTTCGACTTGACCGACCTGTCGGTGTAGTGGCTTTCCTGGCTTGAATTTCGACTGACAACAGATATTGTGTGGTGAGCATGGTGATTTGTTTTGTGTCTGGGCGTACTTTATCAATGATGTACGTGTATTTAGAAATATATCATTGTTCATCAGCAGTCTGATTACCGTAGACCAAGTTCTGCCTAGCTTGAGATGTGACGTCCATTTGTGACAGATGTTGAAAGCATATTTTTATAAAAATATATTCAAGTATGTTTAGCAGAAGTCTGGTTAGCGTAGTGCAGATGTCCTAAGTGATATTTAGTTGTACCCTCCTGCCACGCTTCGTTGTCACTCATTATACTTGCATTTATAACTAATGAAGACCAAAAATGACGCGAAAAACAGACAAAGAAAATAAGTACATAACAACTCCCTTCACACATTGTCAAAATTTGATCTAAATTAGTGCAGCACTTTTTCAGTTATAGTACACAAACCACCTTCTCATTTTTATATAATAGATTGGCTTTTCCTGCGGTTCGACCCGTGTATATGTCGGTTACCGCCGTAAATAGTAGCCTGCGTGTTACTCTTATTTATAAGCTATATTACTAGAAAGATTTATAATCTGTTTAGTAGTTTTATGTGAGACAGTAACAATTTTATTCACATTTAAATATGGGAAATCGCAGGTAGGTAAAAATATCTTGGATGTTTACAACGAACACTAAATAACTTTGTAAAAGTTCTTTTTACTACGATTATCGTACTTCTAGCAAAAAAATATATGAGGAAACCAAAATAAATGCACAAAATATTCAACAGAAATATACATACTAGTTTATCTTTTACAACAAACTGTGCTCGGCAAAATATGCAACTGAGAAACACAAGCCATTTGGTAACTCGTCCATCTACAACGAACTATGCTATAAATAATATTGAATTTGAAGAAGTCAACATATGCAATAAAGTATCTTTAAATATAAAATAAAAATGCTGCAACACTAAGTTTAGAAAATTATTGAAAAATCACATAATAGCTATCTGTTTATTAGTACATTTTACTATTCTTGAAACATTTACCATAAAACAAGGAAAACGAAAATATATAAAAACGATATATCTGTATATTTGCACCTATACAAACAGCAAGTTGAATTAGGAAATTAATAAAAAAAGGAAAAAAATGTAATGCAAAAATAGTAATAAAAATATGATTTACTGGGTAGTAGAGCCTCGCTGATTTCAGCACGAGCGGGCCGGCTCGACCGGGGCAGCACTACCCTCCCACAGAAGACCAACCTAAAGCGCCAGCATCCGTGCTGTCGTGTTTCGTTGGTGAGTGTGAGACCGGAGGCCCATTGATGCAGGGGTGACAGTTATCGTGGTAACTGTGTAAGCCTTACACTGTCACGACTACTGACATGCCTTTTACTTTCCCAAGCGGGGTGTGAAAAAGCATTTCACAAGGCCGCCATATTGTGTGTCACCATACTGCATTGTCTGCATTTGCAATGAGTATGGTGACCACAACTCCTTGGATTCTATTCATGCTTTCCATCAGGCAGAGTATAGTTACTTTGGCAGGCTCTTAATATAAAAAAAAAATGAGTGTATAAGTACACTCGTATGGTAAGCGGTACGAGTGTCACATTTAGTTAAACAATTATCGTACAGCTTTGGTTCAGTTGCATGGGCCTCGCGTTTACGCTTTGTTCGAGTAAGTTCATAATCTTGTTCAAATTTGAGGGTGGCTACGAATTAGTTAACATTTAAAACAATTATAAAAGGAACCATTTGATATAGTATAAAAATTGTTTATTTATAAGAAATCTAATTAAATGGAATTTGTTTCTAAAAAATTACATCGTCTATGACCACCGTTTCAACGTTTGCACTCTTCTAAGCTAGCACCTTTTGCTGCTTAGAAGAGTGCTGCTATGCTTTTTCGGAAACATGTCTTTGACCATCGGCAGGGTCTCGTTAGATAGGTGACAAGTGGCTCCATCTTGTTGACGCTATGTGTTATAATTGTAGCCAGCAAATTCCAGTAGCGTCGGTCCCAAGAACTCTCGTAACCTGTTTGCGCGGGATGTTGGATTCAAATGTTACCGAATGCCTGGCCCACCCTATATATTGACTACCCACTTTTGTTTTATTACACGTTGTATTAAATTTATATTACACGTTGGATTAAAACGCTCACTTAATTTGTTTGCATTTGTGTTTTCTCAGTAAATGGATTTTGTAAATTCCTTTGAGAAATACAAAACCTTTAACTGTAATTAACATTATAATTCTTGTCTTCTTACAATCTTTGAAGTGATTCGTGAATGTATCTATTTGTAGGTACTTTAATATCTCTCATTGTCATCTTTTTGTATTTTCTTTTTACCTTACTTTTATTAGCTTCGCCCGTATAATTAGTTGTTTGTCTGTAACCGACTTATTTATTTGCTTTAATCAAATATTTCCTCTTCTCTAGACATGGATAAAATACATAAACTTGAGTTAGAAGTACTGTCGCGCCAGAAGTTTATGAATGCAGTAATAGAAGAAGGCGATTCTCCTATACAACAACTTTTCTCTGGCGCTTCCATCTTTATTACTGGAGGAGGTGGTTTCCTTGGCAAGCAGTTCATAGAAAAGATGATCAGGTGAGAAGATATTTTGGAATTCATGAATATGTGACACTCTTACTAGTCCACAACTAGACATAGGTCTCACCTTTCACCAAAACCTTTCACCGTCAGCATTGATTGCGGCAATGCTGGCGAGTCGTGAAGGATGGGAAGCCGCGATCTCCTTCTGTGAGCAGGTTATGCTCCGGAAGGAGACTGCAGAGCGAGATCGGGAAAGGGTCGATCCCTATCGAAGGAGGCGGCGAAGGGGATGCGGCAGAGGTCACTAGCTCCCTAATCGCCGCCTTAGGGTCGCTGCGGTCACATCTTGGGGCGTTGTGACTGCTGCAAACGGCCCGAGTTAGGTGACACTCCGGTGCGGTCGGGGAGTGTCGTCTGGGGTGGGGCGCTGTTGTGCCTCTTACTGCGCAGGGTAGTGAGAGGTGCGATAGCGTCTTGCTCCTGGGGCATGAGGTGCCCGGGATGTACCTCACTTGTGAAGAATGGCAGGGGGGACTCTAGAAGCCGCTAATGCGTTCCTGGAACTCCTCCCGACTGCCGAGGTAGGCCGCCGCGGGGTTTAGTTGGTAGACCGGTTTTCCAGGAGTCCCACACACGCCCGTCGTCCCTCCGGAGGGTATGGTGCGAAAAGCATGTCATGCGTAAAAAAAAAAGTCTCTCCTTAGATTGGAAGTTTTCGCCTACAACGCTGTGCTGGTCCAACGGGTTCGTATACGGTTTTATTTCAAATTTTCCTTACAGTGCTCTTACGACACCCACTGGACATACAGCGGTGGCCACATTCCGTAGTCTTATCTGTCACACCACAGAGATTACGCGGTAAAAATTGTTCTTACGTGCGTCTATGTAAATATGTTGCGGTCTAAAACTACCTACATGTGATTATTATTATTATTTTTAATAATACACTTAATATATATATACATTATTATTACTTAATATATCTGCTCGACCGGGCAATACTACCCTCCCACGGAAGATCAACCTAAAGCGACAGTAAACGTGCAATACATTCGAAATTTCGATCTTTCAATTTCCCAAAATCGCAATTCTCAGAATTTTCAAATTATTAATTCATTTTCAGAGCATGTAAAATAAACAAAATATATGTATTATTGAGGCCAAAGAAAGGAAAATCTGTTGAAGAGAGGCTGCAGTTCATGTTAAAGGATCCTGTAAGTATATATTTTTCAAATGTAAAATAATTGATTTATTTTGGACGTCAGATACACAACGCCATCTCAACTTAAACAAGTGTAGCTTGTACTATGACAACCAGATTGACTAATAGAATACGCATATAGTTTGTTTTTATAAACACATATATATTAAACATAGAAAATACACAATATCCGAAGAAAAAATCCTTGCACATAAAAATGTAATTCAAAATAAATTTGCTTAGAATATGTGTTAAGTAACTCTTTCGTTGGTTTTTACCTAACGAGTGAATCTATCTGAGCCTACATTCCCTTCCTTCTGCTTGTGGGGGAGGATTCCAATACACTTGAGAGTATCTCGGTGGCGTAGCGGTAGCGTATGCGACTACTGTGCTGAGATCTCGGGTTCGATTCTTTGGTCGGATCAAGTGTTGATGTGATATGTAAAATTTTAGTTGTTTCTATGTATAATATGTATGTATTCACAAATAAATTATATAAATATAATGTTTACATCAGTTGTGTAATACTCGGTGTACAAGCTCTGCTTAGTGTGCGACTAGATAACGTTGTTAGACTTCCAAAATATATATTTTAATATAGACACAAAGTACATACATATACGAGTATATATCAAATCAACTTATCATATGTTTCAATAAATATTGTAGATACGTCGGGTGTACAAATAAAAATATATATTTCTGATGAAAGACGGTATAATTTTTTCTTTAGAGTTAATTCAAAGGGACACAAAAGTCTCAACGTACAGTATAATAGAAGTAAAAACATACAGTAGGAACGAAAGAAGAAACTTAAGCAGTAAACAAGTAACGCGGGGGGCCAACTGTATCGGGAGTGCGGTGACGGTTTGGGACGGACTGTGTCATACCGCGCCGCGCTAAGGTGCGGCACCTGCTCTGCATCCAACTACGTTTGGCTCCTGCCACACGCTACTCAACACAACAGTGTGTTCATTTATCTGTTACACCAAATATACTAAACTAGTTGCATGTACATTATGCCACAACTCTACAAATATATTGTTTTGTATCATATATATTAGATAACAGTAATCGACCATTTACATAAGAAAATATTTAAGTCGCCTTTAAGGCTGTTACTTCTTCGCTAACACCCTACATGTTTCAACAGCTTTGTTTGTAGGGAGTTTTTGACATGTTATTCCGTCACATATACACACTGGCCTGAAGACTTGTACAAGCTTTGTGACAAGTTCTCCTTCTCTTTGTAGCGCTGCTGTCCTGCGTGGTTTATTCATTAAATTAGTGTTTACGACACCTACGGGATGATTGGACCTGAGACACTCTTACGTGCTCTTAGTATAACACTTCACGTGTATATATCTACAACAAGTATGTAATTCTATTTACAGGTCTACGATATGGTGCGTCAAAAACAACCAAATTTCACAGACATATTGGAAGCTATAGAAGGAGATGTTTCAGCTTTGAACCTTGGACTTAGTGATAAACATTACGCTAAAATTAGTGAAGAGGTAGGAGATCCCTATTTTTATATGGTTTTCGTTGCCAACGTCGCGGTTCATGGTGAGCCGTTTATATCGACACTATCTAACAGTCTAGACATGTTGGACATGGCCTTAGAAATGAAATTTTTACTTTCGTCACCGCTCTGTCCAAACGAGTTGCTGTACTCGTAGTTTGTTTCAAGTTTTCCTTCTCTTTGCTGTGCAGTTTTCCTGAGCAGTTTGCTTCTTTAGTAGGTATTTCTGCTGTAACTGGAGTCCTGGCTGTCCCTTCACTAGAAGAAAAAACGCAGGAACTGCAGTTTTTGTTATAATAATAGAGTTGCAAGTTCAGTTTTTAACAAGAAGAGTTTACCGGGGCTCAGCAGCCTTTTCGCCTGGGAGAAAGTGTCTGAGTCTACTGAGCCCTGTGACTTACTAAAATTACTGAGCTTAGAAATATTTTACTTAACCATGTACATAAATATCACAAATAAAAAAAGTGAGCAAATGCAAGTCGAACACGCCCATGAAGGGTTCCGTAGCAACGATTTATGACGTATGAAAGAAACTGCTCACAAGATTTCGTTCAAACTAATTTTCGGTAGAAGTTTAGATTGTAATGTATATCTTATATTTTCTCTAGTTTTATCATTCTCTTATTTTAGAAGTTCAGGTTCATTTTACGACTTTAGAAGTGTGTCTCGCGCAAACTATTCAGTTTAGAAAAACGATCTTAATAATCTCAATATCATTTTTGAAAAGCTATCCATAGATACCCCACACGTATGGGTTGATGAACAAAACATTAGTTTCAGTTCTAAATATGGCAGAGCCCAAATTTTTTTTTCTATTTTTGTGAAAATCTGAATGCGGTTCACAGAATACATCCACTTACCAAGTTTCAACAGTATAGTTCTTATAATTTCGGAAAAGAGTGATTTTGCCATACGGACGGACATACAGACAGACACGACGAATCTATAAGGGTTCCATTTTTTTTCCATTTGGCTACGGAACCCTAAAAATTTGCCATTACATTTAACAAATACAATGTAGACGACAGCACGATAAATTTCCCATCCAGACAATATATCTTGCCATCTTCTTAATCAGTGACAATACGAATAAACGTATCCTTCAGTCCTTAAACTATATTGATACCAAAACAGTTAAATACATTTTGTTGATATTGTTTTAAAAAACAATATATAATTTTGTCTACTTTCATAATAATTTAATCATGATTGAGTTTTAACGTTTAGGCAGCCAACTAGCATCACGATCAATTAAAACCTGTAAAACTATCCCCTCAAAACACAACCCGGTTTTTGTCAAAATTACATATACGAGGGGGCGTTTTTAAGTTCGCGGAATGGAGGGTATTGAGTAATAATAAAAACACAAAATTATTTTTCTTTTTCTATATATTCCCCTGCAACACGAATACATTTTTCAGATCTTTCAATTAGTTTTTTTATTCCCTCGTAAAAAAAAGTTTTATCTTTGTCTGAAAAATACGCCGAAACCGCCTCCTTAACCTCCTCATCAGTTGAAAATTTCTTACCACGTAATTCTTTTTTCATTTTTGGAAAGAGATAATAATCACTCGGAGCCAAATCTGGACTGTAGGGTGGGTGATTCAAAATATCGAAGCCCACCTTATGCAGGGCAGCCAGTGCGACTCGGCTCTTGTGAACGGGAGCATTGTCATGCAATAGCAGGACACCTTTCGTTAATTTTCCCCGTCTTTTTTCTTTGATGGCTTCTTTTAACTGTTCTAAGATTGAAGCGTAGTATTCCCCCGTTATAGAAATGCCTTTATCTTTATAATCTATCAATAATATTCCTTCTGAGTCCCAAAAAATCGTTGCCATGAGTTTCCCAGCCGACTGTGAAACCTTAAATTTCTTGGGTGGTGCTGTGCCCTTTTTGTGCCACTGCATGGAGTCTTGTTTGGACTCGGGTTCATAATGATGAACCCAAGTTTCATCCCCAGTAACAATTTGATTCAATACGCCATCCTTGTCTTCATTGCAGAGGTCCAAAAACGCACGTGAACATTCCACGCGCTGTTGTTTTTGCAATGGCGTGAGCATTCTCGGCACCCACCGTGCGCTAACCTTAGTCATGCCAAGATGATCGTGTAAAATTTTAAAAATTGTTGTATCCGATACTCCAACCATTTCTGCGAGTTGTTTCTTTTTTAGTCGAGCATCTTCCAATACAATTTTTTCTACTTTTGCAATAACTTCTGGCGTAGTCACCTCAACGGAGCGCCCCGGCCTCGGGTCGTCTTCAAGTGATTCCCTGCCTTGTTTAAATAAACTATGCCACTTGTAGACCATTGTTTTTCCTGGGCAAGAATCCCCGTAAACCGATGACATCTCATTGAGTATGGTTTGAACAGACTTTCCTTGCTTAGTAAGGAACTTTATCACCGCACGGAATTCAATTTTCTCCATTTTTTTCACTTCGTTCCCGATTAAAATACTTGGTCAACGATAGTTTAATAACTAATGATCCAATCACAACAAATTTTACTATGCAGACTAATTATGAGTCACTGAATACGGTAGGCATCAAAAGAGCGCGTTTACTCGCCTTTTTCACTGTCATTCCGCGAACTTAAAAACTTACCCTCGTAACTAACATTTTTAAACGTGTAATTATTGTTACTTAATTCTTTCCCCAAATTTACGTTCAAATGATATAATCAGTGTTTCTTTTATCTTTGTAATGTTGTCTATCGTTATGCTTTCCTAAACGTAATTACTGACTCATATACAAAACGTTTGATCAAAGTTAGTCATGATACATTAATAAATGTCAAAGAACATTTATCACAATTAACAAACGGTTAAAGTGCTTGGAGTTTCGGGCGATTTCTGATTCCAACTAGGTTTGGGTCAGCTTCAAATCCACTATGATACAGACTACCATCAGAACTCCACAATACCGCTCGATACCGACGTTCTATTGTCGGACAATTTAGAACTTCAGCTATCCATAACGATTGCGTAGTGTTGTAGACAGGATCGACGACTTAACGTGTAAACATCCACTATTATTCTCACAGGTAAAAGCGGAACGATACGTTAAAAGTTCTCACAACAATATTTGATTATTCTTAGGTTGATTTCATCGTTCATATGGCAGCGACAATTCGGTTCGACGGACCATTACAAGACGCCACATTCACCAACGTTCGAGGCACCAGAGAATGTGTGTCGTTGGCCAAAGCGTGTAAAAAGCTGCAGTAAGTATCATTTATCGTTTCGATTGTGTTAAAGGAGAAGCTATATAATAATTTAATTAATTTGTGAAGTAGTGTAGTCTGTTTGAAATTAATGATTACCATATGTTGAAAAAATATTAACCGGTATTTATTTAAAACGATAGCAAAAACAGGGGAAAGTAAGAATAAGTAAATAGGTCTGTCAACTTCACTAATTCAGAAACTAGGATTACTTAGTTGAACTAAGGTTATTTTCGAATGGAAAGCATAAATCAAATCCATGTGTTGAGGTCTCCATACTTGTTGTGAATGCTGACAATGCAGTATGGTGACCCCCACATGACGGCCTAGCAAGACGCTATCTCGCGCCCCACGATAACTCTTACCTCTGCTTTAATTTGTGACTCTCACTTTGGCAACCTCTTAAAAAATTAATGCCTACTAAAAACTCTGCCTGATGGAACGCATGAATTAAATCTAAGAGCTACGATCATCATACTGGTTACGAAAGCAGACGATGGTTTTCAAGCCCCGCTTGGGTACGTAAAAGGCCAACAAGCCAAAAAAATACTTACCACGATAACTGACTCCCCTACACCAATGGGCCTTCTGTCTCGCACTCGCAACAAAACACGACAGGTTTTTTTTTAGGTTAATCTTCTGTGAGAGGGTAGTACTACCCTGCCGAACCGGTCCGTTCGCTCTGAAATTAGTGTGGTTCTACTATCCACAAAGGTTAGGGTCTCCCTGCAGTTGTTTTGAATCCTACTACTATTTGACCATGCCATTAGAAATCATAAGAGAGTACGTTTTCGTCAAGCTGCTTACGATAATTCAAGTTTGTTATCTTCCTCCCCAGGTGTTTCACATACGTGTCCACAGCCTTTACTTATGCAACTCATAATCGTATCGGAACAGAAATAAAAGAACAATTTTATCCCTGCCCTATTCCCCCTGTTCAGCTGATCGAGTTGGCGGAAAATGAAGCCAAGAAACTGAAAGATATGACTGAGGAGTATGTTTAAATTTATTTCTTTCATTTCTCTCAAACTCTTTTTTTGAATAAAAGATAGTCAAAAATTTCGCTGCGATGGCATTATCATTAATAATGTCCTCGTAACAATATTTTATTAAAAGTAACTAAAAGTAAAAAAAATAAATATAAACAGTAATATATTCTTAACAACTTTGAGTGTTCTATGTAAAATATGTATCTATTTATTTGAAAAAGTATAAGTATTCTATCAGTCACTCTATCATAGTACTACAATCACTGCTTCGTTTGAAGCCAGATGGCGTTGTATGTTAGATGTCCAAAAATATATATTTATTATTTATAGTTGGTCTAGTGGTTAGTGATCCTGACTGCTGAGCTATTTCACTAAAAAAGAATAAAGTCAAACGTAACTATTAAACAGCATTGTCTAATTATGTTATATCTATTTCCAGAATGATTCAAGGATGGCCCAACACATACACCTTTACAAAAGCAGTAGCTGAAGAAGTAATCAGATTAAGTTGTGAGGATCTACCCGTCTGTATTGTCAGACCTCCATTTGGTAAATACCATTTCTTTTTTCAATTAATATTAACATTTAATTAATTAGTGACCGATCGAAAGTTTCGGTTTCGGCCAATTTCAACCAAAAGATTTAGTTTCGGTGTCGGCTGCGCTGAGATTCCAATGTTGGTAAATTATCGTGCAACGTTCAACGAATGTTATTAGTCATATTGCGCATATAATAAGTGATTAACATATAGACTGAAGCCTAGGGTTTGCGATGAAATACTAATACGATATGATGAAAAATAATGTTCTAATTTGGCATTGTTTTATTGCATTTATTTAGTTTTAAATTCTGCATTTTTGTCCGCATTTAAATTTGCATTGTAAGTATGCTTTTATACACTACGTAGTGTAACACATTTATTTTGTCTATAAATTAATAAATAAAAATATTTGTTACGTACATTAATGGTTGTCTTAACTTTAACTATCTGTATGTATATGCAAATAAAGGTGTAAAAATACACTCGATATCAGAGAAATTTTAACTGTTTGGGTGAGTTGCGGTTTTGGCTGAAACTGAGAGTAAGGTCGAAAGTTTGGTTTCGGCTTCGGCTGAAAAATCAGTTTCGGTCAGAAACCTATGTTATTGTATCTGTACGAGTGGGAAAATGAATTGTCGGCAGCTCTATTTATACCAGGGTTGTCGCAAGAGCCGACTAAGGTAGCCAAACTCTGCAGGACAAAAGCACAGCAAAAAGAGAGAAACCTACTCATGGCTACCTGTCTCTCATAGTAGACCAAAATCGCCTTTCTACGGTGAGACCTATGGCTAGCTGTGGCTATTAAAGCCTTGATGATAGTGATTTCCAATTATTATTTTTTATTTCCTTTTATTTTTATATATTTATTTACAGAAATATATATTACATTTATATAAGTTACAAACCTCTAGCAAACTGTATAACAATTTGTTGGCAGATGCAGGCTCCTTTGTACATCACATTGCCAATAAATTAACGCAATTTTTTAATTTATACTCAATTCCATTACAATTATAATTTAACACAATTTAATTTATTTTAAATTAACCAGTAATCTAATATAATGACATTCAATTCTATTAAATATAATAAAAATATTTCAATCCATTACAATTTAAATTCATCAAAATATTACAGACTTCTTACATTATGTTACACTAGCTTGCATTGTTTCAAGCGAGACTCTTTTTACTTTGTGTAAAAATCATTTTATAAGCATAACATTTGAATGATGTATAGTGCTAACAAAATACAAACAAATTTCTTAAAATATATTTTTTGTACTAAGTACTAATTATATTTTATTTTGTAGTGGCACCGGCTTATTATGAACCTTCCCCGGGGTGGTCAGATATAAGCGCTATGTATGGACCTTCTGGTGTAAGTATACGTTTATTTAAAACATTAGGGGGAGCAACTAACGGATGGGCCCCTGATGATGGCTTTTTTTTTCATTTTTTTTTTTTTTTTAACGTGTGGAAACCCCCTCGGGCCGTCACCCAACCGGGGTTTACGGCGGGGTGGTGTGTCGGAATCGGATCGACTAAAACCACACGGTGTGCCACTCTGCGCCTGAGATAGGAGGGATCCGGGAACCGCTGCTGTTACGACGTCCAGATCCCTCCTAGCGCCTGCCCGCTAAAGCGGGCACCATCTGCGGATAAACTCTCTATTTAGGCGACGTACGGCACACGTGCACATCACCTCCTCGCGGCTGGTCACTATAGCGGATGGAGGGGAAAACCCGTCCCGTCCACCCGCAGCCACACTCAAGGCGGCATGAGGCGCTGGTATGCACGCCTCCGCCGGCGGCGAATTGGGTCCGAGTGGATATCGTCCTCCCGGGCCTTCTCCGCCGCCTCGTTCCGCGAAATTACATCTTCGCAGAAGGTTGTGACCGCGGTAAAACAACTGTCGCTACCGGCCATGGAGCGTATGACGGCCGGTAGCGAGAGATCACCTCCAATAACTGCAGTGAGGACCCCACGCTGCGCCGCCCAAGCGGAACAAACCGCTAGCGTGTGCTGAGCCGAGTCCTCACTGCAGTCGCAGTGGTGACAGGCGGGACTCAATTCCCTCCTGACGACCGAGTGCAGATACTTCCCGAAGCAACCGTGCCCGGAAAGGACCTGCGTCAGTCGGAAGGAAAGGGTCTCGTGCTGCCGCCCTGCCCACTCGGCGATGACCGGCTGGAGAGCCTCCACGGCAGCAAAGCCAGCACGTGGAGCCTCCAGCCAGGACGACCAACGAGCCATCGTGGCTCGATAAGCGGCCTCTCGCCACTCGCGTATCACTTCGGGCGGGGGCTGTACGCCGCTACCCGCCCGGAAGTCAGCCGTCCGCCGATAAACTTCGGCGAGCACTTCCGCCTCCAAATCCCACGGGGGAGTTCCGGCCAAGGCGCACGCCGCCTCCGTCGATACGGTGCGGTAACTGCGTATGGCTCTAACCGCCAATATCCTCTGAGGGCGCCAGAGGTGAGCCCTATTCTGGGCGGTCAGAGCCGCGGCCCACACCGGTGCACCATACAGCGCCGTTGACCGGACAACTCCCGTGTATAGCCGTCTCGTCGCGACGCTGGCTCCACCTAAATTGGGCAAAAGTCGCCCAAGGGCAGAAGCAGCGCCGACCAGCTTTGGAGTAAACTGTCGGAAGTGTTCGTCGAAGAGCCACCTGCCGTCTAGGATCAGGCCCAGATACTTCATCTGGGCCTTAATCGGTACGAGGACCGAATTGACAACGATAGAGGCACCGGGGGGTGGACCACGACGGGGCCCATGAAACAAAAGGGCTGTACGGAGTGTATTAGGAGACGAATTAAAACACCGAAATCATAATTAAGACTGAACATTTATTCATATTAAACATTGCTTAAATATTAGTTAGGATAATGAGGTTATACGTGTACATTATAAATGATGAAATAATTAACATGGATTACATGGGTTATGCACTTACACACTACACCTCCCTTCTAATAGAAAAAAAAAACAATTACATTAGTTTTTTCTTTATATAAATGAGTATATATATAAAAAAGTACAATTGCATTTATAGTAATATAATATAACACTGAAATAATCATAATAAGTATCATAATGTTTATTAAGATATATATAATTTTGTCCTATTTTTATGTACTATATCTAACTTATTATTTTTCATAATTTCTACATTTGGTGGTATGTCCCTGACAACTTTGTAAGGACCTGAAAATAAGTCATCGAGCTTGTTACCTACTTCATTTTTCACTAACACTAAATCATTTTCCTTATATGTAACTGGATTTGTATATTTATCATAACCTATCTTCCTATTGAATTTACTTTTAAGTAGATTATCTCTGGCTTCTTTCTGTGAAAGCTGTATACGATATTTTAATTCACTTGGATAACTTTCATAATTATATATAGGATCAACTAAATCTTTACACAAGTTACTTGGAAGTATACATCTTTTACCAAATACTAATTCATAAGGCGTAAACTTGGTTTCGGAATGCACCGAAGTGTTGTATGCAAAACACCAAAAGGGAAGCCAATGGCTCCAAGTCTCTGGGTGCTTATCTGTATGAATTCTAAGAAAAGAGTTAAGATGTTTATGAGAAACTTCTAATGCCCCTATGCTTTGATGATGGTAGGCAGTAGAATTTAATTGTTTAATTTGCAATAATTTACAAATTTCTTTGAATGTAGATGATATAAATTCCTTACCTCTGTCAGAAGCTATCTCTTTAGGAACACCATATCTAAGAATAAAATTATTAACAAATGATTTTGCAACATCATCAGTCCTTTTGGAAACTAAAGGGTAAGCTTCAACATATTTACTGAGTTCACACTGTAAAGTTAGTATATAAGAAAAGTTATCATTATCAGTTTCTAATGGTCCAACTAGATCTAAAAATACTTTTTCAAATGCTGAATTAGCCGTCGTTGTAATGCTCATAGGCTCTTTATGTGGAATTGAATATTTTTGCCGTTGGCACTTATCACAACGTTTCACAAAATCCTTTACATCTTTGTCAATTCCAGGCCAATAATAATATTTTTTAATATTATTTGACATTCGTCTCATACCAGCATGGCCACTACTAGGTAAGAGATGAAAGTCGTTTAAAATTACACGTCTGTCATCTTTATCATTTATTCGCTCTATATCTTTTATAATACATATTCGTGGTCCGGACCTATCTGTCATATTCTTTATTGCTTCTAACAATTTACAAACAAATTCTGTATTATCTTTATTTTTTACTATACAAACTTCTTCAACATTTATGTCTTTACATATTTTATATAGCTCTCTCATAAAATCACCTCGTGAACTTCGCGATTGAGATTCTAAATATTTAATAAAATTGTTCGCTTACTACTTGCGTAACAAAATAAGTTAGTTTCATAATTTATTATCTTCTCTTTCTTGATTTTTTCATAACTTTTCAAGTCTATAAACACTAATTCTACTGATTCCTTTGGTTTAATATGAGTCCTTACGATTTTTGGTTGATCAGGCCAATTATCTGAGGGTGCTATATCAACCGAAGAATCTTGAAGTTTCTTGGCTTGTCTACGCGTTAAAACATTAACATTATGCTCATGCATTTCTTTTAGTTCATTTAAGGAAATTCTAGATAAAGCATCTGCAACACTATTATTACAACCTTTTACATATTCTACATTAAAATTATATTCTTCCAGAGCAAGTCTGAATTTCATTAGTCGACTTGATGGATCTTTCATATTGAAAAGGTAAATCAAGGGCCTATGATCTGTACGAATCGTAAAATGTCTACCATACAAATATGGACGAAAATATTGGACCGCCCACACTATTGCCAATAATTCTTTTTCTATTACAGGATAGTTCTTTTCGGCTTTGTTTAGTGTTCTGCTTGCAAAAGCAACAGGACGTCCATCTTTATTCGCTAAAACGGATCCTATGGCATAATTAGATGCGTCTGTCCCTAGAATAAATTCATTTTGTTCCGAATAATCGGGATATTGTAGAATGGGAGGAGAAATAATTTTCTCTCTAAGTGTTTCAAATGCATGCTGACACTTTTGATCCCAATGAAATGGTACATTTTTTTTACAAAGTGCATTTAAAGGCTGTGTGATTTCTGCAAACTTTTCTATAAACTTTCGGTAATAATTTACAAAAGCTACAAATCTCTTAACTTCATCACAATTTTTTGGACATGGGTAATTTTTTACTGTATCAATTTTTGCCGGATCAGGTTGTATGCCTTGATTAGATATTATATGACCTAAGTATAAAATTTCCTTTTTCAAGAAGTCACATTTAGAAGGGTTCAGTTTTAAATTGACTTTACGTAACCTTTCAAAAATATCCTGTAAATTTTTGTTATGAGTATTTAATGATCTCCCGAAACAGACTAAATCGTCCAAATATATTAAGCATTTTTCGTAGTTAAGACCTGCTAAAGCTATGTTCATCATGCGAGAGAAGGAACTAGGACTTGTCTTTAAACCCATTGGCATTCTGGTCATTTGATATTGACCAGAACCAAATGCTGTTAATTTTCGGCTGTTTTCATCTAAATTTACATTATAGTACCCTTGGTGTAAATCTAAATGACTGAAATAAACACTCCCAGACAAAGACTCTAATATCTCAGTAATATCCGGTAAAGGGTACTTGTCATCGACTATACAATTGTTCAACTTTCGATAGTCGACAACTAATCGCCATTTTTTAGCGCCTGTTGAGTCCGCTTTTTTCGGAACTAACAACACAGGACTAGACCAATTGCTTTGACTTGGTTCTGCTATGCCTTCTTCAATCATTTTATCTCTCTGTTGTTTAATTTCATGTTTCTGAGCTTGAGGTAACCTATACTGCTTAGAAAATATTGGAGTGGTATCTGGTTTTAAAGTTATAGTATGTGTATAAATATTAGTTGTCTTTAATTTATCACCCGGTAAATAAAAAATATCAGCATACTTGGCGCATAAATTTTCGATAGAAGTCTGTTCCTCATTATTCATATGTAAAAAATTCATATAAGAAAATAGCAGTTTTACTCTCTCTGCTCTATTTTCTACTTTATTAAAAGAACAAATATTATAATCACTTAATTTATGTATATCAAAATTAATTTTTGGCAAAGTTACACAATCTGCCGTTGTATTCAGTATTTTAATAGGTATAACGCCATTTAAAGGAGTAGCAATTGAACTAGCTAAATAAATACAATCTTGTATCTCAGTTGAAAAAAGCACACAATCTTCCTGACAGTTTATCTGAATATAATGAACAGATTCGCACCTAGGAGATATTTCCAATTGACTATTAAATGTATTTCTAATGGGTAATTTAATTATTTTATTTAAACTATCACGAATTGTCAAAATATTTTTATTGAAATCTAAAACGGAATTGCACCTGCTTAAAAAATCTCTACCGATTATACCGCTACACTTAATTGGCAATGTATCAATTACATAAAACTTATGACTAACAATTAAATCATCGCACCTCAATTGTATACACACATATCCAATTGCTTGGACTTTGCCCCCGAGACCATTGATAATTATATCTTCACTGTATATCGTAAGATTCAAATCTAAAACATGTTTATATTTAATTGCACACAAGGATGCGCCAGTATCTAATAAAAAAGGAAATGTTACGCCATTTACTGAAAAATTTATGTAAAAATCACTATGGCAAGATAAAATTGTATGATTGATGTCATTAGTCACGAAAAAATTTTTCTGTATTTATAGAATTTACAGACTGGTTTTCAGTCATAATGTGAATATTTGGCTGTTGGCTTATCCTTCGGTTTCCTCTAGACATACCTGCATTCTGCTGACCTTGAAACTGGTGACCTCGCATTGAAGTACCCCTGAAGGCGAACTGATGATTCTGCCCTCGCTGGTTGCCTCGAAAACCTCGACCTTGACCCCTATAAGAACTATAAGAGGGAGACTGGTTGTTGTATCTTCCTCGCTGACCTCTAAAATGATGACCTCTATAATTGGAATTAAAATAATAATTTTTATTCATACCCAACATTTCTCCAGAAGGGGATGTACTGGTGCCTTCCTCATCGAGAGCCCCTTGGATTGCGTCCTTTAGGGTGGTGAAATTCCTAGCGGCTATGATCGTACTGAGCCTACGATTTCGCAAACCCTCAGCGAATTTTTTAATAGCTATATTTTCATTTAAAGGTTTCAATATTTTATAATTTTCTGAATTTCCATTCGCTTGCGATATCGTAAGGTCCACAAACAATTCTGATATTTGCTGGCCATAATCATCAAAATTTGATCAAACTTTATTCAAGTACAATATATGTATGTACGTCACATTATTATACTATAGTGCATTATATTAATAACAACTAAAGTCCATTAAATAGTCCATTAAATACAGCTATAGTTTCCGTTGTATACCTTGTTACGCGAGCCGTACCGTACGCACAATCTGCACGCTTTTTATAGATTTAACCGAACAGTTAGCACCACACGCATTATATTTTACCGATTTTACACAACACCTGGATACAGTTTATTCGGAGCCTGTGCCTGAGCTTTGCTCTCAAGACACCCGGAGATTTCTGGTGGTCGCCGAAAGAAAGACGCTCTCAATGCAGCTCTATTGATCTGCCGCGATATCCATTGCATATGGCATTTTTTGTATAGCACATATGCGAAATATAGCACACCCAGAAGCATGCCTATACACATGACCATGAGCAGTAAATTTGTAGTGGACATATGTTGTTGTATTTCATCTGCCCTGGCCACATTCTTCCCATTCGCTGCGTTCTAAGCGATAACAACTTCCTGGGATTTTTGGTTACCCATCACGATGATTTGAAGATTCACGGAACACACGAATCGCAACGTCCGAATCGACAGATCGATGTCTTTGTTCTAATCGCGCCATAATTATTGCTTCAATTATTTTCCACTACGCTATGCACAAAGTCTAATAAAAGTTCCACTCTTTTTTAGGAAAAGTCGTATCAAATAACCGAGTCGCGCGGCTGCTCGGCTACTGGCAGGGTCGCCATGTACGGAGTGTATTAGGAAACGAATTAAAACACCGAAATCATAATTAAGACTGAACATTTATTCATTTTAAACATTGCTTAAATATAGTTAGGATAATGGGGTTACACGTGTACATTATAAATGATGAAATAATTAACATGGATTACATGGGTTATGCACTTACACACTACCTCCGTCTTATCTAGGGCCACCCGTAAACCCAGCGCCTCAATGCGCCCGACCACCAAAGAAACTCCCACGGTGGCCAGGCGCGCCGCCTCTTGAAAGTTCACCCCCCGGGCCGTGATCAATGTGTCATCGGCGTAACAAATTACGCCCACCCCGGGGGGAAGACGACCTCGAAGGGCCCAGTCGTATCCCATATTCCACAGGAGTGGTCCGAGGACAGACCCCTGTGGAACACCGCACAACATGGGCCGCCGCCTCAGAATACCATCTCGGTCCTCGTACATGACGGTACGCTCCTCAAGATAGTCTGTCACAAGCCGCCTCAGGTACTCTGGCACCCCGTGGTAGTGAAGTGCTTCCCTGATGCAGCTAAATGGCAGACTATTAAATGCGTTGGCGATGTCCAACGACACCGCCAGCAGTACGCCGCCACAGCCCCTGATGATGGCTACCGCAGCCCATGAACACCTGCACCTTAAGAGCCACAGTTTGTTGCCATCCTTCGAGCTGTCGTCCCATGATCAAGGAGAGTATAAGTTTGGAGCTTTGTTAATATTCCCTCGTTCCATGTTTTTGAGAGGGCGAGGGGGGAGGGGCAACTCTAAATGTGGTAACGCACACATGTGAGGATGTATACAGATGTCTATAGACGATCACTAAACATTAAATGAACCATCTGTTTTTTGCACCTAATGTCATAAAAAAAATATGATTTGATTTTTTCTTAGATAATAATCGGCAGTGGGCTCGGTGTTCTACACGTTTTTCCTGTTGAAATAGACAAAAGACTAAATATGGCCCCCGTGGATTATGTAAATAATGCCATAATTGCCGCAACCTGGGATACGTGTGAAAGAAGAAAACATGCGGCTCTCAAAGAGATTCCCATGTACACTGTTAGTTCTTCTAAACGAAACTTGGTTTGGGGTAAGTAATTTGGTTGACATTATCATTATCTGTGTGGGTCCGTACGGTGATGGATTAACAAAAGAGATTGTCACCACGCCGTCACATTGTCCCGTAGGTGTCGTAAGAACCGACTAAGGCAACAAACTACGCAAGACAACCAGAGGCCATGTCCAGTAGTGAATTGTTGAAGGCTGCTGATGATAGTGGTATCATCTGGCCAGACAGGTTGAAATAGAATTGTTTCTTTGTTTGTTTTCCTTTATTACAAAAAAATATATAATGACCAGTGGGGTACAGTAGGTATCTGTTTTCTAAGGAGAGGTCTATGTCCAGTAGTGGACTATTAACCCTTTACTTCCCAGTGTCATATTTTTAGGACACCAGATTACCATTTTATTTCTAAAACTGGCTTTAATTTTTTAAGCCTTTTTTGTAAATAGCAAATATTTTTAAATATTCTTCGGTTAAAAAAATATTTTGATAAAAAAACAGTGACATTATTTAGATATTTAATTTCAAAGTTTATACATTTCGTAGTCGTTAGAGTGTATTGTTGTTTGTTTTAAATAGCTCATTATAGCTATATAAATAAAAGTAATTATGTATTTCAAATTGTCTAAAATTATTGAGAAATCTTTACTAAACGTGAAATAGCTAATAAAGTCGTAATAATATATTTTTTTCTTAACATATGATCCCAATGTCATACATATAGGACAGACTGATTCAGACCCTAGAATAAATATTTTTTATTTTTGCTTCACTTTATATTCTCTTACTGTATTAAGAAATATATTTTATGATTTGAACAGAAAATTCTAAATTTCTCGATGATTGGCAAGTGATACGTTAAAAGCTGTTGATGATGATAATCATTATCCTCCGATTCTTTTTCCAAATTAAGTTTGTATTTGTTATTTTTTGACAGATTATAAAATGGTGCTAGAATTGAACCAACTGAAATCATAAGATACTTCTATCACAGTGTCTCTATTCTATTCACTACCACAATACTACAATTTTTAATATCAACAAAACTATACTCGGTGTGTAAATAAAAATGAATATTGCGTTCCTAAGCATAACGTTTGGTTTCACTTACATATAAGTTCGCAGTTTATTTACTGTTTAAACGAATGTTACGGCACAAGATTATCACACCCAGGTATCTAGGTACACTTTAACCGCCTTAACCGTCACAGCATAGAATATATTATTGGCTTATGTTTACAATAAATTTTATATAGACAGGCTGAATGGACTCCAAACATGTTTCTTTTTTATTTATTTTCACGTCATACCGTTGTCGATGTGCTGACAATATAGGAGTGTCATCACCTCTATTTATCCTGTGGTCATCGTAAGCCGACTGAGGGAGGGAACTCTATAAGTTAACCGGTTAGATCTTTCAAATGACAATTTTTCTTATCTATCATCAATAATTCCAGTATATCAATTCATTTAAAAGATGCCGCAACCGCCGCTTACCACAATGACTGTCGCCCCTGCATTGATGAGCCTCCATTCTCGCACTCACCAACGAAACACGACAGGTCTTCTGTGAGCAGATAGTACTTCCCCGGTCGCGCCGGTCCGTTCGGTCGAAATCAGCTTGGCTCTGCTACCTGATAGGAATGGACTTGCCATTAATAACAGCGGCGAGTATATCACCACGCTCCGCTTTGCTGGTGTCATAGTTATGATGTCTGAAACCAAGCAAAATCTTAGCACAACGCTTAATGAACTTGGTAGTCTCTTAACGTGTGGGTCTTAAAACATGGATAAAATGAAAATTATGCCAAATGCTAGTAGGTTAAAACTCCTTTCTAAGGAGATAAGGAGACAGAATGGCAGGCAGGTGGTGACTAATCATCATTTCATTTTCTATTTTTTCTTTCTAGATTTCATAGCATCAACTTTGAGGAGTGATGACTGTAAAAGGATCAGCACTCCATTCGCTGTCTGGTACTGTTATCTACTTGAAGTGACCAATCCCGTCTTATATTGGCTTTTTACTTTGATCCTACACTACATACCTGCCTATATAGCCGACATAGTGTGCACAATTCTTGGTATTAAAATCAATGGAATCCCTTCGTAAGTATATTCATTTGCAATTTTAAATTAGTAAAATCTGTACCCATTAAGAACAAAATTAAGACCGTGGAAGACCGGGAGACCATAATCGACTAGTTCAACGTGGTATCACGGTCTCGCAGAAAACGTGTTTTAAGAAATCACATCAATCATTGGATAGCGGTAGTCAGTTGATCTGTCTACTCATTTGAGTGGCATGAAAGAAATATATGGTACTGTTTTAATCACTCCAATTTTTAAAAAACCAATATCTGTAATCGTTTACATATCCAGAAATGTTTAATATAATAATGGCGAAAATATTACGCATATCCATTGCCAACATTACACGTTACACCAACTAAAATTCTGTAGATGACTGTATCGTAAATAAATACCAATGTCCACTTCATTAAAACTAATATCACGAAACATCTCGGCAAATACAATTAACATAGATTTTTATTATTGTTACGAATTTCCGTCAAATATACAGTGAAATATATTGTTCAATTGAGTAGTCTATAACAGTGACGTCACAATTTTGTATTTAGTACATTTTTGATACAGAATTGTCGTTTCGACAGGTGATAAAAAGTAACTAATTAGATTAAGGTGTCATCTAGCCTATTAAAGTTAGTAAAAAGTTAGAAAGGTATTTAATTATGATTTTCTTATAATTTCAGATTCAGGCGATTCTATCAAAAAGTCTACAAGATGTCAAAATTGTTCTGCTATTTCTTAAACAATGAATGGTATTTTAGCGACGAGAATCTCACAGACATGATATGTAGGATGTCGGGTAAAGATCGGGATATATTCAATTGTGACACGTTCACCATTGATTATGGCCAATACGTTAAAGTTATGTGCTTGGGCCTTAGAAAATATGTTATTAAAGATGGTCTGAAGGATTCCGAAAAAGCATATCGAAGGCAAAAGTGGTTTTATGTAGTGAACATTATATTTATGAGTTTCTACATGTATGTTCTATTTGCTATTTTGTATTTCTGCTATTCTGGTATTAATAATATTGTTTTTTAAATCATTGTTTGGTGTTTTCTTGACGCCAACCTTTTTCATAATCCTATTTTGTTTAATGAATACAGCAAACTGATATCCATGCAGGATGTGGAGGGACTGGTATCATGTCCCTCCGGCACAAAGGGAGGATCCTTAGACCAGGCGAGGTGATCATGGCTGGCGGGCCACGGCCCAACGGTTGATGTTAGGATGTTGTATGTATGTTAATTGCCACATGAGGGGCCCTTTTCACGGGTCGAAGTTCCTCCACTATCAGCGGTGGAGAAAGTAGAACGGGCTCGGCGTGTACACTGCCACTGAGCAGGCAGTGCAAGACTTAATCTTCCTGCCACCGTTGTCATATCATAATCTCGAGAGAAGTGTCGTGGTCATGTGGGGGTGAGGCTCTTGGCTTAGCCGTCCGAACTGCGGGGAAGAAAACCTCTATAAAATAATTACCCCGAATCCCGTGTTCTGGAGCGTGACCAGGGGATGCATGGCTGATGGGTAGTTCAGTCGTAAGCGCACTCCCAGCCGGGGCACCTGCGGACCCTTCGGTTGGGAATAAATTTACGCTTGCCCGGATATGAGGAATCTCTGCCCGGGTCGACCACTATTTCTCTCCCAATCATGGGACTAAACATGGGAAATTTATATAAAAAATATAAAACCAAGAAAGAAAGGAGACAAAGAATCGAATGGAGGAGGATATAAGAGCGGATAACTGCTCTTCGAACGAAGAGGACGTATTAGTGGGAACACCTATCACGGTGGGGCTCCCAGAAGTCACTTTGACTGCTGGGAGCCATTTGAGAAGCATTTCAGAACGATTACGTTCCAAATCGGCTATTCTGTCGGACGGAGGTACCTCCAGTGTAACTATGGACGCACTGGAGTCGACAAGGATGGAGCTCTGCGAAAGCAGAAAGCGCGGACACTCCAGGGACGAGGAGAGTGATACGTCTCAGGAGATGCTGCCCCTTAATTTGGGTAGCAGCCACAGAGGTTGGTCACGCACTCCAATCTCGACCCCATCAGTCTCTGTCTTCTCCAAGGCAGAAGCTTATAGAAGGGTCAGAGCAGGGGGTGAAAGCGCGGCGGAGGAGGACATTGCTGATCGCCTGCAAAAATACGAGAACCGGTGGAAAGGAATTCTGTCTCCCAAACACCGGTGTCTTTACAGGACAGAGTAAATATAGGTGTGGCCATAATCCAAAAAGTGGCCACCAAATCCAGGAACCTTAAGAGTTCCTTCGTAAGGGCTTTTAAGGACTCTTCCTCGGCCATTGCTGGAGTCGTAGAGAATCTCTTGAGGGACGTAGCTCGACTTCAGGCGGCTAATGACCCCCTGACGGGGCAAGTAGTTGAGCTTAGCGCTCGGTTCACCCAAATCCAAGCACATCCACCGACGGAAGATCCGATCAAGACTTCATCTTAGTCTGCTCCCTCGCCCAATGTCGGTACCATCTCTGACGCCCACCTGCGTCAAATTACGGACGCAGTGTGGCGTATGACGGACGGGCGTCTTGTCAGCCTAGAGGCAAGGCTGCCTCCGGCCCCCGTTGTTCGACCGCCGCTCGCAGCACATAGACCGAATACCGCATCGGTGCCATCATCGCTTCCCGTTGCGGGTGGTCGAGTGTCCTATATACCCCTTTGCACTTCACACTATATACCCCTTTTTTCATGCACAATTACGAATATAATGAAAAATTTTAGTAAATCTACAATACAAAACACCAAACACTATATGTCACCACATAGGTGACTCTCTTGCCGAAACTGTAAGACTAAAACTAACCGGATACGTTGAGAAACGAGGGAGATATGTGAGTTATAATCATGTAAACTAACAACATTTTCACTTTGACAATACATATCGGGAGGGGAGGTCGGTTTCTAGTACCGGTGGCATGCATCATATGCTAGGGGATGCATGTCTATAAAGTACCGAGTAACAGCTATAGCGCATGTCCAGGTATGCAAAGCTGGATTATTACATAGCGCACACCAACAAGTTCATCATACACGTCCTCGCCGTCTCTAGACTGCCGTAGCCGTCTAGTTACGGACTCACTAGTCCACCTTGGAGTCGTCTCTCCCGGGCAATGTTATAGTCAAAAATGAGCTTTGCATATATACCTCATGACTAAAATAGCAAAGTATGATGGGTGATGGCGAGCCTTCGGCGCCATAACTGAATACCTTGTTAGGGGAGAAAACCCTGAAACAAAAAACAAAAACATAAAACTAATAATGGAAGCAAAGCCTAAAGAGAAACTACCCCAGGAGGGTACCGATAATATCGGAGAATCCCTCCCTGAGCAGAGCTCAGGCTGCCCTACGTATTCTGGGGAGGGCACAGTTTTGCAAACCCAAACGGATCCAGCAGGTAAATCTAGAAAAATATATACTCAACAAATATTTCACCCCGGACTATTTTACAGAGGACGATCATCTTCCCTAAATGACGTCGCCCAGGTTCAACAAAAGACAACTAATATTCAGGCTCTAAGTAAAGTTACACCTTGTACTAGTGACAATATGGTAAATTATGTTCCCTAACCGCCTCCATGGCAGAGAGTCCCGACTACAAAATCATCAAAAAAAAGGAAATTTATTTCACCCACTCCATCACCCGAATCAGTTAAAACATCTAACAGATATAGTGGATTATCTATTGATCTAATCGATGATGCACCTGAAACACATAACAAAAAAGAAAGAAAACCTCCACCAATCATACTTTATGGTATCGAAGATGTCAATAAATTGAGCAAACTTCTATATACAGTCGCAGAAGCGAATCAATTCACCTACAGAATAGTCAACCGTAACCAACTTAGAATCAACTGTCTTGACATTGATATTTATAAAAAGATGGTGCAATTGGTGCGAGACAATGGACTTATTGGACACACGTTTAATAATAAAGACAACAGATCATTCAGAATTGTTATTCGAAATATACACCCATCGACTCCTATTGACATCATTAAGCAGGAGATCGAAGCAACAGGCAATAAAGTAATTGGAGAAATAATCAACGCTAAGTTCGGTCCGGAAAAGAGAGCTACCTCTACTTTCTTTGTGAATCTTGAAACTGGACCTAATAACAAAGCTGCCAAAGATTTAAAATATATATACCACCAGTCCGTAACAATAGAAGATCCCAAAAAGAAAAAATCTATTGTGCAGTGCCAAAGGTGCCAACAATACGGCCACTCCAAAAATTATTGCATGAGACCCTTCCGCTGCGTCAAATGTGGCCAGTCGCACAAAACCTCCGAATGCTCAAAACTCGATCGCAAAGAACTAGCGATTTGTGCACTTTGCAATGGACCTCACCCTGCTAACTATAAAGGATGCGAGGTGTATAAAGAAATTTTCGCACGTCGAAGTAAACAACCCACACCACTCAATCCGATAACCAATTCCAATAGTGCGACTAATGTCACTAGAGCTATAAAATCCAAAGTCAACACTAAAGATAAAGAAAATAACCAAGAAACATATGCTGACATAACCCGATATGGTTCCCAAACGAAACAAACGAAACGAAACGCTCCACCACAATCAACTCTACCCTCAATCGAAGTAATACTCTTACGACAAAACGAAAAGTTTGAATTAATCCTACAACAAATGAGCTCTATGATGAGTCTCATAATCAAACTGGTCGATAAATTGTCAAAATGACAATCTTTCGATTAGCAACTCACAACATTAATGGCTTAGCACCCAATAAACATGAAGTCGAAGTATTCCTGAAACAACACAAAATTGACATATTACTACTATCCGAAGCACACTGTACTGCATCTACTTACATAAAATTTAAGGAATACCAATGTTACCATACGAATCATCCTGATGGTACTGGCCACGCTGGAACTGCTGTGATCGTTAAAAACACAATTAAGCACCACGTTATGCCCGAATACTGCACTGACCATATACAGGCCACAACGATCGCAGTGAAAGATACTACAGGTTACATTAATGTATCGGCAATATATTGCCCGCGAAGACATAACATCAGCGAGCTAATGTTTTCCCACTTCTTCTGTACATTAGGAAACCGATTTGTGGTAGGCGGCGATTGGAACGCTAAGCATACCTACTGGGGGTCCAGACTGATCACTACCAGAGGCTGGCAATTAAAACTATGCCTTGAAAATAAACATCTTTCGACAATGTCAACAGCAGTACCCACATATTGGCCTAGTGACCCTAACAAAATTCCGGATCTGTTGGACTTCTTTGTGGTGAAAGGATTATCTAAGCGCTACTTAAAGCCAGAAACATGCTATGACGGGTCCTCCGACCACACACTTGTACTACTGACCATAAGTTCTAAAATAATAGAGCATAGTAGACCTGCAAAATTGTACAACAAGTATACTCGCTGGGAAGTCTTTAAAGAATATATCAACGATAGTATTGAACTCAAAGTGGCTTTAAAGACACCAAACGATATTGACACTGCAGCGGAATATTTTACAACACTAATTCAAAAAGCGTGTTGGCATAGCACACCAGAATTGCAGAACTATCGCGAAGATAACAACTACCCGAACGCAATCATGAATGCAGTCTTAGAAAAACGGAGGCTCCGTCGAATATGGTACCAAAGTAGACTCACTGCCGATAAAATCAACTTTGAAAGGGCTTCGAGGACTCTGAGAGATATGCTTCGCGACTGGGAAGACGCTACACTTGAGGCTCAACTAGAGTCTCTAACACCAACGGCTTCTAATAACTACTCGCTGTAGAAATTCACGAAACATTATGAGAGACCTCAAGTTGCAATACCTCCAATCAAAGTGAACCATGGATGGGCCAGGACACCTCAAGAGAAAGTGGATGCCTTTGCAGAACATCTGAAGTCAATCTTCCGCCCAAACGAGACTCAAAGCGAGACATCCACTCGCGAAGTTATTTCAGCGCTGAACCAGGACCTCCAAATGGCCCTTCCCCCTCCTCCTGCTACCGTTCGTGAAGTGTGGCGAACTATTCGTGCTTGCAATTGTTATATTACCTTTGTACGTAAATGTAAGCCAGTAACTATAATACGGAGCGGAGACCTGGTGACCTATAACACGGGTCTCTACCTAGCTTAGGCACCAGTCCTCCACAATATTGTCTTGAGATATTGTATTACCTACTAAGCATAATATTTGTATATATGGAATATTGCGGTGAGAAAATAAACGATTTATTATTATTATTTTGGTAAATTTATATTTTCTCAGCTTTCACTGGTAGTATTTTAGTGACACTTACGGACTCGGTCAAGTAAGTGCCACGGTTTTTTTTGTGATAGATCAATTAAGTCTGTACTTCTATTGCATTGTGTGAGTGTTCATCTATTTGCAGAAACTTTAGGACAATTCTGCAAGTGTTCAGTATAGCAGCTTTTTGAAGGAGTATGTAGGTTTCAAATCAAGGAATTTCAAGCTGTGGTGTGTGTTTCGGGATTACACCAGTGGTGGACAATACTATAGGGACAATGTAAACCTTTTGTTGTTTCCAGATTTTCAGAATTTCGTCCTTAAAATCTGTGTACTTATGTACTTTCTCTGCTATTGTCTTCTGTAAGTTGTGAGTGTTTGGTATAGATATATCTATTAGGTAAGTGGTTTTATTGAATTTATCTTGAACGGTTATATCAGGGCGGTTGTAGTGTATAGTCCTATCGGTCAGTATTGCACGGTCATAGTAAATTTTATGGGTATTGCTTTCTAACACTGCTTTAGGGGTATATTGATAGTATGGAGTGTGTGTATCCTGGATAAGCTTATATTTGAGAGCTAGTCTTTGGTGTATGATATTTGCAATTTGATTGTGTCTATGTGTATAGTCGGTTTGTGCAAGGTTAGGGCATGCTCCTGTGATATGTTGTATGGTTTCTGACATGTTACGACATTTTCTACATCTGTCGTCTGTTACTGTAGGGTCCTTGATAATGTGCTTTCTGTGATTTTTTGTATTTATGATTTGATCTTGGATTGCTATGATGAAGCCTTCAGTTTCCGGAAATAAGGATCCTACCGTGAGCCATTTATTTGAAGCTAATTTGTCTATATGTGGTTGTTTAAGATCTTGGGGATGTCGACCGTGGAGTTCTTTCTTTTCCCATTGTTCTATTTTACATATTTTAAAGTTATTTTCTATGTTGTCTATTTCTATCTCTTGGTTTAGGTTTAGTGGTGTGTAGTTGAGATCATTTTTAACTACTGCTTTATGAATTTGACTACTGTTAGATTTTTTGAAGAAAAAAGATTTTAACTTAGAGATTTGTGTAGTCCATAGGGCAAATATGTCAATAAGGCCCCTACCTCCATCCTGTCTCTTGATTGTTACTCTTTCTACTGCAGATTTTGGATGTAGACAATTATGTTTAGTGAGAATCGTTCTTGTTGCTATTTGTATATTATTGATATCTGTTTTAGTCCATTTTATAATACCAAAGGAGTAAGTTAATACAGGTATAGCATAAGTGTTTATTGCTTTAATTAAGTTTTTGCCAGCTAAATTACTTTTACATAAAATATTTACTCTATGTTTATACTCATCTTTTAAAGTTATTTTCAATTTACTATGGTCTATTCCTTTCGATTGCTGGTATCCTAAATATTTGTACAATTCATTTGGTTCCATGGCTTTGATTGTTTCGTCACAAGATACTACATAATCACCTGGCTGGATTTTACCTTTTAATATATGAATAGTTTTACATTTATCTAATCCAAATTGCATGCTGATATCTTTGCTAAATTTTGATGTAGGGTCTATTAGTGCTTTCATTTCATTTGCTGTTTTTGAATATAACTTTATGTCATCCATGTAAATTAAATGTGAGATACTAGTTTCAATTCTGTTACACTTTAATCGATATCCAGCTTTGCAATTCTGCAGTATCTGTGATATAGGATTTAGAGCGAGACAAAACCATAGAGGACTCAGGGAATCACCTTGATATATACCTTTTTGAATTGCTATTTCTTTACTAGTGATGTTGTTTAGATGAAGTGTAGTTTTCCAGAGGGACATTATGTTTCTTAAAAATTCTATTATAACGGGACTGATTTTGTATATATTTAAAATGTGTAATAACCAGGAATGTGGAATGCTATCAAATGCTTTTTTGTAGTCTATGTATGTACAGTGTAAATTTCTTTTATTGGTAGTTGCGTGTCTATGAATTAAAGAGTCTATAATAAGTTGTTCCTTACATCCCATATGACCTCTTCTACATCCCTTTTGTTCCTCGGCAAGAATATTGTAGTGTTCTATGTGAGTAGTGAGTTTTTGTGTTATAGCTGATGTGAGAATTTTGTATATAGTGGGCAAGCAAGTTATAGGTCTGTATTGTGATGTTTCTGATGTGTATTGGCCTTTAGGCAGCATGTATGTTATACCTTTAGCTATGAATGGTGGTATGCTTTGTTGTCCGCGAATAATGCTAGTAAAGTTTTTTGCTATCATTTTGTGAAGGGTAGTAAATTTTTTGTACCAATAATTGTGTATCTTATCTACTCCTGGTGTTTTCCAGTTATGTAGCCTATTTGTGACGAGTTTTATATCTGATTCAGTTATATCTGTGAATTGCATTTCATCTACGTCTTTCCATTTTCTCTCCTCTTCTTGTATCCATTGTGTTTCCCTGTTATGATGAACTTCTGTCTCCCAAATACCTGCCCAGAATTTTTCTAAGTCGTGTACTGCTGAGGTTTCTATGCTAGTGTTTGTAGATTTTTCTTTATTTGAATTTAGGTTTCTGTAGAATATTTTTTCATTAGTATGAAAGAGTTTATTGTCATTTTTTCTTTGAAGTGCTTTTTTATATCTAGCTAGTCTATTTGATTTTAGTGCTAAATTCTGTTTTATTATTATTTTTTGTTTTATTATTATTATTCTCTTTATTACATATAAATACACATATTGATTACATTTTTAAATATATAAAAAATAAAAAATACATATTTAAAAATATAAAAAATAGTAGACCACCGACATCGGGTACAGGGACCAAGATACCGGTGGTTAGGGCTCCAGAGACAGGAACCTCCTCACAATACGGGCCGTGTCAAGGAGGACTGTCTTCTGCATCAGACCCTTGATCCAACCTTCTAACGTGAGCCTCTTAAGGTGTTGGTCGAGGCTCTTCGCTATCAATCCATGAACAGATATGATTATCGGAACAATAATCACGGAATCCACATTCCACATGTCGGCAATCTCGTGAGACAGATCCAAATACTTCAATTGTTTTTCTTTTTCAACTTTCACGAGATTCTCGTCATGAGGAACGGCGATATCGACAATCATTGCGCGGCGCTCTAATCGATCTATCACCACAATATCAGGCTTATTGGCAACAATAGTCCTATCAAATAATTAATAATTCTTTACCCTTCCATACTTCCTTGCGATCAGTAGTACTAAGTACTACAGGTTTGCGCCAATTCTCTTTAGCCAGAGCGAGCGGGGTGAAACCAGTATCCACTGCAACTACATTACGATGCACTCCCACATTCGTCTGTAGAAAATATTCTCTGAGATTGTATATCTCGCGATTGTGTAGAGTCTTGTTATTTAATAGACCACGATCTCCAAACTTTCGCGGAATATACAATCCCATAACCGATGAACGTGCGTGGTGCATGCGGAATGCAGTAAGCAATGTACGGACTCTCCTGTCAAGGGCATCTAATTCGGTCTGAGTCCATCTAAGTACACCAAAGGAATACATCAGAATCAGCATGACCCAACTGTTATAGGCTCGCACCTTGTTACCGCCTGATAAAAGACTTTTAAGTACTTTTTTTAGGCAGCCAAAGAAGCGTTCCTGTAACATTTGTTTCACGCCAGATTCTGGTATTCCCAAGGACTGTGAAAAACCCAGATACTTGTAAGTTTCGGTGGCAGACAGAGATCTGAGTTTTGTTGAATCTGAAAGTTCTATTCCTTCAGATTCTACAATCACGTCCTTCTTTACATACATGACTGCACACTTGTCTACACCAAATTCCATTTTGATAGAATTACTAAAGTTTTCAGTGACCCTTAATAACGCCATCAATTGTAATTTTGTGGAGGCCAGTAATTTCAAATCATCCATATAAAGAAGGTGAGATATAACTTGATCATCTTTCTGCAACCGATAGCCTAACCCTGAACCCTCTAACAGAGTACTGAGAGGGTTCAAAGCTAGACAAAACCACAAGGTTATTAGGTTATTAGGTTATTCTCTTTATTACATTTAAATATACATATTGATTACATTTTTAAATATATAAAAAATAAAAAATACATATTTAAAAATATAAAAAATAGTAGACCACCGACATCGGGTACAGGGACCAAGATACCGGTGGTTAGGGCTCCAGAGACAGGAACCTCCTCACAATACGGGCCGTGTCAAGGAGGACTGCCTTCTGCATCAGACCCTTGATCCAACCTTCTAACGTGAGCCTCTTAAGGTGTTGGTCGAGGCTCTTGGCTATCAATCCGTGAACAGATATGATTATCGGAACAATGATCACCGAATCCACATTCCACATATCGGCAATCTCGTGAGACAGATCCAAATACTTCAAATGTTTTTCTTTTTCAGATTTCACGAGATTCTCGTCATGAGGAACGGCGATATCGACAATCTTTGCGCGGCGCTCTAATCGATCTATCACCACAATATCAGGCTTATTGGCAACAATAGTCCTATCTGTGATAATAGATCTATCCCAATATAACGTAGCACGACCGTTCTCGAGAACTGGGTCGGGCACATACCTGTAGTAAGGCACTTCAAAATCGACAAGTTGGTATTTAAGGGCAAGTTGTTGGTGTACAATCCTGGCTACTTGATTGTGCCTGTGCAAATACTCACCATTAGCAAGACGAGAACAACCAGAAATAATACGCCTAATAGATTCTCCAGGACGGTGGCACGCCCGACAAATGTCAACCGTACTATCTTTCAGGATATATTTCCGGTAGTTATTCGTCATGGTAACTTCGTCCATAATTGCACAAACAAAACCTTCGGTTTCTCCGAAGAGATCACCATACTGTAGCCAAGACGTCGACGCTTTAAAGTCTATATCAGACCCGTGTAGGGCCCGATAAAATCGATCATGAAGTTCTTTACCCTTCCATACTTCCTTGCGAACAGTAGTACTAAGTACTACAGGTTTGCGCCAATTCTCTTTAGCCAGAGCGAGCGGGGTAAAACCAGTATCCACTGCAACTACATTACGATGCACTCCCACATTAGTCTGTAGAAAATATTCTCTGAGATTGTATATCTCGCGATTGTGCAGAGTCTTGATATTTAATAGACCACGACCTCCAAACTTTCGCAGAATATACAATCTCATAACCGATGAACGTGGGTGGTGCATACGGAATGCAGTCAGCAATGTACGGACTCTCCTGTCAAGGGCATCTAATTCGGTCTGAGTCCATCTAAGTACACCAAAGGAATACATCAGAACCGGCATGACCCAACTGTTATAGGCTCGCACCTTGTTACCGCCTGATAAAAGACTTTGAAGTACTTTTTTTAGGCGGCCAAAGAAACGTTCCTGTAACATTTGTCTCACGCCAGATTCTGATATTCCCAAGGACTGTGAAAAACCTAGATACTTGTAAGTTTCGGTGGCAGACAGAGATCTGAGTTTTGTTGAATCTGAAAGTTCTATTCCTTCAGATTCTACAATCACGCCCTTCTTTACATACATGACTGCACACTTGTCTACACCAAATTCCATTTTGATAGAATTACTAAAGTTTTCAGTGACCCTTAATAACGCCATCAATTGTAATTTTGTGGAGGCCAGTAATTTCAAATCATCCATATAAAGAAGGTGAGATATAACTTGATCATCTTTCTGCAACCGATAGCCTAACCCTGAACCCTCTAACAGAGTACTGAGAGGGTTTAAAGCTAGACAAAACCACAAGGGATTCAGGCTGTCACCTTGAAATATACCTCGCTCGATCTTTATAAGTATGTCATTTATCGCAGTCTGCCGACATCCTGGATAGCGAAGTGTTGTGCTCCATTGACTCATACACGACTTTAAGAAAGTGCACAGAGTTGCATCAATTTTATACAACTCTAGCACCTTCAAAAGCCATGTATGTATGTGGAACTGAGTCATAAGCCTTCTTATAATCTATCCAACATGTCGCCAGACTCTTACGATTACGACGTACCTGTTGGCTAATGGTCCTGTCTATGATAATGAGCTCTTTAGTGCCACGGGCCCCACTTCTACATCCATTTTGAGAAATAGAGAGTACCGAATTATTAATTATATGTGTAGTAATTTTGAGTCTCAAAATAGATGTTAGAAGTTTATATATAGTTGGTAAACAAGTAATGGGTCTAAAATTTTTGGGATCCATGGCACTACCAGATTTATAGAGTAAATGGGTTACACCAGTGGTTAAAAATTGTGGTAATGAACCAGAATCCAAAGCTGCTTGGAATTGTGATGCCAAACACGCATGTGAGCTTCGGAACCACTTAAGCCAAAAGTTGTGTAGTCCGTCTGGACCAGGTGATTTCCAATTCGGTAATGAACGGACTGCACAACTTACATCATCTTTATTAATAACAATGGGTTCCATAGCTGTTATAGACTCACACGAACGTTTGACATCCTCCAACCAATCACCCTCTGTATGAGTGACAGGCACTGACCAGATGTTACGCCAAAATGAATTAGTGGTATTTTCATCTGGCAAATGCCCATCACTCACACATGGATTCGGTTTCTCCCATTTCCGGTAAACCCATTTCTCATTCCTTTGGAACATTCGATTCTGATTATACCGATCAACTCGTTTTCTATAACGTCTTATCCTATTTGCCCATGCATAAACTTTCTGCTTTAGAAAGTCTATGCGCTCTGTGACACAGGACATGTATTGTTGAGGACTAATGGAAGTTCCCAAGAATGTCTGTTTCACAAAGCGCATGACTCTCGGCCGTGTATTACCACTTTTAAAACTAATTAATTTACCGATGAGTGTCCTAGTCTCAGTAATACGACGTTCAATTCTATACTGCCAAGCTGGTACAGCATTTTTGGGTCGAGTAGCACTTACACGTTCAATAAATTTAACACCAGCTACTCGACAAACTGCAATAGCCGCACAGTATAGAATAGAATGTGTATCACTAAGATCTTCGCTGTTATCAAAATAGTCTGATAACAGCGAATCCAGGGCACTCACAAGCGCTAAATTACGTTTATGAATGGACAAACGGCATAACCGTGGTCTAATATTATCATTTACAAATCGGTATTTTTAAATCGCATCTTCCAAAGCACTCCTTATCTTATCGTTACATTGGGTACTTACGGATATAACTTCACTCTCCACTAGTTCATCAACATCTTTAATACCTAATGGCAACTGAGGTGTGCTATTGGTCACCGCAGTGTGTGATGAAGAGGGGATAGTAAACTTTCTCCCCATAAAGATTAAGATTATGCTAGTGCATGCCTTAATTTTGCCAATCATCGACTATGGTGATGTGTGTTACCTCGACCTGAATGCAGATCTGCTCAACAAATTAGACCGACTTCTCAACAATTGCATTCGGTTCATATTCAACCTACGTAAGTATGATCATGTATCCACTTATCGGAGGCAACTGTCATGGTTACCTATTAGACAGCGCCGCCGCTTGCGAGCGTTGACTATGTTACACTCCCTCATCCACTCTCCTAACCCACCCACTTACCTAACCTCTCATATACAATATCTCTGCTCTAATCATGACAGAAATCTTCGGTCCTCCGATAATCTCCTCCTTCTCTGCCCATCACATAATTCCCATATTGTCCATTCGTCCTTTACTGTCCAAGCTGTAAATCTCTGGAACGCCCTCCCCTTAGAGATAAGAAGGTGTGTTAACCCATTAACCTTTAAGGTTAGAGTACGCAAGCTTTACGGAGACTTGTTGACGGAGTCATCAGAATAATTGCTGGCCTATTCATCTTTGTACGAATATTTATGTATATGTATGTAGATATGTGTTTCCTTTTATTTATATAAATATATATATCATATCATATATATATCATTATGTATTACAAAATACAAATTATTTATTATATTTATATTATATTATATTAATTATTTATTCGCAAATTAAAAAATCTACACCACTAGCTCTGATGTTACACCTGCTACACGCATCTCTGCATTACCCAAAGGTCGACTGGAAGAAAATGCCTACGGCATTAAGTCCGCCTTATGCATTGTAAGTTATTTGCAGAAAGTGTAAATAAATAAATAAATAAATAAATAAAGTTTTTCCTTATGTCAGAGCGTATCCTCTCAAGTACTGTATCATCCAGCAGGTGACAGCGCTGTATAGCTCGTACTTGATCCGACAACCGTTGTGCTGAAACGTTGATGGCTGGTTCAAGTTCCTGAAACAGAGAGACTAGTCTAACACGGTACGCAGTAAGGTTCGTTCCCAACTCTGTAGCCCGAAAATATGCCCGCATGACATTCTCATTTATAGATTTTGTCCACTTCATGCGGCGCACATCACCACCGGTAGCAGGAACTCTGTTTGAGGTCAGTGGTCCTCGTGATCCCAAGCTGGTCGGCGGCCAGGTACTCTCCTGCCGGCGTACAGGTCTTGGCGACGTCGGCGGAGAGAAAAACTCGTCGCTGGAGCTAGAGCTCGACGCCTCTGCAACGGCCGGAACATTCATTATTGCTTCCGGGGACGGCAAGGCGGAGCGGAGCTACGAGTCCAGGGATGTTGTTTGTGCTTTTAATCTAGCTCTCGTTAACATTTTGGAATTTCTTTCATGAAAATTTTTGTATTGACGTGACGTTTAAACGTCACGTCTTCGGTAACAGATATTTTTATGTAAAAATCATTTTAGTTGTATTTTAATTCAATTTTTATATTGTACACAGGTTCATTTTCTTTCTGGTTTGTAAATTAAATAGTATAGCAATTGTAAATTTGTAGCTATAAATATTGTATTTTAAATATATGTAAGAGAAATGCCAACTGTTTCTAGTGTTGCTAGCCTTGATATTATTATTATTCTCTTTATTACATATAAATACACATATTGATTACATTTTTAAATATATAAAAAATAAAAAATACATATTTAAAAATATAAAAAATAGTAGACCACCGACATCGGGTACAGGGACCAAGACACCGGTGGTTAGGGCTCCAAAGACAGGAACCTCCTCACAATACGGGCCGTGTCAAGGAGGACTGTCTTCTGCATCAGACCCTTGATCCAACCTTCTAACGCGAGCCTCTTAAGGTGTTGGTCGAGGTTCTTCGCTATCAATCCATGAACAGATATGATTATCGGAACAATGATCACCGAATCCACATTCCACATATCGGCAATCTCGTGAGACAGATCCAAATACTTCAATTGTTTTTCTTTTTCAACTTTCACGAGATTCTCGTCATGAGAAACGGCAATATCGACAATCATTGCGCGGCGCTCTAATCGATCTATCACCACAATATCAGGCTTATTGGCAACAATAGTCCTATCTGTGATAATAGATCGATCCCAATATAACGTAGCACGACCGTTTTCGAGAACTGGGTCGGGCACATACCTGTAGTAAGGTACTTCGAAATTGACAAGTTGGTATTTAAGGGCAAGTTGTTGGTGTACGATCCTGGCTACTTCGTTGTGCCTGTGCAAGTACTCACCGTTAGCAAGACGAGAACAACCGGAAATAATATGCCTAATAGATTCTCCAGGACGGTGGCAAGCCCGACAGATGTCAACCGTACTATCTTTCAGGATATATTTCCGGTAGTTATTCGTCATGATAACTTCGTCCATAATTGCACAAACAAAACCTTCAGTTTCTCCGAAGAGATCACCATACCGTAACCAAGACGTTGACGCTTTAAAGTCTATATCAGACCCGTGTAGGGCCCGATAAAATCGGCCATGAAGTTCTTTACCCTTCCATACTTCCTTGCGATCAGTAGTACTAAGTACTACAGGTTTGTGCCAATTCTCTTTAGCCAGAGCGAGCGGGGTAAAACCAGTATCCACTGCAACTACATTGCGATACACTCCCGCATTCGTCTGTAGAAAATATTCTCTGAGATTGTATATCTCGCGATTGTGTAGAGACTTGATATTTAATAGACCACGACCTCCAAACTTTCGCAGAATATACAATCTCATAACCGATGAACGTGGGTGGTGCATGCGGAATGCAGTCAGCAATGTACGGACTCTCCTGTCAAGGGCATCCAATTCGGTCAGAGTCCATCTAAGTACACCAAAGGAATACATCAGAACCGGCATGACCCAACTGTTATAGGCTCGCACCTTGTTACCGCCTGATAAAAGACTTTTAAGTACTTTTTTTAGGCGGCCAAAGAAGCGTTCCTGTAACATTTGCTTCACGCCAGATTCTGGTATTCCCAAGGACTGTGAAAAACCTAGATACTTGTAGGTTTCGGTGGCAGATAGAGATCTGAGTTTTGTTGAATCTGAAAGTTCCATTCCTTCAGATTCTACAATCACGCCCTTCTTTACATACATGACTGCACACTTGTCTACACCAAATTCCATTTTGATAGAATTACTAAAGTTTTCAGTGACCCTTAACAACGCCATCAATTGTAATTTTGTGGAGGCTAGTAATTTCAAATCATCCATATAAAGAAGGTGAGATATAACTTGATCATCTTTCTGCAACCGATAGCCTAATCCTGAATCCTCTAACAGAGTGCTGAGAGGGTTCAAAGCTAGACAAAACCACAAGGGACTCAGACTGTCACCTTGAAATATACCTCGCTCGATCTTTATAAATATGTCATTTATCGCAGTCTGCCGACATCCTGGATAGCGAAGTGTTGTTTTCCATTGACTCATACATGACCTTAAGAAAGTGCACAGAGTTGCATCAATTTTGTACAACTCTAGCACTTTCAAAAGCCATGTATGTGGTACTGAGTCATAAGCCTTCTTATAATCTATCCAATATGTCGACAGACTCTTACGATTACGACGTACCTGTTGGCTAATGGTCCTGTCTATGATAAGGAGCTCTTTAGTGCCACGGGCCCCACTTCTACATCCATTTTGAGAAATAGAGAGTACCGAATTATTATTTATGTGTGTAGTAATTTTAAGTCTCAAAATAGATGTTAGAAGTTTATATGTAGTTGGTAAGCAAGTAATAGGTCTAAAATTTTTGGGATCCATGGCACTACCAGATTTATAGAGTAAATGGGTTACACCAGTGGTTAAAAATTGTGGTAATGAACCAGAATCCAAAGCTGCTTGGAATTGTGATGCCAAACACGCATGTGAGCTTCGGAACCACTTAAGCCAAAAGTTGTGCAGTCCGTCTGGACCAGGTGATTTCCAATTCGGTAATGAACGGACTGCACAACTTACATCATCTTTATTAATAACAATGGGTTCCATAGCTGTTATAGACTCACACGAACGTTTGACATCCTCCAACCAATCACCCTCTGTATGAGTGACAGGCACTGACCAGATGTTACGCCATAATGAATTAGTGGTATTTTCATCTGAAAAATGCCCATCACTCACACATGAATTCGGTTCCTCCCATTTCCGGAAAACTTATTTCTCATTCCTTTGAAACATTCGATTCTGATTATACCGATCAACTCGTTTTCTATAACGTCTTATTCTATTTGCCCATGCATAAACTTTCTGCTTTAGAAAGTCTATGCGCTCTGTGACACAGGACATGTACTGTTGAGGACTAATGGTAGTCCCCAAGAATGCCTGTTTCACAAAGCGCATGACTCTTGGCCGTGTATTACCACTTTTAAAACTAATTAATTTACCGATGAGTGTCCTAGTCTCAGCAATACGACGTTCAATTCTATACTGCCAAGCTGGTACGCCATTTTCGGGTCGAGTAGCACTTACACGTTCAATACATTTAACATCAGCTACTCGACAAACTGCAATGGCCGCACAGTATAGAATTGAATGTGTATCACTAAGATCTTCGCTATTATCAAAATAGTCTGATAATAGCGAATCCAGGGCACTCACAAGCGCTAAATTACGTTTATGAATGGGTAAACGGCATAACCGTGGTCTATTATTATCATTTATAAATCGGTACTTTTGAATCGCATCCTCCAAAGCACTCCTTATCTTATCGTTACATTGGGTACTTACGGATATAACTTCACTCTCCACTAGTTCATCAACATCTTTAATACCTAATGGGAACTGAGGTGTGCTATTAGCCACTGCAGCGTGTGATGAAGAGGGGATAGTAAAGTTTTTCCTTATGTCAGAGCGTATCCTCTCAAGTACTGTATCATCCAGCAGGTGACAGCGCTGTATAGCTCGTACTTGATCCGATAATCGTTGTGCTGAAACGTTGATGGCTGGTTCAAGCTCCTGAAACAGAGAGACTAACCTAACACGGTACGCAGTAAGGTTCGTTCCCAACTCTGTAGCCCGAAAATATGCCCGCATGACACTCTCATTTATTGATATTGTCCACTTCATGCGGCGCACATCACCACCGGTAGCGGGGACCCTGTTTGAAGTCAGTGGTCCTCGTGATCCCAAGCTGGTCGGTGGCCGGGTACTCTCCTGCCGACGTACAGGTCTTGGCGACGTGGGTGGAGAGAAAAACTCGTCGCTGGAGCTAGAGCTCGACACCTCTGCAACGGCTGGAACATCCAATGTTGCTTCCGGGGACGGCAAGGCGGAGCGGAGCGACGAGTCCAGGGATGTTGTTTGTGCTTTTAGTGTTCTAGATTTGGCTCTTGTCAGCATTTTGCTAGAATTCCTCGGTTAAATATTTCGACATGATATTTAAATGTCATGTCTCACACAGATATTGCTTTTATGTAATTCTATAGTTTTTCTTGGTAAAAAAGTCTTGTTTTTATATTATTGTGCATTGTAGTTCGCTTGAAAATTGTTCCAGTTGTTTTTTTTGTATAATACAGAAAGAAAATGGAATATTTTTACAAAATACGTTTGAGAAATTCTAGCTGCTTTCAGTGTTGCTAGTGTTATTATTATTCTCTTTATTACGTATAAATACACATATTGATTACATTTTTAAATATATAAAAAATAAAAAATACATATTTAAAAATATAAAAAATAGTAGACCACCGACATCGGGTACAGGGACCAAGATACCGGTGGTTAGGGCTCCAAAGACAGGAACCTCCTCACAATACGGGCCGTGTCAAGGAGGACTGTCTTCTGCATCAGACCCTTGATCCAACCTTCTAACGTGAGCCTCTTAAGGTGTTGGTCGAGGCTCTTCGCTATCAATCCATGAACAGATATGATTATCGGAACAATAATCACAGAATCCACATTCCACATGTCGGCAATCTCGTGAGACAGATCCAAATACTTTAATTGTTTTTCTTTTTCAACTTTCACGAGATTCTCGTCATGAGGAACGGCGATATCGACAATCATTGCGCGGCGCTCTAATCGATCTATCACCACAATATCAGGCTTATTGGCAACAATAGTCCTATCTGTGATAATAGATCTATCCCAATATAACGTAGCACGACCGTTCTCGAGAACTGGGTCGGGCACATACCTGTAGTAAGGCACTTCAAAATTGACAAGTTGGTATTTAAGGGCAAGTTGTTGGTGTACAATCCTGGCTACTTGATTATGCCTGTGCAAATACTCACCATTAGCAAGACGAGAACAACCAGAAATAATATGCCTAATAGATTCTCCAGGACGGTGGCACGCCCGACAAATGTCAACCGTACTATCTTTCAGGATATATTTCCGGTAGTTATTCGTCATGATAACTTCGTCCATAATTGCACAAACAAAACCTTCGGTTTCTCCGAAGAGATCACCATACCGTAGCCAAGACGTCGACGCTTTAAAGTCTATATCAGACCCGTGTAGGGCCCGATAAAATCGACCATGAAGTTCTTTACCCTTCCATACTTCCTTGCGATCAGTAGTACTAAGTACTACAGGTTTGCGCCAATTCTCTTTAGCCAGAGCGAGCGGGGTAAAACCAGTATCCACTGCAACTACATTACGATGCACTCCCACATTAGTCTGTAGAAAATATTCTCTGAGATTGTATATCTCGCGATTGTGTAGAGTCTTGATATTTAATAGACCACGACCTCCAAACTTTCGCGGAATATACAATCTCATAACCGATGAACGTGGATGGTGCATACGGAATGCAGTCAGCAATGTACGGACTCTCCTGTCAAGGGCATCTAATTTGGTCTGAGTCCATCTAAGTACACCAAAGGAATACATCAGAACCGGCATGACCCAACTGTTATAGGCTCGCACCTTGTTACCGCCCGATAAAAGACTTTTAAGTACTTTTTTTAGGCGACCAAAGAAACGTTCCCGTAACATTTGTTTCACGCCAGATTCTGATATGCCCAAGGACTGTGAAAAACCTAGATACTTGTAAGTTTCGGTGGCAGACAGAGATCTAAGTTTTGTTGAATCTGAAAGTTCTATTCCTTCAGATTCTACAATCACGCCCTTCTTTACATACATGACTGCACACTTGTCTACACCAAATTCCATTTTGATAGAATTACTAAAGTTTTCAGCGACCTTTAATAACGCCATCAATTGTAATTTTGTGGAGGCCAGTAATTTCAAATCATCCATATAAAGAAGGTGAGATATAACTTGATCATCTTTCTGCAACCGATAGCCTAACCCTGAACCCTCTAACAGAGTACTGAGAGGGTTTAAAGCTAGACAAAACCACAAGGGACTCAGGCTGTCACCTTGAAATATACCTCGCTCGATCTTTATAAGTATGTCATTTATCGCAGTCTGCCGACATCCTGGATAGCGAAGTGTTGTGCTCCATTGACTCATACACGACTTTAAGAAAGTGCACAGAGTTGCATCAATTTTATACAACTCTAGCACCTTCAAAAGCCATGTATGTATGTGGAACTGAGTCATAAGCCTTCTTATAATCTATCCAACATGTCGCCAGACTCTTACGATTACGACGTACCTGTTAGCTAATGGTCCTGTCTATGATAAGGAGCTCTTTAGTGCCACGGGCCCCACTTCTACATCCATTTTGAGAAATAGAGAGTACCGAATTATTAATTATATGTGTAGTAATTTTGAGTCTCAAAATGGCAATGTATAATTCTAAATGTTTCGATTGCTGGTTAAGTATGTTTCGCAAGCAATCGCCCAAAGTCTCAGGTAAAGAAGCGAAGCTGTCTTCATCACTGGAGAATGCAGGCTCATAGACAGAACTACAAGAGTCGTCGTTATCAGAAGTCATCGGTTTTAAAACAATTTAAACTATATATTTTATAAGAATGTACAGCGAATTAAAGATGTATAAATATAACTATATGCACTATAATCCCTAAAGATAGTAGATAGTGCTATTTAAACCCACCAGGTGAATAGGTAAGAAAAATTCACAGTGTATTCCAAGCCACTTTGGGGACTTGACAGAAGCTTTCACTGACACGAACGTCCATGCAGTTCTGATCTCTGAGAGTTGGCTCAAACCTAACCTCGCCTCCACATCTTATTCTCTCTCTGAGAGAAATTATATTTATTCTCTCAATGTATTATTATTATTATTACTAACACTCTTGGGAATAAGAAAGCACCCGGCTTTGATTTGGTCACCAAAGAAATTATTATACAGCTACCAAGAAAAGCCATCGTCTTCTTGACAATGTTATATAATGGCATATTGAGAGTACAATATTATCCTATGTCATGGAAAGTATCACAAATACTTATGATTCACAAGCTCGGTAAACCACCCAATGCACTTACTTCCTATAGACCCATAAGCCTCTTGCCAATACTGTCAAAGGTTTTGGAAAAAAATTTACTAAACAGAATCCAACCGATTCTTGAAAGTCGAAAAACAATACCAGCTCACCAATTTGGCTTCAGGCAAAAGCATTCGACTATTGAACAGGTGCATAGAGTATACGATAGGATAAGGAAAACTCTGGAAGAAAAAGGAATTTTTCTTACCTATTCACCTGGTGGGTTTAAATAGCACTATCTACTATCTTTAGGGATTATAGTGCATATAGTTATATTTATACATCTTTAATTCGCTGTACATTCTTATAAAATATATAGTTTAAATTGTTTTAAAACCGATGACTTCTGATAACGACGACTCTTGTAGTTCTGTCTATGAGCCTGCATTCTCCAGTGATGAAGACAGCTTCGCTTCTTTACCTGAGACTTTGGGCGATCGCTTGCGAAACATACTTAACCAGCAATCGAAACATTTACTAAATGTGTGTCACATTAATTCACAGAGTATTCCAAGCCACTTTGGGGACTTGACAGAAGCTTTCACTGACACGAACGTCCATGCAGTTCTGATCTCTGAGAGTTGGCTCAAACCTAACCTCGCCTCCACATCTTATTCTCTCCCTGGTTACATTCTGGTACGCAACGACCGAATTGATAGGAGAGGTGGTGGGGTAGCTATTTATATCCACAGTTCTCTACCACACAAAATTTTAGCTTCTTTTCCTGCCTCCTACTCTGCTGATTTTGAATACCTTTTCCTAGAGGTGAATGTCAAGGGAACCAAGATGGTCCTGGGTGTCGTTTATTGTCCTCCCTTTGTCGATTACTTCTCCAGCCTGGAAACAGTGCTGGAATCTTTAGGGTCAGATTATACACATCATGTCATCATGGGAGATTTTAATACTGATCTTACCCACCAATCCTCACGTTCTTGTAAACTCCTACAGATAATCGAATCAGCCGGCATGCAAGTCTTACCTCTTCAACCGACTCACCACAATAATCTGGGGAAAGATACAGTGCTTGATTTGATCGTCACATCTAACCCAACACTCGCCCGTAAACACGGTCAACTTCCTGCACCCGGTTTTTCAAACCATGACCTCATTTTCCTTTCGTATACCCTGAAACCTCCTAAACATCCTCCCAGAGTATTGCACCGGCGTTGTTTTGGTCGTTTGGATGTGGACAGGCTACGTGGTGATGCTTCAGGACTCAACTGGGATAAATTTAATGCGGCTTCCACCTTGGACGATAAAGTTGAAGCTTTCAATAACGCGGTCAGTAGCTTATACCAGACACATGCACCTATTAAAAAAATCAAGCTCAAGAGACCACCTGCACCCTGGATAACAAGGGACATTCTTTTAGCTATGGGGCGAAGGGATAGGGCTTTCTGTAGATATAGGAGGGATCGCACGGATGAAAAATGGAATCTGTACAAAGGAGCAAGGAACCGATGTAACCAGACGATACGCAATGCTAAACGCCGCTTTATTTTAGACAACCTTGCCTATTCCTCCCCTGCCGATACCTGGTAAGCAGACATGTACTCACCAACCGATGATGGTTAGTTTGAACGACATTAATTTACATTTCTCTACTTCTACTTATTTGGATCCCCTAACTAAGCATCGTACTGTCAATTACCTGGCGAGGTTGATTTCTCCTACTATTAACTCTTTTCAATTTGTTCCAGTTACGCAGGATGAGATCAAAAAGATAATCCTTTCCATCAAATCCAACGCTGTGGGTTACGATCAAATTAGCAGACGCATGATCATAAATATACTTGACCAACTTCTCCCCGCCATTACCCACATCATTAATCATTCCTTACATTCTGGCACTTTCCCCTCCCTTTGGCGTAAAGCTTACATCATTCCTCTACCTAAGATCACAAATCCTGTTCTGCCCAATCACTTCAGACCGATATCCATCCTTCCATTCCTCTCCAAAGTTCTTGAAGCCTGTGTGCTTAAGCAGCTCTCTGATTTCATTTACAAAAATGATTTATTAAGCCCATTTCAATCCGGTTTTAGGCCTGGCTACAGCACCACCACTGCCTTACTCAAGGTGACTGGTGACATCAGAGCAGCTTTGGAGGATAAAAAAGTGACGGTCTTAGTTTCGGTTGATTACTCAAACGCCTTTAACACCGTCAGTCACGATATTCTCTTATCCATCCTCTCCTATCTAGCGATCTCGCCCGAAGCACTGGAATGGTTCTCATCTTATCTTCAGGTACGCCAGCAGTCCGTTCATGTGGATGATCTCTCCTCTGATTGGTGCGATGTCGACTCTGGTGTCCCTCAAGGCGGCATACTCTCTCCTCTGATTTTCTCTTTGTTTATTAACCTCTTAACTCTTGAACTTCGTAGTGCGTATCATCTGTATGCTGACGACTTGCAACTGTACGCTCATGTCAGTGTTGAAGACATAGCAACAGGAATCGATTTCATTAACACAGATCTTAAAGCTATGCAAAACTGGTCGGAGAGGTTTGGGTTATCTGTGAACCCGACAAAGTGTCAGGCAATAATTATCGGCAGCAGCCGTTTGATGACCCGAGTCAACCTTGAGGTGCTGCCCAAAATTACTTTAAATGGTGCCACTATACCCATTTGTGCAACAGTGAAAGACTTAGGCTTACAACTTGATTGTACACTGAACTGGCGTGATCAAGTTACATACGTGTGCCAGAGGGTTACTGGAATCCTGAGAACACTATACCGCCTGAAAAACTTCCTTCCCGTGAAAACTAAGGCAACGCTCGTGCAATCTCTAATCCTCCCTCTGATCGACTATGGTGACGTGTGCTATTACGACCTGAATGCAGATCTCATCAACAAGCTAGAACGTCTTCTCAATAACTGTATTCGATTCACCTTTAACCTTCGTAAGTACGATCATATCTCCAGTTTCCGGACCCAGCTCACATGGCTACCTATTCGTCAACGCAGAAAATTGCGCGCTCTCTCATTACTATATTCTTTTCTCAATTCTCCATCCCCTCCCACTTATTTAACATCACAAATTCAATTATTGAGCAACAACCATAATAGAAATCTACGTTCGGCTAATAATCTCCTTCTACTCTGTCCTTCTCACTCCACTGAGTTTGTCGGTTCTTCGTTCTTCGTGCAGGCTATCCTTTCTTGGAACGCGCTTCCCCTCGAAGTCAGGATGGCTAAAAGTCGCGACTCGTTTAGGGTTCGGGTGAAGAAGCTTTTGCTGGCTGAAACGGCGAAGTCTTAGTTCACCACCTGGTATTAGTATATCTTATAGTGGTAATATGTATGCACGTATGTATATGAGTTGTGTGTATGTGTATTATATATGTATGTATGTATGTGTTATATATTTATGTGTTTATGTAAGTATAGTTACTTATTTATGGTCTATCTGGTCTATATATACTTCTCTGGCAAGTGCACCTATCTCATATCTTCTCTGCATCACCCAATCGGTTGACTAGCAGAAAATACCTTAGGCATTAAGTCCGCCGATGCATGTATTTGTGCATAAAGTTTTAAATAAATAAATAAATAAAAAAAGAGTATTGCTCATCGGTTTTCTTGGATATCCAACAGGCCTTTGATCGAGTATGGCACCTCGGCCTCTTGTCCAAAATTAAAAAACATCTCCCACATAGTTACTTCCTCCTATTTAAATCATACCTAACGGAACGTATTTATCAAGTGAAAAGCACGGAAAGCACTTCAGGATTTTTTGACATTCTTGCTGGAGTGCCTCAGGGCTCTGTACTCGGGCCGATTCTGTATAACATATTTACCTCTGACCTCCCAGAAGTTGAAGGCATAACCATAGCTACCTTTGCAGACGACACGGCGCTACTAGCTACCAACAAAGACCCGAAATTAGCCACACAAACTCTGCAAAAAGGCCTTGACGAAGTAGCAAACTGGATGAGGAAATAGAGAATCTTAGTTAGTGGCCCCAACTCAGTACAGGTAACTTTCACTTTACGAAAGGAGAATTGTCCTCCATTGTCTCTTAACAGTACTTTGCTACCACACAAAGACAGCGTGAGATACCTGGGGTTACATCTTGATAGACGACTTACGTGGAAGCAGCACATAAAGAACAAGAGAGAGGAACTAAAGACTAAATATAAATCACTCCTCTGGCTTCTGAGAAGGAACAGCAAACTCTCAACAGACAACAAACTGCTGATTTATAAGGCCATATTGGAACCAGTTTGGATGTACGGCATACAACTATGAGGTAGCGCGAGCTATAGCAATATTCAGATCCTGCAAAGAATGCAAAATATCATACTACGCACCATATGCAATGCTCCATGGTTTATGACTAATCCTGAAGTCCACCACCATTCAAACATGATTACAGTCTACGAAGAAGTCCTGAATATCAGCCGGACATATCAAGAGAGGCTGGAGAGCCACCCCAATACCTAGGCTACAGCTCTGCTAACCCGCACCTACCAAAAACGCCTTAAAAGAAAAGATATCCTACCATTCTAGGATAAAATAAAGTATGAAAGTTAAGAGTAGTGTTCTCAATGGAGCCCACACTCTACAAGCCAAACCGCAAAACCCATCTGCTTATAGCCTGGCTGATCGCAGATTCGTATAACACAAAAAAGAAAAAAAAAATGTAATTCATTCAGCAAACCCGAATAAAGCAGTGATTGTATTCAGCTATCGTCGCTTAAAATTGAAACTTAAATAATTCACTGCAAGGGTGACGTAGGTAGTTTTCTAAGTGCATCTCGATGAGCCCTATCTAAATATGTTAAAATTTTGAACGTAGGCGTAGATATTGACGAAATATACGCGAAAGAATTTGAAAAATGACCATTCTTTTTATGCACAATTACGAAATTAATGAAAAATTTTACTAAGTCTGCAATACGAAATACCAATCACTATATGTCACCACATAGGTGATTCTCTTGCCGAAACTGTAAGACTAAAACGAACCGGATACGTTGAGAAACGAGGGAGATATGTGAAATTATATTCATGTAAACTAACAACATTCTCACTCTGACAATACGTACAAGTTTAGAGTTTTTACACTGAAAATTTTACATGCTCACAACAGTATATAAAAGTGACCGTTGTTGTTAAAAAACATAGTTCTCACTGTTCGACATCGATTTGAGGCGAAAGGCGTTATTTCGATTTTCAACAATAATTACTCTCGATCGAGCCCTCGATTAGGCATAAAAACCAGTGTCAGACTTATTTTTCGAGTTTATATGTGACGGATTTTAAAAAATGAGGTGTCGCCAGACGCCTCTCGACAGGTTTCGACTAAATATGTAACAATTTTTAACGTAGGCGGGGACAGTGATGAAATATACGCGAAAGAACTTGAAAAATGACCATTCTTTTTATGCACAATTACGAAGATAATGAAAATTTTTAGTAAAACTACAATACGAAACACCAAACACTATATGACACCACATAGGTGACTCTCTTGCCGAAAGTGTAAGACTAAAACGAACCGGATACGTTGAGAAACGAGGGAGATGTGTGAAGTTATATTCATGTAAACTAACAACATTTTCATTTTGAAAACATACAAGTTTAGAGTTTTTACACTGAAAATTCTACATGCTCAAAACTGTAATGGTTTTATGGAGGGTAGTTTTATTTTTCTTAAATGGCAACACTACTCGACCCCGTCACTCTTTTGTGACAACTGCCAGTGAAAGGAGTGAGAGTGGTGGGGTTGAAATAACGTTTTTGATTATTGAGTAAGGAGCTGGGGCATTGGTTCGATAACCATCGAGGTGGGAAGACGTCTAGTGGAAACTGTGCTAGTTGGCTGATAACAGTGTTAAAAGTGAAATAAAAGTATTTACTGTGCTGTGAATTGAAGTTTTATTATAAAACAGTATACAAAAGCGACCGTTGTTGTTAAAAACATAGATCTCACTGTTCTACATCGATTTGAGGCGAAAGGCGTTAGTTCGATTTTCAACAATAATTACTCTGGATGGTGCTCACGAGTAGGCATAAAAACCAGTGTCGGGTTTATTTTTCGAGTTTCTATGTGACGAATTTTAAAAAATGAGGTGTCGCCAGACGTGTCTAGACGAGTTCTATCTAAATATGTAACAATATTGAACATAGGCGGGGACATTGACGAAATATACGCGAAAGAAGATGAAAAATGACCCTTTTTTTATGCCCAATTACAAATATAATGTAAAATTTTAGTAAATCTGCACTACGAAACACCAAATATTGTATGTCAACACATAGGTGACTCTCTTGCCGACACTGTAAGACTAAAACGAACCGGATACGTTGAGAAACGAGGAAGATATGGGAGTTATAATCATCATTTTTACTTTGACAATACACACAAGTTTAGAGTTTTTACACTGAAAATCTTACATGCTCAAAACAGTGTATAAAAGCGACCGTTGTTGTTAAAAAACATAGTTCTCACTGTTCCACATCGATTTGAGGCGAAAGGCGTTAGTTCGATTTTCAACAATAGTTACTCTAGATCGTGCCCTCGACTAGGCATAAAAATCACCAGTGTCGGGTTGATTTTTCGAGTTTCTATGTAAAGGATTTTAAAAAATGAGGTGTCACCAGACGCGCCTCGACGAGTTCTATCTAAATATGTAAAAATATTGAACGTAGGCGGGGACATTGACGAAATATACGCGAAAGAAGTTGAAAAATGACCCTTTTTTAGGTACAATTACGAATATAATGTAAAAGTTTAGTAAATCTACAATACAAAACACCAAACACTATATGTCATCACGTAGGTGACTTTCTTGTCGAAACTGTAACACTAAAACGAACCGGATACGTTGAGAAACGAGAGAGATATGTGAGTTAAAATCATCATTTTTACTTTGACAATACACACAAGTTTAGAGATTTTACACTGAAAATCTTTCATTCTCAAAACAGTGTATAACAGCGACCGTTGTTGTTAAAAAACATAGTTCTCTCTGTTCCACATCGATTTGAGGCGAAAGGCGTTAGTTCGATTTTCAACAATAGTTACTCTAGATCGTGCCCTCGACTAGGCATAAAAATCACCAGTGTTGGGTTTATTTTTCGAGTTCCTATGTGACGGATTTTAAAAAATGAGGTGTCACCAGACGCGTCCCGATGAGTTCTATCTAAATATGTAACAATATTGAACGTAGGCGGGGACATTGACGAAATATACGCGAAAGAAGTTGAAAAATGACCCTTTTTTATGCACAATTACGAATATAATGTAAAAGTTTAGTAAATCTACAATACGAAACACCAATCACTATATGTCACCACATAGGTGACTCTCTTTCCGAAACTGTAAAACTAAAACGAATGGGATACATTGAGAAACGAGGAAGATAGGTGAATTAAAATGAAAAAAAAACCTGAAATTCAATGTGATCGTTTCCAGGACATTGAGACCTGCGTGCTGAGTGGGGATCGAGAGTGTCGTTACAGCGAAGGAGAGACTCACAAAGGTATCGGTGACCATCGTCGACTAACGCTATTCTTCTGTGGACACGAGCTTCAATGCACGTGAGTATTGAGAAATCTTTTTTCAAATGTAATTCATTCAGCAAACACGAATAAAGCAGTGATTGTATTCAGCTATCGTCGCTTGAAATTAAAACTTAAATAATTCACTGCAAGGGTGACGTAGATAGTTTTCTAAGTGCATCTCGATGAGCCCTATCTAAATATGTGACAATATTGAACGAAGGCGGAGACAATGACGAAGTATACGCGTAAGAAGTTGAAAAATGACCCTTTTTTATGCAATATTACGAATATAATGAAAAATTTTATTAAATCTACAATACAAAACACCAAACACTATATGTCATCACGTAGGTGACTCTCCTGCCGAAACTGTAAGACAAAAACGAACCGGATACGTTGAGAAACGAGGGAGATATGTGAGTCATAATCATCATTTTTACTTTGACAATACACACAAGTTTAGAAATTTTACACTGAAAATCTTACATGCTCAAAACAGTTTATAAAAGCGACCGTTGTTGTTAAAAAACATAGTTCTCACTGCTCCACGTCGATTTGAGGCGAAAGGCGTTAGTTCGATTTTCAACAATAGTTACTTTGGATTGTGCCCTCGAGTAGGCATAAAAACCATCAGTTTCGGGCTTATTTTTCGAGTTTCTATGTGACGGATTTTAACAAATGAGGTGTAGCCACGCCAGACGCGTCTCGATGAGTTTTATCTAAATATGTAACAATATTGAACGTAGGCGGGGACATTGACGAAATATACGCGAAAGAAGTTGAATAATAACCCTTTTTTATGCAATATTACGAATATAATGAAAAATTTTAGTAAATCTACAATACAAAACACCAAACACTATACGTCATCACGTAGGTGACTCTCCTGCCGAAACTGTAAGACAAAAACGAACCGGATACGTTGAGAAACGAGGGAGATATGTGAGTCATAATCATCATTCTTACTTTGACAATACACACAAGTTTAGAGATTTTACACTGAAAATCTTACATGCTCAAAACAGTTTATAAAAGCGACCGTTGTTGTTAAAAAACATAGTTCTCACTGCTCCACGTCGATTTGAGGCGAAAGGCGTTAGTTCGATTTTCAACAATAGTTACTCTGAATCGTGCCCTCGAGTAGGCATAAAAACCACCAGTTTCGGGCTTATTTTTCGAGTTTCTATGTGACGGATTTTAACAAATGAGGTGTAGCCACGCTAGACGCCTCTCGATGAGTTCTATCTAAATATGTAACAATATTGAACGTAGGCGGGGACATTGACGAAATATACGCGAAAGAAGTTTAAAAATTACCCTTTTTTTATGCACTATTACGAATATAATGAAAAATTTTAGTAAATCTACAATACAAACCACCAAACACTATATGCCATCACGTAGGCGACTCTCTTGCCGAAACTGTAACACTAAAACGAACCGGATACGTTGAGAAACGAGGGAGATATGTGAGTTATAATCATCACTTTTACTTTGACAATACACACAAGTTTAGAGTTTTTACGCTGAAAATCTTACATGCTCAAAACAGGGTATAAAAGTGACCGTTGTTGTTAAAAAACAAAGTTCTCACTGCTCCACATCGATTTGAGGCGAAAGGCGTTAGTTCGATTTTCAACAATAGTTACTCTGGACCGTGCCCTCGAGTAGGCATAAAGACCACCAGTTTCGGGCTTATTTTTCGAGTTTCTATGTGACGGATTTTAACAAATGAGGTTTAGCCAGGATCGTCTCGACAAGTTCTATCTACATATGTAACAATATTGAACGTAGGCGAGGACATTGACAAAATATACGCGAAAGAAGTTGAAAAATGACCCTTTTTTTATGCACTATTGCGAATATAATGAAATATTTTAGTAAATCTACAATACAAAACACCAAACACTATATGTCATCACGTAGGTGACTCTCTTGCCGAAACTGTAACACTAAAACGAACCGGATACGTTGAGAAACGAGGGAGATATGTGAGTTATAATCATCACTTTTACTTTGACAATACACACAAGTTTAGAGTTTTTACGCTGAAAATCTTACATGCTCAAAACAGTTTATAAAAGTGACCGTTGTTGTTAAAAAACAAAGTTCTCACTGCTCCACATCGATTTGAGGCGAAAGGCGTTAGGTCGATTTTCAACAATAGTTACTTTGGATTGTGCCCTCGAGTAGGCATAAAAACCATCAGTTTCGGGCTTATTTTTCGAGTTTCTATGTGACTGATTTTAACAAATGAGGTGTAGCCACGCCAGACGCGTCTCGATGAGTTTTATCTAAATATGTAACAATATTGAACGTAGGCGGGGACATTGACGAAATATACGCGAAAGAAGTTGAAAAATGACCCTTTTTTTATGCACTATTGCGAATATAATGAAATATTTTAGTAAATCTACAATACAAAACACCAAACACTATAAGTCATCACGTAGGCGACTCTCTTGCCGAAACTGTAAGACTAAAACGAACCGGAAACGTTGAGAAACGAGGGAGATATGTAAGTCATAATCATCATCTTTACTTTGACAATACACACAAGTTTAGAGATTTTACACTGAAAATCTTACATGCTCAAAACAGGGTATAAAAGCGACCGTTGTTGTTAAAAAACAAAGTTCTCACTGCTCCACATCGATTTGAGGCGAAAGGCGTTAGTTCGATTTTCAACAATAGTTACTCTGGACCGTGCCCTCGAGTAGGCATAAAGACCACCAGTTTCGGGCTTATTTTTCGAGTTTCTATGTGACGGATTTTAACAAATGAGGTGTCGCCAGATGCGTCTCGACAAGTTCTATCTACATATGTAAAAATATTGAACGTAGTAGGGGACATTGACGAAATATACGCGAAAGAAGTTGAAAAATGACCCTTTTTTTATGCACTATTGCGAATATAATGAAATATTTTAGTAAATCTACAATACAAAACACCAAACACTATATGTCATCACGTAGGCGACTCTCTTGCCGACACTGTAAGACTAAAACGAACCGGATACGTTGAGAAACGAGGAAGATATGGGAGTTATAATCATCATTTTTACTTTGACAATACACACAAGTTTAGAGTTTTTACACTGAAAATCTTACATGCTCAAAACAGTGTATAAAAGCGACCGTTGTTGTTAAAAAACATAGTTCTCACTGTTCCACATCGATTTGAGGCGAAAGGCGTTAGTTCGATTTTCAACAATAGTTACTCTAGATCGTGCCCTCGACTAGGCATAAAAATCACCAGTGTTGGGTTTATTTTTCGAGTTCCTATGTGACGGATTTTAAAAAATGAGGTGTCACCAGACGCGTCCCGATGAGTTCTATCTAAATATGTAACAATATTGAACGTAGGCGGGGACATTGACGAAATATACGCGAAAGAAGTTGAAAAATGACCCTTTTTTATGTACAATTACGAATATAATGTAAAAGTTTAGTAAATCTACAATACGAAACACCAATCACTATATGTCACCACATAGGTGACTCTCTTTCCGAAACTGTAAAACTAAAACGAATGGGATACATTGAGAAACGAGGAAGATAGGTGAATTAAAATGAAAAAAAAACCTGAAATTCAATGTGATCGTTTCCAGGACATTGAGACCTGCGTGCTGAGTGGGGATCGAGAGTGTCGTTACAGCGAAGGAGAGACTCACAAAGGTATCGGTGACCATCGTCGACTAACGCTATTCTTCTGTGGACACGAGCTTCAATGCACGTGAGTATTGAGAAATCTTTTTTCAAATGTAATTCATTCAGCAAACACGAATAAAGCAGTGATTGTATTCAGCTATCGTCGCTTGAAATTAAAACTTAAATAATTCACTGCAAGGGTGACGTAGATAGTTTTCTAAGTGCATCTCGATGAGCCCTATCTAAATATGTGACAATATTGAACGAAGGCGGAGACAATGACGAAGTATACGCGTAAGAAGTTGAAAAATGACCCTTTTTTATGCAATATTACGAATATAATGAAAAATTTTATTAAATCTACAATACAAAACACCAAACACTATATGTCATCACGTAGGTGACTCTCCTGCCGAAACTGTAAGACAAAAACGAACCGGATACGTTGAGAAACGAGGAAGATATGGGAGTTATAATCATCATTTTTACTTTGACAATACACACAAGTTTAGAGTTTTTACACTGAAAATTTTACATGCTCACAACAGTATATAAAAGTGACCGTTGTTGTTAAAAAACATAGTTCTCACTGTTCGACATCGATTTGAGGCGAAAGGCGTTATTTCGATTTTCAACAATAATTACTCTCGATCGAGCCCTCGATTAGGCATAAAAACCAGTGTCAGACTTATTTTTCGAGTTTATATGTGACGGATTTTAAAAAATGAGGTGTCGCCAGACGCCTCTCGACAGGTTTCGACTAAATATGTAACAATTTTTAACGTAGGCGGGGACAGTGATGAAATATACGCGAAAGAACTTGAAAAATGACCATTCTTTTTATGCACAATTACGAAGATAATGAAAATTTTTAGTAAAACTACAATACGAAACACCAAAACCTATATGTCACCACATAGGTGACTCTCTTACCGAAATTGTAAGCCCAAAACGAATGGGATACGTTGAGAAACGAGGAAGATAGGTGAAATAAATTGAAAAAAAAACCTGAAATTCAATGTGATCGTTTCCAGAACATTGAGACCTGCGTGCTGAGTGGGGATCGAGAGTGTCGTTACAGTGACGGAGAGACTCACGAAGGTATCGGTGACCTTTGCCGACTAACGCTATTCTTCTGTGGACACGAGCCTCAATGCACGTGAGTATTGAGAAAACTTTTTTCAAATGTAATTCATTCAGCAAACCCGAATAAAGCAGTGATTGTATTCAGCTATCGTCGCTTGAAATTGAAACTTAAATAATTCACTGCATGGGTAAAGTAGGTAGTTTTTTAAGTGCATCTCGATGAGCTCCATCTAAATACGTTAAAATTTTGAATGTAGGCGGGTACATTGACGAAATATACGCGAAAGAACTTGAAAAATGACCATTCTTTTTATGCACAATTACGAAATTAATGAAAAATTTTAGTAAAACTACAATACGAAACACCAAACACTATATGACACCACATAGGTGACTCTCTTGCCGAAAGTGTAAGACTAAAACGAACCGGATACGTTGAGAAACGAGGGAGATGTGTGAAGTTATATTCATGTAAACTAACAACATTTTCATTTTGAAAACATACAAGTTTAGAGTTTTTACACTGAAAATTCTACATGCTCAAAACTGTAATGGTTTTATGGAGGGTAGTTTTATTTTTCTTAAATGGCAACACTACTCGACCCCGTCACTCTTTTGTGACAACTGCCAGTGAAAGGAGTGAGAGTGGTGGGGTTGAAATAACGTTTTTGATTATTGAGTAAGGAGCTGGGGCATTGGTTCGATAACCATCGAGGTGGGAAGACGTCTAGTGGAAACTGTGCTAGTTGGCTGATAACAGTGTTAAAAGTGAAATAAAAGTATTTACTGTGCTTTGAATTGAAGTTTTATTATAAAACAGTATACAAAAGCGACCGTTGTTGTTAAAAACATAGATCTCACTGTTCTACATCGATTTGAGGCGAAAGGCGTTAGTTCGATTTTCAACAATAATTACTCTGGATGGTGCTCACGAGTAGGCCTAAAAACCAGTGTCGGGTTTATTTTTCGAGTTTCTATGTGACGGATTTTAAAAAATGAGGTGTCGCCAGACGTGTCTAGACGAGTTCTATCTAAATATGTAACAATATTGAACATAGGCGGGGACATTGACGAAATATACGCGAAAGAAGATGAAAAATGACCCTTTTTTTATGCCCAATTACAAATATAATGTAAAATTTTAGTAAATCTGCACTACGAAACACCAAATATTGTATGTCAACACATAGGTGACTCTCTTGCCGACACTGTAAGACTAAAACGAACCGGATACGTTGAGAAACGAGGAAGATATGGGAGTTATAATCATCATTTTTACTTTGACAATACACACAAGTTTAGAGTTTTTACACTGAAAATCTTACATGCTCAAAACAGTGTATAAAAGCGACCGTTGTTGTTAAAAAACATAGTTCTCACTGTTTCACATCGATTTGAGGCGAAAGGCGTTAGTTCGATTTTCAACAATAGTTACTCTAGATCGTGCCCTCGACTAGGCATAAAAATCACCAGTGTCGGGTTGATTTTTCGAGTTTCTATGTAAAGGATTTTAAAAAATGAGGTGTCACCAGACGCGCCTCGACGAGTTCTATCTAAATATGTAAAAATATTGAACGTAGGCGGGGACATTGACGAAATATACGCGAAAGAAGTTGAAAAATGACCCTTTTTTAGGCACAATTACGAATATAATGTAAAAGTTTAGTAAATCTACAATACAAAACACCAAACACTATATGTCATCACGTAGGTGACTTTCTTGTCGAAACTGTAACACTAAAACGAACCGGATACGTTGAGAAACGAGAGAGATATGTGAGTTAAAATCATCATTTTTACTTTGACAATACACACAAGTTTAGAGATTTTACACTGAAAATCTTTCATTCTCAAAACAGTGTATAACAGCGACCGTTGTTGTTAAAAAACATAGTTCTCACTGTTCCACATCGATTTGAGGCGAAAGGCGTTAGTTCGATTTTCAACAATAGTTACTCTAGATCGTGCCCTCGACTAGGCATAAAAATCACCAGTGTTGGGTTTATTTTTCGAGTTCCTATGTGACGGATTTTAAAAAATGAGGTGTCACCAGACGCGTCCCGATGAGTTCTATCTAAATATGTAACAATATTGAACGTAGGCGGGGACATTGACGAAATATACGCGAAAGAAGTTGAAAAATGACCCTTTTTTATGCACAATTACGAATATAATGTAAAAGTTTAGTAAATCTACAATACGAAACACCAATCACTATATGTCACCACATAGGTGACTCTCTTTCCGAAACTGTAAAACTAAAACGAATGGGATACATTGAGAAACGAGGAAGATAGGTGAATTAAAATGAAAAAAAAACCTGAAATTCAATGTGATCGTTTCCAGGACATTGAGACCTGCGTGCTGAGTGGGGATCGAGAGTGTCGTTACAGCGAAGGAGAGACTCACAAAGGTATCGGTGATCATCGTCGACTAACGCTATTCTTCTGTGGACACGAGCTTCAATGCACGTGAGTATTGAGAAATCTTTTTTCAAATGTAATTCATTCAGCAAACACGAATAAAGCAGTGATTGTATTCAGCTATCGTCGCTTGAAATTAAAACTTAAATAATTCACTGCAAGGGTGACGTAGATAGTTTTCTAAGTGCATCTCGATGAGCCCTATCTAAATATGTGACAATATTGAACGAAGGCGGAGACAATGACGAAGTATACGCGTAAGAAGTTGAAAAATGACCCTTTTTTATGCAATATTACGAATATAATGAAAAATTTTATTAAATCTACAATACAAAACACCAAACACTATATGTCATCACGTAGGTGACTCTCCTGCCGAAACTGTAAGACAAAAACGAACCGGATACGTTGAGAAACGAGGGAGATATGTGAGTCATAGTCATCATTTTTACTTTGACAATACACACAAGTTTAGAAATTTTACACTGAAAATCTTACATGCTCAAAACAGTTTATAAAAGCGACCGTTGTTGTTAAAAAACATAGTTCTCACTGCTCCACGTCGATTTGAGGCGAAAGGCGTTAGTTCGATTTTCAACAATAGTTACTTTGGATTGTGCCCTCGAGTAGGCATAAAAACCATCAGTTTCGGGCTTATTTTTCGAGTTTCTATGTGACGGATTTTAACAAATGAGGTGTAGCCACGCCAGACGCGTCTCGATGAGTTTTATCTAAATATGTAACAATATTGAACGTAGGCGGGGACATTGACGAAATATACGCGAAAGAAGTTGAATAATAACCCTTTTTTATGCAATATTACGAATATAATGAAAAATTTTAGTAAATCTACAATACAAAACACCAAACACTATATGTCATCACGTAGGTGACTCTCCTGCCGAAACTGTAAGACAAAAACGAACCGGATACGTTGAGAAACGAGGGAGATATGTGAGTCATAATCATCATTCTTACTTTGACAATACACACAAGTTTAGAGATTTTACACTGAAAATCTTACATGCTCAAAACAGTTTATAAAAGCGACCGTTGTTGTTAAAAAACATAGTTCTCACTGCTCCACGTCGATTTGAGGCGAAAGGCGTTAGTTCGATTTTCAACAATAGTTACTCTGAATCGTGCCCTCGAGTAGGCATAAAAACCACCAGTTTCGGGCTTATTTTTCGAGTTTCTATGTGACGGATTTTAACAAATGAGGTGTAGCCACGCTAGACGCCTCTCGATGAGTTCTATCTAAATATGTAACAATATTGAACGTAGGCGGGGACATTGACGAAATATACGCGAAAGAAGTTGAAAAATTACCCTTTTTTTATGCACTATTACGAATATAATGAAAAATTTTAGTAAATCTACAATACAAACCACCAAACACTATATGCCATCACGTAGGCGACTCTCTTGCCGAAACTGTAACACTAAAACGAACCGGATACGTTGAGAAACGAGGGAGATATGTGAGTTATAATCATCACTTTTACTTTGACAATACACACAAGTTTAGAGTTTTTACGCTGAAAATCTTACATGCTCAAAACAGGGTATAAAAGTGACCGTTGTTGTTAAAAAACAAAGTTCTCACTGCTCCACCTCGATTTGAGGCGAAAGGCGTTAGTTCGATTTTCAACAATAGTTACTCTGGACCGTGCCCTCGAGTAGGCATAAAGACCACCAGTTTCGGGCTTATTTTTCGAGTTTCTATGTGACGGATTTTAACAAATGAGGTGTAGCCAGGATCGTCTCGACAAGTTCTATCTACATATGTAACAATATTGAACGTAGGCGAGGACATTGACAAAATATACGCGAAAGAAGTTGAAAAATGACCCTTTTTTTATGCACTATTGCGAATATAATGAAATATTTTAGTAAATCTACAATACAAAACACCAAACACTATATGTCATCACGTAGGTGACTCTCTTTCCGAAACTGTAACACTAAAACGAACCGGATACGTTGAGAAACGAGGGAGATATGTGAGTTATAATCATCACTTTTACTTTGACAATACACACAAGTTTAGAGATTTTACACTGAAAATCTTACATGCTCAAAACAGTTTATAAAAGCGACCGTTGTTGTTAAAAAACATAGTTCTCACTGCTCCACGTCGATTTGAGGCGAAAGGCGTTAGTTCGATTTTCAACAATAGTTACTCTGAATCGTGCCCTCGAGTAGGCATAAAAACCACCAGTTTCGGGCTTATTTTTCGAGTTTCTATGTGACGGATTTTAACAAATGAGGTGTAGCCACGCTAGACGCCTCTCGATGAGTTCTATCTAAATATGTAACAATATTGAACGTAGGCGGGGACATTGACGAAATATACGCGAAAGAAGTTGAAAAATTACCCTTTTTTTATGCACTATTACGAATATAATGAAAAATTTTAGTAAATCTACAATACAAACCACCAAACACTATATGCCATCACGTAGGCGACTCTCTTGCCGAAATTGTTAGACTAAAACGAACCAGATACGTTGAGAAACGAGGGAGATATGTGAGTCATAATCATCATTTTTACTTTGACAATACACACAAGTTTAGAGATTTTACACTGAAAATCTTACATGCTCAAAACAGTTTATAAAAGCGACCGTTGTTGTTAAAAAACATAGTTCTCACTGCTCCACGTTGATTTGAGGCGAAAGGCGTTAGTTCGATTTTCAACAATAGTTTCTCTGAATCGTGCCCTCGAGTAGGCATAAAAACCACCAGTTTCGGGCTTATTGTTCGAGTTTCTATGTGACGGATTTTAACAAATGAGGTGTAGCCACGCTAGACGCCTCTCGATGAGTTCTATCTTAATATGTAACAATATTGAACGTAGGCGGGGACATTGACGAAATATACGCGAAAGAAGTTGAAAAATGACCCTTTTTTTATGCACTATTACGAATATAATGAAAAATTTTAGTAAATCTACAATACAAAACACCAAACACTATATGTCATCACGTAGGTGACTCTCTTGCCGAAACTGTAAGACTAAAACGAACCGGATACGTTTAGAAACGAGGGAGATATGTGAGTCATAATCATCATTTTTACTTTGACAATACACACAAGTTTAGAGATTTTGCACTGAAAATCTTACATGCTCAAAACAGGGTATAAAAGTGACCGTTGTTGTTAAACAACAAAGTTCTCACTGCTCCACATCGATTTGAGGCGAAAGGCGTTAGTTCGATTTTCAACAATAGTTACTCTGGACCGTGCCCTCGAGTAGGCATAAAGACCACCAGTTTCGGGCTTATTTTTCGAGTTTCTATGTGACGGATTTTAACAAATGAGGTGTAGCCAGGATCGTCTCAACAAGTTCTATCTACATATGTAACAATATTGAACGTAGGCGAGGACATTGACAAAATATACGCGAAAGAAGTTGAAAAATGACCCTTTTTTTATGCACTATTGCGAATATAATGAAATATTTTAGTAAATCTACAATACAAAACACCAAACACTATATGTCATCACGTAGGTGACTCTCTTGCCGAAATTGTAACACTAAAACGAACCGGATACGTTGAGAAACGAGGGAGATATGTGAGTTATAATCATCACTTTTACTTTGACAATACACACAAGTTTAGAGTTTTTACGCTGAAAATCTTACATGCTCAAAACAGTTTATAAAAGTGACCGTTGTTGTTAAAAAACAAAGTTCTCACTGCTCCACATCGATTTGAGGCGAAAGGCGTTAGGTCGATTTTCAACAATAGTTACTTTGGATTGTGCCCTCGAGTAGGCATAAAAACCATCAGTTTCGGGCTTATTTTTCGAGTTTCTATGTGACGGATTTTAACAAATGAGGTGTAGCCACGCCAGACGCGTCTCGATGAGTTTTATCTAAATATGTAACAATATTGAACGTAGGCGGGGACATTGACGAAATATACGCGAAAGAAGTTGAAAAATTACCCTTTTTTTATGCACTATTACGAATATAATGAAAAATTTTAGTAAATCTACAATACAAACCACCAAACACTATATGCCATCACGTAGGCGACTCTCTTGCCGAAATTGTTAGACTAAAACGAACCAGATACGTTGAGAAACGAGGGAGATATGTGAGTCATAATCATCATTTTTACTTTGACAATACACACAAGTTTAGAGATTTTACACTGAAAATCTTACATGCTCAAAACAGTTTATAAAAGCGACCGTTGTTGTTAAAAAACATAGTTCTCACTGCTCCACGTTGATTTGAGGCGAAAGGCGTTAGTTCGATTTTCAACAATAGTTTCTCTGAATCGTGCCCTCGAGTAGGCATAAAAACCACCAGTTTCGGGCTTATTGTTCGAGTTTCTATGTGACGGATTTTAACAAATGAGGTGTAGCCACGCTAGACGCCTCTCGATGAGTTCTATCTAAATATGTAACAATATTGAACGTAGGCGGGGACATTGACGAAATATACGCGAAAGAAGTTGAAAAATGACCCTTTTTTTATGCACTATTACGAATATAATGAAAAATTTTAGTAAATCTACAATACAAAACACCAAACACTATATGTCATCACGTAGGTGACTCTCTTGCCGAAACTGTAAGACTAAAACGAACCGGATACGTTTAGAAACGAGGGAGATATGTGAGTCATAATCATCATTTTTACTTTGACAATACACACAAGTTTAGAGATTTTACACTGAAAATCTTACATGCTCAAAACAGGGTATAAAAGTGACCGTTGTTGTTAAAAAACAAAGTTCTCACTGCTCCACATCGATTTGAGGCGAAAGGCGTTAGTTCGATTTTCAACAATAGTTACTCTGGACCGTGCCCTCGAGTAGGCATAAAGACCACCAGTTTCGGGCTTATTTTTCGAGTTTCTATGTGACGGATTTTAACAAATGAGGTGTAGCCAGGATCGCCTCAACAAGTTCTATCTACATATGTAACAATATTGAACGTAGGCGAGGACATTGACAAAATATACGCGAAAGAAGTTGAAAAATGACCCTTTTTTTATGCACTATTGCGAATATAATGAAATATTTTAGTAAATCTACAATACAAAACACCAAACACTATATGTCATCACGTAGGTGACTCTCTTGCCGAAACTGTAACACTAAAACGAACCGGATACGTTGAGAAACGAGGGAGATATGTGAGTTATAATCATCACTTGTACTTTGACAATACACACAAGTTTAGAGTTTTTACGCTGAAAATCTTACATGCTCAAAACAGTTTATAAAAGTGACCGTTGTTGTTAAAAAACAAAGTTCTCACTGCTCCACATCGATTTGAGGCGAAAGGCGTTAGGTCGATTTTCAACAATAGTTACTTTGGATTGTGCCCTCGAGTAGGCATAAAAACCATCAGTTTCGGGCTTATTTTTCGAGTTTCTATGTGACGGATTTTAACAAATGAGGTGTAGCCACGCCAGACGCGTCTCGATGAGTTTTATCTAAATATGTAACAATATTGAACGTAGGCGGGGACATTGACGAAATATACGCGAAAGAAGTTGAATAATAACCCTTTTTTATGCAATATTACGAATATAATGAAAAATTTTAGTAAATCTACAATACAAAACACCAAACACTATATGTCATCACGTAGGTGACTCTCCTGCCGAAACTGTAAGACAAAAACGAACCGGATACGTTGAGAAACGAGGGAGATATGTGAGTCATAATCATCATTTTTACTTTGACAATACACACAAGTTTAGAGATTTTACACTGAAAATCTTACATGCTCAAAACAGTTTATAAAAGCGACCGTTGTTGTTAAAAAACATAGTTCTCACTGCTCCACGTCGATTTGAGGCGAAAGGCGTTAGTTCGATTTTCAACAATAGTTACTCTGAATCGTGCCCTCGAGTAGGCATAAAAACCACCAGTTTCGGGCTTATTTTTCGAGTTTCTATGTGACGGATTTTAACAAATGAGGTGTAGCCACGCTAGACGCCTCTCGATGAGTTCTATCTAAATATGTAACAATATTGAACGTAGGCGGGGACATTGACGAAATATACGCGAAAGAAGTTGAAAAATTACCCTTTTTTTATGCACTATTACGAATATAATGAAAAATTTTAGTAAATCTACAATACAAACCACCAAACACTATATGCCATCACGTAGGCGACTCTCTTGCCGAAATTGTTAGACTAAAACGAACCAGATACGTTGAGAAACGAGGGAGATATGTGAGTCATAATCATCATTTTTACTTTGACAATACACACAAGTTTAGAGATTTTACACTGAAAATCTTACATGCTCAAAACAGGGTATAAAAGTGACCGTTGTTGTTAAAAAACAAAGTTCTCACTGCTCCACATCGATTTGAGGCGAAAGGCGTTAGTTCGATTTTCAACAATAGTTACTCTGGACCGTGCCCTCGAGTAGGCATAAAGACCACCAGTTTCGGGCTTATTTTTCGAGTTTCTATGTGACGGATTTTAACAAATGAGGTGTAGCCAGGATCGCCTCAACAAGTTCTATCTACATATGTAACAATATTGAACGTAGGCGAGGACATTGACAAAATATACGCGAAAGAAGTTGAAAAATGACCCTTTTTTTATGCACTATTGCGAATATAATGAAATATTTTAGTAAATCTACAATACAAAACACCAAACACTATATGTCATCACGTAGGTGACTCTCTTGCCGAAACTGTAACACTAAAACGAACCGGATACGTTGAGAAACGAGGGAGATATGTGAGTTATAATCATCACTTGTACTTTGACAATACACACAAGTTTAGAGTTTTTACGCTGAAAATCTTACATGCTCAAAACAGTTTATAAAAGTGACCGTTGTTGTTAAAAAACAAAGTTCTCACTGCTCCACATCGATTTGAGGCGAAAGGCGTTAGGTCGATTTTCAACAATAGTTACTTTGGATTGTGCCCTCGAGTAGGCATAAAAACCATCAGTTTCGGGCTTATTTTTCGAGTTTCTATGTGACGGATTTTAACAAATGAGGTGTAGCCACGCCAGACGCGTCTCGATGAGTTTTATCTAAATATGTAACAATATTGAACGTAGGCGGGGACATTGACGAAATATACGCGAAAGAAGTTGAATAATAACCCTTTTTTATGCAATATTACGAATATAATGAAAAATTTTAGTAAATCTACAATACAAAACACCAAACACTATATGTCATCACGTAGGTGACTCTCCTGCCGAAACTGTAAGACAAAAACGAACCGGATACGTTGAGAAACGAGGGAGATATGTGAGTCATAATCATCATTTTTACTTTGACAATACACACAAGTTTAGAGATTTTACACTGAAAATCTTACATGCTCAAAACAGTTTATAAAAGCGACCGTTGTTGTTAAAAAACATAGTTCTCACTGCTCCACGTCGATTTGAGGCGAAAGGCGTTAGTTCGATTTTCAACAATAGTTACTCTGAATCGTGCCCTCGAGTAGGCATAAAAACCACCAGTTTCGGGCTTATTTTTCGAGTTTCTATGTGACGGATTTTAACAAATGAGGTGTAGCCACGCTAGACGCCTCTCGATGAGTTCTATCTAAATATGTAACAATATTGAACGTAGGCGGGGACATTGACGAAATATACGCGAAAGAAGTTGAAAAATTACCCTTTTTTTATGCACTATTACGAATATAATGAAAAATTTTAGTAAATCTACAATACAAACCACCAAACACTATATGCCATCACGTAGGCGACTCTCTTGCCGAAATTGTTAGACTAAAACGAACCAGATACGTTGAGAAACGAGGGAGATATGTGAGTCATAATCATCATTTTTACTTTGACAATACACACAAGTTTAGAGATTTTACACTGAAAATCTTACATGCTCAAAACAGTTTATAAAAGCGACCGTTGTTGTTAAAAAACATAGTTCTCACTGCTCCACGTTGATTTGAGGCGAAAGGCGTTAGTTCGATTTTCAACAATAGTTTCTCTGAATCGTGCCCTCGAGTAGGCATAAAAACCACCAGTTTCGGGCTTATTGTTCGAGTTTCTATGTGACGGATTTTAACAAATGAGGTGTAGCCACGCTAGACGCCTCTCGATGAGTTCTATCTAAATATGTAACAATATTGAACGTAGGCGGGGACATTGACGAAATATACGCGAAAGAAGTTGAAAAATGACCCTTTTTTTATGCACTATTACGAATATAATGAAAAATTTTAGTAAATCTACAATACAAAACACCAAACACTATATGTCATCACGTAGGTGACTCCCTTGCCGAAACTGTAAGACTAAAACGAACCGGATACGTTTAGAAACGAGGGAGATATGTGAGTCATAATCATCATTTTTACTTTGACAATACACACAAGTTTAGAGATTTTACACTGAAAATCTTACATGCTCAAAACAGGGTATAAAAGTGACCGTTGTTGTTAAAAAACAAAGTTCTCACTGCTCCACATCGATTTGAGGCGAAAGGCGTTAGTTCGATTTTCAACAATAGTTACTCTGGACCGTGCCCTCGAGTAGGCATAAAGACCACCAGTTTCGGGCTTATTTTTCGAGTTTCTATGTGACGGATTTTAACAAATGAGGTGTAGCCAGGATCGTCTCAACAAGTTCTATCTACATATGTAACAATATTGAACGTAGGCGAGGACATTGACAAAATATACGCGAAAGAAGTTGAAAAATGACCCTTTTTTTATGCACTATTGCGAATATAATGAAATATTTTAGTAAATCTACAATACAAAACACCAAACACTATATGTCATCACGTAGGTGACTCTCTTGCCGAAATTGTAACACTAAAACGAACCGGATACGTTGAGAAACGAGGGAGATATGTGAGTTATAATCATCACTTTTACTTTGACAATACACACAAGTTTAGAGTTTTTACGCTGAAAATCTTACATGCTCAAAACAGGGTATAAAAGTGACCGTTGTTGTTAAAAAACAAAGTTCTCACTGCTCCACATCGATTTGAGGCGAAAGGCGTTAGTTCGATTTTCAACAATAGTTACTCTGGACCGTGCCCTCGAGTAGGCATAAAGACCACCAGTTTCGGGCTTATTTTTCGAGTTTCTATGTGACGGATTTTAACAAATGAGGTGTCGCCAGACGCGTCTCGACAAGTTCTATCTACATATGTAACAATATTGAACGTAGGCGGGGACATTGACGAAATATACGCGAAAGAAGTTGAAAAATGACCCTTTTTTTATGCACTATTGCGAATATAATGAAATATTTTAGTAAATCTACAATACAAAACACCAAACACTATAAGTCATCACGTAGGCGACTCTCTTGCCGAAACTGTAAGACTAAAACGAACCGGAAACGTTGAGAAACGAGGGAGATATGTAAGTCATAATCATCATCTTTACTTTGACAATACACACAAGTTTAGAGATTTTACACTGAAAATCTTACATGCTCAAAACAGGGTATAAAAGCGACCGTTGTTGTTAAAAAACAAAGTTCTCACTGCTCCACATCGATTTGAGGCGAAAGGCGTTAGTTCGATTTTCAACAATAGTTACTCTAGATCGTGCCCTCGACTAGGCATAAAAATCACCAGTGTCGGGTTTATTTTTCGAGTTTCTATGTGACAGATTTTAAAAAATGAGGTGTCACCAGACGCGTCTCGACAAGTTCTATCTAAATATGTAACAATGTTGAACGTAGGCGGGGACATTGACGAAATATACGCGGAAGAAGTTGAAAAATGACCCTTTTTTTATGCACTATTACGAATATAATGAAAAATTTTAGTAAATCTACAATACAAAACACCAAACACTATATGTCATCACGTAGGTGACTCTCTTGCCGAAACTGTAACACTAAAACGAACCGGATACGTTGAGAAACGAGGGAGATATGTGAGTTATAATCATCACTTTTACTTTGACAATACACACAAGTTTAGAGTTTTTACGCTGAAAATCTTACATGCTCAAAACAGTTTATAAAAGTGACCGTTGTTGTTAAAAAACAAAGTTCTCACTGCTCCACATCGATTTGAGGCGAAAGGCGTTAGGTCGATTTTCAACAATAGTTACTTTGGATTGTGCCCTCGAGTAGGCATAAAAACCATCAGTTTCGGGCTTATTTTTCGAGTTTCTATGTGACGGATTTTAACAAATGAGGTGTAGCCACGCCAGACGCGTCTCGATGAGTTTTATCTAAATATGTAACAATATTGAACGTAGGCGGGGACATTGACGAAATATACGCGAAAGAAGTTGAATAATAACCCTTTTTTATGCAATATTACGAATATAATGAAAAATTTTAGTAAATCTACAATACAAAACACCAAACACTATATGTCATCACGTAGGTGACTCTCCTGCCGAAACTGTAAGACAAAAACGAACCGGATACGTTGAGAAACGAGGGAGATATGTGAGTTATAATCATCACTTTTACTTTGACAATACACACAAGTTTAGAGTTTTTACGCTGAAAATCTTACATGCTCAAAACAGTTTATAAAAGTGACCGTTGTTGTTAAAAAACAAAGTTCTCACTGCTCCACATCGATTTGAGGCGAAAGGCGTTAGGTCGATTTTCAACAATAGTTACTTTGGATTGTGCCCTCGAGTAGGCATAAAAACCATCAGTTTCGGGCTTATTTTTCGAGTTTCTATGTGACGGATTTTAACAAATGAGGTGTAGCCACGCCAGACGCGTCTCGATGAGTTTTATCTAAATATGTAACAATATTGAACGTAGGCGGGGACATTGACGAAATATACGCGAAAGAAGTTGAATAATAACCCTTTTTTATGCAATATTACGAATATAATGAAAAATTTTAGTAAATCTACAATACAAAACACCAAACACTATATGTCATCACGTAGGTGACTCTCCTGCCGAAACTGTAAGACAAAAACGAACCGGATACGTTGAGAAACGAGGGAGATATGTGAGTCATAATCATCATTTTTACTTTGACAATACACACAAGTTTAGAGATTTTACACTGAAAATCTTACATGCTCAGAACAGTTTATAAAAGCGACCGTTGTTGTTAAAAAACATAGTTCTCACTGCTCCACGTCGATTTGAGGCGAAAGGCGTTAGTTTGATTTTCAACAATAGTTACTCTGAATCGTGCCCTCGAGTAGGCATAAAAACCACCAGTTTCGGGCTTATTTTTCGAGTTTCTATGTGACGGATTTTAACAAATGAGGTGTAGCCACGCTAGACGCCTCTCGATGAGTTCTATCTAAATATGTAACAATATTGAACGTAGGCGGGGACATTGACAAAATATACGCGAAAGAAGTTGAAAAATGACCCTTTTTTTATGCACTATTACGAATATAATGAAAAATTTTAGTAAATCTACAATACAAAACACCAAACACTATATGTCATCACGTAGGTGACTCTCTTGCCGAAATTGTAACACTAAAACGAACCGGATACGTTGAGAAACGAGGGAGATATGTGAGTTATAATCATCACTTTTACTTTGACAATACACACAAGTTTAGAGTTTTTACACTGAAAATCTTACATGCTCAAAACAGTGTATAAAAGCGACCGTTGTTGTTAAAAAACATAGTTCTCACTGCTCCACGTTGATTTGAGGCGAAAGGCGTTAGTTCGATTTTCAACAATAGTTTCTCTGAATCGTGCCCTCGAGTAGGCATAAAAACCACCAGTTTCGGGCTTATCGTTCGAGTTTCTATGTGACGGATTTTAACAAATGAGGTGTAGCCACGCTAGACGCCTCTCGATGAGTTCTATCTAAATATGTAACAATATTGAACGTAGGCGGGGACATTGACGAAATATACGCGAAAGAAGTTGAAAAATGACCCTTTTTTTATGCACTATTACGAATATAATGAAAAATTTTAGTAAATCTACAATACAAAACACCAAACACTATATGTCATCACGTAGGTGACTCTCTTGCCGAAACTGTAAGACTAAAACGAACCGGATACGTTTAGAAACGAGGGAGATATGTGAGTCATAATCATCATTTTTACTTTGACAATACACACAAGTTTAGAGATTTTACACTGAAAATCTTACATGCTCAAAACAGGGTATAAAAGTGACCGTTGTTGTTAAAAAACAAAGTTCTCACTGCTCCACATCGATTTGAGGCGAAAGGCGTTAGTTCGATTTTCAACAATAGTTACTCTGGACCGTGCCCTCGAGTAGGCATAAAGACCACCAGTTTCGGGCTTATTTTTCGAGTTTCTATGTGACGGATTTTAACAAATGAGGTGTAGCCAGGATCGTCTCAACAAGTTCTATCTACATATGTAACAATATTGAACGTAGGCGAGGACATTGACAAAATATACGCGAAAGAAGTTGAAAAATGACCCTTTTTTTATGCACTATTGCGAATATAATGAAATATTTTAGTAAATCTACAATACAAAACACCAAACACTATATGTCATCACGTAGGTGACTCTCTTGCCGAAATTGTAACACTAAAACGAACCGGATACGTTGAGAAACGAGGGAGATATGTGAGTTATAATCATCACTTTTACTTTGACAATACACACAAGTTTAGAGTTTTTACGCTGAAAATCTTACATGCTCAAAACAGGGTATAAAAGTGACCGTTGTTGTTAAAAAACAAAGTTCTCACTGCTCCACATCGATTTGAGGCGAAAGGCGTTAGTTCGATTTTCAACAATAATTACTCTGGATGGTGCTCACGAGTAGGCATAAAAACCAGTGTCGGGTTTATTTTTCGAGTTTCTATGTGACAGATTTTAAAAAATGAGGTGTCACCAGACGCGTCTCGACAAGTTCTATCTAAATATGTAACAATGTTGAACGTAGGCGGGGACATTGACGAAATATACGCGAAAGAAGTTGAAAAATGACCCTTTTTTTATGCACTATTACGAATATAATGAAAAATTTTAGTAAATCTACAATACAAAACACCAAACACTATATGTCATCACGTAGGTGACTCTCTTGCCGAAACTGTAACACTAAAACGAACCGGATACGTTGAGAAACGAGGGAGATATGTGAGTTATAATCATCACTTTTACTTTGACAATACACACAAGTTTAGAGTTTTTACGCTGAAAATCTTACATGCTCAAAACAGTTTATAAAAGTGACCGTTGTTGTTAAAAAACAAAGTTCTCACTGCTCCACATCGATTTGAGGCGAAAGGCGTTAGGTCGATTTTCAACAATAGTTACTTTGGATTGTGCCCTCGAGTAGGCATAAAAACCATCAGTTTCGGGCTTATTTTTCGAGTTTCTATGTGACAGATTTTAACAAATGAGGTGTAGCCACGCCAGACGCGTCTCGATGAGTTTTATCTAAATATGTAACAATATTGAACGTAGGCGGGGACATTGACGAAATATACGCGAAAGAAGTTGAATAATAACCCTTTTTTATGCAATATTACGAATATAATGAAAAATTTTAGTAAATCTACAATACAAAACACCAAACACTATATGTCATCACGTAGGTGACTCTCCTGCCGAAACTGTAAGACAAAAACGAACCGGATACGTTGAGAAACGAGGGAGATATGTGAGTCATAATCATCATTTTTACTTTGACAATACACACAAGTTTAGAGATTTTACACTGAAAATCTTACATGCTCAAAACAGTTTATAAAAGCGACCGTTGTTGTTAAAAAACATAGTTCTCACTGCTCCACGTCGATTTGAGGCGAAAGGCGTTAGTTTGATTTTCAACAATAGTTACTCTGAATCGTGCCCTCGAGTAGGCATAAAAACCACCAGTTTCGGGCTTATTTTTCGAGTTTCTATGTGACGGATTTTAACAAATGAGGTGTAGCCACGCTAGACGCCTCTCGATGAGTTCTATCTAAATATGTAACAATATTGAACGTAGGCGGGGACATTGACAAAATATACGCGAAAGAAGTTGAAAAATGACCCTTTTTTTATGCACTATTACGAATATAATGAAAAATTTTAGTAAATCTACAACACAAAACACCAAACACTATATGTCATCACGTAGGTGACTCTCTTGCCGAAATTGTAACACTAAAACGAACCGGATACGTTGAGAAACGAGGGAGATATGTGAGTTATAATCATCACTTTTACTTTGACAATACACACAAGTTTAGAGTTTTTACACTGAAAATCTTACATGCTCAAAACAGTGTATAAAAGCGACTGTTGTTGTTAAAAAACAAAGTTCTCACTGTTCCACATCGATTTGAGACGAAAGGCGTTAGTTCGATTTTCAACAATAGTTACTTTGGATTGTGCCCTCGAGTAGGCATAAAAACCATCAGTTTCGGGCTTATTTTTCGAGTTTCTATGTGACGGATTTTAACAAATGAGGTGTAGCCACGCTAGACGCCTCTCGATGAGTTCTATCTAAATATGTAACAATATTGAACGTAGGCGGGGACATTGACGAAATATACGCGAAAGAAGTTGAAAAATTACCCTTTTTTTATGCACTATTACGAATATAATGAAAAATTTTAGTAAATCTACAATACAAACCACCAAACACTATATGCCATCACGTAGGCGACTCTCTTGCCGAAATTGTTAGACTAAAACGAACCAGATACGTTGAGAAACGAGGGAGATATGTGAGTCATAATCATCATTTTTACTTTGACAATACACACAAGTTTAGAGATTTTACACTGAAAATCTTACATGCTCAAAACAGATTATAAAAGCGACCGTTGTTGTTAAAAAACCTAGTTCTCACTGCTCCACGTCGATTTGAGGCGAAAGGCGTTAGTTTGATTTTCAACAATAGTTACTCTGAATCGTGCCCTCGAGTAGGCATAAAAACCACCAGTTTCGGGCTTATTTTTCGAGTTTCTATGTGACGGATTTTAACAAATGAGGTGTAGCCACGCTAGACGCCTCTCGATGAGTTCTATCTAAATATGTAACAATATTGAACGTAGGCGGGGACATTGACAAAATATACGCGAAAGAAGTTGAAAAATGACCCTTTTTTTATGCACTATTACGAATATAATGAAAAATTTTAGTAAATCTACAATACAAAACACCAAACACTATATGTCATTACGTAGGTGACTCTCCTGCCGAAACTGTAAGACAAAAACGAACCGGATACGTTGAGAAACGAGGGAGATATGTGAGTCATAATCATCATTTTTACTTTGACAATACACACAAGTTTAGAGATTTTACACTGAAAATCTTACATGCTCAAAACAGTTTATAAAAGCGACCGTTGTTGTTAAAAAACCTAGTTCTCACTGCTCCACGTCGATTTGAGGCGAAAGGCGTTAGTTTGATTTTCAACAATAGTTACTCTGAATCGTGCCCTCGAGTAGGCATAAAAACCACCAGTTTCGGGCTTATTTTTCGAGTTTCTATGTGACGGATTTTAACAAATGAGGTGTAGCCACGCTAGACGCCTCTCGATGAGTTCTATCTAAATATGTAACAATATTGAACGTAGGCGGGGACATTGACAAAATATACGCGAAAGAAGTTGAAAAATGACCCTTTTTTTATGCACTATTACGAATATAATGAAAAATTTTAGTAAATCTACAATACAAAACACCAAACACTATATGCCATCACGTAGGCGACTCTCTTGCCGAAATTGTAACACTAAAACGAACCGGATACGTTGAGAAACGAGGGAGATATGTGAGTTATAATCATCACTTTTACTTTGACAATACACACAAGTTTAGAGTTTTTACGCTGAAAATCTTACATGCTCAAAACAGGGTATAAAAGTGACCGTTGTTGTTAAAAAACAAAGTTCTCACTGCTCCACATCGATTTGAGGCGAAAGGCGTTAGTTCGATTTTCAACAATAATTACTCTGGATGGTGCTCACGAGTAGGCATAAAAACCAGTGTCGGGTTTATTTTTCGAGTTTCTATGTGACAGATTTTAAAAAATGAGGTGTCATCAGACGCGTCTCGACAAGTTCTATCTAAATATGTAACAATGTTGAACGTAGGCGGGGACATTGACGAAATATACGCGAAAGAAGTTGAAAAATGACCCTTTTTTTATGCACTATTACGAATATAATGAAAAATTTTAGTAAATCTACAATACAAAACACCAAACACTATATGTCATCACGTAGGTGACTCTCTTGCCGAAACTGTAACACTAAAACGAACCGGATACGTTGAGAAACGAGGGAGATATGTGAGTTATAATCATCACTTTTACTTTGACAATACACACAAGTTTAGAGTTTTTACGCTGAAAATCTTACATGCTCAAAACAGTTTATAAAAGTGACCGTTGTTGTTAAAAAACAAAGTTCTCACTGCTCCACATCGATTTGAGGCGAAAGGCGTTAGGTCGATTTTCAACAATAGTTACTTTGGATTGTGCCCTCGAGTAGGCATAAAAACCATCAGTTTCGGGCTTATTTTTCGAGTTTCTATGTGACGGATTTTAACAAATGAGGTGTAGCCACGCCAGACGCGTCTCGATGAGTTTTATCTAAATATGTAACAATATTGAACGTAGGCGGGGACATTGACGAAATATACGCGAAAGAAGTTGAATAATAACCCTTTTTTATGCAATATTACGAATATAATGAAAAATTTTAGTAAATCTACAATACAAAACACCAAACACTATATGTCATCACGTAGGTGACTCTCCTGCCGAAACTGTAAGACAAAAACGAACCGGATACGTTGAGAAACGAGGGAGATAAGTGAGTCATAATCATCATTTTTACTTTGACAATACACACAAGTTTAGAGATTTTACACTGAAAATCTTACATGCTCAAAACAGTTTATAAAAGCGACCGTTGTTGTTAAAAAACATAGTTCTCACTGCTCCACGTCGATTTGAGGCGAAAGGCGTTAGTTTGATTTTCAACAATAGTTACTCTGAATCGTGCCCTCGAGTAGGCATAAAAACCACCAGTTTCGGGCTTATTTTTCGAGTTTCTATGTGACGGATTTTAACAAATGAGGTGTAGCCACGCTAGACGCTTCTCAATGAGTTCTATCTAAATATGTAACAATATTGAACGTAGGCGGGGACATTGACAAAATATACGCGAAAGAAGTTGAAAAATGACCCTTTTTTTATGCACTATTACGAATATAATGAAAAATTTTAGTAAATCTACAATACAAAACACCAAACACTATATGTCATCACGTAGGTGACTCTCTTGCCGAAATTGTAACACTAAAACGAACCGGATACGTTGAGAAACGAGGGAGATATGTGAGTTATAATCATCACTTTTACTTTGACAATACACACAAGTTTAGAGTTTTTACACTGAAAATCTTACATGCTCAAAACAGTGTATAAAAGCGACTGTTGTTGTTAAAAAACATAGTTCTCACTGTTCCACATCGATTTGAGACGAAAGGCGTTAGTTCGATTTTCAACAATAGTTACTTTGGATTGTGCCCTCGAGTAGGCATAAAAACCATCAGTTTCGGGCTTATTTTTCGAGTTTCTATGTGACGGATTTTAACAAATGAGGTGTAGCCACGCTAGACGCCTCTCGATGAGTTCTATCTAAATATGTAACAATATTGAACGTAGGCGGGGACATTGACGAAATATACGCGAAAGAAGTTGAAAAATTACCCTTTTTTTATGCACTATTACGAATATAATGAAAAATTTTAGTAAATCTACAATACAAACCACCAAACACTATATGCCATCACGTAGGCGACTCTCTTGCCGAAATTGTTAGACTAAAACGAACCAGATACGTTGAGAAACGAGGGAGATATGTGAGTCATAATCATCATTTTTACTTTGACAATACACACAAGTTTAGAGATTTTACACTGAAAATCTTACATGCTCAAAACAGTTTATAAAAGCGACCGTTGTTGTTAAAAAACCTAGTTCTCACTGCTCCACGTCGATTTGAGGCGAAAGGCGTTAGTTTGATTTTCAACAATAGTTACTCTGAATCGTGCCCTCGAGTAGGCATAAAAACCACCAGTTTCGGGCTTATTTTTCGAGTTTCTATGTGACGGATTTTAACAAATGAGGTGTAGCCACGCTAGACGCCTCTCGATGAGTTCTATCTAAATATGTAACAATATTGAACGTAGGCGGGGACATTGACGAAATATACGCGAAAGAAGTTGAAAAATGACCCTTTTTTTATGCACTATTACGAATATAATGAAAAATTTTAGTAAATCTACAATACAAACCACCAAACACTATATGCCATCACGTAGGCGACTCTCTTGCCGAAATTGTTAGACTAAAACGAACCAGATACGTTGAGAAACGAGGGAGATATGTGAGTCATAATCATCATTTTTACTTTGACAATACACACAAGTTTAGAGATTTTACACTGAAAATCTTACATGCTCAAAACAGGGTATAAAAGTGACCGTTGTTGTTAAAAAACAAAGTTCTCACTGCTCCACATCGATTTGAGGCGAAAGGCGTTAGTTCGATTTTCAACAATAGTTACTCTGGACCGTGCCCTCGAGTAGGCATAAAGACCACCAGTTTCGGGCTTATTTTTCGAGTTTCTATGTGACGGATTTTAACAAATGAGGTGTCGCCAGATGCGTCTCGACAAGTTCTATCTACATAGGTAACAATATTGAACGTAGGCGGGGACATTGACGAAATATACGCGAAAGAAGTTGAAAAATGACCCTTTTTTTATGCACTATTGCGAATATAATGAAATATTTTAGTAAATCTACAATACAAAACACCAAACACTATATGTCATCACGTAGGCGACTCTCTTGCCGAAACTGTAAGACTAAAACGAACCGGAGACGTTGAGAAACGAGGGAGATATGTAAGTCATAATCATCATTTTTACTTTGACAATACAGACAAGTTTAGAGTTTTTACACTGAAAATCTTACATGCTCAAAACAGTGTATAAAAGCGACTGTTGTTGTTAAAAAACATAGTTCTCACTGTTCCACATCGATTTGAGACGAAAGGCGTTAGTTCGATTTTCAACAATAGTTACTTTGGATTGTGCCCTCGAGTAGGCATAAAAACCATCAGTTTCGGGCTTATTTTTCGAGTTTCTATGTGACGGATTTTAACAAATGAGGTGTAGCCACGCTAGACGCCTCTCGATGAGTTCTATCTAAATATGTAACAATATTGAACGTAGGCGGGGACATTGACGAAATATACGCGAAAGAAGTTGAAAAATGACCCTTTTTTTATGCACTATTACGAATATAATGAAAAATTTTAGTAAATCTACAATACAAACCACCAAACACTATATGCCATCACGTAGGCGACTCTCTTGCCGAAATTGTTAGACTAAAACGAACCAGATACGTTGAGAAACGAGGGAGATATGTGAGTCATAATCATCATTTTTACTTTGACAATACACACAAGTTTAGAGATTTTACACTGAAAATCTTACATGCTCAAAACAGGGTATAAAAGTGACCGTTGTTGTTAAAAAACAAAGTTCTCACTGCTCCACATCGATTTGAGGCGAAAGGCGTTAGTTCGATTTTCAACAATAGTTACTCTGGACCGTGCCCTCGAGTAGGCATAAAGACCACCAGTTTCGGGCTTATTTTTCGAGTTTCTATGTGACGGATTTTAACAAATGAGGTGTAGCCAGGATCGTCTCAACAAGTTCTATCTACATATGTAACAATATTGAACGTAGGCGAGGACATTGACAAAATATACGCGAAAGAATTTAAAAATGACCCTTTTTTTATGCACTATTGCGAATATAATGAAATATTTTAGTAAATCTACAATACAAAACACCAAACACTATATGTCATCACGTAGGTGACTCTCTTGCCGAAATTGTAACACTAAAACGAACCGGATACGTTGAGAAACGAGGGAGATATGTGAGTTATAATCATCACTTTTACTTTGACAATACACACAAGTTTAGAGTTTTTACGCTGAAAATCTTACATGCTCAAAACAGGGTATAAAAGTGACCGTTGTTGTTAAAAAACAAAGTTCTCACTGCTCCACATCGATTTGAGGCGAAAGGCGTTAGTTCGATTTTCAACAATAGTTACTCTGGACCGTGCCCTCGAGTAGGCATAAAGACCACCAGTTTCGGGCTTATTTTTCGAGTTTCTATGTGACGGATTTTAACAAATGAGGTGTCGCCAGACGCGTCTCGACAAGTTCTATCTACATATGTAACAATATTGAACGTAGGCGGGGACATTGACGAAATATACGCGAAAGAAGTTGAAAAATAACCCTTTTTTTATGCACTATTGCGAATATAATGAAATATTTTAGTAAATCTACAATACAAAACACCAAACACTATAAATCATCACGTAGGCGACTCTCTTGCCGAAACTGTAAGACTAAAACGAACCGGAAACGTTGAGAAACGAGGGAGATATGTAAGTCATAATCATCATCTTTACTTTGACAATACACACAAGTTTAGAGATTTTACACTGAAAATCTTACATGCTCAAAACAGGGTATAAAAGCGACCGTTGTTGTTAAAAAACAAAGTTCTCACTGCTCCACATCGATTTGAGGCGAAAGGCGTTAGTTCGAGTTTCAACAATAGTTACTCTAGATCGTGCCCTCGACTAGGCATAAAAATCACCAGTTTCGGGTTTATTTTTCGAGTTTCTATGTGACAGATTTTAAAAAATGAGGTGTCACCAGACGCGTCTCGACAAGTTCTATCTAACTATGTAACAATGTTGAACGTAGGCGGGGACATTGACGAAATATACGCGAAAGAAGTTGAAAAATGACCCTTTTTTTATGCACTATTACGAATATAATGAAAAATTTTAGTAAATCTACAATACAAAACACCAAACACTATATGTCATCACGTAGGTGACTCTTTTGCCGAAATTGTAACACTAAAACGAACCGGATACGTTGAGAAACGAGGGAGATATGTGAGTTATAATCATCACTTTTACTTTGACAATACACACAAGTTTAGAGTTTTTACGCTGAAAATCTTACATACTCAAAACAGGGTATAAAAGTGACCGTTGTTGTTAAAAAACAAAGTTCTCACTGCTCCACATCGATTTGAGGCGAAAGGCGTTAGTTCGATTTTCAACAATAGTTACTCTGGACCGTGCCCTCGAGTAGGCATAAAGACCACCAGTTTCGGGCTTATTTTTCGAGTTTCTATGTGACGGATTTTAACAAATGAGGTGTCGCCAGATGCGTCTCGACAAGTTCTATCTACATATGTAACAATATTGAACGTAGGCGGGGACATTGACGAAATATACGCGAGAGAAGTTGAAAAATGACCCTTTTTTTATGCACTATTGCGAATATAATGAAATATTTTAGTAAATCTACAATACAATACACCAAACACTATATGTCATCACGTAGGCGACTCTCTTGCCGAAACTGTAAGACTAAAACGAACCGGAGACGTTGAGAAACGAGGGAGATATGTAAGTCATAATCATCATTTTTACTTTGACAATACAGACAAGTTTAGAGTTTTTACACTGAAAATCTTACATGCTCAAAACAGTGTATAAAAGCGACTGTTGTTGTTAAAAAACATAGTTCTCACTGTTCCACATCGATTTGAGACGAAAGGCGTTAGTTCGATTTTCAACAATAGTTACTTTGGATTGTGCCCTCGAGTAGGCATAAAAACCATCAGTTTCGGGCTTATTTTTCGAGTGTCTATGTGACGGATTTTAACAAATGAGGTGTAGCCACGCTAGACGCCTCTCGATGAGTTCTATCTAAATATGTAACAATATTGAACGTAGGCGGGGACATTGACGAAATATACGCGAAAGAAGTTGAAAAATTACCCTTTTTTTATGCACTATTACGAATATAATGAAAAATTTTAGTAAATCTACAATACAAACCACCAAACACTATATGCCATCACGTAGGCGACTCTCTTGCCGAAATTGTTAGACTAAAACGAACCAGATACGTTGAGAAACGAGGGAGATATGTGAGTCATAATCATCATTTTTACTTTGACAATACACACAAGTTTAGAGATTTTACACTGAAAATCTTACATGCTCAAAACAGTGTATAAAAGCGACTGTTGTTGTTAAAAAACATAGTTCTCACTGTTCCACATCGATTTGAGACGAAAGGCGTTAGTTCGATTTTCAACAATAGTTACTTTGGATTGTGCCCTCGAGTAGGCATAAAAACCATCAGTTTCGGGCTTATTTTTCGAGTGTCTATGTGACGGATTTTAACAAATGAGGTGTAGCCACGCTAGACGCCTCTCGATGAGTTCTATCTAAATATGTAACAATATTGAACGTAGGCGGGGACATTGACGAAATATACGCGAAAGAAGTTGAAAAATTACCCTTTTTTTATGCACTATTACGAATATAATGAAAAATTTTAGTAAATCTACAATACAAACCACCAAACACTATATGCCATCACGTAGGCGACTCTCTTGCCGAAATTGTTAGACTAAAACGAACCAGATACGTTGAGAAACGAGGGAGATATGTGAGTCATAATCATCATTTTTACTTTGACAATACACACAAGTTTAGAGATTTTACACTGAAAATCTTACATGCTCAAAACAGTTTATAAAAGCGACCGTTGTTGTTAAAAAACATAGTTCTCACTGCTCCACGTCGATTTGAGGCGAAAGGCGTTAGTTTGATTTTCAACAATAGTTACTCTGAATCGTGCCCTCGAGTAGGCATAAAAACCACCAGTTTCGGGCTTATTTTTCGAGTTTCTATGTGACGGATTTTAACAAATGAGGTGTAGCCACGCTAGACGCCTCTCGATGAGTTCTATCTAAATATGTAACAATATTGAACGTAGGCGGGGACATTGACAAAATATACGCGAAAGAAGTTGAAAAATGACCCTTTTTTTATGCACTATTAGGAATATAATGAAAAATTTTAGTAAATCTACAATACAAAACACCAAACACTATATGTCATCACGTAGGTGACTCTCTTGCCGAAATTGTAACACTAAAACGAACCGGATACGTTGAGAAACGAGGGAGATATGTGAGTTATAATCATCACTTTTACTTTGACAATACACACAAGTTTAGAGTTTTTACGCTGAAAATCTTACATACTCAAAACAGGGTATAAAAGTGACCGTTGTTGTTAAAAAACAAAGTTCTCACTGCTCCACATCGATTTGAGGCGAAAGGCGTTAGTTCGATTTTCAACAATAGTTACTCTGGACCGTGCCCTCGAGTAGGCATAAAGACCACCAGTTTCGGGCTTATTTTTCGAGTTTCTATGTGACGGATTTTAACAAATGAGGTGTCGCCAGATGCGTCTCGACAAGTTCTATCTACATAGGTAACAATATTGAACGTAGGCGGGGACATTGACGAAATATACGCGAAAGAAGTTGAAAAATGACCCTTTTTTTATGCACTATTACGAATATAATGAAAAATTTTAGTAAATCTATAATACAAAACACCAAACACTATATGTCATCACGTAGGTGACTCTCTTGCCGAAACTGTAAGACTAAAACGAACCGGATACGTTTAGAAACGAGGGAGATATGTGAGTCATAATCATCATTTTTACTTTGACAATACACACAAGTTTAGAGATTTTACACTGAAAATCTTACATGCTCAAAACAGGGTATAAAAGTGACCGTTGTTGTTAAAAAACAAAGTTCTCACTGCTCCACATCGATTTGAGGCGAAAGGCGTTAGTTCGATTTTCAACCATAGTTACTCTGGACCGTGCCCTCGAGTAGGCATAAAGACCACCAGTTTCGGGCTTATTTTTCGAGTTTCTATGTGACGGATTTTAACAAATGAGGTGTAGCCACGCTAGACGCCTCTCGATGAGTTCTATCTAAATATGTAACAATATTGAACGTAGGCGGGGACATTGACAAAATATACGCGAAAGAAGTTGAAAAATGACCCTTTTTTTATGCACTATTACGAATATAATGAAAAATTTTAGTAAATCTACAATACAAACCACCAAACACTATATGCCATCACGTAGGCGACTCTCTTGCCGAAATTGTTAGACTAAAACGAACCAGATACGTTGAGAAACGAGGGAGATATGTGAGTCATAATCATCATTTTTACTTTGACAATACACACAAGTTTAGAGATTTTACACTGAAAATCTTACATGCTCAAAACAGTTTATAAAAGCGACCGTTGTTGTTAAAAAACATAGTTCTCACTGCTCCACGTTGATTTGAGGCGAAAGGCGTTAGTTCGATTTTCAACAATAGTTTCTCTGAATCGTGCCCTCGAGTAGGCATAAAGACCACCAGTTTCGGGCTTATTGTTCGAGTTTCTATGTGACGGATTTTAACAAATGAGGTGTAGCCACGCTAGACGCCTCTCGATGAGTTCTATCTAAATATGTAACAATATTAAACGTAGGCGGGGACATTGACGAAATATACGCGAAAGAAGTTGAAAAATGACCCTTTTTTTATGCACTATTACGAATATAATGAAAAATTTTAGTAAATCTACAATACAAAACACCAAACACTATATGTCATCACGTAGGTGACTCTCTTGCCGAAATTGTAACACTAAAACGAACCGGATACGTTTAGAAACGAGGGAGATATGTGAGTCATAATCATCATTTTTACTTTGACAATACACACAAGTTTAGAGATTTTACACTGAAAATCTTACATGCTCAAAACAGGGTATAAAAGTGACCGTTGTTGTTAAAAAACAAAGTTCTCACTGCTCCACATCGATTTGAGGCGAAAGGCGTTAGTTCGATTTTCAACAATAGTTACTCTGGACCGTGCCCTCGAGTAGGCATAAAGACCACCAGTTTCGGGCTTATTTTTCGAGTTTCTATGTGACGGATTTTAACAAATGAGGTGTAGCCAGGATCGTCTCAACAAGTTCTATCTACATATGTAACAATATTGAACGTAGGCGAGGACATTGACAAAATATACGCGAAAGAAGTTGAAAAATGACCCTTTTTTTATGCACTATTGCGAATATAATGAAATATTTTAGTAAATCTACAATACAAAACACCAAACACTATAAGTCATCACGTAGGCGACTCTCTTGCCGAAACTGTAAGACTAAAACGAACCGGAAACGTTGAGAAACGAGGGAGATATGTAAGTCATAATCATCATCTTTACTTTGACAATACACACAAGTTTAGAGATTTTACACTGAAAATCTTACATGCTCAAAACAGGGTATAAAAGCGACCGTTGTTGTTAAAAAACAAAGTTCTCACTGCTCCACATCGATTTGAGGCGAAAGGCGTTAGTTCGATTTTCAACAATAGTTACTCTAGATCGTGCCCTCGACTAGGCATAAAAATCACCAGTGTCGGGTTTATTTTTCGAGTTTCTATGTGACAGATTTTAAAAAATAAGGTGTCACCAGACGCGTCTCGACAAGTTCTATCTAAATATGTAACAATGTTGAACGTAGGCGGGGACATTGACGAAATATACGCGAAAGAAGTTGAATAATAACCCTTTTTTATGCAATATTACGAATATAATGAAAAATTTTAGTAAATCTACAATACAAAACACCAAACACTATATGTCATCACGTAGGTGACTCTCCTGCCGAAACTGTAAGACAAAAACGAACCGGATACGTTGAGAAACGAGGGAGATATGTGAGTCATAATCATCATTTTTACTTTGACAATACACACAAGTTTAGAGATTTTACGCTGAAAATCTTACATGCTCAAAACAGGGTATAAAAGTGACCGTTGTTGTTAAAAAACAAAGTTCTCACTGCTCCACATCGATTTGAGGCGAAAGGCGTTAGTTCGATTTTCAACAATAGTTACTCTGGACCGTGCCCTCGAGTAGGCATAAAGACCACCAGTTTCGGGCTTATTTTTCGAGTTTCTATGTGACGGATTTTAACAAATGAGGTGTCGCCAGATGCGTCTCGACAAGTTCTATCTACATATGTAACAATATTGAACGTAGGCGGGGACATTGACGAAATATACGCGAAAGAAGTTGAAAAATGACCCTTTTTTTATGCACTATTGCGAATATAATGAAATATTTTAGTAAATCTACAATACAAAACACCAAACACTATATGTCATCACGTAGGCGACTCTCTTGCCGAAACTGTAAGACTAAAACGAACCGGAGACGTTGAGAAACGAGGGAGATATGTAAGTCATAATCATCATTTTTACTTTGACAATACACACAAGTTTAGAGATTTTACACTGAAAATCTTACATGCTCAAAACAGTTTATAAAAGCGACCGTTGTTGTTAAAAAACATAGTTCTCACTGCTCCACGTTGATTTGAGGCGAAAGGCGTTAGTTCGATTTTCAACAATAGTTTCTCTGAATCGTGCCCTCGAGTAGGCATAAAAACCACCAGTTTCGGGCTTATTGTTCGAGTTTCTATGTGACGGATTTTAACAAATGAGGTGTAGCCACGCTAGACGCCTCTCGATGAGTTCTATCTAAATATGTAACAATATTGAACGTAGGCGGGGACATTGACGAAATATACGCGAAAGAAGTTGAAAAATGACCCTTTTTTTATGCACTATTACGAATATAATGAAAAACTTTAGTAAATCTACAATACAAACCACCAAACACTATATGCCATCACGTAGGCGACTCTCTTGCCGAAATTGTTAGACTAAAACGAACCAGATACGTTGAGAAACGAGGGAGATATGTGAGTCATAATCATCATTTTTACTTTGACAATACACACAAGTTTAGAGATTTTACACTGAAAATCTTACATGCTCAAAACAGGGTATAAAAGTGACCGTTGTTGTTAAAAAACAAAGTTCTCACTGCTCCACATCGATTTGAGGCGAAAGGCGTTAGTTCGATTTTCAACAATAGTTACTCTGGACCGTGCCCTCGAGTAGGCATAAAGACCACCAGTTTCGGGCTTATTTTTCGAGTTTCTATGTGACGGATTTTAACAAATGAGGTGTAGCCAGGATCGTCTCAACAAGTTCTATCTACATATGTAACAATATTGAACGTAGGCGAGGACATTGACAAAATATACGCGAAAGAAGTTAAAAATGACCCTTTTTTTATGCACTATTGCGAATATAATGAAATATTTTAGTAAATCTACAATACAAAACACCAAACACTATAAGTCATCACGTAGGCGACTCTCTTGCCGAAACTGTAAGACTAAAACGAACCGGAGACGTTGAGAAACGAGGGAGATATGTAAGTCATAATCATCATTTTTACTTTGACAATACAGACAAGTTTAGAGTTTTTACACTGAAAATCTTACATGCTCAAAACAGTGTATAAAAGCGACTGTTGTTGTTAAAAAACATAGTTCTCACTGTTCCACATCGATTTGAGACGAAAGGCGTTAGTTCGATTTTCAACAATAGTTACTTTGGATTGTGCCCTCGAGTAGGCATAAAAACCATCAGTTTCGGGCTTATTTTTCGAGTTTCTATGTGACGGGTTTTAACAAATGAGGTGTAGCCACGCTAGACGGCTCTCGATGAGTTCTATCTAAATATGTAACAATATTGAACGTAGGCGGGGACATTGACGAAATATACGCGAAAGAAGTTGAAAAATTACCCTTTTTTTATGCACTATTACGAATATAATGAAAAATTTTAGTAAATCTACAATACAAACCACCAAACACTATATGCCATCACGTAGGCGACTCTCTTGCCGAAATTGTTAGACTAAAACGAACCAGATACGTTGAGAAACGAGGGAGATATGTAAGTCATAATCATCATCTTTACTTTGACAATACACACAAGTTTAGAGATTTTACACTGAAAATCTTACATGCTCAAAACAGGGTATAAAAGCGACCGTTGTTGTTAAAAAACAAAGTTCTCACTGCTCCACATCGATTTGAGGCGAAAGGCGTTAGTTCGATTTTCAACAATAGTTACTCTAGATCGTGCCCTCGACTAGGCATAAAAATCACCAGTGTCGGGTTTATTTTTCGAGTTTCTATGTGACAGATTTTAAAAAATGAGGTGTCACCAGACGCGTCTCGACAAGTTCTATCTAAATATGTAACAATGTTGAACGTAGGCGGGGACATTGACGAAATATACGCGAAAGAAGTTGAAAAATGACCCTTTTTTTATGCACTATTACGAATGTAATGAAAAATTTTAGTAAATCTACAATACAAAACACCAAACACTATATGTCATCACGTAGGTGACTCTCTTGCCGAAATTGTAACACTAAAACGAACCGGATACGTTGAGAAACGAGGGAGATATGTGAGTTATAATCATCACTTTTACTTTGACAATACACACAAGTTTAGAGTTTTTACGCTGAAAATCTTACATACTCAAAACAGGGTATAAAAGTGACCGTTGTTGTTAAAAAACAAAGTTCTCACTGCTCCACATCGATTTGAGGCGAAAGGCGTTGTTAGTTCGATTTTCAACCATAGTTACTCTGGACCGTGCCCTCGAGTAGGCATAAAGACCACCAGTTTCGGGCTTATTTTTCGAGTTTCTATGTGACGGATTTTAACAAATGAGGTGTAGCCAGGATCGTCTTGACAAGTTCTATCTACATATGTAACAATATTGAACGTAGGCGGGGACATTGACGAAATATACGCGAAAGAAGTTGAAAAATTACCCTTTTTTTATGCACTATTACGAATATAATGAAAAATTTTAGTAAATCTACAATACAAACCACCAAACACTATATGCCATCACGTAGGCGACTCTCTTACCGAAATTGTTAGACTAAAACGAACCAGATACGTTGAGAAACGAGGGAGATATGTGAGTCATAATCATCATTTTTACTTTGACAATACACACAAGTTTAGAGATTTTACACTGAAAATCTTACATGCTCAAAACAGTTTATAAAAGCGACCGTTGTTGTTAAAAAACATAGTTCTCACTGCTCCACGTTGATTTGAGGCGAAAGGCGTTAGTTCGATTTTCAACAATAGTTTCTCTGAATCGTGCCCTCGAGTAGGCATAAAAACCACCAGTTTCGGGCTTATTGTTCGAGTTTCTATGTGACGGATTTTAACAAATGAGGTGTAGCCACGCTAGACGCGTCTCGACAAGTTCTATCTACATATGTAACAATATTGAACGTAGGCGGGGACATTGACGAAATATACGCGAAAGAAGTTGAAAAATGACCCTTTTTTTATGCACTATTGCGAATATAATGAAATATTTTAGTAAATCTACAATACAAAACACCAAACACTATAAGTCATCACGTAGGCGACTCTCTTGCCGAAACTGTAAGACTAAAACGAACCGGAAACGTTGAGAAACGAGGGAGATATGTAAGTCATAATCATCATCTTTACTTTGACAATACACACAAGTTTAGAGATTTTACACTGAAAATCTTACATGCTCAAAACAGGGTATAAAAGCGACCGTTGTTGTTAAAAAACAAAGTTCTCACTGCTCCACATCGATTTGAGGCGAAAGGCGTTAGTTCGATTTTCAACAATAGTTACTCTAGATCGTGCCCTCGACTAGGCATAAAAATCACCAGTGTCGGGTTTATTTTTCGAGTTTCTATGTGACAGATTTTAAAAAATGAGGTGTCACCAGACGCGTCTCGACAAGTTCTATCTAACTATGTAACAATGTTGAACGTAGGCGGGGACATTGACGAAATATACGCGAAAGAAGTTGAAAAATGACCCTTTTTTTATGCACTATTACGAATATAATGAAAAATTTTAGTAAATCTACAATACAAAACACCAAACACTATATGTCATCACGTAGGCGACTCTCTTGCCGAAACTGTAAGACTAAAACGAACCGGAGACGTTGAGAAACGAGGGAGATATGTAAGTCATAATCATCATTTTTACTTTGACAATACAGACAAGTTTAGAGTTTTTACACTGAAAATCTTACATGCTCAAAACAGTGTATAAAAGCGACTGTTGTTGTTAAAAAACATAGTTCTCACTGTTCCACATCGATTTGAGACGAAAGGCGTTAGTTCGATTTTCAACAATAGTTACTTTGGATTGTGCCCTCGAGTAGGCATAAAAACCATCAGTTTCGGGCTTATTTTTCGAGTTTCTATGTGACGGGTTTTAACAAATGAGGTGTAGCCACGCTAGACGGCTCTCGATGAGTTCTATCTAAATATGTAACAATATTGAACGTAGGCGGGGACATTGACGAAATATACGCGAAAGAAGTTGAAAAATGACCCTTTTTTTATGCACTATTACGAATATAATGAAAAATTTTAGTAAATCTACAATACAAACCACCAAACACTTTATGCTATCACGTAGGCGACTCTCTTGCCGAAATTGTTAGACTAAAACGAACCAGATACGTTGAGAAACGAGGGAGATATGTAAGTCATAATCATCATTTTTACTTTGACAATACACACAAGTTTAGAGATTTTACACTGAAAATCTTACATGCTCAAAACAGTTTATAAAAGCGACCGTTGTTGTTAAAAAACATAGTTCTCACTGCTCCACGTTGATTTGAGGCGAAAGGCGTTAGTTCGATTTTCAACAATAGTTTCTCTGAATAGTGCCCTCGAGTAGGCATAAAAACCCCCAGTTTCGGGCTTATTGTTCGAGTTTCTATGTGGCGGATTTTAACAAATGAGGTGTAGCCACGCTAGACGCCTCTCGATGAGTTCTATCTAAATATGTAACAATATTGAACGTAGGCGGGGACATTGACGAAATATACGCGAAAGAAGTTGAAAAATGACCCTTTTTTTATGCACTATTACGAATATAATGAAAAATTTTAGTAAATCTACAATACAAAACACCAAACACTATAAGTCATCACGTAGGCGATTCTCTTGCCGAAACTGTAAGACTAAAACGAACCGGAAACGTTGAGAAACGAGGGAGATATGTAAGTCATAATCATCATCTTTACTTTGACAATACACACAAGTTTAGAGATTTTACACTGAAAATCTTACATGCTCAAAACAGTTTATAAAAGCGACCGTTGTTGTTAAAAAACATAGTTCTCACTGCTCCACGTCGATTTGAGGCGAAAGGCGTTAGTTCGATTTTCAACAATAGTTACTCTGAATCGTGCCCTCGAGTAGGCATAAAAACCACCAGTTTCGGGCTTATTTTTCGAGTTTCTATGTGACGGATTTTAACAAATGAGGTGTAGCCACGCTAGACGCCTCTCGATGAGTTCTATCTAAATATGTAACAATATTGAACGTAGGCGGGGACATTGACGAAATATACGCGAAAGAAGTTGAAAAATTACCCTTTTTTTATGCACTATTACGAATATAATGAAAAATTTTAGTAAATCTACAATACAAACCACCAAACACTATATGCCATCACGTAGGCGACTCTCTTGCCGAAATTGTTAGACTAAAACGAACCAGATACGTTGAGAAACGAGGGAGATATGTGAGTCATAATCATCATTTTTACTTTGACAATACACACAAGTTTAGAGATTTTACACTGAAAATCTTACATGCTCAAAACAGTGTATAAAAGCGACTGTTGTTGTTAAAAAACATAGTTCTCACTGTTCCACATCGATTTGAGACGAAAGGCGTTAGTTCGATTTTCAACAATAGTTACTTTGGATTGTGCCCTCGAGTAGGCATAAAAACCATCAGTTTCGGGCTTATTTTTCGAGTGTCTATGTGACGGATTTTAACAAATGAGGTGTAGCCACGCTAGACGCCTCTCGATGAGTTCTATCTAAATATGTAACAATATTGAACGTAGGCGGGGACATTGACGAAATATACGCGAAAGAAGTTGAAAAATTACCCTTTTTTTATGCACTATTACGAATATAATGAAAAATTTTAGTAAATCTACAATACAAACCACCAAACACTATATGCCATCACGTAGGCGACTCTCTTGCCGAAATTGTTAGACTAAAACGAACCAGATACGTTGAGAAACGAGGGAGATATGTGAGTCATAATCATCATTTTTACTTTGACAATACACACAAGTTTAGAGATTTTACACTGAAAATCTTACATGCTCAAAACAGTTTATAAAAGCGACCGTTGTTGTTAAAAAACATAGTTCTCACTGCTCCACGTCGATTTGAGGCGAAAGGCGTTAGTTTGATTTTCAACAATAGTTACTCTGAATCGTGCCCTCGAGTAGGCATAAAAACCACCAGTTTCGGGCTTATTTTTCGAGTTTCTATGTGACGGATTTTAACAAATGAGGTGTAGCCACGCTAGACGCCTCTCGATGAGTTCTATCTAAATATGTAACAATATTGAACGTAGGCGGGGACATTGACAAAATATACGCGAAAGAAGTTGAAAAATGACCCTTTTTTTATGCACTATTAGGAATATAATGAAAAATTTTAGTAAATCTACAATACAAAACACCAAACACTATATGTCATCACGTAGGTGACTCTCTTGCCGAAATTGTAACACTAAAACGAACCGGATACGTTGAGAAACGAGGGAGATATGTGAGTTATAATCATCACTTTTACTTTGACAATACACACAAGTTTAGAGTTTTTACGCTGAAAATCTTACATACTCAAAACAGGGTATAAAAGTGACCGTTGTTGTTAAAAAACAAAGTTCTCACTGCTCCACATCGATTTGAGGCGAAAGGCGTTAGTTCGATTTTCAACAATAGTTACTCTGGACCGTGCCCTCGAGTAGGCATAAAGACCACCAGTTTCGGGCTTATTTTTCGAGTTTCTATGTGACGGATTTTAACAAATGAGGTGTCGCCAGATGCGTCTCGACAAGTTCTATCTACATAGGTAACAATATTGAACGTAGGCGGGGACATTGACGAAATATACGCGAAAGAAGTTGAAAAATGACCCTTTTTTTATGCACTATTACGAATATAATGAAAAATTTTAGTAAATCTATAATACAAAACACCAAACACTATATGTCATCACGTAGGTGACTCTCTTGCCGAAACTGTAAGACTAAAACGAACCGGATACGTTTAGAAACGAGGGAGATATGTGAGTCATAATCATCATTTTTACTTTGACAATACACACAAGTTTAGAGATTTTACACTGAAAATCTTACATGCTCAAAACAGGGTATAAAAGTGACCGTTGTTGTTAAAAAACAAAGTTCTCACTGCTCCACATCGATTTGAGGCGAAAGGCGTTAGTTCGATTTTCAACCATAGTTACTCTGGACCGTGCCCTCGAGTAGGCATAAAGACCACCAGTTTCGGACTTATTTTTGGAGTTTCTATGTGACGGATTTTAACAAATGAGGTGTAGCCACGCTAGACGCCTCTCGATGAGTTCTATCTAAATATGTAACAATATTGAACGTAGGCGGGGACATTGACAAAATATACGCGAAAGAAGTTGAAAAATGACCCTTTTTTTATGCACTATTACGAATATAATGAAAAATTTTAGTAAATCTACAATACAAACCACCAAACACTATATACCATCACGTAGGCGACTCTCTTGCCGAAATTGTTAGACTAAAACGAACCAGATACGTTGAGAAACGAGGGAGATATGTGAGTCATAATCATCATTTTTACTTTGACAATACACACAAGTTTAGAGATTTTACACTGAAAATCTTACATGCTCAAAACAGTTTATAAAAGCGACCGTTGTTGTTAAAAAACATAGTTCTCACTGCTCCACGTTGATTTGAGGCGAAAGGCGTTAGTTCGATTTTCAACAATAGTTTCTCTGAATCGTGCCCTCGAGTAGGCATAAAAACCACCAGTTTCGGGCTTATTGTTCGAGTTTCTATGTGACGGATTTTAACAAATGAGGTGTAGCCACGCTAGACGCCTCTCGATGAGTTCTATCTAAATATGTAACAATATTGAACGTAGGCGGGGACATTGACGAAATATACGCGAAAGAAGTTGAAAAATGACCCTTTTTTTATGCACTATTACGAATATAATGAAAAATTTTAGTAAATCTACAATACAAAACACCAAACACTATATGTCATCACGTAGGTGACTCTCTTGCCGAAACTGTAAGACTAAAACGAACCGGATACGTTTAGAAACGAGGGAGATATGTGAGTCATAATCATCATTTTTACTTTGACAATACACACAAGTTTAGAGATTTTACACTGAAAATCTTACATGCTCAAAACAGGGTATAAAAGTGACCGTTGTTGTTAAAAAACAAAGTTCTCACTGCTCCACATCGATTTGAGGCGAAAGGCGTTAGTTCGATTTTCAACAATAGTTACTCTGGACCGTGCCCTCGAGTAGGCATAAAGACCACCAGTTCCGGGCTTATTTTTCGAGTTTCTATGTGACGGATTTTAACAAATGAGGTGTAGCCAGGATCGTCTCAACAAGTTCTATCTACATATGTAACAATATTGAACGTAGGCGAGGACATTGACAAAATATACGCGAAAGAAGTTGAAAAATGACCCTTTTTTTATGCACTATTGCGAATATAATGAAATATTTTAGTAAATCTACAATACAAAACACCAAACACTATATGTCATCACGTAGGTGACTCTCTTGCCGAAATTGTAACACTAAAACGAACCGGATACGTTGAGAAACGAGGGAGATATGTGAGTTATAATCATCACTTTTACTTTGACAATACACACAAGTTTAGAGTTTTTACGCTGAAAATCTTACATGCTCAAAACAGGGTATAAAAGTGACCGTTGTTGTTAAAAAACAAAGTTCTCACTGCTCCACATCGATTTGAGGCGAAAGGCGTTAGTTTGATTTTCAACAATAGTTACTCTGGACCGTGCCCTCGAGTAGGCATAAAGACCACCAGTTTCGGGCTTATTTTTCGAGTTTCTATGTGACGGATTTTAACAAATGAGGTGTCGCCAGACGCGTCTCGACAAGTTCTATCTACATATGTAACAATATTGAACGTAGGCGGGGACATTGACGAAATATACGCGAAAGAAGTTGAAAAATGACCCTTTTTTTATGCACTATTGCGAATATAATGAAATATTTTAGTAAATCTACAATACAAAACACCAAACACTATAAGTCATCACGTAGGCGACTCTCTTGCCGAAACTGTAAGACTAAAACGAACCGGAAACGTTGAGAAACGAGGGAGATATGTAAGTCATAATCATCATCTTTACTTTGACAATACACACAAGTTTAGAGATTTTACACTGAAAATCTTACATGCTCAAAACAGGGTATAAAAGCGACCGTTGTTGTTAAAAAACAAAGTTCTCACTGCTCCACATCGATTTGAGGCGAAAGGCGTTAGTTCGATTTTCAACAATAGTTACTCTGGACCGTGCCCTCGAGTAGGCATAAAGACCACCAGTTTCGGGCTTATTTTTCGAGTTTCTATGTGACGGATTTTAACAAATGAGGTGTCGCCAGATGCGTCTCGACAAGTTCTATCTACATATGTAACAATATTGAACGTAGGCGGGGACATTGACGAAATATACGCGAAAGAAGTTGAAAAATGACCCTTTTTTTATGCACTATTGCGAATATAATGAAATATTTTAGTAAATCTACAATACAAAACACCAAACACTATATGTCATCACGTAGGCGACTCTCTTGCCGAAACTGTAAGACTAAAACGAACCGGAGACGTTGAGAAACGAGGGAGATATGTAAGTCATAATCATCATTTTTACTTTGACAATACACACAAGTTTAGAGATTTTACACTGAAAATCTTACATGCTCAAAACAGTTTATAAAAGCGACCGTTGTTGTTAAAAAACATAGTTCTCACTGCTCCACGTTGATTTGAGGCGAAAGGCGTTAGTTCGATTTTCAACAATAGTTTCTCTGAATCGTGCCCTCGAGTAGGCATAAAAACCACCAGTTTCGGGCTTATTGTTCGAGTTTCTATGTGACGGATTTTAACAAATGAGGTGTAGCCACGCTAGACGCCTCTCGATGAGTTCTATCTAAATATGTAACAATATTGAACGTAGGCGGGGACATTGACGAAATATACGCGAAAGAAGTTGAAAAATGACCCTTTTTTTATGCACTATTACGAATATAATGAAAAATTTTAGTAAATCTACAATACAAACCACCAAACACTATATGCCATCACGTAGGCGACTCTCTTGCCGAAATTGTTAGACTAAAACGAACCAGATACGTTGAGAAACGAGGGAGATATGTGAGTCATAATCATCATTTTTACTTTGACAATACACACAAGTTTAGAGATTTTACACTGAAAATCTTACATGCTCAAAACAGGGTATAAAAGTGACCGTTGTTGTTAAAAAACAAAGTTCTCACTGCTCCACATCGATTTGAGGCGAAAGGCGTTAGTTCGATTTTCAACAATAGTTACTCTGGACCGTGCCCTCGAGTAGGCATAAAGACCACCAGTTTCGGGCTTATTTTTCGAGTTTCTATGTAACGGATTTTAACAAATGAGGTGTAGCCAGGATCGTCTCAACAAGTTCTATCTACATATGTAACAATATTGAACGTAGGCGAGGACATTGACAAAATATACGCGAAAGAAGTTAAAAATGACCCTTTTTTTATGCACTATTGCGAATATAATGAAATATTTTAGTAAATCTACAATACAAAACACCAAACACTATAAGTCATCACGTAGGCGACTCTCTTGCCGAAACTGTAAGACTAAAACGAACCGGAGACGTTGAGAAACGAGGGAGATATGTAAGTCATAATCATCATTTTTACTTTGACAATACAGACAAGTTTAGAGTTTTTACACTGAAAATCTTACATGCTCAAAACAGTGTATAAAAGCGACTGTTGTTGTTAAAAAACATAGTTCTCACTGTTCCACATCGATTTGAGACGAAAGGCGTTAGTTCGATTTTCAACAATAGTTACTTTGGATTGTGCCCTCGAGTAGGCATAAAAACCATCAGTTTCGGGCTTATTTTTCGAGTTTCTATGTGACGGGTTTTAACAAATGAGGTGTAGCCACGCTAGACGGCTCTCGATGAGTTCTATCTAAATATGTAACAATATTGAACGTAGGCGGGGACATTGACGAAATATACGCGAAAGAAGTTGAAAAATTACCCTTTTTTTATGCACTATTACGAATATAATGAAAAATTTTAGTAAATCTACAATACAAACCACCAAACACTATATGCCATCACGTAGGCGACTCTCTTGCCGAAATTGTTAGACTAAAACGAACCAGATACGTTGAGAAACGAGGGAGATATGTAAGTCATAATCATCATCTTTACTTTGACAATACACACAAGTTTAGAGATTTTACACTGAAAATCTTACATGCTCAAAACAGGGTATAAAAGCGACCGTTGTTGTTAAAAAACAAAGTTCTCACTGCTCCACATCGATTTGAGGCGAAAGGCGTTAGTTCGATTTTCAACAATAGTTACTCTAGATCGTGCCCTCGACTAGGCATAAAAATCACCAGTGTCGGGTTTATTTTTCGAGTTTCTATGTGACAGATTTTAAAAAATGAGGTGTCACCAGACGCGTCTCGACAAGTTCTATCTAAATATGTAACAATGTTGAACGTAGGCGGGGACATTGACGAAATATACGCGAAAGAAGTTGAAAAATGACCCTTTTTTTATGCACTATTACGAATGTAATGAAAAATTTTAGTAAATCTACAATACAAAACACCAAACACTATATGTCATCACGTAGGTGACTCTCTTGCCGAAATTGTAACACTAAAACGAACCGGATACGTTGAGAAACGAGGGAGATATGTGAGTTATAATCATCACTTTTACTTTGACAATACACACAAGTTTAGAGTTTTTACGCTGAAAATCTTACATACTCAAAACAGGGTATAAAAGTGACCGTTGTTGTTAAAAAACAAAGTTCTCACTGCTCCACATCGATTTGAGGCGAAAGGCGTTGTTAGTTCGATTTTCAACCATAGTTACTCTGGACCGTGCCCTCGAGTAGGCATAAAGACCACCAGTTTCGGGCTTATTTTTCGAGTTTCTATGTGACGGATTTTAACAAATGAGGTGTAGCCAGGATCGTCTTGACAAGTTCTATCTACATATGTAACAATATTGAACGTAGGCGGGGACATTGACGAAATATACGCGAAAGAAGTTGAAAAATTACCCTTTTTTTATGCACTATTACGAATATAATGAAAAATTTTAGTAAATCTACAATACAAACCACCAAACACTATATGCCATCACGTAGGCGACTCTCTTGCCGAAATTGTTAGACTAAAACGAACCAGATACGTTGAGAAACGAGGGAGATATGTGAGTCATAATCATCATTTTTACTTTGACAATACACACAAGTTTAGAGATTTTACACTGAAAATCTTACATGCTCAAAACAGTTTATAAAAGCGACCGTTGTTGTTAAAAAACATAGTTCTCACTGCTCCACGTTGATTTGAGGCGAAAGGCGTTAGTTCGATTTTCAACAATAGTTTCTCTGAATCGTGCCCTCGAGTAGGCATAAAAACCACCAGTTTCGGGCTTATTGTTCGAGTTTCTATGTGACGGATTTTAACAAATGAGGTGTAGCCACGCTAGACGCGTCTCGACAAGTTCTATCTACATATGTAACAATATTGAACGTAGGCGGGGACATTGACGAAATATACGCGAAAGAAGTTGAAAAATGACCCTTTTTTTATGCACTATTGCGAATATAATGAAATATTTTAGTAAATCTACAATACAAAACACCAAACACTATAAGTCATCACGTAGGCGACTCTCTTGCCGAAACTGTAAGACTAAAACGAACCGGAAACGTTGAGAAACGAGGGAGATATGTAAGTCATAATCATCATCTTTACTTTGACAATACACACAAGTTTAGAGATTTTACACTGAAAATCTTACATGCTCAAAACAGGGTATAAAAGCGACCGTTGTTGTTAAAAAACAAAGTTCTCACTGCTCCACATCGATTTGAGGCGAAAGGCGTTAGTTCGATTTTCAACAATAGTTACTCTAGATCGTGCCCTCGACTAGGCATAAAAATCACCAGTGTCGGGTTTATTTTTCGAGTTTCTATGTGACAGATTTTAAAAAATGAGGTGTCACCAGACGCGTCTCGACAAGTTCTATCTAACTATGTAACAATGTTGAACGTAGGCGGGGACATTGACGAAATATACGCGAAAGAAGTTGAAAAATGACCCTTTTTTTATGCACTATTACGAATATAATGAAAAATTTTAGTAAATCTACAATACAAAACACCAAACACTATATGTCATCACGTAGGCGACTCTCTTGCCGAAACTGTAAGACTAAAACGAACCGGAGACGTTGAGAAACGAGGGAGATATGTAAGTCATAATCATCATTTTTACTTTGACAATACAGACAAGTTTAGAGTTTTTACACTGAAAATCTTACATGCTCAAAACAGTGTATAAAAGCGACTGTTGTTGTTAAAAAACATAGTTCTCACTGTTCCACATCGATTTGAGACGAAAGGCGTTAGTTCGATTTTCAACAATAGTTACTTTGGATTGTGCCCTCGAGTAGGCATAAAAACCATCAGTTTCGGGCTTATTTTTCGAGTTTCTATGTGACGGGTTTTAACAAATGAGGTGTAGCCACGCTAGACGGCTCTCGATGAGTTCTATCTAAATATGTAACAATATTGAACGTAGGCGGGGACATTGACGAAATATACGCGAAAGAAGTTGAAAAATGACCCTTTTTTATGCACTATTACGAATATAATGAAAAATTTTAGTAAATCTACAATACAAACCACCAAACACTATATGCTATCACGTAGGCGACTCTCTTGCCGAAATTGTTAGACTAAAACGAACCAGATACGTTGAGAAACGAGGGAGATATGTAAGTCATAATCATCATTTTTACTTTGACAATACACACAAGTTTAGAGATTTTACACTGAAAATCTTACATGCTCAAAACAGTTTATAAAAGCGACCGTTGTTGTTAAAAAACATAGTTCTCACTGCTCCACGTTGATTTGAGGCGAAAGGCGTTAGTTCGATTTTCAACAATAGTTTCTCTGAATCGTGCCCTCGAGTAGGCATAAAAACCCCCAGTTTCGGGCTTATTGTTCGAGTTTCTATGTGGCGGATTTTAACAAATGAGGTGTAGCCACGCTAGACGCCTCTCGATGAGTTCTATCTAAATATGTAACAATATTGAACGTAGGCGGGGACATTGACGAAATATACGCGAAAGAAGTTGAAAAATGACCCTTTTTTTATGCACTATTACGAATATAATGAAAAATTTTAGTAAATCTACAATACAAAACACCAAACACTATAAGTCATCACGTAGGCGATTCTCTTGCCGAAACTGTAAGACTAAAACGAACCGGAAACGTTGAGAAACGAGGGAGATATGTAAGTCATAATCATCATCTTTACTTTGACAATACACACAAGTTTAGAGATTTTACACTGAAAATCTTACATGCTCAAAACAGTTTATAAAAGCGACCGTTGTTGTTAAAAAACATAGTTCTCACTGCTCCACGTTGATTTGAGGCGAAAGGCGTTAGTTCGATTTTCAACAATAGTTTCTCTGAATCGTGCCCTCGAGTAGGCATAAAAACCACCAGTTTCGGGCTTATTGTTCGAGTTTCTATGTGACGGATTTTAACAAATGAGGTGTAGCCACGCTAGACGCGTCTCGACAAGTTCTATCTACATATGTAACAATATTGAACGTAGGCGGGGACATTGACGAAATATACGCGAAAGAAGTTGAAAAATGACCCTTTTTTTATGCACTATTGCGAATATAATGAAATATTTTAGTAAATCTACAATACAAAACACCAAACACTATAAGTCATCACGTAGGCGACTCTCTTGCCGAAACTGTAAGACTAAAACGAACCGGAAACGTTGAGAAACGAGGGAGATATGTAAGTCATAATCATCATCTTTACTTTGACAATACACACAAGTTTAGAGATTTTACACTGAAAATCTTACATGCTCAAAACAGGGTATAAAAGCGACCGTTGTTGTTAAAAAACAAAGTTCTCACTGCTCCACATCGATTTGAGGCGAAAGGCGTTAGTTCGATTTTCAACAATAGTTACTCTAGATCGTGCCCTCGACTAGGCATAAAAATCACCAGTGTCGGGTTTATTTTTCGAGTTTCTATGTGACAGATTTTAAAAAATGAGGTGTCACCAGACGCGTCTCGACAAGTTCTATCTAACTATGTAACAATGTTGAACGTAGGCGGGGACATTGACGAAATATACGCGAAAGAAGTTGAAAAATGACCCTTTTTTTATGCACTATTACGAATATAATGAAAAATTTTAGTAAATCTACAATACAAAACACCAAACACTATATGTCATCACGTAGGCGACTCTCTTGCCGAAACTGTAAGACTAAAACGAACCGGAGACGTTGAGAAACGAGGGAGATATGTAAGTCATAATCATCATTTTTACTTTGACAATACAGACAAGTTTAGAGTTTTTACACTGAAAATCTTACATGCTCAAAACAGTGTATAAAAGCGACTGTTGTTGTTAAAAAACATAGTTCTCACTGTTCCACATCGATTTGAGACGAAAGGCGTTAGTTCGATTTTCAACAATAGTTACTTTGGATTGTGCCCTCGAGTAGGCATAAAAACCATCAGTTTCGGGCTTATTTTTCGAGTTTCTATGTGACGGGTTTTAACAAATGAGGTGTAGCCACGCTAGACGGCTCTCGATGAGTTCTATCTAAATATGTAACAATATTGAACGTAGGCGGGGACATTGACGAAATATACGCGAAAGAAGTTGAAAAATGACCCTTTTTTTATGCACTATTACGAATATAATGAAAAATTTTAGTAAATCTACAATACAAACCACCAAACACTATATGCTATCACGTAGGCGACTCTCTTGCCGAAATTGTTAGACTAAAACGAACCAGATACGTTGAGAAACGAGGGAGATATGTAAGTCATAATCATCATTTTTACTTTGACAATACACACAAGTTTAGAGATTTTACACTGAAAATCTTACATGCTCAAAACAGTTTATAAAAGCGACCGTTGTTGTTAAAAAACATAGTTCTCACTGCTCCACGTTGATTTGAGGCGAAAGGCGTTAGTTCGATTTTCAACAATAGTTTCTCTGAATCGTGCCCTCGAGTAGGCATAAAAACCCCCAGTTTCGGGCTTATTGTTCGAGTTTCTATGTGGCGGATTTTAACAAATGAGGTGTAGCCACGCTAGACGCCTCTCGATGAGTTCTATCTAAATATGTAACAATATTGAACGTAGGCGGGGACATTGACGAAATATACGCGAAAGAAGTTGAAAAATGACCCTTTTTTTATGCACTATTACGAATATAATGAAAAATTTTAGTAAATCTACAATACAAAACACCAAACACTATAAGTCATCACGTAGGCGATTCTCTTGCCGAAACTGTAAGACTAAAACGAACCGGAAACGTTGAGAAACGAGGGAGATATGTAAGTCATAATCATCATCTTTACTTTGACAATACACACAAGTTTAGAGATTTTACACTGAAAATCTTACATGCTCAAAACAGTTTATAAAAGCGACCGTTGTTGTTAAAAAACACAGTTCTCACTGCTCCACGTCGATTTGAGGCGAAAGGCGTTAGTTCGATTTTCAACAATAGTTACTCTGAATCGTGCCCTCGAGTAGGCATAAAAACCACCAGTTTCGGGCTTATTTTTCGAGTTTCTATGTGACGGATTTTAACAAATGAGGTGTAGCCACGCTAGACGCCTCTCGATGAGTTCTATCTAAATATGTAACAATATTGAACGTAGGCGGGGACATTGACGAAATATACGCGAAAGAAGTTGAAAAATGACCCTTTTTTTATGCACTATTACGAATATAATGAAAAATTTTAGTAAATCTACAATACAAACCACCAAACACTATATGCCATCACGTAGGCGACTCTCTTGCCGAAATTGTTAGACTAAAACGAACCAGATACGTTGAGAAACGAGGGAGATATGTGAGTCATAATCATCATTTTTACTTTGACAATACACACAAGTTTAGAGATTTTACACTGAAAATCTTACATGCTCAAAACAGTTTATAAAAGCGACCGTTGTTGTTAAAAAACATAGTTCTCACTGCTCCACGTTGATTTGAGGCGAAAGGCGTTAGTTCGATTTTCAACAATAGTTTCTCTGAATCGTGCCCTCGAGTAGGCATAAAAACCCCCAGTTTCGGGCTTATTGTTCGAGTTTCTATGTGGCGGATTTTAACAAATGAGGTGTAGCCACGCTAGACGCCTCTCGATGAGTTCTATCTAAATATGTAACAATATTGAACGTAGGCGGGGACATTGACGAAATATACGCGAAAGAAGTTGAAAAATGACCCTTTTTTTATGCACTATTACGAATATAATGAAAAATTTTAGTAAATCTACAATACAAAACACCAAACACTATAAGTCATCACTTAGGCGATTCTCTTGCCGAAACTGTAAGACTAAAACGAACCGGAAACGTTGAGAAACGAGGGAGATATGTAAGTCATAATCATCATCTTTACTTTGACAATACACACAAGTTTAGAGATTTTACACTGAAAATCTTACATGCTCAAAACAGTTTATAAAAGCGACCGTTGTTGTTAAAAAACATAGTTCTCACTGCTCCACGTCGATTTGAGGCGAAAGGCGTTAGTTCGATTTTCAACAATAGTTACTCTGAATCGTGCCCTCGAGTAGGCATAAAAACCACCAGTTTCGGGCTTATTTTTCGAGTTTCTATGTGACGGATTTTAACAAATGAGGTGTAGCTACGCTAGACGCCTCTCGATGAGTTCTATCTAAATATGTAACAATATTGAACGTAGGCGGGGACATTGACGAAATATACGCGAAAGAAGTTGAAAAATGACCCTTTTTTTATGCACTATTACGAATATAATGAAAAATTTTAGTAAATCTACAATACAAACCACCAAACACTATATGCCATCACGTAGGCGACTCTCTTGCCGAAATTGTTAGACTAAAACGAACCAGATACGTTGAGAAACGAGGGAGATATGTGAGTCATAATCATCATTTTTACTTTGACAATACACACAAGTTTAGAGATTTTACACTGAAAATCTTACATGCTCAAAACAGTTTATAAAAGCGACCGTTGTTGTTAAAAAACATAGTTCTCACTGCTCCACGTTGATTTGAGGCGAAAGGCGTTAGTTCGATTTTCAACAATAGTTTCTCTGAATCGTGCCCTCGAGTAGGCATAAAAACCCCCAGTTTCGGGCTTATTGTTCGAGTTTCTATGTGGCGGATTTTAACAAATGAGGTGTAGCCACGCTAGACGCCTCTCGATGAGTTCTATCTAAATATGTAACAATATTGAACGTAGGCGGGGACATTGACGAAATATACGCGAAAGAAGTTGAAAAATGACCCTTTTTTTATGCACTATTACGAATATAATGAAAAATTTTAGTAAATCTACAATACAAACCACCAAACACTATATGCCATCACGTAGGCGACTCTCTTGCCGAAATTGTTAGACTAAAACGAACCAGATACGTTGAGAAACGAGGGAGATATGTGAGTCATAATCATCATTTTTACTTTGACAATACACACAAGTTTAGAGATTTTACACTGAAAATCTTACATGCTCAAAACAGGGTATAAAAGTGACCGTTGTTGTTAAAAAACAAAGTTCTCACTGCTCCACATCGATTTGAGGCGAAAGGCGTTAGTTCGATTTTCAACAATAGTTACTCTGGACCGTGCCCTCGAGTAGGCATAAAGACCACCAGTTTCGGGCTTATTTTTCGAGTTTCTATGTGACGGATTTTAACAAATGAGGTGTAGCCAGGATCGTCTCAACAAGTTCTATCTACATATGTAACAATATTGAACGTAGGCGAGGACATTGACAAAATATACGCGAAAGAAGTTAAAAATGACCCTTTTTTTATGCACTATTGCGAATATAATGAAATATTTTAGCAAATCTACAATACAAAACACCAAACACTATAAGTCATCACGTAGGCGACTCTCTTGCCGAAACTGTAAGACTAAAACGAACCGGAAACGTTGAGAAACGAGGGAGATATGTAAGTCATAATCATCATCTTTACTTTGACAATACACACAAGTTTAGAGATTTTACACTGAAAATCTTACATGCTCAAAACAGGGTATAAAAGCGACCGTTGTTGTTAAAAAACAAAGTTCTCACTGCTCCACATTGATTTGAGGCGAAAGGCGTTAGTTCGATTTTCAACAATAGTTACTCTAGATCGTGCCCTCGACTAGGCATAAAAATCACCAGTGTCGGGTTTATTTTTCGAGTTTCTATGTGACAGATTTTAAAAAATGAGGTGTCACCAGACGCGTCTCGACAAGTTCTATCTAACTATGTAACAATGTTGAACGTAGGCGGGGACATTGACGAAATATACGCGAAAGAAGTTGAAAAATGACCCTTTTTTTATGCACTATTACGAATATAATGAAAAATTTTAGTAAATCTACAATACAAAACACCAAACACTATATGTCATCACGTAGGCGACTCTCTTGCCGAAACTGTAAGACTAAAACGAACCGGAGACGTTGAGAAACGAGGGAGATATGTAAGTCATAATCATCATTTTTACTTTGACAATACAGACAAGTTTAGAGTTTTTACACTGAAAATCTTACATGCTCAAAACAGTGTATAAAAGCGACTGTTGTTGTTAAAAAACATAGTTCTCACTGTTCCACATCGATTTGAGACGAAAGGCGTTAGTTCGATTTTCAACAATAGTTACTTTGGATTGTGCCCTCGAGTAGGCATAAAAACCATCAGTTTCGGGCTTATTTTTCGAGTTTCTATGTGACGGGTTTTAACAAATGAGGTGTAGCCACGCTAGACGGCTCTCGATGAGTTCTATCTAAATATGTAACAATATTGAACGTAGGCGGGGACATTGACGAAATATACGCGAAAGAAGTTGAAAAATGACCCTTTTTTTATGCACTATTACGAATATAATGAAAAATTTTAGTAAATCTACAATACAAACCACCAAACACTATATGCTATCACGTAGGCGACTCTCTTGCCGAAATTGTTAGACTAAAACGAACCAGATACGTTGAGAAACGAGGGAGATATGTAAGTCATAATCATCATTTTTACTTTGACAATACACACAAGTTTAGAGATTTTACACTGAAAATCTTACATGCTCAAAACAGTTTATAAAAGCGACCGTTGTTGTTAAAAAACATAGTTCTCACTGCTCCACGTTGATTTGAGGCGAAAGGCGTTAGTTCGATTTTCAACAATAGTTTCTCTGAATCGTGCCCTCGAGTAGGCATAAAAACCCCCAGTTTCGGGCTTATTGTTCGAGTTTCTATGTGGCGGATTTTAACAAATGAGGTGTAGCCACGCTAGACGCCTCTCGATGAGTTCTATCTAAATATGTAACAATATTGAACGTAGGCGGGGACATTGACGAAATATACGCGAAAGAAGTTGAAAAATGACCCTTTTTTTATGCACTATTACGAATATAATGAAAAATTTTAGTAAATCTACAATACAAAACACCAAACACTATAAGTCATCACGTAGGCGATTCTCTTGCCGAAACTGTAAGACTAAAACGAACCGGAAACGTTGAGAAACGAGGGAGATATGTAAGTCATAATCATCATCTTTACTTTGACAATACACACAAGTTTAGAGATTTTACACTGAAAATCTTACATGCTCAAAACAGTTTATAAAAGCGACCGTTGTTGTTAAAAAACATAGTTCTCACTGCTCCACGTCGATTTGAGGCGAAAGGCGTTAGTTCGATTTTCAACAATAGTTACTCTGAATCGTGCCCTCGAGTAGGCATAAAAACCACCAGTTTCGGGCTTATTTTTCGAGTTTCTATGTGACGGATTTTAACAAATGAGGTGTAGCCACGCTAGACGCCTCTCGATGAGTTCTATCTAAATATGTAACAATATTGAACGTAGGCGGGGACATTGACGAAATATACGCGAAAGAAGTTGAAAAATGACCCTTTTTTTATGCACTATTACGAATATAATGAAAAATTTTAGTAAATCTACAATACAAAACACCAAACACTATAAGTCATCACGTAGGCGATTCTCTTGCCGAAACTGTAAGACTAAAACGAACCGGAAACGTTGAGAAACGAGGGAGATATGTAAGTCATAATCATCATCTTTACTTTGACAATACACACAAGTTTAGAGATTTTACACTGAAAATCTTACATGCTCAAAACAGTTTATAAAAGCGACCGTTGTTGTTAAAAAACATAGTTCTCACTGCTCCACGTCGATTTGAGGCGAAAGGCGTTAGTTCGATTTTCAACAATAGTTACTCTGAATCGTGCCCTCGAGTAGGCATAAAAACCACCAGTTTCGGGCTTATTTTTCGAGTTTCTATGTGACGGATTTTAACAAATGAGGTGTAGCCACGCTAGACGCCTCTCGATGAGTTCTATCTAAATATGTAACAATATTGAACGTAGGCGGGGACATTGACGAAATATACGCGAAAGAAGTTGAAAAATGACCCTTTTTTTATGCACTATTACGAATATAATGAAAAATTTTAGTAAATCTACAATACAAACCACCAAACACTATATGCCATCACGTAGGCGACTCTCTTGCCGAAATTGTTAGACTAAAACGAACCAGATACGTTGAGAAACGAGGGAGATATGTGAGTCATAATCATCATTTTTACTTTGACAATACACACAAGTTTAGAGATTTTACACTGAAAATCTTACATGCTCAAAACAGTTTATAAAAGCGACCGTTGTTGTTAAAAAACATAGTTCTCACTGCTCCACGTTGATTTGAGGCGAAAGGCGTTAGTTCGATTTTCAACAATAGTTTCTCTGAATCGTGCCCTCGAGTAGGCATAAAAACCCCCAGTTTCGGGCTTATTGTTCGAGTTTCTATGTGGCGGATTTTAACAAATGAGGTGTAGCCACGCTAGACGCCTCTCGATGAGTTCTATCTAAATATGTAACAATATTGAACGTAGGCGGGGACATTGACGAAATATACGCGAAAGAAGTTGAAAAATGACCCTTTTTTTATGCACTATTGCGAATATAATGAAATATTTTAGTAAATCTACAATACAAAACACCAAACACTATATGTCATCACGTAGGTGACTCTCTTGCCGAAATTGTAACACTAAAACGAACCGGATACGTTGAGAAACGAGGGAGATATGTGAGTTATAATCATCACTTTTACTTTGACAATACACACAAGTTTAGAGTTTTTACGCTGAAAATCTTACATGCTCAAAACAGGGTATAAAAGTGACCGTTGTTGTTAAAAAACAAAGTTCTCACTGCTCCACATCGATTTGAGGCGAAAGGCGTTAGTTCGATTTTCAACAATAGTTACTCTGGACCGTGCCCTCGAGTAGGCATAAAGACCACCAGTTTCGGGCTTATTTTTCGAGTTTCTATGTGACGGATTTTAACAAATGAGGTGTCGCCAGACGCGTCTCGACAAGTTCTATCTACATATGTAACAATATTGAACGTAGGCGGGGACATTGACGAAATATACGCGAAAGAAGTTGAAAAATGACCCTTTTTTTATGCACTATTGCGAATATAATGAAATATTTTAGTAAATCTACAATACAAAACACCAAACACTATAAGTCATCACGTAGGCGACTCTCTTGTCGAAACTGTAAGACTAAAACGAACCGGAAACGTTGAGAAACGAGGGAGATATGTAAGTCATAATCATCATCTTTACTTTGAAAATACACACAAGTTTAGAGATTTTACACTGAAAATCTTACATGGTCAAAACAGGGTATAAAAGCGACCGTTGTTGTTAAAAAACAAAGTTCTCACTGCTCCACATCGATTTGAGGCGAAAGGCGTTAGTTCGATTTTCAACAATAGTTACTCTAGATCGTGCCCTCGACTAGGCATAAAAATCACCAGTGTCGGGTTTATTTTTCGAGTTTCTATGTGACAGATTTTAAAAAATGAGGTGTCACCAGACGCGTCTCGACAAGTTCTATCTAAATATATAAACAATGTTGAACGTAGGCGGGGACATTGACGAAATATACGCGAAAGAAGTTGAAAAATGACCCTTTTTTTATGCACTATTACGAATGTAATGAAAAATTTTAGTAAATCTACAATACAAAACACCAAACACTATATGTCATCACGTAGGTGACTCTCTTGCCGAAATTGTAACACTAAAACGTACCGGATACGTTGAGAAACGAGGGAGATATGTGAGTTATAATCATCACTTTTACTTTGACAATACACACAAGTTTAGAGTTTTTACGCTGAAAATCTTACATACTCAAAACAGGGTATAAAAGTGACCGTTGTTGTTAAAAAACAAAGTTCTCACTGCTCCACATCGATTTGAGGCGAAAGGCGTTAGTTCGATTTTCAACAATAGTTACTCTGGACCGTGCCCTCGAGTAGGCATAAAGACCACCAGTTTCGGGCTTATTTTTCGAGTTTCTATGTGACGGATTTTAACAAATGAGGTGTCGCCAGATGCGTCTCGACAAGTTCTATCTACATATGTAACAATATTGAACGTAGGCGGGGACATTGACGAAATATACGCGAAAGAAGTTGAAAAATGACCCTTTTTTTATGCACTATTGCGAATATAATGAAATATTTTAGTAAATCTACAATACAAAACACCAAACACTATATGTCATCACGTAGGCGACTCTCTTGCCGAAACTGTAAGACTAAAACGAACCGGAGACGTTGAGAAACGAGGGAGATATGTAAGTCATAATCATCATTTTTACTTTGACAATACAGACAAGTTTAGAGTTTTTACACTGAAAATCTTACATGCTCAAAACAGTGATAAAAGCGACTGTTGTTGTTAAAAAACATAGTTCTCACTGTTCCACATCGATTTGAGACGAAAGGCGTTAGTTCGATTTTCAACAATAGTTACTTTGGATTGTGCCCTCGAGTAGGCATAAAAACCATCAGTTTCGGGCTTATTTTTCGAGTTTCTATGTGACGGATTTTAACAAATGAGGTGTAGCCACGCTAGACGCCTCTCGATGAGTTCTATCTAAATATGTAACAATATTGAACGTAGGCGGGGACATTGACGAAATATACGCGAAAGAAGTTGAAAAATGACCCTTTTTTTATGCACTATTACGAATATAATGAAAAATTTTAGTAAATCTACAATACAAACCACCAAACACTATATGCCATCACGTAGGCGACTCTCTTGCCGAAATTGTTAGACTAAAACGAACCAGATACGTTGAGAAACGAGGGAGATATGTGAGTCATAATCATCATTTTTACTTTGACAATACACACAAGTTTAGAGATTTTACACTGAAAATCTTACATGCTCAAAACAGTTTATAAAAGCGACCGTTGTTGTTAAAAAACATAGTTCTCACTGCTCCACGTTGATTTGAGGCGAAAGGCGTTAGTTCGATTTTCAACAATAGTTTCTCTGAATCGTGCCCTCGAGTAGGCATAAAAACCCCCAGTTTCGGGCTTATTGTTCGAGTTTCTATGTGGCGGATTTTAACAAATGAGGTGTAGCCACGCTAGACGCCTCTCGATGAGTTCTATCTAAATATGTAACAATATTGAACGTAGGCGGGGACATTGACGAAATATACGCGAAAGAAGTTGAAAAATGACCCTTTTTTTATGCACTATTACGAATATAATGAAAAATTTTAGTAAATCTACAATACAAAACACCAAACACTATATGTCATCACGTAGGTGACTCTCTTGCCGAAATTGTAACACTAAAACGAACCGGATACGTTGAGAAACGAGGGAGATATGTGAGTTATAATCATCACTTTTACTTTGACAATACACACAAGTTTAGAGTTTTTACGCTGAAAATCTTACATGCTCAAAACAGGGTATAAAAGTGACCGTTGTTGTTAAAAAACAAAGTTCTCACTGCTCCACATCGATTTGAGGCGAAAGGCGTTAGTTCGATTTTCAACAATAGTTACTCTAGATCGTGCCCTCGACTAGGCATAAAAATCACCAGTGTCGGGTTTATTTTTCGAGTTTCTATGTGACAGATTTTAAAAAATGAGGTGTCACCAGACACGTCTCGACAAGTTCTATCTAAATATGTAACAATGTTGAACGTAGGCGGGGACATTGACGAAATATACGCGAAAGAAGTTGAAAAATGACCCTTTTTTTATGCACTATTATGAATATAATGAAAAATTTTAGTAAATCTACAATACAAAACACCAAACACTATATGTCATCACGTAGGTGACTCTCTTGCCGAAACTGTAAGACTAAAACGAACCGGATACGTTTAGAAACGAGGGAGATATGTGAGTCATAATCATCATTTTTACTTTGACAATACACACAAGCTTAGAGATTTTACACTGAAAATCTTACATGCTCAAAACAGGGTATAAAAGTGACCGTTGTTGTTAAAAAACAAAGTTCTCACTGCTCCACATCGATTTGAGGCGAAAGGCGTTAGTTCGATTTTCAACAATAGTTACTCTGGACCGTGCCCTCGAGTAGGCATAAAGACCACCAGTTTCGGGCTTATTTTTCGAGTTTCTATGTGACGGATTTTAACAAATGAGGTGTCGCCAGATGCGTCTCGACAAGTTCTATCTACATATGTAACAATATTGAACGTAGGCGGGGACATTGACGAAATATACGCGAAAGAAGTTGAATAATGACCCTTTTTTTATGCACTATTGCGAATATAATGAAATATTTTGGTAAATCTACAATACAAAACACCAAACACTATATATCATCATGTAGGCGACTCTCTTGCCGAAACTGTAAGACTAAAACGAACCGGAGACGTTGAGAAACGAGGGAGATATGTAAGTCATAATCATCATTTTTACTTTGACAATACAGACAAGTTTAGAGTTTTTACACTGAAAATCTTACATGCTCAAAACAGTGTATAAAAGCGACTGTTGTTGTTAAAAAACATAGTTCTCACTGTTCCACATCGATTTGAGACGAAAGGCGTTAGTTCGATTTTCAACAATAGTTACTTTGGATTGTGCCCTCGAGTAGGCATAAAAACCATCAGTTTCGGGCTTATTTTTCGAGTTTCTATGTGACGGATTTTAACAAATGAGGTGTAGCCACGCCAGACGCGTCTCGATGAGTTTTATCTAAATATGTAACAATATTGAACGTAGGCGGGGACATTGACGAAATATACGCGAAAGAAGTTGAAAAATGACCCTTTTTTTATGCACTATTACGAATATAATGAAAAATTTTAGTAAATCTACAATACAAAACACCAAACACTATATGTCATCACGTAGGTGACTCTCCTGCCGAAACTGTAAGACAAAAACGAACCAGATACGTTGAGAAACGAGGGAGATATGTGAGTTATAATCATCACTTTTACTTTGACAATACACACAAGTTTAGAGATTTTACACTGAAAATCTTACATGCTCAAAACAGGGTATAAAAGTGACCGTTGTTGTTAAAAAACAAAGTTCTCACTGCTCCACATCGATTTGAGGCGAAAGGCGTTAGTTCGATTTTCAACCATAGTTACTCTGGACCGTGCCCTCGAGTAGGCATAAAGACCACCAGTTTCGGGCTTATTTTTCGAGTTTCTATGTGACGGATTTTAACAAATGAGGTGTAGCCAGGATCGTCTTGACAAGTTCTATCTACATATGTAACAATATTGAACGTAGGCGGGGACATTGACGAAATATACGCGAAAGAAGTTGAAAAATTACCCTTTTTTTATGCACTATTACGAATGTAATGAAAAATTTTAGTAAATCTACAATACAAAACACCAAACACTATATGTCATCACGTAGGTGACTCTCTTGCCGAAACTGTAAGACTAAAACGAACCGGATACGTTTAGAAACGAGGGAGATATGTGAGTCATAATCATCATTTTTACTTTGACAATACACACAAGTTTAGAGATTTTACACTGAAAATCTTACATGCTCAAAACAGGGTATAAAAGTGACCGTTGTTGTTAAAAAACAAAGTTCTCACTGCTCCACATCGATTTGAGGCGAAAGGCGTTAGTTCGATTTTCAACAATAGTTACTCTGGACCGTGCCCTCGAGTAGGCATAAAGACCACCAGTTTCGGGCTTATTTTTCGAGTTTCTATGTGACGGATTTTAACAATTGAGGTGTCGCCAGGATCGTCTTGACAAGTTCTATCTACATATGTAACAATATTGAACGTAGGCGGGGACATTGACGAAATATACGCGAAAGAAGTTGAAAAATGACCCTTTTTTTATGCACTATTGCGAATATAATGAAATATTTTAGTAAATCTACAATACAAAACACCAAACACTATATGTCATCACGTAGGTGACTCCCTTGCCGAAACTGTAAGACTAAAACGAACCGAATACGTTTAGAAACGAGGGAGATATGTGAGTCATAATCATCATTTTTACTTTGACAATACACACAAGTTTAGAGATTTTACACTGAAAATCTTACATGCTCAAAACAGGGTATAAAAGTGACCGTTGTTGTTAAAAAACAAAGTTCTCACTGCTCCACATCGATTTGAGGCGAAAGGCGTTAGTTCGATTTTCAACAATAGTTACTCTGGACCGTGCCCTCGAGTAGGCATAAAGACCACCAGTTTCGGGCTTATTTTTCGAGTTTCTATGTGACGGATTTTAACAAATGAGGTGTCGCCAGACGCGTCTCGACAAGTTCTATCTACATATGTAACAATATTGAACGTAGGCGGGGACATTGACGAAATATACGCGAAAGAAGTTGAAAAATGACCCTTTTTTTATGCACTATTGCGAATATAATGAAATATTTTAGTAAATCTACAATACAAAACACCAAACACTATAAGTCATCACGTAGGCGACTCTCTTGCCGAAACTGTAAGACTAAAACGAACCGGAAACGTTGAGAAACGAGGGAGATATGTAAGTCATAATCATCATCTTTACTTTGACAATACACACAAGTTTAGAGATTTTACACTGAAAATCTTACATGGTCAAAACAGGGTATAAAAGCGACCGTTGTTGTTAAAAAACAAAGTTCTCACTGCTCCACATCGATTTGAGGCGAAAGGCGTTAGTTCGATTTTCAACAATAGTTACTCTAGATCGTGCCCTCGACTAGGCATAAAAATCACCAGTGTCGGGTTTATTTTTCGAGTTTCTATGTGACAGATTTTAAAAAATGAGGTGTCACCAGACGCGTCTCGACAAGTTCTATCTAAATATGTAACAATGTTGAACGTAGGCGGGGACATTGACGAAATATACGCGAAAGAAGTTGAAAAATGACCCTTTTTTTATGCACTATTACGAATGTAATGAAAAATTTTAGTAAATCTACAATACAAAACACCAAACACTATATGTCATCACGTAGGTGACTCTCTTGCCGAAATTGTAACACTAAAACGAACCGGATACGTTGAGAAACGAGGGAGATATGTGAGTTATAATCATCACTTTTACTTTGACAATACACACAAGTTTAGAGTTTTTACGCTGAAAATCTTACATACTCAAAACAGGGTATAAAAGTGACTGTTGTTGTTAAAAAACAAAGTTCTCACTGCTCCACATCGATTTGAGGCGAAAGGCGTTAGTTCGATTTTCAACCATAGTTACTCTGGACCGTGCCCTCGAGTAGGCATAAAGACCACCAGTTTCGGGCTTATTTTTCGAGTTTCTATGTGACGGATTTTAACAAATGAGGTGTAGCCAGGATCGTCTTGACAAGTTCTATCTACATATGTAACAATATTGAACGTAGGCGGGGACATTGACGAAATATACGCGAAAGAAGTTGAAAAATGACCCTTTTTTTATGCACTATTGCGAATATAATGAAATATTTTAGTAAATCTACAATACAAAACACCAAACACTATAAGTCATCACGTAGGCGACTCTCTTGCCGAAACTGCAAGACTAAAACGAACCGGAAACGTTGAGAAACGAGGGAGATATGTAAGTCATAATCATCATCTTTACTTTGACAATACACACAAGTTTAGAGATTTTACACTGAAAATCTTACATGCTCAAAACGGGGTATAAAAGCGACCGTTGTTGTTAAAAAACAAAGTTCTCACTGCTCCACATCGATTTGAGGCGAAAGGCGTTAGTTCGATTTTCAACAATAGTTACTCTAGATCGTGCCCTCGACTAGGCATAAAAATCACCAGTGTCGGGTTTATTTTTCGAGTTTCTATGTGACAGATTTTAAAAAATGAGGTGTCACCAGACGCGTCTCGACAAGTTCTATCTAAATATGTAACAATGTTGAACGTAGGCGGGGACATTGACGAAATATACGCGAAAGAAGTTGAAAAATGACCCTTTTTTTATGCACTATTACGAATGTAATGAAAAATTTTAGTAAATCTACAATACAAAACACCAAACACTATATGTCATCACGTAGGTGACTCTCTTGCCGAAATTGTAACACTAAAACGAACCGGATACGTTGAGAAACGAGGGAGATATGTGAGTTATAATCATCACTTTTACTTCGACAATACACACAAGTTTAGAGTTTTTACGCTGAAAATCTTACATACTCAAAACAGGGTATAAAAGTGACCGTTGTTGTTAAAAAACAAAGTTCTCACTGCTCCACATCGATTTGAGGCGAAAGGCGTTGTTAGTTCGATTTTCAACCATAGTTACTCTGGACCGTGCCCTCGAGTAGGCATAAAGACCACCAGTTTCGGGCTTATTTTTCGAGTTTCTATGTGACGGATTTTAACAAATGAGGTGTAGCCAGGATCGTCTTGACAAGTTCTATCTACATATGTAACAATATTGAACGTAGGCGGGGACATTGACGAAATATACGCGAAAGAAGTTGAAAAATGACCCTTTTTTTATGCACTATTACGAATATAATGAAAAATTTTAGTAAATCTACAATACAAACCACCAAACACTATATGCCATCACGTAGGCGACTCTCTTACCGAAATTGTTAGACTAAAACGAACCAGATACGTTGAGAAACGAGGGAGATATGTGAGTCATAATCATCATTTTTACTTTGACAATACACACAAGTTTAGAGATTTTACACTGAAAATCTTACATGCTCAAAACAGTTTATAAAAGCGACCGTTGTTGTTAAAAAACATAGTTCTCACTGCTCCACGTTGATTTGAGGCGAAAGGCGTTAGTTCGATTTTCAACAATAGTTTCTCTGAATCGTGCCCTCGAGTAGGCATAAAAACCACCAGTTTCGGGCTTATTGTTCGAGTTTCTATGTGACGGATTTTAACAAATGAGGTGTAGCCACGCTAGACGCCTCTCGATGAGTTCTATCTAAATATGTAACAATATTGAACGTAGGCGGGGACATTGACGAAATATACGCGAAAGAAGTTGAAAAATGACCCTTTTTTTATGCACTATTACGAATGTAATGAAAAATTTTAGTAAATCTACAATACAAAACACCAAACACTATATGTCATCACGTAGGTGACTCTCTTGCCGAAATTGTAACACTAAAACGAACCGGATACGTTGAGAAACGAGGGAGATATGTGAGTTATAATCATCACTTTTACTTTGACAATACACACAAGTTTAGAGTTTTTACGCTGAAAATCTTACATACTCAAAACAGGGTATAAAAGTGACCGTTGTTGTTAAAAAACAAAGTTCTCACTGCTCCACATCGATTTGAGGCGAAAGGCGTTGTTAGTTCGATTTTCAACCATAGTTACTCTGGACCGTGCCCTCGAGTAGGCATAAAGACCACCAGTTTCGGGCTTATTTTTCGAGTTTCTATGTGACGGATTTTAACAAATGAGGTGTAGCCAGGATCGTCTTGACAAGTTCTATCTACATATGTAACAATATTGAACGTAGGCGGGGACATTGACGAAATATACGCGAAAGAAGTTGAAAAATTACCCTTTTTTTATGCACTATTACGAATATAATGAAAAATTTTAGTAAATCTACAATACAAACCACCAAACACTATATGCCATCACGTAGGCGACTCTCTTACCGAAATTGTTAGACTAAAACGAACCAGATACGTTGAGAAACGAGGGAGATATGTGAGTCATAATCATCATTTTTACTTTGACAATACACACAAGTTTAGAGATTTTACACTGAAAATCTTACATGCTCAAAACAGTTTATAAAAGCGACCGTTGTTGTTAAAAAACATAGTTCTCACTGCTCCACGTTGATTTGAGGCGAAAGGCGTTAGTTCGATTTTCAACAATAGTTTCTCTGAATCGTGCCCTCGAGTAGGCATAAAAACCACCAGTTTCGGGCTTATTGTTCGAGTTTCTATGTGACGGATTTTAACAAATGAGGTGTAGCCACGCTAGACGCCTCTCGATGAGTTCTATCTAAATATGTAACAATATTGAACGTAGGCGGGGACATTGACGAAATATACGCGAAAGAAGTTGAAAAATTACCCTTTTTTTATGCACTATTGCGAATATAATGAAATATTTTAGTAAATCTACAATACAAAACACCAAACACTATATGTCATCACGTAGGTGACTCTCTTGCCTAAACTGTAACACTAAAAGGAACCGGATACGTTGAGAAACGAGGGAGATATGTGAGTTATAATCATCACTTTTACTTTGACAATACACACAAGTTTAGAGTTTTTACGCTGAAAATCTTACATGCTCAAAACAGGGTATAAAAGTGACCGTTGTTGTTAAAAAACAAAGTTCTCACTGCTCCACATCGATTTGAGGCGAAAGGCGTTAGTTCGATTTTCAACAATAGTTACTCTAGATCGTGCCCTCGACTAGGCATAAAAATCACCAGTGTCGGGTTTATTTTTCGTGTTTGTATGTGACGGATTTTAAAAACTGAGGTGTCACCAGACGCGTCTCGACGAGTTCTATCTAAATATGTAACAATATTGAACGTAGGCGGGGACATTGACGAAATATACGCGAAAGAAGTTGAAAAATGACCCTTTTTTATGCACAATTACGAATATAATGTAAAAGTTTATTAAATCTACAATACGAAACACCAATCACTATATGTCACCACATAGGTGACTCTTTTTCCGAAACTGTAAAACTAAAACGAATAGGATACATTGAGAAACGAGGAAGATAGGTGAATTAAAATGAAAAAAAAACCTGACATTCAATGTGATCGTTTCCAGGACATTGAGACCTGCGTGCTGAGTGGGGATCGAGAGTGTCGTTACAGCGAAGGAGAGACTCACAAAGGTATCGGTGACCATCGTCGACTAACGCTATTCTTCTGTGGACACGAGCTTCAATGCACGTGAGTATTGAGAAATCTTTTTTCAAATGTAATTCATTCAGCAAACACGAATAAAGCAGTGATTGTATTCAGCTATCGTCGCTTGAAATTAAAACTTAAATAATTCACTGCAAGGGTGACGTAGATAGTTTTCTAAGTGCATCTCGATGAGCCCTATCTAAATATGTGACAATATTGAACGAAGGCGGAGACAATGACGAAGTATACGCGTAAGAAGTTGAAAAATGACCCTTTTTTATGCAATATTACGAATATAATGAAAAATTTTATTAAATCTACAATACAAAACACCAAACACTATATGTCATCACGTAGGTGACTCTCCTGCCGAAACTGTAAGACAAAAACGAACCGGATACGTTGAGAAACGAGGGAGATATGTGAGTCATAATCATCATTTTTACTTTGACAATACACACAAGTTTAGAAATTTTACACTGAAAATCTTACATGCTCAAAACAGTTTATAAAAGCGACCGTTGTTGTTAAAAAACATAGTTCTCACTGCTCCACGTCGATTTGAGGCGAAAGGCGTTAGTTCGATTTTCAACAATAGTTACTTTGGATTGTGCCCTCGAGTAGGCATAAAAACCATCAGTTTCGGGCTTATTTTTCGAGTTTCTATGTGACGGATTTTAACAAATGAGGTGTAGCCACGCCAGACGCGTCTCGATGAGTTTTATCTAAATATGTAACAATATTGAACGTAGGCGGGGACATTGACGAAATATACGCGAAAGAAGTTGAATAATAACCCTTTTTTATGCAATATTACGAATATAATGAAAAATTTTAGTAAATCTACAATACAAAACACCAAACACTATATGTCATCACGTAGGTGACTCTCCTGCCGAAACTGTAAGACAAAAACGAACCGGATACGTTGAGAAACGAGGGAGATATGTGAGTCATAATCATCATTCTTACTTTGACAATACACACAAGTTTAGAGATTTTACACTGAAAATCTTACATGCTCAAAACAGTTTATAAAAGCGACCGTAGTTGTTAAAAAACATAGTTCTCACTGCTCCACGTCGATTTGAGGCGAAAGGCGTTAGTTCGATTTTCAACAATAGTTACTCTGAATCGTGCCCTCGAGTAGGCATAAAAACCACCAGTTTCGGGCTTATTTTTCGAGTTTCTATGTGACGGATTTTAACAAATGAGGTGTAGCCACGCTAGACGCCTCTCGATGAGTTCTATCTAAATATGTAACAATATTGAACGTAGGCGGGGACATTGACGAAATATACGCGAAAGAAGTTGAAAAATTACCCTTTTTTTATGCACTATTACGAATATAATGAAAAATTTTAGTAAATCTACAATACAAACCACCAAACACTATATGCCATCACGTAGGCGACTCTCTTGCCGAAATTGTAAGACTAAAACGAACCGGATACGTTGAGAAACGAGGGAGATATGTGAGTCATAATCATCATTTTTACTTTGACAATACACACAAGTTTAGAGATTTTACACTGAAAATCTTACATGCTCAAAACAGGGTATAAAAGTGACCGTTGTTGTTAAAAAACAAAGTTCTCACTGCTCCACATCGATTTGAGGCGAAAGGCGTTAGTTCGATTTTCAACAATAGTTACTCTGGACCGTGCCCTGGAGTAGGCATAAAGACCACCAGTTTCGAGCTTATTTTTCGAGTTTCTATGTGACGGATTTTAACAAATGAGGTGTCGCCAGACGCATCTCGACAAGTTCTATCTACATATGTAACAATATTGAACGTAGGCGGGGACATTGACGAAATATACGCGAAAGAAGTTGAAACATGACCCTTTTTTTATGCACTATTACGAATATAATGAAAAATTTTAGTAAATCTACAATACAAAACACCAAACACTATATGTCATCACGTAGGTGACTCTCTTGCCGAAACTGTAAGACTAAAACGAACCGGAGACGTTGAGAAACGAGGGAGATATGTGAGTCATAATCATCATTTTTACTTTGACAATACACACAAGTTTAGAGATTTTACACTGAAAATCTTACATGCTCAAAACAGGGTATAAAAGCGACCGTTGTTGTTAAAAAACAAAGTTCTCACTGCTCCACCTCGATTTGAGGCGAAAGGCGTTAGTTCGATTTTCAACAATAGTTACTCTGGACCGTGCCCTCGAGTAGGCATAAAAACCACCAGTTTCGGGCTTATTTTTCGAGTTTCTATGTGACGGATTTTAACAAATGAGGTGTCACCAGACGCGTCTTGACAAGTTCTATCTACATATGTAACAATATTGAACGTAGGCGGGGACATTGACGAAATATACGCGAAAGAAGTTGAATAATGACCCTTTTTTATGCACTATTGCGAATATAATGAAATATTTTAGTAAATCAACAATACAAAACACCAAACACTATATGTCATCACGTAGGCGACTCTCTTGCCGAAACTGTAAGACTAAAACGAACCAGATACGTTGAGAAACGAGGGAGATATGTAAGTCATAATCATCATTTTTACTTTGACAATACAGACAAGTTTAGAGTTTTTACACTGAAAATCTTACATGCTCAAAACAGTGTATAAAAGCGACTGTTGTTGTTAAAAAACATAGTTCTCACTGTTCCACATCGATTTGAGACGAAAGGCGTTAGTTCGATTTTCAACAATAGTTACTTTGGATTGTGCCCTCGAGTAGGCATAAAAACCATCAGTTTCGGGCTTATTTTTCGAGTTTCTATGTGACGGATTTTAACAAATGAGGTGTAGCCACGCCAGACGCGTCTCGATGAGTTTTATCTAAATATGTAACAATATTGAACGTAGGCGGGGACATTGACGAAATATACGCGAAAGAAGTTGAATAATAACCCTTTTTTATGCAATATTACGAATATAATGAAAAATTTTAGTAAATCTACAATACAAAACACCAAACACTATATGTCATCACGTAGGTGACTCTCCTGCCGAAACTGTAAGCCTAAAACGAACCGGATACGTTGAGAAACGAGGGAGATATGTGAGTCATAATCATCATTTTTACTTTGACAATACACACAAGTTTAGAGATTTTACACTGAAAATCTTACATGCTCAAAACAGTTTATAAAAGCGACCGTTGTTGTTAAAAAACATAGTTCTCACTGCTCCACGTCGATTTGAGGCGAAAGGCGTTAGTTCGATTTTCAACAATAGTTACTCTGAATCGTGCCCTCGAGTAGGCATAAAAACCACCAGTTTCGGGCTTATTTTTCGAGTTTCTATGTGACGGATTTTAACAAATGAGGTGTAGCCACGCGAGACGCCTCTCGATGAGTTCTATCTAAATATGTAACAATATTGAACGTAGGCGGGTACATTGACGAAATATACGCGAAAGAAGTTGAAAAATTACCCTTTTTTTATGCACTATTACGAATATAATGAAAAATTTTAGTAAATCTACAATACAAACCACCAAACACTATATGCCATCACGTAGGCGACTCTCTTGCCGAAATTGTAAGACTAAAACGAACCAGATACGTTGAGAAACGAGGGAGATATGTGAGTCATAATCATCATTTTTACTTTGACAATACACACAAGTTTAGAGATTTTACACTGAAAATCTTACATGCTCAAAACAGTTTATAAAAGCGACCGTTGTTGTTAAAAAACAAAGTTCTCACTGCTCCACCTCGATTTGAGGCGAAAGGCGTTAGTTCGATTTTCAACAATAGTTACTCTGGACCGTGCCCTCGAGTAGGCATAAAAACCACCAGTTTCGGGCTTATTTTTCGAGTTTCTATGTGACGGATTTTAACAAATGAGGTGTCACCAGACGCGTCTCGACAAGTTCTATCTACATATGTATTAATATTGAACGTAGGCGGGGACATTGACGAAATATACGCGAAAGAAGTTGAAAAATGACCCTTTTTTTATGCACTATTGCGAATATAATGAAATATTTTAGTAAATCTACAATACAAAACACCAAACACTATATGTCATCACGTAGGTGACTCTCTTGCCGAAACTGCAACACTAAAACGAACCGGATACGTTGAGAAACGAGGGAGATATGTGAGTTATAATCATCACTTTTACTTTGACAATACACACAAGTTTAGAGTTTTTACGCTGAAAATCTTACATGCTCAAAACAGGGTATAAAAGTGACCGTTGTTGTTAAAAAACAAAGTTCTCACTGCTCCACATCGATTTGAGGCGAAAGGCGTTAGTTCGATTTTCAACAATAGTTACCCTAGATCGTGCCCTCGACTAGGCATAAAAATCACCAGTGTCGGGTTTATTTTTCGTGTTTCTATGTGACGGATTTTAAAAACTGAGGTGTCACCAGACGCGTCTCGACGAGTTCTATCTAAATATGTAACAATATTGAACGTAGGCGGGGACATTGACGAAATATACGCGAAAGAAGTTGAAAAATGACCCTTTTTTATGCACAATTACGAATATAATGTAAAAGTTTATTAAATCTACAATACGAAACACCAATCACTATATGTCACCACATAGGTGACTCTTTTTCCGAAACTGTAAAACTAAAACGAATAGGATACATTGAGAAACGAGGAAGATAGGTGAATTAAAATGAAAAAAAAACCTGAAATTCAATGTGATCGTTTCCAGGACATTGAGACCTGCGTGCTGAGTGGGGATCGAGAGTGTAGTTACAGCGAAGGAGAGACTCACAAAGGTATCGGTGACCATCGTCGACTAAGGTTAGGTTAGGTTAGGTTAGGTTAGGTTAGGTTAGGTTTTTTTTTTTTTTTTTTCTTTTTTTTTTTTTTTTTTTTTTTTTTTCTTTTATCTCCAACATAATCGGAGGCTGTGTTTGCGGGTACTCTTTCATACCAGTTCTCGCATTTATTCCGCTCGCACTTTTATGCTGCATACTGATTCTTTCTTTTATCCTTCATTTCTTTCAATCCTTTTTTTTTTTAGGGGTGGGATGCCCCTCTATCTACTATCTATCTATCCATTTTTTATTATTTCTAGGCTTGAGGTTAATGAGAGTGACACTTTTCGTTTATTTTTTCATAGTTATCAGTACTTAGTTCTATTTACTTAATTTATACACAACAACTTATACACTAAACAATACCTTAGGAACTACTTATCAATTATAGGTACAACTTACTATATTATTAATCTGTGACATTCTGTCCATATTCTTGCACAGAAAAGATGTTTACAGAATGTATTTTACTTATGTACTATTTCTTATTTCTATATTATGTTTCTATACTATATTTCTATACTAGGCTAACTGTCAATACTATTTTACTATACATTGCTTACTGTTTGTTTACCGTTATGTTTTCTCCTAATATTGTTACAATATTGCGAAAACATACCATTTTACTTCGTCTTATTCCTTTTAATGACTTTTTTGGCTAGTTTGACACAGTAGTCCAGAAATTTTTGTCTGTTTTCCCCAGTTATGATTTCATTCACAACATTGGGGTTAAGGCAAGTGTCCAGCTCCCTCTCCAAGTTGTAGCGCTCCAGGTCGTAGATCGGGCAGCTAAAAAGTATGTGTGGAACCGTTTCAGCCACTGCCGGGTCACACATGCAGGAAGAGCTCTCTCTGCACTTAAAGCGGTTCAGGTATTCGGCGAAACCGCCGTGACCCGTCATGACCTGTGTACCCTCGCTTGTAATGTTAATTTTCCTGACTATTTTGTAGGCCGATATCGCGTCCGGAAAAAAAATTTTTGTGATCGATGCAGTATCACCAGTCACGTATCTCCTGTTCCACTCGTCAAGCGATTCCACTCTCAGGCTGCGCTTGACGAATGAGACAGGGCATCGGTCGTAATCCGGTGTCCGTTTCGACTTCATGGCTGCCATCCTCGCCAGTTCGTCTGCCCTCTCGTTTCCCTCCAATCCTGCGTGGGCTTTTATCCAGAACAAGGTCACAGCCTTGTTCTGGAGAGATGCTGATCCAAGGTTCTTTCTTGCTTCCACTGCCAGGGGATGAAGGCAATCGTGGTTTATTACTGTCAAGAGGGCAGCCATGGAGTCGCTATATATGCCGAAAGTTTTTGCTTTGAGATTTAGTATCTCTGTCGTTGCCCTACAGACAGCCAACAGTTCAGCCTGGTAAACTGTACAGTACGAAGGCAAAGCGAGTCCGACAGCCCTGGTCTCAACCTCTCCCCTCCACAAGGACAGCGCGGCCCCAACACGACCCGCAATCCTGCTCCCGTCCGTAAATATTCGGATGTCGTATTCGCTGTGTACGCTGAAATCTTCCCGGTCCGCCAAACCCGTAATGCTTAAGTTGCCCTGCTCTGCAGGATGAGGAGCCTCAATGGCCGGTGCCCTTCGCTCCACCTCCCTCCCGGCCAGCACAGGCCAAGGCACCCCCCTCTTGGCCTCGTACAGAGAGGCCGCTTCCCGGATTCGGAGGTCCAGAGGGAGCATCCCGGCCAGCATCAGTGCCGAGTTTAGCGAGACTGTACGGTAGGCCTTACATAGTTTCTGCGCGATTCCCCGCTGGACCGTGTTCAACTGTTTCTTAACTCCCAGCCTTCCAGCCGCCGGCGCCCACACACTGGCGGCGTACAGTATGATTGGTTCTATTGTCGCCACATATATTGCTCTTATTACCTCCGGATTAAGCCCCCAGCTTGTTTTTGCTGCTCTTGCAAGTTGTTTGTGAACTCCAATAGCTTTGCGACACACAGCCGACACATGCTCATTGAAGGTGAGCTTTCGGTCAATTATGACGCCGAGGAGTTTGATCTTGTCGGACATGGCTATGTCCCTCCCGCCCATCTTCAGGCGCGGGGAGTCAAATTTTAGTTTGCGCGTGATGACCATTCCCATGGTCTTATGTGGTGCAAACTTTAATTTATTTTGTACCCCCCACGCCCAAACACGCCCGAGAGCGGCATTAGCCTGTCCCTCGATCTCCATCGCCGTGCAGCCGTCAAACGCCAGGACGACGTCGTCTGCAAAGGCCTGGCAATGGGTACCCTCTGACTCTAGCCCCTTAAGGAGTGGGTCCAGCAAGAGGTTCCACAGTATAGGACCCGCAATGGACCCCTGAACACAGCCCCTCCCCGCATCTCTGGTTTGTTCCTCCCCCGCATACCTGACCCTTACCTTCCTATTTTCGAGGTAGCTGTCCATCACCCTCCTCAGATTCAATGGGACTTTCTCCTCAGCCAGTCGGACTCGTATGGCCGGCCACCAGGCGCTGTCGAAGGCTCCCTCTATGTCCAATGATACTAGTGTTACGATTTTCTTTTGGTCCAGTTTGCTGTTTATGTGCTGCATTAGGTCATAGAGGGAGTCCTCGGCGCTCCTCTGGGGCATGAATCCATATTGGCGAGCACTTGTCCTTGGTGTTAGGTAGAACCTGAGGCGGGCCACCAGCATCTTCTCGTAGATCTTGCCAAGTATGGGGAGAAGTCCAATAGGCCGGTACGATTTTGGGCAAGTGTACCTGGCCCTACCCGGCTTCCTGAGTACCACCACCACAGCCTCCTTCCAGGTCTCAGGGAAGTACTGCTTTGTGAGGCACTTATTAAGCAGTGCCAAGAACAATTTAGGACAAAGCTTCAGAAACTCGGAGCATATGTCCGCGGTAAGTCCGTCCGCTCCCGGGGCCTTTTTTGGGTTAAAGGATTTATAGGCTCTTTCCAGCTCCGTCATTGTGAACGGTGGATCGCCAGGTTCGTGTTGTTCACCACTGTTCACCCTTTCTGCCTCTGCTCTTATATTTTGGTGGTGAGAGCTTTCATTGAGCGTGAGATCCTCTGGATAGAAGACCTCAGCTAAGAGTTTTACCGAGCCTCTGGCGTCCAAGATCTCACCGTCCCTCTCCAAAGGTAGGTCCTCCACTCTCCTAGTCGTTCTGCCTATGACCCTATAAATCCCGTCCCAAATGCTCTCTCTGTCCTGTTTCGCGCAAAATGCCTTCCAGCTTTCTGTTTGCGCCTTGGCGGCGGCTGTCTCATACTCTTCTTTATATTTCAGGTACTCTTCGACGACCCTCGACCTTCGCACTAGAGCGGCGCATCTTATCCTGCGTTTCCTGGTAGCAACCTTCTTCTTCATCTCAGCCAGCTCCTTGGTTCCACCACGGCAAGGTTAATGTTTCTTTATGCTTTTTATTTGGAATTGTTGTTTTACATGTGTTCCCTATCGTTTCGGTAAGTTTGCTTGTAACGATGTCTATTTGTTTTGTATTATTTATTTTACTTATATCTGTTAGGGTGATTTGGTTCTGTAGCAAATTTTGCTCAAGTTTCACACGAAACTCTGCCCAATTTGCTTTTTTCGTGTTGTACAGTCTGGTAGTTCTTTTTGTTCGCATCCCCTTTGATTTTGTAAGACGAATTCTGAAGAATATGCCGTTGTGGTCAGAGCTGGTCAGACTCTCGTCCACTTTCCAGTCGTCTACCAGGTCCAGCAAGTCTGTCGAACAGGCTGTTACGTCGACAAAACTGCTGAAACGCCGTCCGCCTCTAACCGTGTCGAAGGTCGGAATTTCCCCTTTGTTGAGTATGTTTAAGTTCAGTTCGTCGAGCGCTCCGGACATGGACTCTCCCCTGTGGTCCGTAACAGGACTACCCCACCATGCACTTTTAGCATTGGCGTCGCCTCCAACGATAAGTCTCCTGAGGCTCACTTCCTCAGCTATTTTCGCCAAGTGTTCGAGGTATGGCTCTATGGGACTGTCTGGCTCGAAGTAGAAGGAGACGAGAGCCACTTCCCAGGCATTTGTTTGGATCTTCACCACAACGATATTGTTTGTGCTTAGAGTCGGGTACTGGACGACGTTCAGATCTTCATCTAAGACGGCAATCGCCGCCTTCACAGTCCCTTCTCCTGTGGCAGTGCTCTGGAAGATCCGCACGCCTCTGTAGCCTTTCATCTCCCTCGCTCCTCCCACATAAGGCTCCTGCAGGAGAGCCACCGCGACACCACGTTTCCCGGCCTCCAATAGAACCTCGTCGGTTGCAATCCTTTTTCGTTGGAGGTTCGCCTGTATGAGGGCGTACTGCTTTGTCCCATCTTGGACGCCCTCAGCAATAAGCCACCGATGACCTTGCTAGCGCGTCCCATCTCTTGCGGATCGGGCATTCCGCGTCAAACGCATTGTGGTCCGCTTTGTGACTCCTGGTCGCAGTGCAGTTTTTACACTGCGGTGCATCACCTGCCAACAGTGCCGGGCTGTCCGTCCGCATATGCGGGTCCCCGCAGTGGCTGCACAGGGGGACACTGTCCCTACAATACTTCTTTCCGTGTCCATACCCCAGGCAGATTGAACACTGCACCAACGGGGACTGGTCGTGGACCCGCACTCGCTGGAGGTCTATATGGACACTTCCAGCTCCGGTGAGACGCTGCCAGACAAGGGGGGACACCTGCACGACTACGTGGCTCATGAGAGGGTTTCGAGCCTTTCTTCTGTATTTGACGACCAATTTTTGGTCGTCTGATTTTATATCTCCCAGCAGGTGGGCATTTTGATTTTTTAATGCCGTCACCACCTCTTCGTCCGTGTTGTATGTTAGGACGTCCCTCAGGATGACTAGGGGATGCTTGTTTTTGACCTCCTCTATCTTTAGGTGCCCCGTCCTCTGTATCCTGTCCTTTGCTCTGCCCAACTCCTCTCTGGTATCGAATCCGATTACCACTTTTTGGTCTCTGGCCTTTCTCAGTTTATCCACCCTTATTCCCTCTTTCCTGACATCCACCGCCGTCCTTATTTTTGCTATGACCTCTGCACTAGTGTCGTTCTCATCCTTGGATGAGACTACCACCGAGTGCAGAGGCTTTTGGACTGTTGAAGTCCTCGCGGGATTCGCCGTTACCTCCGCAAAGGAGGGACTCCTTCCGGCCACAAAGTGTCTTGAGGACTCTTTTAGCTGGCTGTCTAGAGTTTGGCCGTATTTTGCGCAGTCCTCCATGACGCCTCTGTGTGCTACAGTCACTTCGCTAATCCGCTTGAGGTTCTCCTTCAGTTCTTGGGTCTCGTACATGCACTGATGGAGCAGTTCACTGTGATCTTTGATTGTTTGTTTTAAGTAATCCCTTTCCTTTTCCAGGTCCCGGCCTCCATCGTCGCTATCCCCCTGCGTTTGCCTCCGAGTATCAGAAGAGGACATCTGTGCTCTCCCTTGCTGCTCAGCCTCCTTTACCAGCAAGTAGAGCCTGTCCACCGCCTGCAGAACTCCAGCCTTAATGTCTGCTTTTAGGTTGCACAAGGCATTAAGGTGAAGCTTGGCCTTATTTAGGCACTGCCTGGCTTCCATGACTCTACTCACCTGCTCCACCCTTGCGGTTTTTGGAGGGCTTTCCGTCGCAGCCACCGGTGTACCGCGCTTCCCCTGCAAAGGCATCTCACGCGACGTCGGTTGAGGAGCGGCACGCGTTCCTCTTTTTGGAGGGGAAGGGGTAGTGGGTCTATATTCAGGTTTCCCTGACTCCCACTCCCCTATGCTTCTTCTAACCTTCGAGTCACACTGTGTTCCGCTTACCCCCCCACTCGGGCGCGCCTCCCTGGGTGAGACTGAGGCATTCGTCTCTGGTGGTGACTGCTCCCCCTGTTGGGGTCTCTTGACCGGAGTCCTGATGCCGATCATTGTGTTGGAGATATGTGTCAAATGTATAAGATTTGTAGAGTCAAAATCAGCCGAAAACGACTATATATCTAATTTAAATAAGTATGTGAGTGACTCTATGTAGAGTCACACCCGTTTCTGCAATATTGCAACAATTTCCAGCGCCAACACTGGCTGCTGCGTCACACTGATGCCTGTCTCCGACAGGTGTCAATGTACAGTTGAAAGACAGGTCACACAAATAATATACAAGAAAGTCAAAAATATGTAAAATAACAAGAAGGAATTATTAAGTCAATAAAACAAGACAAAAAGAAAACAAAACGAAAATAAAATAGAGACAAACTCTATATAGAGTTTGTGTATCTTTCTTTAGTCTATTTCTATGCGTACCGGTCAAAAAACACGGTACGCAGCGTAGGTTTAGTCAATAAACTAAATGTGCACAGATGTTTGTGTATAAAAAGTACAGAAGAAAAAATTTTTCGATGTAGAGCACCTTTGGTGTCGAACCACAACTGTTCTAGGTCTTTGGTGTTCAGGGCACTATGCTTCCCCGGCCCAAAACAGACACTCCAAAAACTACTTTCGAAACGGCTCTATATAGAGTCGCCTCGTCGGCAGCCGTGGATAGGTCTCGATGGGGGCTTTTATACGACACCAAGATGTCCCCGATCGGTCAAGCAGTGCCGGAGTTATGGCAACCCAAAAATTTCCAGAAAATTGTCGTTACGTAATCCGAAACCGATTTTGACCCCCCCGAAAAATTCGGTTAGGTCCGGTTCTTTCGACGTATCGGGTTAAGCTACTTGAAAAAATAACTTCTACGGTTTCAGATCATGAATCGAGTCACAGACTTAGGATTTACAGCCTCTTTAAGTTTAGAGAATTTGTATCGAACAACTTCTCTAGGTCCAGCTTAGGTCTTACTTAATACTAAATCTTAACATAACCCTTATACTAAAAATTTTTATGTTATGTGCAAACAAATCTTAAGCTATTCAGGCAACAGGGCCTGAAAAAATTCTTTATAAAAGTCTTATACCTTACGTCTAATAGCTGCTTAGATTCTAGTATTTACAGAAGCACTAAATAAACCTAAAAACTTAGAGTCCTTATAACTTTGTTGTTTTAACTATGATTTTAAACGAAAAACTTTCAGGTTTAATGTCTTTAACAGGTCTTCAGTTTAAAATAGTTATTGTGGGGTTAGGGGTGGAATATTCATCCCTTAACAGACCTAGTCTTAGTTTCACTTCCACTGAATATGTTTAGTGCTATATCTTAAGAGTTTGTGAAGCGATATGAACGATTTAAATTTTAAATTAAACTATGGTAAATAGACTTTAAAAGAAAATTATAAAAATATAGGGTTGTCGATCTAGTTGAAAAGTTAGGGTTGCCAAAAGTTTATTGCACTTTACACTTCGATTAAAATAAAACCACTTAACTTTTTTATTGTCTTGAAGTGGTTTCCTGGTCCTTGTGTAGTCCTGCACGAGGTTCACCGCTTGGTTTCGTTCCGAAAGCCCGGGATCAGGGACCTCGTGGCCACGCGGTTTTCGGAAAAACCGGTGTAACTTTCCCGAACGTGGCCGGAAAAATATGAGAGGGGTCTCAAAAGGTAGGTACCCCCGAGACGCACCCTCCCACAGTTGAAAAAACAGGGGTCACCGATCTTGATTCGTGGCAATTTAAGTTTTTGTGAAAATTTTTCACACTATTAACCCAGAAAATAGGTTAATGTTCTGGGAAAATCCACAGTTTAACTCCGATTTTCACAGGAACTTCACGCCCATATAGAGCTCGCGGAAACGAAACTTTTGATGTATCGCACTTCACTGTTATGAGAAATTATACCACAACTTGGAATTTTCGAGCGCGGAGCGACTTAAAAACGCAGTTCACGCGGCGGCTTGGCGTGCGGGACTGGTTAGGTTAGGTTAGGTTAGGTTAGGTTAGGTTAGGTTAGGTTAGGTTAGGTTAGGTTGGGGTGCTGGGCTAGAAAACCTCCACGTGGTGCACCCTGGTAACGTTGGCGATGGTGCTCATCACTGCCAACGGCTAATATTCTAGCACAAAGAAGAGGAGGCCATTTTCTTCGGCCATTCGGTTGAGGCTTCGTCCAACAGAGCGGGCATATTTGTCGATTCCTCTGTTGGCTCTTCGCTCTTCGGAGCAATGAGGAGGAAAACCTCGATAAAAAATCATTATGGTGGGACCCTTTCATGGGTCGACGTTTCTCCACTTTCAATGGTGGAGAAAGGAGAACGGGCTCGGTGTGTACTCACACTGCCACCGAGCAGGCATTGGAAGATTTAATCTTCCTGCCACCGTTGTCACATCGTAATCCCGAAAGGAGTGTCGTGGTTATGTCTCGCGACACCAATCGGGGGCGAGGGTCTTGGCTTAGCCGCCTGGACTACGAGGAAGAAAACCTCTATAAAAAATTACCCCGAATCCCGTGTTCTGGTGCGTGGCCAGGGGATGCATGGCTGACGGGTAGTTCAGTCGTAAGCGCACTCCCAGCCGAGGCACCTGCGGACCCCTCGGTTGGGCACAAATTTACGCTTGCCCGGGTATTGGGGGATCTCTGCCCGGGTCGACCTTTATTTCTCCCCCACACGTGGGAACAAGTATGGAATCTATAAATAAAATTAATACACCTAAACATATAAAGGAAGGAGTGAAGGAGAAGAAGAGTACGAAGGAGAGTAATATGAGGGCGGACGACCTTTCGTCTAATATGGAAGACGTAATGGGTGAAGCGCCTATCTCGGTGGGGCTCCCAGAAGCCATTATAGCTGCTGGGAGCCGAAGAACATCGGAGCGATTACGCTCCAGATCTACCACGGGCGGAAGCTCCAGTGCGAGGAGCGACGTGCTGGACTTCATGGAGACGGAGCTGTGTGACAGCCGAAAACGTGGACGCTCCAGGGATGAGGAGAGCGATACATCCCAGGAGATGCTACCTCCTAAAGTAGCAAACAGCCGCAGAGGGAGATCACGAACCCCGATCTCGGCCCCGTCAGGTTCCGTCTTCTGCAAGGCGGAAGCCTATAGACGGGTCAGGGCAGACGGCGAAATCTTGGCGGAAGAGGAGATTGCGGATCTCCTGCTAAAAATTAAGGAGCCGATGGTGGGGCATTCAGTTTCTCAAACACCATCGTCCATGCAGGAGAGAGCGGATGCGGCGGTGGCCATCATTCACAAAGTGGCCACCAAGTCGAGTAATCTTAAGGGCTCTTTTGTTAAAGCTCTTAAGGACTCCTCTTCCGCTATTGCGGGGGTCGTGGATACCCTCATCGGGGACGTGGCTCGGCTCCAGGCGGCCAACGATCGCCTGACGGGGCAAGTAGCTGAGCTCAGTGCTCAGTTCGCCCAATTCCGGGCGCATCGCCCGACAGAGGATCCGGTCACGTCCCCGTCTCAGCCTGCCCCCTCTTCCAGCCTCGGTGGCATTCCTGATGCCCATCTGCGCCATATAACCGATGTAGTATGGCGCATGATGGACGGGCGTCTGGCTGGCCTGGAGGCAAGGCTGCCGCCGGCTCCTGTTGTCCGGCCGCCGCTTGCGGGCCATAAAGCGAAGGTTGCATCGGTGTCAGCATCGCTTCCCGTTGCGACCGGTCGCGTGTCCTACGCGGCGGCGGCAGCAGTTTCTCCTGCTCCTGCAACTACTCCGAGGACACGGCAGGCGGCCAAGGCAACAGCCCGGACGCCCGCACCGAGGTCAGGGCCCAAAACAGCGGCAAAGTCTGGGGCGGAGTTCCCTCCGCTCCCCACTCCAGCCGCTGTATCTGGCACCTCAACAAGTGCTCCCTCCACATCCGCCCCTTCCACGGATGGTTGGCAGCTAATCGGGGGGGCGAAAAAGTCCCGAAAGCGGGGTAAGAAGGCTGCACAAATAGCAGCCTCTAACCCGCAGGCGCCATCGGCTGCAGTGGCTACCACAAAGAAGCCGCGCAAACTACAGGCGCCTAAAAGCGCGGCCGTGGTAGTCACCGTGTCACCGGAGGCGGCTAGCGGCGGACTCTCCTACGCAACCATCTTCCAGAGGGCCCGCGCTAGTCTCGCCAACGACTTCGGGACAGTAGGAGTCAGGTTGCGCCTCGCTCAAACGGGAGCTCGAGTGCTCGAGTTCCCTGGAGCCGAAGGTGCTAAGACGGCGGACACATTTGCCGAGAAGTTGCGGCAAATGTTTACGGCTACGGATGGTGTCAAGATCGCCAGGCCTACCAAGTGCGCAGAGTTGCGCATTTCGGGCCTGGATGACTCTGTATCGACAGAGGATGTCCGCGTTGCAATTAGCGAGAAGACAGGCTGCAACGCGGACAATATTAGGGTCGGCACCATCCGCCCCGGTCCGGGAGGGCTTGGCGCAGTGTGGGTCAGCTGTCCCGTAGCGTCGGCTAAAATATTGGGCGACGCCGGCAGGCTGCTCATCGGTTTCGTGAGCGCTAGGATCACAGTCCTGGCGGCGAGACCGATGAGGTGTTACAAATGCCTGGCATCGGGACACACACGCGCCAAGTGCGTCAGTTGTTTCGACTGCAGCGGATTATGTTTCCGCTGCGGTCGACCGGGGCACAAGGCGGCAGAGTGTTCTGCCGCCCCTCACTGCCCGGTGTGTGCAGCGGACAACAAGCCTGCCAATCACCAGATTGGGCAGGGAGGCTGTAAACCTTCCCGCAACTCTCGGCAGGCGTCAGGGATTAGCCAGTCGGCCCAGGCTGCTTCTGACGTCGTTCGTGCGTCGATATCGTCGCCCATGGAGGAGGTTGTAGAGACGGTCGAGTAATGGCCCAAGTCTCCAACCTCCTGGTCCAGACGAACCTGAACCACTGTGCCGCGGCGCAGGACCTTTTCCTGCAAACCATGGCGCAGTGGTCGATCGGTGTTGCCGTAGCCGCGGAACCCTATTATGTTCCTCCCCGTCCAAACTGGTTGGGTGACCGGGACGGTTCCGTGGCAGTCGTCGGCTCCACGGCGGCTCATTCCCCGCCCTTGTCGCTAAGAGACAAGGGCACTGGATATGTTGCCGCCGAGTGGGGGGGAATCACTATATATGGTGTATACTTCTCCCCCAACCGGAGTTTGAACGACTTCGAGGTTTTCCTTAACAACTTGGAAACCTCGATGCGGCGTCTAACGTCTGGGCACGTCTTAGTGCTGGGGGATTTCAACGCAAAGTCCATTGCGTGGGGTTCCCCCAGGACGGACGCTAGGGGTGAGGCCGTAGAGGAGTGGGCGGCCTCGGTGGGCCTCTGTTTACTAAACAGGGGCTCCACCAACACGTGCGTGCGACAGCAGGGAGGGTCGATAGTGGACCTTTCGTTCGCTACCCCTGCCCTCGCCGCACGAGTAAGGAACTGGCGCGTCCTGGAAGAGGTTGAGACGCTCTCGGATCACCTCTACATCCGATTTGAGCTCTCCCGTACCCAGGACCCCAGTAGGGGTCACATGGCGCGGCGTTCTTCTCGCTTTCCGCGGTGGGCTTTAGCCAAATTAAATAGGGACCTACTAGAGGAGGCAGCCATCGTTCACTCTTGGCTGTCTCCGCAGGCCCCGACCGAGGAGGTCGACATGGGGGCTGGTCGCTTCCGCGATGCCATTGCGCAGATCTGTGATGCGGCCATGCCCCGCATCCGAGGTTGCCGGCCTCCACGGAAGGAGGTTTACTGGTGGTCCCAGGAGTTGGCGGACCTCCGCGCGGCCTGTACTCGTGCCCGGAGGTCCTACACCCGTAGTCGGCGGCGACACCGCGAAGAAGGCGGGGAGGACCAGCTTCATGAAGAGTACCGAGAGGCGCGGAAAACTCTGAAGCTGGCCATAAGCCGCGCCAAAGAAATTAAGAGAAAGGAGATGCTGGAGGGTCTCGATCGTGACCCCTGGGGTCGCCCTTATCGTGCGGCGCGGCAAAAGCTCCGCACGTCGGGCCCCCCCCTTACAGAGACACTCCAGCCCAGCTTCCTGCGGGAAGTGGTCGAGGGCCTTTTCCCGCAGCGGGTGGAACACACACCCCCGTCGATGGCCTTCATGGTTGGAGACGACGGGGGGAACGAGGACGACGTTCCGCCCGTCAGGGAATCGGAGGTAGGGGCGGTTGTTCTACGGATCCGCTCTAAGAACACCGCCCCCGGGCCGGACGGGATACCTGCCCGAGTGCTGGCCCGAGCCCTCGAACACATGTCGGACCGCCTCAGGGAGGTCCTGGACGCTAGCTTGGCGTCCGGACGCTTCCCTGAGTGCTGGAAAAGCGGGAAGCTGGTCCTATTGAGGAAGCCAGGACGGCCAGCCGAATCGGTAGCGGCCTATAGGCCCATCGTGTTGCTGGACGAGGCGGGTAAACTGTTTGAGAGGATACTCTCTGCCCGCATCGTCCGGCACCTCTGCGAGGTGGGCCCCGATCTGTCGGACGCCCAATTTGGTTTTCGGGCGGGGCGTTCGACGGTCGATGCCGTGTTGCGCCTGAGGGCCGTTACCGAAGAGGCGGTGAGCTGTGGCGGCGTGTTATTGGCGGTGTCGTTGGACATCGCCAACGCATTTAATAGTCTGCCATTTAGCTGCATCAGGGAAGCACTCCACTACCATGGGGTGCCAAAGTACCTGAGGCGGCTTGTGGCAGACTATCTTGAGGAGCGTACCGTCATGTACGAGGACCGAGACGGTGTTCTGAGGCGGCGGCTCATGTCGTGCGGTGTTCCACAGGGGTCTGTCCTCGGACCACTCCTGTGGAATATGGGATACGACTGGGCCCTTCGAGGTCGTCTTCCCCCCGGGCTGGGCGTAATTTGCTACGCAGATGACACATTGGTCACGGCCCGGGGAGCAAACTTTCAAGAGGCGGCGCGCCTGGCCACCACGGGTGTCTCTCTGGTGGTCGGGCGAATTGAGGCGCTGGGTTTGCGGGTGGCCCTGGACAAGACGGAGGCCCTTTTGTTCCATGGGCCCCGTCGTGGTCCACCCTCCGGCGCCTCCATCGTGGTCAATTCGGTCCTCGTACCGGTTCAGGCCCAGATGAAGTATCTGGGCCTGATCCTCGACGGCAGGTGGCTCTTCGACGAGCACTTCCGACAGCTTTCTCCAAAGCTGGTCGGCGCTGCTTCTGCCCTTGGGCGACTTTTGCCCAATCTGGGTGGAGCTAGCGTCGCGACGAGACGGCTATACGCGGGGGTTGTCCGGTCAATGGCACTGTATGGTGCACCGGTGTGGGCGGCGGCTCTGACCGCCCAGAATAGGGCTCGCCTCTGGCGCCCTCAGAGGATATTGGCGGTTAGAGCCATACGCGGTTACCGCACCGTATCGACGGAGGCGGCGTGCGCCTTGGCCGGAACTCCCCCGTGGGATTTGGAGGCGGAAGTGCTCGCCGAAGTTTATCGGCGGACGGTTGACTTCCGGGCGGGTAGCGGCATACGGCCCCCGCCCGAAGAGATACGCGAGTGGCGAGAGGCCGCTCGTCGAGCCACGATGGCTCGTTGGTCGTCCCGGCTGGAGGCTCCACGTGCTGGCTTTGCCGCCGTGGAGGCTCTCCAGCCGGTCATCGCCGAGTGGGCAGGGCGGCAGCACGGGGCCCTTTCCTTCCGACTGACGCAGGTCCTTTCCGGGCACGGTTGCTTCGGGAAGTATCTGCACTCGGTCGCCAGGAGGGAATTGAGTCCCGCCTGTCACCACTGCGACTGCAGTGAGGACTCGGCTCAGCACACGCTGGCGGTTTGTTCCGCCTGGGCGGCGCAGCGTGGGGTCCTTACTGCAGTTATTGGAGGAGATCTCTCGCTACCGGCCGTAATACGCTCCATGGCCGGTAGCGACAGTAGTTTCACCGCGGTCGCAACCTTCTGCGAAGACGTAATTTCGCGGAAGGAGGCGGCGGAGAAGGCCCGGGAGGACGATATCCACTCGGACCCAATTCGCCGCCGGCGAGCCGGGCGGCGGAGGCGCGCATACCAGCGCCTCATGCCGCCTTGAGTGTGGCCGCGGGTGGACGGGACGGGTTTTCCCCTCCATCCGCTACAATGGCCAGCCGCGAGGAGGCGACGTTCGCGTGTGCCGTACGTCGCCTAAAATAGAGAGTTTATCCGCAGATGGTGCCCGAGGTAGCGGGCAGGCGCTAGGAGGGATCTGGATGTCGTAATAGCAGCGGTTCCCGGATCCTTCCTATCTCAGGCGCAGAGTGGCACACCGTGTGGTTTTAGTCGGTCCGATTCCGACACACCACCCCGCCGTAAACCCCGGTGGGGTGACGGCCCGTGGGGGTTTCCACACGTTAAAAAAAAAAAAAAAAAAAAAAAAGGTTAGGTTAGGTTTTTTTTTTTTTTTTTTTTTTTTTTTTTTGTTTAAAACAGGCACCCGCCATCGCAGGGTGTTACTGCCTTAACCTAGTACCTCCAACGTGATCGGAGCCTATGTTAGCCTTTTCCTTTCATACTAGTTCTCGCTTTTATGCTTCTCGCACTGTCATCCTTCATACTGGATCTTTCTTTCATCCATCGTCTTTCTGGTCTCTATGGGTGGGACTCCCATCTAGCTATCTACGCTACCGTTCTATTTCTGACTCGGGGGTAATGAGTTGACAAATTTGTTTATTCTATATTTAAATTATGTTACATTATCTATCTTATTTATAGGTTTACATTTATATCTTATCCGTTTAATAGCTTACATTTTATCTTACTTACTACTGTATGTTTCTTACAGCTATACATTTGTATTATTCTTATAATTACTTTCTATTGCTAAAAACATTTCTCTGAATCTTCCGTTTGCCTTATTCTATTTTTACACCTTAATTTCTATACTTAACATTAATATAATTATTATATTAGTAAAGTATATTGCCTTACGTTTTATTTCGCTCTATCGTTTTCATTGCTATTTTTATACAGTAGTCCAGAAATTTGTCTCTATCATTGCTAGACATTATCTCGCTTATGACACCAGGTTCGAGTCGGATATTCAGATTCATCTCCAGTGCATATCGCTCGTTGCCGTAAATCGGACAATCCAGCAATATGTGTGGAACCGTTTCCTCCGCTTCAGGGTCACAGACACATGAGGGGCTCCCCTTACATCTGAAACGGTTCAGGTATTGGGAGAAGCCTCCGTGTCCCGTCATGATCTGCGTTCTAATGTTCGTCACACTCAATTTCCTTATTACCCCGTATGCCGCCATCGCATCCGGGAAAAACAGTTTGGTTACGGAGGAGGTACCTCCGGTGGTGTATCGCCGGTTCCACTCGCAGAGCGTATCCGCTCGCAGACTGCGCCTAATGTATGAAACCGGGCACCGATCGTAATCGGGTCTCTTCTTTGAGCCCACGGCAGCCGCCTTCGCCAGTTCATCTGCTCTTTCGTTACCTACCATCCCCGCATGTGCTTTGACCCAAAACAAAGCAACAGTTTTGTTTTGGAGAGATGCATGATTTAGATTGTCTCTTGCTTTGACTGCTAGGGGATGGAGGCAACTATGATTCTTTACCGTTTGAAGGGCCGCCATAGAATCGCTGTAAACTCCGAAAGACCTCGCTCCGTGACTCCGGACCTCCTCCGTCGCCCTACATAATGCTAGCAGCTCCGCCTGGTATACACTGCAATATGCTGGCAGGGATAATTTAATGGCCCTTGTTTCGGCATCGTGGTTCCACACTGACACGGCGGCTCCCACCCCACCAGCTATCTTGCTCCCATCTGTGAACAGCCGAATATCATATCGATTGTGCATGTCCACTAAGTCCTGGTTCGCAAGATGTTCTATTTCCAGTTCTTTGTTGTCTGCGGGGTGCGGAACCTCCAGCGCCAATGCCATTCTCTCGACCTCCCTGCCGGCCAGCGCCGGCTGTGGCACCCCTCTCTTTGCCTCGTACAGCCTCGCGGTCTCTCTGGCTCGCAGGTCTAAGGGGAGCATTCCGGCCAGCAAAAGGGCAGAGTGCAGCGACACGGTGCGGTATGCCTTACATACTTTCTGGGCTATCCCGCGTTGCAATGTCCCCATCTGCTTTGCTACTCCCAGCCTCTCCGCCGCGGGAGCCCATACGCTGGCGGCATACAGGACAACAGGCTCCACTACGGCCGTGTATATTATTTTAATGACCTCGGGGTGCAGTCCCCAACTGGCTTTTGCCGCTCTTGACAACTGTTTGTAGATCCCTATTGCCTTTCTACAGACACTTGAGACATGGGCATTGAACGTTAGTTTATCGTCTATTATGACTCCTAACATTTTGATTTGTCTTGACATGACAACGTCGACCCCGCCCATGCTCAGGCGTGGGGCGTCGTATTTTAATTTCTTGGTAATGACCATGGCTTTGGTCTTGTTTGGTGCGAAATTTAGTTTATTATCGACGCCCCACGCGCGAACACGTTCAAGTGCGACATTGGCATGTTCCTCAATGCCCTGTGCTGTGTCGCCGTCGAACACCAGGACGACGTCGTCGGCAAATGCCTGGCAATAATACCCCCTCGCCTCCAGGTCTGTGAGGAGTGGGTCCAGCAGGATGTTCCATAAAATGGGGCCCCCGATAGAACCCTGAACACATCCTTTATTTGTACACTTGCTGTACTCTTCTCCCGCATATCTAATTGTGACCCTTCTATGGGCGAGGTAACTGTCCATGACTCTCCTGATGTTCCATGGGACTTTTTCCTCTGCCAGCCGGACTCTTATAATTGGCCACCAGGCCCCATCAAAGGCTCCCTCTATGTCCAGAGACACCAGTGTAACTATCTTCTTTTGGCTTAGTTTTTTACGAACATGTTGCATCAGATCATAGAGGGAGTCTTCGGTACCCCTTTGCGGCATGAATCCGTACTGGCGAGTACTTATTTTCGGTATTACGTAATACTTTAGGCGAGCCACCAGCATTTTCTCAAGTATCTTGCCAAAAACGGGGAGGAGGCCAATCGGTCTATATGATCGCGGGTTTGTGTAGTCTGTTTTACCCGGTTTCCTCATCGCGATTACCGTAGCCCTCTTCCAGGCACCGGGGAAATAATAATTTTCCAGACACGCATTCATCAGACCCAGGAACACCTCAGGGTCACTCTCAATGGCTCTACGACATATATCCGCGGTGAAACCATCCTCACCTGGGGCTTTTTTAGGGTTGATTGTTCCGCTTGCTGCTTTGAGTTCGGCCATTGTGAACGGTGGATCACATAGACCATCTTGCTCTCCAGCGTTCACGGCATCAGCTTTAGCTCGGATATATCGGTGGTGTGCACTGTCGGTGATTTCTAGGTCCTCCGGGTAAAACGTCTCCGCCAACAACCTTGCAGAGCCACGCGCATCCTGCGTTTTTCCGTCGGTCTGCAGCGGCAGATCCTCTTCCCTCCTAGTTGTTCTTCCGATCACCCTGTAGATGCCCTGCCAGACCCCCTCCCTGTCCTGTTTCCCGCAGAATTCTTTCCAGCTGTCAGTTTGGGCCTTTGCTGCTTTCAGTTCGTACTCTTCTTTTTGTTTCAGGTACTCCTCTACGACCTTCGCTCTCCGTACCGGTGCAGCGCATTTTATTCGGCGCTTCTTGGTGGCAACCCGTTTCTTCATTTCGGCCAGCTCCTCGGACCACCATGGTAGTGTAAATGTTTCTTTATTTTTCTTTGTCGGTATAGACGAGGCGCACGCATGTCTGACTGCCGTTGTGATTTTATCAACAATTTCATCGATTTGTTGGGTATCATTGATGTTCTCTATTTTGGTTTTCGTGATTTGGTTCCCTTGCATAATTTGGTTAAATTTCTCATGAAATTTAACCCAATTTGCTTTTCTGGTGTTGTAAGTTCTTGTAGTTCTATTAATTTTGAGTCCTTTCGATCTTTGAAGCCGAATGTTAAAAGTAATTCCGTTGTGGTCTGATCCCGTTAGCCCCTCGTCTACCCTCCAGTCTTCCACTAGGTCTAGTGTGTCCGTGGAGCACGCCGTTACGTCTATATAGCTGCTGAAACGCCTGCCTCCTCTGATGGTGTCGAAGGTCGGAGTTTCCCCTACGTTGAGTACGTTTAAGCCCAGCTCTTCGAGAGTGCCCGACAGCTCCTCACCCCTGCGGTCTATTAAGGGGCTCCCCCACCATGAGCTCTTTGCGTTGGAGTCGCCACCCACGATCACTCGCCCAGGTCCCAGTTCCTCCAATACCCTCCCAAGATGTGTCAAGTACGGGTTGATGGGTTCCTCCGGCTCAAAGTAGAAGGATATCAATACGATCCTCCAGGCTTCAGTATGAATTTCGACCACAGCGATGTTGTCTGTGGTCAAATTGGGGTGTTGTGTAACGCTAAGGCTTTGGTCGAAGACGGCTATCGCAGCCTTAGTTTTCCCTTCTCCGACAGTAGAGCTCTGGAAGACTCGCATCCCCACCCCGCACTTCATTCTACTGCCCCCACCCACGTATGGTTCTTGAATAAGGGCCGCGGCGACTCCACGCTTTTTCGACTCGATTAGCAGCTCGTCGGTAGCCAGCCTTTTTCTCTGGAGGTTTACTTGCACCAATTTATAGCTGTGTCGTTCGCCCCGGACGCCCTCAGCAATATGCTACCGACGATCTCGCCAATGCATCCCATCGCTTCCGAATGGGGCACTCCGCATCGAAGGCGTTATGGTCTGCCTTACCATTTTTGGCTGCTACGCAGTTCCTGCACTGCGGCACATCTCCCGCCAGCAGCGCCGGGCATTTCTCCCGCATATGTGGGTCCCCACAGTGGCTACACAGTGGAACACTATCTTTACAGTATTTCCTACTGTGTCCGTATCCTAGGCACGTGGAGCACTGTATCAGCGGTGATTGGTCGTAGACCCTTACTCGCTGGAGGTCTACATGGACACTTCCAGCTCCGGTCAGACGCTGCCAGACGGGGGGGGACACCTGCATAACGACGTGGCTCATGAGTGGATTTCGAGCCCTTCGTCTGTATTTGACGACCAGTTGCTGGTCGTCCGATTTTATGTCGTCTAGCAAGTGGGCATTCTGGTTTTTCAATGCCGTCACCACCTCGTCGTCCGTGTTGTACGCTAGGACGTCCCTCAGAATAATTAGAGGATGCTTGTTTTTGACATCCTCCACCTTTAGGTTTCCCGTCCTCCCTATTTTGTCCCTTACCCTGTTCAATTCCTCTTTTGTATTGAACCCGATCACTACCTTCTGGTCTCTAGCCTTCCTGAGTTTGTCCACTCTTATTCCCTCTTTCTTGGCGTCGACAGCCGTCCTAATCTTTGCTATGACCTCTGCACTGGTGTCGTTTTCATCCGTGGATGACACTACCACCGAGTGCAGAGGCTTTTGCACTGCTGTTGTCCTCGCGGGGTTAGCCGCTATCTCTGCAAAAGAGGGACTCTTGCCAGCTATATAGTGTCCCGTGGATTGCCTGAGCTGGTTGTCCAGAGCCTGGCCATGCTTGGCGCAGTCCTCCATGACACCTCTGTGTGCCACCGTCACCTCGCTTATCAGGTTGAGGTTAACCTTCAGTTTTCGGGTCTCTTCCATACACCGATGGATCAGTTCAGTATGGTTTTTTATCGTTTCTTTTAAGGCGTCCGTCTCTCTCTCCATGTCTTGGCCTTCATCGCCGCTCACCCCCTGCGCCTGCCTCCGGGTATCAGAGGAGGATACCTGTGTTCTCCTCTGCTGCTCAGCCTCCTTCACTAGCAAGTAGAGTCTGTCCACCGCTTGCAGTACTCCCGCCTTTATGTCTGCCTTTAGGTTGCGTGAGGCATTAAGGTGGAGCTTGGCCTTGTTCAGGCACTCCCTGGCTTCGACGACTCTACTCGCCTGCTCTACCCTTACGGTTTTTGGAGGGCTTTCCGAGGCCACCGGTGTCCCGCGCCTCCTTTGTGAAGGCACCTCGCATGACTTCGGCTGAGAAGTAGCGCGTATTCCTCTTTTCGGGGGGGAAGGGGTAGAGGGCCTAGTTTCAGGTTTCCCTGCCTCCCACTCCCCTATACTTCTCCTTACTTTTGAATCGCGCTGTGCCCTGCTTTCCCCCACACTCGGGCGCGTCTCCCGGGGTGAGACCGAGGCGTTCGTCTCCGGTGGTGACTGGACCCCCTGCTGGGGCTTTTTGACCGGGGTTCTGATGCCAATCATTTCGTTGGAGGTATGCGTCAGATTGTAAAGGGGATGTATAGAGTCCAAAATTTTAGTCGAATACGACTACGTACGCATATGGTCAGCAATAAGATTGACGTCACAATAATTTAATAAAAAATTTTTAGCAACTCTATATATAGGTAGAGTCGCACCTGTTTTATGTGTAATGTGAAGTCAAAATATGTAAAAATATCAATAGTCAACAATAACAAAGAAGATGGAGCGAAATAAATTTAGAGACAAACTCTATATAGAGTTTGTGTCTCTCCGGTTGGTCTATTTCTATGCGTACCGGTCAAAAAACACGGTACGCAGCGTAAACTTAGTTTCTAACACTCTTATACACTATAAAAAATTTTTCAAGCAGTCTATCTCTAGGTAGAGCACTTTTTGCTTTGTAGCCCTCCTCTACTGGGTCGGCAGTATATACCCTATAAGTCAATTGGCCCCAAAACTCCACTTTCAGAACCGGTCTACAATGACTCTACATAGAGTCGTTTCGGTACCGGCACCAGATAGATCTCGGCGTGGCCAGTCGTTTGACACCAAGGAGTAAGCCGATCGGAGCAGAAATGGCTGAGTTATGGTGACTCAGTTTGCCTTAAATTTCTTGGTTTCGTAATCCGAAAACGAAAATGACCCCCCTGAAAAATGTAGAATGGTCTAGTTTTTTCGGGTTAGCTGGTTAGGCTAGCCTAAAAAATAATTTCAGCGGTCTTAGATTTCGAACCGGCCCTCTGGCTTAGGAGTTATAGGCTCCAGAAGTTTGGGGGGGCTGGGGTTTAGAAATTTTTCTAGGTCTTACTTAGGTTTTGTTAATTTTAGTATAACTTGCTTCCTCCTGCACCTAAAAATCCGATAAGGAGAGCGCCCTTATCCCAGTTTGTCCAGCTACCAGGTTCTAGAAGAAATTTTTCTAGAAGTACACTGCTTCAACGTCTGCTGGTTGATAGACTTATAGTGTTTACTTAAATACTAACTTAAACCTAAAAAATTAAAGTCTCTATAATTCCGTTTTTTGTGGTCCAATTTTAGTGGAAAAACTTTCGTTATGTGTATTTTCACTTTGTCTTTCGTTGGGGGTTCTTAATATAAGTCTGGGGGTGGGATTTTCATCCCTTAATAGCGTCTATGTCACTTTTTTATTTTACAAAAGTTTGTGTTGCTCTATTTCGACAGTTTTTGAACCAATTTAAATGGAAAAAATGATGAAAGTATCTGTAGTCTATAAATTTTATTTTCAAGGCACAAAAAAGTAGGGTTGTCGATCTTTTTATTGAGCTAGGGTTGTCAAAACAATGTCTCAATTCTAACTCAAGTAACTTTTGAACCACTTAACTTATTTTGTTTCCCGAAACGGTTTACTGCTCCTCAGGTGGTCCCGCATACAGCTCCTCACTTCACTTCCGCCTGGTTGCTCGGGATCAGGGACCTCGTGGCCACGTGGTTTTTGGAAAAACCTGTATAAGTTTTCCAAACGCAGCCAGAAAAATCTGAAAGGGGTCTCAGAAGATGGGTATCCCCGAGACACACCCTCCCACAGCAAAAAACACAGGGGTCGTCGATCGTTTTCCGGAGTTTTATCACTTTTTTACATCAAAAATAACCCCCAAAAAAGTTTTAGTTCAAGGAAAAACCGCAATTTTCATTCGATTTTCTCGGGGTTTTTTCTATTGTACAGAGCTCGCGATTTTACATATATTGCGTACACTTTTTAACTCCGGAAACCTCCGGATCAAGGACCTCGTGGCCACGCCCTTTTTGGAAAAAGTCCTGTAACTTTTCCACTTTTCGGCGGAAAATTCCAAAAGGGGGCCCAAACGATAGGTCTCCGCAGGGCGCTCCTTTCCACAATTCACAAAGTGTAGGTCGTCGATCTAGTTCCGCGGATATATCACTTAGTGTCACAATTTCACACAAAAATTTAGTTTTTCTTAAGGAAAAATCCACAATTTTCGTCCAATTTCTTCGCGGTTTTCATTAAGACGTAGATCTCGTTGTTCTACGTCTTTTGATGTATAGCACTGCTATACTGCTAAAACTTTTACCACTGGTCTGATTTTTCGTGTACGGAGCGACTTAAAAGTGCTGTTAACGCGACGGAACGGGGCGCAGTACTGGGTTAGGTTAGGTTAGGTTAGGTTTTTTTTTTTTTTTTTTTTTTTTTTTTTTTTTTTTTTTTTTTTTTTTTTATTATTTATTGCAGGCACCCGCCATCGCAGGGTGTTACTGCCTTGTGCATCCTGTGACTCTTGTAAGTGTCACAGCTCGTTGTTTTCTTTATTTAAATACACTTACATAATTTATAAAAGTTGACCTATTTGGTCTTAGTCTACTTAAAGTAACTTGTTCAATACATATTTTTTCTTATTAGTACTGACCTCGTCCATCGCTTATTCTATATATTACAATTACCTTCATTATTCTAGTTACATTAATTTCTTAAATACTATGGTGCTCTGTCTTTGATGTCTATTATATATTACTACTATATATAATCCATCAAATGCTTATCCTATCTTATTTCTATTATTTACTATTTCTACAAGTTTCTCACAATATTTAATCAAGTAACCACTACGTTTTTTATCCTCTAATATGTGTTTTAAATTATCTGTGCATATGTTTGTCTCGATTTGTTGCTCTAGGTTAAGTCTAAGATTTAGATGGACGGGACATTCTAAGAGTACATGTAGAACGCTCTCTTCCTTGGAGGGCTCGCAAATGCAAGATGGGCTGTCCTTACACTTGAAGCGATGGAGGTACTGGGCGAATCCTCCATGCCCCGTGAGCACCTGCGCCAGTTTTGGTGTAACTTTGATTCGTTTGATTGTACTATAGGCTCGTACTGCATCGGGCAGAAACACTTTCGTGACGAAGGCGGTTTCGCCTAACTGGAACCTCCGGTTCCATTCGTCTAGGGTACCCTCTCGGATAACCTTTTTGACGAACGAGATCGGATACCGATCATAGTCAGGCAGCCTTCGGCACGAAAGCGCCGCCTCTTTTGCAAGAAAGTCCGCGCGCTCGTTTCCCGGGAGGCCCACGTGAGCTTTGATGTGGAACAAAGCAACAGTTTTGTTTTCATCAAGAGCTTTTTTGATATTAGAGCGCGTCTTTATGGCAAGCGGGTGCAGTACTTGATGATTTATGATCGATTCCAGCGCAGATCTCGAGTCGCTATATATACCGTACGTTCGTTCGTTTCGCTTCAGTACCTCACTCGTGGCTCTACATATGGCAAGGAGTTCCGCTTGGTACACCGTGCAGTACGCAGACAGGCTCAGCTTGACTGCCTTCGTCTCCATGTTGCTATTCCAAATGGAAAGCGCAGCCCCGACTTTGCCGTCAAGCTTGCTGCCGTCGGTGTAAATGCGCACCGCTTGCACGTTGCACTCTTCAACTTCAGCTTGAGTCGACAAGCTAGCGAAACTCAGTACCATATGTGTCGCCGGATGAGGAACCTCCGCAAACTCTACTACACGCTCCACCTCTCTGTCGCTCACTAATAGCCGGGACGACCCTTTCCTCGCCTCGTACAGTGCGGCTGCTTCCTGTACTCTGAGGTCGAGAGGCAGTATCCCGGCCAGTACCAACGCCGAGTTTAAGGAGGCTGTTCGGTACGACCTACACAGCTTCTGGGCGAAGCCTCGTTGCATCGCGTTCAAAGTTTTCATGACTCCTACTTTCTTGGCTGCAGGTGCCCACACATTTGCCGCGTAGGTAATTACGGGTTCGACGGCTGCTGTATAAATTATCCTAACGATCTCCGGGTGCAAGCCCCAACTAACTTTTGCCGCGCGGGAGAGCTGTTTATAGATATCAGTGGCCTTCCTACATATATTTGCGACGTGAGTGTTGAAGGTAAGCTTGTTATCTATCGTGAGACCCAGGATTTTTATCTCCTTTACCATCTCGATGCTGATCCCACCCATAGTCAGGAGCGGGGTGTCGAATTTCAATTTCCGCGTCATTACCATCGCACAGGTTTTGTGCGGTGCGAATCTTAATTTATTACAGACTCCCCACTCATGAACACAGGAGAGAGCTGCATTGGCTTGTCTAGATATTTCGAGCGCCGTATCTCCCGAGAAAACGAGGACAACATCATCCGCATACGCCTGGCAGAATATTCCCCTCTGTTCCAGTTCGCGCAGTAGTGGGTCGAGAAGCAGGTTCCAGAGCATCGGCCCGCTGATGGATCCCTGGACGCAACCTTTCTTGGTGTTCTTCGTGTGTGCCTCCCCAGCATACCTTAGGCCGACTCTTCTGTTGTCGAGATAGCTACTCAGTAGCCTCCTTATATTGACCGGACACTTTTCCTCAGCCAGTCTGACTTTTATAGCCGGCCACCATGCGCAATCGAAGGCTCCCTCTATATCAAGCGAAACGAGGGTTACGAGCTTCTTCAGCTCTATGTTACCCTTAATATGGTTCACAAGGTTATAGAGGGCGTCTTCGGTGCTCCTCTGGGGCATAAAGCCGTACTGGCGAGTACTAATCCTCGGTACTAGGTGCCACCTAATCCTCGCTACTATCATCTTCTCTAGGATCTTCCCCATGACCGGCAGCAGACCGATAGGTCTATAAGCCTTGGGGTTCTGATAGTCGTCCTTGCCCGGCTTTCTTAATACCACCACTGTGGCTTCCTTCCATATGTCCGGGAAGTGTCCTATCTGTAGGCACTTGTTGTACAGGGCAAGGTACACGTCCGGATCCTGAGAGATTGCTCGACAACAGATGTCCGCTGTGAAGCCGTCCGCTCCTGGAGCCTTTTTCGGATTAAAGCTCCCCATCGCGGTCCTTAGCTCGTCTCTAGTAAACTGCGGATCATTGAGGTCATCATGACCCGGGGCGTTTATTTCTCGTGCTAGTTCTCTAATTTGGCGATGGTGTTCAGTATCCGTCTCTGCGGCATCCTCGGGGAAAAATGTTGCGGCTAGTAAGGCAGCTGACTCCTTTGGGTTTAGGTACACTCCGTCCTTTCTTAGCGGCAGATCTTCCTGTCGCTTAGCGGTCTTACCGATGACTCTGTATATACCCTCCCACACTCCCTCTCTGCCTTGTCTTTGGCAGAATTCTTTCCAGCTTCTTATTTGGGCTTTCTTGGCTTGGCACTCATACAATTCTTTGGCTTGCAGATAAAGACTGACAACTCTTTCCCTGCGATCCGGTGCTGCTCTCTTAATGCGGCGTTTCTTGGTGACCATAGCTCTTTTAAGTTGTGCCAGCTCTTTAGACCACCATGGTGTCGTGACCTTTGCCGTCGCTACCTTCAGTGGCATACTCTCTTTGCACGCCGATGTTATATGGATTGATAGGGTCTTCGTCAATGCATCTAATTGAGTTGGTTCTTGGACTCGGCCTATATTTTCCGCACTTATTTTATACTCGGCATTTAATTGTTTAAGTTTATAATTAAACTTCTCCCAATTAGCCTTTTTTGTGTTAAAAAGGCGAGTCGTACGTTGGATGCACACCCCTTTCTCCTTGCGTAGCTGTAGCTTGAAGGTAATGGCATTGTGATCAGAGCTGACTATCCCTTGGTCGAGTTGCCAGTCCGTTATCATTGGGATCATATTCGTGGAGCAAGCTGTAATGTCCACATGGCTGGTAAACCTTCTGTTTCCCCGTATCGTGTCGAAGGTCGGTGTTCCGCCCCTGTTTAATATCTGCAAGCCCGACTCTTCCAGGGTCCCGGACAGTTCTATGCCCCTGTGGTCGATTATAGTGCTACCCCACCAGGTGCTCTTTGCATTGGCATCGCCTCCAATGAGCAGTCTTTTAGAGCCCGCTTTCGCTACCGCTTGTTTTAAAAGTTCGAGGTATGGTTCTATGGGTTGATCGGGCTCGAAGTACAAAGAAACTACTGCGATTTCCCATGCTTTGGTTCGGATCCTCACCACTACGATGTTATTTGTAGTGAGTTCTGGGCACTGTATGACGTCCAGGTCTGGGTCGAAAACTACGACCGCAGCCTTGACAGTCCCACTTCCATCGTCCACACATTGGTAAGTTCGCACTCCTCGGTAGCTCTTCATCCTTCGGATCCCACCCACATAAGGCTCCTGTACTAAGGCGAAAGCTATTTTTCGCTCGGTAGCTTCTATCATTAGTTCTTGTGTGGCGAGCTCCTTTCGTTGGAGGTTCGCTTGGGCCACTGCGTAACTGCTGGGGGGGTTGCCTGCCCTGTTGTTTTTGGTGACCAGTTCGTCTTTAGCAATATGCTATTCTCGCTCTAGCAAGAGCCTCCCATCGTCTACGTACAGGGCATTCTTTGCTGAACGCGTTGTGCTCCACGTTAGTTGTTTTCGTGTGGACGCAGTTTACGCATGATGGGGCTACTCCGGCAAGCAAGTCGGCACACTGCGCTCTTACATGAGGACCCCCGCAATGGCTACACCTCTCGACTGTTTCCTTACAGAACCTCTTTCCGTGCCCGTACCCTAGGCAACATGTGCACTGTACGAGAGGGGATTGGTCTTCTACCCTTACTCTCTGTATGTCGATATGCAGGGTGGTTCTTTCGAGTATTCTGTTCCATAGCTGAGGTGATACGCTTATTACCACGTGATGAGTGTGGGGGTTCCTCGTCTTCTTTTTATATTTTATTTCCAATCTATTGTCCTCTTTTTTGATATCGTGGAAGAGGTCACCATTCTGCTTCCTTATTGCCTTTACGATGTCCTCGTCTGTATTGTACTTCAGTACGTCCTTGATTACGAGCAGCGGATCTTTGTTTTTAACTTCCTCCACGATCAGATTTCCTCCTGAACTGGTCAACCGTTCCTTCACTTCGTCTCTTTCCTTCTCCGTTCTGCAACCCACTACTACTCTACGGTCTTTGGCCTTTCTAACACGATCGATTGTTACCCAGCCTTCCTTAGCATTTACGGCTTTTCTGATCTTACCCAGAACCTCTTCTCCTGACTCAGTCGTGTCTTTAGACGCGATGACTATTGAGTGAAGAGTTGTCTGCTCTTGGGGTTGCCTCCTTAGATCTCTTGCCGCTATGCTAGCATAGGTTACTTTATTGGAATAGTGAGCTTGGTCTTCTAATGTCTTTTTTAAGTCTTCCATTTTGGCTGTGTTTTCCTTAATTACTCTTATGTGATCGATCATTAGAGTTGTTAGTTGGCCATCGTTCCCATTCGACCGTTCTTGTACTTCAGTTATGCCAGTACTTTTGCCCTGGTCTTTTTCCTGGTCTTGCTTGTTGCCCTCCCCTTCCTTCACTAACTCATAGAGCCGCTCGATCGCCGCTGCCACGTCAGTTTTGATGTCTGCTCTGATGTTTCTGGACTGGCCAAGAAGCGTCTTGGCCCGAATCAGATTGGCTTTTGCTTCTGCAGTTCGCGTTGCGTACTTGGGTTTAGCAGTCGGCGATTGAACCTGCGGTTCTGCAGATATTCTGCGTGCTGGGACTTTAGTCTCGATTGGGGCCACGGTCTTGTTTCGCGATTTGATAGGGGCGCCTGGAACGACTTTGCTTGGTGACTTTGTAGGTGACGTCGTTTTTCCCGCTACCTTCCCGATCTCCCACTCGCCTATGCTGCGTCTTACATTAGATGCCCTAATTGGTGAGTTCGAGGGCCCTGCCCTGTCGTCCGTTCGGCTATCGGCTTTGGGAGACGTGTCCATGGTCCTTTTAGCAGGTGTCCTATGCATGTACATTGTTCTAAGTCACAGGATTTGTCAGGGGTTAGTTTACTGTGTTGTAAAGGTCACACTAAACTGTCAATAATAAAGAAAATAAAAGAAAATAAAACAAGGAATACGAAACAAAATCACGATAAAACAGCTCTATCCAGTCTTAACCTAGGTAAATTTGTAAAAGTTGTATAGGAGTAAACGCGTCAATAAAGCGGACGGGTAAGTGTCCAACTGTTTAATTCTAAGCGTACCGGTCAAAAAACACGGTACGCAACTGTAGTTTTGGTTTTTGTTACAAAAATGTGCACAGATATAGTTTGGCTCTACATGCACCATGCAAAGCCCCAGCACAGGTGTATTCTGTATAACGTTGATGCCGGTAATTACAGTGAAAACACTAGAGGCATTCAAAATATCTTAAGAGAAAAGTTTTGCTCTATGTAGAGCACTTTAGTATACGTCACCCTCCCGTGTCGGGTCCCTTGCATGTACCCTATCCCCTAAACTACCCGAAACACTACTTCCAGAACCCAAGTTCCAAATGACTCTATGTAGAGTCGTTTCAGTGCCGGCACCAGATAGGTCTCGGCGTGGCCAGTTATTTGACACCAAATAGTACACTGATCGGAGCAGAAATGGCTGAGTTATTATAACTCAAAGTTTTGCCTCAAGTTTCGGTTACGTAATTCGAAACCGAAATTGACCCCCCTTAAAAATATAAAAATGTCTAATTTTTTGAAGTTAACGGGTTCAGCTAGCTCAAAAAATAACATCAGCGGTCTCAGATCTCGAGTCGGCCCTCTGGCTTCGGAGTTATAGGTTCTAAAAGTTTAGGGAGATTGAGGTTCAGAGAATTTTCTAGGTCTTGCTTATCCTAAAAATTTTTATAAACCCTTATCCTAAAAAATTTTTATAAAAGGCGTACACGAAAATTAACTTATTCAGGCAACAGGGCCTGAAAAAATACTGTCTTAAAGTCCAATATCTTATGACTAATCGCTGCTTAGTTTCTAGTAGTTACTTATGCACTAACTAAAACCTAAAAACTTAAAGTCCTTATATCTTCGTTATTTTAACTCCGATTTTGAACGAAAAAGTTTCAGGATAACTGTCTTATGTTGATCTTTAATTTAAAATAGTTAGTGTAGGGCTGGGGGTGGAATATTCAACCCTTAACAGCCTTAGTCTTATTTTCACTTTCACTGAATGTATTTCGTGCTGTATTTTGAAAGTTTGTGAAGCGATTTGGACAAATTAAATTTTAAAACAATCTGTGGTTTACACACTTTGAGCGAAAACTATAAAAAGTTAGGGTTGTCGCTTTAGATTAAAAGTTAGGGCTGTCAGAAGTTTGTAACACTTTGCACTTTAATAAAAATAAGACCACTTAACTTTTTTGTGTTCTTGAAGTGGATTCCTTGTCACCATGTAGTCCTGCACCAGATTCACCGCTTAATTTTTTCCTGGGAGTTCGGGATCAGGGACCTCGTGGCCACGCGGTTTTCGGAAAAACCGCTGTAGCTTTCCCGAACGTGGCCGGAAAAATATGAGAGGGGTCTCAAAAGGTAGGTACCCCCGAGACGCACCCTCCCACAGTTGAAAAAACAGGGGTCACCGATCTTGATTCGTGGCAATTTAAGTTTATGTGAAAATTTTGCACAATATTAACCCAGAAAATAGGTTAATGTTCTGGGAAAATCCACAGTTTTTCTCCGATTTTCACAGGAACTTCACGCCCACATAGAGCTCGCGAAAACGAAACTTTTGATGCATCGCACTTCACTGTTATGAAAAATTTTACCACAACTTGGAATTTTCGAGCGCGGAGCGACTTAAAAACGCTGTTCACGCGGCGGCTTAGCGTGCGGGACTGGTTAGGTTAGGTTAGGTTAGGTTAGGTTAGGTTAGGTTAGGTTAGGTTAGGTTAGGTTAGGTTAGGTTAGGTTAGGTTAGGTTAGGTTAGGTTAGGTTAGGTTAGGTTAGGTTAGGTTAGGTTAGGTTAGGTTAGGTTTTTTTTTTTTTTTTTTTTTTTTTTTTTTTTTTTTTTTTATTCTAGTATCTCCAACATAATCGGAGGCTGTGTCTACGATTTCTCTGTCATACCAGTTCTCGCTTATTTTCCTCTCGCACTTTCATTCCGCATACGAATCTTTCTTATGTTCATCATCTTTCAGTCTTTTTTAAGGGTGGGATGCCCTTCTATCTGCTATCTATCTATTCTATGTTATGTGTCTTTAGGCTCAGGGTTAATAACTATAAGGCGTTTTATTTATTTTGATGAAACAACTTGCTTATTTCTATTCATACATTATTGAACTTATATATTAATCATTTATTTACATTTACTTGTTAGGTATAGGTGTATCTTATATTTAAATTTATGACGTTCTATTTCTACTTTTTCCAATACAGATATTTACATTTGTTTTATTTTCTTACTTGCTATTTCTAATTTCTATTTTACTTAATATTTATTTACATTATTTTTACGCTCAATTTATGGTTAATTCTATGTTACTATTTTACACTTTTGTATATTGTTATGCTTTCTAATAATATTCTCACAATATTACGAAAACATACTCTATTGCTTTGTCTTGTTTCTTTTAATTACCTTTTTTGCTATACTGACACAATAATCCATAAATATTTTGCGATTTTCGCCCGTCATTATTTCACCCACCACAGATGGACCGAGACGAGTGTCCAGCGTTCTCTCTATTTCATATCGCGCGCGGCCGTAGACTGGGCAGCTGAACAATATATGCGGGACCGTTTCTGCCTCCGCTGGGTCGCATATGCACGAGGAGCTTTCTTTGCATTTAAAGCGGTTCAGGTACTCGGCGAATCCTCCGTGGCCCGTCATGATTTGTGTACTCTCATTACTGATGCTCATTTTCCTGACTATCTTATAAGCCAACAGTGCATCCGGGAAGAATATCTTCGTGACGGATGCAGTGTCACAGGTTTTGTATCGTTTGTTCCATTCGTCAAGCGACTCCATTCTTAGGCTGCGCTTGACGAATGAGACAGGACACTTGTCATAGTCTGGTGTTCGCTTGGAGTTTATGGCTGCCATCCTCGCCAATTCGTCCGCCCTCTCATTTCCCTCTAGTCCTGCGTGGGCCTTTATCCAGAACAAAGACACAGCTTTGTTCTGGAGAGAAACTGCTCTTATGTTCTCTCGGGCTTCCACTGCCAGGGGATGGAGACAGCCGTGGTTTTTCACGGTTAAGAGGGCAGCCATGGAGTCACTATAGACGCCAAAAGTTTTCGCCTTGTGCTTTTTTATTTCCGACGTTGCTCTGCATATCGCCAACAGTTCGGCTTGGTAGTTTGTGCAGTACGACGGCAGGGCGAACTTGAAAGCCCTGGTTTCGGCCTCGCCACTCCACAGGGACATTGCAGCCCCGACGCGGCCCGCGATCCTACTCCCGTCCGTAAATATGCGGACTTCATACCCGCTATGTGCCCTGACGTCGCCCTGGTCCGCCAAACTTGTGATCCGCAGGTTGTCCAGCTCCGCCGGATGAGGAACCCCAGAAACCGGTGCCCTTCGCTCCACCTCCCTCCCCGCCAGCGCAGGCCAAGGTACCCCTCTCTTGGCTTCGTACAACAGAGCCGCTTCCCGGACTCGGAGATCGAGAGGGAGCATCCCGGCCAGCACCAGCGCCGAGTTCAGCGATACCTGCACATTCTCTGCATGATTCCGCGCTGGACCGTGTCCAGCTGCCTCTTGATTCCCAATTTACAAGCCGCTGACGCCCATACACTGGCGGCATAGAGGACGATCGGCTCCACAGTCGCCAAGTATATCGTCCTGATGACCTCTGGGTTGAGGCCCCAACTTGCTTTTGCCGCCCTGGTCAGCTGCTTGTAAATCCCGATGGCCTTCCGACACACCCCAGACACGTGCGCGTTGAATGTGAGTTTGTTGTCAATTGTTACTCCGAGTATTTTGATTTCATTGGACATGCCTATGCCGATCCCGCCCATCCTCAGGCGTGGGGTGTCAAATTTTTGTTTTCTTGTTATAACCATGCCCAAGGTCTTTTGTGGTGCAAACTTTAATTTGTTTTGCTCACCCCACGCCCCAACACGCTCGAGGGCGGCATTTGCATGTCCCTCAATTGTCCCCGCCGTATGACCACTAAAGGCCAGGACAACATCATCCGCGAAAGCCTGGCAGTAAGTGCCTTCAGCCTCCAACTCTTTGAGGAGTGGGTCCAGCAGGAGGTTCCATAGTATTGGGCCCGCGATGGACCCCTGGACGCAGCCTTTTTCTGTCGTTTTGATGTATTCTTCTCCCGCATACCTGACCCTTACCCTTCTATTTTCGAGGTAGCTATCAATTACCCTCCTCAGATTCAATGGGACTTCCTCTTCAGCCAATCGGACCCGTATGGCCGGCCACCAGGCGCTGTCGAAGGCTCCCTCTATGTCCAATGATATCAGTGTTATGATCTCTTTTTTGTCTAGCTTATTGTGGATGTATTGCATTAGGTCATAGAGGGAGTCCTCGGCGCTCCTCTGGGGCATGAATCCGTACTGGTGAGCGCTCATCTTTGGTGTTAGGTAGAATCTGAGGCGAGCCACCAGCATCTTCTCATAGATCTTGCCAAGTATGGGGAGAAGTCCGATCGGTCGGTAGGATTTTGGGCAAGTGTACCTTGCCTTCCCAGGCTTCCTGAGCGCCACCACAACAGCCTCCTTCCATATCCCAGGGAAATACTGCTTTGCCAGGCACTTGTTGAGCATTGCCAAGAACAGTTCAGGGTAAAGTTTCAGGACTTCGGAGCATATATCGGCGGTAAGTCCGTCCGCTCCCGGGGCTTTCTTCGGGTTGAAGGACTTGTAAGCTCTCTCAAGCTCTGCCATTGTGAACAGTGGGTCGCCAAGTTCATGTTGTTCACCACTGTTCACCTTTTCTGCCTCAATTCTTATTTTTTGATGGTGAGAGCTTTCATTATGCTTGAGGTCCTCCGGGTAAAAGGTTTCGGCCAAAAGTTTTGCGGAGTTTTTTGCGTCCAGAACCACGCCATGGCTCTCCAGTGGCAGGTCCTCCGATCTCTTCATTGTTTTTCCTATCACCCTGTATATTCCGTCCCACATACTTTCCCTGTCCTGCTTCGCGCAAAACCTCTTCCAGCTCTCTGTCTGCGCCTTGGCTGCTGCCGTTTCATACTCTTCCTTTAGTTTTAGGTACTCTTCGACGACCCTCGACCTTCGCGTTGGAGCAGCGCATCTTACTCGGCGTTTTCTGGTAGCGACCTTCCTCTTCATCTCCGCCAGCTCTTTGGACCACCACGGCAAGGTAAGTGTTTCTTTTAATTTTTTGCTGGGTATTGTTGCTCTACATGTGTCTTTTATTGCTCTTGTAAATGTGTTTGTTATTATGTCTATTTCTTCTGAACTATTAATTTTGTTTATGTTTATTTGGGTTATTTGGTTTTGCAACAAATTTTGCTGTAGTTTCTCACGAAACTCAGCCCAATTTGCTTTTTTGGTGTTATATTGCCTAGTAGTTCTATTTATATGCAATCCCTTTGATTTATCAAGCCGAATTTTGAAAAGTATGCCGTTGTGGTCAGAGCTTGTCAGGCTTTCGTCCACTCTCCAGTCCTCTACCAGGTCCAGCATATCCGTTGAGCAAGCTGTTATGTCAACGTAGCTGCTGAATCGCTGTCCTCCTCTAACCGTGTCGAAGGTCAGAATTTCCCCATTATTCAGTATGTTTAGGTTCAGCTCTTCAAGTACCCCAGACACGAAGTCCCCTCTATGATCCGTAGCAGGACTGCCCCACCACGCACTTTTCGCGTTGGCATCGCCTCCAACGATCATTCTGCAGAAGCTCATTTCTTCCGCTATTCTCCTCAGGTGTTCCAGGTATGGCTCTATGGGGCTGTCTGGTTCGAAGTAGAAGGAGACGAGAGCAATCTCCCAGGCATTTGTACGGATTTTCACCACGACGATGTTGTTTGTGCTGAGGGTTGGGTACTGAATGACATTGACCTCATCGTCTAAGACAGCGATCGCCGCTTTCACAGTCCCTTCCCCTGTGGCAGCGCTCTGAAAAATCCGTACGCCCCTGTAGCTCCTCATCTCCCTCGCTCCACCCACATAAGGCTCCTGGAGAAGAGCCGCCGCGGCACCAAGTTTCTTGGCCTCTAATAATACCTCGCTGGTTGCGAGCTTTTTGCGTTGGAGGTTTGCCTGTATAAGCGCGTATCGTGTTGGTTTGCCCTGGACGCCCTCAGCAGTACGCCACCGACGATCTCGCCAATGCATCCCATCGTTTCCGGATTGGGCACTCTGCGTCGAAGGCGTTGTGGTCTGCCTTGGCGTTCTTTGCCGCAACGCAGTTTCTGCACTGCGGCACATCACCCGCCAATAGCGCCGGGCATTCCACCCGCATATGCGGGTCCCCGCAGTGGCTGCATAGTGGGACGCTGTCCTTGCAATACTTCCTGCTGTGTCCGTAGCCCAGGCACGTCGAGCACTGCACCAACGGCGACTGGTCGTAGACCCGCACTCGCTGGAGGTCTATGTGGACACTTCCAGCTCCGATCAGACGCTGCCAAACGGGGGGGGACACCTGCATGACAACGTGGCTCATGAGTGGGTTTCGAGCCTTCCTTCTGTATTTAACGACCAGATTTTCGTCGTCCGTTTTGATGTCCCCCAGCAGGTGGGCATTTTGATTCTTTAATGCCGTCACCACCTCGTCGTCCGTATTGTATGCCAATACGTCCCTCAGGATGACGAGAGGATGCTTGTTCTTAACCTCCTCTATCTTTAGGTTGCCTGTTCTCCCTATCCTGTCCCTCACCCTGTTTAGTTCCTCCTTTGTATTGAAACCAATTACGACTTTTTGGTCTCTAGCCTTCCTTACTTTGTCTACCCTTATACCTTCCTTCCTGGCGTCGACAGCGGTCCTGATTTTCGCTATGACCTCTGCACTGGTGTCGTTTTCATCCATGGATGACACAACCACCGAGTGCAGAGGCTTTTGAACCGCTGATATCTTCGCGGGGTTCGCCGCTACCTCTGCAAAAGAGGGACTCCTTCCAGCGACGTAGTGTCCCGAGGACTGCTTAAGCTGGTTGTCCAAAGCCTGGCCATGTTTTGCGCAGTCCTCCATGACACCCCTGTGCGCCACCGTCTCCTCGCTTATCATCCTGAGGTTTACTTTTAATTTCTGCGTTTCTTCGATGCACTGATGGAGCAGTTCGCTATGATCTTGTATTGACCGTTTTAAAGCGTCCCTCTCTCTCTCCAGGTCTTGACATCCATCGCCGCTATTCCCCTGCGTCTGCCTCTGAGCATCAGAGGGGGACACCTGTGCTCTCCTCTGCTGCTCGGCCTCCTTCACCAGCAGGTAGAGCCTGTCCACCGCCTGCAGAACTCCAGCCTTTATATCTGCCTTTAGATTACGCGAGGCATTAAGATGAAGCTTGGCCTTATTCAGGCACTCCCTCGCTTCTACGACTCTACTCACTTGCTCCACCCTTATGGTCTTTGGGGGGCTCTCCGTCGAGGTCACCGGTGTCCCGCGTTTCCCCCGCGAAGGCACCTCGCATGACGTCGGCTGGGAAGCAGCACGTGCTCCTCTATTTGGAGGGGAAGGGGTAGCGGGTCTAGTCTCAGGTCTCCCTGACTCCCACTCCCCTATACTTCTCCTGACTTTGGAGTCGCACTGCATCCCGCCTGTCTCCTGTGATGAGACCGAGGTGTTTGTCCCTGGTGGTGACTTCACGCCTTGTTGGGTTCTCTTGACCGGGGTTCTGATGCCGATCATGATGTTGGAGATATGCGTCAAGTTTGTAAAATGGTATATAGAGTCAGAGTTTCAGCCGAAAACGACTGTGTATTTGGTATAGGTCAGCAATCAGAAACAGGACAACACAATAATATAATAAAATATATAGCAACTCTATATAGAGTCGCACCTGTTTTCGCAATATTACTACAATTTCCAGCACCAACACTGGTTATTGCGTCACACTGGTGCTCGTCTCCGACGAGCGTCAATGTACCATCAACGTACAGGTCACACAAATATAAAAAATAAAGAATTAAAAACAAGAAGGGTCAAAATATGTAAAATAAGAAGAGAACAGGAAAATGTTCAAAGGTCAGGGAGAAAAACAAATTTAAAAGAAAACAATATACAGACAACTCTATGTAGAGTTGTGTCTATCCTAGTGTTTAATCTATGTGTACCTGTCAATAGACGCGGTACACAGCGTATAACAATTTAAAAACAGGAAGCTGCAGACGGGGGGAATGACTCTACATTCACCCAGCAGCTTTGGTATACAGCCACACCCGTTTTAAGTCTTTGGCGATTCGCTACAGTGCTTCCCCGGCCCAAACACACCCCCCAAAAAACTACCTCCGAAACGGCTCTATATAGAGTCGTCCCGACGGCAGCAGCGGATGGGTCTCGATGCGGGGTTGTTTTTTGACACCAAGATCGAGCAAATCGGGCCAGAAATGGCCTAGTTATTACGGCTCAAAGTTTGCTTCAAAATTACGGTTTCGTAATCTGAAACCGATTTCGACCCCCCTGAAAAATTTGGTTAGGTCAAATTTCTTCGACGCGTCGGGTCAAGTTACCTAAAAAAATAATATCTGCGGTTTCAGATTACGAATCCAGCCGCAGACTTAGGATTTACAGCCTCCTCAAGTTTTGGGGAAATTGTATCAAACAATTTCTCTAGGTCCAACTTAGGTCTTATTTAATTATATTTCTAACTAATAACCCTTATCCTAAAAATTCTTAAAATAGGCACAAACAAAACTTAAGTTGTTCAGGCAACAGGGCCTGAAAAAATATTGTCTTAAAGTCCACTATCTTATGACTAATCACTGCTTAGTTTCTAGTAATTACTTATGCACTAACTAAAACCTAAAAATTTAAAATCCTTATATCTTCGTTGTTTTAACACCGATTTTGAACGAAAAAGTTTCAGGTTAATTGTCTTATGTTGATCTTTAATTTAGAATAGTTAGTGTGGGGTTGGGGGTGCAATATTCAACCCTTAGCAGCTTTGGTCTTATTTTCACTTTCACTGAATGTATTTTGTGCTGTATTTTGAGAGTTTGTGAAGCGATTTGGACAAATTAAATTTTAAAACAATCTGTGGTTTGTACACTTTAAGTTAAAACTTTAAAACGTTAGGGTCGTCGCTTTAAATTAAAAGTTAGGGCTGTCAGTAGTTTGTAACACTTTGCACTTTAATAAAAATAAGACCACTTAACTTTTTTGTGTTCTTGAAACGGGTTCCTTGTCACCATTGAGTCCTGCACCAGATTCACCGCTTAATTTTTCCTGGAAGTTCGGGATCAGGGACCTCGTGGCCACGCGGTTTTCGGAAAAACCGCTGTAGCTTTCCCGAACGTGGCCAGAAAAATATGAAAGGGGTCTCAAAAGATGGGTATCCCCGAGACACACCCTCCCACAGCAGAAAACACAGGGGTCGTCGATCGATTTCCGGAGTTTTATCACTTTGTTCAACTAAAAATAACCCCCAAAAAAGTTTTTGTTCTAGGAAAAACCACAATTTTCACTCAATTTTCCCGGGGTTTTCACTGTTGTATAGAGCTCACGATTTCACACATTTTGCGTACACTTTTTACCTCCGGAAACCTCCGGATCAGGGACCTCGTGGCCACACCCTTTTTGGAAAAAGTCCTATAACTTTTCCAATTTTCTTTGGAAAAATCCAAAAAGGGGTCCAAACGATAGGTCTCCGCAGGGCGCTCCTTTCCACAGTTCGAAAGGTGTGGGTCGTCGATCTTGTTCCGCGGATATATCACTTAGTGTCACAATTTCACACAAAAATTTTGTTTTTCTTAAGGAAAAATCTACAATTTTTGTCCGATTTCTTCGCGGTTTTCACTAAGACGTAGATCTCGTTATTCTACGTCTTTTGATGTATAGCACTGCTATACTGCTAAAACTTTTACCACTGGTCTGATTTTTCGTGTACGGAGCGACTTAAAAGTGCTGTTAACGCGACGGAGCGGGGCGCAGTACTGGTTAGGTTAGGTTAGGTTAGGTTAGGTTAGGTTAGGTTAGGTTAGGTTAGGTTAGGTTAGGTTAGGTTAGGTTAGGTTAGGTTAGGTTAGGTTAGGTTAGGTTAGGTTAGGTTAGGTTAGGTTAGGTTAGGTTAGGTTAGGTTAGGTTAGGTTAGGTTAGGTTAGGTTAGGTTAGGTTAGGTTAGGTTAGGTTAGGTTAGGTTAGGTTAGGTTAGGTTAGGTTAGGTTAGGTTAGGTTAGGTTAGGTTAGGTTGGGTTGGGTTGGGTTAGGTTAGGTTAGGTTGGGTTAGGTTAGGTTAGGTTGAGTTAGGTTAGGTTAGGTTAGGTTGGGTTGGGTTAGGTTAGGTTAGGTTAGGTTGGGTTGGGTTAGGTTAGGTTGGGTTGGGTTAGGTTAGGTTAGGTTAGGTTGGGTTGGGTTAGGTTAGGTTAGGTTAGGTTAGGTTAGGTTAGGTTAGGTTAGGTTAGGTTAGGTTAGGTTAGGTTAGGTTAGGTTAGGTTAGGTTAGGTTAGGTTAGGTTAGGTTAGGTTAGGTTAGGTTAGGTTAGGTTAGGTTAGGTTAGGTTAGGTTAGGTTAGGTTAGGTTAGGTTAGGTTAGGTTAGGTTAGGTTAGGTTAGGTTAGGTTAGGTTAGGTTAGGTTAGGTTTTTTTTTTTTTTTTTTTTTTTTTTTTTTTATAAAGGCACCCGCCATCGCAGGGTGTTGAGCCTGTTCCTAACACCTCCAATGTATAGATAGTTTGGAGCCTTTGTCCAGCTGGATCTTTTCGTATCTTTAATTTTTTATTAATATTACAATATACAGAGTATAATATACAGAATATTCTTATAGTAGCATACTTATTCTAGTGACTTGCTGATACTTAACCTAGTTTTACTATGTGTAAGGGAGTGGGTTTACACTATTTGTACAACTTATATTTGCGGTTCTTATTTCTATTTAATCTAACTTAATTTCTATTTATGTTGAAAGCTGTACTTACTATTCTAATTTATTACTTATCACCTATTTCATTAATGATAAACAATAATAATATTACATTATTCCGTTATCATTATCTTATTCTACCTTATTTCGTTTATTTACTATCCTAATGATTTCTGTACAATATTTTAAAAATCTATTCCTAAATTTACTACCTATAATTTTGCTTAGATTTTCTACAGTCACCTTCATGTTAAGCTCTTGTTCTGTGTCGTACCTTTGCCGATCGAAGACAGGGCATTCCACCACAAGATGAACGACCGTTTCATGCGCGTTCGGGTCGCATAAGCAGGATGGGTTCCCCTTACATTTGAATCGTGTCAAGTATTCGGAGAACCCACCATGCCCCGTTAGCAATTGTGTTGTTATGCCGGTGATCTCCATCGTCCGAACGACGCCGTAAGCAGCCAGCGCACAGGGGAAAAAGAGCCTGGTGACGGAGGCGGTCTCGCCCTCTCTGTACCTCCTATTCCACTCGCCAAGCGAGGCCTGTCGAAGACCTCGCTTCACGAATGAAACAGGGCACAGACCGTAGTCCGGTGCTTTCTTCAGTCTCAGAGCCGCTTCCCTGGCCAGATGGTCGGCCCGCTCGTTACCACTCAGCCCTGCGTGGGCCTTGACCCAGAATAAAGATATTTCCTTACCCTGGGCCATGCCTTTTTGAATGGCTACTCTGGCCTCCACAGCAAGGGGGTGGAGAGCGTGGTGGTTAGTGATTGTTAAAAGAGCGGCTCTGCTGTCACTGAAGATGCCGAACGTGCTCTCACCTCGCCTGAGAACCTCACTGGCCGCTTTGCATAGGGCCAGTAGTTCAGCCTGGTATACGGTGCAATGGGACGCCAGAGCAAGCTTGAGGGCCCTGGTCTCGGTTCCGTTTTTCCACGTGGATAACGCCGCGCCGACCCGGCCCTCAATCCTGCTCCCGTCCGTGAAAATGCGCACCTCGATGTTGTCGGTGCGCTGTAATTGGTCCTCGTCTACCACGCTTTTGAACTCCAAAGGTCCATGCTCTGCGGGGTGGGGTGCCTCTATCGCCGGAGCCATTCGTTCAATCTCTCCGCCCCCCAACCATGACTGGCACACCCCTCTCTTGGCTTCATACAACGAAGCCACCTCGCGAACTCTGAGGTCCAGAGGGAGCATACCAGCCAGGATCAGCGCAGAGTGCAGAGAGACCGTCCGATAGCTCTTACACAGCTTTTGGGCGAATCCGCGCTGTACCACGTTCAGTTGTTTTCGGACGCCGAGCCCATTCGCCGCCGCGCACCAGCTGCTGGCACCGTACAATATGGTTGGCTCTACAGCTGCAACGTAAATAGTCCGGATCACCTCAGGGTGTAGGCCCCAGCTAATCCGGGCCATCCGCGCCAGTTTCCCGTAAATGCTGATCGCCTTTCTGCAGATATTTGCTATGTGTGTGTTAAAAGTGAGTTTGTGGTCGATGGTGAGCCCTAGGATTTTGACCTCTTTGGACAATCCTATGTCTATCCCGCCCATGCTGAGGCGCGGGACGTCGTACTTCAGCCTCCGCGTGATTACCATCGCACTTGTTTTATGCGGTGCGAATTTCAGCTTCATTCCGATGCCCCACTCCCGCACCCGCTCGAGAGAGGCATTGGCCTGTCCCTCAATCTCCAGAGCCGTGTCACCATCGAACACCAACACCACATCGTCCGCGAACGCCTGCACATAGACCGCATCGCTCTCCAGTTTGTGTAGCAGGGGATCCAGTATTACGTTCCAAAAAAGGGGCCCACCTATTGATCCTTGGACGCATCCCTTTTCCATCAAACGGCTGCACTCCTCATCCGCATACCTCACCCTTGCGACTCTGTCGCTGAGATAACTATTAATCACCCGCCTCAAATTCACCGGACACTTCTCCTCAGCCAGCCGTAGCCGGATAGCTGGCCACCAGGCGCTGTCGAAGGCGCCCTCTATGTCCAAGGACACCATAGTGACTATTCTCTTTTTATCAAGCTTAGCCCTTATGCGGCCCATTAGGTCATAGAGGGCGTCTTCGGTGCTCTTCTGGGGCATAAAGCCGTACTGGCGAGTGCTCATCCTCGGTAGTAAATAAAATTTAAGGCGGGCAACCAGCATCCTCTCGTACACCTTCCCCAGCACAGGCAATAGCCCAATCGGCCTGTACGATTTGGGGACATCATACGAGTCCTTTCCTGGTTTCCTCAGTATCACCACCACGGCCTCCTTCCATATCTTAGGAAAGTAACCGCGGCGAAGACAACTGTTTAGCAGTTCCAGAAATAGCAAGGGGTCAGTCTCAATTGCATGAGTGCAAATATCGGCCGTAAAGCCATCCGCACCCGGAGCCTTCTTGGGGTTGAATCGCTGCAGAGCATCGAGCAATTCGTGCATCTGAAAGGGTGGATCATCATCATAATGACCCTCTTCCTCGTCCACTTTCCGTGCGGCTTCTCTGATGCATCGATGCCCCGCCCCATCCTCTTCAGTTCGATCTTCCGGGTAAAACGTTCGCGCGAGCAGCTCAGTGGAACCTTTCGCGTCCAGGTAAATTTCGTTTTCCCTTAATAACTGGTCCTCTTCCCTTGCCGTAGCCCTACCCAAAACCCTATACACTCCCTCCCAGACACTTTCCCTGTCCTGTCTTCCACAAAAATCTTTCCAGCTTTCGACCCGTGCTTTTCTTACTTCAGATTCATATATCTCCTTTTGTTCTAGGTACTGCCTGACTACCCACTCTCTTCGGACTGGTGCTGCGTTCCGGATTCTACGCCTCTTCGCGTTGACGTCTCTCTTCATTTTCGCGAGTTTCTCCGTCCACCACGGCACAGTAAGTAGCTCACTTTTCCTTTTCTTTGGAATATTCTGGTCGCAAGCCTGCCCGACCAATCTACTGTATTTTATTACTGTGTTCTCCACTTCATGGACATTTGTTACGTCTTTGACATTGATGTTGTTTTCAGAGATTAGTCGGGTTAAGTGAGCCTTGAAGTCATTCCAGTTCGCCTTCTTCGTGTTGTATTTGCGTGTGGTGCGTTGGATTTTCATCCCTTTTGCCTTCTCAAGATTGATTTTAAAAACTATGCCGTTGTGGTCGGAGCTCACGAGGCCCTCGTCGACTCTCCAGGCATCGATCCAGGCCAGCATATCGCTCGTACAGACTGTAACGTCCACGTAGCTACAGTACCTCACTCCACCCCTCACAGTGTCGAAAGTCGGAACGTTCCCACTATTAAGGACTTGGAGCTCCATTTCCCCGAGCGCCCCACTGAGTATTTCACCTCTACTGTCTTCCAGTATACCACCCCACCAGGTGCTTTTTGCGTTCGCATCGCCTCCGAAAACGACTCGTTTAGAGCCCATTCTGCGCCCAATTTCCCTGAGATGGTCCACGTAGGGCCCTATGGGTTCACTCGGCTCGAAATAGAAGGATACCAGCGTGATCCTCCAGGCACCGGTCCGGATACCCACCACCACGATGTTATCGGTGGTGAGTTGCGGGTACTGCTCGATATCTAGATTAGGATCGAAAATGGCTATTGCCGCTTTCACAGTCCCTTCTCCTTGCCCGGTGTTCTGAAAGATCCTAACGCCCTGGTATGCCTTCATCCTCTTCACTGCTCCTACATAGGGCTCCTGTATAAGGGCGATTGCGGCTTTGCGTCTCACGGCCTCGAGCATGAGCTCGTCAGTTGCGAGTTTCCGCCTCTGCAGGTTGGCTTGCAGCACACAGTATGGGATGGCGTCTACAGGAGGGACATCTCTCCCCGGCTTCCGTTCCTCACTCCTTGTTCCATCTGGGTTAACTTTAGCAGTATGCTACACTGGATCTGGCCAGCGCTTCCCACTTTCTTCTGACTGGACAGATGTCGCTGAAAGCGTTATGTTCATTCTTGTCCATTTTGGCTCTGGAACAGTTACAGCAGGTTGGCATTGTACCCGCTAACCACTCGGAGCACTCTGTCTTCATGTGAGGCCCTCCGCAGTGGCTGCAACTCTCTATAGTCTCTCGACAGTATCGCCTACCATGTCCGTATCCCAAACAGCGCGAACATTGGACAAGAGGGGATTGGTCGGTTACCCGGACTCTCTGCAAGTCCAAGTGCACTGTACCGGCCTCCATAAGACGATTCCAGATTACTGGAGAGACTTTCAACACTACGTGTGCCATCAGTGGGTTTCTGCCGTTTCGCCTGAACTTCACGTCCATTCTCTCGTCTTCCGCGCTAAGTCCAGCAAACAGGTACTTATTTTGGTTCTTCAGGGCCTTGAGAATCTCATCGTCCGTATTACATTTTAATACATCCCTTAGCATTATCATGGGATCCTTGTTTTTTACTACTTCTACATTCAACTCTGTCCCAGCTCTCTGGATTCTTTCTTTCACCTTTTCTATTTCTTGATGAGTTCTGCAACCTATTATGACTTTCCGGTCTCTGGCTTTTCTGATCTTATCCACTCTTATTCCTTCTTCTCTAGCATTTACGGCCAGCCTAATCTTTTCTAGGACTTCTTCACCGGTTTCTGTCTCAAGTTTTGAAGTAATCGCTACCGAGTGAATAGCCGTATTCTCAAGAGACGGCTTCCTGCCAACACTTGCCGTAACCGCTGCATATGTCATTCGCTCCCGGCATTCCTGCTGACATAGAGCCGTTTTTAAAGTTTCCATCTCTTTCTTGTGTTCCTCTAGCAACTTTGCGTGTTCCTCTAGCTTACTTAGGAAGGTGCTCTCCTCGACTTTCCTTTCTTTATTACAGTTAATCTCAGTTTCTCCCCTTTCTATTTGGGTTACTTCTGTCGCCTGTTTTCCTGTTCCAATTGTTTTTCCAAGAGTCTTTTCTCTCTCTAATTCTGACTCTTTGACCAACTGGTACAACCGGTCGATTGCTTGGGAAACTCCGTTTTTGATATCCGTCTTCAAATTTCTAGAGTTTCCGAGGTGGAGTTTTGCTTTGTTCAAGCATGCTCTGGCCTCGGCAACTCGGCTCTGATATTGTACTGAGGTCTTTGGGGAATCACCGGTAGACTCTACTGGCACCTTACGTACTTGCGGTTCCTTTGCTTCTATTAATTTTTGTTTTGGTGCCGGCTGCGTCCTCTGTATTATTTTTGGAGAAGTCTCTAGCCCAGGTTTTGGTTCAACTCTCCCTGTCTCCCACTCCCCTATGCTCCTTCTCACACGTGTTGTGGGCACTGGGCCTCTCTGAAGAGAAGGTCCTGCCCTCTCATCTTCGTGTTTAGATCCCAGAGAACTCCTGTCCTTTTCTTCGCTATCGGATTTCTTGATTGGAGTGTGAATAGTAGCCATTTTAGTGTAGGAATCAGGCAAAAATTTGTTATTGGGTAGTAATTGATTAGTATACAGGGTTTGTAGAAGTTATAAAATGTATACTAATCTTAGTTGACTAGTCAGTGAATTATATAATCAAAAAAAAAAGAAAATAAAAGTAATAATTTTTACGACGACTCTGCGTAATGTCTAATCTGCTTTTTAGTCAATAGGTAATAAAGTTACAGAAATCAGGATAGTTATAAGCTCTATGTAGAGCCGTTGAAACAAAATATAAAAAAGAAAAATTTTACTCTATATAGAGCCGTTCAACTCTTCTTATCAGAATTGTCAATAATATAGGGATGTAAAGTCCCTGTCATAGACTATATAAAAGAAACAGAAGAAAAAATAAAAACTAAGCAACAAACAAACAATTAATAACTCTATGTAGATCCGTTTTTCTCTGCACGGCAGAGTTGTCTCTATTTATTAGGGGATATAGAGTCCCTGTCAATGAATAAAACTAAAACCGAAAGACGAATTTAGTAAATATTGAGATTTTCTTTTGTAGAGTCACTAAATTGTCATGTCACGCTATGTAGTTTCCCCTTTCAAATTTTTGCACTTCAAACCTTGAAAACAACACTCTAAAATCTCAAGTCGGAAGCGGCTCTATGTAGAGTCACCTCTACAATGCCACTAGATAGCTCTCCTTGCGGGCTCTTGTTTGACACTAAGATTGTCGTGATCGGAGCAGTAAGACCCGAGATATCAAGGATTGAAGTTCTGTGAAATTTTGTAGTTTCGTATTTTGAAAACGAAATCGACCCCCTTCAAATATTGAGACGGAGACGATTTTTTGGGGTCACAAGATTTCTATGCCCCTAAAAATAACTTCTGCGGCGCCAAAACCACGCTCAGACTATTAGTTCCAAAGTTACAGCCACCTAAAGTTTGGAAAAAACGTGGCTTCCGAAATTGCTTAGGTCTCACCTAGGTCTCTTTCTATCTTAGTTTTTAAACACTCTCTTATATATAAAAAATCTAATTTGCACTAAAAACTACAGTTAAGGGTCCCAGTTTTCTTGGCCTGGAGAAAAAACGGCTAATAACTTACGCTAGCTATGTCTAAATTAGGCTTAAATCTTAGTCTATTTACAATTACTAACTTAAACCTAGAATTTTCAATTTAGTATAACTCCACCATTTGTAGTCCAATCTTCTTGGGAGAAATTTTGGGCCACAGCGCTCCACATACACTTTTAAATAAAATTGTCAGTTTGAATCTGGGGGTGCGATTTTCAACCCTTAGCTTGTCCGAAGGAAAAATTTTTTACCAAAGGGTTTAAAACTGTTTTAATTTCACGGTTTATTATGTTTTTTACCACTTAAATTTTTGTACACAATCTGCACTCAATAAATAATCCGACAAAAATATAAAAAGGGGGGGTCACCGATCTACCCTTGGAGCTAGGGCTGTCGAAAGTATGACACACTTTGCACATCAATAAAATTGAAACCACTTAACTTTTTCCCACTCTTGAAGTGGTTTCCTGGTCTTTATGTAGTCCTGCACTAGGCCTGCTGCTTGATTTTGTCCTGGGAGTTCGGGATCAGGGACCTCGTGGCCACGCGGTTTTCGGAAAAACCGGTGTAACTTTCCCGAACGTATCCGGAAAAATATGAGAGGGGTCTCAAAAGGTAGGTACCCCCGAGACGCACCCTCCCACAGTTGAAAAAATAGGGGTCATCGATCTTAAATCCCAGGAATTCACGTTTCTGTGAAAAATTTTTTCAAGATTAACCCAAAAAACAGGTTAATGTTCTGGGAAAATCCACAGTTTTGATCTGATTTTCACAGGAACTTCACGCCCAAATAGAACTCGCGAAGACGAAACTTTTGATATATCACAGTCCACTATTAAGAAAACTTATACCACAACTTGTATTTTTCGAACGCGGAGCGACTTAGAAATGCTGCTAACGCGGCGGCGTAGCGTGCGGGACTGGGTTAGGTTAGGTTAGGTTAGGTTAGGTTAGGTTAGGTTAGGTTAGGTTAGGTTAGGTTAGGTTAGGTTAGGTTAGGTTAGGTTAGGTTAGGTTAGGTTAGGTTAGGTTAGGTTAGGTTAGGTTAGGTTAGGTTAGGTTAGGTTAGGTTAGGTTAGGTTAGGTTAGGTTAGGTTAGGTTAGGTTAGGTTAGGTTAGGTTAGGTTAGGTTAGGTTAGGTTAGGTTAGGTTAGGTTAGGTTAGGTTAGGTTAGGTTAGGTTAGGTTAGGTTAGGTTAGGTTAGGTTAGGTTAGGTTAGGTTAGGTTAGGTTAGGTTAGGTTAGGTTAGGTTAGGTTAGGTTAGGTTAGGTTAGGTTAGGTTAGGTTAGGTTAGGTTAGGTTAGGTTAGGTTAGGTTAGGTTAGGTTAGGTTAGGTTAGGTTAGGTTAGGTTAGGTTAGGTTAGGTTAGGTTAGGTTAGGTTAGGTTAGGTTAGGTTAGGTTAGGTTAGGTTAGGTTAGGTTAGGTTAGGTTAGGTTAGGTTAGGTTAGGTTAGGTTAGGTTAGGTTAGGTTAGGTTAGGTTAGGTTAGGTTAGGTTAGGTTAGGTTAGGTTAGGTTAGGTTAGGTTAGGTTAGGTTAGGTTAGGTTAGGTTAGGTTAGGTTAGGTTAGGTTAGGTTAGGTTAGGTTAGGTTAGGTTAGGTTAGGTTAGGTTAGGTTAGGTTAGGTTAGGTTAGGTTAGGTTAGGTTAGGTTAGGTTAGGTTAGGTTAGGTTAGGTTAGGTTAGGTTAGGTTAGGTTAGGTTAGGTTAGGTTAGGTTAGGTTAGGTTAGGTTAGGTTAGGTTAGGTTAGGTTAGGTTAGGTTAGGTTAGGTTAGGTTAGGTTAGGTTAGGTTAGGTTAGGTTCTTTTTTTTTTTTTTTTTTTTTTTTTTTATAAGCAGGCACCCGCCATCGCAGGGTGTTGCTGCCTGGTCCTAGGTCCTCCAACATAATTGGAGCCTGTTTCCACCAGATACTGTTTATTCATCTCGCTCTTATACGTCTCTCAACATCACCAAATCACTACACTACTGTCTAATACAATATACATAAGCCTTAATCTACTTATTTTCTAAAACATCACTTATTTCTTAACAATACTACTACGAACTATGATACAATTTAACTTAAACTACCGCTTACACACTAGTCAATGTACTTATTCTAAATCTTATTTTATGCTGTACGATGATATAACTTAGTATATTGTGACAGCATATTTACTATAGCTTAGTTTTATTTCTTTGTATAACTATGTTAGCAATTTTGACGCAGTAGTCTAGCAACGTGCCCCTATCTTTGCTCAGCATAATACTCGCTATGTTTGTAGCTTCTATTTTTAGGCCTAATCGGTGTTCAACCTCGTGCCGTTCCCTCATGTGTACCGGGCACTCGAACAAGATATGTTGCACTGTTTCACAAACTCCTGGGTCACAGACGCACGCCGGGCTCCCCTTGCATCGGAAGCGGTTCAGATACTCGGAGAACCCGCCGTGCCCCGTCATGACCTGGGTCCCAACACTAGTGGCCTCAAATTTTCTAACCACTCTATACGCTTGTCTTGCATCAGGCAAGAAAATCTTAGTTACCGAAGCTGTTTTTTCGGTTTGATACCTCTCGTTCCACTCGTCAAGGGTTGCACTTCGGATGCTACCCTTGACGAATGAAACAGGGCATAAATCGTAGTCCGGTTTACGTTTTGAGCCCTCAGCCGCCGACTTAGCCAGCTCGTCAGCTCTCTCGTTACCCTGCAACCCCACGTGGGCTTTAATCCAGAACAAGGTCACAGCTTTGCTCTGGAGAAACGCTCGTTTCAAATGTTCTCTAGCTCTCACCGCTAACGGATGCAAGGAACGAGGATTTTGCAGGGTTTGAAGAGCGGCCATCGAGTCGCTATATACTCCAAACGTATTGCCATCACGTATGGTGGTTTCTCTTGTAGCCCTGCAAAGTGCCAGCAGTTCAGCCTGGTACACTGTGCAGTAACTTGGCAAAGCAAGCTTGATGATGTCAATTTCCATCTCGTTTGTCCAGATTGTCAAGGCGGCTCCGACTTTACCCGCTATCTTGCTCCCATCGGTAAAAATTTTTATTGCCGCATTTCCACTCTGCAAGTACTGCTCCTGGTCAACAATAGGTTTTATATATAAGGCCATATGCTCAGCAGGGTGAGGAGCGTTTACTCTCCTCACCATACGTTCTATCTCCCTATCCTTCAATGCTTCCCAGGCTATTCCCCTCTTACTTTGGTATAACAAGGCGGCCTCACGCACCCGAAGGTCGAGGGGGAGAATCCCCGCCAACACCAGTGCTGAGTTTAAGGAGACTGTGCGATAGGCTCGACATAGTTTTTGGGCTATTCCACGTTGCAATACGTTAAGCTGCTTCCTAACGCCTAGTTTGTTTACGGCCGATGACCAGGCACTGGCCCCGTAGAGGACAATAGGCTCCATAGTTGCCATGTAAATCATGCGAATGACTTCTGGATGCAGTCCCCAACTGGTTCTGGCTGCTCTGGTCAGTTGCCTATAAACTCCTATTGCTTTCTTACAGGCATAGGTGATGTGGCTATTGAAAGTCAGCTTTTCATCAATTATGACCCCTAACAGTTTCATTTCCTTGGTCGCCCCAATGCCGACATCGCCCATGCTCAGTCGTGGGATGTCGTACCGTAGCTTGTTTGTTATGGTCATTGCCATAGTCTTTTGCGGCGCGAATTTCAATTTGTTGGCGACTCCCCACTCCCAAACATGCCCAAGGGCCGCATTGGCGCGTCCTTGGATTTCACCTGCGGTTTCTCCGTGAAATATGAGCACAATGTCATCTGCAAAAGCCTGGCAGTAGTCTCCCCTGGTTTCTAGGCTCTTCAGGAGTGGATCTAACAAAAGATTCCACAGGATAGGGCCCCCTATTGAACCCTGTACACAACCTTTGTGAGTTTCTTTTCTGTGTTCCTCTCCGCCGTATCGGACTCTAACACTTCTATGTTTTAGATAACTGTCCATCAACCGCCGGAGGTTTATAGGGCATTTTTCTTCGGCCAATCTTACTCTAATGGCTGGCCACCATGCACTGTCGAATGCTCCCTCTATGTCCAGTGAAACGACTGTTACAATCTGTTTTGAACGAAGTTTTTTGCGGATGTGCTGCATTAGGTCATAGAGAGAGTCTTCGGTGCTCCTTTGGGGCATAAAACCATACTGCAGTGTACTCATTCTGGGCAGCAAGTAATGCCTAAGACGTCCGACTAGCATCTTTTCGAAAATTTTTCCGAGTACTGGTAACAAGCCTATCGGTCTTAAACATTTGGGAGTTGTGTAGTCGCTTTTTCCGGGTTTCCTAAGTACCACCACGGTTGCCTCTTTCCAAGGTCTCGGGAAGTGATGCATAGCTAGGCACTTGTTCAAGAGCCCCAGAAACACCTCAGGATCACTCTCGATAGCGTGTCGACAAATATCCGCGGTAAAGCCATCCGCCCCAGGTGCTTTCCGTGGATTGAAGGAATCCACTGACGCCTTAAGCTCGAATAGCGTGAACTCGCGATCCCAAGATTCACCTTGCTCTCCAGTGTTCACCATTTCCGCTCTTTGTCTTATTTGGCGATGATGGGCATTATCCGCGTCTTCTAAATCTGCCGGATAGAATGTCTCCGCTATGAGTTTCGCCGACTCACTCGCATCCAGCTCCTCCCCGTCCCTCCACAAGTGCAAATCCTCAGCTCTGACGGTTGTTCGTCCGATCACCCTGTAAATCCCGTCCCACACGCTCTCCCTCTCCTGCTTGCCACAAAACTCCTTCCAGCTCTCTATTTGCGCTTTTGCGGCTGCCATCTCATATTCTTCTTTCTCTTTCAGGTACTCCTCTACTACCTTCTGTCTACGCACCGGAGCGGCACAGCGTATTCTGTTCTTCAGCGTGGCTACTTTCTTCTTCATCTGGCTTAGCTTCTGTGACCACCACGGCATGGTAAGTTGTTTCTTATTTATAATTTTGGGTATTGAATTATCACATGTTTTAGTTATGATGTTATTAAACTTATTAACGACTATTTCTATCTGTTCTACTGATTCTATTTTACTAATTTCTGTTACGGTTATTTCCTGTTTTAGCTTTAATTGTTCCAATTTCTTATGAAATAGAGTCCAATTTGCTTTCCTGGTATTGTAAATTCTAGTGGTTCTACTTATTTCTATTCCTCTACTTTTTTGAAGGTTAACACTAAATATCACGCCGTTGTGGTCCGAGCTCGTAAGACTTTCATCTACTGCCCAGCTGTCCACGATATCTAAGATATCGGTGGTACAGATGGTTACGTCTACGTAGCTGGTGAAACGCCGGCCACCCCTCACGGTGTCGAATGTAGGAGTTTCCCCGTTGTTCAGAATATGAAGATCCAATTCATGCAGCATTCCAGAAAGCTCTTCTCCTCTTCTATCGGTCTTGGGACCTCCCCACCAGCAGCTCTTCGCGTTTGCATCCCCTCCAGCGACCCACCTTTTCCCTAATTTAGCGTCTATGTTTTTGAGGTGCTCCAAGTACGGTTGTATTGGTTGATCCGGCTCAAAATAAAAAGAGATGAGTGCAATTTCCCAAGTGCCTATTTGTATACTCAAAACAATGATGTTATTTGTGGTAAGACTCGAATATTGCTTAATCCTGAGGTTTGGGTCGAAGACTGCTATTGCTGCCTTCACCGTACCCTCCTCACAATTTGTGTTTTGGAATATACGCACTCCCTGATGACTCCTCATCTCTTTGGCTCCGCCTACATACGGTTCTTGTAGTAGGGCTATTGCAACTTTCCTCTTACTTGCTTCAAGTAGCACCTCATTCGTGGCTAGTTTCTTTCGCTGGAGGTTCGCCTGTATTATACGATAGGTTGTTTTATCGTCCGTAGCTGTATTAGCAATATGCTACTGTCGATCGAGCAAGTCGGTCCCATTTTCTCCTTGTAGGACACTCAAGATAGAAGGCGTTATGGTCCGTTTTGTCAATTTGCGCCTTGGTACAGTTTCGGCAGTTTGGCTTCCCACCTGCAAGCCGTTCGGCGCAATCCTGGTTTAGGTGTAGACCACCACAGTGACTGCACAAATCCGCCGGTTCCTTACAGAAGCGCTTCCCATGTCCATAGCCCAGACAGCGGGTGCACTGAACTAGTGGGGATTGGTCTTCCACTCGGACCCGCTGCAGATCAATATGCAGTGATCCGGCTTTTAGGGTTCTCCCCCAAATGACGGGCGAGACACCAAGAATTATGTGGCAAGTGTGGGGATTTCTAGCTCTCTTCCGATACTTGATCGTTATTCTATCTTCCCCCTTTTCGAGTCCGTGAAAGATCTCACTATTCTGATTCCGGAAGGCTTTTGTTACATCTTCATCCGTGTTAACAGACAAGACGTCCTTAAGCATCAGAAGAGGGTCCCTGTTATTCACCTCCTCGACTCGCAGATGGACACCGTCTCTTTCGAGTCTCTCTCGGGCTCTATTTCTCTCCTCCCTGGAACTGAAACCCAAGATAACTTTCCTGTCTTTAGCCTTTCTTACCCTCTCTACCTTGACCCAGCCCTCCTTTGCATCCACTGCTTTCCTAATTCTGTTTAGGACCTCCTCTCCTGTCTCTGTTTCTTCCTTTGAGGTCACTATTACAGAGTGAAGGGTGCCATTTACTGCTGCCCTGAGGCTGTTTACACCTTGACTGGTGACAGCTTCTGCGTAAGAAAGGGGGGCAGTTTTTTCCTGGTCATCGGTACGCCGTGCTTCCAACACCTTTTCCAGATTTCTCATCCTGTCGGTGTGCTCCTGGATGGACCTCATGTGCTCCCTCAGCACTATCGTTAATCGATCCTCACTCATCACATCATCAGCTGGTTGCGTTTGTACATCAATTTCTTGTCCCTTCTTTTTGTTTTCTCCTTCCTTGACCAACTCATACAATCTCTCGATCGCCACTGTCACGTCTGCCTTTATGTCGGCTCTGATGTTCCTGGATTGGCCAAGCAATATTTTGGCTTTTACTAGATGAGCTTTAGCCTCGGCACTTCTTGAGGCATACTTTGGTTTTGTTACTGGCGGCGACTGAGTCTGCGCTTCAGTTGATGCCCTGCGCATTGGTGCTCGGGTCTCACTTGGGAGAGGGGCTACTTTACTTTTTGTTTTGATTGGGGCCCCGAGGGGTTTTTTAGTCGGGGATTTAATGGGTGATGTTTTAGATGCTGGTTTACCAACTTCCCATTCCCCAATACTTCGCCTCACATTTGAAGTCTGTGATGATGACCTCGACTGTATCTCTGTGACGTCCTCGGTGTTTGCAGTTCCTGGAGAAGCATCCATCGCTTTTTTCACTGGTGTTCTAATTCCAAGCATCTTTAGTCACAAGCTGTTCAATGTTCAGTGTGTTGTAAATGGACACACTACGTGAGTACAGGTACAGTTAATAATCACTCCTAGCTATTATCACGTCAATACTCCAATCTTACACTACCAATATACCAAGACCAGGGACAGGCTGCTGCTACAATAATAAACAATTTCTGTGTGTCTATACAATTAATAATTTCAAAAAAAGAAAACTTTTGCTACATATAGAGCCGTCCAACTTTGCCTCTCAAAGTTGTCAATAATATAGGGATGTAAGGTCCCTGTCATATACAATATAAAACAAAATAATAAAAGCTAAATAAGAAACGAATATTTAGTATCCCTATGTAGAGTCGTTCTTCTCTGCACAGCAGAGTTGTCTCTGTCTTTTAAGGGATGTATAGTCCCTGTCAAAACTCTGTTAACCAATTATAACTAAAAATTTCTCTCTAAATATTCTCGAGTGGGTCGGTTATTTAATTGACTACAAGTCATGCAAAAATGTTTCCAAAATAGGAGGTCAGACAATATGTAAATTTAATATAGTATTCAAAGTCAAAAAAAAAAACGAAATAAAACAAAATAGAGACAAAACTCTATGTAGAGTTTTGAGTCTGTCTCTATAGTCTAACTCTATGCGTACCGGTCAATAAACTCGGTACGCAACGTAACTACAGTTTTAGGCAAGAGGATGTGCACTAGTGTATTTGGAATCGCTCTACATACACTATACAGAGCTTGGGTGCTGGTATAATGTGTTTAGGTACTGTTTATTTACAATTTGGGACCCTTAAGGATACAAAAGTGTTTTTCTCTATGTAGAGCACTTTGCACTCTGTAACCCTCCCGTGTGGGGTCCCTTGTATGTACCCTATGACTCAGATTGCCCCAAGCAGCACTTCCAGAACCCAGTTTCCAAATGACTCTATGTAGAGTCGGTTTAGTGCCGGTATCAGATAGATCTCGGCGTGGCCAGTTTTTTGATACCAAGAAGTAAGCTGATCGGAGCAGAAATGGCTGAGTTGTTACAACTCAAAGTTTGCCTTAAATTCTTGGTTACGTAATCCGAAAATGAAAATGACCCCCCTGAAAAATGTAAAAAGGTCTAGTTTTTTCAGGTTAACGGGTTCAGCTAGCTCAAAAAATAGTTTTAGCGGTTTCAGATTACGAGTCGGCCCTCTGGCTTCGGAGTTATAGGCTCCGAAAGTTTAGGGAGATTGAAGTTCTGAGAATTTCTTAGGTCTAACTTAGGTTTTATTAATATTGATGTGTTTTACATCATCCTGCACCCAAAAATCCGATGAAAAGAGCGTTCTCATCCCAGTTTATCCAGGTACCAGGATCTAGAAAAATTTTTTCTAGAAGTGCACTATTTCCACGTCTGCTGGTTGATAAACTTATAGTATTTACTTAAGCACTAACTTAAACCTAAAAGTTTACAGTCTCTATAACTTTGTTGTTTATGGTCCAATTTTAGTCGAAAAACTTTCCTAATGTATGTTTTCACTTGGTCTCTTGTTTAGGATTCTCAGTGTGAGTCTGGGGGTGGGATTTTCATCCCTTAATAGCGTCTGTGTAAATTTTTTATTTTATAAAAGTTCGTATCGCTCTATTTTAATTGTTTTTGATCCGATTTTGTTGGAAAAAATATCGAGAGAATCTGCAGTCTGTAAACTTTAATGTCAAGGCACAAAAAAGTAGGGTTGTCGGTCTATTTACTGAGCTAGGGTTGTCAAAACAATGTCACACTTCACACTCAAGTAACTTTTGAACCACTTAACTTATTTTGTTGCCTGAAACGGTTTACTGCTCCTCAGGTGGTCCCGCATACAGCTCCTCACTTCACTTCCTCCTGGTTGCTCGGGATCAGGGACCTCGTGGCCACGTGGTTTTCGGAAAAACTGCTGTAGCTTTCCCGAACGTGGCCGGAAAAATATGAAAGGGGTCTCAAAAGATGGGTATCCCCGAGACACACCCTCCCACAGTAAAAAACACAGGGGTCGTCGATCGATTTCCGGAGATTTTGCACTTAATTCCACTAAAATTAACCCCCAAAAAAGTTTTTGTTCTAGGAAAAACCACAATTTTCACACAATTTTCCCGGGGTTTTCACTGTTGTACAGAGTTCGTGATTCTACAGATTTTGTGTACACTTATCGCCTCCGGAAACCTCCGGATCAGGGACCTCGTGGCCACACCCTTTTTGGAAAAAGTCCTATAACTTTTCCAATTTTCATTGGAAAAATCCAAAAAGGGGTCGAAACGATAGGTCTCCGCAGGGCGCTCCTTTCCACAATTCACAAAGTGTAGGTCGTCGATCTAGTTCCGCGGATATATCACTAATTGTCACAATTTCACACAAAAATTTAGTTTTTCTTAAGGAAAAATCCACAATTTTCGTCCGATTTCTTCGCGGTTTTCACTAAGACGTAGACCTCGTTATTCTACGTCTTTTGATGTATAGCACTGCTATACTGCTAAAACTTTTACCACTGGTCTGATTTTTCGTGTACGGAGCGACTTAAAAGTGCTGTTAACGCGACAGAGCGGGGCGCAGTACTGGTTAGGTTAGGTTAGGTTAGGTTAGGTTAGGTTAGGTTAGGTTAGGTTAGGTTAGGTTAGGTTAGGTTAGGTTAGGTTAGGTTAGGTTAGGTTAGGTTAGGTTAGGTTAGGTTAGGTTAGGTTAGGTTAGGTTAGGTTAGGTTAGGTTAGGTTAGGTTAGGTTAGGTTAGGTTAGGTTAGGTTAGGTTAGGTTAGGTTAGGTTAGGTTAGGTTAGGTTAGGTTAGGTTAGGTTAGGTTAGGTTAGGTTAGGTTAGGTTAGGTTAGGTTAGGTTAGGTTAGGTTAGGTTAGGTTAGGTTAGGTTAGGTTAGGTTAGGTTAGGTTAGGTTAGGTTAGGTTAGGTTAGGTTAGGTTAGGTTAGGTTAGGTTAGGTTAGGTTAGGTTAGGTTAGGTTAGGTTAGGTTAGGTTAGGTTAGGTTAGGTTAGGTTAGGTTAGGTTAGGTTAGGTTAGGTTAGGTTAGGTTAGGTTAGGTTAGGTTAGGTTAGGTTAGGTTAGGTTAGGTTAGGTTAGGTTAGGTTAGGTTAGGTTAGGTTAGGTTAGGTTAGGTTAGGTTAGGTTAGGTTAGGTTAGGTTAGGTTAGGTTAGGTTAGGTTAGGTTAGGTTAGGTTAGGTTAGGTTAGGTTAGGTTAGGTTAGGTTAGGTTAGGTTAGGTTAGGTTAGGTTAGGTTAGGTTAGGTTAGGTTAGGTTAGGTTAGGTTAGGTTAGGTTAGGTTAGGTTAGGTTAGGTTAGGTTAGGTTAGGTTAGGTTAGGTTAGGTTAGGTTAGGTTAGGTTAGGTTAGGTTAGGTTAGGTTAGGTTAGGTTAGGTTAGGTTAGGTTAGGTTAGGTTAGGTTAGGTTAGGTTAGGTTAGGTTAGGTTAGGTTAGGTTAGGTTAGGTTAGGTTAGGTTAGGTTAGGTTAGGTTAGGTTAGGTTAGGTTAGGTTAGGTTAGGTTAGGTTAGGTTAGGTTAGGTTAGGTTAGGTTAGGTTAGGTTAGGTTAGGTTAGGTTAGGTTAGGTTAGGTTAGGTTAGGTTAGGTTAGGTTAGGTTAGGTTAGGTTAGGTTAGGTTAGGTTAGGTTAGGTTAGGTTAGGTTAGGTTAGGTTAGGTTAGGTTAGGTTAGGTTAGGTTAGGTTAGGTTAGGTTAGGTTAGGTTAGGTTAGGTTAGGTTAGGTTAGGTTAGGTTAGGTTAGGTTAGGTTAGGTTAGGTTAGGTTAGGTTAGGTTAGGTTAGGTTAGGTTAGGTTAGGTTAGGTTAGGTTAGGTTAGGTTAGGTTAGGTTAGGTTAGGTTAGGTTAGGTTAGGTTAGGTTAGGTTAGGTTAGGTTAGGTTAGGTTAGGTTAGGTTAGGTTAGGTTAGGTTAGGTTAGGTTAGGTTAGGTTAGGTTAGGTTAGGTTAGGTTAGGTTAGGTTAGGTTAGGTTAGGTTAGGTTAGGTTAGGTTAGGTTAGGTTAGGTTAGGTTAGGTTAGGTTAGGTTAGGTTAGGTTAGGTTAGGTTAGGTTAGGTTAGGTTAGGTTAGGTTAGGTTAGGTTAGGTTAGGTTAGGTTAGGTTAGGTTAGGTTAGGTTAGGTTAGGTTAGGTTAGGTTAGGTTAGGTTAGGTTAGGTTAGGTTAGGTTAGGTTAGGTTAGGTTAGGTTAGGTTAGGTTAGGTTAGGTTAGGTTAGGTTAGGTTAGGTTAGGTTAGGTTAGGTTAGGTTAGGTTAGGTTAGGTTAGGTTAGGTTAGGTTAGGTTAGGTTAGGTTAGGTTAGGTTAGGTTAGGTTAGGTTAGGTTAGGTTAGGTTAGGTTAGGTTAGGTTAGGTTAGGTTAGGTTAGGTTAGGTTAGGTTAGGTTAGGTTAGGTTAGGTTAGGTTAGGTTAGGTTAGGTTAGGTTAGGTTAGGTTAGGTTAGGTTAGGTTAGGTTAGGTTAGGTTAGGTTAGGTTAGGTTAGGTTAGGTTAGGTTAGGTTAGGTTAGGTTAGGTTAGGTTAGGTTAGGTTAGGTTAGGTTAGGTTAGGTTAGGTTAGGTTAGGTTAGGTTAGGTTAGGTTAGGTTAGGTTAGGTTAGGTTAGGTTAGGTTAGGTTAGGTTAGGTTAGGTTAGGTTAGGTTAGGTTAGGTTAGGTTAGGTTAGGTTAGGTTAGGTTAGGTTAGGTTAGGTTAGGTTAGGTTAGGTTAGGTTAGGTTAGGTTAGGTTAGGTTAGGTTAGGTTAGGTTAGGTTAGGTTAGGTTAGGTTAGGTTAGGTTAGGTTAGGTTAGGTTAGGTTAGGTTAGGTTAGGTTAGGTTAGGTTAGGTTAGGTTAGGTTAGGTTAGGTTAGGTTAGGTTAGGTTAGGTTAGGTTAGGTTAGGTTAGGTTAGGTTAGGTTAGGTTAGGTTAGGTTAGGTTAGGTTAGGTTAGGTTAGGTTAGGTTAGGTTAGGTTAGGTTAGGTTAGGTTAGGTTAGGTTAGGTTAGGTTAGGTTAGGTTAGGTTAGGTTAGGTTAGGTTAGGTTAGGTTAGGTTAGGTTAGGTTAGGTTAGGTTAGGTTAGGTTAGGTTAGGTTAGGTTAGGTTAGGTTAGGTTAGGTTAGGTTAGGTTAGGTTAGGTTAGGTTAGGTTAGGTTAGGTTAGGTTAGGTTAGGTTAGGTTAGGTTAGGTTAGGTTAGGTTAGGTTAGGTTAGGTTAGGTTAGGTTAGGTTAGGTTAGGTTAGGTTAGGTTAGGTTAGGTTAGGTTAGGTTAGGTTAGGTTAGGTTAGGTTAGGTTAGGTTAGGTTAGGTTAGGTTAGGTTAGGTTAGGTTAGGTTAGGTTAGGTTAGGTTAGGTTAGGTTAGGTTAGGTTAGGTTAGGTTAGGTTAGGTTAGGTTAGGTTAGGTTAGGTTAGGTTAGGTTAGGTTAGGTTAGGTTAGGTTAGGTTAGGTTAGGTTAGGTTAGGTTAGGTTAGGTTAGGTTAGGTTAGGTTAGGTTAGGTTAGGTTAGGTTAGGTTAGGTTAGGTTAGGTTAGGTTAGGTTAGGTTAGGTTAGGTTAGGTTAGGTTAGGTTAGGTTAGGTTAGGTTAGGTTAGGTTAGGTTAGGTTAGGTTAGGTTAGGTTAGGTTAGGTTAGGTTAGGTTAGGTTAGGTTAGGTTAGGTTAGGTTAGGTTAGGTTAGGTTAGGTTAGGTTAGGTTAGGTTAGGTTAGGTTAGGTTAGGTTAGGTTAGGTTAGGTTAGGTTAGGTTAGGTTAGGTTAGGTTAGGTTAGGTTAGGTTAGGTTAGGTTAGGTTAGGTTAGGTTAGGTTAGGTTAGGTTAGGTTAGGTTAGGTTAGGTTAGGTTAGGTTAGGTTAGGTTAGGTTAGGTTAGGTTAGGTTAGGTTAGGTTAGGTTAGGTTAGGTTAGGTTAGGTTAGGTTAGGTTAGGTTAGGTTAGGTTAGGTTAGGTTAGGTTAGGTTAGGTTAGGTTAGGTTAGGTTAGGTTAGGTTAGGTTAGGTTAGGTTAGGTTAGGTTAGGTTAGGTTAGGTTAGGTTAGGTTAGGTTAGGTTAGGTTAGGTTAGGTTAGGTTAGGTTAGGTTAGGTTAGGTTAGGTTAGGTTAGGTTAGGTTAGGTTAGGTTAGGTTAGGTTAGGTTAGGTTAGGTTAGGTTAGGTTAGGTTAGGTTAGGTTAGGTTAGGTTAGGTTAGGTTAGGTTAGGTTAGGTTAGGTTAGGTTAGGTTAGGTTAGGTTAGGTTAGGTTAGGTTAGGTTAGGTTAGGTTAGGTTAGGTTAGGTTAGGTTAGGTTAGGTTAGGTTAGGTTAGGTTAGGTTAGGTTAGGTTAGGTTAGGTTAGGTTAGGTTAGGTTAGGTTAGGTTAGGTTAGGTTAGGTTAGGTTAGGTTAGGTTAGGTTAGGTTAGGTTAGGTTAGGTTAGGTTAGGTTAGGTTAGGTTAGGTTAGGTTAGGTTAGGTTAGGTTAGGTTAGGTTAGGTTAGGTTAGGTTAGGTTAGGTTAGGTTAGGTTAGGTTAGGTTAGGTTAGGTTAGGTTAGGTTAGGTTAGGTTAGGTTAGGTTAGGTTAGGTTAGGTTAGGTTAGGTTAGGTTAGGTTAGGTTAGGTTAGGTTAGGTTAGGTTAGGTTAGGTTAGGTTAGGTTAGGTTAGGTTAGGTTAGGTTAGGTTAGGTTAGGTTAGGTTAGGTTAGGTTAGGTTAGGTTAGGTTAGGTTAGGTTAGGTTAGGTTAGGTTAGGTTAGGTTAGGTTAGGTTAGGTTAGGTTAGGTTAGGTTAGGTTAGGTTAGGTTAGGTTAGGTTAGGTTAGGTTAGGTTAGGTTAGGTTAGGTTAGGTTAGGTTAGGTTAGGTTAGGTTAGGTTAGGTTAGGTTAGGTTAGGTTAGGTTAGGTTAGGTTAGGTTAGGTTAGGTTAGGTTAGGTTAGGTTAGGTTAGGTTAGGTTAGGTTAGGTTAGGTTAGGTTAGGTTAGGTTAGGTTAGGTTAGGTTAGGTTAGGTTAGGTTAGGTTAGGTTAGGTTAGGTTAGGTTAGGTTAGGTTAGGTTAGGTTAGGTTAGGTTAGGTTAGGTTAGGTTAGGTTAGGTTAGGTTAGGTTAGGTTAGGTTAGGTTAGGTTAGGTTAGGTTAGGTTAGGTTAGGTTAGGTTAGGTTAGGTTAGGTTAGGTTAGGTTAGGTTAGGTTAGGTTAGGTTAGGTTAGGTTAGGTTAGGTTAGGTTAGGTTAGGTTAGGTTAGGTTAGGTTAGGTTAGGTTAGGTTAGGTTAGGTTAGGTTAGGTTAGGTTAGGTTAGGTTAGGTTAGGTTAGGTTAGGTTAGGTTAGGTTAGGTTAGGTTAGGTTAGGTTAGGTTAGGTTAGGTTAGGTTAGGTTAGGTTAGGTTAGGTTAGGTTAGGTTAGGTTAGGTTAGGTTAGGTTAGGTTAGGTTAGGTTAGGTTAGGTTAGGTTAGGTTAGGTTAGGTTAGAGTTAGGTTAGGTTAGGTTAGGTTAGGTTAGGTTAGGTTAGGTTAGGTTAGGTTAGGTTAGGTTAGGTTAGGTTAGGTTAGGTTAGGTTAGGTTAGGTTAGGTTAGGTTAGGTTAGGTTAGGTTAGGTTAGGTTAGGTTAGGTTAGGTTAGGTTAGGTTAGGTTAGGTTAGGTTAGGTTAGGTTAGGTTAGGTTAGGTTAGGTTAGGTTAGGTTAGGTTAGGTTAGGTTAGGTTAGGTTAGGTTAGGTTAGGTTAGGTTAGGTTAGGTTAGGTTAGGTTAGGTTAGGTTAGGTTAGGTTAGGTTAGGTTAGGTTAGGTTAGGTTAGGTTAGGTTAGGTTAGGTTAGGTTAGGTTAGGTTAGGTTAGGTTAGGTTAGGTTAGGTTAGGTTAGGTTAGGTTAGGTTAGGTTAGGTTAGGTTAGGTTAGGTTAGGTTAGGTTAGGTTAGGTTAGGTTAGGTTAGGTTAGGTTAGGTTAGGTTAGGTTAGGTTAGGTTAGGTTAGGTTAGGTTAGGTTAGGTTAGGTTAGGTTAGGTTAGGTTAGGTTAGGTTAGGTTAGGTTAGGTTAGGTTAGGTTAGGTTAGGTTAGGTTAGGTTAGGTTAGGTTAGGTTAGGTTAGGTTAGGTTAGGTTAGGTTAGGTTAGGTTAGGTTAGGTTAGGTTAGGTTAGGTTAGGTTAGGTTAGGTTAGGTTAGGTTAGGTTAGGTTAGGTTAGGTTAGGTTAGGTTAGGTTAGGTTAGGTTAGGTTAGGTTAGGTTAGGTTAGGTTAGGTTAGGTTAGGTTAGGTTAGGTTAGGTTAGGTTAGGTTAGGTTAGGTTAGGTTAGGTTAGGTTAGGTTAGGTTAGGTTAGGTTAGGTTAGGTTAGGTTAGGTTAGGTTAGGTTAGG